>CM064900.1:15763690-18639286 GCA_030347415.2 Decapterus maruadsi | reverse complement strand
CATTTTATTTATTCTTTTTATTTTTATGGTGACTGTATCTAACTAAGACAAAACGGCTCTTCCTCTGTTAAACTCAGGTGCAGTCCTTGTACATATATGTATGTGTATATAGATATATATATATATATATATATATTTTTTTTTTTCTTTCTTTTTGTAATACTACCCTGCAGCACTTTGCTCACTGGCATCTTATTATTTACTTACATTCCTCACCTTAGAGCAGTTATCTGCTAGAGTGACTCACGAGTCATCAGCGTTTTCTTTTGCTTAAGGGAAAAAAAACCCGGAAGTGCTGCACACCATGTTTAGCCTACAACTTTACTAGTTTGCTGGTTTGTTTACAGTTGTAAACTAATGTTTGTCATTGTTGCTACTGTTTTCTTCTTCTTTTTTTATGTGTTTGCATTTTGTTTTTCATTGAACTCACAAAGTACACCTTGAAATGATCAGGTTGGAGCCTGGACAGGAAGATCCAGGCAGATGCAAGGACGATGCATCACTGTGCAATGGACACCAAAGTTTTTGTTTACACAATGGGAATATCAGGTCCTGGGACTGAGGTTTTGTAGGTGTTTTCTTAATGTGACTGAATGCGTTTTATCTTGTGTTGTCTGCCCCCCCCCCCCTTTTTTTTTTTTTTTTTTTTTTTTTTTTTTTCTCTTTTCTCTCTCTCTCTCTCTCTCTCTCTCTCTCTCTCTCTCTCTCCGTCTCCCCCTCCTTCTTCTTCTACCAACCATGTCCAAGTTGGCTTCAGCTACCTGCTTCAGCACAGCTGCCCCCCCCCTGTCCGTTCACATTGCAGTCCTACTCACCTGCTTGGAGATGGTAAGGTATGACCAGCACAAATGACATACTCAGGTTTGTCTCATGGAATGTGAGAGGAGTAGGGGGTGCCACCAAGTCTGCTAGAATCATGGCTCATTTACAACAGCTCAAAGGGGACATATTTTTCATTCAAGAGACCCATCTGCGCAACAAAGAGGTGTCACGGCTCAAAAGAGCATGGGTTGGTCACCTATTTCATTCCAAATTTAATGAGAAGGCCAGGGGTACAGCTATTCTGATTCGTAAAAACATCCAGTTTGAACACCATAAAACTGTGGCGGACCCCGCGGGTCGCTTTGTTATTGTCTCAGGCAAGCTACAGGGCATTCCAATTGTTTTGGCAAATGTCTACGGCCCTAACTGGGATGACAGTGCATTTATAACCAATCTTTTTACGTCTTTCCCAAACATTGACAACTACCACATTATCGTGGGAGGGGATTTCAATTTAGTCCAGGACCCAATACTTGATAGATCCTCTAACAAGGTGTCCCCTCTGACCAAGTCAGCTAAGACACTTAGCACTTTCGCTGAACAACTTGGGCTTTCGGACCCATGGCGGCATAAATTTCCCACAACTAAACTTTTCTCTTTCTTTTCCCACGTACATCGCACTTATTCCCGCATAGACTTCTTCCTACTAGACAACAGACTCCTTCCCAATGTTAATTCCTGTGATTATCACAGCATTGTCATTTCTGACCATGCCCCGACCTCCGTCGACCTACATTTTCGCGTACAGTTCAAACCCTTCAGACAATGGAGGTTTAACTCTGCGTTATTAGCTGAGGACAGCTATCGACAATTTTTGCGTTCCCAAATTACACTGTTCTTTGAATTGAATGATTTGGCAGAAACTAAAAGAGGAATTTTATGGGAGGCTTCAAAAGCTTATATCAGAGGTCAATTAATTTCTTTTGTCTCAAATTTGAAGAAAACCGAATCATCTCATATGGCGGATTTGACACAACAAATAAAAGATGTTGACAACAATTATGCATCTAACCCAGATCCTAATCTCTATAAAGAACGCCTTAAACTACAAACAGACTTTGAATTGGCATCTACAAACAAAGCAAAACTACAAATACTTAAATCCAGACAGCGCTTTTTTGAATCTGGCGACAAGGCTGGAAAGCTTCTGGCTCATCAGATCAGAGCTGAAGCATCTTCAAGATTAATCTCAGCCATCAAGTCTGACCAGGGAGAGACTTATACCGATCCGATTAAAATAAACGAAACCTTCGCCAAATTTTACACCGACCTCTACACTTCTGATCACCCCCCACCTATACACGAAACATTTAGTAATATTACCTTTCCTCAAATAGACGTTGAAATGGCAAGAGGCTTGGGAGGACTTATAACATCTGTTGAGGTTCAGGAAGCCATTCAATCATTACAGAGTAGTAAGTCACCGGGACCGGATGGCTTTACCGCCGAATATTATAAAACTTTCTCAGATCTCCTGGCCCCAGTCCTTAGAGACATGTACAATGAGGCATTTCTAAGTGGTCGGCTGCCAGACACCCTGTCGAGGGCCACTATCTCCTTAATTTTAAAAAAAGAGAAGGACCCTTTACTCTGCAAGAGCTACAGACCGATCTCGCTTCTTAATGTAGACCTTAAAATTCTCTCAAAAATCCTCGCTCTCCGTCTCCAGCGGGTGTTGCCCTCAGTTATCTCTCTAGACCAAACAGGCTTCATGCCGGACCGACAGTCCTCCCATAACACTAGGCGACTACTTAATATTATTCACACACCGAGCTCTGAGACCCCTGAGATAGTAGTATCCCTCGACGCTGAAAAAGCGTTCGATAGAGTCGAGTGGAAGTATCTTTTTGAAGTGATGGATAAATTTGGCCTCGACAACGATTTTATTCTCTGGGTTAAGCTTTTATATTCTTCCCCCATGGCCTCAGTCCAAACTAATGACACACTATCCCCCCCTTTCTGTCTCCAGAGAGGCACGAGACAAGGCTGCCCCTTGTCACCACTCTTATTCGCTATCGCTATAGAACCCCTTGCACTTTGGTTGCGCTCAGAGGAAGGCTTTGAGGGTATCACCCGATTGGATACAACACATAAGGTCTCGCTATACGCGGATGATTTGCTTTTGTACATCTCAAATCCAGCTACCTCTTTACCTGTAATTCTTAACATTCTACAACAGTATGGTACACACTCTGGCTACAAACTAAATTATCAAAAGAGCGAACTGTTTCCAATTAACTCACAGGCAAAGCAACTTCCGCGCTCTTTAACACCATTTAAGTGGGCTGAGAACAGCTTTCGCTACTTAGGCGTTGTTATCACAGAATCTATGTCAAAAATGTTTAGTGCTAACTTCTTGCCTTTAGTTGAGAGGTCCGAGAGTGACTTTGGTCGCTGGTCCGCTCTACCACTATCTCTCGCGGGTCGGATAAATCTGATTAAGATGGTTGTTATGCCCAAATTTCTCTACCTTTTCCAGCACGTCCCTATATACATTACTAAATCATTCTTCGACAAACTAGACGGGATAATATCCAAATTTCTATGGGGAAACAAACCGGCTCGAATTCGAAAAACAATTTTGCAATCTCCCAAAAGGGAGGGTGGCCTTGCACTCCCAAACCTGAGGCGTTATTATTGGGCTGCTAATGTGCAGAAAATCTTATATTGGATGGGTGATGCACAGGACTCCCTCCCTGCCTGGATACAGCTGGAAAGGGCAACTTCGCACATCTCTTTACGCTCTGTCGTTTGTTCTCAGCTCCCCCTTCCTGTAACGTCTCTGAGAGCAAACCCAATTGTGTCTGCCTCACTGAAAATATGGAACCAACTCCGGAAGAACTTTGGCCTGCAGGGCCCGTCCACCCTCTCCCCGCTTTTTAAAAATCACGCCTTTAAACCCTCTAATATAGACCCTACATTTAAAATCTGGCACAGTAAAGGTATCATCAGCATTAAGGATCTGTACACGGATGGCATCTTTTCGTCTTATACAGAACTCTCATCAAAATTTAATTTGCCGGCCTCCCACCTCTTTCGTTTCTTTCAAATTAGAGACTTTGTCAAAAAGAATTTTCCCCATTTCCCTAATCGCCCCCCTGAAACCCTAACAGACACGATACTAGCCGTGGACCCCAAACAAAAGAAATGCATTTCAGTATTGTATAACTTTATTAGGGCAACTGCCTCTGATTCTCTCAATCTAACCAGGACTGCATGGGAAAATGACATGTCAGTGGCGTTGACAGATCAGCAATGGTCCTCTGTTCTTAACTTAGTCCATACCTCTTCCATCTGCGCCCGTCATGGCCTAATTCAATGTAAAGTTCTCCATAGAATCCACTACACAAATGCAAAATTGGCCAAAATCTATCCCACAGTTAGTGATGCCTGTAATCGGTGTAATCAATCCCCTGCTACTCACTGTCATATGTTTTGGTCGTGCCCTAAATTGACAACTTTTTGGCAAAGGATTTTTGACACCATAGGTAGTGCCTATGGTCAGCTTGTTCCCCCTAACCCAATATCTGCTATTTTTGGCTCCCCCCCGGATAATAATCTCTCTGCTGTGGCGAGACGGGCCCTGATTTTCACAACCTTGTTGGCTCGCCGGCTGATTCTTCTTGACTGGAAGCTCACCCGCCCCCCATCATATAATCGCTGGGTTAAAGAAGTTCTCTATAACTTGAAACTTGAAAAACTTAGGTTTTCACTCCGTGGCTCCATCAAAAGATTTCATGACACCTGGAACCCCTTCTTGGAGTTTGTTGGCTCCCCTGGCCTATCTCTGGATGCAGGGGAGGATTAAGTTCAGGACAACGCCCCCCCCCCCCCTTTTTTCTTTTTTTCTTTTTTTTTTTTTTTTTTTTTTTTCTTTTCCTTCTCTCTTCCCCAATTTATCTACTTAATGATTAGTTAATCATTTATTTCTTCCTCTTCCCGTGTGTGTGTGGTTGTATGTATGTGTTGTTTGTCCCAGTACGGTTCAGACCTGAAGTGGGTGGGTTATTGGGTGGGTGGGTGGGATTGGGTTGAGGGGTTTTGATGACAGACTCTTGTGAATTTTTTTTTTTTATATACTGTACGATATCACTATTGTCATCCTGTTGGAAAATTTCAATAAAGAGATTTGGAAAAAAAAAAGAAATCTGGAGAAAAATCATGTTAAAATCACACCTATAACACAACCCAGTTATAGTATGCTGACCTTTGACCTTAGGTCACATCAATTCCTTCATAGGTGTCATCCTCATTCCTTTTGCATATTGTTCCGGACATCTCACTCTACCACTGGTATCATTTTAGTGGCATTTTACTGTAGAAATTTGGAGAAAAATCATTTTAAAGTCACCCCTATATCAGAACCCAGTTACAGTATGCTGACCTTTGACCTTCGGTCACATCAATTCCTTCAGAGGTGTCATCCTCATTCCTTTTGCATATTGTTCCGTACATCTCACTCTACCTCTGGTATCATTTTGGTGGCATTTTACTGTAGAAATCTGGAGAAAAATCATTTTAAAGTCACCCCTATATCAAAACCCAGTTACAGTATGCTGACCTTTGACCTTAGGTCACATCAATTCCGTCATAGGTGTCATCCTCATTACTTTTGCATATTGTTCCGTACATCTCACTCTACCTCTGGTATCATTTTGGTGGCATTTTACTGTAGAAATCTGGAGAAAAATAAGCTTGAAGTCACCCCTATAACGAAACCCAGTTACAGTATGCTGACCTTTGACCTTAGGTCACATCAATTCCTTCATAGGTGTCATCCTCATTCCTTTTGCATATTGTTCCTGACATCTCACTCTACCACTGGTATCATTTTAGTGGCATTTTACTGTAGAAATTTGTAGAAAAATCATTTTAAAGTCACCCCTATATCAGAACCCAATTACAGTATGCTGACATTTGACCTTAGGTCACATCAATTCCTTCATAGGTGTCATCCTCATTACTTTTGCATTATGTTCCTGACATCTCACTCTACCTCTGGTATCATTTTGGTGGCATTTTACTATAGAAATCTGGAGAAAAATCATGTTAAAATCACCCCTATAACACAACCCAGTTATAGTATGCTGACCTTTGACCTTAGGTCACATCAATTCCTTCATAGGTGTCATCCTCATTCCTTTTGCATATTGTTCCGGACATCTCACTCTACCACTGGTATCATTTTAGTGGCATTTTACTGTAGAAATTTGGAGAAAAATCATTTTAAAGTCACCCCTATATCAGAACCCAGTTACAGTATGCTGACCTTTGACCTTCGGTCACATCAATTCCTTCATAGGTGTCATCCTCATTACTTTTGCATTATTTTCCTGACATCTCACTCTACCTCTGGTATCATTTTGGTGGCATTTTACTGTAGAAATCTGGAGAAAAATCATTTTAAAGTCACCCCTATATCAAAACCCAGTTACAGTATGCTGACCTTTGACCTTAGGTCACATCAATTCCGTCATAGGTGTCATCCTCATTACTTTTGCATATTGTTCCTGGCGTCTCACTCTACCTCTGGTATCATTTTGGTGGCATTTTACTGTAGAAATCTGGAGAAAAAATCATTTTAAACTCACCCCTATAACACAACCCAGTTAAAGTATGCTGACCTTTGACCTTAGGTCACATCAATTCCTTCATAGGTGTGTTTCTCATTCCTTTTGCATATTGTTCCTGACATCTCACTCTACTTCTGGTATCATTTTGGTGGCATTTTACTGTAGAAATCTGGAGAAAAATGATTTTAAAATCACCCCTATAACAAAACCCAGTTACAGTATGCTGACCTTTGACCTTAGGTCACATCAATTCCTTCATAGGTGTCATCCTCATTCCTTTTGCATATTGTTCCTGACATCTCACTCTACCTCTGGTGTCATTTTGGTGGCATTTTACTGTAGAAATTTGGAGAAAAATCATTTTAAAGTCACCCCTATATCAAAACCCAGTTACAGTATGCTGACCTTTGACCTTAGGTCACATCAATTCCTTCATAGGTGTCATCCTCATTCCTTTTGCATATTGTTCCTGACATCTCACTCTACCACTGGTATCATTTTAGTGGCATTTTACTGTAGAAATTTGGAGAAAAATCATTTTAAAGTCACCCCTGTATCAAAACCCAGTTACAGTATGCTGACCTTTGACCTTAGGTCACATCAATTCCTTCATAGGTGTAATCCTCATTCCTTTTGCATATTGTTCCTGACATCTCACTCTACCTCTGGTATCATTTTGGTGGCATTTTACTGTAGAAATCTGGAGAAAAATCATTTTAAAGTCACCCCTGTATCAAAACCCAGTTACAGTATGCTGACCTTTGACCTTAGGTCACATCAATTCCTTCATAGGTGTCATCCTCATTCCTTTTGCATATTGTTCCTGACATCTCACTCTACCTCTGGTATCATTTTGGTGGCATTTTACTGTAGAAATCTGGAGAAAAATCATTTTAAAATCACCCCTATATCAAAACCCAGTTACAGTATGCTGACCTTTGACCTTAGGTCACATCAATTCCGTCATAGGTGTCATCCTCATTACTTTTGCATATTGTTCCTGGCGTCTCACTCTACCTCTGGTATCATTTTGGTGGCATTTTACTGTAGAAATCTGGAGAAAAATCATTTTAAACTCACCCCTATAACACAACCCAGTTACAGTATGCTGACCTTTGACCTTAGGTCACATCAATTCCTTCATAGGTGTGTTTCTCATTCCTTTTGCATATTGTTCCTGACATCTCACTCTACTTCTGGTATCATTTTGGTGGCATTTTACTGTAGAAATCTGGAGAAAAATGATTTTAAAATCACCCCTATAACAAAACCCAGTTACAGTATGCTGACCTTTGACCTTAGGTCACATCAATTCCTTCATAGGTGTCATCCTCATTCCTTTTGCATATTGTTCCTGACATCTCACTCTACCTCTGGTATCATTTTGGTGGCATTTTACTGTAGAAATTTGGAGAAAAATCATTTTAAAGTCACCCCTATATCAAAATCCAGTTACAGTATGCTGACCTTTGACCTTCGGTCACATCAATTCCGTCATAGGTGTCATCCTCATTACTTTTGCATATTGTTCCTGGCCTCTCACTCTACCTCTGGTATCATTTTGGTGGCATTGTACTGTAGAAATCTGGAGAAAAATCATTTTAAAGTCACCCCTATATCAAAACCCAGTTACAGTATGCTGACCTTTGACCTTAGGTCACATCAATTCCTTCATAGGTGTCATCCTCATTCCTTTTGCATATTGTTCCTGGCGTCTCACTCTACCTCTGGTATCATTTTGGTGGCATTTTATTGTAGAAATCTGGAGAAAAATCATTTTAAAGTCACCCCTATATCAAAACCCAGTTACAGTATGGTGACCTTTGACCTTAGGTCACATCAATTCCTTCATAGGTGTCATCCTCATTCCTTTTGCATATTGTTCCGTACATCTCACTCTACCTCTGGTATCATTTTGGTGGCATCTTACTGTAGAAATCTGGAGAAAAATAAGCTTTGAAGTCACCCCTATAACAAAACCCAGTTACAGTATGCTGACCTTTGACCTTAGGTCACATCAATTCCTTCATAGGTGTCATCCTCATTCCTTTTGCATATTGTTCCTGACATCTCACTCTACTTCTGGTATCATTTTGGTGGCATTTTACTGTAGAAATCTGGAGAAAAATGATTTTAAAATCACCCCTATAACAAAACCCAGTTACAGTATGCTGACCTTTGACCTTAGGTCACATCAATTCCTTCATAGGTGTCATCCTCATTCCTTTTGCATATTGTTCCTGACATCTTACTCTACCACTGGTATCATTTTAGTGGCATTTTACTGTAGAAATTTGGAGAAAAATCATTTTAAAGTCACCCCTATATCAGAACCCAGTTACAGTATGCTGACCTTTGACCTTCGGTCACATCAATTCCTTCATAGGTGTCATCCTCATTCCTTTTGCATATTGTTCCGTACATCTCACTCTACCTCTGGTATCATTTTGGTGGCATTTTACTGTAGAAATCTGGAGAAAAATAAGCTTGAAGTCACCCCTATAACGAAACCCAGTTACAGTATGCTGACCTTTGACCTTAGGTCACATCAATTCCTTCATAGGTGTCATCCTCATTCCTTTTGCATATTGTTCCTGACATCTCACTCTACCACTGGTATCATTTTAGTGGCATTTTACTGTAGAAATTTGTAGAAAAATCATTTTAAAGTCACCCCTATATCAGAACCCAGTTACAGTATGCTGACCTTTGACCTTAGGTCACATCAATTCCTTCATAGGTGTCATCCTCATTACTTTTGCATTATGTTCCTGACATCTCACTCTACCTCTGGTATCATTTTGGTGGCATTTTACTGTAGAAATTTGGAAAAAAATCATTTTAAAGTCACACATATATCAAAACCCAGTTACAGTATGCTGACCTTTGACCTTAGGTCACATCAATTCCTTCATAGGTGTCATCCTCATTCCTTTTGCATATTGTTCCGTACATCTCACTCTACCTCTGGTATCATTTTGGTGGCATTTTACTGTAGAAATCTGGAGAAAAATAAGCTTTGAAGTCACCCCTATAACAAAACCCAGTTACAGTATGCTGACCTTTGACCTTCGGTCACATCAATTCCTTCATAGGTGGGTTTCTCATTCCTTTTGCATATTGTTCCTGACATCTCACTCTACTTCTGGTATCATTTTGGTGGCATTTTACTGTAGAAATCTGGAGAAAAATGATTTTAAAATCACCCCTATAACAAAACCCAGTTACAGTATGCTGACCTTTGACCTTAGGTCACATCAATTCCGTCATAGGTGTCATCCTCATTCCTTTTGCATATTGTTCCTGACATCTCACTCTACCACTGGTATCATTTTGGTGGCATTTTACTATAGAAATCTGGAGAAAAATCATGTTAAAATCACCCCTATAACACAACCCAGTTACAGTATGCTGACCTTTGACCTTAGGTCACATCAATTCCTTCATAGGTGTCATCCTCATTCCTTTTGCATATTGTTCCTGGCGTCTCACTCTACCTCTGGTATCATTTTGGTGGCATTTTATTGTAGAAATCTGGAGAAAAATCATTTTAAAGTCACCCCTATATCAAAACCCAGTTACAGTATGGTGACCTTTGACCTTAGGTCACATCAATTCCTTCATAGGTGTCATCCTCATTCCTTTTGCATATTGTTCCGGACATCTCACTCTACCACTGGTATCATTTTAGTGGCATTTTACTGTAGAAATTTGGAGAAAAATCATTTTAAAGTCACCCCTATATCAGAACCCAGTTACAGTATGCTGACCTTTGACCTTCGGTCACATCAATTCCTTCATAGGTGTCATCCTCATTACTTTTGCATTATTTTCCTGACATCTCACTCTACCTCTGGTATCATTTTGGTGGCATTTTACTGTAGAAATCTGGAGAAAAATCATTTTAAAGTCACCCCTATATCAAAACCCAGTTACAGTATGCTGACCTTTGACCTTAGGTCACATCAATTCCGTCATAGGTGTCATCCTCATTACTTTTGCATATTGTTCCTGGCGTCTCACTCTACCTCTGGTATCATTTTGGTGGCATTTTACTGTAGAAATCTGGAGAAAAAATCATTTTAAACTCACCCCTATAACACAACCCAGTTAAAGTATGCTGACCTTTGACCTTAGGTCACATCAATTCCTTCATAGGTGTGTTTCTCATTCCTTTTGCATATTGTTCCTGACATCTCACTCTACTTCTGGTATCATTTTGGTGGCATTTTACTGTAGAAATCTGGAGAAAAATGATTTTAAAATCACCCCTATAACAAAACCCAGTTACAGTATGCTGACCTTTGACCTTAGGTCACATCAATTCCTTCATAGGTGTCATCCTCATTCCTTTTGCATATTGTTCCTGACATCTCACTCTACCACTGGTATCATTTTAGTGGCATTTTACTGTAGAAATTTGTAGAAAAATCATTTTAAAGTCACCCCTATATCAGAACCCAGTTACAGTATGCTGACCTTTGACCTTAGGTCACATCAATTCCTTCATAGGTGTCATCCTCATTACTTTTGCATTATGTTCCTGACATCTCACTCTACCTCTGGTATCATTTTGGTGGCATTTTACTGTAGAAATTTGGAAAAAAATCATTTTAAAGTCACACCTATATCAAAACCCAGTTACAGTATGCTGACCTTTGACCTTAGGTCACATCAATTCCTTCATAGGTGTCATCCTCATTCCTTTTGCATATTGTTCCGTACATCTCACTCTACCTCTGGTATCATTTTGGTGGCATTTTACTGTAGAAATCTGGAGAAAAATAAGCTTTGAAGTCACCCCTATAACAAAACCCAGTTACAGTATGCTGACCTTTGACCTTCGGTCACATCAATTCCTTCATAGGTGGGTTTCTCATTCCTTTTGCATATTGTTCCTGACATCTCACTCTACTTCTGGTATCATTTTGGTGGCATTTTACTGTAGAAATCTGGAGAAAAATGATTTTAAAATCACCCCTATAACAAAACCCAGTTACAGTATGCTGACCTTTGACCTTAGGTCACATCAATTCCGTCATAGGTGTCATCCTCATTCCTTTTGCATATTGTTCCTGACATCTCACTCTACCTCTCTCTCTCACTCTAAAAAAATATTTCTCCAGATTTCTACAGTAAAATGCCACCAAAATGATACCAGGGGTAGAGTGAGATGTCAGGAACAATATGCAAAAGGAATGAGAAACACACCTATGAAGGAATTGATGTGACCGAAGGTCAAAGGTCAGCATACTGTAACTGGGTTTTGATATAGGGGTGAATTTAAAATGATTTTTCTCCAAATTTCTACAGTAAAATGCCACCAAAATGATACCAAAGGTAGAGTGAGACACCAGGAACAATATGCAAAAGGAATGAGGATGACACCTATGAAGGAATTGATGTGACCTAAGGTCAAAGGTCAGCATACTGTAACTGGGTTGTGTTATAGGGGTGATTTTAAAATGATTTTTCTCCAGATTTCTACAGTAAAATGCCACCAAAATGATACCAGAAGTAGAGTGAGACACCAAGAACAACATGCAAAAGAAATGAGAAACACACCTATGAAGGAATTGATGTGACCGAAGGTCAAAGGTCAGCATACTGTAACTGGGTTTTGTTATAGGGGTGACTTCAAGCTTATTTTTCTCCAGATTTCTACAGTAAAATGCCACCAAAATGATACCAGAGGTAGAGTGAGATGTCAGGAACAATATGCAAAAGGAATGAGAAACACACCTATGAAGGAATTGATGTGACCTAAGGTCAAAGGTCAGCATACTGTAACTGGGTTTTGATATAGGGGTGACTTTAAAATGATTTTTCTCCAGATTTCTACAGTAAAATGCCACCAAAATGATACCAGAGGTAGAGTGTGACGCCAGGAACAATATGCAAAAGTAATTAGGATGACACCTATGAAGGAATTGATGTGACCTAAGGTCAAAGGTCAGCATACTGTAACTGGGTTTTGATATAGGGGTGACTTTAAAATGATTTTTCTCCAAATTTCTACAGTAAAATGCCACTAAAATGATACCAGAGGTAGAGTGAGATGTCAGGAACAATATGCAAAAGGAATGAAGATGACACCTATGAAGGAATTGATGTGACCTAAGGTCAAAGGTCAGCATATTGTAACTGGGTTGTGTTATAGGGGTGTTTCCATGCAAGCGCGTGGAAGAGCAGGGGGTCCCAGAACAGTATCATACCGCCAAATAAAACTTATGCAAGTAAATAAATATTTTGACATAATGGTCCTGACAGAAATAAAATAAAAGCACTTAGGAGCGTTGTGTGGTCCAGTGGGTAGAGCCCATATCAGAGGCTACTAACAGTCCTCGTTGCTGTCAGCCGCAGTCCGAATCCCGCTTCGGGCAGCCCTTTACTGCATACTGTACCATTCCCCCTCTCTCTGCCTCCCCATTTTGTGTCTCTCTCAACTGCACTGTCAAATAAAGGCTAAAAAGCCCTAAAAATATACTTAAAAAAATAAAATAAAGGCAATAGTTATGTAAGAACTCTATTATAAAGCCCGTCACGATATGTTCATATTATAAACAGTGCATTCATAGTCTGCAATCAGTTTCCCAGAATGTAAATATTAACTAAATGTTTATGTTAGTGAAAAAACATGTTTCAAGTTTATTTAAACAATATATGATTATATATTGTTTAAATAAACTTGAAAACATACAAATGATGTACAGTATATATAATTTAATCAATTGTTAACATAATACGGTTGCAAATCTTATATTTTCAATGAAATCAAATTTTTACTTTTTTTGAATATGATATCTCATACTGCCTGTTAAAAATGTTGACATAGGGAATATTACTTTTGATATACAGTAGGTACACATTTGTCATATATTACATTTCTGCACAGTCTACTAGGATTAATACTAAAATTAGAGATTTGATTTGAAATGTCCATATCTGGACATGAAACCTAAATAAAATGCTTCACCACTTAAATCACAGCAATCAGTTTAATATTGATTGGTGCCATTTATACAAAGTTTTCAAATGCACACAGAAAAACTGAGTTATTTTAAATAAAATTCTAGTTTTATAGCCACCAACAATATGAACATTATTACACTGTGCACGAAGACAAAACACACTGTACACTGGCACAATCCTACTGAGGATTATTCACTCACATGCTCACTCAAACACACACTCACACTCTCAGTCTCACACTCTCACACAGTCTCATTTTGTGCAGATGAATTTACAGCTTTCTAGACTCAGACTTCCTCAGTCTAAATTCTCTATGACATGAACTTATAAACTACTTCACTACACAAATGTACAAACTCTTATAAACACACAATACAACTTTTAAAAAATCTTAACTGCTGTGAAAAGACTCATGTTTAATGACTCATTTGAGGACATTGGACCTCCTGCAAGAACCATGTGTAGGAACAGCTTTAATGTCACGTGAACTGTGACACACATTATTTATATATTTATGTTTTTATCTTTTTATTTTTCAATTTTGGTCTGCAAACTTGTCCCTATTGATCATTACAGACATCATTTAAATCTTAGCTAATCTTAATTTGAAATGAAGCAACAGACAGGCTGAATTTTGAACCTGGATTAACTCATTTTAAACCTAAACTCTGATTAGAGTTTATCGGAGATCAAATTAAACCATGTTGGTGTAATCCAGTTTTAGAAACTGTGAAACCTTGTGATTTGGTGATGAGTTGAAACAGTTCTTGCATGACGTTCGATGTTCTGGTTTCTGTTTGGCTCAAAATGCTTAACCTCCACTGGTCAAGTCTTCTCTGTGACCCTGACGGCTCTGACTGCTGTGAGGCTGCAGTGTAATATGTGCTGTGTCCATGCTGCCTGACCTGTGCAGACTTCCCAGAATCCTTAGGGTGAAACCCACGACAGGAATCAGGCTGTAAACTATGTGCTGTGTTTCCAGCTCCCTGGACACAGACAGGTCCTGGACTTAAGTGACTTATGTGTTCGTCTTGAACCTGGACTGACCTGTGTTAACCCTTCAAGTGCCATAACCTGGGCCTCAGGTCACAGACTACTTCCTTTGTGTGTCTGTTGTGCCCGAAGCAGCAGCAGCTGCTGTGAAGTACAAAATGATGCCACAAAACCAATGAGACACATAAACTATCACTGTACAAATACATCTCATATTTTACAGCTTTGTTTTCCCTCTGCTTTGTGCCTTTCCCCCGGCGGATGATGATGAAGATGATGGTGATGCCAGGGGCTGTTACTGGATGCCTCTGAATAAACACATGGCAAACACCATGGCGAAGAGCTGCAGAGAGACGGATCACACACACGGATCAGAAATCATGATTAATGGATGGACAGTTGAGGTGGTCAAAGACTTTGAGTACCGTATGTTAGCACATTCACTGACAACAGCCACATTCGTAAGAAATGTTCACAGTGCCTCCACTCGCTGCACAAAGTGAACAATGGAGTATAAATTGTGTGTTCTGTTGCAAAGGGAATGACAGACTGCAAACTGTGGACACTGCTAATAGTGTCTGTTCTCTACACTCTAACTGCTCTGTTATTGACTGACCTTTACTCTGTGGGTAAATCTTATTTTATTTATTGAACTCAGCTTCCCTGAACTTTCCTTGCTGAGCTGCTTAAATTTTGCTTTCAGACAAATGTGAGAACGTACCATTTGTAAACCAGACACTAGACTCTAGGCTTCTAATTGGCTGTAACACCTGGTTCAGGGTCATGTTTTAATTTAACACACACAAGCAGTTGGTTGTTGAATGAAAACAGTTGCACAGTGATCCACAGCTAACAACCAGGCACCTCTGAAGACATATTATTGATTGTAATTTTGCAAACTCACCTATTAATAAAGGCACTATCAAAAACCCTGGAACTCAGTGTCTCTGCTCTTGAAACATTTTAAACCTGTCTCATCTCTTTATTTATCCACATAAAAAAACATCCTGAAACTACAGTACATAATAAAACTGGGTTTGAAGATGTGCTACTTCTCTCCAAGTGGTATAAAAGTAAAAACTGAAAACTCAACTTTTTATTCATTTATTAGTGTAGAATGAGAAACTGTTAATGTGACGATGCACTGAAAAAAAATCTTTCTTTAAATTATGTTAAAATGATGCACTTATGACTTATAGTCTTCTTAATAAAGAAATTATCAATGATTTAAAATAAAAGGAGTTAGAGGACATTCCACGTACTTCAATGGTCAGAACCACGATGGTCAGAGCTCCAGCTGTATAGATGTAAGTCTCAAAGTAATCGACCATCGCAGAGTAGCAGCCCTGCAGAAACAAACAGCCACGTTGTGAAACCATCATCACTGCAATCTCAAGAAGAATTTCAGCATCTTTGTAATAATGTGCTGCCTGAACTAACCTCTCTCAAGTTTTAATGCAACAGAATTAAATTAAATCATGGTTTCAAGTAAAAAGTCAGAGGTTTGGTTCAAATGTTCTTATATAATTTATAGAATAAAATGTTCTTTCACACATCACTGCATCAGTAATAATTAACTCATTTGACACCTGACACAATTTGCACAGTTGCTTCATTGCATAGTGATGATGATTGATATTCAGTGAGACCTTGTTGTGCCTGAAGGCCACGCTGCCGCTCACACACTGCTCCACGCTCATGTCTCCTTGGAAACTGTTCCTCTGGCAACAGGCCTCTGGCACCATCTTGTTGGGGTTGAGGAGTCTGAAGAGGCTCTCATCAAAGTCCTCAGGTCCACTCACACCACAGCAGTCGAACTGTGTAGGGAGGAAAAGGGTGGAGGGGAATGATGATGTGGTGATGGTCATCACGGGAGAATAACAAGAAAGGAGGAGCGGTATCAGGTGAACTAACGCCTCACCGTGGTCATGATGGCGTTCCATGTGGAGGTGAAGACATCAGTGTTGTTGTGGCCCTGATAGTGACGTTTGAGCTCCCTGCTGAAATACTCCCGGGTTAACTGAGGACACGCAGACACAAGTGTCAGTCAGCCACCAGGTGAAAACACAGACTGAATATCATTCAGCAAAATGGAACTGTTCTCTTTAATCTCTGGTTCCCACAGTAGCGTTTCCTTCTACCCTCCTCCAGCTGGACCTTAGTTGTTGTGGTTTCAGTCACCATAAGGGTCATGGAAACAGGTTCTCTTGTGCTTCAGCCGGGTCTCATTCACTGATCGGTGCTCACAGCCCAGGACGAGATACTAGCAGTGAAGATATCAAATGGGCCACTTCAAAGTGACTGTACCCAAATGAAGGAAGACTGGAGCACTCAATGTGATGACAAGTTTATTGTGCAACAAAGGGTCATGCCTTATTTATTTTGTGGATTTGGGACAAAGTCATGATTTCGACTGAAACACTGTCAGACTACCTATGTTGTCATGGTTATAATAATAACAACATGGTCAACCGGATACCATTCCTTCTGCTCCTGTCATGGCTGCTATATCTCCTTCTTTTCTGGAGGAGGGTCTGACGAGCGAGACTATGACTGCAACAACTGTTAGACGTCAACTAGCATCATGATGAGCTGTTGCACAGATGACTTGTGGACATGTTTTTGTATCTAAAGAAATGACCTACAGTAGTTGTGTTTTTCAGATCAACAAACTGAGGTAGCACTCACATGCTCCCTGAAGAGGAAGGCCAAGATGGCGGCTGCCAGCTCCGCAAGAAAGATGAAGAGGATGAGCATGAAGAACTGAGAATAGAGAAAGAAGATATAGTGAGAAAAGTAACCAAACATAGGATAAAGCATTAACTTTTAGACTGTCTAAACAAAAGCTTCATTGTACCTCCAGATATAAATCATAAGGGTTTTCAAATCAAAAGAAAGGCATGGATCAATACAGCAAAATATGATTTATACAATTATTGTCCCCCAGGTGGCGCCCTCACAGCGTCTCACTCTGGTCCTATACAGCTACCACATTGAATCCTCGATTGAAGCTCTGATCCAACTACTGATAATGTTTACTGATACAAATGTAAAAAGGTAGATATAAAGGATGATTCGACCTTTTAAACCCAACAGTGTACTTTCATTATGAAATACATGGCTGACGTTATAATAAAACATTATAAAGCTCCTAAACTCCTGAAACATTCTTTCTGCAGGTTTACGTTTTACCAAGTCTTTCTCTTTACATTCATGAACACAGCAGAGCAGATGACGACCTGAACAACATCCCAATGTGTCAGTGAACATGTTGACTTGTGGAGAGTGTGACTGTAAAGCCGCACAGCCTCATGAATAAAGCAGAAGGAGCTGCTGTGGTGAAGCAGCAGAGATTTTAGACTCGATCGATACAGAGAGAAACGACTAAAAAGGCTGAAATCATCAAATGTTTCATCTATGACTCACAAACACTGCACAGCTTTGAACTGATGCAGATCTCTGTCGTTATCTTGTTCTATGAGCATGTTTTTATGCCAAATGAGGTGGGGCCTTTGAAGACTGTTTTTGATTCATTTGTAATAAAGTTACATTTGCATATATAGCAGCATACTGATTACCGATTAAAAACTTTTGAAATGTCTCTTTTTGGCACATTTAGAACAAACAATTTATTTGTGATCAATCACAATTAATTTTCTAATTGATTGACAGCCCTGATGCATTGATTCTCACACTCTCTGAACTATTTTTTCAAGTAGGCCTACTTTCTGTCAAATAGAAGACCATCACACCCGTTACTCTCCATTATTAGCACATTAATCACAGATCAACTGTCGAGTGCGACTCACAAACAGCAGCAGACACTTGTTCTCCCTGATGGCTCCACAGCAGCCCAGGAAGCCCAGCAGGAACAGCATGCTGCCCATGGCCAGGATGACGTAGACCCCCGTGAACAGTAGGGGGTTGGCCGCCACAATCTCCCTGAAGCCCATCGGGTCCACCACCACCCAGACACCCACAGCCAGCAGGAAGGAGCCACCAAGCTGGGAGAGAGAGCATCACCTATCATTTGTATTCTGATATTGTTTTGCAGCAGCAATGATAATGAAACATTGATTAGTTCTATTATTGGGTGATGCATCGAATGGCCACTGATGATTTCTTGTTTTTCCTCTGAATTTAAACAGTAAGTAGAAGAAGAGTGAGGAGGAAGTGCTGCACTCACAAAGATGAAGAAGTTGAAGATGAACATCAGGTACTTCATGCAGCTGAGGCAGTCGCCCTCCATGGCTGAGCCTCTTGCTGAAACCTCCCCCTGCCCCTGCAGACACACACACGGTGCAAAAGCATTTCAAGACTTCTTCAAACACTACCAACCACCTGTTACATTAAGGTGTTCAGCTGCAGCAGGTGATGCAACGTGTTTGAGACACAGTAACAGTGAAATGTTACATCACACTACATCGTCTACATCTTCAAGGCTCTTTGTGACGATTATTAAGGTCTGACACTTTGTCGACACAGTGATTAATGTTTTCATTAGCACTGACCTTTGAAACTTGGAATCCCTTCATTTTATTATAACAGACATGGCTCTGGCTTCTGAATCAGCACAACCTCAGCAAATGATTATGATCCATCAATACAGACGACTTGCTCACAGTGAAATAGGGGTTTATCCCATAAAACCAACCAATTTATTTTCACAGATCAAAGCTGTAAAGTGTAAACATTTTGCTCATTCTGTCTTTTTGAGATGGACTGATGAAAATCGAGTTCATCCTGAAAAATTCAAACCACTGAGTTTCATGAAAATGATGATGAAACTGTTGTGGACCTGAACAGGAGAATGGGCCGACTGAATAAATAAACATGGCTTTGCTAAACCCAGTTATTTGAAATGCTGCGACAGAATTAAACCTGGATAATCTAATTCTAATTAAAGCTAATCTATAGATTGAATTAAACCTTGATGGTCCAATCCAGTCTCAGTGAATGCTTGCACCAAATTTGAAGAAGTTCTTTTTCATACCGAGACTTCACAATCACAAAATGAGACAGACCGATTATTCTTCCGAAGCCGGTGGAAGAATAATCATCTGAAACTGCAGCATCATCAATCTCTTGTTCCAAATCCAAAATAAGAAATGTTCAGGAAACAGCACAAATTGTTCTGTTTTGATGCTTTATAAAAACTCAGCGATTTTCTTCCTGCAGACACAGATGGGTGAGTTTTCCTGTTACCAGAAATCATCATGTACCTGCTCCAGAAACAACACACAGCTCTGCAGTTTCATGCAGCTTATTTCAGGGCAGCACCGGCACCCCAGCCTCAATCTCTATTTGCAGCTGATCTGAGCGAACAAGAAGCGGGACAAAGACGTACAGAGGTGACACATGGACGGTGACAGTTCGTGTCAGTTGTGGGGACGTGACACCGACAGCCTGTCCCTGTGGGATAGTGCGACACATGGGGGGATGTTGGCTGGTGCTGAGGAGAACGTGCTGGTGTGAGTGCGGCCATCAGTGGGGGTGTGAAGAGGACCAACTGTGCACTTATAGCCCTGATGGTGTTTACCAGTTAAAACTAGAATAGAGCCACCTGTCACATCTGAGGGGACGAGCACTTCAGTTTAATATCTGCACGTTTAACCAGGAGCGTCAGCGTCACCACTGAGATGACTGTGTCACTTTGTCCTTTTGAAATTATAATGTTAAAACTTGTTAATTTGTTTAGTTTATTCAAGGAACAAAACATAACAAGCATCATTTTCAGTGTCTCTGTGATTTGGCCTCAGGAGAAAAATCTGTTGGACTATTTATTTTCTGACTGACTTCTCTCTGTCTCTCAGCTCTTAATCCACTGGTTTCTACTGAACATATCATTCTTTAAGAAATAAAATTGCATTTAAAAAGATTGAGAATTGTTTTTTCACAACCAGACACTGACATTTTTAACAAACAGGAGGAAACTGGGCCTTTGTGAGGGGAGAGAGACTGGTGCTAAATAGACAGCAGCAGAAAAGAAAGTTGTTAATAAGATGATAAAATCATCAATATCTATATTTGTTAGACCTATGTTAAAGTATTGAGCCAACAAAACAATTTGGTTTAAAACTCATGCTCAAAGATGTAATTGGTTTATTTTTCTACCTCGGGTGTTCCATAAAGCTTCATGTTTATTATTGCAGCCATCACTCCGAGGGTCACTTTATTTTACCCCAACGTATCTTTCCTAAAATTTAATCACATCATTTTTGTATCTAAACCAAACTGTAGTGGTTTTTATGAAGTGTGTTCTGTGCAACAGAAAACTGGTGTCTTCAGATCAGACAGCGCTTACTGTAGCATGAATGAAACAAATTTTGTCAATTACACTTAAAGGGACAACGAGGAGTTTGTATTTGGTTATAAAAAAAGTCTCATCATTACCCATACTTGTTAATGGGTCCATTTTTGATAAATATATCGTTTTATGTCTTTATCATTATTTTGTTATTAATATTAGTGGTGGAAATGCTGGGCGAGCCAGTTTTGCGGACGCTGCCTGGCTGGTTATGGGAATAACTACGACGGTACCTGATCGTCTTCAAACCTCCGACTTTCATTTTCATTCAATTAAAACATTCTTGGCAAATGTTTTCGCTTTTGTCTGTCTCGCACTGGTCCAAGAATTTCACCGTACGCGCGGAGGCTCATGGGAAATGTAGTGTGACTTTCCTTTCCAAAACTCCTCGTTGTCCCTTTAACCTCTAAATGAGAATAAATTGCTTCCATATATTTTTATTGCCTTGCTGCTTTTAGCATAATGTATTGGCTGAAAAGAACCAATGTGAAGACTTGTTTTGTTAATTCTAACTTCACAGCTGAACTGCAAATTGTCTGGATTTCATTTAGAAATGATGTCCTTGCATTGGTTGATTTCAGTTGTCAGAATTTTTTACTCCCTAATATAAGCCCCCAAAATCCCACTTGGTCCTATCTGTTACTTTTGCTTACATTTCTTCAATCTTTGTGCATAGAAATAAACGGTTGTTATCAAATCCATGATCTGGGGTTGAATCTGTCCTCTGATCACTGGTTGGCATCAGTGGTTACTGCTTATTCACCATCTCGCTCTGACTTTCTGCTGTGTAAATGTGTAGTTGCTGCTAATTTGACTGCTCTGAGTGGAGCTTTTAACTTAATGAGGTAAAATGCTCTTGCTGAAATTAAACACAGGTTTTGTGACCATCAGTGCACTCTGGGTAATTGCTGCCTCTTTCGGGGTGAGGTCAGAGTTAATAGAATAAGAGTAAGAGTACGTGTGTATGTGTTGGGAATTTGTCCACACATGCACTCTGGATTAGCACATCTCTGACAATCACTCAGGTCAACACAATTACACATACAATTACAAAGATGGACATGAACAAAGAGACAAACACAATCACAATGGCTAGAAGAAGAAAAAAAAACAGACAAGAAAACATGACGAGCTGTCAAAGATACAAAACACTAAAACATGACGAGCTTTGTAGTGATGTCAGAGAAAACATGATTACACACTCATGTTTATTGCAATCACAAAAGTGCTGCCATAATTACAGAGAGGAATAAACGGGCGTCTTAGGGGTCATGAATGCAAAAACAGCTGTCACCAAAGTAATCACGACTTAATCAATCAGAATTAAATTACTACAACTGTAATTATATGACGACAAATATGTGAAATCCAAAAGCAGCTGTGAATTCACCACATCTGCCATTTGTAACAGAGAAACCTCTGGATGCTCAAGTGAGCAGCTTCAAACACCGACCTTTCTCCAGACTGACAGGCTCTGTGGGAGGAAACATGGACGACGTGCCAGGGTGTAATTTTCCTCCAAGTCTGGCAGGAGACAACGTCGCAAAATACTGATATTCAAGTTTTTAGCAATGGCAAAGGTTTAAAAAAAACACTGATGATTGAGTGATTGACGTCAATGTTTTACATTGATGTTGACCTACTGTGCATGGCCTTTTTTCTTTCAGTGAATCAAATTAAATGTTTGAGATTTTGTATTTACGTAGGACATTTCATTGAGAAATTGAGGAATATCAGTGAGATATTTCTTTTAGTCAATGTTTTTATTTTCCTGTGGAAATGACTCCGCAGGTAGTACTGTATGTCATTTCTTTACTTTATTTTATTTTTTTATCACCCCCTTTGTGTTCTTTAGCTCTATCCACCAAATGACACTCGTTGTTCCCTGTACGGTTTTCTGTGGTGGGTGGGTTGTCTGACAGTTTGATGTAATTAACTGCAAATTCAAAGTTTTTCAGGTAGACAGGTAAGTTTTTCAGGCTTTTAATTTAGTAATTAGTTGTACAGTCAGTTCCACATTACACATTTATCTACGTTGTTAATGGAAAAATCACAATGGACAGTGTAGTGATAAATACAAAGCACACACTACTAAATCAAAACATGTAGTTTGTAATGATAAAGAGAAGCAGTTTTTCACTTGGAGCCATGGGAGCTCCAGTGTCAGAGCTACAAAGACACCACATTACACTGACCTAAGATCAACATGAAAGGGAGCTTTGGGAATTAAACTAAATGATTACCTTAAAGGTGCTCAGACAGATCTGTAATTCTCACAAAGATATATGTGCACCCTGAAGTCTAAAAATACAAAAATACTCATATACAAGATCAGGTTCTAAACTCTTGGATAATGTCTTGTTTACATCCATTTTCATGGGCTTTCAGTCTCCTTCTGCTCTGCTTTTGTTGGTGTATCGATATATTTCTTAGCATGTTGCCATTACCTGTAGATCAGCAGTGTGTAAAGTGAGAGGCCTTTGCACTTAATCTCAAATACATTGCAATTCATTTTGCAGCCCTAAATGTGCGCATACATGTCTGTTTCATGTTTGACTCAGGTAGAGGAGCTTTTCAGCTGAAGGCTGTAGAGAGACAGGAAATTGGGAGAAAGTGAGAGGGGATGGCATGCAGCACAGGACCACTGGTGGAAATCGACCGGGGCCGCTGCAGTGAGGACTATAGCCTCTGCATATGGGGTGCCTGCTCTACCCACCAAGCTAAACAACGTCCCCTTTTGATGACTTCTTGTGATTATCATTTGAGAAGATTCTCAATCAGTGGTCAATGTGTCGCTTCAGGGCAGTGAGACTTTTTTCTTCTTCTGTGGGAATCTGAACTGTTTTGCTCAAATGTTCGAACTGACTTCAGCAGCATCAGTAGCTGAGCTAGTTGTATCTCCAGCACTAGACAGACCAGAAACCAGTGTGTGTAGCGGCAAAAACCAACAGCTCTTCTCCCTCGATCCCTCACCTGCTTCCCACCAGCAGCATACATCCTAAATGTTTGTGTGAATGGGCTGAGGTGCTGCAGCTGGGACGTGTACCCTGGTTTCTGTGGTGGTGTGTGAGCCACCTGGAAGCTTTAGTTCAGATTGTAACTCACTGCTGGATCAAGAGGTTTTTCCTGCCTTCGTATGACACATCAGTGAAAAAGGACAGTCCTCTTTGCGTTGCTCAGATTTTGCATTGCAACGCACATAAAGGCGCCCACAGTAAAACTGAGTGGTGCTCAGGTCCCATTTAGCAGCTGTGGCTCCTTTCAAAAATAGGTCTGGGGGCAGCTGGGTAATTTAACGCAGCCGCACAGAAAATGGCCTCACATAATTCCTCATAATTCCCCTCTGCAGTCATGGAGAGTCACTGTGCCTGGAGTCAGCGGACATTGGAGATGCTTCAGGTGCTGGGTTTGATCCCCCAACACTGGGACAGCATTAGTATCAGGTGAGTCTCAGTGTGTGTTTGCTAATCTGATTCTAACTGCCACAACGTTATCAACCGGTCTGAGCTTCAGCAGTTGGCCTCATGGGGGCAGTGCACAAACTGAACACAACACTGACATCAGAGCTGTGCACCCCTTCAAGGGGTGCCGTCTACGAAAATGTAGACCACCACTTGCCTACAAGGTGCCTCTCCTCTGACCTATAAACCTTGACAATGTAGACAATGTGTTTTGTTTTTTCAAAAACACAAGGTTTTAGGGTGATAGTTCAGGTTATTGAGCTGATGGTTTGTGTTGACCATGAAGTCAGGACAGCCTGAAGGATTTGCTAAACATTTTTTGATTGTGAACTTGTTCAATTTAATGCCTTTTTGAAAATATCTTCTCCACAACAGCCACTAGCACTAACCACTAGTTGATTTTATTGGTTGGTGTAAATCCAAAGGAAAGCTTCAGCTGGCATCAGCTGGCAAGAAAGCAATCCATGGAGCAGTGGATAATGTTATCATATATGTCTATACGGACAGCTTGTTATAAATTTTAATCTACAGCAGGGGGAACACAGACTACCTCACACAACCTGAACTATCACTTCAGGAAATTGAACTGTTGTTATCATTACTGTAGCTGTTAAACTGAGCTGATTACCAACACTACACTTACAATTGTAATGCTGCTCCTGCTCTCTGTCAGTATTGCTTACTGCTACAGGATATATATATTTTTTTATTAACAACTCAATGCATCTTGGGAAGGATTGGGCCACAAAGATGTTACAGGTTTGGGTTAGAGTTATAATACTGTTTGTAAGCCTGTTTGTACACAGGAAATGTAGTAGTAGGAAAGTTTCAGTGAACTATTCCTACGTTTTGCTGACGTCAAACATTTCCCTGTTACCCTGACGCTCATTGCATTCGACTCCTTTATTAGCATTTATAATACAAGCCCTGGCCCGCAGTGTCAGGGACTGCACGGTCAGCATATTGTACCATGAAACAGGATCCCAGCGTGAATCCCCAGGCTTCCCACAGCCAGTCTGTGTAACCGTTCCTGCAGTCATTAGCCATAAGTGACAGGAAGCTCCAGTCCAATAAATCACAGTGTCACAGCAGCTGGAGAGAAGTGCAGCAAGTGTGTTCCCTCAGTGCTGGAGAACCACTGGACCTGATTGCCTTCATCCATCAGAGCTGTGCTGTGGACCAGTGAACAGGAGACTGGGGATAGGCCCACTGGACTTTTTCTTTCTGCATCCATACATCAGTAACGAGAGCAATGTAAACATGGACAGTGCTGTGGCCTCATTGGGGAAACGGTTGTGTATCTATGCAGGCTCTGGTGCCCTGAATATGGTGTATGGTACAGTGGCCCTGAGAGCACAATTTCATGCAACTCAAAAAAAAAAAAACCACACACACATGCAAAGTCACACACATGAGGAAACAATGGACAATGGACATGCAAAAAAAGTGGGGGACCCGGCTGTGCCCTGCTTTTGTTCAATGCCTCCTGGCTGTTAATTAGTGGTGTTGGAAATTAAGCAGAGTTTGTTTGGTTTATTATGACATAAATATCACATCAATCAGATAGTTTGATGTAGTCTTAGCACTTCCGCTGTGTTGAGAGTTTTTGCAGCTAATGTGTCGTCAAATTGATGAAGCTGTTTTCTGAATTTGTAGTGCATCTTGCATCGAGGCATTGAGCTGTCAGTCCCACTGAAAATTTGCTGTTATCTTTAAACACTTTTGGTTTATTATGACATAAATATCACATCAATCAGATAGTTTGATGTAGTCTTAGCACTTCCGCTGTGTTGAGAGTTTTTGCAGCTAATGTGTTGTCAAATTGATGAAGCTGTTTTCTGAATTTGCAGTGCATCTTGCATTGAGCTGTCAGTCCCACTGAAAATTTGCTGTTATCTTTAAACACTTTGACTGTGAGGAACAAACGGATAATATGTTATTTAGAACGCAATAAATTATTTCGTCAAAACGACTCCAAATGAAAAACAGGGTGATTAAATGATGATCTAGAAATAAGGACTTTAAAAAACGAAAGTAAAGGAAAAACCACTCACACAGCTGTCTGTGCAAAGTCTTATTTGACCAGGTCAAAGGCATTATTGAATCAGGTCAATTGGATTTAGCTTTTGTCTTTGAAGATGTTTTGCCCCTTTTATCTAAGTGGCTTCATCAGATTGTGTAGACTATATCACAGACGCTGATTTGACATTTCTCTATTGTCAACAACCCACCTAACAATGAATGTATCCTACAGGATGACCAAATCAAAATTTTCATTTATAACCCTTTGAAAAACTTGGGAGTGTAGGCCTACTGTACATCGCACAAAGATCAGGTTTTGCCAAGAGAAGCAAAACAATATGGACTCAGAGTGCTGTTCAAAACAATGAGAACAATTAATGAACAGATAAAAAGAGTTCTTCAAACCACCTCTAGGATGTTTTCATGAGGTAAACCTTAAATCCTGGGTGAGTTCTCACCTTTAATTTTGATGTGAAGTAAGTAAATGAAGGTGGATGAGAAACACTTGGACAAAGCCAGCCTCAGGGGAGAGTTTTCAAAGAGGTAATTATTACCACTTCCTTCTGCCTCTGTCCTGGCTGAAAGCCACCTGATATGAAAAGCAGTCACATGAACAGCTCCTGCCTTTGAGGGTCTGCCACCATGCGTCATAACCACAAATAGAGGCAGGCAGGGGAGACATCAAATTATCTTCTTTCACACACTTTGATTTAGGAAAGGCCCTGAGATGCATACCAAATATAAGCAGGTGGAAGAAGAATACATAAAGGCAGGGGGTTGTCCCTGAAGGTGGTGGAGGTGCGAGCGTCCATATTAACTGACGTCCCTGCTCTGAATGTTAAACAGATGTGAGCATTCAGAAGTGGAGAAGAGAGGGAGAACACATGCTCTCAAGGGTTCATCCACACTTTCACTTTAATTACACAAATTGTCCGCCACTTCAACGAGGCACTCAAACCAGTTGGAGTCCATTTAGTCTCGCTGCTTTCCTTATTAGCTGCAGTGCTACAGTCATTACCATGGCACCAATTTAAACACTCAGGAGTTGGAAACTTGAGAAGTAGGTACCACCCTGCAGCACTGATGTTGAAAGACACGCAGGATAGAAAACATACACAAATGTTTCTGCTTTTCTCTGTTGTACAATTAAATTGATGCTGAAGAGCTGAACTCCCAGAGCGCCCTTCGCTTCAGCCTTTGTTCTACAATGTACAACACAAATCACAGGACAACCCCACTCACTTTCAAGACTCGTCTTTTGGAGAAAACCTTTAAGGACAAAATCAAATTGTTCTAATTAAGGAAATAAATGAATATGAATATATAGGGAAAGTGAGTCCATTTAGTTTGTCTTTTGTCTTTACTGTACAGTTCACACCAAACAACTTGCTGACTTTCAGCTGGGCTGCCAAGAGTTCATAGTACTGTATAGGCTATGACTGAGCAGCAACATAGTTTTCAAACTGCGATTTCTCTCTCAAACAAACTGTCTGGTCTCCAAAACAGCATCACAAAATGCAGAATATGCGCAGGTTTTATCTAGTTAGCTAGTTCAGCTATTTGGGTATAGTTTTGTCTTTGTATTTTTGGAACGTCTTTGTATCATGAAGACAGTCTAAACTAATTTTCCTATGGGAATAAAGTATATTCGGATTTGGATTCTGTTGATATGGGAAATAACGTGATTCTTGTTTCTCAATATTTTAAACAGGCAGGTCAGACAAAAACAAGTACCGCTTGTTCGTGCAACACTTTTGTGCTGAAAAAATAATCGAGACAAGAAATTAAAGAATAAGGGTGAGGGAGTCTTGTGGATTCATTGTATCTAGTCAGTGACCCCATGTTCATCTCCTTGGTGAGCCTCAATCATCTAATTTTTGAAACGTTCACACATACCAGGGGTGTCTATTAGCGTTTATTTAATCAATCCTTTCACGCTGCTGCTGTTTGCCTGTTCTCATCCCACTCTGTAAGTTTGTTTGTTTTTTATTGACCCCGACCAGATGATCAGACTTTAAAGCTGTTGTTGCTCCAGCTCCAGATCTGAAGCTCCAGAAGAGAATCATCCATTCAGACTCGGTGAAGTCAGCTCCTGTGTTGCCTGCCTCTCTCTTGAGCAGTTTCTACTGTCGCCATGGTGACGCAGCGAGCAACAGCTGCAAGTTGAAGAAGTTCAACTATCATTAAGTAAGACTGTAGAGATAGTTCTGACTCACTTAGGAGTTTGTCCCTTAAACGGCTCACATGCAGAGTGTGTCTGATGATACAATTTACCAATGTTCCCTTAACAGCTCTCATGCATGTGCAGGCTAAAAGCAGACAGTAGCAACAGAGTCTTTATGAGAAATGTATTATAGCCTCTGTTAAAGTCTGCCAATATTCACCTGAGTGACCTTAAAACATTTGCATTTTCTGCAATGGATGAACAACAAAGTTTTGAGTGAATTGTCACACACAATTGCTAATTAGCGATAAACACTAATTCCAACTGTTATGAATCTTAATTTCCAATTCTTTTTCACTACAAATCACCACATCAGTTCATTTTAATATGGGGCAAAAAAAAGTAAAAAAAAAAAAGAAGTAAATGTGTTCACAGTCACAGTCACACACACACAATCATATGGCTAAACTCCAGTCATGCAAATGTTTTCGTGACATGGCGACATGACTTCATCCTCACAGTTAAGTTGAGGTGATGATGTAATGGTGAGTGCTGACTGTGCACACTAGGGCGAGTTGTACCCTTGGATAGAGCTGAATAATTTAACACATCCCTAAAATGCTACTACACTCAGTATTGGCATCTGTGTGGTGAGGTTTTAGGGAGCACTGCCATGGGTTCTGCTTTTCCAGCCTGTTAGTTTGGGAGCTGTTATAAAGTTGACGTGAGGAAGAGGAGGACGCCATCACCCTCTTCTCGGGGGGAGACGCTTACCGTCGGTCATACTGAGGACTACTTTAAAGGATAATGTCACTTTTATTTATTTATTTTTCCTTATTTTAAGAAGTCAGTACCATCAACTGATGTAACAGCTTCAAGACTGATTTGCAGTATCTTCAAAAAGAGCAGAGCTTCCATTGTTCTTACAGACATAGAGATGCAGCACTCAGTGGTAAAGGAGTGTCTTTTTTATATATATATAAATTCCCCTCTGCTCTCCTTCTCCTCATTTTATTCTCTATCTATTTTTATAGGAGTGATACAATATTACCTCAACATAACAAAATAAAAGAAATATTTGCTATAGTAGTATGCTCCCACACTGTAAATCAAATAAATACATTTATTATTATAAAGCAGTTTTAGCTTCTGTATTGATGAAGGCATTACAGTTAAGGTGCATTCACATTATTTTTTCTTTTTTCTTTTTGTGTCACCAAATCCATCAAATCCATATGTGAAGTCACTTGCCTGAAATGAATCAGCTCACAGTCACCACTCGAGTGGAGCTGCCATTGGACAGGTTTTTGGTTAAATTTGCATAAAGGAGCATTTTTATCCATTATTAAACACTTGAAAAATTTCAAATTTCAAATTTCAAATTTTATTATGGGATAACCCCTTGAGATGTGTCATCTCGTCTTCCAGGGGGTCCTTTAAGGTATATTTTCAATAAGTAAAAAATGTGCAATTACTTTCCAATTAATTGCATTTACTTATTTGAATCCATTGAAAGCCTTTCTATTAATACAGTGTGAGTATGAGAAGCCTTGGTGCACAGAGAAATGCACACAGTCTGTATTCAGAAACTGAGCCTTAAATGCAGCTGTCAGGACTTCTGTGACTTTGTGAAAGCATTCACCAAGTCCTGCCGCCCACCTGGATAGGTGGTGTTTTACCTGAAATCTGCTCTATTTAAATTGCATCACTGAGAGAGCAGTCAGGCGGCACCGCCCTGTTGTTACTAGAGCTCCAGAGAGAAGCTGAGAGGAGATGGAAAACTACATTGAGACGGTTTTCATGTTGTTATGGATTGAGAGTCCAAAATAAAACACAGCAGATTAGGAAAATATGAAGTAGTGCTGCATGATTAATCCAATCGCAATAGCCATGTCATGCTGTGCAATTACATATAACTGCACAAAAGTCTGCGATTTACGATTTAATGTAAATAAATGTGCATATGCATGAACCTGTAAACAGGACTATCTCTCCTGTACTCTGTGTGCAGAAGGTATGATAGCATGACTACCCGGCCGACATACAGCAGACAGCGGTCCATATGCTCGCAGGACCCTCTCCCTGCATTACATGATTTGGACCTGAGTGAGTAGCGTTACACTGAGCTAACTGTGTTTTCCTCCGCGACACATGTGCGTTTACTAAAAGAATGCAATATTTTTGCCTGTTGGGGCAAACTAGAAAGCTCTAGTGTTTGGCTTTCTTTTCTTTCTTTCTTTTTCATCTGTCCTCAGCTCTCCTCTCCTTCGTTGTCTGCGTGTGGGTGTATATGTGTTACCGGTGTGAGTGAAGTACCTGTGTGTGTGTGCTATGAGAGAGGAGGGAGTGTAATGACATGATGGCAATGCATTTGACTATGAAACTGAACAAAAAGTTACCTCTAGGGGAACACTGAGGTAACAAGGAGGAGGTTTTGTATTGTGTATTTTTGAGTTGAGAAATACACTCTTAAAAATCTATAGTTATTTTCTGTGTTGTCCTTGATAATCAAGCAAAGACTCATTACAGCATTCATTTACCGTATCGTAATCACAATTGCAATTTTCAATCACACATTTTTATCAAATCAAGCAGCACTAATATGAAGCATTAAAAAGTTCATTCTAATGAAGTTGAAAATGAAAATCTTTTGAATATGATAAGGACTGAATGGTCAAACTCACCATCTACCACAGTCGCACACTGAAGCACTTTCATGTGTGTGAGCATAAGTATGTGGGCATAAGCACATGTTTCACCAGGTGGTTAAATCTATGACAAACCTTTCCTTGCAATGCATGTGCTGCGTCACCAATGATAATATTAATTAATTAAAAAAACGTGACCACATGTTTTGCTGAACCTCTGTGGCCTGTGATAAACACGTGGGGCTGACCTGGACTACCTTGGTCAGTTTTCACAGGAATTATTAGTGTTTCATTTTCATGGTGTCCGCGCGTCTGTTTTTGTCCAGTCTAGGCAGATCGATACGAGGTCATCTTAAATGATGGATGAAAGAAAGATGATTTCCAGGGAAGGTACTTTTTTCATTTCTGAACAGCAACAGTCTATTACTTTAAGAGGTGATAAATACTATAAAGCTGCCAGTCAACAAGGTCTATCATATCAAAACTTAATCTAGTGGTGTATAGGAATAAAAAAATCACAACTAGAATTTGCCCTCCCAGGTGAAATTTTGTTTCTTGGCTCAAGGACTAACACACGCACACACTCAAGAGACAGGCAGAGACAGAGACACTCACACTCACATTATGTCCATCATCAATCATACTGCATAAATAAACCCTGATTACACAATATGTCTCTACTGAAGCTGATTGAGCTCCTGAACATCAAAGACATCTGACAGTGTAAATAAATGAGTGTTAATTGGATGTAATTTCATCAGGTCTTGCAGTGTGACCTGCATGGGTAATGAACATTCATTATTCTGTTTCCACTGAGACAGTTTAAATTCTATTTGATCAGTCAAACTATTTAAAACAGAGCAACTTTACCATCCACAAGCAACAACAAACACAGAAGCACTGTGGCGGGAGATAAAAATATATCAAAGGAAAATAACCACAGTGACAAACAATCATTGTGATGGCAGCAGTGCTTTTGAAGAAAACCTAAACGCTGCCCAAGAACACTGAAGAATATGTCGATTATATCCTGCATTTTTCTTCTTGTGAACAAAACCTACAGACAGCCCACAGTGAACGTCTCCCACTAACAAGTTAGTGTGTGTGGATCAAAGCCTGATACATCAGATTCCCTTGGGCCACAGCACTCCTTTGTTGTCAAAATCTACAGTATTAAAAACACATCAGTGAGACACAATGTCGCTCTGGGTGACATGTTCCTTCACTATGCACACACACATACACACACACACAGAGACACAGTCCTGCTGCCCAAAATACTCAGCACGGCACCAAATGTGGATTAATCCTCAAAAATCTACACCTTTTCCACACTTTTGAGCATATTTAACTAAAACTGTTTTGCACTATAGATCAATCAGAATACGTCAAGGCTTGTCCTTCAAAGCTTTGTGTGAGGTTTCATTATTGAATACAAACACGTGAACGAAGTTAATTTAAATTCATCATGTTGCTCTAACGCTGCCCAAAGGTGAAATGCCAGACCGGTGTAAATGTCATCTACACTCCTCACCGTGTAATCCAATACAAGAGCCCTGCACTCATCACAGAGCTTCTAATGAGACAGTTCCAGAGGTTATTCAACTTCAAGTATGTTTTGAAGAATTATGTACTTCACCTGTCTGTCCTAATTTGGGGGTTTTAACTGTGAGTTACAAGATAATTTTACTTATTCTGGTCTCTAAATGATTTAAAATACCATCTAACTGCAGACATACAACAGGGAGTGGATAATATATAATATAGCCTATAAGAATAAGAATAATTATTTTCATGGGTTGGGGTAAACAAGTCTTTGGAAAGCATACAGTAATCAGAACAGAAACATGGGATGGACATTAAAATAAACTTTGACAACTGAGGTGAACTGAAGACTGAAGACTGTGAGATGACGAAGTAGCAACAGAAAGCATCATACCATATGTACCTGATTAATGGCTCTTGGCTTCAGACGTTGGCAGTAGAAAAGCAGTCCTTTGTTTGGCCTCCTGTTGCTTTACATCAGCTGTGAAGATGAGATACAAGGAGTCAGGATGGTTGTACTGCATGTGAAATACATTAAATTTTACATGACGGTAAAGACAGCACTCAACAAAGATCAGCCCTGAATAATCACACTATAATCTTCATGAATTCACCGGCTACTTGATCAAACACAGGTCACCGGTATTGTTAAATGATGATTCTGGGCAAAACTTTAACCATATGCAAAGGTTGATGAGGCTATCTTCATGTAGAGTAGCTAAAAAGATGTTGGCAGTTAGGTGGCAACCACCACACTTACTTGCCATGGATCAATGGATTTACTCTTTAACCGAGATGTTATCGCTGGAGCTCTCAGTTGCCAAGATAAATGGAGCAGGCCATCGTGTGCTCAAAGCTAGGGAGGAGGCATTCGATGTAGCTCGATCTATGATTTAACCTTTTATATGCTGAACTCAAACATCTAAAACGTTTTCTATGTACAGTACACAAATGGTCTATTTCTCTCAAATATTGTTCACAAATCTGGCTAAATCTGTGTTAGTGAGCACGCTTCTCCTTTGCCGAGATAATCCAACCACCTCACAAGTGTGGCATATCAAGATGCTGATTAGACAGCATGAATATTGCACATTAGGCTGGCCACAATAAAAGGCCACTCTAAAATGTGCAGTTTTCAGCTTCCAGGAATTGTGAACCGATCCTTGCAACATGGGGCCATGCATCATCATGCTGCAACATGAGGTGATGGTCGTGGATGAATGGCACAACAGTGGACCTCGTCATGGTATCTCATTCAAAATGCCATAAATAAAATGCACCTGTGTTCGTCTATCTATAACATATGCCTGCCCATACCATAATTATAGTTATTATTATAGTTAGTTATTATAACCCCACCGCCACCATGGGCCACTCGATCCACAATGTTGACATCAGCAAACCGCTCACCCACACAACGCCATACATGCTGTCTGCCATCTGCCCTCTACAGTGAAAACCATGATTCATCTGTTAAGACAACACCTCTCCAAAGTGCCAGACTCCATCGAATGTGAGCATTTTTGCCCACTAAAGTTGGTTACAACAATGAACTGCAGTCAGGTCAAGACCCCGATGAGGACGACGTGGATGCAGATGAGCTTCTCTGAGACAATTTCTGACAGTTTGTGCAGAAATTCTTTGGTTATGCAAACTGAGTGTTGCAGCAGCTGTCCAGGTGGCCGGTGTCAGGCGATCTTGGAGGTGAACATGCTGGACGTGGAGATCCTGTGCTGGTGTGGTAACTCGTGGACTGCGCTTGTGAGGCCAGTTGGGTGTACTGCCAAATTCTCTGAAATACCTTTGGAGACGGCTTATGGATATAGAGAAATGAACATTCATTTCACAGGCAACAGCTCTGTTGAACATTCCTGCAGTCAGCATGCTAATTGCACGCTCCCTCAAAACTTGCGACATCTGTGGCATTGTGCTTCGTTCATTTTTTAGTTTTTAATGTAATGGTTTTCTCTCATACAAAGGACCAGACCAAAGTACAGTCAATGACTAAATTACTGCTTCGACAAGCAGGATGGTTATTTTAAAGTTTTTCATCATCTATGGACAAAAAAGTTCACACTGAAGCCTACGGTAGTTGTGTACATCGTGCCTACTTGTTTCTATAGCAACCACTAGGAATAACTGGCTGTTAAATAAAGGCAGTGATTCATCATGGTGTTATGCTAATGCTCAGTGTTTTTTGTCAATATAATTGAGTTTATAAAAATAAATAAAGTTTGAGTTTATGATTCATGTGTTTTTCTTCAAATTTCGTCTCAGGACGCATGAGCAGTAAACAGACATGAAGAGTGTCGTGACAGAGTGAGAGGATTATTAATGAGCAGTTAACAGACCAACACACAGGCAAGTTTTCTTCTTCTTCTCACATATCTTGTACATATTTCTCACATAAATTTGTGAATCTTTCCCCACACAAATTTGGGAATTTCTTGTAGTATGAGTTTTTTCTTCTTCTCACAAATCTGTCATTTTGAATTGGGAAACTTACCTACATTCTTTTCTGGTTCATTTTTTGTAACCTCATGTCTTTGTATAACAGACCAACACATAGACAATGCTGGAGATCAAATAAAAGTGGACACAACTAATCCCTCAGTACTCTGGAGCCCCTTTGTGTTTCACAAAGCCTTTGTTGAACTGTTGATGTGACTATTGTCCTGTGGGCTGCGACATATTGATCTGTGGGCGCTTATATGACCAGGCTTTTGTCTACAACACATTCTGGGTGAGAAAACCAACCAAGTTTTTAATCACTGAACAAAGAAACACAAAGCTTTTCAGATGCACAGATTGTCTCTGACTTTGGTTTTGCTTTTATGATGTGATGTATAATATGATTTAGACGACTGATCCCAAACAGACTGAAAGCCTCTGGAAATCATCACCAAACGAAATCCAACCAAAAACTTGGCTAATCAGCTTCAACAGGACTGCACGTGTATGGCTTCATCATTTGCTCTGAAGTAGCAAACAACACCACAGGTGCTGTCCCATCATGTATCACATTTTTCCAACCAGTGAGAAGAGAGACAGTAGTAAATTTTATATAAAATACCTTCTTAAAAATTATTCAATAAAAAGATCAAAGCCAGACCTGAGGCTTCGACGGTAACTGGATGTTAGATTCAGGATTACTCATTCTCATTTTACAGAGTGACATGTTATATATGAACAACATACATGTCCTGTTTTTATCAAAGATTGTTTGGGGTTGTTCATCAGGCCAAATGTGAAAAACTCTCAACTTTATGTGCTACACATATGACAGTCATTATCACCATAAACACAATTGCATCCAGACTACTCCATCATGCAACACTATAAAAATAAAAACTACTATAAAAACTCATGAGTCAAGAGGCATATGGTCACAGACAGAGGCCACAGATGCTACTGTGTAGCCGAAAGTACATTTGCGTGTTCCTCTGCTACTTAGTGTCTAATGTCTATACAGCATCACATACCACATAGGCCTATTGTAAATGTGCTGCTGAGGTGGGTGACTGTTAAAATAAAAATAAAACAGATGTGACCTGAAACCCATAGTGTATGTAGATTAAATGTTTAAATGTTCACACTTACGCAGTTGTGTTAGTCTCTCTGCCTAACTAACAGGGTCAGCAATGATTCGCTCTTACTGCAGCAGTGTGGATGCCCTGGTTTCACTTCATGTTGTTGCATCTTTCCAGACTTTATTGCTTATCTTATTCTCTTTCATGTCTGGATGTTTTGCTTGAATAAATGACATCAGATCAGACGTCCTGCATTCTTAATCCCTTGTCCTGTCACTTTGTGCCTCATTTGCATTTTTATTTTTTCTTCAGCTTCAAATCACTCTGATAGATTAAATCGTGCTTTTCTCTCTCATGACTAAATAAAATGTTCACTATGTTCCTGTCAATCAATCTTTTGATGATCTGTCCACAAAAAACAACTAATGGTTTTCTTTCACTAAGTCTCTAATGTCCAGAGTTTTAGTGTAGAAAGGGGTCAATAAAAACTATCATAGAACATGTTGTGATATATTTAATATCGTTAATGGCTGAATATCTTAAAAATAACATAAACAGCACAAGGAGCTGTAAAATTTAGGTTTTCTAAGTTTGTCTCAACCTACATCAGTTCCATTCAACAACTTTTCTGATCTCCCAGAGAATTTTGACCATCAACAAGGTCAGAATAAAAGCAACAGTAGGGAGATGAGATTTTGTAGAAAAGGCATCTAGAAGGAAGACCAGCAACACATGGAACCTGAAACAACACAACTATCACACTCTGAGAAGACACTTTCAAACCAAAAGTTGTTATTTGATCAGTCTAAAAGCTGCGGCTCTGCGTTATTACTGATGGAAGTGTGATGAAAAGAGAATTATTCCCAATAGCTGCCAACACTTCGGTCCTCAGCCGCTTCTCAGAGCGTTGAGTTGCCTGTCATTGGAGAGCAAACCAAACCTTTAAATAAGATGAAAGTAACGATGTCGAGCTCAGAGGTAGACACGTAATCCTCCAGAGACCCAATTACACTCCAACCCAAAGAGGTGGATGCAGAGGCGGAAAGCGAGGAGTCCTCCCTCCCTCAGATGGTTGAGTGCCGTGCACAGCAGGACGATCTATGCTGTTTCTTGTTGCCTCTATGAACTGCAAATCAATACACCTGGGGGGGGCTAAAAGCCACCTTTCAGACACTTCACAGTCAACACCACCAAGTCCCATGCAGCTCTCAGACTAAGGCTGGACCACACAGGCAGCAGATTCCTCTCCCTCGCTGAATAATTGCCCTTGCATTTGCAGTGTAAAAGAAACGTCAGCATCATTACAGCTGGGGCCATCTGGTTCAGGTTTGGGTGAATAAACTGGTGCGCGTGGAGAAAAAAAACTACAATCTGCTGGTTTCTCTCAGTGGCCATATTCAGACTCTGCTCTGAATTACCGGCTCCCACGTGCCAAGTGCATACGAGTGGCTCGGCTCCAAACGCTCTCATGATTTAGCCGCTGTGTTACAGCTGCTCCACTTCTTTTGTACCCAATAAACCACAATGACTGAATTACCAAAGCATTCAGTCGTGGCAGAGTGCAGTAAAAACTACCCGCTGTAAGCAAAGTCTGACTGACTGTTAGATTATTAGGCTAAAAATGAAAACTTCTGACTTCTGACTCCCTGCTGAACCCTGGTAAAGGCCTTGTCTGTTATTCAATCCCATCACGAAATGTTTTAAAATCTGTTCTTCATCATGAATTCAGCTGCATGATTCCTAGCGAACCCTCCACATTGACGTGTCTGACTGAAACACACCGCAACCCACAAGTCAAACCATCAACAGCCATTAAGTCTGAACTGAAATAAACAAAAAGCCATGTGAAGTCAGGCTGCTGTGATTTCAGAGCTTTCATTTTGAAATGAAAACTTGTCACGCTCTTTGCCGTGTTGAAAGTGTGGCGCTACAGGCAGTGATGTCAGCTCTCCAAAGTGTCGGAAGAAGCATAAAGTGGAGGAAGCAATGCCATTTGAGAATATTGCCAGCATATACCGATAAAAGTTTCATAATCCACTTCTTACTGTCCATCGCCTCAGCCAGGGATCGAAGCTGTCGGTGTGTCAGCGCAGATCGTTTAACTATGAAGTTAATAACCTTTGCTACCGTAGCCATACCTTCATTAAGATCTGAATTTGACATTTTTGCACACAGATTTTCTTGCCGTATTATGCAGTTGAGCGTCATGACGGGGTGGTTTGACAGCTCCCTTTTGTCTCCCAACAACGGTGGGTGTGCTGTCAGTCACTGCAAACACTTTCCTAATGTTAATCCATGCCATGACTGCCAAACACGAGATGTCATTCACGTCCACGCTTTCATCAAGTGCTATGCTAAATACCATAGCATCTTTCAACCCAGCTGTTTGCTGAACTCTGACATTTTCTACCATTTCATCAATACGTCACTGAACACTTGGTGCTGTCGTGGGGATGTCCTTTATCCCTGTCTTGATTGTGTCTTTGTTCGGCAAGTTTTCAAAAGCGCAACTGAGAAAAGCCTCGCCATCTGTGAAGGGCTTTCCATGTTTAGCAATGCAATGAGCAATGCAATAGCTAGCTTCTGTGGAGTGATTTTGAGCCGTAGCAAAAACTTTGAGGGAGCTGGCTTGTTTTTCATACAGTACCTGGACACAACACTTCACTGATTCGGCTTTATCTGCTTGGTCTTTGAATGTCTTTTCGTGCTTCGTTTCAAAATGCCGCTTATATCACTTTACGGCACACAACATTCTCAAAACTAAAGTGCTCACAGCACAGTCCTTCAAAAACACAAAAGCAAATTATTGTGTCCTTGAGGGCTGAAATGTCCTACTGTAACTTTGGCTTTTGTAGCGGGCAGTGTTGACATTGCTACTAAATCTTACACATCTGACGCGTGGGTCAGATGTGGGCGACAGATCTTGCCGTCACTCAAAAACAAACCAGCCGAGGCTGGGATCGTCTTTTTTTTTTTTTTAGGCTGGTACCATCATTAATGGAATAATTCAGATTAGATTAGATTAGATTTGATCAACTTTATTAATCCCAGAGGGCAATTCTGTTAACACTGAGAAGTGCCGACGTGCCAACGATTAAGCCACGAGTGTAAAAGGTTGCCGTCCTTCGCACTAGATTATGAGATCCAGATGAACCATTGTTTAGCGGCTCGTCACTGAGCCTGTCAGGTCTGTCAGCTGTACCTTGTATAAGTTTATGGTTACTGAGTCTTTCAGTTTATGGAGCAGCCATAAACAGTCATGCAGCTAAACTAATTTTCTCTGAGAGGCTCTTCATTGATGCTCCTGTTTGCATTGATTTTGCCATAAGGCAAAATGTAACCTGTATTTACTTTCTTCCATTTCTACAACATTAAGCTTTTGGTATGAGATTTCTTTTGAAGATGTTACACACCTTAAGCTACTCACAGCGAGTACTATTTTGTGGTGGACCTGGAAACCACCCTGCATTTTTTTTTTCATCCAGCCCAGCAGGAAGCAGAGAGGCTGGTGGAGCGGCTGTGACAGAGCAGAGTTCAGGACGGGGGAGTCACTGTGTGGTGGGTGGGGCTCACCATCTGCTGCTTAATTCAGTTAGACCAAATTTAATCTTGTTAAAACTGGAAACCTTTGAAAAGCAGTGGGGCATTGGCATTGTGTCCACAGGAGCAGAGGTTGTGTTAAAGACCTGCTAATTTAATCAACCAGTCACAGACAGGACTCTTTGCCTTCCTTCTTCCTCTTCTGCCTGTCACTCAGTCACAAAAATGTCTAATTCTTTTTTTTTTTTGTTGAAACACATTCACATCTTGCTTGATCTGTGAAAAGAAATCCTACAAACCAAGATGGAAAAATAACTCTACATTAAAGCCATAAAACACGATGAAAGCTTAATTTAAGGAATCACATACAAAAAAGTACAATAGGAAAAATCCAATAATATTCTATTTAGTATTCATAACTGCACATTTAAGAATCTGCAACAGAATATTTGATATGTTGTCGTTAATTTCTTTGAACAAAAGCTGATTGTCAGCAAATTAATTTGTAGCATTTCCAACAGGTTCAAAAACATAGATTTATATAGCATACACTGAATATCTTTGGTAAGACAAGGTAAGTTATTTACAGATGTTAACATCCATTCCTGACTATTTTCTGACATTGTTATGGAGAAAAATGGCACTTGGAAAATATGATTAGTTACACCTAAAGAGTTCATTAATTGATTACCTGACCAGCTGCTTCAGCCATAAAACCCAACCATGAGCTCCTCAAATTTCCAGATGGAGGACAAAGCAACAACAGAGCAATCCAAACTCAGCAGAAGACTCAGGTCGACAGTCCGGTAGGTCTCTGTTTGTCAGAGCTCCAGCAGCCTCTCCTCAGTTCACCCCCGAGACACACACTGTTGGCAGGACAGGAAGTAAAGTAAGTGCTGGTCTTTGAGGATCACACCCCCTGTGGCACGTCAGTCCTTTTGTCAGGCGGCGGTCATCACGCTGTGATCCACAAATAGACTGAGTGCCTCAGTACTGCACATGAAGGGAAGGGACAGATGGACCTGTGGTTCCCCTCGCCCGCAGTGCCTGTCGACGTCGCCCCGGGACGCGACCTGAACTTTGAGGATGTGGTGGTGATGAGTGATTAGAGCGATGGCAGAGTTAAGGAAAAAGGCTGAAGAAGAATCAGAGCAAAACATCCTGAGACTGCTCATCAAGACGCCTCCACATCCTCAATAACCACAAGAAATATATGAATGAATGAGAATAGAGGCTCCATTGACTGAGTGACAGAGAATTAATCAGCAGCAATTTTGATGATTAATTAATCGCTTAAAAAATTCATTGAACAGCGAGACCAAAAAAAGTCAGGCATTTTTAAATGCTAATGTTTGCTTCTTGGTTAATTCTCTTCCTATATAACCATAAGCCCCATGTATGTTGTTGCCAAGATACAGTCAAAGACATTAAAAGTTAACTTTTTTCCCCGGTATGGTTCCTCACGTTTTGTTTAAACTCAGTTATCAGTTAAACTGATTTCCCTCAAGAAACAGGGATATCTTCATGAGAAGAAACCTCAACTTGGACTTCAAGAAACAGCTGAATACTGTATCTTCCAATATTTTTGTGTCTCCCTCTCACAAATCTAAGTATTAGTCAAATGTATAAACAACTTAAATTCCCAGTAATCTGCGCGTCATTGTTGACTCAGCTAATAGCTAATGATTTTTGTGCATCAAGTGCATCAAGTGGAGGACCTCTTCGAGTTGCTCTTTTTGAGTTGCTCTGTTTCGCTGCTCAACTGTCAATCATCTGCCAGCCCCTCATCACACAAACGTAGAAGAAGAAAGTGGAAAAACCCTCTCAATACATATCACAGCACCATATTCTTGCCAATACACAGCCCTAAAGGTCGGCTCGAGCTCAGGCTTTAAGAGGCTCGTTTGGAGATGGCCCTGTAGGTCTGAATGGTTTAGAGACCCAAATGAAAAATGTATTTTCCCTGCTTTATTGCTGTATCCACCAGTTAACTGTTCTGTTGGTTGTGGCATTCATGTCAGAAAGTTAGCCTATTATCTGAAAAGTTTTACATCAAAATCTATTAATGTCGCTTCCTGCAAAAATTATGATGATGTGTTTTTCAAATTTTTGCATCCCTTCCCAGACAGAGAAATCCTGCAAGTCACCGTGACAGCCTCCGAGCTCTTACCAGCTGCAGGTACAGTGTGTGTCCTTATGGGGATGAACCTGCATCCCTCCCCTGCTAGCATAACTGCTACATTTAGCTCTCGGCTTCAACAGTTCATATGGTCTGAGTCCAAAACTGTTGAATGTACAGGTCACAACTTCTCCACGAGAGCGTTTTGGAGTTGTTGGAGTGTGTATTTAGGGAAAACCAAAAGTTCTGTGTGCCACGCCTCTCTCTCAAAACAACATGCACTGTCAAGTTAAGGTAACCTACTCTTATGGCAGTGGGCGAATTTGCCAAAATGCTGAACTATCCGTTTAACATGCATTCAATGCCATTGGCTGCATGGACAACACTACTGTTACACGTCCCTCCCAAGCTTCTTGATCAGAAACAGATAAGAATGCATCATCGCATAGTCCTCTAACAGCTGTTCAGAATGTCTCTAACTAGGGATGCACCGATATGAAAAATTTGACTAATCCGACATGAATTTTTCTGTTATGGCCGATAATCGATATTTACTGATATCGATATGTGTTGGGTTTTTTTTTAAGTTTCTGAGATGATACATTTTTGTACAGACTGAAAATCATGCAAACTGAATTTTTGAATGTCTTCCTTTATTTTCAGAATGTATTTTACTTCCAAATAACATGGTTACAGCCAGGCTACCATCCTCTTCGCATTACCTCAACTTTGCAGGTTTTGCATACGAATATACTTTTACTCATTGGACCGATACCGATATGCTAAAAAATTACGAACATCGGCCGATACCGATATTAATGCCGATATATCGTGCATCCCTATCTCTAAGAGACTTTTCAATACTAATTATTTGCAATTAGGCTTAGAATCTAACATCATGATTAAGTCCAACCCAAATATAATGATATGTGATATTATTAAATATCAGCCCAAATTTGTTGTCTTCTCTATAAAATTAAGTTAGAATTTGATGATTTTTATTCAATATATTTTCATAGCCTGTCTGTGGTCATTAACATTTGAGAGTAAAACTAAGGTCAATCCAAGTGGCTTCATCAGTTCGACAAGCCAGTCTAGTCGACATGAACTGATGAAACCAGGGGGCGAAATGTCTTCAAGACTTGATTCAATTGCCTGGAGTGGTTAACTTGTCCTCGATTCTAGCCTCTCTCATTTGAGGATGTACTTCGTTTTTTATTGTAATAAAATAAACCCGTCAATGCTCTCTAGTGGACTACTATTTCTATATTACTTCATACAGTATCTTCTCTGGTGCAAAACATATTGGCAACAGTATTATACAGTAAACACTGGCACACACTGACAGATCTGTGAGAAGTTAGTATCAGCTGATGGAATTTGTTGCACAGACTCTTGTTTATGACAGTAAAAAATATCCAGATTCGATTCTGTACTAACTATTCTGTCTAACATGTTCAACACCAAGAAACCAACTAGTGATTTTAAGATAAAAGGATTAGTTCAGTAATAAATTAGCCTAGCTGAGTGACCGAAAATTAATTTGCAACTGTTTTGATAATCAAGATTCAAAAATGGCAAAATAAATAAATAAATAATAATAATAAATCTATTATTTGCTGCAAGTGCTGGTTTCTTTACATGACTCAATATTTTAGGTTATTTCTCCTGTTGACTGGAGTGATTGGAATCTATTAATTTTTACTTATTTATATTTTTTGCTTTTTTTCCCCTGACATTTAACACATTTAAAAAGTATACAAAATTTAAGATAATAGGTTACTGGCAGGGGAAATAATTTGAAACATGAAACAACTTTATAGCCTAATATGTAGCTAAGTGTTAAAAATATGTGTCTTTGTACAATAGCACTCCAGACAGATAAGTTCAAGACCAATCAGCATTTGATCAAAGGGTAGACCTAAATAATATGGTGTAAACTTGGCTTCTGAGGTCTGGGGCTCTAATAAGATAAATAGTAGCCTAACAGACAACAGTTCCTGCTCTGTGTCTCCACAATAACACTAGTAAATTCAATCCACTGTGCACCAACACGATGTCCTAATGTTTTTTAATGTAGGCTACCGTTTTTAATGATCCTCGCTCTTTCACAACGAAGACTTGCTTTTCTTTTTACCTAAACATTTGTCTCTATGCCATTAAACGACCTTTGTGATAGGCTATTTATATAGGTTATATTTAGCCTTCTGTTTTACTTTAACAGTCACACATGCCTACACTGAACTACAAGTCGTTCAACCGTGGTTTAAAAACTAAAACACCGTGTTGTTGTAGTGGGCTAGTAGGGATTTGAAGTTGGTGTTTAATCACAGACCGCTGCTGGTTACAATCACTGAACGCTTTGATTAGAGTTGCTGCAGTAAATAAAACACAGTAACTTACCGCTGATAGATGAGCTTTTGAGTCCGTTACGTGTCTTGTTATGTGTTGTTGAAGTAAAGTCGAGTGACAAACTGATAAATCCGACAAACTCTCACAAACAGGCAGTGTAGCTACATTTACGCCTCTGCCGTGTCTCCGTTCACTTGTGCTGCTCGCTCCTCAGTTGAGATGAGCCGCAGTCAAGTTGCACGTAGAGGTTACGTACTACAGGTGACACGACTTCCTCATTTCAGAATAAAAGCACGGCCGGAAGTACTGGTTTTTAACAAAATATGTGAGCCGTCGTATGCTCCATTTACAACTCTGGAAAAAATGTAGAGACCACTCAGGTTTTTTTTTCTTAAATCAGCTTCTCTACATGAGTGGCAGCCATTTCATTCCAGTGTCTGCACACCTCATTCTACTTGAGGCAGGTCTACTTGAGCAGGCTTTTTTAATGAGGAAGAGTAGATAAAACCACTGCTGTGATACCTACACATTCCACCAATGCTGGAAAAAGTTACTGTTGTGTTGTTTAGAAATAAATATGAACTTGTTTTTGTTTTGTTTTTTGTATTATTCGAGATTTGAAAACACTGCATCTTATTTTGACCAATGGCCCTTTTTTTGCAAATAAATGCTGAAAATGACAATAAGCCTGTGAATATTTTTATTTGTCCAGGTCATCGTTATCCCCAAAGAAATTTAAATCAAAAGCAACTGGACTTGGTTATTTGTCTAGGAAGATGTTTCACCTCTCATCTACGCATCTGACCAGGCTGGGACTATCTGGTGTGGAGATCCAGGTATTTAACCTCTTGTGAGGTTAAACACAGAACGTCCTAAGTCCAGTTGCTTTTGATTTAAATTTCTTTGGGGATGAAAATTACAATATTTTTTTATTTTACCTTTGGAAGAAATGCTGCCCGTAGCTTATAGAATGAAATAAAACTATTTATTACAGGTGCAGAGTCACAGTTAGTTAATCTAATTACATCGTATCCCTGTTTAGAATTGCTTCATAGCACAAGCAGGTCGATTCAGTGGATAGAACGACTGCAATACTGGTTGGCACATATAGTATCTACTTGATGCTGAGACAGTTCAGCTCAGGGAAAGTGGTATGTTGTGTTTAGTGGAGCTGAAATAAAGTATGAATCAGGGCCATCGGGTTCAAACTGGGACTCTGTTGGTGGAGTTTTGTCAAGGACCAATTAATAGCCTACATGAAGTCTGGTGACCTCATGTAACTCCCAGCAAAACCAAACCTGACCTCTATTCAAGCAGAATAACTGAAAACACCTGTGACAGCTGTTATGAATTGTTGATGTGAAATAGTTGCTGTTGATTTTTTTTTTTTTACTCCTTTGTAGTTCATAAACCCAACAATAAAGTGTCCTGAACATTAAAACAAATGTAAATTAGCATCACGAATCCACACATGCACAGTTTGTCCTTCTCATCTCTGATCTTGAGTTTGTTCTCTACTCACAAAACTATGTTAATCTTCAGCAGCTAAATGTGGGAAGCCATCACTCACATGCTACATGAAAGGGCTAAAGAATATAAATTGAGGGCAAAGATTAAAAGGATGACACATTGAGTCTACGCTCACTCATGCAACTCTGTGTTTTCACTGACACTGGGCTCAGGATAATTGACTGCTGTGGATGCAGTTGATGGGCCAGTGCAGCCATGATGCCTCTGGGCAAGGTGACCTACTCAGGCTTGATCATTAGATGTTTTGGAGCCGCTCGGCACAGTTAAGTTCAGTTTTCATGGGATCTCTTTTAACTTCTGATGTGACAACAATAACAAAACCAAAACTGAATCAAACAAGTCAGTCGGTTCAGTTGTCTTATCTCATCAGGCAGGTCAGGTCAAAACTGTGGACCCTGAAAGCAAAAGCACAGTCAACCTTAGATTTAAACTAAAGCAACCATATAACTGTTTTTAACACAGAGAATGGCCCCTGCCATTGACACAGCGTCCCCTGCTGGCCTGGAATTGTATGTTACATTGTTTGCATGTCCGTCTTTGTGAAAACACAAATCACTTTATGGCAACATGTCAAACACGAACAGCTCCAACTGAATCCAGTAAGAAGCTAGCTGGGCTCGGTATGGTTATCATGGGAGAGGCGCCAAAGAGACCAAAGAAGATGTTGTCAGACATGTATATTTTTCCTATATGTATATAATATTATTATTATTATTATGATATATTATCCTCTTATAAGGTGGCTGCCTGTAAGATCCCTCCTGAAAAAGATCCAAATGCAGCCACAGATCCGCAATATCACAATATGAGTGGGCTCTGCTAGAGGCTGATGCTTAACAGCTGGACATGAGTCAGCGAGGTGTGCAGAGTGAAATGCAGCTGTGTTCACTTGTTCAATCCCTACAGCGAGCATTAAATTCTGATTTTGAACAGATCGTAATTTGTTACCACTGACAGGTGTGGAGTTGCATTGTTAGTGTTATTGGATAATAGTAACGCACATGACACTTTTCTTCCAGCTGAACATATAGTGTTTACATATGATTGCAACATGTAACAAATCATATGTTAATTTGTCCAGTGGATGTATATAGTATATGATAATAATATTTCTATTTATAATGTGCCATATATGGTAACATTTTCCTTGATATAGGACCATATTATATTACATTTCCATATGGAAGCCCAGCTCCTTGTATGAATGAGTTTACAACACAGCTCAGTGTCATGGCTCGGAGGCAGCTTCGTCCTCAGGCTGCTGAGCTGTGAACACTGCACCTCTGTTCCCTCCACCGATGGAGCAGCACCATCTGGACGAGCATGTCCAGGACATGGGGGGGGGGGGAATTCGGTCTGTTCAACACCATCAGGAGCAGTGATGAAGATGGGTGAGACCTCTGCTTGCCACTACTGACTCCACGGGTGGTCTGACTGACATGCACATTTTCAGCTGTGGGGAACGTTCGCCGTCCTCAAACACAGATTAACAGCTTTCCCGCTTTCGGAGAAGAGGGGGGACCTGGAGGCTCAGACTGGGAGAGTGATTTTTAAATAATGCAGCAGACCTGCCTCTTTCACAGTGGGCGAGAGAGCCAGTCCCAGCAGGGAAACCATAACACATCACTAGGACTTATCTCAGACTGTGTTTTGTCCAGGAGCACGAAGGCTGCAGCTGCTCCTCCTCACTGACTGTAACCATAAAGAAACAGCGAGGGATATGATGGAAAACCACCATATCCACTGCTGGAGGGATTAGAAACTCTAGTAGACTGTTGGAGATAATGCCAGACCAATAATGCAGATAATTATGATATGCGTCCTTATGTATGTCCTGTTGTAACCACATTTTCAAAGAATACACAATTGCAATAATGTCCGAATCATGGGACATGACATGGGATATATGATATGATATATGATGTTATGATTAACCAAGCAACCGTATTTTCAAACATGAATAACAGGTAGCCAAGTACGTCAAGAAACATTGAACAAAAGAGCGCAGCAGCTCGGTCCATCCTGTCTGCATTCCCGGAAGAACTTCTGTTGTGTTGTGAGTTTTTTGTAGTTCATGTGTGTTGTCACATTGATGGTTTGGTTAAGCTCCCGTCTTCATGGATCAGATGGTCTGGGTGTCCCGCTGTCCCCTACCTGCTCAGAACCAAATAGCCAACAGATGAAGTTACTGTTGGAAAACATACACCAACTTTATAAGAGTATAAATGCCATAATATGTCAGTGATGCGCTCCTATGAAGTTCCATATAACCATTTAATTCTATATCTAATGTGCAGGATGTAAAAATAAAGCATCTCCTTTTTTAATCAACAGAAATAAATCAACAAAGGGTGCAGGTGCTGAATATCTATTATTGCAGGGGTCTGTACATGAAAATCATGTCAAGGTCATAAAACCATGTGGCGAACACAACGAGACACATTCTACAGCCGGAGCAGCTGTTTTATGTTTAGAGAGCAGTCACGTCCAACCACACAGATAAAATTCTCATCAGAAGTGAAACAAAGCTGCCCTGAATACAAACAACTCTATTTGTAGTTCTGATTGCACTACCCGGAGCATCATCTGCCATCCAGAGTGACAGCTTGTCTGTCTCACATCACTTGTCCACTGCTGCTGAAATTGAGAATCGTGCTTTCTGTCCTGTCGGCTGCAGAAAAGACATTCAGTCTTTTTGTTTGGAGACGTCGAGCAGTGGGTTTAGAGTTAAGTCAGTGCTTGCTCTGTCTCTGTCCATTACCACGGTGTGTTCCCCTGTCACACGTGATGGGCGCAGATGTCCCCGCTGCAGGTGACTGATGGATGAACCCTGACAGGCCTCCGGAGGAGAAGCAAGCATGAGGGAGTCAGGGAAACAACGGTTGCCTGCTGGGGCTCAGCATAAGCAGGGGGTAAATTTGTGTCTGTGTGAGCTGCTGTGATTGAAGGAGCTGGAAGCCTTGCTTGCATGGTGACGTGTGGAAAAACATTTAAAAGCTTTTGAACCCTTGAGTAAGAAACACTGTATTGGACCTTTTAAAAAAAGAGCAAATATTGATTAAATTAATAATAATAACAGTGCACTGCAAAAAAAAATGCAAGCAAAGATGTTCTACAAAATCAGAGGACAACTTCGTCAGTTTTACAGCGAACACACAGAAGTGTTTCTGGGGGGCACAAAACCTGGAGGATGAGCAGGAGGATGAAGACTCCCCGGTGTGAGCACATACAGAATAACAAGCCCTCTCCTGCTTCTGGAACAGACAAGGACTACAGTAAGGACTGCGAGGACCTTGTGGACATTACTGTACATAACAGCTATGTCAATAACTCCGGTGAGGTCCTCCATGCTACATTGGCCTCCTGTACATGCTTAAGGAACCAGGAGCTGTGAGCATCAAGCGTAAAGCCCAGAGGACGGGGGAAAAAAATGACTCATGCAGCATTTCAAAAGCTTTTCCATCAAAACACAACCTACACAAACAACAGTAGCTCAGATGTGGAGGGATGTGAGGCTTGTTCTTTTCCAATCATTTCTGACACAAACAACTTGCAAAGATTAAAGAGTGATTTCTACTGACGGTCACGGCTTAAAGAGAAATTCCTCTTTCTACTGTACCTGTCCTAATATAGAATTTAATAGATTTAGCTCTTCCTTATGTTGGTCAAGGAACTCGCCAGTGTCATTCATGATTCATTTAGTAAATACAGCAATTAGTTCCATTCACTAGTGTCTAAGACAGAAAACAGTTGCACCTAAAATTACTCACTGATCATTAAAGTTTTAATGATATGAAGTGTCAGTGTTTCACCAAAACACTGAGAATTTTGTCTCAGGATCATCTTCAGCACTCTCTGAGGGAATGTATGGTGGCCCTGAAGGATCAGAAGTATGGTTGCAGAAATTCATAACACAACTGAAGGATCAGATTTCCACAAAAAGGATCCAGATAAGTTCAAGACACTTTTCCTCAAGAGTCACAGTAAAGTTTATTGGAATTTCTCCACAAATATTGACTGAAATGTGATCCATCCATCCATCCATCCATCCATCCATCCATCCATCCATCCATCCATCCATCCATCCATCCATCCATCCATCACTGCAAAAGGATGAGCTCAAGTACAAAGACACTGAGACTTTACAGATACATATTACAGTCTATTTGTCTCCTTAACTGATGACCCACTCTTGGTGGATCATAAATAGTTCCCAGACCAGATAAGAAGTATAATCTCTGCATAATATCTACCATGTGGTCTCCTACCAGATGGACGTGCCTGAAGGACCTTCAATGGGAGGCCCCCAGGAGCAATAATCAGACACACTTGGAGTGAAGGAGCAGTAGCTCAAACGCTCATAACCATGTTCAGCCATGTTTCCCTCCCGAGGAACTTGGTGGTGACCTTTTTACACTGGACATCCAGTCACACCTAGAGCGGCTGAGCAGTGAGGGAACCATCAGTTTGAAGTACAGTGTCATTTAACAGTATCAGGAACAAAGAGTGAACAAGTCAGTACGTGTGAACCATACCGTGCTGCAGTTTGAGCTCTAAGTATTTTTCAATTATCATAAAAGTCCTCACAAAGTTTTAACCTCTTAAACTTCCTCAGCTGCTGTTACAAATGAAACGATGACCCCACACAGGCTCCTTCAGCATCACTAATGACTTCCTCTCTGGTCCTTCAACACTCCTCATTGTGAGGTGAAATTACATTACGCTTAACATGGCTGATGATGATCTCACTGGTCTGGAGTGTGGAGACAAAATGTCTTGCCTGTTTCCTGTCAGCTGTTGTTTCCCACATGTCGGTGCAGGACGTCTGATGTGATTGTGTGTTCAAACACACTCATGTACAGTAACTTTATTTAGCCTTTTCTACAGCAGCAGCTTTTCACACGGTACAGAGAAAAAGATGTTAGGATCTTCAATCTTCAAATCAAGACAAGCACAAGACAAGAAAAGTACAGTCAACAACACACAATGACAGGCATGACATGGCAGCATGTGTCGTACACACACATTCACTTTACGGCTCCACTGGCATTCATGAGCATCCATCCATATTCTGACTGCCAAGGAACCCAAGAGGTTGTGGGCCCCTGACCTCCAGTCTGTTCTCTGTACGAAGTGGCAGTTAAATCTTCTTGTTTGAAAGTTACAGGGCTCAGTGAAAAGACACTTACAAATCTCTAAAATAAAGGCTGAAAATGACCAGAAAGACCAACAAAATGATATTATAGAGACACGAAACAGACAAAAGCAGGCTCAGATGAACACAGAGAGAAAAAGGCCTCAAAGAACCAAAAAATGGTCTGAGTGCTAAAAACCTGTAGTCTACAGTCAGCTGATCTGCTGCTTGGGATTTGGTGTGTGTGTGCGTGTGTGTTGTTGGACGGATGTGGGAGTGCGTTGGCGTAAAAGGCAGTGCACCATTCACTGTTATAAGAGAGTATGCGTGAACAGTGTGGGGAAGCTGCTGTCATTACCTGCCAAATGGCCTACCTGAGCTCTTTACCTCTAATCACAAGTTTTATGTAGGTTTAAAGTTAATATCTGATGCATCTAAAAACATTACACAGTAGCCTATTAGTAAATTATACATTACAATATATTGTGAAAATATTATGCCAAAACAAGCTTTAAGATTGTCCACACACTTAAACTACAAGTTTTTGCCCATTAATGTTCAACAGACAGTCATGTAATTGAGTGCTTCTCTATACTTGTAAAAAAAAAAAAAAGCATCTGTGCTGGGATTACAATATATGGTGACATTGCCCTCCAGTGGCCTGAGCATGAACTGCTGACTGTGAGCAGGTTGTGGTCATATGCCTTTCATCGGCTTTGGAGCATATACTGTAAAAAAAAAAAAAAAAAAAAAAAAAAAGTCATTAAGAAAAAAACAAAAATCGTCATCAGTCATTAAGCTTATGTTTTTTACATTGATTATCAAAGGTAGTTGTGATAAACTCTGAGGTCTTTTTTACATTGTAAAAAAGGTTGCGTTCTGCATCAAAATGTATTTTTACCTCAACCAAAACTCTCATAACTTTTTTTTCCTACTGAAATCACCATGCTAAACAGATCCTGTCCAGTTAAGTCAGCATACTAAGCAGCCAGCTCCTTCCTATACTGAGGTAATGCTAGCCTTGGCCCCTCTAATTAAGTTATCATTCTGACCAACAAGACCCTTACCATCTAAATTAACATGCCTTGGCCTGTCTGTCTGAGTGTGAGCATGCTGAATACAAACCACACAACAAACTTCTGTAATCAGTTTATTGGCAAAATGAAATAGGATGAATGAAAGTTGTGAGTACACACATACTAATCCAGCTAGCTACAGTACCACAAGTCCATCTAGTTAAACAGTCGTACCCTCTGTCTCATTTTCATCATGGAATGTTTTTCATACAGACTGTACAATTAAAAACAGGAGAGTGGATTTGTACATTATAAAAACAACATAATATATTGGTTGAATGTTAAAAGTGTACATAGATGTATTTCTGGTGCTTTTTTATGTATAAACAAATTAAATTTTCCAGATGGACCCTCCCCTCCCCTCCCCCAAAATATTTCTTCTGTCCCAAAATGATCTGTTGTGTAATTTTCAACTCTTCACATCCTTCAAAAGTGGTTAAAAAACAGTTCACTCCTCAGGTTATGGCAGGTAGAATATGGGATATCGCTTGTAGATGAACTTAAAGCTTTCTTTAAAAACAAACTCTAATTTTTGTTTGTCAGAAGACATTTGTAAACCGAGAGTGATACTTAAAGAAAACAAGTATCATGAATTTTTCTCTTTAGTACCTCATTATTTCTATTATTTCCATAACAATATTCGGACAATTCAAAATTAAGAAAACATGAAAAAGAAAACTTTTTGAAAGTTTCAGGGAAAAACCAGCTGCTGGAGAAAGCACTGGTTCTATTCTTTTGGATTCAGAATCACACATGTAATGACTAAAATTATATACAAAGTACTAAAAACATTTCACAAAAACTCAAAACGCTGGTGTATTAAAATAAGGAATAAAAAATAAACACACCACAAGGTGGATTTTCCAGTTGTCCAAATTAGATGTCTTGCAGAACCTCAAAAGGAAAACAAAACCTAGCTTTGTTTGACAACAAACATCATGTCTGTTCAGATTTTTAGGGAAACTCAAACCGCAAAGAGAGAATTACAGAGAAACAGCCATGTGGAAACCAGCGGCTCCAATCTGAGGAACGTGTACCTTACATTAAATTTCCTGCTAATCCACACTTAACTTTACCCAACTTATTTTCCCTCCTCTGGTCTTCAAACATCTCAGCATCATCCTCTGATCCAAAGTTCAAAACTAAAAAGTCTCTAAAGTGCTCCAAAGAAACTGGACTGATAAAAACAAAGATGGAAGTGCCTCAACAGAAGAAGAACAATCCAATAAAATATAAAGCAAAAATTATTTTTTTTCTTTTTCTTTTTCTTTTTTTTACATTTGGACACGTTTCACCAGAAATAGGCTGGAAAATGCATTTTTGCTCCCTCTTTCTTTCTGTACATCTGTAGTTCAACCTTCCTCTGTCGAGCGTTAGTACTTTGGCACTTTGGTGTAATCCTCTGTGTGGACGTTCTTGCACAGACAGATGGATAGGATCATCCCCAGCAGCTGGGAAATAAAGCAGAAAGATGATGATCAAAAAAGAGATGCTACAACATGTCTAATTATCTGTCTATCCCTGGACCCATAAGTTAATGGATTGTTTAATAAATTAAAATATATTTATTTATAGTCCATCAGCTTTATGCGTAATTCCTGCAGGAGGTAAGAAAATATCTGGGATGTAAATATGAAGATTTTTTATGTCCTGCAGATTCCATGCCTGGAAGTTTGTTGCAGCTCTAAACCCTGCCTCCCCATGTGTTGTTAGCTCTGTGGGAAGAGTAAGCAGAGCTCTACCTGATGACCTGAGAGGCTGCGAGGCTTCAGATGTAAAAGACAGTCAGATGTACTTTGATCCACAGAGATTTACAGACAAGCAGCTGAACGGCTGTGAAGCAGCAGCTCTCTGACTCAGGTGAAGACCATCACAGTAATCTGAGCTGCCTATACTGAAAGCAGGGATCAGGTTCTCAGAGTCCTGCCTCAACATGAATCCTCCGATCCTTGATATGTTTTTAGGATGGTAAAGGGAAGATCTGACATTGTTGTTCAAGTCTGTGTCAGTCCAAGATTTTAACACTGACAGAAATACATTTTTGAGAGGATTTATGTATTCGCCCCTCTGTTACACAGAGGCTGTGTGCTGCTTAATTTTGGTATGAAAAAAACATATACTATGCACATTCTCTACCTCCTGATCTGTGCCTCCTCAGTGATCAAAACAAATTCCTTCATAAAATTCCTGCCCATATACTGGTCTGCACTTGGAAACACATCACAAAACTAGAACCTAAATGTGACGTTAAGGGTAGATGTTTCTATTAAACTTCCGTGCAGTATAAAGGTATACGATGTTTAGTAAAGTTACATACAGTAAATAGGTAAATGTCCATGTATAGAGTGATTATAAATTAGCTCTAGGTTCAATATACTGTGAAAGCAGCAAAGTGTCAGTCCACAGAGAAATGCACACAGTCTGTATTCATAAACTGAATCTTAAAACCTGCTGTCAGGACTTCTGTGACTTTGTGATGTCACAAGAAAGCAGCGGCCTCGATCCACCCTACCTGAAATCTGCTCCATTTTTATTAGATCGCTCAGAAAACAGTCAGCCAATCAGAAGAGAGGCTTGGTGCCTCCTCTCTTCTGATTGGCTGACCTGTTTTTACTGGGGCTCCAGAGGGAGGTCTGATGTAAAAGCACACTGAGATGGTTTTTAGATCTTAAATAGATCAACACATCAGATAAAACAGGAAGAAAATATGGAACTTCAAATATAATTCTTCACTATTATGCCTGATGTTGTTAACAATGCACAATCACACTGCTGTACCTCGATGAAGGCCACTGCGAGGCAGATTCCCAAGACCACTCCAATATTGGTGAGGAGCCAGTTCTCCACACTGGCGGCACAGCCCTGATTACAACAAAAGCAGAAAAAATGAAGGACGGACCAACAGGCAGGTGAGGGTGAACAGATGATGACAACAAACAACGCTGTTTACCACGTCGTAGACGGGCCAGTTGGGTCCGGGCAGGGCATCGCAGAAGCCGCTGTCGGAGAAGTTCCCAGTGGCCATGGAGATGTTCTGGCAGGAACAGGGGAACAGCGCCTGAGAGCTGTTCTGGACAACCATGTTACCGTCCCAGTCCTCATGTCCGGTCCAGCCACAGCACTCCATCTGCAGAAAGGGGACAGTGGTCAGTAGCGAGGTAAAATGAAGAGCCACAGGTTCAGACGCTGTGTGACTCAAACAATGGACTTTGGGAGACAGGCAGTTTAGCAAGCAGCTTCTTCGTCAGCTTTCTGACTGACAGTCCACTTAATTTCACTCATACAGTAAAGTCCTAGGCTAGGCTGTGCAAGTGTAAAGTGTAAAAAAACAAGAAAAAAAAAACTAAATGCATGACAATAAATGTAAAATAAATTCGCATTTTGATCATGAAAATGCTAGTTCTGTTTTATATACTTATGCATTTCTGCTTTTATTCATTTATGATTTTGATGAATGAATTAAGAAGGTCCTAAAGTGGGACTGGTTAGCTTGGTTGTCATGTGGAGACATTTTTGGAAACATGGTATACTGTATGTAGAAAATATTACAGACAAAATTCACTTTGCAGACATTGGTATCTGCAGTTTGCATTTGACCAGGTAAACTTAAAAGGTCAGTAATTCAGACTCACAGTCCTCTGGATGAAGTCCCAGGCCTGCTCTGTGGTGGAGTTGTTCCCAGGGTAGCCGTCCAGCACCTTAGTGACCATCTTGGACATCTCACCATGTAACTGGAAGAAAACAGGCTCAGGTTAGAAGCTAAACACGTGTTGAGGATATCAAACTTTCTCAGTGTGCTGTAAACTGTTAGCACGTACATGAAATAATTTATTTGTGAAGATACTGGTGAAAAGTGTGTGTTTGTGTCATCAGCAATTGGTGAAGCAGCTCTCAGGAGCAGACAGTTCAGTTTTACCCAGCAGAGCTTAGCCAAGTTAGCCTCTAGGCTGTCTTTACACTACATGGTTCAAGTGACACAATTCCCATTTTTCCCTCACAAGTGAACAGATGGGATCTGTAACATGAACAAGTAAACAGGAAAAACACGCACAAAATCGGATATTGTTCAGGCCTCCTTCGTATGTGGAAATAAATTGGCTATGAATCTGATGTGTATGTCTGTAATCTAAACAGAGCCTTGTTTTCATGTTTACATGACATCAATATTCATGTTGTTTAAATGCATAGTTCACTGGCACGCATATGGATCACTTCTAACATTTAAACAGACAGTCAAGAAAATAGTGTAAAGACGGCCTTGGCCTCGTTAGCATGAAATCAGAATTCCAACTCACGAACTTCAGGGACCCTGAGCTCACAATCCAAGATACTGTAGCTGCTCCTGCTTATCAGCCATTTAGTCTTGTTTATGTCTAGTGACAGTATTGTGCAACTTCTACACAGCAAAAGCCAAAGGGTTGCACTCATTTCCAACTCTTATAACTGCAATGCTGGCTGCAAATTCATGCGCAGCATAGAGGCAGGAGGTAGAAATTTTGTCTCACTCTCACACACACACACGCAGGAAGTCTGTGTGTTTTGTTGTTAAACCTTTCTTGCTTCAGACCTGAATGTTGAGGCATTCAAGGTCTCTAGTGAACACAGCTCTGCATATCTGAAAACCAGGCACAGTTGTGTGTTTTCCTCCTCAGAGCAGGAGGGGAGTGGGGTATAGGAAGTATGTGGGGTGGGGGGGGTCTGCCTTGAACCTCTGTCTGGCAGAGAGAACAGTGGCTCAGACCTGGATCCAAGAGCTTCCACCAAATGTTCAGATACAATAAACAGAGCCGTCTGCACCTCCTGCACTCTTACTGCGTTTCATTTTGTGCAGATGTTTCATGCAGCTGCAGCAGTCAGTGAGGACATGGGAACTCAGACTCCTGTTGGTCTGAACCTGGATCAGCATTGTGAGAGCTTCCTGCACTCTGCCTCTGTTGTTTTTAGTGGCGCAAATCAGAAAAATCCAGCAATTTTAGATTGGAGACATACGCGGGTCATGGTTGTAAATTTGCATTAACATCTGTATCACATCCCCGTTCAACAAGTATCTGTGTTATACTGACACAGCAGCACTATTTTTTTGTTGTTTTCTGTGTGTGCCTTAGTCTTTATCCAGGTCCATCACTTTTTTGTGTCCCCACCACTGCAACACTCTCTTCAAATATTATACGTTAAGCTTTGACAACTTAATGGCATTCTCTCTGTTTAGCTCATAAGATAATTAACAATGATTAGCAATTAGCATTAATCACACTTAATATTATTATTAGTAGTAATACAGCTGTTACACGTATTTATATCAATAGATTATTCTAGGTGATTTCACCTGCTTATTTATGTGTGAGTATGCGGTGTACATGAATAAAATATAATGTGTCACTGACATGTATTTTTATAGGGATTATGTACATGTTATATTCATATTGTACAGTATGTGCCCAGGGTTTGCAGATGGAAATAGCAAATTGCAATAATCTGGTGCAGAGCATCTCATCTAAGTGAGATCAGTGCTCCTTTTGTCCATGGTCCTTTACAAATGAATTCAATAAACTAAACTAAACACAGACAGAGGAGTTTTATGAATGGGTGGGGAGAGAGTGCCAGGACGACAGCCACAGAGGACAGTTAGTGAATGTCACGACTGTGTTCATTATGAGACAATTTCTTTACAACATGTCACGTGTAAAGAGCAACAAGTACGAGGATCAATCCATGTTTTTCACAGCCTCATTGATTTTTATTTGCTGTCTTTTTACCTGTGTCGTTGTCTCAGTTCACTCTCACTGGCAGCTTCATTCACATATGAGCTTCAAATTGAGCCATAATTTACAACACCGATGCTGTTGAAAACTATTTACAGGTCATTACTTTCATGCAGTGTGAATGAGTCCTTGTGTGTGGGAAACACAGATGTGTTGCATCAAGTCCTAGGGTAATTAGTGGAAAGAACATTAACAGGAAGTCTTAAAGCTCTGGACACGGTTTATACTACAGATTTTAACAGTTAAACACTGAGTGTCTCATTACACAAATCAAATATCCTGGTCCTTTAAAGCAAATGTTAAGATGTTATGTTAATTAATAGTTTAATAATGACGTCCTCCTTTGGTGTCGTTGTGATCATTTAAACAAAATAATCATCAAAGTTAGATTGTTTTGAAGTCTAAAGTTAGAAACATGGTTCATGGTTAAAACTGCATTTTAATATTAAGTTTTATAATATTAAATGCTCAGAAAACAATGTATTTTCAAAAGCTTGGGTTGTTTAACTTAATGAATTGAGCATTTTCGCATCTGAGCATAAATCCATATGGGGTATAATGTATTTTAAGCTGTGTGGTAGGTTTGTGAGTTTACCGTCTCTTGATTAATATCCTAATTCATTAATATATTAGGCTACTATGAGGATGCTGTCAGTTTCACCAAATACATGAAGTCCACATGACAATGATATGATAATAGATCTTGATGTATGATTACTGATGCCAAATAGCTCCTTGATTTGAAACTGGCCTGCTCATTCTAAAAATAAAAATATGTCTTGCATCTGAAGTCAATGGGAAACTGAATTAGAAAGTGAAATGCAGTTCTTTGGCCTGGATATGAAAGAAAATAATGCTAACAGACATGTCACGGTGAACGGCTCAAGTTATGCTTATCTTGAACTTGAAAAGCTTTTATTTTTATTTTGAAAATGATTGGTTTAGGGTTCAGAAAGTGACAAAAGCTCACTATATAAATCACACGCTCCTTGTGGAGGAAAACTCAGACCGGACACCAGGGGGCGCTGTGACACCAAACAGTCTGCCTGCTGGTGTCACTTGGAGCACATGCCACCTCACACACTGATCTCAGTTGTTGTGGTTAACTGGTGAGGGGTAGAATTAGTTTCTATCAGCAGCCAGAGAACATATAATGACAGGTTAAGATGATTCTTGAATTGACCAGTCAGAGGATAGCGCTACGTCAGTAACAGCTGTGCTGCCAACCTCCACATTCCAGCTGCTGGAGTCACCTTAATGCAGCATCTGAGGCTAACAACAGTACAGAAAACGGTCTGTGTTGTTGAAAACTGTTGAAGAGGAAGTAACTCACCGCATCCTTCTTGAAGTAGATGAGGGCACCAGCTGCGATCTGCGCAATGAGGATCAGCAGGAGGCAGGTGAAGTACTGAGGAGGAGGAGGAGGAGGAGGAAACACATCACATCGGTTGCCACGGGCAACATATTACCGCATCACCATAAACAAGCAACTGGCCCATATGTACAGTACAGTCAGCGGCAGAGGGGCCTCTCTACATCCTTTATAAGTTTAAAGGTAACTCCCTTCCCAAAGCCAGACAGTGCAGGTGGCAGGTACTTTTTCCATTTTTTTTAAAGATGTCATATTTTGTTTTTAAAGCTCCATACAGTATAAAGGTAGATGTCCATGTGTAGTGTGATCATAAATCAGGTCCAGTTTCTATATTAATACTGCGAAAGTATCAAAGCGTCAGCCCACAGGAAAAACACACAGGCTGTATTCGAAAACTGAGCCTTAAAATCAGCTGTCAGGACTTCTGTGACTTTGTGATGTCACAACAAAGCAGTGACCAAGCCCCGCCCACCTTTCAACACTAGCAGGATTTAGTTTCTTTAAGTCTTCAGAAAGGAGACTCAGAATGTACTTGAAACTGAAGTAAACTGAAAGTAATTAGGCATACTGTATGTAATGTACTGTAATATGTGAACTGTATGTTCAGACAGAAGCACATCTGGAGCAGGTATTCTCAAAACACTACTGAATACTGCTCAGGCAGAAACTAGAAGTGGGACCAGATCAATATCAATGTTAATATTATAGCTGCTGCGCAGCAATGGGTCGTGTCCGGGCAAATTTTGCACAAGAAACAGGAAGACAGGTTAATTGACCTTGGAATGTTCATTTCTGCACAAGCTGGGGATTGAACCCGCAACCTCCGGAACTAAAGACTGTTGTCTATCACACTGAGCTAATTGTCAAGTGGCAGCGCTATGGTGGCTTCACAAATTAAGTAAACCATTCACTATTGTGCAGGCAACGTTTCTGAGTTAAAATTGAGATGTTTGTGTCAAACATCATCTGCTATGAATCTAAGATTTTGTTCAAAGACTATCTGGTATATTGATGTAATATTCTTATCACCCGGACTGGGGATTGAACCCACATCGTCTGGACCCACAAACCAACACTTAACTCACTGAGCTAATTATCTGGAAGTGAGATATGGTGTGTGTCTTCTTAAACAGACTCATAGAGCCAGCGTCCGGGCAGCTGTTGTGGAGGCAGATTTCAGAAAAGGTCAAAATGTCAGAAATTCTAATATCTAAACAAAAAATCTGATAATACATAAATTGTATCTAGACAACGGACATGTTGGTGATTTTGCTTCATAAGAGAAAAGCTGATGTTTAAAAGTGTCACTCGTGGATTGACTGCAGTTGTTCCCATGAGAGCAGCGTTCGGGTTGTGGTGAGCTTTAGACCATGGTCCGCTCTGTTTGCTTTTTTAATTTAGAGGCTTGCTGTGATGTCACCGTGAGGATTCTGGCATTTTTATGTGTCGTTGTTGTCGTCACCCATGTTGGGTCTTGAACCCACAACCCCTCACACCACAGCCCAGCGCTCAACTCAGTGAGCTAATTATCTGGTAGTGAGACATGGTGTGTGTCTTCTCAAATACACTCAAGACGTCAGCGCCCGGGCAGCTGTTGTTGAGGCAGATTTAAAAAATAGTCAAAATGTCAGAAATTCTAATATCTAAACAAAAATCTGTTAATACATAAATTGCATCTACACAGCATGGAAATGTTGGTGATTTGTTTGTAATTTTAAGTGTTTTGCTTCTCAAGAGAAAATGTGATGTTTAAAAACATCACCTTTACATTGGCTGCAGTTGATCCCATGAGAGCAGAATTCAAAATGTTCCAGAAAATTCAGTTTTTTAGATAAAAATATTTTCCAAACTTCATCAACCATGCATACAATATTCTCAATTTTTTTCAGAAAGATAGAAAATGTATTTAGCAGGAATTTGATGGTATATGTTTATAGTAGTGTTTACAGTCAAACGTTTTCATGCACTGTAGGCTCAATTTTTGCTTAATCAAAAATCCGAGAAACAAGTTTTGTGGAGGACAGTCTGGAGATGCTCTGGAGCAAGTTTGGTGACAATTGAGCAAAAATTGTAAGAGGAGATACATTTTAAAAGTTTTACACTTATTGAAAAAAACAGAGTGATGGACTTCATAATTTGTAATAAGTTTAAGTGGACAAAAGTTTCAGCAGTATCTAGGCTACATTGTGGTGAAGTTTCACAGCTGTAGCATCTACCGTTGGCTTGGTAGGAATTTTTAAAGTTTTTAATTTTAAACGCTTATTGTGCCCCCCCTGGGAGGGGGGGGCACATGTCCTTGGAGTTGAGTGAATCTGGCATGGGACTGGACCTTTGTGCAAAGTTTGGTGAGTTTTCGCCCATGGGAAGTATGACTTCCTCGGAAGAAGAAGAAGAAGAAGAATATCAGCAAATACAATAGTGTCCTTGGCAGCTGTCGCTGCCCGGACACTAATTATGAGTCTAATGAATTTGTTCTCTGTGTCAGTGACTGATGCCAGCGTCACCAACTGAGGCTACGGCCTTTTAGAGTTTAAATAATTCCACACTTAATCCTCTACCTACCACACCTGTGTTATTCATCATCATCATCACCATCACTTACCAGGCCCAGTAGACAGCGGACCTCATAAATGGCTCCCAAGCAGCCAAGGAAGCCCATGAGCATGGAGAAAGCGCCAACGCCAATCAGGATGTAACAGGCCACTTTCACAGGTGTGGAGTTACCTGTGAATAAACAACAGAGCTGTTAGAACCGAAACACCCAAACTCAGACTCTAATAATCCAGCATTTAAAGTTCAGCCTGTGTGAGTTTGTATTTCATAGAGAAAATTGCAGCAACAATGACACAATGCAAACGTCTGAATCGTTTCATATCATATTTTCATGAAAAACAAGAACAGAGGCCACCTGTGTTTGACGTACATGAAGGTCTGAGTTTATCCACAAGGTTTTGACAGAATTTATGATTTTCTAAACCTCATGAAGAAGAGTGTTAAACTGTACACACATGCACGCACACACACACACACACTGCAGCAGATCCGAACTCCGAAAATGAGTGGAAACTGAAACCAGAGAAGTGCCTGTGATTGTCCAAATGAATGAAATTAGAAACAAATGTGTGGCTGCGGAGCTCCACTCATGCTGGGAGATCACAGCCTGGTGTTGTGCAGTGAAGCTGCAGCAAGGCTTCACTACTCTTCTTCTCTCTTCAAAAACAATCTGAGGAGTGTTGATGTCTGCCAATGCAGACATGTTGCAGACTGAAGCCCCCCTAACAGAGTCCTCCAGGCTTCAAGGAAACAACATGAACTACCCCCAGGGTGCTGGTAGTTGTTGTTGTGGTGGTGGAGGAGGTGGTGGTGGGGGGGGGGGGGGGGGTGTGGGATACAGGCCACGCAGCTCGGAACCAAGACAAAGGAAAACGAGTTTATGATGGAAAATTAGGCTGAGGGGGGGAGGGGCAGTGGCACAGGAAATGAATGCTTGTGTGTGTGTGTGCATGTGTGTGCGTGCGCATGTGTCTGGGTACACATGTACACGTGTGTAGTGTAAACATGTAGGGCAACCAGAAGCGACCAGTGCAGCCCCCTGTATGTTAACACCACAGGGCAAACATCTGTGTGACAGCAGGTAAGCAGGGAAGAAGAAGATTTTTTTTTTTTTTACAACCACATTTTATTCACAAATTCCAGGACAGTATCAGTTATTCATATTACTCAACCACAGATATATTATCTATTTATAAATCCGTACCATAAACACACATTCACACAACAACACTATCCATCAATAAATAAAGAAATAGATACTCTGTCAGTTGTTCAGCCACACTGAGGACGCCTCTACACCTGCTTGGCCTTCCATCTTGTTTCTCCTAGAGATGTAGATTGCCATCTTTGCCGCCCCCACACAACAAAATTCAGTAGTTGCCACATGGCCTTGTTCTCTTTCCTGTATCCCCCCCATAAATAAAGCTTATGGTTGTTGAGTGTTTTTAGCCTTTTTGATCAAACTTTTACAGAGTAAAAAACACTGAAAGCCTCCTGAAGAAGAAGAAGAAGACTGTACCGTTAGGTATGTGCTCATTTGTTCACAGTTGGTGTAAACAGGGTGTGTTAAAGGAATAGTTCACCCCAGAATGAAATTTCTCATTATCTACTCACCCTCACGTCGACTAAGGGCTGAGAGAAGTTTCAGAGTTATCTGTGGCTTCTCTGAGTTACAGGGGGTCTCAGCGTAGCAGTGCATGTCCATGTAACGGTTGCAAATGGACACCGGAGGTCTTCGTCACAAAAAAACACACCAAAAAACATCCAAATACCTCCATGCTGCTCGTATGTAATGTCCGTCTTGTATTGAAGCCCCGAAATGCAAAATTGTCCCAAAAAAAATTAAATAAGTCCATATTTCAAACTTGTTTGCAGCAGAAGCTCCTCTTCCTGGTCCGTCCAAGTCTCGCAAGATTTGCGTCGGTGTCAGTTAATCGCAAATACTGTGTATTTTTGTGACGAAGACCGCTGGTGTCCATTTGCAAGCGTTGGTGGACATGGACATGCACTGCTACGCCGAGACCCCCTGTAACTCAGAGAAGCCACCGATAACTCTGAAACTTCTCCCAGCCCTTAGTCGACATGAGGGTGAGTACTGTAGATAATGAGTGAAATATCATTTTGGGGTGAACTATTCTTTTAAGTGTTGATGACATTAATTAATGAGCTTCACTGTGGAGCTTCAGTGATAGACCCACTGCTCTGTTTTGATCATCATTGATCACTATTGATCACCTGCTTACAGATCAACTGAAGTTGACTGCTGGTCTCCACACTGGGCGACTGACGTCGTCCGTCCTCTCAGCAGTGGCTCATCTCTCAGCTGTAAGGGTTTGTATCTGTGGTTGTGACTCAGCTCAGCCTCTGGACGGTCAGGATGGAGCAGCACCAGGCTGATTTCATCTCTCACATGTTGCACGAGTCATTGATTCATTCATTCTCCATCAGACCCACTGGGATCAACCGTGAGCCTAGTGTGTAAAACGTCCCACTGAGCGTCAATACGTCTCATTTATGAGCTGACACAAAGCTAAACTGTCCAGAGCGTTATCCCTCGTATGACCACACAGCCTGGACTCACACTGTCTGTTCTCAGACCACTGATGTGATGTGGTCAGTGTGTGTGTGTGTGTGTGTGTGTGTGTGTGTGTGTGTGTGTGTGTGTGTGTGTGTGTGTGTGTGTGTGGTGATGAGTAAGGCGGTGAGCGCACTGGGCTGATGTGATGCCTGCTGATGCTGGACGGAGCAGAAAGAGCCCAGTGTCTGAGGGGAGGACACCTGCAGAGGACAAATGTCCTCAGTGACGCAGTGACACACACAGACACTCACACACACAGACACACACACACTCACACACACACTCTGTCTCTCCATTACACTTGCTCAATGTCTGTCTCTATATTTCAGCATCAACCCATCTTCAGTCATCTCTGACACTGCTCCTCTCTCTGCCCCCCCCCCCCACCCCCTCCCCCTCTCTGATACACTCACACTATTTCCAGCTGAGACTGCAGAAAAGTCTGCAGTTTGTCTTAGTGAACAGAAAGTAAAAGTTTTTTGTGACCAAATTGAAGTCGTGCAGCTAAAAGTTAATCTTTGAACTTATGTCTAAAGCAATGCGGAGTAACTCTTTTTCCTTAAAATCATTTTGACTTTTCATTGACTTGTACAGGAGAACAGCTCCTGCCATTGACACAGTTGGTTCATATTGTTAAGGAAATAAAGGAGCAGCAGTGTTCAAACAGTTAAGATGCTTTTTATAGAAAATCACAGCATGCATCCGATTTTAACATGGGGATCAGGACTAACGAGCTCATCTGAAACTATGACAGAAGGTTGTTTACTTTGAAGTAAAGAGGAGATGCTCCAGGACTGAACAGGATCATTGCTTATGACCAGATAACACAGATTAACAGTGCAATGCAAGACAGACAGCCACTCGAACTGTTACAGCTCAGAGCAGAAAACCCACTATTCATTTAATCTTAGAGAGCTGATGAACCAAATTAGTTTGAACACAACTGAGCAGAGTCAAAGATGCCATGATGAGAAAGATCTGCACAAGTAATGAAAAAAGGCTGAGTGAGCGAGAGAGATGAGCTGCGAGGCCGTGCGGCTTAAAAGGAATTTTCTTTTTTTAAACACAGTCCAGAAGCAGACTGCCAAAAGAAAAAAAATGGAGGAAATGTGTTGGACACTTGTGTTCAACTGAGTAGTCTGAAGACATGTCAGACTCAGCATGGCCTTCACCAACAGAGGAGACGTCCAGAGCAGATTAAAAGTCTGACAACCAACAGCTGATACTGAGGGAATAAAGGGCTGAATGGATCCTATGGCGGCCGCAACTTAAAGGGATAGTTCAGCATTTGGGCAAATTGGCCCATTGCCATAATCGCTATAGTCATAGCAGTAGGTTTGTTACCTTTATTTGTCTGTGCAAACTATTTTTTTTTAGAACCACCGAGCAGAGCCATGAGCTGCTCAGAGCTACGCTATGGAGGCTCATGGGATTTCATGGTTTCCCTCATCAAACTCATCAAATACACAATCCAACACCTCCAAAACGCTCTGGTGGACAAGTTGTGACCTGCACATTAACCACACTATGAGATAATGCAATGTTATGAGACAGAGTCGTTTTAGAGGTAAATTCATGCAAAAGCGCTGATGCGCGTTCCTGTCAGGGACAGTTTGTCAGTCCATCACTTGTTGTATTTGTAGCACATTTGTGTATTTGCATGTGATTTCTTGAGCCCTTAGGGCCACCATAGAAGATTCCTCCGCAACTATAATTTCCTCTAAACTGTGTTTTTCATACATTAGATAAAGAAAAAAGACAAATACAGAAGCTTAAAGGTATATTGTGTAAGAATTACTCCCATCAAGTGGTGCGGTTGTACAGTAGATTGCAAGCAGTTGTATTTTTCATGCTGCATTCACGTGAAATCGGTTAGATGGCAGATGGACAACAGCTGCTACAGGTAACAGCTTAAACAGGCCTTTGTGGCCCATCAGCACAAGGCAAAACAATACACATGCCAATATGTTGTCATGGCAATGTCGTATTGTTGACCTGAAAAAAGAGGAGAGGAGACCGCACACTTTCGCTCCCGAGTGCAGGGTTTTATTTAGCACATCAATTGTAACGTTTCGAGCGCATTTTGCTCTTCTTCAGACTTCAGACAGTATTGTTGACCTGACCCACGTTTTACCAGCTTTCTCTCCACTTCTGTGACTAAAATGACATCTGGTTTGTTACTGACGGCCGTTTTTCCGACTGCACCTGAATGCAGCATTCATGTGCAGTCCTCACAGTCTTCACTGCACCGCGGTGACTTATCACAGATGCCACCTCGACCTGAGCCGACAGCTCCGGTGTCTCCGCTGAGTTTCCGTGGTTTCCTACCATCAGCTGCCACTGAACGTTAAAACATGGCGACACGACATGTCAGCGACCACCGAGCTTGATGTATATATGAATGATATGAACGGCAAATTCAGAGCTTACTGGAACACTTCAGTTTGTTGATGGGGGTAATTATTGATGAATGAAAAACGTACTTTTGAACGGAATAATCGATTTTCGTGAATAGATAACAGGAGAACTTACACAATACTTTTAAGGAGTTAAAAAATTCTCGTTGAGCAGCAATATCAGCTGGAAAAATGATCAACAGTGAGTTCAAATGTTCCAAAAAAAAAAAACTGATTTTAAAACTGAATCATGACTTCTTCTAAACTGTTATAGTTTATTATATAGTATATTGTTATCTTTTTGGAAATCACTCCGGAGGACTCACTAAAACGTGTTGCTTGTAAAAACATGTTTGCAGCAGCCAGTTGACGGCATGGTGCATGTGCATGTGTTTGTGCACGAGTAGATTTTTTCCTGAGGTGGAGGTGTTGCCATCCTGCACAAGTCCCACATGAACGCAGTGTTCCTGCTGCGACCTCCACAGACCGAACATAAAAAAAAAACAGTGGGCATCAAACATGTTTTTTGAAAAACAGAAACAATTGATACAAGTTTGGAGGCCGTGCTGCTGCAGAACTGAATGTGCTGGTTCAGAGCAGAGAGGGTGAAGGACGTGAAGTCAAACTTAACCTCTCTACATAATGTCTTTGTGTTGTGTGTCTGTGTGTCTGTCTGTGTGTCTGTCTGTGTGTCTGTCTGTGTGTCTGTCTGTGTGTCTGTCTGTCTGTCTGTCTGTCTGTCTGTCTGTCTGTCTGTCTGTCTGTCTGTCTGTCTTTCTATTTCCGAGAAACTGACCAAGGGTTGTAATGTGAAGCTGATGGGAGGTTTGAGGCTGGAGAGGATCTAACAATATATCAAAAAGTGTCCATTGCGTAAAGTCCACTGTGTGAAACGTCAGTGCTAGGAAACTGTGGTAGATAAGACAAGATTTGGGAAACTCAGAGATAAACAAGAAAACTGTCAGCTGAGATGTCCTGCACTCAGTGGAAACTGAAAGTGAAGAGAGTCTGGCTCCTAAAATAGGACAGGGATCCAAGATCAGATCATCGACTCTCAGTACAAACTAAGTCAGGTTTTGATGTAAAGCCTGTTGTGTGAGCAGTGAATAAGAACAATGTGTCATTAACCTCATGATGAAAAGATTATTGCAGAGTAAGACAAAACAGTTTCCAATTTTTTTTGTGTAGAGACCACAGTCCTATCTCTGTTGAGAGGATTGTATGCATTCAGCCTCTCTGCTACATGGACCACTCAGACGTAGAGTAAAAATATTTTCAGAAATGATGACTGGGTACTTAATTATTCTCATAGATTAAAAGGAAGCAAAAACACCAGGAGGTTGTGTTAACCACAGATCTAATTTCAGGCAGCAAAAACCCATTCAGAGGAAACAGAAGTGGAAAACTCATTTATGGTTTTAGTTCCCACATGTTTGTGGGATTTTAATGAGGGTTTCTTTCATTTTACTTCTCTGTACCTTTATTTTCAATAGTACTCACATTCAGAAAACTCACTTTGATGTATAAAAAAATGTGTCCAGCTCTTTGTCCATTTGACCATTATAAAACATTTTTAAAATTGCAATGAATTTGCAATTAAAGATTATGTTAATATTAAACATACTGATGGTTCAGATGTTCATTATAAATGTAGTTGAGACTCTTCAGTCGAATTAACAAAGAAGAGAAAGGAAGAACTCAAGCTACAGTTTTTCAGAAGAAGTTATTATGACTTTTTATTTTTTTCCCTCTGAAATGAGAAAAGAGCGTGCACGCATGTGCACACGCACATATACACACTGGCAGCCTGCGGCCAGAACTTGGCCTGTTTTCAGCCTGTTAATCATTGCTCCATTTGTATTGGCCTACATCAGCTATAGACATGGATTAGTGTAAAGAGAAGAGTCCACTGGAAAGAAAATCTATTGGCCACTTGTTTTGTTTATGCTTTAATAGTTGTGGATTTAAAACCGAGCCATGACGAGGGTTTTATCTAATCTTTGGTTCATCCATCAGACACACACACACAGACTCACAAAACTCTCAAAACACACAAATGTATAAATGAAAAGGTCACATGAACAAGAGAAGCTGAGGAGAATTAACCTGCAGATTTTCTCCAGATGATACAGCTGCAGCAACATTAACCTGGAGCCACAGTTTTCTGTTTTACTGTCAAAAACACTCGGTTTGCCTCACTTTCACTCACAGGGAAAAATGTTAAACAAGAACTTACTGAGGACTACGATGAAGCTCTGATTGTCCAGGAGGAGCCACAGTCCAAAGCCCATGATGACGGCCCCGAACAGCTGGAGAGCAAACACACATACACACTGGTCAGAAGAACTCATTAACAGGTGTGTTTGGATGACACATGCAGCTTGGTTTGGTTTTGTAAACAACAACAACCACAGACTGTAAATAAAGATGGACGTTGTGTGAGTGAGCTCCTTCACTGCAGCCATATTGGAAATGTCTGACTCCCCTAACTTGAAGTTATTTCAAAAATGGGCAAAGAGGAATGGCCTGAGTTATTTTGGGTGTTTGAAACATAAGGTTGGATAGTTTGGTGTATCGTGAATAACACATGATTCAGAGATTATTGCAGATATGTACTGTTATCTTAACATTGGTCTTTATCCATCACTTTCTTGTGTCCCCAGAAACACTTGTGAGTTTTTGTGCATTTGTTACCAAATTGATGAAGTTGTTTTTTCTTAAGCTGCAGTCTGTTGAGCTCACACAAATACTCCTGATTAGCTTTGACAATATGTCTGGTTAACATTGTGTTTTTTGGACATTATTGGACAAAGAAGTAAAAAGACAGAAGCTTAAATTAAGTTGAAAGTTTCTCACTCAGCAAAATATCAGCTGGAAAAATGTTCAACTGGCAAAAACTGATTTTAGAAATGAACTGTGACTTTTCCTGTTATATTTCACTATCTTTTTGGAAATCACACATGACTCACTAAAACATAGGCTACTGCTTGTAAAAATGAGCTGGAAACAGTCAGAGGCCCAGTGCATGTGCATGTGTATGCACATGTGAAGGATTTTGCTGAGGTGGAGTTGTTGCCATCCTGCACGAGTTTGAGAGTTCCCAGTTGGCCACCTCATCAGAAACGCCTCCTCAAGCGAGACTTCCAACTCTGAAACTTGGACGAACTTCAGTGACCACAGGCTCACCACCCAAGATGGCTGCTCTGTGCGTCCAAGGTGAATACAAGCTGAACATTAAGCTGTTTATCATCCACTGTGTGTTATTTTGAGTCACTATTTTACTATATACACTTCTATATTAGCTGCACAGACAGTTTTGTGCAACTTCCACCTGTAGACGACGTATTACATTACTTACCGGTATGTTCACAAACTATCACAGTGTAGCTATTGTTATCGGTTGGTATTATCAAGCAACGCCAACAGCAACAGCTAACAAAAGGGTTGATTTTCTTGTTATCAATGTCAGTTCAGATGTGCGTCTTTCCCAGATCCAAATTGTGACTAAAACTGTTTTGGATACTTTAACATCAGAGTTTATGGAGACTGACTCACTATTGAAGTCACACTCTGGTGGAACTGTAGCTTCTGGTTCTTTCAGTGTTTCATCCACAAAAGTTGATGTTTGGCTGCAAATATCATTTTGTTATCAGCATTTATCATTCCACTACCTTTTTCTTAATTAATTAATCAATAATTTTCCCCATAAAATGTCAGATAATGTGATTATATTTCAGTCCAGACTAATTAATTGTAGAAGCAGTTGTATTTATTTTCTTACTTAGGTTACAACTCAATTTTATTGTTTAGTTGTTGAGGTTTTCTATTTTTTGTTTGACTTCTTTTTGGCTTGTGTTGTGTTGTGTTTTTTAGTATTGGTTCTAATTCTATCTTGTTTCATATTTGTTGTCTCCTTTTATATTGAGTTTTAAGCTTGTACAGCACCTTGGATGACAGCAGTTGTTTTAAATGTGCTACACAATATAACATTGTTGTGGTTTGTCCTGTGTCATCTAACATCTAAACATGTCCACATCTGTGGAGAATGAGTTGTTATTGATGAACGCCTCCTGCTAACAAAGCTACAGTACATGACTCCTAACAATTCCGGGTGGATGTTGCATAGGAAAACTTTTGAACTAATTTTCCAGAAGATAAACTTGTTAAGTGAGGCAGCAGCTTCAGTGTTTATTTACTGCTGATCCGTCTCAGATAGTGAAATGTCGCTGATATTTGAAATGAAAAACAGGCAGGAAAGAGGGAAACCACAGAGACCCACAGAAGCTAAGATAATGAAACCTGATAAGAGGTTTTAAAACAACTTGCAAGTTCTACATCTCCTCTCTCAGGCTTTCCTCTAGTGGTCGACGTCTGAGACGAGGATCTGAGCCTCTCATCTGATTGGCTGACAGTTTCCTGAGTGATCCAAACAACTTCAACTTCAATTTCAACACTTTTCTTTTCTTCCAAATGTATGTGCATACATAAGCTGAGACGAAAGTACCGTTTCTAAACTAGCATCTTGCAGTGCCATAGCAATAATAATTCATAGATAAGAAAAACAGTTAAAAACAACAAAAACAACAACAAATAGAGCAGATGTCACTTTCAGAGAAACCAAATCCTGCAAGTGTTGGATGAGGGGTCTAGGTGGGCGGCGCTTGAAGACAATATAAAATTATTATTTCAATTTGATAATGTTGACAAATTTTTCAAATAACACTGAGGTCTCAACCTCAGCAGCCTCAGTGGTAAACATTACTTGTTTTGTTCCCTTTTTTTCCCCAGATTTTACTCCTGTCAGTTTTAGTGCAAATTCATTTATAGCCTACATAATAAACAGTCTTTAACTAAAAAATATTAACAAACAAGCTGTGCAATATGAACATATTATTTAAAATGGAATACTAAACTACTTTATTCATCAAACCAAAGACCCTGAGCCGACCATTGACAATATTGTATTCACTGTGCAGGATTACTCACACTGCGTGCATGTATGTGTTGTATGGTTGCTAAGAAGCTCTTGACCTCAGATCACAGATTTCATTTTCACCACCAAGGGAGGAAATGAGAAAGTGAGGGAGTATTGCCATGGTAACTCTGCCATGAACGCATCATCTGTTAAGTAATTACTCATACATAGACGGAATGTGAACAATTGACGGCAAATACAACTTCAGATACTTATACATTCACCACTGACACTCACTTGGTGTTTCCTCATGTTTCCTCTGCTTGAAGGAAGTGAATTATGTTCAGTCTCAAATGATCTGTTATGTTGTTTTTGTTTACATGTGTTTTCCTAAGTTGCAGTTTGTTCAGTGTGTCCACAGTAGTTTAAGCTGCTGTCATCAGCACATCAAGGCCAAACAGCAGATCATTAACTACAAACAATGTTTGATAGAGTGAATGTGAAACCAGAGCTTCAAGGTGGAGGTACAATAAAAAAATATGTTTTGTATCTACTCTGATGAACAGATAACAGCTCCTAAAAGGAGTGTGAGGACTCAGTCTCGCTGACTGGGACGCCACAGGACTGCGGAGGGCAGCGAGACCTTGGCTGTCTTATGACGGATGTCCGCCACGGCGATCCATGATGAGCGGCTGTGGCGCAACACAGTATTTCTCGAGACCAGGCTGACCGACCAAGCCTGGGTTCTACCCTACAGTATCTATTCTATCCATCTATCTTTTATAGCCTATGGTTCTATCGGTACATTTATAAACAACGCACTGCATTGTGGGTGGGTTGTGTGTTGCTAGGCTACATGGAGTATTGCATTCATTTTCTGAACTACAGTAGGGATTTCGAGTTCATTCTTGCAAAATGTGTTTTTCTCTGTTTTACTCTACTTTTTTTGTCTCAACCACAAGCTGGGCCACTTGGGTGTTGCTTCTGGGCCGCATGTGGCCCACGGGACGCCATTTGAATAGACCTGCTTTACGGCATGCAGTGAATTTAGGTTTATCAGCTAAACAAATTTGGGAGTATGGAAAAATTGGCACAGATGATGTTTTGACACGTAGAAGATACAGAAATATAAGAATACATTTTAGCAGATTAACAAATAGATGAAAAAATGTCCTACAACTCCAGCGGTCATATGTTCTCTCTTGTTTAGCCCACTGTCTTGTCTGACTTGTCTTGTATGGACATGCTGCATTTGTTCTGGAGGTTTTGTGCATCTTTGTTTTTAGACCAACATCATTTCTGTTGATGGATTTGTTTTGGCTTCTTTGTTCCTTCTTTTGCAGCACTTTTCCCTGGTCATAATTGTTTTGTATTTTCTTGTGTAGTTTTGAATTCACAGTTGCAGATTGAAAAGTTTCTATCTTGTTATATGCTTACAAAGTTCTCAATGTTTAATGTGACTTTTTCAGGAAGCCTGAGATGCTCTATCAGCTGAATCAGAGATCATGTTGAGTTACAGAGGTTGGTTGAGTCAACGTCCAGATGTGATGTCACGACATCAGCTCTGTGAATGTACTGGACCATGTGCTGAGCACATTCACTGTAGGCTCCGGTGCTGAATCGATGGTTATTTGCCTTAAAAATATAAGGGCAACTCCACAGAGCAAAATAGGAAAAGGTGGTAGCATAGGTTAAAAAATAGAATACTCACAAAGAAGATGAGGTTGAAGAGGAACAGAAAGTACTTGGTCGCTGTCACGCAGCCTTTCCCCATGGTGTCTTATCTGCAAACATATAAGAACAAGGTTACAACACGACTCACGACACAAACAGCAGCAGTGAAGTCGTTCTATCATGGTGCGTTCATGCTCATACGGTTAAACACAGCGTAGACCCAGAGCTGCTTTGTGAGATGAGCTTGATGTCAACAAGTGGTGACAGATGCTGGAAGAAGCACAGACTTGTGTTGCTAAGCTGGTCTGGATGATCATGATCGGGACTGGGGCGGCTCAAATCTCCAGGATTACAACCGTAAAAACCAGTACAATGACGGGAGGAGGGGCCACAGTCGTCCCCTCTGTGGCCCTGCTCTCTCACGCTTCGTCACCCTCACTCAAGCACTCATACAGGGAATCAATACATCAACATTAATGTGGCAGATCAGAGTATTTTCAGTCAGAAAACTGCAGATTTATGTGGTGATGAGTTCTTCTTTACTGTTTTTAATGAAGTTACTGTGAACAGTGTTGAGAGACGGAAACTGTGCAGAGATATTTGGATAAATGAACCACAGAAATACCAAAAATATGGTTTAAATTAGTGTCACTCTATGTCTGGCTACTTCATCTGTCAGTCACAATAGTTAAAAACAAGATTTAAAATCAGATTTTAAAGTAAATATTTATCATCAGTATATCCCCAACTACCCTGCCTGCCTCAGCCAGGGTTTCAACTTCTGCACATGTTCTGAACACTTTCCATAAACTCATGACTTCATATATTCACATAGATTTCCTTTAAAGCATTTCCATAAATTAAAATGAAAAAAAGCATAAGGCTAAAATAAAAAAAACTGTGCAAGAGTTGATAAATAGTCAAGAGATATCATAAGATGTCAGTTTCAGTTTTAATCACAGAAATAAACCTAAACATGTTCATTAAGTCACATTCATTCGACTGAAAAATAAGGTAGAAAATCAATCAGCATCCATCCATGCTGTAAAATTTCACCTTCACCTGGTCACTCATGGTGCATGCACTTACCATCACAACAAGCGATGTAGGGAGCAGAGATTAGTCTTAGTTTGTACAAGAGTTTCACCGTCTCACTCTCTTTTTTTCATCACCATAACAAATAATAACGGGAGTAGCCTAACTGCACATGTGTTTGATGGATGACAGCATCCTTTTCAGCATATGGAAAATGTCAATAAGCTTTCTCCTGCATGGTGGCCAATATTTCCTGTAAATTCAGCCTGACATGAATGCAGCGTCTCTCTATATTTTTCCCACCTTCCTCCGTTCTCTAACAGCCTCTTACTGTCCAATAAATCTATGAGGATCTGGGTGAAATGTGGCGTCCGAGCTCAATATTTCCTCCTGGCAATGAAGTGTTTGACCCACATTCCCCCCCATCACTGTAAATGGGTTACTGTTACAACGCTGCCTGTGCCAGTTTGGGGGGGTGGGGTGGGGGGCACCTGCAGGGATGACAGAGGGAAGAGAATATGCAATGGGAAAGACACTTTTGGCAAAGCGTTGCCCAAAGACCAGATGGAAGATATTAGAGTCAGTAAACAGAGCAGACCGAAGTCGAACAAAGAGCAGGTCTCTGATCCTGCTGCTACAAGCCTGGACCCAGATTACTTCACTGAACTTAACTGTGTTTTTATGAAACCTTACAAAATAACCAAGTGAATACGATTAAACTGTAGCTAGTTGATGCAGTGGAGCCAAACAGTGTCTCTCAGTACTTACTACAGCCGTTCCAACCAGAAGTCGACCGATTAATCAGTTTGGATTAACCAAAACTGTTTGGCTGATTAATTGGAACTGATGACACTTAATAAACTTTTATAAACTAATTAACATTTGATTACAATTTCTTTTATAAATTGATAGCTTTTCACTGCTTCCACCAGTCGCACAGTGAGGCAATATTGTCGGTAACAGTGGCACCACTAAAGATAAACTAAATACAAATAAATTGTGTTGACACCGTTGACACTTTCTGCTGCAGACTGCTGGGAACAAAAGAGGTTATTGTGATTAAAAAGGGTTGTAGCCAACTCACTGACCGCACTGACTCTGACCGAGCTGTCTGGACCATCAGCCGATGAATCAACTATCAGCTTCTTCTTGCTGTAAACTACCTCAATCGGTTGACGTCTAGTTCCAACTTCCAACCAAAGATTAGAATGGGTAACACATCTACAACTGCTTCCTAATTCGGGGGACATGTATAGCCCCCAAGCACGAAGGTTGAAGGTCCAAGAAATAGACTCATTTATCAGCTGCATTTGAAGGAGACGGCCCAGTTACACTGTTGTGAACCACAACTAGGGCTGAAACCATTCATCGAGTTACTCGATTAACTCGTTTACAAAGGCAAAAACTCTGCCTCGCACGCAGGGATCTCGCACAGGGATATTGTTCCACATGGACCGTTGTTAAGGAAACACACCGCTAGCGCGTGACACTCGGCGCGATGGCGGGGAGTCAGATAATGTCCCTAAACAGCAGAGATCATCTAAAGTTTGGGATCATTACATTTGCCTCATTACAGAGTTAACAGACTCTGAGTTTTCACTAAACCTGCTTTGTGAACGGACCCCTGATCTATGAAGGATTTTCACTTTGACATATCATAACCTTGTTATGCTCTTTTTTGGATTTGCATTGGGAATCTGAAAATATGGATCATTCAGTAAAGGGGAACAAAAGAGTCATGAAACATACTCCAGTAGGCCATTCTAGTGCTAAAAACTTAAATTTGTATTTGCAATTTTAATAATAACAGATCAATACTTGGTGTAAATGGATACAACAACCTCGCTAGCATGTTAGCAGTTAGCTCACCAGCTATAGTAGGTCATCAACAGCTTGAGAGTCAGAGGAATAAGATCGGTCCAACACTGGAGCACAATGACACTTATTCCGTCAGCTTAAGTTTTGTTAATGAGAAATAAACAAATAAATAACACAATATCACCAGTATCCTTAGAATTGCAACATGGTGCCTTCAAGGCCCTGAATTCTGGCCTGGTGGTTGTAAAACATGACAAAGGCTTTTATGTGCTTGTGGAACAAAGGCCCTGTTAAAACGTACAAGTGCCACGGAGCTGCAGCTGCTGAATGGAAATGCTGCAGCAGGAATGCACACGTCGTTTCAATTCATTCACAGGCCTCGAAGTGTTTGACATCTTGAAATTAACTTCAAATCTAACCACAGGGACGAGACTGCACGCAGCTGCTGCTTTTCACACACACAACAAAAACCTTGGTGTAAAAATGTGCAACAACAACAGAAATAGGAACATACACTTTCCTGATTCTCCTCTCGGTTCCTGCTACAGCATCTGGTGGATGTTACGTTATGAAACTGTAAACGTCACGAAGCTGCTGCAGAGATCAGAGGCACCATGAGTTCGAGTCCTGACCCAGTTCACACAGACGCTGTATCTGGGTTGAGTGTCGACTCCGATTGGCCTCGGCGGTCACAGGGAACACGTCCCGCTCAACACACAGAGCTCACTGTTGACGGCAGTGTGTCCAAGTGATGCAGCCATCACACTTCAAACACACACACACACACACACACACTCCAACGCCAATGCCTCTCTCACACACACACACACACACACACACACACACACTCCAACGCCAATGCCTCTCTCACACACACGGACACACACAATGACCAGAAAACTCTTCGGCACAATTGAGACTGGGGTCCTCGCCACGACTTACGAGGCATTCGTGAAGCTCACAGCAAGACGTTTGGTGGATGATACAGACAGTGTTAAAATGAACCAGTTCAAAGTGTAGTTCATACAGATAAAAATTTACTAATTCACGTTGGTTCATTCATAAATAAGCTTCTCATATTTTTCAATAAAACCGTCAAGATTTATAGACGTGAGATAACACCCATAAAATAATACAGTTTACCACTTAAAGGGGAACTATGCAAGTCTGGACACTTTTCTACTATTTTGCTAACCCTCCTCCCAACCACGTGCTTTGTTTACCACAAAGCCAACAAGAAGGTAAAAAAGTTCTGCATAGTTTGTCGGTTGCATAGTTCTTCTTTAAACGATGTGTCCCATTCTGAAAAACATGGTACAGGTAAGTTATTCTGTGTATGGAAATACCCGGCAACAATATTTGCATAAAAACGTGTGGTTTTTCTGTCAGGCTTAATTAGCTTGTTTTCAAAACTGCTTCAAATGCTCAAACTGTGTTCAGCAGTAGTACGATACTGTACGTCTGTACCATTAGTGGCGGCCATGTTGGGCCATGACTGTGGAGGTTACGTGTTGTCCCGTAAAACTGTTGTAAAATGTGAGTGGCTCATGTTTAAGTGCAGCGTTAGTTCAGTGTACATGTTGATGCGCTGGCTGGAGAGCAGCACCTTGTGCTTGTAGTGTAAATGAATGAAGTGATTCTATCTCAAAACAAACACAAACATTTCTGGAGCATCGCACTAATTACAGAGGTCATGGTGAAATAACCACAAACAAGCATGATGAGCAACAGGAAGTTATGAGACCGAGTCTGACTGAAAACAAAAAAAAAGTCAGTCAAAAAGAGCTGACACTATTCCACTGTTAATCAATTACTGATCACTAATAATTCATTCATGGTTTAAAAAGATCTGTTCTCTGTTCTCCTGCTCTGTTTTATTATCCTCATCATGTGATTATTATTTTCTTGTTCCTGATGTAATAAACACAAAACACACAGGCCACAGCGAAGCACGACAGTTTACAACTTCACCTTCCTAACAACTGCAACAACTGTGAACTGAGACAACAGCCTCTAATCAGTGCGAGTGTTTTTACTTCTCCTTTGATTCCATCCCTCCTCTTGTACAAGGCACAACCATGCCCTTTTTAATTGCCCCTCGGGGATAAATAACGTTTTTTGAATTGAATTGAATACACACACACAAACTCCAGTTGCAAAGGATGATGCAACATAAAGTGAAAATCAACTGCTGCTAAGTCAAGAAAATGTTTCTCTCTCTTATCTGTACACAGAACGCTGTTGTCAGTTCGAGTGTAAAAAAACTCTTGACAAATTAAGAACTCACACACATTTATCTCAAATGTCTTGCTCTAACTTTCCATTTGAGCCTCCTCTAAATATCTGAGCTGCCTGCACACAGTGGTATTTGTTTCTACTTTATCTGTCACCTGTTGGATTGATGTTGTTTACTTTATTCTGCCCCTCTGAGCCACTCCCCCACATGCTGCGTCGACGCCTCAGTCATCTGTTTGTGTTTCTGTTTCACATCCACTCAGAGAAAATGCAGCTGATCAGGCCCTGGATTCTACTCAGTGCTGCTGTGGCTTGACTGAAGCGTCAAACAGGTGACGGCATCACCTGAACAGTTCCTGTGAGAGCAGCAGCAGCAGCATTTAACTGAATGTCCACAGAGTGAGACAAACCATCACTTAACTTCCTGTCATGTACAGAGACGGAAGCTGGTCAGCACCACAAACACTGACACCCTGTACATTTATCAACACATGCTGTAAAAAACCTATAGTGATTATATGAGCAGATATTGTTATTTCAGTGCGAGTGAAAATCTCTGATCTCATTAATTTTCATTTAAGAATGTTTCTCTAAATTTCAGTCATTTCTTCAGCTCGTTAGCTGATGTTGATGAGATTCTGATCAGGATCAATTATGTTGATCGACTGAGAAATTGTTCATGTCACTGCAGTGACGTTAAGCTCCGTGGACTGGATGAAACTCTCTGAGGGGTCAAGTTTCAGTGGCAGCACTGGAAGCCTCAGTGTCTCTGAGCAGCGTTGGCCGTACGTTGGCCCCACGTCGGCCCTCCGCCAGCTCACACACACTCTTTGACTCATGCAGACATGTGGAGGAGGCTCGTGGGGCATCAACAACAACAACAACAACCCCCTTTGTTTTCTCCCTCTGTTGTTTTCATAAACAGCTCAGAATCTATTTGTGGCCTGAAATTTAAATCTGATTAATAGGACCAACAGAGAGAGAGTTGACAAGACCAGAGAACAAAATAGTTCTCACATTATTCAAAAACCCTCGAGAGTTTGAATCCACAAAATAAAACATAACAGAGATTTGACCCGGGACTTGATTTTTCTCACTTGAGTTGATTTCCCTTCATGATTTTCTGTGGAATCATATCACACGGCCTGAAAGCCATGAAATATGATGTTTGTTTTATCTTTTTCTGCCTGATTTTTATTTTAATTTTTGTCTTCATTTATCAATTTAAAGTTATTGAATTGTTTTTGTGGAGGATTATCACTTTTTTTGCAGCCTCTCTCACCTGGATTTCTTTTATCCTCTAGCCATTTAATTTGTTACTGTTGCCCATGTCAATCTGTCTTCTACTAACCCATTCAAAATCCATAAAAACTTTAACTAAAGGATAACATGATATATCAGTCAAGTAGTTTTACTATTTCAAGGTAATTATCCATCCTGAGCTTATTAAACTAGCCATCGTCTCACTGCAGGTGTGATCACTGCATCACGATAGTCATGTGACACACAAATACAGCTGTGCAGTTCAACAGCAAGAGATCATGTTCTTGTTTTTTGTCTCAGAATCATCACATCCCAAATTGAAATTTGCATTGATCTAATTTTCATTATAACATGCACACAAAAACACACACGCAGATCCTCCATCTCCTCTCCCCACCTGAACAGTAGCCATCCCCCTCCCACAAAACAAAGGCAGCTCTCTTGACACCAACTTCTCTCCCGCCACAAAAGAGGAAACTTGACACAAGGCCGGTCGCTGCAGCCTTACGTTTCCTCTGCACAATAAAACACAGACGCAGCCGTTTGAAATAGCCCACCTACCACCGTGGGACCTGCTCTTTGGAGACACCTGACCCCCCCTCCCATCCACCTCCCTGACCCCACCCGCCTTTCAGCTACACCTCAGACGTTGGGAATCGGCCCCCAAGATTGAGGAGCAGGTCCACACCTCGTGGAGAGGAACTCAAGCTGAAAACAAGAGTTTGAACACAAAAACACCATTGTCACAGACACACTATGAACACATCAAAACATGTTAAAACTCAACATGATCAATTTCACCCCTAACCTGCTGCATCTGGAATCAAAAGACACTATAGGGCTGAAACTACTTCAACTACTACCTCATGGAAACTCAGTGCATTAACAGGACAAACGGCCATTTCTGAACACCTTTAACATGTAAAAAAAAAAAGGAAAACATTGCATGTCCTGCGATGTGACGCACATGCACATTGCTATGCTCAAACGATATACCGTGCAGCCCTACTCCACTACTCCGAGGGGAATCGGGATCTGGGTATATGTTGCATCACACACGATATGCGGTGTGTACTGTAAATGGTAAATGGTCTGTATTTATGTAGCGCTTTACTACACCTGCAACTATACCCGAAGCGCTATTACATCATACATCATATTTACCCATTCACACACTGATGGCAGATTTTTTGTATTCAAAAAAGTTGAGATTTGTCCTTTCTCTGTGCACCGCACACGTCCGAAATCCAAGCCAAATAGGCAGGGTTTCTCCCCGGCATCCTGGGTAACCCTTCTAACCCGTCTTTTTTATGATTAATACTCAATTGGGATTTTTGAATACCACACATTACAAGTTACTGTATGTGACAATTGTAACCTTTCTTTTTCGTCTGACGTGGGACTCGAACCGAGGCCGCCTGCAGCGAGGACTACAGCCTCAACACATGGGGCGGGTGCTCGACCAACTGAGCTAAATACCGCCCCAATTGTAACCTTTCTGAAAAGGTACTAACAGCAGAACCACTCTGCAAGAACCGTTCTGAACAGATGTTAAATGTGCTAACCTTTCTGCAGGATGCAAACTCAGATAACCTTTCCGAAAAGATGGAACTAGTAGAAACATGAGCTTGTCAGTGTGTAAACCCCACCCACCATAATTAATTCAACGTTCGACCACTCAGTGGCAAAACCAGTTTGAAGCCTCCCAGACCTCTCCTTTCCCACTCCGCTGAACGAGCAACTTGTAAAACCAGAGGATACAAACAGAACAGTTCTCCTTTGTCCTCTTACACTCAAACATATCACTGCAGTTGCAACTACAACTTCATAGTGCTGAATCTGTCTGGGTTTTATAAATCCTGCATCTATTGATTATTTTCAATACTGACAAGTCTTTTGTGAATTAACCATCTTGTCGATAAATTAAACTGTCATTCAGACAAGACAAAGCAGTGAATCCTCACATCTAATAAACTCTAGGAGATATATATTATATATTTTTGGTTAGAATTGTCAAAACAGTGCAGAAACTTTGCCTTGTTGTTGGGAACCTCTGCTTGTTTGTAGTGGAGGAGAAATGTGAGCAGCTCGAACTGCATCAAACCTATAATCACCTTCAGGGCAATTCCACCAGACTGGGTAAACAGGTTGTGGACTCATGTATCATCAATGCGGGTTGAGTCCCAATCACGTAACTGCTCTGTAACGCTTGGCTGTGGCGTCAAGGTAAACTGCTAGTGTTTAGGATCTTGACGGCGAAGGCAACATGAATGTTGCCAAACGGGTTCAGATCTCAGGACGGTGACTCTGAAAAACCGTCCAGCCACACTCGCCAACTCCGTCCCATCTACAGGACGCCGGTCTGTTCCCAGAGCATGGAAAGGTAATTAAGGTCACGCTTGAGCCGAACTGATTTACTGCCACACATGTTGAGGAAACGGTGGAAGAGCTGTGAGATGAAATATTGACTGATGCCACCATGCACCAGAAAACACTGATCCACATTTCCATCTGTAACACAGACAAGTCCTGTCGTAAACACACAACTGTCCCGGCCAGCTTTAAAGGGGACACAGCCCCGTGCATGGATCTGGATGTCCAGGTCTGAAGCCTCAGACACAATTCAGTCAGCAAGGGAGTGGCCTCTAGAGCAGAAATTTAATTAGCTTTCTATATTAATAAAAGATTATTACATAAGAGATAAAATATGGCGTCCCCGAGAGCTCAACGCACTGCAGTTTAAGACACTAATGCAGTGACACAAATGTCCTGTTTTAGAAAGCATCTTCATCAATTTGACAGAAACTCTGACATGCTGCAAAAAGTCAACACAACGGAGGTGTTTCTAGCGACACAATAAGTGACAGTCTTGGCTAAAGACTAATGCTAAGGTAACAGTATTAGAAATATTACCGGAATGATGCGATATTGAACAATCTCACGACACAGGAAGCCATCTTCACAGATTTTGAAGTCAAGAAGCATTAAACAAAAGTGCACATTTTTGGAACACATGTGTTATAAAATTGATGATGTTTTCTGAATTTGTAGCATTTCTGTCTCGTGTTTTCTTAAGTTTCAGTGTGTTGTCTCAGGCCACAGTAAGTTTCACCATTTTCTGAAAAGATGAGCGGATAACAGTCAGCTTTAAACTCAAGGTCCTTAACTACAAATGTGTGATTCTTCTTGAATGCGGCAAATACTTTAGCATTGTGATTGTGCTCCATTCTCAATTACGCAGCTGAGTTTCCTCAGAGGTCAACAGGTCAGACCGACTCCAAACTAGCTACATCAAGCAATCTTATAACGCCTAAAAACGCCTTTATGTTTAGGTCAAACAGTTCATTCATAGGATGGACTAAACGGCCTCCAGCTGCTGTTATTAACTTTGGCAATATCAAGTTTTTTCAGTTTCATTTGATTGCCTAAACGTATCTTGGTAAATTTGTTCCTCAGCTGAAGTTAGAGACGTTTAAGTCTCATTTTCTAGCATTAGTCCACTGACAGTGTGGATCTTTGAAAACAGGTTAGCAGAAAGAAGAAGCATGTTCAGTCATCACGGCTTCATAGAATAAGACTTTTCTCTTACTTTTTGCCTTTTTACTAGTGAAAAATGGGACAGTCCCACATCTGCAGAGCTTAAAAAGGAAGACACATGAAACTTGATACTGCTTTATTCAACATGCAGCTTCAAAGACCGAAGGGTATGTTTCAATCTTAGGCAAGAAAATGGTCCCATGCCATCTTAAAATATTGGATATGGAACAAATCAAGCTCTGATCTGTCATCACTATCTGTCCATAACAAAGTCCTCCCCTACCAAGCTTTACCTTCAGTTTCTGTTTGCACCAGGTTCAATGTCGTAAACTCATACCTTTATCAGTTTGCATACAGAGTTTATATGAGGTCACACGTTTTGAGTTTCCAGCAGATTAAATTCTAGCAAACTTTGAGCTGTGGATTAGACATGAAAACATATTTGACGATTTTTTAATCTGAGAATATTTCAGATTCATTTAAAAAAACAAAACAAAAACAACAACAACAACTTCAATCTCAGTGGCTCACACCGTGATCAGCTCCTATGTCAGATAGCCTACATAAATCATACACAGGCGCCACATCATCATTATCATCATAATAACAACCATCCTCCTTACTTCATTACAATCATAGGCTACAGCAGTTTTGACATGCCGTTTACACCAATCAATCAATAATCTGATCATCAGTCCGAACCCAATCACCCGAGCAGCCACACACGCCTCGTGTTCAGAAACACCACGGAGCAATTTCCGTCTGCAGGTCACTTCTAAACCAGACTCGAAGTTTTATTGAGTTACTTACGTGTTGTGGGTTTTTCCTTTCGTGCAGAGAGAAGAGTCGCGGGTGCGTCGCGGGGCAGAGGTGCGTGTCCTGTGTGCGCTCTGAGCGGACTGCTGCTTGGACTGAGTGACCTCCTCGATGGGGAAACACAAAGCAGCGGCAGTGGTGGCAGGCAGAGTGAGCGAGCGTGAGTGGACTGAGGCAGGGAGAGCAGCAGCAGCAGCGGAGGAACCTCCACCTGCCCCCCCGTGTGGCAGATATGGGAACTTAAAAATAAAATAAATATTTTAACCCCTAAACACCCGCAACGCACGCGAGCTCACAACTTTAGACTGTGCTCACAACACAGGATTAAGTCTGCTCTCTGTGTTAAATAACCAGGCAGGAATGGTAAATGAATAGTGAAAAATAATTCAACTGCCTTTCTGTTTTGGACCAAAGTAAAACATTCAATTGTTTTCTTATATAGGCTATTTTTGACAACATTTTGACAAATTGGCCCATTGTCATAATTTGTCGGTGCAAGCTATTTTTAGAACGGCGGACTCTCCGTAGCGTAGCTCTGAGCAGCTCGCGACTCTGCTCCGCCGTTCTTCAAATAGTTTGCACTTAGATTGTGGCAATGGGCCAATTTGCCAAAATGTTGAACTATCCCTTTAAGGTGTGTTACAAATTCTTTACAGAACATTTATTTTACAGACCATAATATGTAACTAGAATGGGAACATTTTATTTAATCTGAACCAAACAGTAAAATTACCATTTATGGCTTCACATAAGTATTACAGTAGGTAAATAATAATTCCTGGAAGATGTGGTGTTGGACTATGTTAAATGCTATTTAAAGGTTTGCATGCTTATCTGTTTAAGATTGTGAGCAAATGATCAGTTAATGGCAGCACATTAGCATATAGTCAAACAGCATGTTAGCATACAATCAACTAATCAGAACTTTTGTGCAGCACCATTTCTTTTGGTTAATGTGATTAAGTTTGGTAAGATGATTAAACACTTAAAAAGTTTTCAATCAGCATTTTTTCCATTGAGTCTGTTTACATACTGGCATTAGCATTTAGCTCATAGCACCTGTATCTCCCCAGTGCAGCCATAATGCTCTGAACTATACTTTGTTTTGTTTTTTTTCACCTGCTTCATTAAATTATATTTTGTTATAACTGAAAGTTATTAGTAATAATAATCAAAAGTTCTTAATATGTTCTAAAATATGGTTAAAAAATTAAATGAGTAAACACACTGGGGCGCATGAACACAGTAAACTGGTTGTTGCAATGCTGGAAGGCCTGTGTACAGGGTTTCCAGATAACAGTAGTGATATACATTGTTGTGTAAAGCATATTAGTGTTGTGTCACACCATTTAGTCCTAACTGACCTGTCTACATGGAGGGTGGTGGTGAGGTCAGGGTCAGTATAAAGAGCACAATACTCCTCACACAGCACACCCAGTCAGAGCAGCCCCAATAGATGATGTTATTCTACAGCCTCCGACGTCACCAACATGGACACTCTGTCCCTGCAGAGCTAAATGTTCAATTGTCTTTAACGTAATGATGCAAAGCTCAGTCCCCAAATGAGACGAGCTGAAGCTGGAGACAGTTTTATAACAGATGAGTGATGCTCAGGATTAATGACACCATGTGAGTGACTGATCTCACAGCCAGGGTTTCTTCTCTCACTGGGTTTATCTGTTGTACACAGACAGTAGCATCGCTCATGTTACTGTACATTTACTCCAGCTTCAAAAATGACACTTTTTCTACCTGAACCACTTTCTACTTCACACAGGTCAGAGAGAAATGTTGAATTTGCAGACTTAATTTATTTGATAAATCTTTAACTTGAACATTTTACATGTGAAATCTAGCACAAAAAGATGAACCTGGTGGTTTCTGATTAGTTTGACCCCCAGTTAACTGCTTAATGATTTTAGTTCCACTGAACTTGTGAAATGATTTGTTTTGGGACTGCTCCCAGGTGTCAAAATGTCCATTGCAGCAAAAAAACAAAACAAGGCACTCACTTGACACAATGAGGTAGTGTGGTAGTACACTGCAGATTTCTCAGTCAAGTCCAGACTTGGGAGGGGACAGAAAAGGGAAATCCTTTCCCAGAAATGTGTCCAAAGTGTCCTCATCACATAGCAGGAAGGTTTAAAATTAGTGCCACTTTTCAGGCTCAAACCACAAAAAATAAATAAGGTGGGGTAGAATAATTTGTACCAGAAAGATTTGGCAAAAATGTCACCCAGTCACCAATATAAAAGCAAAAAGAATCAATGGCCAAAAATATGAACACACCATGATTGGTTTGCTTAAAAAAAAGTTATAAAAACATTTTATTACAGACTAAAAGTTTCTCCACAGGTTGTGATCAGTTTGAAATAAAGTGCAAGTGAAGTGTCCACTGATGAAACATCAAAGTCGGCCTCAGGCGTCTTGGAGCAGAGCAGCCGCCATGTTCTTGATGAGCGCTGACTTGAGCTGAGGGATGAGGCTGATTCTCATCAGCTTGCTGCTCGAGTACTTGTTCTTGATGGCCTGAAGAGAAATACAGGGTTAACGTCACGGTCTGTGTGAGGAGACGATCGACTCTGCTGTTTGACAGTAACTCACCAAGAACTTTGTTCTCCCTTCGTTCACATTCACCACGTTTTTGGCGATGTGCTGCATGATGGGCCTCAGGTGGGCCTCGTCGTACGCGGAGTAGTGCTGCTGTGTGGGAGACTGAGACAAGAGAAGGACAGACCCAGTCAGTTGGTTCACAGCAGCACAGACACCCATCAGAAACATTAAACAGTGGACGGCAGACTGACCCAGGACAGCCCTTCCAGCAGCAGCTGAGACAGACACAGAGCAGCAGCAGCCACCTCAGAGGGACGGTAGTGCACCATGTTGTAGTCGAGGAGGGTCAGCTCCATCAGGTACTTGGCCAGTGTGTGTCTCTCTACATCAGACTGACACAAACATTCACAACACACTGAGCACATTTCACCTGTAACACTTGTTATTTTCCACAGTAGCTCTAAAGCTGCAGGGCACCAATCACATCTTCACCCTCCACTAACGCCTTACAATCTACAGATAAATGTCCAGACAATGTATCACAGATGAATTTCTGTACCGTAGTTCATTTCATTATTGGACCATGATCGTCGAGGCAGAAACTTACATTGGCCACCTTTGACGCCCGCCTGAGGAAGTGCAGTGGGAGAGGACGTCCCAGCTGAAACTTTAGCGTCTCCAGAATCAGCTGCTCCATCTGCAGAATCTGAGACTTGGTGAAGGCGTTGTCCGTGATGTAGGCAAAGTCTCCGACCTCCGGAGCGTACATCTCCTCGTACTTACAGGCCACCAGCATGGATGTCACACCAACGAGCTGCAGCTTCCTGCGAGACACTCGCTGAACCTGAAGGACAGCAGGAAGCATTGGTTACAGACATTTATATTCTTGTCCTATAATTCAGTCTCACTCAGAGACTCGTTGTATATTCAATAATAGCATTATTCTGGAGCGAGGCGGTCTCACCTGCAGGAAACGATCCAGGATTGCAACTGTGAGGTACAGAGTCTCATGCAGCAGCTGGAACCTGGAGTGAACCTGGACCAGCCAGTCGACCAGAAGAGCTCGCATGCGTTCAGTGATCTCATAACCCTGCATGTAGTTAGCTCGTATGGACTGCTGCACCTGTGGAGACGCAACACATCGTCAGACAACGCAGAGGATGAGCAGCGATTTGGGTTGTGTGGAAAATAACTCACCTCCAGGACGTGCAGGTACTTGTAGATCTCCTTCACGTACTGTGAGCAAAGCTGTGGCAGGTCGCCGTCCTGCTCGTCCACGTCGTGCACGGTGAGCAGCGCCTCAGAGAAAGCCTGGCACAGCTCTTCCTCCTTCATAGACACATCGGCCGGCTCCTCCGGTACCAAAGGGAGTGGGTCCGCAGGTGCCTGTTCCTGGTCTTGTGGAGGAATCACCGCCGTGGGTTTGGCTTTCTGAGCACAAGATGGTTTCTCTGCTGCTTTGGCTGATAGTTTGACTGGTCCCCTCCTCTGAGCAAACAAGTCAGATTAAAGTACAATTAGAAATATTTTGAAAAGCAGCCAGCAACTTAGTAAGTGAGGGAATCCGCTACTGCAGTTTTTCCTTAGTGCAGTAATGGGTGGTGTGAACTGTTGTTGGGTGGCGCTGCAGCTAAAGTGAGTGATAATGTGTTTTGGCATAAAGTCATGGTCAAGCTTAGACCTATTGAAATGTGTAGTTTGGTCTTGTTTAGATATTCACAACTGTGAGGCCAAACCCAATCAAACTACTGACATTAACTGCTCTTTATCGATCAGCTGACTAGTTGCTGACCAGACACCTGATTGAACACGTGTGTCAGTGCTGCATCAGTGTCTGGCCTCTCATGTTGGGGTTGGAGGGGGGGGAACTATGTCAGGCTCATAGTCTGTTGTCCTGCTGCTACTGCTGTTGTTGGTGGTTGTGGTAGCAGTGAGGGAGAGCATAAGCCTATGGCGGAGAGGAGGTGGGCGCTGACGTCTGGTCCGTGCTCCGCCATGTTGTTTTACCTTTGTGTTGACCGCCGCAGGAAAGTTGGTCACCTCCCCGAGAGCAGCTCTCCTCGGGCCGGGGACTGCAGCTTTCCCCCTCGCTGGGTTCACAGCGTGCGGCCGCTGCTGCAACAACAAAACGTCGAGTCATTTAACGACGACGGTTGATAAAGCGGAGAGCACGAGGACGTCAACAGAGGAGCAGCGTCATCAACAACAAACAACGACATGAACCCAGGTCACTCACCGCAGCTCGGACTTCCACAGACGACATGTTGAACGGTGACGTCTGACCGTCACTGATGGGGACCACTCGATAGTTTAGCTCGAGAAACAACCGGTACAAGGCACAGCCAAGATCTGTGAACACTAACGTGAGCAGATGACAACACGGAGACACGAGCAGCTTTCAAATAGCGCTCCGTGGAATCTGATTGGACAGGTAACGACACCACGTGGTAAGGGTTATGCGCCCCGAGGCCCTGAGTGGCAGGATATGGGTATTGCAAAAGAGCACAGAAAACCCATTCACTCCAATGTATGTGTGTTTCCCACTTTCTTGTAAATTGATGAAAACGGTCTTGTTTTTGTTTTTATGTGTCTTGGTCATGTCAAATTATGTAGACAACTGTTTTTTTGTTTTGTTTTTAACAAACAGACAAACAGATCTCGAGTTTGTATAACAATCTCATTAGAAATGTTCCTGCAGTCATACTGACATACCGGTAAGTCAGACAATGTAATAATACCTGTTCCCTGCATCAGTGTAAATCTACACAATTTCAAAAGAAGACAGTTTGTATAAAAGGTTTAAGACTCATTTCTGCAAGTCTTTTTATTTGATTGATACATCAGCCTGGTGTTCCTTTTTAAATATATATATATGCAAAAAAGTTATCTGTCCTCTGAGAGTCAACACAAGCGTTAACAATAATGATCAATTTTATTTCTTGAAAGGAAACCATGCAGTCACTCTTGCCTCTTCATTAGAGCACTGTCAGCAGCCACGATAAACACAAGCTATAGTTCCAAACATATCACTGAATTTTGGACAATTCTATTTTTTTCAACTTGCTTTTTTTTTTTTTTTTTTTACTAATTTTACCATTTATATACTAATAAAGGAGGAAATAAGAGGCAGATTTAAATGATAAAAAGATGATTAAAAAAAAAATCGTTATTGCAGGCTGCAGCTCTAGTGTCTTCTATTAGTCTGAGCTCTATACAGACAGACGAAAGATCAGAGGAGAAACCAGCCAGGATTCAGGACACAACCATCAAAACACTAAATGAGATGGCGTCTTTTAGAAGATCTTCACTAACTGCTTTCGTCAAATACCTGGATGCCCCAAGGCTTTTATTTAACCCATCACCAGTCTGTACAACTTCTTCCATTTGTAAACGTCAGTCAAAATCATGCAATAAAAATATGATGGACACACTTCTCTGGCATGGTTGTATTACAACATTCTTGGCCAGACCTTTGCTGGGCTCCTTCCATTCGACGTTGTGAGAGGGGAAACCCTGTTTACAACAAACAAGAGCAAACAAACATAAAAGAGATTAAATTCAGATTGGTCATGTTTTTACACCAGATCAGAGCAAATTATAATTCAGTGTGTAAAGCAAATTTACCCTTGGTGCAATTTTTTTTTGATTCTGATACAAAAAGCGCTTTTTGGCAATATTTTTCATTTTGTTTTGGTTTTGAAACAATTTTCTTGTATCTGTTGAGAAAGACTGTGTTATTGGTCTGTTTTATTCAGGTTTGTACGGTTAAGTATATTCTTCACCTTCACACTTTAAATTTAACAAGGTGAGAATCAGTTATGAGATTTACATTAGAACTTCCTAAATCCACCAGAAAGACCTATAATCAGTGGAAATGAATCAATTACAGAACCAGCATCTACATTTTTGGATCTCCACATTGAGCCATTTGTGAGCAAGCTGCCTTCTTTTATTCATGACAGCACACATGTACTATATAAAATTAGGGAGATAAAAAAACATCTTTCTTGGTTACCGTGGATGTGGAAACAATATACCAGCATTACTCATAATGGGTTGCTATAGAAGCTTTATATTATCTGGAAAAGAGACAATCTGAACTGCTGCCCCCTACTGCTTTCTCCTTGCAACTTACAGAGTGGACTCTAAATAACACTGTTTTTGTTTCAGAAGCAATTCTATGAAGAGAAAAAGGGTACAACAATAGGAGAGTGTTTTGCACCTAATTACTCTAACCTATTTATGGGCCTCTGGTAAGAAAGGTTTGTGTACTGGAGCCTGAATGTTCACCAAAATCAAATCATTTGGTGGGGCAGGTAGCCTACATAGATACCATTTTATTTTGGACAGCATCAGAGACAGGACTTCTACAGTTTCACTCATATCTGAACAGCACTAACAATTTGAAACTAATGAATTGAATTTTCTTGATCTAAAGATGTCCAAAGATGAGCATGGTGATTTACGTACGTCCATATTCAGAAAGCCTACTGACCGGTGACTGAACACCATACTAAGGGCAGACAGCTTTCTTCCACCCTAGAAGACAGAAAACATGCCTTTTGTTTAGTTTCAGATTTTGAAAGTAACACTCAAAACATGGGTCACAGGTTAAATGGAAGAGGTTCAAACACAAGACTATTGATAGAGCATATAACAAAGTAAAAAGGCTCATAACAGAACTACTGGTTAAAAAGCAAAAATGGTGAACATGATTTCTTGCCCTGACCTCAGACCACAAGAAAAAGAGTTACTGACACTATGTGAGCTACTGATCTCACACCTAGGGTTTCTTCTCTCACTGGGTTTATGTCTTATATCACGGTGGCCTAATCTGTTGTTTCACAAACAGAAGTGTTGCTCATTACTCCAGCTTTAAATATTTCTACTTCACACAGGTCAAAGAAACGTTGAATTTGTAAATGCCATTTATTTGATAAATTCTTATATTAACTTGAACATTTTACATGTGAAATCTAGCACAGCAAAGATGAACCTGGTGGTTTCTGATTAGTTTTACCCCCAGTTCAACTGCTTAATGATTTTATTTACACTGAACTTGTGAAATTATTTTTGGACTAATAGAAACAAGGCACTCACTTGACACAATGAGGTAAAATGGTAGAGTACACAGCTCCAGATTTCTCAATCTGGTCCAGACTTGGAAAAAGGGAAGAGAAAAAAAAAAATCCTCCCAGAAATGTGTCCAAAGTGTCCTCCATCACATAACGGGAAGGTTTAAATAGTGCAACTCAGGCTCAGACCACAAAAAGAGTAAAAAAAACAAAAAAAATCGTAGAATACCAGAAAGATTTGGCAAAATGTCACCCAGTCACCAATATAAAAGCAAAAAGAATCAATGGCCAAAAATATGAACACACCATGATTGGTTTGCTTTAAAAAAAAGTTATAAAAACATTTTATTACAGACTAAAAGTTTCTCCACAGGTTGTGATCAGTTTGAAATAAAGTGCAAGTGAAATGTCCACTGATGAAACATCAAAGTCGGCCTCAGGCGTCTTGGAGCAGAGCAGCCGCCATGTTCTTGACGAGCGCTGACTTGAGCTGAGGGATGAGGCTGATCTTCATCAGCTTGCTGCTCGAGTACTTGTTCTTGATGGCCTGAAGAGAAACACAGGGTTAAAGTCACGGTCTGTGTGTGAGGAGACGATCGACTCTGCTGTTTGACAGTAACTCACCAAGAACTTTGTTCTCCCTTCGTTCACATTCACCACGTTTTTGGCGATGTGCTGCATGATGGGCCTCAGGTGGGCCTCGTCGTACGTGGAGTAGTGCTGCTGTGTGGGAGACTGAGACAAGAGAAGGACAGACCCAGTCAGTTGGTTCACAGCAGCACAGACACCCATCAGAAACATTCAACAGTGGATGGCAGACTGACCCAGGACAGCCCTTCCAGCAGCAGCTGAGACAGACACAGAGCAGCAGCAGCCACCTCAGAGGGACGGTAGTGCACCATGTTGTAGTCAAGGAGGGTCAGCTCCATCAGGTACTTGGCCAGTGTGTGTCTCTCTACATCAGACTGACACAAACATTCACAACACACTGAGCACATTTCATAAACACCTAACACTTGTGATTGGTTCCCTGCAGCTTTAGAGCTACTGTGGAAAATAACACATCACACCCTCCACTAACGCCTTACAATCTACAGATTAATGTCCAGACAATGTATCACAGATGAATTTCTGTACCGTAGTTCATTTCATTATTGGACCATGATCGTCGAGGCAGAAACTTACATTGGCCACCTTTGACGCCCGCCTGAGGAAGTGCAGTGGGAGAGGACGTCCCAGCTGAAACTTGAGCGTCTCCAGAATCAGCTGCTCCATCTGCAGAATCTGAGACTTGGTGAAGGCGTTGTCCGTGATGTAGGCAAAGTCTCCGACCTCCGGAGCGTACATCTCCTCGTACTTACAGGCCACCAGCATGGATGTCACACCAACGAGCTGCAGCTTCCTGCGAGACACTCGCTGAACCTGAAGGACAGCAGGAAGCATTGGTTTATACAGACATTTATATTCTTGTCTATAATTCAGTCTCACTCAGAGACTCGTCGTATATTCAATAATAGCATTATTCTGGAGCGAGGCGGTCTCACCTGCAGGAAACGATCCAGGATTGCAACTGTGAGGTACAGAGTCTCGTGCAGCAGCTGGAACCTGGAGTGAACCTGGACCAGCCAGTCGACCAGAAGAGCTCGCATGCGTTCAGTGATCTCATAACCCTGCATGTAGTTGGCTCGTATGGACTGCTGCACCTGTGGAGACGCAACACATCGTCAGACAACACAGAGGATGAGCAGCGATTTGGGTTGTGTGGAAAATAACTCACCTCCAGGACGTGCAGGTACTTGTAGATCTCTTTCACGTACTGTGAGCAAAGCTGCGGCAGGTCGCCGTCCTGCTCGTCCACGTCGTGCACGGTGAGCAGCGCCTCAGAGAAAGCCTGGCACAGCTCTTCCTCCTTCATAGACACATCGGCCGGCTCCTCCGGCACCAAAGGGAGTGGGTCCGCAGGTGCCTGTTCCTGGTCCTGGACTTGTGGAGGAACCACCGCCGCGGGTTTGGCTTTCTGAGCACAAGATGGTTTCTCTGCTGCTTTGGCTGATGGTTTGACTGGTCCCCTCCTCTGAGCAAACAAGTCAGATTAAAGTACAATTAGAAATATTTGGAAAAGCAGCAATTTATATTAACAAGTGAGGGAAACTAAGAGACTGCAGTTTTTCATCAGTGCAGAATTACAATGGTGAGGTGTGAACTGTTGCTAGGTGCAGTGGCGGCCTTAGACATCTGGGGGCCCGTTTCAATATTTCATATGAGGCCCTACCCTATTAAACATGTTATTTGCCTGCTATGTGCCCATGTATCGCTGATGCTTCCCTGAATGGACGCAGTAAACGCACTATCCATGCATCCCAGGTATGCGTAACATATTTAGTGTTAAAATCACTATCAGGGCAAGAAATCAGGACTTAACAGAAAAAACAAGGTCTGAAGTTCGTTTTCATCAAAAACTACATGCTTTAACAATATTCTGAATTTAAATTGGCAAGAAAAGCATTATTTGACATGCGGACAGACAGCCGTCTGCAGGCGCTGATCCTGTCGGTGCTGCGGTGCTGGAGCAGCCACTGACAGACAGACAGCTGTCTCCTCCATTATTAAAATCTGTAAATAAACTGCGAACAATATCACATTTTAGTTGTGTTCTTCCTGTGTTTTATTTCTCTGTTAAGTTAGGACGTAGCTACTCATAGATCGTCTGTTTAGAGGCATTTTAACCCGAAGAAAAAAAGGAAAAGAGGAGGAAAGTGATTGACAGACGTCAATCATCTGGGCGCACGTCAGGAGGAAAGCAGGAAAAACAAAATGACATTAGAAATACTAAGAGAAAAGGAATAATACTGGGAGAAGGAAAACCAGGGTCTATTGATAGTTTTTGGGCCGTTTTCAAAGGTAAGCCTAGGTTATTATTGATATTTCCTGCCGTATTATTAATTAGGAGCGATTACCGTCGCGTGTGGCATGATACGCGCATTAGAGCGGATCAGGGGTCGATGTGTGACTGCACGGTGGACAGAGCAGAGTTTGTGTGTGTGGTGGTGGATGTACAGCCTGTGTGTGTGTATGTTAAGGTGAGACCTATAGGTGATGAATTATTGTAATTTGTCTTTTACTTGGTGGCTGGCAGCTGGGGGCCCCCCTGGTGGCTGGGGCCCGTTTCAATTGAAACGGTTGAAACATAGGTAAGGCCGCCTATGGCTAGGTGGTGAGGACAAAGTCAGTGATCTGTGCAAGAGCTGCAGCTTAAGTGAGTAATGTGTTTTAAGATGAAGTCACAGTCAACCTAAGACCTATGAAAATGTGTAGTTTGGTCTGACTGACACAAACCCAATCAAAATATTGACATCAACTGTTCTTTATCGATTAGCTGACAGTTGCTGACCAGACACCTGATTCAATAGTGAACACATGGTGTCAGTGCTGCATCAATGATGTCTGACCACTCATGGGACTGTGTCTGACTCATGCAGTCTGTGGTTTGGCTGCCGTTGTTGTTGGTGGCAGCAGAGAGCATAGGCATTATGTGTCTATTGTCTAAGAGGAGGTGGGGGTTGAGGTCTGGTCCGTGCTCCGCCATGTTGTTTTACCTTCGTGTTGACCGCCGCACCAGGAAAGTTGGTCACCTCCCCGAGAGCAGCTCTCCTCGGGCCCGGGACTGCAGCTTTCCCCCTCGCTGGGTTCACAGCGTGCGGCCGCTGCTGTAACAACAAACGGTTGAGTTATTGAACGACGACTGTTGATAAAGCGGAGAGCACGAGGATATGAACAGAGTAGCAGCGTCACCAACAACAAACAACATGAACCCAGGTCACTCACCGCAGCTCGGACTTCCACAGACGACATGTTGAACGGCGGCAGGACTGACGTCTGTGACCGTCACTGATAGGGAGTCGGGACCAACTCGAAACAACCGGTACAAGCAAAGGCTTTCTGAACGTCTCCGGTAAGGCACTGCCAAGATCTGTGAACACCGACGTGAGCAGGTAACAACCTATGGTAACAACACGAAGACACGAGCAGCTTTCAAATAGCGCTCCGTGGAATCTGATTGGACAGAGCCAGACAGAGTAGGACGCTCCTGATTGGCTGGCGGCATCAAGTCTAAAATTAAAGGGCTAAACACAGAAAAACAATGCATCGCTATTTTGTTTTCATGGTTTTATGTTGTTCATTTATTTATATTTGTTGTATAATGTATATTATTCACTTAACCTAATTCCAATTTTTATTCTTTTGTCTGTTTTTACTTTTACACTGAATTTATATAATATGTGATCAGTCAGAAAATGACTGATTGCAAGTAGCCCACAGTGACTATTTTTGTATGAACAGAAGTGTGAAATATGAAACATTGTATTCCTTCACATAAAAGCGAAATCAGCTGTATTTATGGAAGGTGTGACAGTAGGCTACTCATGTAACAATAATCATGATCATGTTTTAATACCTGTTGCATCAGTACATCATTTCGAAAGAACAGTTTGGCAAAAATGTACTGTAATCCGGGCTCTGAGTCAACACAAGTGTTTACGAGGATGAGCAATTTTATTTCTTGAAAGGAAACCAGTCACACCTCTTGCCTCTTTATTAGAGCACTGTCCTGTCTGAGAGCGTTGCTGAAGCCACAGCAATACATGAGTATACAGTAGAAAAATACACAACCCTAATGGACGGCTGATAATAAAAAGCTAGTGTTTCAAGAAGTTATGTTTTCCCAGTGAAATGAGATGACAGCTGTTTACACCATCCTCACTGACAAAATCCCACAAAGAGACCAAAATGACAACCAAATGAATTTTCCTAGTAACGATTATTGTTTAATGTATTTAATTATTTTCCGCCAAAAAACCTCCAATGTTGTAGCCTAGAAATCTAGACGCACCCTAGCAGCAGCAAATATATTTGCTCAGCATTTTAATGATATACGGGTAGTCTGGCTTGTCAGGCTACCAATGTTGTGCATCAAAAACAAAACAAACTATACATTTTTTGTGCCATTTTTTATGTTAGTCATAAAAAGTTAGGGAGAGGAACTAACACATTGTCTGTTTTGGTCTCTTTGTGGGATATGATAACAATAGGAAAACTATAATACTGGAGGCCTTATCCTTTAAGAGTGTACATATCCAGTAAAGTTACCAGATGTATAAATGTGAAATGAACCAGAAACACTGAAGATTGATGCAAATATGTAGAAAAGAAAATAACCTAAAATATTTTTGATACAAATAATCTTGTCACACAGTGATTGGAAAGTGTCAGTGGCGCCAAGCAGAGACTTTCATGGAGGCTATAATCAATCACCAACACAAGTTGCACATTTAATTGTTTGGTGAAGGGACTCTGCATAACAGCAGCCTTTATGCATCACACAGATCTTTCTTTAATATCAGTTAATAAATCTTTATGTGACATAAAAATAGCTCAAGATGTTATCTTATTTTCCGTAGATGATGCTAAATACAAATTTTATTTATTCTAATTTATTAATTTTTTGGAAGAAAAAAAAAGAAAACGACTAAAAAATGCTCCTCAACTGGTGACATGGTGGTAAAAAAAACAAACAAAACAGTTGGTCCAATACTGACATCTAGAGCTGCAACCTCTAGTCTATTATTGCAAACAGAATGCCACTGGATTTTGGACTACTCTATTATTTTTTGTTGTTGTAATTTTACCATTTTTACCTTTTATAAACTCATGATGGAGAAAATAAGAGGCAGTTTAACTGATGATAAAAATAATCATTAGTTGCAGCTCTACTGTCTTCGGCTAAGTCTGAGCTCTAAATATACAGACAGATGACAGATTAGAGGAGAAAACAGCCTGGATTCAGGACATACAGGAGATTTAGGAGCAACAGCAACAACCATCAAAACACTAAATGAGATGATGTTTTAGAAGATCATCACTGTATCCATCCAAGATCAAATACCTGGACGTCTGGAGGCTTTATTTTAACTCATCACCTGTCTGTACAACCTCTTCCATTTGTAAGTGACAGTAAAAATCATGCAATAAAAATATGATTTAATCCCTTAACTGACTGGCAGTGTTACAAGTGTCATGGAGACACTTCTCTGGTATGGCCGCATCATTACAACCTCACTTCATTCATTTATTGCGTTGTTCTTTGCTGTTGTGAAGAGACAAATTGACCCAAACAGGACAAGAAGGACACGTCATGTCTTCACATGTGGATCTGCCCAGTTTGTCCTCCATGATGATTTCTGAAGAAATAAAGACTTGGATTTGGTTGTGAAGCGTCAAATTTTAACCGTTATTCTAAAAAAACAAACAACCAAACTTGTTTTCTGATCCAAGACACTTAACCAGGAGACGGGCGACAACCTGTGGCCTTAACATTTATTCTGTAGGTGTTTCTGTAGAGGGGCTGGACAGTCTGTGAACACTATCAGTTTCCATTTTGGTTCGTCTGAAGATACTCATTATGAAGTTTCTCCTGGGTCTCGTAAAGTTTACGCAGCTTCTTGGCTTGACCTTTGCTGAGCTCCTTCCCTTCAACGTCATGAGTGGGGAAACCCTGAAAAAATAAATAGTGAATGATTGGTCAAGTTTTCACACCAGAGCAGAGCAAGTTATAATTTCAGTGTGTAAACCAAATAGAAAAAAACATTTTGATTCTGATTGATACAAAAAAACTCTCTTTTGGGGGGCAATATTTTTCATCACAGTTGAATATCCATTCTTCAACTTCACACTTGAAATTTAACTCGGCAGAGTGAGAATCAGGTCTAAGATTTACCGTCTCATCAAACTTGGAGTATTTGTCTGTTTCTGAGCGAAACATCTCACATGGAGGGATCTTCATCTTGGCAAGTTTGGCCATCTGTAGGAGTGAGAACAGTGAATCAGTGACTGGTGATGGTGAACAAAACTCCCAGTGCACTCAACACTCACATTAACAAATATACACATATCACGCCACCAATAATACCAATAACAAAAGGTCAGCATCTTCTATAAAACAGGAAAAACATGTTTTAGTAAGTGTTACCTTTTAAAAATTGTTAAAACAACAACTGATCAGCTGTTGACATAACAATAATCAGCAGAGAACTGAACCTCAGACCGTGTTCACAGTCTCTGTCCAGGCAAGTTTTTCAGCTCTGCATTAGAAATGATCTCAAACACTTTATCACATGACTGTTACGAGTAAACTGGAGTAAAACACAGGAGCGAAGTAGACAAAGGATCCGTCTGACTGACCTCTTGTTCCTGTTTCTTCCTGGCAGCCTCCTCCTTCTTCCTCTTCTTCTCCTCCTCCATCTATAAAAGAAGAAAAGTATCTTTATATTAGAAATAATTCATAGAAAAATTTAAAGATATGTTCATAAACAGTATTTTTGCAAGCTTTGATGACTTATCACACAAATTTGGCCTCGGTCTAGTTTGTTTTTATATTAACACCGCTTCCTTCAGCATCATGATCCCAACTTTCCAAACTCCTTTCAACTCTAGAGGACTTATTGTTTCAAGAATTAATGGCTGTATAGCCTCTTCTAAAAACACAGTCCTTGCAAAGACCAGGGCAGGATGGGTGGATGAGTTGGGGGAGGACTTAGAAGAGGACATCTGGGACAGCGCTGTATTATGAGTGAATGACAGCACTTCATGTGCCAAATTAAGCATAATACCATTCAAGATAGAAGACATGCTACAATGTGTCATATTATACTCCTCTCACCTTCTTCTTCTCTTCTTTCTCCTTCAATAGTGACTCCTTGTCCACGAGTTTCACCACAGTGGGCAGCCCTGCAACATGAGGACACCAAATTATTTTCTAATTAACACACACAAAACATTTATTGTCTCTGCTGTTAATTCACCCCAACACTGTTTCTCCAATCTACAGATTGCACTGAATAATCATATGGTGGTTCTTAATGTAGATACATTGAATGTATGGCTCTCTCCATAATTCAGAGATGATGATGATCTTTACTATCATTATTATTATCATCATTAGTACTGGTGTGGAGCTGCAACATGGAACAACTGAAACAGAAAAGTTTAAAACCTTCTCTCTCTTTTTAATATAATTTTGGGGCTTTTTTCACCTTTTTTTTTTTTTTATAAATGTGTTTATTAATTTTCTTCATTTTTCAGACTAAACTTTAATTAACAAGGAAAAACAAAAAGTTGGGAATAGTAACAAAAACCCCAAAATCAGTTCTGGGGAGGAGCAGCATCATACAACTTAAGGTGTGATACAGCGGAAGCTAGACAGGGCTTTTTTCACCTTTAATTGACAGGATAGTTGAGAGAGACAGGAAATGGGAGGCAGAGAGGGGGGAATGACACACTCGGCTCGGGATTCGAACCGGGGTCGCCTGCAGTGAGGACTATAGCCTCAACTGAGCTAAATCGGTATATCTTTATTTTAGTATTTTAAGCAGTGTTTCAGTTTGTATTTATTTTAAACATTCTTCAAGTTTGTGGCTTGTATTGTCGTTTTTAGTAACACTCTCTGCCGCTTGTTGAAAGAGATGAATTAAAAAGGTTCTAGACACAAGACACAGCGATGTCAAGCTCATACAACGTTGTAAATGAGGTTACTAGTTGAAATAACAGTTGAAAGAAAGAATAACAGTTGCATTACCTTCATGATCCTCCAGTCGGACACCCAGCTCTGGTAATGTGTCGTCACGGACGACGTCACAGAGTTGCAGCAGCTCCATCACTAAAAGAAGAACAAAAAGACAAATAAACATTTACCTTTCCTTTGTTGCCAACGTTTGTGTTTTTACATTAAGTGCCACACAGACAGACTATAGTCGGCGATCACATAATGGCACAAGACAACATGATATCTGGGTGTGCATATATAATACATATCTTGTGGGTTTAATTAGACCCTAAAAAACAAACAAAGCCAAAGCCTCTCTTATTTGCTACAGACATGAATTCTCTTGTTGTTACTGTAAATGCAGGTTCTTACCTTTCTGCTCTCGGGCAATTTTTCTGACCTGCTCTCTGAAATCGGACAGCACAGAGAGATAGGGCATCACAGTGCTCTCCAGCTGGAAAAAAAAGCAGCAACAATACCTCAGTAAGTGTGATTTAAAGACCAGTGGCCTGAAATTGTGTAAAAATGAGCAGCAACACATCTGTAGAAAATCACTAAAGCTTCATAGAGTATTTGTTGGATTATAAAGCAGTTAATATGCAGGATTTAGTTTCTCTGAGTGTTTCACTTGCAATCTGCTCCATTTTTACTGGATTATTCAAAAAAACTGCCTATCTGTCTATCAGAAGAGACACTCAGATCCTCCTCTCTACAAATCAACCAGTGTTAGTAAAAACACAGTAACACACTTATAGCTTACATCAACACCGTGACCTTGTCCACCCATGGGGAAACCAATAGGATCCGACCCCTCGATGGCTCCAAATATCTACAACAGACAACAGACTGATGTCAGTGGGTTCAATGTTGCTTCACATAGAATATCACGTCATATTCTAAATCAGAAAACAACGAAACGATTAGTCATTTATCCAAAACTGCCAAACAAACAAGGCATCCCAGAGAAAAAAACAGCAGGAATCTTCAATTCTACAGCGAAAAATCTTGTTTTTCTCTTTTCTCTCAGACAACTGTAAACAATACTGCAATACTTGAGCAAATTTTAAGTGCTTCCTTAAAATTACACAATACAAAACAGACAACAAAATGGACAATAAATGAGAAATCAATAAAGTTCAAACATAAACAACAGTTTTTACAGAGTTTGACTGGTGGCTGAGGGAAGAGGGACAGACCATGTTCATTGCTGAACATGCACAAGGTATTTTTTGAGTGTTGTTCAATGTTGTCCATAGACATTTGCTGAATATTTTCTTTTTTTTGAATGAATCAGTTTATAAATGTTGATGATGATGGAAAACAGTGGTGGTGAAGACGAGCTCACCTTCAGCATGTTGGTGAGGTACACGGCGATGCTCTCCATCAGCAGCCGGTTGGGCCTCAGCTTGGCACCCTTCCTGCCGGCGATGTAGCTGTTGCTCTGGTTGACCAGCACCCTCATCTCCTCCATGGCGGTGCGAGTGTCCACGTTGTCGCACAGAGCCTCGTGGACGGCCGACTTCCTGTCGTAGAAACTGGACGACAGAGACAGACATATTAGGAGTGTCATCTGTAAGAGTCCTTATCTAAACAATGGGCCATAAACACAATAGAATCTCACAAAAATAGTGGATTTTCAATGGGTGACTAAACGGCTCCAGTTTGGAGCAGATAGCTGATTTAGCCAACAGCCTGAGAAGTAAAACTGCCATGTCCATAAGTTAGAGGTAATTATTGTTTTGATCCAACGATCCCATACTTACAACTTTATCACGCACTATATAATTGCTTTCCCGGTGCCTGGTGCTGAAAACGGCTTCTTGAATCCAAGATAAATTTTCAAAATTCAAGATTTATAACGAGTTATCTAGTTGTCTTGCTTGCTGTGCAACTTGTTTATCATATATAAGAATATATATGACAAACATATATTTTCTGTATATTTCCCCACAATCATTTAAATCCAGTCATTGTTTGCTCTGAACCTTCAGTGACTGAAATGCAAAGACATCCCTCCAGCGGCCTTGCACACAGAAGACACCATGGGAAATATTGCATCTAGTTTTCCTTTGAGTAGTGTAACCTGTGCATGATTTTAAAACGTATATAAATATATATCCCAGGCTCTCTTCCCTTGTGTTATTTTCTATCACTGCTCCCAGCTCCTTCTGACTCTCTCTCTTCAGGGCAGAGGTAGTTGGGTCTAGGAGCAGGTTAAAAGTGTTTCTCTACTTTCTCTTACCTGTCGTTGAGCTCCACCTCTGCTGCCTCCCACTTCTCAAACTGACCCGTGATGTCGGTGGGGGCACGCAGGATGTCTTTGACATTGAGGAAAAACTCCTGTTCAATGAAAAAAGGCACTAATCAGATCAACGCCAAACATGTGAAGAGACAAACTGTCAGGATTTAAACCACACTTGTCTCACATTCATGAACTTTTCATACTGGACGGCTGACTCCATGGTGTTGGAGGAATAGTCCAGGGTGTCTTTCCAGGAATGCATCAGGAAGGCCAGACGCAGCTGTCGAGCTGCAGGAGGACAAACAGAGGGAGGCGTTGTTTCTACCGTCAGCATTTCAGGGTTAAAGATGTTGTGAAACACTGTCATATGAAGCTGCCCTCTGCTGGAACTTATGAGGACTGCAACTTGTGGCTCCACCTGAGGCCTGTACTTCCAAGGGCTGGGTTATCTGAACCCAACACTGATCGTCCTGATAATCTCTTACTATGAAGCAGGATTTATGGCTGTCCACGTAAAACCTGCCGGTCTCTGTTTTAAAGCAGAGTTACATGGGAACTTTTGACATTGATGAATTTACTTTTACTCTACTCCTTTGGTGGTCAGGCACCTGACTCACCTGTGTTCTTTGCCAAGGCATCTTTAATGGTGATGAAGTTCTTCAGAGACTTGGACATTTTGCAGCCTGCGATTGTCAGGTGTCCGGTGTGCAGAAAGTATCGCACCCAGTGATCGTTCTCAAAGAAGGCCTGCAAGGGAAACAACCAGCAGCTCTCAACATCTGAAAACCTTTCTGTTCATCATCTCACGAACAAGTTCACAGTTAGTGATAGTCAGACTTTTCCTCTGCACCTCAGATTGAGCCAGCTCGTTGTCGTGATGGGGGAACCGGAGATCGAACCCTCCGCCGTGGATGTCCATGGACTCTCCAAGGATGGAGCCGGCCATGGCTGAACACTCGATGTGCCAGCCTGGTCTTCCCTGTTATCACATCCAAACAACCACAGAGTCATGTAAAATGTCAGAAAACAGCAACAATGTCCAGTTTAATTTCACAGAGCCCGAGGTGCTCGTCGTTCCCCATCAAATATGACAAAAAGAAATAACACATCACTACAAAAAGCTGGAACCAGGAGCTTTTTTTTTTTTTTTTTACTACATTTGTGCTTAAAGATAAACATGAATGTGACTATTCAACTAATTTATAAACTAAGCAAACAAATAAAAGACCATGCGAGTTTGGCCAAACTGCCCCCTCTGTTCCTGCCTTCTGCACTTTTCTCTTATTATTTACTCAGTGAATGAGACGATGGTCTCTTTGACATTTGTGCTGGAGACAGTGACTGCTCACCTTCCCCCATGGAGAGTCCCAGGATGGCTCTCCTGGCTTGGAGGCTTTCCACAAGGCAAAATCATTTTGGGACTTTTTCTCACTCAGTCTGTCAGCAGAGATGCTCAGGTCACCTGTAGCATCACAGAACGAAGAGGAAAACAACATGAGCAAGATGACTTTAAGAAAATAAGTGAAGGGAAAGAGTCCTGGAGGGAGAAATAGTTTCCTTGTTTAAAACAATAGAGATGCAGGTGCAGGTGGATCACGCCAATGCTTTAATGAAAACTGCTCACCTTTTCTTAACAATTTTGAAACCTATTATTATGGTCGCCTTACTACATTTTGCCTCCTTTGTTTTGTTTTCATGTCTTATTTTGAATATTTGTGTGCGGGTATGGACATGTGTAAATGAGAATGAGAAATGAGATGTGTAAAATGTAAAAAAAGATATTTTTTTCAAATATAACTTAAGCTGTAACGGCATGCTGACGTACCCTCTCCCTCCTGTAAGGCTTTCTGGTCTCCCACTGCCTCTGGCACCAGTTTGGCGTACGAGTGCTTTGGATTGGCGTCAAACTTTGAGGTGTCAAAGTAAACTGAGCCGTTTGATTCGTACCTGTGAAACAACACAAAAAGCTGCAGTTAAGAAACAACAACAATGTCACAGTCGGATGACAGATGGTTGTGTCAGCGGTGTCTAACGGCTGCAGTGTCTTCCTCACCCGTAACCATTTGACACAATCTTCTCCACAAACTCCACGATCTCGGGCACATACTCGCTGACTCGGGTCAGGACGTCAGGGGGAAGAACCTGGAGGACGCAGAGCAGGACAAGATTTAAAATCCTTGACATATGACCGATATCCTACAGTTCTCAATACATGAATGGAGACTGAGGTTGTCAAAAAACATATACACGACCCGAGTGGAGACACAGTGTGATGAACCTATCGAGACCTGACTCACATTCAGGGCGGCCATGTCTGTGTGGTACTCGCCCTCCCAGTATTTGGGCAGAATGGAGAAGATGGAGTTCTCCGTCACTTGACTTCCAAACTGTTTGTCCAGCCAGTCAGACAGGAGGTCCTTGGAGCTCTCCAACAGCACCTGGAAAAATGAAGGGAAATCAATAATAATGATGACAATAATAACTCTGTTTGTACAGCACTTTTTAAAACAATGTTACGAAGATATTTACATTAAACATGATATAAAAATAGCAGCCGTTATCAACTTTAATATAAAATAGTAAAACAATAGCAATAAATTAAATAAATTATTGTAAATTAATTGTAATAATAATTGTTTGTAATATAAATGTAAATGTAATAATTGTAATTGTAAAGTAAATCCATATTTAAATGCAGAACTCCAGTTGAACATTAGAAGCCGTGGGTTCAGTCTCACCTCTGCCAGAGGCTGCACCGCCACGTCCTTCCTCTCCATCGCCGCCTGCAGAGGCTGCAGAGCGGCAGTGACAGCAGCGTCCAGCTTCTCCAGCATCTGCTTCTTGTCTGGGTCTGTGGTCGAGGCCAAGTTGACCTGGAAAGGCTGAAAACCAACACACACACAGATTTAAGTGACCTACACTAAACCTTCAGGTCTGATGTTTCAGCTCCTACTGTACAGTCGAATCTGAGACTCATTGACCACAACACACTTGTGAGTGTGTCCATCAAGTTAAAAATCTCACCTTCATCCCCCATGTTTTTAACTCATACTCCTCTCTGTCTGTTTTCAGTCAGGAAGCTGTCATTATGTTATATTCATTGTGTAGTGTTGCACAGAAATTTCATCAACTCTGCTTGTTTTAAATGTGTGTTTGTTTTTTAATAAATAGATTTGCAGTGATGCTGTGTCTCACCCCTCTGGCGCTCAGGACATCCTGTAGTATCTGAGCAGCTTGAGGCTGCTTGGCCCTGTACTGTTCTAGGAGGTAGTTCTGCCGGGCCCGTTTAATGATCTGAAACACATGGACAGCACAACATGAAGCCCACATTTGTTGAAACATTTAAAAGAAATAAGGGTAAGGTAACTGACACAATAATATAAATATCAGTAAGCAGAACATAGACAATAAGTATAACCAGAATATTTCCTTGGAGCAATTTTGAGAGTGATCCCTGGGGTGTCAACATGGGAATCAAATCCATGACCTTAAGGTCAACAGTCCCATATTGTACGGAGCTACTGTATAAAAGACACACATCTGAAATCTGTGTGTTAGAAATTAACACATTTTACAGTGGGTATTTGATATTAATACCTTTATACTATACATCAAGAGGATGTATATACTTGATATTAATTCATTTCCTTCCAGACATGAGGCTTCATAGATAGACAGAACAGATCAGGTGATTGAGGACATCTATATTGAGTGTTGGCGTGTACGGTATGTATAACTAAGTGTAAGAACAGACGTGCTCAGGGTGGTAAAGCAGGTCTGGTCCAAGTTCAACTTACTAACAGGTCTACCGTACACACAAACACCCACAAACAGTACAGATGTCCTCAATCACGTCATCTGATCATGTCAGCCAATTGTGAGTGGACGACATAATGGCTGCCTGTCATGAGACATGTTTCAGTGTTAAACTCATAATCCTAAAATGATCATGTTTGCTTCACTGCAGCAGTGCACACGCTACATGTTGCCAACCAAAATTATCGTTTGGTGTAAAATTCAATCTGATATAATACAGGGTAATAAAAGGAGAAAAGGAAGTCTGGTGCTCAGTGGTGGATCAGCTGCCCCCACTACCCCACCTCAGATAGCAGTTGAAAATGGATGGATGGTTGGTTATAAAGGGAAAAGGCTTTAAATTAATCCTGGGTTTAATCAAATTAAATCAATTACATTTCACATCTTATTATAAGAATAAAAACAACAATAATCCACACTCACTTTATCGTCTATGTCTGTGATGTTCATGCAGTAGAGGACGTCGTACTGGAAGTAGTCCCTCAGTATCCGCCTCAGGATATCAAAGGAGATATAGGATCTGATCGAGGAGAGAGAGACTGTAAGAGACTGCTGCTGGTGAGCGACTGACACATGACAATGGGTTTTCTAGTCAGTTCACCTGGCGTGTCCCATGTGTGAGGCGTCATACACTGTGGGGCCACAGCAGTACCAGGTCACCTTGTTCCCTTTCTGAGGAACAAACGGCTCCTGGAAAAGAACGGTAATCAACGTTAATGAGCTGAGGGGCAATTGTCAGCACTCATCTTATTATCATCACACGTGTCCTAATGGAAATCAGCTCCACTCCTCTGATAAACTTTACACTTCATACAAAAAGATCACTGGAGTCAACCAATATGAAAAACTAAATTTACAAAAGTGAGGATACTGGACACACGAATTGTCCCATTATGCACTGTGGCTGTTCAAAATACAATAGTGGGCTATGAAGTGGAAGCTATAAGTGGACCTAAAACTGTAACACAGTTTAATTCTCGTCTAAAAAAAATAGAATAAGTGTTTAAAATCATGCCAGTCGTCACTGTTGCTGCCGATTCCTGCTACAGTAAAAGCATTCTGGGATATTGGCTTCATATGAACATGAGCTTGGTAATGGACAGTATGCAGTATATATTGTGTATGTAGGAGGTATTAATGTGTTAATGGGAGAGTCTGAGCACAGCCACAGGGACTTGACTTTGACCTCTGACCTTTGTTCTGGTCAAACTGTTGTAGAGCATAAGCTGAGGGACTCCTGTTCCTGCTGGAGGAGACCAGGCCGGCTGGACCCGCTTTCCCTTCACTGAAATTAAAACAACACACAAACACACACAGTAACTTAACAAAGGGCACATATTTCATTTTTTAAAATGAAATGCAAATGTTTTACCTCAACTTTATTGTTTTGCTATAAAGAAAGTCACTACATGCAGAATTTCACATTTCAGTTTTACTTTTCTTTCAATAATTTTGTGTTTCACTTTACTTTTTGTCATTATTTAAACATCTTTGTTTTAGGAGTTTTTTCATTCAACATAGGCTAAATAGCTTATCAATGATCCTATCCAGAGTTAAACAATTATAAATGTGTTATAAATTACATTTTAACATTTAAGTAGAATGAATTTTTAATAAAAAAAAATGCTAAACCAATGCTTCATACTGTGCACTTTTTATTCAATTTTACGTTCCTAGATAAAATAAAAATATTTCATTTAAAAATAGAGGAAATTACTGTCGCAATTCTTAGACTATTTTATTTTTTCTTAAACTATAAATTGAAAATGTTGTAGAATCAATTTCCATTGATCGGGTGATCAATGAAAAACATTTCTGGAAAAATATGATCAAAATAAGATGTAGCTAGATGTGAGAGATCAGATCACATCTAGTCTGACTGAAGTGATGTTTGATAATATTGACTATTGCACTATATCCCTCCAATACTTTATTAACTTTTTGTTTTTTAAGTTTCACTCAGTCTGCACAGCTGAGACACAATCACAGAAATACAATCATAAAAACAATGCTTATTATGCTTTATTATTCAGACCTCTTCTAACTAAAGCATTATTTTACTCTGACCAAGGCCGTCACACATTAAGGAGCAGGCACTGATGTTATCAGTTTATTTGTACCTGAACCCCTGTGAATATAAAACTTCTTAGGGTTCATTCTGACATTATACAATGCAAAAAAGCTGAAAAAAGTATTCAACATAAACTCTGAATTGATGTTTGATGATTTATCCCAAAGCTATGCCTTAAAATTTTCAAACCAGTTACCCAGAACATTTCCAATCTCGGAGCATAACAGAGAGACAGACCCCTGAAAGAGTCTGATTTTCATCATTTGTCAGGATTTTTTAAAATATGGTTTGTACGGTACTTGATTTTTATTAAATATTTGGCTCAAAGCATAAAAAGTGAGTTTTAGCTGGCTCACACTCCAGTTGGTGTAGATCAGTCAGATAGCAGAGAGGTGAGTGGTTAGTGCAGATCCATGAGCTCATATAAAGGAACACAGACATAAAGCCAGGAGACAATGAGCTGCCACACATATAGAGCATGCACAAACACCCACACATGCTGTTCATGTGAATAATAGGTGCAGTGAAAACCTGCGAGAGACAATGTCTAATACTCTGAAAACGTGTGTGTTGATGTGTCTGCAGGGGCCTTGACAGATTTGCACGTTAGGCTGGTTACACATGTACACTAGACAGTTTTAGGCACGAGTTGTCTGTCTTCTCCAACAACAAGGGGGTGTGGCCTGATCTGTGGCATGTCATAAACGATGATTAGTCTACCTAATCCTCAAGTGTGTTGTGCCAAAACACAAAATGATTATTTTCCTGTTCCTAATCAAGTCAGAGTCTCAAGATCTGGAACTTCGCCTCTGATGGAAATACTCGCAACAATAACCACAACCAGACTAGCATCACAAACTGGATGTTGCCATGCCTACACTGTCCTCTCAGCATAACAGAGTGCACATGAGGACAGTCTCTCCTCATGACACTGACCGTGTCCCATATTTGTTTGTCATCTAAAGTCATGATTGATCACCTGAGTTTCAGTGAGATTTGGTGCTGGGTAATCTCTGGAGTGAAACTGTCACCACATACGGAAGGCGTGTGGTCTTATGGTCTGGCCAAATCGTTTCCCGTTTGGTTGAAACTGTCCACACGTCTCCCCAAGTTATTCAAATCAGTGGTCTAGTGTGTAACCAGCTAGGTGTGTCTCTCTGTAAGGAAGTGTGTGGTCTGTGACTTTAGTGCAGTTTGTCACAGCTGCTGTCTTTTTGTTTGAACAGCGATAAAAAAATAAAAAAAAGAGTCCTTGGTGCTCGGCTACAGGTGGCACACATACACTCACTCCACTGCTGTTACCGACACAGAAAGTGAAAGCTAAAATTGAATTCATCCAAACCCCTGCAGAAGCTCAGGGTGCATGCATGTCAGTGTTTGCAGAGCGTCAGGTTAGAGCTGCTCTCGGTTTTTCCTGCCTAAGACGGCCTCAGCTTCAACGATCATGTCTAGCCTCTGTTCATGCCTTCAACTGTCTACTCACTGCTGCTCTCAGAGGTGAGGTCCTGCTGCAGGGCTGCTATGTGTCTGTACCAGCGCAGAGCGTGCACATGTTGTGGGTCTGGGGGCCTGTGGAGGAGCTTAAAGGCTTTCTGGTCGGCCTGGGAGGGGCTGAACCCAGCCAGGTAGCTGCGTGAGGTTAGGTAGTCATTCAGGGCCACAGCCAGCGCGGCCTCCTCATTTATCTGTAGCAAGAAGCCAAACTCAAAGGCTGCAGAAAACAAGAGGGCAGATGTTCGCAATGAATCGCCGACCAGGCTGCAACAGCCAGAGAAAAACACCAACAACAGGACGTTGAGGAAGTTCACGCTGAAACCATGAGAACCGAAAAAGCACATTTTAACTCAAATGATGTGAAAAAAAATTCACTAGACTGACATCTTCCTTAAAAGTAACACACAAGCACAAAAGCTTAACCTGTCTTTGTCTTGAAAGGATACTTAACCATTATGATCAGCGTAAATAAATAAGATCGTATGGTCTTGGGCAGATGTACCAATGCACCAGGACGCTGGGTTTTCAACTGATGCTAGATGTTGTATTTAGTGTCTAGTGACATCTAGCAGAGTTAACATTGTCTCTGTGGTGTAGCAGCTACAGTATCTGATACGACAGCATGGGGCTCAGACATGAACATGGACACTGCAGGGGAAATGACTCTGAATGGGAGTTGCAATGCAAACAGATAAACAAGTGGAAAAAGAGTTAAAGAAAGTTTCAAAATCTGAATCTTTTGGGGCAATCCAGTAATGATCCTCTGAATTTTCCAACCCACAAACACAAACACCATAAGAGAGAAAACCAGCAACTCAAAGAGAAACTTAAATGTCTTTGCTCCATGCATGAGTAATGAAATACTAAGACAGAAAGTGAAAACAAAGCAGAAAAGAAAGTGACGCAGACAAACTGAAATGTAGCTCTGAAGACGATGGAAGGAGGAGTTGGAACAGCAGCAGAAGCAAGTAGTTTATGAGGATACGTCACTAACATGAAATGAGGGACAAGCAACTGAGATGACTACGTTATTAAGGCTTGTGGCTTAATGAATTGCCATAAATAAACCATCTATTACAAAGCATTAAAGATACTACGTGAGCATGAAAAAGCTGAGTTACTTTTGCATGCAACCTAAGCAAAACTGAATAATAAACATTAACCTATTATAATTTGATTATTCCAATGCAAATAAGAGAAGAACACACAATAAAAGCAATAGTTAGGAGGTGATCTGTATATTATACCGAGCATGGAATAAGTGAACTGAGTTTTTTTCCCCACACATTGAAAGTATTAGTATTTGTACAATGAGCATTATAAATATTATAATTAAATTATTATTATATTATATTTATTTTCTTTCTTTTATAAGAATGGCAGTGCTTAATCACTGCACCTTAAGTTTCTGTTTGACACTTCAACATTTGAGCTACCCCACTGGATGATGCAACAATAGAAACTGAAACTAAAACTAACTCATTCAAATGTAATTATTTCAGTGTAGAAATAAACACAATATCCAACAACATCTACCAATCATATCAGAGCTCCAGTAAATCCTCCTGGAGATATGGACAGGATTAAAATGTTAGGGGACATCTTCCCGGATATGCAGAGCACCGTTATAACCTGTTCCAGATGATGCAACATCAGCTCAGGTGGGACATTGTGAACAGGATAATAATAATAATACCTACTAAATTGTCTTTATTTAAGGCTGCAGCGTTGCATTTTATTCTCATAAAGAGCCACAAACTGGGAACACCACTGATAATTACAAATTTCCTCCGTTTTTTTTTTAAAGCAGCATGACAGACTGGCATATATTTCTCTTAAAGTGACAACAGGTGACACAAAACTCTTTAAAAATGTAGCTAATTAGATAATTTTTCGTTTTAGTGACACACCTCCATGTGAAACACATCTGCCGAATATCAGCGTGTTTGCTTTACTTTCACGTCGTGTTTATATTTGTAAATCTCTTTTGCAGATGTATTCCGATCCATAAACAATCTGCTTAACTCGCAGGTTTTTGTTGAGAGGGGCTTCAGTCTGTCACTTCACTCCTATGCTTCACTCAGTGACAGTGGTGCCTGCAGTTATAAGCGGCTCTGCTGCAGCCTCTCCAGGCTAACCAAGCTAACGTTAGCTCAGCGGTGGTGACAGGTGGTAAAAAACAACAAAACACGGAGAACATCACTGTCACGGCATTTTCTTGTTTTTCAGCTAAATAGTGTGCAGGGAGGGAAATAAAGATTATTGTCACTGTACCTGTCTCTCCTGAGCTCGACATTGCCACAGTGTTGGATGGCTGGCTGCTGATGCAACAATAGCGTGCCCGGAAGAGCAGCAGCGTTACGTTAAATGCCGGGAACCGGAACTAATGTTGGAAGGCGAGAGCGGAGGGACATAAATGACCGGCGGACCATGTACACGGAAGTTTGCTTGGTTCGAAAAAACAGTTCATTAGAGAAAACAGGAAATAAACAAACAAACTTCGACTGGCACAGACACCAGACAACTGCCTTTCAATGCGCAGTAAGTCAAAGGTAAAATGTCTCACATTAAAGAGTACGTGGACAAACTGACCCGTGTTTATGAGCGTTACACCGAGTACGTGAGGACGAATCCAGCTGCCACAGCACAGCTGGAGAGCACCGTGCGGACACTGTCCTATCTGATCGCAGGTGAGTCTCAGCAGCACCTGATTAAACTCGTGTTAACGGTACAAAACAAAGCTTAGAGGCCGTATTAACGCTGAGCATCGGCAATGACAGGATATCACTGCGCTTCGCTGCAACCCAGAGAGTTTGTAGTTTCATTTTCCATTTTACGCAAAAGTTTGCAAAATGACATGTAGACTTTTAAAGTAGAAAATAACCCATTCTCCTACAGACTGTCCTTAAAAGTGGCATCAAATGATAACCTGATTATTGCACTACAGTTTTGTTAGCTCACCATGCTCCTGGTTCAGTAGCCTACCTGATACCACAGGTAACAATTCAGTCCTTCTGTAATAAAGTAACCAAATAAAGTATCTATCTATTGGGCAGATATGATGATGATGTGTGGATGATGTGTGGGTGGTCATTTTCTGTCTTGGAGTGATCTTTGTGACATTTGTATCTGTAAGTTGTCTTGGTCTTAGATGCCACTCTTTTAACAGAAACATTTGACTCATTTGTCTGACTTCACCTCTGTTCACTTGAATAAATCAAGAGATTTACAATTTTCCCTGTCAATGTTAACGTGTCCAGAGAGACTTTCCACAGTGTTTCTGTTGTATACTGATGTTTCCAGCACATAATAAACAGTAACATGTTGTAACTGTTATTTCACATAGGGCGATTTGCAGATTCCCATGAGATATCTGAACTAGGTGAGTACTCTTGTTGATCTATTTACAAGAAATTAACATTACTTGCAGTTAAATGAGTTTACCTGTAGAAAAAATAGCAGTTGTTTTTTATAATCTGTTCACTGCTGGGTCTGTTTCAACACCTCTTCTTTGTGTATTTTTCAGTTTATTCTGCCTCCAACCTCCTGGTTCTGTTCAATGACAGCATCCTGCGCAAAGGCCTGAGATGTACCTTCCCTGTGGTGAGTTCGTCCTCAAGGCTTCCCCTTTAAACAACTTTTGTCCATCAAGCTGGGCTCAATGAACCACAATGACCCATTTAGTTCTCGTCTTTTTTCATGAACATGACACTGTGAGGGTCTGGATACTTACCAGGGCTGCTTTATGAGTTGGCAGAAGTCACTCATCTGTATAAACTTGTAACTGAATCCCAACTATTGAATTCAAATCTACAAACACTGTTATTAAGAGTGTGGTTGCCATGGCAAAATCATTCATAAATTTCCCTTAATCCTTGCAGGAACCTGCTGAAGTTTCTGTTTGACTGAGAAGCTATGACTGAAAGTTAAAATGTTGCCTGATGTCTGTGTGTGTTCAGTCTCTGTCTCAGCAGAGGCTTCTGAACTGGCTCTCTGTGCTGGAGTACGTGGAAGTTTTCCTGGAGGTTGGAGCCTGCAAGCTGTGGGGTGACGTTGGCCGCTGGCTGGTGATCGGACTCATTCAGATTTTTAAGTATGTGTTTAAACTATCCCTCAAAACTCCTCTAGTCAAGTTTCAATGAACATGGAGTGATCCCATATTTAACTTGTGCACTGGTCTTAAGTTAAGTTAAGTTTATTTGATATGGACATCACAAATACATTGAGACTGTTCCAGAGGACAGACCAGATTTTCTTGGGTGTTAGAGCTAATTTTCAACACCAGTCCATAGGCGGCTAATTTAAAATACAGAACATATTATCAATAGTATAAGATAAAATCAGGTGCATAATCAACATTACAGCAGTAATATACTAAAAATACAGAGCACAGGATAAATGAGAAGCGACAATTGAGATCATGATTATAACAGTAGTAGCATGATAGAGTCCATTTTTATACATGTGAGCATTGTTGTTTTGCTTTTAGCCATGTTTTTAGTCCTCTGTTAAAAGCGTTTGCGTTAGTCTCCAGTTTCAGATGTGTGGGTAAAGTGTTCCATAGGTTAACCCCTTTTGTTCCATAGGTTAACCCCTTACAAGAAACATTTGGATTTGAAGACCAACATAAACCATCTGTGTTTGGAAATTAGAAAATCTCCGCTGCTGGTTCAACATCTGGTAGAAGTAATGGAACCAGAAAATGGATTGAACTCGTTGATGAATTAGTACCTGGTTTGAAGTACATGCATTGTTTTATATTATTTAATGATAGATTTTTAAAAAGGAATAGAAGCAGAAATAAGATTAAACGTGCTGTCAAATCTTGTATAATAATGTCTACTAATTACCTGTAAATGCATGAAGTAACTCTGTTGTTTCACCAACACTTTTTTTCTCTCTCTCTTTCTTCATCCTCAGGACAGTTTTTCGCATTGTGCTTCTTCTGTGGTATAAATCTGGTATCCAGACTTCACCTCCCATAATCCCCCTCGACAGAGCTGCAGAGCTCAGCGTTGAAGGTCAGCTATCTTTTAATGTTTTGTTTGACTTCAAGCGGTTACATCACATATTAGTGAGCATGTGTCTGCTAACAGTAGCTTTTAGCTCGTAGCCGCCTCCATTTCACAGAGCTGTTGGCATGGCTTCAGATTCACTGTTAATAATTCACACCAATTAACAGTTAATGTCAGTTAAAGCTGCAGTCATCACTAAGATGAAATACGACTTTACTCAGTCAAATGTAATATATATGTAGTAGAAAAAACATTTTCCCAATATTCTCATTTTTTTCTTTCTTTCTTTTTGTTTATTCCAACCAAGGCAATTTCACAATTTGACAATATCATCACAACATTTCTTTCATTGGTTGGAATAGAGCAGGGAGAAGATATCTTATATTTTCTATTAGTAACATATCAAATGATGTATATTTGTTGAAGTCAAGTCAGTGTCATCTCCAGAACACATGCAGACACAGCTTGATTTGACTAAAGTGCTGCAAATGAACATGAAAAAAAGAATATAATAAAAGAAATACATTACATTTAAAACAAATGTATAGAATAAGTAAATGTGTTTGTTAACAAGTTTATCACGTTGCCTCTGCAGGGTAATGATTTCATATTTAAAGCTTCTTCTGGGGCCTCACAAAAATCACTGAAGCAGCTTCAGACTACAAAACAAATGTTGTTTCTTCTCCACAGATGATGTTGACGGCGAAGTGCAAGATGATACGTGTTTTGTGGGTCAGAGGTCAGGACGGGTCATTAGGCCGCTGGGCAGTGGTAAGAGTCAAAATCATCACTATGTCTCCATGGGGACAATGGACAGAGCTCAGTGGACTCTCTTTAATGTCACAGTTCGTCTGCTCGTCAAGTTACGCCCATTTAAATAAAAACAAGGTTCTTGACACTCAAAATGCTGCTTTGAATGTGAAACACAGATTTTGTTTATAGCAGAAACAAGAAATGAATAGAAACTGTGGACTTACAACAGTGCAAAAATGTTAAACCAGCAGCTGTTTTGCTGATTTATTTGTTGATGTTGTGGCAGGTCCGTCCCTGCAGGCCCGCCTCTTGGGGGCACCGACTCAGAGGAAGAGGAGGAGCAGCAGCCTGAGGGAGAAGCTCCACAACAAACCAACAGAGCTGGGGCTGCAGGAGACCATCGCTGAGTCTGTGTACATCAGCCGACCTCTCGTCCACTGTATCCTTCTGTCTCAGTCCACTGCTGTACAGCACATCTGTCAGTGCAGCTCAACCATGTAAATGTTAGCAGAAGAAGACCAGGGTCCTGCTTCAGCTCAGTTTTCCTGAACGCTGCCTGCAGTGCTCTGCCTCGCTGTCTGTGGGAAACGGTCGTGGAAGCCGTGGCTCATCTCCGGAGCCCTCGAACTGTCCAGGTGAGAAAGCTCCTCCAAAGCAGATCCACATCCTCATGTACATTTATACATAACCAAGACAAGACAAGGAAAGACAAATTATACTTTATTATTTTGTAAAGAAATGTAGTCAGTTATATCTCGACCAGTTGCTACTGTATGAATAAATCATAGGTAAATGTCTGTCTTTTGTTTGAGTTATGAAAAGCTTCAAGTTCAGTGATCCAGTGATTGATGTTGTGTTTTTCTTTCCTGCAGCTTCGCGTTGCTCAATGAGACCAAGTTTCAGAACCGGTGGGAGAGAGCGGAGATGAGGAGGAGAACCTTCCTCCTGCTCTACTACCTGCTGCGCTCGCCCTTCTACGACAAATACTCAGAGTAAGTGTCGCAGCGATGTGCCTCATTTCTGTCATTTAGTCCATGAAATTGTTAAGAATCAGTGAAGTATTTAGTCTGTGAAATTTCAGAAGATTTCCTATAGACCAAGGTTGTATGTTTAAAAGTCCAAAACAAGATATCATTTTTCCCCCATTAATTAGATTAAAGGGACACTTAACCCAAAATCGATAATTCACCAATTTTCTACTCACTGTCATTCCAACGAAGGGTTTAGACAACTTTCAGAGTTATCAAAACACTTTTGGAGTTCCACGGGGGGTCTGGCTGGCAACGGATTTTCATATAATGGCGGTGGATTGCAATATCGTCCGGCTGCGGACACAAATGGGCGTTACTGTCGTCCCCAGGAACGCCCCCTTCGCAGCCAGGAACGCCCCCCCCTCTCCCCTTCTTCTTCGTCTACCCGCGCTTGTCAACATCCGGGGGTTAATAGCTGGGTTAACATAGCCACATCCGCTAGTCAGTAATACGACAGGTAGCGTAGAGCTACCATTAGTAAGCTAAGCAAGATAAAGAACGTTAATTTGAATTTAATCTTCCGTTGTAATGTAAATTGAGGGTTCGTTGTAGTGGAATGGATCTTGATCATATCTATATCTATGATCTTGATACTCATAAAACAGGAACAGAGGCGTTTTTTGTTTTGTTTTTTAACCGAGCGGCTGACTAGCCGCTACCGAATAAATCCATGCTCATTACGTTAACGAACTTAGAGAAACCCGGTTATTCAGTATCCCTGTGTACTAGTGATGTTACGCTCGACACCGCCTGCTCGACACCGATTCGAGCAAAATGAACCGGAAGTGTCGGCGGGCGGTGTTTCGATCGCTGCTTCAGCACGCCAAAAATCACGTGACCGCTCCAAACGAGGCCTCGTTCTGCCGAGCGGCTCCGCGGTGATTTCGAGTGGGCTGGGTTTGTCAATATTCAATGCTTTTGGGGGTTGTATCGCCCCCAGACCAGTACAAATGTTTCATCAGTAAAATGTTTTAAACATTACACAAAGCCTTGTCTCACAGTGATCACTACCCATGGTTGCATGAACATAAACATTCTTCAGATGATGATTCATAAAGCTAGACTCCAACAAAACAGGCACTCACTATATCAGACTTTATATTCCAACATTCTCTTTTTAATGTTTAGATTGACTACAGTAACATTATGACACAAGTTTGGTGAGAGAACATAAATTTTATTAAAAACTGAATGAAACAATGAATGAGACTTGCTCGCGACAGTCATGACGTCATAACGTATTGTCAATTATTCCTTCAACAGCCAGCAGATGTCACTATTTTGACTGTATCGAATGCTTCGAAGCAGTGCATCACTTTCGGGGCAACTGTGTCAAAGTGGTTCAGTGCTTCAGAAAGCTTCGGTTTCACCACCACTACTGTGTACATGATAAATACAGTGTGTAACTGTTACGTGTATTTCATGTTTCCAACCGGAAGCGAAACTACTGGGAAATATGTAGGCCTAGGTCATAAAATTTACAAATTAAAAATGCTGCCATGTTATATAACTTCAAAAAGGGGGAAACAAAGCAGACTTATCGGTTCCTTGTATAACATGCATTTATTGATGTAAAAGTGGTGATTTCTGTACACACGTTAGGCTGCAGAGCCTCCAGACAGGGCTGCTGTGTCCATAACGCTGCACACATGAAGCTTCACTTTTCATTCAAATAAACTAATGCAACTTCATTGCAATTTCATCAATGAAACCAGCATTTATCTCCTAAAAAGAGTTAAACCAGCCGGTGGTTTACCTCTAAAAACCTACGGATAAGTTCATTAACAGTCGTTTTCCCCCGCGAGGTGACGGAGTAGTCTGGCCGGTCGAGCACGTCAGGAGACGGGGTTGCTGCCTCTGTGATGTCCCGGTCACAGCTCATATTTATCCAATATTTATTTTATCCAAACGACGGCTGTTTAGAAGTTAACCTCGAAGCGAAGCTCCATGCAGGTCCGAGCAGTGACCACGGCATCACAGAGGCAGCAGCCCGGCTCCCGACGTGCTCCGCCGGCCAGCCTGCAATCGTCACCCCGGGGAGAAAACGACTGCTAATTAACTTACCCGATGGCTTTTAGAGGTTTACCACCGGCTGCTTAAACTTCTTTTAGGGAATAAATGTTGGTCTCTTTGATGAAATCTAACAACTGTGGCAGTAGCAGAAGTTTGTTTGAATAAAAAACCATGGTTGGACAGTAGCAGTGCTGCCTTGGGGTCAGTCTACGCACAGAAAACACCACATTTACATCAATAAATAAATACTTTAAAACGAGCCAGGCCTGTCTCAGAGCTGGCAAGACTCTCCGGTGGCATATTGAACGATTAAATGCCATTAACGGGACGAGAGAGCAGTCAAAACGGCAGCTCCAAGCTAGCTACAACGAGGGTAGGTTCATTTCCTGTTTACAAAGTAAAAGCACCTAAGCGATAAAAGGCAACGGGTATTTTATTTTGTAATACTAACCGGAAGTGCGTTGCTCACTACGGCTAGTTTTACTAGCGCCAGAGAACGCCGACTTCGTCGGAACAAATTTGTAAACAGCGGGTATTTTGTCAGATTTTCAACATAGTGGGGATCTAAACGACCACTTTCTCGCCTGAAAATGTTTCAAATGTTGCTAAAGTTATATATTTACAGAGTTTAGCAGCAGCTAGCCGCTCGCTAGAATGCTACTTCAACCGGAAGTACGTCACATGAAAGGCTACCAGCCAGGAACGCCCATAGGCGTTCCCGTGTCATGACGGGAACGCCCCTGTCCGCAGCCAGACCCTTCTCGTGGATTGTGCCCACTTTTGAATCGTCCAAAACACACACTATGAAACACCCAGATACCTCCATACTTGCTCGTCTGTACAATCTGCCACCATTATATGAAAATCCTGGAACTCCAAAAGCGTTTTGATGACTCCGAAAGTTCTCTGAACCCTTCCTTGGCATGGTGGTGAGTGGAAAATTGGTGAGTTATCGATTTTGGGTCAAGTATCCCTTTTAATAATAAATAGTTTTCATCCAACAAGAAAAACACTCATATCTTTTTCACAAGCATCTGTGCAGCTTTACATGTATTTAAGATTTGTTGTTTTAATTGTGTTTGACATCGTGTTTCTTCTTCTGCAGAGAGAAGATCCTCTTCCTGCTCAGACTCCTGGCCGATCACGTACCCGGAATAGGACTCGTTGCTCGTAAGTACTCAGGTCTTCAATCACATCATAGTCTCTTAAAGTCCAGAAAAAGTGTTTATTGAGTTAAACATAAAATACAAAGCAAATATATCAAGAATCAGCAGGCTCTGACCCTGCCCCCTGTGTCTGTGTCTCAGGTCCTCTGATGGATTACCTCCCCACCTGGCAGAAGATCTACTTCTACAACTGGGGCTAAAAACTGCTGCGTCTCCACCTTCAACTTTTTTTAACATCATCGTGGGGACGATGGCAAGAAATAAAGTGTCCCATGGCTGGTCAGAGACACCCGCCATGATCCCTCCCCCACCTCCCAACAATCAAATGGAGAGTGACAGCATGACAGTGTCATGTTTCTGAATTCAGAGATCTAAACAGTCACACGATTCTGACCTGCTGCAGGTTTTAATATTTCTTTCTGACACTACAAATAACTGGTTTGATCAATGCTCAAGAAAGTGTGTTGCCTTATGAACGTCTTAATTTCTTCGTTGTCTGTCCAGTGTAGTATTTGCACTTGAGTCGTCAAGTTTGTAAGAATCAGGCAGAATCACAAGTGAGTGAAGGCAGAGCTGCAGCACAGTGATTTAAACCCGACAAGCACATAAACCTCTCCTCCCCTCACTTCCACCAGCCGCTGTTGGAGAGTTATCATGCACAGAGAAGTGAAGCTACTGAAGCAGATTAAAGGTAATAATATATATAATGAAGTGTGTGCAGTGGTGTCGGAGTCAGAGACGTGAAGACAGCAGCGGAGGTTTTTCCATCTTTATTAACATACTGAATAAGTTTCTGTTTTTTGTAGCCTACAAATAAATAGTCCAATGTTTCATCCTTTCGCTCCACATGGTTGTTACTTTGTGGGAGTTTATCACACGGGTGGGACACGCACACACAGGGTCGGCCACGCTGGGAGAAAATATGACACTCTGATCTTTCCAAGAAAATAAAATCACGAACCAGGACCCTCATCTGTTCAGACCGTCCTCTCAATTACATGTTGAATGTGAAATCTGCCAGGACCTCAAGTGACCGAGGGGATTGAGACAAACAGGAAGAAAGACAAATACTGAAAGGCTTCTTACTCTGAGCATCATCATCACTTAAGAGGCACAACCATGATCATGTTTTACAATGTGGAATATTTTCTCATTGGTCAAAATGTGTTAAACGATAACCATGTAAACTGAAGACATCAGCCTTCCAAAATAATAATAAAAAACAGGGGAAAAGGCAGCGTCAACAGAGCGTCTTGTGTTTTCAGGGTCGTGGCAGACTTCAGATCCAACTGGCAGAAACAGTTGTAAAATGTAGATGCATAGTCGAGACAGTGTCAACTTTTAATGAGCTGGGACTGAGCACGTTCTATCTGATGTATCAATACGCATGATCTGTATTTTTAATTCAATGCCCCCCCATCAGTCTTAATTTGAAATCTCAAATTCCTGTGCGCATCACGACATGAGTCAGATAATAAATAACCGCAGCAGCTTGGACATCAGACATCTGATGCTCCAGTGTTTTCACCCAGACAGAAGTGCAGGATCCCAGAACTCACAAAGTCTCTAGAATTGTGTAAATAAAAAAACAACAATAACCTGTGGGCAAACTCTACTGTGAGTGAGCAGCAGTGAATCAAACGCTGAATGCAAACATTGTGGATTCTTGTTCAAATTGATGCTAAAAGTTGAAAATATATATACTGCATTTTTTTAATATCACAATAAAAGAAAATAAAAGACAAAACTGGGAAGAATATTCGATAATATGAACAACACTTTGATTTATGCAGGAGGAATAAAATATCGTAGAATTAACTCTTGACGTCATTTGTGAAAATCTAAGACCAAAAAATTTTCTTGACAGTAAATTACAACAAAACTCTTGGTTTAGAAAAGACTACACCCTTCCATGGTTTCCTTTATGAAAATAAAACTCAAGAGTCTGCTAATGAGGATGAGGAGAAAATACTGTCTCACTCCTGGAAAATTGTCTCTAAAAGAGGGACGGGCGAGAAGAACGACTTCTTCCTCCCCTCTTCATGCAAATCCTCCGCTTCCCGCCCCTCTTCTCTCTCGTCCCGTCTCTTCCACCCAAATGCACATGTCAGTCAGGAGGCTGGTTGGCTCTACGCAGACGTTGGTTAGTTGGTGTTCCCACAGGCCGACGCTCGACGATCAGTAGGAGCCGTAACGGTCCTGGAAACGACAAAGGGAGAAACACACGACAGTCAGGACAGGGTCAAACAGCAGGAGACCCACTCCTCCACCCTGTGACACGGTCCTGTTTACTGGTGTTAAGCTGTATAACCAGTGATCGATCACAGTGATCAGCTCTGAGTGTGGAACTGCTTGAGTGAATCAGTGCTCTGCACGGCTCTTTTTACACCAACATCGAGTTTTATTCATTTGAAATGGTTGAATATTTTCGATTCGCAATTAAACTGTCCGGTCCTTCCTGCATGTGTCTTTGCGTGCATTCACACCAGAACTCAGAGCTGATCACTGTGATTGATCACCTGAGACAGATGTTGACACCATGTGTGAACTGATGATGGAGCCGATGCAGTTACACCTGCTTGTCTGAGGTGAGCAGAGAGGAACCAGGTGTGAATCATAAACTAAATGAATGTATTGATTGATCAGCTGCTCTAATGATTAAGGATCACTGTTATACAGTTGACAGCTCTGGTTATTATCAGTCCTGTAACATTCAGAATCTACAGGAAAAGAACTCTAATCTATGTTATGAGCAATAATTGTGAACTGTATGAAGAAGATGAATATATGAATGAATATGATTTCTGGGTCAGTACTCCTCAGTCACTGTCTCACCTGGATCGTGTTCATCACTCCGTTGGCGAGGACGGCCATCTTGCCTGCAACGGTCTTGACTCCCTGTTTGAACTGAGCGATGTCAGGGCCAGAGGGAAGCACGCTGTCAAAGCCTGAGGCCCGCGCTGAGGAGCAGAGCAGATCGACTCGGTTAACACTAACCCTAAGAACCCACACACTACATTACAGGATGTGGATTAATTCGTTGCAGAAAATAGTTTAATGTACTTGGCTCCACACTGAGGAGCAGCTCTCACCTTTTTGGTCACTGCCGTCTCCAAACAGGTCAGCTGAACTGATGGAGGTGCTAGCGGACATGGTCTCCAGTCTCGTCTTGGCCTCGTACTGAGAGAGGACAGAAAGAAAGTTAAAAAAAGGATCATAACAGGACATTGGTCATCGAAACATTTTTTAAAATACACAGTAAAGATTTTTATTTCAGACAGAGGTGAATGGAGATGTGGTGTCTGACCTCAGCACTGCTCTCCCGACCAAAGAACATGTCTGAGGAAATGGCCTTGGCGTTGGCGAACTTCTGCCGGGCCTCGCTCGACTCCGACACTGGAGCCGCCACCTCAGCTTTCCTCCTGCTGGGGAGTCTGGATTCAACAAGACACGACACGGTCAGAGCTGCGGCGGACACGACTGCACCGAACAGAGGCTGAACCCCCGAGAGTCAGTGTAGTTACCTCTCTCCTATTGGCTGAATACTAGAGATGGTGACCTCCTCTTTGGGGTCGTCCTTCTCCAGAGCCCAGGAGGCGGTGAAGGAGGCGCTCCCTCCGTCAGCGTCCCACCGGGACCCGAAACTATCTCCCACCGTGAACGGGTTGTCCTTGTACCTGAAACATCCACCACAGTGGGTTTAACCACAGCGGGCTCGCGACTTGAAACTGACAGAGGAGGATCAATGAAGGGAAGGTCATATTTACTTGGGGGGTCCAGAGGTGAAGCCCGGCTCATCAAACATGTCCAGTTTGGAGCGAGAGGAGGACTTTGCTCCTATGGGAGATTCCTGCTCGATCACCTGCATCTCTGACATCACGGAGTGGGACACGGCGCTGAAACGGGAAACAACACAAACACTAAAGCTTCGACTTCGCAGCTCAAACACCGGTGGGGAACAGACGACTCGTCCCCGTGGTAACCTTCAGGTTGAAAACAACCCGTCATTCCCGCCGTGACGTTACCTCCTGTTGCCGAAGCCCATGCCCAGCCTCTCCGCCTGCTCCCTCTTCTTCCCCTCCATGGTCTGAATCTTCTTCTCCTCCAACTTCCTGTCGATCTCCAGCTCTTTGTACGCCAGACGCATCGAGGCCACACTGAGAACACAGAGACGGAGTCACGTCAACTCGCAATGCGGACAAATGTGAGGAGCCGTCACGGTTTCCCTTGAAGCTGAAGACAAAGGGAGATCAGACAAAACTCACATGGATTCCTCGGCTTGTTTCTTTGCCTCGGCCGCCTGCTCCTCTCTCAGCTTCTCGGCCACCTGCGCCTGTTTCTCCACCTCGGAGAAACTCTTGCTGCTCACCTTCTGGGCACCGAGACCTTTCTTAGCACCGAGCTGCATCAGGGAAAGGAAGTTAGTGTTTTTCTCCTTACCGACTGTGATGGTTGAGCTTCACAGTGCACAATGATGGACGACGTGTCTGTTACCGTTTTTTTTTTAATGGAATAACCTTGTTAACACCTTGTAACATCAACTATTATTCAAAGCAGATCATTTCCTAATATCTTTCACAAATAAGATAACTTCTTCTTTAACTTAGTTTATTTTAACAATGGTTTGCAATGAATCTTTAAGCTTTAGAACTATAGAAAGCTTATTCTTTGGGGCCTAAACATCCATATTTCATTGTTATGTAGGAAAAAAAGGGACAAACAGATAAAAAAGTAAATACTTATATGCCTACATCTTGAATTTGACCCTTGGGGCCATCTTCAACGTCAATAAACACTTCCCTCTACACTGACGGTCATCATTACTATCCAGTCCCGTTACCAACATGAACTTTCTGGTCAAACTGTGACTCACCCCTTTCTTGGCCGCCATCGGCTTCTTCTTTCCAATAATAGAAGGTTTCACATCTGAAACAAAAAGTGACATAATCTTTAAAAAAAAAAAAAAAAAAAAAACTCTGCAGGATATTTTTATTTTCCAATCCTGATTTGAGAAAAGAAAAACACAGCAGCTCAACAAAACAAAAAGCTGCCAATAAGGAGGAGCAGCACAGAGTGGGTTAATTCTCAAACTGCAAATCACAACAAAACACAAAGCAGGACGCTCCGTTAGAGAAGCCAGAGCATAGACACAGTATCTAAACTTCTCCTTTCTCTTCTTCTTTTCACCTCAGTTTCCAAAAACCATCTGCCTACTCACAATCACTGTTTGTTTTTACTCCTTTAAGAGAATCAGACGATATGCTGTGTACTATGAACTACAGTAGAAGTAAGTGACAAGAAACTCCTCAGAGCTCCAGCAAGACTCATGGGCGACCTCACAACGCAAACATCCCCACTTCCACAACTTAGGTCCAACCAATAATTGATATTAGGGAGTAAAATATTGCAATAACTGATTAATCAGCTGATATTCCTCATGTTTACAAATATACACTTTCATGGTTCAAACACAAATATGTATTGAGCCTCAACATTTACATTTTCTAATGAATAATGACACACTTTTTTGTCCTACAGTGTTGTGTGAAACAAACCTATAGCAATGAGAGAACCACAATCTGAATGAACACAACACTAACAGTATTTTTCTCTCATTGATTAAAGGTGCACAGAAAAGAAAACTGAATTTGAGCCCACTCTGGGTCATAAAATTAATGTAAAAACTCATCTAACAGACGATGTAGGCCAAACTTTGTGCAAAATTCTATTTTTGAGTAAACATTTTTTTTTCCGCATTGGACAATGCAGGCGCACGGATTATACGTCAGCCTGCTCTATTCAAAAACTGATATTGGAATCCGTCATTCAAACGTCACGGAGCTCGGACTGGCCCCAAGCTTTGAATATCCCGCCCGCTCGGTAACGACCAATCAAATCCGTTAAATTTACTCGGGTAAAGTCATGTTGCAGCTCGGCACAACTCGGCGCGACAAATGGAACAAACGGCCATTTCGTACACCTTTAACCAATGTAAGGACATCATTTCTAAATGAAACCCAGTTCACCTGTGAAGTTTGAGGGAACAAAAAAATACTTCATTCTTCCTCATGGTTTCTTATTGACGCAACACATACTAGACAGATGAGACGATTAATCACTTAATCACATCATCTGCATGACAAGGTTTCATTTCATTTTCAATTTCAAAACCTGTTCCACAGCAGGAATCGTGTGCGGGAGAAGCGGGGGAGAGAGGGAGGCAGTTTTTGAGATGTCAATCAAGCAACACAACCATGCGCCTGGGGCAAAAGTGACAACAGCTTAGCTCACACCAGTCAGTCACCTCTGGGTGTCCGTTCTTCCTGTGATGACAAACGCATGTTTTCCTCTACGGGACGAGACAAACCAGTCACCACAAGCGCCCATCAATTAACCCGTTGGTCAAACAACAGATAACAAGAGGCGTTATTACTGTCTATTTATACACTTTTCCATTATTGTGCTGCATCTTCTTGCGCATCATTACTTTGTGTTACATTGGCATCATTGACTGAAAAAATAATCAATAATCTAAACACTTGCACATTTGATTCAGACCTTGGAAATAAAAAGTGAAAGTCATGTCCATGATTATGAAGAGACACCCTGACCTAACAGTAGACAAAGACAGTGTTTTAACATTTCTCAGGGTTTTGTTGTTAATTGTGTCTAAAACTTTTCATGATCAGGACCCTGTTTGTGACTCCTGGAGACTTTGTGCGACTGAACCAGCAGAGCAACAACCATCATAATCTGCAGTCATGTCGGCTGTGTAGAGAACAAAGTCAAATAGTTTGTGTGGATAAAACAGAGATTGAAAGAGACAAAGAGAGTGAAAGCAATAGAGACAGAGAAAGAGAGATAGAGATGAAGATGCAGACTGAGACTGAGAACGAGTGTCAAACATGAGAGGAGGAATTATACGCGACAGCGGTTACATAAGAGCGGAGCAGGACAACGCTCAGACTCACCAATGGAGGCTTTGGGTGATGTGCTCAGGCCATCGATGCTCGGTCCTTCCTCTTGCGCTAAAAAAAACAAAACATCAAACATTTGAAACATGCTTCTTATCACACCGTTTGCTGCACTGTCTAAAGTGAGGTGTTGTTTAGTGTAACTACTTTATGGCTGCTCTGCGGCAACTTTGAGAAGATTAGAGGTGGACTGATCAATCAGCACCGATGGGATATTAACTCTTGTTATCAGAAGAAGTTTTGGCTCTGATGGTGGCCAGTGGCTGCGCAGCCTCTATTTGTCACTCAGTCCAACGTCATCATTTTATTGCCCCAGATCTCCACACAGGAGGTTTTTAAAACATCAGTGTGTACTGAGATAACTTATTCTAACGGGTCTCCACATTAACTTTTGTGTAGAGATCGACCACTGTTGGTTGATCTCTACACAAGATGAAGGAAAACCTAACTGTGAGGTCTCAGAAATGTCTTTAACAATGGACCAGGATATTAAAAAGGTGGACAGGTGGTCGTGTGTCCAATGGCAGCAAGTCCATCAGAAAACAACTGTCCAATCAGAGCTGGGTGTGTAAATCGCTTGCTCCACATCCCCTGGAACACTTTCTATTAAAACAGGTCCCCTACTATGAAATCAACATTTTGTCAGACTCTGGGAAGGTTCCTTCACCAGCACTGCAGGTACGTGATACAGCTGTTTCGGCTGAGCAGCTTTCATAAGGAGCAAAAGATATGAGGTAACAGACGAATGTGTTTTTTACTAACGGGTGTCATCCTGGATTTTAGCGGCTGTGTCCGTCAGCTGTGGGGTGACAGCGGCTCCATTCAGCTCTGGCTCCGAGGCCGGCGCCATGCTCCAGTCATTAGCCGGCTGCAAAGAAAAAATTCAAGTAAAGTATTTGGAATTTCAACTACATGGCAAAAAAGCATTTTTTAAAAAACTTTTTTTAAACCCTGTTTTCTGGATTATTTCAATCATTATACCTTTTCACGCTGTTTTCAGTCAGTTTACAGAACCACTTTTAGACTGCATCATCTTACAGTTCACCGTTCTTTTTCTTACCTCAACTTTAAAAGAATAATTCACCCCAGAATGATATTTCACTCATTATCTATGCTGCTCGTCTGTAATGTCCGTCTTGTATGGAGGTACTTGGATGTTTTTTGGTGTGTTTTTTTGTGACAAAGACCGCCAGTGTCCATTTGCAACCGTTACATGGACTCTGAAAATTCTCCCAGCCCTTAAGTCGACATGAGGTTGAGTAGATAATGAGTGAAGAATCATTCTGGGGTGAACTATTCCTTTAACATAGATTTGAAAGTTATTGATACCACTTAAGATCCCAGTGATGTTTCTAACTCATGTGTAATCTGTAATTAGTGTGACATTAATGTATGTATGTACGTTAATGGTTCCATCATAAAACTGTTAGCAGAAGACAGCAGCAGCGTTACTGCTGTGAATCTGACAGGAAAACAAACAAACCTGTGTATGTTCAGCAAAGAAGTCTGTCTCTTTCTTCTCAGGAACTGTGGGAGTGCCTCCTCCAGAAGAGTCGATCCACAGCTGTGACGGAGAGGACGAGACGCCCAGTAAGAATGATAACAATTCTTTTATCTTTATTTTTCCGGATTATTGCCAGTGATGTGAACATCGTTTTGTCATGAACACGCACGCACACTGTGGACTCTGAACCAGTTCTGCCACTGTGGCTGATAATCATTATTATGCAACATATCAGTGATCCACCACGCGGCACCAGGCAAATCAAAAGCCATTATTCAACCGCTGTATCAGACTGTGTGCAGCCATCGGCTAAAATACGACAGGAGCTGGACCAGAGATCAGAGCAATTAAGTGAACATAAAAATCACATGATCGACATAAACATTTCACTTGATATCAAACCAACAGCTATGTTGTGACTTGGGAAGATATAAGTGTGTGTATGTGTGTGTTTATTTAAGATACAAGATCTTATGCAGACAGGTTTATTGTGTCAAAAAAGGATTCAAGGAGATTCATGATAGCTGGAAGAGGCCTGGGCAATATTCACAGTATAATATCTGTTAGCGGCCCAAATGTGGAAATGTGTGATATTACTGTTGGAAGAATATAAAACACATACTAGCTTTTCCCCCGAAGCCAGATCATTTATCATCTGTAATGATTAAGATATTATTCCACTTCCTTTGTACTCACATCTGTGCCATATTTGGACAGTGCGGTGTTTGCTTGCTGTCGAATCTTCTCCCTGTACATCTGGGCTGCACGACTGTTATACTTGGCGTTGGTGTCATTCGTAGAGCAGCCATGCTGGCGGAAGAATGCCATCTTCAGCGAGGAGGGGGGTAAAAATAAAAAGAGTTAATTTTTTTTGTTACAGGTGATCATGCTTCCAGGAATGTGGGTTTGGACTTATTCAACTTACCGCATTGGTATTGCCGCCAACCTGCATACATCTAAGCTGAAACCAGTTCCAGTTGGAGTCTAACTCAGTGGATCTGATGGAGGAAGAAGACGGCAAGTCAGCGCTCCCGTATGACAGGTACTCATGATGGTGGTACTACAGGTCACTTGGGGCCAGCGTGTGCCCGGTCTGTCTGAACTAGTTTTTACAATGTGCTGCTGTTGAGGAAGACAGACATGCTGCTTCACATGGTGCTGCACTAGTTTGCACAAATGACAAGTGCGACAAATTGTTGTGTAACAAAAGAAAAAAGGCCTGAGAGAAGTGAAAACCCAGGCTTCCTTGCTGACTTCCACACAGCAGTGTGTGTCAATGTTGGACTATTGATTTCGCAAAATTACTCAGTCTGGAAAGTGTGGCTGAGATACAGTCGGCTCAAATGTCTATTGATCCTCTGTCATTCACAAACTGTGGTTCCAAGAGAAAACTGCATTCATCTGAACATAGAGAAATATTCAATTGTGTCGCCCTGTAATAAAAGTGACACACATGGCTTTTGTCTCATACAAAAGAACTGTCAGGTAAGAAAGCACCACCTCATGCCTACCTGATGAAGCTGAGATGCACTCCCAGGGAGCGGTGGATGCCAGAGCAGTCGATGCACAAGAACACGCCATAGGAAATACTGGCCCAGCTGGGGTTTTTAGCTGAACAGTCAAAACATACCTGCAAAGAACAAAATGTTTGAAAACATTTAGATAGCACAGACCTCCACTGTTCCCAATGTCAGACAAAAATGACTTCAAAGAAAGAAGATAAAACTCTTGTTAGTTAAATCATCTCATCATCTCCCATCCCTCCACCAAGTCTGGTGCTAATCAGTTTGCTGCTTTGTGCATATAATCCTGCTGACTGATAACAAGTGAACACAACCTGCTTAGAAGACAAAAACTCACAATCGCAAGCTTCCAAATTCATCTCTACTGTTGTTCTAGCTTTACTAGTGTTATTAAATGATAACACACACACACACACAAACACATAACTGACAGTCATGTTAGTTTCTTAGACTTTTAGAAATCTCAACAACACATAACTTGGCTTGAACGTATGTTCTAGTCCATGGAAGATCAACAGAGGAGGAATAACTGTTTTTCTACTTCAGAGATATTCAAAGTAGAATTTTAGAAACAAAATAAAGATCCTTAAGTGGGTCTGAGAAAAACACAATTTCGATCCTCTGTATGCCTTATACATAACAGAAATCACTTTGATAGCATAGTACAACACTAAACCTCCATAGCTACGATACAGTTTACATAAGTTTAAAAGAAAAACAGATCAAGAACCCAACCCATCAGGATAACCACTAAACCACCATTGATTGTAGTAAGTTTCAACCATCACAATGCTTGTAGCCAAATAAATTCATATTACAACCAGAAACTGTAATTTATGCAATAGGACAAAGACTAAAGGCCAAACAACTACAACTGTAAGGATCACAGTAAAATAAATGACTGTTTGATTTTAATAGTGAAACTTACAGTTTGAGTGAAATAGTCATTAACTGGAGCACTGACAATGACAAGTGTAACATCTGTTAGATGATAGTGAGTTTTTCTCTGAGGCCTTAATAAGTACCGATGAAGACAGAAGCTGCCACGCTAATGGCCTCAGTAACAATGGTGTGACACTAAAGCAGCTGAAAACTTTTTTATTCGTTTACTGAAGACGGCCTGCCGACATATGCTACATGACTGTACAGCTGATGTTAAGGCTCTGATAACCTGCCCGATATCCTCCGTGGACATCCACGACAAATGCTTCAAAACTACAAATCTGTTCCGTCTACGTTACATGCGCTGCGTTTTCGACATTTCTAGTTTTTATTGACCGGTCAACGAAGAATTATGTCATTTCTCGAACCTGGCGAGGCTCAACAGACAGGTTTGCCACCTCGGCAAACACAAATCGTATACGTGGCCTTTATGTTTGACTGCTTTACCGGTGGGCTAAGTTAGCTCCCGTTAGCTCCCGTTGGCTCCCAGACCGTAGAACCGGGCCTAGCTGGAAAACAGTTAGCCGGACAGCTAACCGCTTCTTACCGGGCACATCGAGCAAACCGACGAGCTGTCAGTACACAACAAGCGTAGAAGATGATACACAAACGTCGGCGGAGTTTGGCTCGGTTACCTTGTTCGTAGGAATGGATCTTAATCTTTTGAAAATGGTGAGGATTTCAGTCTTATTTGGTTCCGTAGCCATCTTGTCACTCTGAGAATTTCCATAAACTGACGTCACTACGGGTGCTTGCAGGCCCAAATATCTGACGAAAGCGAAAATTCTTCTTGCTTCAACACGTCACTCCAAAAGCTGAAACTGATGGTGGTGAGGTTCATAGCCCACAAACCATTGTTTCCAAAACTATTTTTTCCCCAACTCTACGCTTTCGCATCCGATTAGGAGCTGTGGTCAACACCTACTGGTCGACCCCTTGAAAGGCTCAGCAGCCTATTACCATTAAGCCTTTAAATGGATCAAATGGAAAGATTAGGTGGGTCTAGTCAAAAGGGTAGAAAATAAGTGAATCAGCAAATTAAGAGCATCCTAACAACTAACCAACCAACAACACTTATAAATTAATTTACATTTTAAATAGACTTATGCCTACTTCTTTTCTGCATCCAAGTCTAGAGGCACACAGCTATAATTTCACAAAGCCACATTTTAATTGGAAGGTTGGCGTCTGTTTTCCACTGCATTGCAATACATTTCTTAGCTTATAATATTTTTTGAAAATGTCTCTTGGTCTATTCTAAGACAAAAAAAAAACCTTTTTTTTTTTTTTTTTTACCAACTGTGATCATAATGTGTATCACAGAAGGTTAAAGATCTCAAAGATAAAAAAGAAAGAAAGAAAGAAAAGCCATTGTCAAAGTACAGTGCAGATCTCGTTTGACTGGTTTGTTTAGTGAATTTGGAATGAGCTGGCTGCCTCTCCCATAGGTGACACTGAAACTGACAGAATGAGCTGTTGCTCAGACAGATTCAGTGAGACGCCATGGAGGCAGGAGCACTTGTCCTGCTGCTACTGGCGTCCGTGTCACTGGGGTCTGCTGGGGCTCAGGGCTTTAATGGAGACAGCATCAGTTTTATGTCTCCACAGAAGAACAGCGATGGGACGTTCAGGGTACAGTGATTCTCTTATTGTCTTATTTACATCTTAATATTAACCATCATTTAATTGGAGAATACTGCCATTTGGCAAACCTATGATTTGGATTTTGCTTTTCAAATTCTTACTTCATAATCAGCTAAATGCTGCTTGACGCAAACTTTTCTTTCTTTATTATCATTTTTAAATTAACAACAACAAAAAATCTCGCATGACACTACAAACAGAGGGAGATAATAAGATCAATAAACAGGAAACATAAGGTGGAAAGTTTTGTTTTAAGACATTTTAACATTATTCAAAATCATTTAGTAAAAAAAGAAATACATAAGATAAATAGCCTACTCTATTAAACTGAGAAGAAAAAGGAAATAATGCAGTAACAGATGGGTGGAACGATGTCTGGAGGCCCGTAGCGACGACATGTCGTTGCCATTTGATCACTTTCATGTTTGTGTGTGCAATGACAAACAAAGAAAGTCTGAAGTCTGAAGAGTTGTGATGCAGTTTGAGAAATAATACTCATATAACGATAATAGATACATTATTATTAATACAATACTATCAGTTAGTGTACTGAGATCAATAACTAGTTCAATTTTTGCTGTTGTGAGAAACCATGTTCTCTGATGCAAGACTGTCACCTATAAAATATTTATTGACCAATTAATTGTCTTGACTAAACTATCACAGATACTGTGTTTGTGGTTCTTGCTGCACAGTAGCCTATTAATGCAGCTGTCTTCCCAAACACTGCAGGTGACCTTCTACCACAGACAGAATGGACGGGGCACCTGTCAGGACCAGTCGACCCTCACCTGTGAAGAAGGGGTCTGCACCAGCTTTAATAAGTTGAGTGTCCGGCAAACTGATCAGGATGACACGGGCCAAGGCCGCTGGTGCCAGTCTGAAGGACACACAACAGCAATTGTATCGACCAATAAAACCTCTTTTTCTCTCAGGTACGTCCACGCCATGGGAAGAAATTGTTTCTGGTAACAGGTTGTGTTTTCATCTGTGGGTGTGGTCTTGACGTTGCAGTGGCGGCTTGCCAGGTGACCTCATTAGCACGAAGCTAGTTAGCAAGTTGTTTGTGACTTTTACTTAAATTTGCTCTCATTAAAATGTTTTTGTTGTACTCACATGTATGGTTTGACTGATGCAGAAAAACAACATTTCCTTCCCAGAGATGGCGGCCATCTTTGTTAATGGGCATCGCTGTAACAATAGAGATAAGGGAGATTTTTGCAGTGCTGCTTGATTTCTGATTATCACTGATTAATCACTGATTATCCTTTTCAACGCCCTTTTCATCCCAGAGGCTCGGGCTGCTGCTGGGCGTCAAATGTCAACGGGAGAACAAACTGGACCAGTGATGCAGAACTGGACCTGGGAACTCGATCTGACTCACACACCCTCAACAGATGTCCAGTGACAACAGCTGTGTCGGCTTTAAGGTAAAATGTCAGAATACGTGACAATACATTAGACAATTTCTATTTCTGCCAATTTTTTTTTTAAATTTACATTATTTGTTTATTTTTGTTATCTTGCTTATCCTAATGTAGCCTAACTAATGTCACAGTAAATTACAAATTGTGTTGTTTTGTTTTGTGATTCAAGGAAGGAACAAACTAACCATAAACAAACAAAAACTAAAAGGAAAAAAGCCAAACAAGCCAAGTCACGTGCTCCAAATCTCTTTTCTTTAACTATGTGCATGAACTTGACAACAGGAAACTAGTTGTTAAGTTCTAGTTATGTGAACTTGTCAGTTCTCTGGCTTCCCCCCACAGACCATAGACAAGCACACTTGTTGGGTTGGAGACTCTAAATTGCCTCTTGGTGAGAATGTGAATGTGTGCATGTGTGTGTTTGTCTTTATCTGTTGACCCTGTGGCGTCTTGTCCAGGGTGTATCCCGTCTTCATTTAGTCACAATTAAGCAGATGGAACTGATCTAAAGTTCTGCAGCATGGTACTGACTCCTTTACCTACTTTACAGTAATTGGTCTATAAGGCACTGCATGGGCTTGCGCTAGACTACATCTCAGATATGCTTTTTGTTTAAGAACCAGGACAGACCCTCAGACTCTCTGGCTCGTCCCTTAACCATACCGCAAAGTAGAACTAAAATTTTTTAAATTTTTAAATTTTTAAAAGTAAACCGAAAACATACTTTCATCTATATTTGTTGTATTTTATTGTTTTTACATATTGATCGTTTTTATCTTTTATCTTGGCCTCTTTCATTTATTACTACTATATTTTTTTATTCCTTTTTATTATTATTTCATTGATTATTTTTTATCTCTATTCTTGATCTTTCATGTGTATTTTTGTTCGTCTCGTCTTGCTCTTGATTGCTTTGAAAGGTGCTAAATGAAATGTGGTTAATTGATTGATTGATTAATTGATTGGCTCCAGCCCCCCACAACGCTGCACAGAAAGGCAGTATTGACAATGGATAAATGTTTTAATTTATATTTAGTGATGTTATTGAAGTGTGTGTATATTTTCATCAGGGTGCCTCAGAACTGTTTCTCAGTGATCCAACTTCTGGCCCATGATCCAGATGACGATATTGTGAGATGCCGCTTCAATCCGGACGCTCCAGTTCCTTCAAACTTCACTCTGGACAAAGTAAATTGACATGACAACAGACTTTCAGAGACTCTAATAGTCAGACCCACACCAAGAATACATGATAGATGAGCTAAAAGTTAAAAATGTATAACTGTATTAAAACATTGCATACTAGTTAGTATCAATGTAGGAAGAATGATGAATTAACTAATGTTTAAAAAGTGCTTTTTTTTTAACCAAGTGTATTTTTCAGAGGGTTTATAACATTTTTTGACCTTCCTTGTTCCTTCCAGACTCGGTGCACATTGACGAGTGCAGGTCAAGCCAGTGTTGGTGTGCAGGTGTTTGAGGTGCTGTTGGAGGATTTCCCCAACACAAACATCACTTTGACCTATGCGGATGGAACATCAGCATCTCGGGAGGCGTCTGACATAAACTCACTGCCTCTCTGCAGAGTGAAGCTCCAGTTCCTTGTGGAGAGTAAGCTAAACAAAAACACAAGACTTCACAGTCTGTCTGCACAACTCTATAGATGTGTATATAGAATAGAAGCAAAAATTATAGAGTGAAATTAAGTACTCTGATACAAAGGTAAGTAAAAGACCAATATATTCAATAGAGTGTTTGAGTGAACTTAATTTCCAGAGCTATGATTAATTTCATTTTGCTTTATTACTCACAGCCTATTTTTCAGTGATTGATTACTGGCCTTGTCTTCAGTTTCAGTTACACTTTGTCTTCCATACTATTCTCAAATAAGAGGAACAAACGTATAGGCTACTGTACCACGGTTCTAATTACTCTGAAAGGACTAGAAACCGCCATAAAGGAATAAAGCATGTTCTTTTCTTTTATTGTTTCTATGTTTTAGTTCTTCCTCCCATATCGAGCTGTGAAGCCGGTCATGTTCAGCCCATGTTCCTGTCTCAGACTCCTTCACACAGTGATGTTCTTCATGCCACCGTGGGTCAGACCTTCCAGCTTCATGCCCAAGCTCAAGCTCATCACGCCAGGTAACTTACTGAATCTCATCATCTCTGACTGAACAAAAAGAAGATGATAGCAAATGTTTTGTGACTTTTTTTTCCCCCCTCTCTGTCTCCTTTTTCCTGAAGCATACACGACTTCCAGCTCAGCGGCCCTCAGAACATGAGCAAAGAGCTCAGAGACGATGAATTTGGATCAGCTGAGCTCACTGTGAGCTGGACACCACAGCAGAGCGACCTGTACAGATCTGTCCCCATCTGCTTCACTGCAGAGACTAATGAAACGTGAGTGTCCTCATCTACAGTCACCGGAACAATGGATGGATGGTGGCAATGACCCTTCAGCAACTACACCTGCCAAGTTCAGTGTGGTGAATGTCAATGTGTGAGGTTGCTTGGGTCAAGTGGAGGAGGTGAAGATGGCACTGTGGGTATCAGTACCGTTGCAAATAAATTGCAAATAATAATCTAATCCAGCATAGTTTTTTAAATATTGATTAATATCTGATGATTGATTTTTTTTTTTTTTTGGATAACCCTTCAGCTAGGCTACATGATTCAAATACGTTTGAACAGTTAAAACATTAAGATTAGATGAAAAAAATAACCTCACGTAAAACAAGAAAAATATTCACTAAAAATGCACCAGTAACATAAAGATAATAATTATGTATTACTGAAACATTACATTTGTCTTTCAGCCAGTCAGAGATGAGGTGTGTTGTTGTCATGGTAACCAAAGCAACTATCATTGAAGGTGTGTTTCTCATCAGTTGCAAACTCAGTTGCAGATTTAAAATGATTGTGATTCATTTTCAAGAACTTCAGACTATACATTAATTAGGTATCTGTCTGTCTGTCTGTAAAAAGGTAAAGCCAAGGTTGAATGCTCCACCGACATGATGAGAGTGATCCTGGACAAAAGCTCCATGCCAGACATCGACGAAAACTTCCTGAAGCTGAGCGACCCGTCCTGCTCACTCACCTCCAACAGCACGCACATCACGGGCAGCATGTCCTACTCCACCTGTGGCACTAAGATCGAGGTGGAGAATAATAAATAACTCTTTTTTTTATTTCGCCCAACTTATTTAGGCCTATTTATTTATTTGTTTATTTCGGGCATGTCAGTTAGATCAGTCATCATCACAGATCATCTTAGTTTAAATAATACAAGCAACATGGCCAAAAGGGAAAGCGGGAGAAGCAAAAGCTTATCTAGTCCCTCCTCCGTTACCCACAGAATACATTATCTTCATCACACTTTTTTCTTATGACGTTTTAACACAATGTTACAACAGCAGGTAGTAATACAGAGCTGCAGTTATCAAAGGTTGTGACAGGAAAACAAGGTTAAATGTAAAAGGTCAACAATTCTTTTTTCTTTTTGTCTCGATCAAGGCTAAAGGCGACTATATTGTTTTCAAGAATGCGATCAACTCCTTCGAGTTGCCCAACGAGGTCATAACCCGCAGGAGGACGGTTAAGATCGATTTCTCCTGCCAGTTTCCCAAAAGCATCCGAATCTCCACTTTCTACAATCTCCACAAATCTGACTACATTTTCACTGAGTCCAGCTTCGGCAGCTTCGGCTACTCATTCGAGATTTACCGCGACGGCAACTTCACAAACGCGGTGGAGGCCAGCGCCTACCCAGTGGAGGTCAAGCTGCTGGACACCATCTTCATGGGCATCGAGGCAACGTCTGAGCTACCGAACCTGAAACTGTTTGTCGAATGGTGCAAGGCCACTCCAGACGACAATCCTGAAAACACCCTGTCCTACGACCTCATCAAAAATGGGTGAGTGCAGATGCTTTTACAAGGCATGCAAAAGTTTAGTATTTCTTTATTTGAAACATGTTTATTATCACAACAAGATCAAGGAAATACATTTTCATAAACTGTGTCCTTCAGGTGCATGGAGGATGAGACAGTCAAAGTTCATCCATCGAATCAAACCTCATTCAACTTTGAGGTTCAAGCCTTTAAATTTACTGGAAACCACGACCAGGTAAAAAGACAAATCTTAAACGATCATCTGGTCTGTGAACTCTTAACCTGCTGAAATACAAACTGCAGCACGACACAAACACATTCCCTGCTATTTACTAAAAACTCTCTCTTTCCCTCTGTGCAGGTGTACATCACTTGCTCCGTCATCCTGTGCAAGGTTGACAGTCCCTTTTCCAGATGTGCCCTTGGCTGTCTGCAGAATCCATCCCGCAGACGTAGGCGGAGTTCAGGCAGGGAGACAGGCAGCCACTACATTACCCAGGGGCCTTTCCAGTTTGTTGGGGCGGCTGCTCCCAATGCAGCCAGTGATGATGAGGTTGTGATGAAAAAGAGTGACAAACACCCAGCAGGTTAATATCTATCTATCTATCTGTCTGTCTATCTATCTATCTATCTATCTATCTATCTATCTATCTATCTATCTATCTATCTATCTATCTATCTATCTATCTATCTATCTATCTATCTATCTATCTATCTATCTATCTATCCATCCATCCATCCATCCATCCATCCATCCATCCATCCATCCATCCATCCATCCATCCATCTATCTATCTATCTATCTATCTAACTGCTGTATTATCTTTCAGTGAGTCCTCCACCAGTTTTTCCAGATGTGAGATCAGGAGGAGGAGACTGGGAAATCAGGCGGCTCCTAAACACCAACATCACCACAGTGGTCTTTGCCAGCGCCTTCTTCGTGTCTGTGGTGTTGATGGCTGTGATGGTTCGTTACTTCAGCAAGAAGAGAAAAGAGGAAGATCGAAGGGCTCTCATAGATTCTGCCTTAGACAGCTAAACCCAGCTGATCTCAAGTGTGACCCATCACTAAAAAGTCTCACACACCACTATAAAGTCTTTCCTCAAATATAGTATATCCATTCTGCTCCAGCTCCATACAGTATAAAGGTAGATGTGCACAAAAAGTTATGATTTTCCTTAAAGTCTGCCTCATGATTTCCCTAAAATAACAAAACATTTCCCTCAAGGTTTAATGAAAATATTCTTAAGTTTTTGTAGATTTTAAATTTGTATTTAAGGAATGACTTAAAGTCCGGTTAAACTGCATTATAAGCAAAGAAAATACAGTATCTGATGGCTGTGCTGACTTCGTCCAAATTGAAAAATCTCTTTGATCACCACAAATGCCTTTACTAAGCAAAACTTGTCATAGATTCCTTGCAACACCCTTAAATAACTCCTTTTGCTAAGAAGAAAATTATACGGTATCTAACTTTAACCATAACCCTAACCCTACACCTACCGTTTTGTGCAACAGGCCCCTGAGCCTCAAAACGACCTGTCACGACTTTCTGTAGCCATGTGAACAAAGCTGTCACAACACATTTCTCTGAAACCCGCTCGATATTCTTGGATCACTGAGAAAACATCCAGTCAATCAGAGGAGAGGCTCAGAGGCTCCTCTCATCTGATTGGCTGACACCAACCTGCTGTTACTAGTGCTCCAGAGAGAAGCTGAGAGAGGACAACATATACAATAGCCTGTAAGTAGATGATTGTCGTATCTTCAAATCGATGAACAGAGGAGAAGTAAAATAAAAGTAAAATATGGAGCTTTACCAGATAACTTCCCAACATGCTTTGAGCCATTGTCCTTATTTTTGACCCTGTCTCTTTTACCTGAAGATCTTTCAATGGCCAGTACAAACAGAAGGAATCGTTACAATCTTTACTGCTTCATCGTTCTTGTTGTTCATGTTGTTCATGTTGATAATTGTCCTTTGTGCATTGCTTCTCAGTCAACCAAACCAATGGCTGCTCTGAGAATGATTTTGGTTTCTATTCATAGCTCTTCAAATACCCTACCCTCACATAACCAGTTTTCTTATGGAAACAAAATTCCTTTTATCTGGTTTTGCAGGATTTTTTGCAGCAATGATCCTCAGGTGAAGTAAGACAGATGGACAGTTTCTTGTGTTCAGCAAATAATACAGTACTGTTTAATCCCCTGTTGGCGTGAGAATCCTGTTGTGTGAACGGTGGCATTTGCGGGTGTAGCTGGTTAGCTGGTAGAGTTTTTGTGCTTTTGGTTTTGATGAAGACGCCAAGATCAGGACGTTATCGTTGGAGGTGACCGAATCAGTGGCCCTGAGGGGTCAACGCACTGCAATTGAAGAACACACATGCAAAGACACAAATGTGCCACAAATTCAGGCAATAATTATACACATGCACTGGAAAAACTTACAACACAACGCAAGTCATTTCAGGGACACAATAGTGACAGACCCAGCCGTGGTGTGCAATTTGTTCAATGCTTCTTTTTGCAGCTCATGTGTTGTCACACTGGTGAGGTTGTTTTCTGATGTGTAGCGCTTTGTGTCTTTGTCATATGTTTTCTGAAATTGCTGTGGATTGAGCCATCAGGACCAGCATAGACCGAGGATGATTCACTCAACTTAGCCCCACACACACAAAATAAATGACTCAATGTGATAGCACACTGCTAATTAGTTTAGGTACCCTAAGAGGCAACACTTGACTCTTGAACCTAATTTGAGGCTAAAATATGGATGGTCGTGATGTCACTAACCCACAGAGTGTGCATCAGTGAAACTAGAGAGGTTACTACCTATTACTGCTTAATAACTTGGTACGTTGGTCACATTTTTTGTTTTAAAACTTTGTTATGTTTTATGCATTCATCTTTCATTTATTAATTGTACATGAATTAAACACATGATATAAAGAATAAGTAGTATGTAGCTTTGGTCGGATGAATATGCAACTGTTAAAGTTTCCTTGTAAATCAGAGGTGGTCATATGGTGTCATTTTAATTACAATAGAATATCACACTGTAAAGTCTTAATCACATAATAAACCCAACGCTGTGTGTGCGTGTCTGTGGTTTGTTTTGTGTGCCATGATTCCTTTTGAAATTGTTGTCATGATTATTCAGAGAGATAAGGCACATGAGGTGGTGACACATGATAAACACAGACTCAGTCTTAACTCAGATTCTGGGTGTGGTGGCAAAAAATGTTATTTGTTCAAAGTATTTTAAAAAGAATATCTTGGGGGCGGTGACAGTTGGTGGAGCAGCTGCCTTTCTGGAGTTTTAAGGCGGCCCCGGTTCGAATCCCGCGTCAGACGGCCCTATACTGCATGTCACTCCCCCATCTCTGCCTCCCATTTCCTGTCACACTCTGAACTGTCCTATCAATAAAGGCATGAAAAGCCAAAAAAATATACTTAAAAAAAAAAAAAGAATATCTTGACACGTCAGCTGCCTTTCTGGAGTTTTAATAAAAGCATTCATGAATGGAGTCACACAAACACAAACAGGCACGCTATCTTATAGTTTCCCAAAACACATAGCAGCAGACAAAATATATGACACCCTGGTGGTTCTGCCTAGCTTCACCACCAGGACACAACAACCCCTTGTAAATTTCCACAGGACTCTCTGTCATAGGGGCTTCTCTGGCTCCTGACCTTTAACCTGTCCTGAGTGGACTCTGTCTGGTGTATCTCACACTGATGTCATCAAAGGGATTACCTAAGTACAACTTCCCACAAGGTGAAAGGAAGTTCACCTACAACATGGTTATACAGCACTTTGTCAGCATACTATGGGTTAACACCAAAATTTTCCATGACATGGGGAAGAAGCTGCCAAAACCAGGTGACAGCTGAGTCGTCATCATATAATAATGATTGCACAATGATTTTGCACATATATTGTAACAATGTGGTCGTTTACAAAACACCTTATATTATTAATCTATGAACAAAAACACAGTGATTCTGTTCTCTGGGGTCCAACATAAAGATTAAAAATAAAAATAAAAAAGGCTATGTAGGCTACATCTCTGCTTCTCATATCAGATTACACGCCACATTTTATACGATTTTGTTACGTAACATTTGAGCCACATAAAGACGGTGTTGTATTTTGACATTCAACACTGTTTTCCTGTATCCTGAGACTACATCGATTAAAGGTTTTCTCATTCACTTTAGCTCAATTCTCTAATGACAAAAATGGTCCTGTTGTTTACAACAGATTACAATGTCTGCATTGTTTTGGGACAGGTGTGCAAAAATGTAAAAAACAAAACAAAAACGAATGTACCACAAACATGCACAAAAATCACTTGATCAAAAATGATCACTTGATTCTCAGTGAAATCATTAATCTCCCCACTGCTTATAAATGGTATTTCATTGTTAGAGCATCACATGCAGAATGATCCATTCAACTATCAAAATCAGTCACACATGCATGTGATCTAAATATGAATCACATAGTGTGTTTCTGATGTTTGGGATGACCTTCCAGGTCAGAGTAATATGTATAAAACAGAGCTCCAAACAAATGAAGAAAAACTAATTGACAAAAAAGTAGCTCACAAACATTGGGTAAAAAACAGTAAAAATGTTACAGTTTTTCTCAATCGCTTTGGTGCTAATCTCAGATCAGAATGAAAGTTCTCATAACTATTAGTTCAACCTCCACAACATGTAGTCATTTGTGCACATCATCATAGCAGTTTCTCCTTCCTCTGAACAAATTGCAACTGCTTTTGGACATGTATCAGTTGCTTTCATACAATTCTCTGCTGTTTTATAACATTATCATTTGCTTATGTCATGTCAGTCAAAATTAACTATACTTTTCAACGCTGAATAGTCTTTCCCTAAAAAACTAATAGTCCAAATTTCATTGCTTGAGTCATCACATACAAATTTGTTGAATCTGTTAAACTAATTGTAAATGTTGGGAGAAGCACTGTCAATTGTATTCAAACATTTACAGTAAGGAAGAACAGGTATGTATAGTATTGGACAGTAATTCAGCACTAAACAATCTGCACTGCTCATTGTGCCAGGCTTTACTGTAAGCTACAGTGGGACAATGACTTTTTACATTTACATTTAGACTTACAGCTTCACTAGAGAACAGATTTACTCACTTTTGAGGGATGGACAATCCATTTTGAGCAAGTGATGCGCTTTTGCAGGTTGTCCACTAGGTTCTGCAGTTTGTAATAATTGTTTTGAGAAATGCAACTGTTGTGCAAATGTTACGGTAAGAGTGATGTGAGAAAAGCACCAAAGCGATTGAGAAAAAGTGTAATGTGTCCTGCAGTTGTACAACTGTGTATCACCCACAGGTGGCACCACAGCAAAATAACACAATCCCAACTCCAAGCCATACACATGCACACTCTGTAGTGAATTACTTAATCTCATTCATGTCTGTTTGACATAATTGGTGACTGGGAAATAACTGCAAAGTACTAAGAATACTTTTTTTCAGTTTTGTGGCTTTTCATCTTTGTTGCTAGTGTTGCTACTCTTGTGGCTCTGCATCGATGCAGACTGTAGGGCTGGACTGGGCCTAACTCACCACTGTGAACCATCTCTGAAGAGACCGTGAGAAGCATGAATGTAACAATGCAAGTGATGCACTAATAATCTCAGACAAAGGTGAGGATGACAGCAACCTCACTTTATCATTGCACGCATCACCTCATGGTACATGACATGATAACGTAACACTATCATACAAAATGAAACGTGACATTTTGCACAGTTCGCATTCATCTCTGCAGCTGCTAAATATCTTCCAAATCATGGAAAGTTTCCTCATGTTGTTTTTTCATGTTATCCTCCTTTATTCCGAACAAGAATAATAACTAAATAGAAGAAATAAAATTAAACATTCAAACGATGAAAATGATTTAAATTGATTCAAAATTATTCAACAGTACAGCTTATGAGACGTATAAGCACATTACAAATACACATTAAATTACATGAAAAAGCTGTCTGATAAGCCATATGAACCAGAAGCTTATCTAGTCTTAATTAATATCGTTAAAAATTAAATACTAAATGTTGAAAATAATACAGTTCAGCACCTGTCCCATTAAATGTTACACTCCAAACCACAGATCAAAATGCATATTATTCAAGCATAATGCTGTCTCTTATCAAACTTTTATTGTTATTATTTTTATTGTATATTGTTTTTATCAAACTTTTTCCAGTTTTATCCAAAAACAGAACCTGAATACAAACGAAATGAATCTAGTTACAGGCTATCATCAAATTCTGCTATGAAGTATGCAATGTGTCAGATTACTTTCATATAAATGAGCAATGTATTTGCTGTGTTTTGTAAAGGTGGCGGGTAAATTGTCACTGTTAGTCTATGATTCATATAAATAATATAATCCAGTAAAATATGACACATATAAAAATACCATTACATTTCAAATTGTATACACACTGAATTGTTTTTAAAAAAAGTTTATGTAAAGACAAAAGAGAAACATAACAAAAGAAAATAAAAGATTGGAATAATTCTAATTTTACATGTGAAGTGCGATGAGAGAAGCTGACCGTATAGAGCTGAGCTGCTCATCAGACTTGACATCTGGATCAACACAGAGATTTACACAGAGATTTAGGCTACAGTTGTCTGGATCAGAGATAAGATCCTGTCCGGGAAGTTACACCCTTGAAACAATCACTGCGTGTATCACAAAGGCTCAGCATGGTGTTGTCAGTCATCTGTGGAAAAGTGTGGGCTTGTGACTTACTACATTTAATCAGTGTTGATTGATGGACTGTCAGCTGTCTTGGCCTGGCCTTCATGCAAATTCCTTTCACAGACATGGTAAATAGCAGTTCAACCTCAAACTTAATGCTCGTTCGTGTACTTTGATGTGACAACTCACTGCTGCGCCCAAGTTCCTCTGATGTGGCAATTATAATCTGTGTTATATTGTTCTTTTATTTAACTTTTTTCTTTTCTATTTTACGCTTCCTCAGAATTTTCTGTTAGCAACACTGAAAGATCTTGATCTCTGTTTACTTTATTATCAGTTTATCAGTCAGGGACAATACATGTACTAAGTGAATGCATAAGTGAAAACAGATACAAAGTGTGGCTGTGGCTAATTTTCAGTCCTTAACATTTGGCTGTGTCCAATGGTCTCACATTGTCCCTCATTTAAAATAGAGTTGAAGGCCTCAAAGGAATTGAAAGGAGACAAAAAAAAGAGCTGTCATGTATTTCTAAATCAATAAAAACCAAACAGTAAAGCAGACATTGTTTTGCCAATATGAACTTTGGTCTACTTTCACCAAAACTTGACCTTTAAAGCCTGTTGGTTGTTAAACAGCTGTTCATTAAAAAATAGAGCATCTTTTGAAGGCAACTCAATGTGCTTTACATAAAGACAAAACATTTTTAAAAGCATAAAAGAGAAGCATAAAACAGAATAAAAACAAACTCTAAAAACAGAGTTAAAAGCAAGAACAAATAAAAGTAAAATAAAAGAAAATAGATAAAGTTTAAAGTTCTTAAAAAGAGCTCAGCTATATAGTCCGGTGGGAAGAGGAGGGTATCATGCACCCCCCGGAAATATACTTCTAACCAGTATTTCTAGATTGGAAAAAATGTGTAGAAAATGATGAGCTATGTTAAAAAGTTGTCAAAATGTCCCTTGTATCATTTTTATGCAAATTAGTGCCACCATTATCGAAAAACCCTAATTTGACTATATCTCAGCCAATATTGCAGATATCTGAACAAATAAGGTGTCTAGACCCATGTTTTGAGGGTCAGAGATCACAATAAAACTATTTACAAAGTGATCACATGTTGGTGACATGCTAGTAAGCAAACCTAACCCTTTTACCAATTACAAGACGCCAATATTGGAGATATCCAGACGTTGTGTGTGTTTAACCAGTTTATTTGGATCAAACATCATAATAGAACTCTTGTTTGTTTTTCCCATGCCAGATAAACAGTCAAGTCAATGGTTCTCCACTATGCATCACTCATCATTGTTTTCACTGAAATCATCAAAGAGTTAAACTCATCCTCTCCTTCCTCTTTCTCCTCTTCCTGTTCATGCTCTCCAGTGTCATGGGGATCAACCAGTCAAGTTGGTAGAATAGGACCACAGGACCACACCGGTTTCAACACTCCTTCATCAGTCTTCATCCATCCCTGACCCTCATCATAGGGTTTTGGTTTTTCCAGAATTAGGTTCATCAGCTCGCTAGTACAAGGTGACATGGTAGTTCACACGTTGGGCATGTGGCTTCAGAGCAGAGTGGCATGGAGGAAGGCCAGCCAGGTCAACCTTAGACTTGCAAGTGAGTTTCTTGTCCTCCCCCACCATGTTGTGTAGCAACTTGGCATGACAACGTCCACTGAAGACTCACAACTCTGTCCAGACATCAGACAGGCAAGGCACTGCCTCAGCATCTCAGGCTTGGCACTCTAGCAAGGATTCTTCTTCAAGGGCCCAACAAGTCTTCAATCCCTGCCCCTCATCATAGGGTTTTGGTTTTTCCAGAATAGGTTCATCAGGCAACAAGGTGACAACGGTGGTTCACACGTCGGGCATGTTGCTTCAGCATGGCATGGAGGAAGGCCAACCAGGTCAACCTTAGACTTACAAGTGAGTTTCTTGTCCTCCCCCACCATGTTGCATAGCAACTTGGCACAGACAACATCCACTGAAGACTCACAACTCTGTCCAGACATCAGACAGGTGAATTGCTCCAACTGCCTCAGCATCTCTGGGATTTTCTTCAAGGGCCCCACCTTCCGGGGCACCGAGTGGTGCAGTGGGTTAAGCAGGCGCCCCATATATTGAGGCTATAGTCCTCATGCAGGCGGCCTTGGTTTGAATCCTGCATCAGACGGCCCTTTCCTTTGTGTCATTCCCCCTCTCTCTGCCTCCCTATTTCCTGTCTCTCTCAACTGTACTGTCAAATAAAGGCATGAAAAAGCCAAAACAATATACTTGGCACTTTCTTCTCCACTGAACACACAAACCCAAGAAGAGTGGTGCGGTAGTCATAAAAAGCTCAAAGATGTTGAGAAGTTGTTGGTGTTGGGTTAAAGATGCTTCCTGGATCTTCAAAATGGAGAATAGCAAAAACAAACACTTCCATCTAAACATCAATGGGGAAGGTGCAAGAACAAAGCCAGACAGTAGAATTGCAGAATCCCTTGGAGAAGTTACCTCACCACTCTTCTTGGTTATGTGTTCAGTGGAAAAGACTTCGGTGCCATCAAAGGGAGAAGGAAGGTGAGAATCTCAGGTTTTCAGTCAACTCAGTGACTGCATGTCAAGCCTGAGAAAGTTTTTAACCTGTCTGATGTCTGGATTTTGCAAAGTGCTCAAGTCAGCTGGAGCTGATCTCAGTTCTGCTGGTAGTTTGTTCCATGTGGTCCTGTGGTCCTATTCTACCAACTTGTGGTTGCATGACACAACCAGGAAGAGGAGGAGAAAGAGGAAGGAGAGGATGAGTTTAACTCTGATGAATTCAGTGAAAACAATGATGAGTGAAAGTGGAGAATGGTTTATCTGGCATGGGAAAGAGAAGAGTGGTCACATCAACAAGAGTTCTGTTATGATGTTTGATCCAAATAAACCTTGGTTAAACACACAACAACCTCTGTCTAGACACCTTATTTGGCATCTCCAATATTGGCGTCTTGTAATTGGTAAAAGGGTTAGGTTTGCTTCCCAGCATGCCACCAACATGTGATCACTTTGTAAATAGTTTTATTGTGATCTCTGACCCTCAAAACATGGGTCTAGACACCTTATTTGTTCAGATATCTGCAATATTGGCTGAGATACAGTCCGATAATGCACTAATTTGCATAAAAATGATACAAGGGACATTTTGACAACTTTTTAACATAGCTCATCATTTTCTTCACATTTTTTCCAATCTAGAAATACTGGTTAGAAGTATATTTCCGGGGGGTGCATGATACCCCCCTCTTCCCACTAGACTAATAAGCACGTGGAAAGAGAAAAGTTTTTAACCTGGATTTTAAAGTGCTCACAGCTGGAGATGATCTCAGTTCTGCTGGTAGTTTGTTACAGTTGTGTGCAGCACAACCATATAGACTGTAAAAAGAATGGACATAGCATCCGTGACGTCACCCATTGGTTTTGGGGAGTCATTTTTGTGACTCAAATATGGCGGCCTGAACAGCGCCATGTTGAATTGGCCGGCCAAAAACCCGCCCACTGGCCTTGAAGCAGCCTGTCTCCAGACCGCTCCGAACCGCTCCAGACCTGTCACTCAACGTTTCCGCGCCCTAACCTAATAACAGTAAAATGGTAGAGTTCACCCCCCTCAGAGTGTGTGTGGGGGTAGAAACTATCGATTGAGACCAAAAACACCAGGCTTTGATCATGTTTATTTGGGATGTAAAGTCTGTGATTTTAACATGGGGGTCTATGGAGACATGTTGCTTTCTGACACCAGGCCCCACAGGAAGCCGCGGGGATTGCAGTTTTTTGAACGCGGAAGCGAGCTACACTTCTCAGACCGACAACTGCCCCCTTGAGCACAACAGCTAAATGCTGCTTCACCATGTCTGGTCTGAACTCTGTGCTCCACTATCTGACCTGAGTCAGTAGATCTCAGAGCTCTACTGGGTTTATACTTGACTAACATGTTATTCATGTATTCTGGACAATACTTACAGTAAGTGTACTCTGACTCTCAGTATCAGTGTTGTTTTCTTTCAGTATTGATGCACAAGAAAGCTCAGGATAGTTTGGGCCATAAAGTATCCAATGTGTGGAGACTCTCTGTAAAACAAGGTCACATTTCACTGTTGCATTTGAAGAAGCCTTGAACAACCATTGCTGTGACACAGTTGGTCACTAATGCAGGAGGCAGCGAATCCTCAGAGTTACCCTTTGCACCAATGCTTCTTCAGCCACAGATCTACCTGCTGCAAAGAAAAGGACTCAGTCTTTCCAACCTGGGGCTTCTCTGTTTGTTCTAACTGTATTTGAATTACAAGTGCTTCTGCTTTTGTCCAGCTTTCACACGAATGACACCAAGAATTACCGTAACTGTATCTAGAATCACAGAGACTGTACCTAGAGACACAGCTTCTGTTTTAAAAACGTAATCCTACTTTAGATTATCACTAAAATACATACATGTAATACATGTAAAAACATAAACACAAAGTAAAGACACGGCCTTATGAATTTGTCTATGTTGTGATTGTGATCATATTTAGCACGTTACAACATTTTGAGAAAGTACAACTGCAACTCTGCAGACAACATTTTGCAATTGCAAACAACCGACAAGAGTGTATTAGTTTATCCAGCTTTCTATAGTTCTCCATACAGTATGCATTGGCTACAGTTTGAACTAGATAAAGACCGGGAAAGATTAGAGACGGCTGACTTCCCTTTTCATTGACTGCATATTAGGTATATACTGTACATTGGCCATACACTATATTAGGAACACCTGTACATCTGTCTGTTCACGCAATTATCCAATCATGTGTCATCAATGCAGTGCATAAAGTCCTGCATATACAGGCCATGTGTGTCAATTAATCCTAACATCGGAGCCTAGGATTTCTGCTTAGGACACAGATTGATGGGTGCAAATTTGCTATCATTTGGTTCGGTGTCGCTTTCATTTTTGGTGGAAGCAGGTTGAGTGAGTTAGACAAGCATCTTTTATTTGAGCAGGAGATGCTTCCCACAAATGGACACTTTTGCGTGACAAGAAAATGACAAGCAAGAATGTAATAAAGGTGCAGGTGATACACTGATAACCTGTGATGAAGGTGAGGATGCACCTGAAAGAAGTCTCATGTATTACCTCACGTGTCACTTCATGGTACATGGTGTGATCTGACAACACTTGCATAGTGGCTGATGAGCAATACACCGCAAAAACTCAAAATCTTTCCAAGAATATTTGTCTTATTTCTTGTCAAAATGTCTAATTTCTAGTCAAAACTAATCTCTTTCCACTTAAAATAAGACTCATCACCTAAAAATTATCTTGTTTTCAGGTAATTTTCACTTGTTTCAAACAAATTTTCACGTGAAATAAGTAGAAAAATCTGCCAATGGAGCAAGTTTTTTGTGCTTGTAATAAGAAAGAAAAACTTGCTCCAGTGGCAGATTTTTCTACTTATTTCACTTGAAAATTACCTGAAAACAAGTTAATTTTTAGGCGATGAGTCTTATTTTAAATGGAAAGAGATTAGTTTTCACTAGAAATGAGACATTTTGACAAGAAATAAGAGAACTATTCTTGGAAAGATTTTGAGTTTTTGCAGTACCACAACAGCTGAAGGTCTGAATGACATCTACAGGAGTAATCAGGATCGAATGTTCAACTAAAACTTTTCCGAATATATTTGATTTATTATCTTCTAATTATCATTAAGTGGGATCTTACCATAAAAAATAATTATGATTATTAAAAAAAACATGTAAAACTAACCATCTTCAAAGTTTTTCATCTGTGTTTAACAACAACCTTAATAATAAAGATATGACACATGGAAGGACCCAAGTATAATGACAACAATAAAATGACAACAAGAGTATTAGGGAAAGAAAACAGAAGGTAAAATTAAAATTTATATTAATTATAAGCTGTTGATGTTTTCTGACTTAGTAGCTTTATTGTGTCTTTCCCCGTGTTTTCAATTGACCAGCTACACAATGGCATCCCAGTGACAATTCTGAGCAATTCTAATTGTCGCTTTTGTAGCTGTTATCCCTGATAATAAAAGACAATATCACTGGCCAGAAAACAGATTTCTTTTTCTTTTTTTATTAATAGTACTATAGCTAGCCTCTAAGTTATCTCGTCTTTATTGTTGTTTTTTTTTTACATTTATTCTATTCTGTAGGAGCTGCTGTTATATCATAATTTCCTGCAAAGGATTTAAAAAAGTATTATTCTGTAAATAATAGCAGCTTGTGCTCACCTGGGAATTGTTGTCATATAACATACTTTGTTCATCTGGGCACAGGCTCAGGACAATGAGCAGCAATAACAATGATCTGTTTACTGGAAACCTGCAAACACAAGGGAGGGGTTTACTGTAAGACAACTGGGCATCAAAGACAAGCACATTGCTTAACACTGTTTCTTTTGTCTCAGCAGCCAACATGAAGTGAAACAAACAGTGCAGAGATTTATAGCCCAGACACACCTGTTGAGGGATTGGCACTGAGTCCTTGTCGCTACCCGACTGACGCCAGAAGTGTGTTCTGCATCCATCATTTCAGACAGCTAGGTACAGCAACAAAATTGGACGAAATATTTAGACCTTTGTTATAGTTGTTTGATGTATTGGTAACAACTGCATGAAATAAATTACACCATTCATCGCAGGTGAAATGTGGGCTGTGACGTTGACAAAAAATAAATGAATAGACTGGTAGACTGTATTGTTTTGATACCAGCAGCTGAAGATGATGTGACAAGGTTATAAGTGTAATTTATGGGGGGGGATTTCAGATTTGGAATGGAGGCTTTTTAATTCACCGGTGCTCATGAGGAGGTATGACTACCTTAAAACACAAATGTAATTCGTCAAGCTGGGGCTCAGACTAGCAGGCACTCCATTTCCCAGGGACCTTTGCACCTGGTTCAAACCTCTGACAATCAAGGTTGGTGTGTTATATGTGTCTGTAATCTCATATTTAGTTGCAGTATGTTTTAGATTTGGAACCATTTGGCATCAACCCCTCACAAACCACATACTGTATGATACTAAATTATTTAATTGTACCTGATTTGTAAGTTTGCTTTTGTCTATTTCAGCACCCGGCCTGAACCTGATCCTGGGCTTGAACCTTGTCCTGATTGTCGGCTGCCTCTTGGTATGTGATCTACCGAGCAAGCCTACCAACTCCTGCCAAATTCTGACTCAGACTGAGGAGACAGAAGCCATGTCAGTTCACTCATACAAAGGAAAAAATGATCAGCTACAGAGGGAGGTTTTAAGATCCAAGTTACTTTCATGAATTAAGTATGGCATGGAAAAAATCTTTTATTTTGGGTGTCTCTATTCAAAGAATAGCACGGTGTAGGGATTGGTCACACCATTTTCGCCAAATGTGGAAACCAATGTACTTGAAGCTTTGTTGTGTTTATTATTTCAAATTATTCTAACTGTGTTTAATGAAATGCTTTTGCAGATCAAAACTACAAGTGTAGGGTTTACTGTGACGTTGAAGTCATGTGAAGGTGGGGAAGTTAGAGTTGCCAGGTTAGGGTTAGGCTTTTTGGGCTTCAAACATCATTAAGTGGTGAAGATTATTTTGCTGATCACACAGTTTATTTTCTGCAATGATCAAAAAGACAATGTAAAAAAAAGCACACAGAATCAGAATCAGAACAACTTTATTGCCAGGTATGGTTTTACACATACTAGGAATTTGTTGTGATGAAGGTGCTTTCTGTTGTGAAACCAACTCCAAGCTGAAAACAATACATGAACCTTGTAATGCTCAGATTTAGTGAAATTCAATAATGATTTTAGGTGTGAGGAGAAATGTTTTAGTCACCTGATGTTGAGATAAAGTTGGTGACTGGGTGCAGTTTCAGAGTTCATAAGGTGAATGGGTATCTGATGACAAACCAGTTGACCAGCTGGATTACAGGTGTGCAGCCAGTGTGTGAAACGAAAGAGAGAGAATGGACAAGGTTGGGTGCAGATAGAGAGAGACAAAACAGAAACACACATTACTCATATCTAAAGGTAGAAAAAAACAAAAACGAAAGCCAATCAGATAGGTGAGATTCAACAATAAACAAAGTTAATCTTTCAGTGAGGCACAGAGGCAGCTACCGTGTCTTTCTTTGTTCACTGAATACACTTTACATGAATGTTTGCTTTTTTACTTTTAGATTTGTGTATGTGTTCAGTGTTGAGTTTAGTTAACCTAGTTTCATGACTTGTTAATATCTGTCAATAATAATAACCCCTCAGTCAGAAGCCTTTAAGAGAAACCCATTGAACCCAGTGAACAGGCTCAGCTTTATCTCTTGTTTCGGCGTGATTTTATTTTCACCTTTTGAAATGTTTATTTCCTTGTTAAATTGTGTTTTAGATTTAAATCTGATGTAACGCTATGGACCAGCTTGTAAGATGCCTTGATGACAGATACAATGAAGAGAGAGTTGGGGCAATAAATGGTCACTCAGGACGGGAGTTGATCCTGAAACTTTCAACTCTGATGCAACATGGTCTCGGTACACTTTACAAAGTTAATTACAATAGTAGAAATAGCAAGTTACTTCACACAAACTGTTTAGGCAATAAATGATCAGAAAAAAAAAATACAGGCCAGGAGAAAGAACAAGTGAAGAACATACAGGGAGATAAATAGGATACTCAGGTTTTGCCAAAACATTGTGTAAGAAGATGTTTCTTAAGAAGTGTTTTAAAAGTTACGATGGAAGTGGATTGTTTGATATGTAGTGGGAGACTGTTCCATAAATAGGGTGCACGGTAGGAGAAGGCCCTATAACCAAATGATTTTTTATTAACTGGGGGAGCAAACAGAAGATGAGGAGAGCGGAGAGGACGGGGTGGAATATATGGTATGAGTAATTCAGATAGGTATGATGGAGCCAGTCCATTCAATGCCTTGTATGTAAGGAGAAGGACCTTGAAATCGGCTCTGGCCGTGACCGGTAACCAGTGGAGAGATTTCAGGACTGGAGTTATATGGCTGTATCTATGGGTTTTGGTCAGTATTCTAGCAGCTGAGTTTTGTACAAGTTGAAGGCTATGAGTTGTGGTGGCGGGAAGACCGGAGAGGAGAACGTTACAGTAGTCTAATCTGAGGATACTAGAGCATGAAGGATAATTTCAGCATTGTGACGGGACAGAACGGGGTGGATTTTGGCGATGTTACGAAGGTGAAAGAAAGCTGATTTGTTTGTTGCTGAAATGACAAACATAGGAGGTTACATTTGTAACCCAAGTTCTCTGAATTGGTGGTTCCATCTGCCTCGAGTTGCTGCACCATCATTGAAACTCTCCCCAACCTTTTTGGAGTAGCTTTGCTGGGGAAAGACATAAAAAGTCCAATGAGACCTTATTGTGACATATTATCCATGGATACATTTGGCCCTTTATACTTAGGGTGTAGAGATTAAACCATAGAAGAACTGACAGTTATTCAACAATATCACACAGCAACAATGTCTGCCTGTGGAAATGTTGTATAATGTCCACTGGATGTTCCCCAATACTACAGTGTTTTCTTAATGTTCCAGGAAAGTTCATTTTTGGTAAGTGTGTAGTTTGTATCTAGGCCTACTACAGAGCCCCTAAATCTTGCAACCATGGGCATCACCAGACACTTTTACTGGGGCACAAGTCCCAGTATGAATGAGCTATGTCCCGTTACAAATTTTATTTGTGCTCTGTCTGTATTTTATTTCTCTTTGAAGTTACATCGTAATGTAGATTGCCTGTTTTGGATGCATGTTAATCAGAGAAAAAAGATAAGAAGGGGAGAAAAGTGATTGACAGACGTCAATCATGGTTACGCAATGACGCAATCAGTGAGTTGGGCACAAATAAGGAAGAAAGCAGGAATAAAAGAAAACAAAATGACACAACTAAAGGACATAGAAATGCTAAGAGTAAAGTAAGAATACTATAGGAATAAGGAGGCTGAGGGGTCTATGGATGGTTGGTTGGCGGTTTTAAAAAGTAAGCACACATTTTTTTATTGCTATTCTGTTGTCCAGTATGTAAGTCCCACTGTTGTGTGAGCATGATATGAGCACATTCTGTATAGCCAGTTGAGAGGTCGAGTGTCACCGTACCATGGAAAGTGCATTGGGTGTACTGTATATGCGTGTGCCTATACAGGTGCTGCTCGACGCGCCCAAACATAAATGGTATGGTTCAGAGTTCAGTCTATTTTATAGGTGTTTGATGAACATGTATCCATATTTACAAAAAAATGTCTGTCATTTAGGGTTGAACCGATTTAACAGTGCCAGAGAGGCCCACCAGGCGTTTGAGTCTGTTAATCAAAGTGTGGTGATCTACTATAGAAGGCAGCACTAAGATCCAGTAGCACCAGGACTGAGAGTTTCTGTGAGATAGAAGATAATACATTTCATGCAGTATTTAAGAATCCACAATATACTGTATCTAACCACAATAACTTGTTAACACAAAACATATATCTTGTATGAGCAAGATAATATTATGATGCATTCCAGGCAGGCGAGTTACGAGTTTGTTGTGTTCCAGGCAAGTTACAAGTCACAACTGCAGCAGCAGCAGCAGCAGCAGCAGCAGCAGCAGCAGCAGCAGCAGCAGCAGCAGCAGCAGCAACAACAACAACAAAAAAACAGTAGTTTGTCATATGTTCTGCAAGCCTTCCCCTAACTGTCAGGGAATAAGGTCAAGGATAGTGTTATTTTGGTGTTTGTTCATTCAAAACAAAAATGACAAAAGCCAAAAATGGTTTTAGAGTGTATGTGGTTTTATTTTTTTATTTTTTTTAACATAAAACACATATCATGACTGAAGTCTAAATTCATCCCAAGCCATGAAAAGGATGTATGATAATACAATATAATGACAATTAAGACACTTGTTTTTAAATCAGACTGTAACCATGCAAGTAACGACACTTATAACGTTAACTGAATTCCCAAACCTTTAAACACACACTGACTGATCACCCAGGAGTTACAAAGTTACTAAAGACATAATTCTCTTGATTACAGTAATGAAAAAGAAAACCCAAAATATGCAGAAGAAATTTGTCAAAATAAGGTTGAGAGATTCAGGTGTCTTCTTAAATCTGCAAACTCTACAGCCTTAACTTTCAGATGTAGGCAAAGGTTGGTATTTGACCTTTGACATCTTGACTTTGTACATGATCACTCCACACACCATGCCAACTGCTGCAAGAAGACACCCAGCGATGAATACCAGGTTCAGGTTCAGATTGGTCACTGGAGAAAAGAGAAACACAATTTGAATTCAGTCTTGTCCAAAGTCTGCTTGAGACTCAAACAAGGCTGAAAAGGAAACACTGCCCATTTTCATACCTGTGGCTGCAGGTGCCTCTGCTGATCTCTTTAAGCGCAAGGGGCCCTGGGAAACAAAGTGGTTGGCGGTCTGGATGATGGCTTCTCTCTTTTGGTGGTGATGCTGGTGATGGCCGCTTGGCCACGTGGAGTTGACGCATCCCCGTGAGCATCTGGTGTTCGAGGATCCTGCTTCACACACCACGACTGAACAGCTGATGTACACCTGCAAACAACAGTAGTCAGACCTCACATACCACCTTACCAAACACATCAAACTATCTCTTTAAGCATTTAGAAATCTGACAGGAGACATTCATAGGTGTTGGTCAAACCTAATTCAATGATTCTCTGCTCACCTGATCATGTAGTCCAATGAACTTGAAGGCCTCCATGCAGAACCTGAACTGGTTCTCGTGAGCAGGAGTATGGACTTTAACAGTTGGCTCCACGATACACCTAGTCAAAGGAACATAAAAAGAAGATTAAAACATTGCAAACACTGCACTTGATGCCTCTACAGTGGCAAAGCAATCACATCCACAGGAGATTTCATTACAAAGCCTAAACAACAAGTTTTCTTACCCATTTTCAATGATGGAGTAGGTTGGGTGGTAGTTGGGGTTATCATAAGGTGTGGCTCTGCAGGACTCAACAAACAGCTCAGTGTTGTTGACTGAGGAGGTGGCTTCTATCTGCATGTAGATCCTGCTCCCCAGGTCGTACTCCAGAGGGTAGGACTGAGGATCAATGCGGGCCTGGTATTGCCCATCAGGGTAGAACTCAAAGTTGTAGGTGAATGTGCCGAAGCCTTTCTCCCACACTGTGACGTCCTTTCTGTGTGCGGTGAAGCCCATTGTCACATTTCCTCGTTTGGGATACTTGCAGTAGAACTGCACTTCCAGCAGGTGCTTCCTGGTGATCACGTCTGCAATGTTGTCAACGGTGGTGATTTCATTCTTGAACATGAGGTTATCATCGTCTTCCTGAAAAGGGTAATGTTCACATGCAGTCAATGAAAACGGAAACATCCAACACTGGTAATGTAATGAAACAAACCACCCTCATTACCTCGATCTGAGTGCCACAAGCATTGAGGGGGACAACGGCGATGACGTGGGTGCTGTTGGAGTGTGTCTGGAGGCTGCAGGCAATGTTGGAGGGATCACTGAGCCGCAGATGATCTTCATGGAGGCCATCAAATGTTGACTTTTCAACATGAACTGTCATTGATGACTCATCACACACCACATGAGCTTTAACTGGAATGAGATATGTATAAAGTTGTGCATGCATTATGAATTATTTTTCATCAAATAACTTCATGCAGACATACGGTATATTAGTAGACATTTAGACAAATGTTAAACACTTATACTTTGCATTCCAATGCATGGCAGCCATATGGCTGTATACCATTTAGCAGGTTAAGTACTGTATTTGGTGAACATTTATACATTTACGGGTGGACTTGCAACACAAAATGTTGACAATGAAGTACACTGTGACTCACCTTGCTCCTTCTCAACATCCACTACAACACACCTCATCTCTGACTGGTAGATGCCAGACCTGAAAAGCATGGGTGAACACAGATGTTGAGATAATGTGAAGATGCAGAAGCCATCAGCATTTCAATCTAACTTGTCAATGATTGTGAATCATTTCACATTTTGGTTGCTAAACAGGTTCCTTAATTTTTCCAATGCTTTCTTAAAACTTCTGTAGACGATTGTATCTCCCATAAGATATCACACTGGACCTCCAGCATTAATTCAGACCAAAACAAATGTGCCATTGGCCACAACCTCCCTCTTGTCTATTATGTTCTCAGCAGTGTTGTGCTAGTTACTCAAAAATAGTAACTAGTTACAGTTACTAGTTACTTCATTAAAAAAGTAACTGAGTTAGTAACTCAGTTACTTAAACCAAAAAGTAATGCGTTACTGAAAAAGTAACTTTTCCGTTACTTTAAAAGGTTTTTTTTTCTAATGCTCCCATTAAATAAAGGTTATGAATTCCCCTCTAACCCCATGTCAGTTCTGTAGCTACTGATGCTGATGAAAAAACGTGTTCTTATCTGTTAAATGTTATCATCATCATGCTGCGTGTCAGCATGCAGGCTACAGCAGCTTGACCCAACAGAACTGCAAAAAAATCTTGAGGATAGGCCTACGTAATAAATTCACTCCAGCGGTTGTTGTTTTTTTTTTTTTTCCCCCTCGATCGATCAGCTGTGTTTACCCAGAGCGGTCGCTCTGTGTTTACCGTTTCAGACGTCCGTCTGTCGGACTCCAACACCGCGGCTGCTCGGTGGAGTGAGTGCTGGTGTGTCTCGCTGTGACTCTGGAGCTGTGTCCCGATTCAGGAGCTGCAGCCTGAACTGACACAGCTTCGGTCTCGGATGCTGCGTTAGCTAACGTCACCTTAGCTCGCCGTCATGCCCTGCTCTGCTCTGACCCAGTCATGGAGCGTGTTTGATTAGGCTGCGTGTGGGACGTTAGAGGGCGGCCACCAAGCGCTTTGTTTCTCACATGTGCTCTGTCCTTTCAATTCAATGAAACTTTATTGATCGCTGAAATGTTATGGGAAGTGTGTGCCGCTGTAAAATCTCACCAATAGGAACGGAAAGGAACGGAGTAACGCAGTGTTTGGTAACGGGAACGGAGTTACTGATTTAAAAAAACAACGCGTTACGTTATTAGTTACTGAAAAAAGTAACGGCGTTACGTAACGGCGTTACTAATAACGCGTTACTACCCAACACTGGTTCTCAGGCAGGAAGGTGTTTCCAGGCCCACTGAAATCGAACCCTAATCCCACAACAAGAGGCACGAGACACAAGAGCTAAGCCACAACCTATGACACTCATGGAGCCAATAAAAGTTTCAAAACTTGTTTGTCCAGTCTTGTTCACAGAGGCATTAATTGTCACCTCTTGGTCTCAACTGTGCGTCATCATTAAGGAGAAATGTCACTTACTGTGAAGTTGGGGTGACATGGTGATGGTAATAGTGACCATGTGTGGTTTGAAAAGTGGTTGCAGCAGACCTGTTTAATATGCAAAACACCTAAGTTATAATTCAGTTCACACAAACTGATTTGTCGCAGGTGAAATGAACCCAGTGCTCACCCTGTCGCTGCTTCAACAGCAAAGCAGATTGGGTAATGATCTCCCAGATCATCTAGGACAGGTGTCCACCTAATGACAAACTCGTCATGTGTGTTCCTGTGCTTGCTGATGTTCATTGGTCCACTGATGATGATATCATATAATCTGTGTGAAAACATAAGAAACCAGATATTGTTTCGTTATCTTCTATGCTAATACATACAACATTTTGTTGCTACAAGACCTCACTGATCACATACTGTAGGTTCATGCTTACGTTGCATACGCAGCTTGAGCTTTGACTCTGATCTCCACTTCTTTGTTGACCTCTGCATGGATGTGTGCTCCATTTTCAGGTGTTGGCTGCAGGAACTTTGGCAAGTAGAGACCCTCCTGACATGAGGGGGCGGGTGGGTCCACTGGAGTTAAACAGAGAAAATTTTAAAAAATCACAGAATGCTTAAACAGGGTTTTCACAGTTTTATCTTAAAATTAAAATTTAATTTGATTTGATTCTGGATGTCAACATCTTTTTAATAGTTTCTACAGGCTCATGTAATGCTACACATCAAAGTTTTCAACATGAATGAATAATGTGGATTACCTCACAGAAATATTGTCAAACATATGAGGACAATAATACTTACCAAGTAAAGAGAACTGCAAAGGTAGTTTACTGAGAGGAGCAGTGTTTGCATACGATGTTGGGTACGGTGTTGTGGTCCAGGTTGTGGTTGTCGGTGCAGTTGTGGTTGTAGTGTGCCACCACCACCACGGTGTTGTGGTCCAGGTTGTGGTTGTCGGTGCAGTTGTGGTTGTAGTGTGCCACCACCACCACGGTGTTGTGGTACTGGCTGTGGTTGTTGTCGTCGGTGCAGTTGTGGTTGTAGTGTGCCACCACCACCACGGTGTTGTGGTACTGGCTGTGGTTGTTGTCGTCGGTGCAGTTGTGGTTGTAGTGTGCCACCACCACCACGGTGTTGTGGTACTGGCTGTGGTTGTTGTTGCAGTTGTGGTTGTCGGTGCAGATGTGGTTGTAGTGTGCCACCACCACCACGGTGTTGTGGTACTGGCTGTGGTTGTTGTTGCAGTTGTGGTTGTCGGTTCAGTTGTGGTTGTAGTGTGCCACCACCACCACGGTGTTGTGGTACTGGCTGTGGTTGTTGTTGCAGTTGTGGTTGTTGGTGCAGATGTGGTTGTTGATGGACCTGTGGTTGTAGAGTGCCACCACCACCACCACGATGATGTGGTTGATGCAGCCATGGTGGTAGGAGTTGCGGTGGTGGTTGACTGTGTGGTTGTAGTGGGCCACCACCATGGGATTGTTGAAGTTGATGGTGTGGTTGTCGTGGGCCAGGAAGTCCATGCTTGTCTTTTTCTCCTCCGTGTCATCAGTGGACTCCTTGAGGAGTGGGATCCATCGGTGTAGGCCAGAGTGATGTGGCCTCGTGGGAAATCCTCCACCACCAACTCAAATGCAAAAACTCTGGCGTTGGCACTGGTGCTTTGGTAGTGTAATGTACAGGAGTCCTAACAATGAGAACATTTTTAGATAAGAGAGTTATAGTATCACTCCAATATTATGCAATGAATTGGTGAACAGATTTTTCAAATGACCTGATCCAAGTGGAAGCCTGAAGGCAGCTGGCAGTTACTGCACTCTACATTAGGGACCATTCCATATCGGCATCGAACTCGGTCACCGTCAGGATCATAGGACATCAGGTTGTATGTCCGTGGGCAGTTCTGAGGAACTCTTGAACAGACACATAAACAAGATTAACAAGAGAAAAAGATCAAAACAGCTGCTGGAGAAGTGTGTTTGGATCTGAATATTGCAGTTTCTTTAAACAATAGCTAGTGGTGAGTAGTTTTAGGGTCAGGAAGAGGCTTACCGGAGGAAAGGTAGAATGGCGATGTCTGGTGATCTGTTTGGTTGTCTGGTGTCAGATCTGTTTCCCAAATCCACATGAGTCATCAGCCTCCAGGACCCCCAGAGAGCCAAGTTGCGCGTTGGGATCCAACAACAGCTAGCTGCCCTGATATGTGTAGAAATGACACTTCAAATACTGAAAGATGCACGGTAGAAGAGTAGAACTAATAATATTTAAATGTAAACAAAAGAGAGAGGAAAAAAACCCACCTCTCTTGAAAAGGTCTATTACTCCAGAGTTTTTTCGTAATGACTGTTTCAGTTTCACACCACTGTGAGTTGTATTGTGGAGCATTGGTGCTCCTGTCCAGCACACCCGTCTGACTTCTTGTGTTTTGGCCACAGTTGTTGTGGTAACAGCTCCAGTAATGGTGGTACTGACACCCATCAAATGTATTCCTGTTTCGAATTATAACCTGTGGAAAATGATCAAATTAAATGTTTGCGTGGATATGAGAACATACTCTGTAAACGTACCCATTAAATCTCTTTATAACCCTTTTTATGGGAGGAATTATATTGTGATCCTTCCTTCAGTTCAATGTCACATCCTGACCAAATGTGTCAGAGTCTGCAGAACAGTCAGTTTCTAACTTTGGCTTTAATTTACAGAGGAGCAGTGGAAAATAAGGGTCCCTCAGTTTATCAGTATAGTGCATAGTTCAATGTTACCTTATATTCCTTCCATTCTACTACAGTTCAGCTTTATCTAAACAAGCAAGCATGGGTAAGTGCTTTACTGATTAAAATTAAATTTACTGATCATAATAACAATAGATCACACAATCAGAGTATGGCAATAAAAAGAAATCATCAGCTCACATCATCTGTAGTGAGTGACAGAATCATTCCACTCACCCTATGTGATCCATCTGAGTTTCTTCCTTTGTAGGTGAAGGTCACAGTTCCACCAAAGTGATGTGATGCAGACACCAGTGAGACCAGGAGCAGCGAAAGCAAGAGCACCAGTGCTGAAGCCATGATGCCCAGAACTTACCTCTGCTGCTCACATCCACCTGCAGCATCTTTATATACACCCACAGACCTGGAAGAGAATCTGCACACGATCGTATCAGATTTAATGGCATGCATACAATGTTTGAGAACAATGTTCCAAGTTCCAAAAACAGGTTTTACTGAACAAAAACATTTTGTTATGTGAACACTTTTTTGTGTGAAAATCTTCAAACTGAAAGTGAAATGCACATAAAATTGCCTTCGGCATGGATTTTTGACATTATTTGTTTTGTTTATCTACTCTACTGTAAGTACAATCATTGGATGGTACAGGCAGTTAAAAAGTCTAATCAAATATTTGGTTTCTGAAATCCTAAAATGACATCATCAGTCAACACCACATCTTTCTCATTCTTTATAGTTTAATCGTGTGCAATCAATCAGAAAAATACTTTTTCTCCTGTCAGTCAGCAGGGTGTTGTAGGATGTAGGCAGGCAGATACGCTTCTTTGTTTTTCCTTTTTCTTTTTGGTGCTCATGTGCTCAGTGATTAAAAAGCACCCTCAGGGGAAGAAAATGGTTTGTCCACTCTCAACTTATGACATGAAAAAAGAAAAGCATTTTAAATGCGCTTCAGTCAGGCATCGTAAGTGAGCCATATATAAATATATTTCATTAGCCATGTGAAAGCAACATTTAAAAAAAGATTCAGCAGTTGATTCTTTAGATCATTATGTTGTTGTTGTTGTTGTTGTTGTTGTTGTGTGACTGGTAGGCTACTAGCAAGCAACACTTTGTTCTAATGTGTGACAACGCCACTCTCTTTAAGGGGAGAGACCCTGAACCACATGCAGTGTGAATATACTCTGGACTTGCAGCAAAACTACACAAAACCATGTATAATATTCCCCCATACTGCTCATCTGCTGCAATCCAAGTGTCCTGAGAGGATAGTCCAGAGTTTACTCAAAAGGACGTCATTTAGGCCATTTTTACAGCCTTAACAGTCCTGTATTGCACTCTGACGTTCATGCACGTGGACGTGAGAGCATGCCCCAAACAATTTCAATACAGGACTGTTTTGGCTGTAAGCCAGTCTATGCATTCAGTTAACAGATGGACATACAAAAGAGAGCACACATGCCATGGATGCAAAATGGCTAGCGGACTACCTTCAACACCGTCTTCGGCAGATACAGGTTCAAGCAACTCCCTTTAGGAATCATATCTGCACAAAAAAGAAGGGTGGATGAGGCCTATGAAGGACTTCACGACGTTGCAGCCATCATAACGACCTCCTGGTATATGGCCACACCAAGAAGGAACATGATGCACACTTGTGTGCCATGTTGGAAAGAACTAGAGAGAGAGGGATAAAGCTCAATGAGAACAAAAGTAACAAGGTCAAGGCCGTCAGAGAAATGGCTCCCCCGCGCAAAAAAGGAGAGCTGGAGACTATATTGGGCATGGTCACTTACCTCTCCATGTTTGCCCCCAGACTTTCAAAGGCAACAGCTCCCCTCAGACATCTGTTAAAGGAGAACAATGAGTTTGTGTGGGACTCAAAATCATGACACAGCTTTTCAACAAGTGAAAGATCTTCTGACACAGGAACCTGGCCCTGTACTCACATACTTTGACCACAGAAAGGATGGAAAACTGCAAGGTGACGCATCAAAATGCAGGAGCCACGCTGCTCCAGGAAGAGAAACCAGTTGCATCCAAAGCACTGAATGAGACAGAAGAAACTATTCTTAGATAGAAAAAGAGCTATATGCAGTTCTTTTTGGATGCAAACGGTTTCATTAGTACCTATGGTTGCCAGCTGGTTGTCGAATTGGACCACAAAGCACTGGACTCAATCATGTGGAAGCATCTGGCAGCGGCTCCCTGATGACTTCAACGCATGATGCTGCAACTACAGTGATTTGACATCGTCGTCACACACAAGCCTGGAAAACAAAACCAGTTCCAGACACACTTTCTAGAAAGCCGATTGAGTGCAATGAGACCTCACTGAGTTAAGGTATGAACTAAAACACACTTAGTAACGCAATAGTAAGGTAAAGGTAAAGGTACTTTATTAGTCACATATACAGTTGTACAGGTGAAAGTCTCTCTCTGCATTTAACCCATCCCTGAGGAGCAGTGGGCAGCCACAGAGCGGCGCCTGGGGACCAAGTCCAGATCTTAAGCCAGTGCTTTGGTCAGGGGCGCTGACTGGAGAATTAGCTTTTGGTGGTGGGGGAAACCGGAGTACCCGGAGGAAACCCACGCAGACGCAGGGAGAACATGCAAACTCCACACAGAAAGGACCTGGGCGGCCCGGGATTCGAACCCAGGACCTTCTTGCTGTGAGGCAACAGTGCTAACCACTGCGCCACCGTGCCACCTGCGCCGCCTATGATAACAAAATGGCAGAGATCAGAACTGCCACAGCCCAAGATGAGCAACTCTCAATGTTTAGGCGGGTCATCACCTCAGGGTGGCCTGACTCACACAAGAAATATCATGCTGCTATTTTGTCAACACGGGAACCACAGGGACGAGATATCAGAGAGACAAATAGTATACTGCTAAAAGGAGAAAAAAAATCACCATGTCCCACTCATTCAGATCAGAAATGCTTTCATGCATTCACACAGGACACTTGGGAATTGAAAAAAATGCAAACAACGAGCGAGAGATGTACTATTCTGGCCCAGGATGGGTAGAGAGATAGAGGCGTTGGTACCATAGAATCTTGCAACATCTGCTTGGAGCGACACAACTCCGCCCAAAAGGAGCTGATGATTTCACATCCTATTCTGGAGTGACCTTCGCAGGTGATAGCCACAGATTTGTTCACATGAAACAATCACCAGCCTCACATCCAACACAATCATCCAAAAACTCAAGGTTTTGTTTGATAGCTTTGAAATACCACTGACACTAATTAGTGACAATGCACCATAGACTGTAAAAAAAAATATGGACATAGCATCCATGACATCACCCATTGGCTTTGGGGAGTCCTTTTTGTGACTCAAATATGGCGGGCTTGAACAGCACCATGTTGGATTTACCAGCCGAGAACCCGCCCATGCACTGGCCTCGAAGCAGCGGTCTCCGGACCTGCTCAGACCTGTCACTCAGCGTTTCCGCTGGCGAGAATTTTAAACCTAATAATAGTAAAATGGTAGTTGGTAAAAAAAAATCACCCCCTTCAGAGTGTGTGCGGGGGTAGAAGCTATTGGTTGAGAACAAAAACCGTAATTGCACCAGGATTTGATCATGTTTATTTAGGATGTGTTAGCGATTTTATCATGGGGGTCTATGGAGACATGTTGCTTTCTGACACCAGCCCCAGAGGAAGCCGAGGGGATTGCAGTTTTTTGAATGCGGAAGTGAGCTTTACTTCTTAGACTGACAACTGCCCCCTTGGATTGGACCTTGTTATAGCTCAAGGGAGTTCAAAGAACTCGTGCATGGGACTTTGAGCATATCACAAGCAGCCCACTGTACCCACAGAATAATGGGTTAGCTAAAAAGACTGTCCAAACAGCCAAAACCTTCATGGACAAAGCACATGCACAGCGGACAGACCCCTACCTGGGTCTATTGGAATATAGGAACACGCTGGTTGATGGACTGAAATCGGCAGCACAGCTGTTGATGAGCAGGCGTCTGCACTCAATCCTTCTGTCAAGTGAGAAACAACTTGAACCAGAACTTGTCTGCCGCAGCACAGTTCACAGCCAGAGGGAGGTTTGTCAGACAAGGCAAACAGTATTCTGTGATAGGATTGCACAAGCCCAATCTGCCCTGCCAGCAGAAGCTGCAGTCTTTTTCCAACTGCCAAATAGAAAATGGGAGTCTGCAACAGTTGTAGATTCAGCAGGCTTCATACAACATCCTCACAGAAGGATCTGGAGGCCATCGACCATGTTTCCCAGGAATGACAAAGTCAAGTTTGTGTTATGAAGCTGTGCATGGACGGACGGAGGAGTCATGCAAAACAGGAAATGCTGCTGATAAATTACTGACTTGAATGAGCCACACATAAAGTGAGGGATGGATTACTGTTGAAAGATGCATGACTTATCCCATCAGTGATGCAGACTGATGTGTTAGCCAAACTTCACTAGACTCTGTGGTGACCGGGTCTCAGAATGAAATGGTGCTGAAATGTTGAACATATCTACTAGAGAGACATATTCACTCTGCACACTCCAGCATGTTATTTTAGCTAAAGGAGCCTGTTGAACAGCCACACCCACCACAGCAGCAATTCCACTCAGTTGTTGAACAATAAGAAAGATCTACATTTCTTAAGTTTCTTGTATCTGTACTTTCTAGTACTTCTAGTACATTTGTTCTGTTTGGTTCCTGCTTTTGAGGATATTTTCACATCACAACAAATGACAAAAGCCAAAATAGGTGTAATAGAGATTTATTTTTCCATAAAGCACATACATCGTAGGCGAAGTTGCATCAGCATCTTCAATGCATTTTAAATCAGACAGCAGTAAATATAAATTGAAGCAGTTAATCATCAGTGTTTGTTTTTTCCACTTGCAAAGACATAATTTTCCTGATTCCAGTATTTCGATTTAAACGCATACTGTATAGCTGTTGTCAATTGTAAGATTGTGAACATAAAAATCCTTTATTTAATTGTGAATATTAAGAGAAACACAAACACCCAAATTATGCAGAAGAAATTTGTCAAAATAAGGTTGAGAGATTCAGATGTCTTCTTAAATCTGCAAACTCTGCAGCCTTAACTTTCAGATGTAGGCAATGGTTGGTATTTGACCTTTGACATCTTGACTTTGTACATGATCACTCCACACACCATGCCAACTGCTGCAAGAAGACACCCAGCGATGAATACCAGGTTCAGGTTCAGATTGGTCACTGGAGAAAAGAGAAACACAATTTGAATTCAGTCTTGTCCAAAGTCTGCTTGAGACTCAAACAAGGCTGAAAAGGAAACACTGCCCATTTTCATACCTGTGGCTGCAGGTGCCTCTGCTGATCTCTTTAAGCGCAAGGGGCCCTGGGAAACAAAGTGGTTGGCGGTCTGGATGATGGCTTCTCTCTTTCGGTGGTGATGCTGGTGATGACCGCTTGGCCACGTGGAGTTGACGCATCCCCGCGAGCATCTGCTGTTCGAGGATCCTGCTTCACACACCACGACTGAACAGCTGATGTACACCTGCAAACAACAGTAGTCAGACCTCACATACCACCTTACCAAACACATCAAACTATCTCTTTAAGCATTTAGAAATCTGACAGGAGACATTTATAGGTGTTGGTCAAACCTAATTCAATGATTCTCTGCTCACCTGATCATGCAGTCCAATGAACTTGAAGGCCTCCATGCAGAACCTGAACTGGTTCTCGTGGGCAGGGGTATGGAGTTTAACAGTTGGCTCCACGATACACCTAGTCAAAGGAAAATAAAACAAGATCAGAACATTGCAAACACTGCATGTGATGCCACTACAGCAACAGAGCAATCACATCCACAGGAGATTTCATTACAAAGCCCCAACAACAAGTTTTCTTACCCATTTTCAATGATGGAGTAGGTTGGGTGGTAGTTGGGGTTGTCATAAGGTGTGGCTCTGCAGGACTCAACAAACAGCTCAGTGTTGTTGACTGAGGAGGTGGCTTCTATCTGCATGTAAATCCTGCTCCCCAGGTCGTACTCCAGAGGGTAGGACTGAGGATCAATGCGGGCCTGGTACTGCCCATCAGGGTAGAACTCAAAGTCGTAGGTGAATGTGCCGAAGCCTTTCTCCCACACTGTGAGGTTCTTTCTGTGTGCAGTGAAGCCCATTGTTACATTTCCTCGTTTGGGATACTTGCAGTAGAACTGCACTTCCAGCAGGTGCTTCCTGGTGATCACGTCTGCAATGTTGTCAACAGTGGTGATTTCATTCTTGAATATGAGGTTATCATCGTCTTCCTGAAAAGGGTAATGTTCACATGCAGTCAATGAAAACGGAAACATCCAACACTGGTAATGTAATGAAACAAACCACCCTCATTACCTCGATCTGAGTGCCACAAGCATTGAGGGGGACAACGGCGATGACGTGGGTGCTGTTGGAGTGTGTCTGGAGGCTGCAGGCAATGTTGGAGGGATCACTGAGCCGCAGATGATCTTCATGGAGGCCATCAAATGTTGACTTTTCAACATGAACTGTCATTGATGACTCATCACACACCACATGAGCTTTAACTGGAACAAGACATGCATGAAAGTCGTGTTTGTAAATATAATACATGAATGATTATTTTCATTTTATCATTATCATTTATCATATATATAGCGTCATACAGACATATTAATATCTTAATATTGCAATTTGTCAGTACCAAAGACCTGTGTCTAAATTTGAAAGTGTATCATGTTTATATCTTTTTGCCTCTGAAGGGTCAAGAATTGCCTTCAGAATGCAGCTTGAAGTTTGATTGAGTAAGTGAAATTTATTTTAAAGACATAAGTTGAACACTCATAGTTTGCTCTCCAATGCATGGCAGTCACACAGAGAAAAATAGGGGTACAGAAGGGGGACATTTCTGTACTTAAAGGTACAGTTCTGTCCTACTTTAGCTTATAGGGCCATTATTGTACTCCAGAATACCTATATGTACCTTTTTGGGATAGAAAAGACACATGTTCCAGAATGGCAAAAGGTACTTATAGGTACTCCTAATGTTGGTTGTGGTGGTAGCGGTACCGGAAATAAACTCATTCACCCATAAAAGACGTGCTAACCAATTTGTCAAGCAGTTGTCAAGTGGTTTTCAGGCAGTTGTCAATCTATTGGCGAAGCGGTTAGCATAGTTGCCTCATGGTGCAGGGGGTTGTGGGATCAATCCTCACTCAGGACAGGTCACAGAGTAAACATACACACTGGCTGCTGGGTGCTCAATTGTACTTTAACTGGTACATTTTGAAAAGGTACAAAAATGTACCGGCACCAATCGGTACAAAATTGTCTCCAAAAAAGGTACACCTGGAGTGACAATGGTTTGTACCCTTTTGAGTACATTTCCATACTTCTATTTTTTTCTGTGGCATATACACGTTAGCAAGTTAAGTATTTGGTGAACATTTACAGGTGGACTTGCAACACCAAATGTTGACAGTGAAGTACACCTGTGACTCACCTTGCTCCTTCTCAACATCCACTACAACACACCTCATCTCTGACTGGTAGATGCCAGACCTGAAAAGCATGGGTGAACACAGATGTTAAAAATCCTAAACCCACAACAATAGCCAAAAGATAGGGTTAATTTTTAAAAATCCAGCCAAAACATATAACACTGAAATGACTATGAGCATTGTGGACTAATTTCCATCTCTGGTCTCAACTGTGCGTCATCATTAAGGTTTTTCCCTCTACCGCCTTGCTTGAACATGAATTTTGCTGAACCTCAAACACAGAGAAATGTCACTTACTGTGAAGTTGGGGTGACATGGTGATGGTAATAGTGACCATGTGTGGTTTGAATAGTGGTTGCAGCAGACCTGTTTAATATGCAAAACACTTACATTATGATTCAGTTCACACAAACTGATTTGTCGCAGGTGAAATGAACCCAGTGCTCACCCTGTCGCTGCTTCAACAGCAAAGCAGATTGGGTAATGATCTCCCAGATCATCTAGGACAGGTGTCCACCTAATGACAAACTCGTCATGTGTGTTCCTGTGCTTGCTGATGTTCAGTGGTCCACTGATGATGATATCATATAATCTGCGTGAAAACACAAGAAACCAGATATTGTTTCATTATCAGTGATGTAATCTTCTATGTTAATATATACAACATTTTGTTGCTACAAGACCTCACTGATCACATACTGTAGGTTCATGCTCATACCCGTCGCCGAGGGCGGGCCATAGGGGGCCTGGCCCGCCCTCAGAAATGCTTGTGCCCCCCCACGCACAGATCTTTAAAGAAAAAAAAATGTATCATAGATAATTTTGTTTCAAGAATATTGATGTTGCATTATTTATCAGTAAGACATGAAGAAGCAATGGTGTAATTTTGTTTGATTGGTGGGAATACAGTAGCCTACAACAGCCTTTCACGGCAGTAAAATAAATTAGGCATGACGTCAATATAGCCGATAGCCGACAGCCGCGCGTTTTGAAAGTGAAGGCTTCCTATTTCTTTGCCGGTTCATCGTGGTTAAAAAGCCCTGGAACAGTCTGCTCTGCAAAATTGGATATTAAACCGTGATGTTGTTGCTGGAGAAGGGACTGGACGACAGTCTGAACCCATAGTAGCTCTGTGGTGCTCGACCCTGGCAGGACCTGCAGCGGCCACGGAGCGCAGCCTACCTGGGCCACAAACACTGCCCAGTCGCTCTGACCTGGCAGTCGGCACGGACAAATAGGTGTTGAAGACATGGAGTAAAAAAGTTTGGTTGAAAAAAAAGAAATGAGGACAGCGCTGCCTCTACACAAAGTAGGTTCAAAAGGCCGTGTGTCGTGCGTGCCTGCTCTGTGTTTATGTGAAACAGAGACAGAGAGAGAGAGAAAGTGTCAAAAGGCATCCCTCTGCCGACTGCTTTGAAATGCACCCGCCGTGGTGCTTTTACAGTTTGAGATGCTTCTTCTCATGTTGCATGTTGCACATTACTTCAAACTGTATGCGTCAGTGCTGCGCAAATATACAATAGGATTTGTTTCCTATTCATCCATCACAAACGAATAGATCTTTAGCAATATCGAATTTCCCCCCCCCCCCCCCCCCCCCCCCCCGGCGTCTCCTCGCAAACCCGTCGGAAATTGTGCCCCCCCATGCATTCTATATGCCCTCCTTAACCCTCAAGTCTGGCGACGGGTCTGTTCATGCTTACGTTGCATACGCAGCTTGAGCTTTGACTCTGATCTCCACTTCTTTGTTGACCTCTGCATGGATGTGTGCTCCATTTTCAGGTGTTGGCTGCAGGAACTTTGGCAAGTAGAGACCCTCCTGACATGAGGGGGCGGGTGGGTCCACTGGAGTTAAACATAGAACATTTTTTAAAAATCACAGAATGCGTAAAGGGATAGTTCAACATTTTGGCAAATTGGCCCATTGCCATAAGCGCTATAGTCATAGCAGTAGGTTCGTTACCTTTAATTGTAGGTGTAAGCTATTTTTAGTACGGCGGAGCGGAGCAGCAGGCTGCTCAGGGCGGTTACATGCTGCTATTCCGACATGCCGCTATTTCGACATTGACTTCTAATTGTCGGATTAGCGGCATTAACATTATTTTTCAAGCGTCCCACTGTTCCGACATTTTTTTTTCATTGTCGGAGTAGCGGCACTTTACTATTTTTTTCAAACATTCCGCTTTTCCGACATTGACACCGGCAGCAGCGCACACTGATCTGCAGCTACTGAGACTGATATTATTCTGTCACCTGTTAACCAGGTTGACGGTGTTTGGTTTTGTTTTTTTGCTGAAGGGTGTGTGTGCCGAGCGGACCCGAGAGACACGCATCTATAGGCTTATTATGGGACTAGGCTTTTAGAACAAACCTTATGCCGGCAAAAATGGAAAATAGTCTGACTCCAATATAATAAAATGGTTCTGTTGTTTGGCCACTGTTTAGAATCATAATATAGGCTACTGTAAGGAAAGAATCGGATCCATATGAGAGGATTATTTCCTAAACGGCCTCTCATAGATCCAGAGCAGCATTCATTTACAAGTTTAATCAGCACCAATTAAACTTCTTATTAATAAACGTAAACAGTCTATAACTCGGGTCAGGTCGGACCACAGGCTTTTTTTTTTTCTTTCTTCTGCAGGAGTAACAAGGTGTGCAGGTGTGTGTGTGTGTGTGTGTGTGTGTGCACGTGAGAGAGAGAGAGAGAGAGAGAGAGAGAGAGAGAGAGAGAGAGAGAGACGGTGCGCCGTGTCTGTATGGGACAGGCTACAATACAGAGGCTCGCGTGACACCAATATAAACAAAAACAAAGGACTTGTATGTTAAAATCCAATGTTCAGCAGCAGGGAACAGCAACCACAAATTATAATCTATCATGCAACCATTTTTCAACTTTGGCCACCAGGCCCAGACGCTCAGCTGCAGGCTTCTGTGTCGGAATAGCGGTAGCCTACCAAAAAGTGTCGGATTACCGGTATGTCTAGATAGAGGGATGTCGGAATAGTGGCATGTCTAAATAGAAACATGTCGGGATAGCGGGATGTCTGAACGAGCGGACCCCGCTCAAGGTTTATTCTATGGAGGCTAATGGAATTTCTTGGTTTCCCTCATCAAACTCATCAAATACAAAATCCCCAAACTCCAAAACGCTTTTGTGGACAAGTTGTGACCTGCACAACCACCACGCTATGAGATAATAACGGAACGATACGAAACGGAGCCGTTTTCGAGGTAAATCTACAGGGTAAATGCGGAGACTGCTTGCTGAAAAACTGTCCCTGAACGCAACGCGCATCAGCGGTTTTGCATGTATTTACCTCTGAAACGGCTCCGTTTCGTAACATTCCGTCATTATCTCATAGCGTGGTAGTTCTGCAGCTCACAACGTGTCCACAACAGCCCTTTTGAGTTGCTGGGTTGTGTAGCCTATTTGATGAGTTTGATGAGGGAAACCAAGAAATTCCCTTAGCCTCCATAGCGTAGCCCTGAGCAGCCTACTGCTCCGCTCCGCCGTACTGAAAATATCTCACACCTACAATTAACGAACCTACTGCTATGACTATAGCGATTATGGCAATGGGCCAATTTGCCAAAATGTTGAACTATCCCTTTAAACAGGGTATTCACAGTTTTTTACGTTTCTACAGGCTTATGTAATGCTACACATCAATGTTTTTCAACATAAATGAATAATGTGGATTACCTCACAGAAATATTGTCAAACATGTATGAGGATAATAATACTTACCAAGTAAAGAGAACTGCAAAGGTAGTTTACTGAGAGGAGCAGTGTTTGCATACGATGCTGTGTATGGTGTGGTGGTCCAGGTTGTGGATGTCGGTGCAGCTGTGGTTGTCGTTGCAGCTGTTGTGGTTGTAGGTGTAGCTGTTGTGGTTGTCGTTGCAGCTGTTGTGGTTGTAGGTGTAGCTGTTGTGCTTGTCGGTTCAACTGTGGTTGTCGTTGCAGCTGTTGTGGTTGTCGGTACAGCTGTGGTTGTCATTGTGGTTGTAGGTGTAGCTGTTGTGGTTGTCGGTGCAGTTGTGGTTGTCGTTGCAGCTGTTGTGGTTGTCGGTACAGTTGTGGTTGTCGTTGCAGCTGTTGTGGTTGTCGGTGGAGCTGTTGTGGTTGTCGTTGCAACTGTTGTGGTTGTCGGTGTAGCTGTGGTTGTCGTTGCAACTGTTGTGGTTGTTGTTGCAGCTGTTGTTGTGGTTGTCAGTGCAGTTGTGGTTGTCGGTACAGCTGTGGTTGTCGTTGCAACTGTTGTGGTTGTCGGTGTAGCTGTGGTTGTCATTGCAGCTGTTGTGGTTGTCGGTTCAACTGTGGTTGTCGTTGCAGCTGTTGTGGTTGTCGGTGTAGCTGTGGTTGTCAGTGCAGTTGTGGTTGTCGGTACAGCTGTGGTTGTCGTTGCAGCTGTTGTTGTGGTTGTTGGGGCAGCTGTGGTTGTAGAGTGCCACCACCATGAAGTTGAAGGCGATGGTGTGGTTGTCGTGGGCCAGGAAGTCCATGCTTGTCTTTTTTTCCTCCCTGTCATCAGTGGACTCCTTGAGGAGTGGGATCCATCGGAGTAGGCCAGAGTGATGTGGCCTTGTGGGAAATCCTCCACCACCATCTCAAATGCAAAAACTCTGGCGTTGGCACTGGTGCTTTGGTAGTGTAATGTACAGGAGTCCTAACAATGAGAACATTTTTAGATAAGAGAGTTATAGTATCACTCCAATATTATGCAATGAATTGGTGAACAGATTTTTCAAATGACCTGATCCAAGTGGAAGCCTGAAGGCAGATGGCAGTTGTAGCACTCTAAACCAGGGACCATTCCATATCGGCATCGAACTCGGTCACCGTCAGGATCATAGGACATCAGGTTGTATGTCCGTGGGCAGTTCTGAGGAACTCTTGAACAGACACATATTGGAGAAATGTGTTTGGATATCAGGAGGAAATTCTCAAATTTTGCTGATTCCTTTAAAAAATAGCTAGTGGTGACTAGTTTCAGGGTCAGGAAGAGGCTTACCGGAGGAAAGGTAGAATGGCGATGTCTGGTGATCTGTTTGGTTGTCTGGTGTCAGATCTTGTTCCCAAATCCACATGAGTCATCAGCCTCCAGTGAGCGACTGCGTTGCGTGTTGGGATCCAACAACAACTAGCTGCCCTGATATGTGTAGAAATGACACTTCAAATACTGAAAGATGCACGGTAAAAGAGTAGAACTAATAACATTTAATTGTAAACAAAAGAGAGAGAGGAAAAAACCCACCTCTCTTGAAAAGGTTTATTACTCCAGAGTTTTTTCGTAATGACTGTTTCAGTTTCACACCACTGCGAGTTGTATTGTGGAGCACTGGTGCTCCTGTCCAGCACACCCGTCTGACTTCTTGTGTTTTGGCCACAGTTGTTGCGGTAACAGCTCCAGTAATGGTGGTACTGACACCCATCAAATGTGTTCCTGTTTCGAATTATAACCTGTGGAAAATGATCAAATTAAATGTTTGCGTGGATATGAGAACATACTCTGTAAACTTACCCATTAAATCTCTTTATAATTCTTTTTATGGGAGGTGTGCCCTAAATTAAGGAATTATATCGTGATCCTTCCTTCAGTTCAATGTCACGTCCTGACCAAATGTGTGGCAAGAGTCTGCAGAACAGTGAGTTTCTAACTTTGGCTTTAATTTACAGAGGAGCAGTGGAAAATAAGTGTCCCTCAGTTTATCAGTATAGTGCGTAGTTCAATGTTACCTTATATTCCTTCCATTCTACTACAGTTCAGCTTTATCTAAACAAGCAAGCATGGGTAAGTGCTTTACTGATTAAAATTAAATTTAGGCTACTGATCATAATAATAATAGATCACAAAATCAGAGTATGGCAATAAAAAGAAATCATCAGTTCACATCAGAGTTTTTTCGTAATGACTGTTTCAGTTTCACACCATTGGTGCTCCTGTCCAGCACACCCCACTGACTTCTTGTGTTTTGACCACAGTTGTTGAGGTAACAGTACCAGGAGTGGTGGTACTGACACCCATCGAATGTGTTCCTGTTTTGAATAATTACCTGTGGAAAATTATTTATATATATTTATATATTTATATATATATATATATATTTGAAATTGCTAAACAAATAATAGGAAAAAAAACTTAAAGGGCCAACGAGGAGTTTCTATTCGGTTATAAAACAGTCTCACGTTAATGTGGATGAATCTACGCTACCCACACTTGTTAATGGCTCCATTTTCGATCAATATATCGTTTTGTCTCTATCATTATTTTGTTATTATTAGTGGTGGCGGAAATGCTGGTCGAGCCGACCAGCACTTATTGCTTTCGGTTTCGCGGACGCAAATGAGAATAACGGCGATTCGGGCGGCGTTATGGTCGGAAAATAACTGAACCTCTTTGAACCTCTGACTTTAATCCTTGATGAATGAAAACATGAGTCCGTCTTGCGCCGGTGGAGGAATTCTACGGTGCGCGCGGAGGCAGCATGAAAACACTTCGCTTCTCCAAAACTCCTCGTTGTCCCTTTAAGAAGCAGTCAATTTTTAAACTAAAATGTACATATTGTAAAATTAAATATACCTACCAGAATACTCATGATAACAAAAAGCAATGATTTAAATAACAATTACTGTATAAAATCAGAGGGGATCTCTTGAATATGACAAAAAAAATAACCAAACAAACAAACGAAAAAAACCTCTGTTCTCATCATCTGTGTTACAGAGTAATCATTTCACTCACCCTATGTGATCCATCTGAGTTTCTTCCTTTGTAGGTGAAGGTCACAGTTCCACCAAAGTGATGTGATGCAGACACCAGTGAGACCAGGAGCAGCGAAAGCAAGAGCACCAGTGCTGAAGCCATGATGCCCAGAACTTACCTCAGATGCTCTGCTGCTCACATCCACCTGCAACATCTTTATATAGCGTACACCTTGAACCTGCAACAGAAGCTCCACACTGTCCTGTTCATTTCAATGGCATGCAAACAATGTTGAACAATGAGAACATAGTTCCTAATCCAAAAACTGGTTTTCATTGAGCAAGAATATATTGTATGCCTTTTTGAAAGTCAATGTATATTACCATTGGCTTGTGTTTTGATTATTCTCATTAGGGGTATTCAAATTTTAAAACTTTGAATATTTCTACCAAAGCAACAGTACATGCTACAGTTTTGAAACTTCACCAAAATGTTCCCCCAATACTGCTGAAACCTTTGTTCATTTAGACTCAATACAAGTTCATCGCTCTGTTTTTTTCAAAATCTGTAAAATGTGTAAAACCTCCCACAATTTTTGCTCAATTGACACGAAACTTGAGAACATCTTCAGGCTTTCCTCCACAAACGATCCACACAGATTTTTTATTCATCGAAAATTGAGCCTACAGTGCATGAAAACGCTTGACTGTAAACACTACTGTAAACATAGTATACCACATATGCACTGATTCAGGCTGAGTTTGGATCGAGTTTGGGTCAAGGATCACTCGTTGGCTTCTTTTTTTAGGGTGAATATTAGACTTGGATTGGGTCAGGTCTGGGCTTCAACTGTGATTCGGACTGTTGGATTTTAATTTTCAGCCCTGTTGATCTCTCCTCCATAGACTTTTTATTTTTATTTTTGTAGGCACTATGAGGAGTTTCCAAAAGCGAAGTGTTTTCACCCTACATTTCCCATGAGTCTCCACGCACACAGTGAAAAGACGGACGAAAGCGAAAGCATTTCCCAAGAATGTTTTCATTAATCAATCGAAGACGATCAGGTACCGTCGTAGTTTTGACCATAACTGATACCAACTAGCATTCTGGCAGCATTATTCCCATGACCCGCCAGGCAGCGTCCAGGAAACCGAAACTAGGAAATGCTGGGCGAGCCGACCACTAGGCTAAACAATAATATCAAAATGACCATGAAGACAAAACTTTATATTTATTGAAAATAGACCCATTAACAAGTGTGATTAATGTAGATTCATTCATGAGGCTCTTTTATAACCAAAACAAAACTCCTCAGGGTCTCTTTAATTTCTGACCAATAAGATAAGAGTTTGTTAGCATTTGTTGACAACTTGGACCATTTGGAACTGTTACCGTGTGTGAACACAAACAGGCCCCAAAAAAGAATGCAACAGTTGTATCAGTTAGTTGCTGAATCAGAACAAAGCAGGTGTGAATATGCCCTAAATAATATAAATAACTAGAAAATTTCCTCTTGGGAAATTTTGAAAGGGCACCGGAGCTACTGCCGTTCTAACCATCTCTGTCAACATGGGAATCAAACCCACGATCTTAAGGTCAAGACAGAGCTGATCAGACACATGATCATCTTTCTATAAGCACTGATATGGAGGAGCTGTAATCACATGAGGTTAACTGTGTTAGAGTGTGAGAGATGATGTGTTTGTGTGTCTTTAACTGTAATCACAGGAAGTTACCTGTGTGTGTTAGAGTGTGGGAGAGGAATGCGCGCTGACGCGCGCATTTGTATGTTACCTGTGTGTTTTTAATGTGTGTGTGTGTGTGTGTGTGTGTGCGTGTGTGTGTGTGTGTGTGTGTGTCTATAACTGTAATGACATGAAGCTGGTTCTAGAGTCTGTGTGTGTGACTGAGCTGCATCCTGTATCAGTCTGATTTAGCTGTGTGTCTGTGTTTACAAACATCTTAACGAGCTCCAGGTGGATTGTTTATGGAGTTAACGACCCTGGCCTGAGGATCAGAGGTTACCATGACAACTTGAGCTGGTTGCCCATGACGATAGGGGCTCCCAGGCTGAGGCAGACAGAAACGTCGAGAAAAAGACCGATTTTCTGCCTCTGCACTGGTCTCGCATTTAGGCTTATTCTGACAAAACGGTAGCTCCTATCAGAACAAAACACGGATCAACGGTGCCCTAAGGCCTTCCTGAAAATTTTGGTACGATTTGGTGTTTCTACAGTAAATATTTTGGCGACACGGGCAGTTTTAAAACATCGGTCCGTTCTGCTCCTCTCAGAAAATTTTTGTATTGGAGTCAATGAGGCGAAGAGACAGACATGGTCGCACTCAGAGGCTGCTAATTCAAATTCTGTAAGTCTCTCTGATATTTTGAACACATTGTGGGAGACACAACAAGTTTGTCTACAAAACTGTGAAAAAATTATGTGTGTACAGTGTAAATTGTGTCCAAGAGGAGTGTGGAAAGAGAAAGATTCAGGAGTTATTCAGGGCTTTCCCCCCACTCTAGCTGATGACATCACGCACTCTAGCACGAACATTCCGTGCAATACACACCCATTATAATCTCATAATTTCTCCAAAAATGATCATGATCATTGATCAGGGATTGATCAAAAACTATACAACCTATCAAAACGTGGAGTAATACACCAATACACAAGACTTGTGTCTACTATTTAAAGTTTAAATGGAGTCTCTAGGTGAAAGTATGCCTGAGCAGTAGACAACAGTTGGCAGTATGAAAAATCCGATGATTTGTTCGTTTTTTGACCTTCTCCCATTCATTCTCTATGGGAAATTTTTCGCAGTTTTTCGCGACTTACGTCGCGAAAAATTCGTAGACTGATGAAAAAAGTAATAGCACACCGATCCCGATCAGGACGCACGTTTTGATATATAATATGTCCTGCAACTCTTCGAGTTGCAGGACTAGTAGCGAATCAAAAATCGTCCGGAAGAGGAAAAATAACTAGAAAAAGAAAGCATTTCCTGCAGAAAATGCGTGTGAATGCAGAAAGCAGCTGAACGCTGTTGCTGAAGCAATGCTGAAGATGAAGGAATTGCTGAATCAATGCTAAATTAGCTTAAGAAACTGCTAAAGCAATGTTGAGCAGCTGAACGCTATTGCTGAAGCAATGCTGAAGCAATGCTGAATGAGCTGAAGAAATTGTTGAATCAATGCTAAATTAGCTGAAGAATCTGCTAAAGCAATGTTGAAAAGGCTAACGCAGCTGAAACGTATAACTTGTAGTATGAGATGAATGTCTTTTAAAGGTAGAAAGCAGTAGAAATGCTAAAGGTAGAAGAAAACATTAAAATCCTGCATGTTTAAATCTAATGGTTGAAAAATTGAAATCTGCAGCTAACCTGACAGGAAGGAAAACTGATGAACCAGCGCTAATAGCTGAAGCAATGACTGAGAGTAAATTCTACTGTAAAAAGTAGAAAATGTAAGATTTTGTATGAAATGGCTGGAAATTACTTGAATTGTTTGAGAGGATGATGAAGACGCAAAAAGTCTACTGAAATACATTGTAAACTGACAGCAGAAGATCATTGTTAAAGCAAATAGATTGAGCATTAGAGTAAATCAGTAAAATTAGAACATGTAAACAACAGGTTTAAGGATGTGAAATGGTTAAGAAGAGGTAGATAGATGGAGAAAGAGAGGGACAGAAAGAAAAAAGTTACAGTAAAACGCAGATTAAGGGAAAGAAATAAAGAATGAAAGAAAGAACAAAAGAAAGAGGAGATAGAGGGTTTGAAAGAGATAGATATATAGATAGATAGATGTGTGTGTGTGTGTGTGTGTGTTGGATGTGTGGTGTGTGTAGTGAGTGTGTGTGCGCTTGGTGTGTGTGTTGAGTGAGAGAGGGATAGAATGTGTGTGTGTGTGTGTGTGACAGAGAGTGTGTTTGTGTTTGATGGATGTGTGTAGTGTGTGTGCATGTGTGTGTAATGTGAGAAGTGTGTGTGTGAGAGGGCATGTGTGGTGAGTGTAGGCTATGTGCGTGTCTGTTTGTGTGTGTGTTTGTTTGTTTGTTTGTGTGTGTGTTGAGTAAGAGAGGGAGAGGTGACAGAGAGAGTGTGTGTGTTTGATGGATGTGTGTAGTGTATGTGTGTGTCTGTGTCAGACAGAGGGAGAGAGAGAGAGAGAGAGAGAGAAAGAATGTGTGCGTTGCTAGGGTAAGGTTGCCATGGAGAGGTTGCCATGTTGAGTTTGTTACAACACAGGAGCAGAGCACAGCAGATCTGGGCTCGGTGTAGCTCCCGAACAGCAGCCCATAATAAGAGAACCGTACCTCCTATCAGAATCTGGTAGAGACTGACTTGTTCACAAGACCTTCCTGAACGTGGTGATATGCATTTATTGTTTGTAGGTCAAAAACTTTTCTCAATATCACAGGTTAGAAAAGGGCTCATTTCTGATTTTGTCAAAAAATCAGCTCCTACTTTTGTATTGGAGTCAATGAGAGGAAGGGAGGGAACTGGCCGCACTCAGAGGCTCCTAGTTTAAATTCTGTAAGTCTCTCTGGGTTTTTGAGCACACTGTGAGAAACAGGACAAGTTTGTCTACAAAAGTGGAGAAAATTATTTGTCTAGAGTGAAATTTGTGGCCGTGGCAGCAGGTTAGAGAGCAAAGTGTCAGAGGATTTTCAGACAGTCTCTCACTCTACCAACTGACGTCCCCCACTCTAGCCACGAACATTCCGTCCCATTGACTGCCATGTTAAATCTGAATTTTGTCAGAAATCTTAATGATTTTTAAACTGCCAAATATCTGAAACAGTTGAAGATATGAAGAAGTTGAAAAATTGCTGAATAGTTGAAAGTTTTGTGAACATTTTAAAAGTTGAATGAAGTCTGTAGCTGAAAGTATGCTGAAGCAGTTGAAGTTCAAAGAAGCACAAGATTTGAAGAGTTTGAAGAGGTTTTCAATGCATTCCTATGGGGGAAAAAATTGCAGAAAAAGTTAAATATTTTAAAAAGTATAAATAGTTGAAAAAAGTTGAATAATAGCTCTAATGTCCATAAAAAGCTGCACGTTTTGATATTTGAATTGCTGAAATAGCACAAAGTATGAAGGAGTAGTTAAATGTCAAAAAAGAGCGGAAGTAGTAAGAATAATAAGTTTAAACAAAATGGCCGAACAGAATAACAAACAGTGTGAATGCCTTCTGCATTCACACTAACTAGAAAATTTCCTCTCGGGAAATTTTGAAAGGGCACCGGAGCTACTGCCGTTAGTACCATCTCTGTCAACATGGGAATCAAACCCACGATCTTAAGGTCAAGACAGAGCTGATCAGACACATGATCATCTTTCTATAAGCACTGATATGGAGGAGCTGTAATCACATGAAGTTACCTGTGTTAGAGTGAGAGACATGAGTGCGCGCTTACGCGCGCATTTGATGTGTTTGTGTGTCTTTAACTGTAATCACAGGAAGTTACCTGTGTGTGTTAGAGTGTGGGAGAGGAGTGCGCGCTGACGCGCGCATTTGTATGTTACCTGTGTGTTTAGATGTGTGTGTGTGTGTGTGTGTGTGTCTATAACTGTAATGACATGAAGCTGGTTCTAGAGTCTGTGTGTGTGACTGAGCTGCATCCTGTATCAGTGTGATTTAGCTGTGTGTCTGTGTTTACAAACATCTTAACGAGCTCCAGGTGGATTGTTTATGGAGTTAACGACCCTGGCCTGAGGATCAGAGGTTACCATGACAACTTGAGCTGGTTGTCAATGACGATAGGGGCCCCTCAGGCTGAGGCAGACAGAAACGTCAAGAAAAAGACTGATTTTCTACCTCTGCACTGGTCTCACATTTAGGCTTATTCTGACAAAACGGTAGCTCCTATCAGAACAAGACACGGATCAACGGTGCCCTAAGGCCTTCCTAAAAATTTTGGTACGATTTGGTGTTTCTACAGTAAATATTTTGGCGACACGGGCAGTTTTAAAACATCGGTCCGTTCTGCTCCTCTCAGAAAGTTTTTGTATTGGAGTCAATGAGGCAAAGAGACAGACATGGACGCACTCGGAGGCTGCTAATTCAAATTCTGTAAGTCTCTCTGATATTTTGAACACATTGTGGGAGACACAACAAGTTTGTCTACAAAACTGTGAAAAATTATGTGTCTACAGTGTAAACTGTGTCCAAGAGGAGTGTGGAAAGAGAAAGAATCAGGAGTTTTTCTGGGCTCTCCCCCACTCTAGCTGATGACATCACGCACTCTAGCACGAACATTCCGTGCAATACACACCCATTATAATCTCATAATTTCTCCAAAAATGATCATGGTCATTGATCAGGGATTGATCAAAAACTATACAACCTATCAAAACGTGGAGTAATACCCCAATACACAAGACTTGTGTCTACTATTTAAAGTTTAAACGGAGTCTCTAGGTGAAAGTATGCCTGAGCAGTAGACAACAGTTGGCAGTATGAAAAATCCGATGATTTGTTCGTTTTTTGACCTTCTCCCATGCATTCTCTATGGGAAATTTTTCGCAGTTTTTCGCGACTTACGTCGCGAAAAATTCGTAGACTGCTTAGAAAAGTAATAGCATAGCGATCCCGATCAGGACGCACGTTTTGATATATAATATGTCCTGCAACTCTTCGAGTTGCAGGACTAGTAGCGAATCGAAAATCGTCCGGAAGATGAAAAATAACTAGAAAAAGAAAGCATTTCCTGCAGAAAATGCGTGTGAATGCAGAAAGCAGCTGAACGCTGTTGCTGAAGCAATGCTGAATGAGCAAAAGCAATGCTGAAGATGAAGGAATTGCTGAATCAATGCTAAATTAGCTTAAGAAACTGCTAAAGCAATGTTGAGCAGCTGAACGCTGTTGCTGAAGCAATGCTGAATGAGCTGAAGGATTTGTTGAATCAATGTTAAATTAGCTGAAGAAACTGCTAAAGCAATGTTGAAAAGGCTAACGCAGCTGAAACGTATAACTTGTAGTATGCGATGAATGTCTTCTAAAGGTAGAAAGCAGTAGAAATGCTAAAGGTAGAAGAAAACATTAAAATCCTGCATGTTTAAATCTAATGGTTGAATAGTTGAAATCTGCAGCTAACCTGACAGGAAGGACAACTGATGAACCAGCGCTAATAGCTGAAGCAATGACTGAGAGTAAATTCTACTGTAAAAAGTAGAAAATGTAAGATTTTGTATGAAATGTCTGGAAATTACTTGAATTGTTTGAGAGGATGATGAAGACACAAAAAGTCTACTGAAATACATTGTAAACTGACAGCAGAAGATCATTGTTAAAGCAAATAGAGCATTAGAGTAAGTCAGTAAAATTAGAACATGTAAACAACAGGTTTTAAGATGTGAAATGGTTGAGAAGAGGTAGATAGATGGAGAAAGAGAGGGACAGAAAGAAAAAAGTTACAGTAAAACGCAGATTAAGGGGGAGAAAGAAAGAAAGAAAGAAGAGATAGAGGGTTTGAAAGAGATAGATAGATAGATAGATAGATAGATAGATAGATAGATAGATAGATAGATAGATAGATAGATAGATAGATAGATAGATAGATGTGTGTGTCCGTTTGTTTGTTTGTTTGTGTGTGTGTGTGTGTGTGTGTGTGTGTGTGTGTGTGTGTGTGTGTGTGTGTGTGTGTGTGTGTGTGTGTGCGTGCGCTTGATGTGTGTGTGTGTGTGACAGAGAGAGTGTGTGTGTGTTTGATGGATGTGTGTAGTGTGTGTGTGAGAGGGCATGTGTGGTGAGTGTAGGCTATGTGTGTGTCCGTTTGTGTGTGTGTGTGTTGAGTAAGAGAGGGAGAGTGTGTGTGTGTATTTGATGGATGTGTGTGTGTGTTTGTGTGTGTGTGTGTGTGTCTGTGTGCATGTGTGACAGACAGAGAGAGAGAGAGACAATGTGTGTGCGTTGCCAGGGTAAGGTTGCCATGGTGAGGTTGCCATGGAGAGGTTGTCATGTTGAGTTTGTTACAACACAGGAGCAGAGCACAGCAGATCTGGGCTGGGTGTAGCTCCCGAACAACAGCCCATAATAAGAGAACCGTACCTCCTATCAGAATCTGGTAGAGACTGACAGGTTCACAAGACCTTCCTGAACGTGGTGATATGCATGAATTGTTTGTAGGTCAAACATTTTTCTTGATATCACAGGTTAGAAAAGGGCTCATGTCTGATTTTCTCAAAAAATCAGCTCCTACTTTTGTATTGGAGTCAATGAGAGGAAGAGAGGGAACTGGCCGCACTCAGAGGCTCCTAGTTTAAATTCTGTAAGTCTCTCTGGGTTTTTGAGCACACTGTGAGAAACAGGACAAGTTTGTCTACAAAAGTGGAGAAAATTATTTGTCTAGAGTGAAATTTGTGGCCGTGGCAGCAGGTTAGAGAGCAAAATGTCAGAGGATTTCCAGCCAGTCTCTCACTCTACCAACTGACGTCCCCACTCTAGCCACGAACATTCCGTCCCATTGACTGCCATGTTAAATCTGAATTTTGTCAGAAATCTTAATGATTTTAAAACTGCCAAATATCTGAAACAGTTGAAGATATCAATAAGTTGAAAAATAGCTGAATAGTTGAAAGTTTTGTGAACATTTTAAAAGTTGAATGAAGTCTGTAGCTGAAAGTATGCTGAAGCAGTTGAAGTTCAAAGAAGCACAAGATTTGAAGAGTTTGAAGAGATTTTCAATGTATTCCTATGGGGTAAAAAATTGCAGAAAAAGTTAAATATCTTAAAAAGTATAAATAGTTGAAAAAAGTTGAATAATAGCATAAATGTGCTGAAAAAGCTGAACGTTTTGATATTTGAATTGTTGAAATAACACAAAGTATGAAGGACTAGTTAAAAACCGAAAAACGGCGGAAGACGTAAGAATAATAAGTATAAAGATTTGAATAACAAACAGTGTGAATGCTTTCTGCATTCACACTAACTAGAAAAAGAAAGCATTTCCTGCAGAAAATGCGTGTGAATGCAGAAAGCAGCTGAACGTTGTTGCTGAAGCAATGCTGAATGAGCAAAAGCAATGCTGAAGATGAAGGAATTGCTGAATCAATGCTAAATTAGCTTAAGAAACTGCTAAAGCAATGTTGAGCAGCTGAACGCTGTTGCTGAAGCAATGCTGAATGAGCTGAAGAAATTGTTGAATCAATGCTAAATTAGCTGAAGAAACTGCTAAAGCAATGTTGAAAAGGCTAACGTAGCTGAAACGTATAACTTGTAGTATGAGATGAATGTCTTTTAAAGGTAGAAAGCAGTAGAAATGCTAAAGGTAGAAGAAAACATTAAAATCCTGCATGTTTAAATCTAATGGTTGAATAGTTGAAATCTGCAGCTAACCTGACAGGAAGGAAAACTGATGAACCAGCGCTAATAGCCGAAGCAATGACTGAGAGTAAATTCTACTGTAAAAAGTAGAAAATGTAAGATTTTGTATGAAATGGCTGGAAATTACTTGAATTGTTTGAGAGGATGATGAAGACACAAAAAGTCTACTGAAATACATTGTAAACTGACAGCAGAAGATCATTGTTAAAGCAAATAGATTGAGCATTAGAGTAAATCAGTAAAATAAGAACATGTAAACAACAGGTTTAAAGATGTGAAATGGTTGAGAAGAGGTAGATAGATGGAGAAAGAGAGGGACAGAAAGAAATAAAACGCAGATTAAGGGGGAGAAAGAAAGAAAGAAAGAAAGAAAGAAAGAAAGAAAGAAAGAAAGAAAGAAAGAAAGAACCCTCTAGTTTGAAAGAGATAGATAGATGTGTGTGTCCGTTTGTGTGTTTGTTTGTGTGTGTGTGTGTGTGTGTGTGTGCATGCGCTTGATGTGTGTGTGTGTGACAGAGAGAGTGTGTGTGTGTTTGATGGATGTGTGTAGTGTGTGTGTGAGAGGGCATGTGTGGTGAGTGTAGGCTATGTGTGTGTCTGTTTGTGTGTGTCTGTTTGTGTGTGTGTTGGATGTGTGTGTGTGTTGAGTAAGAGAGGGAGAATGTGTGTGTGTATTTGATGGATGTGTGTGTGTGTGTCTGTGTGTGTGTGTCTGTGTGACAGACAGAGAGAGAGAGAGACAATGTGTGTGCGTTGCCAGGGTAAGGTTGCCATGGTGAGGTTGCCATGGAGAGGTTGTCATGTTGAGTTTGTTACAACACAGGAGCAGAGCACAGCAGATCTGGGCTCGGTGTAGCTCCCGAACAACAGCCCATAATAAGAGAACCGTACCTCCTATCAGAATCTGGTAGAGACTGACAGGTTCACAAGACCTTCCTGAACGTGGTGATATGTATTTATTGTTTGTAGGTCAAACACTTTTCTCAATATCACAGGTTAGAAAAGGGCTCATTTCTGAAAATCAGCTCCTACTTTTGTATTGGAGTCAATGAGAGGAAGGGAGGGAACTGGCCGCACTCAGAGGTGCCTAGTTTAAATTCTGTAAGTCTCTCTGGGTTTTTGAGCACACTGTGAGAAACAGGACAAGTTTGTCTACAAAAGTGGTGAAAATGTTTTGTCTAGAGTGAAATTTGTGGCTGTGGGGACAGGAAAGAGAGCAAAGTGTGAGAGGATTTCCAGACAGTCTCTCACTCTACCAACTGACGTCCCCCACTCTAGCCACGAACATTCCGTCCCATTGACTGCCATGTTAAATCTGAATTTTGTCAAAATTGATCATGATCAGTTGAAGGGTACTGATCAATAACCGTAGAAGATATGAAGAAGTTGAAAAATAGCTGAATAGTTGAAAGTTTTGTGAACATTTTAAAAGTTGAATCAAGTCTGTAGCTGAAAGTATGCTGAAACAGTTGAAGTTCAAAGAAGCGCAAGATTTGAAGAGTTTGAAGAGGTTTTCAATGTATTCCTATGGGGAAAAAATTGCAGAAAAAGTTAAATATTTTAAAAAGTATAAATAGTTGAAAAAAGTTGAATAATAGCATAAAAGTGCTGAAAAAGCTGAACATTTTGATATTTGAATTGTTGAAATAGCACAAAGTATGAAGAATTAGTTAAAAACTGAAAAACGGCGGAAGAAGTAAGAATAATAATAATAATAAGTATAAAGATTTGAATAACAAACAGTGTGAATGCTTTCTGCATTCACACTAATAACTAGGAAAAAATCCACAGAATAACAATAGTGCCCGGCTTCGCCGGGCACTCGACCCAACAGCTATTTCATAGCTGTTGGGTCGAGTGCCCTGGCGATGGCCGGTGCCCTAACTAGAAAAGGCATTTCCAAGAATGGAAATGGTGTGAATGCAGAATGCAGCTGAACGCTATTGCTGAAGCAATGCTGAATAAGCTAAAGAAATCATTGAAACAAAGTTGAATTAGCTGAAGAACTGTTGAAAGAGTCTAACATTGAAGCTGAGACATATAACTTGAAGATTAATGTAAAAAGCAGTTGAAATGTTAAAACGGTCGAAGATAATGCAAAAATCCTGCATGTTTATGTTGAAGAGTTGAAATCTGCAGCAAGCCCAACAGAAAGGAAAACTTATGAACCAGCAGTGACATAGCTGAAGCTACAAGTGAGAATAGATTAAAAAGTAGGAACATGTAAGCAGAAAGCTGAATGACATGACACGGTGGAAAAAATCCTGAATTGTTTAAGATAAGTGTAATGAATGTGTTTTTAGTCTAAAAGTAGTAGAAATGTTGAAAATGCAGAGGAATGTGTTGGAAAATCCTGCATTATTAAGTTTAACAGTTGAGGAGTCTGCAGTCAGCTGCAAAAAGCACTGCTACAGAAAACAGATAAACCAAGTGCTAACACGACTAAGGCAATAAGTGAAAATAGATTAAAAAATGGAACATGTAAGATGGAGGTTTATTTTGTATGAAATGATTGGATATTACTTAATTGTTGAAGATTAGCATGAAGAAATTGAAAAGCTTAAGTCTACTCAAACATGATAACATTAAAACATTGTTGGACTATTACTAATAGAGATTTAACAACATCTAGGTGGTTGGAAATTATTTGAATTGTTGAAGATTGTGGTGAAAGAAAAAAGTTTACCCAAATTACTCTAATACATTATAAAGAAACAGCTTGAAAGCATTTGTTATATTAATGTTAATAAATATGAGGCAATGTCTAAAGAGTAGAACTTGTAATGAGGAGGCTGTATGACATGACATGCAGGAAAATACCTGAATTGTTAAAGATAGCCTAGGTGTAAAAAGAAAGGGTAAAGATATATAGGGTATACATTAATGAATGAATAATATGAAACTTTATACATGTTTGAAAAATGGCTTGAATTGTTGGAAATAATGAGAAATGGTAAAATCCTTCAAATGTTGAAGAGGTGTAAAAGTCTGAAGCCAGGACATGAAGAAGCTCCAAGCTCTGAAATCTCCATAAAGAGAACAAACTGAAAGGTGTGTAGACAAATATCTTTTTAGATATCTTTAAAAATTCCAATCAAAGATAAGAAATCATTGAGAGGCCGATTAATGAGCTGTAAACCAGAGTGTCTGTGTATTTGTGTGTGTGTGTGCCTGCCTGTCTGTGTGTGTGTAATTTAGAACACAGATGCCTTGTTGCCATGGTGAGTTTCACTGCTTGGATGAGAAACAGGTCTGTGACACCCTCAAACACATCCAATTTAAGATTAATTTAAACTTGGTAAGAGCAAAAAGGTTTACATTTTCTTAATCCTAAGACCTTGCTGAACAAGGACATGTTCTTTTGGTGTTTCTAGAGTAGAAATTGTTGTTTCTAGAGCAGGTTAGAAACAGAGACATTTCTGCTTTCATCAGAAATTCAGCTCCCACTTTTGAATGAGAGTGAATGAGAGGAAGGGAGGGAACTGGCTGCACTCAGAGGCTCCTAGTTTAAATTCTGTCAGCATCTCTGCGTTTTTGACCACACTGTGAGAAACAGGACAAGTTTGTCTACAAAAGTGGAGAAAATGATGTGTCTAGTGTGAAATTTGTGGCCGTGGCAGCAGGTTAGAGAGCAAAGTGTCAGAGGATTTTCAGACAGTCTCTCACTCTACCAACTGACGTCCTCCACTCTAGCTCTGAACATTCCGTCCCATTGACTGCCATGTTAAATCTGAATTTTGTCAAAATTGATCATGAACAGTTGAAGGGTACTGATCAATAACCGTAGAAGATATGAAAAAGTTGAATTTACTGTGAATAGTTGAAAGTTTTGTGAACATTTTAAAAGTTGAATGAAGTCTGTAGCTGAAAGTATGTTGAAGCAGTTGAAGTTTAAAGAAGCACAAAATTTGAAGAGTTTAAAGACTATTTCAATTCATTTCCTATGGGGGAAAAAAGTCAGAAAAAGTTAAATATTTTAAAAAGTTTAAATAGTTGAAAAGAGAAAAGTCATAGCACAAATGTCCTGAAAAAGCCGCACGTTTTAATATATGAATTGTTGAAATGGCAAAAAGTATGAAGGACTAGTTTAACTGCGAAAAACGGCAGAAGAACCCAGAATAATAATAATAACTAGAAAAGGCATTTCCAAGAATGGAAATGGTGTGAATGCAGAATGCAGCTGAACGCTATTGCTGAAGCAATGCTGAATAAGCCAAAGAAATCATTTAAACAAAGTTGAATTAGCTGAAGAACTGTTGAAAAAGTCTAACGTTGAAGCTGAGACATATAACTTTAAGATTAATGTAAAAAGCAGTATAAATGTTAAAACGGTAGAAGATAATGCAAAAATCCTGCATGTTTAAGATGTTTAACAGTTGAAGAGTTGAAATCTGCAGCTAGCCCAACAGAAAGGAAAACTGATGAACCAGCAGTGACATAGCTGAAGCTACAAGTGAGAATAGATTAAAAAGTAGGAACATGTAAGCAGGAAGCTGAATGACATGACATGGTGGAAAAAATCCTGAATTGTTTGAGATAAGTGTAATGAATTTGTTTTTAGTCTAAAAGTAGTAGAAATGTTGAAAATGCAGAGGAATGTGTTGGAAAATCCTGCATGATTAAGTTTAACAGTTGAGGAGTCTGCAGTCAGCTGCAAAAAGCACTGCTACAGAAAACAGATAAACCAAGTGCTAACATGACTAAGGCAATAAGTGAAAATAGATTTAAAAATGGAACATGTAAGAAGGAGGTTTATTTTGTATGAAATGATTGGATATTACTTGTACTTGTACTTGAAGATTAGCATGAAGAAATTGAAAAGCTTAAGTCTACTCAAACATGATAACATTAAAACATTGTTGGACTATTACTAATGCAGATTTAACAACATCTAGGTGGTTGGAAATTATTTGAATTGTTGAAGATTGTGGTGAAAGAAAAAAGTTTACCCAAATTACTATTATTCTAATACATTATAAAGAAACAGCTTGAAAGCATTTATTATATAAATGTTAATAAAGATGAGGCAATGTCTAAAGAGTAGAACTTGTAATGAGGAGGCTGAATGACATGAAATGCAGGAAAATACCTGAATTGTTAAAGATAGCCGAGGTGTAAAAAGAAAGAGTAAAGATATATAGGCTATACATTAATGAATGAATAATATGAAACTTTATACATGATTGAAAAATGGCCTGAATTGTTGGAAACAATGAGAAAAGGTAAAAATCCTTCAAATGTTGAAGAGGTGTAAAAGTCTGAAGCCAGGACATGAAGAAGCTCCAAGCTCTGAAATCTCCATAAAGAGAACAAACTGAAATGTGTGTAGACAAATAACTTTTTAGATATCTTTAAAAATTCCAATCAAAGATAAGAAATCATTGAGAGGCCGATTAATGAGCTGTAAACCAGAGTGTCTGTGTATTTGTGTGTGTGTGTGTGTCTGCCTGCCTGTCTGTGTGTGTGTAATTTAGAACACAGATGCCTTGTTGCCATGGTAAGTTTCACTGCTTGGATGAGAAACAGGTCTGTGACACCCTCAAACACATCCAATTTAAGATTAATTTAAACTTGGTAAGAGCAAAAAGGTTTACATTTTCTTAATCCTAAGACCTTGCTGAACAAGGACATGTTCTTTTGGTGTTTCTAGAGTAGAAATTGTTGTTTCTAGAGCAGGTTAGAAACAGAGGTATTTTTGGTTTTATCAGAAATTCAGCTCCCACTTTTGAATGAGAGTGAATGAGAGGAAGGGAGGGAACAGGCTGCACTCAGAGGCTCCTAGTTTAAATTCTGTACGTCTCTCTGGGTTTTTGACCACACTGTGAGAAACAGGACAAGTTTGTCTACAAAAGTGGAGAAAATGATGTGTCTAGTGTGAAATTTGTGGCCGTGGCAGCAGGTTAGAGAGCAAAGTGTCAGAGGATTTTCAGACAGTCTCTCACTCTACCAACTGACGTCCTCCACTCTAGCTCTGAACATTCCGTCCCATTGACTGCCATGTTAAATCTGAATTTTGTCAAAATTGATCATGATCAGTTGAAGGGTACTGATCAATAACCGTAGAAGATATGAAAAAGTTGAATTTACTGTGAATAGTTGAAAGTTTTGTGAACATTTTGAAAGTTGAATGAAGTCTGTAGCTGAAAGTATGTTGAAGCAGTTGAAGTTTAAAGAAGCACAAGATTTGAAGAGTTTGAAGACCATTTCAATGCATTTCCTATGGGGAAAAAAAGTCAGAAAAAGTTAAATATTTTAAAAAGTTTAAATAGTTGAAAAGAGAAAAGTCATAGCACACATGTCCTGAAAAAGCCGCACGTTTTAATATATGAATTGTTGAAATGGCAAAAAGTATGAAGGACTAGTTTAACTGCGAAAAACGGCGGAAGAACCCAGAATAATAAGTATAAAGAAAATGGCCGACCAGAAGAGCAAGAGTGTGAATGCATTCTGCATTCACACTAATAATAAGAATAAAGAAAATGGCCGAACAGAAGAGCAAGAGTGTGAATGCATTCTGCATTCACACTAACTAGAAAAAGAAAGCATTTCCTGCAGAAAATGCGTGTGAATGCAGAAAGCAGCTGAACGCTGTTGCTGAAGCAATGCTGAATGAGCAAAAGCAATGCTAAAGATGAAGGAATTGCTGAATCAATGCTAAATTAGCTTAAGAAACTGCTAAAGCAATGCTGAGCAGCTGAACGCTATTGCTGAAGCAATGCTGAATGAGCTGAAGAAATTGTTGAATCAATGCTAAATTAGCTGAAGAAACTGCTAAAGCAATGTTGAAAAGGCTAACGCAGCTGAAACGTATAACTTGTAGTATGAGATGAATGTCTTTTAAAGGTAGAAAGCAGTAGAAATGCTAAAAGTAGAAGAAAACATTAAAATCCTGCATGTTTAAATCTAATGGTTGAATAGTTGAAATCTGCAGCTAACCTGACAGGAAGGACAACTGATGAACCAGCGCTAATAGCTGAAGCAATGACTGAGAGTAAATTCTACTGTAAAAAGTAGAAAATGTAAGATTTTGTATGAAATGGCTGGAAATTACTTGAATTGTTTGAGAGGATGATGAAGACACAAAAAGTCTACTGAAATACATTGTAAACTGACAGCGGAAGATCATTGTTAAAGCAAATAGATGGAGCATTAGAGTAAATCAGTAAAATTAGAACATGTAAACAACAGGTTTAAAGATGTGAAATGGTTGAGAAGAGGTAGATAGATGGAGAAAGAGAGGGACAGAAAGAAAAAAGTTACAGTAAAACGCAGATTAAGGGGGAGAAAGAAAGAAAGAAAGAAAGAAGAGATAGAGGGTTTGAAAGAGATAGATAGATATATAGATAGATGTGTGTGTCCGTTTGTGTGTGTGTGTGTGTGTGTGTGTGCGCTTGATGTGTGTGTGTGTGTGTGTGTGACAGAGAGAGTGTGTGTTTGATGGATGTGTGTAGTGTGTGTGTGAGAGGGCATGTGTGGTGAGTGTAGGCTATGTGTGTGTCTGTTTGTGTGTGTTGGATGTGTGTGTGTGTGTGTGTGTGTGTGTGTGTGTGTGTGTGTGTATGTGTGTGTGTTGAGTAAGAGAGGGAGAGTGTGTGTGTATTTGATGGATGTGTGTGTTTGTGTGTGTGTGTGTGTGTGTCTGTGTGACAGACAGAGAGAGAGAGACAATGTGTGTGCGTTGTCAGGGTAAGGTTGCCAAGGTGAGGTTGCCATGGAGAGGTTGCCATGTTGAGTTTGTTACAACACAGGAGCAGAGCACAGCAGATTTGGGCTCGGTGTAGCTCCCGAACAGCAGCCCATAATAAGAGAACCGTACTTCCTATCAGAATCTGGTAGAGACTGACAGGTTCACAAGACCTTCCTGAACGTGGTGATATGCATTAATTGTTTGTAGGTCAAAAACTTTTCTTGATATCACAGGCTAGAAAAGGGCTCATTTCTGATTTTCTCAAAAAATCAGCTTCTACTTTTGTATTGGAGTCAATGAGAGGAAGAGAGGGAACTGGCCGCACTCAGAGGCTCCTAGTTTAAATTATGTAAGTCTCTCTGGGTTTTTGAGCACACTGTGAGAAACAGGACAAGTTTGTCTACAAAAGTGGAGAAAATTATTTGTCTAGAGTGAAATTTGTGGCCGTGGCAGCAGGTTAGAGAGCAAAGTGTCAGAGGATTTTCAGACAGTCTCTCACTCTACCAACTGACGTCCCCCACTCTAGCCACGAACATTCCGTCCCATTGACTGCCATGTTAAATCTGAATTTTGTCAAAATTGATCATGATCAGTTGAAGGGTACTGATCAATAACGGTAGAAGATATGAAGAAGTTGAAAAATAGCTGAATAGTTGAAAGTTTTGTGAACATTTTAAAAGTTGAATGAAGTCTGTAGCTGAAAGTATGCTGAAACAGTTGAAGTTCAAAGAAGCACAAGATTTGAAGAGTTTGAAGAGTTTTCAATGTATTCCTATGGGGGAAAAAATTGCAGAAAAAGTTAAATATTTTAAAAAGTATAAATAGTTGAAAAAAGTTGAATAATAGCAGGAAAGTGCTGAAAAAGCTGAACGTTTTGATATTTGAATTGTTGAAATAGCACAAAGTATGAAGGACTAGTTAAATGCAGAAAAACGGCGGAAGAAGTAAGAATAATAAGTATAAAGATTTGAATAACAAACAGTGTGAATGCCTTCTGCATTCACACTAACTAGGAAAAAATCCACAGAATAACAATAGTGCCCGGCTTCGCCGGGCACTCGTCCCTACAGCTATTTCATAGCTGTTGGGTCGAGTGCCCTGGCGATGGCCGGTGCCCTAATAACTGTTGCCAGCTTTGAGAGACAAACTGGGTTCTGTCCGATAAATATGACTTACCAAGCCACGTACACCAAATTGCTGTTGCATTATCTGCAAAGTATAGACAAAACAGGATTGGTTACAAGTAGTTAAATGGTATTAATAAGAATAACAATAACACACCCTCCTTTATTGTAACCAGCCTTTCTGCATTTCTGTACATAGGACACTATGATAAGTATTTGTCTTTTGTTTCTGTTTCTCTGTTGGCTTAATGGCCAGACAACTGGCTACACCAGCTCCTTTGTTTATCTTTTTAAATACAGTAGCTCAATTCCAGGGATTTGCTGTCCACCACTTCATTCAAATATCCAATGAGGTTTCAGGTAACACAAGTGTGTATAACATGTACCCACTTTCAGTCAGTCAAAGGTTTATGAACAGGACAATAAGTGCACACACACAGTACCACTCAGTCCAACAGACCTATCAGTGATTAAATGTCTTTTCACACGAAATGAAAGTAAAGAGAAACCTGAACACACACAATTAGCTGGTTATAAGCTGGGTAAATCCTGCTCACGGTTCAATTCACCTGAATATCTGAGACGTATGCCCGAAGAGAAATCAAAAGAGAGACAGGATCTCTAAAATCTATTAATGTTAAAGAAAGATAGGCAGTTGCAAAAGGACCTCCCAAATCAATTTTCAGATGGTCGTCTTAATTAATTCTAAACACTGATAACACTTTCTGTCCAAAAATAAATTTGCCTCATAACTTGTATTACCATTTGTGGACTAAATGCATCCCAACTATAACCTTCTACCTCTCAATACAGCAAACAATAATGTAGCTACTGTACTTTCACTCTTGGATGCCGCTCAAGTACAGTACTCATCACTGTATAATGTAGGCTATAACGCTGTCACGTGGCCACTCGGTATAACTCAATGATTGGTTGTTGTGGTTCTTTAAATTTTAAGATCTTTAAATATGGACATACAATCCTCATGACCTACAACAGAACTGTTGAAACACTCAAAACAAAACAGTCAGAAAAGCAGCTAGAAAGAGAGCATTGATATGTAACTCGCCTCAGAGTCATAAAGCAGTTGTATAATAGACAGATTATACCTCAGTAATCATAATAATAGTAGTAATAATATTAATAATATATCATGGGAGCAAGATCAAAAGGTTAAAGATGGTAGTTTTTCTTTAATTCTTGCCACCACTCACTGATGAGTTGCTGCAGACCTGAGAAACATATTTCTGAAATATATTTAGGGCCCAGACCAGACAATGACTTTCAGATAAACTAAGCAATACATTTAACCCTGTACCTGTATCTGACTGACTGGAGATCTGTGCATAGACGTGAGAACTGGATAAATATGTTTGCTCTTCTTTGATTTATTGAGAACTTGAGCAGCAGCAAGGTTTCGGCTTCAGCCTTGTAACTGTGTATTTGTTCATTGTTGTTGTTTTGTTTTGTTTTTTTCTGATTTTTACCATTTTTTCACTTGTTTTGATGACTCATGCCTGTAGTATTCATGTCCTTAATGTAGCAATATTTACTGAGCTTAAGCTTGAATGAGTTTACAGTAAAAGGGAGTCAGACAGACTCCTGAGTGTGTCATGTCGCAATAGACGTGTCAACACTCTTGATTAGATTTCAATTTATTCAATCAACAGCACCACCTGGTGGCAGAAGCTGTACATTCATAAAAATCTATTTTGCACCATGTACTAAATTATTAAGACAACAGCACAGAATTAATTTCACCTGCAGGATATAAATGTATCTACTTGTTTGTGTTGTGATGTTTGTTGATGTGCTCTACCATGGAGCTAATCCTTCACATCATCCTGCCAGTAGTCACTCCACTGCTGGACCCACATCAGTTTGCCTACAGGGCCAGCAGGGGGACGTGGGATGCTGTAGCATGCCTCCTCCACCCCTTCCTTCAACACCTGCAATCACCTGGCACCTTCGCATCCATTCTCTTCATAGACTTCAGCTCGGCCTTCAACACAATACAACGCCACCAGATGATCAGCAAACTCTGCCACCACAACATCCCTCCACTTCTCATCCGCTGGGTTCACCACTTCCTCACCAACAGACAGGCACAGTTACCTCATCATCAACCATCATCGCCTACACCAGAACCCCGCAAGGTTGTGTCCTCAGCCCTTTCTTCTATGCACCCATAACTGGCTCCTCCGACCGTAGGCCTGCTCACTGACAACAACTCCATCTCTGCCTAGTGCCTACCAATCTCTCACTTCACTCAGTGGTGCACTTCACTACACTTCATGCCCCCCCACCCCCCCCACCCCCCCCCGGATTGATCCCCACCTCAACCAGACAGTTGAACAGTACAGCCACTTCAAATACCTTGGACTGTAGTAATTAGGGCTGCAACTAACAAATTTTCATTTAATTAATAAATAAACTTGCTCATTTATATACTTGGAAGGAAATGCCTATTCCAAAAATGAAATCTTGTCTCTCCACTTCCATTCCCACGACTGAAAGTAGTTGCTTACTAAAAAAAAAGTGCTATTGTAGTGCTTGTGGGTCCTGCAGGTAAAGAGAAAGAACTACATACAAAAAAATATATATTTTTATATTATTATTATTATTATTATTATTATTATGTATTAATTATTTTATTTACTCTCATGTTAAGTTACATTTTACAGCCTCAAAGAAAGTTTGTACATTCTTGTATTCAAAAATAATATCTTGATACTCAAAAGATATGTCTAAGCCAAATAATGATACAGGCTACTATATTAATTAAAATAAAATACATTTTACAATTGTGCGTTTAATTCTTCTTTTCTTTCTTACAACTTGGGTTTATTCTATTATCCTGGCAACTGTAAAACATCCCATCATTCAGGGAACCAGGGAACCCCCAAACTGATGGAGAGATGGAGCAGCGATCCTGCCCCATTGTATAAAATGGTCCGGTGTAATAATTGGCAAGGTTTATTGGCAGAATCTGAATATACTACCCATGAATATATAAGTGTATAATCGCTACAAAATAAAATGTGTTTGGTTTTCGTAGCTTTATAATTATTGTTTTATATCAACTGGGTGTCTTATCAACCAAAAATTTCGACCCCTTGCAGTAGCCTACATAGGTCTTAGGCGAACCCCCTAGTGAACACGGACCCCCCATTGAAGACCTCTGCTAGAGTCAGTCTTTTTTATACACTTTCTTTTTATACAGTAATACAGTAGGCTATGTTGTGTTGATATGTAGTTGCGCCACAAGATGGCGCCACTGTTCTCTTCATTAACGATTCTACATTACTGTAATGTAGCCTATTGTTTTGTCAGCAGTTTCATCTGCTCCAGCTGAATGTAGGTCACTCAATGAAATAGTTAAATTTTTGTGACTCTTCTAATTAGGCTGCTACATAAAATGAAGATTAAGTGAATGGGTGGTCCCCTAAACTAAATAAATATAAAATGCAATATGAAATCAAATTGGAACATGTAGGTAAAGTACGTTTTCATTCAATATTGTTGCATTGAACTATATAGCCTATCTTCAAAAACTCTGGGATATTGTTGATGATAGTATGACATCCCATAATTATTGTGTGTGTGTGTGTGTGTGTGTGTGGGAGGGGGTTATAAAAATAACTTTTTCTGTACGTTTAGCTGTTACCTGTGAGTGGAATCAAAGCAGCGGCTGGTCGTCCCTCTTCCTCCTGTTGCCGACCTGGGACGCGCTCCCTTCCCGTGGACTACCAGGCTAATGAGAGGCGCTAGCGACGCGGAGCCCACCATTGGCTGTCCCGACTGCCGAGGCTGGCAGGCAGTGGCGACAGGGAAGGACCGGACCGACGGACCTTTTGGTGGAAATACCGAGAGAACACCAGCAACTCAGACGGAAACGAAGGGAATATACGTTTTTATTTGCGTGTTGGATCGTTCAGACGGACCACAAGTGTCGGCTGGAAGTTTTCGTTCCGTGGTGTTGGTGACGCGACTTCACCGAATCGACGGGAAGCTAACGTTAGCCGATGCGCTAACGTTTACTTGATAGATTAATCATTTCAACGGAGCTTTGGAGTTTTATTTCAGGGTTTTAAACCTTTTTTTAGTATCGCCAATAATGTAAGATAACTGTGTATGATATATTTGATTGTGTTGTCTACTTTTATACACACTAAAGCGTATCCTTAGATAACTGCCTGACGTTATCTGAGCTAAGTTAGTATATGAAACTAGCAGGCGTTAGCCACCTAGCTGGCTAGAAGCTAACGTTTAAACTGACTTAAAGCCAAAGAACTCTGCTCCAAATTAGCTACCGCTAGCAAAGGCTACAACTGTTTCCACGTCACCTAACTGTATCGACACCTGTCTACCTGTTGTGGAATGTTATTTCCATCGAGTTTGACTTAATGTTTGAGGATGGGTGTTTGTTTTGAAAAACAAAGATAAGACACTTTACTTCCAAATCCAGATATGCCATCATCGAGTCACCAGCTTACTTGATGCTAGCTTGCTAACGTTGGGTTAGCCGGCCAAACTTGGAGTACTGGCCCCTGCTCACTTTACGTGGGTTTCGCTTTGAGGCCTTTAGGAAATTATCATTTTTTTCACCGGGGATACATTTTTCACAGCCTTAATATTTCCCAGCCTCCGAAAGGAATTTACACGTTCTGAATGACTTTATATATTTCTAAGATTGACAAGGTTGTGGCATAAAATTGGAGTACCTGGACTTTGTTGACATTTACTTGGCATCGCAAACTATCGTGGATTACAAAGACATTGGGAAAAACCGTTCTCTTCAAAGGTGAGCTGTAAACGCATACATTGTGAAAAGTGATAAGCTTTGAGTTTAGGTTCGAGTATTGAGTTTGACGTTTCCAATGTATTATCAGATGTGTTGTGTGTGTGTGATTGAATTACAGTGAGCATGAGTGATTGAACTGTGAATGGAAGTACCATGGCAATACTAAACTGATCTTTCCGTTACACAGCTACCCTTAGTACACAACTACAAGATCAAAGGTTAAAAATTGATCGTGTTTATGCCTGTAAATGCCATCATCAATGCCCGTGTTACATCCTTCAGCCGTCGGTCTTCTGGGTGTTGAAGTGTAAATCCACCTAGTGTCCGGCCTCCAGATCTTTGTCTGTCATTTTTACTCTTTGACGTATGTCCTGTCCATGCTGCTAAGTTACACTGGACCCACCATCTGTCACTCTCATGGATGCTGAGTGACCCTCCCCCCCACAAACATTGTTGAGCCTGAGTGGCTTGACCTCGATATGCAGCGTTGGTTTTGTATTTTTCTCTTGATAAATTAGGTTAAGTTTGACTCCTTCCAACAGAAATCACGTTAAACCCAAATAACTTACAATACATTGCAGTTAATTAAAGCTTTTAATTATAGCTGGCAGGTACTTTTGTTTGGATAATTTGCATGAACTAAGTATGGTCCATCTCATCTCATCACACAGGGATGTTGCTGGAAGATACAATTGAGTGTAACACACTGAACTGAGCACATTATTTTCTAGAAGCAAACAGCTATCTAGTGATGCAAAGAATAGGGTGACGGGGTAGCTCTGGCTGCTACTTATTTCCACTTGTTCCAATTTGTAAATTGTTGTTCCTTGTAGGTATGTTAAATCCAGCTCACATGATTCTTGGCTTTTTGTCTAGCAGTCTGTCTACAGGACCTAAGCCCCTCAGTGTGGAGAGTGGTTCTAATTCCTCAGACCTCTACCCAGCTGCTGTTAGATCCAACAATACTCAACAAGCCTCAGACAACACAGCTTTGATTTGGCTCTGTTTTCCATCTAGTCAATAACTTCTCATAGTGGAAAATGCTTTGGTGTCCGTCTGCAATATATGCAGATTAAATCACCTTTGAGGTCCACTTGTAGGTTTGCCCATCCTCCTCTGTTCCATCTCTAATCTGCCACATTTTTGCCAAAGAATACTAAACAACATTTATCCATCTTAAAATCAGATTTAAAGCCACTTTCTTTTACATTTTTTCTATGTATTGGTCAGAAGCTGCATATTCAAACGCACTCATCAATTTGAAAAACTTGCCACATTAGGTTTGCTTGGGCAGGTGCATTCTGTTATCAAATGAATTTGTTTTGTGACTAAGACATAAATGCAGATTTGTGTTTTATTGAGTAGAAATTCCAGGTGTCTAACATTTTTATTTGGCTTTGAGATGAATGAAGTTTTGTTTGTGGCTCTGAAGAAAAAAAAAACTTTTTCCAAAAACAAAATCTGGGCTTTGCAGGATAATCTATAGACCTTGTTGCAAATAGTTCTCACTGTTACAGGTTTTATCTAATTTTGATTGGCATCATTTGATTGGCAGACCATTGTATAAGTTGATCCTTTTTAAGTGTATGTATGGGTAGAGGATTTGGCCCGTAACAATTCAAATTAATATGTTACAGCTCATAATGTGCCTGTGATCACAGTTTGATACCTTTCCTTTTCTCTCCCTCCCTTCCCCACCCTGCTCTTCCTTCATCCCTCAAACTACTACTTTACCTACTGTCATGGTTGTAGATGATGTGCGAAGTTATGCCCACCATCAGTGAGGCTGAAGGGCCTGGCGGGGGAGGCGGCAGCGGTCGACGGGGGTCTGGTTCACCACTGCAGTCGGACTCAGAGGGTCACTTTGAGTCGCTGATGGTGTCCATGCTGGAGGAGAGGGATCGTCTTCTGGAGACTCTGAGAGAGACTCAGGAAAACCTGGGCTTGACTCAGGGCAAACTACATGAAGTGAGCCATGAAAGGGACTCGCTGCAGAGACAACTAAACACTGCCCTGCCTCAGGTAAGTCAGAGATAGCCTCTCTCTTCCTCCACTATCACCAGAAACAACCCACCATGTTGGACCTGTTGATGATAAACAGCTGCCTGTCAATTTGCTTCTCACTGACAGAAAAATATGTAACTGCATGAATCCTGCGAGTTACGGTGAATTACATCAAATCATTTACCGGATAAAAGTTCAGTCTCACTCATATGTCTGGCTGTCTGAACACTCCCCCTCCTGTGATAGCCCAGTCTGTTTGACCATGGATTGGCTAAATGATAACATCAGAAAAACATCATTACCATTTAATGAACTCCCAATCCTTTTGGAAATCTCATTTTAGCAGCTTCTGACTCCTGCCTGATCCGCACAGACAGACGGCCAACCCGAGCCTCACCCTCATCACTTTGTCAATCTGAATGAGGGGGTATCACTTTAGTAGGAAAACAACAGTGTCCTGTGAAGCACCTTTCTTGCCTGGGGTCCTTGCAGCTCTGGAAGCTCAAGTGGCAGTTCCTCTTTTGTGTGACAGCCCTTACAGATCTTTGGCTCCCGCAGTGGGCAAAGTGAGCCCGTAGTCTGGCATGATTTTGTGAGTTGTAAGGTTGACTGACTGCGGTCACGCGGTGAAATGGGGTGTGCACAAAGGCAAATTAAGTCCACGGCGACATGCTATAAGTTATTTTATCATGAGCAAAGATCATTTTTCCTGATTAGTTTTAGATTAAGATGGCATAGTCATAATCATTCTTTGAGATGATCTGGAGTTTGTAAATTGTTTTGAAAGTCAAATTTTAAATGAGTGAAGATGACAAAATAAGCCACAAAGAAGAAGATGAATAATGTAATGTCTGCAGTAATAAAAAAATATTTGGTTGTAGCAAATTTTAATGCAGATTGAAAAAAAAGTAAAAACTGCATATCAGAGGGAAAATATAATATACTGCATTATTAAAATATATACGTCCAAAACACCACCATCACCATTTGTATGCAATTATAATACAATGCTCCTGTTTTTGCTATTAGTATAATGTGAAGAGGGGATCTTGATCCCAGCCTCATCTATCTGCTTGCAGGTCTCTGTTGTATTATTGACTCATGTTTCTGTGGTCTTAAATTTAAAACAAAGGGATCAAGTTTCCAGCTTTTAATGATGCATAAGAGGCTGGTAATCAGTTAAGGGTTGTTGTAGTTTTGGTTGAGCTGGCATGCAGTTTAGTAAGTCGCTATGGACAACTCACATTTTATTAAAATGTGTGTGGAGGTGGAGTGGGGGCCAGAGAAGCATGCATGACTGTAAGTGATTAGAGTTCAGAATATGACGGATCACTGTGTTCAAAGCAGAAAGGTCTGTGGACTGTGAGGGGCAAATGCATGCAGAAGGCAGAGCTGAGATAGATGCAGATAGATGCTCTAACTCACTGTATCTGGACTTTCCTGGAATATCACTGAGTAAGAAGTGACGTTAAACACATTTGTGGGATTCCGGGGCTGTTTCTCTGCTGCTCTGTGTTGTGCAGCCAGGAAAAGCACATCCCAAGTCAAACATTCAGATACTGTGCTAGGACCCTGAGTTGTTAACATAGTGCAGAACAAATATATGGTGGTCAAGATATAAAAGTAAAGCATTGTCATCAGTAGGATTAACACAAGCTTGTGTGTTTATGGATGTTGAATTGATGGCAGTATTGAAGATTAACTATGTGCACCGTGTTTACATATAGAAAGTAAGACTGGGACGCCACCAGGCTTTGCATACTGGCAAACTGTCATTTCTATTAATTTTGCTGTTCACACATACAGTTAATGGTGAGGACAAGATTTAAATGCAACCTACATAATTTACACTTATAAAATTATTTGTTAAAGGAGTCAGTCCTGTAACAAACTGAGTTCATACATGTGCATTTCTGTGTGTGCATGCATGCTGCTGCTTATGTTCCTGTGGTGCTTTCAGCCGATCACCTGACTATCTTTAAAATCTCCTGGGACTTGTATCCAGCTGTTAAAAAAGTTGATGCATTTTTTATGGCATAATATAGCATTGAAACACTACAGAATTTTAAGAAAGAGATAAGACAACGAGGTCAGATGTTCAGTGTATTTTTTTAATGAAACCATGTGATGCATTAATGTCATTTGCATTAAAAAGTTTTTTTTTTTTTTTTAAGATTTATTTTTTGGCTTTTCATGCCTTTATTGATAGTATAGTAGAGAGGAGACAGGAAATGGGAGGCAGAGATGGGGGGGAAGACATGCAGTACAGGGCCGTCCGATGCGGGACTCGAACCGGGGCCGCCTGCAGCGAGGACTATAGCCTCAACATATGTGGCGGGCGCTCTACCAACTGAGCTAAACCTCGCCACTGCATTAAAAAGTTTTAAGTAAATAATTAACAATTAAGAAGGGAGACGCACACACACAGTGGCATGTGGTATTACTGGTCATATGCATGTTTGTGTGTGTGTAGCAGTGACTAATACTTCGTTTTGAATGAGGGTGTATTTAAAAAAGGTGAATGGAGTCTAATTTGTAGTGATACAGGCACTTAAACAAAGATGCAGAAGAGGACACATGCAGATGTGAATTAATTTTAGGAACCACAATACAGTGAACGTAGATGGATGTTGAGAAAGAGTCTTGAGCCAAACTGGAGTTTGAATACGATCACAGTCTCCCTCTGCAACCCTTCCCTTGTGGTCCATCATTCACACTGAACTGATGCCAGCCATGCATGCAAGTAGATTGTATCTAAGCAAAAGGCTACGCTGTTGTGTAGATGTGTGATATAGTTATGTAAACAGGTCCTAGCTGATATGTAGCCTCTATGGGGAATAATAGAAGGTTGTCATGTTTACTAGTATTACAGTATGGCCAAGTGCAACATCCAAATCGCTAGGGTAAAATGTGTCACATCTGTGCATTGTCAGCACCATAAGTGGTGTGTTGCTACACTCTGGTCAGCAAATCATATTCTCAGATACATAAAGAGACATGTCTGTTTAGACCCACCATGATCACATCATCGGTTTTATGTTTTGGGGAAATGGAAAGCAAACTTGATAATTTGCACTGACATAGCCATTGTAACAACTGCCCACCACGTATTAGCAGTAGAGTAGCCGTTCTGCATACCATGCAGCGCTCGTGTTCAGAACCAATGAGCAGATCCAAAAGTGGACTTTTTTAGAGGGACTTGGTACTTCTTCTTGTTGGAACAGAACTTCCAATTGACCACAGTTGAACTCAAGTCTAATGTTTTTCTGCAAAATACCCCTTTAATGTGTTCACAGATTTGAGATCATACTGAAAGCTCTTCTCAAAATGTTAAAAAAAAAGAAGTTTTGTTGCATGTTTTGGTTTTCTATTGCTGGGGTGCTGCTGCTTGTTCTGTTTACTCTAGCTCATGTAGATCTAGGTTTCTGCCTGCTCTTGTTTACATGCTCTATAGAGGAGAGAAGAAGGAACACGTTCACTTCAAGCTGTCCAGAGACTCCTCTGAAATGATGTTGCATTGTGTTGGTGTTGGAGAGTCTAGGTCTTCAGGCTGGTTTAGGTAGGTGAAGGGGAGGTGAAACGTTCTCCCTTGTTCCCTCCCCCCTGGTGAGATACCCTTTGACTGGAATGCACAAACATTCCAGGGCAGCTTGCTCACAAGTCGACGGCTTTCTCAAACTCAGTCGTACCCTGTTGGATGATCCTTATTATTTTAGTCTTCTTCTTTTTGGTCTATGCAGTATGTGCCTAGGCCAACTCAGTCTGATGCTCCATCTATCACATATTGTCGTGTGGAGAGTTCATTGACATTAGTTGGTTAGTCCAGTTTTAGGGTCCACATGTTGCGGTAAAGTAAATGTCAGAGCTTCTGTGTCAGCCGATGCTCATAATAGTTTTGCTTGAGGTGGGCATTACTGGCTGTGTGTTGTTTGTCTGCTGGCAGTGAAGATCCAGCTGTGTTGTACAACTGTGGTGAAAGTTGTTTAGGCAGTGAGAGAGGAAGAAGTGGTGCTGTTGGCTACACACTCTGTGTTCTTTCATATACCATACTGTACACTTGTAGAAGAACAAAGGTACCAACCAAAACGACAAATGACTTGGCACCATCAAGAAGTTTAGAGGGGGTGAAATGAGGGAACTGTAAATCTGGCGGTGATTAATGCATTAATTAAATACAAGTAGATGCTTATCTGCAACTATATTGTATTGTGGATCGTCACCCAACATGCAAATCAAATGAAAATGTATCTTTTTTATAAGACATTGATATGATTTATTTTATTTTTGGTGCGAAGGCTGATGGCTGAACCTCCTGCATCAGTGGCAGCGTAGTCTGTCAGTCTTTGTATTGCTGCCAGTTGTACAGTAGTACATCAGCTTACTGCCGCTTGATACTGTCAACTAGAAATGCTAAAACGGTGTTAGTGGCCAATCAGACAAGAAATGGCTCTGCCTGAAGGCTGTTGCTTCAAGTACCATTTGAGGTTGGTTTGAGTAATAGATCCATAGCCAGCCGGCTACTCTGAGGAATAATTGTTTCTTTTAGAGGGTTGTTTCCTCACTGTTTTAGGATGTCTGCCTTTTGTTCTCAAGGGTTTTAAATACACTGCACTGTACTGTACTGTAAGTTGATTTGCAGTGTCAGTGGATTTGAAGGCTTATTTGAAAACACTGCACAGCAGAAAGGTATCAAGACACAATTGTACACCTTTCTCCTTCACAATCATGGATTCCAGTACATACACTTAACAACATATTACACTTCAAAGTAATCAACAGATATTGTGTGCCTCTGTTATTGTGATTTGTTGACTGCTTTGTCTGTAAATCCTTACGTACGTTAAGTCAGATAAGTATTTAAACATTAAATCTGCTTAATAAACAGTTAAATAGCTTAAAAAATAGTCTGTTTTCCATCTGGTGGTTTGGCAAATATTTAATATGCAAATAAACTTTTTTATGCAGCAAAAGTCAAAATTCACTCTTTATGTCATGTAACTTGAATGTGATGGAGTGAGATGCTGCTGCATTCAATACAACTTGGAAACACGGGCCAAACCCGTCCTGTACTGGTTCAAAATGGGACGCGCTATTTAATCCTCAAATAGGCTACGGGGCGATTCTGACGTGACGGGTGACAACCCTTACTGCAGCCCTTACTTTCACAGTGGGAGAGGGGTCGGGGGGGGGGGTGAAAGATGATAAAACTGTAGTAGTGGTGTTTCTCTGGGTTTGCACTTTGTAATCTGAGATCATTTTAGCTAAATCACATCAGTCAGATATCTGTTCATCAGGAATATCGCTAACATTAGATGTTTGCATCACTCAGTGATGCACAAAGTCCCGTCCATGCCTCTGTCTCTCCCCATCAAGATGACTAACTCATTATTAGCTGGACTGCCCCAGAAATCAGTCAACCTTGTGCAACACACTGCAGCTATAAAATGTGAGCATGTTGCCCCTGTTCTCGCCTCTTTGCACTCGTTATCTGTTTTACAGAACTGACTTCAAAATCATTGCTTGTCTGTGGGGTATCAAATCCACCAGGCTTATCATGGAGCCCTCACCCCCACCCTGTCCTACATATTTATTTGTTTATTTGACTTTTAATACTTGTGTGTACTTTCTGTTTATACACTTTATAAACTTGATTTATAAACATGCATCATAAGTAAAGGATTATTGTGAAACTTTGCTCCTTATTTTGAAGGAGCCAATTGACCACACGAACCAAATTTGATATTCCAGTCTGTGGCACAATGACATGAATTGAGAGTGCACAGTGGCAAGGCAGATACAAAGGCTGACTTGTTCCAACCAGTGACATGAAAGTGACGGAGTGCAAGTGTTGTCTTTTGCCAAATGTGAGCTGAATTAGTAACATAAAAGGAAATGGATAGAAGATGTGAGGGAAGGCGGTGCTCCTCTGTTTAGTTTGGCGCAAAAGCTGAATGCTTTCTGCGGTCACCTCCCTACAACCTTTACCAAGCATCCTACAACCAGTGTTAGCAGTTATCTTCAGTGAGGAAATACTCAGTGATTCCTAAATTCCTGTATAACTCACTGTCTTGAGTGCTTCACTTACACTAATCAACATACAACAATGTTAAAACCAAATTTTTCATGGAAGTGCAAGTTCCAATTTATTTCCAAATAATTTCTTGCTTTGGTACCAAGGTAAAAATAGTAAGTGATCTGTTGCTACCAGTTATTTCTAAATGTTGGCTGAGCACAAGCTATAGCCATTTACTCAGGGTAGCAAGGTTTACATTTCTCTCTCTCAAATATTAACTTGGCTGAAAGTTTAATTTAATTTTACAGTGAGAGAGGGCACCTGCAAGTGGTCTATTGCTGTTTATTCATCTATTTACTATGTTAGAATTAAATCAAATGTCTATATTTCATGGCCATAATGCAGCAGTCCAGAGCTTGACTTTAGACTTCTCTGCCACCCTGTCACCTCACCTGTCAATCTCTGATGGTTTTGTTTTATTCTCCTTTTTCCTTGCACCAGTGATTGACATATCAGGGTGATGCTGTCTTATAACACGAACATGTTTGATGCGTTTCTAGTCTTACACCGCACATCCATGAAACATCGCCGATGGTCTGGTCGACCACTCATGTGCCATCCCCATTGTGTCATTCACTGAGAAGACTAAGTGTTGCCACACGGGTGATATAAGTGAAGAGGCTCCTTATACAGTCAATGCTCTAACTCCACACTAGAGAGTATCTTTGTTCTTGACACTTTTCTTCCATCTGCTATGACGGTAGCACAGCAGGCAGCTTTTAGGCTCTTTACCGCCACCTGGATTGGTGAATGTCTTTTAAACCTTGTAGTGTAAGAGAATGAGCTACTACTATGAAATTTCAGAATGCAGTTAAAATACAATAAACCTTTACAGGTGAAGTTAATTTAATTCTCTAACAAGGTGATTAACCACAAACATCATAAGTGTCTGACCCTGTTCTAGTTCAATGCCAGTTTGTATTTCATCATTCTGTTTTGACATCATGAGACCAAGACGACAACTAAAAGTCCATCAACAGTACCTTTGTGTAGATTCCATGAGTTTTAAATTGTTTTCTTAAATAATTTCTACATTTCTCTTTTTTTCTATCAAGATGGGGTGCTGAGTGTACATTAATGAGAAATAAAATGAACTTTTTTGATTTTAGCAAATGGCTGCAATGAAAGAAAGAGTGACAAATTTAAAGGGGTCTGAATACTTTCCGTACCTACTGTATAAGCCTGCTGCACAGGTGACACTGGTTGACATAATGAATGTATGGCAAACAAACACAGCATGTCTCCAAACCTTATCAGGCAAGTTTCCAGGATGCCAAGTAGCCAATGCATTTCAACATAACAATTGCAGATGAGAACCGGTGTCAAAAAGGAGGAAAGAAAAAATCAATCCAGACTTCATGATCGATTACTATGGCAACAAACAAAGTGAGCAAAATAAGTGAGCACCAAAACAGTGTGGTTACGGTCGAAGACTGGTGGAGTCTATACAGAAGGGGCCGGACGTCAGTCCACTCCAACTGCCTGTTTTGTTTGTATAGCCCTTTTCAAAATACTCAAAGTCACTTGATTTGATATATCGCCCCCAGCTAATATAAATAGATAAAGCATCATGTATCAAGGATTCTCTAAAATCCTTGTGGCATGTGTCCACAGGGAGACCACAGCATCTATTAGCAACACAGTCAGGACAGTGATGTATTTGCCTCTTTGTGATGTGTATTGGGCAACATGGTTGTGACAGAGGGAAGTCAATGCCGATGTAGCATTTTGATGGACATTAGTTGAGGAAAAGAGGTGGTGCAAACCAGCGTTCATCAGCTCCTCCTTTAGATTGACTTTTTCTCCCTGCCAGTGTGTGTTAGCGCAGCAGGCTAAACAGCTCTGAATAGAAGCCATTGTGGTGCCTAATTAGTTTTTGACGGTGAGTCCTCCTCCAGGAGAACAGATGCCCTCTGCACAGTGTCAGATTTCAGCACACGCTATAAGCTTTTAAGAACGGCTAAAGTCATTATGTAGCAGGGAGGCCTATTGGTTCTGATCTTGGCTCCAAATACAGCACAGTCTGACGATGGCACAGTGTTGGAAAGAAGAGATTATTCTAAAGTGTCTGTTGTCATCCTGTGAGATATTGACACATTTTCGACAATCGATGAAAGTATACCTGTACTTTGAAGTGTTAAACAAAATGATCCCATAGTTATGGTAGAGATGATGTTGTGTGCTTTCATAATGAAATGAATCTACCCAACACTATTTACCTTCATCGTACTGTGTGCTACTGTTTGACATTTTTGACACAACACACAGAGACGGGATTCTCAAGATTAAAGATTTATTTCACATTTGAGAACATTAATACATTTCAATCTGTTGTTCAGTAGTATGGTATTTATGTAGTGTATGATTCAAGAAGCATTATAGTGTCCTTGCATTTTATTACAGAATCTGTATTTTCTTCAAACTTGGGACTGGGAAAGTTTACAGTTTTATATGTTACTATAAATGAATAAGAGAAGATCACAATAACTAAGATTAAAAAATAAAAATAAAGAATTAATTCACATACAGATAGAATCTTTTTAAAGTAAATGACAAAATCTTTTCAGATTATTCTTTTATTGAAAATCTTAAGGGGTAAAATGTATGCTTTGTTGAAACAGGCAGAATTCTTCAGTGTTATACAATAATACAGATGCTGAATGTGTCAGGATGTTCTTCAACCTAAAGCTAAATGCTAAAACAACTGCAGAGTACACTTATCCCTGAAAAGCTTTTGTGTGTTCTCTGTGTTTTGGTACGCTGTTCCTTTAATAGGTTGGCACACATATTCATGTACCCCCCCCTAATCCCCTCCCCTGTTTCGAAGGCTTAAGCCCTTTTCAGATAGGATGCGGTGTGCGCAGGCTGCGCACAGATTCCCATTCGATGTGTATGTGTTGCGCGCTACAAGCGCGCCTTTGGTCCGCGCAGAGCGGAGAGGCGCGCTATGCTCGCGCATGCCGCTCTTGGCGCAGAAGTTGAGCCAGTCTCAACTTGGGCGCTGTACCTCGCAGTGTGCATGGTAAACACTGCGTTCTAGACTGAGAAGGGCTTCGTCGAGCAGCTCAGTCCACGTTTAACCAGCATGTCACTCATCTACTGAGCCAGATACCAGTTTCCCTGTTGCAGGGAGAAATGGGATCAGGCTTAAATTCAGATGGCTGCATTCACATGTGTACAAGCCTCATGTGTGAGGATCAAATTCTTAGATGTGGATCTACAATTAATTTGTTGTTTTCATTTTCAGTTATTTTCAAGCAAAAACTCTGGTCACTGGTTAAAGCTTATTAAACCATAAACAGCACTGAGTAGTGTCCAGGCTGTCTGCTGATGATTAATCATCAGCCGAAAGTCAATGCATCAATTGGTTTGATAGCCACTGAGCCCTGTGTGAGTGTTTTTCTATTGTTTGATTTCCTGGACTTAAATCACTGAATTGCATTTCCATCATGTAAGTTTACAACCAAGCACAGAATTCTCCCTCTTTTCTGTGTGTGTTTAAATGATGAGTCGAGGAACATTAGAGGAAAAGAGGAGGTTTCATAAATGGTGGGAGAGCCTTGGAGAGATCTTAAGGTTGCTGCACAAGTCAACCTCAGCGCCTGCTGTGGAATGTAGGAAGTAAGCCACTCTGTAATTACCCCTGGGCCCGCCTATCATGGTCTGTCATTGGCTAGCAGAGAGCGGAGACCTTGGTCGGAGCCAATAGAGGGCTCCTTCCTTGCTCCTTCAGCAGAGCGGAATCTTTGCCAGTCGCTGGAAAAGCTCAGAGACTGGAGTGAAGGGAAGGGAGAATAGTTGTGGTAGTGACTGAAAAGAACGATCAGTTCCAGAAGCCCCCCACCCCCACCCCTCCCATCCATCCAGCCCCTACACACACATCTCCCACCCTCTGAAACGTAGCAAGAAGGCCTCGCCACTCAGGGTGCTTGTGCTACAGGGCAAAAAATCAGGATGGCACATTCTTTAGATCCAACCATGCGTGTAATTCTTAAAAGCAGTGTGTGAGTATTAGTGTGTGTGTGTGTGTGTACGCGCATGCAACTGCATTTGTTTGAGGAGAACCAGAGCAAGACAGTATTTTTAAGTTTATTAAAACAAGTCTGGTTACATTTATAGAAGTATAATGTAATCTCATATGTCTCCTGGAGGTATCTCTGATGGAGCTCCACCATCTCTCCTCTGTTCTCTTCCTATATTGACCTCTGTCGTCATTGGTTAAGTCTGGTCGAATCTGTGTTGAGTCGGTGCCGTCTGCCATACATAATTAACTCCCTAAAATAAGACAGAATCTCTACTGGACTATCACAACTATAGAAACCACAAAGGAATTAGTTGCAGCATGCAGGAAATGGCTGTTGTCTCCACCTCCATTGTTTCAGATGTAAACATGACCTTTGAGTTGTACTGTACGGTAGGTGGGTTTGGCTGCTGCGGCAAAGGAGACAGGACGGTAGTGTCACTGAACTGCTACCTGACGACAGCATCAAAAGCAAACTTCATAAGGAAACAATGATATAATGTGATGATTTTAGTGGTACTTCTTTACCAGCTGTGAATAAATGAATGTATTGCTGGAAAAAGCAAAAGCTATGCATTTGAAGTTGTACCCCGGGTTCCAGTGTTGGCTGTTTATTTGCATAAATGTGCAAGTATTAAACAGTAATTTTCTCCAACAACAGTAGGCCTAGTTGGGGAGGTCCATTTGAGCCATAATATACAACACCAGTGTTGCTTGGTGAGAGATGACCTGAGGTGTTTGTTGTGTCATCAGTCTGACAATACTTTTGCTGCAGAGGATTTAGAAGCCTGAGACATGTAAGCCTCTGGCCTCCATAATACTACCAGTTGTCATTTTTTCTCAAGTGCAGCATCCTAAGACAATAACTGGGCTTAGTAATTAGCAGTTACATGTTACTGTATTTGTCCCTTGTCTATTCTAGGAGTTTGCTGCACTAACAAAGGAGGTGAACGTGTGCCGGGAACAGCTTCTGGAGAAAGAGGAGGAGATCGCAGAGCTGAAGGCAGAGAGAAACAACACACGGGTTAGTAGTGTCACAACATACACATCCAAGCAGGACACAGTCTTCCCCATGCACCAGTAATGGGCACAGTTTGTTTGATTTGTGTTCTCCTCTAGAAATCCCTGTCAGATTCCTAAGTGTTTCTGTTTTGCGTATAGATGGTTGTCATAACACGAGCTGACAAGACGGTTTCTGTCCTCCCGACCTAACAGTTGTCACAAGTTATGGGTGCTCTGCAAATTTCCCATTCATCAAAATATTTCAGCCACTGACAATAAATTTCACTACAGACAGCCAGAGAAGAGCCAGGACTGTATATCAATGTGTATTTTGTTAGTCCTATCATTGGCTGTAACATCTTCCCTCTCAGTTTCTCCTGTATAGAAAAACATGTTGCTTTTTATATCTGAAACATGTCTGAGGACGGTCGACAAGGTGAAAGCATCAGCCTGTCATACAAAAAATTATTATTTCAAAATAGTTCATCTTCATCTTTATCTACAGTTGTATTACATCATTTGGATCCCTGTTAGCCAGTACCAAGGTATCAACTAATCTTCCTGGGCTCCACTCAAGTAAACATCTATTGTCAGGGGTCGACAATATAAATGGCCCGGTGGCCCAGACGTACTTTTCAAACCGTCAGGGCCACCAGAACGCTCCAAACACTGGCACAGTCGGGCCAGTGAAAATAATGCCTTAAAAAATATATAACATTATATAATAATAAAGTAAATAAATAAAAACTAATATCACATTAAATCCCTGTGGTTTTAAATGATAACTGTCAAATCGTCTCGGCAATTAGTGCTAAGAGCCGACCCGATCAACGACAGAGACATCTACTTTCTGTGCGCAGCCAGCGCTGTGCCCTGGCACGTCAGCAACACCTGCAAGCAGCTGCAGCTCGCTCACTTCACTCCCGCGGAACGTACCGCTCGCTCACTGCTGCTGATAGAAGGTTGTCACAAGAACCAATAAAAACCTTTTTCTTAACCATGAAACTTCCCTCCTCCTCAGCACGTCAATCGAGTCCTGTCGGGACCGACACAAACGTTACACACGGGCCAGAGCTCGTGCTGGGGCGCCAGCTGTTAGGTGTGCGCCACAGTAGTGGTGCACGTGACGTTTAGACCATATAACAACCAAAAAAAAAAAGCTGTGTAAACGTGTGGAAACAGCCTAAACATGAATGAATGAGAACACCAGTTATATCACTTAACTACTTGGAGGATAAAAGTACCTAATGACTACATAACTGCATGTTTGTGTTGATGCATATTTACCATTTTAACTCTGTTTTTACTTCATTGTTAAACCACAGTGGAGGCTAAATACTATACAAGTCTAATGGGCCACTTTTTTTGTCCTTCTTAAATCGTGGTATTGAGTAAGTATCAAGAATCATAGAAATTTACTAGTATTGTTATCGGTATATAAGAAAGTTCCAGCCTCGATGCCGAGACCGCAGAAATTGGCTGGGATATGTTGTTTTTCCGTTAATATGGGGATCGATACCTATTGTCCTGGGCCTGTGGTTAGAATGGTGGGGCCAGTGATCTTCAAAAGCCACTGGCCCTCCGGGCCTCCGGCCCAGTGGCAAATTTCCCTTATTGTCTACCCCTGATTGTAATGCAAACACTAATGCAAGTTGAAGTCAAGGACAGAAAATGGAAGTGAAAAATAACAAATACAAAGTAAAACTATTGAAGATGTTAATCAATAACAAGTATCCACACTCAAAGCAATAACACCATCATAAGCAGAATGCACTGTGAGGAAATCACCATCCATTCCATGTACTTTTTGTTACCTGTGGGAAAAAACAGCTGTGTGGTAGGATAGACCTCTGGGTGCTGTTTCTTCCTTGTACACATTGCTTTACTCTGTAGAAAATGATATTTCAAATGATGAGCAATGTGAGCCGATGGAGTTTCTAACCTTTTGACCCCAGTAACAATGTCTCTTGTGTGTGTGCAGCTCCTGTTGGAGCACTTGGAGTGCTTAGTGTCCCGCCACGAGCGCAGCCTGAGGATGACGGTGGTGAAGAGGCAGGCTCAGTCACCAGCAGGTGTCTCAAGTGAAGTGGAAGTCCTCAAAGCCCTTAAGTCACTTTTTGAACACCACAAAGCCCTTGACGAGAAGGTACAGCTGTGTTACTGGTTCTGAGTGAATGAAGTTGGCGTCTGTACGTGTCAAAATGTATTTTGACATTAATGGACAAAGAAAGGGAGAGGGCGAGAAAGGTTTGTGTAGCTGTGGTGGTTAATTCATATTTGTTTCACTGGTTTTCAGGTAAGAGAGAGACTACGTGTCGCCTTGGAAAGATGCAGCGCATTGGAGGAACAGCTCACCATCTCTCACAAAGAAGTAAGCAAACACAACTTCCAGTCAACTGAACAGAGACAAACTCAAGTCCAGCCTCTAATTTGTCACAAATGCAACACTTTCAAGTTTCCAAGTTGTCAGAATAACTAAAAACAACCAAACTTTTTACTATGTTTAAATGACTGGGATATATATGCTGCAACAGTCGTGACTTCAGATCACCTCCCTTGCTTCAAATGCAGTTTGTTCGCCAGGTGACTGGTACATTTAGGTTTAGATTTAACATCCAGATAAACATTCACAAATTCAACCAGAGAAAATACAGTCAACACATGGTTCCCACCATTACACCACTGCTGTAATTTGTTCAGCTACAGCCTTTTATTTAAGTAGTGTTTTGTGCAGTTATGAACCTGGTTACCGTTGTGTTTTAATTCTATATTCTATTATCTAAACCAAAATATTGCTCACTAAACGACATGGATGAATTTATCAGTCACTGCGTGCAGCTTCCATAATCTGAATGGTAAACTTGTTTGCTGTGCAGTTTTTACAGTCATATATACTGTCTGATCTTCCTTTTTTTTTTTTTTAGTTCGTCATCAAATTAATTTAGGATTACCGCAGCGAAGTAGACAGCGCACTGATGGAAACCTACAAAATGATGCTAAATATAAATTGTATAGTATGTACAATTGAATACTTTTTTATATTATACTACTACTAGAAATTTTAGTTAGATGGTATTGAATTGTATTTGTAACTGTATGTGTAACACAATCTAAGAAAGAGAGACTCACAACTCTAAAGTCTACACATGTGCACATGCATATAAAGGGAGGACGAGTCATGAGTTCACTGTGTATTGAATGGGATTAAGATTGACAAAAGGCCCAGAGGATCGTGTGGAAGTGTCCTAGATTTCCTCTCTGCTTCATGCTACAGTCATCTTTTGTTCCTTGGAATCGGCCTGCGACCACACACACACAAACGCATAAAGTCAACCACTTGCCACGCTTTTACTAGGAACCTTACCTCCAAGGCAATTCAGCTTTTTGCTGTTTTTGTTTTTCCACGGTTTGGCCATTTGGTACAGAGATATCCGTCCCTGTAGTGTATCCATGAGTGTGTGCAACCAGAACAGTTGTGGTTTGAACACATCTTTGGACACACACACACACACACACACACACACACACACACACACACACACACACACACACACACACACACACACACACACACACACACACACACACACACACACACACACACACACACACACACACACAGGGAATACATCACAGATGATTAAACGGTAGCAGCAAACTAGTTTAGTGCCCTTGGTTTAGTGGTTAACCAAAGCTGTTTTGGTTATCACTTGCAAATGAGAGACTCCATTGATAAGGTGTTAACAGACGGGTGTTTTCTCCAGTTGGCATACCTCAGGGAGCAGGGCAGCATGAAGAGAGGGCTGGCAGATGGAACCAGCGAGGTCAACCACAACTCTGAAAACACACCAAGCACTAATGGCAAGGTGAGGTTACTCAACAGCATGTGCAGAATGATGTGTGTGAAAGCCTAGTGGGAGATGAGGCCAAAGTGGCTTATGTGTCACAAGTGCCTCCCATCTGTTCAGTTAATGAAGTCAAATCATAATTGATGACATTAATTCAGGGTATGTGTGGTGTAATTTACTGTATTATAATAATAATAATAATAATAATAATAATAAATTTTATTTGGAAGCGCCTTTCAGGTCACTCAAGGACACTTTACAAAATCAGAAATCAACAGTAAACACCAACACCAAAAGTTAATAACACCAAAACACAAAAATACAAATAGCAATTACACAACAACACAATAACAGAGCATTTCACGCATCAGTGGAAATGCAAATAATAATACAAATAAATAAACCGTGCAAACCGTGCAAAATAGGGGAGGGGAAAGTTAGAGTGAGGGGTGGTGAGGATAGGCAATTTTAAACAGGTGGGTTTTAAGTTTTGTTTTAAAGAGAGGGAGAGAGTCGGTGTTACGGATGTGAGGCGGTAGGGAGTTCCAGAGACGGGGAGCAGAGCGACTGAAAGCTCTGCTCCCCATGGTGCTGAGGTGAACAGGGGGCACAGTGAGGTGAAGAGAGGAGGAGGATCTCAGGGAGCGGGCTGGAGTGGCAACGTGGAGCAGGTCAGACAAGTATGGAGGGCAAGATTGTGGAGGGCTTTGAAAGTATACAGAAGGATTTTGAACTGGATTCTAAGTGTGACCGGGAGCCAGTGAAGCTGCTGTAGGATGGGGGTGATATGGTGGGAAGAAGGGGTTTTGGTGATGACACGTGCAGCAGAGTTTTGAACCAGTTGAAGCTTATGGAGAGACTTGTGAGGGAGACCGAAGAAGAGAGTTGCAGTAATCCAGACGGGAGGTGACGAGACTGTGGACAAGGATGGAGGTGGTGCTGGGAGTGAGGGAGGGACGGAGTCGATTGATATTACGTAGGTGGAAATAGGCAGCCCGGGTGGTGTTGTTGATGTGAGATCTGAATGATAGGGTGCTGTCAAGGATGACACCCAGACTCTTAACCTGAGGGGAGGGGAAAACTGAGGAACTGTCTATGGGAATGGGGAAACGGTCAGTTTTGGATAGTGTGGATTTGGTGCCAATTAGAAGGATTTCTGTTTTATCACTGTTTAATTTTAGGAAGTTGGAAGTAAACCAGGATTTAATTTCGGATAGGCAGGTGATGAGGGAGGAGGGTGGGAGTGAGGAGTTTGATTTACTGGAAAGGTAGAGCTGGGTGTCATCCGCGTAGCAGTGGTACTGAATGTTGTATTTGCGGAAGATGGAGCCAAGGGGGAGGAGATAGGTGATGAAGAGAAGGGGCCCCAGGACAGAGCCCTGGGGCACACCTGTAGTGACTGGGGAGGGGACAGATGTGAAGGATTTTAGCTGGATGAACTGGGTGCGGCCTGAGAGATAGGAGTGAAACCAGTGGAGGGGGGTGAGAGTGATGCCGATTATGTTGTAATGTGAACATTCTGACCTGAAATCTGAGGAAAACATAAGAAAGAGTGGGTCAAACAAACTGCAATATGGACAATACATTAGTCCATTTCTGTCCTGGTATGCACTGATTATTTCTGCTATTTCATCTGCATACATGCACAGACAAGATGCAAATACTGGAAGAGGAGTGCTGGTGGAAAAAGTCTGGGTTATTGCCAACAGCTTGTTCTACAGCAAGTCTCTGCCTTAGATAATTAAACTCTGGCCTCAGTTAGACTGAGTGGTTGAGCAGCAGGTGTTGCATGAAAAATCAAATCAAATCTATTTGTTGTATGAATCTCCTGATAATTATCTGTGTAATAGGTTTGTTCAATTGTGGTTTTAGCAGCAATTTAACTTGGGCGAGTTGAGTCTTGCATGTTTTTTGTATCTAACACTGTTAATCAATTTACCCGCAGCGGTCCTCGGATGGCTCACTAAGCCAGGAGGAGGAGTCAGGACCTGTTTTTGGGAAGGTCGGCGAGCTCCAGGAAGTGGTGGACCGTCAGATGGCCGATCTGGGCCAAATGAAGGAGCGTATGGCCGGCATGGCGTCACGCATCGGTGAGCTAGAGGAAGACCTCGACACAGCCAGAAAGGACCTCATCAAGTCTGAAGACATGAACACACGGCTACAAAGAGACCTGAGAGAGGTAGGGAGGGTGGGAAATGTTTTCGGCACAAAGGTGTCTCAAAGTAAAATCTAGGGAGCCCTTTTTTTAGATGCAGCTATTTAACCATATTTCAACCATATTGGTAGAAGACACTCATGGCAGTCTTGTATGTGCGTTTAGTCTGTGGCTCAGAAGGAAGACATGGAGGAGAGGATCACCACCCTGGAGAAGCGCTACCTAGCAGCTCAACGGGAGGCTACCTCCGTCCACGACCTCAACGACAAGCTGGAGAACGAAGTGGCCAACAAGGAGTCCCTCTTCAGACAAGTAGGCCCCATGCTCTTTGAATGAATTGTCAAAAAAAATCCCTTTGTTTGCGATTGGAGCTTCACTCTTCAAGTTGTGTGCCAGCAGGAATTGCCTGCAGTTTCTCTTTGGCAGTTTTCAGATTCCTACTAATGAATTCCCTCTGTATTCACACACTGACCGGCGCAGCATGCTCTGAATGGGAAGCCTTGAAGACACTGGCTTGTCTCTTTACATGTACTCACTGAGATGGAGATGTCTCTTTTCTCTTTTCTTGTGGGTTTTGTCTGTCTTTGTGTCATCATGAATGCTCTCTTCCTCACTTCCTTCCCTCCCCACCCTGACCCGTACCCACTGCCTGTCTCACTTTGTCTCGCTCTTTTTCTCTCACCACTCTCTGCACCTTGTGGAACTGAAAGCCAACCCTGAGGCTAGCACACAACACAGAAGAGTCTTCAACATGCTTGCTAATGACTTTTTCCATCCCGTTTGTTTGTTGCAGTCTGAGGACAGAAGCAGACAGCTCCAGGAGAAGCTGGAGTTGGCTGAGCAGAAGCTGCAGCAGACCATCCGCAAGGCAGAGACTCTGCCGGAGGTGGAAGCTGAGTTAGCTCAGAGAGTCGCTGCCCTCACAAAGGTATCATCACCGCTTCACTGCCCTGTATACCATTTAACCATTCAACTCCGATATAATAAAGTGTTGATCATCATTCAGAAGTCCTTGAAAATCCCAAGCCTTCATATGTGGAAAAATTGCAAATATAGCAGCACACATAATACGCACATCACAGCTATTACATAAGTTCCTTTACAGTGAAACAGCTAGGAGCTCCCAGAGGAAGCTACCGTGGAAGCCATTGTTTATGTTACTCCAAATATCCAGAGACCTATTTTTAGACCTTTGGCCCATGTTTCTATCCATTTATAGTTTTCGCCTTTGTCTTAGACAACACCTACTGCTGCTGAACTTTCACTAACATCTTTGCCCCTCTTTAGCAGTAATCTGCATTCACTTTTTGAAGCAGTAAATTTCCATTTCACTTTTCCGGTATTCTGCATGCATGCATTTAACTAAAGAGTTGAATGAGTGCACAGCTGAAGGCAGGGTTTTACAAATACACAGGTCTAGTATCAGGGATTGAAGGACATGCTTCCCTGAAAAAATGTTAAAATCTCCTTATCCACACACAGTTTGTCTATAAAGACACAAGAACAAAAGCTGTAAAACCACGTGAGCGGACATTATACAAATGTGCCTCAAACAGTATTCAGTTAAGTGAACCTAACCAGCTGGTGTCATGATAAATGGCCACTGTTGAATAGAGCACAGTCAAAAGGACCTTAAGGTTTACGATGTGATATGCTGATTTAGTTATTGAAGCATTGAGACAATACATTAACAGAACATTAAGTTGTCTTTTTCTCTTTTAATTGTATACTTATATCACCTGTGTGTGTCGAAAGCCATTTCCGCCATGCATTTTTATGACCCTCACTCTAGAGCTTAAGCCACATGTTGATATAGATCATGACAGAGAGACAGAGATGTTTAGAAAAGCCTTGGTATGCAGTGTTTCCCCTAGAATATTTTTTAGGCCCGGTGGTACCCACAGAAAAACCCTGAAAAGACGAGGCGCCCCACGCGCCTCGTCTTTTCAGGGTTTTTTTTATAAATATTGAATATTTATAAAAGGAGGCCCACATGAGGGTCCAACGTTGCCCCATCTAATGCTATTTCACACTATTTTACATAGTAGCAGTTATGCCCTCCATGCCTGAACAGGTGAGCCACCTGTTTAATGCCTGATCACAGTTGATATCTTAAACTGAAGGGCCTTTCATGGCCAAAAACATAAACCTGGACAACATTTTAACAGACAGCTACTCCATCAGGTTTTACATTCACATGCTGCAGTGGACAATTTAGTTTAAGTATTAATCCAGTATCTAAAAAAAAAATAAGATGAAAATGTTGGCCCTCTGAAAAGTAGGCTATGTCCATCTACTGTATATGCTCTCAATACTTGGTTGGGGCCCAGACCTCCATGTTATTCTAGTTTGAGACGCCCCTGTAAAACTCGGGGATGTGGGACATTGAAACAACAGTGACAGAGAAACAGCCAATCATCTAACAGCTGTGTCGTTTGGTTGAAGCACCGTCTCCACGTGTGTTTATTGACAACAGGGTTAACCTGGACGCGTTAGCTCGTCGGTATGGTTACTGCGTGCGTCTGCCCCGAGTCTGAAACAGCGGCGGTGGCCGCTCACCGTCACTGAAACGCTCCGTGAAATCGGCGATTAAATACAACGAGCCGCGAGCGACGTCTAGCCTGTCTCACCTGGAGCACGCGCTGCAGCGACCCAGTTCATCCCACCTGACAGTGCCTTTGCTCCGCGTCAGTCCCTCTTCTCACTCTCTCTCCCTCCTCTCCTGTCTCTCTCGCATGACGCGCATCAATGTCGCCGGTGTTTTTTTTTTCTTTTTTCCACGGCACCGTAGTTACAAACGTCAACATCCCATAATATGTTCTCACACCCGCATAGGCAACGAAGCAGGTTAACTCACATTGCAGAACATCGCTGCACAGAGCCTCCTAAACGGAATGTATTATTGATTTCTGAATGAATGGATGTGTCTTATTTTACTATATTAATTTTTTTTGGCCTGGCGGGGGCTCTCGTTGGCCTGGCGGCCCGCCAGGCCTGTACAATGGTAGGGGAAACACTGGTATGTTTTATATCGCCTCCGCCCACCACGCAGTTTCCAAGGCATCATCATGAAGGATCCGGTCCTCCTTCCACCCAACTTGGTGGACAATTTGGTACAATTACTCCATCATCAACCTCAGTCTATAACATCCATCAGTGTATTATTCTCTTCTTACACAGCATGTTGTCTGCCTGTCCACATGCTCTGTCTTGGAATTGAAGTCTCAACAATTCTCTGAAGTCCCTTTAAGTGTGTTGTCTTATTTTCTCCACTTGCCACTGTGCTAATTGTTCTCATGTTAAACCAACACTCTATTCTCTCCTCTGTCTCTGTCTGTCTGTCTGCCTGCCATGCTGTTTCTGTGTGGTCTTCATGCTCTTCCTGCCACCTCTTATCAAACCCCCTAGTGTGTTCTGTGTGGCACTAAAGGCTCTAAGACTCAAAAGAAGGTAGACCAGATTTATTCGCAAAACTAGACCTGTCCATTTAGATGCTGGAATACAATGCTTGACTCAAGCTCTGCTTCTGAACTTAACCAAAGCGGAACAAAATTAAGGCAATTAGGAACACTGAAGAAAAAAACAATCTGATCTGCTTTCCTTGAAACAGAAAAAAAGTACATTTTCTTGGTGTTTTATCCTGTATGAGATCAGTGCCTGGTTAAGTGCAGTACCAGACTAGATGTAAACATGGTAGTATCTTATGAAGCCTGACACCTGGTGCTGACCTCTCTTCCTCAGCCAGCCCTGCGTGTTCTGCTTTGTGCTGGTGAAAGTTAATCAATCCTTCATGTTTGTACCTCTTCCCCCTTTTTTTCACTCAAACACAGAAAACTCTAATGTTTAGTGTCCAACACAAACAGGAAGTGCCAGCTGATTTGCTCAAAGACTTTTAGAGACCCTGCCCAGTAGAGCTGCTAGAAAACTGGAACAGGAAGTGTCGCAAAGAAATGTTTACCACTCTATTGACTCTTCCATGAAAACGAGCCAATAGACTGATAATATCTGCTGCGAACACTGATCATGTTTTTCAGCGTACCCAAATATTGGATTATGTTCATTTATTTATTTATTTGTTTATTTTTATTTGCAAAAACATTTTTCTAGTTGAATGTAGAACCTTTTCTGTGGTAGATGTGCATTGTGGGAAGTATTTGCTTCTCCATTTGTGGGTTGTGCTTTGCTCTCCTCTCCAAATACAGCTGATTTCAGATTCTCTACCTGGCTGTGGGTGTTGTTTCCTCCATCTGCTTGAAAGACTTCAGCTTTTTCACTAAAACGATAAACAGGACCTTTCTCAGCCAAGTCCATCCCCAGGATGGACGACCAACACTTGGAGGGGAGATCAAAGCAGGCCTAGCTTTAGAGGGACCCCCGTTAGCTCTGAGAGAACTCAATATACTGATTCAGTGGAATACATTTTTTTGTCAAAAATGTTTTTTTTCAGGCAGAGGAACGTCATGGCAATGTGGAGGAGAGATTGAGGCAGCTGGAGTCTCAGTTGGAGGAAAAGCACCAGGAACTGCTAAGGGTGAGATGAGGGGGGATCTGCTGTCGCTACAATGGGCCCACTCCTTTAAACAGTTTTAACACCTGCTATCTTTGAAAATGCTCTTGTTGCTTTAACGTAGGCACGGCAGCGAGAGAAGATGAATGAGGAGCACAACAAGAGGCTGTCTGAGACGGTGGACAAGCTCCTGTCAGAGTCCAACGAGAGACTCCAGCTCCACCTCAAAGAGAGGATGTCTGCTCTGGAGGACAAGGTATAATAAAGAGGCAAACAGACTGACGGCACTGTATTCTCAGCCATATAAATATTTGCTGTTTCTTCAGTGTCGTCAGTCCCGTGACTGTTAAGTTGTGATCTCGTCTGTCACGGTGCACGGTTAGAGGCTCAGTTAATGTTTATTTTCTAGTGTGTCAGCTTGTGTCTGCCTCTCCTCAGAATGCCCTGATAAGAGAACTGGACCACACCAAGAAGCTGATTGAGGAGTCTCACCATGAGAAGGTGGGGGTTTGGTTTAAGTATCAGGTGATCCTTGTTGCTACAGACATTGTCAACTAACCAATCTAAATTTTCCTCCGCCACAGGAGCAGCTTCTCATCCAGATTGAGACTATGAGGGCAGAGAACGAGCAGGGCCGAAGCAGGAGCAACTCCTTACTACATGGGTAAGTCAAGCAGGTTGGAGCTCACAGTGTCACCCTCTAACCTCTCTATCTCTCCATCTCTAATTGCCTCTTATGTGTTCTTGCAGTAGGTCTCAGCTGGGCAGCACTCCAGATTTCAGGTATCCAGTGTCGGCTTCCTCTATGATGGACAGTAACTCAGACCACTATGGCAGTGCTCTTGTGCTACGGCGACCTCAAAAAGGACGTGTGGCCGCGCTGCGGGATGAGCCATCCAAGGTTAGCACCCAGCGTATTTGCTGGTGTCTTATTCATTGATGTCATACACCACACATAGAGAAACTGTAGTATCACAGTTGGCTGAGCTCAAGCTCTGAGCGCTGCAGAATGACCCCTTGTTATTTACATTGTCACATGGAGACAGTTTATGCTGCTCAACCCCTGAATCCTCAAATTAAAAAGTGGCACAGCAACTGAAATTATGTTTATGTTTAGTTTTGGAAGTTTTGCAGATGAACAGATCCTATCAACTACTTCAACCTGCAGAAATCTTATGTTTTTGTCTTGTCTTCATAACACATGCTACCTGTATGCTGTGCCTTTGTCCTTCCTCCACCTGTTTCAATCTAATTTTTGACTTCTCTCTGATGATTTTCTTCTTCTCTATTTTTCTCTCTGTTTGCTTCCACTCTGGACATCAGCGACATGTAAGTTAGTGTGGTGGAGAGAGCCGTGGCGGTTATTTGTGCCTGTGTGGTGTAATGAATATCAAGCTAACCATTTATCTGTGTCCCCTCTGCTTCTCTCTCTCACACCCCTGGATTTTTATCCCTATTCTACTTTCAATATCTTCTTTAATCTCTCACCCCCACCCTCTCTCCTTTTCTTGTGTCGTACCTGCATGCCTTCATACAGGTGCAGACTTTAAACGAGCAGGAGTGGGAGCGAATGCAGCAGGCGAATGTGCTGGCAAACGTGGCCCAGGCCTTTGAGAGCGACATGGATGCCTCGGACCTGGAGGAGGACCGGGAGACAATTTTCAGTTCGGTGGATCTGCTGTCCCCTGGTGGCCAGGCTGATGCACAGACCCTTGCCTTAATGCTGCAGGAGCAGCTGGATGCCATCAACAATGAAATTAGGTACCAGCCGCTACACAGCTATGAGAGCAAGCACACCTAAACCTTGCTCCACTGAACTGAACATTAAGTACATTTCGCTTTTCTTTTCCATGCAGGATGATCCAAGAGGAGAAGGAGAGCACAGCGATCCGGGCAGAGGAGATCGAGTGTCGGGTGGGCAGTGGCGACAGCCTCGGAGGACGTTTCCGCTCCATGAGCTCTATCCCTCCGTCACTGTGTGCGGGCTCCTCGCTGGGCGGCTCTCCCCCGGGCTCTGGTCACTCCACCCCCAGACGCATTCCCCGCAGCCCCAACAGAGAGCTGGACCGCATGGGTGTCATGACCTTGGTAACACTTCCTTTGCTTTTGTTTCCCCGATAGGATAATACAACTACACTGAAGAGCACATTTAACTCTTTATTTGAAACAACACTCATTTCTGACGTAACCTCAACAAGTTTGAATTATTTTCTTTTGTTTATTTTAGGGCTGCAGCTATCGAATATTTTAGTAATCGAGTATTCTACTGAAAATTCCATCGATTAATCGAGTAATCGGATAAAACGTATTTTTGCTTGGTTAAAGAGCAATTATGAATACACAAGAGAAAATAACATATTTCACGTGATTATTAACATCGTATATCGTAATATCATATTTTTAGGCGTGATAACGTTGCCTGAAAGCTTTAATGGAACTGCGAAGGAGGCTCAACATAGCAGGGTTTGTCTTCATATTCTAGCTCAGTGATCCTCACATTTTTTTCAAACCGGCTCCACATTGGCAGTGCAAAATCTTTTCTGGATATCCCACAAAAAAGCAAACAACGCAGCCCAATACATTTTCATTTAGACCAGGAGTCTTCAACGTTTTCCAGGCCAAGGACCCCCAAACTGATGATGGAATGGACCCCCCTATTCTTTCAGGGGTCCCAGAATTCCTAGCAACGGCCTGGTGCCACCGGAGTTGATTCTGGGAACATTTCGCCGTGTCATGTCTCTTTCAGTGATGGCCTTGAGCAGACCCGTAAACGTCACCCTCGTTTGAGTGTGTGCTGTTAACGAGTGTGTATGGAGAATAAAAACTAAAGTCCCATAGTTGTGTAGCTGACTGCAAGTGTCACAGCACCACTGACAAAACCTCTAGCCCCGCGGTCTGAGTTAACACAGCAGGCTACAACAAAGTTTATCAACTTGCTCCTCGGCTCAACAGCTGATCAACATGTGCACGCGGAGAGAGTAAACAGCAGCGGAGCAGCGTCACCTCGCTAAACCACTACCTGGCTTCACAGTAGACTACTGTACGTCTGCATCCCTCCGTCTCCCCGTAGTTTGCTTTCACGCTCGCACAACGTGCACATGAGCTCGCGGGCCACAACTGAGCGCGTAAAGCCCCCACTCCCTCACCCATGTCCGCCTCCTCCTCCTCCTCTTTTCTTCTCCGCTCTTCCTTTACATAGGTGACGTGAGTCCGTTGTTGTGCCACATTGAAAGTAGTTTGAATTATTAACAGTTAAATTAACGTTCGAGGCAGAAAAAAATCCTCGGACCATTTTTTGTAATTTGTTTCAGCCCTAGTTTATTTTCATTGTGGTTTGTTGTTTTTATGTTTGTCCTAATATTCTCACTTATCACTTAACACTTAACTCGTTTTGTTGCTTTTTATGTTGTAAATGTTATTGCTGTGATTCATGTACTAATATTTTGTGATTATGTGTGTCAGTGCATAACCATTTGCATATGTAACTGCCCCCTGCCTGTAGCAATATTGCTATGACCCCTACATCATCCAGAGCTCCCTCTCCCAGCAGACCCTAACTTACCTGCCCTATGGTGCAACTGGCTTCAGAGCCCCTCCTCAAGCCTTTAGCTATGCTCCCTACTTTCAGGTATCTCTCTATAACAGCTCCCTGCATTTCTTCCTTCCTCGGGTGGGTGCAGTCGGCCTCTGCCACACAGCTCATTTTCCCTCTGTGTTCACAGTGCATAATTTGCTGTGATGACAGATTGTAATGTTGTGCAGAAAGAACACATGTAGGAAACTAACAACAACAAAAAACTGAAGCCAGATTAGTTTTAACAAAAACAATTACAGCCTATAATGAAATCAATTTTTGTTTATATTCCCCTCCTTATGACAGCAAAGTTGTTAAATTCAGTCCTTATTGAGGATTGAATTGAAGTCTTGTGTTGAAATCTAGCCATGATGAAATTCAGTTCTCCAGGTGGAGGTTGCACACACACCTGGCAGCTCAAGGTTTATATGAAATAGACTTTGTTTTGGAGAAAGTCTTCTACATGTTGCAGTACATCACAGGATAGAAAGATGAGCTGGCTGACTTATAACTACAGCTCACACACTCACACTTTGCCCTATGTTAATCATCTAGACCCCCCCTGTTTCCAGTGTTTTTTTAAACACACTGTTGTGTTTAAAGAAGTAACACTGAACTGGGCTGGAAACTTCGATTCCCCGGGCCATTTGTTGCCTTTGCTTTTCCTGTTAACACTAGTGCTGGAATTACTCATCAGTCAGTCCTTCAAGGAATTTTGATCTTGTGATTGCAGGAATTGATTCAAGTTGAAGCAGTCCCCCCATTTATTCAGTATTTTCAAGATTTCTGGGGGTGTTGAAGATCATCAATCACCCCCTTTGCTTTAATGTGTCAGCTTCGTCCTGTGAAAAGAATACAGTGGATTGATTGCAGAGCAGTTACTGTCTTGTGCAGTGTAGTGACGAGAGAGTGAGCGACTGTAAGGGAAGGTTCATGAAGTTCATTGAAGCATGGCTGCGAGAAGGAGTGCTGCGTTCAATTATTGAATTAATGCCTGAAAAACAATTGTCCATTGTGTCAGCTTTTCTGTGTTTCTGGTTTCAATCTGTCACAACTGCCTTGGAAGCATCAGTAATAATTTTTCCTAAAAAGAAGGAAGAAACAGAAGATCTCGAGTGATCAAATTAATTTTTTTTGCTCGCCCACTCAATTTCCTCTTCCTGTGTCCCTTTTATAGTTCACTAATCTCTTCCTTGCTGTGGCCTCACTGTGTCAGTTTAGAAAAGGAAATGAGTGATTAGGTATTTTCTCCCCTGGGGGCAGGAGAAACTCCCATAGAAATGTGGCATGCTGATGGTTTATTTGCTCTGCTAATGCCAGGCCTGTGAGGAATGCAGCATGGAAAAATCCTCCAGCTTTTAAGGTGCACAGTGGAAAAAGTGACGAGAAAAGATCTGGTTTGTGAAGTCAGGTGTTGCACTGCCAAGTGTTTAATAGCACATAAAGCTACCGCAGCCAGCGAGCTCATAGCTCTGTCAGTTGCGATTTCAGCCCAGTGATGTTAATCAGAAGTGACCACGTAGCTGCTCAGCTGTTCATCATGGTAGATTAGTCAAATAAATGTCACCAAGGCTTTCACTCCAGTGAAATGCTAGTCTGGCCTTCTGATTTCTTGAATTAACTCCAACTAGGCTGCACCCATCCCAACTCATTCTGACCCAACCTCCAGTGTTGTTTTGCAGTGACTCCTGCTCAGGCGGCGTGGCGCCTCTCCAGACTTTTCTTTTTCCGACGTCTTCAATCCACATTTAAAAAACTGATGATTCTTGTGTGTGTGTTTTTCTGTGTGCACGTGTGTGTGCCGAGTACACTGGGTAAATGTCTAAATCTCTGTCCTGACTTCCTGCTGTTGTGTGTCTTTGCATGGCTTGGTTTCACTGCTGGTCTGTTGTGCGTCTGACTAACTGCTTCTCTCCTCTCTCCTTTTTTGCCATGCTTCAGCCTAGTGACCTGCGCAAGCACCGCAGGAAGGTAAACTAGAGACCTGTTGTGCTGGGCTCTGTCAGCCACCCATTACCTCCTCTTCCCTTATGCCCCAACCGAGGCCCAATGAGTGTAACCTATGAAGTTCATCTGTAGTTTCTTGATGCCAGTTATCCTTGTGCTTAGTAAATATTTAGAGTTTGTGAAGGTCATGAGGAGGCACGAATGAATGACCAACAAAATCCTACCAATTTCCTTTTCATATGTCGTAGCTGATTGTACCTGCTCAGATATCCAGGTTCTCTTGAATCCTGGGGGCTATTGCACAAAAGTGGAAGTAAGAAATTCAGGTTAACTGAAAAAGTGAGGCTTGACAAAGCCTCATCCGTGTTTCATAAACTAAGCCCATTGGCACATTTTTCTATCCAGGATGACTGGGCGCAGATATGTCAAACCAAGTCCAAGTAATTCGGACATGAGCACATTCATGAATGACCACTGTATTGATCACTGATTGACTGATGAAGAAGCGGAAAAAACTCAAGCTGTAGGAAACTTTTCGCTGAGCGTGCAGCAGCCCCTACCAGAAGCTCACAAGGAGGTGGTCGTTTTATTTCGTAAATACCGCCCCTGTCCTCAGGATAAGAGAAAAACCCTGACAATTGTGAAACAACTAATTGTGTAAGTTAGAAAATATTAACATCTAACAGTGAAAGGAAATAATCAAAAGAGTTAAATGTAGAAAAAAAATGCATTTGAATAAAGATTATCTCTGTGCATAACTCATGTACTGTTTATAAAATCTCCTCCACGTGTTTCTGAGGGACATTTAATACAGACCTGTGTTCAGTCAGTGTCACCAGTGACATCATTAGTGAAAACTGTGACACAGAACAGGCTGATGAGCAATTGCTGTGAGTGTGCTGTAATGTGACACGTATTTTATAATCTGTGATGCATGTAACTGGTAATGAAAAAAAGATGAACACGGTGTGTGCCAAACATTTACATGGCAAGCTCACACTTCTGATGAAATAACTGTAAAACACATTTATCTGACGAGACTGACGGCTGCCTGAACCAAAACCAAAACATCAGGATAAGTTAAGCCTGGCTGTAGCAGGCTATCTGAAAAGAGTAGAGTCCTACTTGAATTGAGCTAGGATAGAGGGAAATCGTGGCTTAATCCGCTATCTTGGTTTTGTGCAACAGCCCCCTGATCTGTATTTGCCGCTATGATTTCTGTATTATTACTATTTTTGTGGTCACATATGTTGTTTTGACTTATTATTTTCCATTTTGGCAGGCAGTTGAGAAGAAAGCAATAATCAATAAACAGCGGCAATAGATCTAATCATACAAACAAATTGAGAAAATCTAATCCAGGTCTCGTATCAGTTCAGGTGTGCTCTAATAGGTTGAGGAGCTCAGGCCTGCTTTCCTGGGACCAGGCAGAAGTCAGGTTTTCAGTAAAAAAGCTTCAGCCACTTTGTTCGAGGGCAGAAAGTTCAGCAATACGTATGGAGACCATTTGCTGTTTCGCTGTTCGTAGCATTAAACAGTATTTTATGTAGCCTGACGGAATCAGTTTCTCTGTCACAGCTATGTCTTGGTCAAAGTGAAATGAAGTCCACCTCACTAACACACGTTTGTCCCACTGTTGCACAGTCTGCTCAAGATGACAAGGCCACCATTCGATGTGAGACCTCACCCCCCACCACTCCCCGCTCCATGCGCCTGAACAGAGACGTGGGGCACGCTGCCAGCCACGAGGACATCAGAGACATCCGAGGGTAAGACCTGCTCCCGCCACCCTCCTCTGTCCTCCTCCCTCCGTCTTTTATTCGTCTCCCTAACGGCTCGACCTTTGGTCCAACAGTCTAGTCGGGCTGCAGGACGGCCAGGGTAGCAACCCCAGCAGCAGCAACAGTAGCCAGGACTCCCTCAATAAAGCAGCGAAGAAGAAGAGTATCAAGTCTTCTATTGGACGCCTCTTTGGAAAGAAGGAGAAGGGCCGACCCAGCATTCCTGGGAAGGACTCCCCCAGCCAAGGTCGGACACAAGGCATGTTTGTGTGTAAGCAAACACTGTCGCTGTTCCATATCGGTGCTGAACGAGATGTTTGTTTACCTTCCCAGCTGGCACTCCTGAGGCAGAGAGCTCTCCTAAAGACGGCCTAGGAATGGGCACGCTGGGAGGCCCGGCAGAGAAGAACCGCAAGCTGCAGAAGAAGTAAGTTCCTCTCCAACGGCTCCATGACACTCAGCTGTTTCCACAGAATATTGTTGAAAGATATCAAGATGACCACCAGCTGTACTGTCCTGCCTGTACTCGACTACGTTGTTAATAATGTAAATGTTCATGAGTGTTGTTGTGGGCTCAGTGCTCCTGCTGACGTCCAGGCCTGGCTCACAAGCTCCCTCCCTGCCACCTGGCTCACGCTCACTCCTATCAGCTCATCCTCCTTTCACCCCACGCCCAGTCGTTTCCATTGCCCTCCCCCACCCCCCTACAAAGATTTTATGTTTTTTCCTTCATTCTTGGTTTTGTGAAACATGTGCCAACGTCATAAATGTTGTTTTGCTCCATGTAGCGCTTAAAATAGCATCAATTCATTCTTTCTCTTTGTTGTTTTGCCAACCTCCCCTTTCTTTGTTTTATCATCCCCCTCTCATTCCATGTGTAGTCCAAAGACAGGGTAAGTTGGTTCATATTGCTTTTGCTTTGCTTTTTATCTTCTTCCCTCACTTGGCTTCACGTTGACCTCACCATTAACTCAGGACCCCAAAGAAATGTCCCTCTGAATGTCTGATGGCTTTTCCACGCTGCTTTTTACCCTGCTTTCCACAGAGGAGCTTAACTAACAGGAATGTGTGTGTGCTGATTTTTAGTGAGTGACAAATTTTCCTCTCGCAGTTTTCCTACCGGAGCATGAAGTTATGCACTACAACTACAGGAAAGATTGTAAATGGAGGAATTTCAACCAAATAGTTTGAATGCAAAAGTCAGACATTGCATATTGTTGCTGAACAACCTCTGGAATTAATTAAAACAACAGCAACATGGCTTTGAACATCTGTTAATCTTTGTGGAGGCAGACACAGGCCAAACACAGGATGGGTTTGTTAGTGCAGCCCCATCTAGTGGCCAACTTTAATCGTTTCCTTCATTTTATAACACCACTTCAGTTGACTTGTATCCATGGTAGCGAAGTGAGAGAGATCTTAAAGAACCTGAATCCGAGGCTGCCTCCCTCCAACATCTCCACAAACCTCCCAGACTCATGTCTTTCTTCTTTCATTACAAACTGAGAATGTGCATGAAATGAACGAGCAATATTTAGAAAGGTACTGCAAGAGTCTCTCTGTCCTTCCCTCTGTGCATGAAATAGCACCTGCAGTTGTAGAGCAATGCATCCATACTAAGTGGACTCTGTAAGTGAACTCTCAAAGCACTGGTTCTGGGAGAAAACTTGACTTAATAAAGTCGCTCAGTCCTGAGGCCCCTGGCTGTGACCCAGAGTCACCTCCCAGTGGCTTAACAAAAGACCCATCTGGTTAAACCTGGGCAGTTAAGGCTGGAAAAAGACAGAGAGGTTTTCACTGACACTTTTTCAACAATGACATCCTGTCAAAGGTTTTCCAGATGAGTACATCTCTTGAGTTTCTGGGTTTCAATCTCTGTTTTCTCTCAAACTCCTGCTCTCTGTTTCGAGTGTGCATGGCAGTCAATGTCTTGCGGTTGTGTATACTGTATATGTTAAAAAGGTGAACTGATTGCGTGCATATCAGGCTCTGTGGATTTGGGTGTGTTGTTTTGTTTTTTTGGAAAAGGAAACTTGTAACTAATTTTAAAATTTTGTGTCTCAGGCATGAATTACTTGAAGAGGCTCGGCGACAGGGCCTGCCATTTGCCCAGTGGGACGGACCGACTGTTGTGGTTTGGTTGGAGGTACGGCACAGACAAATAGCTGAAATGAAAAATAGTTGAAAAAATAATAGAATAAAAGAACTATCGTTTGTTCTGCTTCACTGATTGCACTGTCTCTGTCCAGCTCTGGGTGGGCATGCCAGCCTGGTATGTGGCTGCGTGCCGCGCCAACGTCAAGAGTGGAGCCATCATGTCAGCGCTGTCGGACACGGAGATCCAAAGGGAGATCGGCATCAGTAACCCGCTGCACCGCTTAAAACTCCGTCTTGCCATCCAGGAAATCATGTCCCTCACCAGCCCCTCAGCCCCGCCCACCTCGAGAACGGTATTTACCTGTTGGGTCAACATGTTGACAAGTGCACACACAACATAACAGATAGTGGACTTGATCGTGCCTCTGTCGGTACATTGAGCCTGATGCGTTGACATTTTAATGACTTATATTCTTAACATTTACTAATGATGGCATCAAATTTTTTGCTTCATTCTTTTGCTAACAATAATAACAGGATTTGAAGAAACACCTCTTGATTTTTCTCTCCATCTTGTTCTTTGTCTGTCCTTTATCGCTCCTTCTCTCACTTATGATTGGGGGTTTGTTACACGATCAGACCACAGGAAATGTTTGGGTCACTCACGAAGAAATGGAAACTTTGGCAGCTACGCCCCCCACGGTTAGTTTGCCCTGATTGGCTCGACGCTGTTGGCCCTCTGGCATCTGTGGCAGCTGTCGAGGCTTGCTCCAAGTTGCCTTCAGAGCAGCCAGACCTCACTCATTAGTCTTCTGATCACTTCAGTATCTATCAAAAATACAGCAACAAAATACAATTTCTGGCTCACAAGGCAACTTGGGGAAAAGCCTTATTGTGATTTTCTGTGTCCTATTTGGGATTAGCAGGTTTCACATCCCTTCCTTTTAGACCCGAGTGCGTGTGTGTGTTTGTAGTAGCTAGTGTTTAGTTTCGTGTACTTGTGTGTTAGTTTTGTATAGTTGATTGAATAACAGCTGTTTCTCCTGCAGTTCTTCTTTGGTGGGTTTGTTGTGTTGAGTTTGATATTTGTTAGTCAGAACATTGTATCAGAAATACGGATACCTTGTTCTGATAAATAGACAATAACCATGAAAGACTCCCTCCTAGGGATGCACATTTTGAATTTATTTTCAGACCGATAACCGATGCTTCTTAACCAACCAATAACTGTTAACTGGTAAGATTTAAATGCTCAATTGAGTATCTGTGACTAGGCTTGTGCTGGTGTTGGACTTTTAAAAATTTTATAATAAATTAAACCACCCATCCTTAAAGGACAAAGCGCAGATGTCCATGTAAGCTTGTCCTCTGACCGTCTTTCCCTGGAATTGTGCTGCAATATCCCTCAAAATGAAATAATCAGGTCAGGTCCACCTCAGTCTTCAGATGGCATAGCGGATTGGTTGTCTACTGGTTTTTATTGAGTAATAGCATCCAACACAGTCCCACCCAGTACTCCCTTTTGCTTTTTGCTGCGATATATGGCTGAAGGCACATAAGTAGCTAATTAAAAAGTAAACTAATATTAATCAGTCAAAAACAGATATTCATGTGCATCCCTTCTCCTCACACCGCCATCTTTGTATTGTTTTTTTCTATTTTTTTAGACATAGCCGTTTCTGGAACAGCATGCACTAGGATTGGGCAAGGTGTTTGTATGTTAACTGCGAAACTATTGCAATTGGTCAGTCGTCAGATATTGCCTTATCTATATATTGGCAATTTCTCCATTTAGATATCTCATTATAATCTATTTATAAACCAGTTATTTCTGTATCATTGTGATGCAGATATTTGCTCATTTTGCTTCATTTTACACCAGTAGTTCTCACCAAATTTCAAGCTAATTTGACATCTTCGTAATAATTGAATTCATTTTGCCCACTCCTACCATGATTCGGCTGTTCACTTCTTTCCTGCTTTTAATGTTTACAGTTGGTGTGGTTTGTTGTTCTGTTACTTCAGATGATATTTTCGATTTGACGCTACTCTAACCTCCCGGCACTGCTGCATCACTAACCCCCCGCCTGTCTTCTCTTCTCACCATGCTCACTCTAACCATGCTAACACCAGGAGGATGACGAGGGTAGCTGGGCACAGGTTTGCAGCACACGTTCCCCCCCAAAAACCCACTTCTTGTCACCTTCTTGTTCTGCTGTTCTTTACACTATCTTATTTTCTTTTTTATACAATTGTCTCAGAGGGAATTTCACAGTTTTCCCTCCATTTCTTTCTGGATCACTTTGCTTCAACAGTGAGAGTGCTGAGTGGTTTGGTCAACTTGCGCAGTTGTATTTGGTTTATTCGTACCACAAATTACTAACTGCAGTTGGGCACCTGGCTGGTGTTCTCCTTCAACAAGACTGTGGTATTTTCAACAATACACAGAACATTTCATCTAAGACATCTGTAGGAAATAACCCAAGAAAATGATAAGATAATAAAGGATATAAAGAACATCATCATGTATATTGTGAAATGTAACAAAATTTAATCTCAAGGAAATTAACAGTAAAATATTTGATTTCAAAGCTCCATAATTTTAAGAATTAAATAAGACGACCTGCCGCTGCAAATAACATTGAGTTTGGATTCTAATAGATCATAACAGCAGGTAAATAGTGGCGATGTCACACCAGAAATGCAGTTCTGCAGCCTTGTTTGCTGTGGAGTTGGAGTTGGTAAGAGCTGTTGTTTTTCAGCCTGAACCAGCTAACATTATCTTCTGTGAAGATTGTTGGTGAGTGTTGCTACAACAGATGTCATTAACAGAAACATTTCAGGACATTAACATGCTGCAGACAAGCCAGTGTGAAGTGATGTTGTTAATGTGGACTGTTTCTGCCATCTTCTTCTCTTACTGCAGGAGAATCACATCTCCTATTCATATTCAGTATCTGTGGTAGCTTCGGTACAGTGCAGTAGAAAAACAAATACCACCAGAATTTCATCCCACAATAAACGTCCCACTGAAGCATCAAAACACTGACACTGTGATCTCTGATTCAACGATCCACAAATGTAGCCACTTACAAACTCAGACTTATAAATGTAGACCAACCTGTAGCGCATTTAGGTTTCAGCTACACTTTGTTTTACTACTGTACTTACTGTACAGCTCAATAATGCCATCTAGTGGTCATCTGGTTGAAGTACAAGGAGAAAGCTGTGGTGACTGCTCGGTCAGCTTTCACAATTTTTAAAGTCGCCAATTTGCAGATAGACAACAAAGTTCAGTTTTGTGTTATGAAGTATTAAATGTGTGTACATTTACTTTTTCTCTAAACCTGTCCATGTACAGTAGTTTCTTACATCACTTGCCGTCCTACAAACGCACACAGGTGCACACATTTGTTGAGCCATCTTTTTTCTGACCATAGACGTTGGCGTATGGAGACATGAACCACGAGTGGATCGGTAACGAGTGGCTGCCAAGTTTAGGATTGCCCCAGTACCGCTCCTACTTCATGGAGTCCCTGGTGGACGCCCGCATGCTAGACCACCTCACCAAGAAGGACCTCAGGGGACAACTCAAAATGGTGGACAGCTTCCACAGGTAAGACACCTGTGTTTATCTCTTCATTTTCCGTCTGTCAGATGTCTGCGTGTCTCAGCTTGATGCTGCTTGTTCATCTGAGCCACTGAGCGCCGCTTTACATTGTGTAACAGGAACAGTTTCCAGTGTGGAGTGATGTCTCTGAGGAGGCTCAACTATGACAGGAAGGAGCTGGAGAGGAAAAGGGAGGAGTGTCAGCTTGAGCTGAAAGGTAACAAAACATTTCTTTCAGTTAGTTTTGTAAATACACAATACAGTGTCAGTTGCGATTTCAATTGCCCCATTTTTATTTTAGTTACAATAGTTTGGCTGAACTATTTAAGCGACACTTGGAAACACAGCGTTGTGTGTTGTTGTGAATTAACTGTAAGCTGCATCTCTGGCTCCAGACGTGCTGGTGTGGAGCAACGAGCGTGTGATCAGCTGGGTTCAGGCCATTGGGCTGAAGGAATACAGTGGAAACCTCTACGAGAGCGGAGTCCACGGAGCGCTGCTCGCCCTGGATGAAACCTTCGACCACAACGCGCTGGCCCTGCTGCTACAGATCCCCACACAGAACACACAGGTACACACTCTGATGGCTGTAGATTCAAATACCGTTCGATTAAAAATGTCTTCAGTATCAGAAACAAGACAAGTGCATTACAGAGGACAGAAGACATTTAACATAGGCCATTAAGGAAATTAAGTATTTATATAGTGCATTTAAAAGATAATCACTAACCAATGTAATATGAATAAGTGTAAAACATTAAAAATTAAACCTAAATGCGTTAGATGTCAATGTCAAATCAATTGCAAAACGCTTTGGAGGCGACCTTTTGTTGTTATACACCAAAGATAGTGAAAACCTTCCTACACATCAGACCAAAAACCTCTGTTGTGGGGCGGTGTTTAGCTCAGTTGGTAGAGCATGATGAAACAGATAATAGATGAAACACTGAAAATGTATTTAAAATTCAGAATTAAAATAAGTAGTTGATGAAATTCAGTCTTAAACCTTGATCTGAATGAGCCAATAGTTTCAATAGAGCTCCGATGTTCAGGACGCTCGTTCCACAGGTAAGTAAACTAGAAACTGCTTCGTCTGCCTAGTTTTGATCCTGTGAACACCAAGTTAGTCTGTCCTGTCCCAGTCAGAGCTCAGGTGCAGGTCAGTGGGAAGCTGCACTTATCTGATGTAGGAGGAGTTGGTCTCTGCTTTTAATTTAGACTTGAATAAATCATTTGAGCTCTGTTTGTCCTCTCATCTCTTCTCTAGGCCAGAGCAACGCTGGAGCGTGAATTAACCAGTCTGCTGGCGATCGGCACAGACAGGAGAATGGAAGAGGTGACTAACAAGCACTCTATCACACACACACACACACACACACACACACACACACAGTCGGTATATTTACATGACGTTCTGTTAGACATGCTATTGGTTTGTTGCAAACGGACTGTGCTGTTGTTATTGGTTGAAAGGCAGCAGGTCACCACTTATTGTACAGTTGGACAGAGTTTGGGGAGAAAATCTGTTCCCCTCCTGTGGTTGTAAAGTGGATCGGAGACAGTTGGAGGTGTTACCATAGCAATACTTAACTGGACTTAAGTGTTTGGAATTAACATGCTCTCTTCACACCTTGCTCCTCCCTCTTTCCTCGCTACCTCTCCTCCAGGACGATGATAAGAACTTCCGCCGAGCTCCCTCATGGAGGAAGAAGTTCAGGCCCAAAGACATGAGGGGCGGGTCCCTGGGCGCGTCGGACACACTCCCCGCCAACTTCAGAGTGACCAGCAGCAGTGCCGCCTCTCCCTCCACACAGCCAAAGAGGAGCCCGATGGACGGTAAGTGCCACAAGCGTGCGTGTGTGTGAGCATGTGTGCTGTCTACTTCCTCAGTTGCCCGTAGTTCCTCCTTCTTTGCTGCTTTGCTGTTTGTTGACGATGCTGTGACTAACGGCATGTCTCTGCATGTGATTTCTGCTGCCGTGGACGCACAGGGAGTCAGTCTATACAGAGGCTGGACACGGCCACAGTCAGGACCTACTCTTGTTAACACACAACAACGGTAAGATCCCACGCACCAACGCTGCACTGCCGCACCGTTCGGCCGTTTCCTCACTGCAGAGCTGCAGCCTCCGTCTCCGGGCGGACCGCAGCCTTCTTATACCACAGTTCTCTGCTCCAATAACGCACGTGTTACGCCTCTCTTCTCTTTCTCCAACCCCCCTCTACCTCCTCCTCCACTTTCCTTCTTCCATTCATCCATCCCTCGGCTTCCGCCCTGCTTCCCCCCCTATCTTGCCCGTTCATCTCTCTCTTCCCCCTTCTCAGTTTATCCTCATTATTTCTATAGGTAACCGCTGGTCAGAGGATGAAGGGGAATTCCCTGCATTCAAGACCAGGATGATGAACTGAAATCACTTTTAAGGACACTAAAAGATGTTTGTTTGTTTGTTTGTCATCACAGAGAGAGACTTTACTCACCGATCTCAGTATCCCTAGAGGAAACAGTCTAGATCTACTATTTGTTATATTTATGTAAACCAATGGGACGTTTAATTGATTTTAGAATTACCATGTAATCCCTTTTTTGCCTCTATTCCCTTAATCAACCCACTTTCTAAAAGAATAAACATTTCTCCACTGTGCCCATATTAAGCTCAGCTCTCAGATGTATGTAACTAAATGTTTCGATTATCTGGAGTTTGTATATTTCTACCAACAGACATTTTATCTAATCTTTTTTATAATCCTGATTCTATTGACCAGATGTATGTTTTTTTTTCCTCTATAATTTGAATTCTAATCATTGAATTTAAGCTTAAGTGACTTTGATATGTGATATAACTTAATTCATATCCTCTGCCCTTTTAAACTGTTGTAATTTTTTGTAGTTCTTACCTGTGATTCGTGTGTAAATGCAGCTCTTAGGTCAATGGATGTGTGAGTATCAGACAAATTGCTGAAGTTGTTGGACTGTTTCACAGACTGCTCAGCACTGTGAGTCGTCCATCACCTGTAAAATACCTGCTGGCAAGACAGGTGATGGCGACAACAGGTATCATGTGAAACACACACTATATTTTCCTTTTCTCCTCTTTATTTTTCCATATCTGCGAAACCAAAATGAAACTCTTGAATTTAAGAAGAATTTAAAGCCATATCACAGTAGCGTTTAAAGACGAAACAAAAAAAAAAAAAACAAGCAAAAAACAGGGCTACGTTCGGATGCAAGTGAAAACAGAATTCCAGGTTGTCTCAAGTTGTCCTTGCATGCAGAAGCTTACTCCACTTACTCCCCAGCCCCCCACACTACCCTATTTAGCCCTTTAATAAAAGCAAACCTCCTTCACCTCTGGAGAAACACGCAAAGACTCGGGCACACTTCACATGAACAGACGAGTCGACGCATGGAAACTCCTGCGATGGACCAACTTCACTGAGGCCTCAGTCGATCCCCGCTGTGACGCAAAGACCGTGAAGGCGGCGCGATCCACCCACAGACCTTTTTTTTATTATTATTTTAAACGAAAGAAAAAACACTTTGTATGGAGACTTCATATCAAGCCTTATCATTTCTTAACTCCTTTGTCATCAGTTCCTATTTATTTCTCATCCTTGTTGTTTCGTCAGAGTCTGTTCCTCTGAACGTGGCCACGCTCCTCACGTCTTCGTCTGTCCCGTCTCCTTCCTCAACACTGGTTCCTCCATTAGTTTTCACAGCAAATGAGAAGGAACCAAAGAGTTTTTCTTTGTTTTTCCTCCACACTACACATTTAGTTAAAGCTTCAAGTAGAAACGCTTTTTTTTTTCCTGTCTGTGATGTAGTCACGTAGGCACAATGCAAATCATGTTGCTGTTGTTTTATTCCTGCTCTTCCCATTGAATTTTCTGATCTTGTAACAATGATGTACAGTCTGAGTACTTATAAACTATTTTTATCACAGTATTATTTATTGCTTACTTTCAATAAAATACTGAAACTTATTTTCCACTGCAGAGGAAAAGGCTAAAGCTTCTCTTGATTTTCTGAAGTCAAAGCTGTGTGTTTCTACTTCTGTTTTATCTTAAATATAGATCCATGAGATAATATAAACTTCATCTTTAGTTTTACGTCCTTAATCTCAGTTTCTCTCTGGACTACTAGCAACAGCAGGCTGCTGTCAGCCAATCAGAAGAGAGGAGGCTTTGAGCCTCTCCTCTGATTGGCTGGCAGATTTATGAGCGACCCAAAAAGGATGGAGCAGGTTTCAGGTAAAACACCTATAGAAACCAAATCCTGCATGCATCCTGGATCCAGGTTGGCAGGGCTTTGAGACTGCTTTGTTGTGACATCACAATGAAGTCCTGACAACGGTTTTATTATTATTTTCAGTTCAGTGTTTTATTTTGTAGTTGATACGTTCTGGTAATTTGGGGGTTTGAAGGTAGAGTTTTGATCAAATATGGGCCAGATTTAGAAACTGTCGCAGCAGCAAAAAAAAAACTTTCAGCTATATCGATGAACAAACTGACAAAACCAAAATGATAAACAATTACGGATCGGTAAACAGTCAAAATGGTTATAATAATAGTTAGGAGCAACATTAAATCAAGTGAGAAAAACTATAATTCAACATGTCACTGGCCGTCCTCTGCTGCCTGCCACCTTTGATTACGCTCAAAGTTTTTGTCATTCAATAAAGGTTTGAGACAGGGATCCAGTTATTCACTTGACTCGGGTTTTTCTAGCTCTATGTGTGACTTGGGAAAATGCATCTACCTTTTGAATGAGGTATTTGTATAACCACAGGGTCTGCTTAAGATGTCAGTATTCAACTTGTGTTTTTTTTCATGTCAAGCCAAACATAGGCTACATACATTATCTTGATTGATTGAAACCTTTATTTATCTCCTCAGGGAGGTTCAGGTGTCCGTTCAGGTTCAACAGTTCAGTTAAAAAAATAAGATAAAAATGAAAGCACACACTGATGCCCCTGTCTTGACTAAATCTGTTTTTCTATCATATTCGGATATGACGGGGATCATTTTCAGCTCATGTAACGTGATTTTACTCAGAGGAAACATTCATAACTCTGTTATTTAAAACCTCAGGCATACAGTATCAGGTATTTGAATTAATGATAATAATTGTTCGCCCCACTTCTTATGTCACACTGTCCACCTGACTGATGTGGTAACAGTCGTGTTGTGTAAGTAACAAAGTGGTGTTGTGTACACTGTGTGTGTGCATGCATTGAAGGTTACATCAGTCCCTCATAATTCAGGGCAGCAGGTGTAATCCAATCTAAACACTTTCCACCTCCTTCCAAATATACTTCTGTCTGTGAGGTGGTTGTCCTCAGTCGACCCCATGAACTCCATTCAGGCTATTTTAACATTTCAAAACACAGATATCAACTACAGAAGTTTGACTATTGCACTCTGACCATCACATTACAGTACAAAGTAACAAGAAAAAACGAGACAAGCGTCTCCTCCCACTTCTGACATATACAGTAATCATCAATATCTCCAACACCAAATCCAGTCAAGTCAAAGCTCTATTTTCAGATGTCTGTTAATTACATTGTGAATTGGCAGAGATATCTCCAATTTGAAATATCTTGAAAACACATAAAAATGTTGAAGATGTGTCCAAGTGGAATCAGTCGCAGATATCTAAATCTCATATCATGGATTAAGATTTCTGGAAGGTATCATGGAAATGAAGCTGTGTACTCTATCATGTTCACTTTGACCTGGAAGAAGTGAATACAGTAATATTGATCTGTAATATCAGACTAGTTATTCAATTTTTAAATGTCTGGCAGTCTGTCGGTTTCTGTGTTCTCTGAGACATGGTGCGTTAGTCATTGTGCTCTAATCTAACCTGAACTAATAGTTTCTAATCTAATTAATCTAATGTGATGCTACAGTATTTGATCTAATCCAGTTAATTCTGACTTAATCTGTGCTATAGTATGATACACTGAGACAAGGAGCTGATTGTGATTTTATAAGTGTGTCTGACTTTGTCAAAGTCTCACAGGTTTTTGGGGCCAAATGCCTGATAAGTGATTAGTCTGTCTAAACCCACATTTCTTTTTAGCAGTGAGCCCTCGAATATAATATGTCCTGGAGAGGCCCAATATACAACTGTAAAAAAATTAATAATTTTGCAGTAATTAATTAATAATTACACACTCTCTTTTCATGGACAAGACTAGTCTTTACATCGGCTCTTGGTGACTCATACTGGTACTGACACGGACTGAGATCAGACAATTGGATCAGTTATTTAAAAAAGTATTATTTTCAACTTTGTTTTCATCTGTGTCATTAACTCTATTGACCCCTGCTCACTTGTCCATCCACTGCTTTGTGTCTCCTCATCTCTATTTTTAACACTCTACATAAATAACGTGGACCTCCGTGATGAGCTGTCAGTTCAATGACCCAAAACCCCTCAGGTCTGGAATAAACATCCATCGATGTGGGGTCCTGACGTGGTACGGGCTGTTCTCATGGTCTCAAGATTATCCCTGAAAATAATCCACTTCAACTCCATTAACAGCTTTGTGTATGGCAGGTATATAAACGCAGCATTGGAGGGAAGACACCGGACAGAGAGACTGCAAAAAGAAAGAGGACCTTCTCTTTGTTTTGCTTCTTCTTCCAGGCAGCTTCACTTCACCAACTCCAACTCCAACACCAACAGGTGAGACTCTTATTGAGAAAAACTGCTGCATTTACTTATCAGTTTATTTGTAAGGGACAACACATGTGGTAACTTTGTTCATGGTTGGGCCTTTAGGAAATGACATACAATGGACAACAATTTTAAATGATGTTAAGTAGAAAAAAGAAAACATTAACTGCACGTAGGACATTCTTTTAAATGTGCAATTAGATGGTAAATTGTTCATCTTTGAGTTGTGACAATATTTATATATTGTAAAATATTTTGTTTTGGATCAGAAATACAGAGTTTCACAATGTATGTGTTTTTATTTTTAAAACAGTCCAATTTGTTCACCATGCCACTGATGTCTGGTCCCACAGGTTTCAGATTAATGATAATGTTGTTGTTTTTGTTTCTTCTCATCTCATCTTAATTTTCCACAATGTCAATTTACTGTACACTTTCATGTCTCAGGTTTTTGGTATTGACGTCTCAAACTTGATATTCATAGAGTAACTCTCACACCATCTTTCAATCTATTATTAGCTAATTTTATGTCGGTGACATAACCAACATAAGTTACATAGTTACTGGAGTAAGAGTTTAGACCTGCGACAATGAGACTAAGTGAATTAGCTAAAGTCGAGGTAGTAAGAAAACTACCAAGAAGAAAACAAACATCTCAGTATTTCTCCTTCACCTCAGAGCATCTGCACTTTTTAATCCTGGAAATCTGTTGTTTCCGTAGAAATGAACGCAGCAGTAGCAGCACCCGGAGGCACCAAGGCCGCCCCACCCAAGTTCAAGCAGAAGGAGACCAGACAGTTCAAGAGCAAGGCTCCCAAAGCTGGACAGAAGGGGTGAGTATAGAAGAATAGATCACTGCAAAGGGTCAACTACGGTGGCCTTGAGTGTTCAACCCACTGCACCTTAAAACAAACTCGACAGAAGTGTTTCTGGGGACACAAAAAAGGCAAGAGACTAATGTGAAGCTACCAATACTAGCATGATCTCTGAACATCTGAATCATGTGATATTGACTTTAACCAAACAAACTCAACTTTTCTTCAAACACCAGTAACGAGTAGCTGCTGTCACAACCTCTAAAGTCAAGAAGCTTTGAATAGAAAACACTTTTTTGAGTCTACAGAAACACGTGAATTTTTGCAAAGTGAATTTGTAGTGTGCTTGTATCTTTGTAAAAGTTTTCATGAGTTGTGGTCTGTTGAGCTCTAGAGCCACTGTATTAACTAAATATGTACAATAATCAACATGATGCTCATCTCAGCTTTACCCTCTGTCTTTAGATTTGATGATGTCCCAGGAATGGACGGTCTTGGAGGTAACTGATAATTAAACAGTAATTTATGCAGTGAACCATAATCTAATGTATTAGATAGGGCAGGCCGTTAAACGTGTGGTTCTCGTCCTGTAGGTGCGGAGGTCATCTGCCCCTGGGAGGCGTTCGGGGACATGGAGCTGAGTGATCTGGCCCAGTTTGGCATCGTTTAGACCGCATGCCGTATGGAAACAGTTCATTCCTGGTGGCTGCGAGCCAGCAGCTGTTTGTTGTTTTGCTCTCCTCATGGATTGTGGTTGATGAGCCTGTTATTGGCACTGTCACAGCTGATGGGTGATCCTTGATAATGGGGGATGAAGCTCTTGGACAGCAGCCCCGGGAATGACTCTTCTCCTGGGCCACTCTACCTCACCCACCAGAAGTCTTAGCATCTCTCTGAGATCTCTAATGTATTTACATCTGAATGAGGTCTCAGGAAGTCTCTGTTGTTGTCTTCTTGTTGTCCTGTTTAGCCCCGCACCTGTGTAAAAGTGTAACACACTGTACCACTGCAGGGGTTTGACTATAGGGACGATTGGGAAAGAACTGGGTATCAACATGTCTTTCACATAAAGATAGGTCACAAAATTAACTGTAAATAATGTGCTGTAAATATCTATCTATCTATCTATCTATCTATCTATCTATCTATCTATCTATCTATCTATCTATCTATCTATCTATCTATCTATCTATCTATCTATCTATCTATCTATCTATCTATCTATCTATCTATCTATCTATCTATCTATCTATCTATCTATCGTGTACTTGTTGCATACCTTATAATAAAGTATATTTTAGTTAATACATTATTCTGTCTTCATTCTCAGGATTCTCCCTTCATGTGTAAAGTCTAATTACAGTAAAAGACACACAGTTGCTGAGTGCAAGTTGGTATATTGTTGTTTTATGTAGCAACTTTTATCGTCCAATGGATTTTGTTGTTGGTTCAAGAAGTCAAATTGGAAATCTGTAAACCGTCAGCAAACATACAGTAAGGAGCTTGTGTGTGGGTTCAAAGATGGGTAAGTCTGGCTACTCTCTCTCTCTATCCACTTCGTGCCTTGGTGGCACATACTCTAGGGCCTCCACAGAGCGCTTCCACTTCTAATGTCAAATTAGAAGTGTCATTTTGTGTCACTTCAAATTAGAAGTGAATTTTAATGTCAGATTCACAATTTTACGTAAAAACATGGGAGACCACAGACATCGGGAGAGTTTTAACCCCCACACACCTAAAATAATCTAGTTGCTCATGTAGCCAACCTCGAATAGTTTGTCTTGAGTTTGCCTGAATGTGTGAGTGTCATCCATTTATCATCAGGAAGTAAAATATTCTTTATTGTAAGAGAAGAATAAAGACTTATAAAGACATTATGAGACATGAAGCCTATTCCTAAGCAGGTCCATCTTTGAAGAATTTGATGAGGTTGAAATGGTGACATCTGCTGGCAATACTATGGTATTACATCTGTTTGGATTTACAGTAAAATTGGTAAATCAAAGTTTACAGTGAAGGAAGGCATTATTCTTTGTATTGTAATAGAGAGATCTTATTATCTTGTGGATAACTTACACCAATGTAGTTGTGGTGTTACTATATGGCTGACCAACAATTAACGGTGTGTGTATGCTCAGCCAAGCAGCAACCTGTTGGTTCAGTTGTGTTTCCTGGAGTCAACCCTATTATTGACTCCTGCAGAATATACTCACTACACTTAAAAAATAAGCTTAATATTCACTCCTGCACAATATATTATACTAATAAATAAAGCTTATTATAAAGCATCATACAAAAATACAAACTGTGCCTCACTAGAGTGTGAAACATTATCATTCCCCTAACCTTGACCACTTTTTTATATTCTGTCCGTGTCTGAAAATCAACCAAACTGCTCAACTCAAAACATCAATTGCAGTTTCCTTGTTCGGGTGATGAGAAACCAACAAGTTGTTATGAGACAAATATGATTCCAGACACTGATGAATTTTTTAAAAATTTTATTTAGGAAAATAAAGTTTCTCTAAATTGCATGCAACTGAGAAAACGGTGTGGCGAGCGAGACTAAGTTGTCTGTTACTCTACAGACAAGGAAGTAAGACTTCTACAATTTTAATGTGGAAAACATTCTCATTAATTGGCTTCACAATGTAGCAATAATGGAGTCCTTGAAGATACAACACAAAGACAACTGTCAAACAAGCTTTCTCCACTATATGTCCTCCATCTGTCTGTCTGACCATGTAGCTACTGTAAAATACCAAAACCATAGACTTTTACTCTTCTACTGCTTCGTATTTACAGGATTGATTGTGTAAAAGTGCTGAGGATCTAATGGCTCTACACGATGCCAAACTGAGCCAGGTCGCTCAGCTCCATGTCCCCAAACGCTTCCCAGGGGCAGACCACAGCAGAGTCTGCAGGACAGATGAGGACGGAGTCACAAATGGGTCAAACAGATCAATTTCACAAATCCACTCTCCGGCCACTTTATCAGGTTCACCTTGCTAACACCAGGTTTAGTGCTCTGCCTCAGAACAGCTTTAATTTTGGTGTCAAAGATTCAACAAAATGTTTTATAAGAATCGTCAAAGGGATATTGAGAGTGCGCTGGCTTTTTCTCCCCTCTAAGTGGCCAATGAGTAAAAAGACTTTCTCCTACAGTATATAATTTACTAATGTAGACTAGTGTGTGATGCATTATTGTGAAGAAAAAAAAAACATACCTCCAAGACCGTCCATGCCTGGTACATCATTGTCAAACCTGTTGTAAACAAGCATTGAAATCAGCACATGTGCTACTGTATGTGGAGTCACGTGTTTCCTGTACATCTTCAGTGGGTGAAGTGATAATGTCTCACCCCTTCTGTCCAGCTTTAGGAGCCTTGCTCTTGAACTGCCTGGTCTCCTTCTGCTTGAACTTAGGGGGGGCGGCTTTGGTGCCTTCACCTGCTGCTGCGTTCATTTCTACAGCATGAGAAAAAAAACACACGTACAGTGGGTTTCATCTGTTACGTCCACTAGGACAGAAATCAAAGTCAAGTCACCAATGTGACAGAAGTGTTTATACTCTATTTTTGTGCTCTGACATTTGTATTTTATGTGATACAATACGTTCATAAAACAAATAGTAAAAATAAAAAAGTGTCTTGTGTGAGGAATGAAAGAAACAGTTTTAAAGAGCTTAGGTGGAAGGGGTTAGAGGGAGTTCAGACACTGTTAGTTGATCTAAAAACCCTCAGCTGAAGGATAATGAGTCAAGAGATTACTGTGAGCTACACCACAGCTCAAATACAAACACAAACAAGGAGGAGACACAAGGAGGAAGTTTTCTAGAACTAACTCATACTGAAGTTAAATGTTTGGTTATACATTAGAATAACCCTTTTAAGCATAAGTTAACATTATTTAATACCAATTTATCAATGCGTCCTTACTATATTGATATTATTTACTCTGTAATTATTCATTAACTATTGTAATTAACACAGTGTGTTAAATGTAAATGTTTAACCCTGAAATAATTTTCTCATCTGTGTGAAATGATTGTATTGTCATTGATGAATGACATCACAGCAGGTCAGACCCAAAAGGCAGTGTAACAAGACCAGCTCATCATTTAATTTGAAAAAAAAGTGCTTTTGTATTGTAAATGTGCTATATATAATTTTTTTTTTCTGACGCTATTTTCAACTGCAGCATGCTAACAAGTTAGCCACAACACATTTTGCAATACTTGGTGACTGTACAGTAGTGTCCAGAAGAAGAGGGCACTTGTTACAACTTCATTATGACCTCTTTTTGCAAAGGACCTGAAGCCAGAGTTTATTGAGTCTTTTATTGTCACTCAATTAACACTTCCTACTGTTTCCCTTTCCACCCACCATACAGTACAGAACTTCTACCTCTACTTCTGACTTCTGCTTACCCAAAGGTGTAGCCCACTGTACGTGCCTACTGGCCATTCACAGACTGCAAGACAAACAGATATTGTGTGACAGTTGAGGGTCCTGAGGGACCAGATTTCACATTCTGGTTTCACTTTCTCAATAAACAACTTTCAAAAAAAATTTCTATTTAGAGTTTGCTATATTATTTGGATTATTATCAATTCAGACTTTCAACCATTAAAGAAATCTATCAGATTCTACTTCAGGAAAAATATAGTTTCTTACCGTAACTGAGAGTTTGTCGACTCGTCCAGAGGAGAGCTGTACACTTCGAAAAGTTTTCTGTCTTCACCTCCACCATTTATACCAGACACACTTGTGTATAATCATTCATAAAGCTTGCTTGAGGCGTGGGTGTATTTTCAGGTGACTTTATGGATAATCCAGCTCAGGTGAAAGCAGACGTGGTTGTTGTCACAGTTTTACATTATGTAATCTTCATAGATTATGTAAAATGAAAAAGTTCAGTCATAGTCACTAAAATATACAAATTAAATGCAATTAAATCATTCATCAATTCACTGTTGAGAGCTCATACTATGCAGAGTGTATTGTGTGTGATTGTCCAATTACGGTAAAAGCAAGACTGAAAATGGTTTGTGTCCATCATGTACAGTAAAAAAAACTCTTTACTTTGTATTACTCCAATGGAGATTAACTATTCACAGTCTGCTATCAAAACACATTTTAAAGGTCTGTTGTTCAGGCTCTGATGAGTCCATCTTACATGTATTTATAATGAGACAGGAGACATAGCGTCAGTGGGATCACTCTGATTTTTAGGATCAATTGAATGTCCACAGATTATCATAGTATTTTTTCAGACACTCCAATGGAGGAGCACTTTGAATTGAACTATCCACATAAAAGGACTCTAGACGAAGTTCTTGCATCTTTAGAATCTAAACTTCTTCTATCACCCCCCTCATTACTCTATAATATAGAATAAAATATTATTTTATAGTTTGTAGCCTAAAGAATCTGATGTTTTACATAATTTCCTCACCGTCAGTTTAGTGTAAAATGAGTCTCATCAGTTGTGTGTTTGTCACGTCATTTTGAAATGACAGTTGGTATTTTTGGTGTGTTTGTGAGTCATTATGAAGCCTGTTGTTTACCCACATGGGTGGTGTTCCTCACGTTGCATCACTGCTTTGATGCTTCTCATTGGATCATTGAAAGCCAAACACGTCTCATACAGTTTGGCACTTATATCTTATGCAAAAGGTCTCATGTTGCCCCCTGATTTAACAGCCTGAACCACGGTGAGATTATGACCTGTAATCCTTCACCATGAGGGATTATGTTATGTTACTGTTGCTTCAGTAATGGAGAATATGAAGAGGAAAGAGATAAGACCAAAGTATTGATGAATATTCATCTATATGCATTAGGATCATTAGCCATAAGGATCATTAGAATAATCGACAGAAATTAGGTTCCTGGGTGGATAATTTGTTCAAAGTTATTTCCTGCAGAGCATCTGACCTAAGCATTAGTTAATTGGAGTCTCTTTTGTCCCTGTGATTATCTTTGACTTATCCTGCTCCTCACTCAAAATACCCCCTTAGCCCCTCTGACCAACATGCCTCCACCCAGCAGTGAGGGAGGGGGTTAAACCAAGACTATAAAGTCAGGGGGGACGACCAGTGAGGACACACATCAGAGACACTGCAAGAAGAAAGAGGACTCATCTTTGTCTTGCAGTTGCTTTTTTGCTTCTTCTTTGACGCCCAGTCAACCAGAAAAACAAGTAAGTGCAATTTCTACAATGAGCACAATCTTCATTTTGTAAATTTTCAGTATTTATTATTATCAATAGTGATGATTAAAACAAGAACAATAATAATGTTAATAATAACTTTATTTGTATAGAAACAGCAAAACAGTAAAACAATGTAGCAAAAAAAAAAATCTTTCTTATTCTTCATGTTTCATTCTTAGTAAAGTATAGAAAAATTGTATTTTACAGTGTTATTATAAACTGGTTTAGTATAGAAAATAAAATATATTTGTGGAGTCACTTTTCTAAAAGTTTTGTTCCTCTAATACAGGAGATACGCAAAGCTAAATCTATCTAATATCATTTTTTAATCTCATAAATCATGTGATACTAGGTTTATCCGATACTCTCCTTAAATATCCTTAATTTTAATATTTTCCATAATATTTTCATTTAATTAGACAAAACATGAGTACAGGTTGTGGGAAGAGACCAAACTGTCACTTCAACATGTCCTTCCTCAGTTTCACAGATATTTGCTCTGACGGCCAATATCTAAAGATAAAGATGAGAACAATATGATTTATAAACTTCAACAATAATGCATTTAAATGGTCTGATATTTTCTTATGATCAATATTACTGTCTTCTTTGTATTTGCGGCTCTTCAGTCAAACTTTGTTTTGATCATTGTCAGAATCTTTCAGGTTTTCTTTGGCTTTTATGCCTTTATTTGACAGGACAGTTGAGAGTGTAACAGGAAATGGGAGGCAGAGATGGGGGGAATGACATGCAGTATAGGGCCGTCCGACACGGGATTCGAACCGGGGCCGCCTGCAGCGAGGACTGTAGCCTCAACACATGGGGCGGGTGCTCTACCAACTGAGCTAAACACCGCCCCAGAATCTTTCAGTTTTGACTATAGATTTGTTACTATCTTAAATTATAATTTTGAAATGACAAGAGGATATTTTCTGTGTCAGTAGTGTTAACGCATCACAAGTTTCATTTATAGATGTTGTAATGTGGCTTCTTTGGAGGTGGTCAGGTGATCAGGCTCAGGGACGCTCAGAAGCTAAATCAGATGAATATTATCTTTGAAAAATAGATTATAATCCTTGTCATAATCCAGCCTCTGACCAGAAATTGACATGGATTAGTGAAATCTTGTTTGGGGGCAGATTTTCATTCTAAAGTCATACTGATCCCTGACCCTCTGATATGTTGTGACCCTGAATCACCTGAGCTCTGGTTTAGGCTCTAACAGGATTAGGAGAAAAATATGGAGAGCATTTATGACACATAAACAGCACAAGCATACGATGAAAGATGTTATTAATAGAAATTATTACATGAACGGATAAAGAGAGAGACTATTTGTGTGTTTCTTTGTGTTGTCCAGTCTCCAAGATGAACGCAGCAGCAGCAGGTGAAGGCAACAAGGCCGCCCCCCCAAAGTTCAAGCAAAAGGAGACCAGGCAGTTCAAGAGCAAGGCTCCCAAAGCTGGACAGAAGGGGTGAGTCCAGTCGTCTCCTGCTCACCTTAATCTTCACCCACCAACAGTGACTTTTATAGAAAAAAGTAATTTTGGTTTCTGTTTATTTTCTCAAAACAGGTTTGACAACGACGTCCCAGGGATGGAGGGTCTTGGAGGTGAGGGTCCATTCAACTCAACAAAGTCTTTTTTAGTCTAGACTGTTTCTTCATGACAGTATTTACAGAGACGCAGTGGCAGAAAAACTCAGAAATGGTGCCTGGTTTATTGTATAAACAGGGAAATGACCACTAATACGATAATGACAGTAATCTTTTTGACATTGTTTTTAATTAAACTTTTCAAGTTTTATACAAGACCAAGCGAAACATACAAGTGCATGATGAATACTGTAATGGTAATATAGCTGTTAGATAGGATTTATGCTCAGCAGGAGTTTTTCCAGGTTCAGCCTTGTTACAACCAAAAACGTAATAACGGCCAATAACGTAATAACTGCCAATAACGTGATAATTTTGGCCATTTCAAATGTAATAAAGCCAATAGTGTAATAATGTGCCAATAATGTAATAAAACTTTTGAGCCAATAACGTAATAACTTTTTGCCGATAATGTAATAAGGCATTACATTATCGGCATTTGAAAGGTTTTTTTTAATACCAGGCCAATAACGTAATAACCAGCCAATAATTTAATGCCTTATTACATTATCGGCAAAAAGTTATTACGTTATTGGCTCAAAAGTTTTATTACATTATTGGCACATTATTACACTATTGGGATGGCCAAAATTATTACATTATTGGCAGTTATTACGTTATTGGCCGTTATTACGTTTTTGGTTGTAACAAGCCTTTTCTTATTCTTCCTAATCTTCTTTGTCCTGTCCTGCAGACTCTGCTGTGGTCTGCCCCTGGGAGGCGTTTGGTGACATGGAGCTGAGCGACCTGGCTCAGTTTGGCATTGTCTAGACCCGTTAGACAACGACCCTGGCTCTGGACAGACGTGACCTCACGGTGTTGTTGTGGTTTAATGGGAACTGAAGATGAAGAGCTGAAGAAATGATTTCACTAAGTGTCGGAGCAACAGTCTGTGAGACACGTCTTTGCAGTGTCAGGGTCCTTTGAGTCCATTCTTGTCACTGCCAAACACAGTAGAAAAATATTATTCTATTTATTTTTGTAGTTGCTGTTTGAATGTATATTATTATTTTTGCAATAATCCTGAAAGAGAAGCTACCTCTCACTCCAGCTATCCTCATTGTTTCTTTGACATTTATCCAAATAGTGTATCCATGTTGATTTTGTTTTCTTTAGATCAGCTGTTACTCTTCACACAACAAATGTGTGTTATTACAAAATGTATATAATCATTTCTATAAAGGTTATTTTCCTCAAGCTTCATGTGTTCGTTCCACTTTATAACCACAGTGCATCCAGTAACTCTGGTAGGTAACTGGAAACTGGGGGTTAGTGTTGATCTCACAGCTTCTCAGATTAAAAAAGAAACACTGTACAATTTCCTGCTCACAACTATCCTGGTCATAATTCCTCTATAGTAATAAAATGTAAAGGATCATCATCATTAGATGTATTTATGTTTGCTTTGTGTTTGAGTTTATATACATCTAGCTCGGGATGGGCAAATTATTCCAAAAAGTGCCGATGTGGATGCAGGTTGGGTTTTTTTGTTCCAACCAAGCAGCATGACTCATTCAATCAATTTATCTCAGTCTTCAGACAGCTGATTGGTCAAACTGTGTGCCCTTGATTGGCTGGAACAAAAGCCTGCTGCAACATGGGCCCATTGTGGAATGAGTCGCCCATCCCTGATTAGAGTTTATCTGAGGTAACTGCAATTACAATTTAAGAGCGAGGAAGCTCTGAATCATCAGCGGCAGTAAAACACATTTGAGGATTGTTGTTTACTACACTTTAGAGAATTACAGTGTTAATGTCAGTTAATACTGTAGGTTTTCAGAGGAATGTAAAATTCCTTCACAGTAACATTGACACAATGAAGGTCAACATGTTGCCCTCTGGCCACAGCATTTCCTGTGCTGGAGGGGTTTTGCATTTTGGACTTGGTTATTTGTCTGTTATTTTGTTACTACTATGACCTGGACAAATGAGAATATGCACAGGCTTTAATTATGCATCTTTATTTATCTACCCACCTGGTGGCATTGAGGGCTCAACACACTGCGACACATGAGCTGCAAAAATTCACACAACACAACAGGGTAGATAACTGTACAATAACATGTAAATCATGTGAGAGTAGTGTTGATAAAGCAAGCAAACTCACCCTATTATCAAACACAACAGGTAGCTCTCTCCACAAGTAAAGTCAGGTAGCTGTTTAGTCAATCAAGACAGAGCAGTCTTGAGAGGCCGTACATTTAAAGGGATATTTTACCCAAAATCAGTAATTCACCAATTTTCTACTCAGCGTCATGTCAAGGAAGGGTTTGGGGAAATTTTGAGTTATCCAAACACTTTTGGAGTTCCAGTTGGGGTCTGGCTGGCATTTACACCATACATCCAGTGGTTTACAACGATGAATGAGCATCTGGCCGCAAATCTCACGCATGCACACAAACATCAACAGAGTCACTGGGAGTTGCTGCTACAACAAAGCTAAAAACAGAGATCAAATTATTTGTTTCCGAACAACTTTTTCACAGGCTGTGACTCACAGCTTCAGGACACTTGGGTCAGTACAGACGAGCAAGTATGGAGGTATCTGGATGTTTCATAGTGTGTGTTTTGGATGATTCAAGTGAGCACAATCCACTGCCTGGAACTTTAAAAGCGTCTTAATAGCTACGAAATTTCTCCGAACCCTTGGCATGATGGTAAGTAGAAAATTGGTCAATTATCGACTCTGGGTGAAGTATCCCTTTAACATTTTATTTCCCCCAATTTCCTGAAATATCTGGCTACTTTTCTCTACATCTGAAGAAATTTAAGACCTTAATAATTAGAGCCCTGCCTTTTTCCATCACACAGAAGGTGGCAGTGTGCTGATCAGCATCAATGGTGATGCCCAGGGAGTGGAAGCTGGTCAGCTATGTACAGTAGTTAAAGACGACTGTTGTACCATTATCTCCAGATCTCCAACTAATTATGTCATCAGGAAAAACAAAGTTAAGAGAGAATGATCTCATTATCTCAAGGGAGGAGTATAGCTGCTTGGGGCTTCTCTAGCAGGTGGATAAAAATAACTCACACATACACACACACACACCCATCCTGTGAATGGGCATGGACACGCCCACCTCACTGTGATAAAATCATGCAGTAAATTGTTTTAGAGTTTTATTCTGAAAACAAGTTCAAATGTTTTGATGTTCTGAGTGTGGTCGAAACCTCTCTTTTCTCTTTTTGCTGCTTTGGTTACAACATTCATGACACTCAAACCTACTTGGACGAAACCTTCACAGCTAAAGATAAAGTGATTAACCAGTTAATCTCATCGACCTCTGACCTCTCCGTGGCTCAGAGAGTGACTGGACAACGGTGCAGAGCACTTCTTCGATGTGACTAGAGTGTGATCTGCAGACGAGGAGCCAGCACCTTCACCGACACCTTCAGCACAGTGACCAGAGACCATGGGACAAGAGGAGAGCCACAGCGAGGAGATGGACCTTGCTCAGATCCAGGAACTATGCATTATTTTCATGAAGGAGTGCCCGAGTGGCTCCCTGCACCTCCATGAGCTGAAGAGGATCTTCGGGGTACAGAGCAGCTCTGCGGAGGAGTCCCTCTATGTGGAGACTGTATTCCGCTCCTTTGATACAAACAAGGTAAAGAAAAAAGAAAAAGATATTTAAACAGTAGCTTGTAATGGTACAGTAGATGTTGATTCATGTTCAAACTCCCAATCTCGGCCTTATTTTCCCATAGGACAATGCACTTGACTTCCTGGAGTATGTGGCAGCGCTTCACCTGATCTTTAGGGGGAATCTCGAGGATCGACTGAAGTGGTCGTTCAAGATGTACGACAAGGATGGCAATGGCAAGCTGGACAGGCAAGAAGTGAAACGACTCATAAGGGTGAGAAAAACTTAAACTTTATTCACTACTAGTTGTAGAGATGAATTCTAAGTTGAGTAAAGTATGGTCGTATTTTCAGCTCAGGTCTTAAATTAACCAAAAGAGCCAAGTTTCATAACACAAATCCTCTCAAGACAGATTACTTTACTGCCCCAGTGATGAGGCTTAGGGTCACAGCAGGTCCTCACTCTGTTAGATAAGGAGTGGGTGGTCTCGACTCTTGAGGCTATTCTGGACCTCTTTAAGAGACTTTACAGTAAGCCTCTAAACTAGGAGACATAAATTTAGCCCTCAGTGCCCATCATCTGCTTCACCTGACAAGGAATTAGGTAAAATTTAAAACATGCAAGACAATCAATCCATCTATAAGTATCTATTTATGAATACATGACAAATACGTTTACAATAGAAATGTATAAGCAATTTCATATCTTGACACATGTAGATGTTTCTATTGTAGATGTATGTTATATAAATATACTGTTCATCCATCACCAGTCAGTACAACATTATTAATATCAATAATAATAGTGATAATAAAGAATAAGCATTACAGCATTACAAAGTGTTTCATAAGAATTTGCTTCTCAATAGAATACAAAGATATAATAAGAAAATAAAGAATAAGAATAAATAAAATAAAGGAGGGATAACACAAACAAGGAAACCCTCAGAGAAAAACTTGAAAAGGAAAAGCTATGAAAAAACATTTTGACAGAAGTATCAGAGATGTGAAGGGGGGCAAGAAGGGCTTTAAAAATAACAAGTAAAAATTGGTCCTGAAGCTGATACATGATGTATCCAGGGCAGAGATGCAGAGGTGAATGGTTTCCTGAATGAAGTCCAAACTGACACACTTCTCACGTTTTGTTCATCTCACACAGATAATTTACAAAATCAAGGCCCAGGGGGGAGACGCCAACATGACTGCATCTGAGATCTGTGACCGGATTTTTGAGTTGGTCGACCAGAACAATGACGGTACGTTTTGTCACAACAGTGCACATTTGTGTGATTAATGGACTGTTTTTGATGTGCTTACTGTATGTGTTTGCACATTGGATTCTTTGTTTGTCTGTGAAGGAAATACTACTATTCACAATTAAACACAGTGAATCCTTTATGCCTTTGCTTATCTATCTATTGGTTGGTGGAGCACCATGTACTTTTCATTTTCATTTCATTTAGGCCTATTTGTTTATTTGTAACAAGTTCATAACTTTTACTGCCTCACACAAGCTTTGACAAACCTCAGGGCTACATTTTTGGAAAGAACAACAACAATTATTTTACTCTAATGCAAATTTGTGCTATTATCATCAATGTTAGAAGAAACGGATCATAACTGAATTATTATTAGAGCATTCTGCTGTTGAAGAGAACTGTTTTTGTTTTTGACTGTTACTGTCTAAAGCCAATGAGCTTCCCTATATAAACTGGATGTGTTTCATATCATTCCATGCAGTCATCAGTGCTGGTCGTGTTTTGTCCCCACAGGTCAGATAACCTTATCTGAGTTCATGGAGGGAGCACAGAAGGATGAATGGGTCTTGAACCTGCTCAAGTTGGATGTCAACGCCACCGGCTGGGTCACCCAGAACTGTGTGAAACTACCGTGACACGGAGGCTCAGTGGGGTCACCACCCATCTGACGGTGAGGTGTTGTCCTCATGGGTTTTGAAGCTTTGCCTGCGTCTCTTTGTGGAGCTTCCTGTGACATGAAGCTGGAGAGCGCTGCACTTTTTCATGGCTGCGGCTCAGCCATGGTTGGACGGCTGGTCCAAAGGTGCAAGCCTCTGCTGTTCTGGTTGGTTTGGGCAGCAAGCTAATGTCTCTATCAAAGGATAGAGTGTGTTGACAGCTGTACAGTCAGCTATTGTATATTTCAGCACATTTTAATGCACATATCTTTACTTTAGAGATGACAGCCATACATTTGTTAACAAATAAATAACCTATAAGTAAAGAGTCAACTTTAAATTATTAAATTAATCAAATCAATTTTTATTCTCATTCGTCAAAAATTTGTTATTAGCCTACATTAAGCTAGTTATTGCTCAGAGATTTAGGCATAGCCTAAACAATTTAAAACTTGGTTAAATATGTTGTGGCCGTTGTATGAAATGTGTATGATATATCTTGACAACATGATAAATTTGTAAATCCAGCTCATGGTCCTTTTGCCCAGTCAGTATGATTCAAGTAAGCATTCTTTTTTTCTTCTTCTTTTTTTTGCCACCACTACCATAAACAACAACAACAAAAAACAACAAGAGTGAGCTGTTATGTGTGATAACTGACAGTTCAGTCAAACAACTCTTGATTGACTTCAGTATTTTTCTGAACTAGCTTCAGTTGCTTTCTGTACTGTCAGACCGAAACGGGTGAGCATGTTGGGAGCTCTGGGTTTTGCAAACTTTATTTAAAGGCCATGTGTGACGGTTGAGGTTCCTGTCACTATGCCTCCAATTGATCATGTGCCCTGGCTACTTGGCCAGAGGGATGTCCCTTTGGCTGACTGGCGAGCGCACATGACTCTTACCAGGGAGGTGTGGGTTTAATCCCCGCCCGGGCCCTCTTCACCTTGCCACACATGCAAAACAAATATACATGTCAGCCCACTCCATATTTTGCGCCCTTAGCGCCTATGCCCTGCCCTGGTCGCCCTGTGCACCTGTGTGGGCTCTGCTGGTACTGTCTTTATTTTTTCTCACCATCAGTACAGTATGTGACTTTTTCTGTTGATTTTTCATCACAAAAAAATGGCAAAATGTTTTATTGCCATTTCATACAGTTAGGCCTATACTCACTGAACTCACTTGTACACTTCAATAGTAAGTACATTTGAAAAAACTTACTGTTGTTTATGGTAACAGTTACTGTAAGTACTGTGTCTGTTTTGTGTATCAACTGGCACCATCTACTGGCAGGAATATGAGATGCATTCATTGTAGTAGAAACTGAACAGGTGTAGATATCAGATGGAGAGAGGAGGAATGGATACAAACGTTTAAACAGTTGTGTTCCCTGGCACTTATGCAGTCTGGATTAGTTGCTTGATGTTGAGCTGCATCAGAAATTGTTACTATTCTCTGACCTGCTGCCAGGTGAGTCCCAAAGGAAAGTGACAGACTTCCCGTCACTTTGACATTTATGTTGCTTTCGGTCTGAACGTACAGTCACACAGAGCTCAGACAGAGCAGCATCAGTTGAAATGCCTACATTCACTCCTCTTTCACAAACCTGTGATGAATCTGTGGCTCTTCGGCCCCTACATGTTCCACTTCACTTCCTTCACCAGCTCATCTCCAACTGGGTCTGTCACTCACCACTGGGCAAATGCATAACAGCTGGTACACAAGAGATTGTTTGCTGCCTACATCTGAAAATGAGGAGAACCGTGACACGGTTTGTTAAAATATTGTACAAAATGTAATTTTACCCTTTTTTTTTGTTGATGGTTTTTTTTGTACAAGCCTGAGGAGAAGGAAAATGTTGCATTTGGGGGGAAACTTATGTTGTATTCGCTTCAGATACCCATTTATTTTGTTATTAAAACATATTTTTACAAAAACCTTTTGTGTTTTTGTTTTTCTAAATTTCTGTCAATTTCACTTCGTTGATTGTGCCACAAGGAAGCGCCACAGTGAAAACATCACCCCTGCAACCCTTCGTCTCTGGTCAAGGCTGCCTGAGTCATCAGTTTGTCTATAATCAATACACAAAGTGAAATAGACTGCAGCCCACCTACATTATCATGACTATTGTGATAATTCTCTGTATTGGTGATGCCACTGGTTATTATTTGTTCAGGGTGAGGGAAAGAGTGCAGGGCACAGAGCAGCATGCAGACTGCAGCCTGAGGCAAAGAGCCGACTATGTTATCTGGATGTTTTATATTTGATGCAAGTTCAAATTTGATCTTGTAAATGTTCAAAATAGAAAAAAGACATTGGTCACATGTTGGAACTCTAGTGTTTTATATTGAGCTCTTATCGTTTGATTTGTGTCTCATTTTGTCAAACTCATGAAATATAACCTGCCCAGGTGTGAAGGTGTGAAGCTGCTGGTGTTGTGTTATGGTCTGACCCAGTCACAGAGGGAAACAGACTCTGATGGGGTTAGGGTTGGAATTCACTTTCTAAAGGGATAGTTCATTCAAATTTCAGCTCTTAGTCGACATGAGGGTGAGTAGATAATGAGTGAAATTTTAATTTTGGATGAACTATCCTTTTAAACTGTAAGATCACCACTGGAAATTTCGGCATGCAACAGAGCCAATGTAAACAAAATACATTCTTGAAACTTACTGTAATGAGTACTTAATTAACGTATCAACGAGATAATATAATTAAAAAACACATTAAAAAGAGTTTAACAGATAAGTGTGTTTTTATGTTTTTTTATGTGTTGCTGCCAATATTATTCATTTGTATGTTCTGAATTTTTCTCATTTTAAATTAAAACCCATTATTAAAAAATAATAATAACGGGGAAAGACTACCTCGAGCCTCAGCTCAGTTAAGGATTTTGCTTGTTGTCTAACCCATTCATTCACTCTGCATTTTACTCACTGGATTGTAACAAGCAAACTTAGCAATAATTATGTATTAATAATGTATTTGAAGCTCAGTGAGGTGCACATGCACACATTGTATCTTAACCTTCCAGTCACCAGACCCCGTAGGACCTTACCGTATGGATTTAACCTTTCTCACTAAGGCTCTTTGCCTCACAGTGGCTCTCATTGGTCTCTCTGTCAGACTAAAGGATATGATTCTGCTTAAAGAGTCTTACAGACCAAGAATAGTAAGTCGGGTTAAAGCAATATTGCAGAAGGTCCCATGAAGCCTCCATACTTCAGAGTTGTTGTTTGTTTGTATTCTGGAATAAAGTATGTCATAATAGAGAGGAATAAAATATAAATACACATTGGTATACTCTTGTTTATTTCAAACATAAACTTTTTTACAATGCATTAGCTGCTGATCCACAGGGCTTAAAAGCCCTCATGTGGCTGAAGAGATAAACTATTACTGACAACAAGACTCATTTGCATGGCTGAATGAATTCCTGGTCAAACTCACCTTCTGCAGTTATCCTCTCCTCACATTGTACTACTTCACTTATCATGTATTCAGACAATCTATCAAAACAATAGCTCAGATTCAGGAAGAAGACATGTATCTGGGTTTTAAACCAGGCACACAGTGGTAAGGCTGCTCCAGTCTGCACGAGTGAGCAACAGTGTTTGTCAGTTGGCCTCCTAAACATTGACCCTTAGCTTAGATAGTTCAGGTAGTTTGAGGCAGAGGTTCAAACACTGAAATAGAGACTGTTTACAGGTTCTGTCACCAAGATTTTAAACAGCAGTGGCAGACTATGGTGGCCCTGAGGGCTCAGTACACTGCGGCTTAAGAAAACACATGCAAGTGTTTACTTGTCGACTGCATACAAATAATCCTTGGCTGCAGCCTGCAGAACAGGGCAAGGTGCAAACTTAAACATGTAGCCCGGCCCATTGTGATTTCATTGTCTTTACTGACATATTTGGGCGTGGATAAACATTCATAAAGTAATCACGTATGTGTAACAATAGCTATGAGACATGCAGTGGAATAAAAAGTTGCCTAAGAAGTTACACATACAAAACATTGTTTAAAAATATGAAATATGAAACGTGTTGAGTTTACCCTGTAGGTATAACCTTTAAACTTAAATTCTACAGTTACAGTAAACCACTGAAATCAGATGTAGGCAGGCTTAAGCGTCTGTTAAACCAATGGAATCCAAATGAGGTGGAGTTAAACCTTCGGTAAGTCCAAGTCAGTAAGTCTGCCCTTTTTGCAGGCTGCGGCCATGTACAACTCTATTGGCAGACAAGGAGGCGAGAATAAAAAATGTAATCATTTATTATAAACAAACAAATACAGTTTTTACCAACCATAATGAAGCAGGCTCCACAACAGAAGTAGAAAACATACTGTCATCAGTAAACTGATCTGAGAGTTTTGTTGTTGTGTGCACTGTCACAGTTGTACTTTATAATAAATAAATAAAAATACTGGGGGGAAAATGTGAGCATGATCTGCAACTTTTTAAAGCTTCATTGAAGAAGTAATGGGACTAAATGTCATTTGCTCACTGCAAATGTGAAGACTTTCTTGTCTAACATGAACAAATTAGTTGTCCTCAGTAAAATAAATCATGTGTCTTTATTTTCTGTGGAATGAAATTCAATATTTAGTGAGAATTAAAAGTGTGATGTGTTTTGAAATCGTATACTTACAGTGCAAAAAACTGGACTGAAACACTTCATGTTATTAAGATACAGTTAGACCGAATGAAGAGGCCTCACATTGTGAACACAGTCTGAGTCTTTTTCTTTTTCTTACAACCGATGGATATTTCATTCCGCTCTGGACGACCTCAGGGATATTTGAATGAAGAAGCTTGGTGACCGCTGCTGGTCACAATGCAATCATGGGCTAATTTGTTTTTTAGGCTCTTGTGCACACAGTATCTTTCAGTTGTAGTTGTACTTGATGGTGGCTGAGATCTCTCCCAGATCAACTGGTGCAGGTTACCTATCACTCTAGCAAGTTATATATCCAGTTAATTGTGTGATCATTTGTCATGACTCTTCTGCTGTTCAATGTACCAATCACAGGGCCCGATGTCCAGTTTCAGCTGATCCAGAACCCATGGGTCCTTTTCAGCCCCCTCAATAAATTCCTCCAAAGAAATCTGACCTGGACAATTCACAAGAGAAACACAGTGATACACAAATTGAAGAACTAATGACAGTAGGTTTAGCCTATAATGTATCCACCTACGTGTATATCAAATATAAATCTTCCTGGCACTTACTGTCGTTATTCTTGTCCACCAGTTCAAATATTCTGTCACAGATTTGATCAATGTTCACTTTGATGCTAGGATCATTGTGCCTCTTTATCTTGTAGATGATCTGAAAGGATGAGGAAAGTGACAAAGAAATGTCAGTTTACATGGTTTAGAGAACATATTCTGACACTTGCCATGTTTTATTCTATTATGCTGACACGTACAATGCAACACTTCCTATGTGAAAAACGTTATGATTCTGGTACAGCATCTTGGTTCCAGAAGAAAAAGTAAGTGCAAGCAAAACAGGGACACACCGATTAATTTTCAACTCACAAATAGACATGGCATACTGTAGTAAGGTGATTGTAGGTGAAAAAATGGGCTGGGGGTTTGCATTTGTTGGAGGAATGTTATATTTACAGATAGTACTAGTGAGAGGTCCACCCTGAAAAAATATAGTCACTAATGCAAACATCATTGTCATTTATTAATGGAAGCGAAACACTTACTTTGACAACTTGTCTTACTTCCTGCCGGTCCAGACAGCCATTACCATCTCTGTCGTAAACTTTAAAAGACCATTTCAGTTTGTCCTCTAGTTTTCCACGAAGAATGAGATGCACTGCTGCCACATACTCCATGAAGTCTATTTTACCATCCTAAGAGGAAAACAGCACGATGGGAGTCAGTCCTGCCTGCCTTACTGACATAGTAAAAGCACTGACAAATATTAATTCTAATTATCAGCATTTTAAAGTTAACTTTACTGAATGTACTTTTTGAATTCTAGCTTCTCTGCCATTTCTAGCCTATTAAATATCTAACAACACATCACTGTCTTGTTACATTACCTGATTTATGTCAAAGGATCGAAACACATTTTCCATGTAAGCAGTTTCTTCTTCTGTGGAGCTGCTGGTGATACCAAAGATTTTCTTGAATTCATGTAAGTGCAGATTTCCACTTGGACACTCGCTTGTAAATTTACGGTAGAGTTCCTGAATGTGTTGAAGAGTCACTTCCTTATCTTCGACACCCTGTACTTGACCCATGATAATTCAGTTATAGAAAAAAGCTTGTAAAATAATTAAAAATCCTTGTAGAGGTGGTCAAGCATATTCATCCCTGTGCGCCAGCCAAGCACCCATGGTTTGTGCTGTCAGTAGAAAACAGTGTGTGGGCTATTTCCAGGTGACCTGTGGACAAATCCAATTGACTTTTCAGTGATTGTCTCTAAATCCCTCAACATAATAACATTTGCTCTTCGATATGTCTGCTCCTTTAACTCTGGCAAAACTACTCCACACTGTTTTTAGAAAAAAAATCTGATTGACCAACATCTGAGCTCAAATCAATTTGTTTGTGAACAGCAGATCTGTCAACTCGTTGACTGCAGAGATGGGGGGATTGATCAATCCAGACCAAAGGCTACCACCCAGCTCCCAGCAAGATTAAAGCCCAGCTGACGTCAAAGTCCTGCCTGAACGTGGTCGTGGTAAAAGTGTTGATCTAATGAGGTTGTTATGAGGACAGTCTACCCAACCCGACATGCCTGATGGCCTTACAACAAAACATGAACCAGGTCAGGTGAACACCCTGCTGCAGTGATCACCTGGAAACATAGATTTCAGTAGTGGGGATCAGCCTATTAAAGCGATACTCTGCAATCAATTTGATTTTGACAATAATTTGTTTGGAGTTTGCCTTTAAATGGGTATGGGAAAAAGATTAATTTTGTCTGTTCCTCACAGCTTTTGACTCAGTCATTGTATTAATTCACCTCAGGTCAGGCGGACATTAAACATTTTTATTTCAAATGTTCTTGAAATACAAGCTTTAGTTGATTACCAACCTTCTTAGCCTATTCATACATTTTTGCAATTCAGACAACACTTCTGAGTATGAGTCTCTGCCACAGAACGAACAACCACAAACTTAGTCTGCAACTTGTTTTTCAAACACCTGGAGGTTTACATAGGCTACTTAAATGTTTTATGTTTGCACTCTAACACTGTCATTCTCTTCCTCCATAATGTTCGGATTGTTGCCCTTGGCTTGCACACATGAAGGCTGCACAATAGGCTAACTTCTTCAGTGTTGAATCTTCCAAATGATTCAAATGTTAACCCATTTGAATCACTTGATCTTTGATAACATACCATTGCCATCAGTGTGAAAGGTGAGGTCTATATCAAAACTTCTCTCACTGGACTGTGAATTCTGACTAGGCTAATCGTAGCAGGTATAAAGCACACATTAGCCTACTAATCTTACCAATAACAACATGTTCATGGTTTCTGGTCAACGGTCTCCAGCATCATTCACTTGTTGCTTTGAGTGAAACTTTTTCTCTGAGTGAGAGTTCAAGTTTACTATAGAAATCAACTCTCAAGCAACACTCAAGTAAAAACACAAAACAAACAAGTATTGCTGTAGTTGCCACTATTTTTGCAGCAACAAGTGGCCTAGTGTAACTAATTACTTTTTCAAAATAAATGACACAATTAGACCGATCTCAATTCTAATGGACTTGTTACTGTAGCATGTGAAACCACAGAGGATAGAGAACAGAAGAAAAACAGTGATGCAGCATTATTTTCCAAAGCAGCAATTAGCCTACATTTTATAAAGCAGTTATTTGTAAAGTAATTCGATTAATTACTTTTTGGGGAAAATAGCTGTGTAACTACAGTTGAGAGAGGCCTCTTTTTTCTTTTTCTTTTTAACTAGGGACAGGCCTATTCTTTTATTTTAAAAGATAATCTGCATTGGTTGTTCATAGGCTCTGAATCTGGGTGATTCCACTTTGTGTAGGATACTCCATTGCTTCAAATTTTTTTAAAAAAGGAAACCAATTCAGTTTCCATGAGATACTGTGCTTAAAATATTCTGTAGGGTGAACTCAATGGCGACTTCTTGCTGAATCAAACTGGTGGTGCATCCTTTTGAGGAAGATATGTCCTCTGGAGTACGCTTGAACGAAAACGGAAATGAAATGCAGTTAGTCATCTTTGTATTTTTGTCCTCTTGGATTCGCATATGCATTTGACGGGACAACGGACTTGTTCTGGAGAAACGAAAACAACAACGTCAACACCATGAGATAAAGATTACTTCACGACCATATCAAGTAACCGCTCTTCTCACAATCACGGTCTTCATATATTTCATCGCTTCGTAGCCGAAGACAGTCGTAATCAGACGATTTCACATGTTTGCGCATGCGCAATTCCTTCCGGTTTTCTGTTGACAAACGTGACGGATACATCTCTGTCCCGTTTGCAATTTCGTCGTCAAGTGGAATAAAATGTAATCCAACGGGACTTTTGTCGACGTGCCGAGATGTTAAGTGGATTCTTCGTGAAGTTGTGAATCCGGTAAACACTCAAAAGTATTATTTTATCGGTTGCAAGCTAATTTATCAATTGAATATCCAAGATACAGGTCAGCGCTAGCTACGTTAGCAGGTAGCTACATTGCTGGCAAGATAAAGTTAGCTAGCAGGATCATCGTTAGCCATAACTGCAGTTTATTAAAATAGCCGGTGGACCTGCCGACGCCCACCCCGGCTCCCGAGGCCTTGTCCTGGTACAAATGTGAGGCCTTTTTGTGTCAATTTTTGGTGTCCAACTGGTGTGAATAGAGGCTGGTAAATTTAGCCAGTGTCAGTTCCTCGGCGACCTGCATACAACTTTAAATGAACCAGACTGTAAGAAACGCTGTGTTTGAGATGGGAATGGTCTCCAGCCTAGGACAATTTGATATGGCTTTCCTCATTTCATTTTTTTTTTTAGAGCTGTGATTCTCATTAGCAGAATGAGACTTTAAGATAGCTGCATGTTTAATGTATAGCGTTAGCATCTCTCTGCAGTATAGGCTATTTCATTGTGCTCTGTGTTGAACCTTGAAATGTATACTAACATTTCTCAGAGTGGAGGATTTGATAACAAACCCCCTGTCACAGTCGGATAAAGTTTCTTTGGCACAGTTCACATGCCCGCCTGTCACCGAGCTTGACGCTTGTGATCCCGACATTCATTAAAGGTACCAGGAAGCCACTGTGTTAGTGCAGGGTCCTGCTGTGGTATGCGTGACAGAACCAGTTTGACCTGATTTTTCTTCTGCGTCACGTGTGCTGGACTGTACAGCAGGCTGAATGAATCTGGTTGATCATGCATCCTCAATGGACTAATCACATACCAGGCTCCAAAGTCTTGTCCAAATCAACCCCGAACTACAAGCGCAAAGACGTACAGTAACAGGCTGGTTGTAAACAAAGTTGTGCCTCTTCTCTGCAGTTGAAACTGAGCTCTCCCCTGCTGAAACATGAAGAGGCCTTTATGATTAGGTTTGACTCTCCCAGCCATCACCTGACTATCTTGGCAGACCTGTGGCCTGCTTTCTCAGATGAAGTGACCTGAAACCCTGTTCTGCTCAGCCTGTTGTCTGCCTGGATGTGCATGAATATTTTATATACAAAGAACACAGTGAGGGCATTGTTGTGCATTTCCTCAGATCTGCTTATTTATCTCAATACATTGTTGGATTAAAACTAATATCCTACCTGTCATCTCAGACTGTTAAAGACAATGAAATTGCATTTTAATGCTAACAATTAGCATACATTGGATTTATTCTGTTCTTATTCTGCAGGGTGTAAAAAATCATTTAGATGTTAAGATGTGGAGTTAGTGTTTCATTTGATTTTCTTGGAGGGATTCTTTAAGGGTCAGTGTAACTGTCTTGGCTTGGATTTCTGAGTAGTCATGTCGTAACGATGGAGAGGCTTAAGGCAGAGGTGACTCTAATAATAAATTTGTGATGAGCTGTCCCATATCAACACCACCAGTAAGAATTTCTAGGTTCTGAATAATACAATTGCCTTTGTTTGTGTGTGTGTCAGGTCCAAACTGAAACCATGCTGAAATGGTTTTCCGGTGAAGAGGGAGAGCCTGGCTCTGCAGTAAGTATACATGTGCTCTTCTTTCCATTGCTTGAATAGTGGCATTGTAAGCACTGGCCGTGTCTGGTGACTGGGATTGTGTTACTGCAAAAAACATTGTGTTATTTGTCCCACAACTTGTTTCCTGTGTGAACCATTTGTTGTTGTAATATTCATGAATTTGTTTTGAATTAAAATGAGTGCCCCTGAGTGGCCATTGACTTTGGTCAGTATGAACAACTTAATTTGCTCAAAGGAAACCCAGTGGAAGCTTTGCAGTGTGTTTCATGTCCAGATAAACTGGAATTAGGTAGACTGCTGAGCACAGGGCTTTGACTCAGACGACCAGAGCTCACACTTCCTGTTAGGGGGGAACCACTGCACCAGCTTAAACCCCTCTGTCCCCTCAGTCTACACTTACTCGACTGCCTACATGCTATCCTTACTTTTTAAGAGATGCTTGCATCACCTTTTATTATAAATGCAATAAAACTGCTCAAACTATTCACAACCATTTGACTCAGAGCAGCGTTTCTCACGCCCTTCACCTGCACCTCATCTGTTTTCTTCCTCCTCTCCACTGATGAGCCCGCACCTTCAAACACAGGATGAAACAAAACGAAACTAAAACTACAAACTAAAATTTCCATAAGCCGACTGTTGTTGTATAAATGTCTTCACTGCTAGTTGTGTGGGATTTCACCTCATGATTCTACACATTATTTGCCCACATGTTAACAATTGCAGTCATAGAGTAACAGTTGACTTGCTTGTTTTGATCATAGGTAATGAAATATAATAGTGCATGAGCCTCAGAGTTTCTGTGGTTGATGTTACACAGGTTAGAGTTACCATCACAACTTTATTTTAGACTTGGAGAGACTGGGACATGATGCAGCTTCATTGTCTCTCCCTACTTAAAATTGAATATTTTCTCATTGAGAGGCTTTTTGTTTAGTTTTTTTGTTTTTGGTTGCTATTTTGGAGGCTATACGCACAACCATAATCCCAAACTCTTTATGAGGCTCAGATGTCAATTTGTTCATCTGAAGTTTGGTAATTGGCTCCTTAATAATTCCGAACAGCAAACTGTGTGTATCATAGATGTCTGTCTCTCCTCAGGGGCCGGGCTCTCCCCAACGTGCTGCTGGCGTTGCAGGAGAGGTCGCTGTGGAGGAAATGGCAGAGCGGCTGACTCAAACCGAGCAACTTGTCTCTCAGCTGAAGGAGCTGATCCGTGAAAAGGATGCAACACTTCGCACCAAAGATGAACAACTTAAGGTGAGGATACGTTTCTCAAAGCCCTTGCATCCGACCTGTTGTGTCTGTTGCTCTGTTCGCTCTGGGTTTGCTGCTTCAGGTGTTTGATCGCTAGACTCTCCTGCTAATCAGGGAAGCAGTGGTGGATCATTGAGTTTCCCTTCCTTGCAGCACTAGTATCCCTTCGACCCCTGGTCCTTCCATTTGTATGTTGAGAACTCGTGTTACTCCATGGAATCATCTTTATCTGTTTATCTGCTGCTGGGAGTTTTACCTCTCCAAATGGCGCCGCTAAACACCCGCTCCATAGCGAACAAATCATTTGTGCTAAATAGTATTATTTAGATGATGAGTGTTTTGTTCTTTTTGACAGACATATGAAAGATTGAAATTTGTCTGTGACTGAAACCTGGCAGACGAATATGGAACAAGGCCCTCTCATTAGGCTCTGAAAACTAAGAAGACTCTGAAACTCTCCTACAGTTTGACGCTTAAGACACTTTATTATCGTTTCATTATCTAAACCATGAAACAAAAAAGTGCCTGCTTTTGTTTTAATTTCATCTGTATCTGTATCTGTGTCTTTGCACATTATCTATAAGAAACTTGTTGTGACCTTGTTGTTGTTATAACCTAGAACTGCGTTTTACACTCCTACTCGGAGGTGTGTGTGACAGGGATCTGTGTCTGACTGATCCAAGCACAGTTGGTGGTCACATGTGTTTTTCTAATATGGCTTTTAATGCTGTGGGGTCAGGGCTTGTTATTTACAGTTCTTCCCTGACTGAGACCATTCTTTAAATCCCTGATAGAGTTAACTATTAAACTTCCAAGTCAAAGTCTGTCACTGCATAGTGATAAAGACAGGAATGTGAGATTAGAGCTCTGCCACAACACAGTAAATGTTTTGGCCTCATTGCAGGTGTAGACAGGAACATCCGCTCCACTACAACCCTCCACCATACAGACATTGCTGCACTTAAACATATTGTTAACATTGCAAATAAGATGTTTATCATTTGTGTATAAAAAAAACTGATCTCAATCAAAGCAAAGTAGCACTCATGGCCCATTTTTGAAGAATTTGGTTTTATGCTCTGAGGGTTTCCCTGCAGTTGTGGAGTGTAATTACCTTTAATGGTACTGAGGTAAATAACAGGCACACCATTCACGGACGGCAACACACAACCTTTATTTACAAGCTGCAGCCTACATAACAGGAAAAGACTACCAAGCCTATGTAACTGGCAGACACACTACTCACTAGTTCAGCAACAAGTTGTTGAGTTCAGTGTCAGGCTTCATTCCTGTCTTTCCTCTGACTTATCGAGTAAAAGCCAGTCCAAGATTTTCCCTTGTCCAGTCCCTTGTCCCAGCTTCTGTCCTCCTCTTCCTCCATCAGCATCTGCCTCAGTGCCATGATGAACATAACAAACAGACTGAGAACCGTGTGCTTGCTAGCTAACAATAGTAATATTACTATGGATGTATGAAGGAGGAGCAGCTAGTATGCCAGAGTATTTTTCCGACTGCAAACACCACTGTTCTGGTAAAAGAGGAAGAACAGAATTTGAATTGATGTGACAAATTGTCTGTGACTCAGGTGGAGAAGGAGGCGTGTGAAGCCAAACTGTCAAAGCTGCGTCTTCAGAACAAGGCCAAGGTGACCTCACTCACAACACAGCTGGAGGAGCTGAAGAGACAGCAGGGAGGACAGGGCACGCCAACTCATGGCAAAAAGGTACAAGCACACACATTCACACTAGTATGGATAGATAACTCACCCATGTGTGCCTGACATTATCCATATATTGTTTAATTATCTTTCAGATCTCGTGACATAAAGGCTTCACTAAGAAGTCTCTGTAACATATTTACCATTGTTCTTAATGACCAACACAGTAGTTCCCCACTTTTAAAAACCAGCAGACTCAGAATATGAGAACTACATTTGAGTCATGTATCTGCTCCTCTGGAACATAGTAGTCCAAAATGTGTCATTGGATATTTCCAACACTGTCCTGGTGTTTCCCTGTAGGGGTCATCAGAAGGAGGGGGGGAGCAGGCCAGTCGGGGTAAGATCGTCCTGCTAAAGAAGAAAGTTGAGGAACTGGAACAGCAGCTTGCTCAGAGAGACGAGGAACTGGCAAACAAGGTAAAGTTTGTCCCCATCTCCCAGTTAGAGACACATGAGATGGAGTTGTCCTCCTCATTTTTGGTTACGGGCACAAAATTATTGACAGATGTTTTGGCCTCAAACAAGTATTATTCTCTGTGTGTGTGTGTGTGTGTGTGTGTGTGTGTGTGTGTGTGTGTGTGTGTGTGTGTGTGTGTGTGTGTGTGTGTGTGTGTGTGTGTGTGTGTGTGTGTGTGTGTGTGTGTGTGTGTGTGTGTGTGTGTGTGTGTGTGTGTGTGTGTGTGTGTGTGTGTGTGTGTGTGTGTGTGTGTGTGTGTATGTGTTGGATATGTACTGTATTTTTAGTGTCACTGTGAGAATGGTCAATGTAAATGTGTATTGATGAATCTGATGTCACTGGAGTATTGTTCAGAGACTTCTGGGAATCTAACAAATGAATAGATTTGATCAAAAATTGAATTAACAGTCAACACCTTAGTTTTTACACAGGTGGACAAATCCCAGAAGCTTAAATGAATGTCTTCCAATAAAGCAGTTGTAAAAGAAATGTTAAACTGGCATTAATGCATCTGTGACTTTTAGTATCACACCTGTCATCATTTGTCACAATCTTAACTTTATGATTAATTATTCATCCCTGTCTCTATAAATGGTGTTACCATCAAAGTGAGTGGAGTGACAGTTATGAACAGATCTGCTGCTGATGGATATATAACAAGTTCAAACACTCTCGCTCTGTGTATACAACAAGAACTGAGCAATATAACACTTCACTGAGCAAGGTGCCCTTCGGCAAACGTGTTAAACAATTTCTTTATATTATGCCTTCTTTGTGAGATTTAATTAAGCCCTTTCTATTCCAGGGAATCGCCTGTGAGAGGCAGACTGGTTTTGAAATCTGTTTAAAAATGTGGCTGTCTCTTAATTTCTCTAACTGTCTTTATTATTAATTAATTATAGCGGAAGGAGGTGGAGTTTCAGCGTCAGCGAGGCGAGGAAATGGACAGCATGCTAACAGAGAAGGACAGGAAACTGTCAGAAAAAGAGGCTTACATCGTCCACCTGCAGACAGCATTGGCAGGAGATCAACCCATGACACCTGCACCTCAGCAAAAGGTTTAAACATTGTGCATTAATACTTTCTGCCGTTTGCCACTGCAAACAAATTCAAATATTGAACAAAAGGAGCTTGGATAAGGAGTCATATCTTGGACATATCGTAACAGCACTTACTGATGCTGACTTGTACCGTACCCCTGCAGGTCGCGGAGGACAGTGGAGCGATGCAGGAGCTCCAGCTGCTAGTGCAGAGTCTGACCAGGAAGGTGGGAGAAGCAGATGAGCGCTACAGTTTGCTGCAGGAGCAGACGGACAGCCTCAAAGAGCTGCTGGCCACAGAGAAGGAGCAGTACAATCAGAAGGAGACGATGTACAAACAAAACGTAGGTTTTTCAAAGCATTCGCCTGTCACACTGAAATCATTCTGATCAGAAGTGAAGCTTTTGACTGTGGAGTTAGATGCTAATGTCTGTTATGATGCACTGCTTGTTTGTTTCAGATCCAGACATTCAAAGACATCATTCTGCAGAAAGACAACCAGCTGATGGAGATCAACCAGATGCACGAGCAGGAGCTTTTCAAGCTAGCAGCAAAGTCTGATGCCAGCGCAGACTTGGAGCAGGTAAAGACTTCACCCGCTATTTAAGCAGCACGTGTCACTTGTTTATTTCTGTCTAAAGGAAATATAACAGAGCCATAGTCCGGTCACACTGTAGTTATGTGACCCATTCCAACAATTATCAAGAGTGATGAAGTTCGTCTCAAATCAGTCTGACTGTATTGGTGTTTAGGCAGCAGCCTGTTGGTGTTCCAGATGTTCACTGTGTCATTGTGTGTCCTTTCAGCTGTTGAAGGCTCTGAAACAGAAGCTCCATGAGAAAGAGGAGGTGCTGCTGGGTAAAACCCAGGTCATTGATGTTCTTCAGGGGGAGGTGGACGGCAGGGACCAACAGATAAAGGTCAGGAAAGACATTTAATCACTTTAAACATCTCTGTCCTCTCGTGTCCCCTGTGTCTGTGTGTGTGTTTGATGTCGCGATGAGGATTTCTGTCTTCCTGTTTTGACCACACCCTGTTCCGTCTCTTTGACCACAGGAGCTCAATGAGCGGCTCCGACGGCTACAGGTTGAACGAGAGAGCCTGGAGTCCAAGATGGAAGCAGAGAAGCATGTGATGCGTGCCCAACTTCGTGACCTGATGGAGAAACAGCAGGCGGAGGCGCGGCGAATGACCGAGCAGCATCAAACACAGATGGACCAAATCCAGCAGGACCTCCTGGGGCAGATGGAGGAGCTGAGGAAGTCTTCGGCAGCGGCACCGCCTGCCCCCGAGGAGGCAGCAGGAGGTGGAAGCGAGCCCGCTGATTCAGCCTCTATCCAAAGAATAGCTGAACTCGAAGGTTTGATGATTCGCTTACATCATTGTCTTTTAATTATTCAGTCTACATGTCCCAGATATGCAGGGTAAATTTCATGGTTGTTGAAGATGGTCAGCAGTTATTCAGATATTTAACAGGGGGACTCTGCCTTTATGAATGTATTCACTTCATATTATTCATATTCATATTTATTCACTTTATATTTGATATGTATATACAGTATATGAAGTATTTAGATATATATTTGAATTATTGTATTTTTAAATGTAAATTCACCCATTTTTGACATGTAATACTGTAAATGCTATAAATATTTTATTAGTACATGTGATTATAACATTAGGACCAATAAATCTCAAAAGTGAATCAGAGGGACCCCTGATCAGAAACGGCTTCCTTCTCTTGTTTTGCAGCCCAAGCAAAGCAGAAGACAGATGAAGCTGGCAGATCGGAGGCCAAGTTCCTAAAAATGAAAGCCTGGTCTAAAAATCGGATCAGACAGTTGGAGGAGGAGTTGAAGAAAAGCCAGGTATGATGATTCCCTAAGAGGTCTTGTTGTTGAATGAACCCGTAAAGCAGACTTTATGTTAATAATCGACATATTTTATTGATTGATCTGAAAGGAATAACTGTAAACTCTGTAGTAGGCCAGTGCTTTTTTGTTCTCCAGAGTAAAATGTTAAAACGCGTCAAAATGCATGCAGAAGACATCCAGACCCATTTAAAAGATAACCATGTCCCCTTCAGGCTGGAGTCGCCCCCCCAGACCTGACTGCCCTGAGGAGCCGCATCACAGAGCTGGAGGAGGAGAGAGAAGAAAACCTCTGGAAAGTTGAGCAGTACGAGGAGCTCAAAACAAAGAATGGTAATGAACTCAAAACTGAAACACAATTCTTCGTAATAAAGTCACTTAAGTCAATGTGAAATCTTTGATGTGAAACTTGTACATTTGATGCTTTGTGTTAGAAATGCTGGAGGCCAAGCTGGTGGTGTATGAAGAGCAACAGAGGACACTACAAGCCGACCTAGAGCAGTTCACCAAGAGAGCTGCCTCCCAGGTCAGACTCACAAACCACAGTGTTTTAAAAACCTTCTTGTTCTCAGTGTGTTGATGAAGAGCGCTGAGTGTAGGTGTCCTGTCTGTCCCGTGCTTCCCTCCTGTCTCAGGCAAGTGAGTCAGGCAGTGCTGACGACACTCAGAGCCAAGTCCTGGAGTGGCAGGAGATGGTAGCGGAGGCGGTCAGCGCCAGGGACCGGGCCAGAGAGGAGAAGGCTGCCATGGTGCTCCGCATCAGCCACATGGAGGAGGAAAGAGAGGGTAAGGCATTGGCTAGAGGATGAAACAACGTCCTTTCTGTGGTATATGAGTGAATCAAGGTGGAATCACAAGGTTAAACTCGATTGATAACTTCCACTAAGCAGATGTGGAACATATCAGAGTGGGATTGAAGAGACAGTAGAGTAGACCTTTCTATACAGGACAGGTGAGCTGTGACTTACTGATTTTCAAATGGAGGTTATCTCCATGTGAACGTTGCAATCGTTGCTTCTATAGTTCAGTTTTGGAGATGGAATGAGTTGTAGAATCACCCCTTCCCCATCAAGTCTTTTGGAGAGAGCTTTGTGTTGTTGATATGTGAATCTGCTCTGACACAGAGGAATCACTTTGTAAGGTAACAACAAGATGTTGACACGTTCGGCTATTTAGAGTTTATGTTCTCATGACTCTTTGTCATCTCAGTCACCAAGCAGCACATTCATTTTTATAGCAGCTACGGTGAGAACATTGCATCTCCATAAACGTCTTAGTTGCTAGTTTATTAGACTACAAAATATCAAAATCCTACCTCCCTACCCCCACTACCTGCAGCAGAGATTCACAGTTTGTGTTGTACCATGTGTCGCCTGTTGTCTCACTCAACATTACTTTCTGTTTCTTTATTTTTTCCCTTGCCCTCACCTTTGTTAATGGGGAGCATTTGGTTGCCCCCTCCCATGCTGCCTCCCATCTCATGGACAACCCCCCGCCCCCCCACACACACTCTCCCACTCCAGCCCCTGCTCCAGGGATGGGAGCAGCCACACAGAACAGTTTCCCATCAGTTTTGTGCACGCAGGCTCCGCCAAACCATCAGTGCAGCTCTCAGTCACTGTGCTGCCGGTCGTTTCCCCTCACTTTGTCTTCACTGGGGTCGAACCACAGGCAGCACAGTGACGGGCCGCATGTTAGAGTCTGCCATTTTGTTTCTCCTTTCCTCTCCCCACTCTCCTGTGTTGTTCCTCTTTTCCATTCCTTCACCCCCTTCTGTTCTTCTGTCCTTCTGTTTCTTCTTTTTTCCTTTGATTATTGGTGTGGCCACACTAAGAAACCGTGGTATAACTATCAATAATAACAATAATATTCTGGTATCAATCAAATAAAATCAAACAATGCTGTTATCTTTCCTCTGTGGTGGGAATGGATAGATTTGCACTAACTCTGGGAAGAGGACCGCTGAGTGTCACCCTTCAAAAGTTGTCAGAAAAGAGTTTGTGTAGCCTGTGAACTCACAAATAACATTTATATACCTCGTGGGTGAATATCACAGAAGATGGACAAGTAATTGTCATTACTGATGAAGCTCACATGGACCAGTAACGCTGTGTTATTTGGTTTATTTTATGAGAGTTCACATTCAATCAAATCTTTGATTACCTAATGAAATTCACATAATTCTACATCACATCCAACTGTTTAAGAGTGATGCAAAATGCATTCCTCAGAAATATTTCATAAAGTAAAAGTATGTGTGATGCCGCTCAGAATAAAGTGTCTAATTGCCCTTTTTACCTTGTTTATCGCTGATGATTCTGATGAACTACTGGCTATTAAATTGGTGAAGTGGAGTAGACATTAATGAATCCACTGTGAATAATGAGGCTCAAGCCTCACAACTCAACTCAAGGGCCTTGCAGTAATTAACACTTTTCATGAAGCTCTACTGCAGTTAACTTGTCGCCAGAGTTTCATGGAGCCGTGCCGCTCCCTTCACCACTGCTGCTAACGCAGACTGAAAACCAACAGCCTGTCTCAAAGCTTCGTGTCCTTTCTCAGACCTTGTTGGTACAATGAGTTTGTTTTTACCTCTGCGTTTCTGTCCAATCAGTTCCAATAATGTAATTTCTGTGATTTAAATCAGGTGCACATGCAGTTGCTCTGATCAGCTGTCAGGATGACAATAGTGTGCAAGGTGTTACACTGAGAAAATGGTGTTCACATTACAGCTTTGTATTTGCTAATAATATCTAAAGACGCAATGGCTTCAACATCAGCTCCTGCTTTGCTTTCGCTTCTCTGTTTATCTGCTACAGCTGAAAATATCTTTACCACCAACAACTCCTAGGTTCTTTCCAGACCTGGTATGAACACCTGTCTCAGGTTATCTGAACATGACCTAGTTCAGGTGTGAACACACCTCAGACACACTTAATTGTCTCTGAGAACACACATCTTAGAAATAAAGCAGAGAAGTCACTTGAAATGTTTTGTTGCCAGAGATGAACTGAAGCACTTAGATCACCTGAGGCAAATGTTAATACCAGGTCTGAACGGGGCTAACGAAAATGCGATTTGGTTGACATTACTAATCATCCTCCCTCTTGAAAGTCTGAACAGCAGATATCCACGCTGGCCTTGATGGCTCAATGCACTACAGCTTAAGGAAACACATGCAAAGACACAAACATGATACAAATTCAGGAAATGTCTTCAGAGATTTGACAACACATGCCCTGCAAAAACTCACAGCACAGCAGCATGTCACTACTGCAAATGAAAAAGAAAATACAAAATATAAATAAAAACATTTGATCACAAAAAAAACCTCACAGCACAACAGAGGCGTCTCAAAAAGTGATGGACCTGGCTAAAGACTAGTGCTAAGCTAACAGTAAACATTTGTGTTAATATCTGAATCATGTGATATTGAGATTATTATAAACCAAACAAACTCTCCACTAACAGGTAGCCATCTTCACAATTTATGAAGGCAAGAAAACATTAAACAGAAGCACACAATTTTTTGTGTCCCCGGAAACACTTCTGCTGTGCAGTGAGTTTTTGCTGCGATTGTGTTGTTGTTTTTTGACAAAGTTGTCATTTGTATTTGTAACATTTGTGTCTTTGCATGTTTTTATTTTTTTTAAGCTGCATGTGCGTGCAGGGTGCATATCGTCAGGTGACAGACACCATGACGTTCTCAGGCACAAGATGAAGAATTGCAGCAGGTTTTAGCACAAAAAAAACCTCACTCCTTCATGAATGAAATTAGTGTCTGCTCTGATCCCGATCCTCCATATACACAACCTCTGCTGCTGTGGTCAGTGTAGGTGAAACACCCAATATGAGGCAGTCTGGCTTTACACATCATCATTTATATAACAGTCCTAGTGCATGCTCTGAATCATGTTCAACACTATGCAGTTGTAATGATGTTCTGTTATATGCATGGCCTTTTGAATAGAGCCCATTACCGCTTTACTCTTGCTCATACACTGACCCCACACTGACCACTGCTTAACCCACTGAACTCCTCCTCTTTTCCTGCCCCACCCTCTGCTTTGAGCTGCCTCCCTCTCCCTCCCCCTGACATCAGAATCAGCCTGTTGTCACAAAACAGATGGGAACATGTTTTGTTCATCCTAATAAATCTGGCGTTGCCCTGCTTGCATCCTGTGCTGTGAAAAGAAAATCCAGATAGTATAAACTGTGCGCTGTGAGAGTCCCTCCCCCTGAGATCTCCACCTGTCTGGTGTTGCTCTATATAACTGTCTGGTTTCCCTGTTGATAAAACATTGGCTTCAAGTGTGACTCATGAAAATGGCCCCTCTCTTTCCTCCCACAGCCACTTTTGCATCCTCGTCTCCCACATGTTTGAATGCTGTTTTCTTTTGCTATATAAACTAGATGTGCATGGCTCTGACCAGAAAGTTGCTTTTGAAGTGTTTGTCAGGTCCACATGCAAATTATGCAAATACAGAATTGAACACAAACCTGGAGGTTGAGTAACTTCCTCTCGCTCTCCATCGTTGATTCCCTCAGTCTGTCTCCACACTCTTCTTACAGTCTGTCTCTCTTGTTATATGAAACTGTTCTTCTATGTCACAAAGTTTATCTGTGGTGTTGAAAGTGCCTCATCTCCCTCTTCATCAAAACCACCAACACCATCATCACACCTCTTTTCTGCTCGACATCTCTGTCGTCCTGTCTTCAAAATCTCTCTGCCGTCACTCTGTCCAGACCATTTTATACCCACCTCCCATTCATGAATACATCCTCAATCCAACCCAACCTTCCCCCCTTTCCCTGTGGCACAAAACTGATTGAGGATGACTGGTTCTTTCCTGGCTGCTCCGATCCAGCACTGGCCACTCGGCAGCAGGAGTTGGAGGAGGAGCTGGCTCAAACTCGGGGGCTCGGCCAACACAGGACCAAGAAGTCAACGGCTCCCGCCCAACGGAGCCTGCAGGTAGGTGGACGGGTTAACGTTATACCTACTTTACCAACGCTCCTTCAGTCAGTGACAGTATTCCAGTTTAAAACAGAAATTTGTGTCTTAAGTTTTTACTAATTTGTCCCATAAAATCTTCCAAAAAGAAGATTCAATCCCAGTTGAAATTAATTTTAACTGAATCAAAACGTGTAAGCCTAAATATAACAATATTGGCAGTTATTCCTGGGCTGAGCACCCCCAACATCAAGTCCCAAAATAATTTGTTCTGTAAATTTGAACCTCCAAACTAAAACTAAGTCCATTTTATTCATTGAACTTTTTGGATGCAGTGGCAGAGCCAGGCTGCAAATGATCTGGTGAGTTTGAATTCCGGGTTGGATAAGTTTCTGTACAGACTAATGGCTACCCACTAATGCAGGAAGTTGCAGGTTCCTATGGAAACCTAGATGTTTTGGGGTTTTTTGTGAATTACACATCGCTACACAAGGTGCTCAACGAGTCATTTGAATTCTATTGATTGCAGTGGTTTCCCAGGATATTGGTGGGACTGGTCAGCCATGTTGACTCCTTTTAAAGGAGTAGCTCATTATGTCTGATGTGCACTTATTGTCTGCCTTGCTAAGAGTTTGGAAATCGATGCCGGTCATGTCTGTGAGCTCGAGCCAGGAGGTGAGCTTAGACTGTAAGCATCTGAAACAGTTACCTTGGTTTGGAAAAAGTAGCCACATTTCATTTTACTGATCTGTAGAAATGGAGAAATGACGGTCTGTTTTTTGTTGGCCCGTTACTATAAAGAACAGGTGCTCTGTAACATGTCACTGCTTTGGCTGAGTCGACTTTGTCCCACTTGCAGGAGGATTTTGAGTTTGACGGGCAGGTCCCGTTCCAGGACCCTCGCAGCACCTCGGAGAGCACGACCCCGATGGAGGGAGAGAACATGGGAGGTTGGTGGCCCGAGTACAGTACTCCTGATACAGGTGTGATAACCACTGGACAGTTTACACTGGCATGCACATGGTCATCTGCACTTTACTTTGGGAAACTTGAGTTGTCTTTGGGTTGATATTTTGTTTGTTTTTACCATAACACTCCAAACTTATGTTACTGGGTGTTGGACTGTGGCTGTTGGTTGGTTTTGTCTTTTTTCACCTAACCTGCCAATACTGTGAATGTAAGGCCTGGGTTTTTTATATTGCGTTATTGTGTTTATATATTCAAAAGATCAGCTTGGTTCAGCTTCTTTTCTACCCATGGATTTTTTTTTACCAGGGTCACACTGTAGCAAGCTGAATTTAAGCTTATCACTATTTTATTGGGACAATGACTGGATCCAAGAGTTCAACATTCATTCATTGGTTCGTCATCGTCATCTGTCTCCAGTATTTTCTTTTGACACGTGCATGCTGGTTGAGCTGGATAGTGTTTGTTGGGATTTGTCCACTGAATGCATTGAATTCTTGAGGGCATATAAATGTGGGCGGGAGGATTCTCTCCATCTGTGGTAAGTTTTGTTTTTTGTTTTGTTTGCATGTTCTGCAACCTTTTCTTCATTTCCTGTTTTTTGCCTTTCAAGCTGCTTTTTGCCAAAAAACACATCAGCAAATATAAAAATAAAGACAAGAAAAAGAAAAACTATACATTGAAATGAAATTGAAGTACGGTAATAGTTGTTGAGTCGAGTTTTAAATTGAAAACTGACTGATGTGAGTTTTGGTTACTTGCCGCTAAACATCCTGTAAATTCACCGCCTGTGTTTTAATGAATGAATCTGTCAATTTCCCTTTAACTAGCCCATGTTTTTTAGAGACAAATGTTTCTCATAGACTTAACACCTTGTAAAGATTTCATACAGATGTTAAACTATCCTTCCTGTACCAATACAGCATGGCTTTCACTCAAAAATATCAGGTGCCAACCAAATTAGTTTGAATCACGGCAACTGCAACCCTCATAACTCAATCATAAAATAGGTTGTAGTAGTCCTGTAATTTGTGTTGACATGAGGAAGAAGCTACGGGTAATTAAATTAATCAGTAAATTAAGATTTACAATTACCAGCAGGGTACATGACACCAAGTCTGTTGTGCTCATTTACCACACATTTGGATGAATAGATAAATAAATAAATAAATAAATAAATAAATAAATAAATAAATAAATACTACATTGTTTTCTTTCCATTTTGAACAAAAGTGTGACAGCCATGCAGTATGTTAATTTTCAAGTAGATTTTCCCTTTGAGCATCTGAAAAGCTTTTAATCTGAAACACCAGTGAAACATTGAAAGTGCATACATTAGTGATTTCAAAAGCAGAGAAGACAGTGTTTCTGTGCATAGAGAACCTCAGATTGAATTACATGGTTATTGCTGTACTGATGAAATCAGACCTGTGGAAATTAACTTTTTGCTGAATTAGTATGTTGTCAGCTCCACCCTCCCTCTGTTGCCTTATCACACAAGGTCCCCACTACCTGTTCTCACCTGTTTTTTGTCTGGATGGATTCAGATGGTTTGCGCTCTGTTGTGGAGGAGCTGGAGCTGGAGAGGAACCAGCTGCAGGAGCAGATACTGAGTCTGGAGGAGCGCTGTCAGGACCTGGAGGATCGACTACAGCTGCAGGCACGCATCGAGGCATTACAGGTAACTTTACCAAATCCAACAACGCACTATCTCACAGTCCCTGGGTTGAATTAAACCAGTTTGTCTTGTTGCATATTTTCTCACCTTCTCAATGTGAAGATATAACTTACCTACTTTAGTGAAATGCATGTTTACTCCCCCCGAGAACTAGGATTTTGTAACAGACCCTTCTAACACAGGTGACGTTTGATGTAGATGAAGATGAGCAGCCATATTGGGTCTCTCAGGTGTGTTGGGTCTCTCATGTGTTGTGTGCGCTAGAGAGCACCTCTGGCGGTGACGGCTAATGGTGTGGTGTGTTCGTTTAATCCTGGACACGTTTGTCAAATAACGTTTTTGAGCAAGTGCAGCGTTCTGTCGCAGACTCACTGGGTGCTGTAAACTTCACTTCAATCTTTAGGCTAAACCTGTAACTGGCAAATATCAAGTGTTCATCATTACCACATGAACAGGGAAAATAGAAATCTAATAGATTTAATGACAACAGCAGTGACAGGTAATTAGAAATCTCCTGCTGCTGTTCTCCAGCGGGTCTGCTTTCACCCACGTCTGTGTGCAGTGAGACTTTCTGTATCCAGTTTTTTTTAACAATTTTAATCTTTGAATATTGATCTTTATTTTTGTGACACTGCAGAACGAGTCAGAGAAACTTCAAAGCCAATTGGCCAGCGTTCGAAGTCAACAGAGCAGAGATGCAGAGAAGCATCAGCTGCTGGTTACCAGCCTCAACGAGCAACTCAAAGGGTGAGCCACTCATTCACTGTAAAAACCTGCACACATTTCTTTCTAATTACAGGGCCATCTAAGAATTGCTCTTAACAAAGGTTTCTGTTCTTGTCTAGAACGTGCATAGAAAATAAAAGATCCCAATGCTATTAGTAGACAGTGGAGAGAGGAATAGAAATGAAAAGAGAGCAGGATAGTGGTCCTCATCCAGAATGAGAGCAGGGATGGTGCATTTATGGTGGTGCCTGGTCTGTGCCCAAGAAGTGTTTAATTTCCTCCATTTTTAGTCAAATTAATTCAGCAGTTGCTAAATGAAACAGTTTTTCCTGCCAATTAAGTTTCCCACAAATTTGCTCCACCCACCACCTTTGCTCCTCTAATAGCTCATATTTGAAACCGCAAAGTGTCTCTTGCAGTGATGTGCATATTAGTGAACCAGAGAAGACAGAGAAACAAAACTGTCAGCATTTCTAATATAATCACTGCTCAATGGGTTTTTAAAGGGGAACTATGCATCTTTAAAATTGATAAACTAAATCAAAATAAGTATTTATTTTCTTTTAGCAAAAAAATGCTTTTACAGTTTTAGTTTCATCATCTAGTTGCTGAAAACCTGCACCATTATTCTTAATGTTTTTATTATGATTCAACAGTTTAAACCTGCACCTGTGGACAGTGTGAGCTGCTTTTACAGTTTGACATTTGACATTGTCGCGTTTTGTGTTAAAGTGTTAAAGGTTGTGAGTTTGTTTTCTAGGTTGAGTGACACACAGGAGAGTCTGGAAAGTTCCCTCATTGAGAAGGAGAACACTTTGGCCAAGACCTCAGAAAAACTGGAGCTGATCAACAGCCTCAGAGAATCTCTGAGTGAGAAAGAGACCCAGTACAAAGAGGTTTCTGACAAGCTCCATCAGACTGAGCACACTGTGAGTGTTTTTTTTCTTTTTTGTTGTTGTTGTTGTTTTTGACTATTCATCACTGATCATTGTGCAGCTGTAGTTAATCACTTTTGTTTGTCCTTCCTCCGTTCAGCTTGAAAGTGTCTCCAATAAGTGCAGCAGCTCAGAGAAACAATGTTCTGGGCTGAAAACAGAAGTTGCCGAACTCACACAGAAGTTGAGCCTGCTGAAGGAGAAGGTAACTGAATGAAAACTTCAGTCCTCTTATTTTCAGTTCAATTTAAAGTGTCCTTGATTATGTTTTTTTCCATTTCAGTTGTGCCATTGCAGTTTATCAAATAACACTACTTGAAACATTTTGAGTGCTTATATATGACTTCATTGTTGTTGTGTATTTCTTTTTCTTTTAGACACAAAAACAGGAAGTCTCCATAGAAACTTTGCAGACAGAGCTTGATCAGACAAACGAGGAGCTAGACAAACTAAACACAGCTCATCTGGAAGAACGAGCCCAACTTATTCATGACCTTCAAACCTGTGAGCGGGAAATCGATAGTCTTAAAGACACCCTGTTGGAAAAAGACAAGGAGATATCAACCCTCTCTGCAAACATGGTGGAGTACACAGAGCAGGTCACACTGTTGAAGCAGGAGATCAAACTTAAAGAAGAGAACCTAGTTCATGTGGAAAATGCCTTGAGGAAAGCTGAGCAGGAGGCCACGATCTTGAGGGAGTCTCAGAATTCAGACCAGCAGGCGCTGAACAACAAGGTCGCAGAGGTGGTTGGGAAGCTAAAAGATACTGAGATGGAGTTAGTAAAGGCCAAAGAGGAGAGAGAGTCTAAAGTGACTGAGGTGGAGCAGCTGATAAAGCAGACAGAGGAGGATAAGAAAACCTATCAGGAGCTGCGAGGGGAGATCCAGAAACAGGCCACAAGCCATCGCAATCATCTTTCTGAATGTGAAACACACATCACCTCACTGAAGGAACAGCTGGCTTCATCCACCCAGAGGCTGCAGGAGTCAGAGGGGCTCATTTCACAGCTCAGGAATGAAAATACCAACAAAGACACATTACAGCAGGAGCTTCATGAGAAAGAACTGAAGTCATTCAAGGACGAACAAAACAAACTTCTGGCACAAGTGGAAAAATCCAACAATGAAATGCAGACATTGTCCAAACAGTTAGAGGAACAAGTACAGAGTGGAGAACACACTCAGAAAGAGCTGCAAGAGAAACTGGAAACAATAGCATCTTTGGAAAACCAGCTGAAGTCAAATGATCAACAAGCTGAAGATGATAGGCAGAAATTCAACAGTGAGTTGCAGGTGCGGGATTCAGAGAATCAGAAGCTGAGCAATGATCTTAAAAACAAAACTGACAACATCTCCAAACTGAAGAACCTCCTAAAAAATACAAAGACTGAGAAACAACAGTTACAAGAAAAGCTCAAAGGACTAACAGAGGAGCTGGAGCTGCAGAAGGAGAGCGTGAAAGAACTTACTGGAAAGGTTACGTCTGCTCTTGAACTTAACAGCACCCTGGAGAATCGAGTACTTTGCCTTACAGAAGAAAAAGAGCAATTTGAACGAGAAGTGACTCAAAGTGTAAAAACCATTTCAGAGGTTAAAACTGAAAAGGAGTCACTTCAAGTCACAATCTCCTCATTGGAAACGCAGCATTCCCAAAATGACAAAATGATTGAAGGTCTACAGAGAGATAAAGAGGAGTTGACTCTTCAAGTGAATGAGCTAAAGGGAGTTCTTGAGCAAAGCACACACTCAAACTCGGAGCTGCTGCTGGCTAAAACGAATGAATGTAGTAATCTCAACCAGTTACTCAGGGAGACGAAGAATCATGTGACACAGCTGCAGGAACAAGTGCAAAGTTTGACTTTTCAGGTCGACCAGCTCCAGCGTGACACAGCAGAGAAAGAGCAGACTGCTGCTGATCTTCGAGTCCAAGTAGAGGCCCAGCAAAACCAGCACACGCAACTCCAGGAAACACTGTCTCTGCTCCGAGAACAGGAGTACAGTCTGAAATCTGGGCTCATGGAGACAGATACGATGCTGAAAGAGAAGCAGGAAGAGCATCTCAGATTGCAGAATGAAATCACAGCTCAGAAAAATATTGCGTCCAAGCTTCAAGCTGAGGCTGAGTCTCATAATGAAGAACTCTCACAACTCAGGCAGCAACTTCAAGAGAGAGAAGAAGCGTTGAAAACCACATCTCAACAGTGTCAGGAACACAAAGAGGAGCTGAATGATACGAACAAGATGGTCAAGTCTCTGAACGACCAAATCAGTCTCATGGAGGAAAACGCCAAAAAGCTTGAGAGTGAAACCGAGCTGCAGCGAACAGAGCTGACGGGCTTAAACAAACACATTAAGGCTCTCACCGAGGAAAACCAGCAACTTCATGCTGCCTGTGAATCTACTGCAAAGGAACTCACACAGCAGACGGGGGTCGCATCTGAGCTTGATGCACAGCTGAAAGCAACTGTGGATCAGAACTCCACGTTGAGTGTGAAGATCAGCAGCCTAACAGAGGATCATAAGAGACTACAGGAAGAGTTAGCTCAGAACATGAGATCAGTTTCTGATCTAACCAGTGAGAGGAGCTCACTCCAACAGAAAAACTCTGAGCTCGAAATCCAGATCGCGGACAATCAGAAAACAATCAGCAGCTTGTTGAAGGAGAAGGAGGATCTCACTATCGCAGCTGTTGAGTTACAAAATGTCCTGAAGCAAAGTGAAATGTCAAATTCTGCAGATTTGTTAGAGAAAACAAATGAATGCATTAATCTGTCTAAATTGTTGAGGGAAAGAGAAGAAGAGCTTCAGGGTTTACATGAACAAGTTGACGGCTTTAAAGTGCAAGTTAGTCAACTCAACGTGTCCTTGAATGAGAGAGAACAAACGTTATCAGAATCGAGCTCCCAGCTGAAGGCTCAGCAGAACCAACTGCTGCAACTGCAAGACACGATATCCATGCTTCAAGAGCAGGGATCTGCCTTTAAGTCTGGGCTGATGGAGAAAGACACCATGTTTCAACAGAAAGCACAGGAGTGTAGTGCTTATCAAAATGAGGTCACGCAGCAGAAAGATCTTATATCACAGCTACAGGCTGAGGTGGAGGCACTTAGGCAAGAAAGCTCTCTGGCCAGTCAACAGATACAGGAAAAAGACCAGACATTAAGAGAGTTAACAAACAAGTTCCAAAGCCACACGGATGAGCTGAACAAACGAAACGAATCTGTGATTTCACTCAGCAGCCAGCTTGGTGCCATGAATGAGAACACTGCAGAGATGGAGGCCGAGATCACCAACCTGAAGGCGGCTGTGCAGAAACTTACTGCTGAAATCGGTCAGCTGAAGCAGGAAGACGACCAGAGGAAAGTACAGATAATTGATTTCAAAGACAGCGTTCAGGCACTGAATGAGCAGAATACCAAATTAAAATCAGAGCTTCTCAACACAGTCACCATTCTCTCTGAAGCACAAGAAGAAGTCACAAGTCTCAAGAAGTCAGTCACTGACAAGGACAATGAACTCAAAACGGCCCACTCGGAGAAGGAGACACTTAAAGAGAGTGTAAGAGGGAAAGATGATGCCCTTAAACAGCATGAGAATCTGATCGAGGAACTCAACAGAAGGGTTGCGGAGCAGGAGCAGCAGCTGAAACAGAAATCAGATGACAACATCAGTTTAAGTGCAAAAGTTTCGGAGCTTGAAGATTCTGCCATGAAGCTCAGGGGTCAAGTTGACAGTCTGACATCAGAGACATCGATCCTGAAAAATACCCTGGAGAAAAAGGAACAGACAAGTCTTGAATATCAGAGTAATTCTTCAGCTGCTGTTGAAAGTCTTAATTCAAATCTACAAGCCAAAGATGTAGAATGTCAGAGCTTGAAAGAACAGATTTCACACCTAGAAGAATCTGTCGCGAGGCTCAACAACAACCTGCAGGTCCAGATGACTGAGGCAGAGAATCTGAAGAAGCTGCTCGCCGATAAAGAGGCAGCTTTTGTGGACCAATCAAAGTCTCTTCAGGACATCCAGAGAAGAGCAGATGAAGCTGTGCTCTTCAAAACTCAGTTCACGGAGAGCACAGAATTGGTTTCACAGCTGCAGAGTAAAATTCAGTTACTGTCCGCTGAGTCTGAAAACCTCGGAAAGTCGGCAGCGGAAACCCAAGGTGCCTTCAACAACTTACAAGAGAAATATGCTGCTAACTTGGAGGAGTTGCAGGACGTGAGGAAGCAACTCTCCCAAACAACTGAGGAGGTGTCCAGCCTTCGTAGGTCACTGGATGATTCCAATAATGAACATCAGACGGCAAAGAGCACCATAGAAACACTAAGACATGAGCTGTCAGCCATCCATCACAAACTAGAGAAGTCTGAAGATCTAAACTCCAGTTTGTCCAGGGAAAAGGATGAAGCGTTTTCTTCTCACCAAACAAGTGTGTCACTGCTCACTGTTGAATTAGAAAGACTCAAATCACAGCATCTTCAGGTTGTCTCACAAATGAATGCATTAACAGAAAACCTGGAGCAGAGGGAAATGGCTCTCCATGCCATTAATAGCCAGTACACAGCCCAGGCCAAACACGCCTCTCAGCTGGTCTCAGAAATGCAGAAGCTAGAAGAGCAAAACAAGAGACTGAGTGAGGAGCTGAGTGTGTCAAAAGAGGATCATCATAAACATCTCATTGCCATCAGTAATGAAAATTCACATTTGCAAGAGGAAGTTAGGAAACTTGTTGCAGAGAAGGAAGAGATTGAAAGGAGAGACCATCAGATAAGGACATCACAGGGGGAGCTGCAGATTCAAATGGAGCAGCAGTCCAGCAGCATGAATGAACTAATGGAGAAAATGGTCTCGGAGAAGGAGAGCCTTCAAGCCAAGGTTAGTGCCAAAGATGAAGAAATTTCTCAGTTAAAAGAAAACGTTCTTAAGATAGAGCAGATTTTGCAGGACTCTGAGAAAGAGTGGCTGTTAGTTTTGGATAAAGAAAAACAGGATAAAAATCTACTTGCTGAACAATTGAAAAGTGTTGAAAATGAAATGAAATCTAAAGATGTTAAAGTTAATGCTTTGAAACAAGACTTGGACAATTTGCAGGAGAAACTGGCCGAGACTTCATCTGCTGTCAGGCAAGGTTCTGATCAACTGAGCGCTAAAGAGGTGGAGGCATCGGCATCCAGGATTCAACTGGAGAAGGTGTTAGCATCTTTCCAGGAGAAGGATAAAGAGAACAATAGTTTGCAACAGGCTCTGAAAACTGTGGAATATGAGTTACATAAACTTGTAATGGGAAACAACGATACTGACAAAGATTCCTCCTCTGAAAGACAAACGTCCGTACAGGATATGATAAAACTGTTACAAGAGAGACATCAGTCTGAGGTAGATGCTTTGAAAAATGAGTTGAACAAAACAGTAGCAAAATTAAATGAAGCACAGAATACGCTTGGTGAAGGAGAGAGGTGTAATGAGGAGAGGGGTCAACAAATGACTCTACTACAAGAAACAGTACAGCATTTACAGGTGCAGCTCAACGCCGAGTCAGAGAAAGTAAAAGAAGCTGTTGTCAAACACTCATCTGTACACAGTGAATTGCAAGCAAAAGATGAGCACATCAGCTGTATCAACATTCAGATAAGTCAGCAGAGGGAATTACTGGCCGGGCTCAGTCAGCAAATAAGGGATAAAGACGCGTCCATTGCCCAGGTCATTGAATCTGCCTCCAACGAAAGAATGAAATTGGGTGAGGAAAAGACATCTCTAATTGCCCAGTTACAGAGTGCAGAGCAAGCACACAAAGCCACCTTGAAAAGGCTTGAAGAGGTTTCAGAGCAGCTAGAGGATCACATTTCACGCTCCCAAAGTGAAATTGACTCCATGAATTCAGAGAAGTTTGAGCTGACAAAGAAAAATGACGATCTTAAAGGTGACCTGGCGAAGGTGTCAAAAGAGAAAGATGCAATGAAGAAGAAGCTTCAAGCCGCTCTCCTTCTAAGAAAGGACTTGTTGAAAAAAATAGAGGGGTATGAACATCAGAAAGAAGAGAGCGTAAACAATGAAACTGAGCTTTCACATTTACAGGACAAATTTCAGGAGCTAACCAACCAAGCTCAGGAAGCAGAAAAAACGTATCAAGAAAAAGTTTCTCTGCTTGAACAGAAGATTGTTGATATAGAGGCAGAGATTGTTCAACACAAAACAGAAAGTGAAAGACTTGTTCAACAGTTACAGTCAGAAAAACAAACTTTTAAAGACATATTACATGAGAAAGATGTGTGTTTGTCAGAAAAACTGCAAACACTCAGTGAGAAAAACTCTGTCATCGAGCAGCTTCAATCCACTGTCACTGAGAAAGGAGAAGCGTTTGAGAGAGATAGAAGCAGTTTGATGCAGACATTACAAGAACTTCAAGATGAACTCCAAACATGTAAAGATGAGCTGAAGGACAAATCTTCATCCAACGCCTCTGCTGTTGATTTAGAAAACAAACTTGCACAGATGAAGTCAGAGAAAGCAATACTACAGAAAAAGGCCCAGGCTGCTTTGCTTGCACGCAAAGAAACGCTAAAGAAAGCTCAGGAAAATGAAAAGAGATTAACTCAAGAACTGTCTGAACTGAAAGACGACTACAAGGCTCTGTTGGAACAACACTGTCAGCAGACGAACGAACTGAACGCTGTCCAGTTGAGCTCAGACGAGAAAGTGAGGGAACTGGAGGAACTCCACAAAACCTCTTTGTCTTATCGGGATGAACTAGACACTTTAAGACAGCTGGTGGAGGAGCGGGACAAAACTCTTCAAGATCTGAAGATGTCTCTGGCAGAGAAGGAGAGTCAGTGTCATTCTCTATCACACCTGCAGGCAGAGCTGGAAACACTGAAATCCAAAGCTGAGAACATGTCTCTTGAGATGGCAAATAAAGATGAGGCTCTCGCGGTCATGGAGCAAAAAACAGAAGCTTTGAAGTCAAAACTTCACATGGTGGAGGATGCCTTGGAGAAAGCCCACGCAGAAACAAAAGAGAAAACAGAAGAGATTGAGAAACATACAAAAACAATCAAGGATGCAGAAGTAAAGACTGAACACGAGAAGCAACTTCTATTGGAGGAACAGATATGTGCAAATAAAGACAAGTATCGTGTTTTAATGGAAGAAAAGGAGGCTGTTCAGGAGCAGAGTAATAGGATAAAAGTGGAGCTTGAGGAAGCTCTTGCTTTAGTTTCCCAGAAATCTTCAGAGGTTTTAACCATCCAACAAGCATTATCAGAAACTCAGCAGCAACTCAATGAGAACAAAGTTACTCTGACTGAGGAGCTTGAAAAAGCTCAGCTGCATTTTACTGAAACCGAGAGAAATTTGGATTTGTTAAAGCAAGAAAAGGAAAATGCTTCTAGATTAATTGATGAGCTCAGAGGTGAGGTAACAACACTGAACAAGCAACTAGAGGAGGCAAAGAAAGTAAATGAGCAGCTGCATCTAAAGATGCCTGAAACTAGCATCAGACAGGAAGACGTTAATGCAAGCGGAGTTAGTCCATCTTGCAATTGTGCTGAAAGCTTCAACATTATACTAAAAGAGAGAGATGATGCGTTATCAGTTTCTCAGGCTCATGTTGCAGAAAAGGACGGACTAATCGCTGCACTTGAACTTCAGCTGCTGCAGCAGATGAAAATGCATGAAACTGCTATTGAAAAAATGAGAGTAGAAGCTGGTGAGCTTCAGAAGTCTCGAGAAGGTGACAAGACAGATGATCACAACTACCAAAGCAAAATTTCCATCCTAACCAGGAAACTTCAAGCAGCTTTAGTTTCCAGGAAAGAGCTCTTGAAGGAAAATGCAACACTCAAGGAGGAAGCAGAGAAGCTGTCAGCCAAACATGAAGCCAGAGAAGCTGAATATTTTACTCTGGAATCGTCTGTGTTGAAGCTGAAACAACAAAACATGGAGCTGGAAAGGTCTGTCTCATCTCTAAACGAGGAGAAAGGAAAGCTCAGCAGTGAAGTGGATCGTATCCTTAATGATAATGGCAGTCTATCAGCTGCCTGTGACAGCTTGAAACTTACCATAGAGAACATTACACAGCAGAAACAAGCCTTTTCATGTCAGCTTGAATCTCTGAAAGACTCTCAAACAGATGAGCTGTCCAAGTGGAAGTCAAAGCATGCTGAGCTGAAACAAGAGTACGAGTCTCTTCTACAAGCTTATGAAAATGTTAGCAGTGAAATGGATAAGATGAGACAGGTTTTGGAGGGAGCCAAAAGAGACAGACAGGAAGCCCTCAGGAAAATACACAAACATGAGACCGAGATGGAAAATCTGGAAAAGCAGGCCAGAGAAATGGAGGAGGAAAATGACAGAATAAAAGAGAGGATGCGCACAGCTTCCAAAGAGAAACGGCAGAGGATAGAGGAGCTGGAGGAAGAGAATGAGAAAATGAGAAAGGAATTGAGTGAGCATGAAGGAAAACACAAATTGGCAATGTGCGAACTGACTGACAAAAATAAAGAATTGGAGGCTGAGATTTGCAGCCTTAAAGAGTCCACAGAGGACCTGAGAGTGAAACTGACAGAGATCCAGGCTGAAAATAGCCAACTGGCAGAAAAACTGGGAGAGGCTAGCTGTTCGTTGGAGAAGAAACACATGGAAACGAATACATACACAAACAACATGCAGCTGAAACTGGACGAAGCGCTCAGTTTGAATAATTCACTCACTGCCCAGATTGAGGCCCAGAAAACAGAGCTTGGAGCTCAGCTGGAAATCAACAAGCTCTTACAAAAGGAGAAGCAAAATCTGTGTGAGAGAATTGACAAGATACAGAACGACCATGAAGTGCAGTTGGGAATGAAAGACGATGCTGTTAAAGAGCTAAAAGATATCATCAACCGACACACCCAAGAGACAATAAGCCTGAATGAGAAGGTGAGAATCCTGGAGGATGACAAGTCTCTTCTGCAAGAGGAGCTGGAAAATGTCCAAGAGATCTCAGACAAAGTGAAAAATGAAAATGAATATTTGGAAACTGTGATCCTCAAGAACTCAGAAAGAATCGATGAACTGACCGAGTCCATCGGCGTTTTGCAAACCCAGAATGCACAGCTGTCTTCTCAGTTGGCAGCGAGTAAGGAGATGAGCAATCAGGTTCGTCAAGAGAAAGAGGAGGAGCAGCTCAAACTGGTCAGAGAGTTCGAGGAGAAACTCAAGACAGTTCAGAGAGGCAACGAGGGCTCCAAGAACGTGAGGAAAGAACTGCAAGAGCTGCTCAAAGAAAAGCATCAGGAGATAAATCAGCTGCAGCAGAACTGCATCAAATACCAGGAAGTAATTTTAGATCTAGAGAGCTCTCTGAAGAGCTCGCAGTCAGCCTGTGAACAGTTGGAAAAAGAAATAAAGAAGAGCTCTGAGAAAATGTCATGCCTGCAAGAGAGATGTGAACAATTTGAAGCTGAGCTGGTGACTCAGAAAAATCTTCTCCTAGAGGCTAAAGAACAGGTAGTGAGTGTTGAGTCTGAAAGAGACCAGCTGGCTCTTGAAATATCAAGGCAAAGCCAACAGTCTGAGGTTCAGGAGAGGATCAAATCACAAAGTGTAGACGAGAAACAAATGCATACTTATATGGAGAATCAGTTTATGTTGCAGCAACAGATAGAAGACCTCAAGATTTTAAAAGAACAGGAAAGTCAAAAGGTGAATGAGCTGAGACAACACGTGGATTCTCTAGATCTACAGATAAATACTCTAAAGAGAGCGGCTGGGACTAATGAAGCGAAGCTGTTTGCTTTGTCCTCCACCCCCGAGGGCGCAGATGCCTCAAAACTCTGGAATGATTTGTACCAGCGAACTTTAAACGAGAAGGATAACCAGCTCCTGGAGCAGGGCTTTGTGATCAAAAGGTTCCTAGAAGACATGAGGGTTAAAGATAAAGAGGTGAATGAGTTGCGAGTCACCAAGTCAAGACTGGAGAGGACTCTGAATGAGTACTCTGTGGCTGCAGCTGCACAGCATAGACAGCTGTTTGTGATGAGTGCGAGCAACGCCGAGCTGACCGAGTCCGTCGAACTCATGGCGGTGCAGGTGAAGGAACTGAGCGCTCAAGTGGAGAGACAAGAGCAGGATAAAAACACGCTGACCCGACAGCTCACCGACAAAGAGGATGTGATTTCCCAACAACAGCTAAATCTCCAGCAGACAGAGAAGATAAACGCAGACACTGACACTCAGCTGCTGCTTCTACAAACTCAAAATGACAAACTTCAGGCTGACTTTGAGAAACAGGAGGGAATATCTCTGCAACTGAAAACACTCCTTCAGAGCAAGGATGCTGAGATTTCTTCTCTGTTATCCTGCAAAGATGGACAGATGTCGGGGTATCTCGAACAACTCCAGGCTAATTATCGTTCCCAGGTGGCAGTGTACGAGGATAGGTTAACGTCACTACGCTACCAAAGGGAGAAGGCTGATAAAGAGCTGAGAGGGCTCGAAGCCAAGGTCAAAAGTCTGCAAATTAAAGCAAACAGATCCGTCCAGGAGAAGGAGCAGATGGCAGCTAAGATGGAGTCGTTTAAGAATTCAATGGTGTCTTTACAGAGTGAACGAGAGCGACTGATGTCAGAATACAGGATCCTTGAGGCAAAAAGCGAGTTGGGCTTAAAGGGCAAAGACGGCTCTGTTGATGGGGAAGGTGGTGCAGCCAAAGGTCTTAAACATGAAATAAGGAAACTGTTACATCAGATGGATGATCTCAACTCAGAGAACGCAATGCTCCGGGCTCAGCTGGTGCGGTACAGAGAGGATCTGAATCAGGTTTTGTCCCTGAAAGACAACCAGCTGAAGGTTCTGCTGAAGAAGCAGCAGGACATGATCAAAAACCTGGAAAACCAAAAGGTTGCAGCTGAAAAGCAGCAGAGAGAGTCTCGCTCGGAGCTGCAGAGGGAGGAGGAGGCGAGCAACGCGTTGAAAGCAGAGGCTTCTAAACTCAGAGCTCAGGTTTCGAAACTGGAAACAGAAATATCGACTCAGAAACAGGAGAGAGCCACGACAAATGAGGGGAAAGTGATTGTTGATTTGCAAGAAGCCGTGGCAGCCAAAGCGGCTGAGTGCAATGAGCTACAGCAAAAACTCCTCTCCCAGAAAACCTTAACTGATGAATTTAAGGGAAAATTGCAGCAGGTGGAGAATGAGACAGACAAAAAATTGTCCGAAGCTGAAGACAAATACAACTCCGAGCTGGACAACTTCGAGCGAGAGGTGGAGCTGATGAGGGGCGAGCAAGAGACAGCTGATCAGAGGGTGGCAGAGCTGGCCAAAGACCTTCTGGAAATGGAACAACAGTTATCAGAGGCCAAAACTCTGAATAAAGACGTAAAGGCTCAGAATGAGTCTCTGTGCAAAGCCATGGCTGCTCTGCAGAACGACCGCGACCAACTCATCGAAGACTTCAAGATCCTGAGAAACAGATATGATGAAGAACTGAGAGAGACTCAGGCGGCTTTGAACAAGATGGAGCGCAGCCTTCATGACGCCACGTCTGACCTTGCCATGTTCGCCAAAGAGAGGGACATCCTCGCTCATAAACTGACTGCTTTAGAGAGCAAAGACCCTCAGACGGAGTTAAACAAGTTGTTGGACGAGCTGTCGAAGGACGTGTCTGAGAAAGAGAAGAAACTGAAGCAGGCCGTCTCCGAAAATAACACGTACGTCAGGCAGCTGTCGGCGTTCTCCAGATCCATGGCCAGCCTCCAGAACGATCGGGACAGGCTGATGGATGAGTTGGCCGGAACCAAACGAGTGGTAGAGTCCAGGCAGGGGTCAAGCCCAGAGAGTGTGGAGAAGTTTAAAGGAAGTGGCGTCAGAGCCCTCCAGACTGAGAGTGATGGGCTGGTAAGTCAAGTCATCAGCTGTGTGTTTAGTTTGGCTGTTGCTTGCACTTCCTATCTCTGCTGTGGTTTTATGTTGCAGACGGCATGAGGGGTCAATTTTGATTTATTCATTTTCCGACATACCATTGCTTTGACTTGGTGCATGGTGCATTGTTTTTGTTTTGTTTTTTGGTTGGGATGCACATGATCTGGTGTCTGAAATTATCAGTTTAATTACATTTTTAACGAGAAATTGCTTTATATTTATGTGTGACTGACCACTTGCTTCTCTTTTATGTTTTAGCAGACACTGGATGAGCCGCAAACTTATGGAACGTCACCTGAAGAAGCAGAAGCAGAAAATCTGGGGTAAAATCAACTAAACATAAATCAAGCTAATTAAATCTGTGTATTTCACTTTAAAGTGCAGTGTAACTAAAGATCATGGACACTGACCTCACGTGTTTTGAAATGTGATGTGGATGGTACAGTTTATGCATCATTTTTACAGTATGGCTGACAACAGCAGTGTCCTCTCACTAAACCTCTTGGCGAAGATGCTTTTCATGAAAAGATGTCACACACTTTGGCAACAGGTCTGATATTTGACCAAACTGTAAGGAGCTCACAGACTGAGTGACTTGACATGGAAACAGCTGTGGTCTGTAGCTGCACATGGAAGAGACGAAACAACCGATGGATCAGACATTTGATGTTTTTGCTACACTAAAATATTTCTGTTGGGCAGGTCTGATGGAGGGAGAAAGGGCAAAGCTCCAGTCAAGGTTAGTTTACTTGCAAGAATATTTTATAATAGCTGGAATATTTATATCTGTATTATATGTATTCATATTTATATCCCACCCTGCAACAGGAGACGGTGGCTCTGGCTGGTCAGAGTGGGATGGAGGAGGTGGTGAGCCGGTTGGAGGCCGAGAGGGTTCAGCTGCACAGAGACCTGCAGCGCTGCCTGTATGAGATCCAACAGCGAGATCAGTACTTCCAGCAGCTTAACACCAAGGTATGAAACAGCTGAGTGCGTCGACGGTCTGTGTGTGTGTGTGTGTGATTTGTCACATCAGAATATGAAACCATAGACAGCTCAGGTTTAATTATCTGACATTTCTATCCACTGTTTACTGTGGGTTTTTACAGAAGCCCCACGCACTCCCTTCACCTGCAAAATGAATGTATTTATTAAAGGGATAGTTCAACATTTTGGCAAATTGGCCCTCAATCCCTATGGTTTTAGGAGTAGGTTTGTTACATTTAATTGTCGGTGCAAGCTATATTTAGAATGGCAGAGCAGAGCCATGAGCTGCCCAGAGCTACGGAGGCTAATGGGATTTCTTGGTTTCCCTCATCAAACTCATTAAATACACAATCCAACAACTCCAAAATACTCTGGTGGACAAGTTGTGACCTGCACATTCACCATGTTGTAAATTCATGCAAAACCGCTGACTGCGCAAGCAGTCTCTGCATTTGCCTCAAAAACAACTCTGTCTTATAATGTTACATTATCATCTCATATTGTGGTGAATGTGCAGGTCACAACTTGTCCATGAGAGCTTTGAAGAGTTGTCGGATTGTATATTTGATGAGTTTGATGAGGGAAACCAAGAAATTAGTCTCTGCAGCATAGCTCTGAGCAGCTTGTGGCTCTGCTCCGCCGTTCTAAAAGCAGCTTGCACCGACAAATAGAGGTTACGAACCTACTGCTATGACTATAGGGATTATGGCAATGGGCCAATTTGCCAAAATGTTGAACCATTCCTCTAACAACATTTCAGTAGTGGACCTTCATCAGGCAAACTGTTAACAATGATAGGGCGTCTTAAACAAGGGAGTGGTTACACACATGTAACCCATTGACATCATGATGTCAAAGTTTCAATCATGAGATCAATCAAACTTTTGGTTGGTTTCTCAATTGAAACTCATGTTACTCATGTCATTGTTAACAAACTACAGCATTTGCCTTAGAACCAGTGTTCTAAAGCTGTTAATAAATACATGCCTTTTGCAAGTGAAGAAAGTGTGCAGAAATTTCAAACAAAAAATAGTTTGTTGGACAAGTTTTTTTTTTAGGAGAAAAGTAAGAATCAAAGTGTGTACTTCATGATACAAAGATCTAGTAACGCATCACCATTGATAGTAAAATATACTAAACCAGACCATGAATGCGCTTCCACACTCCTTCCTCCCCCAGCTGCAGCAGGCCATGGAGGAAAAAGGTGCTGTTGCAGCTCAGATGAGAGCAGTTTCCCAAACCCTGAGGGAAACACAGAACCGCTGCCACTGGCTGGAGAACCAGGTCCACGGCCAGGCTCAGGTAAATCATTCTAACATTCCTCTCAGACATCCAGTTAATGGTTTTGGTCCTGACCTTTGACATCAGATAAAAGATGGATGTTCAGTGGTTTATGCAAATTCACAAGTCTCTGTAGATCTGCTGCACATGACTTTGGTGTACCAATACTATGACATACCTGTGAATTGTGTCACCACCACCAGGGGTCAGTGCATGCTGAGGTGGCACCAGGAGCGCCACAGGAGAGAAGCAGCAACCTCATAATCACTGAATCAGCTGAAGCTGCTCAGCTCAGAGAGAGGTGAGCCCACACCTCTGTGTGATGTTCTCCAGGTGTCTCATTGGTCCCCGCATTGGTTGACTTCATGGATATGTTAACGTGTTTTGCTTATGTATGTGTGTGTGTGCTCAGGCTGCTCGAGGTGGAGCAGAGTCTTGCAGATGAGAGAGCCAGGAGGGAGACGGCTGAGGAAGCTCTGCGTCTGGCTGAGGACACAGCAAAGAGGTGAGACCCGAATTCAGCCACTTATCTGTCTGCCCATTCGACACATCAAACACACTTTGAGCAGTGCAGAACCTTTTCAATTATCTCTGTTGTGCAGTGTGGGCTCCAGTCTGTCCAGAGATGGTCAGAGGGATTTCAGCATTGAGATGGAGACAGAGGAGGAGTGGGAGGCTCTCAGTTTGAACCCAAACCAGCCTCTGATAACACGAAAGGTATATTTTCTTCCCTCAGCCTTGGCCCTGATTATCATGTTTGCTGCAAATAAAACATTACAATCTTGAGTAGGGCTGGGTTTAAAAATATATATATATCCTCAGATCAATCTTTTGATATGTCATTGCACTGTAGCCCTGGAGTGCGTTATGTTAAATAAATGTGCATCAATGTAACTGCTTTTCGGTGTGTAAACATGAATATTTTTAATAATACACCAGGTAAGAGAGTTCCATCTTTGTACAATTTGCAGCATTAGTTTTGTGAAAATCTCTTTCATAGACAAGCAAATTGGTATTAGAAGTGAAATATCTCTTGATCAAATCGAATCTAATCTTGAGTGTGCTTCTCTGTGTTTCTCATGACCGTGTGTCGTGTGTCCCTGCAGGTGAAAGGTGGGATGGTTGCGTGTCGGCACTGGCTCAGAGGGCGGAGCCTCTACTTCTCCAGGCTGCTGACTGGTCGCGCCCGCTCTCGATATTTCTTCCTGGCCTACTTACTCACGGTCCACGTGCTGGTCCTCATGTGCCTCACTGGCGCCCTGTAGTGAGGTCATGCTGGAAACAGGCCAGCTCAAGGTCAAAACCGAAAGCTGAAGCGTGCATGAAACACTACAACTGGAGGCGAAGATGCTCCTGGTGATTGTTGCCAGGGAATGAATGTTGACATTGATGTCACCTGCATACTCGATTATGCTAATCTGATGGGTGCCAAGAGTGGAGATGCTCTGCCTGTTGCTGACACTGACAACAAAGTAAAAATGAAAGATTTAATTCTCCGGTTAATGTAATGTTCAGTTTCTTTGATTTTCTTCTTTTTTTTTGTCTGGACACAGATGAATTATTTATTTAGATGTCTGAGCACTGGTTTGGTCAGTGTGGCTTCAATTACAATGTTTGTTTTTCTAGACACCTTGTACGGTAAACCAAGCCTTAAAGCATGATCCTCCCTCCTCTGTCTTCGCTGTCTTTCTCAAAACAAGCAGGTGGAGTCCTTAATTATCACGGCCTGTCGCCCACAGTTTGTTTTTGATTCACGTTAGAGAGGAGACGAGGAGAGAAGCTTCATTTTTGACACACAAAAGCCTCAAGAGGGAGTTTGGGAAAGACAGACTTGAACTGCGATGTAACCAAGAAGGTGCAGAAAGCCATATCCATTCTTTGTCAACACTACTGTATAAATCTTGTTATGAATTCCTCCCCACCTTGTTGCCCCTCCTCCCTGAGCTGGGAGCAAACATCTGTCTGTCTGTCTGTTCTGTTTGCTCCACATCCAAATCACAAACGCTGGCACCAGCTGCTGCTTTACCTGCCTGGTCTCACACCTTGCACATAATCGTGATGCTGAGTAAAAACTATGCACTGATCCTCCCAAATGTAAATGTAATCATCTCATCCAAGCTCAGAGGCACTACAGCTCTCCCGCCCTGTTCCCTTTAAACCGTGAAGCCAAAGGCGTGTGCGTCCTGACCTTGGCAGTTTGAATAACTTCTGTCATGCCGTTTGAGTGGGAGGTTTAAACTATCGGTTTGAAAATATCCCGGACCTTTGCTCCAGTATCATGGCGTGCCATTTGAAAGTTTACTGCAAAAAAAACAAAACAAAGGATACGAAAATACATACTGTATGTATTTAAGGTTTTTCTGTATTTATGCGTGCATCCTCGGAAAGTATAGTGTATAGTATCTGTTATGGACTGTATGTATGTACATATGCATTTCTGTCCACTCTGCCTGGTGTATGATGACTGTACATTTCTTCTTCATTGTTAAAGAGGTGGAAAGTTTGATGAGACATGAGGTTTTCACAGTACAAGCTCAACTAACAAGCCAAAGAAAAGATAAGATTTGATTTTTTTTAAATGGAGAAAAGTCAATGAAAGATGACATTGAGCTTGTTTATTGGTCTGGTATTGTTTAAAACCTCTGTGGAATACAAGTCTGATATATAATTGTAATGATCTGTACATAAAGGTGACTGATGGACAAAACAATGAACTGAATCTATTTATGGAAAAAAAAAGAGGTTAACTACTGATAAATGTTCAGATGGCATATTTTCTCTGCCTCTATTTTTAAGCGTTAGTGATGCTGTTGGCCTTCTGGTGACATTAGGCTTCACTTGGTGCAATACTGTGTCAGAGGTGAACATTTTCAGCTCACCCTTCACCATCCCAGAAGAAATTTAATAAAGCTTATTGGACTTTTCTTCAGTTTGCCCACATGGTGTGTATTTTACTAACGACCTGTAGCACAGCCCACTCGTTGGGTTTGATGATAAACTACACAGTGGGGTTAAAAAATCATTTGACCTGCTCTTTATGCACGCTTGAACTTTGTGTGTTTATTATTGAATGTATTTATTTGGATCCCTATTTGCCACTCCCAAAAAAAAGTAACTAATCTGAGGCCCATTCAATTAAACATTGCATCATAGTTAAAAACTAACAAACAAAAACCAGTAAAAAATGCTATTATTAACAACAATAACAAATACCCAGCAGGTCCATAAACAATAATTACCAATTAACACCAGCAGACAGTGACTGGAGCAAAATGATTTAAATAAGGAACAAAAAAAGGGTTTGAGGGAGTGGTAATCGACCATGGCGATTCCTGTCATTAAATTAACTTAATTTACTTTGATTAACGCCATTTTAAAATTACATGATTTTCACGATTGTTGTCAATAAATGATCATGTGCAGAATAGAAATCACTTTGTTACCAAAGCCAGACAGTGCAATGGTATTTCTCTTTGACTGACTGAGCTGAATGGTCAAAAAACATCTCATACAAACACACTGAAAAGACAACGAGAGTGTTTACCTGTTAGTGGTGTTTGAAACCAGGGTAAGTTTGGTGTAAGTCAGTATCACATGATTCACTTTTTTTTTTGCTAATATGTTCTGTTAGCTTAGCACTAGTCTTCAGCCCTGCCCATCACTTTTTTGAGTCGATACAAACTCTTCTGTTGGCGAGTTTTGCAGCGCAGTATTTGCTGGTTTTGTGAGTTATTGCAGTAGGTAGTCCTATGTGTTGAGCATGTCTTTTTTCCTGAATGGTTTTTGTCTTTTCAGTGTGTTGAGCTCTCGTGGCCATCCTAGAGGACTCTTCAGACGCAGACCAGTTCCTCTGGAGAACAGAGGCGGTCTGGAGTCTGTACTTCCAAAATATTACACAGTTCAAGTGTGAGTTGAATACTAAATGAAATATATTAGAAGCTCCATTTTCAGTTCAAAGAAATTCACAGACTGTAGTTTCCTTATGCCAAAAATATTAAGTCTTAATTGCCAAAAATGAAGAGTCCAAAATAGTTTTTCTGGTGTGAGTGTTTTTTTTTTCTGTAGATGTACAGAGAGATGTTAAGCTGCTGCAGGCTTTTGAAGTCCACACTCACTTATATATATATCCCTTTATTTCTTCTTCACATCCAATTAATATCTGCTTCTGCTGCGGATGACTAAGACTTTTCCTCACAGGGATCATTAAAGTTTCAGACAATCTTTTCTCTTCTTCAGAGGCATAAGAGCCACATGCAGGCACCCATTAGTCGAGTGGAAAACGTGCACATGGGGAAAAGCGCAATGGTCCAATTTATGTTCTTCAATGTAGATGAATGAAACACTATTATCGGCTGACAAGGACATTTTGAACACAAGAAACCTGTTCTTTACATCCCTCAGCTATTATTAATTGCTAAATCTCAGTTCTGTTTATGGTTTATCCTCACGCACACAGTCAACAGTTGTAACTCCAAAGTCCATTTTTTGCAGTCGAGCAAAGCACATGATGAGATATAGAATATAGCACAGAATCCAGAGACTCATAGATGCTTTATTCACATTATTTGACACATGCATCAATGATGTAATAACAATTACATTTCTTTAATTCATTGACCAAACACAATAATTAAAATGCTACTGTAAAATGTTTAAGGAGCAGAAAGAATAATCGCATATATCTCTTTTTTAAAATAATTAAAATAAAATAAAGCTGTCGCAGTCTAACCTTAAAGTATACCAAAACCTGTCATAACAAAAACAAAACTCAGTGTATTTCCTCAAAATACTGCCTTTATTTTATTTTTTTATGTAATATTAACCTATATATAATCCATGTCAGATAGGGCAATAACAATTTGAAAAAGTAAAAGCCTTGAATTCAGAATTATACCTGGTACCTAGTTCAAAATTGTTCACAGCAAAACAAACTGAAAAATCGAAAGCAAATGTAGGCTACTTCATGACCGGAGGGCAGATGAAGGATTGTAACACTTTTTTGCAGTATTTTCAATACTTGAAAAACCATTCTCTCTAGAAAGTTATAAACAATATGTGTCTGTTACTGAAATACTACATTGAATTGTCTTCATGAAATATGTAGGCTACAGGTTGCAAAATGTCTAAATATATATAATTAATACATTACTGAAGATTAAAGGTACTTTATTATTTATCATATTATTATTTTGACTATATATCAGTTTCTTTTCTTCTTATTTTTGAAACATTGATACTTGTTCATTACTTTACATGGAAGAAGGGAAACTGTCAAGTTGTGATGTAACAAAATGATGATTACTTAATCCCAGTCTGCTAGATGTAATGTGCAGATGCAGCCACTAGATGGCAAAGTTTACTCACTTACTGCTGGAACCACAGAGTGGATCCTCACAGAGCTGCTCTGTGTCACTGTTACTTGAGATCATCATGAATGGATCCAACAAGGCAAATTCACACAAACTTTGTGATTTTGCCCCTTTAGTATTTTTAAAGCAGCTGCGACTACAACAGCTGATTTCCTGCCTCCTGTGGGTTTTAATTTTGTTAAGACGTTCTCTCTTTTTGAGCAGATCTCATCTCACACAACACAATGTCCTGTTACAGGCAAAGGGGAAAATGTTAAGTGTGGTTTTCGATTCTGGTTTTCTCACTCTCTCCAACCTGCGCCCTCTGTTATTTTTTTTTACAATAAAAGTCCACCGATCAGCAGGGAATCACATCTCTCGTATTTTTACTGACACGGGTGAGTCACACATTTCCACATTTATAAGCTATGGCCGGCACAAATTTGACACTTTACACTGACAGGAAGTTACTCGGTTTGGATCTGGAGGCTGCAGGAAACTGGGTCCTGATCTTTTTTCTTTTTTTTCAAACCTGCATCTCTCTCTCTCCCTCCCTCCACAGTCCTCCAGTTGCTGGTGACCCACTTGCCTCCAGCACCAGAGGAAGAGAACTGGAGGAGTAGGAGAAAAAGGGCGGGAGGAGGTAGAGGTGAAAACATGTGGGAGACTGCTATGATTAATGTGCTGTCAGAGATGGAGTGAGTGAGAGAGGTAGAGAGCCAGTGAACGAGGGCACTGTGATGTGTGGTGGAGGAAAGAGAACAAGCGCAGGCTCTGGGAACTCAACAAACACATGACCCTGTCTTCATCTTAATGCATCAACGTGAAACACTGCAGCTCGTCAGAAGAAACACTCCTGCAATTAAATCTGCAGAGGACAGAGGGTCACGCTCGGGGTGGGGGTGTTTGGTCACTGATGCTGTGACAGTGATGGTGATGAAACAATATGGTGGAGAATTGGCGGGGCCGCATCCAGGGAGGAAAACCCATCCAAGAGCCAATGATTTTTTCATCCCTCCGGGGAAGCAGGCAGGACTCTTAACAGATAAATCAGCAGGGATGCGATGATCAGTCATCCCACTTTGATCCTCCGTATACCCACAGGATCCAGAGGATCCATGGCATCAGTGGCACCTCCTCCTCCTCCTCCTCCTCCTCCTCCTCCTCCTCCTCCTCCTCCTCCTCCTCCTCCTCCTCCTCCTCCTCCTCCTCCTCCTCCTCCTCTTCCTCTTCCTCCTCCTCCTCCTTCTCCCTCTCCTCCTCCTCCTCCTCCTCCCCCGGAGCAGTGGAGGGAATCTTAACACTCTGATCTGCCTCAGCACATTAACATGTTTAGAGTCTGGTACAAAAACAGTTTTGGCCTTTACAGCTGATTCTCTCCTTAATGACGACTGTTCACTGAACTCACCTGGTTACACCTTATTGATGATTACAGGTATGGAGGACTGAGGGTTTGGCTTCTTTGAGTGACAGGGCCAGCAGTCACTGAAGTCTCAGCTCCACACAGGCCTCTCCTCCGTGGTCTTTTTTTTTAATCAACTGAGAGTTGGGGGGCGGAGTCAGACACTGCCAAGGTGGTGATGGTGGAGCAGCTCAGCATGAGGCTGTGTTGGGAACCATGTGTAATGCATTCACACTGCAGATGTCACACAGAATTGTATTTTTGTATGTTTGTATTTGTATATTAGATATACTTTGTATATTAGATTAGTAAGAATTGTTGATTGAGCATGTGCTGTGAGCATACTGAACACACTGAACTGCTCCATGATACTTTACAGCTCTTCAAAATACCATGGCAGGCTTCTATGCATTGCATAGAATAACAGGTGCTGCTTCTATAAATTAATGAAAAAAATGTAACATGGTCAACACCTAACATAGGCGCAATAATAAATCCACATATATATGATCATCCACATTTATCCTGCAGCTATACATTTCTCATCATCTTGTTCATCTGCATTGAGGCTGTGTTACCCAGCATGCAGGCAAACTGATCAATCAACCTGGCCACTGGAAGCTCCAGGGTCAGTCTGAGTTAATTGGTTTGTGGTAATTTGATTGTGATTTCTTGGGGAATATCAGCAGCGGATAGCCCCAAGGTCCAGGCCCCTCTGCTTGGCAGACCTTGACCATTTTCACTGATATTGTGCTAATATGGTGCAGATCGCTCAACGGATAGTGTGTAAATCACAACACGGCAGAGCCAAGGCCACATCAACACGGATCAAGATGTGCAGGTCGACAAGAGCCATCTCTCAGCGTCTGCTCCAGGTCCATGTTTTTTGTCTGAATCCTGACTGGTGCTGATGATACAATTAAGAGGACCACACTCATGCAGCACTCTCCCCGTCTTGTCTTATCCACCTCTCAAATTGCTGTGAAATTACAATACACCCCCTGTGACATTTCCTCTGTTGCAGAGCTACATCTGAAAACAGAGGTGGACACATTATCACTGCAGGAGAAAATTTTCAACCAAAACAATCTCCTTCCCTCTGGGTTTTTATTCCCACTTGCTTTGCCGAAGTGTGCGTGTGTGTGTGTGTGAGAGAGAGAGCAAGAGAGAGAGAGAGAGAGAGTGTATGTGCGTGTGTGTGTGTGTGATAATCAGTATAATTCAAACTTTGTCGTCCCTGAGGAGAAACTCGATTTGCAGCCAGACAATCAGCAATCAGCCACATATCAAGTTCAAAACAACAGCGAGGATGAACGTCTAATCAACGAATGAGGACAAATGATCCTGAATTACTGCAGTAGAAAACTTGATTTGATGAGTGACGGTTTGATAAGATGCAGGATGAATTTATTACATCAGAGTAAAGGTGAACCGTGTATGTGATGCTGATGATGTCATTTACAGGTTACAGGCTGACACTGCACCTTGAATGACAAGATGCTTAAAAGTTCACACCAAGTGTGCAGTTTCTTTAAAAATGATTAAAAGTCACATTTTCAGTAATACCGATGGTAAAACACCTCAAAAGTGAATTTTATATTCCATTTTTGTTTTTTCAAAAGTTCACTGTTAACCCTATTGGTGTGTATGTTTGTGTATGTGTGTGTTTGTGTTGTTTGGACATTGCAGGACTTTACTGCATCACTTCTCTCACTCACCTCCTATTCTCTTTTTAGCCTCCATTTTTTCACTGTGCCCTATATAATGTCCCACTTTGCAATTAGGTCTGACGCTGCTGCTGCTGCTGGTGTGTAAGGAGGAGAGCAGTGAGGTGGAGATTCCTCCTGCACTGCAGATTGCCTTCTTTGTGTGTGTGTGTACTGTTCACCTTTGGAAGTTGAATTGAGTTCACTTGTTAACGTGTCCTGACGGAAACCTTTTCCTGTCTCTTCCTCTGTGTCTTTTCCTTCCTACTTCCTGTGGCGTCTTTGGCTGGATTGCACAAGGTTGAACAAGTTTTAATCTGTTCTCAGATCAGACCTAATCAGTTTAGTAAAACTAGGTTTAAAATGAATTAATCCAACTCCAAATCAAACTCTGTTGCACCATTTCAAATTTAACTCTGTTTATTAAAGCCAAGCTTATCTACTTAAACTGAGTTTCATCAATAGAGACAAGAAGGCATGTGAAAATTAAGATGTAATAAAATATATGTATGACCTTCATGTTCTCAGGATCTAAATGAGTGGCAGAGAGCACAGTAACTAACTTTTCCAAATTAAAACTTCACATTGTTGCTATATCTTAAATAATTGCTTAACAGTAATTGTTATAATGTGATAGTGGAGCTCTTTTTTTTTTTCTTCTCGAGACCCTGTTCTGACACTTCAGCAAACAGGTCTCCATCCACCCTCTGGACACAACTGTCAGTGCAGCAGGAGCTGGAGCATCAGTGGGTCACAGGCAGCCATGTTTAACAGTCGACCTAGTCTCTGTTCAGCTCCAGCAGTTTCCTCTGTGAAGTGTTGTCAGGATGAAAAAAAATCATCTTTATCATTACAACTCAGTGGGTTGAATACAGCATGTCTCTCAGGTTTTGTTGAGGAACTCTATTCTCGCCAATCTATCTTTTTTTTTTGTTTCTTTTTTAATTCAGAATTAATCTGAGTTTAAAGTAAACACTGAAATGCACTCAATGAGAAGTATAAATCTAATCTTTCATCATTTAACTCTTAAGTTTGTGCAACAGAATTGTATTTTTTAAATGTGAAACCTTGTTGGTGTGGTCCAGCTTCAACCTTCTGCTTTTTCTTCCACTCACTGATCACTGATCCCATGATGCACCTGGTCTCAAACCATCCAGTCATCTCAGGATGTGTCAAAAAAAAAAAAAAAGAAAAAAGAAAGAAAGACAGAAAGAAAAGGGAAAAAAGGCTTTATTTCCTCCCTCAACCAGGGCAGAAATGGCCCACTTCAGCATCTTCTCCAGAGATCAAGGACTACATGTACGACCCTGCCCCCTCCCCTCCCAACATGGTTCATTAGTTTCCATAGCAACAAGGTCTTCCCTGGCGGCCAGCTCAAGACCCCCAACTCCTCCAGCCATACATAATACAGCATGTCCAGATGACTTCCCCCTCTGTCCTCCCTGTACTGTGAAGATATTTATACGCCGAGGAAAAACCGAGGCCAAAATGTGCTGACAACGACGGTGACGAGAGATTTTCAGGAAAAAGGAGATTTTGGGAGCTTGATATGAAGAAAACTGCCGCTCCTGCACAGTACTGTAACTCTCTGTGGACTAAAGTAAAAACCTGCATTAATCAACAAATCACAATCAGTCATTCTGTATAATGTGACAGATGTCAAAACGCAACTCTGCAGATTTTCTAACATCTCTCTGCTCATTGATTTTATTCAAAGACTTTGAACAAGTTGCAGTTTCCATTTTCTTGAAGAGGCAAAGCAACAAAACCTTTCCCGAGGTTATATTTTTTGCTAATATCAGGAAGAGGAAATGTTGTTTTGCAAGACTGCAAACGACTAAAGGACTTAAAAGTAAAAAATTAAAAATGATAATGATAAAAACTCACATTTTTGTAATCTTGTCACGCAATATAAAGGCTCAAAATATGTTTAGGTTTGTTTTGTAATGTTCTTCAAAGAGTAAATGTAGTTTAGTCATAACTGTAATGAACTGAGTGCATTCGATGACTAAACACTCAGTTAGGTGAGTGAGCTCCGAGGCTAAAGTCAGTGACATGTAAACACCACAGTGCTAATGCAGTCAGTTTGCACCATGGAGTGTTTGCTGCTAATTATACAACACGTTTAAAACCTTCACACAGCAGTGCGGGCAGCCACAAGAGAAAACTCTACAGACTTGAAGTTTCCCATTAGATCCAGCAAAGTGGGTTGACTGGGTGGATGAGAGAGCAGTGGTGCTTTTACATGAGAGTTTTTTGGGGGGTGGGGGATGGGAAGTATTTAAAAGGGCAGTAATTTTAAATTCCACGTTATGGATGTAAACAGAAGGGAAGCTGAGCTGCACTGACACTGGAGACGTGAGTTTGGTGATTTCTCCTGACAAATCCCTGCAGGTTCATCGGCTCCTCTGCTCTCCACCATCCAGCACAGTGTTAAGACGCACAGTGATTTATGAGGCAACTTAATTTTCACATCATCCCAAGATATTTTCATTCTCATTTAATTCTGCACTTCACTGACCATGTGCTTCATACGTTACCCAGCGATTGATCGGAAGAAAGCAGCAGACTCTCTCTCTGAGAGATTCAGGTGAAGTGGGATTTTCACGTGATGTGGTCAAAATCAGTCAGTTGTGTCTAATTTTAGTTTACTTGCAACTTTATGTGTCATTTAGATCAGATGAAATGACTCTAAACCAAATTTATCACAAAAAACATTTTCTAACTAATCGAAACAGACTTATCACTGTATAATACAGTGACCTCAAGGGTCCAAACATTCATATGTTTTATTCAGATCTCAAAAAAGAAGCGTGATATACTGTATAATGATATGATATACTTAATTTGAAATCTGGAGATAACAAAACAATAGTGTATGTAGGCTGTGCACTGATGGAAACATCATTCAGTGTAACAATATAAAAGGAGCGGGTAAATATTGATCAGTGCATTACTCAACAAATAAGGCCTGACAGACTGAGACGCGAGCTGGTCAGGTCCCCTGTCCTGCATCAAACTCATCAAATACACAATCCAAAAACTCCAAAACGCACTCATGGACAAGTTGTGACCTGCTTATTCACCACTCTATGAAATAATCATGTATAATCAGTCATGTAACATTACAACACATGAAACAAATACTTGGAACTACGTACACTTTCCAGGTCACTCTGCCGAGCAGCTGTGTCTGGAGTGTAGTTTCCGGCTCTGCATTTGCCTTGAAAAGAACTCTGTCTCATAATGTTTATTATTATTTTATAGCATGGCAAATGTACAAGTCACAACTTGTCCACGTGAGGGTTTTGGAGTTGTTGGATTGTATATTTGATGAGTTTGATGCAGGACAGGGGACCTGTACCGTTCACATTCATTGTGTTCACTGAGCAGCTCGTGTCTCTGCCCCGTGGATCTCAAAACAACATGCACCAACAAGTAAAGGTAATGATCCTACCCCCTATGACTATAGGGATTATGGCAATCAGCCATTGCCAAAATGTTGAACTATCCCTTTAAGGAGGAATGTGACAAAATGCATTCTGTTTAGAAAACATAACCATTCCTTTCATTACATGAATTGTTTTTACAATGTTTAAACAACATTACAATGTTAATAAAAAAAAACTATCCCCAGTTTCCAGGTTTTCTGATAATAAACACATTAATTTTCTGTGTTCATATTAAAACAATCAGCACTAAAATGAAAAAAAGAGAAAATGAGAATAAAGCTGTAATTGTCTGCAGGTGGTACGGACCATCCCTGTGCTGTACCCCAGGGATCCAACCCCTCTGCTCCTGAAGTTTTCATGAGGACAAAAGCTTTAAATGTCTCCAGTCAGCGTGAGAAAGACGTTGAATTCAAAGACATGAAAAAGAACAGAAGTGACAAAAAGGCAGAAGCTTGACATTAAAGCTTCTCCCGGCTCCTCTCTGCTATTTCCTCTGCACTCAACAAACTGGTGTCTTCTCCTCTGCTGTTGTTTTACAGTGCATCCTCAGGTCTCAGAGTATCCACAACCTACTGCAAACTACATTTAAGGTGCATCTGTCTCTCTTGTGCTGTGGGAAAGATACGTTGTTTTTTTTCCCCATTTATTTTTGACACAGCATCCTGTTCTAACTTACAACCACTTCATACAGTGATAAGCTCCTGTCACACACTGAATTACATCTTTAGATCTATTATTTTTAAACCTATGAACATATACATATAACTAAACAAGATGAGGAGAAAAAAAATCAATGGAGGATGATAAATAGGAGGAAGAGGATGAGGTTGTGATAGTATGAATAACACAACAGCACGAGCATGAGTTTCCCCCTAATCTCACATTCCAGATCTTAATTGTTTATTTACATATCTATGAAGGCAGCCAGAAAAACTGCATGTGTCAGCTGGTTCAAAGAGAGAATGCAGGGCAGAGCCTCGCTGGGTGGAGATCCCACTGTTAATTGCTGTATTTCTCCCTCAGATTAAGTCAGCTCAGTCGCTCTGTATTTACCGCCCTGCAGGAATTCCTTCTTAATAAAGAGGAAGACGTCGCCACGTTTAGCAACAAGAAGAAAGAATCTCTGGCCTTCCACCCGTGGTTTCAAGAGTAATGAGCGGGGAACATGTTTCTAACACAAAAGCATCATGAAAAGCTGCTGAGAGGAGGGAGAGGGGGTTCATTTCACTGCTGCAATTATTATTTTTTGTTCTGGCACCTTAATGTTGTGATTGTTATTTATTCATGTCGGAGTATGCAAAGCAACAGATACTGACCCGTTGTGTCTTTGATTTCTTTGTTGTGCCTCTTCCTTTCCAGCGTGTTTTTTATTATCAGTGAAGACGATGTCATTCCTCCTCTGAAAGGTTATCGCCATAGAAATAAATCTTCACTTAGGGAACAGATTTAGTTTATGTCTCCTCCTGCTCTTCAAAGGCCATGACCTTTTTTTGTGAGACGTCCATCAAAGGGATGAGATTTCACGGACATGTGTCTCTGTGTTAGTTTGGAGATCCTCCTGCACAGAGAGCTGTCACCTGACAGACTAAATCCATTTCTCTCAGGTAAGAAAACAACAAAAACACTTTCACAGAGACTCATATCTGTCAAGTTAGGCTGTGGCAATGTTACCACAATGATAATAATGAAGAAGAAGAAGAAGAAGAAGAAGAAGAAGAAGAAGAAGAAGAAGAAGAAGAAGAAGAAGAAGAGGTATAAATGTATATGAGAGTTTTTAAAAAACAGGTAAAGAGTGCAATTTTATAATTAAAATACATTTTACTTAAAGACGCCTTTCAGGACACTCAACATCACAATACAAAAGACACAACAGAAAGATGTATTATGTTTTAGGATATCTGCAAAGGAAATATTTGATGATTAAATTAATCAAAAACGTTGACTATAAACCTATAAATCCGACGGAAATTAAATAAGAGTTTAAGACACAGTCTTTCCATCCTCACTCCTCCACTCCTCTTCTTCTGTTATATTCATACATTTGGTCCTCAGTTCTCAATCATCCTCTCTTTGGATAAAGTGCTTTGCATTGTCCAGACCTAATAGGCAACATTCGGTCCGTTTGTTACTACATAGGACATACATCTATCATTATTTGTTTACTTATGGTGTTTGGGACCCCTCAACAAAGTCCAACTTGTCCTCTCAACATTTAATGGAGGAATATAAATATGCTAAATATGCTGATCACAATTTTTTTTTCACATACTAACATCATCACACCAACACATTATCTTTTAATGTGGCTACTTAATTATTTGAATTAAAAAGAGTTATATCACATTTAATCACCAACACCTCCTCTAAAAAACTAGAGGGGGTGGGAGGAGGCTGAAGCTGAGACATTTTAAAGTTTGAAGAAAAGATCTGACACAAGTTTCTTTACATGAGCAGTTTCCAGAATACTCAACAGTGGCCAGTTCACAGCTGTCAGCGGCTGCCTGGCAGCTGACAGCATGGCCTCATGTAAGGAGAGGGAACCTGCTGCAGGAGGGTGGGGGTGGGGGGTGTGATGGAGGTAAAGCTGTGAGGAATAATACCTCTGAATGACGAACTGCAAGCCACAGGAAGGCCACTTATGGAAAAGACATAGAAATCAGTCATATTGTTTGAGCAATTCCAACATGTAGAATATTTCACTAGCCTATTATTTCTGGTTGTAATCTATAGCATAGTTTTTCTTTGTCCCTTTTATAGCTACATCGGCTACCTGAAAAGGGGGAAATCCTTGATGCTTGGACACCTCTCTGCCAGCTCAGTCAAGGATGATGCAATGAAATGATTGCGAACTGTCTTTGGTATCGTGGGTGCAAGCCAGTGGCACGATGGTGCGAGCAAAAGATGGTTTAGTAGGTTTGAGTATCTTTACACTAGCTCAAAGGTTATGAAACAGTTAAGAAACATGCATGTCACATCTCTTCTGAACATTTTGAGGCTAAAATACTGTAGCAAATTTCAGACTGATAAATGAGGAGAAAATTAACTTTGTTCAAGACTGTCTCTCAACAACACCCTCTTGCAAGATTTGGCACAGATCATAATTTAGCTGTGTAAATAACTGTTAGCAAAAGAAAATATAAATAGCTTGCTTTCATCTACCAATGTTAAAAGAGATAGGGGGACGGGTGACCACGTCCACCTAGAGTCAGGAAGTACCATTTCATATAATTGGCGCAGCTTGTCATGGGCCATCTTGATACGAGTAGAGTATCTTTGAAAAAGTCCCTTCATATGGATTTCAGCGTGAGAAATAGGGGGGTGTGGCCTGAGAGAGTGTGAAGCCAATCAAATGTGTGAGTCTCAGGACTAATGCATAAGAGTTGGCAGCTCTGCTTTCATGGCTCCCTCTGTGCCAGAGGAGGTAGGCTATTGGTCCCATTTGTTGGTCAGAGCATGATATTTCCAAAAGCTAACAGTCCTAAATGTTAGTCACAGGCTGAGAAACAAGTGACTAATAGTTAGTGCTGATCCAGGAATGTTTGAAAGGTTCTTCTAGATCTGGCATGTGTTCCCCAAGCTTCAGTATGCGTGATAAACACTGTTTTGAGCAGCTTGCAGCCAGGTGAAGGTATGTGCCAACTGCTCAAAATTTACAGGATATTTGCATTCATAAACAAAAGGTAGCCTACCTATCCTCATTTCAAACAATACTAGGTACGTACGCAACCAGGGGGAAAAAGACTGCTTCGGAGTGAACTGATATCAATGTAGATGATTATTTGTAGGTAGGCAGTCATCTCATGGCGAAGCGCAGTGTGTCCTACAGAAACAACAATTTGGGTGCGTAGAAATAAAATTTATATTAGTTTTAGTTTTATGACACCAGTGCTGCACTACGGAAGCGCATTGCATTCACTGGATAAAAAAATATTAGACACCTTATATTGTAATTACAAGATCTTTTCTCGTAATTACAAGATCCTGATCTCGTAATTATAAGATAAAGAAAAAGGAAATGTCTATAAATCCGCTCTTGCTGTGAAACAAACAAATGATTTCTACAGTAGTACAGTGGGTAGAGCACCTACAACATGGGGGACCAAGGATCAAATTCCAGGTGGGGTGTCAGCAATTTATCGTAAAATGGCAACAGAAGAATGTATTTTGTGTGATGACGCTCTATGGACTACAAATCTGGGGTCCCACAAAAAATACGTCACCAACTGACACGTGAAAGGATGGCATTTGGTGTGTGACGTCACCTACATGACCTGTAGGATAGGATTTCTTTTCTACAGATTCTTTGGAATTGTATTTTACAATAGGTTTACAACAAACTGCTGATTTCTCAGCATGAAAGGTGATGTTTTAAACAGCTAGAGGACATATTTTTTTACAATTCAAACGGATCACGAAATAAATCTTGGTCTTCCATTGGAGACTTTTTTGAATTGAGGACCCATGGCCGTTAATATAATACATCCATGCCCATGGCACTGTTACTTCCTGCTTCCGCTTCGGCACTCTATGGACGTGGAAGCAGAGAATGTCCGAGTGTACGGGCTAGCTGCACTGTGATTGGCTCATCGCGTTTGGGGGTGTGGCTTAACAGCCTTGTTTTACAACAGCACAAGAGTGGATTTACAGACATTTCCTTTTTCTTTATCTCATAGGCCTAATTACAAGATTAGGTGATCTTGTAATTACGACATCAAGATCTCATAATTACGAGAAAAGATCTCATAATTACTACAAGATAAGCTGTCAAAAATGTTTTTAATCCAGTGAATGCAATGTGCTTCCGTACTGCACAGACTCTCAGCGGATTTTAGAACCTTCTGGACCCCAATCCGCCCTTTCAATGGCCTGGAGCCATTATCTTCTTCTTCTTTTGGGCAAATGGATGAGATCCCCTCGGGATATTATACAATTTCTATCCATCCTTTTGTGTTTGCTGCTTGACTCCGCTTGTAAACAATGAGAAATGTCTGCCCCCTGGCTGCGCGTGCACATCTGTGATGACGTACAGAGACCCGTCTACAAGTGTGATCAAGTTAGCGTGCTTAGGCTGCAGTGGCAATATTAACATAGTGCAGCCTGTAGCTATATAATCTTTACCATAGACTATGTTTTGATGAGCAGGCCAGCACTTTCCTAATCAGTTGAAACCGCTATAAGTTTCTGACTAGCTTTAGACAGAGCCAGGCTAGCCATTTCCTCGTTCAGTGTTTATGCTAAGATACTTTCTTATCTCAGTTTCCTACTTAATATAAGACCATAAATGTCAAATTCGCCTGATTCTTTGTAGAATGGGTCAAAAGTGAGCAGATCTTTTTTCCACAAACCAGCCCACACCCTGATTTGAGGCTTTTGGGGGGCTGCTGAGAGAGGCCTATAAAAATTGGTGTGCACACACATTCTCAGACCTTACAATTCACACATTGGCTTGCCCCTGGGGTAGAGCCAGGCTGTTGGTCTGGCTGCCTGCCACTGTTGCCATGATCAACATCATCCCATCCCAGCTTGTAGTGTGGTTGTCATGGTAATGACCGTTTAGTTGCAGGGGGCACTCCAGTCTCCAATATTTCCGGGACACACACAGACAGCTAGAGGAAGTGAAGGTGAGAGAAAGGAGGGGAGTTTCCAGACAGACAATTTGCTCAAAGGGCAGGTAGATGAGTCAGCCCTGTCTTTGTCACCTCCTCTACAAAACACTAAGAGGCAGACGCCAGCACTTTAGTGTTGGTGACTTTGTTTTATGTCATGTTGGTTATTTCGCAACAACAGTTATTTTTCTCTTCCGTTGAGCTTCCCTCTTATAGAGATATCAGGCTTTGAACAGTATGAAAATGCGAGAGATTTTTGTTCCATTCTACAATAAATAGATACATTGTTCAACACTTTTCAGGGAAATATTCCTTTTATAATGGTCAGTTATGGTATTTCCAGCTGTAACTAAAGACAATAGCCCTTATAGATCAGTCAGCTGATAACACTGACTGATACTAGCTAGCTTGTGCTATTGTATTGATACTGATCAATTTTCAATTGATATTTAAATGAAAATATAAATTGATTTAATCATTTTTTAAGACTAGTCTTTTGACCTAAACGTCCAGACACTGGCTAGATCGGGGTCTTCGGCTGGTAAACTAACCTGGGAAAATTCCCCAGATCCGTGTGTTAACAACATGAGCTCTATCATTCAGTGATTCCCTGCATGACTTTTCCCATTGCTTGATTTGGTTGAAGAAAAATGTTTGCGTAATCATATCAGACTATAGTTTCATGTGATTTGGTATGGTAACTCAGCTTGTTGCAATATCCGCATAAGCCCCAAATGGGCTCATTCTCCATTTAGTGCTTTTGGCTGCCATAACCCTCAAATAAAGAACTGCCTTTATTTTTTATTTTTACAATCTGGACCTTATTTCTAGCATAAAATAGCCTAGATCTTTTACTCACCCAGATAACTTTGGTGTCATTAGTCGAGAGCTGCGGGGCAGCGCCTATGCCGCAAAACTCGTTCATTTCGCCAGTATTTTGTTATGATAGCTAATGCTATACCCCCTCTGAGTCAGGTTACATCCGGGGTCTGTGTAGGTTCAGGTTAACCTCTGACCTGGATGATCATCTCTGAGCGCCGCCAGAGAACTGCGCCGCGCGGTGCGGCTTGTTTACCTGACAGTTGCTAATGCTAATGCTACGGTTCATTTCTGCGTGTTTCCGACTTAGTTGTCAGAACAAAAATGAGCAGCTGGACGAAGTTCAGCTTCCACAGGCTTCCTCTCTGCATCCTGGACTCACTAAGCTCTGACTATAGTTGCGCTAAATGGACCCGAATGCCGAAGCGGAATTATTATCAATCGAGATGATATGACAAAATACTGGTGAAATGAACGAGTTTCGCGGCAGATAATGTGTTGGTGGCAGCATTCCCCTACCCTTACTGTAGACTCGTTATGTGGATTATGCGCTCGGTTGGAACTAATTTCGTCGACTTGTAACGACACCAAAGTTATCTGGGTGAGTAAATGGTCGCATTTTATGCTAGAAATAAGGTCCAGGTTGTAAAAAAAAAAAAGGCAATTCCCCTTTTATTACTTCACATTGAAGTTTTTATTCAACCTCATGTCACCTTTTACTAGTCTGCAGGTTCTTTTTGATTATTATTTTTTATTTTAGTGCAGCAGGCTTCACTGTATTTTGTTTGCTATTTATAACTTAACCATGTGATAATGGGTAGCCGGCTGGGTTTCCACACTGAGCCGGTTCATGTGAAAACCTCCTGGATGTGCACTTTCAGGCTGATGTCAGCTCTGGCCTGGGGTGACAGATGACGAACATCTCCACGGGCGCACATTCACCTGTCTTGTCAGAAAGACGCTCACTTGGTGTCCTTAATAAACGCCCTCCTCTCCTCTCCTCTCCTCCCCACCACCTCCCGTGTGTCCGTGTCAGGCGGGAGATGTGCAGCTCGCGGCCGCGCTCCGTGTCTGTCGTCTCATATTGAATTTCAGCACGGCAGCAGTCGGGTTTCTCTCCGGGAGATCAGGTTTAAAACGCCGCCCGCCGCTTTTCTCCGCGTCGCCCCTCTCTGCCGCCTCCTGTCTTACACTGCCCCCCTCTCCCCTCCGTCCGCAGACCCACACTTGTGAGTGGAAGTTTGTCTCTCCGGCGGAGCTGCTCCTCCACCGGCCGCACTGTGCCCGGAGAGTCGGAGGCATGAAGCGACATTAGGAGGATAAAGAGGAGTAAGAGGACAGCCAGGCGAGTGGAGAACACAGTCCGACTTTACCGGAGCCAGGGGCGACGTCCGAGGTAGGCACGGAGCTTTTCTTACTTTTACACCAGCCTGACAGACTGTGTAGGTGAAGCCTGAGCAAATAGCCTGCTGCATGCACTTCTGTGTGGGACTTACACCTGACTTTATATCCCTTTATTGGAGTGGTTGCAGCCATGGATACTGTCATGTTGGGCAAATCTAAAATGCAGCTATACCACTTTCTAATATGCAAGTTTTTTTTTTCTTTTATGTTTAATTAAGTTTAATTAAGGTAACAAGCTGCTTCTAAATGGTAAATGAATATTTCTTCATGCAACAGTCATGGTTTTTGGTTGCCAGGTTCCGAAAAACCTCCAGCTGGTGAGTCATTAGTAGTCAAGTGATTAATAACGTCACAAATAATGGGCTAATGAGCGTCACCATAATGAACCAGTGATTCCCAAACCAGCAGGTGCAGGTCCAGAGAGGGAAGGGGGGGGGGGGGGGCGGGCAAAAAAAAAAAAAAAAAAAAAAAGCTGAGTGGACGTTTTCACCTGTCAAACACAGGTGTAACTAATAACAGTATTAACTGATTAACTGCTGCTCCTACTGCACTGAAACAGTTGCAGGGGCCGGACGATTTCTCCTTGATGCTGTTTGCTCCACTTTTTCTCCACAGCTTTTCCTGCTGGGACAAAACTCTGAGTTATTTAGAGAAATACTAAGGCAGTTTGAACAGATGTAGTTGTTTAATTTCATATCAGCACTTACCTCTTTGTTTTTGTCACTGCTTCTCCATGCTGGGTGTGGCGGTTGCCTACCAACAGAGAAAGTTTGTGAACCATTTCAAAGCAGTTCAAATGTCAATAAATTCATTTTCAGGGTTCACAGGTTTCTCACTTAGCCAGCAGCCACAGTTACCTATATATATATATATATATATATATTTGCAATTTGCAGTTGTAAATTGTTAACTTAATGATAATTAATCAAACATTTTTTGTCCAGGTGCTGTCACATACTGTATGAGTATTTACAGTTTTTCCTCTGAGAATATCAGGATATCTTGTTTGGACACTGCCTGCCTCCAGTGGTCGGCATTTTTGCTGACAATATAAGGAACCCGTGACCCTTCCTATGACTCTATTGACTGAAACGATGCAGCGATTAATGAAAACGATGATTGGCTGATCAACTGAGGCTCAAAAAGAAAACACAGTCATTGAGTCTATAACATTTTCAGCCTCACTCTGCTACAGTATCCAGATGGCAAGTGCTCAGTCGGTCCATTTGACTGATCCTCATGATGAACAGAACAACCAGTGCCAAGGCAAGTGTCCTGGTGGAGGAGGGTAAACACCAGCCGAGGGGATTTTTCACAACCTGGCAACCCAAAAGTTGGTCTAATTAATGGCTCATAACTGATATATGAAGCATGAATTATTCATTAAGCATTAATATAGACCTAAGTGTTTCCCAGTGGACAATGACACGCCCCCTTAATTGTTGGACAGAAGCACACTGGGCCTTAAATTGCGTAGTGTGTAGCCACCTGTGTGTTTCATTGTAGCTGTTTACAATGAAAGGTAAACCAAAAAGTATGTTATGGCAGTGTTTGCACTTCTAAATCTCCCTAGTCTCACTTTCCCCTCATGTTTCCTCATGTCATAAACGTTATGTGTGCGTGATGTCGTCTTTAGTTGTGATATTTTTATGTAATTGTGTTGGGTCCCCAAAATAAGACTCTGTGTCTCTGTGTTTTTTCTATTTACCCTTTTTCGTGTGTGCATGTGCGTGTTTGCACAACAAAAAGTCCAAGCTCATCGTCTGCTCCATTAGAGGTCTTGAGTTGTTGAATAGTTTGCTTCATGTCACTGCATGAACATATTTTCTTTGTTGTAGTCAAACTGTACTTACAGTGGTGTATAGAGATGTGGATTTGTTCATATTATGACACATGGTCTTGGACCAAGTGAACAAACTGAGACAGAGAGTATAGTAGACCTTGGTATGAAGAACATTAGAGAGTCTAGTTTTGTTCTTAAAGCAACATTAAAACACACACTTATTATTACAAATTATTTTTTTCATGGGGAATCAAAATTCAGCAAGCATAATGTCAGTCCTATCAATGAGGAATTTGTTAATTCCAATGCATTTAATGTCCAAATGCAGACAGGAAATAAAACTTCCTTCGTTGGGTTGGTGACCTCTGGTCTAAACCCTGAGCTCGGCCTGAATGGAAGTCAATATTTTCATGTATTTAGAGCTTGTGGGGTAGGAAGGGCCTTCTGAAACTTTCTAGGTGGTGCTGTAGGGCCATGTTGCCAAGCCCATATGTGAGGTTATAGAGTTCTCCACTGTTCAATGCTTCCGACGGAATAGAAAGCAGTAAATCACCACATTTTAGTGTCTGGATTCAGCAACAGTTTCTGCTCTACAGTCAAAGTCATACTTAAATTACAGATTATTCATCAAATTGATTTTGCCTCCTCATTTCAACACTAACACTGGTCAGTTCAGAATCTCTCTGAGCCTCAGATGGTGCTTTTTCTGAAGTGGGAACTGGGAGGAAATTGTTCTGATTATTTATTTTTTAGAGGAAATAGAAAGACAGAATTGGTTGGCGTGTGTCTCTGTGGGCTGCTGCCCAGCATTTCACAACTCTTATTTAACAATTTCACACGTTTAGAACTTGAATAAAGGCACATACAATACAATTTACCATTGAAAATTGGGACTATGCGGTGCTGAGGAATGGCTGAGAGAGCCACAGACCTCTTTTCAGAAATAGCTGCTGAGTTGGGATGAGACCTGGTGATTGATGCACAGCCAGGATTTCACCAAACCTTATCATTTTAGCTGCAGCTTCGCTCATCTGTGACATCCAATCTGAGCAGTGGCATTTACTGTTGGCTAATTTACCTAAATGTCAGGTGTGAGTATATAGGTGGGTGGACCGTCTCATTTACCTCGGGATGTTTAATTAATGCTTGATGGTTTTGCAGCCTGCACCTGCTGCCTCCTCCCAGTGTTACAGTGAGTCCACCAGCAATATTAGAAAGAATTTCCAGGAATATTAATTCAGATCGCCGTCCGTTTCCTCCCCCAGCATCCACTTGTTTCCTGGACACTGCATAAGCTGATTCATGCTCAGTTGCACTGTGCTGTTCAGTGATGTGGAAATGCTCCTGTGCTGAGGGTAATGTGAACGAGGTCAGGGGTCAGGGGAGTAATTCCTCAGCTGTTTTCTCTTCTTCACTTCCAATTTGTTACACATCTGAACCAGGGTGGGCTTCAGGGAGGCAGTGACCCAACACTGATCCTGTATCGGTGATCTGCAAATGTTAAACGTGAGGAAATACTCTTTTTACAGGCAAAGTTTGCTATCATCACACGTTGTGCAGGTTGCACTGCCTGATGACGTAACCCATGGTTCCTTCGTTCTGGATCAGTCAGGTCATTTGATCAAACAACTGGAATCTTCAATTTGGAGCAGGTTGTACAGTTCCCTATGATACATAAAACTTGTAATACTAGGCTTTTTCTGCACTTTAATGTCATACTGATGCATCTCTGAACAGTTTCACTTTAGTTCTTGCTATTTATTTGCAGTAGATGGCTATGTAGGCCAAAACTTTCCAATCATTGCAAAGTTGTTGAGTCACTTCTGGAAATGTAGGAAGTCCAGGTCCGGCTGAGTGAAATTGATCAATCAGCCAATATTACTCATGTTTCCATAAATACATAAAACATATTTTTAGGCCTTTTGCGCCTTTATTAAGATACGACAGTGTGAGAGACAGAAGATCAGAGAAAATGATGGGGATGACGTGCAGCGAAGGGCCACAAATTGGATTCAAACCCAAGCTGCTGCGATTAGGACGTTTTCCACATGGCTGTGCTCTAATGGGGTGAGAGCACCCAAACCACCCAAAACACATCTTCCTGTGACGATCTCTCAAGATTGGTTCAAACACTACTGACAAATTAAGGTACAACATTTAACTGTTAAACAATAAATAACTTTTATTATTTGAAATTGCTTCAATGCAGCTTAACCCTTAGAAAATGTATATAAAACAAATAAAAGTGATAGTAATATGAATTAAACTATAGAAATGAGAGAAACAATCATTTGCTCTTGTTGACCAATCAGACAGTTAAATTGCTTTAGCCTGACAAGGAGGAGCAGACTGAACCACCTGCACATGTCATAATAAAGATAGAGGTAAGAATATGAGACACAAAATGAAATAGACAACTTGAGTTTTGTAGACCTTTACACTACACACACACACTCTATAACCTCTGCAGAGCACAGCCCTTTTCCTGCCCCACATTTATCTATGGGAGGGAGAAACAGGAAGTGTGTGTGAGAATGTGTCTGAGACACAGAAAGTGGTAGCTTTGGAGTTTGTCATCAGCAATTATCAAAGTCAAACTAGGGGACATCTGAGTCCAATCACTCTATCAGCCCTGAAGGGCTGATACAGTGGGCGAAACAGAGAGAGAGAGGAAGCGGGAGAGCAAATGAGAGAAGTAAAGAGGGTGGCAAGCAATGAAAGAAAGAGTAGATAAACAAACAGACGATGATGAGGGAAGGAGGGAAGAAGGGAGGGGTGGATGGTAATCTGCCGTGCTCCCAAACTCTCCGTCCTCTCCCCGCTGCTCGGTGACCTTATCCAGCTGTGGCTCACATCTGCTGGGAAATGGAGCTGCTCTTTAGTCTAGTCAGGCGCCCTCCCTGTGCGCCCGCTGCCCTCTCAGACGGGGACCCGTGGCATAGTGGGTTCGATACTGGCTTTCAGCTCTGAGCTTCTTACCTCTATCTTTCTTCCAAAAAGCAGATGGCGTCCACCCGCTGTGCTTTTTCCTCGTCTCGGACAGACTGGAGGCAGGTCCCCGTGGAGGGATGATTTTTTTGAGTTTGTTCTTTTAAAGGAAAACATTTGACTGCCAATCATGAACCTCCATGACTGAGTGAGTGAGTGAAGTCCACTACTGACACACACCTCTGTCACATCTCCAGGCCTGGAGGTGTGACGTCCAATGGCATCCCCCCAATAATACACACCTGTTTATGAAACTGGTGCAGCAAGGGGCAAGATGGCGGCTCACCATACTGGAGCAGTAGCGTCACTCTGTGTTACCACAGAGATCCTCTATGCCAAGATGAGTTACTCGGGTGCAATAAAAGAGGGAAGTTACCTGACCCGAAGATTTCTTGTTGAGGGAGAGGGGTCACTCTGAGGGTTTTTTATGCACAAAGTTGAACTAAACTTTCTGTTGACTGAATTGAACTGCTTTTGTTATTACTGATGTGAGACATTTTGCTTGAAAGTCACAATTTTGTTTGAGATTTGTGCTTGGACTTTAATATACATGGGGGTAACTGTGTCACATTGTCAGCTGTGTCTTGCTTATCTCTCATGCACAGTCTTGGTGGTTTAATTGAGAGGTCACAAGTACCTGAGTTGTGCATCCTTGTGTGGTTGTTGTTGCAGGGAGCAACAGGTGGCTGGTGAGGAGAGGAGAGGAAAGGGCTCTGTGTAACCAGATGTGTCCCCCAGCAGTCTAAGCCTATAGCAGCGTAGCTATAAAATGGTTCAGAGCTACCTGAACCAGCCCTAACTAAAAGCCCTGTCATGAAATGTCTTAAGTCTAGACTTAATTGTAGTTAGAGTGTCTGCCTCTCTGACCCATGGAGAGAGCTGGTTCCACAGTAAAGGAGCTCGGTAACTGAAGGCTCTACCTCCCAGTCTGTTTCTAGAGATACTGGGAGTCACTAACAGACCTGCATTCTGGGAGCGAAGTGCTCTGGTAGGACAGTAAATAAGGATTAGTTCTTTCAGATAGGATGGAGCTTTATCATTAAGAGCCTTATACATGTAAGTCAGCAGGACTTCTATAATTAAAAAGCTCTGGACTAATTGTGAGTTGCGATAGTTAACTACATGACTTGTGTTACAAGTGACAACGGAGGCTCTCTGTCTTCCACCTGTACTGGCGTCTCACGGCTGAAAACCAAGTGTCCCAGCTCTCTTCTCTGCACCCCGCAACACAAACAGGCTCCGTAAATGGCAATCTTTTGTTTATGACGGTTAAAGCTACACAAGTTCACATCGTAACATTCCATGCATTGACAGCTTAGCTGTAAACAAGCGCACATGGTTGCGAGAAGCCTTAAGGGCCTTTCACACCGAATGCACGCTGCGCCCACCGCGGGGTACGGCGCAAGGCACAGAGCAGGGCGGCAGCGTGCACATACCTGGCGTGAGTTGCTCAGCGACTGAACAAACAAGACAGGATTTGGGTTGGTATATGCAATGGATCTATTATAAGACCATGGTAAATGTTCGCCAGGAGCTACAAAATGACCGCTTCCAGGTGTACCTTAGCGTCAGGCTGAGCAGGGAGCAGTTTAACAGCCTGTTAGGGAGAGTTGGCACTCACTTTATGCATCCCGTCACGTTAACTGAATGTCTGGTCATTTATTTTCTCTCTGCAAACGGTTGATTTTTTTTTCAGACTCTACTACATCCTTTCCTATTGGATGCGCTGAGATGTCGTCACACAGATGTGTGACGGAGTGTGTTTGAGGTCACTTTTCCTTTGTTGTTTTATGACGGTGCATGCATGTTTAGGTTGGATCAGAGACATTCTTGGAGGCTACAGTGAGGCCTAGCTCTCCTGCGATGGGGTGTGGTCTCTTTGCCAGCAGCGGACACGCCCCCACTGTCCGGAGGCAGAGAAAACTGCTCTTTTATTGACAACTTTGATACATAATTTTATACACTGTACTTGACAGTTTTTTTAGTCCTTCAAATTTGACAGATTGATGAATAATACGTTTTCCTGTGGTATTCTAAACTAAAAACACATAGCCTATTTATTTTTGGTTTACCTGGTATTTAATATGTTGCAGTTTTTCTCTGAAATATCGTCGCTTCTTGAAGAAGCCTTTGGGCATACCCGGTGCTGTCAGTTAAGATCAAACATGTTTAATTAGCATTTAACCTGTTTGCCTGCATGATGAAAGCATCAGCAAATTGGACTGGCGGTAACACGCAGCACTCACAGGCCTTTATTAGCAGTTCGATTTAGTTTCCTCACAAATGACTGCTGCAGGACAAGAGACATGTCCGATTCCTGACTGCAACTGCTGCAGTCAGGAAGCAGAGCGAGGAAGAGGAAGAGGAAGAGGAAGAGGAAGAGGAAGTTTTCTGCCTCAAGATCACACATCATGCTCTCCCTCACACATGGGCTTCATCTCTGCTGGTGGCATTTTGTGAGTGGTAATGGAGAGATGGTGTTCAGGGGTGTGTGTGTGGTGCTAATGGCTTGTAAGAGCACAATATAAAATTGTGTTGCGCTCCATTGCTGCCATGTCCTTTGCACATGAACCCGTGTTCTGACGTTTTAGAGATGATTTTATGTGTTCAATCCCAGCAGGTGACAAAGTCCTGACATGCACAAACGTCTCATTCAGGATTAGATCATAAACTGAATTTCATTAGGGAAATTAATGAATTTGAATGTTAATGGTGCAATAATATCTACTGCATTGAAGACCTTCCCTCTGTTGATGATGGTTTTACCATCTTTCATTCTAGTTCAGAGCTTCAACATAGCTCACAGTCAGTGATGGTGTAGAGAACATTTTAGTGACTCAAGACCATCTTGTGAGGCATCAGCCTTCAGTAGCTGTATCTCCACCTCAGGTTCTTGTTCTGCTCAAGTCAAGACCTGGTAATGGTACTGAGGAGCTGTTTAACAAGTGACCGGTTGTGGTATTTGTGTGATGCAAAAACAAAGTTGTTTAATTTTTCTTTTTCTTCTTAATGAGAAGAGGAGGGTCTTTAAGTTCTGAAGTTCTTGACTTGTTCTGATGCTGTAATGACAGGAAAGTTTCTGACCAATGACCTCAGACCTCATGTGTACATGTTATGAATGCTTTTGTTTAGTTTTGGTTCTAGCTCCTTCTCTGACTCTGTGACCCTGAAACAATATGGCAACTTGTCATTTCTTTAAGTTCTCTATTCATTGCCAAAGAATTTATCAGTAATATAGTTAAAATAGCTTTTGGAAGGGAATTGTTTTGCCTTTATAGGAGAGTGTAGGCTAGATTTAGGAAAGCAGGGAGAGATATGTGGGAATGACATGCGTCAAAGATGGTCTCAGTCACGAGTCAAACTGCTGATCAGCACTTCAGGCATATGCCAACATGGGACGTGCTCCCTAACCACTGGACCACTGAGCATCCCTTATCAATAATACATTTAAAATGGGAAAATGTCAGTAACTGCAAATCGATTTGTGAACCTTCTTTCTCTTCCAGTTTTTCAATGCTCTGAGTAATTAAAGTTAAAATGGAGCCTTGTTTTTTTTTGTAAATTGCCTATTCATTATTTCAGTATTTATCAGTAATACAGTTAAAATAGAAAAACGCATGAATGTGTTGCGTTGAATATCGCTCCAAGTAGTGCTCCTAAAAGTTTCAGCAAGGAGCAGCAGTGGAAAAAGTCAGATGGTCCATGGACACAGTTGTCGTGGTGACAAACATGGCTAAGCCACGCCCCCAAAGACGATGAGCCAATCACAGTGCGCATAGCTAGCCCATACACTCGGACATTCTCTGCTTCCACGTCCATTGAAATGCATTGCAGTTAGTCAGTTTTCATTCATTTTTATATGTTTTTTCTTGACATTTTTAGTTTTAAATGGTGTGCATGAGGTACATGCAACTCTGACACTAGGCATCCCAAGAGCTGGGTGACGGGGTGTTTTTTTTTTTTTTAGCATTTCCCAAGCCACATCTCAACCGAGAGTTCAGTGTCTGCTCTGGATAAAGTTATTCAGTAGACCACACCACCAACTAAACGTGGATAAACTTAACAAGGATACATCTGTTAAGTTAAGTCAACAATGTATTTGAGGCAACATATTGTCAGAGATGTTAGCCAGCATCACAACTAAGCCCGCTAAGCCCGCTAGCTTAATGCTAACGTATAGTGTAAAACTCCATAGACAGGATAACAGAAATTAAATTAATTAAATTAAAGCTAAGTTAAGTTTTGGTGACTTCGAGATGATATTTAATGTTTCTGTCAACCATCAATTGCCTCCTGTGAAATGTCTCCTACTGTGACAGTTGCCATAGCGCCTGTCACCGAATGTTAACTGTTTGTCAGAGTGAGTGGATGGGGCGGGGCTTAGCCATAGGTCAATTACAGTGCTAGAGGTGATTATGTTGATAGTTTAAGCTTCTTGTAGCTTGTTAAAACCAGTGCTGTGCTGAAAATTCATCCCATCATGTTCTTTCTATATACACCACCTCCTATCTACCACAGTTTCCTGTGCCTTGGCATTTCCCTCACATTTCACAGTGAGGCAATTACATGATGCAAATACGCTGAATGGCCATAATTTGTATTAAAATGGAGTATGCTATTTGCACAGTGAGGGATATAGAGTGATTTTAAATGGGTTGTTCAGGTTACTCTTTGTCCTGCTGTCACTAACTGAAAAAAACAACAGTGACAGAAGAACTGCGTTGTGTTCATTTTCAGGTCCCCCCCAGAGAAACGTGTGACAGGCTGATTAGATTTCTACAGATTTTCCATCAATATTAATACACCTGCTTTCTCTTTTGACTGGAGTTATGCAGGGGGCGAGGTGTGCAGAGCGGTTGTTGTGTGATGTGTTTGTCCAGCAGTGCTTTTTAACCTTTTTGTTTCTGCTACATGTGCAACTGTTAACCATCATTTATTGATGCAAAGCAGCACATTTGTGTGTTTGTGAGTCTAGATGCATTCCTCCGTGTGCTCTATTTCCTCCTCCAGATTCTCCAATCATGAAGCTTTAGGCTTCCACTCAGGACACCGAGGTCACAAAAGCATGAAATCCTAGTTTGATTATAAATACGTCTCCACGCGCAGAACCAGTGTAATGGGTATGCAGTCGCCATGGATACCTACTACAGTATATCATGGGCTCCATTACGGGGAAGCCCATTTGGTGCCTCCTGAGGAGCTGGTGAATCAGATGCTTCAGTCTGTCATCTGCATTTTTCACATGCATCGTGTGTGATTTGGGTAAACGCTCGTCTTTGTGTTTGTGGAGGTTTGAGAAACAAAAGAGAGATTTGCAAGTAGGTGGAGTACTTTTCATTGTTCAGACACTGTGGGTGTCAGCGCTGCTTAAAGGGTTTCTCCACCCAGTTTTACATCTGTCTGCTTGTCACTGCTCAGCTGTACAAGTCGTCTGTTGTCTTCAGTGGGGGCTGCTTTCACAAAGACTTTGTGACTTAAATACAACAACTAATCAAACTATAGATGGAGTTTAAATCCATCTGTTGCTCAAGTCTGTTTGTGGCACAATGAATTCTGGGTAAATTTTGATTATTTTCAATATAAAAAGTAGGGGTAGTGGAAGAGAACAGTACTGCATGATATTGTAATGTTTTGTGTGTCAATAATCTATCAATACATTGACACCATGACCTTTTATTATGTAAATCACAAATTTAACTAATACTACAATTATATAAGATTAAGTCAGCCATAACCAGTCAACCAAAATGTATTTTTATATAAGAGAGGGACGAGTCTCACCTCCCTAAGCTCAATACGCTTTGTCGACACAGTCACAAGCCAAAATGTTATAACTTCAGTAACATGTTTGCCTCTCTCATGGCCCTAATGCACTGCTGTACAGTGGGCATTTGTACCAAGTGTGAAGGGATCCCCTAAAAGGTTCTCAGTATCGCGTTGTGTGTGTGTTTTTCTGTGGTCACTGTCACCTTGAACTTTGACCCTATAGCCCCTTAAGATCTAATCTCATCTCATTGAAGAGTTGTAACAAAGGAAGCTACAGACAGACAGACAGGAAACAACATGTCTGTGCTGATTTTTTCCGGTGCATAAATATGAACATGACTGGTGGAGGACAATGTCCTGGGGAACTGGAGCAAGTTTTTCAGAGGAAGATGTTTCTTATTGTCAGAGCGTCTTGTGTTGGCGCCTGCATCGATGGGCTGGACCAATTAAAATGAGCGGGAGGGCTGCGGTTATTCATGCAGCTGTGAGTCACGGGGGTTTGTGCCTCTGTTGCTTTGATTCTCATGTTTCTGGTTTTAATCCCTCTCTCAAAGCAGAAACTGAAACGTTTCCTCCACTGGTGGCCACACAGAAAAAAAAAGAATCACAGATGAAAAAAGAAGCAAAGTATTTGTCTGTGATTTTTGCCAATAATTATTTGAAATGTGACGCTGTGCCCTGCACTTGATAAAACTCTTTGAATAAGCTCACACTGGCAATCTTAGATCCAGTCTGTCAGAGTGTAGGTGTCCAAGTCAGAGGTTTTCTCTGCTCATTTTTATGTTTCTCATAAAGAAATCTCATCTCATAAAGAAAAAGGCGCTCAAGGCCACTTCAGATCCACTCAGGCTTCTGTTCAGTTGGTGAGGTTACTACACGTCTTTTAGTAGAATCATGAGAGCGTCACTTGCTGTGAAACTGACAGTAGGTAATTTTAAGACATGACACAGATTTGGAGGAGCATGGACAGTCATCAGTCCATCATGTCACATCTGCATCTAAAAACCGAACAGATGTTACCTGAATGAGAGAAGAGGCATTACAATGTGAGGGTGTGACTGCTTATGTGGTAGCAATATGTTTAGATCAGGATTTGGTACAAACCTTGGGAAGTCAAGGAAATAACGAGAAGTAAATGTGACCCAGGAGTGTTTGACAGGTGAAGTGTAAGACACAGCACAGAGATGCTCACAGAGTGTCAGGTAATATTTCTACAGTGTAGAAATATTGAATATAATGAGTGAATTTACAGAATCAGTTGCCACAGATGACAGCTTCCCTCACTGATGTAGTTTTATTTCTGAGATGATTTCTCTCTGAGGTCTGTTTATAGTACCTCACAGGTGAAATAAACACTCTCTGATCATCCACACAGCTCCGTGTGAGCAGCTGTTGCTATGGCTCTGTTGTGGTTTCATTTGTATGTATGTATCTATACAGTAATTTGTTTTCACTATCACCTGTCTACTACACTCCATATCAACTCCGAACTGCAGCATCTACACGGCCGACAGGTAAAGAGCAGTTTGTTTATGAGCCCGAATGAGAGAAAACAGTCAAATGGTCTGATAACGATTTGTAATCACAACCTAAACAAACAAGTTTGATAAGAGACTCTGACCTTACCAAGAACGTTTCACAGAAGCAGAAATCTCTGATCTCTGTTTGTACATTGACCTCACACATGACTTTGTGGTTTCTTGTTTCTTATCAGGTGAGAGAAAACACAGTTTTCACAGAAAACTGATTTAGTTTTATTTAGCTTTACCTTTATCCCCCCCCATGTTTGAAAAGGACTGTGTGTTTATGTAATCGTCACAACTTTAATTTCACTCACTGATTTTAGTGTTCATTCATGTGTACACATCAGGCATGCTGTATGTGTGTGTGCTGTGTCATTCATGATGCTCCTCGTCTTTGGCCCAGTCCCAATCCAGTCTCTACCCCCCGGCCTCCACCTCTCAATTTTCAGAACAACACGATACTGTCACCATTAATAAGGATTTCAAAATCACAATAGCCATTTTATGCTACATTCAATCTGGTGTCCACATAACAAAGTTTTCAGAACCTGTGTTGTTTGGTACAGTCACTAATGTTACATTGGTGCTGATTTGAGGACAGCCCCACATTTTTCACATGAAGGAATGAAGGAGAAACAGGATCAGGTCTTTCACTCCCATTTTCACTCTAACACACATAACGCACACCAAGGTTATAATAGTTTTAGATTTTTAATTATAGTTTAGTTTTATTTAGTTTTGACTTTTTTTTCTCTGATTCAGTTAGTTTTAATTAGTTTTTAGAGTTTTAGTTTTTTTCTATCCGCTTAGTTTTAGTTTAGTTTTTATTAGTTTTAGTTTTTTCATACTTTGGGTTATTTGTAAGTTGAAGGATTCAAAAACATCAGAGCAAGTATTGTGTAATAAAACTCAAATGTGTTCAGTTACCGCAGTTTTTTTTGACATAGCCCACCAGTGAAAGTAGCCTACCTCACATGTTGTATTATTTAACATCAAGTAGAATAAAGTGAACACAGCAAATGTTTTGGACTTTCATCTGGTAGTGCACAGAGCCAGACAGCTGATAATATATAGGTAACTTCTCCACCTCAGCTTGATGCTGATGTGCTTTAGCCAGGCTAGCACTGCCTAATGCTCCCAGCCAATTTCATTTGCCTCCACTATATACAGTAGTCAGGAAACTAGTGATGCGTTTCCGTTTGCTCCGTCCGCTGTGGCAGACGGACCAATCAGCGAACAGATGGGGAACTGGCGATGACGTTGAACTCAAGCGCTCAAGCTTACATTTCCGGTGTAGTTCGAAAGCAGCGGTAAACAGTTGAAGAGATGGATGTCGGCGAAGCGATACGCTCTGTGTTGGAAACTATTCCTAATATTGAGCAAATAAAGCCAGAACAAGAAGCATGTTTAAGGAATTTTATAGAGGGCAAAGACGTGACGCATAGCACACGTCACCACCAAGCAGCAGCGATTAGTTGAAGCAAACAGAAGCAACCGCCTCCCGGAAGCAAACGAATCCCTGTGGCTCGTGTGCAGACGCTCTATGAAATGGAATGAAATAAGCGGCTGATGCATCAGGCTAGATGTGCTTAGCTTTTCTATGTTAACCTTACAATGCCTTCTGTCCATAAGAACTGGTTCAGGATCAGGCATTTGTATTCGAATAAAATTCAAAGTAGGTATAATAATATAAAATCTCCCTCACTCACACACTGCCTCTGTCTTTCCTGTTCGCTCCCAAGGAGTGTGGTTTAATCGATACGAGGACCGTGAGGTCCCGTGTGAGCTGACACCACACAAATAGCCTGAATCGATTTCATATCAATCCGAAATTGACAGACGAAAACGAAGGGAATTTTATCTATAATTTCAGTACGTTTTAGTTAGTTTTGCAAACACACAATACAGTTTCAGTTAGTTATCGTTTTTTCATTTGATTATAGTTTTTATTTATTTCAGTTAACGAAAATGCTTTTTCAATTTTAGTTTTCGTCATTTCGTTTGGTTTCGTTAACGATAATAACCTTGACGCACACACATGCACACACGCACGCACCGCACACTGACAGCTCATCTGAAGCAGTTGGCCCTGTGTTGTTTAAGTGTTGTGGTGCCTTGAGACAACAAGGAGGACACTCGACTGTGGAAAGAGCAGAATTGCTGATTGTTATTCCATCTTTGATCCTCTGATGTTTACTTGTTTGCTTTACCCTCCCTCCCCTCCCCCCCTTCCTCCCATCGTTGCCTGTCCTCAGAGATTCGACGAGTGCACAGGCAGTCGCATCAACAGCAACATTACTGTGTACTCAGGTTCTGTTGAACATAAATCTTGAATGCAGTTATTGCACAGGAAGCTCATTAATTATGCATCAGCTCTAATTCTAGGTCAAATCCTCTGTGCATTACTCGACATCGTGTAAGTTGTCGTGCCTTAGGTGATCATGTAATCTTGTTTTGAAAAGTGCAATTTTTACAACTCTGAGACAGAAAACAGAGTCATCCTCATGAACTCTTCCAAAAACATTAAACCTGCCAGATCCAGTATTAACACATCTAGGTCAACAAAAACAAGTCAGATGTATTGATTTATTGATATTTTTATATCTGTGAATCTCCTCGCATAGCAGATAAAATAACCAGTGGCAGAAATCAAAATGTACACTTCTCCTCCCCACCTCTCTCCCTGAAGAGAAGTGGGGAGGAGAAGTGTTGTAGGTGGATGGGTTGATGTGATTAATGCTGATGCTTTGTGTTTAACATGTTGCATAATCATAAATGGGATTTGCATGTAGCAAACACTCACTCTCAGTTTAGGAGTCTCAGATAAGTCAAACCATATTCCACTCTGCAAGAAATTATGTTTATATACAACTAAACTGCACACATAGTTCAGGAATCATGAGCTGTGGCTGCTTCATGTTCACAGGAAATTAAACTTTTCAATGAAGGAAGCTGCATATTGAATAATGAGCTCAGACTGCAAACTGTCTGAGTTTTATTTAGAAATTATGTCCTTGCATTGGTTGATCCCCTAGAGAAAAATTAATGTTAATGTTGTGCTCATTCAGTTTGTGGTTCTCTCATTTATATACCAGTACAGTAGGTTTTCTTGCCACAATACTTTGGGGGCTTGTGAAAACCAACTTTATTATCACTGGCGTTTGTTTTTTCTAAATGCTTTTTTTTTTTTTTTTAGATTTTCCAGGAGTTTAAACACTGCTACACTAAGGCCATTTTGATTAATCAAAGTTTATCAGAAAGTCGTCTGGTGTGTAGCAGCCTCAGTCTAGATGGACATCACATTAAACTCCTGACACCCAGCTGGTGCCCTCTGGTCCAGGAGGTGTTAGGGGGTCAGGGGAATGGGCTGTGGTCAAACACATGACCGTTGCACTATAAGACCACAAATCCTGTCTGTGGTTCAGGATCAGTGAAATAACTTTTTCTATGAAACTAGACTGACCTTTTTCTGAGCTGATCCAGGGGCTGCAGTAGCTGCAGTTGTAGGTTTTTCTGTGAGAGCAGATATCAACCTGGAAAACAAACATACTGTCTATGATATTTTACTGATTCAGTGTAAACTTATTTGTAACGTGCCAGATGCAGATAAGGTTCCACATACAGACCCTGATCCAGCTGCTCCTGATGCAGTTTAGTTGTATTTAACATAATTTCTTGTGGTTGTGGTGGAATTCTCACTGTAAACATGAAATATTAAAGCTGATGTGATGTTTTACTGTAGAAATATGCAGAAGATTGAATTTACTGTAGACATCTCTGTTTCCTCCCTCCCTCTTCTCTTCTCTTCTCTTCTCTTCTCTTCTCTTCTCTTCTCTTCTCTTCTCTTCTCTTCTCTTCTCTTCTCTTCTCTTCTCTTCTCTTCTCTTCTCTTCTCCCCCTCCCCACTCAGGGAGCCTGGGTGCAACTGTGGGACCTCCTCCTGCAGAGAGCTTCTCTCCTCTGGATGTTATGGCTGAAATGGTACGTAGGCTCAGTCAAAGGCTAAAAATACAGTTGAGCGCTGGAAGTTTGAATAAGAGCCGCAAAGAGAGATCCATGTATGTCCTGTTTGTTATGCATCACCTCAGGCTGGTCCAGCATGAAACCGGACGCACAGCGAGTACGGAGGCAGATGGCTCTCCTGTGGTGGATTCAGTTTGGGTTTGACTGTTTTCCACTCTGACTGTAGCTCTTTTTTTGTGGAATATTGATGGTAGTTTGACAGTCACCACCTGCTTTGAAAGGCAGAGAGCATCAAGATCAGAGGACTCAGAGAACCAGACTCGGAGAAGGAGACTGTCGTGACCAGAACCAGAGACCAGAAGATGGGTCAGAGTGATACGCACAGTTAGCATCTTTTAGAACAGTTAGTGTGGTTAGCATCTTTAAGTTGTTTACTGTATGTTGTTTGTTAGTTTCTTGGTTGACTAATTCCGATGAGATTTTGGGTGTATTTAGCCCCGCCTCCTGTTTCCACAAGTTGACAGGATTGGTTTCTGTGGTTTGCTGTCTGCACTTATTGGACTGCCATTGGTGCGCATTTCAGTCATCATATAGTTTCCTGGTATAAAAAAAAGTAATTGATGGTAATGAGGTGAAACACAGTTTCAACTCTGGGGTGTGAACAGGTCAGACAGAAGGTGGTTTCCATTAGGGCTGGCTAATTAACAACATGATCAAAATCGCATTACGGCTATGTGCATTGTGCAATAACCACGTTGCAAGAGTTGCAATTTTCTTTGATTTGAAATGTTGTTGTGCATTATCAGCACCATAAGTGTTGTGATCACTCACATTGAAATCACATTCACGATAACTGCTCACATAACTGCAATATGATTTTGCATTTCGTGCAGCCCTAGTCTCCATTAACCTGCACATGAATTTCTGTAAATATAAACATTAATCTGTAATTCACATTTTTAGTTGAAGCCTTCCAAAAAGGAGGCAATTGTATTTTGACAGCTTTTCTGTAAAAAAAAAAAGAAAGAAAAAAAGATTTTATTTATTAGTTATTTTATGTAGAAGTGCAAGAGGCTCGTTAAGATCCTACAGCCTCTTGCACTGAAAAACTGTTGCCCTGTGGGCCGCCACCAGAGAGGTGGATGCAGCTTCTCAGTCTGCAGAGGTGAGGCTGTAAGCACTGGGAAGGTGAGACACCAAGGGTCTCTGCTTTACAACCAGCAGGTAGCAGCGACTCTGAGGTTGTAAATGGCAGAAGCATTTAAATCTGTTTGTGTTGTTTATACACTGGTAATAAATGAGAGATGTGAATTTGATTGAGCCTTGTGATTACAGCAGTGGTTATATAATGTGGTTATAGCACAGAAATCAGCTCGCCAGCCTTGTGATTGTGTGTGTGTGTGTGTGTACGCGTGCAGTGTTTATTCGCTCTGTTCATCTTGCAGCCTTTAAATCTGTGTCATTCATCTCATGCAGTTTCATTGATTGTCCCCCCGTCGCTCTGCCTGGCAGCGACTGGCCGCTTTCCTCCTCTTGTCTCCTTGCTTTGCACAGCAGCAGCAGCAGAAAGTCGGAGTTTCAGCACATTTATTTTTCTGAGTTGCTGCCAGTTCCTACCTCATCCTTTCCTCCGCATTCTGTTTTATTGTATGTTTCTTTTTTTTGAGCTGTTATTTCAAAACGTTGCCATGGGATGTGCAATGAGAGAGATTACCTATTGTAGCAGTTTCATTGTGAGTGTGATGAGTTGGTTTTTCTTTTTTAATTGGTCTCATTTAGTCTGGATCCAGATGGCTGCTAATACAAGGGAAACGAGGCTGGAAAGTCTGCGAGGCAGATGACAATATGAGCGCCTGGAGATAAAAAGTGGGACATGGGAAAAACACCAAAGGTCCGAGTGTGTGTGTGTGTGTGTGTGAGTGTGTGTCCAAGTTTTTCACTTAGCCAGTGCGTTTGCAGCCAAGTGAGCAAATTTGGCAAAGAAAACATACGGAGTGGAGAGTAAATGACAGGGAGCTGCAGAGAGGATGTGAAGGTGCTGGTCCTCCTGAGTCATGGTCCTGTGAGCCTGAGGGGCCACCGTCTTCCAAACTGCAGCTGGTGCAGTTCCTGATTAGGTGGTGAAAATGAAAAGCAGGGCGGCACGAGATAACCTTGAGCAAGGTTGCTAACCTTTTAAAGAAAGTTAATACTCAGCAGAGCTGAGGTGCCATTCACACCGACTCCATCGAGCCGGAGCTACGGCAGCAGCGACGTTATTGTGAGCCGACAGGAGGGAAAACACTGAGGTCAGCCAACGGCTTGTAGATCTGAGTCACCAGTGTTATCAACAACAGTGTCAACAAACTGTTGGCAGAGTGGCCGCCTTTGTTTTCTTTTCCAAGTATTGTTGACTGACTGCTTCTACTATTTCTTCCTTGTGTTTCTTGTTGCCGTGTTTCCTGATCTTTGTAATTACTCTAGAGAGCGTGGCGCTATAATAACAGATAAAACTGACAGCCTGAACTGTAATAAACCTTTATGACACAGCTCGTCTGAATCTATTTGGTGGAAGAAATGGAAAACATGAAGTTTTAAACGCAGCTTTGATTGTTACAATGACTGTACTGCAGAAGAGTAAAACTTCGTGTTTAGTTTGACAACTTGGATGAAACAGTCACTAATGTGGACTGGAGCTGTGTGTTTTGGCCGACCTATACCTGTCAGTCCTTGATTCTGCTGTATTATTAGCTGTGCTGGGGTGGTGGGAGCTGGCAGTGTCTTCCAGGGAGGGCAGCAGGTTACCAGTGATTTTCTGTGATGTGTCTATTATCCTCTGTAGTGCTGTCCAGTGCACCACGTTTAGATGCAGCACGACAGATGCTCTTGATGGCTACATGGTAAAAGGTTGTTATCCCTGAGATTTTTCCAGGTGTTTAGTTGCTGCTGTGTCTTTGTGTCTGGTTTCGGCAAAGCAGGAGAGGTCATCAGAAATCAGGAAGTTTAAGGCTACAACAGTGAATCAGTCCTCATAGACTCCCTGTTAAAACTTCACAGGGGAATAAAAATGTCTACAACCTGGTACAAAACAGTTTTGATCCCTACAGCAACTGCAAATTTTATTAAGGCTTGCAATTCTGCATAATTGAGGGTGTGGCCTTTTGACAGGTGGGTGAACATATGTTTGCCACAAATGTCTCAGAGACTATAGGGAGGCTATGAGACTATGTTTGGAGCTATATTCTCTGTGGAGAGGAGAAGGTCAGATTATGATCTACTTTTTTCTTTGGACACAACACACTGCAGAGCCTTTGTCTCATCACGGCTCCTGATGTCCACAGTGAGCCAGTGTGATATTACTGTGAGCACATTTCACCCACTTTTGAGTTTGGGAGTTCAGCCCACACAGTAGTGAACTTGTCAGGCTTCAAGTTATTCAAGCTAATCGATAAACGCCTGAACAAACCGTCTTCTTCATGGTTTACCTGCTGTTTCTCCTCGGCTCACTCTGCTGCCTTTTCACTTCCAGAGGTCACTAATGAGCAGACTTAATGAGATGTTGAAAATTGTGCATGCATTCAACTTGGTGTTCATTATCGACATCTTGTAATGTGAACCACCACTGTGTGCTGCTGTTGAAGCAGTACACAAGTATGCATCCACACCGACCCACTTTTCACACATATAGGGCACATTCATAATTCATGCTCTATATGTCCCTTCCTACATGTGTGTATGAGTGCATGTGGGTGATGGTGCTGTGGGTGTGGCTGCTCTTATTCAGAGAACTGTGAGGAAGATTCACGGAGGAAACATCCAGCTGATCGGCCACTGCTCCTGGTGTTTTCTCTTCTTAGTTTAACGCTGTATTTCCTGTTGATCTCATTCTTAGATGTCTCGTGGTGTAAATGTTCAGTCATCACTGTGAAAGGCTCTCTGGTGTTAATTTAAGCCCTGGTGGATCGGGAGACAGTGGTGGCAACAGTAACACTGAGTTGTACCTAAAGAAACGGGTGTAGTGTCTGTGACGTCACCCGCATGTCATGAATAATTGATCCATTAGATATTATTCAGCTATAGGGCTGTCACTTTTTATTCAACATTCGAATATTTGTTCCAGCGTGGGGTGAAAAGTTCATATTCGAACAGTAATGATGTGCTCGATATGTAGGCTGCAGCAAAGATACGCTATTCACCGTCTTTGGCTGCAGCGCCCAGCGCCTGCATAGCGCCGCGGACTGTCCACTGGACGCGGAAGCGCCGAGAAGCGGAGCCAGTTCACTTTCTGTGCCCATATTAACCGCTGGTGGTGTCGTGGCGCGCACCTCCGCAGCCGGCGCGCACCTCCGCAGCCGGCGCGCACCTCCGCAGCCGGGCTCGCACCCTGCAGTGATCGTTTTGGCGTCTGGTGTATTTTGTGCACGAGCCGCGAGTGAGCGCATCAAGCAGGAAGTCAAAACAACGAGAGAATCCAGTCAATTTTCAAAATAAAACACTGCGATTGTGTTTGTGCAGCGGCTGCGACGGTGGGGGAGTGGGTATTTTAATATATCCGAGTGAATTACGGGTCATTCAATATTCGTTCGAATCTCATTTTTCTAAAAAATGACAGCCCTATTCAGCTACACCGGGCAACTTGATTCTAATGGTACAGTATTACTGATATTCATTTATTATTTTAATACATACTTGAAGAAAGGAAAGAAGAGCCTGGAGCACACGAGTCACTGGTGATGCAACACTGTAGTTTAAAGGAATAATTGACCCAAAAATGAAAATTCACTCATTATTTACTCACCCTCATGTCGACTGAGGGCTGCAAGAGTTATCTGTGGCTTCTCTGAGTTACAGGGGGTCTCAGCGTAGCAGTGCATGTCCATAAAACGGTTGCAAAAAAACACACCAAAAAACAGCAGAAGCATCTCGAAGCTCCTCTTTCCGGTTTGTTAAATTTGGACGAACCGGGAAGAGGAGCTTCTGCTATAAAACAAGCTTGAAATACAGACTTAATTTTTTTCAGGACAATTTCGCATTTCGGGGCTTGACGGACATTACATACGAGCAGCATGGAGGTATTTGGATGTTTTTTGGTGGACACTGAAACTTCTCCCAGCTCATCAGGGTCACATGGTTCTGGTGCGGTACGAGGCATTTAAATATCCTCCATTTTTGAGGCCTGACCGACATTGGTTGAGGAGGAGGGGTATCCGTACCTATCATATGTCCGCATTACTAGCTCTCAAACCAATCAAAAGTGCTCATTCATTACAAGATAAAAAATATAGAAACATCAATAATTACAATATTTACACTTTTGTTTAGCTATAAATCGACATGAGCAAGTGGCACATAGCAAAAAACCCAAAACAAAACGAAAACAAAAATCCATCCATCCATCCATCCATCCATCCATCCATCCATCCATCCATCCATCCATCCATCCATCCATCCATCCATCCATCCATCCATCCATCCATCCATCCATCCATCCATCCATCCATCCATCCATCCATCCCATGTACCAGGCAGTAAACATGTTTTCAACATTGGAGTCTGTTCAGGCTGACTCACTGTTCGAGACCCACTCTAGTTGTCAGGAGAGGAACTGCAGCTTCTGGTGTTTTACTGTTGATGCATTGTGTTTTTTATCTTTCAAGGTTAATGCTTGAGTGTAACAGCACAGATGATGGCCAGACACAAAGAAGAACGGCACAGACTTCTGTATGAAATGACTGAAAGCTGTAACTGCATCATGTTGTCATTGTGTTTGAAGCTGTGGTGTTGTCCCTCACGTGTGTCGCTTTGGATAAAAGCACTTGTCAAATGAGTGAATGTAAATGTTGTTTGATGCTTCTCACTAACAGCATCGACAGCCTGCAGGTCCTTGTAGCCGCTGCTTCTTCCATTGCTCCCTTGCAAAGTTATAAATGATCCACTGACGACTTTAATGTTTTCAAATGGGTTTTTTTTTTCTGTTTTGTTTTTTTGACCTCAGTATTCATTTCCTGTGGCTTCTCAGAGAAACCTCTCCTCAGTGTTTGCTTTTAGCAGCAGCAGGACATGTTTGGTCTGCATTAGCAGTAACTTAGCACAGCTGTGATCCCACCATCAGAAAGCTCCCAGTCAACACAGAGGCTTCTGTCAGCCAGCGCCATGTACAAACTCTGTTGACTGTGTGCGTGCATCACTTACTAGAAATCCTCTGTGTGAGTGTGCAGTAATTTAAATCCCACTCAGGAACAATGAAGTGGAAATCAAACAGACTATGAGGAGGTAGTTTCAGAATTAATCATCATTTAATGGATACTGTATCATCCAATTATGTCAACCATCAACAATATCCAGAAGTGAGGCTACATTCATATTAAGTTTGTTTTTCAGTCGCATGTTTACTTCTGGTGTTCACACAACTCTGGAAAATAGAGTTTTGGAAACGCTGCTGACTCTGTTTTAGTTTGAAACTCTGATTGGTTCTGTTGTAGCATGGACGGGTGAAACGTAGACATATGGAATCAATGATGTAGAGTTGTCACTGCTCAGTGCACATGACTCAATGAGTATCCACAGGTGCATTTTCAGGTGTGATGGCATTCTGGAAAATTAAATTATGCTGTGGAAAATGTGACATGCAACAGGTCATAAGTCTGTGACCAGTCTATCACAGGGCCAACATATACAAATAATACTCACGTTACCTCTAATAACTAATAAGCCTTTATTCAGTGGGTTGTGCCGATTGGCGATCCAATCGTCTATCGGCGATTGGAAGGACGATCGGCGATGTTTTCTTGGCGATTTTACACACATACTCGCTACTTTTTTATTGATCCAATGCGCTGTCAAATCTGTTTTATGCCTTTATTCGACAGGATAGTAGAGAGAGTGACAGGAAATGGGAGGCAGAGATGGGGGGGGATGACACGCAGTATAGGGCCGTCCGACGCGGGATTCGAACCGGGGCCACCTGCAGCGAGGACTACAGCCTCGGCACATGGGGCGGGCGCTCCACCAACTGAGCCAAACACCGCCCCGTTTGTTTTGTTTTAATGAAGCCACGTCTCTGGCTGCTTCCAATGACGGTGTTTCACCAATCAAATGCAGCCACTGGCGATGTCCAATCAGATGGAGAGAGGTCGTCATATGACCGCACACAAAATCTCTGTGGTAAACAGAGTGGCCACTCCGCCTCAAATTTGAGGAAACACGTTTAGCCGGTGTTGTGGCTGTGACCAGGCTGCCGACGCCAGCCCTGTTATGTCACAGCCTGACGAGGTGTTCACTGATATGCCACAAATAAATTACGTCCGTAAGGGATAGATTTTTCGGCTTTCTGCAACACAATATCGTTCCGTTCATTGATCATAACGCTCTTTCTCTGTTATTAGCCCTCACACAGAGCGAGAGAGTGAGGCAGAGAAGCGCGCATGCATGACAGCAGTGCACGGTAAAAGCGAAACTCACACGCTGTCGCCGCCCCCGTCGACTGAACACGTGGAATGCTCCGGTCGCGGTCGCTGGCGATCGATTGGTCAATCTGCGATCTCCTGGGGGGGCGATTGGGACGATCTGAGAATGTCAAGATCGCCCAACACTAATGGGAGATTGGTGTTTTTCACATGTGCTGTAGCTTGACTGCAGAAAAAAGGCATTAAGTGTGTCTTGAGATAAATGAAGTTAAGTCACAGGTTGTCGGAGCTTAAGTGTAACTCTGAGGCATGGGACACGGATCCCAAATCCACATGACGGTAAATCAGACCCTGACAGAGCACAGCGAGCTCAAAGTGGTCACATAATGAGCTGGGGGTCCTTAAAGAAGCCAATTAGCCCTAATAAGCTACAGTTTCTGGCAACCCGAGGGACAGGCTGGAGCATGCTTATACAGTATATACAGCACACACACACACACACATGCGCGCTCATCCCTCCTCCTCATGCCTTCTCTCCATTTTCACTCCTGGCACCTTCTCATTTGTATAGCACAGCCACATACACAGTAATGCACACACTAGTGCACACTGTTTCCAATTGTCCCCAGGTTTCTGCCTTTGGGGGATTGTTATTTGGTCCCTGGTGTCCATGGTGACAGTTATTGATCAGAGGACGATGGCTGCTCCAGTTTGATCTCTAAATCAGGAGGATTCATTACACCACTGCTGCTCTTACTCAAGCTAATGTGAGAAGGGGAGGAGAGGGATAAGAGGGAGGAGGAGGAGAAAGGATGAACCTCACTCCCAGCCAGATGCTCCACAATCAGAGCTGTTTTTTTTATTTGAGAGGAAACTGTAACCTCACTACTACTACTACTACTACTACTACTACTACAGATACGTGACACCCCTCACACCAGTGGCGTCATTAGGCCTATTTTAGGGGGGCTGAAGCCCCCCTAAAATATTCTTAAGCCCCCCCAAATAATTTGGTGTTCTTTTATTATGTGACTTTTTTATATATATATATGTGACATATATTCTCCTTTTAAGAGCCCCAGCTGTCACCGCATTTGTCTCTTGTTATTTCTGATTTGTTTAATTTAATTAGTTTGTTGAGTGTGTGACCACCCCCTTCCCAGCTGTGAGTTGGTTTTCACTTGTTTACGCTCCGACAGTGACGAGCTGCAGGAGCTGGAGCTCTGATGTCAACAGAGGGAGAGAGTCAGTCCACCTGTAGCTAAAAGAGGACTAGCAGGTATCAGACAGTAAGCTACTACATCTCTAAATAGCAGTGTTGTCAAAATGACCGCGATAAAATTTGAATTAATGTGAAATATTAATTGCATTGTAAACGGATCAGTTTTAAAGCTAGAGCGAAGATACATATGAAACCAGGAGACGCTGGCTTCTGTTAGTACCAACCATGTAATGTTAGCTCGTCAGAAAACGGGCTAAATAATGCTCCAAAGTTCGGCTAGATTCTGGTGGGGAAAACTTTTAAACGGGGATCCTGAACACTCCTGTCATCAATTCTCTCTCTCTCTCTTGTGTGTCTGTATGTGTGTAATGTGTTACTGTAACATTCATCTGGTACTTTATAGCTTGGCTGTGTTAAAGAAAATAACATTTAGCAGTAAAAACTGATTATTTAATGGATTAATTTAAAATACTATCTGATATCTGGTGACAGCTCAGACAGACAGGGAGAGAAATGCTGTAGGGAGAGGCCAGACAGAGACATGCCTTGAAGATGCAGAAGATCAGGTAAGACACAGGAATATATAAAAACAGCATGATAACAATATAGGCTAGGTATAAATTAATAAATATATATATATATTTAAAGCTAGTCCAAATAAAACTACTAATAAAAGCAGAATATTCAAATTAAAATGATTCTCAGGGTCAGTCATTTGCACAACCCCCCAATGTCTATTTCAGCTCAGAAAAAAAAAAAATCTGAAATTTCTTGTGAAGGTCCTGGTTGTGTAGAAGATGAAGGGGTTACTAGGGTGAAATGTGCACTCTTTACCATAAATATCTGCTCTAGTTGGAGTCGCACTTCATTTCTGTTGTCTGGTCTTATTTGAATTGGAAAATGTGAGGAGGTCTGGGTGAAATCAAAATGAGCCAAAAACAGCTGTATTTGGATGGAGTGTATAACCATTATGACACAGGCTACTAGTGAAATATAATTAGTTTTCCAGTCCACCTGGACATATCCATGATAGTCAAACACCTGAAAAATTACTCAGGTTCACTTTTTTTAGCATCTACTTTTACACGGTAAAATTCAAAAGTAGCTGAATTCTTAGATTCAACTAGCCCATGATTCAATACTCTAAATTTACTCTAAATTCTAAATATTGTGTTTTTTCTGGGCCATTGTGAAAGTTCGTGCTTGCGCACTACATTCGCTCACATCCTGTGCATCTACTGGGGGCTAAGCCCCCCTGTCCTTAAAACCTAGTGACGCCCCTGCCTCACACTGAGAACCTGTTGCACATCAACACTTACATTTCACAGTTACAGTACACAATGCTCCTTCTTCTCTATATTCTTCAGTCTGAAATCACTTTTCCTGTTTATTTAATTTTATAAAATGAATTATTGGATAAATATTCAAAAACAACTTTTTCAAAACAATTACGTTTCCCTGCCCAAGTTGGAAATCAGTTAAGAAGACACTGTCTTTTTATCGCTGAGAGAAAGGTGCAAAAATGACTTAGTTTCACACTTAATTCGCTTTTTCTCATTGAGCTGGTTTAGTGTGTGTCAGGAACACAGAGATTGGCAGACACAAATGCAGGCAGGCAGACAGTAAGCAGTTCGCAAGGTTGTTTATACACCGTGGGTCAAAATCCAGAAAGGCAATCAGACAGACAGATGTACAAAATCAAAAGACTAAAGCTGACACACTACGCGATTTTCACAGTCGTTGCTGATTTATAAAAGACTTACACACTAACCGACTCGCTTCAGCAGATTTTCATGACTGGGGATCACACGCTTAATGACTTGGCCAGATGAGGCAGCACAGACTACACCTGACTGCACCAAAGTCTCGCGGGGAATGACAGTTTAAGAGTGTAGTCTGTAGTGATTTCCACAGATGTGGTTAGTTGAGTTAACTTCGGCTTTATTAGCGGAAGTTATTGCCCCCGTGAACGCGACTGTCTCCTAGTGCCGACTGGTGTAGGCCCACTGTAGACTAGACCCGACTAAAATCGGGCAAAAGATCGTGGAGTGTGTGTCCCAAGTTTAGATTTGGAAACCAGGAACAAAACAGTCAGACACGGAGATACTCTCTAACATGAAACGCTGGAATGCTGCTCTAGGAGAAAAGACAATCTGGCACTGACACACCAGGATGCACTGGTTACATGGACAAAGGAGGAAAGGGATAACGAGACACAGAAGACCCTGAAACACATAAGGGTGGGGACAGGGAATCACACAGGGAACAGGAAGTGAACGCAGAGACAAGACTATCAAAATAAAACAGGAAACTGACATGACAGACCCTGACAGTGTGGACACAGTCTCAGATACATCACATGATTTAACCTAGTTTTCTTCACTTGTCTTTACACTGATGGAAGCATAAACTTATAAAAAGCCTTTAAATGATTTGAAAGTTTTGGTCTGTTTTAGCTTTGGGTACTGTATGGCTGAATATAGTGACTGCTTTGTTGTGACATCACAACGTCACAGTTTGTCCTTATGGCAGGTTTAAAGGCTCTTTCAGACCGTGTGCATTTCTCAGAGGACTGATGCTTTAATACTGTCATAGTATTAATACTGTATACTAGTCTATAATCACACCTCACATGGACATCTACCTTTACGCTGGAAGGAGCTTCATATTGTCCCTAAATATGAAAAATGTGTTATAAATTCTTAACCAACAAAAAACATTCATATTGTACTCCACTCTCCCTCCAGTTTCTCTTGTTAAAGGAAATACAGTTTAATTCACTATTGACTCATTGTTCCTATTCCTCCTTCTGCCGATGCTTCAGCTTCACCCTTAAAATCACAGGGAAAAAAAGTATGTTTCACTTCCACCCAGAGCAGCTTCACACACTGTAAACATAAAAACTCTGATGTAGAACTGAGTGCTGTCGATTAGTTAAAATCAAGGTCATGCTCTCTGCAGTTTAGGTAAATAAACAGTAAAATGTACTGTATTTATTCATTCAGATTAAATTGCTGCCCTCCACATGTCACAGCTCACACTTGACTCTGACTGCCTGATAAGAATTTAATTACTGTTTGCTTTTGGCTTTAATCAGATTAATTCCTCGATGGCGTCCTGTGTCGTGAGCTGAATTTAAATGTGGCCTGCGTTGCATTAAGTGTTTGATTTCAGGCTTGAAATTGGTGAGATTCAGGTGTTTGTGTTTTGATGTTCAACAATGTGGCTGTTTTGCTGATTGTGGGAGGATTGTGTCCTGTGTGTCGGTCTGACTGTGACTCTTTCCCTCCTCAAGTGTTTTAATCAGGATGGCAAAGAAAAGGAATTTGCTGTTGGAGGCAGATACGAAGTTAGTTAAGTTTGGATCTGATGCAAATATTTAATTGTTTGAGCAATCGTCCAATTTTTCTACGTTTCTAAATGTTATCAGTAACTCATCTACAGCTGTGATCTCTCTGCATTTGTCAGCAGTACGTTCACGTTTTTCTTCTCCTGCTGTTTTCTGCCTGGATCTAGAATCTAATTGTGGCTACCCGTTAATAGATTTGCGGGTGGCAATTGCACATACAAACCAACCAGATAAGGCCCGATGATTGCTTTCATTTAATGGGGCTGCCACCCTCTCTGCTGCTTAACTGGAGGAATGGATTGCGCCTCCTTTGCGATCAAGATGTGCACGGAGCTGAGAGCAGAAGAAAAGCAATTTCACACCAAAAGTGCACATGAGCAGGAAGAGTGAGCAGGAATTAACAACAGAGTACAAAGAGTGCATTAGGTGATGCGCTGCTATTACAGCACACACATTTTCCTACCCTAAGCTGTATCCAGCCCCTGCTCTGAAATTGACAAGATGAACAGCAGAATGGACCTGGGCTAGGGTTTCTCAGAAACCTTTACGGTTGCGGTTGAGGAATGAGGAGTGACGTTTGTGTAATGGAGACCGAGTGTGTGCGGTTTTGTGACTGATGCCTTTGTGTAGTGTGATATGAGACACAAATGTCTTATCAGCTCGGAGATGCAGAGGCTCAGAGGAGGTTGCCCACAAAGGGAGAAAAGATTTTATCACCTTGACCATTATTGAAGCCTCTTTTTCATTTGTTTGCCCTGCGGCCTCAGCATCGTTAGTGAGGAGGAGGGGGGCAGAGTGGGCTATTGTCTGACTCTGGAGCTGCCAATAACAATTACTGAAGCCTTTTTGTGAGCGACTCTGTCGTCATAACACACAGACAGTAATTATTATTGTCGTGGCTGCAGGGTCAGTGGCTAAAGAATCTCATTAAGTTGCCATCTCCTCAGGCCAAGACGCCAGGAAGTGAAGCAGTATCCTACTGAGGCTGTGTCCACACCTGAGACCCCAGTCCCCTCTCAATACTGGTAAAGTAGCAAAACCTCAGTCCACAGAGAAATGCAGTCTGTACTCAAAAACTGTGCCTTAAAACCAGCTGTCAAGACTTCTGCGACTTTGTGATGTCACAATAAAGCCATTCACCAGCCCCGCCCACCTGGACCCACCATCTAACCCTCACCGCTCACCCTTGACTGTTTTACCTGGAATCTGCTCTGTTTTCATTTTATCAGTGAGAAAACAGTCAGAAGAGAAGCTGAGAGCCTCCTCTCTTCTGATTGGCTGACACAAACCTGTTATTACTAGAGCTCCATGAAGCCTGAGAGAGGAGATACATGGGGATAGTTTTTATGCTGTTCTTATCATCACGCTGACATCTGTTAGACTTTTCAACATTTTATCTACTCATGTGAAGTTTGTTTTTACTTGTACGTTTATTTGTCTTACTGACCACTGCTTGTGTGGATCAGCCTTCTGTGTGATGTGTTTGTGCAGACAGTTGTTGACGTTGTGTTATTAGGTTGTTTGTGTTGTCCAACCAGTTGGAAAAATATGTTTTCTGTCTTCATTCATTCAGGGACACAGAAACAAGATCTGTAGGTGGCAGCACTCAGGGTGGTGCAGGGCCGTCTGTAGTGCAACACTTGGTAGATTGTGTAAACACTAACAGGCTCTCCTGTGCTGTGTGAGGTGTTATTAAACCTGTACTTTCACCTCTGATGTGTGTGACATGAAAACACCCACTGTAGCTTCTCCTACAGGAATTGGCTGTGGCATCATCTCCTGCACTTTTCTGTCAGTTGCTGTGTGCTACAGTGGCTACAGTTCTTTCTTTCTTTCTTTCTGAAGTTGGTTTATTTTGTTTGTTGGTTGAAGATGTGCTGTACTACTGAAGGGCTGAGTGCATGAGAGCAACAACATACTCCTGATTGTTTATACTGTGAATAGCACTGTATATTGTAGTTGCTATGGGTACAAACGTGTGTGTCTGCGTGTGTGTGTGTGTTGGTGTTTGCACTGGTCTGTCAAAAAGGACAGATGGACCTCGACATGATCAATCACATATTGTGCTGAAGGCAAATTCTGCCGACTTGTTGTGCAGTCTTTAATACATAAATAAATGAATGAATGAAAGTGCCTTTTGTCCCCGTCAGGATCCTGTAGGAGTGATACATCTGCTATTTCAGTGATCTGATTGGTCAGTAGTTTGGCTGTTGACAGGTTTTGATCTGATCTTTTAAAGTTAACCTGTTCTGGATCAGGTGAGGATTTCAGCCGCCATTGTAGAACTGAATTCCCAGACTTATAGCTGAAGTTCCCTTTAAAACCTGAAATCCTGCTTTGTAGTACAGGTCTGTCATAATGGATGAGTCACATCAAGTGTTTTGTGGTTGTTATTTAGAGCAGAACGTCCCAGTGTCAGTAAAACTGAAACACTACAGGAAATAATTGAATTGGTTCATCTTTGAGCTCAAATGAACGTTTTCACCAAATCTGAAAAAGATCCCTCAAGGCAATGTTGAGATATCAATACAGGGTTTCCCCCAGAAAACTTGCTAAGCCTGGTGGTAGGGCCGCTAGAGAAGCCCACCGGCGGCCCACCTGTGGTTTTGTAAAAAAAAAAAAAAAAGTGTGTTATTGTAAGCCATTTATTAACATTACTCAATACAGTTTTAACAAACACACACAAAAAAATAAATAAATAAAAATAAATAATATCAATTGTTTAAACTTAAGTAAAATCCAAGTGAATCTAAGAAAACAAGCCATTTCTGGTCAAATTTAAAAGTAAAATAAATTAACATAAATAAAAAAGTGCAAACATGGCCAAGGGGGAACAGGGAACTCAGGCCTAAGGAGGTATGCTGTGTGACCACTTTAACCACTTTCAGGGCTTAAAGCAAAAAAAAAAAAATCATCTGACTGAAAACCACCGAATCAACATCTCTTTTTCTTTTTTTCCTCACGTCATGATAACGTCTGTATTTTGACTATTTAAACCACCACAGATCATATTTCTCTTAGTTTGATAACCTGGGCCACTTCAAGAGACTTTTGATTAAGTCGCCTAACCTCACGGACAGCTCCTACACAGGATCGTTCGGCCGTCTCGTCGTCGTCGGTGTCGCCGCCGTCATCGCCGTTACCGTCATCGCCGTTACCCCCCCGCCCTCCTCCTCGCACCCCGAGACACCAGCTGACGGCCGCGGGGAGGAGGGGGAGCTCATGCACGTTTATGTTACGGCGCAGTAGAGGCTATGTCCTGTTAAAGGTATAGTTCAACATTTTGGGAAATTGGCCCATTGCCATAATCGCTATAGTCATAGCAGTAGGTTCGTTACCTTTAATTGTCGGTGTAAGCTATTTTTAGTACGGCGGCGCGGAGCAACAGGCTGCTCAGGGCTATTCTATGGAGGCAAAGGGAATTTCTTGGTTTCCCTCATCAAACTCATCAAATACACAACCCAGCAACTCAAAAGCGCTGTTGAGCTGCAGAACCAAAATGAAACGGAGCCGTTTCAGAGGTAAATTCAGGAAATCAGGGACAGTTTTTCCAAAGCTGTCTCCGCATTTACCCTGTATTTACCTCGAAAACGGCTCAAATCGTTCCGTTATTATCTCATAGCGTGGTGGTTCTGCAGCTCACAACGTGTCCACAAAAGCACTTTTGAGTTGCTGGGTTGTGTATTTGATGAGTTTGATGAGGGAAACGCCGTACTGAAAATAGCTTACACCGACAATTAAAGGTAACGAACCTACTGCTATGACTATAGCGATTATGGCAATGGGCCAATTTCCCAAAATGTTGAACTATCCCTTTAAACTTAGGCTACTGTATGCGCTACAATAACATCATTAAAAGCCCAACGGACTGACACACACTTGTTGGGTTTTTTTCTTTTCCACCAGCACTGAGCGCGACGTCCGACACGAGAATCAAACCCGCACACCGGCAACAGACTGACTGACCTGTCCTGAGTCTGTTGTCATTCTGTCACCTGAGTTAAATGCTGCTGCGGGAAAACACGCTGCGGTCTGTCATCCAGGTGCAGAGGGGTGCAAAGAGGAGATACTGAGCAAGATAGTTATCTGTAGTTTACCTTAGTAGCTACTCGCGAGGTGCAGTGCAGGACTCTGCTGTGAAGGTGGAGGCATGTGGCGGTGGTGGATTAGCGACAATTAAAAAAAAACAAAAAAAAAACAAGACATTTGAAGGAGCGGCAGCGAGGATTTAGGTGTGGCGGTGCGCCACTGCTAAATGAATGTAGAGGAAACACTGTGCCGTATCACGAGATGCGGTTACCGTCTTTGGTATCATGTTTCTGGTGCATTAAAAAAAAAAAAAATTAAATAAATAAACAAGCGACGCTTAGCCTGGCGGGGGGGCAAGCAAAGCCTGGCGGCCCGCCAGGCTTATAAAGCACTGGGGGAAACCCTGCGATATATTATATAGATAATAATAAACCCAAAGCTCCAAAGCTATACAGAATAGAGCTATACAATGTTTTTTGGGGTGTTTATAGAGTTGTGCCAATTCCAGCAGGGAGACATGGGCTGGATTCCAGGATGTCTACAACAAAAATGTGAAATGATTCGACTGTGGAATCGACTGAACAAAATGGCAGAGGATAAATAACAAAGTATTTATATGGAGCAAAGTTCCCCCTGGTCAAAAGAAATTTACTCCATTTTTGAGGAGGTGCATATGGTGTGTATTTACAGGAATTGTAATGTTAACTCCATTTAAAAATAAGCTTCTATTGAAATTTGAAGAGAAATGTTTTGGAAATGTTCTATTAAAACCAAAATTAAGGACATACATGCATATTAAATCTAACTTTGGCCCTGAATTATATGTTTCATCATGTTTACACAGAAGTCAAAGATCTTTAGTTTATTAGCTGGCCATTGAGGTTGGCCGTTTTAGAAATATTCCTGAGGAGAATATGTGAAATGTGTGAGTTAGATGAAGTAAAAAGTGAGTCTTATTTCCTTTTATATTGTACAAAGTATGATGATTTGAGAGAGGTATTATTTCATTAAATCTGTGGAAAAAACCCTGAAATATTTTGGTGCTCTGATGAGCAGAAGGCTGAAGTGGCTGTTTAATTTCAGTGTCTTCAAGACTGCTAGTTTTATTTCTAAAGCCTGGAAAAGAAGACAGGACAATTTGTTTAATTAATTGATTTCCCTTAAACCCTGGCATTGTTTCCTTTTCTTTTTTTGGACAATGGTTTTGAACCCCTGTTTGTTTTCTTGTTTCTTTGATGTGTTGATGATGTGCTCTGCGTCCTGGTTTGTTTTCTTGGTGCCTTTGAAACCCATGTGGGCTGGGCATACAGAAGTATGCATGACACAATGATAAAAAGCATTCATTCATTCATTCATTCATTCATTCATTCATTCATTCATTCATTCATTCATTCATTCATTCATTCATTCATTCATTCATTCATTCATTCATTATTTGAATCTGGACATTTAGGCCATATTTGAGGAGATTCCTCGGAGGAGCTCGGACTGTCACCTGTGCTGAGGCATAAAAACACACAGACATAAACAGTGTCAAAACCAAACCGGTGTTTATTTATCACATCAGATTGAAGTGGAATGAATAGATATTTTTAAAAGAGGCTAAATAAAATGAATTATAAACAACTTTTATGTTTGACTGATTTGATGAGTCATTGTTTTGGCTTAATGTTGAAGTTTATGAATCATTTTTATGAAAAGATGCTCGGATGGCATTTGACAGGTTATCACTGGTTGTTGTGCAAATAGCAACTGTAATTATATTCTATTCTATGGTTGAGTGATTTTAGTTTTTGGTTTTTTTGTTTTGCTTATGGAAACAGTCAAAGCAATTTGTGCTTCCATGTTGCAGTTTGGACGTGGCAGAGTCCGATGACGACACAGGATTAGGTCAGTTAGAGGTTCTGAATGTCAGTTTCGATTCATTTTTGATTAATTACCCAGTCCAGGTCTGTACTCTGCATCATGAATCAGTCTGAAAGTTCCCACTAAAATCAAGAGAGAAAGAGATAGAGGGGGATCATCTGCCTCTCAAGAGGGAGGAAGAGGAAAGAACAAACATCGACTCTCTCATCACTTCTTAATGGAGACACTAGTTTGCTTTAATCAACTTGTCAGTGTCACTGCTGCTTTAACTCTGAGCTGAGTCCTGTCCCTACGTCTCTCTGCGTCGCCATCGTCTACATGTTTTTGATTTCTATGTCAGTTTCCATCTGTCATTTTCCGTCCGGTGCGACCAACACACATCTCCACGCAGACCCCAAATAGCCCTCTGCATGAGGCAGCATCTGTTGTCGTCTTGACCTCGCTCACTGCGACTTGTGAACACATACACACAGTCTGGAAGAGTAATCAGAAACCCACCAAGCCTTTAGTTAATTAATTGTCATGCATCTGCTTCTTGGGGAAATAAGTGTTGAGACGCTCTCGGGGCAGCGGGGCCTACCGGGGGGGAGTGAGTGGGAAGAGAGGAGTGATGAGCAGATGAAAAGAGGAGAGGAGAGCAGGAGGATGGCCTATTACGCTCCATTTAGACTCTTCTCAATTTGGAGGAACTCCGCTGTGTGTTGGCCTCTTTACTCCATCTCATCCACAGAGACATGAGCAATGTGTAAAGAAGGGAGGGAGGAGGGGAGAGGAGAGGGATGACAGCGTTCATCATGATGAGTCAGGGAAGCAAGGAGGGAGAGTCAGCGAGGCGGAGGCCCGTTTGGGTGGAGCCATGTCAGCGTGCTTAATAAGAGTAATGGGATCAGAAACACAATGAAAGCATAAAGAAGACGGAGGAGTGCTCTAGAGTTGAGACTTGAAGAAATACGAGTGTGTGCTGCCTCAGGTAGTGCTGAGTTCACACACAGGGAGTGACTAACGAAGGGTTAACAGGGTTCAGTTCTCACCTGTAGCGGCATCAGGTTCATCGTGTCAGTACACATCATACTGGCTGAGTCTTGTCCGCCATGTGATCCCATTCTGGCGTCCTGTTTCCAGTCGAAACAGGTCAGAGAGCAAAGTGCTTAAAGTTAAGGCTGCACTGGTCGATATTCAGCAGTCGGGTGGAACGACTGCTCCATAAAACTACACAAAAAAGCATTTAATATTCCTCCACGCTGCTTGTCCGCTGCAATCCAAGTGTCCTAAAGGGATAGTGGGATAATAGTCCAGAGTTTACTCAAAATGACATAATTTAGGACATTTTTAGCCTAAAACAACGTCTTGAGATTCAGGATGCAGTCCGGTGACACAAACGTCCATGTGAATCTTGTGAACGCGAGAGCGTGCACCAGGCAAATTCAATACAGGACTGTTTAGCACTGTTTAATGTCCTAAATTACATCATTTCGAGTGAACTCTGGACTACAATATATCCCTTCGGAACACTTTGATTGCAGCGGATGAGGAGCATGGATGAATATTACAGGGTTTTTATGTAGTTTTATGGACGTTTTTGTGTCAGGCCGTATTACTGTCATATAAAGTTTTGAATGCCCTCCCGGGTCTCCAGATGCACTTTGAGGAATAAAAAACTACCCTGGAGTATTCATCAGCATGAGCAAATTTTATTTTTTGGTGAACTATTCCTTTAATAAAGAGTAACAGGTTGGTTTTATGAACAGTCTTGTTATAGACACCAAAACCGGTTTCATACCAGGTTGTGAGCATTTTTTTGTGTAAAATTGGAAATTTTAGCATGGCCGTCTATGGGGACTCAATGTTGGAGACACAGTTTAATGGTCATTGGAGGAACTGCAGCTTCTGGTTCTTCACTGTTGATGCTTCATATTATAAGCCCTTCCAGTTGATGCTTGTGCCGCACTCCCTCTCCACACTGCCACATGAAGAGTACCGCAGTCCATAAGAAGTTGGTGGAATACGTCGTTATGCAGCTAAAATATGGCTGAATATTTGATTCTGTCCATGAAGGAGCGGAGAGGAAATTAAACGGGTGTCATCTCGAATGTTCAGCGGATGTAAATTTTCTGCTGGACTGCTCTTCAGAATTATTCACTATTTATGAGCCTCGGATGCTTTTCATTCTCTTCCTCCATGGTCGTCTTCATGTATTATAAAGTAGATTTTAAAAGTGAGTAAATGTGGAGCTCCAATTTGAAATATCTGTGGAAGTAAAATGCATCGTGAAGCTGAGACCGAGGGACAGATTTTGGGGTTAGGAGGAGGTGGTGGGAGGGTCGAGTGGCAGACGGAGTGTGTTCAGCCCAGAGACCTCCCACCACCCCTTGGCCAAATCCCTCTCTGCGTCTCTGGAGTCATGTGGCTCATTTGCAGCCAGGTTTGGTCTAATGTTGAAATATTACCAGGCCTTGACATTTGGCAAAAGAGAGAACAAGCTCAACTGGTGCGTTTATTTAAACTGTCAGGACTGTGTTTGAATTTCTGATGTGCTCTAAAGGGGTTGGGGGGGGGGGTTGTTCGATATGATATGAATATATATTACTGTACAGGGAGAGTTCATTTTGAAGATGATATTATGTCATGATTGTTGGTGACAAATGGAGGCAGCTGGAGCAGCTCCTCATCAGACAGCACTTGACTCTGAGTGGAGCTCGGCCTGCAAGCAGCCGACTCATTAATGTGAGGTGAACCTGTTGAAGAAACAGAGGCTTCAGGGTTCAGACATGACCATCAGAGAGGCTGAAGGGGGTAATGAGGCTGATGAGCTGCAGCGGACGCCGGGTCTGCTCGCTGCTCGCCTGACAGCTCACAGATAGGATCCACTGCTTGGGTGGCACGATCCGGCTGTGTGTGCGTGTGCGTGAGTGAGTGATACTGTGCCTCACACATAAGGACACATAAATGGCTGCCGGCCCATTTGTAAACGTGCAGTGGGTCCAAAGGCGCCGTGGCTGCAGCTCCGATTTGTCACAGCTCATGTGTCACAAAAAGGAACCGCTCCCATATGCTGCTCATGTCTGTTCAGGCGGAAATCCATCGACCCCCTCCTCAACCTCTACACCCCTATGATCTCAGTTTACATGCCAATCTGAGATTCACTGGCACAGAACTACTGTAAAAACATTCATCTTCTAGTTGGGAAAATATTGAACATAAATTTTGATATATTCTGATCTATCGATTTACTTTTCTTTTCTTTTTTTTTAATCACCCAACCATATTGAAAAGTGAATATTGTTTGGGTTACAGTTACTTTGACCTCTGAGAGTCTGTGGAATGCAACTATTATTTTACTCTTTATAAATAAGATTTATCGATGTAGACTAATAGTGTATGCAGTTGCCACCACATCTGTGATTAGAGAAGAAAATGCTGCAGAATCCAGGAGACATTTACACAAACAAATAGGCTGAGTGGTGTTGATGGTTTAAAGCAATGTGAGTGCAGGGTGGTACAATGCTGTGTTGTTCTCTCTCATCTGTCTGCACAGCGTCTTTGATCTTGATGTAAAAGTATGAAACTTTAATAGTTTGGTGAAATCTTTCTCCTCCTCCATCATCAGCAGCAACTGACTAAAGTGACTAAAGCGTTGTGTTTCATGTTAATGTTAAAGTGTTGTCTTTCCTGCTGTGCGTTATTTTTAAGATGTTTGAAGGATTTGTGGTTTTAGAACCAAAAACCATGGCTGTGTAGTTGTACATCTTCTCTCTGGAGTGCAAGTAACAATAACTCAGTGTCAGCTAATCAAAAGGGAGGAGGCTGATGTGTTGAATGGTGGGTGGGACTTGATGACTGCCTTGTTGTGACATCATAAAGTCACAGAAATCCTGACAGCTGGTTTCAAGGCTCAGTTTCTGTGGACTTAGGCTTTGATACTTTCACAGTATCAAACCTACAGTAGACCTGTTTTAAAATCACGCTACACATGGACATCTACCTTTTATACTGTATGGAGCTTTAATGTACTGTAAACATATACAGTACCTTCATGTATGGAGCGTTGATATAAGCAGTAAGCAACAGTATTTATTTATTTGGTTTTTTTGTCAATTTTTGAAGCCAAAGCTTATCTAGTTTTACTCACATAATGAAATCTTAATCTTTTTTTTATTGGGTTTAACAATTAGAATGTAAATTTAAATGAATAGGCTGAAACTTTTTGAGTAGGAAAGGTAAATGCAGAGATCAGGTTGTAACTAGATTAGTCCCTTTGATGACTGGGACATTTATATTTTGATATCTGAACTACCACTTTCTAATATTCCTGATTTGCTATTTCTCCATTTTGAATGTCTCTTTGTTGCTCAGGGTTTAGTTTTAGGGGCATGTGTTTACAAGACGGCTGCAGAACCTCGTTGGGATGGATGGATTAAAAGGGCCCAAACCATTTGAGCTTGATGCAGTAGACGCTATCCCATTAGTCTTTTCAATGCAAGTCAATTTAACTATAACTGCAGTCGCACACTCACTGTCGAACTTTAACCAAGTTGTTTTCCCATGGTGGGAATTGTGGGGTCTTTGTAAACAACATGAAGTATGCAGCTGAGGCAAGTTCTATAAGAAAAGTCCTCTGATATCAGGGTTAGGGTGACTTGACTTCACCAGATTTTAACCCATCAAATGATCTTTTATTTATTTTTTGTGCCTAAAATGAAGCTTAACTTCATCATGCTGCTGACACAAACATGAATAATTTACAGCCGTTGGTAAGAGTTTTGGGGAGCACTGACTGTGTATCATTTTGTAATCTAAAGACAAAACAGGTTTTTAGAAGATATTAGTTTTATGAGATTTATTGAGGTCATTAGCTGGAGAACGCTGATGTAGGTGGAGGCTTGGACTTTGGTGCTGTAGTCTGTTCCTGTAGCCTGTGAACAAACCACTCATGTGCATCAGAGACCTAAAACTGGCTGCAGGTGTGACTGTGAGTGAGCCTGAATTAGCTTTTTGATGGAGCGGCAGCCTCCTGCACACACTGCCTGATGGGATAAACTCCTGCTCCTGTGACTGTGAATGGAAAACAATGAATTACTGAAGTATTTTCTATTGAACGGAATCAAATGTCCTCCATCTGCAGGGCGTAAAAATTCCTCTTTTCACATCAGATGTTGTGTAAGAGCTTTTTAATACAATGAACATCATTTTGTGCTTTTCCACACTCGTTCTATCACTAAATGACCTTGGGAAACCTTGACATGTTGGTCCCAGTCCCAGTGTCTCTGCCTCCTCGTCTGAGCTTCGGTCTAATCTTGTTGGCATTCTGCAGACCCTCTGGATTTTTGAACCTCTCCCAACTTCCAGTAACGTTGCCGTGCGAGGAGAAGTGTCGCCCAGAGGAACCAAAAATATCTACAGACTCCTAATCCCATTTCAGATGTGTCCGGGATTAAATGTTTTGGCAGTTACAATCAAAAAGCAACTAAAACATAAAGAGGGTTATGACATAACTGTTTTTTTTACCAGCTAAAAAAACATTATTATTGATAAGTTTTATTGCATCTCTACATCTAATTCACTGTCTGAATAAAAGAAGTTATAGTTGTATTATTTGTATTTTTATGCTCCATTTTTTCACTTCTTCTCTGGTTAAATGGCTCAGCAGAGCTTCACACATCAGATCAACACACATCCACCCTTAGGCTTCATCTCACCACACTGAATCAGTGTAATTATGTGTCTGAAAACCTGATGCATGACTCAGGTTAATATTGTGACTGTGCTCTGGTTTAACATGCAGAATATTTGGTCTGGACAAAGTATACACTATAATTAATAAAATAAAATAAAAAAAGCTAATGATTAATCACATTCTAGATTTTCAATTAGGCTAAATGAAAATTATAAGTGATAAAGATGTCAAAGCAAATAGAACCAAGAGGATGGGGTTTTAAAATGTTACAGTTATTTTGGTAACCAGATCACTGTACTGGCGGTTTTTACCAAATTTCACTCCAACAGGCAGAAATGGTGAATTTGTCTATTTTCAGTGGTGGATCAATCCATGTGTGTCTAATCGTGTCAAAATAAACTACAGCATGTGTTCATAGTGATGGAGGAACCGCACAACTCTGAGCCTCAGAGGAAGTTGGTTTGAGTTTGACTGGATGTTGGTTTGAAAGTTTTAGATCATCACACTTTGAACTGGCTATTGCTGCATGACTCGGACACCTGGAAAATGAGCTCCTGCGTTGTTTTTCTCACTGTGGTCTCTGTCAGAATCTCCCACCTTGTGTTTCAGTGATGTTCATCTGCAGACCTCGGCTGAAACCAGTGGTTATGTGAGTTACTGTTGACTTTCTATCAGCTTCAACCAGTCTGGACGTTCTCCTCTGGCCTTGACCTTTGGCATCAACAGGTCATTTCCCTCCCTAGATTAGCTACCACTGGATATTTATCCTTTTCATACAGTTTTCTGTTCAACTAGAGATGGTTGTGTATCCCAGTAGATCAGCAGTTTGTGAAATACTCAGACCAACAACCATGCTGTGTTTAACATACTGTAAATCACATTTCTTCCCCATTCTGACGCTCAGTTTGAACTTCAGCAAATCGTCTGCACCATGTTTTTATGACTAAATGCAGTTGCTGGGGCTTTAAAATATTCAGTTTATCCTCTTCTAGGTGGTCAGTCTGCAAAAACTGTTTCCAGTCTGAAGGTTTTACACTCCAGCTGACGGCTGCAGGCAGACAACATGAAGTCTGAGCAGCTGACCGATGACACTTTTACTGAATAAAACATGTACAGAGTGGCATTGTCCGCAGACACCCAGTAGTTCCTGTGAAGTCCTTGAAGGTTTTGATTGAACTGTCAAATCAGGGTTTAAAACAGGATCTGTTTAAATAGATTCAGGTTTCGTTTATTCTCCCCAGTGTAAATCTACAAGTACAAACACATGGAAAATCGATGTGTGGACAATACTGTACCTACATCACTGTCCACACTATGGATCAGTGTCATGTTTGTTTTCTTCTCAGGAGCTTTATGTCCACCTTGTCACAGCAGCTGCCTGTTAGGATAGAGAGTGTCAGTACCTGGCTGCCCTCTGGGCACACCTCACTCTGTAACATTAAAACGGCAACACAGAGAAAACTTTTGGTACAAAATGAATCTGAGCGCCACTGCTGTCGATAAGTGTCTGGCCGAGATGGACGACGTCGTCCACCATCAGTGCCTCTGCTGTGGAGGGAAGCGGAGGGGTTTGTCCGTGTGCCTCTGCAGCTGTTTGCATCTTTAAAAAAGAACATTATTCTTGTCTTTATTGCTTCACTTGTGCTCACAGATGATTTATGTCCCAGTGTTGCTTTGTGCTCCGGGCCATCAGCTGTACCGACCGGCTGCAGAGCGACTGCATGTCTGTTCATCCCGTCTTCCCTGGGAGGTTTATTGATCCCTCAGTCGCTGCCCCAGCTTCTACTAATGTGTTGGACTACTGGAAGCTGGACTAGCTGCGTGCCTCCTCCAGTGATGCTGCACTTACAGTACTGCTCCTCCCAGTGATGACACCAGACTGAAAAATCATGTGGTTTGAGGAAAAGTGTGGAGGGACTCTTATTCTGTCCAGTCTTGATGCTATTCATCAGTTAGAAAACATCTCTCAGTGCAGAGACAGTGTTTTAAGCTGTGCTGTTGCTCTGATGCCTCAGTGCTTCTACACCTGCTCAGTTTGGCTGATTTTAGAAACAGAATCTCTACTGTAACCCCACACTCACTCACCTATGCAGGCAAACCTTTCAGGGCTGTGTAGTGCCCTATGACCTCTGTAACACCCACCTACTGTAATAACCACGCAGGTCGACTCATTCAACCCTCTGAGACAATCCACAGTCAGTATCTCTTGAAAACAGCCTCCACAGCAGCAGGTTTACCTTCCCTTGGTTGTCCTGATTACAATAATAAACACTTTAATCGCCATGGTAACTAAAATAAAATTCACAGCTTGGTTTGGTTTAGGAAAAGATGCTGATTTGAGTAAAGCCTGGTTTATGCTTCTGCCAGTAACTAACGCATAATCGCTACGTCCACTAGATTGCCGAAACCACAAAACCTAACGACGGGTCAAAATGAGCTACTGCACGAACTAACCAGCTCATGCACGCGTATCGTCCTCAGTCTATGCAACTGCTCCCTTGGCGTGCACACACAGAGAGGACCGCCCCTTTATGCCGTTCTCTCTCCTCATTGGATAAAGGTTGTAGGATACAAGGAAAGTGTTCTCCTGGGCTTACAGCAGAGCAGAGTGACTGACAGACCCGTGTTTCGGACCAAACACTCTAATATAAGTGATTGCTGTTGGAAGATATAACTATTTAAGACTTATATTAACACAAACATTCCGCTTACTTCTGCTTTAAGTTTGTTTGTTCTTGTTTCCAGTCATTATAACTGCCAAAAGATGCAATATTGTACATGTATTGATACATAAGTTACACATGAGCTACTGAAACAGCTCATGGATCGGCGCTAACAGTTTCTCATCTGGATGTTCTTTAATACCGTCCATGTTTAGTTTTTTTTTTTCTTTTAAGTATACCTATACCGGATTCGAACCGGGGCCGGTGAGGACTGTAGCTTCTTCACGGTTTCTTTTTGTTGAAGGCTTGATTGGATAAAACAAATTATTTTATGTTGTGATCTTTGTTTCTTATATCTTATGTGTTTGTTTTGTCTATATCCTCTCGCACTTTCACTCTAACTCGTTCTAACCAATCCTGGTCTAGTTTAAAAATGAACAGCCATGTACAGTACCGTGCATGATTTCAATGAATGTGTGGTGTGAGTAAAGTACTTGTGCTTTGCCAAATGGTTTCTGTCCTAAAATTTACTGTAGGAGGTCCATTATCAGTCTGTATGACCCTCATGGTTTAAAATGGTAACGTTTAGCCACAGGTTTTTAACCAGCAGTGGTCCCGGTTATGTGGCACATTAATGTTTTTGCACGGCTGTGGGAGCTTGAGAGATGTAACTAGGGAGATCATTTTAATACAGTGTGGTCTGTTAAAGGAGTGGGCAGGTGATAGAAGCAGTGTGATGGAACAATAACCAAACATGTGAAGAGATGCAGCTCGCTGCTGAACAATGGCCAGGGGATTCTGATGCAGCGAGAACATAACGGAGAGAAAGAGAGAAAACAAGTCCTGTTCTGTTGACAGCTTCGACTCATCTGTTTGTTTGGCCCCGCTCTGGGCATTGCCTGCTGCACAGTTTTTCTATCTCTACCTTCCAGGCATTCAGCTGACGCTCGTATCCAAAGCAAATAATAAGTGAAAGTGCCGGAGCCCCCCTGCCACCACAACATCTCTGTGACCCCTTAGCAATCCTGTGGGAGAGCAGTGGGTTTTTATTGTAAGCTTGTGGAGCAGGAGCACAATATAGTTACTTCAGACCACCCTCATAATGGATTTATAAATGATGTATAATTCAGTTATTAAACGTCATACATGATTATAAACAGATTGTAACACAGTTTTCATACATTAATACGGACTCACTATTTCCTTCTTCACACTAATAAATAGCATGGAGGCTGTCCTTGTCCTCACGGATCCTCCCTTTAAAGGTGATGGTCTTTTTGATTGGATGTATGGAGGACCAGTTTCTCCCACCTGGTGTTATTGATGTGTGGACATCGGCCGAGGCAAATTAAGATTGAAGACACAGTTGATGGCAGCAGAGAGGACTGATATGAGCTTTCATTCAGCGAGCAGTGCTGAGTAATAACCCGTCTGCACTTCTATCACCACTGATCAATCCAAAAACATTAAGAAAAAACACGAAACGTGTCGTCCAGCTTCACTTTTATTCATTGTTTCTTTGGAAACAAATTCAAAGGGAATGATAATATCACAACCTGTTTATTTTTGCCTTTATCTCAAATGATGCTCTGATCCAGGAACAAAACAATCTGCAGCTTTCAGACTGTCAGGCCCCGTTAGGAAGTTACTGTTACTGACTACAATAAGAAGGTTAATCTGGGCACACACCTCATGATTTTAGAAATGTTTAATTACATCTCACATGGTTCCAGTAAAGAATATGTGATGTGAAGCCATAGCTCAGGTTTCAGATCATGGCTTTGTGATTTGAGGTCACACTGACCTTTGACTACAAATATCAACATAGTTTGTCTTTGAGTCTAGATAATCAACATGCCAATGTGAAGAGGGTCTTTGAGTGAGATGTCTGCCATGAGATTGAGACAGACGTGCAGACAACGTTGTCCGAGACTGAGACCAATTTCCCACTGGGACAATAAAGTCTATCATAGCCTATCCAACCTGAAGACAATGGCTGCTCTGACTGTTGCTGCCGCAGAGGAATAAAAGCATGAGATCAACATGTCAAAGTGAGAACGTTGTTTAGATCTCACTTCTTTCTGCCTCAGGCAACATTATCTAACCACTGACTTACCAGATGTGAGCTCTGACTCTGGCTCTGGCCTCCCACCTCCGACTCTGTGACTTTAGTTGGTTCCCAGACACTTGTGCTTACACACACGCGTGCACACACACCTGAGACTGGTGAGCCTTCATCTCTATTGGCACCCTCAATTTCCTGCTGGGATGTTTATTCAATCACTCAAAGTGTGTGTGTGTGTGTGAGTGAGTGAGTGAGGGAGAGAGAGCTGAGGCTCGTCTCACATAAATCAGGAGATTATTCCACCTGCCATGTTTCAGTTCACACGTGGTTGTAGCTGGTAACACTGGTTTATTATTTCTACCAGAACAGAAATAGTGAAGTTGAGGTTTAAGTCAACATTTTACACTTTTACCGACATTAATGTGCACTGTCCTCTCCAAATAAATAAATAAACAGAGTCATTTTCAACAGAAAGTAGTTCTGCTGATCAGTCAGTATATTCTTACCTTCACTGTGTCCTCAGATTAATGTGACTGCTTCTTTTTATTTTAACTTCAAGCAGTTAGCATCTATTTACATCCTCAGCCTGCACATAAATAATAATATTAAAATCAAATGAACTTTATTTGTCCAGCATTTTTTAACTAGTACTTTCCATGATATCAAACATTGGACAATAACACTGAGCACACTAGCTTGATAGCATGTCACTTTAAGCTTGTAACATGGCACCATGATAACTGAAAGCGGGTTTAATATTTGTTGGCAGGTTATGGTGATTAGGTCTTAAGATTTGAATTGATAGTTCAAAACAAGTTTTAACATGATTTTACCACACATAAAATTTGCAAACTTTGTAAAAGAGCTGTTCACGTGAAAGACAGTCAGACAACAAACAATGGACATCTGTGTGTGTCCTGTGTTTGCACACGTCACCTGCAGCTCGTAGCCTCGCACAGATGAGTCTCAGGAACTCTCTACTGTTGGAGGATTATACATACCATACCTTGTAAAGAATTAAAAATTGGAAGATCTAACCACCGTGCACAAGCCTGGTGAGCACACTGGCGGAAGAGAAACTTGATTTTCTTTGAAACAAGTCGACATACAGTAAACTACAAATTCGAATTAATTGATAAAATTGATTTATCGCCCAGCCATTAGATTTCATCTTGTGTAAACCATGTGCAGAAGTGTTGAGGAAGAAGAAGGAAGAATCACCTTCACTGAAAGTTGATTTTACAGCAACATATATAACACACACTCAAACCACAGCTCTGCACCCGCATGTGTCGAGGCCTCGTTTTCAGGACGCGTTGGATTGTTTCCTCCCCCTGTGGCTCCATATAGTGTCTCATGCATATTCATCGTGCTCAGACAGGCCCCAGATGTGAACATCAGGCAGAACTGGGCCACGTGTGTATAATTGAAGAATTCCATTAAAATTTAAACTTGAATGGATCCTTGAATTCAAGGTCTTCTTCCACACATCCACGTGCCCACAATCGTGTGTCCAGGTATTGAACGGCCTCGGCTAAAATCAGTATTTATTCCACGTTGCCAAACAGTGGATGTTATCGGTCATGAAGACGGCAGTCCCTCAGTCGCCGCTTCCCTGTGACATGTCATTTCTAATTCAGATAGCTGCTAATCATTGTGTCTTCCCGTGCTGCCTCTGATCACTGTGAGTAAACAGGATTATTGGATGCAAACTGGTCACATCATGACCCAATAATTTTTCTGCAGACCTTCATGCTGCATGATGTGGGCATGCATAAATCACTCTCCCACTTCTCGACGTGCATCATATTTTCTGCCATCCTACACTACTGAGCGATGTCACGGGGGCGCACACTATTCGTTTTTCACCTGATATAGTCTGTCTGGTCTTGCTCTTTCTGGTCATACTGTAGCCATGCTGGACATCTGGTTGGTGAGCCTCAATAACTGTATCTTTGAGGAGTTCAGACACAGCGCCTGTTGTTCGCTGATCGACCACCGATTTACCTCCGATTGGGGATTTTTGTCTGTGTTTCAAAATTTTCGTGTGATGTCAAAATCTGAATTAAGATCATGTCGCCTGACTGTGCATAATGCTATAAAACCGTTTTTTCATTTCATGAATAATGCAAACTGAAATTATTTTATTATTGTTAACATGAGGTCAAACTTTACATTTTGTAGACTGCATATTATAAACTGCAAACTCTCTGTGTAGACTAATGGAGCCATCACTCTTGACTTGATAGGAACATACACCCCCGAGTTGAATTCGCCTGGAATTGTCCTTTAAGGGCTTTAGCAGTTAGCCCGTTCTTTTGAAACAAAACAAACTAGAGACACCCATCATGTTGATGTGTAACATTTTGTGACAGACACCTGACAGAACTACTCAGAAGCACCTATGTGGTCGTTCCCTCCCTCCCACATTTTTCTGTGATGACATACACACAGTCTCAGAGGGTGAAAACAAAACGAGCCGTAGCTACGCCATCGCAGTTGGTAACAATGCATCACGCAGAGCAGCATGAATGGCCTGGTGATTACTGTCGTCAGTCTGCCTGTCACTCACAGAGCTCTTCAGCCACAGGGCCTCAGGAGTTTACATAAAAAAAAAAGAAAAGAAGCAAGAAAAGAAGGTGCTTTGACTGAAAATACAGTAATGTTCAGTGTGTGTGGGTTCAGATCAGCTTCATCAGGAAGATGTTCATATAGATTTATTTAGTAGTTAAAGGATAATTTCTGTTTTTTACAACTTGGACCTTATTTCTAGCATAAAATACGATCGTTTTACTCACCCAGACGACTTTGGTGTCATTGGGAGTCGTTTTGACTAAATTAGCCCCAGTAGAGCGGCGCGAATATCTGTATAATGCGAGAACACAGGGCAGCGCAATGCAGCTAAATAACGCATTATCTGCCGCAAAACTCGTTCATTTCGCCAATATTTTGTTATGATACACTAGTGTTACTCCCCTCCGAGCCTGTGGTGGCATGTTAACAACATCCTGCTCCTGTAGGTTGACTACTAACCTCTGACCTGCACAGTGAGATAGATGCGTCGAGGACTGTAGCCTCTACATGGGGCAGCCACTCCACGCCATGCACCGCCCCTACCCAGCTCATTCTGATAATAATCATTCCACTTCGGCATTCAAGTCAAGTCAAGTCAAGTCAAGTCAATTTTATTTGTATAGCCCTTTTTCACAAACAGTTTGTCTCAAAGGACTTCACATGACATTGTAACAACATCCTCTGTCCTTAGACCCTCGCATCGACTGAGGAAAAACTCCATAGAAAACCCTTTAACAGGGAAAAATAGGAGAAACCTCAGGGTGAGCAACAGAGGAGGGATCCCTCACCCAGGACGGACAGACGTGCAGTAGATGTTGTTACAGACAAGACAGTTTACAGTTTTACAGTTTATGACAGAACATGCGAAATGTGCATAGAGTTAATGGTGACAGCTTCTGGTGACAGCTGGCAGATTGGTCCAGGGTCCAGTAGCAGGAGGGATACAGGTAGCGGCTGATCTGCGGAAACACAGAGAGAGGAGTGCGAGACACCAAGGCCAAACTACAAAGTGCAACAGAAAATGACGGTTCCAAAATATACTATTTTAAAAATATAAAAATATACCAAGTCCATTTTTAGCTCAACTAGCCAGAGCTGTAGTGAGGATCCAGGCTGCAGAGAGGAAGCCTGTGAAAGCTGAACTTCATCCAGCTGCTCATTTTGTTCTGACAAGTCAGAAACACACAGAAACAGACCATAGCATTAGCGATAGCAAGTTAGCCGCGCCGGATCCAGATCAGAGGTTAGTAGGTCAACCTACAGGAGCAGGATGTTGATAACATGCCACCATGGGCTCGGAGGGGAATAACTAGTGTATCATCACAAAATATTGGCGACATGAACGAGTTTCGCAGCAGATAATGTGTTATTTAGAGGCTGCATTGCGCTGCCCTGTGTTCTCGCATTATACAGATATACGCGCCGCTCGATTGGGGCTAATTTCGTCAAAACGACTCCAAATGACACCAGAGTTATCTGGGTGAGTAAAACAATTGTATTTTATGCTAGAAATAAGGTCCAGGTTGTAAAAAACGGAAGTTATCCTTTAAGTCACTGCTGTAATGTGCTCTGATCTCATACTGTAAAATGTAAAGGGACAGGCAGCAGAACACGTCACTGACTCATCACCTCCTTGACAGCTTCCACAGTCATCAGATGGTTTTAAATTACAGTAGAGGTCTGTGATCTGACTGACATCTGCCTCTTCAGGTGTTCCCCCTCCTGCTGCGTCACAGCACCTGTCTAGTGCAATTAAGAGAAACTCTGGTGTAGATATTAGATTCTACCAAAGCAGAGAGATCATAGTCTATAGAGTCATTTCTATCCTTTGCTGTTCTATGCTCTTGCACTTGCAATAATCAAATTATTTGCTAGTTCGCATTTGCCCACCCTAGAGACATGGTGATCAACCAATCATAGCGAACTACAGTGCATTTTTCATCCCCCACCTGTTTGATTCAGAGTGTAGTGTGATGATTTCTTATGAATGAACGGGCAATGTCAATGGAAAAAAGAAATCCTTGAAGCGGCAGCTCTATACCACACTCTGGGCTGATCTTACATGTCTGCTTTGGTATCATGGTGTGGCATCCTGTCCAGTCAGTCTGAGTCTGGAGTCTAGTGAGTGAGGACTGACCCAGCCTGTGGAGAGATCAGCTGTTCTAGCCTGTGAGCCATAGTAGCTGTTTATTAACTCGGTAAGATCTTTATTGTCTGTACAGCATCTATCGCTCTACAAATGAACAATCGTTTGTCGTTTAACAAACATGTCAATTAATTCACAAGTTTGCTGGTTTGTTAACTCATATTACCATGTTGCTGGTAACGTGTGTAGCTGGCCTCTTGATGAACTGGTCTGAACATTAGCACAGTGTTTTCTGTGGCAACGTTATTTTGTATCATTAGATTATTTTTTGCAGATTCATTTTGATTTAATTGAGTTAAGCAAAACAGTCTGACACCTCGAGTGTACCTCGAGTCTTAAGCATGCCAATAATCTTATGTCTATTGTAGGCATAGACAAAGCATTATAGCTCTACAACACCAAAACAAAGCTTTGTCTCATCAGCTGTGTATTCATAATGCCATACGATACGAATTACTTTATTAATCCCCAAAGGGAAATTAATAGGTCTGGCAGCTTATCTACCATTTGCAGAAGAATTAAAGAAGCCTGATGGCTATTAGGAACAAAGGATCTTCTAAGGATCTTCTTCTGAAGAGGATCTTCTTCTGAAGAGAGAGCGGTTGCCGTTGGGGGGTGTAAACAGGTATAATATGAACCATTATCTCCAGCTCATCACTCTTGTTGGGCAGAGAGTTGACATTTCCTATGATGACTGACGGCAAGAAGGATCGATACATCTCCACTTCCAAGGCTTCACCTCTGCATCAGCAACCACAAATAAAAGCCCTTCATCTCAGCGTGAACAGGTTGGCATCCTGCAGACTTCCTTCGTTTTCAATGAAAGAAGCTCCTCTCTTGAACAAACTCCTCTCCCCACAAAAAAAGTACACAGACAACGAAGGTTGTGTAAAAACTCAACAAGGTTGTGTGCATCTGTTTTCATGTCCAACTACTTTGAAAACCCATTTTAAATGCATTTTATTTATATCTATATATGTACACACACATAAAGAAGTCAGCATTAGGATCATCATTTATAATTGTTTATAATTAAGTGGAAAAATCTGCTTCTATTTATACAAGTGCAAGATGACACAACTCCAAGATAAACATGTGGGATGAGATGCTCCTGATTTAAAATTGGTTGTGTTGTCTTTTCCATGAAGGTTAAATCCTCCAGGAAACATTCAGATCACAAACCTGCTTCCTAAACATTAAGAAAAGCCTCAAATTTCATACTCAGCCTCACTGCTTCAATAAAAACCTGAATAAAACGTTCAGAAAAAGCTTGGAGGAAATATACACTTAAAACCCAATCACCATTTATCTGAGGGCTATTTCCAAGCTGCAGCTGCTTCTGTGCAATTTTACAGTTACTCAGGTTTGTTAAAAGCAGAGTCCTGAAAAGAAGTGCACTTCCATGTCACACTGAGCTCTCGCTCTCAAGTTCGCACTGCAGTTTATTCAGTGTGAAATGAAGAGTTTGCTCATTTCTCTCCTCCTGTTGTGTGTATTCAAAGACCTGCACATTGGCATGAACACTGACAGAGTTTCCTTTTTAAGAGCAGCCGACCATCTGTGTTCTTGTGTGCCCTGTTTTTTTTCTATCTAAAGACAGAATAGAAAGACAGGCTCGCCGGCACAGGAGGTCACAGCCGAGTGTAGGTAGATGAGGAACCATGGTGTCGGATAAACATCACAGAGGGACAATTTAAAGTCAGGGACACTTAAAGTAATTTTGTTGAATATACAGTAGCTTCATTTCAGAGTTGTACTAACCAGCAGTCATTTTTCCTCACCAGATGCCATGCTTGTTCTTTTTCATGTTTTTTACATCGTGTCGTATCGCTGTCTCCATCCCTGCCTCTCACACTCACCTCCTCCATCGTCTTGTCTACCTGATCTGTTCACATGAAAATCAAAGCACCCTTTCCTCAGTCACCCCTCCCTGACTGCTCCGTGATCAGATGGAAGGAGCTGGAGGGGGAAATGGTGCTGGAAGAAAACCAGACACACGTCTTGGAGATGTATTCACACTGTACCTCCACACAGGACAGCATCTGTCTGAAGAGACTGGTCAGAAAACAGCAGCTGGTGTAAAGTGACCGTGAGCAGCATAATACAGAGTGGGCACAGAGGGAGCTGTGGCTCAGGAGGTAGAGTGGGTCATCAACTAAAAAGGAGATCAGTTTTTCAAACACCAGCTCCTCCAGTTCACATGTTGAGATGTCCGTGGACAAAATGCTGAACCCCAAATTACCCCGGGTGTATCAACAATGTGTGAGTGTGTGTGTCTGGGAAGTAGTGAATGAATGTGACTGGTAAATGGACTGCATTTATATCAGGTTTTTCAGTCATTCAATTAATCAGTCAGCTTGAAAACTCAGTTGAAGGATATGAATGTGATGTCATTATTGGCTGATAAAACAATACAAACACTTAAACACACTTAAATGTGCCTAAAGCACATTTAAATGTGTACTTCTTCCGACTCCTTTTTAGAAATTGTGTATTCTATGGTTTGATGATACTTTTATTGTTATTTTTTATTTCTTTTTGTTTTTATCTTTGACAACGGTTGAAATAAATTCATTCATTCACTTTGGGTTAATCCATTGGGATCAGTGAAACATTGTTGTGTGTTTGTTGGTGCTCTGATGATGTGCTATCGGTCAAAGGTTAATGTCACTGAGTTTACAAGAAATGGACCTTGTGACAACACTGTCTGGAAATCCTTAAAGGCCCAGTATGTGACTTATTTGGCTTTTTATTAGCAAAAATCAAATACTGCTTTCATAAATACGTATTAAGTGGAATCACACCCGCATACAAACGAAAGCTTTCTCGTACCTTAATGAGTTGTTACAAGTCGTTATAAGGGGGGGTGCACCGAACCTTGGCTGCCATGTTGAATCGCCATTTTTTACGTTCAGTGTCAGCGTAACCATAGGTAACCACAAACTCAGCGGAGCTGTCGGCTCGGGGAGAAAGTTTTCCAGACAGCGCCTGTTAAAACTGTCACCACTGTGTAGTGTGAGGAAGGACGGAGGCACTGATGTTGCATTCAGGTGCAGTCAGACACCTGAATGACGCCGTCAGCAAACCAACCGGATGTCATTTTACTCGACGAGAGAAAGACGGTAAAAAAATGAAAATAAAACGTGGGTCAGGTAAACAATACGACATCACCATGACCACATACAGCACTAGTTTGCTGGCGCAGCGCAGGTGGCGCAAGGTATCGCAGCCCGTCTATTGCAAGTTTGAAGCAGCGCAGACTGGCTCAAAGTCTAGTTGGGAGATTGGCAGATCGCGCTCATATGGGTGTGGCGGCGCAGCAGGAGGCGGTGTCACAGATTCAGCTTGGTGAAGCGGAAGTTTCGTGAGAAAATGTCCCGCCAACTCTGCGCCGAAAGCAGACCACCTCAAAGCAGGTCTATCTCGGCGCAAGGCGAAGCGGAGCTGGCGGAGAGGGAGATTGGTTGACCGGCGAACAGTCCACACATGTCAGCAAAACCTCACAGACAGGTTTCCACTGTTCCAGACGCATTTAGATGCAATAAATAACCACAATAACCGCTATTTAATGCAACTAATGGAATCAACACGTGAATTTATATCTATAGACTGTCCCGTCACATCTGACGTCAGATCAAAGGCTGTTGGCAGCGTAATGAATTAACTCAGCAGGGAAGAACTGGCACTGGAGCTGTGGATTGCGGACTGAGGGACTGCATGTCACTGCCTTGTTGAGATGTGATGATCCGCGTTATTATTTTTTTTTTATTTACTTATTAATTTATCAACGGGCCAGCACGTCAGGCAGCTGTAATGAAAAACAAAAAACAAACATCTCTCAACCACAACAGCCTCGGTGTCAGATAGTCAGTATATAGTTTGTCTCATCACAGAAGGACAGACAGACAGAGAGAGGGGGGGGGGGGGGGGGGGGCGAGAGCGTCCTTTACGCGTATTCCATCCCTGTTGCGGTGTTTGTTTATATTGTGATTAGTGTACATGTTACACTCGGATCCAATAATCTTGAGCGGATCTTGTGTAGTTTATAAAAAGAAAGTTTATTTAGGCTACCAGCGGAAAAGCCCAGCAACAAAATAACAGGCAGGAAAACAAAACAACTGACACACTGTAACGTTTTTGTAAGTCTCTTTCCTGGGGGGTCTCCCTCTACGTCATCTTTTTCTTAACTGCTGCCTCGCGCTGGGTTTACATTAACATTCACAGGAATATAAGGTTAACTCAATTCACCTCTCATCTCTACACAGGGTTTGAATAAATGTGAGTTTCTTTATTAGTTGTTTTTTTTACACTGGCCAGCGGTTCTCAGTGTATCAGATCAAACCTGTTTAAGGATATTAAACTCATTATTCAGCCACTCTGAGCTCGGACCTCCGGACCAAAACAGCTGTTTCCTCCTGGGAGAGGTTCGGCCTGTGGCGTCGCTGTCTCCTCCTCTCCTCCGTCCATGTCAAAGTAGGAAATGACATCACCGCGGCTCAGTTAAAGGTGAGGAGAGGAGCTCATTTGATTGGTGAAAATCGGAATCGGCTGTGTTAATCCCACTTCAGCCTTTCTCTCCTCCTCCTGCCTGCCTCACGCCCCCGACTCCTCCCTCCTCGGCATTTGCGCTTGGAGGAGGTGCAAGGGGCGTGGGTGCGCCGGTCTATACCGGACTTCGCGGCTCACGATTCTTGCAAAACGCACCTGGACACACCCGGTTGGCGTGGCGCACCTGCGCTGCGAGTTGACTCCGATCGGTCTGCCAATCTAGGGCCCATAATGTCACGCCTGTATTGTTTTGCCTCGTGCTGGCAGAACATTTCTTTATAGAGGCTTGTTTATCCTGTTACATGCAGCGTCTGTTGTCTGTCTGACTTCTGCCCGACTTCACGTGAATGCAGCATCAAGAATACGTTCTGATATGCAACCACACCGCTAGATGGGGGCAAATCCTGGTTACTGGGGCTTTAAGGAAATGTCTTCTGTGTTGGTACAAACGCTCGAGGATGAGCTGGTTAGATTTTGGTGGACAGAGGTCAAGGGTGACTTTGACCACACAAAATGTTTTTGGCCATAGCTCTAAGTGGTACAAAGCTCAGAGTTACTGCTTTTGTTGATGAGGCCGTCACCAGGGTAATGGGCGGCCTTCTTTTTAGAGTTTCCCGTTAATGGCTTTGACTGTGTGTGTGTGTGTGTATGCATGCACATGTGTGTTGCAATGCTCTTTACTACCTCTCGCATAACTAAGTTTGTGAGTCTGTTCAGAAGAAGACACTCGTCAGGTTTTCAGTGGAGGTGCCAAGTCTGTGGAGGAGGAGGATGAAACCACTGTATCTCAGAAATAATATGATCTGAATGTCAGTAATACGCCATAATCAGTCAGTCTGTATAATTTGCCTCAATTATATGGTTGTTGTTCAGCTCAGCTTTGGCCAGGGACAAATAATGAAGTGGTGCAATGTACTTACTGTGGAGATTTTAATAACAGCTGCATTTACTGCTATTGTTCCACCTCCCTGTCTGACACTTGGGGGCCAACGTGCTGCATGACTGCTGATCAATCATCAAGTATCCTGCTAATTAAAAAATCCTTTTTAAAGCGCTTATTAAAAATGGATTAGATGATATTTTTTTCCTCTGTGGTTTTGGAGACACGGTGGTCACGTCTCCGGGGCGTTCTGCTGCAGCCTCCAGGCTGGATGAGCTGCAAATGCTTGACAGAACATGTTTTTATGATGTCTACTCAGAAAGCCAAGTCATCATCATCATGGACGTTTGAAGGCATTGATGGTAGCAGATGAAGGCTGATGTCACAAACAGCTGCAGAGGACAGTGGTGTCACTCGCTGAACAACAAAAACCCTCCAACTAATGGCTCACAAAAGCTTTGATGATGACTGCTCTGTTGCTGCAACAACTCACTGTGAAAGCTAAAACATCACATTAGAAACACAACTGTCATATTACTGACAACCACCAGTAATATTTCATAACAATCTGAGTTTTGTGTTCCATATAAAACCCATAGATGATATATTATGACTGGACTTTATGAGCTGCTCCACTGTCACTATTTGGCATTGCCTTAATCCGCCCTTAACTGTAGCAGATCCAAAAAAGAGGCAAAATTGATAGGGGGGGCTTGTGTGGAGCTGGTGAATGCTGATTGCAAGGACACACTCCTATTAGCAAAGCTAGTATATCAAGGTGTCTTGGCCAAAGCCTAATTTGCGGGCTAATTACTGTAGCCACAGTTAACAAGTTAAAAGGACAATGAGGAGTTTGTATTTGGTTATAAAAAAAAAAAGTCTCATGTGGATGAATCTACATTGCCCACACTTGTTGATGGTCCATTTTCAATAAATATATCGTTTTGTCTTTATCATTTAGTTGTTGGCTCACCCAGCATTTCCTACTTTTGGTTTCACAGACACTCGTGGGTCATGGGAATAACACCACAGAATCGCCATTTACAGTATGGTCGGAACTACTATCGTATGATTGTCTTCGAACATCCAACCTCATTCTTGATCAATGAAGACACTTTCGTCCATCTTGCACTGTTCGGTTCACGAGAAATGTAGTGTGAAAACACTTCGCTTTCCAAACTCTTCCTTTAGGCTATAAGCCAAGTGTGGTAAGTGCACACAATGATACCTGCTCTTAGAATATTTAATCAAGCCTATACACTGCAAAAACTCAAAATCTTTCCAAGAGTATTTGTCTTACTTCTTGTCAAAATGTCTCATTTCTAGTTGAAAACTAATCTCTTTTCACATTATAAAAGACTCATTGCCTACAACTTGTTTTTAAATAATTTTCACTTGTTTTAAACAAATTTTCACTTGAAAAAGATAGAAAAATCTGCCAGTAAAAGCAACTTTTTTGTGCTTGTAATAAGAAGGAAAAACTTCAGATTCTTATTATTTCAAGTGAAAATATGCTTGAAATAAGTAAAAAGTGTCTAAAAACAAGCCACTTTTATGTGATGAGTCTTATTTTAAGTATAATGAGATTTGTTTTGACTAGAAATAAGACAGATATTCTTGGTAAGATATTGAGTTTTTCCAGTGTAACCTTGAAGTGCTTAACTATGCTAGTTGAACGAGTGACTGATAAAATACGATAAACAAGTTCTGAAAGATTAATGATTTTCATGCCAGAAAAACAAGTTGGAAAAGTGAACCACAAGGCAGCAGCTGCAAGATTAATTACAACTTTAGTGTTGTGACGTTCACGAACGAACCGAATCTATTGAACGGCTCGTTAAGGTGAACGATGGGAACCGAGTCGCAGCCGGGCGGGAACCGTTCTTTTTTTTTTTTATTTTTTTTTTTTTAAATAATGTGTGTGCTCCTCCTTTGCTCCTCCTCTGTGTGAGCAGCCCAACGGTGCTAATTAGATATGCATTACGCAAACGTAGCATGACGCCACCTGACTTGTGCACGCTGCCTTTGCGTAAAAAAAAAAAAAAGCACAGAAACACGTGACAGCCCCTGCCGCGGAGAGCAGCATGTGCAGCGGTCTTAATTAGGAGGAGATAATCGTTTGGAAGAAAAATGAGCCAAATTAATTAATTAATTAATTAATTCAAACTCAGATATTGGTGGGATATCTAATTTTGTATTATTGTGTTCCAAATCTCACCCCATCATACCTCCCAGCGATTATTTCCAAGATAAAATGAGTTACCACCAGGCTGGCTTCTTAAAACTTAATAAATATAAAAATCAGTCAAATGAGCCAGTTTTTTGAACGGCTCTTTGAAAGGAACGGCTCACCAAGATCCGGCTCCCCTCAAAGAGCCATAAATCCCATCTCTAATTGTAATAAGGTACAGAAGCTGAGAAATTTCTCCCGTTATTGTTGATTTCACCTGCTGTAGTGACCAGCATGCATTCATCTGAGGATAATTAACATAGGTTCTGTAAGTAGGACAAACAACAACTAAATAAGTCCATGGCAGTTTCCTGGTTAAGGTTCTCCCTCCATGCCTCCATTCGTCTCTGTGCTGTTTACACTCAGAGGTTGCGTGTGGTTTTGTCAGAGAAGACGCTCTACTTGGTGTCACATCTGATGTTTGTAAAACCCAGAGTAATGGATCTTTCTCTACATGAAGACAGGAAGCAGTCAATGAGTGTAACTGGAGGAGAGGGCTGAAATCATCTCTTGTTAAGCTTTTAATGACATCATGTCATCTGTGTGAGATCTCTACAGATCCAGAACTCATCCTGTCTGTGTCCTGAACCTGCCCAGTCTGTGGAGCTGATGCTAGCACCAGCAGCTGATGTCTAGTCGGGCCTGGTTAGAGTTATATTGATGTTTATTTCAAATGTGTCATGAGCAAAATATGGCTTAAAAAATAGAAACATGAAATTTTAATAATAGCACATAATAGAAATTAAACAACGAAAAGCATAAAGCTAGGAAATTTTCACACATTACACCTGTATTTGGTTTTAGTAATCAGTTTAAAGGCCCAGTATGCGACTTATTTGGCTTTTTATTGGCAAAAATCAAATATTGCTTTCATAAATACGTACATAAGTTCCTATTTTCACCACAGAAAACACAAAGCTTATATGTTTGCAATTTTCTATTTATTGTGAATTGAGTGAGGTTTTCAAAACATGTTTTTGGTAAATGACTTGTAATGTAGCTATGAATTTTCATAAATGGCACCTATGGTACTTACCCCCTTTTAAATTCCTCTCAAACAACACATGTTCTTTTCTGGGCCTTTAAACCACCATCAACATTTTTAAAGAGCTCATTAAACTTCCCTTTAACTCAAAGCTTTTCAGGTTTCATGTCTCCTAAGAAACGGTGAAACAATACTTTGTCCTTGAATGACCTGGGAAGTCTTGGAAACAATCTTTAAAAGGACGTTTCCAGTAGGTTATAATTCAGTTCCTCCTCCTAAACCCTCTGTTGCTAGGCGATACAACTTTAACCCTTCCCCCCATTGTGAGGGTTAAAAGGCTGCAGAGCTAACCTTTACATAAAATGACAACGCAACCTTTCAGGGATGAAGCAGCAAGGGGAGATGGAGACAGCACTGTCTTTGTGCTTTTTGGTAATGATCATAATCAACATGACAGAAGCATCAGTCCAGTCCAGAAAGGGGTCAAATTACAGTGGACATAAATATTCACACAGTGTGAAGTCATAAAGCTGAAATTTAAAGGAGAACTATGCAAGTGCTTTTCTGCTGTGTTGCTAACCCTCCTCCTGGCCATGTGCATTTAATAATAATAATGATAGTACATTTTATTTGTTTGTGCTTTTCTTAACACCCAAGGCCACCTTACATGTAAAAAAAAAAGGAAACGACAACATTAAAAACAGATATGAAATACAATAGCACACATAACTACATACACTTATACAAAGAAAATACAATGTGGCTAGATAAACAATTGGGGGACAGAATTTAAAACGGTGTGTTTTGAGGTGTGACTTAAAGGTGTCAATGGAGGGCAGAGTGCGTATGTGCAGTGGGAGTGAGTCTAGGTGCAGAATAGCTGAATGCCTGCAGCAGATTGGGGGGCTGAGGGTGAGGGTACTGTCCAAAATAAGGCCAAGACTTTCGACCCGCGGTGCACAGCAGTGACAAGAGCTGGGGCACCGGGTCAGCAGCACGGATCTTGCAAAGTTGTTTTTTAGCCAACGTGGAAGGCAGAGAGCCTGCATTCTCCCTTGTAACAACTTACAGGTCATTTATTAAACCATCTCAATTACTCCAGAGGTAAAAATGTAGCATAGTTAAGCTAAAAAGCCTGCATACTGTAGTTCCTCTTTAAAGCAGGTTTGAGTACATTCGTCATGTGAGACCTTACACTTCAATACAACAAAACAAACAATACAAAATTTAACCCAGACAGTTGGCAGTTCACCTACTGTAGTTTGAAAGAACAAAAGAAAGTGTTCACAGCGGTTCTTATCGTCCAACACAGTGATACAGGTACTGAGAAAGACTGAGATTTGACGATTAAATCAACCAGCTGATCAATTGGTTGAGTCCAAACCCCAAAAAACATTTTTGGCAACACCTTTAAGGAAAAGTGCACTGTCAGATTCTCTAACACTGTTACAGTACACAGTATTGTAAATATTTGATGTAATATCAAGTGGTTATTTGATTGTAAATCAGATTATCTCATACTGCTGTCTTCCACTCTCTCCTTAGAATATGAAGTTGCTAAAGCCCCTGCAGCAAATATTGATCCAGTGCTTGCACTAAGTCTTGTTGTTCTTGCAGTTATACGGTAGATGCAGAAATTGCTCAGTGGTCGTCTTCCTCTGCAGATTTTCCACTGAGTAATTGTCAGTCATCAGTTTTTTAAAGAAATTATTACTTTTTTGATTTTCAATCATACAGAGTGCTGACGTTTCTGCTCATTCAGAAATCTGATTAGTTATTGTACCTGATAAGATGAGATGTTTTGATTTTATTTTGTTTTATTTTATTTTATAGACCCTGACAGATCTGGGTCAGACCATTGTACTTTTTACCTCTAGATGGATCAGATATGATTGGCCTGACATGTGTGATTTATCATTTCCATTTCACAAGGTTTTCATCGTTATGAGCCTGTAGAGCAGGAGAAAAGATATGCATCAATCATGTGCCCTGAAGGCTGTTTGTCACTTTTGACATCTGTCATTGATCCATCACACACACACACACACACACACACACACACACACACACACACACACACACACACACACACACACACACACACACACACACACACACACACACACACACACACACACACACACACACACAGACACACACACACACACACACACACACACACACACACACACACACACACACACACACACACACACACACACACACACAGTCAGACACACTGATACACACATGCTCACAACTGGCATCAATCAAACTCAAACTGGCTTCACAAGCTGTCACATCAGTGATACAAAGAAGTGAGAGGACCACAGAGATTATCTCCACTGAATGAACAAGCTCATCATCCGCCTGTCATCTTCGGCCTTTCACCTCCTCCACACAGGAAAAAAACCCCAGTAAACATCTTTTCCTCTTCTCACTTGTTTCTTGCTGAGAACATGTTGTAAATGACACCTATGTTCCTCAGAAGTCTAATGGACTCTATGGTCATATATGTATGATTTATCAATAATATCCATTTATAAATAAATACATAGTCATATAGTATAATAATAGTTATATATTGTGCACATAATATATATCGACCCTAACAATTGTTAGGCTACCATTTTCATTAGGCTACTGCTTCAGAAAAATGTCTGTACGTACGTAAGTTTCCTGCTACAACACACCTGATTCAAATGAGTGGCTCGTTATCAGGCCACTGCAGAGCTTGATGACGAGCTGATCATTTGAATCAGGTGTGAGGTTTGAATCATGATTTTGGTGATATTGCATGTTATTATAACCAAGACACGTGACAAATGTAAGTGATTGTGGAAAGCCGTGGTTTTGAATGTGTAGGTGTGTGGTCTCAGTGATCACACGTAGAGTCTGTTGCTAGTTTTAGCTCTTACTGTAAATGAAGAATCGGTTGTTAATAAAGCTATACAGTCAGTAGGAAGTGAGACTCTCTGAAAAACCCTTTCTTATGAGCACTGATGGATCAAGGCTTAGAAATGTGTTTGAGTCTAATTGTCTGTCGTGTGCTGTGTGGAAGATTCTGACCTTAAGTACAGTACGACCACCAGCCGCCCGTGCTGCTCACAGGTTGAGCACACATCCTCAGACTGTTCAGCTGCGTGTGTGTGTGAAAAAGTGCGTGAAAAAAAGGCTGATGAAAGAGCCGAGCAAATCATGAGAGAGAGTTAATGACTTTTCAGCAGCTCCGTTTTCACGACACACTGTCCCCACAGTTCCTGTTTTCCCCGTGTATCAGTGTCACAGGTAACCTTTACCCGCCGGCTCATTTACAATGTGTAACTCAGGGATCACTGGTCGTGTGCTGCCGCCACTAACACAACAGAGGCTGTTATTCGTCTTGTTACAGTAATTGAGTGAAGGCTCCTTTAGGATAAAGAGCTCTGAGGTGGTTCTGCAGTGATGGACAGCTGCCTGACTCAAATAAGTTTAGAGCCAAAAGGTCTTTGAATTTGGAAACATCTCTGAATCGATGAGAGGTCATGGAGAGAGGATTTTGGTACACACACACACACACACACACACACAGCTCTTTTGTGTTTTTTGTTTTCCTCTCCGCAGAATGGTAATGGCCGTCTCCGAAATGTCTGATTTGAATGAATCTTCTTTCTATTCTTTGACTAAAGCAGATCTAATCTCCCACTTCATCCTCACGAAAACCAACAAAACAAAACAGCTCTTTTTTCTTTTCTTTTTTACATCGTTAGTGGTTCACTTTGTAGCTAATGAGTCTCCTTGCCGCAGGTTACATACAGTAGATAGAAACCAAACTTTTCTCTAACAGTAACTTTAATTTAGCATCTAATATCAACCTTAGTTTGAAACATAATCAGCAATCACGTCCCTCCTACACATTTTCTTGTGTGTTTTTGTATTGTTTTTTGGAATAAACAAAGTTTTCTGTCTCTGAGATAAATTAACCAGTAAGAAATAAGTCCCAGCAAACATGGCGGGCGGCGTGTGCAGGAAGCCAGTGGGGGATCATACCCGTGTTGCAGCCACTGACACCTAACCCTCATGGTGTGGTAATACGCCCTCCGGGTCAATAACTGATGACATGTTATCAATCATTGCAGACATTTTACAGGAAAAGACGTGTCAGTTCAATATCCGTAGATTAGAACATTTTCACCACATGCTGCCGCCACCATCAGATAAAAGTTTGCAGATTGTCTCATTCGTCTTATCAGGTTCCCTCCGGCCACCAATTCCTCCGCCATTGTCTTCGTTGTGTCACGTGAAAACACTCTCCTACTCTGTCAAGTAACTCCGCTCTGCTGCAGGGAACAGACACACTCAGGTTATAAATACATTATTAATAACTAATATTTTACGAATAGAAGTTTTTGTTTGATGGATGTGGTCGTTCCCGCTGACACACTTACACAAACTAAATGGGTTTTATCTGTATGAAAATATTTCAAAATGACAGTGGGGCAGTGGACGGGTTATGCAATAGGTGTGCATGTTTGTCCAAACAGTGGTAACCATGGAAACCCTACTATGGAAATAGCACATTGTCTGTAGCCGTCTACACCTCAACAGTGGAGTTAGCAATGGCAAGGATTTAAGGGTACACATTTTTAGTTACAAACTCCCGTGCTGCCACATTTCAGATTTCAGGTTTAGTCAGGCCCTCATTTCAGCTTCCTGTTTGCTTCCTGTACAGTGTATGTGACCAATAAACAGCTGTTTATTGGCAATAACCCCATGCGATGATATTTAGGCTGGAGTTCACAACAGCATTGTATTGCAATATTTTCTGGGGCCATATAGTATCAATACATGGCCACCAAGTATTAATCTCGTATTATATAATTTGAGAACATAAATTGAATTTTCTTTGGAATAGGAATAGTGGAGCACTAATCGCAATATTACTGCATCTTGGCTTTGGTGTCGTTGTAATGTGTTACTGTGAGCTTCTGTTGTCAAACGCCACAGCAGTAGCTGTGCTCACTCTGTGCTGAACGAGTAACTCAGTCGAAAATGTTCATATCTCTAGACATCACCTTTCCTGGTTTAACATCAGAACATGAAGTGAGGCAGTGACTGCTTTGAATGCAACACATGCAAACCCTCACTTGACTGTCTAAAGAGCTGTTAAGACTTTAATGCAACTTTATATGAAACACTGAGTGTCTTTATTGTGCTCTAATGGCTCCCAGCACTAATTCACTGTGTCAGCCCTACAGGTGTTCGCTGTAGCCTGAACCCACTCCTGTCACAGACGTTTACACTGAATACGCTGCCATTTCTCTCTTTCTCTCTCTCTCTTCCTCTCTCTCCCCCATACACTGATGTACATGGTCGACTCATGCAAATCAAAGCAAATTGCGGTGTTCATTAATGAACTCTGCATACTCTCTTAGGTACCTGGAGACTCAGGAAGTCTTTTCATCTTTTCAATTACTCTCTGAATGAAGTGGAAGTGAAGGACTGGTGTGGAGGGAAAATGAGTCCAGGGATGACTCGAAATGGCCTGAATATAATGGACATACGTAGCTTTGTGAGTGTGTGTGTGTGCATAAAGTAGAGGTGAAAGAAAGAAAAGAAGCAGCCTCTCTCTGTCTGGCACAGAGTATGAGACTTTCACACATTTACTTTCAGAGTAGCCTGAGACAGTGAAGGCACCAAGAGGCAGTGAGAGGTTTTCCTGAGTCGGTGGTGTCACACATTAAAAGACCGATAGATGTCACCGTGTGCTGCTGCAGAATCAGGTTAATGAGGCTCATCTGGACCGGTGCAACCTCCTGAAAACTGTCAGTCAGTCGGCAGCTGAACGTCATAGTCTGACCGAGCCATGAGGTTGCGTCAGATCTTCATCTTTCACTTGCATGGGCAGCTTTTTGCCAGAAATCTTTAATATTTCTAAAACTTGATCACATCTTATAAATAATGATTATATCTCTTTTAATTCCCTCCAATGAAAAACACCTCGCAGCTCGCACTGCAAATATCACTACACATAATCCTCTTATTCCAAATTCTTAATTCAAACACAATTAAGCTTTTACCAAGACGTAAATGATCAGTATTTATGGTTTCCCATGCAACAACATGTCCTCAGGCATGTCTGTTTAGTTCTGTTGTTGTTGGGAGTGAATTGGCAATGAATGAATTAGCATGCTAATCAGCTGATAATCATCACTTCATGTGACAAGAAGGGATTATTTGTTTTTGATTGGCTTTTTTGTCAACGGTGAAATGCAGCATTAGGATTCATGATGGAGGGCCGGGCAGTGGAAGTCAACCCCCCACAACCCTCCCCCTCCCCCTAAGTGCGAGTGTGAGAGATGTCTCATTAATGTATTACCTCCGATAGTCACACAACAGCTTGTAAGTCAGTATGTGTTTGTGTGTTTGTGTTGGTGTGTGATGATCATGTTGACATACAATATGTTATGACGGATGTTGGTTCGGTTTCAGTAGTGAAAGACAAAGATATGAAGTCAGTGGTTCCTCAGCTGACAAATAATTCAATTTCCTGTCCCACCACTAGCTACAGTGTCTAACCAGTGTGTTTCAAGCTGGAAAACAAACCTCACAAAGTGGCACATGGAACAAATTCACTTTTTTCCTTCACTATTCCACTATTCCCAGTGGATACAACAAGCCTGCTTGCATGTAGAAACTGTCCACAGCAAGTGGTTGCTACAAGCCACGAGGTCAAATAAATGCATTCTCAGTTATTGGTGTTTGTTTTGTGGTAAATGAGCAAATTGTGTTTATGCTGTAGGTGCATGTATGCACACATACACACACTCCAGACCACAAGTGTGTTTATAATTGACCACATGATGACTGTAGAAGCATGAAAATGAAATAAAATGATTAATTTTGTATCATGACTGTTGCAGCAGGAAGCCAAATGGAAATGTGCGACAAGAAGTGGCTTTTCAATGTGGTGTGAAAACTAGCAATTTTCTGAATCCCTCATTAAAGCAAATCACATGTTGAGTTTCTATCCGTGCTCACTTTTTGTTCAGTGTCTCTTTTTTTCCACTGTGGAGTCGATGTTGTTATCAGGAGAAGCAGCGGAGGAGAAAATCCACCTACCGCACATCTCACTGAATGCTGATGGAAACACACACCTTTATCTGTTGTCGTCTAAAAACATTTTCATCAGTGCTGTCCATTTTCTGGACAGTGCCGTGACAAGCACCTCAGCTAATGGACACGCGCACACACGCACACACACACACACACACACACACACAGCTCAGCCTGGATTGTTTCAGCCTTGTCTGGTCTCCACTGGTTTTTCTGATTGCAGAGTTTCTCCTTTATCAAAACAGGCACTTCAGTGTTCTCCTGCTGGAAAAGTGACGAGTGGATCAACTCCTCTCACTGTTGATGGAAAAGTGAGATGGTGTTTGTCCTGTAACAAGACCAAACATATCGACACTACTGTGGTCACATGGGCTCAGTTATTTGGAGGACTGATCAAGGTGGAATTATGTTGTCTTGTTTCATGCACACTGATTCTTTACGTCACTTGCATGGCTGCTCTCAGTTTGTAATGGTGTTAAGTCACGAGACTCTGATTCTCTTGAATTGTTGAGTTGGAAAAAAATTGCTCAGAGATTCAAACATCTCTCTCAAATCCCAATGAGAGTCAGTTCATGGTAAAATAATCCAGGCCCTGGTGACTTTGTAAAGTTTGGCTTTTCTTCTTGATAGAAAACAGCTCTGTTGATGCTAGTGTGGATGTAATAGTGGTTCTGGGTTTAGACCTCTGGTTCTCTGGTTTGGTACGTGTTGATTGGCTCTTAATTAGCTCTATGTGTTAATGGTTGTTAATGTCTATTTGTTGTCCATGACCTGTCCAGGTTGTGAGCCATATCGTAGCTACGTTTTGATAGACGGTGAGTTGACAATGTTTTGTCTTGTATTGAGTGTTTAAATATAATTTAATTACTCTGTTCACTTTGTATCAAACTTGTGGTTTGTAAAGACTAAAGTAGCTCCAAACAGTGTCAATTCAAACATTGTAATGGATGGAAATTATTGATTGCTCTTCCTCTTCCTGATCCCACAGTGGGCGGTCCTTATCCATCTCTAAATCATATGGTTCTACAGTATGGGTTCCTTAAGTCAGAGAACATCCAGGTTGAGCCGTGACTGACTGATTGATATATGGGTCCTGTGGTTTTGCAGCGCAGCCGCCTGCAGGTGCAGTTTCCATCCTGCAGAAGTTATTGTGCTCACAGACAGTTTACCTGTAATGAAGCAGAACCTGCTGTTCGGTCCCACTCGCTCCTCTGGGAGTTTCCTGAAGCACACGCTGCAGGGCGGAGGAGGATAAACCAACAAACTAACAAGCAGCATCTTCAGTTGCTCTCTGAAGCGACAAAAAGGTTCCTAATGGGAGCAAAGGGAATTCTTAAATTTGAATGCCTCTTCTCTTTAATGAACTGTTGGAGTTTTGTGAGAGTCTGACCTTTTCTCTCCCTCCTTGTCTGTCCCAGGTGAATCCACCGGGCCTGCTGACTATGCCCCGGAGCCCCACCTCCAGTGAGGATGAGATGGCCCAGAGCTTTTCAGACTACTCCGACGACTGTGCCTCTGACAGCTCCCGTGAGGAAACCATTTACGAGACCATAAGGGCCACCGCCGAGCCTTCACAGCACCGCATGGACGACATTCACACCAACTCGATGGTCATCCGCGTTCTCATCCCAGACCTGCAGCAGACGGTGAGGATCTTGCATGGGGGGGGCGGGTGTCGCGTCAGTGTGTCGGCGTGTGATTGTGTGGGAGTCAATGTGAGATATGAAGTGGATATGAAGTGGATGACTTCTGCGTATTGATTATCCAGTGAGAATTAGTGAAGGTGCATTTTCACACGTTTTTGTGTTAACTTACTTCAGAAAACACATGTAAAGATACACAAGATCTCGTCAATCTTACAATACATGCTGCAAATTCTCACAACACAACAGTGTTTCCAGAACAACCAATACTCGATTACTCAGTTTCTCATTTTATATATTTTTACCATAAGGAAGACATCAGTATTCAGCCACCTGTCTTCCTACTGCCTACTACTCCTACCTTCCTAAGCCTACTGTTTGTCTTTGTATGTTGAATTAGTATTTCTATGATGCACCAGTTTAACATTGTGAACTACATGTTATCTGTAATCTTTTGTCTTAAAGGGACAACGAGGAGTTTTGGAAAAGCGAGGTGTTTTCACACTACATTTATGAGCCTCCACGCGCACTGTAGAATTCTTCGACCAGCACAAGACGGACTCGTGTTTTCATTCATCGAGAATTAAAGTCAGAGGTTCAAAGAGGTTCAGTTACCCGACCATAAACGGCGATTCGGCCGAAAAGTAAGGAAACGCTGGTCGGCTCGCCCAGCATTTCCGCCACCACTAATAATAACAAAATAACGATAGAGACAAAACAATATATTTATCGAAAATGGGCCCATTAACAAGTGTGGGTAGCGTAGATTCATCCACAGTAATATGAGACTTTTTTTTATAACTAAATAGAAACTCCTCGTTGGCCCTTTAATATTCCCAGACATCACTTTTCCTGGTCACAGCTGTTATGTTGCACAGGAACTCTAACTGAGTTTTTCTTTTGTAGCCAAAAACAATACATGCCCTGGTACATGTTGTGAAATGTACCATTCCACTCAACTCAAGTATACGAATAATGATGTCAATAACACACACCCGAGTACTTGGACAGTAACAAAACAGTTCTTTTGTTTGACATACAAGCAGTAACACACAAGAACGATGGCAAAAGAACCCAAACGACAATGACATAACCTGTAAAGGACCAAACAATCAACCAAGCAACAGGCAGGGTGGCGCTGTCCCCCGTGACCTCTCAGCCGTCAGTTGTAATCCAGATGCATCATGCTCTTCAGTGTGATTGTAAACAAACAGCTGCATCTCCAGATGTTAAAGGGCCTCGCACTGACCCACATGTACTGCAACACTCTGCTCACTCAGCCCACGAGTTCACCGTCGCCTCGGAGAAGTGATTATTTTTAACTGCTCTTCCAAAAAAACATCTTTACTCAGGCTGCAGATAAAAGAAAACGCTTGGTGAGATAAACAGCGCTGAGGCTTTTTGGATGAGATTTAAAACTCACAGGAGAAGAGATGTGGGAAAGATGCAAAGAGATTTAACTAATGATGAAGTACAAAGACTCTCGTGCGTAGATTACCATCAATTTCAGTTTCATTTTAATTTAAAAGTATTCAGATACTCATGGGCAGAACCAAGGTTTTGTTTGAGATTGTGCTAAATAATGATGCAAGATTTACCTTTTAAGCAAAGCTTTCAGATGTGGCATGCATATTAATTACCTGCGTGAGGCTAATGGGCTTTTTACAGAAGTGACCTGTCAGTCATCTCCACTGTGACGGTATAAGCCTTTAATATGTAACGGAGCTCTGACCAACAGGATCCACGTGGTGTCTTTTCTCCAGTCGCATGTGGTGGTGAGTGATGAGTGGGCCGCTGACAGATATACAGACCTGTGTGTGGGTTATGGTGAGTTTTGAGGGGGTGGGTGGTATTAATGTGACTCCTTTCAGGGAAATGAGTGTAAATAACTGTGAGGTGGACACAGCAGCAGTTTTCACATAACAGCAGGGACAGTCAGTAGTGTGGGCGCATCACGGTTCAATAACATAAGATGGAGCCTCACTATTGATCAGTGAAGTGTGTGAGGATCAGCTGTGGCCTTCAGAAAACTGAATCTGACTGTGTGGTGGAATACTTTGGGACGGTTTATAGCAGACGACAAGATAATAAACTGTGGAAGCCCAGAGGGGAAAGTAAATGAAGGAAAGAGCTTGTTCTAATTGTCCTCCTGTTTTCCATTAATATGTAAATGAGTGGAAGGTAGGTGAGTAGCAGAAAGTAAATGATGCATAATTAATTTTATTCTTAGTCCCAGAACTCACATCTACACAAAAAGGTGCAACTGAAAACGATCTCTGTTTGGTTTCTTCACAGATTATAGTGTTTAGAGTCGCATGCATGTGTAAGTTAGTTTAGCTCAGAATAAATACTGGAGAAGCTACAGTACCAACACATCTACACCTCACTTATTTAGATCTTCTTGTTTCATCTCTTAACAAAGCAAATTTAAAAGTCTGTTAATTTCTTATTACTTCCTGTATCTGTGTTACATGGTATCTCACCCGTGGGCAGGGCTCCAGACTAACTTTTTCACAGGTAGCACTGGTGCCACCTAGTTTTTCATTTAGTAGCACCAAAACAAATTAGGTAGCGCCAGCGTGTTATTACGTGACCTAAAACACAGAGCGGCATGTTTAAGGAGGCTGCAGCAGAGTAGGCTGTTGATGAGGTAAGAATGCTAAAATAATCAACTATAGACCAGAGGGATGGAAAGAGTACCAAAAAAAGTCTACTCAGATAAAAGTACCTTGATGAAATTGTATACTCAAGTGAAAGTACCGGTGTAAAAAGTAGCTCATTTGACACAGAAATAAAGTTAAGTCAGACAGAGATTGGCCTTACATTCTCAGGAGCTCTGTGTTCCAGGTGCTCTGAACAGTTTGAAATCAACTTCTCTATTCTGACCTTCTGACACTGCAGTTTTCCAGAGCCAATCAGATGGACAGTTTGGAGAAATTGAACTAAAATTTTTCAATATGGACAGGAAAATATTCTACTCAATACCATTTTGATATCAAATGGAAAAAAAAACTGTCCTTTACAAGATCTCTAAACATTTCTAGAGTTGCGTCTTTACTGTAAGTTTAGGCTGTCTGTTTCTGAGCTGCTGCCCAGTACCCGGAACACGATCCGTCACAACACTTTCCGGGAGCGTGCCTTTATACGGCAGTTCCCAGACAGCCCGAATGTTCTCTCAGCCACTTTGTTCCTTTATTGATTTTCATTTCTTTAAAGGTTTTCCTATCTTTTCAGTTTTCCAAAATCTGGGAGCAGCCCTATGGTCCTACATTTCCTTTATCATCAATTTGCATCAGATTTTTATGGTCCATTAAAAAAAAATTTGGTCTCATTGATTTTTGTAGTCAATTAAAGCAAACCTATTATCCAATAGCAGTTGACTACAGATGTAATGTGCAGAAATCACATTTACATCAATAAATAAATGTTTTAGAATTAACTGATCGGTCTACATTAAATTTAATTTAATCAGAAATAGAACAGAGGGAAATTCGTGACGACGTGCTTGTGTTTTTCCCAAAAAACACTGTTTTCATACATATCCAACATAGGTGTTGAGCGTCTGTCAATGGTCTGCTGCCTTAGGCTGCCAAAATTAAACTCACCTCCATGAGTTAGTGCACGGATTTAGACAACAAACTTTCAGTAGTACAAATAGTGTTAGTAGTAGTAAACGAGAATGAAGTCGGGATTAGAAAGTTTGTCTAGTCATTTAAGTAAGTCCCGTTAAAAACAACACCGCGGACATGTTTAGTGAGGAAATTAAAAAAAACAAGCCACTTGGACAACGTGAAAAGTGGACGTGTCCGTGCAGAGAGGACGTTTGGTCACCGTAGCCTAATCAAGTAGATTAGCATGCCTGATAAGGTTAATGTAACACCACTGTGCGGCTAAGGGCTAATAATAAACAAGCGTCTAGCGCTGTGGGGGTTTGGCTACCGAGGTCATGGTGTGAAAGAGGACGGACCAGGTTGAAATTACTTTGAATCATCCCTTTAAATGCAGTATAAAAATAAAAATGACTTGACTTAGAAATAAGAAAAATCGTAGAAATGAGGGAACATAGAGCTGACCCCCACTTACTTTCCAAACCCAGAACTTTATATTCTTTTGCTCCTTGACACTGAATTTAACAATTTTAAACTGAGATGAAAAGTTTGAAATCAACATGACATGGTTTTCTGGAGCCACAGACTTGGAGAAATTGAACTTTTTTCATGACCTTCTACTGACTCAGAAATAAAAAGTCTTGCAAGATCTCTAAACATTTCTACACAGTTTGTAGTTGTAGTAGTTGTAGGTTTCACTGCTGCCGGGAGCGTGCCTGCCTATGTTCCCACAGCCGTATGTTCTCTCAGCCCTATGTTCCCACATTTCCTTTATCGTCAATTTGCATCAGATTTTATCCCCATTTCTCCCAATTTGGTAGTCAATTACACCCAACCTATTATCCAGTAGCAGTTGACTACAGATGTAATGTAGCTTTTAGCTAAATCTGGGAACATAAGGCTGACCCCTTCCAACACTGCTACTCCAACATAGGGTTGAGTGAAGAACCTTATACCAAAATTAAACTTGGCTCGAGGTCATGGTTTGGCTCGAGGTCAGTTTGAAATTACTCTGAATCATCCCTTTAAATGCGGTATAAAAATAAAAATGACTTGACTTAGAGTTTTATTTTGAGAGAATTCTTAGAAATAAGAAATGAGGCAACATAGGGCTGAGGGAACATGGCGCCTAATTTTCCAAAGTTTCAGTGAAAAAAAGAAAAAAAAGAAATGTGGGAACATACAGTAGGGCTGACCCCCTTCCAAACCCAGAACTTTATATTGGAAACCATGAATTTAAGACTTAAACTGAGATAAAAGTAGTTATTAAGTGTTTTTGGAGGGAAAACAGGTTGTTGATCTTGCACTGGGTTGAGTGCACTGGGTTTTTGTGTCTGCCATACATTTGCTAACTGTTAGCTATTAGCATAGGAAGTCGGCTGTGAGCTGCTTTTTCTGAAGCCATCCTGCTGCTGCTGTTCCTGGACTGATAAGTCTCAACCAAACAGTAAATATTCTTAAAACTAAACTTAGAGCTAAAAGCGAAAAGTTTTTCGCAGAGCTGCAAGTTGGAAAATTATCCTCTTCGGTTTGTGCTGCTTTAAATGAATCCTTTAATGTTACAGCCTTTTGATTAATGTTTATATGGATAATGAGAAATACTTTAATAAAGAAATATGCTTGTTGGAGATTTCACTGAATATGAAACAGCTGACCTTCACACACTTGTTTCCTTTCTCCCTCCTCATCCATTGTGGTGCAGCAAACTGGAAGCTGCTGCCTGTTTCTAATCAGTTGCTCATGTATATGATGGTGCAACACTGGACACATAAAGTATTTGCATTTTAATGATGCCATGCTTGTTTCATACATTTTCATGAGCTGGAGCTTGACGGCCTTGCCAAACTAACAAGGGGGCTGGGATAAAAATAATCCTTCCGTCAGATTAACAGGAAAACTAAAAACATCATCCATTCTACTGCTTTATTCTCTTTGCTCTAAACTCTGATATCGACGTGTCATGCTGGAAGTTTATTTATGGATATGTCAATGTTTTATTAATCTTAATAGTGGAAATGATTCATGTTTTATTTACATAGCAGTCCCATGAAGCCATTAGGTCCACACTGTTGCTCTAAATGAAGCCCCAGGTGTGCTGCATTTACAGTAGAAAGCACAGCGTGGTGCGCAAGCCAGCCGGAGTTCCTATGCTGCATACAGCATCCCCGTTGCCCATATATGCACTGTGGCTGTTAATGGATATTGCTTGAGTGTCAATCACACAAGCAGTTTGGATATAAAGGTTTATCATCAAAGACCAGCAGTGCGAACTGTAACTCCCCGTGGATGAGCAGCCAGAGGCGCCGCCTATGTCGGTACAGTAGCTTCATCTTCCGCTCATGCAGCTTTGTTCTGTAGTGCTTTGTTTGATGTGTGTGTGTGTGTGTGTGTGTGTCCCTGGGGACTGAGAGCTGCTCCAGATAGCTTTACATTGGATGTCCATAACAGTATAGTGAGCAAGAGCATTTCCCCATCATGTGCTGGCAGAGCAAAATAGAAGGACATAAGAAGGAGGAGGAAGGGAGCAGAGCAGGAAGTTGGCATTGGCAGTGAGTAGCTTGGCAGAGCTGTCACTATAACAGCCACCAAATGCCCCACCCCTCCCCTCCCCTCCCCTCCTCTCTCCTGGGGTTTCCTCCTTCATTCGTACCTTTCATCCCATTTTGTTCATTTCAAATTTCTATTTTTTCACTCAACACATCTTCATTAAACTCTGTCCCGCTGAGGCGTACATGGAGTTAACATGCAGCTACAGTATTAGCAGCTGCTTCACAGCACTTTGTAGTCACTTTGCAAAACTGCTTTGTACAGTAACGTCCTGAATCTGAACAGAGTGAAGGGCCGACGTGTGAGTGTATTCCAGAGGGTTTAGGTCCACAAGGTACGATGTCGACCCACGAATGAACTCATGACCCTTTGATGTAATTAGCTTGGTGCTGCTAACTCCAGCGACACAAGGTGTGTGTGTGTCTGTGTGTGTATTCACATGTGCACTAAGCTCTCTCACATGTATGCACTAATGCTTCTGATTTCACATTCATCACTGAGCATTCAGTGGTGCCACTTGATCACATGATTGAGTCACACAGTCCACTCTGAAATCAAACTCAGATGAATAATGCAAGCGCACATAAATGCACAGCAGCACATGCATTTATGTGTGTGAGCGTGCGTGCACCTACAGTACGCTGCAGCTCCAGCTCAGCTTCTGCAGTGAGAGCATGTCCTAGAAAGGAAAAAATGATTGACTATTTTTGTGAGATGTCAGTCTTTTTGACCCTGACCCTGAGTGCTAACCTCTACTATGTATGGAGATCTACTTCTTGGGCAACTGGCTGGATCGGTGAGACTCCATAGAGGTGGTGAAAGTCAGCATCACCCACGTCCATAGAGACCCAGCTTGAAGTGAGATTTTCAGAGGTGCTGCGGTGACACAGAAATGGAAACAGTCATACTCTGTGGTCCACGCTTTCGAAGCAACAGCCTGTGGAAAACTAGCTCATCTTGTTTAACCTCAAATCGGCCATTGTGTGCAATCTCTGAATCATTGGCCAGAAAAGATGGTGTCTCCATCTGGATGTAAGAGCCATGCATTGGCATGAGACGAGAGGGGAGATGGACGAGGAGGACAATCTGAAGATTGCAGAAGAGCCAAGGAACAGAAAGAGGAAGGACGGCTGCACTATACTTCCCCATCGACTGCCCTCAGAAAACAGTCAGCCAATCAGTAGAGAAGAGCCTCCTCTCTTCTGATTGGCTGACACCAACTTGTTGTTGCTAAAGCTCCAGAGAGAAGCCTAAGAGAGGAGGTATAAAATTAAAATGAGATGGTTTTTGACAATTTAGTGTGGAGTTGGAGGCTGCAAGTAATTAGCTTATCTTAGCATGAGGTCTGTAAAGACAGGCAAACAAGTAGCTTGGAACTGTCCAAACACCCCTCAGACAAGTAACAATGTGTATGTTGATTTTTCAGAACCATAAACTAACAAATATCTAAAAGTTGTGTTTTTTCCTTTCTTTGTGCGTGGCAAAGATGAGTGTTAAATTAAATTTAGTTTTGAGAGTTTAGCAGGCTTCTACTGCTTGTCCCTTACACAGCATTTCTAAATCTCGGAGGCTTTGCCTTATGACCTGTTAATCTGCATGGCCACAGTTTTGAGATTAAAAGTCTTCTTAAAAATGCCACATTTAGAGCAAAAAACTACTGCAGTAGAATTGAGGAGCTAAAACCACTGAAGAAGTCAGTGTAGACGTTTATCCGTAGAAGGATGTATTTTAACTATTTATGCTCCGTTGACTGGGCCTTGTATGCTTTAATTTTGTCACAGAAACAACCTATTAAACATGTACGATTATCACTGCTCCAGTACTTTTAAAACTACTGTACCCAGTTCGCTGCAGGCTCCATACACATTGTTTAAGTTGAACTTGTGTCGAGGACTCAATCGAGGTCAGCAATAATAGAAGCAGATGGAAATTTGCCACTGTAATAAAGCAGAAGAAGGAAAGAACGCCGTATCAGTCCAAACAGCCACTGCCAGATGCCAGACATCTGCTTCTGTATACCTTCTACTCTTCATCTCTCCATCCCTCCATCCTCTCCTCTCCTCTGCCCACTCCACGCCAGGCGAGAGGATTACTGTTAGGCTGAGTTCACAGAATGCTCATCCCTTCAGCCTTTATTACAGACGCAGAACTGCTATCGCCGGCTGAGCAGCACATCCAGCTGTAAACACTCACAGACCCTTCCCTGAATGCTGCGGCACACGGCCCATAATCCCCTCTGATTCAGGCAAGGCCATAAATCTTGCATTGTATGTGGGGTTTTTTTTCTACTCCAAGGAAGCTGGAGCTGGCGAAGAGCAGGGGGCAACGGGGTTGGGTCAATTACCTCCACAGTGAGCGAAGTGGGCCTGTTCAGCATTCAACACTAACAATTAAACAATAAAAATGCTTGGCAGTCGTGCACCACAGCCCTGGTTCAGTTGTAGTAACTGGGACAGGGTTTGTGTTATTAAAGGACCAGTTTGGATGTGTGTGACCGATTTCGATTGGGCACCATTGTTCTCTGCTTCTATTCTAATCCTCTCATCAGTTTGAGGTCCCAACCTATTTGCATCTGTCAATCAAAAGTTTGAAGGCCAGTGCCTGTTACAAATTGATAAGATTACATCCCTCTGTGTATTATTTCAATGATAAGTAAGTGTGTGTGTGTGACGGCCAGCCAACACTCCTGCTAGCAGTTTCTAATTATTCTGTCTCTTTGGTTTCTCCAACAGAAATGCATGCGGTTCAACCCGGATGCAACAGTCTGGGTTGCCAAGCAGCGGATCCTGTGCACGCTTAATCAGAGCCTAAAAGACGTCCTCAACTATGGGCTTTTCCAGCCGGCCAGCAACGGGAGGGACGGCAAGTTCCTGGACGAGGAACGCATTCTTCGAGAGTATCCCCAGCCAATCAGCAAGGGTGTCCCATCTTTGGAGGTAAACTGTCGACCAGTCAGGTTGTTACTCCCTTGAGGAGGGATAGGCTGAAGGGGTGGGCATCATTTCATTTTTATCAATCCCAAGAACAACTCTGCCCACTGAATCCAGTTTTTTTAATCTCATATCACTTACAATTCCAGTATTCTGTGACAAACAAACAAGTACTGCATTTAAACAACCATTATTAACCTAGCTTCCTGCTTTAGTCATAATTGGACCATAATCACAAAATATACTGTCATAGGAATACAAGTATATTATGAAATTAAATATTCCTCTTTCTTACAAGGGGTGATAAACAAAAACAGTAACAAACCAAAATTATGTGAATAAATAATGGGAAAAAATTACTACTAATATTTAGCCAGACAGTTGTAACAGTCCATGAAGCTCTGTAACAGCTCTGTAACAGCTTCATGGCTAAAGTCAACTGAGTTTTTGAACTAATGATGTCAGGTCCTTCTAACAGGTCCATGAAGATTAGTAAAACTATTACAATGATCACTCACTTCACTCAGAAGTACAGCTGATACAGTATAAGACACTTTTAGATTTAAAAAGCAGAATACAGCTGTGTGCATCTTAATTAATCCACAGTTCTTGGAAATACTCAGCCTTATCCATAATTTGATATGATATTATTATAAATAACTTCTTTTGAGCTTCAATTGTCCATTAAAATTTAAATCTGTGGTGGCCCAGACACATCAACAAAATACAAAACACATGAACCTCCTGGTAAAAAAAGCCCTGTCCAAGTAAAAACTGATCCACCTAAAAATTTAAAGTATTGACAAAGAAAATGCAATCACTTAAATAAAAGGCTGAATCTATTGTCCCACGATCCAGCTGTAAAGTCAGGGTTACAGTGATGAAATGTGCAGTTAATAAAGACAACACATCTAAGACTTGATCCCCCGCTGATCCCCCTCCACAGGAACAATTGCTTTTAAGGTGTGCACACAGGCACAAAACAAACAGCTTATGAGACTGAGAAAAAGGTGATCAGGTCCCATGTGCACTTTTATTGGAAAAGGGATTTAACACAAATCTGTCTTCACCCATTTCCTTTTTTAAAATAACGATTTGTCTTTCACTCACCAGTTTCGCTACAAGAGCAGAGTCTACAGGCAGCTGAATGTGGATGAGAAGCAGATTGCCAAACTTCACACAAAGGTATCTATCTATCTATCTATCTATCTATCTATCTATCTATCTATCTATCTATCTATCTATCTATCTATCTATCTGTCTGTCTGTCTGTCTGTCTGTCTGTCTGTCTGTCTGTCTGTCTGTCTGTCTGTCTGTCTGTCTGTCTGTCTGTCTGTCTGTCTGTCTGTCTGTCTGTCTGTCTGTCTGTCTGTCTGTCTGTCTGTCTGTCTGTCTGTCTGTCTGTCTGTCTGTCTGTCTGTCTGTCTGTCTGTCTAGACCTCAAGGTCAAACGCTCTTGGGTTTCTCTCCATTAGTAGATAAAGGCCACACAGTGGTTCGCTGGAATCCCAAAGCTTTAGAAATGGCTTTGTAACACTTTCAATACTGATAGATGTTAATTATTTGTTTTTCAATTTTCTTCCGATCGCAGCGTGATGTGTTGCTTTTCGAGATCTCTCAGCCTGTTTCATTTCACTCAAACAGGTTATATTGAAGTGATTTGTTGATTCAACAGGTCTGGCAGTGATCAGTGATTCACTGTCCAGTGTAGACAGTGAAATTGAACTCATCACAGTTAGTTCATGACACACACACACACATACACATAGACAAAAACACAAACCAACAGTGTAACAGAAAGTATTGAAGCTTTTTACAAAGTCTCTCTCAATCAAATTCAAAATCCAACTCAAACTATCAATTGCATCAATCCACCAGCCTCCCTCTATTCCTCCTTCCCCCGTTCTCCAGCCAGCCTTTGTCTCTGTTCTCTCCCCTTTGATTGGGAATACCCCACACCTGTCAGCTTCCCTGGGCATTATGGGAAGTTTCCCCCTTCTGGAGTCTTCCTCGGCCTGCTATTACTGTAAGGAAATGTACCTGTCCTGCTCCAGGACATGCCCCCACTGGACCCGCAACATATACATATATACCAAAGTTGTTTTGTGGGTATCACACTGACATCGACAGTGCGTATTATTTCCTTTGTGCATCAAATAATCAAATTTGAATGGAGAGAACATGTAGAACTAGGATACAGCACATTGTTTGCTGTGCCCCTAAGGATTTTCTTCCTGCAGCGACCTGCCTGACAGAGCAGCAAATAAAAAGCTTTCAGGAAGTAGATAAAGGAAGCAGAATCACTCCTTTGTTACGGCTGGGTAACGCTGGCAGTGGGGGATGATCTGAGAGGAGAGCTAGAATGAGCAGCTGAACGGCACCGACCTCAGGCTGTGGACCGGCCTCGGGGAGGTGCAGCGCGGAAACAGAACAGCGACGACTGTTTCACGCCAAAGGTGCTGCCAGAATAAAATAACTGCAAACAGGACCAGCTCTCGCAGATTGAATAAACTGTTTGTGGATGTTTGTTTTAATACTTGGCAGCCTCCACCATGTGACAAGAAGATGGTGAAAAAACCCACAGTCAGTCAATTGCGGAGTTATTTCTCTTTTTTTGTGGTGGTTGATGAAAATCTCAGAGTTTGGATGCTGCTCAGAGGAAATCAGGCCCCTCCCTCGCTCTGCTTCTGTCCCTCCCACATGAATTGAAGTCAAATCTCTTCAGTGAATTGAAGATTTTCAGCCTCTTGGTGGTTGTGTGTGCGGCTCGCTCTGGGCTGCCGTCCCACAGCTACTGTAATCCTGTAGCGCAGCCAAAGTATAAGTGTCTCTGGCAGCTCTCTGTTACTGGCACACTAGGAAACTGTCTGACAGCTGCTCTGATTCTACAGGGGAGGATGAGCGACCAGAGACGAGGGAGAATGAAAAAAAAGAGAAAGAAAAGAAAAACATGTTGTCTAAATGTGGAGCAGAGAGATGAATCCACGCGCAAACACTTTTACTCTCAAACCTAATTAGCCAGAAAATATGGCTCCTCTATAACACACATTTATTTCTGATGTGGAGTCGATTCTTGCTCATTTCTTGGCCTGACTCAACTTTTTGGAGCTAATCCTGTTTGTCATGCAGTCTGGAGCTCTGTGGTTGGCTGAGGCTCACACTGTGACAGCCAATCAACCGTCAGCATCCCAACCTGTTTCAGTAGAGGCGAAGGAAGAGAGAGGGAGAGGTTACCATTCTCCGAAGTCTGATTCACTGGGCTTACACACACACACACAAAGGGGACACATCAGTTATATTAAATAAAACATTGCATGAAAACACGGGGTCATGTGCATGAACCTTTGACATTTCCAGATACTGAACTGGCAGTGACTCATCATGGTTGATATCTAAACAGCTCTTCTCTGCACCTGTGTTCAGACCCGTGTTTTGGTTTCACTCGGTTTAAATCATGTTTTGGTTTCAACAAACTGTCACCGTGACTGGCATGACATTATCTCCAGGTAGGCAGAGCATTTAGCTTTGAAACCAGTGAGGAGTAAACTGATAACGCTTAGCCAATAAAACCTATTAATAATGTGGGTGTGAAGTTTGAAAAAAAAAAAAAAAAACATCTCACAGGAGCTCAACAAATACTGTACAGGTGGTTTAAGGATCGGTATGAAGAACCAGATCCATGGACTTTTTGTTTCTGTTTTTTTGCTTTTGTTTTTGTTCTAATCATTTTATTAGCAGCACCCTATTAGCATTTAATTAGTCAAAGGAACTGATGACTGAGTGCTCACAAATTCAGAAAACAACTACATCAATTTGATTTCATGCTGCAAAAACTCACAACACTTTGAAAGAGAAGTGAATTTGGGAACACAAAAAAGCAACGACCCCGGCTAAAGAGTAATGCCAAGCTAACAGGACTGTAGATATTAGCAATAGTATCTGAATTATGTGATATTGACATTAAATTAACCAAACAAACTCCTCCCCTGCATGTGTTTTCTTAAGCTGCAGTGAGTTGAGCCCTCAGGGCCACCGTAGATAACAGTTTAGAAAAAGCCATTTAGCAGGGATGTCACGAGTTGATATTATCATGTTCAAGTGCTGGCAGAATGAAGTCTCAGAGATGCCTTGAATCAGCACTAGTATCATGTATCTTATAGATGACAGTTTCCAAAAATGTAATATCTCAATACAATAGTAAATAGATAATTATGCATAATAGATGATTCAATATTTATGGTTAAAACCTTTTGTATTTTTACATTACCTGAAGGGAAGGGTCATGGGAGGGTGAAGGGGAGGAGGAGGTTCAGCTTCAACTCAGAGCTTGAGGATCAGGACGTCCCCAGCCTTACTCCCCTGCCTTTATTCTCCTCCTCATTTATTGTTCCTCCTTTCTTTCCAATCCATTCTTTTTATTGCTGCCCATTGTCTTTTTTTTTCTTCTTCCATTACCTCATTCTTCTCTCCTCATTTCCTCCTCTCCTTTGGGGAGCTGCTCTCTTATCTATTTTTATCATGCGGCCTGGAAAGAAAGCAGACAGGAACAGAGCAGAAAGGAACCATTTCACTCTGCACAATCGCCACAGTCTGCATCCCATCATCTCCCCTCCTGGTTCCTGATTTCAGCAGCCTTTTATTCCACCTCATATTCTTCCACATATAACAGCTTCAAACCGTTTTCCAAACGCTTCCACTTTTCACCTTTGGTTATTTTTGACCCTCTACACCTTTCTGTCTCTACTTCTATTTTAGTCTTTCTCCTCTCTTGTTCTCACTCACACCTACCACCATTTGTTCTTTCTTCTCACTGTAAAAGCTCTCTCTCTCTCTTCCTCTGTGATTGTGCAGGCCAATCTGAGGAAGTTTATGGACCTGATCCAGCATAATCAGGTGGACAAAGTGTCTAAGATGTTGGAGAGAGGCTTCGATCCTAACTACCATGACAGCGAGACAGGCGGTAAGGCTGCATCCTGCACACAAGCACCAAACACTGAGACTCCAAAACAGAAAATCTGTAGCAGACGTTCATAAACACAAAAGCTCACAAAGAGAAAAAAGATTAGAAAGAGCCATTCGTCTGAACATCAATAACCCTAATTTATATCAAGTGCCTGGCCCAGCTCCAACAAATGTCCCTCATTACTCTGAGGACGACATAAACAGTGTGGCCACCAGCTGCTTTCTCAGCCACATGGTTGAGTTTGAGAGAGATTTAGGCGATCAAGGTTGGAGGATGGAAGTGAGAGATGAGTGGAGTCACCTCTAGAGCTGGATACATAAAACACATGTGGGAAAACACAGAGTAACTCAATGAGCACAAACACTTGTTTTCTTTTAAAGCTCCATGTTTACTCTTTCTCCATCATCTTCTTTTCCCGTCTTCCAAAAATCATCTTAGTGTAATTTTACATCTCCTCTCTCAGGCGTAATCTCAAGGCTCTGGACCTGTCATCTGATTAGTTGACATGTTTTCAGAGTGATCCAGTATTAAGAGACCAGATTTCAGGTAAAACACTAAGAGAAACCAAATCTTGTAGGTATTGGATGGTGTGTCCAGGTGGGCGGGGCTTGGTGACTGTTTTGTTGTGACATCACAAAGTCACAGAGGTCCTGATAGCTGGTTTATTTATTTATTTGTTTATTTAACAGGCACAATGCTCAATACATATATTGTGCCAGATTTAGCTGTAAGATAATTTATGTCTGCTGTCCCTGGGCACACAGACGATAGTAAACAACATGAGTGCAAGGTGGGCACTTGAGATTTCATAATGAGATGAGTAGAATTTAAAAGCTCAGTTTCTGAATACAGACTGTGTGCATTTCTCTGTGGACTGAGACTTCAATATAGAACCTAGACCTGTTTTACCTAAAAAACAAAACAAAACAAGATTTATATATCCTTTTTTCTTTTGTAAACTGTAGTTTTATCATAATTTTGACACTTCTTCCCAATCTTCCAAAATACCCTGAAACAAGAGAGATGGCTGGAATTAAGTTTGCGCTTTAAAAGCACCAAAATGATGGAAACAGTTTTTACTTGTTCTGCTCAACCTGTGCAGACAGTTCAAAGTGAATATGGTGAAGGTCAGTGGATTATCTGACTCTGTCTGGAATGACATTATGTTATTGAACTAATTTTAGAGATCTGAAAACCTGAGGAGATAAAGTGAGATTGTTTTACTGATGTTGGGAAACTCCAGCTGCAGCACAGAGCTCTGGCCTCGGTGCCAAATGTGAAACAGCCTGTTAGAAAACCACTGATGTTCAAAAAGGCACCTGAGCCAGCTGCCTCAGCGGAAGTGTTGACCTCCGGCAGTAGTGAAGCATCATGTTTAGGGTGAGTGTCTCCCAGGTGTGAAAATGTCAGGTGTGAACCGGGCATTTCTGAGAGGGCCTCAGGGCATCCAGAGTAAACATAGACACACAACAGTGAGAGGGCAGCCAGTGTCCGGGGTAATGAGCTGTGTCCTAATGTCAATGTGCTCTCAAAATGGCTCACAAATGTCCCACAAAGACAACGTGAGCGGGTTTTTCACGTTCACCAGGCTGAGATGATTGTTAAAACTCTCAGTCATAATAATAACAATAATGATAATAATATAATACATAATCTCCAAACATGTTCTCACACACTGAGCCTCATTCACTGTGGAGCTCATCAGTGTGGTGAACATCAGCTTTTGTTGTCAGTTAACAGGAGGGAAATCCAAACATCTCTCTACGGTGGCCTCACATGTAAATGTTTTCTGGATAATGATGTTGGGATTCGGCCTGACTCCGTCCATTCAAAATGGACGACCCGACCACATGGCTCCCTTTGTCTGGGAAGGCAAAGGAGACCTTTCGGACTCAGCTTCCCAGCATGCCTCACCTCTTCACACCTAGGTGTAAAATCTCCAATCCTCACCTTCATTGGTTACTGTATGAACCAGGACCCGTGAGATCACAGGCCATATAAAGGGAGAAGTGCACCTCTCTTCTCTCTCTCTTCCCCGGCTCTTCACCTCGACAGGAGCGGCTGCTCCCCTCAGCTCCTCACCTGGAGCTACTCTACAGCTCTCCAATCTCCATGAGGCCTGCACAAGGCAGAACCCCTCTACTGGTAGCGCCACGACTGCCTACCGACGGATTCAAGAACAAAGACCAAGTAGCACGACGCAAGGTCTGCTAGTTGAGCAACGGAGCCACAAGACAACCAACCAACCAACTTCTCGAGGACGACAAGGACTCTCCTCAACGGAACCTAAACCACAGCCAGAGCGGCTGTAGTTCATCGGACAGAGACACGTAAGAACCGGACTTAACGAACTGCAACAGGACCGACAACCCTGCAACCGCAGGATCGCAACAACACTGGAACTTCTCTCCCTCACAGGACTTGGTAACGTAACTGGGCCTAGTTAGTTTACCTTGCAATGTGACTAAGTATTGAATACTTCAACCTTGCCAATGTATGTATTGATTGAAATCAGTTAAATACTTGAGCTTTGTTGTTGTCAGCTATAACCTCACATTCAGTACACTGGTATGTTTAACATGCAACTTGAGTGTTGAACGAAGGCAGACCTTCGTTCGCCTCCCCCACACCTCACATGTGATGGCCTTAGAGGCCATCTTGTAGAGTAACTTCCTTTGTCTGAGGACAAACCATCCTCCATCTTTCCATTGTCTGAGGCCACACTTCACACCTCACCGACACATGGTCACACACACACACACACACAGTCATACACTTTCACCAACCTACACACATGCATACACACACACACACACACACACGCACTTAGTGTTTGTAACCTGTCTTAGTTTTATGTTTTGTTATTCCATTTTTCCAGAATTGTCCAATAAACTTCCTTGAAACTTTGCTCGTCTGTTATATTGTGCAATAGTGACTATGCCAACCTCTACGCAGTAGAACTCCTAAATCCTTCAACTTTGCAACTATTGATAATGTTATTTTGTTTATAATTATTAACTTAATCAGTAAACAAGATTCCATATTAATAGTTAGCACACCCTTTATGAGACTGACTTTGTTATATTGGCTGTCTGGTGCCCCGAGGTGGATTTAATAACATTAAATCCCATTAAATTTTATAGTAATTATTAATATTTCGGTATTAATACCTTACTAGTTTGATAGCCAATAACCCTTTTGCATAACCCTTTCCATATAGTTGTGTTAAATCATAACTTAAATGGCTTCCCCGCGTGAGGCATAGTAAACTCTTTTAGTTGGGCGTGTCAAACCCCAACATAAATGGTGCCCGTTGCGAGGCCTTAATAATTCAGCCCTATACAGTTGTGCCTGAGTACAACAATGAACACCCCATGTGTTTTGATGGTGATTTGATAATAAACAGTTATGAGATTGTGTTTGTGTTCTTCCTCCATCCAAACCATCCAGACTAAATGCATTAATAACATTAAGGCAAGAGTATAATCATGTCAAAACAAAAAGGTACATTTATGTAAATAAAAGCATTTAAATCTTAAATTTAAATTAAGTCATAAAAAAGGGCAAGAAACTTAAAAATAAGCAAATGCTCAACACATAGATGGAAAGAAATGTAGTGTTAATTATTGATATTATACTTAAAGGGCCAACGAGGAGTTTCTATTCGGTTATAAAACAGTCTCACGTTAATGTGGATGAATCTACGCTACCCACACTTGTTAATGGCTCCATTTTCGATCAATATATCGTTTTGTCTCTGTCATTATTTTGTTATTATTAGTGGTGGCGGAAATGCTGGTCGAGCCGACCAGCGTTTCCTTACTTTCGGTTTCGCGGACGCAAATGAGAATAACGGCGATTCAGGCGGCGTTATGGTCGGAACTACGACGGTAACTGAACCTCTTTGAACCTCTGACTTTAATCCTTGATGAATGAAAACATGAGTCCGTCTTGCGCCGGTGGAGGAATTCTACGGTGCGCGTGGAGGCAGCGTGAAAACACTTCGCTTTTCCAAAACTCCTCGTCCCTTTAATACAATATCAGATACAGTATGTATTGATCAGGTGTCAGGTGAACCTGCCTGGTCTGGGTGCTTCATCTGATCGAAGACGCATTTGGGCCAAACAAGACAAACACGATTTTGAAATCCTTGGCCCTGTAAATGGTCACTGCCATTTACATTTGGACCAGTATTCAGCCCAGGGAGAGGCAGTTAAAGAACTGTGAGACCGACAGGAAACAGTCAAGGCTTTTAGTTGTGGCGCTGCAGGGAGGGCAGGGCGTCGGGCTAAGAGCTGTGCTTCAGGACTGAAAACCATACGAGGCTCAGCTGCACCGGGTGCACACACAGGGACACTAATAAGATGGTGAGGGTGTGTGGAGAGTGCTCTGTGAGGAGGAAAACCTCACTGCTTTATCTTTGAAAAGAACAAAAGGAGCCCTCTGCTCTGAAGAGGCTGCTCTCAGTGCAGCGCCGTCTTCCTGGCGGCCCAATGAGCAGGGATTACCTTCGCAGATTTCGCTGTGGACTTTCACCAGTCACCTGAAGCATCCGGGTTTAAAAGCTTATGACAGCCATTTAGCTCTTGCCTTGACTTGAGTATTAACGGCAACAATTATGTTTATTTACGACCGCTTAATGAATATGTCAGAGGTATCGCCGCGGTGCAGGTGCTTTTAACAAAAGCCAGTGAGTGGATAGAGAACTAAAAGAATTGGTCTATTGAGGGAAATAAAGGGTTATAAGGAGAGAAGGTTATTAAGCAGAGAATTGAGGTTATCTTAATGGGCTCTGAGAACTATTGTTAAGGGAAGGCCTTATTGCTGAGGGGGAGAGACATTCTGCGGATTTGGACTTGTTGCTCAGGTAAAGCTCTCTACGTGACCATTAAACAGAATAAAATGAAATAAAAACATTAGTCTTCTTCCTGCTGCTCGCACCCGCACAGTTAGAGAAATCCAGACTTGTCTCACCTCCTTTAGAAGAGACCGTCCACCACCTCTTATTCTCCAACAGTGTGAGGGCAATGAGAATATTTTTTTTCCCACACACTTGAAAGTTGCAAAAGAAATCACAACAAGAAATCAATACAGTTTCCTCTGCTAGGTGTTTTTTTCCCTGTTTCACTGTGGGCCTCACTTTTCTTCGTCCAAAAAGACACACCAAAAACCATCCAAATTGTTTGCTTTTTCAGAGTGATATTCACATGTCACAGAAAATATAAATAATTATAGCTGCTGCGCAGCAATGGGTCGTGTCCGGGCAAATTTTGCACAAGAAACAGGAAGACAGGTTAATTGACCTTGGAATGTTTATTTCTGCACAAGCTGGGGATTGAACCCGCAACCTCTGGAACTAAAGACTGTTGTCTATCGCACTGAGCTAATTGTCAAGTGGCAGTGCTATGGTGGCTTCACAAATTAAGTAAACCATTCACTGTTGTGCAGGCAACGTTTCTGAGGTAAAATTCTGATGTTTGTGTCAAACATCATCTGCTATGAGTCTAAGATTTTGTTCAAAGACTATCTGGTATATTGATGTAATATACTTATCACCTGAACTGGGGATCGAACCCACCTCGTCTGGAACCACAAACCAACACTTAACTCACTGAGCTAATTATCTGGAAGTGAGACATGGTGTGTGTCTTCTTAAACAGACTCATAGAGTCAGCGTCCGGGCAGCTGTTGTGGAGGCAGATTTCAGAAAAGGTCAAAATGTCAGAAATTCTAATATCTAAACAAAAAATCTGATAATACATAAATTGCATCTAGACAACGGACATGTTGGTGATTTGTTTTGCTTCATAAGAGAAAATCGGATGTTTAAAAGAGCCACTCTGGGATTGACTGCGGCTGTTCCCATGAGAGCAGCATTCAGGTTGTGGTGAGCTTTAGACCATGGTCCGCTCAGTTTGCTTTTTTAATTTAGAGGCTTGCTGTGATGTCACCGTGAGGATTCTGGCATTTTTATGTGTCATTGTCGTCGTCACCCATGCTGGGTCTTGAACCCACAACCCCTCGCACCACAGCCCAGCGCTCAACTCAGTGAGCTAATTATCTGGTAGGGAGACATGGTGTGTGTCTTCTCAAATACACTCAAGACGTCAGCGCCCGGGCAGCTGTTGTTGAGGCAGATTTAAAAAATAGTCAAAATGTCAGAAATTCTAATATCTAAACAAAAATCTGTTAATACATAAATTGCATCTAGACAGCATGGAAATGTTGGTGATTTATTTGTAATTTTAAGTGTTTTGCTTCTCAAGAGAAAATGTGATGTTTAAAAACATCACCTTTACATTGGCTGCAGTTGATCCCATGAGAGCAGAATTCAAAATGTTCTAGAAAATTCAGTTTTTGAGATAAAATTCTGATATTTTCCAAACTTCATCAACCATGACTCTACAATATTCTCAATTTTTTTCAGAAAGATAGAAAATGTATTTAGCAGGAATTTGATGGTATATGTTTACAGCAGTGTTTACAGTCAAACGTTTTCATGCACTGTAGGCTCAATTTTTGATTAATCAAAAATCCGAGAAACAAGTTTTGTGGAGGCCAGTCTGGAGATGCTCTGGAGCAAGTTTGGTGACAATTGAGCAAAAACTGTAGGAGGAGATACATTTTAAAAGTTTTACACTTATTGAAAAAAACAGAGTGATGGACTTCATAATTTGTAATAAGTTTAAGTTGACAAAAGTCTCAGCAGTATCTAGGCTACATTGTGGTGAAGTTTCACAGCTGTAGCATCTACCGTTGGCTTGGTAGGAATTTTTCACATGTCCTTGGAGTTGAGTGAATCTGGCATGGGACTGGACCTTTGTGCAAAGTTTGGTGAGTTTTCGCCCATGGGAAGTATGACTTCCTCGGAAGAAGAAGAAGAAGAAGAAGAAGAAGAAGAAGAAGAAGAAGAAGAAGAATATCAGCAAATACAATAGTGTCCTTGGCAGCTGTCGCTGCCCGGACACTAATTATATGAATAAATAACAAGAACATGTGAGTAATAATCATCATAAGCATAAAGAAATCAACTCAAGATGAATAAAAGGGGGGAAAGGTTTTTATCTGTAGTGTAATTCCAGTAACATTTTTTTTCTTGTGTCTTGATCCAAACTCACACAGGTCACAGAAAACATCTCAATCTGTGCTTAATTAGACACCCACCTGTGCAGGTCTTTCTGCAGTGTGGTCAAATGTAGCCTGACGGATCATTTAACTTCACTTCAGCTTCACTGAACTGAATCTTCCTTTTTCTGTTGCCTCTGGCAAAGATATTCCCTCAGTAAAGATGCTCCACTTTTTGCCATTTCTCCTGGATAGGCTGATGGCACTGGTTCAGAGATGCACTTTACCTGAGACTCCCGTGTAAATGAGTGAAATGAGGACACAAGTTGTCTTTTTTATGACCTCATTCAGACTGAAACATACAGTGACGTCTTAATCACCTCTAATTATTTGTGACAGGTGATTAACTTTATTCTCTGAGTCTCGTTAACATCTGTGTAGAGTTGATAATGACCTGATCAATGATGAGAGGAAAATATCTGAGATGAGAGTGCTAAGTGTTGATTCTCTATCAGACATCATTCATGCTAACCTCCTCTTTCTCTTTAATCTTCCTCACATTCCTCGTCTCTGAACCACTTATGACTTCACTTCAGCTCGTTTTGGTAGGTCACTGCAGAATCATTCAAACCTGAAAAGCCTTCACTTTGGCACAGTGAAGAGTCTCTGACCTCCCTCAGGTGAAATGTGCTGCTGTTTGTGAAATGTGTAAAGCAAACAGCCTCAGAGGAAACAAAATACACGATACAGCTGGGAGCCAGAAAACTTTAGCTCCCCCTACAGTTTTGGATTGCATACGTTCACTGTTGTAAAAACTCAAAGCTAACCCAACTCACTCCCCCCGGCCACGTGCATTTGTTTTCAATGAAGCCGGCAAGAAGGCAATCCCTGGAGCGATGACTACAGAGGTCAATAATACAGTATGACACCGTGTCAGAGGTGCTGATCTTGCAAGGTTGGTTTCCAGCCAAGAGACCCTAGGGGAGACAGAGAGCCTTCTCTCTTCTGATTGGCTGACACCAACCTGTTGTGACTAGAGCTCCGAGAGAAGCTGAGAGAGGAGATGTAAAACTACACTCAGATGGTTTTTATAGCTTCTTAAAGGGATACTTCACCCAAAATCAATGATTCACCAATTTTCTGCACCGTCATGCCAAGGAAGGGTTCGGAGAACTTTCAGAGTCATCAAAACGCTTTTGAAGTTCCACGGGGGTCCAGCTGGCAACGGATTTTCATATAAGGACGGCAGATTGTGCTCACTTTTGAATCGTCCAAAACACACACTACGAAACATCCAGATACCTCCATACTTCTTGTCTGTACTGACCCAAGTGTCCTGAAGATGTGACATGAAAAAGTTGTCATCTGTTTTTAGCCTTGTTGTAGTAGTAGGTCCCAGTGGCTGCACAAGATTTGCTGCGAGAGATGTCTGTGTCTTACATCCAATGGTTCACAACGAAAAAATTTTGTGCATGTGCATAAACATCAACAGAGCCATGAGCTACTGCTACAACACGGCTAAAAAGGATGTTTCATAGTGTGTGTTGGACGATTCCAAAGTGAGCGCTATCCGCTGCCATTATATGAAATCACATCGCCAGCCGAACCCCGCTTGGAGCACCAATGACTCTGAAAGTTCTCCAAACCCTTCGTTGGCATGACGGTGAGTAGAAAATTAGAATTATCGATTTTAGGTGAAGTATCCCTTTAAAAATAAAGCCCTGGAGAAGACATGGAGCTAAGACCTGGACTTGACTGGCTCTGTCAGGTCGGATGCTTGTTGCTTTTCTCTGTCCCTCTGGCTGAGCGGTGCCATCAGCTAAGCAGCAGAAGGGAACATGGAGGAGTGGAGTCAGATTCATTCAGGTGGAAAAATAACAAGTAAAGGCAATGTTCTAGATCACAATCTCTTTAAACTCGCCTTGAGGTGGACGTGGCAGACTCCCTTTAAGTCGATAAATAGAATTCAAATACAGATGTATTACAGTATTACAGTATTGTATTACAGCGCCTCTGTGTCTTGAGCTGTGATTGCATACAGTCATTCACTCCTTCACAACACAAACCCAAAGATCAGTTTATTTCTGACTGAAATCACAACAATTTGCATAGGAACATAATCACGTACATAAATTCAAGAGTGTAAATGATCAGGAATAATACAAATATAAACAAACAACAAACCCCACCCCCACCCAGTGGTACAACAATATTACTGCACCATTTGACAATCTCTTGTATTACAGAGCATGTGGCAATTAAAATAATAAGTAAAATAATAATTCTCCAAAACAGCATGAGAAATAAATAAATAAATAAAATATAAAAAAAACAAGTGATTGACAGTGGTCCTTTGACTATCTTACATCTTATAAAACTAAAGAAGTTGCAGGATGAAAGTCCCCTGGAATCTTTCACAAACAGGTCAAACCATCAAAGGTTGGGGGAAGTTTCTCCTTCCAGTTTATTTAGATGCAAAAGCTATGATTCTGAAATCACTGTTTTTAACCCCTGGAGCTGCCAAATCCTTTACCTGCGTGTTTCACAGCTGCAATTACACAGTTTGCTCAACAGACTTAGCGTTGTTGTGGGTGAAGCAGCAGGGGAGGCTGAGGTGAAACGTCACTGAGACCAAACTCATCTGAGGGACATAATCTGATGATCATTTCAAACTGTGAGATGATATTGCAGACACTGGAGTTCTGAGTCCTGCTGCTGAGGGTTTACCTGCAATAATTCATTTATGTTCATTCATGTATGTTCAACTTTTACAAAGTTTCTGCTTTGTCAGTCATAGAAATATTGTGTCCCTGCTTTGTTTTCCCAGAATGCCCACTGACATTTGCAGCTCACCTGGACGGCATGGTGGAGATGATCAAGGTACTGAGGAACGGAGGAGCTCACCTGGACTTCAGAGCCAAAGATGGCATGACTGCCCTGCACAAAGCCGCAAGGTCCAAGAACCAGGTCACACTCACGGTAAAGGACCAGGAAGAAAGAAGTTCACCTGTGATGTCACAATAAAAGCCAGGTGTATTCCAGATCAACATGTGCAGCACTGGTTTTGCAGCATCAGGGAATGAAATGCACGCAGACCTTCACTGAACAGTGTGAAGGCTGAACAGAAGGTTAAACATGTCGGTGACTTAGTGCACTTTAATAAACATGCAATTTACTATCACAGTGTTCTCTCTTGTTTTTTCTCTGTTGTCATTTTAAGCTTCAGCTGTGATATTTTAATTAGCTGCAGTATGTCTTAAAGCTGCATATTTTCTGTTCTCTGTTTTGTAAGTGTTCTGTGGAGTTGGATTTTTTGAAATTAGGACAACTCCTTCTAGTTTTAATACAAAGCTAAGTTTATCACCTCCAGGCTCATGCATGGACATTGACCTTCAAGCAGAGCTTATTGTGATGATGACAATTGTTATAATATTTCTGATTTGGCTACATACCTTGATTGCATCATCATACCCCCCTGATCCTGATCCAGTCACCACCTCACACTCACACCTGCCTGTTGTCCTTCCTCAGACGCTGCTGGAGCTGGGGGCTTCTCCAGACTACAAGGACAGCCGTGGTCTGACTCCTCTGTACCACAGCGTGGTGGTGGGAGGGGACCCGGGCTGCTGCGAGCTCCTGCTGAACCACCACGCTTCCGTCTGCTGCCAGGACGAGAACGGCTGGCACGAAGCTCACCAGGTAGGTAATCATACACATACACCGAGAGATACATGCACAGGAACACGGGGTTGGTTTTGGCTGTGTGTTTAGCTGGAACAGCTTGTGTTGGGAAAGCATTACTAAAGCACACACGGACACACGCGCACGCAGCCTGCTGTGGCTGTGGGCGACCGTCTTGGCAGCTGTTCCCTGCTGAAGTAGATAAAGCCATTTAAAGGGAGCCACCCTGCAGCAGTGACAAACTATGAGCGTCTGTCTCCACACAAACTCCCAGACTCCCGTGCGTGTGTGTGCACACATTCAGGCCATCAGCTTTATCAGATCGCTTATATCTCTCTAACCCTTCCTGTCAAGTTGCAAAATCTCTGCCTTCTCCCATCTGTCCCATTTCAGACACGATAACAATCAGCTGTCAGACAGGACAGTGAGCCCGTAGCTGCCGGCTCAATGGAGCAGGCACGAGCACCCAGGATGCCTTGGGGCCATGAAAGGCTACTTCTGAGTATTTACAGGGATCCACGAATCCTAATTCTTCCTCACAGCCTCGGATTTGCACATGTAAAAATAAACCTACCGTAACCTGCGTGATGTTTGTTCCATTATTGTGTGAACAAGTAAGAACTTCATCATCATCATCATCATCAGTATACTGTATGACCACTTAAATGATCTGAAAATCCAGTTATCCTATAATAATCATTTTATTAGTGTGCATGTAAACACACTCAATGACGTTAAGTCCTGTTACAGCCGTGTGCTCGCCAAATTAACTGTTCTCACATTCTGGGTGATTATATAAGGTGTGAAAATAATAACTTTATTTTATCCAATTCAGCGACTGACTTTAATATGCTGAAGTCCTTTTGTCAAATTGTTGAAAAGCAAATAGAACAAATACAACAGAAACATTAACGCTTCATAGCTCCTCAGCAATAATTTACAGTTAAACATGCAAGAGCTCAGTCTAAACATTAACAATTGTTGTCATTACTTCCCCAACAGACTGTGGAGAGTTTCCTCCCCTCCACTACAGTCCCAACTGTCCACACTCGCCAGTGAACACAGAACATCTCTGAGCCGAGTTTTCTCACATGGCAACTACAATAGCTCATTTGGTTGAAATATAGAGCTTAAAATCTCCAAAAAGTAGGAGGTGGATCTTATGTGACTATAAACTGGACAGTTCTGGAGTTTCATTTTTAGCTTCACACAGGAAACCACAACACTGACACACAATCATAGAGGATATGATGTCATCAACACCAATGAAACGTTGCCACGATTAGAATTGATGGGAGATATTTGGGAAAAAGTAAGAACACAAGTCAACAACATATGGAACAGAAGTCAAGCTGTTTAGACATTTAAATACGGAAAAGGTACAGATCACAGCTGAAATGAGCAACTAAAACAAGAATGCAACAACACATGCAACAGTCTCAACACTCGTCTTTGAGATGATGATTTCTTCATCACCAGTCAACAGCGTCTTCACAGTGGAGGTGTGAATGTGATCCTCAGTCTCTGAAGCCACTGAGACCAGATTCATTTAAAACTAGAAACAAAAACAGACAAATCAAATCAGTCTTACCAATACACACCAGCCGTATGTGTCTATGGTTGATAAGCAGCCATTTGTGTTGTGTTGTTATTGTTCTTTCTTCATAAGCCTCCCAATCTCTGAAATAAGCCACGGTTCCAAACATCTTACTGTGGCCATGACCCCAAAACATTAAAGACATTCGCTGAGAAAATTGGCTCTTAAGCAGCACCCTCTGTTTCTAGTTGCCTCACAGCCTGATGGACGTTTTGCAGTTGTGCATTGCATTATGTTTGATTCGCACATATGTTTATCAGATTATTGTTAAGCCTCATCCCTTCTTCCACCTCTTGATAACAGGGTTCAAACTCAGGCTCCGGCTGCGTCCTCTCCTCATGTGATGATGTTATCTCCTCTGCAGCACACTGACATCTAGTGTTGAAGGCCTCTTACTGCAACTACTGTCATCACTACTGCTATCTGACAGTGAATCTCTTTTGTTTGTGTGTGTCTGTGTGTGTGTGCAGGCTTGTCGTCATGGCCACGTGCAGCACCTGGAGCATCTGCTCTTCTATGGAGCAGACATGGGCGCCCAGAATGCCTCGGGAAACACCGCTCTACACATCTGTGCCCTATACAATCAGGTGAGCACTGGCACTGTGTCTTTCTGTGTTTGCCACAGATGTGCCTGTGTGTCATGTGACCACACACACACACACACACACACCACTACTGGATCGACCTGCTGCTATTTTAAGCTGCTGGGAGCAGATCTATCAGGAGAAATGTGGAGCATCATCTGTACTGTACTGTATGTGTCTCATTAAGGGGAACGTAATCACTCACACAGTTCAGAGTCAAACTAAATTGTCATTTTGAATTATTCACTAATAAAAGTTGTGATGTCACTTGAAAGAAAGAAAAAAAAACATGGTTGAGGCTGGAATCTGAACAGAAGCATCAATAAAGATGAGAGGAGGAAACACAACCAACAACTGAGGAGATGTAAATTATTGAACTGTCCATAAACAATTCATGAAACACAGGTTAGAGGCTTTAATGATTGAACTCAACCTGCACCGATGGAGAGTTTTTAACCACAAGCTGGTGATTTAGGCGTTTTCTGCCAATATTATTATTTATATTTTACTACAAAGTGCTGCTTTTTCCATTTATCTCCGGTACAATTCCGCGTGTATATGAATCGCTGCATTGACACAAGAACAAAAAGAAACTGAAAACAAGACTTTGGCTCCTGTCATATCAAATGATAATATACAAAATTGACTTAAGTAGTTATTGCATCATCTATAATACTGTAAGTCTTAGGAAAAGAAGAAATACGAAATCATATTATCGATCATTTTTACAAGCTCAGCAGTGTCCACAGCGATCAGTAAGAGCAGCTTACAAGGCGTCATAACAGGTTCAGCTCATTTGTTGCTTTTGTAACAATAGAAAATGAATCTGTAACTGACTGTGCCGGTTCGCTGACAGCCCCTGCTCTGTGACATAAGACCCCCCCCCTCCTGTGGTATCAGAACTGGAAGAAGAAAAAGTGGTAGTACATGTCTCAACCAGGTTCAAACCTCAGTCAGCTGCTTCTACCAGAAGTGATTCAGCAGATGTAAATACTCACCATCACTGTGTGCGCAGCTGCTTCTGCTGCAGACTCCACCTCATTCACTTCTGCACACTCTCTTCAGGCTCCTTCTTTCCTTTTCTCCCATGAGGGAATTATTTGCAATTCTTCTTGCGTGTTTATTTATCATGTTCATGTCTTTGAGGCCACAGCAGCTTGGAGTTTCCCCAAGAGTGCAACCACACAGTCACAGTCTGCTACTAATTGCTCTAAATAGTTAAAGAACGAGACGTCGCTCTGACAGAAGATACCATAACAGCTGCTGTCCAACACTGATGTGGAAAGTCAGCTTTTTAAATTTGGTTAAATCTTAATTAAAAAAATCTAAATAATATATGAATTTATATCATATTGTCTTTTGGTTTATAACTACATGAAAACTAATTCCAATTAAAGTTTTCATGGATTGTCTAGCTCCTGGTGACTGTAATTTCTTCAACAGCTAGAACAGATAGATCAGTTTAGATCAGCAGAGGTCATGGCCTTCAGGAAGAAGCTGCTCCTCTAGTCTGTTAGTATTGCATTTGACTGTCCTGTACCATCTTCCAGAGGGGCTGGAGGATGAGAATTGTCCAAGACAGGACGAGAAAGACACAATGACAATGCAACTGCCAAATGCTGCCTGGCCACTGCACCAGACAATGTCGCCATCTTGGATTCGGCCTCTAGAATTAATTCATCATTCAGGATAAATCTGGCAATACTGTATTTTCTTAAGTAGCTAATCCAGTAAAAACACTGGGCCCAGGACTGTAAGTCCTCACTGCTGTGTGTGTGTGTAATGAAGCCTGATGGACTGTATTGTATTCTCACTCTCAGGCCCTGTTTACACGACAACACTTAACACTTAAAAATCTTAAAAATGTTCCACTGTCGCGTTCCCAGAGTAAAAATCTTAAAAATGTTCCACCATCGCGTTCCCAGGGTAAAACCGCAAAAGTCTATATAACAACAAACCTGTTGGATTATTTCCATCCGTCAGACTTTCGCCCTGTTGTGCATTTGTGGTTTTATAATCCAACTCCACCTCCTTGTCTGTCGAAACAAAATTGTCAGTTTTTGTTTGCTTCGCCATGTTTTGGTTTTGATTTTCCATTTTGTGCTACCAGGGAGAGAAGTAGAAGGAAGGGTTCCACGGCTTTGTGGTGTACAAAATCGAATTCAGCAAACCTTTTTTTTTTTTTAAAGTATATTTTTTTGGCCTTTTTGCCTTTATTTGATAGCACAGTGAGACAGAAAAGGGGGAAGCAGAGAGAGGGGGAATGACATGCAGGAAATGTCTGCCCGACACGGGATTCGAGTTTTCATTGTATGATGAAAGAATAATTTTTAAAGATTTCAGGGAAACATGAACTAACAGTGTGTTGGTTTTCATCTTTAATGGGCTTTGCTGATGATAACTTTCTCAGTAAGAGCTGTTTAGTCTTGTTTAGGCTTGAAAATAAATGTGGACCTGATGTTTGTGATGTGCGCATCCAGTACTTGAATGTGCACAGAATAACTGAAGCATCTCAAATACCACTTCACTTAAAGCTGTCAGCGTGCCCTCTAGTTAAAGTTCAGCAGCAGCCTCTAACACTTGTTTGTTCAGCCACTCATCTGAGACCGTTTTACACGCTGCCCTTGGAGAGCGGACAGTTCAGCAGAGAACCAGCAGGCTTCCAATCAAACGACAGCCTCAGTGTATTTGAATCAAGTCAAACATTTAGTTCCACTTAAGGGAGTTTCCGTGGCCAAGGACCCGTTTGCTTTTGACCTTTATGAAATGGTCTCAATCTTCCAGCATTCTCCATTTATTAACTTGTGCTGTAAAGACGACTGATGAAAAGGTTGAAGGCGTGAAACAGTGGGTTGGTGTCAGTGAATAGGTCAGTAGGTCAACCTACAGACCACAGATGTTGATAACATGCCACCACGAGCTCGGAGGGGAATAGCACTAGTGTATCATAACAAAATATTGGTGAAATGAACGAGTTTCGCAGCGGATAATGTGTTATTTAGAGGCTGCATTGCGCTGCCCCGTGTTCTCGCATGGCTCTCGCCTGGATCTAATTTCGTCAGAACAACTTGTACTGTTACCAAAGTTGTCTGTGTGAGTAAATGATAGTATTTTATGCTAGAAATAAGGTCCAGATTGTAAAAAGCGGTAGTTATCCTTTAAAGGTTCTCTAAAATAGATTTTAAACAAGAAAACAGCAGCAAACAGCTTCTCTATGTAAAGATACTGTGGAGTTATGGCATCCCGAGCAGAGAGTGAGGCCACACTCCCTCTGTCTGTTATGACACACAGGCTCTGCCCACATGGCTCAGTTCAGAGCGTAGCGTTCAGGTGAGAGCGTGCTAACTCCACAGAGGAAGAAACCAAGTCTGGGTCTCAATATCTGGGACCAGGGCTCAGGTGGACTCACAACTGCTTTTTCATGTCTGTTTTCATTAGTGACGGCTAAGTAACATTAGCTTACCAGCTTACCAGCTTACCAATATCATGAATGTGTGCAGTTTACAAGCGTTGCCATAGATACCCTATCCTGTACAACACAGCATCGACTGGTAGTTGGAAACCAACAGATGTGTTTTGTAATAAACTGTTCCATATTTTTGGAAATGATTTCAGTACAAATCTATGGGAGAATCATATGAGACCTGTCACACAAACAGAGAATGGGCTTTTTCATTGGTCATGTGCCATCATCAGGGAGAAACTTGATTTAAAAATGGTGATCAGCAGGTGTAGATCATCAGGAAAGTAATGGAGATTGTTTAAGTACAGAACTGACAAACTGTACCGTTTTCTCCGTTAGCCACAGGTCAAAAGGTCAAACCAAAAAACAGCAAATCAAAGGGTTTGTTTTGACCTGAGATGTTGTTGGTCTTACGGCGATGATAATCAGAAACTTTAATATGATGAAAACAATCAAATTGATTTAAGGATTAGTTAAAATAAAACCAATAAATGAACAATAAGATATTTCAGGGAACCTGTATGACCATAACATCTGTCTTTAAATAAGACAAATGAGAAAAAGAAAGAAAAATAATTACGTGTTTTGATATTTTCATGATGTTTTATTTTATCAACAGTAATAGAAGAAATGTCACCAGACTCACGCTGCATTTGTGAAACTGAGGGGGTTGATATAACCTGGAATTATTCTGTTTTTGGACCTTTCTACTGTATGTCATAAATATTCATGAGCTCTCACTTCCTGATAGATTGAATACTCTGAGCAGGACGTTGCATAAAGACATAAAAAGCTAAAAACGTCCTGCTTGCGATGATTTCCAGCCACTAACACAACATGAAATGCACAAGAAAAATCCATTTGGAGCTAAAGTTTTCATGGCGTGCAGGCTGCATCACCCACCAGGAAGACTCCTGGAAGAGCAGCCGCAGTTACAGTAGAGTAGTCGATGAGGATGAGGATGTAGAAGGAAATAAAGCTAAAGCTAAATCTACAGTAAATCATCTCCCGTCTCTGCTTCTCCTCTTTCTGAGAATCATCTTCTGAGGACAAAAATGCCCCCTGCTTCAATACAAAGCCTCTGTGTTGTGTCACACGTTTCAAAGCCTCATTATAAATGTAGCCTGTATACTGTAGAGAGAGAGAGAGAGAACATGTCGTGGGATCGCTCCACTCTGGATAGAAACGTCCATGAGTAAAAATAACCCACTGATGCCCGTCTTCTAAATCAGATGTTAAATGTCTAATGACACATGTTTGTAATGCTGAGAAGCCTGCACAGATTGTGGTTGTGTATCAGTATCTGTTTGAGACTCACAGCAATGTTTCAACTCTCAATAGCTTATTGTGGATCTAAAAAAAGTATTTATATTCATGTGTGTGTGTGCACAGTACATGCGTGGTTGAGCACTTTGTGGGCGATTTGTGCAGTAGATTCAAACCCCTCAGCACTCTACATCTCTCTGTTCTTTCTCTCTCTCCCTCTCTTTCTCTTTCTCTCTCTGTCTTCTCTCTCTCTCTATCTATCTATCTAACTCTCACTCTCATTCCCTCTTTTTCTTTGAGTGGAGCAATAGATACACACTCAACAGCGAGTGAAGCTCCATTCCTGATATAGGTAATAGATGTTCTGTTGTCTTTCTTTTATATTTCTGTGTCAGGGATGTTCAGACATTCACACACACACTCACCACCTCCAGCTCCTCTCACTTCTTCTTCTTCTTCTTTCTATTGGAGAAATTAGACTAAATGTGACTGGAAGCTAATGAGAGTTTACGGACCTCAGTGCTGAGCGTTTCAGATGTTTCCTCAGCTTTGTTTGGTTTCTCCAGCTTCTCTCTGTCTCTTCTTCCTCCTCAGGATAACTGTGCCAGAGTGCTGCTCGTTCGTGGAGCTGACAAGGAAGTGAAGAACTACAACAGCCAGAGTCCATTTCAGGTAGAGTCGGATACAAAAAATCTTCACTACTGTTTGCATGTAAACGATTGTAGTGGATTGATTTCAGCTTTCGCTGTCGGAAAAAACATTTTTAGTAGCAGCACATTTTCTTCAGCTCATTTGTTACCATGGCAACAGTGTGCAAAATGGTCAAGGTCAGCTGCAACCAGGGATTGTTGTAAATGTCTTTGCGGCCAGTATTACATTTGTTTCAATCATTGAATGATCAGAGGAGAGGTGTCGTCTGCAGAGCGTCCACTTTGCGTAGCAGTAAAAAAACAGCGACACAGAAGTTTTTTTCATTTTTTTTTCTCTGACTGAAGGACAAAACGAGGAAGTTGTGTGTTAGTAAACAGCAAAAATCACCGGGTTAGAGGGTTTTCATGTGACATAACACATACAAGAGCCACTCAATTCTACAGGAAGTGCTAAAGTTTTAGCATGTGTGCATAATTATGTGAGCTGGTGCTGCATCTCTGCACTTGCATGTGTGCTAATACAGTATGCCTGTAACAGCTGGAGAAAAAAAGAAAGAAAAAAAATGCTCAGAGCTTCCTATCTGCCATGATTGACTCATAACCTACGCCTGAGTTACAAAAGAGCTGTATTCAGGCGTTTATGAAAGGCAGTCCCACAGGGTCCTCGGCTGTCCTCCACAGCCACTCCAGTGGAGCGCTTCATGAAGGGAGTGAGCCCGGTGCCCAAGCAGAGATAACGTCAGGGTGTTAGTCAGAGTTTGAGCGTTCAGCAGTGACGTGAGCTTTGCATTCATGGCCTGGATTCAGCTTGTGACCCCATGTTGATGTGAACCTGCAGCCCCCCATTTCACTATGGGTGCAGATTCGATTCAGGATCAATAATCTGCTCTGTAGTGTTTGGAAGCACTTCATTATTATATACTAGAGAATAATCTTCCACTCAGATGCTACATTTCTTGCTGTACAAGTGAAGATTTGAAGAGAAGTTTAGACTTGAATTTTGTGAGGTAAACTGCTGATGCTCTTGTGTTGTTTGGTGCTGCTGTGAAGATCAATGAGGCAAAGTGATCTGTTATGTAATACGTCAGTCATCTCTCTTCAGGCCTGTAAAACAACGGGTTTTTATCAGGTGTTTCTGAGTGGAAAAAAAGGTGGAATAACAAAGGTTTATCAATCTGATCACATCATGATGATAAGATTCTATGAAAGTCAGTAAGTGATCAGAAACTCGCAGCAGAAGATTCTTTATCACAGGAGATAAACATGTCAGTCCCTCAAAAGTAGCTACATCTTGTAGCAGCCAACATTTGTACCAATTTTCAACACACACACATACAGAAATGTGTTGTACAAACAGCAGGTCCTCTCCAGCAGCAGAACAACAAGCAGCCACTAGACACGCTGTGGACTCTCACTTGTTTTCAAGTGGAAAAACTCGCTCCCTTGCTCTTACTATCTTTATCACCGTTGCACTATCCACCTACACACAGAGCCAAGAGCTGAATCCAACAAGTTTAGGCCTGTTTTCTGGGCGGTCGGCATTCTGGGAAATGTAGGATATTGCTAAACCAAGTAGAAACAGATGAAGGAAGATGGATTGGTGCATCGAAGGCATTAAGACACTACCTGCCTTATAAACTTGACCCCAGTGATGCAAGAAATATCACAAACTTATTGAAAGTGTATAGCAGGATCCTTTTGTTCACAACATGGCAAACGTGTGAACAGAGAGGAGTTGTACAAGATGTTTGAACCTGGCTGCAGATACTCTGACTGGTGACTTTGTGATGTCACAACTAAGCAGTCACCCAGTCCCGCCCACCTAGACCCACCATCCAACAGGATTTGGTTTCTCTGAGTGTTTTATCTGAAATCTGGATCCATCAGAACACAGTCAGACATTTAGAAGAGGGGCTCAGAGCCCCTACCTCTTCTGATTGGCTGACACTGACCTCTTGTTACTCCAGAGAGAAACCCAAGAGAATGTAAAACTACACTGAGGTGTTTTTTAGTTCTCAAACCCGTCACTGAGCCTTCTGCCTAAGGAGCAACCGACTGTACCCGAGGAGATAAGGCAGAACCAGTTACTTCATTTAAATTACCTTTTATGCCTATTAATAGATTTGCTTTTATGTAATGTTGTATTTTTGTTGTTCCTTTATCATCTTCTATCGCTTTTATGTGACATCTACTCTCTCATTCTAATTGTCCTTATTTATATTGAAGTATTGCGTTTGTTTTCCCACTTTAACTTTTTTTTTTGGTCCAACTATCCAGCTTTGTGTTTTTGTATTGACTTTTGAGTCTTGCAGTATTGCTTTTACTTTCATTGTCAGAACATTTAAAAATAAATCTGTTTTTAAGGCTGCTATATATATATACAGTATATATATATATATGGATATCATATGAGTTCCACTTCCAAGTTTTTGTGGTGGAAATGTGGCTCCTAAGCAGCAGGGACGATGAATCGTGGCAGTTGTTGTTTACAAGTATATGGGGCATAATGCAGTACAAGGTGTTTGCAATAGGTCATTGTATTTTCTCATTAAGACACTGCTCATGCTTTTTGTATCTATATATTGTATACTGTATGTCCCTCTGTATTTGTGCAGTGTTTCTTGCAGAGCGGTCGCTGTGTGCTCGTTATTTCAGGAGCTGAGAAACACGGTCATTAGGAGCCAAATTAACTGCAAAGTGCAAATGTTAATAAACAGTGTTTGCCACCGCTGAATGAGGCACGCTTATGCCGTGCTGCTGCATGTGCTCTTAATTAGGACACTGTGTGGGCGTGTGGCCTTGCCATTTGATAATATCATGTGTCAGTTCAGTGTCTGCGTGTGCATTTGTGTGTGTGAAGTGCATAACTATTGTTGTTTATGACAAAAGGAAGAGAATTTGACCAAAGCTCCCATCATCCTCTCTTCTCTTGATAGAGAGCTTTCAAAGAGATAAAAATTCATTTTCTTTATTTAACAATCCTCTTCAACAACTGGTCACATCCTCTCTGCTTCCTCCAACTCTTTTTTGCTCTTTTCATCTTCTCGCAGTGTTTGCACCTCTCCAATCTCACCTTTGTGCTCCTCTAAGCCTTTCATCCTCTTCACAGAGCCTGATTTCATTTACCTTTCTTCCCTTCTCTCAATTTTCCTCTCCACATTCTGTATGTCTCTCCCGCACTTTCTCCCATGCCACTCCTCTAATCTCATTTCTCTCTCCACTCCTCATTATAGTCATTGTCTATTTTCCACTTCCTTCCTCTCCCTTTATTTCCTGCCCTCTTTCCCCCCACACACTGTCTTGTTCTTCCCGTCGCCCTTGGCACATACTGTAAGTCAGACATGATTTCCCCATCTGCTTCTCTCTCTGCCTTATTATTGGGAGCCACGTGTGGCAAGTCGCAGCCACCGCTGACATGTCTTATAGTACAGTATGCCAAAGTGTTGTCAAAGTAATCCAGAGACTTGTGTCACAGCATCAGCAGACTTGTCGTGTAATCTTTGTCAGCGTATAAATAGATCTGTAAATGTTAACAGTGTCAGTTTTGGTCGACTTAAAAACCCCAACAAGCAGCTGAGTTCTGGTGCCATAGCAACAATTGCAGAGTACAGTAGCCCAGGAGATGCAAGGAGGGAAGCCCACTCTATATCCCCCCATTCCCAGTCCCTCAGTGGGAATTATTAGCAGCAACAGCACCTGAAACATAAAATGATTCTGACGTGAAAGAGACAAATTCCAGTCTGAAGCCAATACTTTGCAGAAAAGTATTTCGTGCAGAATTGCTATTATTAGATTTTGTTTTACATGTAAATTAAAGTTGTTTTTATAAATGATACAAAGAAATAGCAATATCCCATATTTGCTTGTATTTTTAAACTGATCCAGATCAGTTGTTTGCTTCTTCTTACTGTAGGTGTTTGCTTCTCCCTTGAATCTTTATGCTAGACTAAGGTAATCACCTCTAGGCTCCAGGGCCACACTTACTGTAACATACAATACATTATGATATTTGGAGGCTCTGAGTCTCTCTTCTGATTGGCTGTTTTCTGAGTAGAGCAAATTTCAGGTAAAACATTCAGATAAACCCTTTAAGTGCTGGATGATGGGTCCAGGTGACCGCTCTGTTACAACTTCAGAAAGTCACAGAAGTCTTCACGGCTGGTTTTATGGCTCAGTTTCTGAATACAGGCTATGTGTATGCCTGACTGAGGCATTGACACATTCACTGTTTTTTTTCTTCTTACAATATATTTATTGTTTTAAACATAAAACATATCACAGTGACAATAACATTATTTAAACACATTGTTTTTGTAAATCGTCCTCAGCCTAATCCAGCACTGTTGGACTGAACTGAACCAGTCAGAGTGTCTTTTGGCAGGTTCAACCATCTTGTACAGTTTCTCTCTGCAGGAAGTGTCTTAATTAGACTTTATTGCACCTTTAACAATGCATCAAATAATTTGTCAAATTAAAGGAGTCATTTGCTGTTAAGTGTATTTAAGTTTATGTTGTAACTCAGTCTCAGTGGCAGGCAGCTGCTTCAAAAAAAAGAAAAAAAAGTTATTTAAGACGCAGAGTGCAGCACGTGTCCAGCACCAGCAGGAAACAAAATTAACACCTAGCTGGTGAACACAGCGGAGCGTTCACAGTCCCCTCTTGGTTTTGATCTGGCAGACTTGTTGCCTTCACTGATGTTCCACTTGGCTGCAAGCCTCTCGCAGCACAGCTCCACCTCCTTCCCATCCCCCTCGGTTCCTTCTGTGCTATACACAACCATTTGTCTCCATGACAACCAGGGGAGAACAGGAAGAAAAAAATATCGACGTGGGGGCGGTGATGGTGGTGATGGCAGTAGTGGTTGTGATGGTGGGCGGCTGAATGATAATGAGGAGAAATTGTGACTGCGTTCCTCACTGCTTATTGGTTACCTGGTTCCTAATCATACTCCATCAATTAAATTAGATTCAAACTTGAACGTGTCCCACCGGCGCCCTCTTCTGTTCTGTCCTGTCTGCACTGCAAAAACTCAAAATCTTTCCAAGAATATTTGTCTTATTTCTTGTCAAAATGTCTCATTTCTAGTCAAAACTAGACTCATCACCTAAAAATTAACTTATTTTTAGAATATTTTCACTTGTTTCAAACAAATTTTCACTTGAAATCAGTAGAAAAATCTGCCAATGGAGCAAGTTTTTCTTTCTTATTACAAACACAAAAAACTTGCTCCATTGGCAGATTTTTCAAGTGAAAATTTGTTTGAAACAAGTGAAAATGATCTGAAAACAAGTTAATTTTTAGGTGATGAGATTAGTTTTGACTAGAAATGAGACATTTTGACAAGAAATAAGACAAAGATTTTGAGTTTTTGCAGTGTGTTTTGGACAAACTTTCACAAAAAAAAACTTCCTAGAGAGCAGAAGCACAAGTAGAACTGGGCCCCAGCAACCGCGCAGGCAGGCGAAGAAAAATGTAATGATCTAATTGGATCTAAGCATCCACAGCTGCTTGATTAAAATCCTGCAATCAAAGGTCTGTGTGTTGCAGTGAACTGTGACTCTCAGTGGCTTTGTGTGGAGCTCACTGCTTCCTGTCCACTGCTGTTTGGTTTGAGATGCTCCTCAGCTCCTCCAGAGCCAGAGACCAAGACTTACTGTATACGATGCTGTAATGAAGTAACTGTCACCATGTCAACAGGAAGCAGCCGTCAGTCACACAATGACGGGCATTAGGCTGCTGCTACCTCGGTGACATTTCACACTGTGACTCAAATTGACGTCCAGGAAGTCTGGTGCATAAATAGTTCATATTGTGTAAGCAACACTAACTTTGAAGGTTGTGTTGAGGTCATGTTTCCACATGCAAGTAAACAAATGTTTCAGTTCAGTTGAGACGACAGGAATGTTCTTGATGTGTTTTCCACATGTGGACATTTAACTGATGGTGAATGTCTCATGAGGATAAATGTTTAGGTGTAGGATCCTGGGTTTTAGGAGTTTGATTTTAAACTAGAGACTAATTCAGAACATCTCTACTCTCTAATGAGTAGCCCAACATCATTTATAACTCATTAGACTGGAAACTATAACCTCTATATGTGACATATGCATCATTTCTGTCACATATTACATTTGTGTGTGTGGTGTCCCAGGGCAAACTATTCTTTTTTCCAATAGTGCAAAGTTCAGCTGCAACAGGACGAAGTATCTATAACTATAAAATGTGGATTGTAGACCAGCTTTCAACGTCTCATCTAACTTCACTACATGTGACCTTTGGATACTGTGAAGCACCCAAACTACCCCACCATGTGTAGTTAATGAAATGTTACATCAAACATGTCTAAAAGTTCAGTCTGGTTATTACCGAGGTGCAGCAACATTTCCTGACCTTCAAACCACCAGATCACCACAGCGGCAGTGGAAGCAATACAATGGAGGAATAACGTTCATCCTTCAGTGCCCGTGGTGTTGAAAGAGGCACTGTCGCCACTTTACCAATGATTCCTACAACACTTTACGATGACAATTGGTTGTGCATCAATCAGATTTGAGAAATGAGGACTTCATCTGTCACTCTGTCACTTCTCCCTGACAAGTCACTCAATCCCATCCACTAAGCCTGTTCTGGGATCAGTGTTCCTCCGGGAGAATGGCCTGTCATAGATTTGTCACACATCGCGGCGTGTGCTGTGGGAGATCCTCGGCATGAGTGGGAGATCCATCCAGCATTCATCATGAAGGATCCATCCCCCTCCTCCACCGCGGCTCCCGCACAGGAAACATCACATTTGCCCCACTGAAGCAGCACTAGATTACGTTTATTGACTCTAAGCTTTTTTTTTTATTTCCATAGAGGAGTATATTGTATATTAATGCAGTGTGTTGAAAAATTCAAGAAGAACCGTGTTGGCGGAAAACACGTCCGTTAGACACTCCCAAGTGCTTCTCCTCAGAAATGCTGTGTTTTTATATTTATATGAAGAAAAGGTCAACTGTGGAGGGAGGGTGCACGGTATTACTACTCAAGCCAACTCTGCTTTAATAATACACCTGCTCTCCATCACCCTCCTCTCTCTCACTCGCTCTTTCTCCTGAATATTTGTTCTCCAGGAATCAGAGCAGGCATGCTTATATAATGCTGCTAGGTTTCCCATGAGGTGTGTGTGTGTGTGTGTGTGTGTGTGTGCAGCACATTAGTGGAAAATGAAACCGACTATTTTTACGCTGGTGATCCTGACCGGAGGCGTTTACTGTAAAGCCTGTATCAGCCGAGCAGAGGCGACGACATGACAACATGCAGCGTGATCTGGGTCACCGGCGGTGTGTTAACCTCTGCAGCCAGCTCAGGCTCAAGAAGTTTCTTTACTGCCCCCCGGTGGGCATTTAGAGAACACACTGTGGGCAGCAGAAGAAAAAGAGTCGAGAGGAATTCTTACCACTGAATCTCTATTGGTTTAGGATTTTTTGGCTGTTTCTGTTTTTCTTGTGTGTTTTATTGGAATGAAAAGACTGGGTTGTAGTGAAACAGGTTGTCACTGATCCCTGTGGTAAATGCTGCTGCAGTAGTTTCCGACCTTTGACCTTTGGTTTTGGTCTCAGATTTTGTTGTTTTACCTGTTTCTGGATGTAGAGATTATGAATTATAATTCAATATTCACTCAGGAACACAGGAGGGAAGGGAGGTCAAAACAGTAAAGAAACAAACGTATTAAGGATAACTCTGCCCAACCTATGCAAAGTAGAGCAGCGGCTGGATACAACTTCCACAACCTGTGACTGCTTGAAATCCTTCCAGCTGTAATAAGCTCCAAACAGGTCAAAGCAGCTCTTTAATGAGTGGAAGGGTGGGGGGCAATCAGCAGGGACAGGCTAAAGCAGAGTGGCGTTGCAGCCCCGAGCCGACACAGCTGTTGGAGAGGAAAACAAGAAACAATGGAGAGAAGTTGCAGAAGAATTATGATTTTGTTTATTGAATGACACGACAGTTCCAGTCCATCAATCTCTCTCTCTTTCTCTGTCTTTCTCTCAGTCTGACAACAGCAGATAACTAACACAAAGGCAGATTCAGCTCTGCCTATCATATAAACATGTGACTCATGCATGTGCACACCACTGTGTCATGTGTGAATCTCAGCTTGTACACGTGTGTGTGTGTGTGTCTGTGTGTGTGTGTGTGATAGATTACCAGGCTAAAGATGATTAAAACCCATGAAGATTGGAACTTGAAGGACTCAGTGAATCGCTGCAAATTAGAAAAGATTTTTTTCTTTTTATTTATTTATTTTTTATCAAGTTCAGACTTGGTGAGAGTCAGAGGGCAGGATTGTCACTGTAATTTACTGTCATTGTTTTTCTTTGCACATCATGTAAATGAGCCATTATATTTACGTTCTGCTTGATGTATTAACAATTAAGATGACTAACAGACAGATTTTCGTGTTTATAGAGGGAAGAGTTCACAAGGCCAACCTTACGTTTGTATATATACCGGTATTTAAATAAACATCTTTTTTCCCCTCCTTCTCATCCCTTCTCTCACTCCTCTCTTTCTCTCCAGGTTGCCATTATCGCTGGAAACTTTGAGCTCGCTGAACTCGTCAAGAACCACAAAGAGACAGATATAGGTGAGTAGCAAAGCCGTGGATTGTCTCTTCCTCTTCTCTATACAACTACCCTAGGGGTATTCCTGAATTTCCCTCAGGATAGATTTCAAATCCCCCTATGGTTTGATCCTTCCTAAATGACCTCCTGGTATAATCCCCTCTGTGGGATTACGAGCGTGTTGCCCAGAGGATGAAAGTTTATGTTTACACCAGGACAATCCTGGGGGCCGATGAGGCTGGGAGAAATGATCAATGCCTCAGCCAGCGGAGCTTTCATCCAGTGAAAAGTGATTGGTGGGTTTCCAGAGGTGCCTGCTGAGCGGTGAGTGGAAGGATTTGATGAAGTCGGAAGATGGATTTAACGATTCCTCTATTGATTGTGATTGTGACTGTGCTCAGTTTGGTGCTTGTCATGGGGGCTTTAGTTTAAACAGATGAGGCTTTTCTTCATGGGTGTGACAGACAAGATCAGGGTTTATAAATTAGACAACTTACTGTACCACCCTTACTGTTGATCTTATCAGTGGATTAATACATTGTTGGAAGAACTGCTGAAGTCAGATTGGACAGATGTTTAGTTGGGCCCCTTTTTGTGTCCATTCTAAAACATATGTCAAATAAAATGCTCTTGTAGTTTGCAATAAAAGGCTGAAGGCTTCTTTTAAAAAAAACAACTAATTTTATAGCTCAGGGGCCACATTCAGTGCAGTTTGATCTCACATGGGCCAGACAGGTCAAATAATAGCATAATAACCTATGCTGTAAATAACAAGAACTCTAAGCGTTTCTCTTTGTTTTAATGCAAAGAAGTACATTATTAAGATATTTACGATTATGCTTTTACAAAACACATTATGAACAATCTGAAATTTCTTGAGAAAAACACATGCAATTTCAACAATATTACGCATCTTCTGTCTTTAATGTAATTTTCACACTTGGCACATTCATCCCGCAGGCCGGATTGGACCCTCTGACGGGCCGGTTTTGGCCCACGGGCCACATGTTTGACACCCCTGCTGTAAAGGCTTCACATTCCTTCTTCTGTGTTTTATCTGGATGTTGATCCATGATAAGATATACCGTAACAAACATCTCGTGGTGTGGTTTTACATCTACTCTCTCAAATTCTCTAGAAAGAACAAGTCAATGTCAGAGGACAGGGATCTGTGAGCCTTTATTGTGATTTGCTGATTGTTTCCTGGGTGAACCAATAAAAATATTGCATATTTCAAGTAAAACAGTCAGAGAAACCAAATCCTGAAAGTGGATGGTGGGTCCATGTGGGCAGGTGGGAAGTCCTGACAGCTTCATTCCTTTGATACTTTTAATATACAACCTAGATCTGCTTTATAATCACATGACACATGGGCATTTATCTTTATACTGTATGAACTTTGATATAAATGTAACGGAGGTCGGATATAGCCACAGTCATGAGGTACCAGTGAGGAGAAGTGACGACGTTTTGCGGTTTGCGGGACGTTTTGCGGTTTGCGGTACTTTAGTTAAACTCACTCACCCATAAAAGACGTGCTAACCCACTTGCCAAGTGGTCACTGACCCCTTGGCAAAACCGTTTGCATCGTCGTCTGCGGTGCGGAAGAACAGGGTTTGAAACCAACTCAGGTCACAACACTGGTCACATAAACATTAACCTTTATACTGTATAGAGCTTTAAGATGGTTGACAAAGATTTGCTGTAGAAACTCTGCTTATAAACATGGCTCGGGTTAAGTGAGGATTCAAGCAGGTGCAGTGCCTCATATAGTAACAATCCCTGTTGGGCTGCTGCTGATTAAAAGGGTTAAATGTGTTACATTAAGATGCAAAATGGAGCCTTTATATATGAAGTGCATATTCATCCATGTGTGTGTGAGAGAATGAGAGGGAGGTGAGAAGACAAGATGGATTTCTCACCAATAGAAAACTGTTTTGAACAGATTCCATGTTTTTTTTTTTGTCATCTCACTTTTTGTTGCCTTTGCTGCAGAGTCGCCACTTACTCAGTTATCAAGTTGCGGAGAGGCAGATTAGCAACAGCGATAGACTCGGCTCTGTTTTAACACCTGATCCAGCAATTTACAGATTCAGCAGCTGTTGGATGTTGCACCGTCAGGTCAGTGTTTCCCACAGGCTGAGGGGAGAAATGTCTCGAGAGCGATGAAATGAACACAGGGCGTCGGTGGGAGTTGGCCGGGCCTGTGGAGCAGTTTATGCAGCGCAGAGATAGCTCAGGGATTACTGGGCCTGAGAGAAAATGTGGAAAGATGAACAAACAAATAAATAAATAAATAAATAAAGCAGGACAGGGAAAGATGAGGTTGGCTAGGAGATGAATGAAGGGAGAGAGGGAGAGAAATCTAATCTAATCTAAAGATGTAATCCTGCAATTGTTGCCCTCTCTCATGAACGCCACCCGCCAGTGGGAGCAGCCTCGCATGGCAGCGACCTGGTGAAGGGCTAAATGGGACGCCACGGCGCCGGTGCAGGATTACCCCCCCACACACACACATACACACCAAAAGTCGCATCGACATCTGCTACGCCCCCGATCCCCACCACCTCCTCCCACCTACTACCTATCTCCAATAACACCGTTTAAACTCCACACCTCCGCAAGTGCTCGGCTGTAGTGATGGGTGTCAGCCAGGATTAGCCAAAAGGTGGCGAGAGGTAGCCGGTCGCTAGTCGTCCCCTCGTGTTTGGACACTGTTGCTCTGTCTCTGTCCCCCGGTGGGATTTTGGGATGGGACATCTCCACATCTGGATCCTCAGTTGGCCACCATGGGTTCAGGCTGCTGCAAAGGTTGGTGCCTACCACCCCATCCCTGCCTCCCATCAACCCACACACACACACACACACACTTACACAGACCTCACAAGAAACAGCTTGTGTCGTGTTGAGCCTCTTGCCGGTTCTATGCAGCTTTAAAGCTCTTGAATGCTGATCATAGACTAAACATAGTGACTGTGTGTGCGTGTATGTGTGCGTATCCAGATGATGTAACTACTCAACTTCACAAATCTGTCATTTTATTACATCATTGTTTTGATACTTCATCACATGGTCGGAGCTTAAAATCCAGCTGGGCAACATGGACACTGACATGTCCATCAGGGGCCCCAGGCACACAGGGGCCATGAAATTGGACTCGGCGTGTGTCTGTTGGTTTGCTGGGACGCTGTTGTCGAGTATGAAACAGTAAATAATGATGAGTATCTCTACAGATGCCCAACTGAGAATACACAGTCTCATAAGGACAGATCCACAGAACCAGGGTTTAATATGTCACAAACCTGAAGAACCTATCGTGTCAACCTGTCGTGACAGGGGAGTAACATACGTACATCATAGAGTTAGCATTGTCAAAACCAAGCTAATAAATGATATAAACAAATAAAAAGTGATAACTGTGCTAATCGTTCTGAAAAGATGCTGTGCTAACAGGTCTCTGGTTCTGGTCTCAACAGTGAATCTGGGTCTGGGTCAAGTGATGTGGCTGCATTGGGTGGGCGGGGCTCAGGATCAGGTAGTCAGAGGAGATGAGCTGTAAAAACGATGTTAACGTATGACAATCACTGCATAAAGTAGTGTTAATAAAATGCTATGAACTTACTGACAGACAGGAAATGTGTGTAAATCCTGTGCATCACCCTGTGCTGGATTGTATTAATTATACGGTGGTATGTGGGCTTATATAAATATTACAGTAATATTGTAGTACGGTAGGAGGTGTAGGCTTTCAGCTGCAGATGCAGATGTTTGCATTTTACTGCCGGTGAACCGTGTAGATTATCTGCTTCAGAGCAGGTCGGCCCAAAGGGAAAATTATTCATCTCCAACATTCACATTTTGTTTTCAGTCAACAGAAGGTACAAGACATGATCTGTCCAGCTTGTCTGTCTGAGTGAATGGTGTGTAAGCATTGGTCTGCAGAGATGACTACAGGGCACGGTCCAGGGAGGAGCAGCTTGTTTTTATCTAGACTTGGTCGGCCACATCTGCTGTTGTCTTGTCGGAGTGGAGATGAATCAGATGCTTGAATGCTGGTCACGTCAGTGTTAATGTGCAGCTGGATGTAGAGGATGAGGTAGTGAAGTAGGACACAGTGTGATGGTGGAGGAGAAAGAAAGGCTGCTCAAAGTCCACTGACAACCTTTTGTGTGTAGCCTGACGTCCTTATGTTGTTTGTGTGTGTGTGTGTGTGTGACCTACATAGTGTAGCTAATAGTTGGATGTATAGTAAAGGTCTATAGATGGAGATCTGTTACTGTTCAAAAATAGTTCACTATACTGAAGACAAGTGGATTGTTCAACCCCAGGACACCACAACAGAGACAGGTGACCACTCCATACCCAAAAGCCTCAAAGTCAAGTTTACGTTTTTGTCACTGGAAAATGATCTGTTCAAATATCATCATTATTGTTTATATTGAATTTCTATGTATGGCACATATGTCCAAATGACATAAAAACATATAAGATTATATTAGAAATAGAAACAATTACATAACATATATGTCTAACCTAAACATCTAGGCATGTTTATGTGTTTGTATTTTAGACACGTAAAATAAATATACAACCTTCCCTAATGTTGATATTACAAAAGGCTGAGATGTAGAAAACATACTGTACACATGTAAGCATGTGAAATTTGTATTTATATGCTGTTTTGATAAATATACATATGCATATAAATCAAATAAATATCAGTAATATGTGTGGTTGCACAATCTACAACCAAATAAAAATATAAAAATAAAAATACTCGATAATATCGACTTCATCTCTGAAAAACTGAAGCAGGCTGCCATGTCCGCCCCGGCCTCTGCTGCTGCAGCTCTTCAGCCCTGTGTCTTCTTTAATAGTTGTTAAATGACCTTGGGGGAGTCCAAACCACACACAGCCATAGCCTGAACCAACAAGTATAAGCAACATCCTTGTCTTTTCCAATTATTCCTGAAGCAGCCATGGCTCCATTTTTGCATATAATTGATCACCAGCAGCGTGACAACAATGGAAACAAAACAAAACTAATGCAGCAGTGTGCAAATGTTAAACTATGCTGCTAAACAGAAGTTATTTACCGAGACAAAAACCACACACACATTCTGTAGGCTGTGAATATAATGACTGAGTGTATGGTGAGGATGTCTGTGGGAGATACTGCTTCTATTTCTTCTCTCCATACACCAGTAAGCCTGTGTAAGAATGATTGACAGATGGGAGTATTAGGCCACCCGCTGCCTGAGTGTGATAATCCACGTATTGACCAAAACACACACTTTCGTACTCGCGCGCGCACACACACGCACTTACAAGACACTTTTACACACGTACCTCAACCACTTTCACGCTCATCTGTTCCACAGCTTCACTGCCAAGATTTTACAGCTCCAGAAAAGGTCTGTGTTTTTCTACAAGTTCGAGTTCAAACACAGTTCATGGAAGAGCAAACACACACACACACACACACACACACACACGGGTCCATCAGGATTCAGTTTTACTATAAGAGGAGATAATAAAAATATATAAATCAATTGAATTGTCAGAGCAATGAATGTAATAACACTAGTCTTCTGTATCCTTTGACATTATATCATATAATTAACAGTCAAACAGTTCAGTTAGTATTGAAATTAATAAATACTAAAAAGAAAGTCATTATACAAAGAAAACACAGGCAAAATAGAACTAAACTGAAACTGTGAAATAATCAAATACGTCCCTTGAACTCAGCTTTTATTATTCCTCAAAATTAGATTGAAATTTAATCCTGTCAATTTATATTTCAAATTCTTTCACTGATTCAGATTTGATGCTTCAGCTGCTTTCAACATGACCTGAAACTCCCGTACACTACATCACATTCAAACACTGTGATTTCAAATTATTCTTTCTCTAAGGTCTTCTTCTACTACACCATGTTTTTTTTCCCTCAGATGAGCTGTTATTTCATAAAGCAGCTGCAGCATCAGAGCAAGCAGAGGAATCTCTGAAATGAATGCAGATAAGAGGTTTTTTGACTGGATGAAAGTGTGAACAAAACTATTTTTTTTTGTTAAAAGTGCAGTGGAAAAATTCCAGCAGGTGGAGAAGCTCAAGTAGAGACTGGATTTATTCTTCCTATTACATCAGTCATATGTCATCGCTGCCTTCAGGAGATGGATGTGCAGTAAAGACCCTGAGCAGGATCTTTCCTCCGCTGCCTCAACACAACAACACTGTCAACACTTGATCACTGACACCACTTTGATTCTGGTTTGATGAAATGATAAAGTCCAGCTAAAGTCAACAAACTGGACATAAACAGTAACAATATATTCTCATTAATAGATCCATAATATTTAATTGTTTTCAGTCATGTTGGTGTGTACATGTGCATGCACTTAGTCAATTAAAATGTTTTTATTAATACTGTGTCATTGGTAACTTATATTTTACAATACGGTAATGTGTTAAAATACATATAGTGTTTTTGTATCAGCTCTGAAGCCAGATAAATCTGTGTGTTTTTGCAGCAGCACTGAATACATCAATTAGTAAAATATTAAACATGGAAAAACATTAATTAACCTATCATTATCATTTCTTAACTTCTCTGTAATCTGACAGTTTTAAAATAGAAAAAACAAGTAAATAAATAGATTTATAATAAACATTTTCCAAGTAAAGTATTAGAGGTTTTTGTTATTCAGGTCCCAGCCTGACTCTGTACAGTGCGACCGCGTGTTAGAGTTATGTTGATGAAAAAAAAAAAGAAATTGAAAGAGATGATGGTTTATAAAAGTTATGAAAGTTTAATTCTGAGGTGAGACTTGTCGCTCTCTCACTACAACAAAGTGGTTTTATGTGTATTTACATATAAATAAGTGAAAGCCACATGTTAATTTATTCATCATTGTGAAATGTTCTTTATCCTCAGATGTCAATTGTGCATTATATGCACACACACACAAACCAATATCTGGCTGTGTGAGACAGCATTGTGTCCGGGAAGGAGGATAACATTGACACTCTTCAACATCCTGTCAGAGAGGAATACGTTAATTCACACTGTTTCCTGATTTATTTAGTCTTTCTCTTTTTGAGAAGATAATACGGCAGTAAAATGTTTCACTTCTTGAAGCTGGTGTTTTGTCCTCATGCAACGTGAACCATTGTTGGAACTTAAGGTGGAAATTAGCATAAAGCACTGAGGGAGCATCCTTCTCCTTTCAGTGCGTTCGTAATGATTGGTGATATAATTAGATTCAGCGTCTGTGGAGCCATGTGAGCAGCATTTACTGATACGCATGGTTCAGTAGCTTCAGAAAATTACCTGCTAACTGTGTATGTGTGTGTGTTACAGTAGTAACATGAAAAACTATAGAAAATGCATGCACATCCCAAAATCTAAAGGCTGGGTGCCAGACAAAAAATGAATAATTCATATCACCCAATAGGTGAGTAACGTTTTGGGTAAAGACCCTTCCTCAGACCGCCTCAGACTGTAATAACATATACATTATACATGTTCTACCCATGCCCTCATGAGCTTGTGTTGTTTTTCTATCTGTATAATTAAGAAAATTACAGTTAAGCATGAAATAGTGAACTCATCATGCATCCTACAGTATACTAATTAAAAAGTATGTGATTTAAATACACATACACACATTTGTAAATGGTTAACTCTGGAATAACAAGATGATTTGTAATTATTGTTCGTAAGATTATTTTTAAGAGTCAGTAAATTATTTCAATTAACATTTATGCTGCACTTTTTGTTATTTCTGGTGCACTTTTTTGATGATATAGAAACACGTTTTATTTAAACTGGTTAATTTGGGTAGTTTAAATGGGCCTACTTTCTAAAATATTAGGATAATTTAGAAAGAATTAATTTAGTAATGAGCTGACTGACACAGGGTTTGGTGGAATTGAAAATGTCTCTGGATTATCAAAGCAGTGACGTGGCCGGTATTTTGGTTTTATTTTTGAAACCCCGATAATTGATGTCCATTTTTGTCCACATATCTAATATTTGCACTGGTTTGGTTGAAGTGGCAGAGCACAGTGGGGTTCTGCCACCATTGCTGCATTATTGCATAGTTTATGACAACATATGCTTTGCATGTAGCCATCTGTTTTGCCTCAGTCGGGTCACTTCTCGTTTCAGTGTCTCATCTCACTTCAGAGCTGTAGTGAGGAGATGGAGATGCAGAAGCCTTGGAATCAGACAGTGGTAGTTTCTACAAGACACAGTCATATTTATGTACATTACGTCATACGGCAGGCAGGTGCGAGCTTTAATGATGTATGGAGCCAACCCCCCCCTGAGTTGCCTAGCAACACAAAGGATTTGTTTCTTGAAATTCTGCTCTCCAGTCCATCGTTAGCTCAAGATCCCCCCCCCCCCCCCCCCCCAACATCCCCAGTTGCTCCCGGCAACTAGGTGGTATCAGATCCAGGAAGCAGGTTGACTTCCTGGAAGAGAACCACAGAATAAAACCAACATTTTCCCAACGCGGCCATCATGACCATCATCATCATCGTGGTCAAGTAAAGTTCCACACTATATAGTATATCCTATATATATACAGTATATACTATACGTGAACCCGATTGAACTTGGAACGTATATCTACAGTACATAACCCAGGCAAATATTCATGTTCACATTCATAAATCTATATTTATCCCACAGCTTGTCAGCACACTCTGCCTTTAATATTGTGATATTGTTGAGACCAATGAAGAGACATGTCTAAACTCAATGAGAAATTAATAAGAAAACCATACATGTAGATTAGCAAAATTGAATATATCATTTGTATAGGCTATATTATAGTATAAAATGTTAATGTTATACATATTTTTATACGTAAATGTACAAATTCAGAGGATGTTTTATACAATATAGTAAGTATTGTGTAATCGTTATAACACAATAGGGCAAGTCGAAACCAGCAACGACTGTCACTCTAACGACTGTCTCTGGCACATGAAGGGATCATCGGTCTTGTGAAAGCCCTCACAGAGGTTAAATACCTGGATCTCCTCACCAGATAGTTGGACCAGTCCCAACCTGGTCAGATGTGAACATGATGAAGCCTCTAGGATGAGAGGTGACAAATAACCAAGTCCAGCTGCGTTCAAAATGCGTTTAAATTTCCTTGAGATAATGATCAATACAAATGAGAATATTTCACAGAGCGAGGTGACGAGGCAACATCATTCTTGATATGTGAACGTATGTCGTATACAGTATTGACATGGGCAGAATGTGTTTTACTGACACACATTGTACAGCACTCATCATTTACTACTATTTACCTAATTCATGAACCTCCTTTGACTCCATTCAGTCAGACCTTTAACGCTGCTGCATGTTTGAGTTGAGGCTCAAATATTGGTGCGTTCGTTGTTATTATTAGTAATAATAATATGTTTGGCATCGTTCTTGTTGAGCTCCTCAGGCTTCTCATCCTCAGTAGATTTATTTGTTTAATCTCAGAAGAAAATTTAATAAATCAGAATGATGCAAAATACCTTCAGAGGGTGATATGGAAAAGCACCAAATCTGATAAAGGGGACATCTGAAGATGGTGATACTGTAATGGTGACATACAGAACTCTATTTAAACTGGAAAAAGCTGGTTCAGATATGTAATTATGTTTTATTGTAGGTAAATTGTGCATTTACTTTATATACGTAATTGTAGAGTTGTCATGGTTTTCACAGTAATTCAGTCAAATATTAAAATCTATTAAAGTCAGATGTTTTCTAAAGACAACATTTTCTTTTTTTTTGTTCTGTTGTTAAGGAAAGACTGACTTCATCCAGGCAACACGTCTCTTCCTATTTCTGCACCACAAATAATGGAGATTTCTACTTAGTTTGCTTGACATCTTAATTTTCATCTGTTTTCTTTGTGGAGAGAGAGAGAGAGAGAGAGAGAGAGTGTGTTGGGGTTTACAATCTAAACACAGAGATGTTATTTTCTCTGTTCTCTTTGTGTTTTATGAATTTTGTATGAGCAAAGGAATCGACTGGAAACACCTAAGGGCCGAGTGTCTGAACGTTTTGTTCTTCATCACAATGGAGAAGCTGTTACTGTAAATGATAGAGGAAAGAAAAGTGACTTTTCTGTCACTAGATAATTGTTAAATTGCATATTAAACGGTTTTGTTCCTCAGATCCTGCTGACAGAAAAAACCTCAGAGGCTGCTGCCACGACTTCCTTCTTGAAATATGACAAATTCAAATCTCTCAGTATTTATATGAATACATGAGGTGAATGTGATTTAATAACTGTGCTAAGGAAATAAAACTGACTACAGGTTTTGCAGTAGGAACATCCAACATACTGTATCAACCAACATCTGATACTATGAGGCCATAAACGCGTCTTCATCCACTGTGCTCATGGACACTCTGATTCTGAGCTGCAGCTTTGATGAAAGTTGAAGTGCGGTGTGAGTGGAGTGTGTGAGGCCAAGTAGCAGCCCTGAAAGAGTTAATGACAAGAGTTTGAAGTCTAAAACATGAGCCAATCAGAAGCACATTTTATCCTGGAAATCTTCACCGTGTCATTATTCACATTCCTTTATTCTACACAGATGTTTTTAACCTTTGACCAATATCTTGAAACTGAAACTTTGTTTTTGGTTGCCATGGCCAACCACACTGATCATAGATCACACACACACCAGCTTTAGGTATAGGCTAAATGAATTTATTGGAGGAATGGTAAAAAGCGTGTGGATGTGTGAATGTGTTGGACTATTTTAGGTGTTGTATGGGTCCAGGCTGTAACTGTGTCACATTTTATCAAGTCATTATCACACTCAACCATGGAGAGTGAGACGTACTTGTCACCTACAGTTTTATTATTAGACTCTGATGTTTGCAGCAGATGAATGTGTTGGAGGTTATGTAAAAACAGATCTCCCTGTTTATTCAACTTTTTGTCTGTCACATCTACTGACGACATGAAGCCTCTGCTTTGTTCCTCTCCACCTCTGGGTGTCCTCCACTGCCTTTCCACAGCATGCCTCCACCTCTCTGCTGTCCCAGCCTCTGCTACGTGTAGCATCAGCTCCGCTGTGCAGTTGTGCAGCGCAGCCCGCTCCTCCTGGGAGAAGAGGGAGGGGGGCGGGGGGGTGAGGGGCGGGGCCAGGGAATTCGCGTGTGTGTGCGTGCGGAGGGGGTCGCGCTGTGCAGCAGGGAGGCGGTGGTAGTGGAAGGTGTGAGCGGGATCATGTGCGCTGCGCGCGGCAGCTCCTCTCCGCGGAGTCGCTGTCCGTGGTGCTGAAGGAGAAAGTCGGGTGGTGATATGCACGAAGCTCAAGTCGAGCAGGAATAACGCAGGAGTGATCATGAAGTCGATAATCAATGCCTTAAAAAAGGAAGGTAAGAAGCCTCAGCTCTCTTTTGTCTACTTTTCAAATCCAGCGCTCAGGTTTCGGACCTCTGGAGTTGAGTTGGCGCTTACAGCTCCTCAGTCAACTTGAGCTGAACGTGGATCATTTTCAGTCGCCTTGTTGAGGAAAGTAAAAAAAAAAGTGTTCAGCATAATTTGAGGGTGTTTTTGTAGGTCGGCGCGAGAATAATCCGGGAGTTGTGTGTCTTTTCTTTTCTTTTTTCTTTGTGCGGGCTGGAAAGAGAAGGAGCGCAGCTCTGGACCCGTTTTTAGGTCACACTAGAGCGGATGGAAAATCAGGTTCCAAGGTTGAGAAAACACCCACAGCCATGACTACATGTCGTTCCCCTCAACCCAAACAGATCCTGAACAGCCCGTCCATCTGCCCGCGTGTGAAACCGTGTTGGTGCGTTGACGCTTTGATTCATCCGCTGCTATTTTTCTCAATGAAGACTGAGCTGTGTGGAGCCAATAGGCTGGGGAAGGGCGCCAAAATCTGGGTTCTGTAGGATGAACGTACAGCTTTAGGCTTTTTTGCGGTCAATTTACCCCCAATGCGGTTATTCATAGCAGAAAACATAATGTGGAATGTGTAATTACAAGTTGGTCTCAAAGATTAATGATAATGATAATGATGCAAGTGACGCGTAGAATCTTATTCTGTTCTTATTCTGTTGTGTTCATGAGGTCACATCCATACTGGTGTTCAGCTTTGCATCAGTGATGTCAAATCAATCATTTAGTAAAAATGAAACTTTGATTTAAGTATATGCTCCCATTGATTTGTCCCTGTGATTTTTGAGCACCTCTTATAAAATCAGATCCATTCAGAGGTGCAGCTCTGGAATCTCTGACAGCTTTTTACTGCTGAGAAAATCAGTTTAGCACCACAAGACCCTAAGGTGAAATTCACCCAACGCTCCAATGAAAATGAAGAAAGAGAGAAAGAGATACATTATTAAAAACAACAATAATAATGGAATTGATCTGAAATCAAAAACCCTTGGAAAACCATAAATTCTCTGAAGTAAATTCAGTTTCCAGGATCTTATGAATCATCATCATCATTTTGCGTCATTATCACCACTGACAGTGTTATGTCACATAACAATTATTTATCCATCTGTCATCTCACATTTTATAATTCCTTGCCTGCTTTTTGTTCCATTGTAATCAAAAATGACATGTCCAACTTTGATGCTGGGGGGAGGGGGCTTCAGCCACAGCAAAAATACATAAAGACTTCAGATTCAGAAGCAAAGAGAGAATTTTACACATTTTTTCAGAGGAATTTCATTAAGTGCAGCTTTAAGTCTCTTTAATGCCAGTACAAACACATTACAAGTAGATCGCCTTCACATGAATACTTGGAACTACTGAAGTTGTAGTGCTTACATTACAGTGTCGCAGAACAAGCCTGTACCTGACTGTGTCATCTTGCTGGCCACTTGACCAGAACAGTAGCCATATTACTCACCCACTGAACAGCTCCATCTGATGGAAGTTTTAAATATTATGTGTCCCACCCTTTAATGATAATATCAGTGATGATGATGATGATGGATGAATGGTGGTTAGAATGTGTCAAGCTGTCATCAGACAGTTTGTATGATCACAGTGTTATATGATCTATAGCAAATCATGGTCTCCCAGTTTTGAAGTAAAACTAGATTTGGGTATTTTGACTTCATCACGTTGCTCCTCTCTTGGGTTTCCTTCAGAGATGTTGGGTTGATTATTAATTACAGTCTGACCGCCATGACTCACTGGTCAGAATATGTTCCAGTCTGGATGAGTTGTTGGTCCCAGTGAGGAGCTGAAATTCAAACAGACGTGTAGTGATTGAAATGGTTTTCATTTTTGTGTAGACCACTTCTTTTCCTGTTTTCATGCAAAGTTTTGCCCTGGTGGCTGAGGGGTTCAAATACCATGGAGCTTTGTTGCATAATACTCCATGCTCCAATTTCTTTCTTTTTTTTATAAGATGTTTTTGATGGATATCTATTTCTCTTTTGGTGCTGAACATTACAGGAAGGTCTGTGTTGTGTTTTTTTCCTCAGGTGTGCAGTCTGGACTAAAATATTACATGTTCGCTAACTGTCAGAAATCTTAAAGACTCTTCCCAGTTGAAGGAAAATGTAATGTGATGTGAGCAACAATTGTTTGTCATATAGGCTACTGTATGACAGAGGTGTGCTTCACCACCATCAACTTCAGGTTAGCTGGATATGAAAAATAAGGTTGACTTCAAAATCCAGCCTCGACTCTCTGACATTATGACAATTGGCAGATGTTTGGCAGATGTTGGGTTTTGCTCCTGACGGGAATCTCAGTATTTTTCTATGTCAGGAAGCTGTTAGCATGAGATATTTGGGGGAAAAAACACCAACATCATCTGCTGTTAGAATTGGACATTGAACTTCCCGCTGTAAAAACCTTGATTTCTTCAAATCTCTGATGTCAGAGCGGCTTCATGCCTCCATCGCAGTCTGTTGGACACTTCCAAAACTCTGTGTTGCATTGTCTGCAGTGGTGGCTGCATGCTTTGGTGTCCTGGTTAATGGTCATTGAATGCACCACAGTTGGGTGACTGCACGTTGAGAGTCCAGATCTGCAGAATGAAGGGAAGAAGGTTCACGAACCGAGGCATGGGCAGACGTCACACTGGCACAAACTGGACCAGTGCATCAGCATCATGTCAGCGGTGTCATTTAGCTCAGCTGAGTACTTCCAGACTCTCTGACCTCTGACATCCTGTGTTTCAAGAGCATTAATTATATAGATGCCACTGATTGCTTTTCTAACTCTTACATAAGATGCTTGGATTGTTTTGACTCCATGTTCCCATTGTACTTGATGATTAATTTGTGTCAGCGATTATGTGCAGGAGCTTCAGAGAAAGAGAGGGGCCAATCCATGCACTTGAGTGTGTGCGTGAGGCCACACACGCACACACACCTCTCAGGGATGCAGATAGCCTGCGAGGTCCTAAATGTGTTAGCTCATTAGATCTTAGCACCTATTCTCCTCATCAACACGTCTGCTGTAGACAGAGAGAGAGAGAGGTCTGAGATATTAGTCTGGGAAAGCGATAATGACTCATCGAATCCCTCCTCAGATGTTCAGGCTGCCAGGAAGTAAAGAGCGGGAAACTGGAGCGCGGCTAACAGGCGACTGGTACCATTGTATTAATCAAGTCATAATCAGGAGATGCTTATTGGGATGGCTGCGGGCCTCTTCTGCTTCTGCTCCGCTCGCACCAGCATAATTGCGAGGAGAGCCGGCGATGGCAGTTGTAGGCTCGTCGTCTTGCAGTGTAATGGAGGAATGTATCCGTGGGGAAATCAGGGCCAGCCTCCATTACAGGTTCAGTTTGACAGCACAGTGCAGCCAGAGAGGCCAGAGAGGAACTCAGCCCTGCACAAGTAATCCTGATAATCATGCTAATGATGACCAGAGAGGGACAGCAGCGAGGAGCGTGGAGCCATGGCCAATCACCAAACTCGGTCGAATATTTTGTGTGTCTGTGTGTGTGTATGGGGCATTTATATGTGATATTGGCTGGTATTGGAGAACGGGCCCACAGTGGGACAGAGAGCGAGAGAGAGATCAAGATAGATTAGATTTAGATGGATTGATCGAGAAAAAAAAAAACCTGTACAGCAGTGGCCGAGAGGGGCCACAATGACCAGTGTGGATGGATAGATGCATGGACATGCGTGTGTGTGCGCACATAGCTGCCAAGCAATTCTGAGAGATCACTGAGAGAAAGAATAGCACATCAGAGCAAAAAGGTAAGATTTTCTACATCCCCTCCACCTTCTTCTGTGGTTGACAAATGTCAGCGCTCTTTGGTGGCAGTGCAGCACAGATGGCTTCAGCAGTTGACTATAGTCCTTTACTGTAAAAAAAGACACAGCATGAAGTGCAAGAATGTATAACTTAGAAATACTAACAGAATTACTAGTTTACAGTAACCATATCCCCTTAAACAAAGAGAACTTACATGTATTTTTTATTTTGGCAAGGCTGTTGATTGAGAGCTGTCTGTTACAGTAAGCAGCACAATACAGGGAGTGACTACCACTGTGATGGTTGTTCAATTTGAAATTTGAAATTGCACTTGTTTTATAGTTGAGGATAGATAGATAGATAGATAGATAGATAGATAGATAGATAGATAGATAGATAGATAGATAGATAGATAGATAGATAGATAGATAGATAGATAGATAGATAGATAGATAGATAGATAGATAGATAGATAGATAGATAGATGGGTGGGGGGTTGGGTATTAGTGAAAAGCAGAGAATTAAAGACTCTTTCTTCAGCTTGCCTTGTGTTTTTTTCAACCATCATTAATCCTCCACTCTCCCTGGAAGCTGAAAACATGAGCAACCTAAACTGCTCAATCACAGTTCTCAGATCAGCAGTGTATCGAGCGGACTCCTTCCACGCAGACAATGCAGAGCAGTTCCCTTGAAGTGGTGGTCAATACACTAATTTAAATGGGACCAAAGTGCCTCTTAGACTAAATTGTAACAACAGTAAGAGGGATAGTTGCAGCCTTTTATTATGCAAACTGTACAGTCTGTGCTTAGCTAATGGGAATCAATGAGCAGCTGGATCCATAGCCCAGAATTATTAACACCAATTGACCTTCAACACAGTGATGTCACCTGCATATGCTTCAAGAGATAAAGTTTGTCCATCACAGCTGCACATGAGTGACATTCAGTCAAACACCTAACTCTGCCAAGGCCGAACAATCCTACACACGTCTGTCAGGTCCAGTTATTATCTGGATCTGCACCAAGTTGGATCAACTGATTTCACACCATAAATATGTCTTTCAATATCAACATCCAGATATCCCTTAAGTCATCAACTAAGATGTTCATAAATGCCTCATCTCGCAATGTTAAAGAAAGTGCGGAGAAAAAAAAAAGAGGTTTATGTTCACCACATTCACATCATTGGGTCTGTAGCAAATTCTAATGGGTGCATTACTGAACTACGTCTCATCCATTGAGTTTGGTACAAATGAAATAGAGTGACATTGAAGCTTTAGTTGTTGTAACAGTGTAACACAATGACAGAACAGAGGCTTAAGAGGATTCAAGAGGAGAAAAGAGAGTGATATAGCATACAGTATTAGTAACACTTCATAATAACTCCACACACTGATCAGTGCATGCATGTTGTGTGCTGTGATCCTGCACAATATAATGGAGGAGCATACTGCAGCAGGGAAGGATTTGAAGGATTTTCTATTTTTCTCGTGCCTTTAAAAAAAACAACAACAAAAAAACACAAAAGTGTGTATCAGTTCAGCAGTTACAACTTCAGGTACTGTATTGAGTTCATGTGGTCGAAAATGTTTTGACATGCTTTTAAACCCACTTTGACAAATGGTGTAGTTGTTGTTAGAAAACTTAGCACGTCTCGTTATGACTCTGATCCAAGGTCAGCGTGACATTTATTAATAGCGGTTGAGAGTTCAGGGTCACTGGCCGGTCGTCATCTTTCAAGAACAACCTTACACGTTTGGAGCGGAGCCGCTGCGGAGGTCAATGCAGCGCTGCCTTTGTTGATGTGGAAATGTCATTGTGAAATACTGCATCCATAGGAGTCCTGTGTTTTAACTTTTGATTATTTCGGCATGTGCGTTGTTGGTGTATTTATGATTTTGTAAAATTTCAGGCTTTTTATGTGCAAATCATTTTCACTTGTTTGTTGGACTGAAATAATTTGCAGTAGGCTCCTCTTTAACTTTTCACAGTTCAAACAATACACAAACAGCAGGGCTGGGTGTCCCTCTCCAGTCTCGTATTACTTCAGTAACTGAAATGGGTTCAGTTTTAAAGTTTCAGTTTGATCCCTCCAGATGAAAAGATAAGGACAGAGATGAATTAACCTTTTAAGATAAATTCCCTCACCCTCTCACCTTGTTCCTCTGCAGTGCCTTTCCGCGAGGCTCCAGCCTACACCAAACGCCGCCGGGGTCCATCTTCTGGCAACAACAGCGGAAACGGCCAGTCCCCCACCTCCTTATCAGCGCCACGGGTCCTCCTGCGCTCCAACAGTGACAACAACCTAACAGTCAGTCAGTACCAGCAGCAGCAGCAGCAGCAGCAGCAGCACAGTTCTCCCAGCAACTGGGCCCCCCATCTGCAGCAGCACCAACACGCCCAGCCCCACCCGCACAGGGCCCCCCAGCAGGGTCACCCACAGCCTGGCTCCTCAGCATTGCACCGCAGCCTGTCACCCCAGCTGCTCCAGCAGATGCCCAGCGGCAGCCCCAATGGCAACGTGGTGGTCCGGACCATGGGGAGGGGGGCAAGGAGCCGGTCTCCCTCCCTCAGCCGGCTGGGGGAGGAGGCTCGGCGCGCTCTGCCTTCACAGCGTCAGCCCAGGTGAGCACACACACTGTTCCTGTCTCCTGTACTATACACACTTACAAACCTGGAGGTCAGAGGTCAACTAGTACACAAATATTTTATTTTGCTATCAGGTTCACTCTCTTTGGTTTTGACTTACAACATCCGCATATCTACTAGTTTTAAAGGATCATTATCGTTTTTTACAATCTGGACCTTATTTCTATCATGAAATACAATCATTTACTCACCCAGATAACTTTGGTGTCATTACAAGTCGTTCCGGTGAAGTTAGCTCCAGCCGAGAGCCGTATATCCGTATAATGCGAGTACACGGGGCAGCGCAATGCAGCATAACACATTATCTGCCACGAAACTTGTTCATTTCACCAATATTTTGTTATGATACACTAGTGTTATTCCCCTCTGAGTCCGTGGTGGTATGTTATCAACATCCGTGGTCTGTACGTTGACCTACTAACCTCTGACCTGGATGATGTCATCTTTAGTGAGTTGCGGAGAGGAAGCCTGTGGATAATTTTGTGTTATTTAGAGGCTGCATCATTAGATCAGAGGTCAGTAATCAACCTACAGACGTCTGATGTTGATAGCAGGTCATCCCGAACTCAGAGGGGAATAACACTAGTGTATCATAACAAAATAATGGTGATTGAACGAGTTTCGCGGTGGATAATGTGTTATTTAGAGGCTGCTTTGCGCTTCCCTGTGTTCTCGCATTATACGGATATACGCGGCTCTCGCCTGGATCTAATTTCGTTGGAATGACTTGTAACGACACCAAAGTTATCTGGGTGAGTAAATGATCATATTTTATGATAGAAATAAGGTCCAGATTGTAAAACATGTTTATTATCCTTTAACTTAGCTAAGCTTGAGCAACACATGTCAACAAGTGGCACTGCATGTTAGCATACTGAAACGAAAAGTCTCCATTGGCCTCCATTGAACTGTGACTGGGGCAGAGACCTCAGATTTAATTCACAGTTCAATCTAGTAATGATCTGGGTGAAGTCGTCCTTTGAGCAGGGCATTGTTGTTTTTGTTGCTGTTGTTGTTTTTGTGGTTGTTGTTTCCTCATACTGTATATACAGTACATACAGTGAACACGTTGTCCCACCCTCCCCCCGTTTGAGTCGAGGTTTTCGACGGGTTTCTTCTTGGAAACATGCCACCAACAGACTGCGTCTTCCTAGGGTCACTATGGCAACCATTTCTATGGTTGCCTACAGACACAGTTTTGATGTGTGTTTCATGTGCGTGCTTCAAAAATGCTGATTCCAGCTTCACGTGTGTGTGTGTTTCCACATTCGCCTGGCTGAGTTCATTCAGAAATGCCACTACGTGTGTGTGTGTCTGCACATCTGCATGTGTGCATGACCATGTGAGCGGTGAAGGATTAAAGTGTGACGGGCGTTTATCTCAGAGCGATGTAACTGTCAATCCCGATTAAGACACATGCTCTCTGGCCTCTTCGTTTACCTCCTCCTCCTCTTCCTCCTCCTCCTCCTCCTCCTCCTCCTCCTCCTCGTCTTCCTTGGCAGATGGACACATTTGGAAGCACTCTGCTGCACCAACACTGCCCACACTCCGTAGCTCCATCCAATGCAGATGAGATGGAGAGGAGAGAAGAGACAACTAGGCTGTAGAATAAAGAGAGGTTGAAGAGTAGAGGGGGAGGAGGAAGAGGAGGTCGCTGAAGAAGAGTGAATAAAGGCAGAATGAGGGGTTTAGAGCGAGGGTGGAGGGGACAGAGTCGAGGGAAGACAAGTGACGGAGGAGATGAAAGAAGGGGCAGAGAGAAGGGGGAGGACAGTTGCCTTTGCTTCAACATGAACATCACTATCTTGTCTTTTGACTGTAAAACTGGAGGGTGGTGGAGAGGAGCTCGTCGACAGGAGCCGCTGCTCCTGCTGTAGAGTCAGGAGATTTTCTCGTAAACTGAAACGTGCTGCATTGTTTTCCCATGTTGCACTTCACTGTCTTCAAATCTACTTTGCTGCCGTTTTCACAGATTTGAAATAACGTCGCCTCCGGCTTTGTGTCAGAGGCTTTGATTTGACTTCATCACAGATCCTTCCAGCCTCTGCTGGTCGATCACTGATGATGCTCCGACATAACCCACTGCAGCAGTATGATCAAATCTACTGTACCAGTTTCTATACCACTTTGAGATCTTGTTTGATGAAAAGCGCAATGTATTATTATTATTATTATTATTATTATTATTATTATTATTATTATTATTATTATTATTATTATTATTATTATTATTATTATTATTATATTAATGAGCTGATCAACACAACATTCATTTCTAATGTGAAACATTTCAGCATCTACTGTATGAGGATTAGTTAGTTTTCTTTATATTTACATCTTTAGGTTTTGGATAGTTTGACTATAAATTGATGACATCACCCACCCAGTGCTCAGGCCCCTATCCCTCCTCCTCCTCATGAGAAGCAATGTTCTGTTAAACCAAAATGTAATTGATTGATAGATAATTGAGTTGCAGCTCTAGTGTGACGTGCCAGAGCTGAAACAATGGGTTTATTAATTGCTTAGTCAAACAACGGAAAATCGATTATAAAAGATTTTGGTCAGAGAGAAGAAACAATGAATGTTGGGAAATGGTGTTTTCCACTGTTTTCTGACATTTTGTCCCACATCTTGAGCATTGACAGCAATATTAATAATCAACTCAGTGTGTCACAGGTTGTGTTTTGTCTGTGGCTGCAGATTGACAGGTTTCCATCAGCCTTGGATTCCCATTTGTTTTTGGATATGAGGTGATGCAAGGGCCCAGTGGGTCGCTGCTGTGTGAAGAAGGGCTAGTCTTGTTGTGTGTGTGTGTAGTTGTGTAGTAGTGTAGTAGTGGAGGACATACTGTACTGAGCACCGTCTGAAACTGTTGAGAGGTTTTGGCCTATTCACAGATTTCACAGAAAAAACAATCCGTCTCCTCCTGCTGAGGAGAAGCTGGACAGTGACCTACAGCAGTGTTGTTACATTGAGGATATTCAGGTTCAGTGCCATGGATAGATTTTTTAAAACCAGCACAGTATCAAATTCAATGCTTCCAACAGTTTCAACTGTTATTCCTCATGATTTATATTCAATAGATGCAGCTCACGGCAGCGTCGGAGTGGAGGTGACCTGCTCTAACTCGGCCCAGATCGAGTCCTCGATGACCGTGAGCTGTGAACTTTAGCTGTCAGCTGTTCCCACCCCGCTGCCCTTTAAAGCCCCTAATTCCAGCTCTTTCGCTCTTTGCTTGTGCTTTGTTCGCTCCTTCTCGTTTCGCTCCTACCAATAATCCCCCCCCTCCCTGACACACACGCGCGCGCACACACATCCAGCCTCCACCCACACATATGACAGCATTTCTGTGGCATCCCCTTCTTGCTCCCGCTTGACATGTCATTTGTCAAAGTGTAACCCACATGCACATACAAGCCTACGCTCGCTTTTACACACACACACACACACATACACACATGCTCATGGACACAAGGAAGCACACAGTGACAGCTGTCATTCAGCCCCAGGATGTCATGGCAACAGCTTCCCAACGAGAAGTGGTGAGAGATGAGATGCGTCCAGAGTCAGACCAGATCAGTGCATCAACGCACAGCTCCAACACACAGAAGATCAAATCAAATTTTGTTCTCAAATCATTGATTGACCGACTGAGGCTCAAGAGTTATTTTAATTTTTTATCCACCAGTCAATAAAATTTTATTTGTTTAGCACTTTTCAGCCGCATCAGTGCAATTCAAAGCTTCACAGGCGACTGTGGAAAAAAAGGCAAGGAAAATCAAGTAACAAATATTTGTTTTTTGGGTTTTTTTTTAATCTCTACAAACCCCCCCCAAGAGGCAAGAGATTTATAGATAAATGACCCCCCCACCCCCTCTGGTGGCAGAAATCAGTAGAACAAAAGTAAAACAACGTTTTTCTGTTCATTTCTTTATTTGATCAAACCTCCGGTTTTGCTCGTGTGATACAGTGACACCAAATATAGTTCACGTTATGAATTCTGTTCGTTCTGTATGTATTTTGTAATTGAATTGAATTTTCCTCCCCAATTTACATCATGGTTATATATTATTTTAATCATTATGGACAGTTGGTCTGCAAAAATAGAGGCCTGGTGTATGGAAGTTTTTCTGTGCCATCTGAGTTTGAATATGAATTTCTAAGATTGAATTTTTTTAGCATCAAAATCAGATTTTGAATTTTAAAAACCATCAAATTTCTAGCACCAATTTTTTTTTTTGCCTCTTGATTTTTTTAAATGTTGAAATACATTCAGTGTAAAGAAAATCAATGTCTCAAAATATTCAGTTTTTCAAAATTCAGTGTCCAAAAATTCAAACAAAATTTTTTCAGTGTAAAGAAAATCAATTCTCAAAATTTCAGTTTTTCAAAATTTGTCCAAAAATTCAAACCTCCGGTCTTTTGTCTCCAAAGAGTCAACATCCGGGTCACCAGGGAGATACAGTGACACCAAATATATTACTACTCTTTAGGACTGCTCTTATGGAAGTTTTAATGTGTTTTTCGATAAAGTAACTGTTAAGATCCTCCATATGCGGTTGGATAGCCTGTTTGGAAGTTTTCCGCCGTTCGCGGTGGTAACCGGACAAATTCGGCGGCTAACCTCCACTGTCATCCTGGTTAGCTGCTCCACAGCCCACTTAGCTGCTCTACCACCGGACAAGCGGTTATCGCAGATCATGGTTATAAATTATTTTAATCATTATATGGACAGTTGGTCTGCAAAAATAGAGTGGTCTCGGGGAAGAAAAGGAGCCCATCAATTTACCAGCAGTTTTTTTAGAGATTTAGCTGGATTAATTATTTTTAGGAGATAAATGTTGTTTCATTCCGTGGTGTAGTCTGTAGGCTACATCAACAAACAAAAGTCTATGACGGGCTATGTACAGTTACCGCTGTACATCAATCAATAACAAATGTTTAACAATGAAACGGTCAGTCAGTTGACATTAACAATGAAGGTCGGTTTCTGCCCCGAGAAGACGTGCTCAGATCTTCCAAACAACAATTAACAGCTTGGGGTAACAGTTACATCGCATGAAAAAAAGACAGCAGCCACAATGATCTGCTGATCCAGAGGCAGCAACCGTTTTACTGAAGTGCTCGTTTTCTCCCCGAGAAGTGGCTTCGCTGGCTGACCACTACAGCAGCCCGGTTGTTGCTTCTGTGATAGACCTTTTGTCCGGTGGTAGAATAGTTAGCTGCTTCTGTGGAGCAGCTAAGTAGGCTGTGGAGGTTAACTGCAGCCTCTGAGATGAATGATCCAGAGGCAGCAACGGTTTACTGAAGTGCTTGTTTTCAAATGCGGCCGACCACCACTGCAGCCCCGGCTGTAGCCTCTGTGATGGACCGTTTGTCCGGTTACCACCGCGAACGGCGGAGCAAACTTCCAAACAGGCTATAATGGAGGATCTTAACAGTTACTTTATCGCATGAAAACACATTAAAACTTCCATAAGAGCAGTCCTATAAGTTTGCAGTAGCATAAGAGCAGAGACGGGGATTCGATTGCTTCTCCCTGGTGACCCGGATGTTGACTCTTTGGAGACTGAAAACTGAATTTTTGTAGTTGAATTTTTAGACACTGAATTTTTGGACACTGAATTTTTGTAGTTGAATTTTTGGACACTGAATTTTGAAAAACTGAATATTTTGAGACATTGATTTTCTTTACACTGAATTTTTGGACACTGAATTTTGAAAAACTGAATATTTTGAGACATTGATTTTCTTTACACTGAATGTATTTCAACATTTAAAAAAATCAAGAGGCAAAAAAAAAAATTGGTGCTAGAAATTTGATGGTTTTTAAAATTCAAAATCTGATTTTGATGCTAAAAAAATTCAATCTTAGAAATTCATATTCAAACTCAGATGGCACAGAAAAACTTCCATACTGGTGCATGGTCCAAGTGAAAAGGTGTCTAGACTTGAGTTAAATTCTCAGTCTGTTATTGTCGCAGTCCAACACTGTGTCTAAGTGATCAGATCATAGAGGGGTCAGTTACAGTAGAGAAGCAAAAGTACAAATAAAAAAAACTCCTTTACTTTTATTTGTAGCTTCAATTATTAACTGCAAAAAATGAATTAAACGAATCAAATGCACATATGGAAACAGTATAATAACGTTGTAACTTCAGTCAGTGCAGTAGTTTGGAGTCAGAGTTGATTCCTCTTCTTGAATGTATTTCTTCTTAAAGCCGCACAGAATGTTGATGATTTATCCACCTTTTCCGAATGTCGTCATCACACCAGCTTTTAACAGTGGATATCACACAAATTGACATCTGTGTTAAAAGCCAGCGTTAATAGATCCATGCGTTTACCGCAACTATGGCAACGACTGAAAACCATGGAAATGTAAATGCACAATTCCACCCCAAATGCAAAACTGGCTTCCGGTTTGACCGTACAGTAGATGATGTTTGAAACTTGTGGATGTTGTGGATCAGATGGCAGCGTGTTGCTTATGGTAACCGTATCACCTGGCCTGTGGCTCCATGCTCATCAGCCTCGCTGAACAAGCTGCAGCGTGCACACACGGCTCAACCTGTCAATCACCAGACAACACACAGAAAGTCAGAAAACATCTGGTAAAGATGTTTCCCAGTATCTGTCTGCATCAGATGATTCACATCCAGTAGACCACCTCCACATTTGATTTGGCCTCTGATTACATGTGTCGTAATATGTTTGTTTTTCCTGATCCAGACCCCAGCCATGTTAATAGCAGGTGTGTGTGTGTGTGAGGCCCTCTGTCTGTGAGTGTGTGTTTGTCATGATCTCAGTTCCCTGCAGTTACAGTACAATGCTTAACATGTGAATTGTTCACCGTACTGTATCGGACCATGTGTGTCTTTACTGTAATGTTGCGACCACCTACCCCCATCTCCCTCCCTCCTCTATCCCTCAGCCTCCTTGTCTCGGGTGATCATCCAATAATAGCACAAATTATGCACAGCTGGTATTAATCAACACTGTCTAATTAGCACCTCAAAGCCACCTCGGTAATTGCCAAAAAAAAAAAAAAGCATTAGGGAAAACATGGCCGCCCATTTCAGTGGGTACCTGCTGGTGATGTTTGAGGCCGTGTTCAGTTAAAAGTGAATGTGAAGTGGTTTAGAGGGAATTGTTTCTCCCACATCGTTACACCCAAATGATGTTTGATGTTTCCTTGCGTGAGAAGAATCTTTCATGAATTTGCAGTATGGTAGTCTTTCAGTTTTCACAATCAAAGCAGAAACAGGAAGGGCATCTCAGTATGGGTTTGGAGATGACAAAGTCATACAGAAGAAGCAACGCTGTGAATTTGCATCAGGGACTTTTGAAGCAGGTTTTTCTACAGTAATTTGGGACTCAATCCATAGAGACAAAACTGAGGAAATCTCTGTTGCTTTTATTTTGACCATTGCTTTGTTGAGTTATTACTGTACATTACTATTGAAGCATTGAGTTCATTGATAGCAAAGGTATAGAGGAGGCATGAGACATCAGCACTGATAGATTTCTGTTATTTCTTCTCATTTAATTCACTCCTTAAATAGAAAATCATCCTTTGTCTTCCGCAGTGTTTGATGCATTTTTATCATCATCGATACCAGGAATAAATCAACTGTTAGCTGTTTGATTAACGCAAAGCATTTAATGTAATCTTGGGTGACATTCAAAATGTAATTTCTCACTGCAGTCCAGCCTAAATATTACCACACAAAAATATAATATGTTGTTTCTTGTTAACAATACATAATTATTCATCATTTGTATCATTGATTATTATTGAATTATATTCAAATTAGATTTTGATATTTTATATTATCAGGTGTTAGCCCAAAAACGTAATATTTAAACACTGTGATTGGAAGCTCATGTGTGGGCTGTTGGAGTCCCCTGCTATGGCACCGTAAAGACAAGTGGCTTTCATAAACTTTAAATTCAGATGATTGTGCCCCGTGCTGTGTTCCAAAACGGGTGAAAGGGGACTAAAGGGTGACGTGCAAACACTGCAGACCACTGATTGAGAATCATCACTGTGTGATTGTGTCATCATGCACGGAATATAAGATGTTTTAATTCTCGCTGTAGAGCTGTTACTGTAAAATGTCACTTTATTCAGTTTGGATGTTTTTTCTGGTGAGAAACTAACCCCAATATTTGATCAGTTTATCCAAATTACGCCTTTTTGGAAATTTGCTCCAACATTTTTAGAGATGTGAAGAGCTGTTTTTGGATCAGCCGACCAGGACCGATCATCTCAGAGGCTAGCAGCCAGTCTCCTGAGATCAGTCTACTCTGTATTGAATTTAGTTTTGTTTTATTAAATGGCATCGCTATGATGACCAGCTACTCCAAAGGCGGCACTATCCTGCAATGGAAACGACCTCCAGAATAGTAGCTACCAAAGTCGAGTCTAATTGAGACAGGGCTGTAAACATAATTCAGGTGTTAAGTTGGACATGGCATGGCAGTGTGTTGGGACTGACTCACTGTTGGAGAGACATCTAAGTGGTCAGGAGAGGAACTGCAGCTTCTGGTTCTTCACTGCTTCATATTTCAGCTTTGGAGGTTGATGCTTGATGTTTCTACAGTTCATCTGTTTTTAGCATCTGGTTGCACATACTGTCACATTAACAGGAGACAATGCACAGTCAGTGTCAACCCCCATGCTAAAGATTTAAGCTGATGAAAACTTAATTAAAAGCTAGTAGGTGTGACACCAGTTGGTGGAAAAATAATCATTCTAAGAAGCAGGATTGTACTCTGGGGTCTTGTTTACTAACGGACATCAAACAAACTGCTGTGTTCGGACATCACAGGTTCACGTCTCTCTGTGGTGCAGAGCAAAGCTGCAGGTTTGTCCGTGGCTTTCCCTTGGAAAATGTGCGAGCAGTCTCACTAGGTATTGAATGGGGTTAGCTCTCCAAAGGCCCGTGAAGGTTTGAGGAGGAGCGCAGTCTACAGGACAAGGTGACCCACTTACTTGAAAAAACCATTTCCTTCCCCTCTCTCTCTCTCTCTCTCTCTCTCTCTCTCTCTCTCTCTCTCTCTCTCTTTCTCTCAATCCTTCACTTCTGCAATTCCCTTCTTCCTCTTTAATAATCTCCTATTTTTTCCTGCACTGTGCGTGTTTTTCTCTAAAACTTCACACTTTAAGAAGAAGAAAAAACGAGAATATGATTAAACATTTGCTTTAAGAAATTAGTTGATTTATAGCTTCTAATGAAGGCCGTCAATTTTTGACCTGAACTCAATCACTGTGTCCTTGTGGCTCCATCTCAGATAAAAGGAAGTGAAGAAGTCTGTCCACTGTGTGAATTCACTTAGCTTAATTATTAATCAATTTAGACATTTACTTATATTCAATCAAATTTAGAGTGTTTTAAACTAGGTTTTTGTCAGGCTAGCTCATCTTCAACCACTCAATCACTGTAGTTTTTATTCAGTCAACAAACATTACAGAATAAATAGAAACAATACAGGCAGAAAAAATGCCAGTGCTTCTACACTATTTGCCTGCCTGAACTTTCTTTCTTTTCTAATCAATCTGCCCAGCAAAAAGAAAAGAACCGCGCTCACAACCTCCGGAACAGCTCTGTTGACCAACCAGTTGAAAACCAAAAGGAAATTACACATTTTAAATTTATATTATCATTGTTGCATAGCCTACTGTATTCAAATCTCATCCAAAGAAATGTCCTTTTATGTTGCAAACATTTGTCCAGTAACTTACACTGACTTAACTGACACCTCTCAGATTATATTTATTACCCTGTACTGACTAAAAACCTTTTGTAGCCTACACAAACTGAGTCACTGTTATTAGGCTCTGAACATTATTTACAGTCATTTATTATAATGTCCTAAATTGTCTATAGCATGCAGATTTTGAAATAGTGGATAAGTGTGATCCCAGTTACCAACCTGTTTAATAATCTGTATGTATATGTCTCTTGCAAGGGGGGAGTTGTGGGTTCTCCAAGTGAAGACCACTTCCACGTTCAAACAGCTGCAGTACCCGTCCGGCCTCTGGGGGCTGGCTCCAGAAGGGAGCAACTCCAATTGAGCCCCATGTTAAAATAGCCAACTTTACAGCTTAAAAAAACATATTTACAGCCTGGAACATTTTATTTTTTTGGTCTCTACCGATAGTTTCCACCTCCATGAACACTGTGGGGGGTGGGGGGGTTGAATTTTTTTGTACCACAACCGTTTTAGTATTGTTTACGCTTCAAATTCGTGCATAAATTACATGGAGTGACAGGTTTTTACAGTCTATGGTCTTGAGAGTTGGGCCCCTCCCCCCACCCACATTCACCTCCAAACAGTGAGTTATACAGGTTCTATAAGGGAAAGTAATTTAAATAATTGAATGTATAACAAATTACTATCGACTGTCTTGCCATGATATAATTTATAATTGTTTCAATGTTTTGTTTTTTTCATCTGCTCTTCGATGCCATGTTTTTTTTCCCTCAACCTCTCCTTCCATCTGTTGTGTTGTTATTATGAAGGATGACCACTAAGAGGTGCTACATCATCACATCAGAAGCTGCAACAGCTCCACTGTTGTCCAAATGAATGAGGGGCCATTTGTTATGATGCTGCTTTTTATATCCATTTTACACACACATACATACACACGCACACACACACACACACACATTAGACACATATAAAAACAGCATCAGGCTGTTTATGCAGACTCAGACTCAGCTCAGGGTTCATATACCTCAGTCATCCTCTGGTTTTCTGCCGTCATAATTTGGCATTTCGATATTTTCCTCCTTCATTGTCGCTCCTACTCGCGCGTCGCTTCTTGTGCGGTCTGTATCGTGTCCTCCTGTCTCCTACCCAGAAGCCTTTGCGCTCTGTGGGTCAGAGCCAGCCCATATTCTGCCCCACTTACTCCTGCAAGACACGTGCCTGCTGGCCTCTGAATATCTGCTCTGCATAATGGGTTTGTGTGTGTGCACACACGCATGTGTGTAAGTATATCCATATGCATGAGTTCAGTGCATGTGTGTTTGTGTGTGTGTGTGGTTGTCTCAGCAGTTGTGGGAATGTGTGTGTGGTTGTGTCAGCCTCTGCTGTTGAAGGTAGTTTGGGGAAGCTCATGATGTTCTTTTCTTATTGTTTGAAACTGTCAAATGTATTTATTGAAGATGTTGAGCTGGTCGTCATTTGAAATGTTGTTTAACCTTCACTGTTTTACACACTTTTCCCAAGCTGAGTCACAAAGTCATATTATTTTACGATGCAGGTTTTATTAATTCAAAATGCTCTACTTGACTCCTGCATAATTTAACTTGTAAAACACTTTTGTTAACACAAATTATTTTGCAGCAACCAAATTACTGATTTAGTTTTTTTTTGTTTGGTTAAAGGTTATGAGCCTTGTTGTGCTTTAACCATCAGTTCTGACCAGTAGTTTCTGTCTGTCTGTCTGTCTGTCTGTCTGTCTGTCTGTCTGTCTGTCTGTCTGTCTGTCTGTCTCTCTCTCAGCCCTAGCAGTCACGGTGAGGCAGTAGGCACTAGGAGGAAGCTGTACAGTGCAGTTCCTGGGAGACATTTTGTCGTGGTTCGTCCGTACACCGCTCAGGCCGAGGGCGAGATCAACCTCTACAAGAGCGACAGGGTCAAAGGTGAGTCCAGTGTCTTCTATCTGCAGCACACACTGAGACTTATACAGCATGTGTGACCCTGCAGCACAACACAAAAATCTCAACAACACAGTGGAGTACTTGACTGTGTAAGATTAGTTAAGGTAATATTATCCCTCATTGGTAGCCTAGAAATCTAGACGCACGCTAGCGGCAGCAAATATATTTGCTCCGCAGGTCGGTCTAGAAACGAGCCATGGGAACTTTTTGAGTCTCAAACACCGTTTGTGTTCACCAATGACAGCGCTCTATCTGTTTAGAGAGTCGTTGGGCGGGTTTAACGCAATGACGTTAAGCATCATGGTCTGGCTTGTCAGGCTAACGTCATCCTGCTCTTTGCTCTGATTGGTCATAGCGCTACCCTATGGTGTGCAGAGGCAGTTTGAAAGACATCCTGCCCCCTGGATTGAGCCAAGGTCTACCGGTCGTTGCCAGACGATACGTTTTAATGATATAGTCTGGCTTGTCAGGCTAGCTCATTGGGGAAATTTACAGCAAAAATAAGAGTACAAAAGCAAAAGAATAAAACTATAGGAAAACATAGGTATTTCAGAAATCAAGCTAATCAATACACAGAATTCTAAATAAACTAAGGAGAATGTGGCGTTAATATGCAAAGTGCAAGATTATTGTGGACTATTAACGGGTTAGTTGATGAATTCACGTGGAAGCATCATTTTAATCCCGCTGCAGGTAAAGATGAGACCAATTTAATTCTAACCACTGACCCTGACCTGAGAATGTGAAACAAAAATTGACGCAGGCTGAAAAACTCAGAATAATGAAAGCTGAAACAAAATGCTCTGATGTGTCGTCTGAGACGACTGGAAATCAAATGGTGAATAACAATCCCTGATGAAAGTGACTGACTGGGCTCAATGGGAACTGAATACAGATGCTGAGTTGCAGATACTGCAGCTGTAATTAACAGTCATGAATGGACACATGTAATGCAAGACATCTGTGCAGAGACACTTGTCCTGACGTCCTGTTTACTCACTGACCACACCTCAGAAGAAAAACATTTACACAATACACTCTGAAAATGACCACAAAAAAACATCAGTCTCCAAATTTTACAACCATCTCTGTCACTGAAAATGCCTCAAGTAGAAAGCCTAAGCTGTTCTGTGCAGTGAAACACTGTTCAAACCCACAAACCTTATCTTGAACCTCAGAGTTTCCAAAGTTACAAAACACAAATGAATGAATTTTGAGGAAACGCATGTAAAATTATTTAGAGGTTTTTTTTTCCATTTCAAGGCTTAAAAACATCTGAATATTTCACTCAGTGAGAAACGTCACAGCTTCAGTGAGCTGGAAGAAGATGACACAGAATTCACAGCATGTGATAGTGACTGTGGGAGAAGATACAGTTTTCCATATTTAAAGCTCCATGTTTCCTCTTCTCTGGGGTTTTTTATTTGAAGCGCTGATCCATAAGGAAATATAAAAACCATCTCAGTGTAGTTTTCCATCCCCTCTCTCGGATTTCTCTCTGTAGCTCTAGTAACAGGTCGGTGTCAGCCAATCAGGAGAATGGAGGCTCCGAGCCTTTCCTTTTATTAGTGATTGCTGATTGTTTTCTGAGTGATCCAATAAAAAATAGAGCAGGTTTCAGGTAAAACAAATCCTGCAAGTGTTTGATGGTTGGACCAGGTGGGCGGGGCTTAATGACTGCTTTGTTTTGACATCACAAAGTCACAGCTGGTTTTAAAGCTCAGTTCTGTGCACTGAAGCTTTGATACTTTCACAGCATTAATATAGTACCTCGACCTGTTTTATAATCACACTACAAATACACATTTAACTTGACACTATGTATGAGCTTTAATATAAACATCTGCCTTTTATACTGGGTGGAGCTTTGATAAACACGTCTATACTGTATGGCCTGTTTGTACTACGAACCTTTGAAGCTGCTTAAGCTGAAGAAACCTGTTTGTAGACGAATTCCAATCAGAACAAAACAAACCATGACTGTACAAAATTCCTTCATTTATTCTTTCATAGGCGTAAAATCTGCAGATAATGTGTTGTCAGGTTTCATCATTGTGAAAATGCAAATAGAATCAGCTAATTAACAAACAGATGTTTATCTACATCAAGCTGTAAACAAATGTCCAGATGTTGGCAGCAGAGCCTCTTCATTTCCACACAGTTTGATTTCTTGAGGAACTTTTTTTCTTTTTTTTCCTGAGTCTCTGAGCTCTGTCAACATCTCCAGCAGCAGCTGAGGCTTCCTGCAGCTCACGCTGTTAAGTGGTGACATTTTATCAGAGCCTCAAACAAATTTGTGACGGTAGTGTGACCCATTCATCAGCTGTGTGATGAAAATTGTCACCGTCTTGTACTCCAGTATTTTAAGCACCTAATTGTCAAGTTGCAGATATCTTTTGAATTTAAAAAGTGCTTTTAATGATCTCTGCAGACGCTCTGTTCTTTTCTTTCATTTTCTTACTCTAAGACTAATGCCATTTTACTTCCTTCTCCGCTCTCTCTCCCCTTTGGTCCAGTTCTGAGCATCGGAGAGGGGGGTTTCTGGGAGGGCAGCGCCCGTGGCCAGGTGGGCTGGTTTCCAGCCGACTGTGTGGAGGAGATCCCGGCCAAGACCAGCGATGAAAGGAGCTGTAAGTCTAATCACTTGGGGCTGTGTGTCGGTGGGAGGTGGGACATTGACTTATGTAGGACACGCACCGTTTGCCTTCACCCCAGTTTTGAGAAGAGAGATGAGGTGGGGGGGTGCAAGGAGTGGAAGCTGAGGCTAAATGCTGCAGGTTCCCGAGGCGCTGTGATGGCACGTGGCCTCTTTCTCTCCAGTGCATGAGCTGCATGTGTCTCTCTCTCTCCCTGTCTCTTTCTGCCTCCCCAGGCCGTGGTGCACAAAGCTAAGCACTACACTGCCCTGCTAACTCAGCTGTGCTCTAATGTCCTCTGGGTGCAGGCTAATGAACATATCACGGCACGCTCCGTCCCCCACAAACATCACATTTTTCCCCGTCCTCGCACTCTCTCTTTCTCTCTGTGCCGAGCGGCGTCGGAGCAGGTTTTTAGAAAAGACCCCTCTTCCCTCTGTCTGTCATCCTCTCTGCCCCAGTCCACAGTCGTCGTCTTCATCCTCTGGTATTCTGTTCTCTGACAGTGTTTAATTATTGACATTATCACAAAGTACAGTGTTGCTGGAGTAGCCTCCCCCACACCCACCCGCTCTCTCTTAGTCTTCCCTGCTCTGAGGAGAATGTCAGCAGTGATAGAGGCAGATGGGGAGCAACTTGTTCTTTTTTGTGTTTGGCTGTTTGCCCTCTTCTGGGTGGCTTATTCTAAAGCCTCACCCAAGGCCATTGGCGCGGGGGGAGCTCCTCTCACACTGTGTCACATCCAAATTGCCCCCAGGTCTGCCTGCAAAGAAAGGCTGTCAAAAAATGAGAACACAGTATGGTGGCTCGCAGAGACTCGTTCAAAGGCGGCCTTGGCCAAGGCTACAGGCCACAAGAGTGTGTGCGTGCGTGTGTGTGAGTATGCCGCAGTCGGATGGGCGGTGAAGGACCCATGTGAGGCTGAGCGGTGGCAGCTAAGGTGTGAATGACTTCCACGTGACAGGTTGTGTCACCATCACTTCACCATCCACACATCATCCAGGTGTGTAAAGAGTTGGTATCTGCAAGTATTGTGAGTGCAATGAAGAAAAGATCAACAGATACAGACGTAATTATTCAAGTTTAAGATGTTTATCTTCCTTATCTCCCATATGTAAGTCTGCAAATTATCTGGGTTTTATGTTTTACCTTTTCCCCTCATGTACACACACACACACAATGATTTAACTTAAACACCTTCAGCATTTAATCCCTCTCATTCAGTAGATCATGTGATGTGGCAGGATTAAGTCCTGCTTAGACACACTTTGTTAGGGTTCAGGTTTGGGCCCATGAGAGTTGAAGAGCTACGCATGTGTGAAAGAGCCAAGGAAACACACACACACACACACACAGCTCAGTGGTAGTGTCAGGGGGCTTTGGTCTCAAGCACTGAAATCAAGCACTGAAGGTTTAAGTCAATGCTTTACTGTGTGTAACTGAGCTGACATTGAACCCAAAACACCAGGATCTCGACTGTTGCAGTGACATGGACAATAACTGTACCAGGACTGTATACAAGCGTGATCATTGGGCCTCCTCTAACCAAATATGGTCAATGGAAAATAAAGTCTACATGTGGAAACAAAGACACAGCTGCAACAGAGAGGAACAGTTTCCTTTCAACTGCCAAGCAGTGATGAAGAGCATTCTGAGAGAGAAGAAGAAGAAGAGTAATCCTCATCCAGTTTTTCTGCCACCAGATCCAAAAGAACCAACAGATCACAAGGACAACAAAGAGCAAGACCAGAAGAGGCTGAGGCAGGTCAATCCTGGTGGGTTCACCAGGAGCAGAAGCAAGATCAAGATGAACAATATCTCAGGCATTCCTCTTTCAACTATGTCTCAGTTCTCTCTAAACCTCCCTTACATTTGCACCCAAGAATACAGCCAGTGAATTTCAAACAGAAATAGATCTGTTTAGGTTTCATTGTAAGCTCCAGCTGAAAGTTTGGTACCACACCACTCCCAGTCAAGCTGCCTCTGGTTCCTACACGCAGCAAGATACAACAAGAACACCATTCAGGCCCAAGTCCACTTTTATTGTCTAAGCCAATAGAACAAATGAAGAGTAAACTTACGGAAATACTTTTGCATACTAAAAATGAAGAATGGATTTCCCAAAAAGAACATGATTTCCTGCTTTGTAACAGCCCAGGAATTCCCTCATTTTACATGCTTCCTAAAGTACATGCGAACTTAGAGAACCCACCAGGAAGAGCAGCAATCAGTGGAAATGAATCGATTACAGAACCAGCTTCTCAATTTGTTGACTTCTTTATTAAGCCATTTGCTTTAGAACTACCTTCCTTTATTCAAGACAGTATGTATTAAATAAAATTAAAGACATAAAGAACATTGGACCACCTCTTCTAGTTACGGTAGTTACCATGGATGTGGAAGCACTCTACATTGATCAAAAGGAAAGACTACTGTAGATGCGTTATCACATTATTTGGAAAAGAGACATCCAGAACAGATACGCCCTTCTGCCTTCATCCTGCAACGGACTGAATGGTCTCTACATAACAATGTGTTTCTGTTTCAGAATCAATTCTTTAAACAGAAAAAAGGTACAGCACTGGGAGTGTGTTTGGTACCTAACTATTCTAATCTGTTTATGGGAGCATGGGAAGAAACATTTGTATACCGTACTCCGACCTTAATATTAATTTGGACAAAATTATATGGGAGGGGGGGCAGGTATATCGATAATATTATCCTGTTGTGGTCAGGTTCAGAAACAGAACCCTAAACAACGAAAAACCTGGCTCTCCACCAGAAAAGGTAACCACAAGTGTGGACATTGTAATCACTGCAGTAATATGATAAATAATGTATTTCTAATAATGAATATATTGGGAGAACAAAGCGTAAATTGAAGTCAAGATTGGCTGAGCAACATGCAATAAGAACGGGCAAATTGAAAACTCAATCGGGGTGGAGACAGGCTCAAAAGACTCCTGCAAAAGAGTTATTTGGATTAATGCATTGAAAGCTACATATTATCCAGGTTTGAACAGCGAGCTGGATTTCTCTCCCTTTTTGTAATTGTTTTCTTTTGTAACTGTTAGTTCTGTTGTCTCTTATACAGGTCCTTGGAAAGAGAAAAAAAAACTAATTTCTCAGTCTTCTACAAAGCTCAATATTCATTACATGAATGTATATATTATGAATGTATGTTTATTTATGTTCCTGATTAGTTGTTGGATTAATGATGTTATATAATTGTGTGGTGCAGATGTCCCTTCTGCTGCACAGCTTTTTTTCTGTCACTGGCAGGTCATGCTGCATGTGACCGCCTACCTGCTCACACTGAGCAGCTGTCTTTGATTACCTGTTTAACAATGAACTGAGCCGACTGGCAAACGTCTCGCCCGTGCCCTGACTAAGGCCTCTTTGGTTGAAACGCATTGGTGTGTTTTTATTAGATTATCCATGTACTAATAAAGGTGCTTTAGTCATTACTGTCTTGAGTGCCTCAGATCTCTTCCTGTTACTGGTAGATTGACGCTCTTTAGGATGATCACTCATTCATTAACCTGACAATGAATAATGAAATAAAGATAGTTCTTCTCAGTGCAGGAAATCACATCATCTCAGGGAAAACAAGAGGTTTCCACTGACAAGTGATGATGAGGCTGAACTGACTAACGGCCCATCTGGCAAATATGTGTAACATCAATTTCTCTATCTCATTTTCGCATCACTCCCTCGTGCTGGGAGGTGAAGTACGAGTAAGGGAAGCAAGGGGGGGAAATAAAGACTTGGAAGGAGTCCAGAGAGGGCTGCACACACACACACACACACACACGCACACACACACAATGATACACACATACAGTACTGTATGTAATGTAACATGCATATTTTCACACAGCACCCAAATATACTTGCACACATACACACCATGCAGCACCGTCTGTATTGATCTGTGACCATAGAAACCAGCTGGCCTCAGTCAGACAGCAGTTGCTATGGAGTGTGAGCATGTTGTGGATCTATTCTAATACTAATACTATTCTCTCTCTCATTCTTCTTTTTTTCCACATTAACCAAATGTTTTCTTTCTTCCTCCTTCTTTTCTATAAAAAAAAATCCGCTGAGCTACAACCCTTTTTTTTTTTTTTCCTACATCCGCCCTCTACCAATCTGACAACTGTGGATGTAGAGTCAGAAGGGGGGGAGAAAAAAATGTTCCTGCAAAGATGACAAGATCTAAGCCGGATCAGAGGAGATGGAGTTTCTGTGAAAGTGTGACAGCTGGTGTGAGAGAGAATGTGAAGGAAGGACAGAGGGGGAGGGAGGGGATTGGGAGGAGGAAGAGGAGGAGGAGGTGAATTGGACAAATAGATGAGACAGGAGGAGTCTTCGCTCTAGAGGTCATGTTTGTGTGTCCTCTGAACTTTTATACAAATTCAAATCTCTTTTGACAATCTGCTGTGTAGAGACCATGGATGAAATGGAGCCAGATGAAGTGGGCACTGAGAAGTTGTTGTGTTGCACTAGTTGAGGCCTTTGCTCCTGTGTTTATCTTCTACTCATTCATAACGTTTGAAAACCTTTTTTCAATGTTTCCATGATTATTTATCCAATGTGGGTAATACAAAACAAAAAAAATATAGATAAACGCGATAATCCAAAATAAATATTTTTTTTTCCACATCAGAAAATTGCATTCATCTGTTTGGATTGTTCCAAGTGATTTAGTAGTGAAGTATCTATTTTTATCTGTTCTTAAGTTTTGCTCATTCTGTGGAGTAGGATTTGTGAGCATACTTTATCTGCTCCAAACTTATTGTGTAACTGGTTTGATCCCTTATGTCTCTGTAGCTACTGCAGCCAATAGGAATGACCAATAAAGGTCAACGTCGATCTCAAAGATGGCAGATGATACAGTGCCAATAAGTCACCAATGTACAGATGAAAAGATGTAAAAAAAAAACAACAAAAAAAAAAGACTCCAAATCTTCAAAACAAATTATTGGAGCAATATAAGTTAGAAAAAAGTAGGGTCCCAGCTCACATGGTCGCTGAAATATTTATTAAGGAAAGGCTTGGGTTTCAGGGTTAAATGCAGTTTTGTCCTCGGCTGTTTAAAATGAATTGGAAATGTTTCTCAAATCGTATTGTTGCTCTTGATTTCAGGTACAAATGAACTGATGTCAGTTGTACTTTTAGAGGGTACAAGTTGAAAATGTTGCACCGAAGAGCTCAGTCGTGACAGTCAGGACAGGACAGGGAGTGCACATCCTTGGGCAGGCCACTACTCAGCTGTGTGCACATCACGATTTTCAAGGTCATATTCATGATTTTCAAGCTGCCTCTGATGTGTCCAGTAGATCATATGAGTGTTTGCTGAGTGACTGATGTGAAAATACACTAAAACATCAGCAGTAAATCTCTCTGTCCTGTCCCATGATTCTTTACTTCCCTGTCCTTTTCCTCAAAGTCTCTCGGTTGCATCTCACTGGTCTGTGCTGGGACAAGCGTCACGATTATTGCCCTGAATCGACAGCAAAAAATCGAGTTAACCACCTCACACTTGTCTGTTCCCATCACTCCTCCTACCATCACCCATACAGTACATCCTTGTTTATCCATTGACATTTTGTGATAATGACCATGACCTTTGACCTTCATCGCCTCATCAGTTGAGTCTAAATCAACCAAATTTCTTGTTCCAATTTATTCAAATGTCCCGACCTATGATCTGTTTGGACCCTGAAGTTGCAGCAGAGACATTGCAGCACCATTTTTAAGGCGGTATTTGAATATTGATCCACTTCTGCTGTGATTGACAGATTCGCGAGCAGACCGCGCCGACAGACGGAAACTCTTCAGACACTACACCGTGGGCTCTTACGACAGCTTTGATGCCTCCAGGTAAAATCTCCCACACACACAAACACACACTTGTCTTCACATCATGTAAAATCCACGTGAACATATGCAAAACACCATATATGAATGATTGAGGAGTTTTCTCTCTGTTCCAAGAGGCTGGTTTTACTCCTCACATTCACACCCAAACAGAAAATCTCTACACTAATCTGCTATTTCTTTTTACAAGAAGCTGCTGAGTTTACAATCTGAAATCTTCCTCTGTTCTTCAGAAAAAAAGAAAAGCTCTAATAGGAAAAGAGGATTTAAGGTTCAACCCTTCAGCTGAGTGAAAAGTTCTGTCTAATGCTTCTTGACGTTGAATCCCAAGGTCTCCATCGTCTTCTGCTCTCAAGTTATTCTGCTCCACCCCTCTCTTCTATTCTCTGCTGTCACATCCACTTCAGCACAGACTGTGTTGCAAACAAAGATAGATGTGTACTCCCGTGTGTTGTGTGTGTGAGTGTGTGTGTGAGAGAGAGGCTGGCATATATTCTCCATCGTGAACAAATCCTGTTTAACAGAATCAATCACACAGGTGTGCTGAACGTCGTTGCAGGAGCATGAATATGAATGAGCTCTGGCTTGTGTTTGATCACACTAGGTCACCTGTCCAACACCATCAGGGATGCAGCAGCTTTTCTTAGCAGAGCATGTGCAGTGATTTCCACACTCACATACAGACAGCAACAGTCAGTATGAGGACACACTTGGACACACGCCGCCCGTGTCTGTTTACAGGTCAAATTTAAATCTCGCGCCCATTATTCTCATTAACCTATAAAATTACAACAGTGGCAATATTTGGTTGAATTGACTCATATGTCTTGTCAATCAGCAACAATGCAGATGGCGTAGATAGCGTATCACCAAAAACTGATGATTTAATTACCAGGCAGTAAGTGCAGTAAGTTAGACAGTATAAAGGTAGATATTGTCTATGTGATTATAAGCAGGTATTAAAACCTCTGTCACAAAGAAATGCACACAGGCTGAATTCTGGACTTGTGTCAAAGCAGCCCCCCCCCAGCCCTCTGGACCCACTAGTCAACACTTACAGGATTTGGTTTCTCTGAGTGATTTACCTGAAATCTGCTCTGTTTTTATTGGATCACTCAAAAAACGGTCAGCCAATCGGAAGAGAAGCTCAGAGCCTCCTCTCGTCTTATTTGCTGACACTGACTTGCTGTGAGATGTCTTTTATGTCTTCTTATAGATCAACACAACAAATAAATCACTGAAAACTTTTATAATATGGGACAATAAAATTGCCATTTAGTGTGAAATATAACTTTACCTTTGATACTTTTCAAATTACTTAAAATGTATTGTACAGGACTTGTAACGTAACTAAACTTTACTTTGTTGTTGTGCTGCTTTGGCTCATTCAGCTTAACGACCTAAATAGTTATTCTACCTCTGACTTGCTGCCAGCTCCTGTTCATGGAAACAAATAAATCAGTTTTGCATCCAAAGGGATGCTTTAAGGTGTTTGTCTGTGTCATCAGTCCTTTTTATGATTCTTACCTCACATGTTGACGGCCTCTCATCAGCTAATGGAGCCTTTAACAGGCCTTGACTTGTCATAATGCATCTGAAGTCCGACCAAGTCTGAAACAAGCTGCTGATTTAATTGAAGAGTGCTACTCTGGCAGCTCCTGTAAGAGATTAAAATAAACAAACAGGCTTAAAAGTCTTATACAACCAAAACAGGAAAGGAAAGATGATCAATAGCAAAACAATATAACAGAAGAGCAGGCCATTGTAATGATATATGAAGTTTGGAAGCGTACATGGTGATGAGGCAGTGAAGGACAGTCCGACATTTCCCTCATTACTCTTGCTAGATTTGGTCTGGCAGCCGTGGTCGACACGCTGGGAGGCTGTTTTCCAGGAAGTGTCCAATCTGGGTCAAGGTGAACCATCGCTAACCCGCCACAGTGACGTAGGCTGGTTGGCCAAACATGAACTGTGGCAAAGACAAAAGACCCCTGTGGCATTCAAGGTCCATGGGAAATCTCAAATGGAAACAACACTTTAACCTGGATATAGACAACCATGATGGTGATGATGCCACTTCTGTTCCCACCTGTGGATCAAACTGTGGGATGTTTTTCCTCCACTGTGGAAATCTTTTTTTTTGGGAAGATGACTTTATCCAGTGGCTTTACATCATGTTCCCTTCGCTCTTTAAATATTCATAATTGTTTTTTAACTGACAGAGGCTGCCGTTACATTTTGCATGAGGCAGGAATTTTCGAGGTCTGTGTGTTTCTGGGTAGGAAGAAGGGGCCAAGTGCAAGTAATCACTCAAATTTTTACATGCTTATCACAATTACAATGGAGAATAAACTAATAGCTCAAAGTCAGTTTGACAGGATGATGAACACTGACAGTATTTGGGAAAAAGAGACGTCCTGATGTATTTACTAGGAGCCTGAAATGCATTTCATTTCATTGACAGGGGGAGTCATGATACATGTTTAACCGTTTGGGGAAACACTGGCAAACAAATGCACAATCAGTCCAGGAGGAGGGTTATTGAAAACAGTTGGAAAAGGGACCAGACTTGCGATACCTCTTTTCCTCCAAGAAACTCAAAAAGAGCAACTGCAACTTTTTAAGCTCTGTAAAAAATTTCATTTAGAACTTCCCTTTTGCTGTTTTTATGGCCTGTTTAAGTAGCAATGCAGTTTGTTTAGGTGAGACAGTCCATGTAAGACATTTAACAATAATCACTCAAATTTTTACATGCTTATCACAATTACAATGGATGAATCATTACACCCCTAATATTTGCCCAAAGTCAGTTTGACAGGATGATGAAGCATAGACAGTATTTGCGAAAAGTCCAAGGAAACACCAGATATTCTGCACATCGTAATGATTGTACAAGAGTAAAATCTGGGTGGACACAGCCTCATGGTTTTGGCCACATACAGTAGACGCAATACCTGAGGAACACCAAGAGGAAACGTTCACCTGGACATTTTCCGTTGAACTAGGCTGAAAGACAACAATTACATTTGCCAGTGTAACCTTCAGGCTCTCTGTCTGTATTGGTTGCTTTCATTACTGATGCACAATGAATCCTGGGATAGGTTGGGGCTCGAAGCATCCACCCGAAGGAAGGCTGCTTTTCTATTTGCGCCTCTGTGACTCAATCGGTGTTGAGATGCAGCCAGTGAACTGGGACACAGCTATTGTGTGAAGGATCCCTCCTCATTGACTGAAGCTGCAGCAGGGTGAGATGGAGAAGGAGGGAAACCCAGATGTGGGTTTTTGTACATGATGCACCAGCCCCTCTGCTGTCTAAGACAAACTGCTGATGAGGCTGCTGCCTGAGGAGTCACTGTAGAGTCACGTGGCATAGTGAATGCGTGCAGAGGGACGAGCCGGTGACTGAAAGCGTAGGCTACAACTGAGAGGACAGCGGTGCAATCACACAGCGAAGGATGGTGTAGCTTGCATCATCCCTCCACCAGACATCAATTGAGACTTTGATGATCTCTAATGACTCCGCCCTTGAGCTAAAACTCCAAACTCCACTTAAAGTTACACATTGACAGCAAGAGATGACGAATATCTGCAAAAGAAAAAAAAAAGAACTAAACATTTGATTGCACCGATGGGCTGTCCTCTCCTCTGGACAATACATCTTGGACACTGCGGGGAGTGTGCTTTGTTATGGTAAAACAGCATCAGTGTCGTGGCCAGCTCACCACTTGTTGAACAAGATGACACTTTTGATAAAGAGTCAGGCCCTTCTCTGCACCACTGGGCTGCGCTGACCTATCCAAACCGCCACCGTGTCAGATTTGGGCGATGAAGGTGTGATTACCACTGACTGCCCACTATTGGCCAGAGGCTGTGTGCGTGTGTGCGTGTTCATGTGCGTGCATGTGTGTGAGGGAATGCTGGGAGATAACCTTCAGTGTGTCAGCAGTGCAGGCTTCCTCGCTCTCTAGACAGATTGCGTTGCTAAGGGAACTGTTGCTAGGATGGCAGTTGCACCTCTCTCTCCTTCTTTATTCTCTCTCTCTCTGCTCTTTTTTTCTCTCACTCATCCCACGTGTCTATTCAGTGTAATCCTTGCACCTAATATAAGATGAACAATGCTCCCTCACAGCACACATCTGAGGCTGCAGGAGCAAACGTGGCCTTTCAGCTGCCGTCATGGCTAAAGATCTACCTCACAGCCCGAATGACACCTATAATCTCCCTACGCCACGCCAGGCCTGGACCTGATCACTGCGGGCTGCAGTGAGGGATTGAACCATTTCATGTCCGCATACTCCAGAAGACTGAGACCAGGGGGGGGGGGACATGGTCCATGAGTAGATGTCAGATTAGACAGTTTGGAGCAGAGAAACTTCATCAGCATATGGAGTAAACGCAGCACTGCAGGTGGAGGTTACAGACAGGTTACAGCCAACAGCTGCTGCCACTCTAATTCTACATCCACATCACTACCATTTCATTTTAAACCTCATCTCTTTTGCCTCCTGTCCACCCAACTTTGGAGACTCTGGTGGCTATGTTTAAGTTTGAATAGCCAAAGACGTTGACACCCACGGCCGGTTCCTGAATGGGTCTAAGACCAGTTAGTAAAAGCAACGTGGATATAGGCTAGAAAAAATATAAGCTTTACTGACCTTGTTTTCACTGTGGTCAAATTCTCCATTTTTCTGTCTTTGTAATAATTTCTGAAACTATACGATCTGCTTCCTGTTTACAGTGGCTTGTACATACACAGTTAAAGTGGATGTGATAATATGGACCAGTTGAGAAGAAACTTGAAAATGCTGTTTTAAAATGAAACCACAGCGGTGTGGATGTAGCTTTACTGTTGGTCAAGAGCAGGAATGTGGCTCATGGTTATTTTGTATAGCCCATGCCTTTTATTGTAAGGCTCTTTGTAGTTGACACATAAATATTAAACATTAACAAGAAGAATTAATGCATATTTATATCAACTGTTTCTTCCAGCTGAATCAGTGCAGTGTTATCCATATGTGTGCATTTAGTCTGAAAATTAGAGGAAAAACTTCAACAAATACTGAAAAAGACAATCTGTCATGAGTTGTTTTTAATGCCATGTTCCAAACAACCTGCATGGGAATGTGTTTTCACCACTGGAATTTTGTTCAGGAAACAAAGTCTGGTGGTTAAAGGGGACATTTTAAAACAACTTTATTTATTTATTTTACACAAAATAAGAAATTAGATTGACTGGGAGACAATGAGGACAACAGAGATGTTAGTGAATCAAACTGGAACTTGGAAGATGTCAGCAGCAGCAGCCCTCTCACAGCAAGGGAACTATCAATAATCAATCATCAGATAGGCAGACGTGGGGGCATATGGCACCATGCGGGGCTGGTGACCCACCTACTCCCCGCATCCTGCCCCTCAAACACCATACACACACACACACCCGCCCCACCAGTGATTGCACATTGCGGAGCACAGCACACCTAGACATCCATCCACAACGACACTCTGCTGCTGCTGCTCCCTCCCTCTTCGGTCTCTCTCCCTCCCTCCACCCCCCTCCAACCCGGCGAGCTTCAGCCGAACTCCCCGCCTCACCATGAGCCATTAGCCGCCAGCACCACCAGCCCGATGTCGCGTCTCCTCGACGGCGCAGCACTTCCACACCGCCGGCCGGAGTCTCCGCAGCAGCGGCGGCGGGGGTAACCGCGCTGCCGACCCCGCGCCTCTGCGCAGGAGAGGCGGCTGACAGGCTGCAGCTGCGGCGGCGGCGGCGGCGGCAAGGGAGTAGCAGGGAGGTGAGGGAGGCGCGTCTTTCGTCGTAGTCTCCTTTTTTTTAATCCTTTTTTTATCCTCCTCGGGTCATCTCTTTTGTGGAGATGCTGTCGCCGGGCTGCCGGGGCCGCTGTCATACCGTTTGATAGAGATAGAGGCCGGCGAGAGGAGGAGGAGGAGGAGGAGGCGGAGGAGGAGGAGGAGGCAGCGGTGGTGGTGGTGGGGTGGGGTCGGGGTTGCCCTGCCCTGCCCTGGCCGGACTAGCTCTCCAGCAGCATGAACCTCCACTCGGGCAGGGCGTCCGTGGCCATGCTGCGGATGATGGGCTGTGCTAACGGGCGCTCTGCTCGGCATCTCCTCCACAGTGACTGCGTGGTGGACGAGAAGACGGTGGTGCTCCAGAAGAAGGAGAATGAGGGATTTGGCTTCGTCCTGCGAGGGGCGAAAGGTAGGAGCTGACACTTTGAATGCCTTTACTTTGCTGTTTGTGTCTTTGTAGCCTACCGTCCTCCATTAAATAAATAAAATAAAAGAAAGCATGCCATTCATCTGATGAAAATGATCACCACCTGCACTGACATGTTGAATTTATGTGCAAAATACAACATTGTGCAGGTTGACTTAGTCTTTGACTTATATTAGATTTTTGTGCCAGAGGTGATGACCCCCCCCTTCACCTCACCCCTCACACCTCCTCAAGCAACCTGCAAGGACATGCAAATAAGTTACACTATTAAAACCTGATGCCAACTTAATTGTGTCGCCCCCTAAAGCCACACAGCTGGAGTGATAAGTTGTGATGACATGTTGTCAGGGATGCAGCTGATGACAAGCCCCATGCAACCTTGAATTATTATTATGGGGCATGAACATATTACAGATGTTCATGCCTCTTTTTAACATCTGTAATGTGAAATCACCAGGCTACTTAACGAGAGGAGAAGAAGCCCTCTAATTTTGGAAACAGCAACAACCATAAAAAAATGAGTTTGTGCTCGAGGTGAACCTGCCTTGCAGCACCTCTTCCCACCACACATCATGAGTTGTTGTGATACCCGCGGCCTATCCAGGCAGTTTGATATTTCACCAGGCCACGAGATTGGCTCTAAAAATAGCCAGTTTGAGCTGCTGCGTCGGTTTCTATGACGATTCTCGCCATGTCATAATCCACGTTGCATTCCACAACCGTGCAGCGCAGTTCGATTGGTCTATGCCATGGTTACTGTCGAGAGGTAAATTTAGTATATTCGTGGTCCCATGTTTTTTTTTTAAGACCCACAGACGGAGGAAGATAGAGGGAGAGGAGGCGAGGCAGAGATGGAGAGAGGGAATGACATGGAGGGAGAGGAAAGAGGGATTTGGCTTGAAAAACAAGAGGAATGTTCTAGTCATTCTGACACACACTGCTATCACCCCGGGGGAACTGACCCAGCCGAGCTTATCTTGCACGGGGGTGAACACACACACACACAGTCACAAACATGCACTGATGCTCGAGCTGTCACATAAGCTCACATCCTCTTTTGCTCTCTGCGTTTCTGCCTCTTTTTTTCACATACTCGCCGCCTGTCTTTCCTTTCTCCCTCTTTGCTCTCCCACTATGTCACACACACACCTAAAGAACACAGTCATCATGTAAATACCCTCGTGAGACCCCTGGTACGCGCTCGCGGACCCTCTCTTCCAGTAGAAGGATGAGTTATTGGAAGTGTCACTTGTCACCACTGGTTTCTCCCAGCCGCAACATTTTTTAACCTTCCCCAGAGCAGGAGAGGGGAGGGTGGGCTGCAGCCATGTGGGAGAGGAGGGGGGGAGAAGGGGGTTGGGGAATAGTACAGTAAAGGATAGATAGTGAGGCGTTGCCGAAAAGTTACAAAATTAAAGGGAACGCTGCAAGGATGATGACTTGTTTTGTAATGTGCAAAGACACATCATCACCTATTTTCATGCATTGTGGTTTGATCTGTTTTCTGTCTTCTATTGACGTTCAGCAAACCTCATCTAGTCCTATTAACCAATGAGGGTTGATGTTTCTGTGTCACTGCTTAAATGTTACTGCAGCTGCATGCACGTATCGAAAAGTGTCAAGAAAAGTTGGCATCAAACTCTCTCTGATAAGATATTTCGTCAGCGAAATGCTTCTTCTCTATTTTATTCAGTCAAAGCGTCTTTGTGCTTGCGACAAAATTAAACATTAAAAGCGATTTTAGACAAACTCTAAAATGAGGTTTTCAGAATATGTCAAACCCAACAAATCAGAAAATTTCAAATGGTCTCCAGCCCTGCTTTGATGCAACATGCTTCATTAGCATTCAAAAAGCGTACGTGGCGATACCAAAAAAAAAAAAAAGTTACCTAGACGGGGCTTAAAACAGTGGCTTTCTAAGTGTTGTCCTTATGGGGCTACAGTAACAGGGTCCCCAGCAAAAAGGTGAATAATTTATTTTCACCATAACTTTTTATCAGAATGTCTGAGAGCATTTGTCCTGGGTTTCCAACTTTCTCTAAACATCTAAACGCAAAAGTCCCAAGACTGTCTTGTTACTAAAATGTACTCAGTTCTCCACCTGCAGATTCATTCAGTTCACTCAAATGACACATTAATTATTAATAGATGGTTATCCCCATCACTAACCTTCTAGTGACACCATAGCTGGAACAAGAAGCAGTAGCACCATATTAATTAGCACATTAGCGATTGTGTTTCCTGTTTGTGGACTTCAATTACGAGGGAAAGTAAAATTCAAAGAGAGTACTTCATTTTTAATTAGTTGGTCCTTATGTTGAGTCTTAATACTGGACTGGATACTAATGGCAGCAGCAGCAGCTGAGCAGCCAATGTTTATATTTCTGTGCAACATACAACAGTTAATTCTGCTTCAAATCTTTGTTCCAGGCTAAACTACACACAGAAGAAAGTCATATAAATTGTCGTTTATATACAGGTGTTCTTTAAACAACTGCACTGTATTTAGGTGTAAACGGAAGGCGGCCATGATTAATTTTAGTTTTAATATTTACACCAGAGTTTCATATCAAAATATTCTCCCTCTCTGTCTGATGGTTTTTTTTAATTTTTTTTAAATTTAAACCTTTATTTTAACTCATTGGTTCCTGAGGTTTCCCTCATTTACAGGGAGTTTACTGTTTTTACAAACAGCAGCAACAGAGCATAAAATACAATTACATTGAAAAACAACTGCAGGGCGATTTACAAACGTCAGACACTATACATCTAAATCAGCATGAAAGAGGATATTCTGCTACCAGTTGTAATGTAATTAATTCTGCTCTGTGCAGCGGATACACCCATCGAGGAGTTTACTCCCACACCTGCCTTTCCTGCCCTACAGTACCTGGAGTCGGTGGATGAGGGAGGCGTGGCATGGCAGGCGGGACTCAGAACGGGGGACTTCCTCATCGAGGTAAGAAAGAAAACCATTTTCCTTCCTTCCTCACATCAGGACCCTGGTTCAGCCTGGTCGAGTGCTTCACCAGTTGACGTTGGATTTTTCCTTTTGCGCTCCTGGTTGTTTGTATTGTTGGTGATTTGTGATGCTGAGATAGTTTGCATTGAAGGCGGTGGTGTCATCTGGAACACAACATGTACAGCGGTTGTAAATTACCCCTGTGGCCTGGATCTTAATGTGTGCAGTGTGTGGAATCAGGGAGTCGTCTTGAGGCCTTTTCTTCTCACTTTTCATGAGGTTGTTGAAAACTGCTTGTCAGAAGGAGATTTTGTCATGATGCTCTAGTGCATTTCAACAAGACCAACCCCCAACTCCCTTTGTTAGAAACAGGAGCCACTTTAGACTCGGATAGTGACTCGTTGGATGGAAGGAAACGTTTGAAGTCTGCTGAAGCGGTAACAGGAGGAATAGACTCGATGTCTGTTTCTGTTTTTTTGTTTTTCTTCCACGTGCTTCACATAAACAAGTAACTTGAAGAAAAGGAAGAGCAGCATTGTACATTGTTTGTAGCTGAGTACAACGTTTCATCTAATGTGGTTGATTCAACAGTGTGGTCTGTGTAAACAACATCCCAAATTTTTTGAGAAGTTACCGTACAAAAAACTAAACTGCAAAATGTCAATATCAAATACTAAAAAGGAAACAAAAGTAATAGCAGCACATGAGGAATACTGCACAGCTGGTGCAGAAAGGGGACACCTAGGATGTCTCTGCATCACACACTCTGGGTGCAGCAGCCCAAATATCAGGTTGTATTATATTACCACAGCATTTGTCATATTATATAAATAACAACATTCATACATTGTATTTGGGAATGTAAGAAAATTAATTTGACCTTGACCGTTAATGATGCAGTATCCAATATTTTCAGATCTTTGACACCAAGTAGCAGTTTTTCAGTCGTCATCATGTGTAAAGAGAATCAACAGAAACGGGCTTGCGTGTGTTGCATCTTTTATTTGTTAAATTTGATTGGAAATAATGATATATCTGTATTCATAAAGATATGGGTGGTTAATCTTCTGTCACATATTATGGTCAATGTTAGTGGTGTATTTGGATGGTTGAGTACTGGTGCTAAGCTTGGGTAGTGTCAAAGCTCTTGTACCTGTTCAAACAGACAGTGCAGTAGGAAGGTGATTGATGGCAGCAGGAGTTTTAATGAAGAAATCAGTGCTAACAACAACAACAACGGGCTGCTGTGTCTGTTAGCAACTAATACAATCGTCATTTGGGTGTGAGAGCAACACAGATTTGTTTTGGTCTAGTGCCGCTGATGAATTCAATTTGTGTTTTCAATTAAAGAGATGCACTGATCGTTTAATTAAACAAAAAAGGTTTCAGTTTTCATCTATCAGTTCATTTGTTCAGTTTAGCTTCATTTCAGCACCAGGAACTGTCCACATAGATCCAGTCTCCACATGAGATGGGGGATTTTTTTTCTTATGATGTAAGTTCACTGGATTTTAAACAACTTGCACAAAAAGTTTTGATTTTCTACCGAAGGGGGTCCGTCTGAGGTTTCTTGATTTTGTTGGCGAGTTACATTTTGCCTGTCAATCAGTGGAGAGTGTACAGAGCCTCAGAGCAGCTTGTAAGACAAATCTCTAAAATGGTCATCTTTTATCATGAGCTGTTGACTAGTGGGGATGTAACTCTTCATATGATGAACAGAACTTAAAGCCCAATAAGGTAGATGTTCATGTTTAGTGTGATTGTAAAGCAGGTCTAGGCTCTATTATTAGGTACCAAAGCCTCTGTTCACAAGGAAAAACACACGGCCTGTATTCAGCCTTAAAAGCAGCTGTATGGACGCCTGTGACTTCAGAAAGCCCCGCCCATGTCTGCCACGTCAGTCCTGTCAGTGTCCTCACATGTCTATTGATGACATTTTTAGCCCTGTTAGTCTACAGCCCCTAACAGAAGAATGAGCCTAAAGGGATAGTTCAACATTTTGGCAACGTAAATACATGCAAAACCACTGACGCGTGTTGCCTTCAGGGACAGTTTTTCAGCAAGCAGACTCTGTTTTTACCTTGAAAACAACTCTGTCTCGTTAAGTTCCATTATTATCATAGTGTCTGGTAACGTTCTGTTATTATCTCATAGCGTGGTGAATGTGCAGGTCACAACTTGTCCACAACAGTGTTTTGGAGTTGTTGGATTGTGTATTTGATGAGTTTGATGAGGGAAACCAAGAAATCACATTAGCCTCCGTAGCGTAGCTCTGAGCAGCTCGTCGCTCTGCTCCGCCGTTCTAAAAATAGCTTACACCGACAAATAAAGGTAATGAACCTACTGCTATGACTATAGGGGTTATGGCAATGGGCCAATTTGCAAAAATGTTGAACTACCCCTTTAAGGAAACCAAGCCCTAAGACCAGCTGTCAGGACTTCTGTAACTTTGTGATGTCATCCACCTGGACCCACCATTCAACACTTGCCGGATCTGGTTGTCTGAGTGTTTTACCTGAAATCTGCTTTGTTTGGATCTCTCAGAAAGCAGTCAACCAATCAGAGAAGTGGTTCAGAGCCTCCTTTCCTCTGATTGGCTGACACTGACCTGTTGTTACTAGAGCTCCCGACAGAAGGCTGAGGGAGGAGATGTAAAACTACACTGCAATGGTTTTAATATCTTCTCATGGATCAACACTCATTATGACACAGTAGAGATGAACTGACATAGAGGTGGAGACTCTGACTCGTACACTTTCTGGAGTTTTTGATTCTGGTTTCAAATCATTTTTATTTTCTCTCAATTAGATTTTTTGTTTGATGTGTGAGATGATTTGTTCTGTCGTATTCAAACAAATCTAATCCTGTGTCCTTGGAGACAGATTGTTTAACTGTACTTTTCCTGACTTATGTGCAGCTTAACACAAATCACAGTGTTGTGTAAGCAGCTGCAGTGTTTGATCTCTCTCCGAATTCCACCATTGTACAGATTTGTGTTTATCAAAATGACTTGAAGTAATATGACGTGCTGCTGTGTGTTTTGCTAATATGAGCGTGGCCTCTCAGTAAAGTGCTTCAGAATAATTTTTGCTTTGGAGGAAACGTCTTGTGCCGAACACTGTTGTAGGAATCTCAGTCGCTTCGCATATTACAAATCATCACAGCTGCTGGGAGGGAAACAGTCGGAGGAAAAGCACATTGTCTATTTTCAGCTTGCTCTTTTTTCCCCCTGTTCTTATGTGACTCCATAACGACTGTGTGTCTGTAAGCAGCACTGCACTGGGGATTGGTTTATTTTGTGTTTCTGCTAAATGGAGCATCAAATGAAGAGAGCAGACTGTATCCCTGTCTGCATCTCTTCCTCCTGCTTGCCCCTTCCTTATCTCCCATTTGTTTTATCTGTAAATCCTGTCGACCGCTTTCGACCACCTCCTTCCTCTTCTGTCCCGTGTCAAAACTCTCGACGTATGGCAGCGGGGATGTGTTTGCAAAAAGCATCGCAGGGCCCGAAAGGGTTTGACACGTCCACAGCTGTGCAGCCTCCAGCTAATTAACCATCCATAGCTCATATTCCTTAATGAGCATCAGCAGAATATTGCTGCAGTCACTGATTCCAGTTTACTCCACTTTCTGTTTGGATCTTGTGCTGCATTTTCAAGCAGAGCGTTCCTGTAAAAGTACAGCACTGTTTAAGTGTTTACTCTCAAAGCAGCCTTCCAAATACATCCCAGCTTATTTTCTTTTTTTCTTTACAGTGATAAACTTTTTTCTAGAAAGTCTGCGTGGATTCTTTTCACTTATTTATTGCCTTCATCAATTCCTCACCGTCACTCTGTACCTCCTACAGCGCCAAGCAGAGATGATGGAGGACAGAGGACACAGTTATCACACAGTACATACTATGGCTGTCCAGGCTAATAACTAACAACATGACACCTGTGACTGGGCTGGTGATTGATCACTGTGGCATCAGTTCGTTCTGGGATTTGCTGAGGTGGTTTGATGCTTTGTTTCAGAAGAGAGGAGGTGCCGATCCTCTGTTTTGTCCGACTGTTTTCAGAGTGTTCTAATAAAAATGCAGCATACAGTATTTTACTACTTTGTTGTGACTTCACAAAGTCACAGAAGTCCTGACGGCTGGTTTTAAGTCTCAGGCAGCATCTGAATACAGACCTTGTGCTTTGTGCTCTGTATACGGAGGCTTCAATGCTTTCACACTGTTAGCATTGAAACTAGATCAGCTTTAAAGTAAAAAAAAAAAAAAAGACACCACAACAAGCTTTATACAATATGGGATGTTTAACACACTGTTGGCAACTGGTGGTCAAACGACAGGCTCAATAAGATAAAGAACTTGTGTTAATCTAGAAATGAGCAGAGACCAGAAAACCAATTTCGAGAGAAAATACAAAGAAAAATTGGGAATAAAATCAGTGTTTAATTGTACACAGTGTGCATGGTTCAGTTACATAAGAGAGCTCTGAGCCTGCCCAGCCGTATGAGTGTGTAACTGAATTTGTCTTGGTTACTAGGGGAATATGGTAACTGGATTTAGCAAATAACCACAAAAACCCAGTTTGTCAAAGCTGAAGATAGTTATGAGAGCCTGGTGTTTTATTGATTAGTACAGGAAAGTATCGTGTGACATCTTCTGCTTATTGTTCCCACAAAGTTAAACTTTCAGAGGTTTTCATTCTGTTCTTAAATCGCCATCATTTTTTTCTGTATAAGCCCTGTTTCGATTTAAAAATGATTTGATGACATTGAAGACGTCAGAGGCTGAGCTGTTGTTGTCACTGCAGCTGTGCGCAGTGGAGTCACAACTTGAATGGACCTGGGACCAGTTTCACTGAACCCATTTCCAGGCTGCTAATTGCAAATGGTGATGGCGTCATGTTGTTGCTCCCAAACTACAGATAAATGTGCGTGTCCTGGAGGCTCAGCAGGTGCAATGTCTTATGATGAACAATAGGAAGTGATGTCAGGCTGTAAATTGGCAAACACTGGATGCAAATCGCAAAAAGACAATTAAAATCAGATCAGTTTATTATTTATTAATGAACCAAGCGAGAGGAGAAAATAAAGCCATGAGTACAGTATGTGAATGAAGTATGTGATGTGCTCTGTTGCCGCGACAATAAACTGCTGTGTGAGTTTGTGTGTATGAAACCAAAGTGAAAAGGGGACGACGACTGAAATGAGTGGGGGAAAAAAAAGCACACATTGATTGCTGCATGATGATTGTTTGGTCCTGGAGTAGCCGTAATATCCTGGTGATGCCGTTACCATGGCAGCCTCTTGGCTCTACTACATGCTCCCTTCATAGTCCCACCAGATGACCCGCAGTGTTCAGCTGCTGAGCAGAGGAACAGATGCCATATTTCTCTGACAGGTGAGCTCTCCATCTTCATGTGTCCATCAGAGGAGTTCTGACATGATGTGAAAGGATGATGGATCTCCGTGCACATGTGAACAGCCTGACTGTCGTTCCGAGCCCCTCTCCTTCTCTGTCTCCTTCAAAACTAATTTTCTGAAGAAGCATCCCGTTGCAGATCACAGGTTGAAGGATGGGGAGTCAAGATTTTGGGAAGTTCTAAGGAGTGTGTACATGTATGTTTAAACATCTGATTTTATGTCTGCAGGAGTGCACGTATGCCCTGTTTCCCTTCCACTGTACATTAGCAGAACATATCCATTTGCATGCATGATTTAGGGCTTGGCTAAGCATCAATCTTTCATCGCCTCTCACAGCTTGGCATGAGGACGCACGCATGCATTTCGTTCACTTGTACACACAGGCACTCAGATCATTTGCCTAAATGTGTTTAAGTGGGTGCTCGTCGTGGGTCCCGACCGTAACCGCAGCGCTTCAGCAGTGTGTATCGATACGGCTCGTTGAGGTTGAGTAAGTGAGACGACGGGGGGTCTCCTGCTGCGGCGCGCAACGTAGAAAGAAACAAGTTTGTTATCGATGGTGAAAGGAGGTCAGGAGATGATTCCTCATTCCTCTTCTCTCACAGACAGAGTGTAGCTGGTCTCTTTGTCCTCTTTGCCCACTAAAGTGTGTCCAGTGGCAGAGCTCTCTGACCCACGGCCACAGTGTCCTGTGTGTCTCATTGCTGTTGATTGAGCCAAAGGCAGAGTTCAGCACAGAACACTGACACTAGCTTTCTCTTCCTTCCTTGTTCAGGTTATTGGTGTGTTTCTTCTCTTCAGAATCAGTCTTTTGTCTGGTCAGATTCAGATTTTCTTTATTGGTCATTTCTATGCATTGACATACAGCCGTCATGTCTGCATTGACAGCTAATTTCAGGTTTAGAAGTGAATGTTTTTTAGTATATATATTTTTGGGGGGCTGTTTTGCCTTTAATTGACAGGACAGTTCAACGATTCGAACTACGCCCGCCTGCAGTGAGGACGATAGCCTCAACACATGGGGCAGGTGCTCTACCAACTGCAGCCCCCACCCTCGTCATGGATCTATTGGTCCTCGTCCCTACGTCACCACATTCACGTGCATCCCTTGGCTGCACACACAGCCCTTCATCACACAGCTCAAGTGAAAACTAACATCGGAAAATAGGACTTTTATTCAAATTTTGAGACTTTTTTATAACCAAATACACAGCTCAAGTGAAAACTAACATCTTTTATTCAAATTTTAAAGCACCCAAACTCCCAAAAGCTGCCTATTTTTTGTCACATTTAAATGACATTTAGTTTTTAAATTCCTGCAGCCTGAGGTGATGATGAACTTGTGTAATTGTATGTGATGGGGGCGTGCATGCGGTTCTCCCACCTTCCTGTTTCTCCAAGTGCCGATGACAAAGGTAGTTTTGTTATGTAGCAAGAGAACAAGCAATAAAACCTTCAGAGAATAAGACTGAAAGAAAATGAAACAGGTGAGACAACAGCTTGTGTTTCCTCACAGATGTAAACAAACAGCTGAAGGTGTTTTTTCTCCTATGTAGAAATGTTACAGTTTCCTGGTCAGGAAACCTCCAAGTTTCCCAGATCTGCCATCATGCTTTTGTCATCATGCTCTCAGTCATTTTACAGTGTTGAAAAAGGTTGAATCTATTACATAGCTTGAAATATACAATAAGATTGTTCCCTTTTACTTCAGACTTAAGACTTTAAAAAAAAAAGTTTGCTAAAATCAGGCTGTGGCTTTTATTGAATGGAGTCTGTCTGAAAGTTTATTTCCGAGGCGAAAAAACAACTCAAACATTAATTTCTTGAATTTATGTTCCTCAGTTCTTCATGGTAGTAGACCGGAGCCGTTAGCCACAGCATCAGCTGTTAGCTACAATATGAGCCAGTAGCTACAGGATCCACTCCTCTGTTCGTTATAGTATCAGCTGTAAACTACATAGTTACAATATCAGCTCTTAGATACAGTATTAATTCTCAGCCAGAGCACCAGTTACTTTATAAAACGAGGACTGAGGAGTGGTTGATGTTGTCCTATGAGAAGCATTTCTGCAGTGAGTGTATTACTGTCATGCATGCATGGATATAACATGCATAAAACGTTAACACCCTGTACTTGTGTCCTTCCGTTTGTGCATCTGTGTGTGCAAGAGTAAGTGTGCACGCGTGCGCAATGGAGGTAGATGGAGTAAAGCACTTACTCTCTTATATAACACACAACTTTGGCCAAGAGAGGGATGTGTGACCAGTGTAACATGCAAATGCATCTGCCTCCCAGTGCCCCCAGGTGTGTGTGTTTTTGTCTGTATGCGTGTGTCTGTCTGTGTATGTGTGCGCGCGTGTGTGTCCTTCTGTCAGATCTCTGCCTCTCTGCATTTCTCTGAGGACAACAACACAGCACACAACTGTCAGTTGTGCAGTGAACTAGCACAGGCAGTCCTCACCATCTCTTTCTCCAAAAGCTCTTAAAGAAAGAGGGCGGTTGGGAGGGGGGGCTCTCATCACCATGCAGCAGGCAGCTCACCTCACTGACTCTATCTCTAAAAACAGTCTCACATCCCAGATACTGTGTTCTAGCTTTCGATTGGAGGACTAAAAGTCGTCTGTGTTTTTGTTGAGGTCCGGCTTCATTTCCAGGGGTAAAATGATGTGACATAACACTTGACAGAAAGAACAGAGGCTTCACAAGTGATTCAGGCGTTGAAACACAGGGAATTATTAATCTTTTGTGCATGGAAATTGGTGCCAAAATATGATGCGTAAATGATTTTTGCAACTGCACATGTGCAGTAAAAATATTGACAGCATTTATTTTGAAAAGATCTTTCACCAGCAGCATTTTATCATGGTGGCTGAGGTGAAAAGGTACCTGTGCTCTTCACAGAAGCTATTTCTCTCGCAGGATTTTTGCCACAAATATACCAAAATATATATTTCTACATGCCATCTTGTCTTGTGTCCACTCACTGTCTGCCCTCCTAAAGGCAGAGAGCCTTCACATGAAGTTAAATATAGCAACATACTGTAAGAAAAGCTGCTGTTTGTGAGCAGGGACACAGACACACGGTCACATGTCTGCTTCTCCCACTTTTGGTTTGTTCCCGTCTGACCTCGTTTTTTTTTTTTGTGGACACCATCATCCAATGATTCAATTAAACACATCTGCATCTATAAACACATACGACCTCGGTTTAGTGCCGGTATCAGGTCGTGTTTCTGTGCTCCTGAAAGCATTAGAGTTGTTATTACCCTTGACCCAGTTATGCTGCACTGGGTGGCCAGTGTGGCCAACTGACCAGAGGGTGAGGAGGCCAAATGCCGCAGGTTGTTTGGCTTATCAGAGACACACTGAGCTGCACTTGATTCATTTAGCACAATATATGTCTTAAAGGATGCATCTGGCCATGTGATGTAGTTTTGGTTATTGTGACTAACATGTATGCGGTGGATTATTTGAAGTCCGTCCTCGTTGGAGCACTAAATGTGTATTAATCCACAGCTTAAAATAGTCCGCAACAAAAGCATTATATACTCCTGTTTGAGGTATGTGTGCTTAAAAAAACATGTTACCCAGCTGTTACAGGAAATAGTTTTGCCTCAGGAATCAATCTGTAGCAGACACTCTAACACACACACACATACTAGGCAGAATATTTATACTTAATAAAGACCATACCACAACACACAGCATAGTGCAGCATGGGTCTGTCTGTGGTTCAGTAGGTCGGTGGTTTTTGTCTCCAGCTCTTCTAGATACTGAAGCCCCTGCCTCAAGGCTACTACCTTTACTTGGAGCACTCATGCTAAATTTCAGGAGCTAAACCATACATTTTCTTTCACACACCTAAGATTGATCTGAAACTCAATTATTTTTCCTCCATTCCAACTGTATTACTGATAGTTATTTGGTAATAATTAGTCTACCTAGAGTAATGTGCCGTTTTATTTCAGTGTCACGGAAAAACAAGAACCACAGCTGAACAAGTACATTAATGTCAACATGAGGTCAAAGGTTACTGGTCATCACAGCATCAGAACATGTTGACAACTTGTGCCCCCTGCCCACCCAGTTAAAGGGACAACGAGGAGTTTTGGAAAAGTGATGTGTTTTCACACTACATTTTTGAGCCTCCACGCGCACCGTGAAATTCTTTTACCGGCGCAAGACAGACTCATGTTTTCATTCATCAAGAATTGAAGTCAGAGGTTCAAAGAGGTTCAGTTACCGTCGTAGTTCCGACCATAAACGGCAATTCAGCGGCGTTATTCTCATTCGCGACGGCAAAACCTAAAGTAAGGAAACGCTGGTCGGCTGGCCCAGCATTTCCACCACCACTAATAATAACAAAATAACGATAGAAACAAAACGATATATTTATCAAAAACGGGCTCATTAACAAGTGTGGGTAGCGTAGATTCATCCACAGTAATATGAGACTTTTTTATTGTCGCGTAATTTTTCGCTCTGCCGACGGAGAAACTCCTCGTTGTCCCTTTAACAAATTATACCAATCATCTGATCGCTCACTCTTGTTTTTTTAAATGAAATAACAATAATAAAAGAAACTGCAACTTAGATATGCCACCTAGTTGTAAAAATATACTCAAAAATACGGTGGCTAAATGCAGTTGCAGTCTGGACCCTGAAGCCAAAACGGCCACTGATGGCAGTTCCCTCAGTGTGTGAGTGTATACACCGAGTGGTCAATAAGACTAAAAAAACTCTGAGTGCAGAATATTTAACATTAAAGCTGGTAGAAGATTCGAGTAACTTGAAGACAGAGAAGGTCAGTTCTGTTAAATGTTTTGGGTGTCAATATTCAGGTAAAATATTGATCTGATATTTGGAAGCTGAAGCATCAAAGTCACATGAGGCATTTTGAGCCTTATTTATTTTATCGATTTCCTCTTGAAAAGAGGATTCAGGGACAGGATCCTTGAAGAGTATTAAATGACACAAAACAAGAGAGGAAACTTAATCTCATCAGTGAGAAGGGATCAGATGACTTTTATCGATTAGAGTTCCTATTATTGCTTGATTGTCACTGCAAAGAACTTTTACCTTTATAAAGTTTAGATTATAGTGATGGTTAAATGACTTTTTACAGGGAAAATGATGGCTCTCTGCTTTCCTCGAATCAGTGTCCGTCTGTCTGAGCTCTCGTCTTGGTGGTACCACGACATGTAACCCGTAATCTCTTGTTAAATATACACTTCATAACATGTACAGCAGTTGTTCGTTCATTGTGCTTTTTGGTCTGATAAATTACGGTTATTATAGAGTCCAAGCGGTGTCTCTTGCTGTCTATATTTGTATGGAAAATCTGTCTTCATACACCCGGGATTGTATTATTACTCCACCAACAACAATAGCATTATTTGAAAGATAATGTACAAATATGATCATGTATAGGCTTAAAATTCCATTATTTTACATCTCTTGTGAAGAGTTGATCCATCAGAGGATTTACTTTTGCTTTAAGATCTAAAAACCACTTCAGTGTAGTTTTACATCTCCTGTCTGGAGCTCTAACAGATCACTGTCAGACGATCAGACGAGAGGAGGTTCTAAGCCTCTCTTCTGATTGGCCGACTTCTGAGTGATCTAATAACATTAGAGCAGATTTGATCATTCTTGATGATATCAAAGCAGGTCAGGTGTTTTGTTAAAGTATCAGGTTAACTACCCAGCCAGCAACCATGCTGCAGACAGACAATGTTGGCATCTTGCTGAAACATAGTGGAGTGTTTTTTTAGCTAAAGAGCCAGATGTTTTTCTCTGGCGTCAGTGGATGTGTTTGGTCAGATGTCATCTTTATGTGGTGATAATGTGAATGTGTTGTGTTTATAGCTTGTTGTGTTGCCTTGACGAGCTCTGAAGGATCAGCTATAAATACTGTACATCCATAAATTATTAGACCATGTGAATTAATGAACAAGTTCATGTCTAAAAAATGAGTATGAAAATGTTCAAGAAGACGTGACAAAATGACGTTAATATTGTTCACACAAGTTTGTGTTTTCTCACATTATTAATGAATGGGTGAGTAGTTCAAGTGTCTTCCGCTGGGTCTCCGTAATATTGACTGTTGTCATGACGAATAATGAGTCTGCACCTCGTCAAGATCATGTTGTTTTAGCAGTGGCATGGATTTTTGTCGTGGAAACCCCTGAAAAGCAGTAGGAGAGCTGCTGTAGGCTCCAGATGTGAACACACACACACACCCCTCAGTCATTATCAGCTCCCCTCAGCTATTAGCTCACTATCAGTTTTCACTCAACACACTTAGCACTCACGATCAATACCTCTCAGTCAACATCGGGAACCTCTCACACGTGCGCACACCAACCCCAACATGTCGACGCACGTAAGGACGGACGACACCAAAGTCACATGACGCTCAGTCTGAAAATACCACAGAGTGGAAGCTGCGTTTCCCATCAATAATTTATTTATAGGTAGAGCGCACAAAGAGCAGCGTGCCCAAGCCCACAGTGCTCAGGGAGCTGCTTTTTAAAAATAAAAAAAACAACCCACAACACAGGTTCCTGTCGGAGCACGGCTGAGATTGCGATCATTAAAGAAGAAGAAGACGAAGAACATGAAAACGAAACGTGGCGAAGTCGACCCATTGACAAAAATCTAGTCCCTGTTTAATGATGAATGGTACGATCCACTGCCCCCCCCCCTCCAAACACTGATAACATTCTCAGCACCACTCCCACCTCCCGTGCAGCAACTGTCGCCTAGCAACCAGGAACATGTTGTGCCTTCCTGTCTACACAGTGATAATGCAGCTTTTAAGAGTAAAGCTGAGCTGAGACTCAGGAGACAGAGCGGCGGCCTGCACCTGCGTCTAACCTCACTGTCCTTCTGCCTTTTGCGGGTCAAGAGCTCCGTATCTCTCTGAACTGGGGAGGCTGCGCTCAGCTGACATCACTCAGTCTTAGTGAGCTGACACTTCACATCCGCAGTTTCTGTCTGTGCTGACATGGGCGATGTAGATGGGGCGGAGGTTGGAGCTAATGAGACTCTAAAACCTGATGGTTTCCTTTTTCTTGTAAAAAGAGTGAGGAGCAGTAAAATTTTGTTACCAGCAGAGCCAGGAGTGGAAGATCAGAGGGATCTGTCGATCATCTGGAGGCAAGCTTCTCCAAAACTGGACAAACAAAACCAAAATTGTGTCTCCGATTAGATACAAGAGAAAACACGTTTCCCTCGTACCTGAGTGACCACAGACAAAGCAGAAGAGGCTGAGGATGTGTCTGCAGCCTGCAGCCTGCAGCCTGAGGGCCGGTCTGTCAGGGCGAGTGGGCGTGAGCTCAGGGTGGGATGTGGATGTGGTGGGTTTGCGGCTGTCGCTGCTTCGTCACTGATCTGGATGTGTGCCAGTAGGGCAGAGCGGTGGTTAATGCCACCAACTATCCATTAGTGTCCTCCTCTCCCTCCACGCAGCATGAGAGGCTTATCTATTTCTGTTTGGCCATTGGCCCGCCGCGCAGGCTCCGTCTCGTGACGTCTCCGTCCTTTCTGTAAATCTGACGTGGTGGCGGCGGCCGGAGTGTGTTTCGAGAAAAGGACGTGAGCCTGACCTTGTGTGTGTATTCGTGTATTGGTGTGTGTGTTGTTTCCACGAAATTTCTCTCAGTATGGGCGGAGCTGATGTGTGGTTTGAAACAGGTTAGTGTGTGTGTGTGTGTGTGTGTGTGTGCGTGCTCTTACATGTGCTCTCATCGTCAGTTTGATATTCAGCTACATGATTCATCAGAGTCAGGACTGTTCTATCTGGGTCTCTGAGTCATCAGAATAAAAATCTCCTTCTCTCCATCCTTCCCTCTTTCTTTCTCTCCATCTCTCCATCCTCCCTGCCCCCCATCCTATTTCTGTCCTTCACTTTATTCTTCTATATGTTTTCTTCTCTCTATCTCTCTTTTACACATACACACACACAGCCAGTGTATATTTCTGTATTTAATGAGCCTGCTTTGATGTACTCCAGCTTCCTACAAGGGAAGAATACACACACACACACACACACAGATCTCAGAGAGCTCTCTCTCAGCCTCCCAGTCTTAGATGCAGATCAGCTCCATGTTTCAAATGCTGATGAATGCTGCTGCTTTAATGTGTGGGTGAAGGTATGTAGACACATGCAGGTATATACAGTATGTACATGCGCTGAGCGTGTGTGTGTGAGATGCATGTTACATTGCATTTCATCACATCTTTGCAGCACAAAGGAGGAAAATGCTTTGATTATTTTCCACAGTATTGAGCTGTTGGTTGCGCTGGTCTTGACGGACGGGGCCGAAGGCGTCTGATGGACATGAACTGGGCTGAGGAGTGAACGGTTTTGTGAGAATAAATAATCTGATGTTATGCAGTGCTGGCCTCAGGTCAGAGATGACCGATCTATATTAAACACATTTTCTTTGTCAGTGTCATAAAAATCACTCACATTAGTCACTAATGATCTGTTTGTTACTTTACATAATAATCTTCCCTCTCAGTTCGTCACCCGAGGGAAAACCACTGACGGTCATCTCACCAGTCTGAACCTGAGTTAAGCTTTGACCTCCATTCATGTTAATGAAAATATGGGCAATTAGACAAAGTTTAGAGTCATGTTTTGTATTTTTTGTGCATAACAAACAAACATAGAGAAAGGAAAAAATGACAAGAGGGAAAAGTGTGTGTGCAGCGTGTCGACAATCACTGAATGTGACTATACTTCATACATCCAGCCTCAATTCCCACAATTCCTCAGCATTTTCTTAGTGAGTAAACAGCGCGCTTGGTTAGGCTGTGAGCGAGGAGATTAAAAGCAGGGACAACACAAACAGGCCCACTAGCTCTCAAACCTGGAACCTGGTGTAAATAAAAAGAAAAGGGACAGTAGTCTGGGCAATTAGTCTTTATATTTATGTCCTATGGGCAAACAAAGAAAATCTTTATCTGAAAACAGCTCTTGTTAAAGTTTGGATTTTGTGTTTTATGCAACTTTAATGTCCTTTGCCAGTCTTTCTTTCTCTCTTTTTGTTCGAGAGGGACAGTGTACATTAATGAACATTTCAAAAAGATAAAATGTAAATGCACCCAATTCTAGCCAAAAGGCTCGTTCCCGTTGGCAGTCCACCTGCCAGATGGAGCACGGCAACGAGACCTGTAATCACAACCTGTTTAAATGATGAAGTGCACTACTTGTGTCGGTTCAGATGTTTTAGATATTGTGCTACAAGGTTTTGTTTTGTGTTACAAGGCTGTCAACCTTAGGTAAACAAAAGTTAATGCACATCGCTGCTTTAAACAGACTCACAAGAGAAGTGTCATCTTGCTCTCTCACTGCCCTGGATTGTTCATGGCCTTAGATCGGTCCGTTTCTCTGAGCTCTTCCTTGAAAACTTGTTGATCTATGTCTGTCTTCATTCAATTTAATTTGTTGTAAGGATGAAGTTTGAAGTTTCAATCACTGGCACTAGCTCTTGTACACACATGATTTGTTTTGACTCACTCACAATAACATAAAATGTATTGAATTCTTATTTCTTCTTTAATAAGTGTCCTTTAAGCAGAGTCCCACAAGCAAAATTTCATGTAAATGTAATCATATGTATTCATTCCAAGTGTCAAATGTCTAAAGATCACAAGTTGTGTTGTTTTTTTTTTTTTTAAAGGTGTTCTTGAATCAATCACAACATCAATTCTCAACACAGATGAATGTGGGATGTCAGTCATTCATTAATCACCTGCACCTAATGTCATATCCACTATCATGTATTAGTGCTGTTGTTTCCTGCCTGAAGCAAAATGGGCTCTTGTTCTGATTGAGAGACCACGAGAAGTTGCAGGTTAGGACTGTGTGTTAAAGTTCATAGATATGAATGAGGTAAGAAGGTATGAAGTAAGAACTGATTGTTTAGTAAATATAGTAGCATCAGAAAAAGAAATAGGAAAGAAAGTGGTGGAGTTTTTTGAAGTTGCTGCACAATCTTTTAAGCAACATAATCACATACCCATAGTTTTCTGGTGAGTGAGTTAATTAAATTAAATTAAATTCTGAGTTGTCTTCGCATAAAAGTTGAGTTTTAAAGTTTGCTGCTGATGAAGACCATGACAAGCCTAGTGAAGTTGTAAAGGCTGAAGTTCAGCTGTGTTAACTGTCACGCCTCACGCCTGCCTTCATTTTACATCACAGAAGAGAGGACGGATCAGCTGACCGTAGTGTGGCGCTGTTAACCCTCTCCTGCTCAGGACAGGCTGGATTAACCGCCCGTGTTCTCAGCACGCGTCCACACGCTCCAGATTATAATTGACTAATCAGATTAGCAGTCGTCAGCCGGGGCGTTTGCCTCAGACAAGAGTGGATTGAGTGATGGTATGAAGTCGGCCGCCTGTGCTCAGATAAATGGCTCAGATGATGCTTGATGTTGTGGAACTATTGTAATGATTATGATGATGATAATGGCTTTTAAATAGGCCCTTCTGCTGGATGTGACAGGAGCCTTTTACACACACACACACTGGTATCCAGGGCCACTTTCTTTCCTCCAGAAGTGTGTGTTTGTGTGAGTGTGTTGTGTATTATTGATTAAACTGTTAATGTTCAGCCATAAAGCTGCTGCTTCACTGCAGTTTTTCTTTTTGCTACTTGTGGGTTCATGGACGTTTTGACACGTTATGGCCGCTGGGCTTCATCCATCTTTGCCCCTTTTTTTTCTATTGGAGCCAAATAGCCCAACAACAACACACTGTTTCACTCATTCAGTCACACACGTGTCAAAAACTGTGATTGCTCGATTGCTTCCTTCACACCACAGTCAATGACTGTGGACATGGATCAATGTTGCTAATCGTCTGCATGTAACTGATAGCCCAGGTATTGATCTGCCACTCGATGCCGTCGTCTGACTGGTCTGTTGCACGCAGACTCCATCAGGGTGAACGATGTCTTTCTCTACATGTCAGTTCTACTACGTCATTAAAGTTTCAGTGGATGAAAAAAAGCAGTTCTTCATGTTTTCATTGATCAGATGATTTAAAGACATTAAAACAGTTTGTGGCTCATCTGACATGAAGAGACAACTTTGATGATGATAGTTGTTAAATCATCTCATGAAGTTAGGCTACATCAGCAGTCAGTGAACTGAATCCAAATAGTTTCATCAGCAGTTTTAGTACTACTGCCTACTATGGTGGCCCTGAGGGCTCAAAACACTGTTACTGTAGAAAACACATGCTACAGCCTCATCAATTTGACATTAACAACACCACAGAAGTGTTCTCAGGGACAAAGTAATGGACCTGGCTTAAGGCTAATGCTAAGCTAACAGCACATAGGCTATCTGCAATAATATCTGGATTGTTATAATAAACCAAACAAACTCACCTTATAGTTTCAAATGCCACTAATAGGCTGCTGTCTTCACAACTTCTAAAGTCATGGAGCATTGAACACAAGTGTCCCAGCCTGGTCTGTCAGTTTTTTGCATCCCCTTCAGTTGTGTTGTTGTGAGTTTTTGTAGCTCATGTGTTGTCAAATTGTTGTTTTCTAAATTTGTAGCACATAAATTGCAGTGTAATGAGCCATCAGGGCCACCATAGAGTAGTAGACTAACACAATTACAACAACCACAAAATCCAGTTGTGGAAATCATGTGATTGACTGAAAACGTTTTGAAGTTTGAGCCTGAAGAAGTGTAAGGAGAAGAACAAGGTTTATAAGTGAAAATAAAAGAGAGCATACAAACAACACAATATCATAAGGTAGCGCACACTGGTAGCATAGGCTACAGTTTTAATCAGCTTTAAAGGCAGCAGACGTACAGGCAGAGTGTAAATTGATTAAATTTGGTTTGTTTGGTTTTCATCACAATAAATTCAAACTCTGCGTCTTCTTTTATGAGAACCATACCGAGCACAATACAAAAACTACCAACCATCACATCATTTTCCAAATATCTTCAGGTGGTAGCCCACGTTATACAGGCACTTTTGACCTGCAATCTAGAACTTTATATGGGCACTGCTGCAATACAAATTAGCACTATAGCCTACTGTACAATCCATGTTCACAATATACTTTTAACATTGAGGTAGTTAATCATGTGTCTATATTGTTGTGCACTCTATTTTGTTGTTGTTTGTTGTTGGAAAGTTTTGTAATTCATTGTCCTTCCTCTCTTCTCTTCCCATCTTACACCTACCTGCCTATATGGGACATGAGAAAATTTATTTTTTAAATGTTCATTAAAGCTATAGTAGTGCGTAACTTCTATGTCTGTAAATATCCGTTTCACCCAAGCCACTACAAGAGGAGATGATACAACGCTGATTAAGCCGTTCAGCTCCTCTAACACCTCGCTGTATTTTTCAGTATTTGTTCTTTTTGTATTTGGTGTAGAACGGCGACATTCCCACGCTGGTTCACAGGAAACGACCAAAACGATGCTTTTTACTCGGTTTTACCTGACAACGAGAAGGGAGGAGGGAGGAGAGCGCTGCTAGAAGCAACACTTGTTAGCAGCCTGGTGTTAGCCACATCGTTAGCCTAAAGAGCAGTAAGTTACAAGGTGTGTAGCCCGTGTAACGTGACCAGCAGTACACGTTTTGTAGCCAGTGTTACTTTGTTGAACAGTACAGTATGCTGTGTCTGGTGAGTGTTACTGTGTGTGATGTGCATTACTGATACCATGGAGAGCTATAGCGGGTTACACCGGGCCGTAGGTGCCGGCCGTATCCTTGTAATAATGCAGAAATCCTCTAGGGGGCCATAGAAGTTACGCACTGTAGCTTTAATATGCATCGTCCCACTTCTTAAATACTGTAAATAAACAACCTTGACACTTGAGACAGGAAGTTGTGGCGTTGACACTGGTCTGTGCTCCTGCCCCCCCCACCCTTTCCTCCTGGATCTAGATCTAGATGTTTTGGTGTCAGGCGCACTGTGGTAAATCATTTAAGTCTTTGTGTCGAAGAGTTGTGTGGTTGAGCACAACAAAAGAAAGGCTTATTTTTACACACCGGGTTTAGCAGCTCTTATGGAAGAAAATGAGCTGATTGCTCTAAAAATAAAAGACAGCGAGACTTGAAGTCGTCTCGTTCTGTCGTCACCTCCCTCATCCTCGTATAAGGCCTCTGCAAAATCCAAGCATGCTCTGTACCAGTCAGAGGAAAATACTCAGGAGTGTGTGCATGGTCACAAATGTGTGTGTGTGTGTGTGTCCATCCTTCTAGCGGTGTTACATAAGAGTGGAAAGACATAGCGGATTATGTAAGGCTTCCCCTATATGCCAACGACTGGACGCTTTTGTATGTGATGGAGCACAGCGGAGGGAACACAGGGTCATGCTGAAACAGCTGCTGGAGCATTTCTCTCTAATTACCAAAATGTCCACCCTCATGATGCTGGAGCAGAGCGTGTGTTAGATTAAAGCCTAAAGAGAGAAAAGCAACTCTCTCGCTCTCTCCCTCCCTCTCTCTCTCTGTGTGTTTCTCTCCATCACCTCACCTCGCCTTCACTCCAGTCTATATTTTTTTTCCCTAATCCACCACTTACACTTTCTCTCCCCTCTTCCTTTCCATCCTCCCTCTTGGTCGCTCCAGGCCAGTATCTCTCTCTTTCTCTTTCTCTTTCGCTCACTCTCCAACGTCTCCTCTTGTATTTCACTGAGAAAGAGAGGGAGGAGGGGCGGAGTAGAGCGGATAGGAGATGAGAGGAGCGGTCCAGCAGGGCCCATATTAAATTAGACCAGCAGTAATGAGATTAAAACCAGTCCATGTGGACACACATGCATGTGTTTGAGTGGAGATATAAAGTGTGTGTGTGTGTTTGTGCAGACCAAAATCTGATATGAATGTGGGGGTGGGCAGCGTTTGGGGTACATTCAGAAGTTTATATATAATAATAATAATGCATTTTATTTATAGACGCCTTTCAGGACTCTCAAGGTCACCTTACAATAAAAACAATTAAAAGTACAAGTAAAACAATGAAACAAGCAATAAAACAACAATAATGATAAATGACAACAATACGGCAACAGTGAACATCGACAATTAAATTACAATATGTTGGGGGAGGGGTAGGCTAGTCAGCTAATATAAAAGTTGTGTGTTTCCAGTTGGTGTCAGTGAACACCACATCTGTCTCGCCACCATCATGAATATTACAGCTGTTTGGTGGACAGATGTGGGAGATGACAGACCCGAGCAGGAGGCTCATCGGCCGCTGCATGATGTCGCTGTGTGGGTGGGCCGCAGGTGTGCAGCCACAAGTCTGTTGAAACCATAAACACAGATTTATATGTGGACGCTAAGTTGGTCACTAAAACGTACATCAACGTAACAACCACACTGGTCTAGGTGTGTCCACCATAGTGTCTCATTTATTGTATTTCATTTAGTTTAATCTCATTTCATTATTGTCCAGCACATAGACTAATTTAACTCTGCCTGCATCTTGATGTTTTCCTTGCCCAGATATTTAAGATCATCCGTCTTTCAACACACCAAACTCCTCCGACATTGCAGCAAGACAGGCTCAGGTCAGAGGTGTCAGTGTTATTGCTACACTCATCTTCACTGGGTCCTGTTAAATTAAATGAATGGATGAGGTTGTTTGCCAGTTTCTCTTTAGGCTCTGGACATAATAGTGGATGTACAGTATAAAATGATGATGTGTAATTTAATTTATGAAGCTCATACCAGCAATCCACTCCTAGAAATCCTAGAAAATGATGATGTGTGGGGTCATGTTTGGTGAATTAAGACTTCGTGTTTCTTCGTCTTTTGTGCTTCATCTGGAGTGATGATCCCTGAAAAGATCTTTAAAAAAAAGTAAACCATCTCAGGGTAGTTTTACACCTCCTTTCTTAGTTTTCTCCCTGGAGCTCTAGTAGTAACAACAGGTTGGTGTCAGCCAATCTAAACAGAGGAGGCTGTGATCCTCTCTTCTGATTGGCTGACTGTATTTTGATGAAAAAAAAGAAAAAAAAAAGAACAGATTTTGTTTGTGAATGAAATATCTAATTTTATGAAAGAAAATTTATGAAAAAAAATAGCAGATTCTGGTTGGACACTCGGAGAAACAAAATCCTGCAAGTGTTGGATGGTGACTCCTGGTGGGCGGTCTTGGTAATTGCTTTGTTGTGACATCACAAAGTTACAGAAGTCCTGACAGCTGGTCTTAAGGCTCGATTTCTGAATACAGGCTGTGTGGCTGTGTTTTTAAAAATGAAAAAGTGTTTAAATTGTCATTGAAGTTTGTTCTGTTAGGGGCTGTGCAGACTAACAGATGAACAGATGATGACACAGACACTGATTGTAAAGGTTAAAATACACCACAGGCTGACATGGCTCTCAGTCAGCCACTGATGACTCTTCTGTTGTGTGTGTGTCTGTGTGTGTCTGTGGCAGGTGAACCAGGAGAATGTGGTGAAGGTGGGCCACAGACAGGTGGTCAACATGATCCGCCAGGGGGGGAACCGGCTCCTGATCAAGGTTGTGACTGTGAGTCGGAATCTGGACCCCGAGGACACGGCACGCAAAAAAGGTAAAACCGCTTTTCCGCAGTGTCACGGACTGAAAGTGTGTGCAGTGAAATGGTGTGACAGCCCCTCTGCTGTCTAGATTCACCAACAGTCGTTCCTCCTGTTTTAAACCACTACAGACTGGAGTAGAGCAGCACACACGCACACACACACTGATGATGTGTTACGTAATAATATTCCCCAGAGGCAGGAGGGAAACTGACTGACTTTTGTTCACAATGCAAACAACAAAAATAACACAACAGAAGTTCATTCCTCTCCCGCAGATCTGAACGTCACTCTCTGGATGAGAATGACTGAACCCTTCAAGACCTGAGTCTCCTCTCAGACCTGACCTTCACCGAAACCTTCATGTCTCAGCCTGTGAGGCAGATAGAAACATGAAATAAAAACCATCTGATCATCCTTTTCATACAGATGAAGTCCATAGGTCAGGCCTTCGTATTTAGTAAGTTATGTAAGTTTTGTTTAGGTCAGACAGACAGACAGACAGACATAATAAATGTATCATCTGTTGTTAGGTTTCTGATTAACCATCTGTTGTGGGACACTTAATTTAATGTTAAAAAGTTGTCACAGATTCACAGATATGAACCTTTTAACTGATTTGACTTCATGTTTCTGCTTCAGAGGCTGAGAAATGAAGGTTTTGCTGTTTCATGACGAGAATCTTTATCGCTAACTTGATACTATCCCTCCTTCTCTTCCTCTTCCTCTTCCTCCTCCCCCTTTTCTTCCTCCTCCCACTCCAAAATGTCTCAGACTACTGTCACACTACTATGTGTTGAAAACAGCTCCAGAAATCTACCAGTAGTCAAAACTCCCATGAGGTCCTCTCTCACCGGCCTTTCCTTCATTTCCGGCCACAGTCAAACTCTTCGTTCCCTTTTACTTACTGTAACAAAAACAAGACCATAGATTTTAAAAAAAACTCACAAAATCTGTGGGAAAATACAACTCCATTTTATCCTCGAGTGAAAATAAAATGGTATGTTTGTATTTTAGAGGCATCACTCTTGACTCTCTGTGTCCTCCAGCTCCTCCGCCGCCAAAGAGAGCCCCCACCACAGCCCTGTCCATGCGCTCCAAGTCGATGACCTCTGAACTGGAGGAACTTGGTGAGAGCATCCTGGTTTGGGTTTTTTGTTTTGTTTTGTTTTGTTTTGTTTTTTACTCATATTGGCCTCAGGAACGTTATGTCTAACAGCTCCTCTCTCTGTTCCTCTTCCTTATTCTCATTGGTTGGTTAAATCTGTCAACAGTGGACAAAGGTAAGCAGTCAGTGCTGCAGAACCTTGTGCACACCCATTTCTGCCCAGCTGCAAACTCCATCGGTTCAAAGCAGCTGAATGAAGATGCAGCTTACTTTCCCATTGTTTGATCTGTTGCTCCCAGTTTGACTCGTATAGAAAAGAAGGAAGCTGCTTCTCCTCCCTCCTCATCCCCTGTCCTCCTCTGCCATAATGCATGAAGGACATTTTGCTTTTGAAACCCTGCACACATGAACTTCTGCTGCTGCTGCTGCTTCTGCTGCTGCTGCCGCTGCTGCTGCTGCCAGAACAAATAGAAACTGTGACTTGAGCATCATCTTTGATTTTTTGTTTATTTGTTGTCTTTATATCTGTGTGTGTGTGTGTGTGTGGTGAGCACCACATCAGAGGAGCCACTCTGCTCTACTTTAACGGGACTGGAGCTAATACCCTCTGACAGTCAGGACAGTCAGCAACTCTGAGACAGAGGCTGAACAGAAAGAAAGGAGGAAGATGGAAAAAAGGAGGAAAGGATGTATAACAGACAAGAGAACAAGGAAAAGATCAGGGAATCCTCAATCAGCAGAGATAATAAAACACCTTTATTTTGACACCTATGACATCATAAACAACGGCCTGAAATGCTCTTATTTTGGTAAATATCTCTGCTGCTCGCCGTCCCAGACAGTGAAGGTTTGATTTCATTGAGGTGTTTTGATTTTTTTTTTTTTCTTTCATGATGATGCTGAAGTTGTAATCCTTGTGATTTCAGTCCTGGTTGATTTGGCAACAGCCATGGTTGCCGTGGTAACAGTAAGTGCGCTTTGATAGTAGTTCAGCCAGCCCCTTTTCTTTGTCGGTAGCACAAACAGCAGAGTAACTGGTGAACGTATTTGAAAGAGCAGGGAAAACAAACTGGCTCAACTACAGATAATGTGATCTGCCTTCACGCTGCAGGACACAGTGTGATGGGTGATGGGGGGTGGGGGGGAGGGCAACAAGCTCAGAAAATGATGAGATCATTTAAAAGGTAGTTCAACAAGTCATTAAAATATCATTAGTTGCAGGTGCATTAGCTGAAAGAGCGCGGTACAAACTGCACACTGTACCATACACACATGGATCAGTCGCCGGCAAAGTGCAGCTCCGTGTCAAAGGTGTGTCGAGTGAGAGCGGAGATGAAAGGTGAATGAATAAATGAGGAACAGGGGAGAGGACCCACTTGTGCTGCAGAAATTACCTCTGCTCAGCATGTTTTATTTTAGAGCTGCTTATTTGACACATTTGCATTTTCATTCTCTCCCTCATACTCTCACAGAGTAGTAACAGTATCACCTGATGGCGTTGTTGGGTTGAAAGAGCTGCAGTGGGGGGAAAAAAAGAGCTTTAGTGAGTGTGCATGTGAATGTAAACGATGGGATGCACAGGCCTGCCGCCTGCTGCAGGACTACTAAGTTTAAACAGATGGAAAGTGAACGTAAGCAGTGAGTTATTTTGTTTCTTGGGAAAATGACTGAGTCTGTTTTATGCTCTAAAAAGACTCAGACATCTTTTTCTGTCGCCCCCCCTAAGCCACTCTAAGGAAAAAGAAAGGTGGTAAGTTACTGTAGGCATGTTTTAAGTTTGATCCAGTGTTTTCCAATGATTGATTTATGTCACACGCACCACCCTCCCCTCCCTCCTGAAGCCCACCTCACCCTGATGAACTAACACTGCTGTATTCGTTGATTTAAGGTTTGATTTGTCTGACAAGTTCCTTCGACTTTCAGTCAAACCAAACGTGGTGTCTCACGGTGTTTACCTGCATGATGTTGGATGTCTCTTTGATTACAGCTGTTTTCCTGAACGTCACTGTGTCCTACATGTTGTTGTCAGTGCATGGTTTCATGTTGTAGTGGTCTCCGAGCAGAGAGGTGTGACGTCGGTCACCGCCGGCACAGATCCTCGTCTCTTCTTCTTCTTCTTCTTCTTCTTCTTCTTCCTCTTGGTTTAGATGTTTCCCTGCCGAGTAGTCCTGCTCCTCCACGTTTGAATAAAGGAGTAGTTCACCTCAAAATGACGCATCGATCTCTCACGTAGGCAGAACCGCATTCTGCATGTGCACCAGTGACGACAGCGCACACTGTGTATAGTTTCAGGCTTCAAATGCAAAGAAATGTAGCAGCAGCTGAGGTGTGACAGTACAAAACACTTCACTCTGTGCGTGTGTGTGTGTGTGTGTGTGCGTGTGTGTGTGCATATGTGAGTAAAACAGTATTGCTGTAAGTCAATGTTTGTTCATTTTACTTGACCTAAACAGATTTGCTGTCATGTTTCTTTTTTTTTCCTGTATGCCTTCGTTTTTTTGTTGTTTTTTTCTATCTCCTGTGTGACTGCAGTGTGTAAGTGTGGTGTGTGTGTGTGTGACGAGGGGGAGGTTTATTCCAGGAAATGTTTCACTTACAGATAGGTTTCCAGGGCAACCGAGTTGCAGGTTGTCTGCTCCACATCCAATTGGGAGACAGATCTCAGAGAGGAAATTAACTTCTGGAGGCAACGCGTATTTTTCCTCCCGTCTTCTCGTGTGTGTTTTTCTGTGTGTGTTTGTGTGTTTAAGCTCTAATCATAGTTAAGGTCATTGATGCTCCTCTCCTCCCCTGTCCTCCCCTCCCCACCTCTTCCCTTCCCCACTCCTCTCCTCTGTGTGTAGATGCGCAGAAGAAGAGGATTGTTTTCCAAGTCACTCTAAGTAATCACTGCCCTAATGCATGGAAGCTTCCTCCACAGCTAGCCAGGGAGCTGATCCAGTTAGAGCAGGGCTAGCATGTAGCTTCTCTGAGCAGACCCCTGTAGGTGGACTCTATCTGATTAGCATCATCACACACCAGAGGGAAGTTCAGCTCTGCCAAATTTGCTGTTGACACCTTTCTCAAAAAAAAAAAAGTCTGAGAAAGAAAACTGCAAACTTGACGGACTTCACCTTCATTGCTCGTTTTACATCTAATGAGGGAACAACCCTGACAGTTGGATGATGCTGTTGAGTCGGCTGTTTGGAAAAAAAAAAAAAAAAAGCTTGCACGGCTTCCACGGCTGGACACGCCCACACACGCATCCATCACAGTCCTCCCGTCCGCCTCCCGCCGCCCTAAAAATAAGTGTTTTCTGTTTCAGTTTCATTGTCAGGGAAGGGCCTCAGTGAATGAGTAGCTTGCGTTTGGCCAATGAAAACCTTACTAAGGCTTTGCAAGTTGAGCCCCAATCCCCCCAGCACCACCCCTCTTTCCCCCTCCCCTAAGTTTCTCATGATTTATGGGTTGCCCTTTGTTGCAGACAAAGTCGAAGAGATGACGCACGCCCAAAAGGCTTCGCCCGTTGATATGAAGGTCGCCACGATCAAACCACGCCCATCCAGTCGCTGCTTGGTCACGCCCACTGATATGAATGTAAGTGGACACAGCTAAGTTCAGGTTCTGTAACATTTGCATAGTTCATTTGCTTAAGTAAAATCCATAGACTCAAGCATATTTTTCAAGTATATGGAGCCAGTTGGACAAAACACGTCAGGCTTTCTGCCTGGTATTCAAAGTTTCTAATCTTGATGAAGAACAATATCATCATAGTCGGGTCATAGTATAAGGACACAAGATTGTAACATAAAATTGTTGTAATTTTAAAATACTTACAGTATTATCCTTATTATTGTCAGTTAAGAAAAAAAAGTGCAAGAGATTTAACAGAGGTTAAATTCTGCAGCATTGTTAAGCGAGTTAAGAGAGTCTCAGTTGATGCATTTATTTCCTTCATTTATCTCCATGGTGCAGGTGCAATAGTTTATTTGATTCTGAATTATTCCTCAGTAAGCAACTAATTTGAGGAAAAACCTTTAAAGGGATAGTTCAACATTTTGGCAAATTGGCCCATTGTCATAATCCCTATATCATAGCAGTGCAGTAGGTTTGTTACGTTTAATTGTCGGTGTAAGCTATTTTTAGGATGGAGGAGCTGAGCTGCGAGCTGCTCAGAGCTACGCTACAGAGGCTAAAACAACTCTGTCTCATAACGTTCTGTTATTATTTCATAGCGTGGTAAATGTGTAGGTCACAACTTGTCCACGATGGACGATTGTTGGATTGTGTATTTGATGAGTTTGATGAAGGACACCAAGAAATCCTATTAGCCTCCGTAGCGTAGCTCTGAGCAGCTCGCCGCTCTGCTCTGCTGTTCTAAAAATAGCTTACACCGACAATTAAAGTATTTTAAGGAAACATTACGAATTAAACTTTTGTGCAACTGTCCCCTGGACTTCACATCAGTATCCTATTTCTATAAATGTATGACTTTGACATACATTCACACAACATAATTTGTAATTCAGTTCTATTTAAAATCTGTATATCTGCTATTTCTCTCAATTTTCCGTGTTTGGTTTTTGATTATTTTAATTATTTAAATTGTCTCATAATTTGTTTGAAATTACTAACTGCACTGGAGAACTAGAAGAAAACACACTAGGTTATCATAAGATACTATCTTTATTTTGAAGACGCTGATTTGTGTTTCTTTGACAGCAAATTGTGTTACATCATATTTTTAATGGTAGAAAAACTGAAATAGGTGCTCTCATTGAAAATTGTGTCTCTGGTTTGGTTTATAGTCCCTGTATCATGACCGCCAGGGAGTAGCAGTGGTGCCACCCACTGTGCCTGGGGCCTTCCTGGGGATACCTGAAAAGGGCACCATGAAAAAGCAAAAGTCAATAGGTATGATGTGGATACAGGTGTTTTGTGTGTGTGTGCGTGTGTGTATGTGTGAGCTCAAGCTCTGAACTGCATGTCCAATGCCTTGTGCTTTTAGCTTGTTGTAATATTCTATTAATGCTCACAGGACTTGCTCCAGTAATATTCAAGCTAATTATAGATAAATTGATCCAGTCAGCAAAGTGTGCTTTCAGGCGATAATATTGGAGGTCATTAAGCATATGCTGAAACTTCATTCTCGGTGCTGAGGGACGTCATGCAGGCTAACGTTACTCACTGCCATCATTACTGTAATAAAAAAAAAAGAATTGCAATGACAGCACTTTAAGCTCCTTCTCTTTTGATGACAAACTGGGAAAACATGACACCTGGGGAACGATCTTTACTGAGAACTAAATAACCACCTCAGTGAGCTAGTGCCCCAAGCAAGACACTTAATCTCCACAACTGAAACACTGTGTGACTGCATGGATGGCAGGAAGGATGTTACTAAATTAAAATTTATATGATAGTATTTATTATATGTAGTATTATTATATTATTAATAATAATATATTATTATTATATATTATCAAGCACATTTCCCAACAGGAGAATATCATTGATAAGTTCATAATTCACCTGACCCTTTTGAATGTTCAAAACTCTACTCCATGGCTGCTCTTCTGAATACATTTAAATTGAGGCTTTATTATAATTGGTTATTCTTGTCCTTCTTTCCTTCATGAAGATTTCAGCTGGTAAAGTAATTGGCCAAATTAACTCACCAAAAAATTCCCACTTCTTCTTACAAGTGGCCCATTTTCTCATCCCTCTTGCCTCTGACATATTTCACAACCCCCTGCTAGGATTTATAAAGGTTAAGAAAGAGCCAGAATCAGTAAATGAGGGATTTCCTGTAGAACAAAGAGGCCACACTTGATATAAAAAATAGGGATGTCTCCCCCAGATCCTCACATCATTTTTCTTTCTGCTCCATTTCTCCAAGGAACAGAGGATGACAAACAGGGATTCCTCACGCCTCCCCTTCTCAAGTTCTCTCGCAGCCTCTCTATGCCTGACACCTCAGAGGACATCCCTCCTCCTCCGGCCATTTCACCCCCTTCGCCGCCTGCCTACAACTCAGCTGCTGGCCCGACACCCAAAAGCTACGGCACAACACGACCAGGCTTCACCCAGAACTCTCCTAACGCAGTGACGACCATCAGCCGAGCTGATGTTGGTACTTTGAGGCGTGGGTACTTCCGTCAGAGCTCAGAGCAGTTTGAGAGCACACGTACTCGAGGGCGCACACCTGTGCCCGAGAACCCTTACTCTGAGGTCGGAAATAAGACTCTGTACGTGCCAGCGAAACCTGCTCGGAGGAAGGGCATGCTAGTGAAGCAGTCCAATGTTGAAGACAGTCCTGAGAAATCGTGTCACATGCCAGCAAGCCCCTCAGGGCCAGTTTCCATGCCTACGACGCCTGTAGAGCGAACATGCTCCTCCATTCCCATCCCCACAATCATTGTCAAGGAGCCCTCCACCAGCAGCAGTGGAAAGAGCAGCCAGGGTAGCAGCATGGAGATCGAACCCACCACCCCCGAACACCCACCTCTCACGCCCACCGTTGGTGGAAGTGGAGGTCTGCGTCCTGAAGACCCACACTCTCTCAGCAACCCATTTGCGGCAGCTATTGCCGGGGCAGTACGGGACCGGGAGAAGAGGCTCGAGGCAAAAAAGAACTCAATCGCCTTCCAGTCAATAGACATCGGGGATGAGGACCTGAGTGGTCCTACCCCAACCCCTCGCCTCCGCCAGTCCAAATCCATTGATGAAGGCATGTTCAGTAGCGATGAGCGGCTTCGAAGGATACTGGCCCCCCCTCCTGCAGCACAGCTTGGGCCACCTGTTGGGGGTGGTAGTGGCAACATGACAGATTTTAACAGTCCTGAGCCCACGGTGGTACGAGAGCCTCTGAACACCAGAACAGGCCAGTGTCCCAACTTGGACAGTCCAGTCAGTCTCCCATCTACTCCTCCTAAGAGCCACTACAGGGCCAATGGGACCTACCTCCATCCTGTCACCGGCAAGCCCTTGGATCCTAATTCTCCACTTGCTCTGGCGCTGGCAGCTCGTGACCGGGCCATGAAGGAGCAACAAAACCATCCTCAGAATCAGTCACCAAATCCTCCTCAGGTTCAGCAAACGGCCAAGCACGAAGCCCAGTCCCTTCCAATCCAGCCAAGCCACAAACCTGACCTCAACCAACCACTGTTCATCGACACCAAACTACGCTCCGGCATTGAGACGAGTTTCGCCGCCATCTCCACAGCAACCATGGGGCGGCCAGGTCGAGGCGGCCTGCGGAGGCAGATGACGGAGCAGAAATATGAGTCCGATGGGGCGCGGGAAGAGAGGCAGCATAAAGCAGTGGAAGAGAGGAAAAGTGCACCAGCGGATGTTACAGACACAACTCAGCCCAAATTGGCTGGGCTCTTGATGGTCCACACCAGCACAGACGCAAGCAACAAGGTGAACAACCAAGACTTGGAGGGGCAGGACAGCAACAGGCCATCTGAGCTGAAGGACCCCAACCAACCTGAACCTCTTAATGCTACCACACTGGCTCCCAACCCCCAGCCAGCTTCATGCCGGAGGAGGAGCATTCCCCTAGGTGAATCCATGGATGAACCAGTAAAGCTTCCCTTCCGAATTCCCCCGCCTCCCCTGGCATCAGTTGACATTGATGAGGACTTTGACTTCACAGAGCCCCTCCCCCCACCGCTGGAGTTCGCCAACAGTATTGACATCCCTGACGACCAGGCTAGCGCCATTGCGGAGATGCTTCATCAGCAGAGACGGAACGGGGGCCCTCCCCTACCCCCATACCAGGCTCACGCCCCTCCACCGGTCACCGAACAACACAAACGGGTGACAAACAGCATGCCCCCCTCATACCCACCTCCTCCACCCGATCCAGAGTCGGGGGTGGGTGACTCGGGCATCGAAGAGGTGGACAGCCGGAGTAGTGGGGATCCTCAGCACATGGAGACCACCAGCACCGTTTCCAGCATCTCCACCCTGTCTTCGGAGGGGGGCTTTTGCGACAGTGCTCTGGAGAGCCTCTACGCCACCGCAGATGGACACGCCTTTCTTGTGGATCGGCCCCCTGTGCCCCCCAAACCCAAGGGCAAGTCTGTCATCAACAGAACCTCACTTTATCATGACGCTCTCATTGAAGAGCCCCCAGAGTCCTATGGGTCACCTCCTCAGGCCCCTCCCCCTCCCCCTTCTGAACCTCCAAGGACTCCTACTCAAAGGACATCCAAGCTGTGGGGCGATCAGCCCCCGGAGCTGTGCAGCCCCCCATCCACGCCAGACACCAAGAACACAGTCATTACTGAGCTGAGCTCCATTCTGCAGCAAATGAATCGTGACAGGCCGCCCAAGCCGGGAGACAGCCTCGACTCCCCCACTGGAACCAGGGGGGCCTTTGGAACAAGGTATGTGATAAATCAGTCCTGAACAACTCAGGGTTTCCAAACTCTTTTGTTTTTCATTATTATGTGGACAATGCTGCCTGTTTAAAAGCACCATTTACTTCAACATCAGTGGCCAGCTGCGCAAAACACCTTGAGTTGAGATTTTCCTTGAAGTTTGGATTAAGGCTACAGCCCTCGTTGCAGCCGGCCCCAATTCGATTTCCCCAGTGGCCCTTTGCTGCATGTCATTCCCCCCTTTCTCTGCCCCCAAAATACTCTTCTCCTTCAGGTTTCCTTGAAATATTTACGCAAGTATCATCAGTTTCCGTGGAGACAACTGAATTTTGCTGCTGCAAAACCTCTTTCACTATTAAATACCTCAACTTTTTTCTTTAAATAAGGAAGTAATTCCCTCGGTCAAGCAGAAACTGAACCTAGCCCCAACTCTAAACATAAGCTGAAAACTTAAGGTGTTTTCATCTGAGGTCATCTTTTGTTCTGTTATGTCATGTATTTTTGTGGGTAGTTACTCGTCATTGTGCTTTCATGCTGATATCACTTGTAGTTTGTCTGGTGTTGTGTCATAGGCTGGGTGCATCTATTGACTAGTTATTGATACTGTTTTGATCATATGCCTTGTTTATTTGTTTGAGATCTACATTTTTTCTGCAAGCATTTGAAAAGTCATGAGTGGTGTTGATCATTCCTTGATGAGTTCATTTGCTCGGTCATTGATTATGTGTATAATTTTGTTTTTTGTCGACACTTTTTTTTCTCTAGTTGCATTTTCGGTTGATGTGTTTACTATGGCTTCTGTACATTTAGTGAAGAGTCTACAGCAGCACAGCTCACCTGGTTGTTTGACAGTGTGATACTTGTAAATCTTATAGTGACATACTGAACATCACTCTTCAGAGGCTTCATGTTATTGTGGCTTATATACTGTACATACATATGTGTAATATATGTACAGTATATACTCTGTATATCACAAATTCCAGAGCATGGAGCTTGGCAGACTGTCAGATGTGCTAAGTGAGCACAGGTTTTAAAATAGTTATTTGTAAAGGCGCTATTAATGGTAAACCTCACAGAAGGAGAGATGTCAAAAAGCTGTGCGCAGTCTCATCGCCTGACTGCTGTTCATCAGGAAATAAGCTAAGGTATTTATTGCCTTCTAACATCACAGGTTCTGCTTTGTTTAACAAGTGCTATCAGCAGCTAATAACATTTATTCCTGGTCAGAGTTTGGGAACAGCATTGGATTTGGTTTATTGCAGTATTAGTTCTCAGTTTAGGAGCTTTTTTTGTGTAAGAATTAATCCCATCTAGTGGTGTGGTTGTAGATGGCGAGCAACTCAGTCGTATATTTTCATGGTGCATTCATGTGAAATTGGTTAAATGGCATCTGGTTTGTTACTGACGGCCGTTTTTCTGACTGCACATGAATGCAGCATTCACGTGCAGTCCTCACAGGCCTCACTGCACCGCAGTGACTTCACAGAGGCCACCTCGACTTGAGCCGACAGCTCCGGTGTCTCCGCTGAGTTTCCGTGGTTTCCTACCGTCAGCTGCCACTGAACGTTAAAACATGGCGACACGACATGTCAGCTACCACCGAGCTTGCCCGCTCGATGTATATATGAATGATATGAACGGCAAATTCAGAGCTTACTGGAACACTTTAGTTGGGGGTACTGTAATTATTGATGAATGAAAAACGTACTTTTGAACTAAATAATCGATTTTCATGAATAGATAACAGGAGAACTTACACAGTGAACCTTTAACATCTACATGTAGAAGCTCCGTGTTTGTTCTGCTCCTGTTTTATCAATAAGAAACAATAAAAAAACATTTTAGTGTAGTTTCCTCTCACAGCTTCTCTCTAGAGCTCTAATCAGCTGTCTGTTTTCCAGGCGATCCAATAAAAACAGACCAGATATCAGGTAAAACTCAGAGAAACCAAATACTGCAATTGTTGGATGGTGGGTCCAGCTTTGACAGCTTTTTTTAAGGCTCAGTTTATGAATACAGACTGTGCAATACAGTCTTTCACAGTATTAATACAGAACCTAGTCCTCTTTTATGATCACACACTACACATGGATATCTACCCTCAAAGCTTTAGATACCTAGAGACTACTAGGGATACCTAGTTACTGAGGGAAGCTTAGCGCTCTGTGTGAGATTTGGCAGCATCCAGACTAAACAGTCACTGAATATAAATCTGAACGCTGTGAACTGTTTGAAGTAGAAATCAGTGTTTGTTCGTTTTGATATGTCATGTCATGTCTCTGATTGTTGGGGACATGCAGGAGTCACATTTGCAGTAAGTAGGACAACATTTTGATGGAGCCTACACCTGAATGAACTCAACTCATGGTTTTTTTTTAACCCCCCCCTTCTAGCAGAGGGAAATAAAAAGCACGATCAATAATTCACCACTCACATGCATTTTGTATGAATGGTCCCATCGCTCATCAGAGAGTTGTAGGGAGCGGAGGGAGAGAGTTGATTCCTCTGGGCGATGGTGCCTTCTGATCAAATAAGCAACGTTAGATCAACACAGTGACGTCCATTTGTGGTAATTACAGTGAGATGCCCAGCAGCTGCTCAGGTCCGGGCCTTGTGTGCCTCCCCGTCACGCTTCACGCCGCATGCTATCACATTATCCTCATTTTCATTCTGTGCAGTTCAAAGTCATGTCTGTTGACCTTTACACCTTGTACTCATCTCATTTTCAGCTCACGCCTCCTCTCCATCTTCATCTCCATTCTCTCCAGTCTCCTGTTGTCCCCTCACCTCCTCTCTCTTCATGCTCTCCTGTGTCTCCCATCTTCACAGGTAGGTGCCATCGGCTGCTGTTGCCTCACTGCCAGGGCCCAGTTTCTGTTGATGTTCCGCTGCTATGCTGCCCGATGTCTACATCATATTGTTGTCGTTTGATTAGACTCTGGAAAACTTTTGTTGTAGTGAGAAGAAGTGATAATACTGCTGCTCATTTGGAGATAATGCTAAACAGGAGGCTGAATTTACTTCAATACTGTTCTTACTGATGCTGTGATGGATGTGTTAAAATAGAGGCAGAAGACATGGTAACAAATGCAAAGTGATTCAGCTCAGTTAATGGTATCATTACCTGCAGTAATAATAATGATGAGAATAAACTTTATTCATAGAGCATAGAGCATTTATTCATAGAGCTGTAGCTCACGGTGCTTAATGACAAGAAATTAACTAGTGCAATAAAGTAAGGGTGAAGAGAACACGGACAGTGTAATTAGGCAATAGAAAGACAGTAGGTAGGGGCACCTTGATGACTCACCTCATGTTGTGCATACCATCAAGGCTCTGTCCCATTCTGCAGCAGCCTGGGTTTGATTCTGACTTTGCTGAATTTTATTTCCTCTCGCTCTCTCCCCAGCCTTTCTGTCATTCTAGGTTTGTCAATAGAAAAACAGAAACCAGCGAGAATATGAAACAGGACACAATTGACTAGACACTAGTGGTGAGGGCGAGAGCCTGTTTTAGCCCCTTCCCCCACCTTAATCTGCTGTCCAGTAGATCTTTACTTGTAACTAGTTTGAGAATTATTCAGCTATGGTATTCGTACACACACAGCAACATTTCCATTATCGTTCATTACAGAGCTGCAGGAACGTGTGTCGTCTGCATACATAGACATGCAGTGATTATTGTTTTGTCAAACTTAAGCGTAAGCACTGTCTGTAAATCTGCACCCAGCGTGGTTTTTCATGTATGCACATCAGGGTGAGCACTACTCCAGACCAAAGGGTGATTATGACAAATGACACACCTACTGTTTAACATACAGATGGACTATTATGGTTTTCTCAAACTTTTACTGCCATTCGCTTTGACAATCTTTATATTGAAACTGTGAGCTCTGCTGTCCTTTGTAACATGACAGGGAGGAAGAGATGGATCATTGTGTCACTCAATCTAATGTTTATCAAATACATGAACTACAGTCTGCCCAACGTAGATGTTGAGCCTGAGTTAAAATGGGGAATATAATCAGTTAACATTTTAGCAGATTTCTGCTGGAAATATTATTTAAACAAATGTCAGATTTGTATCGTCAGCATAGAAACTGATACAGGGAAGGACCCAGACAGATCTGTGATTCTCTCACCTCCACTTCCTTTCTGTCCATACCCTAGTTGTCCCCAGATGTTTACACACAGATAAACAGCCGAGACTCATTTGCTGTACAGTAAAAGTAAAACATGGCTCAGTAGAGAAAAAAACAACAACTTTTTTCCCCACTCACCCAGACTGACACGGTCTCATGAGCCCCTTTCTGTCAGTGTGTAGTTTGGAGGAATGTTGACTGATGTGATTAGCTCACTTCACTTCAGTCACTCGTCGTCTATGGGCTCAACAGCCAGATGTTATCCTGCTCCGATGTGACTGCAGCACTTAGCACATCCTGCTAAAACCAGTCAGCTGCTTGTAATCTGCCCTTTTTCAATTGTTTCTCTGAAGCAATCGTGTATGTGTTAGTCGTGCGTGCGTGTGTCATGTCAGATGAGGTTTAAACCCCGCTCTCATATGGGTCTTTCTCTCTGCGATTATCTGTGTCTGTGCTCTGACGGGGTTTTTGTGTGATGCACTGCTCATGTCCTGTGGAGACGGTTGCTGGGCGCCACAGTGGGAGATAAGGTTGTAGGCAGTGAGCGAGGAGCAGATAGGGAGCTGCGTGGTGGTGTGAGGAGGTCTGAGGAGGGCGAAGGTTTTCCCTCCTCTGTGACCATCAGACAGATGGCAGCAGAGAAACAGAGAAGATGACCTAGATTCACACATGCTCGCTCTTTCTCTCCCTCTCTTACTCCATCCTTTGCTCTTCTGCACTCTCTCATGCCCACCCCCCCCCCACCTCACCCCCCTCTCCTAAGGATGTTAGAGAATCAGCCCCAGCACCGATGGTAACATCAGATTTTCTCTTTTGGACGTTTGTTGGCTTTTTTTTTTTTCCTTTTTTATCCTTGTCTCATAGCCTCCCAGATTAAATGTGCGTTGGTTGTGCCTGTGGACGAAAGGGTTGCCTAGCAACCTGCTGATGAGAGCAGCCTTGAGGCCTGCAGTGATGTCATTCTGAGTTGCAGGAGGGGGGTGTGTGTGTGTGTTTGTACATGCGTGTGCATGTGTGAGCGATGGATGGAGGATGGCAGGCCGAACCCTCAGCAGAGTTCAACATCATCTCACGCAGGTCACGTGCTGCGCTGCTTTAGTAGGCCACCGTTATGTAACCCAGCACAGCCGAGTCAGTCTCTGTGTGTGTGTGTGTGTGCATTTGAGCTTCTATAAATAAAGGCCGCGTGTGCACACATGCCAGTGATTGCGACCCCGTGTGCGTGAGCTGGTGTGTGCTAGAAAGAAGCAGGAGTCATGAGATGTGTGGGCGTGGTGAAGGGGAGGTCTCCAATCACACATATCAGTAACTCTGCATCAATTTCCTAAATGCTACTGTCTGTTTGTGTGTGTGTGTGTGTGTAGCACCGTGTACCCGTGCTGTTGGTTTAAAGCTCTGTTTTCTTTTTTTGTTTCCGTAACAGAACATTTAAAAAAAGAAACTGTATTAACTGGAGCTGGTTAAGTGTGTCACAGAATTCCAGGTGACACGTTCAAATGGAGACATTTGGTTTCCTGCTTGTGCAAAACAGACAAAAGCAGCAAATCTGAACATTTGAGAAACTGGAAACAGCAAATCTTTGGCAGTGAATTTAAGACACGACACTAAGGCATTAAAAGCCAAAAAAATAGACTAATTAATGTACTGTAGGCTAGTAGCTTGATGTAAGAAGTAGTCAGATCTGTTGCACAAAGCAATGTAGTTGCGTTCGGTTTTACCTCAGAGGTCAAAACTTTGAACTGTGAATGACGTGATGTCCAAGTTGACGGTGTTCCGGTTTTGTATGCTGCTGTTGTTGTTGTTGTTAGCTAATACTAGCCACACTATGGCTAACAACACACTTCAGGGTTCCCCAATTCCGGTCCTCAAGGGCCACTGCCTGAAGTTTCCTGCTACAACACACCTGATTCAAATGAGTGGCTCGTTATCAGGCCACTGCAGGGCTTGATGACGAGCTGATCATTTGAATCAGGTGTGTTGTAGCAGGAAACTTCTAAAACATGCAAGGCAGTGGCCCTCGAGGACCGGAATTGAGGAACCCTGCACTATGTTATAGTTTGTGCATTAAAAGGAACATAACAAGACAGAAGCTGCACATACTTTCAGTACAATTAACACACAAACTAGACTGAGTGGCTGATAAACGGTGTAACATTCAGCTTTTATCCACCGTTGCTGATCGGAGCAGCCATCTTGGATTGTGAGCTTGGGGTCGCCGAAGTTCCTCCAAGTTTAAAGTCGTGTGTTCGTTTCACCTCCAGGCCTGAGTGAACATGAATGACGTATTTCATACTTGTCTGAAAACACTGTTTGATGTGCACAGATAATCTGACGTTCTGTCGACAGCCTGAGAGCCGTTAGCAGCGCAGCGCTGTCCTCTTTTGTTATGTGTGTGTGACTCTTGGCAGTTGCAGGAAATGGTAATAAGGTCAGAGAAGCTAAACGAGGCTCTGTGCTAATTAGTCCAATAGGCAATTACATACTTTTCACATCAATTTAATGTCCTGTAACAGAAATTGTTTAAAAAGATGAAAGAACAGAATAGATACCAATTAGAGAGGTGCATGACAGATCTCAGGTTCAAAATTTTGAAGTGTCTGTATCATTGGAAAAGAATGATAAAATTATAAACATGGCCCGAAAGCGGGAGAGACAGACGCTGGCTGGCATCATTTCATGAAGATGTTATTTTACCATGTGTTCCCCTATTTTCTTTGATCTAACATGTGTGTGTTCTTACATGTTGTTCGTCACACGTCTAACATCATCCCCTGTCTCCATCTCATCCACCCATCATGACCTGCTGCTGCTGTGGGAAAGCTGGTGCTGAAAAGTGTAAGTCCTGACAGCGAGCGGCCGGACTCTGGAGGAGGCAGCCCCCCTTTAACAATGGCCCAGTTCCATTTTGGCAACGCAACCCCCTTTTTAGTCCCCTTCACTTCCCCCTCGGGCTGTTCCATATGTTACAAGTAGGGAAGAGCAGTATCTAGGCTGCACCGGCAGTTGGTGAGGAAGTTGGAGCGAGAGCGAGGAGGTCGGGGTCGACTCAGTTCTCCCTCCACAATCTGTGTTCACTATGTTCACAAATTGATTTATTAGGAGAAAAAACAACATGGAACGAGCTCCTCGGGGGAAATTGAAGGAAGGTGTGAATACTCTGCATGGGTTGGTTTGTGCGTGTGCTGTGGTGGCGGTGGGGGGTCCTCGTGTGTCACTGCTCCAAATATCAGCACGTCAATCACATCCCTCCATCTGGGCCAGAGTGTGATGTCTCTTACTCATGCGCACACACTCACGCACGCAATTGTGTTTCTGTGTGTGGTGGTGGTTGGCCCTGTTTTCAGTCGTATAGCGCAGTCTGATCTTAATAACTGTCTCATTTCAGCCAACTTTGTGATGAAGACAGCAGTCTGACGTCCATGTTCTCGTGTTTCTATCCGCACGCTTTAGGTTGATGCTGCCGCTCATCTCTATTTTCAGGACTTCAGCTACAGGCCCGTTGGTTCCATCTGAAGACGCACATGACTCACAAATATATACCGTAGTTTCAATTAAACAAACAGACTCAGAAACAGCTGCTCATTGTAGGTTCAAACAAACTTCACTCAAACTGAAGAAATAGAGCATGTGTTGGAAACTAGTTTCAGATGTGGATTAATCCACATTTAAATTAATATTATATAAGATAAACTAAGATAATCCTTCATTTCATTCCTCAGCAGTCCAAGAATACAGAGACACAAATAAACAGAGGAAGAAACAAGACTACAATAATAAAACTAACAAAATAAAACCTATTTCAGAAACAAAATACAGGAAAACAAAGATTCTGTAGCTACTATAGACAAATAATAATGTAGCTTTAATGTGAAAAGCACTTGTAAATGAAAAAGAATATTGCAGCAGGTACTAATACTATGATAATATTTACTGAAATATTTACTAAAAGTAAAGCTGACATTATCATTTTCTCAGACTGTTTCTACTTCTTCAACTCAACACAAGGTCTTTTATTTGGGTTATGTAAATTTCTCAGCAGGAGTTTCTCTGTTCTCCATCGTACTGTAAAGGCTGTAGAGAGGTTAGCAAGGCCTTGTCCCTCCCATGCTGTTGTTACTGCTGCACATCTGTCCATTAGTGGACAGTAGGTGAGCTGAGCGCTGCAGGTTTCCCTCTGGCTGCAGCATTTCTCTGAACCTGCACTCACTCACTCACTCACTCACTCACTCACTCACTCACTCACTCACTCACTCACTCACTCACTCACTCACTCATGAATGTAATACATATTTAAGGCTGCACAGAAACTGGGTAAATCCTTTACATTTCGACATTCTGTTGATTTGACATGACATTTCTGTCCACTATTACAAATTCCTCAAAACAAACAAGATCAAAGTTTCTCTAATTAAAGTCTTGAATTCTTGTCTGTATACTGTACAAATTCCCCACACCACTTTAACTGCAATGGTAATATAAACATATAAGTGACCCAATAGTTTGTGGGAGATGCACTGTGACCAGCCGTCTGAGAATTTACAACTAAACAGCTTGTTGTAAATATTCAGATATACACATCAGTGTCAGAAAACTGCTGAGACAAAAGAAAAGGAAAGACACTGTGACTGGTGGATCAACACCATTGTCACCGTCAGCGTCAGAACCATTTTGCTGATGCTGCCACCTACTGTTCATCCTGCAGCGTTACATGATTAACCTCTTCCAGATGTGACATGATGAACATCTGTAGTTTCACATTAATGATCCTAACTCCCCAGTCTCATTTTTCTTTAAGTAAACTCACACTCACTTATGAAGATATCTCCATCATGGCTCCTTCTGTTTCAGCCCCTCATTACACAGCTACACTGAGAACTTCACATCACGCTCCCTCTTATTTTGAAAGTATGATCAATTTCAGATTATCTTCAGATAGTCACTGGGCCAAAGAATCGACTTCTCAAGTGTTGTTTTTATGTCAACGTCGTGTATAGGGTTTCAACTCAGCTCATTGTTGAACTTGTCTACTCTCTGTCTTTCCTCCTCTCTGTCATTTCCCTTTAATTCAGTGACTAACCCGCCTCGTCCTCCTTCCCCAGGCCGCCCACAGACGACTCAGGAATGCGTAACAACGCCGCCGCTGCTGCCCTGACCTCCACCCCGCCCAGCAGCCTCCCGTCCCAGCCGCACCCTTGCAGCCCGCCGGACTCTGCCTCCTCACTCACCCCCTGCTCCTCGCTGCCGCCCTCCGTGTCGCCCACCCTCACCGACGTCTTCGGCCTGCCCACCCCACCTATGGGCAGCGGCGGCGGCTACAGCCTGAGCTCCTCGTGCGGCGGCAGCGGCAGCTCGCGCTCCCCGTCGCCGCTCACGCTGATGCAGGCGGTGGCGGCCTCGGGGAAGCCCTTCGCCTCCAAACCCATGGAGCTGTGGAGCAAACACGACGTGGCTGACTGGCTGGAGAGCCTCAACCTGGGGGAGCACAGGGACGCTTTCCTGGACAATGAGATCGAGGGCGCCCACCTGCCCTCGCTGCAAAAAGAGGACCTGATAGACCTGGGCGTGACGAGGGTGGGCCACCGCATGAACATCGAGAGGGCCCTCAAGCTGCTGCAGGACAGATAAGCCACGAGGAGACGGGGTGGCGACGTGCGGAGTCAGGGCCGAGGAGAGGGAGGTGTGACCCATCACTTTTACCGATCTCTTCATCAGACATTATCTCAAGTCGTTGGAACTGGGTAGAAGTTTTGTCCAAACTGATGCTGCCTCTTTGCCGTTTTTGTCCTCTCTTCATCCTCCGTTGTCGCCCTCATCTCAGTGCTCCGGTCTCGTCCGCCCTCTTCCACTCTCCCACCGTCCTGAGCATCAGGGGATCATGGGACGTCTGGAGGAGCTGCAGGAGCAGAGAGGAGAGAATAGCTGCTATGTCGCATCATGGAGGGAGAAAGCAGAGGAGGCCGGTGTGAAGGACGGTCCAGACAACAACAGACTCTGGAATAGTTTGTCCTCAAACGCTGGAGAGAAAAATACTCGACTGGAAGTTTATTTCACATAAAGACTCGTGCTCACCCAACTGCTTTGGAATACAAAACACTTTTTCCATACACCCGGTGTGGGTGCATGAAAACCAGCTGAGCTGGTCGTTGCTCCTTTTCTATCTTTGCTAGAGTTTGTTCAGAGAATAATATTTCTTCACTAGAGTCCTACCGGAGTTATATTTCTGGTTGCATCTAAAGTTGTAGAGAAAAATTTGAGATAGACTCCATTTTTTTTGCTTTTCACCTGTTTGTGTCAAATAAGAACATTAGCTGAACATGTTTGAACAAATACTAAACCATATCTCGTGTCCATGCGCGCACACACACACACACATACATGTACACACTTTATTCACAGTGCCACACATTAAATACAACCAAGAATACACACTGTCTTCAGACGTATACACACTCTGAGCATGTATACACACTGTTGCTGCAATGGCCTTCTCCTAAGAGAGCAAAGTGAGGATAGAGGTGGTCACCAGAGGAGGAGGGGGCCCCGGGGCCCCTCGCCAGTCTACATCCACCCGGCTTCCACCTCCAGGAAACCTACAGTAAGGGTGAGGACACCAGGTGCAAGACGGACGTTGGACCAGAAATATTCTCACCTTGAAATGGTTTTTCCGACTTGTCTGTACCGGCTGAAGGGCGTCCTTGTCCTCTCTTGGCCTTCCTTCTACTTTTTTGTGTGCGTGTGTGTGTGTGCGTGTGTGTGCAAAGGAGTGCGTGTGTGTTTCAAGGCCAGTTTAGCTATTTCCATGGATTCACTATATAGGCCACAGTTTAGGGAAACTAGAGCTGTTCTTTACTTTTGTACTTCATTCTGTCAGATCCTCTTCCACTTCACCATCAGCAGGTTGGCACTCGGTACGTGTGGCCACAGTAACGACAATGTAAATCAGATGAGGTATCGTAGAGAAAGAAATCAACTATGAAATATCTTTAAAGGAATAGTGAAGCGGTTTGGGAAATACTACTGCTAATAATAATTTTGTTTGTCACAAGTTTGATGAGAAGATCAACACCACTGACGTACAGGAATCATGTGACTTTGACATCTAATGAAGATACCATCACATCAAGCCTGTGCAGTGCAAAGAGGAGACTCGAACCTTCCTCACATCAGCACATGAGACTACCATTTCCTTCATGTTTCCTACAGTACATGCTTGGAAACACGGGTGAATCAATATTTTATAGGAAATTGTGTTAAAATTTGAGCCACGTTTGGGTGGAAATTTTTCTAACATTTGTAACAGAGCAAAAATAACAATCCATCCTAATGGACACTAGTTGTAATATGAAGTGGAGATTGTATTGTGTTACAAAAGCTGCTGGGGCAGTGTTAGCCTAACTTCATGGAGACAGAAGGTAAATAGCAGCTAGCATGGCTCTGGCCAAAGGTTCAAAACAAAAATGATCTAATCTGCCCACCAGCCTCTAAATCTCTCTGATTAGTATTTATATCTCATCTCCTAATCAGAGAGCTTTGGAGGCACATGGCTGATGGACCAGGCTAGCTGTTTCCCCTTGTTTCCGGTCTTTATGCTAAGTTATGCTAAGCGAGGCTCATATTTAACACATGTGAAAGTGGTTTTTATCTTCTCATCAGTTTTTAAGTCTCTGCAAAGAAATGAGAAAAAATCAAAAAATCCCAAAATGTCCAACTATCATTTAATATCACTCTACTGAACTTGAATTCTTCTGACACCTTTTTTGTTTGTTTTTTCTCAACACAAATGAAAAGCAAAGTACTATGTAAGGAGCGTAAAGTCGAGTTTTACCAGAGAAATTACATATTTTCTATACAGTATAGCTAAATGACTACCTGAACATTTTATATATTCATTGTTCTTTGATTATGATAAAGACTCGATGAGATTTGTTAGCGTTAAGCTTACTAGCACTCGAATCTTGTCAGATCCTAAATGAACCAAACAAACAGCTGTGCAGCTGCTTAATTAAAGTGATTTCTGTGATTTTACAACAAATGGCCACAAGGGGAAAAGTGCAGTTTTAGACCAAGCCAGGTCGTAGTCGTAAGGCTGCGCTGACAAAGCTGTAGCCTCAACACAACTGGACTGTTTGTCTTTGAAGATGAACAAGATCTTTTCTTATAGCCTACATGTATTTATCAGCAGGTTGGAGCCAGATGATGACTTTTAGAGCAGATGGAGAATCCCTGAAGCTTCAGGGTTTTATGGTGAATTACATTATAAGTCCACTAACATGCCTTCTCCTGCCCTCTTACCACTGTGCAAGGAACAACCAGAGGATAACCTGACAAAGCTGGCAGATGTTCATCAGCTGGGGCCCCCCGACCTGCCCCCACCCACCCCACTGTCAGATTAGAAAGGGATAGAAACCGCTTCTGATCTGCTGCAGATGATGAGTCCCATATTCTTATCCAGTCTCGATACAGAGACCAGATTTAAGTGTATTAAGGGTCTGGTTTAAAACTAAATCAGCATTTATAAACCTGGAGATGTGTGTTTGCTAACAGTGATTACAGGCTGGTCAGAAGTAGAAGTACCGTGTGTGTTGAAATGTGTATATAAGAGTGTTTAACAGGTTAAAAACAAACGTTTATTTGATTATATGTATAGCTCTATTGAAAAGGTCTAGAGTAAAATAAAGATAAAAAAGAAATTCTATGAAGGTTCATTTCTAGTTGCCAGAGCTGATGTGAGGACCAAAGCAGTGGTCTCATTCACCCCTTTCATCCTGCAGAGGATGCCTTAAATATCTCACTGTTCCCTCCCTCCACTTCCTCCACCTCACGTGTGGTTTGACACAGGAACCCCGACATCCCAAAATAATCTATATACACTATATATATCATTTTCCTTTTATGTTGGTTTCATCTCACACTCCACAGCTTCATGTAGGTGCAGCTTTTTCCAGGAGACACATGAAACATACACAAGCTCTGTGTTCTGTGAACATTAGCCGTACGGAGGCTGGCACGGGACAATGCTGCTATAATCCTGTTCCTGTTTGAACGTGTAACTTATTTTAAAACAAACAGCGACGTGTCGGAGGGAGGGGGGGTAGAAAAGCACAGTATTTTTAAAGATTTGTATAGAGTTCTATGAAATTTTATAGAGGTTATCCGAACAAAAAAACTGTTCAACACTGATGCGTGGATTGCCAAAAACAGAAATACTATATAGATGAAGAAAAAAAATGTGGCTATTATTAGATTTATGGGTTATGTAAGAAGCAATATTTATTCTGAATGAATCTCCTTGGTTGTGTTTTATTTTACCATTTTGAAGTTACATATCATGATGCAATCACTTGTCAGTGTTTTAATGAAGTGTTGCCTAAAGTAGATACACTGTCTACTGCAGTAGTAAGATATATTTTGGCCAATCAGCCCAGGTATCTCCTGACGACCCCCACCTGCCTGACTAGACTTCTCTCATCTTCTGAATCCCCCGAGTCTAGAGTGTGTGTATAAAAATAAAAATTTTAAAAAAAGATGTAAATTTAAAAAATATATATATATATATCTGCAGGCCATCTCGGTAGGAAACTATATGAAACCTATATATATATGTATACATACATAAATCCACCAAAAAGATTAGTGGTGGCTGCTGCTTCCTCTCCGTGGATCAGCAGGCCACTGTCAGTTTTCTCTGTGGAAATGTAGAGCTGAGTAGATGTAGTAGGAATCTTTAAAGAGCATCACCGCGGCGTGGCGCTTCACCAGGCCATGTTTAGGACAGGCATGGCTCACTAACCCACTTCCACTCCCCTTCAAAACACTGCTCCCACCTTTATCATCGTCCAACATTTGAGTAACTGTTTCTTTTTTTCTTTCTTTCTTAATTAATTAATTTATTTTTTTTCATTAATAGATTTTATTCTTTGATTAAGTCTTCATAGAGACTAAGATGTTTTCGGTAATTTGTGCAAAGACTTGTGTTCATGTTTTCTATGTTGCTGTAATTTTGTGCTACTAAATCATCATAGAGTCAAACTAATTACTGAAATGAAAAGAGAGAATTTTCCTGTAACTACACTCTTCCTTTCCCCTGCCCCTCAAATCCTCAAGACTTCTTGTATGGCAACCAAAATTCACTGTAAGAAATAAATATAATATTGCACTAGTGTCGTATCCCTCTCGGTCCTTTACAGTGCCGCTGTGTTGCAGCTGTTTGTGTGGGTCAGTGTGTTAATGACAGACGAGGACGGCGACGTCATTGCACCTGAGTGATGCAGACAGATGGTTTGTACTATGCACAGATATAAACAACATCTGGAGCAACTCATTAAATTTCAAGATCAAAGAATCTTTCTTCATTATACTGTCCATCAGATAATGGTGCCGTGCATGTACTACTCAGAGGAGAAGAGACTGAGAGCAGCCATGTTTTATCTCTTCTCTCCAGTAGTTTGTATCATTGCTGCATTCACTATTACATCACTATTTTACTACATAATGAATAACTCTCTTTGAACGGTGGAAATTCCTTTGAACACAAACTGAGTGTAATTTTTCTCACTGCCAGAGGGGGGAGACAAAATCTCTTCACTGTTGCTTTATTGAGCTGATCAACACCTGAAACCCAACTCTTAATATCAGGTCAGCAGAGACCTTCATCAGTGATATTTGACAGTTTAAAATCATGGTTTTCAAATGATGAGAAGGCATTGACGTTCACACAGTACGCCAAGGGAGTCACCCTGGTGACCGTCCACCAAAGAACATCTGTGATGATATAAAAACATGTATGACCCATCGCTCCCCCTCCTCACATTAACAAACATTGGATACGTCAGTGAGGGCTGTATGTGTTATTCCTTAATATTTCAAAATAAATGACGGCAGCAGGATTTGAATTAATGCCTTAAATGATTTTTTCCTGTTGTTGTAGCGCCCTCATCTGTCCAGTTTCTCTAATGACCCATAACTGTGTTAAGTGACTGCTTCAGCCAATACTGTACAGTACCTTTCACTTAAAGGTTTGTGTTTGTGTTGAAATGTTTTGCCAAGATTTTAGCTTGTCTCTCAAGTTAAAAACAAACAACTGAATCATGACAAATCTGTTAATCAGCAGCAGGAAATAATGTAATTCATATAAATAATGAACTGAACAAACTCATAGTTCATAGTTTATTTATTGAAACTAAAAAAAAGAACAAGCAGGTAATGATGTGACTCAAGCAAACAGAGGTACAGATAAAAATAATGCATTTGAAAAGGTCACTTTTTATTATAAAACCCCAAAGATGAATTCAATGAAAGCCTTCTCACACACACACACGCGCACGCACACACACGCTCATACACACCTGTTTTAGCTACACTACTGCGAACCACAGACGAGCGGTCTGTTAGAAATAATAAATGTTTGGAGAAAACACCAAAGCCTCTTCCCTTACTGTAACAACAGCCTGATAGATTTTCTGCAAGTCGTCTCTGCTGTTGCCGAGTTACGCCTTTTCTTTTTTTTCCTTTTTTTTTTTTGAAGGGCGCTCTCGCTGGCAAACACCTTGAGGTCATGATGAGGCATGGCAGTCGTCAACACACCTTAACGCCATGACACAACCTCCCCTCAAGCGTCGACAGCAGCAAGACACAATACCCAAGTCTCGTCCACATCCAGAGAAAAACACAGTGACAGGGAACAAAAATACCAAATCTATCATTTCTCAAAGCATCATAACTCTTGATCTCTCTGTACAAGGTGTCAGCAATGAACCTGTGTAATGTATGACGATGATTAAAATAATACTATGAATATAGATTTTTTTTTTTTGTTTAGCTTGTACTTTTTTCAAAGTAGAGATGGAGTCTTTGATGTCAGCCTCATGACTCAGTGATCAATTCCTACATCAGCAAAGGACGGAGCCTCATTATTGATCAGATATAATCAATCCTTTCACTGATGCAAGTGTACGACATAATCCGCAAGTGCAGCTTCAATCTGTGCAACACAGCAAACTTTACACAGACAGACCAAGAAGCAAAGGGTGGGTTAATCAGCTTTTTGGTCCATAGTCAATGTACTGGACAGTATATAGCTATTAATATACATAATAATCCAAAGCGGAGTTTTTTTCCTCCTTTTAAGGTTGAGCTACTGAACAGTGAGCACCCTGAGCCCTGTGCAGAAGACTCATCTGGTCTTTGGTGAGACTCAACTTCTTCTTAGGCGTCGTCGATTCTTTAAATATGAAGAATCAATGATGCCTGATCAAAAACACTCATGAAGCAGTATCTGGGGGAAAAAACGGATACTTAAAGCATCAAAATGCGACGTGTGGCTGTGAGGCAGGAGGTAAATAGTTTGTGAAGTCATATCGGGGCCTGAAGGAGCCGACAGTCAACAGCCTGAGTCGCATCCTGAAGCTTTAACGGCTCCAAAGCTCAGAGGTTTGTTTTTTTTTTAAGCCCAGATAATGAGTTCTATATCTGTTCTCTGAGTCACTCTGAATTAACTCTTCCTCCCTGTCCACTGCTGCACAGACAGAAACCTTGTGATCTGAGAGTGGAATAGATGAGAGGAAGAGGAAGAGGAGGAGGAGGAGCGAGTCAAAGAGAAGCCATACAGGAGACCTGAGGACGTCTCACAGTGTTGAAGCACTAAGATGAGGTGAAGAGAGAAAAGAGAGAAAAGTGGAAAAAGGAGAGGGAGCTGGAAATCGTCTCCTTCCTCTTTTCTTTTTGCACAAGGACAGAGAGACGGGTCATGTTGGAGTGGGGCTGGCGATTGTGGGATGTGGGATGTGGGGTGGGTGGTGGTGGTTCATCATTGCCGAACCTCCACGTAGTTGGCCGGGAAAAGGCCGTAGGCGCCTCGGCACACTCCTCGCCACCAGCCCTCGTCAATCATCTCGATGTTGGTGATGATGTCGTCGGGGTCGAAGGAGATCTCGTCATCGCCAGCTGAAACAGGGGGGAAAAGACAGATTAGTGGCAAAAACAGCTGCAAGAACCTGAAATGATGAAACAATGAATCAGTGAGACCCTGAGCTGATAATCGGTTATCAGTCAAAGTAGTTTATCAGGTCATGTCAGAAATTATCTGTTTTCATAACTCTTGTTTTTTCTTTGTTTCCATGTTTATAAACTGATTACTAGATTTCTTTCTTTCTTTTTTACTTTTGGTGACAAAACAATATCTGAATGTGTGTCGGCATGAGTATCACCATTTATTAACTGTGATTTCAACAAACTAATCAATTCATCAAGAAAATGACAAAATTCTTGACTGATAAAGTATTTGGCACAAAAACATTTTTCCCTCTAAAGCCAATGAGATACTGGGACCCTGTCCCCTCTCAGGCATGATGGGATATATCGCTAGGGATGCCGCAGTGATGGGTTGTTGTCATTTGTTAAAAAAAAAAAAGACAGAGAAAGAGAGTTAGTTGGTAAATCAGAGGGATTCTAACCTGTTGCTGGAGAAAAGTTGATTGTGACGTTTACTGTATGTTCACATTGCAGATGTAGTGCAAGTGCCAATTCTAATCCTGATCGATTCACATTGACTTCACATGCTGTGGGTCTCACCTGCTTGGTAGTCATAGAGGGCCACAGCGGTCACCCCGAGGTCCTCACCGTACTCGTACTGCTGCCCGTCTGCAAAACGACAAAACACTGTTCATTCCAAGTAAAAAAATAAACCACAGAAGAAGCTTTTAATCCCGCAGGGAGCTGGAACGCTCACTTCTGAGTTTTTCCATCCTGTGTGCTTTTCATTTTATAACTGTCAATGATCTTCTCACGTGTCTGTGAATGTGCTTTAATGTCATATCGGACCAAAAATAAAACTGATGATTGCCTCCTTGTGGTTCGTGTTCTTCGAAACAGTGAGCATACGAAATGATTGATAGAAAACTTTTGTGATTTCAGTGAGTGATTTACAAAATGTCAAACACTTGCTAGTTTCCTAGCAGAAACACAGGTGCAAGGAAAAAAACACCGCAAATGATCTGGGGGCTTCACCTCCTGCTGCCGTCTCCTCGGGGGTCTGGTACAGCTCCTCCTGCTGGGTGTACTGGTTCTGTGGCTCCGCCTCATACAGCTGCTCGCCGTTCTCCTCGGTGGTGTCATGCGTTGGTTCCTCTGGAGCCTGACAAGACAATCGTTAAGTGTCAGTGATCAAATAACATTTGATCATCTGGAAACAGGTAAAATACCTCCTGAGTTTACAAGTTTAAGTTCTGTTAACTTACTTCTCTCACTGCTAATAAAGACATAATTGAAAGCATATTAACAGTTATTTTATCAACTTATCCCTCTGTCAAACCAAAAAGATAAGCATATAATATTCACCTTTTTTGACTTTGATGCACGGTTGCAGAAAAAACAACAACACAAAACCAAACATTACACATCATTTTGGCAGATAAATTCATTTTCACTGAGTTGTGTTGAGTCTCAGACTAAACAGACGTGTCCCTTTCCACCTGTGCATCTGTCACGTATGTCATGAATCAGGAATAACAAAAATAAAAGCTGGTGTCTTCATCATAGGTTAAAAAGTTAACCATCCACTGTGCCCTGAAAGTAAGAGCAGACTGATCTGAAACAAGAAGACTGACGTGTAAAAGTTGTCGGCACATTTACATAAGGAAGTGAACGACTGTAATCCGCTGTGCGGTCTAATCTTAGCCGCTGTGACCTGCTCCTTTTTGCATATCCAGCTTGTGTCTGACTGTGTGACCTTCACAAACACATTAACTGGTGAAAACCTCCACGACTCACGTGGTACGCTGCGGGGGCTACGGCAGCCGGCTCCACAGGTGGGGTTGGGCTGGGGCTGGCGGCGGGGACCGGAGACGGGGACTTGGGCGCCTCTTCGATCTTGCGGCGCGCCTCCTCCTGCTCCTGCTTTTCCTTGGCCTGTCGACGCGCCCGCTCCTCCTCCGCCCGCTTCCTGTCCTCCTCCTCCTTCTGCTTGGCGATGTTCTCGAAGCGGGCCTTGATGCTTCCTGTGCTGCCGGCTGCTCAGAGAAGAAAACGACACAACGGTGAGCTCATATATCCCCGAAGGTTTTGACTCAAACACACAAACGAAGATGACGGACGCTCACCGGCCTCCACGGGTTTGGTTTTCTGGTAAGAAGGGGTCGGCTTCTCTACGTCCTCAAACGTCCCTGCACTCTGTCCATCACAGAGACAAAAAACATAAGACTGAGTCTTCTACACACAGCTACACACACCAACTACAACCACTGTCTTCACCGAGCCAAGTTACAGGAAACAAACCTGAGTAACAGAATAAAATGTTATCACCATAATTTACCTCACAGACATTTGAGTTAAACTGATATATGCCATTTATTGCCAACAGCATGTTTTGTGAAGGCACAGGGAAATTTGAAGTTTCTCAATATCAGTTCATCTGTGAGACCTAAAGGATGCTTGTGCCAAATCTGAAAACGTTTCACCAACGTACGGCTGAGATATCGCCATTACAAGAATGGAACAACCACCAAAAGAAAAAAAAGAAGCGTTGCCCCTTACTTTGTCCATGCGGTCATTCTGGACGCCAAATTTCCCTCCAAACCCTTTCGAATAATCTGGAAATAAAGAGGAGAGATGTAAAGGTCAGTTTCTGTTTGACTCTGATGTTTCAGCCGCAGTCGGCTGCATCCGAGCTTCGTCTCCAGAGCAACAGAATTTGGGTTAAAACCCTCTCTGCTCTGCATGAGTTCAGATGAAGCCGGCTGCAGCTGGTTTCACAGGGGAACCGACAGGCTGACGAGCTCATGCAAACCTGTGGAGAGGAGGAAGGACAAAATAAAGGGTGCAGACAGTGACGGACGGGAGGAGGGGGTAACGTAACGTTAAGCAGGACAATCGGGTTCAAGCAGCGTCTCTGCTCTGAGGATCAGCCAGCCTCTCTGTGTGGGGCCGCAGCAGAAGGCCTCCATCCAACGCAGCATGGCTACATGACAGCATGCGCGAAATGAATGCGTAAGCAGACAAACAGCATGGCAGCAGCAGTGGTGACAGCAGGGCTGGTGACCGGGGGGGGTGGGGGGTGGGGGGTGCCGGGCCGAGGTGATATCTTCATATGACTGGATATGCGCATTACGCAGCACAGGAAGACTGTTAACTTTCTGAAACTGCGTCCAGCTGCTTTGTTTCCTTGATTTGTGTCGTTATGGTCGTCAAAACTATCACCTGGCCCAGAGTAAAGGCTGCAGGGAGCAAACACGTACATGTTTCGCATACATGTACAGCACTTGTGAGGAAAACGGAGATGAGATAAAAAATAAAAAGTGCTACAAACAGACCACACCTGAGCAGCACACACCTGACAAAGACTTTAACAGGTACATACGATCATCTTGCATAATATCACTGTGGAACAGAGTTTAACTTTTTTTTTGCAGACATATTCAGAAGCTAATTGGGGTTTGTCCCATTTAACTGAACTGTTAACATAATTTCTGGGGGGACTATTTAATTTCTAAATGCTACTTTCTTTTTAATATTTGCATCAGATATCCCAACACCTGGAGAAAAAGAAACACCCATTTTCTGTTGTCCAGATCTCCTCTGGAGTAACCAAAACAATAGGATACTACACGTATACGTATATGCATCAGACTGCACCACACATGCAGTACATGTTATTCTTCTGTCACCAGAGAACCAGGTGTGGATAAATCCAGCTGCACTTATTCCTCCTTTTGTTAGAAACTTTTTTAATAATCTTAATTGGCTGATTATTGTTCATTATGAACGCTCTTCACTTTCCCTGGATTTACTGACTGCTAAGGAAGCAGTAGAAAACACCAGCCTTATTTTAGGGCTGTCTGCTTCGGTTATGTAAATCAGTTGGTGCTGCAGAGGTGATTAACGAAGCGGAGGTGGGGGGGTGGGGGGCTGTGGGTCGTGGGGGTTATCTGACAGCAGAGGTGTGTCCATCACATAAAAGAAAACAGCTGTTACAGAGGAGGAGGAGGGCGGTGCCAGGGAAGGAGCGTGAAGCTAAGAGGAAGTTCATTTTTTGGGGGATTTATTTCTGGGAGAGGGTGGATGAGGGTCAGGGAGGGTGGGTGAGGGTGGATGCTGTGTTCAGGGTGAGTATCTGTGCCTCTCTGGGATTCGTGCTTGGCCAGGTTCTCCTTGTGCTCATAGCCCAGGGCACACTGGTCCTGCTTCTCCACCTCTACCCCATACTGCCCTCCAAACCCACGCTTATAGTCTGCAACACAACACAACACACACACACATATATATAGACAGACAGACAGACAGACACCAGCACCAACATTACAAACACCCATATATTAAAACACAGACAATGTGATACACCTGGAACATGCTCGGTGACATGAAGGAGACACATTATGGCATTACAGTGAAAACACACTAACTAAACATCATTTGTAAGAGCAGTGAGAGGCTTCATTCAGATGCAACTACATATCACACTGAGCTATGAACAACGGCAAAGCTCTTTCTGGAAACTAGAATCTAAACTTTGTATCAATTGAAAAGTAGATCCTGCTTCAAAGTAAGATCACCCATTGCTATTATCATTTAACGTGATGTTTGATATTATATCATATATATCTGAGTCTTTCTCAGTTCAGTTCTCAAATAACTATGAGGACTTTTTTTTGTTCCTTTAGACTTTGCAGGTGAACTGTAAAATTTTACGGCTTCATGTAGTAATTATGTTCTTGCATTTATACCAAACAAAAGTTTAGGACTGGCAAGGCTTAAGTGAACAGAAAGCGGCTTTTGACTTTTTTTTCTAGTAATTTCTATTTCTATCTTATTGACATTTTCCAAGAGTCTACTGGAGTGCTGCACTGAGGCCTTCCTGAATAATTCAACTTATTTATTGTTAAACAGTAAAATGTTAGTAAAATGAGCCTCCAATACATAGTTGTCAGTGTTTGAACCCTACTTTGCATCTTCACCTTTCAAAGATTTAACAAGCAGCTTGTTAAAGTGTGTTGGGGACGTTCATCTAATTTAGTTATTGGCAGGAAAAGATAACAAGTTTTAGAGATTCATTTGCTCTTATGTTATGCAACAACTGAGAGTCTCATTCATAAACATGGCAGAGGTGAAGAGAGCAGCTTTGCCCTCCGTCTGCTTCAAAGTCTCAATTTCAGTTTCTGGTCTTAAGCCGTGTTTTTCGCTGCCAGTTGCAGCTGAGTAAAGTGAACGGAGACAGAAGAGTCTGTGAAGTGGATCTGGGCTGTTTTACCTCTGCTGCACCAACAGGCCTCAGCTGTCAAGATTTAGAGTTTCGGAGAGTTTCAGATCAACACAGGCCAAGTTGTTTAAGCTTGTGAAAGAGGCTTTTTGCAGCTTTTAGAATAAATGAAGTCTTGTTCATTTAGAGAAGAAACACGGTTTTAGTTCAGACCACGGCTTTGTTCTTATTCTAATTTGCTCTACGTGAGAACACCAGCTACGACTCAGACAAATAAATCTGAGCTCTGGTTTCACTTCCTTCTTCTGAGCCTGTTTTTAACCACAGATTGAGGAAGTTGTCCGCCTTTAAATGACCACATCCAAAGCCGCAACTGAACCACATCAGAGCAGAAGGAAGAGCGTTTTTTGTTTTTTTACAGAGAACATATTGTGTGCTGGAAAGACCCAAGGTCTGGTGAAAACTGGAAAACACCCCCAGTTCAAAAGGTCTAAAGGTCAAACAGCGTTTTCTGATTTTGGGGGGGGGTTTTCTCCCACTTTTGCCAAATCCAGTTGGAAGAACAGCGAAAACGTCTTTTCCTTCAAGAAACTCAACAAGCGCCGACTCTTGCTCTTGTTTAATTGCTGTAATGGATGTAGTAAGAACTTCCCTTGTTGCTGCTACTGCTATATTGAATATCTTTGCTGCTAGTTAGCTCCGCCGTGGTAAGAGTCACGCAGTGTAGTGACGGGGCTTTGCACCAGTCGGCCCCTGATTGGCCAACGTGCTGTGTCAATCACAGAAGTCTGAGCGGCGACGCTGATTGGCTCGTCCTTCTGAGGGTTTCAGGCCAAACGCTCACAGAGGGGATGAGGCCAGACTCCCCCTCAGAAATGAAATGAAATGCATTTCCGGGAGAGGCTGGTTTACGAGGCTACTGGCTGGCCAGGTACAGTACAGCAATCAACAGAAAACCCAGAATCAGACCCGGTACCTTTCTGAGACTCGTGAAGCTGGAGTTTCTCCTGGTGGTCCCATCCCAGTGCTGATTTGTCCTGTCGGTCCGTCTGCACACCGAACTTCCCCCCGAAGCCCTTCACATAGTCTGCAAACACACACACAGTATTCATTTATACTTCTGTTAATGTGTCAGGGACCCCTGCAGATGTAAGATATTGTTATTCTAATTTAATTACGCACATATGATTTAGAAATACTCCAGTAAAGGAGCGGCCACAAGAAGCAATTCACACATGCTTTACATGAAAACTCTAAGACATTATTGAAATATACTAGATCATACTTTTGTTGAATTTTGCAACGGTGGAGACAACATGACTGAATGAGAAGAGGACATTAGTTCTGAAACCTATTTTTATGGCAGGTTTGTCTTTTTAAAGTGGCTAAAAAATACCTAGTCATTTTGGTTTGAGATAAAACTAATAAAACTCCAGCACATTACTAGTTTTATATCACAAGGAAACAAACTTTACTTTGAGGCAAATATTTACACAGGACAAATTGCTCACTGATTTACAACATTGCCTGTGGTGACCAAACATTTTACTGCCAAACAAAACCTCCTGCATGAAAATTAACATGTAGTTCAGTTGAACACAGTAATAAAGGTCTATGTTAGTTTCTCCAGGTAAGTGAAGTTGTTATCAGATTATGTGACACAGTTATCATAGCTCACAGGTTGCGCCACATATGCAAACAGCCCAGTGCAATCTGGGAAATTCTTGAGGTGAGCTAAGCCTTTGACAAAAGCTCTGTATCTATCTAGCCAGGTTGCTGCTGGCCAACCAGGAAGTAAAGTCAGTCAGTGCAGGTGTGTCAGACAAGAAGCTATAGATAGATCTGTTAAGCTGTGAGGAAACGCTGTGAGATGACATATCAGCTGCAGGGAAATACTGCACTGAAACAAACCACTGACTAATTAATCGCTTGTTTTCATCTGTGATGGAAATGTGCTGATCTAAATAAAGAGAGAAACTAAAACCTGAAATTACGTTTGTTTTGTTGACTTTAACATAAAATATGATCATGCACCCGAGAAATACTGTTATTACCAAAATACTGAACTTGTGAGGCTGACCAAATCCATCAGCTGAATAAGATTATTTACATGACGATATAATTAATATTTATGATAAGGATCCTTTAAAATTGATTATTAAACAAATCTGATTATGATCTGTACAGAGCAGGAAAATCTACACCTTAGTATAAACTTGGTCAGCCATTGCTCAGTTACTTATCCACCCATAATTTGAGTACTGATGCATCTGCTGATAAATGTTATCTGTTTTTTCTATTGTGTTTTTACAGCATTCCTTGTTTGCACTGACAGAGTGGTGAGTGAAACTTCTACATGAAATCAGGGAAGTGTAGAAGGAATTTAAGGTCTAAGGTTAAATGGTGAATAATGTTTGCCATTTCAAACAAAGTGGAAATATCTCTTTCTTACAACAGCAGTGGACTGTGCACAACTGTAACTGTAAAATGCAGATGGCCATGTTTATCCTCCTGTGCTGGTTTCCTCTTCAGAACAGGAAGTTAATCAAAAAATATTATCCTAAGTATTGTATCTGGTGATCTATCACAGTGACACTGGTTAAACCATGAAAAATGAGCATGTTACTGATTAAACTAAACATGCTGAGTAATTCATTACTTCATTATCTATTATTGCCTTATCAATTCAGTATTGTTATAAATGGGGCTGTGTCTGTGCGTCATGGTACTAACCTTTCTGCGACTCGTGCCTTTCTGTTTTGCCTTGGTACTCGAAGCCCACGGCACTCTTGTCCACTTTGTCGGTCTCGACACCAAACTTGCCGCCGAAGCCCTTGGTGTAATCTGCCGATGGGCAGAGGCAGTGGAGGGGGATGGAGGGGAGAGAAATCACAGAAAAAGGTGAAGCAGAGGTAACTCATGGCACACACCTCCACCAGTAAACTGAAGAATATTTAGAAATGTGTTTCAAACATACAGCGGGGGAAATGGGAAAAGTTTTGACCGTGTTAACACTTTTCTCAGTAAATATATTTCTAATTGTGCTACTGACATGCAATTTTCACCAGATGTCAGTAATAACCCCGGTAATCCACACATGCAATGTAATCCATAAATTATTAAATAAAATGACACAATACAGGGAATAAGTATTGAATACAAGAAGAAAAGGAGGAGGTTAACAGAAAGGAACAGAAATTCAAGAACCCAGCTGTCAGTATATCCTGTCTCCTATCAGTGCTAATTAATATCAGCTGGTTGAGTCCTAATTCACGCCTATAAAAAGGTTTCTCATTACTAAGGTGTCACACAAGAAGCACCTCATGATGGATGACAGCAAAGAGCTCTGTCAAGATCGTCATTCTAGCACTGGTTACAGACGTGTTTCTAAACTTCTCAATGAACTATTTGGGCTGGAGGTGAAAAGAACGTCATCTAACCATAAACCGTCTAGACCAGGTGATCCTGCAAGATTTCTGACAGAGTCAAAAGAAAACTCAGAAGAGTTGTCCAAGAGCCAAGGATCAGTCACAGAGAGCTTTAGATTACAGCTGTTAAAAAAACAACTTAAAAAGTTGAGTAATGCACTCAACCACCATGGCCTCTATGCACGCTCACTGCACAAGACTGTTGACACGTTCAATACTCATTTTCCCTGCTGTACATGTCTGAAAATAAATACATACGTATAAGCAACTAAGCCTCCTGAGAGTAGAGCTGTACAGTATATCTGCTATTTAAAGATGAAAAAGAATAAATATGCTTGAGGAAATCAACACCTTCACGGCTAAATATTATCATAAAACTTAACATATCCCACTTCCCCTGAAAACCAGCAGGTCTCTGACAGTAGTAAGAAAGGAGGACGACCCAAAATTTGATACTGGAGACAGGCCCGCATGTACTCCAAGTCCTCTGAGGCAGATGTATTGTTGTTTGTTATACGGTACAGGAACATGTTATTTGATGCTGAGGAAAACAAACTCCACATCACACACGCAACTGAGGGCTAATGTAATAAATAAAGTGCCACTGTTTACAAGCTTAGAAAAGCAAGCAAAGGCTGAGGAATGAGGGAAGAGGAAGAAAACGCAAAATAACATGATCTGTCAGGACCTGTGCAGAGCTGCGTTTCAATGACTCTGGCCCAGATATTTGTGTGTCTAAGTGTGTGTGTTAGTGTGTATCCGTGCGCCACATTTTCTCCAGGTTAATGCTGCTTGGCAGGAAATCCAGACAAACCTTTCTGGGACTCGTGTTTCTCAGTTTTGCCCTGGTAATCGAAGCCCAACGCGCTCTGGTCGACACGATCTGCCTGCACTCCGTATCGCCCCCCAAACCCAGTGGCGTAGTCTACACAGCAAAGCAGGGGGAAGGGGCAAGGGTCAAAGGTCAGGGTGAAGCAGCATGGTAGCAGTGGTCATGGAGCAGCCAAATTCCAAACACCTCATCAATACTGACTGAAGCCAGAGCTAAGATCAAAACACGGTGGCACCGACATCACACAGTCACAGCATGTATTTTAATCAGGAAACACACTGTGATTGTGTGTCGTCCTGCACTGGTGTTAAAATAGTGACAACACGGAGGAAGCATTGGAATCTGGCAAATGTTCTGCACCTGGATGCAGGGTCTTCTGCAGAGAATGAATGAAACACAAAGGTGGTGACAGTGTGGCATCATGGGAATGTAGCATCAAAATACTAAAAGCTAAGAAGCCAGAGCGGACACCCTGTTGGTCACTGTTATCATATGCATACTAGTGCAGTCTTTGAGTTTAATGAACAGTTTAATATTGATCGATCATTATATAATCTGGAGGTTTTTCCAATTTTGCATCTGATAGTGAGAACTACTCCATATACATCCTCCCCAAAACATATACACAGGTCTACACTGTTAGACCAATACAGTATAAAATCAAATACCTTGCTTCATTTCAAATCCAATGTGCTCAGAGCTCAAAAACTGCACTGACATAACACTCACCAACTGAGCGGGCTAGAAAAACACGTGTCTGACACATTAACACCTTTCCAAACATGGGCTGTCGGTACAGTACGAGTAGCTTCTGTGTGTTACAGCTGGAGCTCAGCCAAATGCTCATCAAATTGTTAGCGGCTGGAAAATGTGTCTCCTGTAGCCAACGTGCAAAGTGTTTGCTGTAAACAGAACCTTACAGGCTGGTTAAACAAGTTAGGTGGTTCATTATGATTGTATTTATATACAATGTGTCTGTGGTGACATGGGGTTCAACCCATATTATAATCAATTAGAAACCTGTACCTCTTGTTTTACAAGCGGCACGAATTCAGCATGCTGCTTGACGGGAAAGGCTTTTTAATTCTAATTCTGTGCACATGTGCACAAAGACAACGGGTTGCAACATCACCTTTCTGCGAAGCGTGTTTCTCCGTCTTCCCAGCGTATTCGAACCCAACAGCAGACTGGAACAAGAAAGGAAGAAAACACATTCTTTAAACTGTGATGTGCATGTTTTACCATGCAAGTTTTATATCAGTTTGATATACCCATTGTCACTGGGGATTAAAACAGGACAGTTTCCATGTTTGAGCCACTGTGGAAGTAAGTTATGCTTTTAAAGTTTTTAAACTGGTTTCACTTGTCACCAAGTGTAAAACACTGAGGAATTGAAAGTGCAAGAACTCTATCTCTATCAAAATGCAGATCTACAGCAGCGACTGTATAACAAAGGCATGCTGGAACAGTAGATCACCTCTACATAGTATAAAGGTAGATGTTTATATTAAAGCTCTATACAGTATAAGGGTAAATGTCCATGTGTAGTGTGATTATAAATCAGGTTAGGTTCTAAATGCACACATCTTATATTCAGAAACTGAGCCTTAAAACCAGTTGTCAGGACTTCTGTGACTTTGTGATGTCACAATAAGCAGATACTGTGTCCTGCCGACCTGGACCCACAATACAATACTTGCAGAGTTTGGTTTCTCTGAGTGTTTTACCTGAAATTTGCATGAATCAGTCAGTCGGCCAATCAAAAGAGAGCTCAGAGCCTACTCTCTTCTGATTGGCTGATACCAACCCGTTGTTGCAGTTGAATTCCAGAAAGAATTTGAGAGTAAAAGTAAATAGTAAAAGTAGTAAAACTACACTAAGATAGTTTTGATAACTTCTAATGGAACAACATTTCAGATAAAACACAAAGAGGAAACATGGAGCTTTAACAGAGAGACCAACATTTGTATACATCAATAAGATGTGTGTAATAAAGGAGACTCTGTCTGTGGACTGTGGACAGCCAAAGGAAGTACCTGGTCAACACGGTCAGCTTGGACTCCAAACTTGCCTCCAAAGCCCTTAGATGTGTCCGTCTGGGAGCAGTGCTTAGACAACTTGCTCTGGTAGTCGTGGCCCACAGCAGACTGGCAAGGAGACAGAAAAAATAAAACAGTTTTTAACATGTTTTGTTGAGATGGTAAAAAAAGAGGGAGACATGGGTGCGGATGACAGGAATCAAAAAAAAAGAGCAGTGCCGATGGAAACACAGCCAGCGGTTTGAAGTGTTGACATCTGACTCATCACTGATGCTCACACTGTGGTGTAAACAGTGCTCGGTCATCACATTCATGCTGCAGTGCACACACAGTCCAGAGAGAGGAAGGTGTGGATGGGCAGAGCTGCTCGCCAGGAAAAGATTATCAAGTGTGAAATGGCCACAGCACAGCTTCCGCGCACACAGACACACAAACACATAAACACACAAGAAACTCAAAGAAGGCAATTCAGATTTGTGAAAATGTTGGCTTTCAACAATTTCAGTGACAGCTCTCTTGAAAACCAGGATGTGGAGAGCTGGTTTATATTTAGATTCAGCTGCAAAACAAAACAAACAAAAAATCCCACAACCAGCATCACCTGATTTGGTTATCTATGGTGCACGTACATTAGCAAGATGACGCAGGAATATTTCTTCAACAGTCACTGCACAGTTTATTCTGTGGCTTGTGTTGTGACCAGCTACAAACTTCATTGATTCACTGAAACCACACAGATGAATGTTGTACTTCAGTGAACAGACTCTGACTAACATAAAAAAGAAGAGGCCTGCTGGACACAGATATCAGAGCAGGATTAAGAAGCTTAGACCGGCTGAGAAATTGGTCTTCGACATTTTTATATGATATTTTTCAGTGAATCTGGAACTGGATGTACAGACAGTACCTGCACAATACAAAGATGTCCTCAAATGGTTATGACTGTTTTGATGCATCACCCAAAATTCAATTAATCCAAAACATTTTAATATTAAATTCGTGTCAAGGTTTGTTCTTTTTCAGGACAATCTCATCTAAATGGCCAATTTGTGGCAGATGGAATGAACTTGTACTGGAGATTGTTTAGTCGAATTTAATATTGCTTTTGCTTTATCAGGACTCACATTTATATTTTATTTGACTTGTATGGATGTACTGTATAATATTAATATACTGAGCAACAACAACAATTGTCACAGCTGAATCTAGTTAATGTGTCCCTGACCTTGTCCATGCGGTCCTGCTGGAGTCCAAACTTCCCCCCATATCCATGTGAGGCCTTGGGCATCAGATCCAGCTCCTTCTGCTTCAGGCTGGTGTGCTCCGTCGACACCGTCTCACGCAGCCGATGGATGCTACATCAAAGGAGGAGGGAGTGAATAGAGACATTCATTTTTCCGTTTTATGATGCATTCCTTGGACAGTGGAAAATGTGGTATGCCCTCTCACTCTATGTGCTCCTGGTGTCCTGAACCGGCCACGGTCTTGGCCCCCCAGCGCTGCTCCTTCTCCGATACGTCATTCTAGGAATCCAGGAAAACAAACATAAGTTTTAATGTCAAGGGCAGGACACAGTGATGAGGAAAGCAGAGGGTGGATGGAGCTGGAATTTATATTAAAGGGATAGTTCGGGTCTTTTCATCCCCATCACCAGTTACCTGCTGTGACAGTGACTTTCCCTGGACTGCGTCCCGTGAGCGGAGTTTCGGCCTGGTTTTGGTGCTGACGAATGTAGTCCGGCTAGTTGGCTGGGATCACGAAAATAAAGCGTTTTGCCTCTCAAAACAATATGCATTCAAAAGAGTGATACATTTGCATCACAAAACCACGAAAAAGTCTGACCTCGCAATCGCTGGGTGCTATTTTCTCTCCCTCCGTATCACTGCGCGCTGCCGCCTGTAGACGGCTGTACGCGTTTCCACCAGCTGTTTCACGGAGTTTACTGCTCGGATAGTTCAGATAAACATATCTGACTATGACACAAGTGATGAAGCCATCCCTTGTTTTAGCACAGAGCCAAGAGGAGACCATTATGAACCTGATGTGATGCTGAACTTCGTCAGATGGAGTTAAAATGGGCAGACAGACAGAGAGAGAGAGGAGGGACAGGGAAGTGTTAGGCTGGAGTTAGACCCACAGCTGTAGCTGAGAGAGACAGGGTGACTGGGTGATGATCAGTAATGCAGCGCAGTCCGTGATGGAAGTCAGCCCGACAAATGTACACAGACTATCAGACAATCAGGACGATTATTTTTTCTTGCCGTCATAAAATAGCGAGCCTCCACACCAGCCACGTCCACTGTGCTCTGGCTCAGTTGACCAGTGTTCAGATGGCGGTTATAGATCTTCACATGTTGAACTCTTTTGAACAAAGTGCAGCCAAACACCAGGCTAAAGAGAGAGCAAGGCTCCTCTGACAGCGGCAGGTGAGCTCCGTCAGCTGGCTGGAGAGGAGCGCCGTTCTTTTTTCCAGCAGCACTGTCTGGTGCAGGTGATGCACGCTGTCTGTCTGTGTATGTTTGTCGGTCTGATCTTCCACCATGGACTGCGCTGCAACGATCACCGACCTCTTTTATATAGGCCTGCCTAAGAGTCTATGGCTCTAACAGCATCTGAAGAGGTTCAGCATCACATCAGGTTCATAATGGTCTCCATTTGGCTCTGTGCTAAAACAAGAGATGGCTTCATCACTTGTGTCATAGTCAGATATGTTTATGTGGACTATCCGAGCAGTAAAGAAAATAGCGCCCAAGCGATTGCGAGATCAGACTTTTTTGACGGTTTTGTGATGCAAATGTATCACTCTTTTGAACGCATATTGTTTTGAGAAGAAAAACGCTTTACTTTCGTGACCCCAGTCAACTAGCCGGACTACATTCGTCAGCACCGAAACCAGGCCGGAACTCCGCTCACGTGACGCAGTCCGGGGAAAGTCACTGTCACAGCAGGTAACTGGTGATGGGGATACCATAGAGATTCACATAAAAAGACCCGAACTATCCCTTTAAGTGAGGAAAATATATAATTCAAATAAAGAAGGAGGAGGGGAAAGCAGCAGGTACCTCAAAGTCAGGGTCGGTCTCCCAGTCGTCACCTCCTTCGTCTACAGCCACGTTCACTGACTGTCCTGCTGCTGCTTTCCACATCTTTAGTGAGCCTCTGTCACGCACACTGAAACACAAGGGATAATATTTTACTAAAATGTATTTCACAACTAGAAAGTCAAAACTTACAGCAGTTCAAATGTTTTTCCAAGCAGGATCAGCAAGTCAAATGTAGAGATTTATCATGTTTTGTAAGGGATTAATTGCAAATCAATAAGATTTTTCCATAATTCTCTAGCTCCAGCAAGTTGGACAGCACAATAAAAAAGAAACATTTCGTGATAACTTTGGCATTACAGCATTACTAACATGGACATTTCCACAGTTTCCTGCTTCTTATATCAATTCAATAATCAGAAGCACATGTGAAATTAATTGTTACTTGTCACATTGTTTGCATGCCACTAAAAGTAGAAAGTTTCCAGTTACTGTAATCATCCCATCTGTCCAAATTGCCCCTGATAAGATCCAATCATGAAGCAAATGCAATAAAAAAGACAGTAAACCAAATACATAATCATTATTATTTGTGTTAATATAAGTCTTAAATAGTTATATTTCCGACAGCAAACTTACAAAGTGTTTGGCAAAACAAGTCACTCTGCTCTTTGAGCCGAGGAGAAAACATTTAGTATCCTCAGTTTTTATCCAATTCATTAAATCGAGGACTGTTAGAGGATCTTCATAAGTGACTCTGTGTTTTGGCTGTTATAGTGACTTTCACCGGTAAAACAGTCCATCAAAGTTTGTGACTTGAAGCTGTAATTTACGATTTCAAAAGCCTGCCTGGAACGCAGCATTAGCGAAAACGACCGGACCACTTACTTCTGCTTTAAGTTTAACCAAAGCTAACAAGGTTTCAGAAGTCTCCATTCATTAAAGGAAACAGAAATCAGAAAAAACTTGAGTTTTGGTTCTCAGCCAGTCACTTTCTTACGTTTTAATATTTTTTCATGAAATCTGGTTTAGATTCCCAATCCGTGGTCAGACCTGCTGCTGAAGCTCACAGAGGCTGCAGCCGAGGAGCTGAGCTCATCGGCCGGGCAGCTTCTCTGTCCTCCTCCCTAACCAACCAACTTGCCGAAGCTTCTTTCTTTTCCTTTTTTCAATGTTATCCTCCATAATGTCCGAGTCACGGGTAAGAAAAACCTTTTTGAACACATGAACGACAACATAGTATTTATACATAAGAGCTGCTGCTCTGATTTTAGATTCTTTGCAGGCTGAAAACATTGATCTTTTTTCACATAACTTCTTTTACATTATCCTCAAGGTTATTGTGTAAGTTTTTGCCTAATACTGTCAAAAAAAAGCTGCCTACCTAGCCTTTAAATCAAGAGAGGATCTTCCTAAGTGACTCTGTGTTTTGGGTAGAGAAGTCCATCTTTGTGATACCATCACTCTGCTGCATCAGGAAGGAAACACAGAAAAAACAAGCCTTTGGAGCCACCCTTCTTGATCTGTGTTACTCAGACCTGCTGCTGAAGCTTTATGTCAGCTGACGCTGGACTTTTGAGTGCAAAGAACAAAGACTGATTTTATCCAACATTTCATACATTCATACATTTAGTGCTGCAACTCCCATGCTCTTTCAGATTTTAAGATGTTCACAATCTGATAAGGCATCTGGACTGGAAGTGGCCACAGTCCCACCTTCAGGTTGCTTGTTTGATATGACCATTGACTCATAACCCAGAGATGCAGCTCATGATGATATAATGAGAAAAAAAAAAATCAATGTAGACCTGACGGGAGCTCGTTTAAACAACATTATTCATTTGAGTCTTTTGTCATTATTTCCATTTCTTATTTATCTATTTATTTATTCATTTATATCTTACTGCAGTGCTACCCTGAGGCCCTTTTGAATGATAAAAGTTACCTATTGTTAAGAGTAGAATACATATTTTTCACAAGTGTTTGAACCATATTTGGGGGCTCATTGCATACAATGACTCTTTATGATCAGTATCAGTCCCAAAACCCCCATATCAGTATGCCCCTTATTAAATAGTTTTAATAAATTTTTCACTGGAATAATGAGTTAGTCTGTCAAACATCATCTAAATTTACACAGAAGTATTGCTTGTAAAAGATACCTTTTCATAAGAATGATCAATAAATCAGTATTTGAGACCAACCTGGACAAATGTGACTTGCCTTTGAAGCTGAATCACACTGAGCTGCGCTGAAACTGAGATGCTGAGGAGCTAAACGACCATGAGTGTGTTCCTGTGTGTGGCTCTGGATGATCTCCAGTGATCTGACGTCTGACTGGGACAAAAGCTCTCTGTGCTAATCCTCAATCCTGACTCGGCACAATGTGGGCAATCAGCATCTGTGTTCAATCACAGGCCGCAGGAGACGTGGCTCCATTCACCTCAAGGAAAAAAGAGCCCAGGAAGCTCCTCAGACCAGGAAGCAGCAGCAGCAGCAGCCCCCCCTCCCTGGCATGTCCCAACTTAGGCTATGTGTTGGTTACATGACAGCAGCTTCCACAACACAACCACACCCAACTGTGGCTCACATCCAAACCCTGGAAGACTTCACCTATGTGCCCAGGCCTGGGGAAGAGAGGTCCCCTCAGATGTGACTGAGGTGTGAACCTAAAGATATGTATACGATGAAGTCTGGGTAACAAGGAGCAGCTGGCAGGCTTCACTAATCCCGATGCATTCGCGTTATTTCCGTGAGGAGTCACAAGTTAGCTAGTGGCTAACAAACGTTCATGTCGGGTAATGTGTTTCAATCCAAGTAGGTCAGGCCGCATATGCGAGGAGGACCATCGTCTTCAAACATGTTAATGTGTTTCCCACATGAAAACACAGTCAATCTGACCTGACGTCCCTGTGGTGTTTTCTGCAGACCCCTGACTCAACTGTCCTCCTGTCGTGTTTTAGGGTTTCATTATCGGACAGGCTGCTATGGAGACAGGACGGATGGACACGCCACGGCGCTTACTTCCACACCAGGAGACCAAATGCTCTGTGGACGAGCTATGGTTCAAAAAAGAAAAACGAAAAAAATGGGGTTTTAATTGGCCTTAAGACGAGAGTCGCGGTGGCTGTGGTATTTCCTGTTCCAGTTTTCCAGTTAGCTAGCGAGCTAAAGCTACAAGCCATCTGGACTAACCGAGACGGAGCGACAGACCCGGTGAGGGCGGTTCACTCCTCTCCGCCGCTCAGGTGTTAAATACTCACCGCGTACGACACAGGTAGTCCCGGACACAGCCTAAACTGAGTCTTTACAGTCACCCCGGTGGATGCGGTCCGCTCCTGGTCCAGGCTTTGATGGAGAACCAGTGACGTTACTGGGATCTGCTGGCCCTGACTCGCTCGCTCTCTCCGCTGCTCTTCCGGCTCTCCCAGTATCCCGTTCACCGCCAAGGGTGACGTAGCAGGTGGGCGGGGTCGGACACATTTTTTTGGTAAATTGACGGGAAACTCCCATTTTGTTCGGTTAAATTGGTACAAATTCTCAGATGAAGGTATTTATTTGCGTTATGTTATGTTATGTTATATTTCCAGTGGTGTAATGTCAATAATGGGAAATACTAGCCTACATCTAGTTTACAACATGGAAACCCTGCTTTCATTGTTTTATGGTTGACCTCTAATTGCACATCAATTGAATAGGCCTATTAGATTAGATTAGAAAACCTTTATTGTCCCGCCAAGGCAGGAAATTCATCTTTGGTCTCACTTAGACAGACAGACAGGAGACAAACACTTGCCAGCAAGACTTACATTTCACATTACAGATGATAAGGGTAAAAGTAGAATAAAAAAAATAAAAAATAATCCCCTTCTTTACTGTGTCTTGTTTATTATGTGGATGGCATTGGGGATAAAGGAGCCCTTATAGATCATTTTCTTTGTCAGAGGAACTCTATAGCGTCGCCCTGAGGGAAGTAGTTCAAATTCACTGTAGGGGGTGAGTCTCATCTCTGATTATTGCTAGGGCTTTCCTTTGTACCGCAGTGTTATAGAGGCAGTCCAGAGATGTTTGTTGACGGCCAACTATCTTCCCAGCCCTGTTTATGATTCTATTAAGTTTGTTTTTGTTTGCTAGGGTCAACCAGACAGTGATATTAAAAATGATAATGCTTTCAACCAGGCTGACATACCCTTTCTAGAATATCCACCCTGACCCCGAACCTCCTCAATTTTCTACTTAGAAACATTCTCTGACTTACCTTTTTATGGATGGAGTCAGTAGGCTGTTATCAGTGAAACTCAATTTATCATCTAATACTTAAAACATTTAACAATTTCCAGTCTGGTCACAGAGTATCAGAGGGAGCGGGTCTGCATAATTTAAAATCAGCTCCTTTGTTTTGCCTATGTTAATAATTAGCAATGAGCTGGACACACACCACTGATAAAACTTAGAGACCTGTGCAAAATAGTCTGAAACATCATCATTTTTGTGAAAAAGTCCCACTAAAGCCATATCATCGGCATATTTGCTGTTGTGCAGGCCCAGTGTCATTTCGTTGGTATACAAAAAAGAGTAAAGGGGACAAAACGCAGCCCTGCGGGCCACCAGTGTTCAAAACAATCTCTAGCACCCCTAATATGTGAAGAAAGCTGCACATTACAGTGTAAAAATGTGTGTCTGAGCTCAAAGCCTCCAGTGTTGTTGCAGACAGGTTTACATTGGAACAAATAAGGTAGGATTGAGGTTACTGCAGTGACAGCAGCCTACTTCAGGTTTAACTAACTAAGGTTCAGTGTTGTCAGTCTTATTAGGCTACAGTGATTCATCTGTCACCTGTTATCTGTTATTGTAAGTAGGCTAAATCACCATGGTAACTAGTGTTCCTACAGGATGCGACAGGGACAAAACAGTTGGAGTGATAGCTGGCAGTATGTTTATAAATCAGTGGGGTTATTTTGCTGCATGTGTCCACTGTTTTAAAACAGAGCTACATAGGCTAGAGAGTTTATCATGTTAAAGCCTCACTGAATGAAGATTTTTCAACCTAACAGTGATGATGACTATTTTCATCATAGCACAAGAGAAACTAAATCTCTCTTTCTAGGCTATCTGCAGCAGAAACTGTTTGACTTTAACTTCAGCTTTTATTTCACCTGTCACAATATCTTAAAGGTTTGTTCATCATCAGAGAGAGCCCAAATACTCAGAAACGTAGTAACAATTTACACATTCATTAACTCTGTTTGACTTTGACAGGAATTGTATTTTGATACAACTGTGGTCATGCCATGCTGTTTGTTTCATATGACCCAAACACAGCCAAATAAAGTAAACAGCTAACTTCATGAAGCACCTCTGTGTGGATCCAGTTGCCACATTTCTGGCTCGTAGGCTATAGCATATCTCAGCATCAAAATTTGTTACCCATCAATTATGTTTATATACAACTAATTTGCAATACATTTTTCATTAGTTCACAACCTAAGGATTTCAGAATGGTAGCCTACAGGATGTAGATTGGAAGTGTTTGCTTCATATCACAATATAGACCAAAAGTCAGAATTTCACAAAATGTCCCACATTAGGCGAATTCACCCTACGTTTATTTGTATTAGAGAAAATTTTCAAAATATGAGATATGGGATAATCCATAATGGAGAATGTCTTATCTCTCAATAGTTCCCCATTTGGGAGACTTGATGACATGCAGAACAATCACAGGAATATACCGTAGTTATAATCTATGTCAAATTAAACAGCAGAAACTGACCCACAACGTCTAAAAACCATGTTTATTCACTTGGATGAAAATGGAATCAGCTGAAATCACCTGCAGGTGTCAGTATTTTCTCTCTTAACCCTTGCGTTGTTTCTTACCTCCAGTGGCTTTATGTGCATGCAGCCAGCCACTGTGGTGTATGTTTTTTTTCTCCTTCTGAAATTAGGGGGAAAAATGGAAGTTGTGATGTTTAATTTAAAAGAAACCCCTTTGTCCTGGTTAGTGATGGCATTGATGTCATTTATTTGAATGACCTTGAAAATGAGAGGATTGAGCATTGTCATTGTTCCCAAAGGCAATTCAGCCTTTAGTGTGTGTATATAAAGTAAAACAAAAGTTAAACAAGTATGCTGAGTGTATGTGTTTGTTCAGTTACTGGAATAAGTCAAGAGTACAACAGCATATCATTACTGAAAAATATATTTATGGTTAAGTGTTACTTTCTATACTTAGTAGTAGGAGACTTTCTCTCTTATTACTCTAAGTGCTGAAATGAGTTCATCGATTTCTAGAGATGATGTTGGCAGCCCCGATGAGCAGTGGCATCGGTTGTGGTTGTATTCAAAGTCCATCTCTCATAAAAGCAAGTGGAGTGAATACATGTGCTGGTAGTATGCTAAGTGAATGCAGATACAGGTCTTGACATGCATCACTTAGGGATGGAGCTTTGGCTTCCTCCCCTTTTGATTGTGAGCTCTAATGGTGAATGTGTACATGTGTTTTTAAAAACAAAACATTTTATTGGTGTATAAAAGTTACATGAGCAACAAATTACAATCACTTTCTGTAAGAGTCATGTGATGATCAATAACAAGGGAAAATGTATACATATATTTTACATATGCACGCACACACACAGACACACACACACACACACACACACACACACACACACACACACACACACACACACACACACACACACACACACACACACACACACACACACACACACACACACACACACACACACACACACACAATGGATGGTCTTTCTGGATTGTCTTTTGGGGACCTGAGAACATGTTCCTCTTCCAGTCAATGTCCTGCAACAGAAACAAAGAATTAATAGGAGCATACATATTTAGTTTTAATAGTTAAATATTTTCTCTGTCTTATGTAGCTACATTCTTTAACTTTAGTTATTTTCTATTTTAGTTGAATAGGACAGTGAAGAAATACAGGAAAACAGGAAGAGAGATTGAGGAAATGACATGCAGCAAAGGCCTTCACGGTCAGTTGTCAATCCGGCGATCAACTGACTCTGGGGAAGTCTATGCCAAGATAGGATCTAATCCAAGCACATGCCATATCTACATTCATGTGAGTTTATTTGCTCTCATTTTCTGAATCTGATCTGGAGGAATTAAATACTGGACAAGTTTCTCACTTGAGGGTGAAACTGAGTTCTTCTTCCCTGTTGGTAATTTGTCCGTATACCTCTATGTACATTTTACTCTCACAGAGAGGTGGCAAGGCTCCAAAAATAATTTTTAAACAACCTGTTAATGTACAGTGAGGGTTTCAGCTGCTCCTACTCCATGATACCGGCATTGATCAGGTAAACTTCAGTGATAGGCAGCGAGTTTGTCTGGTCGGTGTTGGGACCACCAGTCTGCTGGATGAACTGCTGCAGGTTACATTGCCTCAGATCTTTATTCAGCTCCTCAATCAGGTGCCGTCTGTCCTAGAGGATGGAGAAATATTATCACCAATAAATACCGACAGTGTATCAAAGTCTGATTTATCTCATCCTTGTGGGTCTTAGAGTTCCATTTCTTTCTGTCAGATTTTAAAACTAGGCAAAAACTTGGATCCCAGAAAACGGGCCCCTGATGGCCTCTCATTATTGGCACATTCTGTACTGTAATGACAACCATAAACCCCCTTAAAACATCCCACAGCTGTTGGTCCATACAGTCTATTGGTCCACCCCAGAGTGAGGCCCCAACCTCTGTCCATGAGTTGTTTAAGATACATCTATAGACGAATTTGGCAAAATAACCAAAAGTCGAGCAGCCGCCATTACTGCAGTGACAGCTCCCTGTCAGGCAGCCATGGACTCTGTGCATGAAGCGGGTTAGGGGTAGGGTTAGGGATAGGGTTAGGTTATCCCTTCAATATGATGTGATAGTCGTCTAAAAGCTGTAAAATTTGCCTGATGCATCCGGAGCTCAGGTAATAGTTTGACCCTCAATCAGAAACCTGTTTTTCTGTTCATCAGGCAATCAATAAAATATTCTTGAATAACTAAAACAAAACATCAACACGTGTTTTTTTAGTCACATAGCCTGTCCGTACTGATTAAATGTCATGCTGCTAGCTTGTTAACGTCAACTACACAGTGTTTAATGATGATACAGTCACTTATCTCCCAAACTTTCCTGCTTATTGCTCAAACAAATTATTAATTTCTGAAATGTAATTTCAGTATTCATTTAAGATAAATTCATCAGTTATACCAGAGGCCAAATCGCTCGCCACAATCGTCTATAGGCAAAAATGTCAAAAGAGTGAGGTGAGACCTGCATGTTAGGGGGTGAGGTGGGGTGACAAAGCCAATGTGATAGCTTCAATTACCTTACTTACTGTGCAAGTACTCTTCACCTCCCTGAGCTGAGTCCACAGATTACAGTAATTCTATTGAAAGGAATGGACTAAAGTGAAATACTGTTGTGTCATCAAAAAGAATACTGAATGATGGATGGTGCTATACCTGTAATATTCCCTCTGTAGCTTGGAGCTCTCTCTCTGTCTCCAACATTGCTGCACTCAGTTCTTCTCCCTGCTGCAGGCGGTGGTGGAGCTCCTGCCTCAGGGGCCTCAGGGCCTCCTCCTGCTGCTGAATTACTGCAGCAGTTCGTCTCTGAGATATGACCTGTATGTCCTGGTCCAGATGTGTAGAACGTGCCTGGAGCTCCGTCATCTGATTGTTGTGATCATCCACTGACGAGTGTATCTGGTGCAGACGTCTGTCCATATCTGTTGAAAGCAGTGTTAAGACTACATGTGTACGATGTTTCAGATGATGAAGACAATGACCACAGAACTGAACACCTACCTTGTTCTCTGTCCATCTCTTCCTTTAACTGTTCCTCCCAATATGCTCTGTGCATCAGCTCTGCCTCGTTCTGCCTCAGCTGCTGCTCCAGTTCCTCCAGTTCCTCTGCTAAGCTCGGAGTCAGACTAACCATTGCAAATGACGTCTCCTGGTCCCATACCTCAGTTTCCCTTTCAAGGGCTTGAAGCTGGATCTCCAGGTCCTGCAACTTCCTCTGTTGCTGCAGAACCTGCCTAAACACCTCTTCTTTGAAGGTGTAAGAGGTGTAAATGGCCTTGACAGAGTTGGAGGCATCTAGGTAAGAGACAGGAGATGCTCGTGGTTCTGGGGAGGCTCTTGGTGATGGAGACCAAGCCCTCTTTGGTTTAGTTCTCCTGGGAAGTGTTGTGGGTCCCAGGTTGAAGGTGAGAGCTTTTTGTGGCCCTCTGTGTTTGGGAGGCTCTGGTTCTGATGGTCTAGGCAAAAGAATATGTCTGTCAATGGTTGCTGTGTTTTTGTCTTGACTGTGGCTGGGACCTGTCCTCCGCAGAATGAACTGGGCTTCTGGGGCCAGCTGTCCCAGCTGGGCAAGATGCTGGGTGGGACAGTCATCTGCAACCAGATGTGTCTCATGTCCTCGTAGCCTCAAGATTAGAATATAACGACCAGTCTGACCTGTAGAAATCCGGGACACATATCAAACAGTTCAAAAACAATTTTAAAGAGGGGGTAAAGGGTGATTTTGAGGATGATGTTCTGACATGTTTTTGGTTCAAAAAGAGTGTTCTTTGTGTGAGTGAGGGTTGGAAAATAAATCACAGACCTACAAGAATGTTAAACAGTTTATTATTGTGCACCAATTTTTTCTGTTTACCTCACAATATAAAACTGAACTATAATGTAAAGTGAACATATACAGTAGTATACTGTATAAGAGTATAATTATCTCACCTCGAGTATAACATTCTCAGCAAATCGTTCAACAAACAATCAGTGAGATATTCCATTTATAGTTGCCCGCATTACCTTTGGATGGTGTTAGAGGAAAGCAATGTCCAAAATGGACAGTTGGTGAATTTAGAGCCATGAACTGCAAGAGCAAAATATGCCAGCATCCAGAAAGTAGAAGTAATGACTTGACACTTACCAATTGCTTGTGCAAGAGCAATCACAACGTCCTGACATGAAGTGTCTAGTGATACACCACAAACTACTCTGACCACACCGTCTGCCCACACCTTCAGCTCCATCAGCACTAGGCTCCACCAGCAACCTGCAGGAAGACAGTGAGTCAGACAGAGCTCACATCAGTAAAAGGAACAAATGGTAAAACTCATTGGATTGGGGCATTACCTTTGCACCAGGGTCATATATACTTGCTTTATTTGGTGAAAGCAGTAGTCCGAATCTTTATCTTTATAAACCGCTGGCCCTGTTGACTGTCAAAACTACTTTCTTTTTTTAGGGTTGTCTTTACCTACTTAGTAAATTTTGTCTGTCTGGTCACATACTAAGTCCAACCCACTGTGGTTTTACCAAGATGGAGAGCCCTGGGATGTACAGTAGGGGAGCACCATGTAGAAAAAAGTGACCAAAACAGCAAAAATGGGACCGGACTTTGCATAGTTCCCATTTAATTATCACATTAATCTTTATCTACAGGGGTTTAAAAAAAAGGTCCCCATGGGGGGGACTACTTGAGTAGATATACATCTCACAACAGTAAGACTATTCTCCACATTTTAAATTTTTTCTCAAAAAGCAATTTTATTTTCCAGAAATTGTGACTTTTTTCCTGTTCATTTGCCAAGGTCCATCATAGCATTTTGATCACAATCACTAACAGAGCAGCACTGAGCAGCATTACAGTTTTTTTTCAAACAATGAATTTCGGTGTGGGTTATATAAAATTTGGATATTTTTTAATATCAACTTCCTGCACCTGCAGCCTCTCAGTTCAGAGTTTTTCCTGTCTCATCATGGGAACAAATGGCTTTCTCACCCTTCTGTTTCCATGATACTGTAACCTTCTACCTGTATGAGAAATGAAGCCTATTGCTTAGGGGTGGGGGTAGGGTATAAGATATCACTCCCCTGGTATCAGTATCCAGAGGGGTGGTTTCAGGAAATTTCTCACACTGAATTCCACATGAAGAGCAAACAGATTACAACATAGGTACTGGACCTTAAGACAAACAACACTGTGTTTAAACACACCTGACATGTCAGCAAATATGTTTCTTTACTTTATACCCTCCCTTTACGTTTAGAAGCAGGAAAGAAGTAGGCCAGTGAACAAATTCTTTTGAGTACACACATGAACATTATTTACAATTGTTCTTGAATGATATCCCTTTTTGCCTTCAACTCACTGCACAGTCATCATAAAATATCGTCATCTGGGGAGAGATCAAGCACTCTTGAAACACTAGCAGCACACTGTGCGCTGTCAATACTCACTGTGTAGTTTCGGTGGCCCACCTCTAATCATTAACCAAGTACAGCTCAAACTGAAGTTATTTGAAACTCAATTGAGATAAAATAACAGATAATTGATTAAACTGATTATCTGAGATGCTGGTAGATGATTAGCAGTCTTCCCAGCATGCAGTTAGTGCAATCTGTTGATGATATCAGTCTGCTCTGGTTCTGTGTCTTCTGAATTTCAAAAATGTAGGCAGTAACAGTTAGGATAATTATTATTGTGCTGGTGTTAGTTTGTGATGGTGCAGGAAAGATAATAGGTTGATAAATTATAACAGCTGAACAGTTATATATTATATATTGTAATATCTAATCTGTGATAGGCGTACTACCAGGTAACTTTCATGATCATTTGTAAGAGATTGCATTGGCATGGCGAGATATAACCCTGTAAGTGACCATTTTGTCTGTCAGAACCTATCAACCATAGACATTAGAAGAACCTTAAGTGATCGGTTTAACACAAGAGGCAGATTTAATGTTTGCGCAAGATGTTTGACCTGTGTGAAAGTTTCGTGTTTGCAGGAGAAGACACACAGATTTGCTGAGGGCAAGAATGTTGCAGAGCACGCTGACATTCCTCGAGGACTCAGACTCCACCCACACATACCTCCTCACTCTCTGTTTACTAACTTGACTGATCCACATCGCTTTCAGTATCACTGTCATTCAGAAAATTGTCAGCAGAAAACTAACCATGGAAACTATCACTGGTACTGCATAATAAAATAATTATTGTCTCTGCAAGGTTAAAAGTTCAATTCCAGACAACTTTGAAAAACATATCAACATGAATTGGCGAAACTGGCTCTTGTTTTCCTGATTTGAAAAAAAATGAAGTTATCTTTCCTGCCCAAAAAGTTTTTCATCAAGAAAGTTTTCATTAAATAAAAATATTTCTCAAATACAAAATGACTGAAGTAAACTTGTTTCCTGCTCAGTTTCAACTTTTTTTGTATAAGAATATTTTTAGTTACTGTTCACAATTGAAGAGAAATGAATGACAGTGTGAATGCCTTAAAGTTTTAATTAATATGCCCACTGGCAGGTCAACTAAACATTAAAAACAAAAATCATGTCTGAAAATATAGTTATAGATAATATAGTAGAAATAGCGTTAGAGAGCTCAGAGAGAAATTTTAACAGACTCACCTGCTAATTTGAGCTTTTTCACTGTTGTCTGTTCAGAGTGGTGGGAGGCTATGACGCAAACACTCACCTACAGACACTGTCAGCCAGGGAAGAGGAGGAGTAGGAGGAGGAGGAGTGAAGCTGAGGAATGCAGCCCTTCTGGGTGTGCAGCATGAAGTTACTCTGACAGTTGTGGTATGTAATGAAATGCTTTACTGAGTGCTATGCATTTTTGGCTTTTGTGCTTTGTCATGTGAGGTTAAATGTTTGCTTTTGGCACCTCCACATGTATCAGTAGCACAGAGTCTGCTTTGCACATTTAATTTACTGTGAAAGGTAATATAAGTGCCAAGTTCAGAACACAAACTGTATTTTTTCATGTTGTAGGACTGTAGTTGTAGGATGCGTTTGCATCATATTTTTAATAAATGCTAACATTTTTGACTGATTATTGGTACAGGAGTACTTTGTTAGGCGACAAGTGGCAGACAATGTGAAACTGCTGGGTATCACTTGCGATGCTGATGAAGTGACTGAGAGTTTTACAAACACAACAGTCCCATGATTTGACATAGTGGTCTTCTGGAACTGAGACTGGCAAGAGTTAAGCAGGAGTATTATGTGCTTGTCTCTCATTTCAGTCATTGGAAAATTAACCTCTTATTTCTCCTTTGGCATAAACTGAGAACAGTAAACTTGATACTCATGACCTCAAAAGGTAGAAGGTTGAATCACACAGCACTGTATCACCATTCTTCAGTCTAGCCTTCAATTTTTTGTGGATTTTAACTCCCCAAAAGAAATGAACAAGTATTTAATTGCTGCTCGTTTTATGACAGGGCACCAACAGTGAAGAGGAACATCTTCTGATGACACCCCAATGGTCGCCTGCTGTTCCATGAAGCCAAGACACCCGATTGAAAAGCCCATCCTGTGGTTTGACAGGGAGCTTGTTCTGTGTGTCAGGAATGTCATCAGAGAACTCCCCTTGAAGCTGTTCTTTTGAGTGGCTATTGAGATCTTCTTGAGGCTTTTGATAAGTTGGTGACATGTAACAAGGCTGTTTTTTCATCTTCCTCTGAAATTATTTACGCATGTTGTTGAATAGTTTTGTGGTCTCCTTGTCATCAGGAAGTGGAATGCCATCCTCTCTTAATGAGGCCTGTTTGCTCCTGTGATTTTTGACCTGCATGTTCTTTAATGTCAGTTTCCTCACGGTGTTGCCCTCTGACATCTTCTGCAGAATATGTTCAAATATTTTTTTTTTTGTATATTTTTCATAGTCATCAATGTAGTCCACAAACCTGTCAAAGTTTTTTCTTTTCGAGCAAATCTTTCAGAATGGTGTACTGGAGAAATGAGCGTGAACTGTACTCTGCAGAATGACAACTTGTCAAAATTTCATCCACAATGTCCGCTCCAAAGGATCTATTAATGTACCCCTCCACAGCAGGCTTGATTGGAGACTGTCCATAGATGTCAAATCACTAATTGCATGCATGCATGAGTGTGCTTAAAGTGTGTGCTATTTTGCAGGTGACCCACTGGATGGCAGCATCTTACAGTAAATATCGTGCATGACTGAATTGAGCTCTTTAGCTACTTGGATCCTGTTTTTGACCTGCATAGACTCACCTTAAACAAAAGGAGTGAACAGACATTCAAATGCTTTGGCAAATGTACTTTTACTTTTTGTACTCTTGTTAGTTTAATAGCAATGTGTTTGTATAAAAGCTACAGTATGTTAAACATATTCGCTTATAGCCTATGTCTAGATGTCATATTTTCAGCTGATGTTTTTCACAGTTGCTTTCATTAGATGAAAAGATGAAAAACCTAATATATTAATGCCACTGTCTGCAGATAAGAAATGGCACTTAAGCTGAAAAATGGAAGCCGTGAGTCTGGTGCTTCAGTGCTTTTAATATAAACTGTATCTCTGAGATTATAGTGTAGTGAGGAACAGCACAAACTGGCTCGGACAGATAAATAGAAAATTTGGATGGACTGAGAGGCTGCACATTGTAAGTGGTGTTAGTAATTATGGTCTTTTGCCAATTTAATTGCTAGTGCTCTAATCTAGATGGTTTTACAGAGCAACACTCTAAATTAGCAGTTTTGTAATTACCACTGAACTACACGCATCTCACTGCATCCCCCACTTAATTACTAACAATTTGCCTCTGTTAAGATGTGGGCTAGCAAGAAGTGATTAGAACAATAGACTTTGTTTTCACTTCATTTCAGTTCATCCTTCGTTCGGTCGTAACTTATCAGTCCCAAGTGTCTATAGCCAGAGAATCGCAACTTACATCAAAACAAGACCAAGGTCAAGATTTATGTGTCATTCCTATTTTAGCTTTGGTCAGGTGACAACAAGTGATCAAACCAGAACAGGATCATTAAACGACTGACTGAAAACATTATTTTCATTTTACAGAGATCATGTGGTTTTGAAAACAAAACTGTGCTAAGGAGGAAACTGTATGTCTATGACAATATGATGACAAAATAAAACTTCTCTCTTTTTCATTTTTTTTTGGAGAACATAGCATTTTGAGTGATGGCTGAATGAGGAAGCTTAAAAAATTGAAGAAAATCCTGATAGTAAGCTGGTTTGTTAGAAAAATATATAAAAGTAACAATAAATCCAATGAATCTGTAAATGTTTATAAACCTGTCATATTTACAACTGTACTCTAAATGCCATAAATTACATGTTTGTGAATCTGCAGTGAAATGCCATTTCAAATGAGATGTGATTTGTTGGAAACGAGCCACTGAGCAGTAATTAGAAACACCTCTGCACATGTGGAGCTCACACTACAACAAAAGAGTCCAATTCCATTTTTCCACTGATGGGAAATGTATTCAAATCAACTGAGTTGTCCCTGTGCATGTCCCTCATTAATGTGCTGCTTGGAGACGCTGTGCATGGTGATGTTTCTGACAAACAGATTCACTTTTATTTTACATCCCTAGAATCACTTCTGTTGTGTTGTGCATATGTAGCTCAAGTTGTCAAATTGATGAAGATGTTTTGTGAATTTGTCGTACTTTTTTTTTTCATCTTTGCATGTGTTTTTGCATGTGTCATTTTTCATGACCACCGTAAGATGACCAAACCCACTGCTGAACGCTGTCTGATATGAAGTTCAGTTCACAAATCTTGTGTCCTCGTCTTATCTCAGTGATTCACTCTTTATCAGTCTGCTGTCAGAAGACATCTTCTCTCCTTTGGCTTCTGTGGCTTGAAATGTGTGCGTGCGTGTGTGACAGAGTGTGTGTCTGCCTTATCCTGCTCCGTTGGCAAGACAGCCACAATAGAGCTGACTAATGCAGAAATAGACTGCAGGCTAAGCTCTCTTTTTCCAGAAATGTCCTGAAAAGTGAATGGTGCACTTTGTGGCCTGTTCCTACGATGTTTATATCACCCTCCTCATGCGATGCTATGCAAGTGTGCGTCACCAGTTTTAAGTACACACAAACACATACCTACAGCATTCATAATAGCCTTGGGAGATGGCAAAATTATGAGGCAGATCCACAGTGCTGTCTGATAGAAAAGCTAATTTTGGCAATGTGTGCATGTGCGTGTGTGCTGTAAGTGTGTACATCTTGTGCTGATGTAATCTGTTTGTCCCTGGTGGTAATGACTTCCTCAGACACAGCTCATTATGTCAGTGGGGAGGGAGAAGGAGAAGAAGACGACGGCCGTTTCTTAGGGTTCCAGCAGAACAGCAGCCAGAACTGGAAGTCGTCATCATTCATTTCAATGGAGCTGCAGTGACGTGTGGATTCACTTGCTTCACTGCTACAACACTCTCCAATGCAAGCTGCAATATTTGTCATTACCTCTTAAGATGACCAGCATTTTCTGTCCTGGCGGCTCCTAATGGTCTGATGATGTTAAGAGGTCAAAAGAAGACCGTTAGGATTCACCGAAAAATAAGTCAAACCTTATCATACAGACTGTTTTAACCATGTGATGACAACTTCCCCCTTTTCAAATTCAAGCAAGTCCAGGGACTTTTTCCTGCTTTCCGAGACTCCCAAATCTTATTTTGATGAAGAAAATAACTTCATTTGAAAACAACGAAACACTTTGGAAACAGCCACAAATGCTGTTTTAAATTAAACTATTAAATTAAAAGATTAAAAAAAAAAGAAATAATCCTTTTGAATTAAATAAAGTTCACCTTTACACCATAGTTACTTTTATAAATTAATCCCTTATGCTTGTTTATTGGGCTGCCATATCCATATTACATTCAGTGACACTATATTCTTCGCAATAGGTCTGCTGCGTTTAGAACCATGATCTTGAAGGAGACATATTATGCCCTTTTCCACGATTAAAATCGTTCCGGTGACATGTCTGTGACATGCTTCGGTCAAAATACCCCAAGGGTTAAACATCACAGCTCTTTTCATCTGCTCAAAATCGCCTTGTTCAGAACGGCTGGTTTCAGTGCATGTCCCTTTAAATGCAAATGAGCCACTGCTCACCCCGCCTTATTTATCTATTGCAATGGATACTTAATCTGTGAAGGTATAGACTCCAGGAAGAATAGCGATGGCTTTGCCAAAGCTAATGGAGATCTAAATAAATGAAATGAAATGAAATCCCTTTACCGGTGCTGGTACTCACAGGTAGGGGTGGTATTATGCAAATTCGAAAACTAATGGCATCATTGCCAGACAACCGGGGGAACAGCTCGTATAGAACCACATGGATTTCAACCTTGGGAGCCTGAAAATTTCAGATTTTTTTGTCAATTCTCATATTTCTAGGGGCTGGAAGGCAAGCCAAACACCTAAATCTATGTCAAAGAGCCTTCAAAAAGTGATTTTTCCATTAAAATGTTCCCTTTTAAGTGTTTTGAGATGCTTTGCAGGACTGTTCCTCCATGTCTCAGGAGCAGGAGGCACTGTTGTGAGTTTTGACTATATCGCTGAGTCAGGCAACATCAGTTTTAGTTTTAAAACTCATCAACTTCTGCTACGTTTACGCCTGGACTCCCACAATACTCAGGAGTGTCAAGCTCCTAAAGCAGAGACTTCTGGAAATGTTGCTGGGTCTGTTCTATTCTGAGGGTGCACTGCAGCATTGACTGGCAAAAACTTATTAGATGGAGGCTTTTGGAAAGCACATTGGTTCATATCAGCCTCAACATCAGGTGGTAAAAACAACATGGGTAGCGGATAAAGTACTACTGTTGTCTTAAATTACCACATCAGCCTTAACTGCTCCTCAGTATTTTCTGGAGCTAGTCGCCTGCCGAGCAGACAATCTGGATCGTGTCTTTGCACTAAATTGTAGCTACAGTCAGGAGGAAGCTTACGTTGCTTAAAGTGAATATGTCACATGTCTTTAGTTTCTGCAAAGTAAAATTCAATATTTAGTGAGAATTGCAGTGTGATGTGTTGTGAAATTCTTACAACAAGAAGCTGTCTCAGACTGTAGTTACAGCTCATTCTTGGTGTCATTCTTCTAAAAGCTGGACTGAAACACAGTGTAATTCAAATAGAGTTAGAACAAATAAAGAGGCTTCAGGTTGTGAACACATTCTGAGACTTCTTCTCTGGACGTTACAACAGGTATCTTGACTGTTATGCAAAACGAGCTCAGGAAGCTTTGAGTGAAAGAGGTTTGTGGAGGGAATATAAAAATTTCAGGTTGTCGCTCGCTCAACTTTACAGCATGCAATATCAAGACTTTCCCTATTGGAGAGTTTCATAATGTGACTAATCCTCACGACTCATCCTGCCCCTGGTCTCGTCTACACCATGAAACACTCAGCTGTTGTGGTAAAAAAAAAAGGGACATTTTGACACAAACATGAGTCTTGCGCCCTCTCTTTAGTGGCTGGGTGATTATGGCAGATTATTCCACATTGAGGTGATTAGGACGGTGCAGCTTTACGGCCACGGTGCCATCTGCAGCTGCCAAACAGTGTAGCGGCCACCAGGGATCGGACCCCAGAGATCAGGCCGGGAGAGCACGCATAGTGGCAAGAATCTGAGAAAAAAATTATGATTGATCTGTGGACGGAGGTCATCACCTCCTCCTGTGTCACTGATGGAGGGTGGTGGCTTTACATTAATTAGCAGGAAGTAATTTGGGGGAAAGCTGTAGTCCCACTGCAACCAGGTCTAACGTGGTAAAATTAAGACCCCAACCCCCCACCCCCGTCTTTGTTAGCGACTCAGATTTGAAGGGGGTGTGTGGGTGTGTGAGTTGGGAGGGGTAGATAAGGAATAGGGAAGCAGAAGGAGGAGGGGTAGGGTGGGAGGGAGGTGGGGGGGCCCATCTGCCACTGAGCGTGCTGGGTCAAAAGGCTTTTGTTGTGAAGGAGTGATGAGACAGATAGATGTTCGTTGTCACCAACCGCTGGTTTAATCAAGTGAAAGTGTCTCAGTGTGCAATGTGTTTACCCCCAACACACACGCACATGCACACACATGCACACACACACACACACACACACACACACACACACACACACACACACACACACACACACACACACACACACACACACACACACACACACACACACACACACACACACACACACACACTCACACACACACACACACAGAATAACATGGTTAATGTTAATGAATGTGGCTAGTGGCTAAATATACAAATCAATCAATCACAAATGTGCCTACAACAATATACATTTATCTGTTTTCTTTATCTTATTTTATCCATTTTTATTATTTATCTTTTTATGTTAGCAGACAGTCTCTTGTGCATTCTGGGTGGTTTTCACTGTGGCCTCGATTGCGTTTTATTTTATTTTTTCTGGTTTATTAATAGACTTAAATAAATGGAAGTTCTGATCAGTGGCAGCCAGCCTCTCATCTCCCTCTGTCACCTCCACCCGGATTCAGTCACCAGCTCCTGCTCTATCCAAAAGAAGGCAATATCCCAGCTCTATGCGCATGCGTATTCCCTGATTAAAGCAGCTGCGTCAACACAAAATGACAGCGGAAGTTAGACGACTTAATTTTCAAAATAAAACTATAGGCTTACCTGTCTATTTCTTTCTTAGCAAAAAAAACACTAGAGCAGAGCAAGAACTGAAAGCCTTCAATGTCACTCATTAAAATTATGATAGTAGCCTAACAAACTGCCTTTTACTACTCTAGTAGTAGTCTACTCTACTCTGTAAAATAGTAGTAGGCTATGATTCATTTCTGTTTTTCTGTAGGCCTACTCTACAAATACTGAATAGTTTCAGCTGTGATGATTTGTAGCCTACCTCAAACCTTATCTGTGGTTTGTCCTGAGAACTCAACATTTGGGCGTTTTCATGGGATCTCAACAAACATTATTGTATTAAATACATCTACATAGGCCTACAGGTAGGCTACATGTCTAAGTTATATGCGGAATCAGCATTCTGCCCAAAAAAAAAAAAAGTTTATGGATATTATGGAAATGTCATTATAAATAAGACAATTTTCAGTTTAAATGTAGGATATAAAGGTATCAACAGCTAATGTGGTATAATATAGGTCTATGTTTTCATATTCATTGTCATTCTATTTTTTAAATTGTTTTATTTAGGAGATTGACATTGCTTTTCTCTGCAGACTTTGAAAATAGCCTAACACATTTTGATTATTGTGATTTTTTTTTTCATTGAATAACACTGTGATTATCGATCAAGAAACCTGATTGGAAATTAACTAAAGAATGTAGAGCTCTGCTACAATTGATCAAAGACCATCTGTAGGTTTTCAGTCGTTTTCCGTTTTACCCTTGACAACCACCCAACAGTCACTGCTGCAGTCCTGTCAGTGAGCTAACGGGCCTGTTATTTTGAAAGGGGCCACCGGAAGTGTCCGTTCACATCGACTGCGCGCTAACGCAGGCTGCTGGATCAGCAGGCAGTGGCAGTAGATGCTGTCCCATCATCAGATCACACCCAACGGGGCTGCAGCGCACCGCTCCTCCGGCACCAACACCATGACACCCAGATTCAGAGTCGCAATCTGAGCCGCACCGAGGACGAGACCGGCGGAGGAACCGCGAGCAAATTGGACGTGGACATACGCGCGCGCGCACGTACACACGCAAGCCAAGCACGCACACAGGGCACGGGGGGAGAGAGAGAGCGAGAGAGAGAGACTGAAATTGCAGCGAGCAGCAGTCAGAGACACGGGAACGCCGACCGAGGCGAACTCCACTGCCCCGCGGAACTGAGCTTTTCGCCCCCAGAGACGCGTCCCACTCGGACACCCGTGAGAAAAATCACTCCCAGCGAGTCCGTTGACGCCAGAAAATGTCATCGTCGGGCAAGGACGCCAACAGCGGGCATTACGCCAACTATGTGGGACCGTACCGCTTGGAGAAGACGCTCGGCAAAGGGCAGACAGGTTAGTGAAAGCCCCCCCTCTTAAACCTCCCCGATGCGGGTGATGCTGTCAGGACTCTCCTCTCCTCAGCATCGTCGCGCCTGCCCCGCTGACATCATGAAGGGTTGCATTTCTGCGTCGGTGCTGCGTGTTCTGAATGTACCGCTGCGGGTAGAAAGAGGGGGAATCAGAGAAATGCCCCACAATTGCGGATGTTTCTGGTGGATGCGGCTTTGCTGGATGCAGGCAGATGATGATGGTAGTGGTGATGGTGATGATGATGCTGATGCTGATGATGGTGGTAGTGTGCCTTTAATCCTTGTTGTCAGGCAGAGAGGGCTCGGTGATAATGGGCCCTTGTGATTTTTCTTGTCTCTAATTCCGTTATAGCATCCATCTGTCACATGGGCCCGCTCTCTGCAGAAGAGACAGAGCGGTGATGCTGCACTGTCCGGTCCCTACACACACACGCACACACACATACACGTACGCACCATATTCAGCTCATAGCTTTACACACACATACACACACACTGCAGCTGCAACATCACACATTTCTGCATATTTGTTCCAGTGATGCAGTGTATGCTGCTGGGTGTCTTCCTGGACGCTCTGTCAGGCTGGGTGATGTTTCATGGTGTTGATGATGTAAGCCCACTGTAGTCTGGTACCTGGTTTTTTTTGATCGTACACCTGGCTTATGTTTGTCACTTGCACAAAGCACTTCAAGTATTTCATGAGTCATGCTGGTAAAAAAAAAAGAAAAAAAGAAAAAGTGGCTGAGGTTTAGTTTGGACTGTTTCTGGGAGCTGGTGTTTGAGGTGTTATTGATTTTTAATATCTTTCATCAGAGGTTTGCAATTCTCCAGACAGCCCTTGGCATAAATATGATGGAGAAAATACTTGATACTCCCCTCAGCAATCATTGGAAACCATTGTAGTTGATGGTTATCTCAGTGATATGCATGTTAAGGAGAAATTAAAGTGTCAATATCAAGTATTCATGACTAATGGTCCTGCAAGGCAAACCAGTAACAATCCTACAAGGAAACTAAATGACCTGCAATAAACTTGTCTCATCTTATCAAAGTAATATCAGATAGATACGCCCTGCTGTAACGAATGCAATCGGTACACCAAGTTCTCCTCGTGGAGGCTGCAGATTAGTGGTGATCTTGAACTGTATTGCAGTTTTTTTTTGTCCATCCCATTAGTATGAGGGTCGGCTGAATGACAGCAGCTCCTCTCGGCTCACTGATGAGCTGCGCAGGCTTACCGTTCATCTCCAGTGAGTGAACGTCACAGTGATTTGTCTCCATAGTCAGCGCAGTTACGTTCTACACCGTCTGGATGGCTCAGGCCAGGTTCCCTGTTTCAGACACCCCCACCATCTGTGGTCGCGTGTAGCCAAAAATGATCAAGGTGTCTCCGTCCGGTTCCAGCAGGTAGGAGCCACGCACTTCTCCGCTCCCTCGGCGGGTGAATTATTCATGACCAACCAATTAGCTGGCTGCTGGAGTTGGATTGTAAGCATCCTCTGCTGCTGCTGTATTAATCACACAATACTTCTATTTAGCAGATTTGAGTAAAGCTGCAGCAGTGTGCATTTTACTCGCACAAAGACGCACAGATAATTTGCTCTCTTCTTCAGTGGGGATTAATTATGAAGGACTGCAGACCCAGTCCCACACACTCTGTTCCTGTTTTGCTCCAAGGGCAACTCTCTGTCCCATCAACACCTTTTATGTAACACCTGCGCTGTATGAAACATCAGCAAAATGGAATTGTTGGTGGTGAGTTCACAGAGTGGGCCCCAAATGGCCTGAATATGATTTTTCTCTTGCTATCTGACCCAGATCAGTTTAATTACAGATGAGTTTGAAGAGCACAGGTCAGATGAAATCTTATCTTTTCTAACCAGATTCGAGCTCCATTCCCATCTGGTTCTACATCAGATAAAAATACCAATGTGACCTGTTTGCAACTTTTTAGATTGCCATTCATCATATCTGTGTGTAGACAGAGTCACAAACATACAAACATGGTCCCATCAGTCCTGACACAGACTCACCTCCACACCTCTGTATTGAGTTAGCATCTGTCGCTCCACAAAAAGCCCTGATTACCCTCCAGGTTCTCCTTCTCACCTGCTTCCATTGCCCAATGACCTAAACATTGAAAGGTGAACGCTCACATGTTTTGTATTCCCAATGTCTTCTCCTGTCTGTGATGTCTTCTCGTCCAGGTCACATCGTGTTATGACTGGTTTATATTGGAGTTTAATATTTCAAATCGTAAAAGACAATGTGCACAGCTACGTCAAGAATCATATCTATAAAACAAAATCAGAATTGAATACTAAGGGTGCCGTGTCGGTCACGTTTTAGAGCTACGTTTTTGTTACAGCTTAATTCTGCATTGAAAGTGTTAAATCATGATGCCTACATCAGTTGCTTGATACAAAAAAAAATGAATACAATGTTGCACTTCAGTCCAGTCACCATGATATGCAGCAAATAGGCTATTGATCACTCTCGGTTGATTGGTAGAACATCAATCAGTAGAAACCAGTTATCTAACATTATGATTTAATTGTCTGCTGGATACTTGCGGGATTTTGCCAAGATAATGGAGAAATGTCACACTCACGCCCTCACCAGTTAATCAATTCATGTGAAAAATGAGCACGTTATCCAATAGTGTTCATGCCAGCCTTACTGGGTTCTACTGTCGATGCAGGGATATTCACCAGTAGCATCTATGGCTTTTGCTTTGATTTGCCCACAGTGGATGAGGCCCGGTTGTGTTTGAAGCTCACGTCTGAAGCTGCTGCAGTGACTTGTCTCTCTGTGGCTCCACAGCCTGAAACCAATCTCAAGTTGAAACGCGGTCCCACAGACATTAATGCTCATGTTCCCCGACGCTCACGCTGACCCACTCTGAATGTCTGTGCGCTTTGTGAATGTGCTGAAGTGCATATACGTGTAGAGATGTAGACACCGTGTGCAGAGGTGTGTGTGTGTGTGTGTGGGCAGGCGGCTGTAGCGCAGGCTGTAGAAGAATGATAGTCTGCTCGTTGGAGGCTGATGGTATGAATCGAAGGCTGCAGTGCTGAGCTGGCAGACAGGGATGTCCGTATGTCATTAAACCACCTCCACAAGTGCAGGGCAAGCCCACGCTCTTTGTTACCCTGTGTGTGTCTGTGGGAGACACAGGGGATTGCTGATGCAGTTTATTAATACACAAAGGAGCACAACATAATGCCAGGTTGCTTTCTATTAAAATTCCAACGAATAAATCACAGTCATTGGTTCACTGCATGTTCTTTATGATTGGCTTTTGACTGAGTCACAGTTTTTGAATTTTGAAAATATTTGATCACTTCTCCGTTCTGTATACTTACTATAATAAAGTATAAATCATCCATCTCAATTAAGTTTCCTGATAGCACTCATTATCGCCGCTATAAATATAGATTTTTATTTCAATCTCCAATGTTAATTCAGGTACTATTATAGAGTGTCAGTGCAAGTCCCAAAAACACAACTTTTTCTGATACTTTGGGGATGACGAACATTTTTCTTTTTGCATTCTTACATGTTAAACACTATGAACAAATAGTTAAACAGCAAGTTCATCTCAGTGAAATACAGATGTTTGTATGTGTTTTAGCCATGTTGGCTGATAAAGCCAGAGACAAACCACTTAAATATCCTGAGTAGGAAAGAACATAAAAGGATGGCCGTTGAGGAAATAAATCTACCTTTATTGACAAAATTATTTATTGTCGATTGATATGATTCTTATTTACTTAATCAGCAACAATTACAGACATTGATTGATTGTTTAGTAATCTGACAAACATTCTGACTTTTAGATTCAGATTTGCTGCTTTCATCTTTACATTTTTAACTGAGAGAGAGACATTTTCTTGTTACATGACCAGTGAATTCATCAGTCAGGGTTCAGTGCCATGAACCAAATAATAATAATATGAAAAGATAAAAGATTTCGGTCTTGAGAGAGAAGTACTGTGAAGGTTAGCTGCTGTGCATCTGGCGGTTCGTGGTTAGCTTGTGTCATCACAGAGGCGAGTTCGAAGCTCTGAGTTGTTATGAGCGTGCAGTTGGAACAATGCCCTCATGGTGTGTGTGGTGGTCGAGGCTGAATGGCGAGAGGCTGTGCTGACTGAACAATTAGTCAGTCTGTTTTCATGTGTGTGAGAGTGTGTGTGTGTGTGTTGGGAGGGGGTTGAAGTGCACCACTTTTTTTGACACTGATTTCCCAGGCTCCATGTACAGCTCTCATTTTCTAAGTGTTGTCCAACAGAGTGGATGGTTGTCATGGTTTCATTCCTCCTCCTGTGACAATGGCCACTCTCTTCATCTCCACAGCCGCAAACCTCTTCCTGCTCTCGCCCTGTCTCTGTTCTCACATCTGTCTCTTTGACCAGCATTTACCTCTTTGTTGGTGATCAAGAGGCTGAAGTGTGTAAATGTGAGAACCATTCACTGGTCTGATGTGGTTCAGAGCCAGACCAACACTTAACAATCTGATTATTATTATTATTATTAGTATTATTATTAGAAAGTGGCCAAGGCATTAATAACCCTCGTCTGTCAAAGAATGATGGTCAGGATTCTGTGAAGAACAAGACTCTGGGTGATGAGAAATGGACAATAATTACATTTCAGGAGCCAGAAACATTTCTTCTGCTAAATTAAAATATGTGGCCGTAACTTTGGGGAACAGGATGCACAGATCTATTGGACAATGAAATCCTCTGCTTCTGAGGTGAAACTACACTAGAAAGATGGAGACATGTTTCTATTTAATTGTGTACAATCTGTAGTGTGTGTGTGTGTGTGTTTGCCCCTGTTATTTTAATGAAAGTGCCATGTTATTGACGTGGAACATCCTAAAGACTGTAGTCCCTAAGCCCCAGTGTGTGTGTGTGTGTGTGTGTTCAGTGGGGGTGGTGTAAGCAGCAGGGAGAGCCCCAGCACAGATGGCTGCCTTTAGGTGGCTAAAATACAGCTTCATTATCAGCAGGTTGCAGGTGGTAACGCTCCCATCACTCTCACTGCGTATATGCTATATATATATATATATATATATACTATATTAAAGTATATATATAGCCTTTGTTTGTGTATATGTGTGTGTCTGCACTGTGTTTTATCGGACTCCCTGGCTCTGCCTCATTATGCTGCATTAAATGTAAAACAATTCACAAAATATTTATGGCACCACATCTGCATACAGAGCAGAGAGAAACACATTTCAATATGAGTTATACAACAAAACCACACAGAGAGCCTCAGAAAGGAAAGGACCAAACTGAAAATACAACTGGACATTTTTCATATTTTGTATTTAGTTAAGGCTTATAGATAAAAATGGGGCAATCAAAAGATTCTCCACATAACTTAAAGCTGGAGAGTTGTTTTTTTTAATCAGTCTTTTCATTAATCAGAAGTGTTGCAGGTTGGAAGGTGTGAGGTGATGAATAATAAACAGTAGAGGCTGCATGACTGTAAAGTAAAGAGTAAAAATATCTCTTTCGACTCTCTCGACTTATAAGTATAAAATGTTATGTCTTGTTTTGCCGGCTTTTATCACTCAGTGAGCAGTTTTTGATAGGAATGAGGGATTGTGGGAAAGAGACAGTTGTTTTTTATTTCTGTGGAACTTTCCATATTTTTTAAAAATATGGCTGTGCATCTTCTCAGGCAACATTTGAAAACACGGTAGTTGCCGTGAACGCGCTCCAGCCAGCACGACCGGGGGGGGGGGGGTCTGTGGGGGGTTTGATCAAAATTATGGCTAGTGTCAAACAACCTCTTCCACCTCCCCCTTCTTCTTCCTGTCTCCCCCTTTTTCTATACAGTACGCCCCCCTTTCAGATTGTTCTCTCTCTCTCTCGCCTTCCCAGCTGAGAGTGCGGTTACCACGGCAACCGCAGGAATGCTCTCTCTCTCTCTCTCTCTCTTCTGTCTGTGGCTGGTTGGAGGTATGCTTGCTCCAGATCTGCGTGGCCCCCTCTGCTCAGCCCTGGAAACAGAGGTGGGGGTGGTGGTGGTGGTGTTTTGCCTGAGCCATTAAACAATGAATGAAAAACCACCCCCCATCTCTACTCTCTACTCTGTGTCTCTCTATCGCTCTCATGTTGTCCTTACGTTGCTCATTCACTGCACAACCCCCTCCCCTCCCTCTCTTTCCATCTCTCAGAGGTTTGTCAGGCTGAGGCTCGAGCCGATCTCTGAATCCCCGCCGCTTGAACATGTCGTTACTGGGAGGCGGCACAATTTTCATCTTCCCAGCTCAGCTAATGCTTCTCTGTCTGCGGGATTATCCACAGCCTCTCCTTGCAGGACACCCCCCCCGCCATGCCTCACTCCACTGTCGGGGAGAAAATATATAGTGAAGGGGATGTGATGGACACAGAGAAGTTGTGAACAAAGTTCTACTAGCAGTGTCATGGCCCATCAAGAGGCTCAACAACGGTGACGCGACGCCCTCCGACCTCCCACCTCGCTTCTCTTTCTGCCTGTGAGTGAAGTTAGTGTTTGTCTCCGTGTTACGGCACAGGAGAGACATTCATCAAGAGCAGCGGCGGTGAGGATAAAAACAGACCATAGTAAATGCTGTTCTTAGAAATGCTGAGCAAATTAATGATGCAATAAAAGAAAGTAAAAACAATTTTCATATCAGACCAAAGTAATCTTTGATAGCGTGGGAACAGGAAGAACAAAGTCTGTTTATGGTGCGTGTGGCTCGACAGAGAGATGCTGCTGGTGTGATTCAATTAGCTGGAGCCATGCTTGCCTCTGGCACACACACACACACACACACACACACACACACACACACACACACACACACACACACACACACACACACACACACACACACACACACACACACACACACACACACACACACACACACACACACACACATTGGCCTATTCCCGGGGCCTGCAGACTCACAGTGTTGAGTTAGTTTAGATTGCTGTCATCTTGCCTGTGGCTGTCAGTCATTAACAAGTCTCCCTGCGCTGCTGATGCTGCTGAAATATTTAGGTGTCTGAAGACACAAGCGCCAAAACGCATCTCGGTGTGTGGGGGTGTGTTACTGCTGCGTGATGTCGTGATGATAGCGGAAGCTTTTTAATATTAGACACCTGGTTGGTACCAAGTCATTCACCGACACCTTCTACTTGTGGATGTGAACCAGGTCAGTCCTGACAAATTAAACGTAACTAATGAATTAACTTTTTTTCCCCCACATTAGAAGAACTAATGATTTTTGAACTGCTCATTGGTTCAAGTGTCCTCACGATTATCCCCCTAAAGAACTCTCTTTTTGAAATAATGAGTCATTTTCTGCACAACATGATGGGATGTAACATAAAATATGGAACATTGAGCTGGGTGTGCTCACAAAACTAAAATAATGTTTTCCATAAAAACAAAAGACTAGAATTTAGTACAGTGTTGTGAAAAGTACTTCATGTTTGTAGGCTGTTATTCTTCTTCAGGATGGAGGATCTCCCTCTGTCATATCCATAGATCACTGCCACCCAAACTACATGAATTATTGAACCACTGTACACACTTCAGTTACATTTAACACCAAAAAGAAATGAAGAAATATTTTACCACTTCATCTGTCACGTTCCGCTGAAAGTGAAACACAAGGTGCAGTTAAGTCATACCCACTGTAGATGGAAGAATGTGTGATTTTTCCATCTGTCTTCACATTTGTGCATGAATCTGCTTTAAATGCTCAAACAAACTGTCTTCAGCAGTAGTTGATGTGTCTGCGCCATTTGTACAAGGCTACTACGGATGTTACAGTAGGTCGTGTCTAGAGACGTCATGCGGTGTGAGAGGTACATGAGAGGCATTCACTCTTGCCGGTATTACAGTACATCAACTACCAGTGCCACTGTAAACAACAAATTAAACAGTTTGTGGGTTTTGTTCATTGGGCAGAGATGTTGTTGGAGCTCTTCACATTGGTCTGTATTGTTGAAGTGTATGAGTCTCTATCTCTCCATATGTGTCTTTAGACAGAGGAGTAACTTTCTGAGTCCTGAGTTCGTCCCTGGTACAGTGTATGTGCATTATGTTACTGCAGGTGGCCTATGTATAGGTAGATCTCTAATTAGCTCCTGCAGTGTGCATTTCACAGCTGGATAACTGTCATGTGATTGCAGATGATTGTCTTGTTGTTAGCGTCGAACACGTAGAAGCACATGTGTACATTGATAAGTTCGATATGTTCGTGTGCACGTGTGTGGGACCACGTCGCCACCTGCCGCGACGGCTCTGATTGGCCTCGGTGCAGCCTGTTGAGAGCGAGTGATGTAATTTTCAATGACGTCTTTGTGGATCAACTGGGGAGAGGGGGAATGAGGTTGTGGGACGCCCGCCGAGCAGCAGCGGTGCCACCGGGCTCTCTCAGTCCAATCATCAACACTTATCCTGATTGCAACACCTGTTAAGGTGGAAATGTTGAGGGCACTCAGGCCGTCGCAAGAGAAGTGGTGAAGCTGATCTGCTCTCAGCTCTCAGCTCTTCGACAACACTGGCGGGGCAAACATACACATGGGATACACTGCTCTGCAATTACACTGTTAATTAATTCATTAACATCGTTGTGCAGTAACCTCTGTTTTCAGTTCCCTTATCAGCAGAAGGAACCAGTCTTTATTGGAACTGGTTTATATTGTGTATTATATTATATATACCTGCTTTTATTCCTCATTCCTCTGACGCCCATGTTTACCTGTTGTCTTGATAAAGGCAGTGTAATTTACATTTCCACAGCATTAATGCAACAGTGGTCTTCCCTTCATTGGAAGGCTTTTAATGTGAAAGGTTTGCAGGAAATGACTGATGTTTTTTCTTTGACCGTTTGTGTTGAAATCAATCAAGAAAATGGCAAAGAGAAGACACAGAAGTGGTATCACTGTGGAAGAACACCTCTCTTCTGTTTCTCCAGTTGTTTATTAACAACCTGTCACTTTTTATTTGGCTGCAGGTCATGCCTTTTTGAATATTGTTCTTATATGGAAATTTAATATGTCTGTCTTTCAGCTGATGGTTGAACATAAGTTTAATTGCTGCTTTATATACCTGAGTTGTTGACATGGTTTGTGCCTAACTGAGACTTGAGATCTTCAGACAGCGACCTGCTTCTTCTCAAGGTCAAGACCTTGACACTGCGACTCTTTAACCTCCTGGAAATCTTGGCTCCAGTCAAATGTTGATGTGAGGTACTTTGACCTTGTCTTTACTTTTTTTACTTTGTTAAGAAAAGTGCCATGTGAACGATTCGAAAACAGCGTCTAGGAAAGGTTGTCAGGGATGCTGATGCATGAACATGTTACCACAGCCCCTGAACAGGCTCACACCACAAACAGCAGCAGAGGCAGCTGAGGCAGCTCCTTCAGGTCATCTCAGTCCACACCAGAGTTGGGTCACATCTTAAATGAGCTGAAATAAACAAGCAAATGCACCAGAGGTCAACAGATCAGGGATGAAAGTGACCTTAGGCTCCAGCCTGTAGGTTTCTATCACTATGAATGAAAGTGCTCTGTCACTTATCTTCAATCTCTTCTTTAATCCGACCCTGCCTCCCGTCCAGCCAGATATCTCCACCACAAAACGTCTTCACATGATGTGATATTCAACAGAGGCCAATTTAATGCCTCAATCAATAGCTGGTAATCAAATGGGAATGGGTTATGGCTCCAGATAAGCCCCTTATGGTCCCGCAGCCCTCTTCCTGCAGCCAAAAACTTAATGAAATTGAGCATAAATCCCTCTTCTCTCTTCCTCTAAAACTCTCTTTCATCCCTTTCCAAAAGCAATCTGGACTTTCCCCCTGAGTCAGCATTCTACAGCGTCCAGAAGTGAAGCAGAGGAAATTACCATGTGAAGAGCTGCTTTACTTTCCCTCTCTCTGATCCGGCCCCGTGCCCACGCTCGACCCTCACTTCATTTCATAGCAATATGGAGTTTCTGGTATCTCATATTAGATAAATAAACTCCCCTCCTTCCTTCTCCTAAAACCCCTGACTAATGCGTGATGGGATGGTCCGAGAGCTTTGGTACAAGGCGATTTCGCTTTGGAATTTCACGGCAAAGAGGACGCTGTCATGGATGGAGAGTCCACTTAGCTACAAAGCTTTAATGAGGTTTTCGCACTTTACTCATTAGCATTACCCATGAGCACCAGAGACAGGCTGCAGCACTGCTGTATCATGTCCTTTTTGCGGCGGTGGGTCACTCACGTGGTGGGCTCTTACACAGATGGTCCAGGCTCCGGAAGAACCACTTCCCACCTCAGAGCAGGCGTCCAGTCCGCACAGATGGCTCGTCAGCGGTGGCGCGTGCAGATGAGCTGCGTCTCCTGGAGCCGCAGCCTCAGCGAAACAACCAATCATGTGGCATAATCAGATTATGGCGTGTGGGGCAGCGGGGATGGAGGCGTGAGAAACGGTATAATACTCACTTTGCTGGTAGCAGTAGCAGGTACTACAGCAGCACTCAGGCTGTAGTGTGTGTCTGTGTGGAGCTGGAGGTTGTAAATTACACAATACACAATAATCACAATCATTACAGAATAAGCATGTAGAGAGAACAGACATACCATCATGTATGTTGCCATAGTATTCCATGCACAAAGTGTGTATGAGTGTTTGTGTGCAGCCACTATGTTGCAGTATTTCAGGGAGTGCTCCGTCTCTAACCTGCAGTGTGGTGTGAGCACTGTTCAGGCTGCAGTGCTGCATTACAGCAGAGAGCGGCTGCAGCCTCTCTGCAGTAAACACACAAACACACACTCGCACACATTCACATCTCACTGGTGTTGCCAGTGTTATTTAAGGGAGGAAAGGGGCCCAGGCTGCAATACAATATTTGTGAAAATGTTTCTGCACCACACTTTCTCACTACTGTGTGTGTGAAGTCAGACACTGCAGGTGTAAATGACTTGCACAGGCGTGCCTAGAGGTCATACATTAGTAGTTGCATTAATTGTACCATGCTGAATAATTTCACAATGAACATTAACTTTTAGCTGCGAGCGTCAGCAGCACACGATGGAGGCAGTCAACAAAAGACCAAGGTTGCTGAGAGTGACACAGGCTGCTCAGAGGGTTAATCTAGCAGTTTCTGCTCCGGTGACCTCTCTGACCTTTCTCCTTGCACCACCACCATGCGTCACATCAGTATCCAATATGTGAAATAAAATTAAAATAAACCTCCTTTCTTAAAAACACAACAAGACAAGAATTCTATTTTATTGTTTTCTCGGGCCACTTTGAGTGACCACGTCTCAGCGCCGTTGTCTGTTCCTGGGGGCGTGGTTTTCTCAGATTGGTTTTAAGACCAAAATGACCAACAGAGTGAGTTGTGTTGAGTTGTATTTACTGTAAAATGATCAGTCAGAGAGAAAGGTAGAAGAGATGGGTGTGTCTCCTTACTAATAATGACAAATGTAAATAAAGAAGTTTAGTGGCTTAAAGATTGGATATTTATGTCATACTTAATAGTATAACAGTACAGTGCAGTAGTACAGTATTGTAGTTCCACTTTGACTGCAAGTAAACAAGCCAACATTTCACTGTAAACAAACTGACACTGTTGCTGTTACACTGGGGTATTCTCTGTCTTTGTCTCTGACCTGCTGGTGGGTCTTATTACCATTACACACCAGCATTTTGGATGGGAATTGATTTCATTGTCATTATCGGTTCGGCTAATCAGCTCGGTCAATTCAGTTGTTCATCGATTCCCTTTACGATTCCTGATCAATTTTCTGCATTCATTCATTTATTCATATAAACCGAGGCCTGTGCCAGAGTCTTCTGCAGGAGCATCTGTCTGGAGCCGAGCAGACGCAAATCACTAAAAGATGAAAGTGAATATTGGTTGAGAAGACAAAGAACTGAATTGCATTATATGATATTGACTGCATCAATAATGTAGCTGCACAACGGCAGCTTCACAAGCTTTGCAGTCAACACATCTTCTTTTTTAAGGTTGAAAATGTACAGAAGTCTTGTGTGAAGATAAACACAGACGTGGTAATGATGTCACACGGCAACAGCAGTATGTCATCAGATATAATATGAGTTTTTGTCTTTCTGTGGAATATTTGTTAGATGTTAAAACTTGTTCTGAGGGGATGAAGATGAGTCACTGTTGATCTTCCTCTTGCCACTGAATGAAGATGGCTGTGATACACGTGCCGTAGATGTTCAGTGGTTGGTCTCTGTCCTGTATGAGAGGACAAAAGGACGAGGTGTCGGTGGGTGGTGGGCCCCAAAGCTGCCACCCCTGTTGGACTGGCCTTAATCTGCCAGTAATCCAACCATCCTAACCAACAAAATGCGGAGCTCAGATTTGAGAGTTGTTTGTTTTCACTTCTTAAATCCTGGAATCACAACTGAGCTTTAGTATTTTAGTTTGTACATATTTTTAAATGGGACATCTAAATCTTTAATCAACCCAGTTGTTTGCAGATGCTGGTTAGATCCGTACCTGTGTGTAAATTCACAACCGTTCTTTTTTCTGTCAGAAAGCTGCTGCAGATCCCTGTTGTTGTGAAAGTGTTGGCCTGGTAATGGAGGAGGAGGGGGCTGACAGGAGGTCATGACCCTCATTACACCACCTGCCAGATGGCCAAACACCACGCCGTGAATGTGTTTGTGTGTGTGTGTGTGTGGGCCTGGGTCTGTTATCATGGATGAACGCAGACATTCACATGAGTACGAACTAGGTGCTGACACATTACAGACTGTGAAAGAAAGGGAAGGCACACAAAGGGTTCCAGGGGGAGTTGTAATTTCTTCATACAGGTCAGTGAAAGCAACTTGACATCATTTGTCAACAACAGACATTGCACACTGAGTGTAAAACCTAAAGCTCCATTCAGTATACAGTAGCCTAAACTGTGATGTTTATTCTAAAGCTAGTATAAAGGTAGTTGTCCATGTGTAGCATAACTATAAATGAAATGCACACAGTCTGTGTTCAGAAACTGAGCCTTCAAACCAGCTGTCAGGACTTCGGTGACTTTGTGATGTCACAACTGAGCAGTCACCAAGCCCTGCGCTACTGGACCCATCATTCAACACTTGCAGGATTTGGTTTCTCAGAGTCTTTTACCTGAAATTTGCTTTATTTTTATTGGATCACTCAGAAAACAGTCAGCCAGTCTACTAAAATGACGCTCAAATTAAATGAAGAATGAATTTAATGCTCAGCTGTAGCCTGAGTTGCAGTTCTCCAGAGTAACTTACATTAGCTCATAATGAAATCCTTAAGAATCAATATGTGATGAGTATCTGTGGGCACAAGGAGCTTCTGCTTCATGCTGACATCCTCATTCACTTCGACCAACCTGGTATGTGTTTTCATTGCACATCCTCCTCCTTCTATCACCGAACTCTTGAGCTCAACAGCCCCTCTTCATCTCTGCTGCCCACCCACTTCTCCTTCTCCCTCATCTCTCTATCGTTCCCTCTTGTCCTCAGGCACAGCAACACAGGCAGGAGGAGTAGTGGGGGGTGCGAAGGCAGGGGGGCTGCAAACCAAGTCAAGTTCCCTTGCTTGACCCTGCTGATGCAGTCTTCGTTCCTTAAGGCTAAAAGCCCCAGCAGACTCCTTTAGTGCTGCTGGTGTTCATTCAGACGTTGAGAGGGGGGTTGCTTGGTCCACCATGTGAAATGGACTCACACACAGTTGGCCACAGAGAGCAAAGGAAAACACAGACTTATTTTCAGTGAGGTGGATGGCTGTAACCGTGGAAACTGAAGTCTTAGCTCTTAAGGTGGACGCTGTAATGGGAGTTCAAACATCTGTAGCGTCTGTAGCTCTCTTAGTGTGACGTCATTCATCGTCTTGAGAAGGACTGATCTGGTTGTTGAGTCTCTGGAGAATCACCTCCACCCTCACATCCATTCTTAGCTCAACAGATGAAGAATGACGCAGAGATGAATAAATTAGAGGCAAATAAACACTTTTGCCAACTGACATCCAGTCTCCTATGATCCATGATACCACGATGCTCGTTGCTGGCTAACAGACGACCGGTTTTACATGGTTGGTGGTGATACCAGTAGCTTCTCACCTTGCATCATATTAGATGTGGAATAATGTTTTCAGTCAGATGTTAATGTATAGATACTCAACAGTCGATCAGCAGAACATAATTGACACAGGGACTCACCACTGTACAATGTTATTTTAAAAAAAAGTTTTTTAAGTGCACATATTGCTAACCCTAACACTAGACATAAAAATATGGAAAATCCTTGCAGAATCAATAATAAAATGCTCAAACTGTTGCCTTGATTAGAAGGGATTAGAAGGCTTGATTGTCTGTATTGTTTTCTGCTTTCAGACTTTGAATGCGGATCTGAAATGGATACTTGTGATTTGTTTGTTTTTAATCAGTAGTGTTAAGTATCTGGAGAAGATGACGTCTCTCTTTGGGTATCAGTTGATTTCAGTTCCAATAGCAGAATAAATGATTTATTTAAGTACTGCACAACTCTGTGGTAAAGATGCAGCCAAAAGAGTCGTGATTCAACAAGAGTCGGAGTCAACACTGACTCAGGACCATATTGATTGTACTGAGACCAGTGGCTGTAGTGGTGTTGGAGACACTTATGCCTAGTTTCTACTATGTGGTACCAGCTCGACTCGACTCAGCATAGAATTCTGGAGGTCATTTCTACATTTCTATTACAGGATAGTACCGCCTTTGGAGTAGTTGGTCGTCACATCATCACACCCTACATTTGATATAGACTGATCTGTTCATTTTAAAACATTTATTTATTGAAATGTGGTGATATCTGCACATAGAGCCTCCAGCACTGCTGTACAGTACAAACATAAAGCTTCACTTTACATTCAGACTAATTAATGTGGCTGCCACAATTGCTAGAGTTAATCTGAGACCAACATATACATACAGAAAATATAAAAAGTGGGAATTAAAACAGCTAGGCTATTAAAACAGCCCAGGATATTCATGCAAGCCATACATTGATCAGTGAAGATTCTCGTCAGTGGTCTGCAGTGTCACCTTTTAATACATCTTTCCAGGTACCAGATTTTTGGGACTTTTATCTAGTGGAAACGCCAAAAGGGTGAGTGGAGTGGAATGGAGCTGGTACCATGTAGTGGAAAAATTAGAGGGGAGAGATTTTGGGGGTGGGGTCAGTGGGAGCAGGTCTTCTCCTCCTTGGACCCTCCAAAGAGGAAGCTGGAGAGGAGAGGAGAGCCTGAGCTGGAGCTAAAAATACTACCCATCATCTCTGAGAGTCATACAGACTTGTTCAGCTCTGGACCCCTGCCAGCAGAGCTCAACACACACACACACACACACACACACACACACACATGGGCTGAGCAGACAAAGACAGCGCTTCGAGCAAAAACTGGAACTAGAGAGGCAGGTGGACGGGGCAGAGAGGAGGATGGAGTGAAAGAGAGAGTGAGTGAGAGGGGGAGGGGCACGCATGGTAAAGGATGAATAAAAGCCAAGAGGAGGGGGGAGGGACAGAAGAGCAGGGGAGGGGGGAGGGGAGATGAAAAGTGAGAGCCTGCAGAAAAAGAACAATAAGAGTTATAAAGGAAAAAAAAGCTAAGAAAAAACAAGCCAGGTTAAAAATGGAAGAGGAGAAGGAAGGGTCTTTGTGATGAGCTGTGATGATACTTTGGCTGTCATCCAAGGCTGAAAGCAGATCTTACCGATGATGTAATCGTTTGTCATTGGTCCCAATTACTCAATAAGGCTTGATTGGCACTGAGGCGCAGCCAATTAGACGGCAGGATGCATGACAATGACACCACACTGTACTGTACAGCCTCCCGCCGTGGTTTGTGAGTGGGACTCACTCAGTCCACAGCTGCTGGGGATGGAGATGAAAAGCATCACACACACACAGACACACACACCATCATCATCAGCCAATCACGTGATACTGGTTCCTGTGTCCCAGCATGCCACATGTTTCAGTAATACACCATTGCAGGAAGAGTAAGTCACATTTTAGATGTGAAGCCACAGGGGGAGGTGGTTGTTGGGTCTCTGGTCTCCTACCAGAGTTTCCCTCCTCAGTTAGATCCCTTTCTCACCGCTGGCTCTCAGTGCAATGTGACAGGGTGTCTGCCTGACAGAAAATGATCCACACTGCACATCTCTAAAAACGAGTGTGACGTTGCGACTGTTGTGTGACGGACTGGTGATATGTCCCTGTTGAGACACGTCCAGACTCTAGAAAGTGGGTCATCATCTCTCTACAGTTAGTTACTGCCGGTAAATCCAAGTCGTCCAGACCCACTAGTACAGTGCTGCTGCACTTGCCGTTGCTGTGGCTGCAGAACAGTAACTAATCACAACATTTAGTAACACTCTCCGCATCCCCGTCGCTCTTGAACGCCTGTTTATTCGTGTGGCTGCTGCCCATCTGTTTGCAGACTCGGCCTCTCAGCCAGCTGCTGTCTGTTCTCAGTCCATCCACAGTCACTCGCAGCCAGAGGAGACGGCTCCGTGAGGCCCATTGATGCTCCTCGATGGGAGGTCAAGCCTAATTGGCCGGCGTCCTATCTGTCTCACAATATGAGCCTTTGAACATGTGATTTAGTCGCTGCACTTTGGCTTTAATTTACACAAAAGGAGACTCTTCACAGTGCTCAATGGCTTCAAGTATCTTCCACTCAGAGCCCTTTTGTTTACACTGATGATCAGTGTGGTGTCATCCAGGAGCAGAGGGGCAGTACAGGATAATATTCCTGTCATGTACTCTTGCTACTCTGCTTTTTCATATAATCACAATATGATAATATTTTTTTTCCATAATGTGCAACTCTAATTCAAATATTTGTGATAAATATACATTTATTGTAGGCTCAACATTTTACTGTTAAGCGATGAATAAAATGACGTCAGTGCCACACTGCAGTAAATAATCAATAAAAATGACCAGAAAAAGTTCAAAAGGCTCTAACTTTACTTTCTCAAGCTGCCGTCAGTCCTACAGTGTCCTACAGTGTCCTACAGGACCACAAACTGAATGAACACAACACTAACTAATTTTTCTCTAGTGGATTAACCAATGCAGACATCATCTCTAAATTTAACCAGAATGTCGTTAGTATTTAGTCAGTAGTAAGTTGTAGACAAATGCAGCATTTTGGAAAATGGAATTTGGGTTGTGTTTGAGTAACATTTTTGCAATCAAAGAAATGATGGCATCAGCTCTGTTTGGTGTAGGGATGTTGCAGGAGAGAGTTGGACAGACTTGAGAGATTGAGGAGGGAGGGAACTTCACACAGTGACGACTGCAGATTGATAAAGAGAGATGGCAGCTTAAAGATGGAGGGACGTCTCAGGGCTGTCGTATTTTTCAGGGGAGGCTCGGGACAGGAGGGCGATGGATTCGAGGATGAAACAGCGGCTGCGTCTGAGGGATGAGAGCTGCCGGCCACGTCATCCATCTGCCTCAGTCCTCACTGTCAGGCCTGATGAAAGATTCAGCCCGGCTCAGCCTCCAGCAGACTCAGGGCGGTGGTCCCACAAATAGAGTGACTGTCACAACCCATAGATTTGTCACCGTGTTGGAAATATTACATACAGACAGCCATTTGGGAAGTAACCAACCGGTAATTCCTCAGCTCGGAGTGGCCTGCAGCGCTTCAAAATAGGCTTAGATTGGGATGTTTGCTTTTCGGTGTTGTTTTCACTGGTCAGGTCATTTGTCGCAGCTCTCAGGCCTCTCAGATCTCATCTTCTTCTAATGGTTTCAGTATTTACACCAGATGTAACTGGGGAACCATTCTCTATGTAGCTGGTTTCGGCTTGTCGAAACAGGAAATGGGACAAAACACGAACCGGCACAAAACTTGCGCTGCCTATGACCAGCTCCTTTACTGGAACAAACAGCACTCAGCACACAGCAGAACCTTTATCTGTCCTCTTTGGTCTAAGACTCCCAACCACTGTGTCTCAGAGAGGGTATCAGTTCTGGGAGTGGGGCTTTCTGTTTTGAGCAATCAAAGCCACATTGGCACAGTGTGAATGTTTTCCCAGTGAGGTAAAGTTGTTTTGATGATCTTGTTGACAAGGAGGTGAATGGTCAGTGAAATAAACTGAGAGAGGAGCAGCAGTGACATTAAACTCCAAAGAGCTGAGACTCTGAGCAGCTACACAAAGATTTGCTGTGGTCAGGCGCACGACCTCAGCATGACCACAGCTCGAAGTTGACCAGTGCAGGCGTCAGAAAGTGTCCTGTGTGGGAGGTGGCTTAGCTCTCCTGTTGGACATCAGCGTGTTTGTGAATGAAACCCTTGTTGTTTACTCTGCCTGTGTAACGGAGCTGATACGGCGACGCCAACACGGTCGGATTTGAGTTTATTTCTGTGATCGAGTGGCGTTGCGATACTCTGCCTACTAACAGAGGCAAGCTGCAGTGGGTCATCTGACAACAGCTCACACACACATACACACTTTAACACATAATAGGATTTCTGTGTCTCATTCAGCAGTGCTCAGGCTTCCCACTGTCTGTCATTCACTCTCTGTCACCGTAAGAGGATATGAGTTTGGCAGGCTGGCGCTGACACACGAGACGAGACAAGAGTAGATGAAAATTTGTGTTGTTGTTTACAGTTACATATTTTCGAGCCACTTATTTTTAGTGTAACAGATTGATAATCCTGCATTGCAGACAGAGCAGCTCTCTGCCGTCACATCAGGCGGATACTGTGAGATTTATGAGCCTGCAGCTGATCTGGGCTCTGTTTAAGATTGATGGGTAACAGTCTAATGACTTCTCATCCACAGCAGCTTCATAAATAGCAGCAATATGTATGTGCATCAACAAGTCTTAATGCCTAAGCAACATGTTCTTCATTTCTATGGCTGAAGATGTTGGCTGCAAAACATTTTAGGTAACGTGTGAACTTTATTTTTTACTTAAATTCTCTCAGTGTCGTCAATCAGACCCCTAAAACACTGTCTGTAAACACATAAATTGTTTATTTTAGACAAACAACAATCGTAGAGATGCTAGGTTTGGTACCTAACTGGTGAATTACAGGAATAACTCCTTCCTAATGCATCCACTTGAACTTAGTTGAGATGCAACTACATTAAACATGTATGTGTGGCTGGGTGCTATGGCCCCAACATAAAATTAACAAATGAAAAAGAAAAGACATATATTTAGTCAGTAGTAGCTTTTCAATGTGTCTTTTTCTGGGGAAAAAACTCTTAATTTATGCTGGAAACCATGATGTTGTTATTGAGAACTACAGGAGCCTGATTAAAACAATTTATGCATGAAAAAGCCATCATAGAAGTTAACATTTGTAACTGGGAAATCTTTCCAGGCAAACATGAGACATTTTATCTTAAAGATAACTGATGATGAAGACTTGAACAGGCTGATCTTGTTTTTATGTTCCAGAGTCGGTGTGTGTTTGTGTGTGTGTGTGAGGACTCGTGGTTGTCCCCTGTGGCTCAGTCCTCTCTGATGGCAGTGATTTAGGAGCAGCCATTAGAGGCAAACCGACGTTAATCCATCCGACAGACTGCAGTGATAAAAGTTTCATTAAACCATTGATCAGCCTTCTCTGTCAGCAAAGGAGCGGCCGCAGCACGTGGCCGCAGCACGTAGCCGCTCTGCACACACCTGCAAGCCTGAAGTGAATATCAAGATGTGCCCAGGTTCTTATAGAGGAGACGGACGTGAAGGACAACAAGAGGACGTCTGAGAAGCTGTTTACTAGTTGTTTTTACATCAGTGGATTGGGAGCTGGCCACACAGAATCATACCACACTTGGTATGATTTACACTCTTTAACCAATATGAAATGTTTATGGTACAGACTTTACTGTACAGTAGCAGCGTTGGGTTTGCTGGTTCTCGCAAAAATATGCAGATTTTATGCTCATCCTTTGTCCTTGATACTAAAACAGCAAAATCCAATTTCTGGTCAAGCTGATGTTACCGTATCACTTTAGGTTGTGTAGCTATGAAAGGCATCTTTTTGTGAAAAGTAAATTCGAGGAAAATACTTCTTAGTTTTGCTTTGTTGAGTCCTAGAAAGTGGAAATTGATCGTACCGTGCTTCAAACTACAACACTGAAGACTAATGAATAGTATGTACGCTGCAGAAGGTCAAAGTGGGGGAAGAGGTTTGTTTTGCACAACAAAACTCTCTAGAAGTTGTTATGAAAATGCTTTCAGTGCCCCAGCGCTGACAGTACACCAATTCAGCTGATGCTAGAGAAACAGCTGTATGAATATTTAATTTTTAACTAAATTACCTTGTAAAACCAGCTGTCTGACAGTGATTGATATTAGTATTAAACACAGGGAAGTCTGATTGTTGTTGCGTTTTTGAATTGAACAAGACCTAATGTAAAACTGCACGGTTTTGGAATTGAACAGTGAAGGTCGACTCCGCTCTGTGATGCTGCTGCCAACAGGAAACTGCTGACGGAGGGAGAGGAAGTCAGAACGACCTAATAGGCGTTTAGCTGCCTGCAGGCATATGGCGAGATGAGTTTACCTCCCTGGTGAGTTTTCTTCATCTCCTCACAGCTGGATGCTCTCATAGCAAATACAGAAACGAGAACTTTATTAGGACCAGTACCGGGCAAATCTCTCCCCTTGCTCTCAAACAGCCTCAGCTCTTTGTGTCTTGGATTTTGGATGATGTCGGAAACTTCTCTTTGAGATTCGTTTATTCAAGTTCCCGTTCTATCCTAAAGGGCTTCTACTGTGATCACTAAAGTTCAGTGAACTGACGTCATATTCATGAAACCAGTTTGAAACAACTTCAGCCTTGTGACATAGCAGGATAATTAAAGCACTAAAATAATGATGTAAACACTAAGTGATAAAAAATATGAGGTGCAGCAATAAAAAGATCACGGATTATGGACAGATAGAGACAATAAAATATGACAAAAATAACACCAAAATCATAAAATTAAAGAGCACCACATGAGGGCCAGATTGATAAGAAAAGTCCTTAGTGTTTCCAGCTCCTCTCAGGCTGTTCCAACTTGGGGACATTCAGTGTTGGTTTTGTTCTTTTCAGGGGATTTTGAAAAAATATAAAATATCACCCGCCTTATTTTATTCCTGTTTTGGATGCTAAGCTAGGCTAAACATGAAGCCATCCTATGCGTCTTTGTCTGAGCTGATTTTCTCTCAGTGAGTCAACGTATCTCCAACAATGTAACTCCATGGTTTTTATTGTGACTCTATTGTCTCATTTCATATCACATTTTATTGTGCTACTCTAGCCCTCATCATTACCATAGCCCGCCTCTGGGCCAAGCGGCCGTCCTGCAGTCAAACATCTGTAATGAATAAATGATAACATTCCTCTATGAGTACAGTTTCCCTGGAGCTGCTGCTGCGTCCTGCATGTACTCCTGATTTAAAGCCCAGATGCTGAAGCCACTTAGTTTCTTTTTTTTTTCTTTTTACTTTTTTTTTTTTAAATCTTGAATCTCTCCTCCTGCACTAATGCAGTATTTACACTGGGCCAAATATTAGCAGAAGGATATTTGTCATGCTGCGACGGCCTGTGGTTTTCCTCACTGATATTGGGGCTCGGCGAGACATCAGCGCTTTAGGCAGCAATAAAAGAGATTTCCCGCCTGAGATGCTCAATAAAATGATATCACAGCTCTTTTTTAAATGAGAACCATAAGTGACCCTTTCGTTATGGTCAGATTGGGCTGCAAGTGCAGTCACCAGAGACAGATATAAGTGCCGTTTTAATGATCTTAAAATATATGCACGAGTGAGTCTTTATTTCTAGAGGACGACTTACATTTTGATAGGAAAAATAACACCAGAATAAGCACAGCCACCCATTCTCCTCTCTTCAAGCACTCCCTGAAATTCATATTTGATTTTTATTCATTTTATTTCCATTAAAATTTCATCTTCAATGAATCTCAATAGGTGAATTTGTGAACACAACTTGGCTGTTGCACCACTTAACGGTGACACTGTGATACTCTTGTTATTTGAATAAGCAGGTGCACATTTCTTATTTCTCAAATTATAATGTTCATTTCTTTTTATCTGAAGTGTTGACCCATGAGAAAATGTAAAAATCATCTCAGTGTAGTTTTCCATCTCTTCTCTCAGGCTTGTCTCTGATAACAGGTTAGTGTAAACCAATCACAATGGAGGAGGCTCTGAGACTCTCTTCTGAACACTCAGAGAAACCAAATTCTGCAACTGTTCAATCCAAGTGGGCGGTCACAGAAGTCCTGACAGCTGGTTTTAAGACTCAGTTTCTGAATACAGCCTGTGTGTATTTCTGTGGACTCAGGCTTTGGTACTTTTAGAGTATTAATATAGAACCTGCTTTATAATCACACTACACGGTGGACATTTACCTCTATAAACTGTCTGAAGCGTTAGTACTTTCTATTTCTTGGTTTTGGCTTAGATCTGTTCTTCATTGATGAAACAGTTTGAACTACAGAGCTTTTGAAAGAAGACACTCACTGTTCTCATTCAATGCAAACACGTCACTGCATTTCTGACAGAGCAGATGCTCAAATTCAGTTTCCTCCGTATGATGTTGACAGATCATAGAGTAACCATCAGCTGACATCAGGAAGAACACACTAACAGCCCTCTGGCCCAAAATGCACAGTGCCGTACGTCATCTGTCCTTGGCAGCTCAGTGACCCCGTGTGATTTTCTCTTGACCATTACTAAGACTAACAATCCATGTAAGCAGACTCGGCACGCTGTGACTCCTTAGTTCAGTTACATAACAGTGCAGCTCAGTTGGCGTCCTGTCAGCAGTGGTGCGGCGACCTGACAACACCAACATGCTGCGCTGGTTTTAAATGCTTGTTAAAGTTTGTTGTGAACATTCTGACAATAAACAACAGCAACTGTGTTTGGATACAGGATGGTGTGTGCATGTGTGTAGCTGGTGTTGTGTCATCTGACAATCAGTCTTCAGCTCACTGAAGCATGTGCATGCACATAAGGTTGTTTTTAACGATTTGACCTTCAAAAAAACACCAAATGTTTTTTGTTTTTTTTCACGGTTTGACACACTTGTTATTGCTATTCACATATTGTTTGTTTAATGAACATGTTTAGCCACATTTTATCATGGATGAACCTTCCTCTCGCTTCCTCCAGCCACAGTAATCTGCTACTGGAGACAGGTGGAATTACAAGAAGCTATAGCAGCTTCATAATCCTTCCTGCTTTGAAGCAAAACCCAGTAACTCATGAGCCTCAGCGTCTACAGTGTCTGTGCCGTTTCTTTTTTTTTTTCCTAATGCAAACTGACACATTGTGGTGTGTGGAAACAAGACGGGGTTTTTGTCAGTTCAAGGAGTAAAACATGGAGTGAAACAGTTTGACTAGTGTGCAACCTCTGCTGTGTACCTCCCTGTGTTTTCAGCTGAGGGTGTGTGTCAAGCGGAGTGTGGTTGCGGGCTGTTGGCTCTCACAGCAGGGGAGTGGAGCTGCAGCAGTCGGCTGCTGGGTGTGTGGAGGAGGCTATGTAGCTCCCAGCTAGCGCTCACCCCTTGATCATCCCCCCTAGAGAGTTAAAAGAGAGCCAAACAGGATCACCGCCGCTGCTGCATCTTTCAGCCTCCGACTGCACTGATATCTTTTTTTGGGGTGTTGTTCCATTTCGGTTCGGCTGAGGTCAGGATCTGACGTCAGAGCTGAGTTTTCTGTGTTTGCAGGATGAGTGAGTGAGTTTGGAGCTCTGGAGCTGTCAGTTCATGTCAGACAAACAGGCTCATTAATAAGTCGTAGATGAGTCTTTGAAGTCTGTGATTTGTGTGACTGTCACTGCAGTCATCGCACAACCTGGAGGTGTCAGAGTGAATCAGCTCTCCGTTCCTAATGGGAAGTATTTTGTACACATCATGAGTCTCAGTTTTTTTTAGTTTAGTGAAATTTTTGCCTTAAAAACTGAAAGTTCCATATTTTACTTTTTCCATCTGAATGTAGTTTTACATCTCCCTGAACCAAATCCTTAAAGTGTTGGATGGTGGGTCCAGGTGGGCGGGGCTTAATGACTGCTTTGTTGTGACATCAAAGTTACAGAATGGCTGGTTTTAAGACTGAGTTTCTGAATACAAGGTGTATGTAATCCGTGGACCTGCTTTATAATTACACATCTACCTCAATACTACTGTTAACCTCTCTGACCTCTGTGACCTTGCAGAACTCATTGCCTAAATAAATTAGCTCAATTTTGCTAGCTCAGTCTAAACAATCTGTACTGTCAAATCTCCCATTAGATTTACCAACCAATGGGTCAATGAGTCTTTGGTTGTTTTGGTCCAGGACAACAGTGTGTGCTGTCCTCTGCAGGACAAAACAGACTTTAAAGTTACTAAATCACTGCCAGAAAGTTGTAGGACTGCAACATATTGTTGTGTTGTATTGTGTTTTGTGATGTTGTGTTGGATCTGTGCTGCTGTCTATTGTTTTGTGTCGTGAAGCAGTGGCACTGTGACTCAGTGCTGCTGACTATGGACTTTATATTTCATTTGAGCGTATTTACATTCATATTAGATGGATGCAGTTAAAACTCACAGTCACTGCTTTGTTTCAAACCCAATGTGCTGCAGTGAAAATCCATGAAGCCATGAAAAACAAATCACCGTCCTTACACCTTCTGACTGCACTGTTCTCCAGCAAGTTTCAAGCCTCTGCAAAATTTCTAGTGAAATGCACTTAAAGCAGTGGGCTGCACACAGGCAGGAAATCAATCTGAGTTTGTGCACTATAACCAAGAAAATGCAAGCTCACAGCATATTTATTTAACTGCAACGCACACCTCTCTGCTACAAGGGGCCAAACTAAAACAAATTGACTTTTTTGTATCTTTAGAGGCAGGATATTGTGAAAACCTGGATTGGATGTTCATTGTGTCCCACATAGGGCTGGGCAATATAACAGTAATTTTCTTTTAAATATCTGTTGGTCATTTTGCGTAATGACCTGCTTTACTTTGGTCCTTTATGAACCAAAAACAACAGGTCAGAGGAGTTGTTGTTGTGCATGACAGAGTTGCTGCTTCAAGGAGCTGAGTTTTTTACCTGTTCATTCTGCTTTGGCAGTAGGCAGAAACATTTAGGCGGTGCACCAAAATCTTATAATGTTGAGGAAAACCCTGTATATGTTTTTGCTCTTCATGTTTTCATACCAGAGAACTTGTTCTACCTGCTGTCCCTCTGCCATGCTCACTCGTGCTAGTTACCGCCGGCCACCACATGTGTGTTCACAGTATTGACTGATTTGAGTACATTGCTGGCTTCTGGGGCAGAATCGCACATGTTGCTCTGTTGTCTTAAGCTCACAAAGCATGGAGCAGGAGCAGGAGCTTGGTGTCAGAGCATACCTGGGTCGCCGTTTGTGATTGGCTGCAAGGAAGGAACAACTTCCGTATTGAGCAACATGATGGCTTATGAAGCAGGAAGGAACACTTGTTCACAGGTCTTTGTCTAGCGATCACGTCAATGGATGTTGAATTATTTCCCAGACGTAGTCCAACATGAGAAAAAAGCGATCATATTTAGATCCAGAACTCAAGCGTTAACATCCATGTCTTCACTTGCTGATGTGGCTTCTCGGTTTGGTTTTTTAACATCACTGTCTCTCTTAATGTTGAATGTCTTTCTCTCTGCGATCCTACGAACAGACATAGTCTTAGAGACAGACGGATCAATCCCAGAGGTCTTTCTCCTGCCGTTCTGCCCCAGAGCCAGCTTTCCTGGGATTACCAAGTGGAGGATGCCTCCTTTAGGGGAAATACTCTAAGGAAAGACTGCAGCCCTCTGCAGTACAGTATGTGGTAGGGGGCTGGGGGAACAAATATGGAAACCAGAGTGGAGGATCTTTTGTTTGGTTGGGGATTTGCTTTTGGTTTCACGTATGTGCAGAAAGGGATTGGAGCTGGATCAAGCCCCGTCTCACCTTATCCCCCCCTCCGCACATCCCTTTTCCGTCTACCCGTTGTTCCAGTGGTGACAGGATATAGAGCAATGACAGCTTAACCCGCAACCCCCCAGCACCACTCACAGATGCTGCACGTCTGCAGCAGCTCCAAAACCCCCTAAACCCCCATTCCCATAAACCCCCTCATCACTCCATGGATGAACTCGTGCTCCACTTTTCCATCAACTCAAACACAGACTGTGGGGAATTCCTTTGTCTCCTGGTGGAAGAGTGGAAAAGATGGAGAGAGAAAAGAGACAAGATTTATCTTCTGCGACAAGACAAATTTAATGATAACACAAAAATAAAAGTGTCATGTATTTCGCAGGCTCACGGGTAATTTTATATCCCAAAGACAAAGGGTAAGGCTTTGGCTTTGGGCTTTTCTAAAAGCCATGCTGATGATAATGAAAGGCACCACTTTTAGCATGGAAACATAATGGGGATTAGCAGCAAGAAGGGGGGGCTGTGTCCCACTTTAGTACAGTTGGATGTCACATTTGTCAGTAGAAACCTAGTTGTGTCAGTGGGAGGACTGATGATGTGTGCTGTTGACTGGCGAGATACCTAAAGTGTTGATCCTGGGCCGTGGTCACGCTGGTGTCTGCTGTGTTGTCTGTGTTGACGGCAGCGGTCTGTGTGGCTGAGAGCTGCGGCAGCACGCGGAGGCCTTTGATTGCAGCTCGGAGCCCGTGCGGAGGCCTGGCCTCTGCCCACAGAGATTCGCAGCTCAGCCCTTCAGCTCACTCAGCAGTATCACATGTTACACACTGACACAGTGAGATGGGTGAGCTGGATAAAACTCACTGTGTGGAGCATTTAGGCAGATAAGAGAGAGAGAGAAGTGCAAGTAGAGCAGGTGGAAGCTCCATATGATTTATTTATTTCATCTTCTTTCTTCTTTCCTGCTATGAGACCTGCTGATTTTACCCTCTGTAGCTGCTGGGTCAGTCGTTTCCATGGTGTCTTTATTTTTTATTTTTTCTATTTCGTCATCAAGCTGGAAATTTTCTTGGGCTCTGGGTTCCATGTTGGATCAGTAAACATGCAGATCAAGGACTTCTTAAGATGATGCATCGATATTTTTTAATCAATATGAATGTATGTTTGTTCAAAAAATAAAAAAATAGAAGAATTTTGAGAAAACTGAGTTGACTCACCAGATTGTGACGACCTGACAGAGGTTGAGAATTTACAGTACTGTCTGAGCCTGAGGGAAGAGTAAATGCAGAAACAGTAAAACATGTTGTAGTAGTAAAAGAAGAAGAATGTAGCGGTTGTAGTGTGTATGTATCAGCATTGTATGTTTATAGTAGTATTGATGGTGCCAGAGGAGCTGCCCTGTCTGTGGTGCAAGAGGAGCTGTCCGTGGTGCTGAACCAGCACAGACTGCAGTGACTCTCTGCTGCATTGGGAGCACATTTACTCCTTATCTAACCTTCAGCTTCTGCGAGACAAAGGAGCCTCGGGGAGCTGCTGCTAATTTGAAATGGCCGAAGTGATTTGTGTCAGCGCGCTGCGTAGAGTCTAAATGATGACCTGGAGAATCATCTACATTTAACAGCCCCACCAAGTGAGCCGGAGCTGCCAGCGTCTCTTTGATCTACCACGAGTCTCAGGAGCATAGAGCTCCACATCAGCCCGTCTCGAAGCAACAGACAAACACACAGGCACAAACATGCACATGCCTCACTTCAGCCTTGGGGCTGTAATTTGTCTTGTGCCGCACCGCTCCGTGGAGATTGGGGAGTATTTATGTAGATTATTGCTGGAAAGTAGGTTAAGATGAATGTTGTGGAGCGGTACCCAGTACAAGCACCATTAGCTGCCTCTGAGTCCAACGAAGACTTTCTGAAAGCCAATCAGTTCTGCGGAGCTGTGTGTGTTTGTGTGGTTTGACTGGTGTTTTTTTGGGGGGATGGGGTGTTGTGTTGCCAGTAGCCCATCTGGCCGTCATACTGTATCCTCCCAGTTTGAGCTGTATCTGGGCCAGGATTTGGAAGAAGGCAAAGCAAAGCCTATCTCCCAGAACCACTCACGTTTAAAGATGGGATGGGATGTTTAGGGACATTCTGAGTAACTGTCATTGCATCTTTGTTTATTAGCTCCTAACAGCCACATTTTTCAGGTTGTTTCTGCGCAGGTGCTGAATGTCAGGCGCTCTGCAACAACCTGACATTCAATTTGATTGAGACATTTAACAGAAAGGAAAAATAGCTCTCTGACCTTTTTGAAAAGTTCTCGGCCCCACAGAACAGAAGTGTTTTTACAAGACACATACATAATCTCATATGTACAGTAACAATGCCTATCTCTTCATATTGATTATCTAAATGTCATTTCTTCAGACTCATGCCTCCCTTCTCCTGGGTTTAATTGCTGTCTGAGATAACCTGTCAATATTGCTACAGTAAGTTCTGACATTGATAAAATTGTAAAAAATAAAACTCTGTGACAGTCCCTAAATTGATAATTAAGAAAAAACGCAGACATGTTAATGTAGCTTTTGTCAGGATGTTAGTACAATGCAAGGTTATTACTATATGAAGATTTACGATATTGACATGAACCTGTGATGTATGTGCTGATTAATTCTCATCTTTTCAGTCATCATAGTTTGTGCCTGTAGATTCAATGCATGGATGGAGAATACAATGGAAACTAGCTCTGCACCTTTAGATGATATTTGAAATGTTATGCCAAATATCAGAATGAATGTGAAAGTATAAGAATGTATTAGGAGTATTATTAAATATTCCTAAATAATTGATGATTTCTATTTACACACCTAAGCATTACTAAACAGTTTGGTTCTCTCAGCCATCAGACACTGAAGTGAGCTTTATGTCTCCTGATAAATGTGACCAGTGTTCCCTCTCTTTTATCTCTGTATTTGGTCTCCTCCAGCTCCTGAGGGTAACATCTGGCTCTTTAGCTGCTAAATGCTCCACTGTGTTCACCAGCTGCTTTCTAATCGAGTCTGTTTGCTGCTGAGCAGGTAGAAGACACGGATTTTTCAGAGCTAAGAAAATCAGCTGCAGCTCCTAGAGACACTGAAAACTACGAAAAAAAGGCCCAAAAAGCTCCACTTTTTCAGGCGTTACATGTTGATGTGCAATTTCCTTGAAACATTAGATTTCATCATCTGTCTCCATCTGCTGAGTCTTGAAACAACAGTAATCAGATTGCCCACAGCCAGATTTTACGAAGCTTATTTCACGCTTTACAAAAGAAAGCGTTGCCCTGATTTAATGTTGTTTTAACAGGGCTAATTATCTTGCTGTAGGTGCCTCTCTTCTGATTTTCTGTCACAAACAGGCTGACACGGCTGCAGCAGCAGACAATGAAATCCTGCAGTCACACCAGGATGTGAGTGATAATTTGTTCCTCTTCAAAGCAGTGAGCCTCCTGTCAGGCTGAATGGCAGTGCACAGTGTCCCGAGCACTGGTAATGGGCATATTTGTAGAGAGCAGGAGTGAGGGGGGTGGTCTTTTTTTATGACTAGATAATAAAGGTGGAGGGAGGGGGAGAGGGGGAATGATCTCATACTTGCTGTAGACGTCAGGCATAATGCTTTGTTTCTCTACTGGTGGCAGAAATATCACTTTAAAGGAAAGTACTGATGTCATTTCAAGCTGCAGATGTAACTCTTCATTCTGTGGCTCTTACTTTAGATTTCTGTTAGATCTTTTATGCATCGGCTCAGTTCTTAACTTTATAGTATCAAAACACATCCTGAATTAAAGAAGACTTTAATTGTTGAAGCCCTCTGAGACTGCAGTGCTCAGAAATAACTGATGCACAAACAAAGCTGATGAAATTTTTGTTTTACTGTTGCCATTTATTACCAACACCAAAACCAGCACTGTGTTTGGTCCATCTCTCAGTACTGTCTGTCTGACTTCTCTACTCTGCTTATAGCTGCCAGCCCAGTACCCTTAGTTGAAGACATTTAAAAAAAAAAAAATCTTGTTTAACTTCTTTAAAATGCTTTTTCGTGGGCTACTTACACTTTCTGTCCCCCATTGGCCTGCACTTACATTACCCTGAGCTCAAGCACAGTTGCCTCCGACACTAAACATTATCACGTTGATATAGGACATGCGCATGGCGCGACATAATCATAGATTGACTGTTGTTTATGTGGTTACAGCAGCACAATGGAGAGTGAACCCGACAACCTGGCTGCAACAACTTTCTTTTTCCTTTTAAACCATCTTCAAAATAGTCACGTACTTAACCGCGTTTGTGCGCATGCGGGACCAAGTGTACCGTGCTCAAGCACACGTCTTCCAACCGTACCGGGCCAGGGAAGTGTACCATACTCAAACATGGTACCATTGCTCTCACGCTAGCCACAGAATCCAGACTAAAAGGGGAAAACGTGCTTAGACACAGTATGATTGCCCAGTGTGAGTGTGCCCTTAGTGTTGGATGGTGGGTGCAGGTGGGCGGGGCTTGGTGACTGCATTGTTGTGACATCACAAAGTCAAAGAAGTCCTAACAGCTGGTTTTAAAGCTCAGTTTCTGAATACAAACTGTGTGCATTTCACTGTGGACTGAGGCTTTGATACTTTTGACGTAGAATGTAGAGCTACTCATACTACACATGGACATCTACTACTGTGTGGAGCTTTGATAAACAACTAACTTAATTACGGAGATTTAATTAGCCTACCTATGAACTAAATCCAGGAAGATTTGACAGAAAGACCAGATGTTCACTGGAAACAAAGATAATACTCGTGCTTTTGATCATTGTTTGAGTGACAGGTTCAGTTCACCTCTTGTTAGAGGGGATGAGTCATTGATAAAACTGATGGGTGTAAGCTGTTACTGGGAGCTGTGATTTCAGAGGTGGTAAATATAGATGCAGAGAAACACACTCATAATGAGGACAAGTGTGTGTGTGTGTGTGTGTGTGTGTGTGTGTGTGTGTGTGTGTGTGTGTGTGTGTGTGTGTGTGTGTGTCTTTCTCAGCCCACGTCTTCATCATTCTCACTGTATTTATTGTACTTATGGGGGAGAGGAGTCCCTCCTCACTTCCTCTCCCCTCTTTTGTCTCCATCTTTTTGTGTCTCAGTATCAGTTGGGTTCAGACAGGATGATCCCTGTGACTCATCAGCCTTTTATTATCATCAACACTTGTATGGGATTAAATGAAAGAGGACTATCCTCCTCCTCCTCCTCTTCATCCTCACACGTCGTCAGCTCTCGTCATGTCATGCCCTCCTCTCTGCTCTCTCTGGTTCTTTCTCTCAGTCTTTATCCCTTTCTCTCTATCATTCTCATCTTACTTTCCGCTCCTCCTTTGGGAGCATAGAGGAAATGAGAGTAAGGGGGGGTGAGGTAATTAAATTGCATTCAGTTGTGAGAGAGAAGGAGGGAGGTGTGTATTTGTGTGTGTGTGTGTGTGGAGGCGGTTGATGATACCAGGAAAGCTCCTTTCCTTTCACGCTTTTCTATTCTTCCTCACATGAAATCACGCCTGTCGTCCTCATCTCGTGGAGAAACACAGTTTCCTCTCCCTCCAGTCTCTTTCTGTTAGATCACTCATGTTTGAATAAATCCTGGAAACTGATAGTCTCATATTTCAGCCACTCAATCATGAGAATAAACAGCATGTTTTCCTTCAGTAACTACAGATCCTGTCTTCGGAAAAAAAGACACATTAATCATCAAAAAAAAAAAAATCAGACAAACTGTGGAATTCAGAATAAACACAGACGCATCACAACTTCAGATCAAAAGCACTAGACTAATGTGGTTGTCTGTGCTGCGGATTCACTAACATGTAAATCAACTGACGCTTACACTTCCTGTTAATGGTGCCCGAAGAATCATGGGAAATGCATTGTCGTGCAAAAACAGTTATTGAGCTTAGAACATCTTATACATGAAACTACTGGATTAATCAATGAGTTGACTAATCTTAATAATCATTTCTCTGGATTTTCTCTGTCACTTTTTTTGTCATAGAAAAAATGATCAGCAGATTAATCAATAATGAACACCACTTTTCTTTCTTTCCCCTCCCTTTCTTTTCTGCACTCCTCTCTAGTCTCATTCATACCACCCCAGTGTGAGTCACATCTCTGAGGCCCCTCCCCTCTCTGTTCCGTTCTGTTTGAGCTCTAACACATCCTCTAAACCTCTGCATTCAGTGATCAGTTGCAGCCTCGTCACTGTCTCTGTGGTTTCTCCAGCCTCCTCTCCCCCTCTCCCTCTGTCTATCTGTCTCTGTTATGTCGCGTTATTCAGTTAAAGTGACAGTGCTTCTCTCCTCTGCTCGTCCCCCTCTGCACCAATCAGATTATCATCGATCGGACATTCCCAGAGATGAGCGAGTGAGGATAGCTCCTCATCTCAGCTGTCCCATCCCTCTGTCCTGCACATTAATCCTCTTTAGTTTCTTCCTCTTTTTCTATCTCTGTCCGAACCCTCTGATGCTCACAAAGTGGAAGTTATATCATACCAGTCATCTCCTGGCTCGTCTTTAGTCCACCCGGTTTGTTACGTAAGGCTCGCCAATTAAAAACGCAGCTTCCTGGCCTCTGGTCACGGAGCTGCCGAGTCATAATTAGCAGATCAGACGTCCACTCGAAGTCTCAGTGTGTGCATGTGATGTGATGACGTCCAGGTCTGCAGGCGGGGTGGATGCTGCTTCATCACGTAGTGCAGCCACGAATCTGGTGTTGGGTCCGTGCTCTCTGTGAATATTTAAATATCAATGGGGGGAGAGGATTCCTCCCTGACTAAGCACATCTATAACCTCCAGCATCAATCCTGTATGTCTTCATATCTCTTAGTCTATAGTTTTGCAATGTAAATGTATAATGTTGTCTCATGCAGGTAGGATATAATGAGATTCTCTGTGAGTCAAGTCTGATGATGCACATGTGTTTATTGAACCTCCACATGAGTTAGTTCCCCTTATTGTATTTGGTTGATTACAATGTTTTGTTTTTCCTCCGATTTAATTTATCTGCTGCAGGTCTTCTACTCGTTTTCCACCAGATGTTTCTACAGTAGCCTCGACAGATCGATTAACTGCATCTAAAAAAGACATTATGCAAACAAGGCAAATGTGCTACCAGTTCAGAAAACATCTTCATTATTTTGACAACACGTAAGCTCCATCTTGTTTAATATATGTAAATCAACAAACTGGTAGGCCAATGTTTTCCACCAGTAAGAGGAGCCGGCTGACACGACGGTGGTGACGTAATCTCCACCTCTCATTAGACAGGTGGCCCTGCACACAAGCAAAAAAAGAATATTGCTAATTGAAATTACAAACAAAAAGATGTGTTGACGGGCGACAATAGTGGTTCCAAAAAGGAAGAAGAAGACGATGGCAACCGTTGCGATCGTTTGTTCACAGTAAGTGCACAACGACAGTATTCGATTTGAGACAACACCAACTGTCATAATTTAAGTAATTTAAGTTAATTTATGTAAGTAGTGTACACAGTAAACATGACTAATACATGACAGTGTACTACTCATGGAAGTATTCGAATTAAGACACAGCTTGTAAGTAGCCTTGAGGGACAGTGGGATGTTACGATGATGATACGCGGATGTTGGACACGACCTCCATGGTTTTTTCCAGTCCAGTTTAAAACTTCCATTGAATTTCCAAAATAAGCATATTATCACCAACTCCTGTTCTGCCTGAAGCCAGGCGAGGCGCCACCATTTACTGCTCAGTGTCACAATGAGGAATATTCCTGTGTCTGCTATGTGTGGTTGTTTACGTCCTGCTGACAGTGGTGTCATTGTGAGTCGGTCGGTGGCGGCAGCAGTGACGCCTACACACCAACTCAAACAGTGCATTCCTCACAACACCAGACAGAAACCATGGAGACGGTAGCGAGTCTCTCCCATCGAGTTTCTCTGTCTCACAATCTGACACGTCAGCTGACTTTTGATCAGTGGATCTTCCATAAGGTTGATTAATCTATTTCAAGCTTCTCTGAATCTGAAGGTTGGAGAAGATGTTAAAATCCAAAGCTAACCAAATTTAGGACACGTCTCCTGTCTCTAGTCCCGCCTGTCCACAGTATTTCAGAGATGTCAGCTAAAAGACCAATCACCCAACACCCGCAGCGCCATGTTGGATTGGCCGGCCGAGAACCCGCCCATGGGCCTCGAAGCAGCCTGTCTCCGGACCGCTCCGGACCTGTCACTGAACATTTCCGCACCCTAATTGGCCAGAATCTTAACCTAATAACAGTAAAACGGTTAGTTAAAAAAGAATTCACCCCCCTCAGAGTGTGTGCGGGGGTACAAAGTATCGGTTGAGACCAAAAAACGTCCTGACACCAGGCTTTGATCATGTTTATTAATGTAAAGTCTGCGATTTTAACATGGGGGTCTATGGAGACATGTTGCTTTCTGACATCAGCCCCCAGAGGAAACCGAGGGGATTGCAGTTTTTTGAACACGGAAGTGAGCTTCACTTCTCAGACCAACAACTGCCCCCTTGATCCTAATTTGTAATGTGTAGTCATTTTCTTTTTGGCCCACAATCACACTTTTCTTAATTTTTCCAAGCTAGTGTTTTTCCCAATAGACTTTTCATATTTATGAGTTTCACCATCAGTGGTATTTATTCAAAAGCAGCACAGCTCAGCAAACAATATTTGTCATTCATTATGTCCAGATTTCTCTACAGTGTAATATGGGTTGGGTTTATATCCCATTGAAACAGACCGTGATTTTTTTTTTCTATTTTATTGTTCAAATCTGTAAACTGTAATAAAGAAGGGTCTCTCACCTCAGAAACTAGAATTTTTACATTGTTGTTTTAGAGATGATCAGAAGTCTTAGCTGTTCTTGAGTTTTACTCATTAGGGTTTATGAGTTCTTTTGTCTGTTTCTCGAAAAAGCAGCTGCTAAAGTCTGAATTCTGCGTCGATGGCGTACCTCCTCGGAGCCAGCGAACCCCTACACCACACAGCCTGACGCAAACCTTCAAAAGATTTCAAAACACGTCAAGGTGATGTGGACAGTAAGGGCTGGGATTGGTCACCTACGCCTAATGTTTTGGCTGTGAGTTGCCCAGCAATGCATTCCTTCGACACAGAACGTCAAAAGGTGCCCAACGGCATCGAGGCACCAGGGTAGTTATGGAGTTGATGCAGAAGCATAAACCAGGCTTAAGTCTCTGCTTCGACTCAAGTCGAAATGGTCGTCCCTCTCAAGGATGCCAGATGATTGATCATAGAGAGACAGAAGCAGAAATGTAGCAGAAAACTTTACATTACTCCAAATCTTCCAACTTTGACAGCAGTATTTATGCCATTGACACACATGGATGAGCTTGGTTTTAATACTGTAAACAGCCACATTTCTAGTTTACACATGAAAAAACAGCAAGTCTATAGTTCAGTCACTGGGATATTCATCTGAACAGGAAGACTTATCTTTTCCTTTTTTTTTATTTTTTTATTTTTTACAATGACACTTTTAGTGCCAAAGCAGCATGAAGTGCCCACTCACACCGTCGTTTACAGTGGTGGCACCGCCAGGCGAGTGTGTTCCTGTTGACCTTGACAAATTTGCTCTGTTAAGTCATCGACAAAATGTCAGTGTCATGCTGAGTTAAAGAAACCGTCGAGGCTGTTGGGGAGTGAAGGGGGTAGGGGGGTGGGGAGAGAAAACAAAGGAGGTGGAAAGGAAATCGTGGTGATGGACAGGATATGCATAAACCGCTCCGCCTGAGCCTCGACTGGGCATTCGAAAGGGTGATCTGTCAAGAAGAGAGGGAACGTGTATGAAAGAGAGAGCTAAAAATAGTCGAGTGTCTCCAAAGACATCATGGAGGGAGCAGAGGAATCACCTCTGCAGCCTCGGGCAGAAACACTGACAGTGTGTGCGTGTGTGTGCACTGCTGAATGAGAATTACTCTGCCTCCAAAGCATGCGTGCATTTACAGCTTAATGTGTATGTGAATGTGTGCATGGTGCTTTTTTATTTCCTTTGTGAATTCCTTAATGCTCTTAGAAAACTGGAAATGCCACAAACAGGAGGAAGGAGCTGAGTGGTGGAGGAGCTGGTAGAAACAGTTTGGTGCAGGAAGCCCGTTCTGGTTCTTAATGCCAGGATTTCTCTCTTTTATTTTTTTAAATTTACTTTGATATTCTCCAGTCTTGGTGTCAAGCTGCAGGAGAAACGTAAGTGATGAAACAAAGAAGTCAGAAACATGTTGGAGTCAGATTGAGCATCAGAGTTCACTGAACCGTGAAAACATGATATGAAACTATCACAGCTGAAGCTTTTTTTTGGATGCAGTTGTTATGGAGCTGGACCTCTTATAAAATCTCAACCCCAACATGGAGCTCTCGACTTCACCACACCGCACAGTCCTCATACTGAGCCAACATCTTTGTGTGATCAGGAAAAACCTCAGCAAGCAGCAGCATATTGGTTCGGGCCATCTGCCAAAAACCCTTCCTCCTCATTTAATATTAGAAGTTTGGCAGGTAGATCTAAACTTAAATTTTTGAAATTAGAAAACACAAAAAAGCAGCTGAAGTGGGTTAAGAAAGTGGCCATAATGTGTGGAACTGTTAATTAGGGAGGAGCAACGTTTGAATATGATTGACTGTCACAAACTCAGCGTGTGCGAGTGTTGTGCAATGACTAATGGCTAGAGAGAGACATAGACAAAATTGGAGATAACGACACCTGCAGACATGGATTCATGTTAGGAGCCATGAACCAGTTAACTTCACATATAGAATCATTGTAGTTCAGCTCCACATGAGAATGGACCTGCAGTAGGAATGGGCGAAATCTCCCCACAATAAGAATTTGTCATATCGCAATAATAAAGATAAATTCCAGTTGATGACGTTTTAAAAAAAAACTTTATTGTATTCAGATTTACTCCCATTTGATGACATTGTGTGCAACCATGCACTCGTAGCCCAGCTCACGTGACAGGCAGAAATGATCCTGATAAATTCTTTATATCGCCCATCCCTAACCTGCACGATATGACCTCAATATAATGTGTACTGTATCTGTGATTTCATCACACTTCATTAGATTTAATCGATTTAACGAAATCTGGCCTTGGTTGTCTTCAGCATGTTGATGAACTCTGACTTTTAAGTTGTTTACATAACTCCACATCTGTACCATCTTTCCACCAAGACCCTTCTTCTCACACTGTGGGAAAATGACTGTGCTAATGTGTAACGGCAGTTTTAAGTAGGATAATGCAGAGTGAGACGGTCATTCTGGATAAATAAACCCCAACAGGATGAATGATGTTGTATCCGAAGACACAATTAGATTTTCCATTTCTAAATTCAAATTATTGGCCAAATCTATTTAACTGTAGCAGTGTGAAGTTCAGCTCCACATGAAAATTCACAAATTGAATTACTCTCCCTTGTAGGGAGAGACTGATCATGGTGGTGGTGATGATGACGATGGTGATGGTGATGACGGTGATGACGGTGATGATGATGATGATGATGATGATGATGATGATGATGATGATGATGATGATGATAGCAGCTATTCCAATTAAACTGACCGAGGTCTCGGAGTCATTAGATTCACTCTTAATGATTAGGACTTCACAGAAAGTAGCAGTGAACTGACTCAGGGTCAGTTGGTGTCACCCCCTCCCGCCAGTCTGTGGGAGCTCCATTACCAATCTGGCTTCTGTGTGTGTGTGTGTGTGTGTGTGTGTGTACTTGCATGCTTAAGTGAGTTCCGTGTCATATCGATTGCCACTCCTTTGTAAACTCCATAGCTCGGATGTTTTGGTTTCAACTGAACGTGCTGCCATGCTGCCTGTCTGTCTGTCTGTCTGTGTGTGTTATAAAGAGAGAGTTTGTTGCTGGTGTTGATAGTCACTTCATTGTCATTGACACCACGTTGGGTGCAGTGACAGTGACTTCCATACACACAAACACACGCACACACACACACACACGGTGTCTGAGCACTGGACTCTGAGCAGCTGTTGGACTCAGCAGGTCTGTGGCCTTGGGGAGCAGCCGAGTGTCAACACAAACTCGACATGTATCATCGGTCTGAGGTGTGTGTGGGTGTGTTTGTGTGTGTGCCTGGGACTGTTTGTGTGTGTGTGTGTGTTTGCATTGCCATGCTGAGCAGGCAGTTCGCTAAGGGCTCGACAGTCGTTTCTGCTGTAACATGGATTATAGCAGCGAGCTCATATAACATAATGTTGGGGACGTCTCTCAACAACACAAACCCCTTCAGCCTCCAAAATAAAAGAACAAAAACATTACAACCTGAGTGAGACAAGACACAATGCTCAACACAAACAAATAAAGGATATGATCATTTGCAAGGAGACTGATTAAGATGTTCTGGATGACAGTCATGGCTGTGAAATTACTAAAGGTGCATGGCTGTACGCAGGATGCCTCACTTAAAAAACAAGATGGGGCTTTAATTGTGAGAATCGCAGCAAGCACACGAAGTAGACGAGAGCTGAGAGTTTTGGGTAAAACGGCAGAAACTGTGATCCCTCCTTCGCTTTGCCAAAGTCACATTTCCAAAGCTTATTGTCAGAAATCCTCAGTCTGAAGAGCAGAGGTTTGGCTCAGGTTGAATTTCTCATCTTCTGTGGATTAACAATTCGGCAGATTTATTATTATTTTAACCATATTCCGTTCGTACAATCTGTGGCATTCAAAAGCGCAGAGTCTGAGCCCAGACGCTGCTTCATGTCTGCAGCACGAAAAGCTGCTGTCTCCACCGGTGGAATGAGGGATTATGGGGAATAATCACGGGGTGTTACACACCAGTGCATTTGGACGCATCTATAAATAAACGTATATACATGTAGACATGTTCTGTCCAGTGCGTTTTACAAATCAGCACGGCTGGACACACAGTGTGAATTTCTAAATTCTTCGGGATCGGAGGAGACACATATCCCTCTGTCCACCCCCCACCTCCTCTCTCATGTCGCATCCCAGCCAATCAGAGCGCAGCAGCTGGCAGACAGGCAGTAAGCTTGTATTTGGGTCACAACAGCAGGATGCCAACTCAGCTAACTGAGCCACAGAGCTGCTTGTGGAGATGCTGACATGATCCCGCTCATCGAGTCAAACGCGTCTTCGTACTGGGAGGAAGAATGAGCTGCTGCTGCTTCATGGAGCTCTGAATAAAATCTCACATTTGTTTCTGTTTCTGTATTTACACAAAGCAGGACAAATGTCTATGATGTGACTTTAGTCAGTCCATCACACTTCATCGCCCAGAGGATCAAAAATAAAGAAATCTGCAACATAAACACAAACCAGCACCTGCAGTCAGAGTCAATAAACCACGGTGCAAAACACTGTGGTTTGAGTTTTCATGCAAGATTTAATTTGATCTCACCTCTCCTCCTGGTCATTCAATTTCTGGGACAACAATTCTAACAATTTTAGCTGTTTTGTAAAAGAAAATGTAAAAACGTCAGAGTTCCTCCAAATAACAACGATCAACACACTATTCTCAGTATGAAATGTTACATGAAACAAGTGATAAGATGCACCATGTCTCCTGCAGGTGTGTGTGTGTGTGTTGTTCGTGGAGATTGAAGTTGCTGGTGTGTCACAGATATATTAGTAATTGCCGTGCTTTTGTGAGAAAGACATCAGGGCTCATTAACAGCCGTGGTCTGACAGGCGAGCCGAGTCAGGTTGGAGTCATGTTGGAAATTAATTTGCACAGGAAGTGTGTGTGCGTGTGTGTTGTGGGGTGGGGGAGGGGTGTTGGCAGAGCTGAGGAGTGAGCAGGGGTCTCTGGAGAAGGTGACTGAGCAGTCAGAGACTAATTATGAATCTCTGACTTGAGCCACTGAATGTGAAGGTTTTTTGCTGCAGGGCTGAATATTTCCCCTGAACCTGAGGATACATGTGTAGATTTATGTTTAATAAGTCCTGATGCACAGATGATGAAGAGAAGTCCTGATCTCATTTAAACTAAAGGGCCTTTTGTGCCTGAATTACCTGCGTTACCTGTTCTCCCTCTGAGGGCTTCTTTCACAAACTTCTTGGTGCGTCTCTCAGATATTGGACATGTTGCCATCAGGTCAAAGTGCAACCGATTCAATTCGGCCGTTGATACACATTTTTGATGTTAGTGGTCATTGTTTTTTTTTCTATTTCTGACACTAATAGAAACAGAAGTCTGTTGCTATTATCCTCGGACAGTGTTTGCAGGGTCAAGAACTCAATTTAACTTGAAATTGAAATGACAGGAACGGTGTGTTTTGGGAAACTTTGTGTAGTATCTCTGAATTGTGGAACTGTGCTCTTTGTCATTTCATCATCGTGTTTTTTTTTTATGTCCTGATCTTGGAAAGGAACATTGACACCTCTACTGCGAAATATACGCTTAACCTTAAATAAGGAGGGGTTGAGGAGGAAAATAGGGCTAAGTTAAAGCTAGTTGATTTTTGATTTTGATTCTGTTTCAACTCTCTGTTTGATAAAGCAGATGAATTTTGCCATTCTAGACCTGAATATTTGTTTGAATTCTCCGTTTTTGTCACCTTTTGTAACCTTGGCGGCAGCAGAGACCACAGTACAAACCTCTCTCTGTCTGCAACCGCAAAGTGGCTCTGCAGCAATAAATCACACAACTTCTCTCTCAGAGGTTGAGACTAAAAACTTCCACACAATCACATTTCACACGTTTTGGCTCAAGCAATTTTCAGCACAAGCGAGCACATTAACAATTTCATCAGAAAATCTTTTCTTCTTTGTCTAAGTAATTTCCAAATTACCTCAGGGCTGTACTGCGTATTACTGCCATGACTATTTGCTAAGACTGAGTAACTTCACAAAGATGACAGGGCACACGGGCAGCAAGGCTAACATGATTTTATGTTCTTACTTTTAAAGTAAAGTTTATTTTAGTCAATGTTAAGATCTATCACATTCAAGAATAAAAACGTTTGATTTGACCGAGAGAAGATTTCTCTGTTTCTTCATTTGTCTCAGCTCAGTGACTTGGAAATGTTCTCCTAACTCACAGCATCATCCAATCCAATCTGAAATGAGTTGCCAGATGTTGCTTTTGCATGTACAAGAAAGGTTGCAGGTTCAAATCCTGCAGCAGATGAGAGTGTTTCACAGATTTTTCAGCCTCATCCTTCAGCGTCTCTAGGTGAGATGTAAATCAACTCATCCTCAAAGTAGCAGCACAGAAGACAAGTAGGTTTACTGTAATAACTTTGGAGAGGGTTGCGTCATCGGGTTGGGAGTTTGGTTCTTCCTCTTGGCATCAACACCACTTTTCTGTATTGTCAGAAGTGTCTCTCCTCTTCCTCCTCCTCCTCCTTTCCTTTCTTCTCCTTTCATCATGTGGCTGAACGAGGACGTGAAGCTCCCTTTTCCCACTTTTTTCCTCCTCTTCTCATCCTACTCAGATTTCATTCTTTCCCCTGCTCTCTCCCTCCCTCTCTCTCCTGTGGGTTAATTACTGTGAGCTGCTGCTTCCCCCTCAATCCTGTAAGTTACATAAAACTCAACTCATTAAAGTGAAGAGCTGAAGTTTTGCCGTTCTCTTGTCTTGACAAGATTTCCCTCTGATGGCGTGTTGGCAACGCAGCGCCGTCGTGGCCATTAAACTGGCCTGAGAGCTGTCGAGAAGACTTTACAGAGCTCGATATCACCGCTCGGCTCTTGTATGGTGGGCAATGGACGGGTAATAGGACAAATACATAGGCTGTCAGCTATAGAATGAATGTACGGCTGATTGACCTCTCTCACATCTTCAATTACATAATGTGCCTTTATATTTCTGCTTTATGAGCAACTGAGGTGGTAAAAGCAAGGGAAGTTGTATAGCCCATTTTTATGAAGTTTTTCATAAAAGGCTTTACAACAAGCATAACAACATCTTCTGGCCATGACATCAACTGAGAAAAAAAAAACTTCAAACCTCAAGGTTCTCACCTGTATGGAATATGATAAATTGTTGTTGAAAATATAAAGTATACTATCCAGTAAGTCTGCTGCAGACCAAACTTCAGTCTTTCTTTCAGGACTTTCAACTAAGCGTTAAATTGAAACCAGAACACAGATTTTCTAAGGTACATTGCTGTAGATTGTAGATAGTTGTTGAAGATTTTACAGGGAAGCATCTGATGAGCTCATAAAACAGATGCAGCCACCAGAATTTGAAATGAGCACTACCTCAATAAAAGCTGAATCACATCTGCATAATGCTCCAGTTTCTCCACCAGTTATATAGTTATATAGTTATAGAGCTGCTGCAGAGGCAGAGGAGTTCTGTTCAGTGTCCTGTTAGCATGATAACTAGTTGAAAGAGTGTGGCAGGCATTCTGGGACCAGGAGTTTTCCCATGCAACCACAGGTGATAAGAGCGTGATAAGAGCCGGGTACTGCGATGGATCCAGAAGAGATTTTGAATTTGCAGGCTGAGGCTGGGCCACTGTGGGAGGAATCACTCTTTATACACTATAGGGAGACAGCCTACTGGGTTGGACATTCTCAATCAGTGAGTGTTTTTCAGTGAAGAACCACATTGTTGCTAAAGCAGTTTTATACTTCCTGCATGATTTGGGTTTTAAATTAAAAATAGAAAGTGTGACTTCGTTCACATGAAGTACTGAGGAGGGCAGTGATACAACTATAGTAACATCCACACTGCCAAAATTTCACAAGAAGAAGAAAACGAAGCAGTATGTTAAACATACTGTTCGTTAAGTGCTGCAGCTGATGTAAGTTACTTTCTTGTCAGTAGCCAGTTAGCATCCAGCTGCCTGGCTGAGTGTTGAGAATGTGGGTGCAGGTGAAGGTGCAGGTCCACAGGTGCTAGTGCTTTCCCCTGCTGTGTTTCTCTGCATGATCACACAGATGAAACTGATCTGGATGAATGGATGAATGAATGAATTTATTTATTTAAAACAGGGACAGTGCACAAAAAACATTAATCTTGTAAAACAAGAAGAGGTGCTCTGAGCCAGGTTATAGCACAACTGCTAATTTCTGCCTGTAGTCCCTGGGATCTGGGTCAATGACGTGATGCAAGCCAATGTCAAGTTGTGTGATCAGTATTTTTTCATTAAAAATCTGACTATATACAGGAAAATAAACCTGGACTCAAATGTGGAATAAATACAAATGCAATTCATTTTTGCAATGTAACACTATGTTTCTTTTCACAATTTTTTCTTTAACAATATTATTTAGAAGAAAAGCTGTTTCTGTTTCTTGCCCATTGTTGCTAAAATGCATTAAAATTCAAATATGAAAATACAGCAAAAAAGCTATTACAATTTAATGTAGCCCTTTGCAGGATTTATTGGAGTTTTGCTGTACCAATAAAGTCATTTTGTTTTCTTGTTTAATGTCTAACTTTCCCCTTCTCTCTTCCTGTATCATTTCATTTTTCTATCTTTTCATCTCAACATCATTCCTCCTTATTCAAACAGCCTGCAAACATGTACAAATCTGCAGTAGATTTCCTTCTCTATCTCAATCTGTTCTTAAAACACACAGCTTGTACATTACGTTTTTTTACTCCAGTGATTTATGGCATTCCCATAAAGTTGAGAGACTGTTTTAGAAGGAATTACTCAGATCCTGACTTTTACTGTGTGGTTTGGGTGAAACAACAAAAACACTGAACCTTCCAGTTTATAGAGTGAAGTGTTTGAATGTAGTATTTCCTCATGCTCATGCGTACTTCTTCCAGTACTGTGTCATGGTTGTTTTACAGTAAGTAGGACACATGGGCTGTTTGCTCAGCTCTGAGGTTACACACTGATGAAGCAGAGAAAACAGCTTTAAATCAACTGCAGACGATGTAAATTAAACTTGTATACTGTATAAACACGCTAGAGAAATATTGATCTGTCTGCTGCAGCCTGTCTTGTTTTCAGTGCTGACGGAGTCCAGCTTTACTGATACCACTCAAACGCAGCATGAAGCCTTTTACTCTCTCTCCCCCTTGCTTGCTTCTCTTGAGGCTTGACCTGCTTTCTTGGCCTTCCTCTTCTCTTCCTCCCCCTCTTCCTCCTCGCCGACAGAGGAAAAAGATGGAGGAAAAGAAGAAAAAGGAGGAGCCGGCTTTATTAATTTCCTCATTAATGGAGAAAGGGGAGCTGGTTTTGTCGGGATTTGGAGAACGAAGGGAGGGAGGGAAATCATATTCAATATGTTCAATGGGATTCGTACTGTCAGGGGAGAGACGCGGGGGGTGAGGATGGGGGAGAAAAATGATAGAGGAGGGGGAGGCTAACCTTGACACAGATATCCACTGTTTCACTGGATGTACAGTGAAGCAGGAAGAAATCAATTCAAATGCTCAGAGTTTACAGTAGTTAAAAGACAAACAGACGAGAGTCGATTGGACGCTGGAGCCGAGTGCCACCGTCATCTGTTGCCTGGTAGATTTCGGTGCCCAGAGCTAATCATTGGTCTTTTCTTCTCTCTTCTCTCCTCATGCTCTCCACTGATTGGACGGCTGCTTCCATCTCTCATCTCTGCGGTGTGAAAACAGGTAAGCGCTTATGAGGTCATCTTTGTCTCAGTGTGATGATGATGATGATGATTTTCAGGTGTGAATAGTGAGCTCAGCTGATTAGTGAAAGATTGGAATGAAGAAGATGAAGCAGCTTTACAACAATCTCCCCCACCTCATCTCTGACTATGACCTACTCAGAATAAAATCAGTTTCTGTTGTTGAACCTTTTTGATCAGTCATAATCCTGGTGTCTGTGGAGTGAGACAGCAGAGGTTTCCGCATGTCCTCTTGGTTCCTAGTAGGGTCGTTGCTAGGAATTCCCCTATACAACAGGCCTGGTTCCTAGTGTTTGATACCTTGGACCTGGACCTGGACAGGCTGGACCTAGACCTAGACCTAGACCTAGAGTCTGGGCTTGGGTCGATTGCATTCAAATCAGATCTGGTATTTCAGCAGTTCTTGTGTCTGTCTGTTCAATACTGAAGTGTTTCTGAGTGGACAGTTTTTCACGGGCTTCTGTACATGACAGTACCCATCAGTTCCAGCCTAGAATTATCTAAATATAAATTATAGGAACAAATGCAAAAACACAATCACACTAGTAATTTATTTAGACAACACATACGATACAAAAAAAAGAAGTGGTAGACACAGCTAAAGCCTAATGCTAAGCTATATTTTGTGATATTGACATTTTAATTAACCGAACAAATTTATTATTTTCAAACAAAGGTAGCTGTTGGGGGTTCTCGGGTGGAGCAGCTCTATCAGATTTAGTAGGAATCAGCTGGATGCCATCAGATTGAACTTTTTTTTTTAACATGTAGATGAGACTGAAGCACTTCCTGGACACAAAACATGTGCTTCTCTTTTAATTAGTTTCACTCCGTCACACCTCGGTGGCTCGTTTACTGATCTTATCAATAAAAAATGGCTTGAAAATGTATTTAAAAAACCACAGCTGTCCAACCAAACCTTGATTATTTCAAATGCAATGTTTCTCCACTGGTGTAGAACGAGGAGTGGGACAGCTGAGCAGCGTGCGATGCTTAATTCATGGTATGAAATCAATGTTCAGCCCCATTTCTGTCTACGTGATCTGATTAGCCTCGGTGGGCAGTACCGTGACAGCAAATGCATCTGATCAGCAAGGCCTCGCTGCTGGGACGGCCGCGTGCCTGTCTGCCTCACTGGCAAACCAGAAGCAGCAGTTAATCAATGTTACAGAATCAAGGGGGGGTGGAGGGGGGGTCTTGACTCAGACGATTGTTTGGAACAAAGGAGGATTGCATCTGTTGGCTGATAGAAAGGTGGGCAATTACAGGGCTGATGTGAGGATTAATCTATATCTTTCTTCTTGCTATGAGGCAGGAAAATTAATATGTATCGACTTGTATGTGCGGATGTCAACATTACTTTTGAGTGTCTCTCTGTCGTGGTTGATGGAGTGAATGAGAAGGATGTTCCCCGTCTCTGTGATGAGATGTAAATAGGCCAGAGCTCAGTTGTGGTGTCTGCCAGGTCTGATTCGTATGCGAGAGGCGTCAGGTTCATCAGTCTCGTCGGGCAGCTGCTACAGATGTTATCCAGACAGCCACAAAACTCCATCAGAGTCCTGCTGAGCTCCACAGGTGCCTGGCTGCTCCACTGCCTTCATTCTCTGGCCCCGCGCTCCTCTCTGAGTCTGAAGATGGCCGGTCAACCACTATTTTTATGTGACTGTAAAATCCCATTTGAGTTAATGATCTCCTGAACACTCCTCGGTGTGGAAACACAGGGGTCTCTGTCAATGTGTGTTCCTGTTGAGTCAGTTTAATTTTCCCTCTGTCCGGCTTCATGAGGTGGATCCATTCAAATCCCATAAATCTCCTGCTGTCTGGATGTCATTAGTCTGACTCAGCAGATGCAGACTGTGAGAATGGACCTGCCTCTGACTGAGTGTCAGCAGCGGTCTCCTCCCTCCACCACCACCACCATGTATCTGTTGCCATTTTTAAGTCAAACAAAAACATCTGAGCTGCAGCCTGCAGACACACAACTTTTTTTTTTTTTTTTTTAACTTTTTCTCTCCAGCAGTGGTTCTCAAACTTTTCACACTCATCACTTCTTAATGACATATAGAGGTCTCATCTTCCAAAGGATAAAACTGTGGTGGAACAACATTGGAACTGACCATATTCACAGCATTGACATCTTTCCTTACATGGGGGTGGTAAACAAACTGTAACTGCTGCGTCTCTAGCTGCAAGCCATACAAATGTCAGAAGTCTGGTAAACTGCTTTCCTTTCATCGCTCCCTGATTGATACGGGTTAAAGGCATGGGTTGTTAATGTCCAAAGGGACATCGGGCCATATTCAGGCCGTAAAACGACATTTGGGTTAAACTGATTTGAATTAAGTTAGCCAGCATTAGCTGCAACTGCTAACATTAGTGGTAATGTTATGTGACGGCGTTGAATCTTCCCACCTTGAGTGACGACATAAGCAAAGATGGCAACGCTGTGAATATGGTCAATAGTAAGATAGGTAAAACAACAAATACATAGATGAAAAATACAAGATAAAAAATATACATGTAATGCCACGTGACCCATATAAGACAGGCTAAATTGTCATTAGGTGATATTATATAGTCTTATGGCTTTAGGCACAAAGGAGCATCTGAAGAATGGAGAAGGTAAACCTCTGGCTGGAAATGCCCCCCCTCTGCCAGAGCTCCCCATAAAGGGGGTGGGAAGGGTTATCCACAATCTTCTTTATCTTGTCCTGTCCCTTGACCTTGTCTCTGCCACCACCTGCTGCTCCCCAGCCATAACTCTACTCTCCCAGCACATCACTGTGTAGAGTAATGTGCAGGCTACCACCGACCGGTAGTATCAGTGGCCTGCAGCAAACACTGAAGGGCTCCAGTCACCACAGGAAGTATAGGCAGCTCTCTTCCTGTGTGTTGTCGCTCCAGTCCAGGTTGCTACTTTGTAGGATTCTGGACTTGCTGCTTGCACTTGGTTTAAAGAAATAACACGTCAGAGTGTTTTCCACTTGTTCTGCTTTGTGAGATGTGAGATGTGAGATGTGTGATTTGAGACTAATATGCTGGAAGTCTATGAACCGTATCTCTCATCCTCTAATCGGAGGCTTTCTAATTTGATTCTCGTCTCCTCTTGTTCACGTGTCAGAGTGGTTGACGTTCGAGACGTTGACCCCGTTTTCTCCCGATGGTTTGGCTGCCGTCTCACACAGAGGCTCACTCTGAATGAGAACAGGAAGATGTGAATAATTGAACGTATGCTCTGATTTCCTCAGCTGAATACCTCCGCGTTATTGTTGTTGTTCATCCACCGACGTGTGGCGAGAACACACAACATGGAGCCGAGCTCAGAGTCCTCGATTGTGTCTCTATTTATAATGTGTAATTTGCTGAGAGTTTCCTCCCACTCTCTCGCTCGCTCTTTCCCTCTCTCCTTTTGTCTGGTGTCTCTCCTGGATCGACCTTCTTATACCTTCTAGTCGCTGACACGCAGCCGGCAGCAACATGCCTCTTAGCGACCACATGTAGGTTCCAGGTTTCTTCACCACCTCTGGCTTTACTTTGACGTATCAGAGTGTGTGGGTGGATGAGTGTGCCATGCAGGTCCTTGACCCCTGAGCACTGCATGATGGGAATCATTTCTCTTTGTCAAAATATTGACCAGACAAGGAGAAGAAGATATCTGTCGCTGTGTCCTGTTGCCTGAGAAGAGCTCAGTCATTCACTGCAGTACATCTCTGCACCATATTAGTCACACCTGCTTTAGCCTGTAATACATATAAAATTACATCTAGTGCGTCTCCTACACGGTTTCATGAGACCCCAGATATTTTAACAAATGGAAAAAATGGCATTTACAAGCCATCTCATCCTGTGTCGTGGATATAAACACAGAAATACACATGACCCCTTAATATGTTACCACGATGCTGTTGTATCCGCATGAGCATGATTGTAAGTCCGTATGAGAGTAAGTCCCTCTAAAACCAATGGTGACAATATATAAACAAATTGGGATTGAAAAACAATTGGTAGTTTGGTCATTGTTGATGTTTTGAAGGTCTTATCATAATTATATTTACTTTTTATTATATATGTATGCACACACACCCACACATAAAAATCAGGAGCAGGTTACAGTGTACAGCGATTTGGAAGAAATAATTAAAATGTCATGACTGAGGCAAACCTGTCACAGTTTATCACATTTGGAGGGTGGGGAGTGAGGTGGGGGTGTAAAGTGTGTGACTGGTGAAGGTCACCCTATCAACAGCCGACCTGTCAGCACTGATCACAGCTGACTGCCTGTGCGCTGCAGATGGAGACGGTGGAGTTGGTGCCTGTTCTCCTGCTCTGGGACAAAACCACCTCCACGATTCAGGACTTATTTGACACGTCTGTTGATTTTCTTTCCCCCTCCAGATGTTTGTCACATCATAAGAGAAAGTTTCAGTTCATATCCTGGAAACTTCCATCCCGCCGTTCCCCTTAGCGCCAGAATAAGCACAGCTATCATGTCACTCCTGAACAGCTAAGGGATGGGACGAGGAAACAGCAGCTGTCTCCTTTTTGAAATTGCACAATTCATAAAGTCTCGGCTCAGGTTTTTCCTCCTGCTGGACCAGTGTCGTCTTCGTCCAGCTGCTGCAGATGAAGCAAATCTGTGATCACACAGACACGTCAGCAGATTCACATTCAATATTCTGTTGACTCTTCTTCACAGAGTCGGCAGCCAATAGGATTCGGCTGCTTCTGTGTGGAGCTGTGAGCTCCTCCCACAGTGCAGAAAGTCTCACCTGCCTTGCAGGACTCATCAGTGTCAGTGGTGTTTGAGCTGCACCTGCCTCAGCTTTGATCAATGAAACCTGAGACTTGCATTTAGCACTGAATCAGAATACGTTATTGATCCCTGGAGGGAAGCTGCTTCTGTGCATAGCCTCAATTCAGCTTGTTCTCAAAGTAGCAGAAGAACAGTGGGAACAAAAGCAGAACACCAGGCTGAACAGACCTCAGTTGTTATTATTACACTCACTTGACTCTGTCATTCAAAAATCCAGAGCATCGTCTGACAAAATATAATGTTGTGATTTTTTTCAGTGAAGTCAGTAGATTTTCAGGTTAAACTCTAGAGAAGCCAATGAATGAACTCAGCTTTGCCTGTTCATTAATGTTCGATCTAGGCTGTTTCATCTGCTGCATTCATTCACTGTGCTTATTTAACCATTAATGCTATCTTATTAGCGCCTTCCAGTTGGCTATGCTAATACATGCTCCTCTGGGAGCTGTTGGTCAGTTCTTCAACATAATTATCAGCTGCCATGTTGATTCTAGTTAGTCAATACTACGACAGAACAAAAGCCGCTGCTTCACATCCACATGACTCGAGTGAGGTGAAGCAAAATCTCTCTTCAACAAAGATGTAAACGTCAATCAACCTTCAACCTCGTTTATGAGAAATGTTCATTTTTTAGTTTGATGCGTGAAGCCAATAAATACAATACCCATGACCCTCGCTGAGAGTTAAAGTGTGTTGATAATTGGAAAACAAACAGTGCACCACAGCTGCTTTTGTTATTCCAGCTCCCAGGGTCTTAGTAGGTGAAGGAATTTGCTGCTCAGTGATTGGCCGTTTCTTACAGCAGTGCACTCTGGGATTTGAAATTGACTTGTATTGTAAAACTGTTGTGTGGAGCCTTTGTCTCCTGTCTCCAACTTCTTTGTGTTCATGGTGGGTGGTAAATGAAGAATTAATCATTTAAGAAGCTTAATTGGGATTTTGAGCATAATTCGCAACACACAACGCCTCTGGCACAGAGAGAGAGACGCCAGTATCACAAGTGAAATGGCTCACAGCAGCAGGTCAAAGGTCAACAGATACCTTCCCATGATTCACCTGTGCTAAGACACATTTATAATGTCTGAATAAAAACAACTCTGCTTTGCCCGCCCCTGCTCCAAGAATAAAGAGAATATCAGGTGTCAGGCTGCATAAATGCAACATCTTTTCTTTTAATCCACTTGTCGCCTCTCTATTACCATGACAACTGATAAGATATAGGTGCACTATTAATTGCAATAAGATACATAAACTGTCAAAAGATGAGATCAAAGTGACTGAGCCTCCAACACCAACTGATTCACACACAATTTCCTTCATAGTTGCTCAGCAAGTAATTGGTAACGTTATTAGTTTGCTGCACCCATCAGGCCTTTTACTGTTATTATTTTGTTGCTCTGCTTCTCAGATCTGTAAAACACATAAACTGACACTGACCGAAGTCCTGAAGATGTAAAATCTTTCAGGAACTCATCTTGCTTTTTAAAAATGAGACAGGGAGGGATAAAGTGGACATTTCTCTGTCAGAGATTATTACTGTAGGAGCCGGCTGAGTTACATAATGACTCTAATAACCCAGAGAAGCACAATGAAAAATGTCAAGCATAAAGTGTTATTTTTATGATTTTCATTGTGGATTGAACACGTTTAGCTGTGTTCTGAGATGTTGAGGTGTCAGAGGGGTAATTATAAATCAGATCACAGCGGTAAAGATGTGTTTCCAGAGGAGATTGGTCTTCGTTACAGCCTCATTGGGCCCATGGAGCTGTAACATACACTAATGTTATAATGTGTCTTCTTCCTCAGAGGTGCAGGAAACATGACTGTACCATAATTATTTTATCTCCAAGCCTCAAGATACAGAAGTTAGTGACTAACAGTCCATATCACAGCTCATCCCTCACTTCTGGATCAGTTAGAGTAGGTTCATTACCTGATAAATATTAACAAGGGATAGGCATTTTGAGTATCATCAATATTGGACTATTAGAACTTGATTACTCAGAAATGTTATATTTTATAAGCTAGTCTGTTCCCAGTGGGACACAGACTTTGTGACAGAGCCTACTATTGCATTTGGAGAACGTATTCACAATTCACTTATTCATTATTCACAAATAGACTTGGTTGTCAAATGTCACAGCGGTAGCAATTGTATAGGTACATAGTGTTTCTGAACCTGTAACAGGTTGAATGACACCTCTGTCATGGCCTCAGGGGGTCTGTATCGCCTTCACTGGCACTAAACAGCTTTGAGGTGGATGGTAGGAAACCCTCCACACAAAAAACTACAGTGTGCTGACTGCTGTATGGCATAATTGTGTCACTTCCTCCTTTCCCCATCGTTAAAAACATGGAAGTCGAAGCGAATGCCTATGTGGGATTACCGCTATCATGGCAGAAGAAACCAAAGAAATTAAAAGTTTTGTCTGAGGAGACTAAAAAATGAAAGAGGGAGAGTTATGCAGAATGGCTGCAGCTCTGCTCCAGCCGATACGTTCCTATCCTAGTCGTGTGTGTGCTTCCACTGGCTGCTGCTCCGCTGTGTCACGGCTCCGTCGTCTGGCAGCCGTCCGCAACACCGGACACCAGAGCACGGTGCATAAATTCAGCACAGAGCAGCTTGTACGGGACAGGAAATCGTGTACAAAATACAACACAAAATACCCGGTTCATTTTCAAAATAAAATACACTGTGTTTACGCCGGATTATATTTCCCGCACTACACCTTGAAAACGTTGTAATGGGCTGAGGTCGGCCTGAAGTTGACAGGCCAGAGGTTTCCAGACACCATTGACACCATGAACAAGGAGATACTGATTGTATCATAAAATAGGCAGATCAACAGAGTCAGTTGTTGCATGTGACCAGAAGATCAGGTTGTTTACGACGCTACACACTGGTGCTCATGGGAAATGGGTTCTTCCTTCAGGCAAAACACTACCGCTCTGGTCAACTGGCGCTGCCAAACTCAACCAAAACAGAAAGTATTGGGTCTGTGCCCAAAAAATAAACATTAGACAAATAAAATCTGTCTTAATCATCACTTATGGGCTTCTAGTCCTGTGTGGTGGTGACTGTGTCTGCAGCAGCTGTTTTTTGTTTTTGTTTTTTTTTGTAATTCAGGGAAATGTATACAAGCGCACATTTTATTTGGATTTTAAAGTGGAGTTAACATCTTTTCTTAACAAAAGGCAAGGAAAGATAGTATAAAACCATCCATCCATCCATCCATCCATCCATCCATCCATCCATCCATCCATCCATCCAACATGTGTGGGGGGTGAAGGTGTGATCAGCCTTTACAGGGCCTGTCAAGCACTGTGTTGTGGTGAGCTTTCGTAGCCGTGCTTGAGCTGCTCTGACAACAAGATCAATGAGAGCTGGTGAATGTCGCCCATGGTGCCATTTCGGTTCTAACTGAAGACATAAAAGAGCCCCCAGACTCTCATATTGGCCCAAACACCCCCGTTGCTCACGGCTCTGGTTGTTTCTTCTGTGAGGGAACTCACCGCAGGGAAATCAACGAACAGAGTGACACTCATCTCCTGTGAAACATATATGCAGCGTGAGGTAATGAAGAGGTGCATATGCGCAGTGGCATTTCTGGAGCCGTCTGCAGACCTTCAGTACAAAGTAAACTCTGGTCCCTGGTGTCAGAGCTTTGATAGAGATGGATGGAGCCATTGTGGCTTTAATAAGACAAAGCTATCGCGTGCTGACATTTCTATTACAAAATGAAAAAAAGACTTGGGAGTCAATGTTTTGTTTTTTTGGGGGGGCCTTTTTGCCTTTATTGGACAGCACATAGTGAGATAGACAGGAAAGGGGGAGGCAGAGAGAATGACATGCAGGAAATGGGATTCGAACCGGGGACGCCTGCGTTGAGGACTGTAGCTTTTCCATGGGGCGGCCGCTTTAACCACTGCGCCACGCACCGCTCGACTTGGGAGTCAATTTTATTGATTCCACCTGTTTTATGTTCTGTAAAATTGCAAACATCCTGCAGCTGAGAGCAACATGCACTCGTACTGTTATTCAGGTTCCATTATGATCACAAACAGACAGATGTCTACTACAGTATTTCCAGTGAGTTTATATCATTTTAAATGTTACTAATTTAACTTGAGCTCATAGAAACATTATCTGAAGACGTGATGACCTCATCCTTGAAACACTCTGCCCAGATGAATGATCCAGTTTTGGTGTCACCATCCTTACATACACAGGATGCAGTTTACAGTAGGCTACCTGCAATTAAATGTAAAACTTTCAAGCTCAAATAAGCTTTGGGGATTTGAGGGAAACATTTAGACTGTCATCAAAATCTTTTTGTACAATTATGTTCTGCTTTATGGGCAGCAGGTATGTGGATAACATACTGTATAACGTACATGGATCATTCAATAATGGACTAAACTATCAGAACTAAAGGACATGTCTCTATAATTTATAACACTTTGTTGGAACATATTCAGACTCCATTAGCAATAACTTATTTATTTGAAATTTCTAACATGTAGTGAAATTTAGAGAAAGATCTGTGAGGGCAGGGTGGGTTAAGGTTAAGGAGCTAAAATATGCAGGTGTTATGTTATTTTCTTGCATCTCTTATTGTTTTAGTCATGACTCGTGGTGTCTGCCAGTTGTATACAGAGTTATCTAGGCCTCTATGTATATTTTGTTTTATTTTTATTTTTTTCCGTTTATTTATTTCTTGGTTCGTGTCTTGGTGTGTGCTGTTGTGTGTGTGTGTGTGTGTATGTTTGTATACTGTCACTGTATAGATTAAACAAACCATACAGTTTCTTAATTAGTGAAAGGCACAATCTGCCAAGGTTATCCCCCTGTTTGCTGTCTCTAAACTAAGCTAAGCTAAGCTAACTGTCAGCGAACTATAGCTGCTGTCTTCTCCTCTAACTCTTTCCGGTCGATACATCCACTATAAAACATTTCCCCCAGCATCATTAGTGTCTGCCCCATGCATATAAAGTTACACTAGAAAACATGATGTTTGCTTCACATGAAATGAGCTCCAGTTGAAGGTTGAACAGAAGTTAAGATCATTTTGTCACATCCACAGTTGCCAAGGTGACGACTGGACCTGCTCAGTCAGTACATTTACAGCCTCCAGCCTCATTCATGTCGTCCATTTTACCTTGAAAGCCTGGATTTGGTTTATCTACAATCATCTGGCTCAGTGGAGTGTGTGGAGTCATTTGAAGGAAGCAGAATACAGCAGTGACTCGCACCCCAGAGGATGATGGGTAGCCTTGAGTGTGATGTCCGTTTATCCAGATGCCTGACTCCCTTCTCTTATGTTGTCCTTTTTTGTGCACACAAGAACATTTTGAACCATTTCCTGTTTTCTCAGTGTGAATCAGTCTTCATGTTAATTTAATTTAACTAAACTTAATTTAATGTTTCTGTTTCAGGTCTGGTGAAGCTGGGCATCCACTGTGTTACGTGTCAGAAAGTTGCCATAAAGATTGTCAACAGAGAAAAGCTCAGCGAGTCTGTGCTTATGAAGGTAAGACACATACACACCTGTAGTGGTTTAATAATGTTTCACGTCTGCATGTCTCATCACTACAAAACCTCTGATCGCTGTGTTAGAGGCCTTGTTTTTCAGATTCTGTTTTGTCCTTTTATGTCGTGTAAAACATGTTCTGATTCTCTAAATACTGATTTGACAGTGTTTGTTACAGTGTTCTGCCTTTTTATAGTCTCTTATATTCTCTGACACACACACGCACGCACACACACACACATACACTTTAGTGTCAAAAAAGTGTCTGTGTGTATAATTAGCTTAGTTTTTTTGACCGGTTTACTGTCATCTGAAGATATTTTAGACAAGACAGATTCATCAAGATGGCTTTATTGAGCAGCATGGGATACACAAAGGGTGTGAGTGTGATAACGTGTTTTTGTGTGTGGTGGTGTGATATTTTGAGCGTGTGTGTGTGGATGAGTCATTGTGAGGTTTTCAAGTAGATTGGACCTGCTTTGATCAGCAGCAGCAAATTTTCTGAAGAAAAAGACTGTGTATCAGACCTCTTCTCCTGTCCACATTTCAAATATATGGCAATTACATAGGTGTGTGTCTGTGTGTGTCTGTGTGTGCACGCACATGTGACCAGACCATTTACCTCTGTGGTGTTGAGTTTTTCTGTCGTTTCATCCTAATGAGCAGAGTGTGTGTGGGACTCGTCTATCTGCCGTTAACGGTGGCAGATAATTGGTCATTAACACTGATGTTACTCTGAGCGGAGGCGAGTTCGATTGTCAAGTGCAGTAACATCTCATCAGTGATGTCACAGCAACTTAGAAGTCAGTTTGAAAGCAATCAGTGGCTTGTAAAGGGCAGAGGAGCGAGGCTGTAGCCGCCGGGTTGCAGAATTATTCTTATAGTCTTGGCCTCAGTTTCCATCACTAATAACAAGTTTCTATCACTAATAACAGTGAGGTCAACCATACGCTTCTTGGTCAAAGTTGTGATAGGACGATAGGACAAGTTTGCAGAAGTTAGGCTCTGATAGGGGCCAACGGCTATGCAGCCTCACCCGGTTGCATCATGTTATTGCACTAAATCTGCACACACAAGGTAAAGCCTTTGTTAATTAGCTGACTTCAAGACATCATCAACACATGTTTAACCTGCAGAAACATGAAAATGTAGAGGGATATTAAATCTGCTCAGTCTGTCAACAGTCATCAGGTTCTCTGATTAAACACAATATCCAAGTCAAGACAGTGTGCGGGAGCTTCCTCTGTTAAATGGTGCGTTTTTGGCCTCTTGAGTCAGAGGTAGATTTAAACTTTTAAAGTATATATTTTTTGGCTTTTTATGCCTTTATTGATAGGACAGTAGAGAGTGTGACAGGAAACGGGAGGCAGAGATGGGGGGATGACACGCAGTATAGGGCCGTTGGTAACGCTTCCTTTTACGGTACAGTAATTACTATGTATTTACATGGTAATAACAAGGTAAGTACCATGTAATAAGGAGTAGTTACTGTAAAAAAATTACCATGTAATTTCATGGTAATTATATAGGTAATTACCTTGTACTTTTAAAGTAATTACCAATTCATTTCAATTATCAATTCCAGGCAAATACCAAGTAACTACCTGGTAATAAGTATTAATTACTGGATAATTTGTAATTATATACCAACTATTTTGTTAATTGCCAAGTACTTACTTGGTAATTGCCAAGTAATTCCTTAAAAAGTACCTGGTAACAGCCAGGTAGTAAGAAGTAATTCCTCAGTATATATAAAGTATTTATATGGTAACTATGTGATTAATTACCAGGCACTCACTAAGTAATTATTATATTATTTCCTAACAACCACATATAATAATTAGTAATTACTGGGTGTTTCTAATAGTAATTAGAAGGTAATTGCATAGTAATTAATAATGTACTTGTAACTACCCTTTAATTGTACCTGACAACTACAGAGGAAGGCTATGTAAATACACAGTAAGTACTGTGAAATTTACAAAGAAATTATTATGACACTACCAATTACTTGACTACCAGGTGTAATTACCAAGACATCATAAGTTTCTACTAAATACTTACCATGTAATTACTAGGAAATGAAGAGTATTTACGCCATGTATTTTCCTAGCAGTCAACTGGTTTTTACTTACCTGTAACTTCTTAGTATTTACCCAGTAACTACACCATTTACCTGGTAATTACAGTTGAACTGTACTGCAAAAGGAAGTGAGGCCTGTTTCCATGCTATTATCTGGTAATTACTTATTCGTTACCCAGGAACTACAGAAATGCCTACCTAGAAAGTACCTAGTTATTAAAGTGGATTTGTACTGTAAAAGGAAGTGAGGCCTGTTCTCATGTTATTAACTGGTAATTACTCATTTGTTACCCAGTAAATAGAAAAATATCTACCTGGAAAGTACCTAGTTATTAAAGTGGATTTGTACTGTAAAAGGAAGTGAGGCCTGTTTCCATGCTATTATCTGGTAATTACAGTTGAACTGTACTGCAAAAGGAAGTGAGGCCTGTTTCCATGCTATTATCTGGTAATTACTCATTCGTTACACAGGAACTACAGAAATACCTAGAAAGTACCTAGTTACTAAAGTGGATTTGTACTGTAAAAGGAAGTGAGGCCTGTTTCCATGCTATTATCTGGTAATTACTCATTCGTTACCCAGAAACTACAGAAATACCTACCTAGAAAGTACCTAGTTACTAAAGTGGATTTGTACTGTAAAAGGAAGTGAGGCCTGTTTCCATGCTATTATCTGGTAATTACTCATTCGTTACCCAGAAACTACAGAAATACCTACCTAGAAAGTACCTAGTTACTAAAGTGGATTTGTACTGTAAAAGGAAGTGAGGCCTGTTTCCATGCTATTATCTGGTAATTACTCATTCGTTACCCAGAAACTACAGAAATACCTACCTAGAAAGTACCTAGTTACTAAAGTGGATTTGTACTGTAAAAGGAAGTGACGTCTGTTTCCATATTATTACCTGGGAATTACTCAGTATTTAGCCCGTAACTAGGAAACTGTCACATTACCCAAGACACTTGGACTGGAAATGCCGCAAAACCGACAAGTGTCTATGATACAGTGTCAGAGTACACTGATACAGTTACAGAGTCTGATTCTCCCCCTGAACAGCACACTGTATCTGTCAGGAGATAAGAGTTCCCATCAAAAACCACCATCACCAGCCATCAAACTACATTAAGATGAATGCATTACTTTTACACTTCCTCACTCAAAACACCTCGCTGTGACACATATGCAAAAACAAGTGAGCTGCCAAAGATAAACATTTTAATCAAATACTTATAAAACAATTTCAAAAACAGTGCAATTTTTTAACAGTCAGGCACTTTTAAAAAAAAAAAATCAGATGGGCTTCTTTTTCAATAAATAAATAAAATAAAAACAACAGTGATAAATAAAAACTATAAATAATAATTACTAAGTCAACAGTCCCAGTCTGGCCCCAAGCACTGGGTACTGGGTACCACTTTTTGGTCTCTGAAAAGTGTAACATGTAAAATCCCTCCTGTAAAGCAATGGCTCCAACGGTTAAACTTTATGATAAAAAGAACAGGTATTTGGCATTTGTCCGGGACACAAAACTAGTCAAAACAACAACGTATTAACTCTAACTGTGTGTGTGTGTGTGTGTGTGTGGCTGGTGCTTCACCAGGCCCCCTCATTTTGGCTTACACTTTATGACATGCTCTTATGTCTTTAAACAAGCGGCCTAAGATGCCCTCCCTGTGCTCTTTCCCCAGCCACTGGTTCCATTCAATGAACTTCAAGTTCATCTTGAGCGCACTTTCCGATAGGTTCCCCCTGTAGCGGTATATGTTCTCCTTACAGCTCCTCCATGCACGCTCAATATGTTGTGTGTGAGCACCATTCCCAGGGTGAACGAAGTACCGCTGATGATTCACCTGGTAGTGAATATATCCATCCCTGGCCAACCTGTCATATGCACGCCAACAATCACTGATAATTTGGCTTCCAGGTCTAACGTATTTCAGAATTATCGGGTGCAAGATTCTCCTCGATCGGTTTTCGACAAGTTTCAGCACCGGGCGTCTACGGGACCCCTTGACCTCAATCATCCCGAATACCCAGGACCTCCGTCGCCAGGTGTTGCCACGTCGTCCACGTCCATACTGAAAATAAACAAAATGTCATGCTTAATGGCGGCTGTCCACCTAAAATGCACCATTTCTGAATGTTCCAATTAAATTTAAATACATAAATAAAATACATTTATTTGGGGACAATTTTGAGGGTCTTCTATTCAAATTAACTGCCCCCACATGGCATAGTTTGAGACATGGATCAAGAGGTGGTATATGAATGTAGTCATGGGTAATGTCAAAGAAAGCCAATAATGCCCTGATTTCTATATCTCACATGCCCAGTACCTGCTAAATTGAAGCACTTTAAAGGATCCATTTATATTTTAATAACATTCTGGCAGTTACATCACCATGGAGATTAACCTTTAATAGGTTGTAGATTTTTTGTTTTGCTTTGTTTTTTTCCTTCTTTTTAAGATTTGTTTTTGGGCATTTTTGCCTTTATTGGATAGGATAGTAGTCTGACAGGAAAGGGGGAGAGAGATGGGGGGGGGGAAGTGTGGCAAATGTCTGGCTCGGGAATCGAACCAGTGATGCCGCCTGGGCATGACAGCCAATATAGAATGCGCCTGGACCAGTAACCCAGCAAGCACCCCCCAATCCAACCCTTTGATGCCTGTGTTTAAAACCTATTGTCCCTGTTTTAGTAGCGTATAAAACCTTACTTTTCTTTTGTGTCGAAACTTGCTCTCGTCTATTGCGACGAACGCTGTTCTCCCTCCGATCCTCATCTTCCGGTTTCTCTCCAGCCGCCTCACAGCTTTACAGCATATCTCACGGAGTAGGGTTGTCACCCTGGTGAGAGACTTGGGGCTTCCACACACACCATCTTCTATCATGTCCACATGTCTTTGCCTTAATCCTTGTGCCAAGCTGAGACAAAAAAACAGATAAAAAAACAGATCAAAATATTAGCTACAGGGATAGGATAGTTTTGTAGACAGGGAGGGGTCCTTATATAAATAGGTTGTTGCTACAATATCCATTGTGCATATTGTAAATGTTGGGATGGATGAACGTGCATGATTTCTTGAATTTCTTTAGAATGTGTACTCTATGTCAATGGTTCAAAAACATTGGGTCAGAACCCATTTGTGGGTCACGAATAAATACATGGGTCCCCTAATTATTGTTATTATTTCAAAACCTTTTCAAAAACATTCTTCAAAAAAGCATATGTAAGTTTTAATGATTTTAAAAAACAAACAGGCACTGATTTCTCATTAACTTCCTTAATACATGAAAGAAAACTAAGACTCCATAAATTAGATAACCAATAGAAGTAGTAAAAATAGCTGATCTAAAAGTTCACATTGCGGTGCGAACACATTCAGAGCTTGTAAATCTGCTATGTTCATAAGTTTTCAATCTGGGCAAACATATAACTTGGATTTTGAGATACAAGGTTTGGGGAGCACTGCTCTATGTAATATGTCAGTATGCATTTGGCTATTCATGTTAAGAGACACTGTTTACATGTGGTATTTGCATGTACTGTATTAGGTCCACCTGATTGGAATGGTCAAAGCTAAAATGAAACGCACAAAATAATCAATTATTGTGTAACAAAATACAATTACACAGCTTATGAGAGAATGAGAGACCATTTGAATTGAAGTGAGGGAGAGAAACATCCAACCTGTGCATAATCTGCATCCATGATTGTAATGGGATGTGTGATCCAGAGAAAATTGATCCATCTCTGATGGACCTTTTTACTGCCCTGCCGCCATGTGATGACCTTCTGCAGCTCCTGTAACATAACATACCACACCTGTAAATATAATTTTAAGTAGTAGGCCTAACATAGATTCTCAAGAGTATATGAGATTGTAAACATGGTCATGTCCCTTGTTAGGAGGAAAACATTTACCCCTTACATAAACGTTCATATTGAAATATAGAGTGCTTAACCCCCGGCCACGGAATGTTACAATATTGTACACTCCCACGGGACTACTCGCATCTAAAAAGAAATATAATCTGATGTATGGCCATTTTCTGTTCTCCATTTACTTTCAACAATGAGACTATAGATTAGGAGTTGTATTGCACACTAAAACATTATAGATTTTTTTTTTTTTTTAGAAAAAATATGTATTTATATTTATATTATATATAATATATATATAACAATAAAGATGATAATAATAAGATAATGATAATGCTTCATCACTTACCACCGATATCCATCTTTGGTTGTGTTTGTTTTTTCGAACTTCATTTGCCTGTGGCAAACTGGGCATCTTTTTTTACTGGCCAACAGCCTCTCCCTCTGAAGCCACCGTATCAGAGGTTTTCCGCCTTGTGCTGTTTTTTGCAGGAGTTTTCTTATTAAAGTCATGGTCATGGTTGACTTCTTTTCTTCTTAGTTAAAAAAAAAAGGATCTCAATTGAAACAAATAAGCTCAGGCTTAATCTTCTTACTTGACCTTTTCCCTTTGCAAACTTATAATAAACCTATCAATCAATCAATTAATCAATAAATCAGTGCCTACTCTGCCTACGCCATACCTACACAGAAGCTTGACCTGCTCGTGGCGCTTTTTTGCTGGCGCTCCTCTCTTCGCGGGCTACTGAACGTCTCCAGAGCGTAATGACGTGTACACATGCGTATGCAACGTCACCAACGTGAAGGCGAAACACAGAACCACCGGTGACAAGCTGTGTGCTACTTTCTGTTTCTCCTCCACTCCTACGCGAGTCGTCACAGAAACCCGCATTCTCCCGGTGTGTGCTCCATTTTCCCAACCGTGGAAGAAAAACACCTTGGTAAGCGACACATTTACCTGAGAAATAATTGTAACATTAACAGTTAATATAATCTGACGGTGGTTTGCATGCCATGGTTGCTAACGTGAAAATGGCTAAAGCTAACAACATTGGGGAAAGTTGGTAGGCTAGGCTAGATCTGAGCACTGTACCGACTGTTCTAGATTGCAAGGTAACTGTGGCGGCCGGGGGGGGGGGGGGGAGCGAGCGTATTGTCCAACGAGGGGGTTTTGGGGGGGGGGAGCGAGCGTATTGTCCGACTGGGGGGCGGACCAGATATGCGGAGATGAACGTAACGGCCGGCCGGGGGACCGGGGGGGGGGGGGGGGGGGGGGGGGACGAAATTCTTTTGTGGCGGCCCGCCACGAATAAATGCATGTGTGGGAAACACTGCTTGTTAACTCGGCGCCCCCACGCGACAATACATGTCGGTATTTGCAGAATATCTCGGGAACCACACAACAAAACTTAATCGGGAAAATTGCTATCACCAGCTTACTCTTTGGCCCATCTGTCAAGAGCTCGGGCCAATTCTAGCCTTTCGACGGCCCCCTAGGGGTCCCAGACCACTTTATGAGCCATAAATCAGCTCAGAGTTGATTTATATATCATACTGTATAACAGATACAGCTTTGTTAAATTATTTTAATTTGGTTATTTTACCCAACAGAGGCATGTCTCAAATACAAACCCGAAGAGGGAAAAAAAGAGAGGAAAACAAGAGGAAGACTTTGGAAGACGAACACAACTTGGAGGAGGTGGAGTCAGATATCGAAGGTAAGAATTTTATTCCCAGGTGGGATATACTGTAGATTGAGTCCCTGCGACATACTAGCATCATGTCCACGGGGTGGACTTGTAATGTACACAAAGCTGCCTCATGCTAAAGAAACAGGAAATAGGCTCCTGCCCTATGGGCCTTCTGGCTTGGCAAGGCTTAGTTACAAAGCTGAAATAGAATAGCCTATGACTGTTAACACATCGAAACAAATACAATTCTAAGTATTTAATACATCTTTGCGCATCTTTTTCAGTTGAAGAGGTTCGAGGCGGTTCTTGTGGAACCATGGAAAAATTCAAGTCGGACTTGAACCAGCTAAAGGGAGAGAACCGGCTCCTCAAAGAGGAGATTCGTCTCCTTAAGGAAGAGAACAGACTACTAAAACAGGAGCGGGATCTCCTAAAGGAGAAGTCTCTTTCCTCTGAGGCTGGTTCAAAAGGTAACTAGACTGTTCCTCCCAAAACCTACATGTCAGGCTCAAACTACCATTTAAAGCAGGGGTTTTCAGCTGACCCATCCAACAATATATTGTCCGTTCTCAAAACATTTTATTACCAGAAAAGAGCAGTTTTATCATTCTATCACCTGCAAACAAGAAAAAGAGAGTAGCAAGTCTTTTCATCATGAATGCATGGCCAGGGACCACCTGCAATGGGCACCAGTGGGCCGCGGGTGCGCTGCCGGAGTCACCCTACCACTGGGCCTAACAAGTTTTCTGGGGGAAACCCTGCTTTCTAATTTATGAAATTTCTTTAATTTTTCTCATATTTATTCATGAAATAAAATTGCTATCACTGCATTCTTATTTTTATTTTTTTGCTCTTTGGTTCACTCTTTATATATTTGCTGACTTTAAGGTTCACAGAATAGGATCCATGACCTGGGTGAGTCCTCCGACTCCTCTGAGCCCTCCTTTGAAACAAAGAAGGCTGCCAAAAAGAGAAGAAGGAAGCCAGCATCGTCGTCATCATCATCAGATGAGGACTCCCCAAAGAAAAAGTCAAAGAAGGCTTCGTTTGGAAAGCGAGGTATCTGGGAAAATAAAGATTTTCATATTGCTTCTGTAACAATGCACACACAAACAGTGCTTTCGCTAACATCAGTGGTTATCAAAGTGGATTTCAGGGACTCTGGGTTTATACCTCTCTTATAACTCTTGACACAAAACTCTGATGTACAGATCGAACCAAATGAGCCCTAACCAGTCCATTTGTGCACTGTCAGAGTTAAGTTAAGTTACCTTGAATTTTTATTTTACATCACACTGCAGCATGAAAATGCACTGATTTATTAAGTGACCCCAAAATTTGGTAAATGCACCCCTTTTTTATCGACTACAGTGGGGAGCTTTCAGACTCCGTTCACCTTAGCGAGGCCTATAGAGGATTTTCGTCTTAGTAGGAGCATCTCTGCTAAGAGTACTCTCCCTTCCACCCACACACAATCTCTTAACGGCAACATTTAGCATAGTCAGGCTGGCCCTATTATGAAACTGTTATGTATAGACTATCAATTAAACCCTGAAGTGAAAAAGAATAGTTTAAATACTGATCATCATGTATACTCGGATTGTACAATATATTTGTAATTATGATTGTGTTTTTTTCCCTTTCTTTTTTTTTTTCTTTGATCTGTCTTGTAGTCAGTAGCCCAGAGGATGTGGTCCACCGCTATAAGAAGTTGGTGAGGATGTATAAGAGGACCAGGAGCATCCCAGAAACCTGTAGGGCCTTTGACTTGGACCGCAACACCATCGCAGGGACTGCGGTTATCGCAGATGTCCTCATTGCCGGAGAGGGTGGGGATTTTGGAGAGCTGCCCATAATTGCTGAAAAGCAGAGTTTGGCCAGCTTTGCCAAAGTATGCAAGGCATTTTTGGATGCAAACCCCACCCTAAAGGTGAAAGTGGATAAGATGAGGAAGGACAATGAGCTGCTCAACATCAAATACAAATTTCAGAAATGAGGGGGCCTGGTGAAGCACCAGCCACATTATCATGTGTCTTCTGCAGACTGGTCTGGCCCATGTGGGTGCTTGTGCTAGGTGGGTGTTTTCAGAAACCAAAAAGTGAAGAATCAACCAGTGTCTGCACTGTCTTAAAGTCCTGACAGACACATCACCTTTTGGTTTCTGAAAAACGCCCACCCAGTGCTTGGGGCCAGACCAGTCTGCAGGAAACACATGATGATGTGAATTCACACACACACACACACACACACACACACACACACACACACACACACACACACACACACACACACACAGTTAGAGTTAATACGTTGTTGTTTTGACTAGTTTTGTGTCCCGGACAAATGCCAAATACCTGTTCTTTTTATCATAAAGTTTAACCGTTGGAGCCATTGCTTTACAGGAGGGATTTTACATGTTACACTTTTCAGAGACCAAAAAGTGGTACCCAGTACCCAGTGCTTGGGGCCAGACTGGGACTGTTGACTTAGTAATTATTATTTATAGTTTTTATTTATCACTGTTGTTTTTATTTTATTTATTTATTGAAAAAGAAGCCCATCTGATTTTTTTTTTTTAAAAGTGCCTGACTGTTAAAAAATTGCACTGTTTTTGAAATTGTTTTATAAGTATTTGATTAAAATGTTTATCTTTGGCAGCTCACTTGTTTTTGCATATGTGTCACAGCGAGGTGTTTTGAGTGAGGAAGTGTAAAAGTAATGCATTCATCTTAATGTAGTTTGATGGCTGGTGATGGTGGTTTTTGATGGGAACTCTTATCTCCTGACAGATACAGTGTGCTGTTCAGGGGGAGAATCAGACTCTGTAACTGTATCAGTGTACTCTGACACTGTATCATAGACACTTGTCGGTTTTGCGGCATTTCCAGTCCAAGTGTCTTGGGTAATGTGACAGTTTCCTAGTTACGGGCTAAATACTGAGTAATTCCCAGGTAATAATATGGAAACAGACGTCACTTCCTTTTACAGTACAAATCCACTTTAGTACTAGGTACTTTCTAGGTAGGTATTTCTGTAGTTTCTGGGTAACGAATGAGTAATTACCAGATAATAGCATGGAAACAGGCCTCACTTCCTTTTACAGTACAAATCCACTTTAGTAACTAGGTACTTTCTAGGTAGGTATTTCTGTAGTTTCTGGGTAACGAATGAGTAATTACCAGATAATAGCATGGAAACAGGCCTCACTTCCTTTTACAGTACAAATCCACTTTAGTAACTAGGTACTTTCTAGGTAGGTATTTCTGTAGTTTCTGGGTAACGAATGAGTAATTACCAGATAATAGCATGGAAACAGGCCTCACTTCCTTTTACAGTACAAATCCACTTTAGTAACTAGGTACTTTCTAGGTATTTCTGTAGTTCCTGTGTAACGAATGAGTAATTACCAGATAATAGCATGGAAACAGGCCTCACTTCCTTTTGCAGTACAGTTCAACTGTAATTACCAGATAATAGCATGGAAACAGGCCTCACTTCCTTTTACAGTACAAATCCACTTTAATAACTAGGTACTTTCCAGGTAGATATTTTTCTATTTACTGGGTAACAAATGAGTAATTACCAGTTAATAACATGAGAACAGGCCTCACTTCCTTTTACAGTACAAATCCACTTTAATAACTAGGTACTTTCTAGGTAGGCATTTCTGTAGTTCCTGGGTAACGAATAAGTAATTACCAGATAATAGCATGGAAACAGGCCTCACTTCCTTTTGCAGTACAGTTCAACTGTAATTACCAGGTAAATGGTGTAGTTACTGGGTAAATACTAAGAAGTTACAGGTAAGTAAAAACCAGTTGACTGCTAGGAAAATACATGGCGTAAATACTCTTCATTTCCTAGTAATTACATGGTAAGTATTTAGTAGAAACTTATGATGTCTTGGTAATTACACCTGGTAGTCAAGTAATTGGTAGTGTCATAATAATTTCTTTGTAAATTTCACAGTACTTACTGTGTATTTACATAGCCTTCCTCTGTAGTTGTCAGGTACAATTAAAGGGTAGTTACAAGTACATTATTAATTACTATGCAATTACCTTCTAATTACTATTAGAAACACCCAGTAATTACTAATTATTATATGTGGTTGTTAGGAAATAATATAATAATTACTTAGTGAGTGCCTGGTAATTAATCACATAGTTACCATATAAATACTTTATATATACTGAGGAATTACTTCTTACTACCTGGCTGTTACCAGGTACTTTTTAAGGAATTACTTGGCAATTACCAAGTAAGTACTTGGCAATTAACAAAATAGTTGGTATATAATTACAAATTATCCAGTAATTAATACTTATTACCAGGTAGTTACTTGGTATTTGCCTGGAATTGATAATTGAAATGAATTGGTAATTACTTTAAAAGTACAAGGTAATTACCTATATAATTACCATGAAATTACATGGTAATTTTACAGTAACTACTCCTTATTACATGGTACTTACCTTGTTATTACCATGTAAATACATAGTAATTACTGTACCGTAAAAGGAAGCGTTACCGGGCCGTTCGACGCAGGACTCGAACCGGGGCCGCCTGCAGCGAGAACTATAGCCTCTGCATATGGGGCAGGTGCTCTACCAACTGAGCTAAACACCGCCCCATAGATTTAAACTTTTACTCACTGTTTTAGACGTTTAACTAGTTAGATTAAACTGACATCACTGACACTGACACCATGCAACCAGCCTGCGTCGGCTTACAGCCCAGACACTGGAAAAAACTGCTTAGACATTAAAAAAGCTCAGTTTTCAGGGAAAAAGATATCCAGTGGTTTTGGGGAAATTAACATATTTTTATTTTTATACACAGTATATGTTTTGTGCACATTGGTACAGGAGTGCAGCATCATGTAGTAATTCTAACCAGCATGTGTGGACAATAAAGATTAAAGTTATTTGAAGTGGTGACACTTTGACACTTTAACAGGAGGTTTTGGGGTTAAAACCACTAACTTGCTCCACCACCTGAGCTACAGCTGCCCCCTGGTAAACTAACATCCAGTAGGAACATGAACTTAAGTTATCCTGTGAGTAACGATAAATGACCTCTGCTGTCATTTCTGGATCGAGCTACCTCTGCTGTCCTTTCCACTATTGTTCTCCTTTTTGCTCCGTGAACCTCCAGGGTCCTAATACTCCACGCTGGTGCATTGTCACTATTCCACTTTCATCTCCATCAGATTATCACCCATCAGTGTGTTGTGTTTGTAATTAGATGGAGAACGGAGGAGATGATGGCAGCAGATGCTCGGCTGAAATGAATTTTCTCCCGCTCTCCTTCGCTCGTGTCACAGCTCTGCCTCTCGTGAGCGACGCCCTCCCCCTCCTCTGTCTGTGCGAGGGGGTTGCCCCGCGCAGCAGCAGCTTCCTCTAATCTTTTCCCGCCTCTGTCTTATTTTAGGAGATGCCAGGGGTCCCTGTTGTCATGGCAACAGGCAGCCATTGGCTCGGGTTATGGCCGTTATGTGTGCTCGCACAATGAAATCTTACTGGCCACCTAAGAATATAAATACAAATGAAGAAGAGGTTAAAAAAAAAGAAGGAAAAAGAAACAAACCAAAAAACAACAGAATATCTTTGACAGAGTGGCGTGTTACATATGTGCTGCTCACCAGCACTCGCTCCTCCTTGAAAAGACCCTTTGTCCAATTTAGTTTGACATTTTCACAGAGCTGCAGGTTCACTTTTTTGTCTCCTTCTTTCTTTCTTTTGCTGCTTTTATCACGATGTTTGCAAAGCACTGGATGAATTCTTTTGAGGTTTAGCATATGAATGTATTCTCCGTTCACAATACAAGACACATTTACATTTCCCTTGTTCATTGTTACACATGGAACCTTTAAAGGAAGAACTTAAACCATTACCATATAAATACATTTTTTTTTGTTTGTTTGTTTTTTCCTTTTTAGATCTTTATCCATGACTGATACTGTACAGTTTAGATTCATCCAAGTTTTCCCATTGGCTGAACTGAACACTTGCCCTTTGGTTTCCAGTGTACTTTGAAGGAAAAGGAGAAGGCGCTCAATGGAAATCAAACAGCATTGCTTGTTTCTTGAAAGAAAACCACAACTACGCTTAGCTGCTGAAGAATAAAGTGAACTTTGACTCTTGTCTGTGAGGAGCTCAGCTTTGTGAAAGTGTTGTGACACTGACTCAGTTCAGATCTCCCAACATCCTTCACTGGCAAAGTACTTTGTGGACTTGAACCTTCATAATAGTAATAACCCTAGCACAGGAAAGAAAACCATAAGTGCTGTAAATCAGAGGACTCATGTTTGTAGCCGTCCATCAGTACCGTTTTCCTGAAATTCTCCCAAAATGTAGCCTACATTTGAAAAGATGAACTCATTCATGGTCAAAGGTCACCAGGTTTTTGGCCATAATTCATGAACTGATGTACTGATTGTTAGGACCCAACTGATTAAAGAGTAAAAGCCAGATAATCAATCGATTGGCTTTCATCTTTACAATGTTTGCCTGAGTAATAACACACTCCCTTTGTCTCTGCCCCTGTCAGTCCTACACTGTTGTGTGGTGGATACCTATAGAAATGAGAGAACCACAAACGTGATACTGCTGATAAAGTTTCAGATCAAATAATTAATCAGTCCAGGCTGAACATACACAACATAGTTCAACTCAAATATCAAACAGGAAATGATAAGGTGATGATAACTCTAAAGAATGAGATCGGGTCTACAGTAGTGTGTGTGACAGGTTAGTGGAGGGATATGAGCCGAACTGATCTGTTACTCCAGCACTGACAGATCATAAACTAACAGAGCCGCACTAAGTCCCTCATGTTTCCACTGCGCTGCTGCTCCCTTTGTCACATGTTAATGGAAACATAATTATGCCACACATAAGTCAGCCCAGTCTTGTATTATGTCCCTGCAAGCTTCCAGTATGTACCATCTGTGAGCATGTGTACGTGTGAGACCGATCCCTGGTGAGATGAACAGCCTGACATTTACAGTACAACGCTACCTTAGAGATCAGCACCTTACATGGTGGGGGTGGGGGTGGCAGCGTCACCCCGCCTGGCACCCAGATGTCAAACCTGGTGGAGTGTCGATGCAGCTAATGGACAGTCTCATTAGACCAAACACAGGTGGAGGATCCTGAGCTGCGAGCACGAGGGGCTAACACAGAGAGCAACAGCCCAGGATCAGACTCACACTCTCACACATTTATTAGACTAAGTGGTGTGAGTGTTCAATATAGCTATTGATTATTGGAGGATAATCAAACCTACAGTATGCCACAGAATACTTAATACGGTAGATTAAGTCAGATGTTTGTGTGTGTGTGTCTTCAGTCTGGTCCCAATGGGAAACTTGTGGTGAGCCTGAAAGTACACCGGCACCGGCATAAGGCATTGGAGGGTGTGTGTGTGTGTGTGTGTGTGTGTGTGTTGGTGTGTGTGATTAAATCTCTTTTTCCAGTTGAAGTGCAGCAGATTGTGCGTCTGGGCTCTTCAGAGGTTGACCGCGGCCCATCATGCCTGACTGGACTCATTTCATCTCCTCAACGAGTGGCTGGTTGTGTTAATGGTGTCAATACTGACTTAACTGTGTTGATTCTACCCAGTGCTTCTGCTACATGAAGTGTGTGTGTGTGTGTGTGTGTGTGTGTGTGGGGGGATTAGCGTCTCTGTTTGGTTTCACACCTGAACCATGATGACAGAGACCCCGGCTCCTTATCTCTGATGGATGCTCAGCTCTCATCAAATAATAAAATTATGCATTTTAAAAAGTAATTACATGTATTTCTAATTTGCATTTAAATAATCCATTTACAATTCAACTGGGAAAAAAACGGCAGCATTTGCCAGTTAATAATTATGTTATTTGTGTTCAAGTACAGAAAGGAAAAGCATTTTGAACTGGAAGAGCAGTATTGTGGTTCTGTTTGATTTTGTTTTGCTGCATCTCACAGTTAATGTCCCCTGATTTAACTTTTACGCTTTGCATTTTGTCACAACAACAACATACACGAACAGACTCACAGAGAGGTAATCTAAGAGAGAGACACTGAGTCATGAGAGAGTTTTAAAAGGAGAAATCCAGAGAGTAAAACACAGAAACAGGATTGTTGATCGACACTCATTCCTCAACAAACTGTGTCAGTCAGTCGAATCAAAGACAGATGATATGTTCCAACAAAAGTAGAACAAACAGCTGCTGAGAAAACATTCAAATAACTTGAACACCTGCATCACATTTCTATCCAGTTACCATCATTTTTCACGACGCAACCACAACACGCAACTTCCTCTCAGGTCATATTTATAGTTCCTTTTGACTTTTTAATTTATAACTTTGTTCATGATTTGAACAGCCAGGCCTTTTAAGTTCTTTTTAGGTTCTATATTCGATTTCTATAAACGGCTTTGTTTACAGTTCTTCTACCCTCTTTCGAATGGTGCAGACTGGATCCTTGTGAGTTTTACAAGTCTTTCCCCAAATGTTCACACGGTGTGTGATGTGCATGGTGTGTAGCTTGATTTAGGACGACTTTGGCTTAATATAGACTATATCCAATATTAAAGATAATAAAGGTCTGCATGCGTCTGTTGAGCCATCAAACTTGTTTTAGCAGCGTCAGCGACCTCCCTATTAACTACACTTTAATTTGTTCTTGGAAATGTGACGCTAGGGGCTCAGTGCACACTGTCAGCAGCAACGGACTGAGCCATCACTGTAAATGGAGGATGAAGAGGAGTAAGAGTAGCCTCGTAAACCAGCCTCTACCGGAAATGCAATTCATTTCATTTCTGAGGGGGAGTCTGGCCTCATCCCCACTGTGAGCGTTTGGGGTGGGCGGGAGTAGCGTTGACAGACAACCGATTCAGCCAATCAGCCAATCTATCAAACTTTTGCCGAATCCAGTTGGAAGAACAGCGAAAACGTCTTTTCCTTCAAGAAACGCAACAAGGGCCGACTCTTGCTGTTGTTTAACTGCTGTAATGGATGTAGTAAGAACTTCCCTTGTTGCTGTTTTTAGGCTGCTACTGCTATACTGAATATCTTTGCTCTAGATACGTAGCTCCACCATGGTAAGAGTCGTGCAGTGTAGTGACGGGGCTTTGCACCGGTCCCTGATTGGCCAACGTGCTGTGTCAATCACAGAAATCTGAGGTGCGACACTGAGGTGCGACGCTGATTGCCTCGGCCTTCTGAGGGTTTCAGGCCAAACACTCACAGTGGGGATGAGGCCAGACTCCCCCTCAGAAATGAAATGCATTTCCGGGAGAGGCTGGTTTACGAGGCTAGAGTAAGAGGAGGAGGAGGATGATGACGATGATGATGCTGTCCTCCTCTGAGTGTTGGTACCTGCTTCAATGTGTCACCCTGGGATCCTGGACGTCTTCAGCGCCGCTGCCGGTTTGAGTGACAGAGGGGCGACAGAGGAGTAAAAGGAAACTGATTGCAATCCACCAGAGAAGAGAGCATCTGCCCCGTTCCCATGATTCAACACTGACCTTAATCTGCTCGTCGTCACACCGACACTCACATGCAAACACACATACACACACACATACATTTACCCCCACACACACACACACACCACCACCACTAGCCCCTCCACATGTCTGCTGTTATTCTGCCTGATGCAGTCACAGGAGTCACAGGACGATGAGGAGGCTGTTGGCTCCATCTCACCCGTCACCAGACTTACGGATCAGACCGAGCTCGCCACCTGCTTGTTACCCCGCAGCACCGGCAGCAGCCTGCTTTCCTCCTCCTGTCCATCCCTCTCTTCTGTCCTACCGCCTTTTCTTTCCCATTCAACTAATTTATATCCTTCCTTGGCTCTTACCTTTTTGTCTTTCCTTTCCTTTCCTCTTCCTTTACTTCTCCTCTCTCATAATCATAGTTTCCATCATTTTCTCCACTCCTTTTCTTCTCTTTTCTTCCTTACTCATCTCATCTGTCCCTTCTGTTCTTTATTTCTGTCACACAGCCGACGTGCTCCGCCACTGCTTTCTCTGAATGGATTTGTGCTGCTTCATAAAACATGTGGACGTTCTGTCTAATCACACACAGAGGTTGACAGCAGCCATTTGGTTTTTACCACTGTAGTCCAGTGTGGTTTGAGACCTCAATGGACGGGCTCTTCTCTTCCTCCTCCTCTGTTCTCCTCCTCTCTCCTTCTCTTTTCGAGTGTCGCCCAGACGTCATAGCAACAGATGGCAGTTTGATTACCAAGCGGATGTTCCAATTTATCACCCCTCGTGCCCCTCAGCTCTGTATCGTGTTTCAATTAAATAGGGATTTGGAGGCAGCGCGCGGTTACTAGAGTCAATCCTCATAATTCATTAAGAGGAGCTACCACGCATGGAGGCGTTGACTGGAGGAGAAGTGTTGCCATGAGTCAGGAGCTCAGAGCTGCTCACTGGGCTGCAGGAAAAGTACTGTAGGGTGCGAAGGTAACACCTGCCAGAAATCAATAAGGGTCAGACCGGCCTCCCCACCCCCACCCCCACACCCTTTCCTGAAGTTTCAAGTTGTTTGAGTGTGTGCGTTTCATCCAATAAAAACTTTTTTTATATATCATCTGACTCATGGTTGGAGCACGGCCACGGCTGGATGAAGCTCTGCCAGCGGACTCATGGGGACAAAAGAGTAATGAGTCTTTTAGAAAGTGTCTCAACGCTAAAGTGTCTCGACTCCCATGGTGCATTTTGGCGCTTCTTCCAAAAGTAAAAGTGTGTGTGAGGTGACAGACAGATGGAGCTCTTCAGGCTTGGACAGTCATGAAATGGAAATGTAGTGCATTGTGTTGTAATTAGTAACTGATTTCAGGAGACAAATTAACCCACAGGTTGTCTGCAGCAGGTTAATAAGACCCATTGTTGGGTTTTGTTGCTAGGCGACGTCTAGTGGTTGTAGTGAAAATGACATGAACAAAGAAGAACAGTACAGTCAGTGTTTGGATGCTGTTTCACAAAATTGCTTTGGCCCAAGTCACCGTCCGTCCTCATCATCAGTCTTCTCCAGCTGTCTGACTTCACACTTTGAATGGCTTCTCTGAATGTCACTGGTGTCAGAGACAAACCTGACCAGACTCACCACTTCATCTGACCACCTCTTGACTGATCTAAGCAACCTGCCAAACTTTTTTTTTTTATATGACGCTGAGCATTTTGTTTTGATCTCTGCCCAGAGATATCACACTTAATCAGCTACGACAGGAACTGGCTCCAGCTCCTGCATCATTTTAAAAATCTCTCTCGGGCTGCGAGGCCAAAAGACTCAGGGACAGTTGCAGATGTCAGCATTAAGTGCATTATGTAATTAAAGCTGATGGCATGAATTAACCAAATTGCACTTAAGTGTTCTGGAAGGACAAGAGATTGTTTTCTGCTTCTCTACACTTAAATAAACTGTTGCCATGCAAATAAGCAACATTTGTATAAGCTGCATTTGGGGAAATGGATTATCACTGTGATCAGGATTCACTCTGGAGGAGAGATAAACTCTCTTGAACTTATTACTTATTACCATCTCCAAAATGGATAAGACAATGCTGCACCAACTTACTGCTCCATAAAACAGACTCTCTGTGGTTTGGAGTTGTGAGGCACAAATAGTCTACCTGGCTTTGAACTGTGTTAAAGTCTTGTACTCACAACTTCACTAAGCCTCCACCTGTCTTGCGAGGAGCCTGTACTACCTCTATCTCCAGTGTTCTCAGGCACTGAGAGATAGGACATGGAGCTCAGACATCCAGTACCACTGTGTCTGATCATGATGGCCATCCTCTGAAAGTATTTTGGACACATCCAACTAGTAGGAGACCCCGAGGCTGACCTATGGCACTCTGAGGGGATCCCATTACCAGTCCGGTCTAAGAGGAGGTGAGAGAGGATGTGTGTCCGACAGGTTTGACACTAACCTCAGGTGAAGATCTGTTCAGCAGATACAGACACAAACTGTGTGTGTAGTAGGAATGGTCTTGTTGGAGCTCAGAGGAACAGTGAGGAGGTGAACAGAAGCTTAATCAGTTCATTTACTGTACACCTGTGAGACTCTCACATCCCACCACAGGAACTAGACCTTGAATGCAACCACACAAGATCAGGTCAGAGGTGACAGAGTTTTTTCCCGTTCAGACCTTGTTTCCTGTACCTTGGCTGGTTGGAACTGTAGTTTAACCATATTGTATGATACCACAATGCTTTGCTTCATTATCTGCACATGGTCACTGCTGTAGGAATGACCTAGGTCTAGAAAAGATGAACACATGACTCCGCATTGTCTTGACTTCTCCCAGTCCCTGAGATTCTGGGCATGATTCAGATAGTGGTCCTATTCTTGCGCAATAATTGCCTTATATTAATGTATAAGCACCCTACAGTAAATATAAAGTGCACTCATAGTCTACATTATGCAGGACTTATCACCATAAAACCTATATGTTAATGCCTTTTTAATGAGCGTGAACACAGCTGGAAACATTTCTGCTAATTCGTCTCAACAGAAGAGATGAGCCTGAGATAATTGAGGTGAGCGGAGGACAGTGGTGCAGGATTAGTTGAGACTGTGGGAGATCAACGTAGCCCGAACAACAGCTGGCTGCTGTCGGAGAGGCTGTTTCTCTGAAATCCTTGAGACCTGAGCCAGAGGAGTTACAGTGGCGCACCCATCACCTATGTTACAGCTCATTTTTCCGCCGTACTCCCCAAGGTCTTCCCTCCGCACCCACACACTTTATTACCACCCATTAAAAAACCAAATGGGTCATAATCGTGCCTAATAAATGTCGGCCTCGCTGCTCATAGAGGGAGGGCAGGGGGCTGAATGTCTGTTTACCTTGTACATGTGTTTAATTAGCCTCTGCCATGCGTGCCCACGGTTGTGTGAGGAGATGAAAATGAGGGTAATTAGATCTGATAGCAGGGGGAGGGGCTGATGCACTGCACCTGCAGCCATCCCAGATATGAGTCATCGCGTGACACCTGGGAATCCAAAGTGTCTGGACAGATACTGCAGCGTGAAAGTGCAGTGATGTCACCACATCAAAGGCGGGAGACAAACAGTCAGCTGACATGGACATTATTAGAGCTGTACTGTAATATGCATTTGTCTTCTTCTTCTTCGCCGTCTTCTCTGTCCTCATCATCAGGAAACAGGTTCACAAAATCAGATGATAATGAAAAGCCATTTATGATGAAATAGGAAAAACAAGACTGTCCGATTTGACCACATTGATCTCAAGCAGAATTTTAAGAACATTTTCCAGACCGCTACGTTTCAGGTGTATCATTAGATCTGGAATCTAATCAGACTTGAGAAACTGTGGATAATTAGTTAGCACATTGACCCACCATCTGAAACGGTTAGGGTTAGGGTTAACTCCACTCTATTTTTATTGAATAACTCGGAAAAAAGTCAGCCAATCAGAAGAGAAGTTCAGTGCTTCCTCTCTTCTGATTGGCCGGCACTGACCTATGTCAGAGGTCCAGAGAGGAGCAGCACTTCAGAGAAGAAGAAGAAGAAGAAGAAGAAGAAGAAGAAGAAGAAGAAGAAGAAGAAGAAGAAGAAGAAGAAGAAGAAGAAGAAGAAGAAGAAGAAGAAGAAGAAGAAAGTTTTAACAGGGAGACCAAATTTGTATCGACTGTGAAAACAGTGATGTCACCTCAGAATCTAGGCCAGTATTAGCACTTTAAAGCCGTTGTCGGTGCTATTCTGTGAAAGTCTTGTCATTCACTCGCCCAGTTTATCCAGCGAACCTTGAAAGATCTTTTGTTGGGTGCTGATATTAGAATTCTTCCTCCTCTTTGGAAGAAGACGTTCAGGATGAGAGGGTGCCATGACAGTCCGCTCTGGGAAAACCACTGGGCCAAAGATTAAAGGAAATTCTTTTATTATTTATTTTCTGCCGGCCACCATCACTCGGCCATGACAGACCTTTGAAGAGTTGGGGCTTTGATGGAAATGAAATTTCATTTTCTGGTGTCTTCTGTCTTGCGCCCGGCTCATCAGGTCTGTCACGTCGCCGTTGAGTGGGGACACCGGGGGGACGACTCAGAGCCAGGGCGGGAGACGCGGTGTGAGGACAGAACAAGTGTTGATTGACAGACGACTAATGTTTGTGCTTTACATTTTAAAGCTCAGCACCAATGGGAGTCTGAAATCAATGGGATGCATCGATAAAGGATTAGTTTGATTACATGTTGTATAGATCCCTGATTGGAAGACGGATATGACATTTTCAACAAACTAATATTGATGAAGTGGCTGCTGTGGCTGTGAAGCCTCCAGGGTTCAATGTAATGAACAGGTGTTAACATCACCTCAGGGTCTCAGTGTCTCACATAACATTTCTATCCTGCTAATTCCCTCATCACTCAGACTAAAATGTAAACACATAATTAAAGATGCAGGAAAAGCATGTACCTTCAACAAATGAATAATAATTCTTTCTAATAATAATAAAAACTATTATTGTTGTTATTGGTATTATGTGTCAGGTTACTCAACGCTATATAGTAAACCCATCATGACAATTAGTAGAGCAAAATTGGCTTCACATTTAAACAGGTCGGGGTGACTGGAGAAAATGCAACTGTAGAAATAATAAATATCTGCAAAAATCAAAAACATAAGTGAAAAAAACAACCCTTCAAATGAACAAAATAAATCGTGTCAACATAGGGCCTGATATTTATAATAGACTGGATCGGTCCCATCTCTAACATTAATACTCAAATCAGTGACTGGTCAGAGAAATAATGTGCACCAGACCTCAGATGCAGTCATGATTGTTTCGTGTTCATATGGAAAAATTTCACACAGACATCTTGAATGAACATGTTGAGGTAACTGGTGTCTCAATTTGCACGTTTGCTTGCATTCCCTTGTTTTGGCTTTTACTCTGAATTGCGTCATGGATGAGGAGCAGCCAGATGTCTGAGAGATGATGACGGTGGTAGTTGAGATCCCGCTGTGCAGCATCACATATTGACACAGTTCAGTCATCAGCGCTTCAGTGTGTGAGCGCTGAGTTCAGGCGGGAGCTCGACTGCTGCTGTAGCGGGAGAGTGACGGTGGTGGTGGGGTGTGTGTGTGTGTGTGTGGGGGGGGCTTCTTATCCCAGACTGAATCACTGAGTGGAGGACAGAGCAGGTCAGCTCTTTAACAAGAAGATGAAGGAACAGTCACTGAAGTTTTTTCTCCTGACGCTGAGGTTTAACATTCAGCGTTCTCAGGTAGATAAATATCTACTGCAGCTCAGGCCGTTACACTTAAACTGAGATAAAAGACCCGTTATTCAGCTACAGCTCCCACGAGGCCTTGAGAGCGCTTCTGTGGCTCGGGCTTATCCTTCACATTGTCGGCGCTTACATCGACATAATCAGCCTCTGCTCCGACATAGACAGACACACATGAGCTTATTCAAGATCATCCAGGAGTTTTCATCAACGCCCCGTTTCAGAAAGCAGGATTAGTGAAAATTCGGAGTATGTTAAGCCTGAGCTGGTTCAGCGTAATCCTGAGTCAGTTGCTACGGTAACATGTGCTGTCAAGCAAACCTGCTGTCTGGCAACTACTCGCTGTACTGTAGCTGCTGTATTCAATACTGCTCATACCCCACGCCATTAAAATCTCCAGTTGGGTTGGAGTGAAATAAGTGGCTCTGTTTCTTAGTTGCTGTCATTGTGAATCATGTCATTTGATGATGGATTTTTGTGCCCATGGTGAACGTGTTTCCCTCAGGCTCAATATTATTCTGGTCAGCCGTTCTGAAACTGAAAACTTTTCAGAGTTTTCATGCTCAGGCTCAGTCAGCTCGGAGATCGAGATTAGGCGCAGAGTTTGTTGAACGTACTTTCTGAAACGGGGCCCTGGTTGCTCCACTTGGTGTGAAAACAGGAGCCGTTTCTGACTGTTTGATTGCCCAAGCTCAATGTGTATGTTGCTCGGATGTATTTGTGTTAAATGAGCAGTGTAAGGCATCAAACTCCACCATGCCTCAGTAGCAAATCGCCAGACTTTCCAGAGGTTAAGTTTTGGAGTTTTTGTTTCACTGAGCATCAAAACACAAGGGTGTGAAACATAACCCAGAGCATCTGTGTGTGTGTGTTCTTGTACTTACTACATTGTGAGGACCAGCAAGAGTTTTTAACCAACAGAGGGAGAACCTTTTTGGGAAGTGAGGACATTTTGGCTGGTCCTCACTTTTTTTTTTCACTTTTTCCAGGTACATTTGTGTGTCTGTGCGTGTGTGTGTACGTAGATGAGGGTTTTGTGTCTATAACTGTGTTTTTTTTTCCTCCTGTGTGTGTGTCTGCAGGTGGAGCGGGAGATAGCCATCCTCAAACTCATAGAGCACCCTCATGTTTTAAAGCTGCACGACGTCTACGAAAACAAGAAATACCTGTAAGTACATCATCATTCACAGTGTCACTCACACAGTGTGATGTAGTGTGAACTGTGTTTCTGTCTCATACATTTACACTGATGAGACATTCAGGTTCAGTATTGGTTGATTGGTTGGTTGAAGATATTTCATTTTGAACAACAACAGACAGGGAATAGCAGTTTAAAAAATAAAGTAATTTACTGTATATACAACTTTACATTATTATATACAAAGAATTAATTTAAGGATAAAATCCAAGAACCATGGTATAATTGCACATACAGTAACACCTAAAGTCAACATTAAATGTTTCTCCTTAGTTTAGGGTTTCTTAAGGATGCTGCCCTGAAATTCTGACACAACGTCATTCAAATCTAATAACTTTTATTCAATTCTTAGGCACAGATCTGAAAAGCAAACAAAATGCATAAACTGGACCAGGTTGCAGCCAATACTGGCTACAGTATGTGTATGTGTGTGTAACAGCAGTAAAATGCAGACAAAAATTATATACAATTTTGGTGATGAGGAAATTATAAATATATGTATTATGTACAGCATCAGGAAGCAGCAGATTAATAAATATTATAGAATGAATACATGTACAGTAGAAACTGCTAAATAACTGATATATATAGACTACAACACCTTAAAAACCTTAAATATCAAAGTAAACATTTTGAAAAGAATTTTAAGGCAACCTTAGGTATTTTGTGTAACAGAAACATCCACTGAGGGTTCAGGCCAAGATATCGTTTTCTTTTGGAGGAAGAGAGAAGTTTCAGAGTTTGTATCTCGTGACCGCTGGCTGACAAACATCTCTGATGAAGCATGAGAATTAAATCTGAGACCAGATCCAGCGCTGCCAGTTCTGGGGATTTCATTAAAGCCAGTGATGTTTCTGTGCTCGTCCTACTTTAACATGTCCCCCGCTACTCTGCATCTTTAACGTATATCCCTGTTTTATTGTATACATTAATCTGCTGCGCTCCAGCGCGGTGGCTTAATACGCTGTTCAATAATTGATAAAGGCACTAGCATCAAATGGAGCGGGAATTTGTTTTCTTAATGATGCGAGGACAGGGACTGGTGGTCATCATGGATGCAAGGAGTTTGCCGCAGAAAATTTCACACTCACAAATCACAAGCGAACATGTTTCTAATTTAAATAGCCCTGACAGGTAAACGCTCGAGCAGATCCCTTAATCTGCTAATAAATCAGGCGGCAGGAGGACGGGCCGCGGGAGGAGCCGGTTCTCCACGCAGAGCAGGGATCAGCGACGTCTCCAAGATAAATGAACGGAGGAGAGTGATAAAACATTTGAAAACCACAGACACACAAACCGAGGATTTTCTCTTGGATTTACATCACGCATCGGCGCTAACTTCAACATGTCGCACACAAATACTTCGTAGTTTATGACTCAATAATTTCATAAATACCTCTTTAATTCTGAGGACAAATGAGACGGAGGACGTCGTCTGATGGATCTGTTTAATCTCTGTGGAAATTGTATTTACACAGTCACTGTGCTGGTACACGTCTCATCACTGTGGCCTGTTCCCTCTCTCCTCCCACGCAGGTATCTGGTGCTAGAGCACGTGTCCGGGGGGGAGCTGTTCGACTACCTGGTGAAGAAGGGACGGCTAACACCTAAAGAGGCCAGAAAGTTCTTCAGACAGATCATCTCAGCCCTGGACTTCTGCCACAGCCACTCCATATGGTTCGTTACTTTGTCATCATCATCAACTTCATTTGCTCTTCAAATACACAACTGATACACAACTGACATCAGTGCATCAAACAAATATGAAACACAGATATCACCGTTAGTGTGATTCATGTAATAAAATGTCCAGCTCAGTAGAATCGCCTGATTCATCTCAGCCGACTGCAGCTGCATCTGACATTAAAAATCCTTTCAGAGCAGGTTCAATAAGAAGCAGAAGTTTGACCACAGACCGACTGAGGTTGAACTAAAAACTCCCACACACTCCGGTGCACTCGCAGTTAGAAAACCGTATCGATTTAAATAAAATAATCAGATGAAGGTCTGTGCACTGAAATGTCGTCAATCAATTTTTTTTTTTGTAACTGCAAGTGTGGAGGGTTTCTAAGCTCGACCTGGAATAAGCAGGTAAAATCTGCAGCTCTGTTTCATCAGGCTCATGTAGACAGAGAGAGAGGGAGAGTAACCGAGACAGAGTGAGACAGATGGAGAGAGATCAACTGTCTCAATAGTTAAGACAATGGAGACACTTAAGAGACAGAAGATGAGGAGCTGCAACAGATTAAAAGATGTTTATAAAGCAGCTTTAAAGCCACAAGAGCAGCAAATGCAACAGTTGCTCTTTTCCTCCTCATGGATGTACAGTATCATGGATCAGTACTTAAAAAACACAACAGAAGAAGAAACATGGAGCTTTAACCACTTTCTCTAAATGTGCCCTCCCTCTCTTTGGGTCATTTAAAAACCACAGTATTTTCTCAGTTCAGCAGCAGAAACACTTCATTCTGTGCTCCATCATTTTCCTGACAGGTTGGTGGACAGAAGCTAATTAACAGTCATCAATTGTTTGTTATTCACACATGTTGAACACTCATTAAATCAACCCAGCATCAGATTTTATTTAGTGGCATGGTGGGCTTCTGAGTCACTAGATTAGTCACCGCGAAATACATCGACCATAGATTTTAACTGATCAAAAAATTCCTCGCAGATTCATTTTCTATCATTTCTATGAGAAGTGATCTTCCTAAAAGCTCTGAAGTGTTGCCTCTGTTTTGATGGTGGAACAACAGGTTTCCTCCAGCCTGACTCCTCTTCAGCCTCTCTCCTCATCAGCCGTAGCCGGGGGCGACTTTAGCGGCTCCAGCTCCTCTTGATCTCTTTTCATCTCTCCCAGCACCTTTAGTTCCTTGATGCACAGCTGCAACACTGTGTTTCTAAGAGCAATTGCACATCAAAGAAGTTCTGCCTCTGACTGTCAGTCAAGTGTTTGGCTTTGAAGGACTGGATTTATTCTACACTGTTTTTTTTTTCTCTGGAGGAAACAGGGAGGTAAATGACCAGGGTCAGGGGAGTCCAGTCTAGTGCTTTCATTTCCTCCACTCATTTTTAGTAAATGGAGGAAGATTTAATACGGGTTTCGACCTTTACACCTTGAGAGTATCGGTTCCACATGACTGAATGGTAACACAATGGGATCCAAAAGTGTGAAACCACTCTTATATTCCCCAACATGATCAAGGTTTAAAAGCAGATTGGCTGCGATAGTAAGAACCTGCTACATTCAAATCATATTTTCTATTAAACTTCAACAAAGAACGAAGAAAAATATGTGACAAGCTGTATCTCAGCAAGGAGGCTGCATCTTTAATAACTGCAGTCATCAACTGGTGCCCTTCATAGCCATAGATACCCTTAGAGGCCAGCTTAAAAAAACACTTCCAAATAAAAGACACAGATTTGAAAACATGTGGCTGTTTCCAGAGGACACAAAAAGGTGATGGACCAGGCTCACATTTGTGTCTTCATGCATGTGTTTTTGAAATGAAGCGTTCGCTATCAAGCTAAGCCAATATCCAGTACTTACACCTGCCTTTGAAATGCCTTTGAAATGGGACAGCTGAGCCGCGCCACCACCGTATGATTGGTCTTTAAATGCAGCTTTCAAAAGATGGAGCCTTTGAGTTTGGACACACCTTGCTTTAACAAGATAGTAAAAAAACAAAACATCACATCTCTTACTATATCTTCAAGGACACTCACAGAACTGAACTGAACTGAACTGGGTGACTTGGGACCGGGTAGAGGGGCCCCTTAGTTTATGTTTGTGTAAGCTGATGATTGATTGGTTTTCACTTCAGATCTGTGTCTGAGCCTCTGTCTTCTGTTTTCTGTCGTTCTCCAGCCACAGAGATTTGAAGCCCGAAAACTTGTTGTTAGATGAGAAGAACAACATCAGGATAGCAGACTTTGGCATGGCGTCTCTGCAGGTCGGGGACAGTCTACTGGAGACCAGCTGTGGGTGAGTTCAAGTCACAACAAATACGCCTCAATCCCAAACTTTGAGTCCAGCAAACCCATCCTGTATTCTTCAGTTTGATTTGAATGTTTTCTTGCTTGTTCACATTGCAGCTGACAACCTGCTCTGACTGTAATAAAAGTTCTCCAATCTTTTCTCTTTCCCATGTTGTCATATTACTCAGTGTATTTTTGGACCATTTAATGTCCTTTATTGATTGGTACATTAGAGAGACTGTCACTGTAAATCTATAGATCTGCCTAATATGTCTGGGAGCCAATGCAGTGACCTCCTGCTGAGGGTTCAGCAAACCCATATGCCACCAGAGTATTCTTATGAAATACTGTGTTTTAGTATATGAACTTTACTTTACCAGCACTATAGATTCCAAGTTTGACTAATGAGAGAAATTGTGACAGGAAACTGTTGATGGTGGGAGAGACTGCCGATACCGAATGAAATTTAATTTTATTTACTTTGAGCATGTAAGCAAAAACTTGAGCAACAACGTAAACATGTTGTTGAACAAAAATTTAAAACACAAACAGTGAAAGCAAAAGCATAATCATTATATTATAGATATTTGAAAAGAAGTGAGATGTAGCAATGCTTATTTAATCCCACCCCTTCTCCATAAATCATATATATAGGATTTCTCCACTTAATGAAACGTCAGTACAGTAAGTGTATTTCAGTGTGTGGTGGTTTATTTATTTATTTAAATGATTCATCCGTTCATCTAGCTTCCTTAATTATCTTGTGTTGCATTGAATGCATAGAAGAAATGTTACATTACAAATCTTAAAGGACATGATGTAAAGGTCTCACAAAACTGGATTAGCATTCATTCAAAAATAGCGTTTATGTCCATGTTTTAGCTCCGTGTTTGGTCTCGTTCAGTCTGTTTGGGCAGGTGGTGAAAAGAGAATTGATCAGAGCCTCCTAAATCACAACCAAACAGGAGATGTACCCCAAAGTAAGAGGCTGAAAAAGGCTTGAAAAATCCTTGTAGCGCTGCAGAGTCCTTCCACCAACCACCTAACTGTCATTCATGTGTGTAGCCTTGATTCAGGCAGTTGTGTGAAGGCTGTGTCTCTGCAAACAGAAGAAATGTTGCAGTTTTATCAAGTACTTTGTTCTTCAGGCCATGAGCTGGTCCAGGGTGTCCCACTCTCCACAGTGAACCGCAGGCTAACAACTGTTTCATGGACTCAGTCATGTGGAATGACTGCGGCTCGACTCCTCCGGCTCAGAGCCGCCACGCAAAGCTAAAGAGCGGCTTTGCCCACAGTTGCTCATTAGTCCTCATTATAATTCAGACAATTAAGGCACTGGTTCTCAGTAATGCACCAGAGCCATGTTCTGTACCCGCTTCTTTCGTTTTCATGCTGATTCCTCAGGTGCAGCTGAAGGTTGTGTCTATCATCCAGGAACTGGTGGTGGGATTTAGCTTTTACAGCTGCGGTGTCAGGGAGAACAAAAGAGTGAAAAATAAATAAAGTTCTGTGAGAATTAAGTGATTTAATGTCATCAGACAGTATTGCGACCTCTTTTTTCATAGAAATGTTTGTTAATGTTACATCTCTGTTGCTGATTTGACAGCAGTCCCACATTTTTACATATTTTCATGTCTGATGCAGCAGATAATCCAGAATTTATCTGCAATCTATAGTTCAACTTTTTACATGTAGGTGATTATGTACCATGCAGAGAGTCACACTGCTCCAGCTGTTGCAGTAGTTCAATGAAGGAGACAGATGAACTCTTCCTGTCAAGTGAGAGGTGTGAGAGTCTGGTGATTAGACGCCATCATGATGTCAACAGGTTAATGGATATATTGTTGTTTAATAGAGACAGCTGTAAAAAGTAAGTGTGTGATGAGTTGGTTGGGAGGGCAGTTGGTGTCACAGTCGGCCATTGGGTGGTATTTGCTAGGAGATTTGAGTCCGCCCCTGATGGTGTGATAGATGGAGCTGCATCCACATGAGGATGTGTCAGATTAGTCTTCCACATGTCAGTGGCTCAGACAGTTTTTATGAAGAACCGCTGATGGATCCTGTAAATATCTCGCATGAGTAACAAGTGGACCGGCTCCTCCGCTTCACGTGACATTAATGGAATTTATAAATGTCACTCGGCGACGACTTTCAGGACGAGTCGCCTCAGGCAGGGAGGATGAAGATTTGCTTGGCTGTAATTAGATTGCACTTAGTGTATTTTGACACGAGTTCAAATTGACTTGTTTTTACATACATTAGCATAATGAAGCAGGATGTTGGCAATGATGGAGCGTGTGTTTACTCTGGGAGTTTAGATGAAACACTGTCGAGCTCTTTGCTCCATTTGTTCCGATTAATCCACACAAGAGGAAAAGCAGAGTGTGTTCTCACTGCTGCGAGTGCGTGCTGTCATTATCTGATTATAAATCTTGTGCCTCTGTTAATGTTGTGATTTCAATCATGTCACTTCTCTTCCAACGTCATTTCTGTTCTTTCTCAGATGAACTGGGAGATTTCCACACTTGTAGTACTGTATTTTTTTTCACCACTGCTTTTGTGTCACAGATCACACTTCAGAGCAGCTTTATTGCTTTCCATTGACCCACAGTCACTGAAAGATATGATTTTAGGATGTTTTGGTGACTCACCTGGTGGATGGGTTCAAGCGTGGCCCGATGCTGCATGGATCAAGTCCTGGCTATAGTCCACTTTGTCTCTCCTTGAGTGTCGCTGCAAAATAAAGACAAAATTGCTGAAAAGAAAACACACGTAGAAAAATAAAAAGAAATGGTTTAATGATTTATTCTTGATATACAACGCGTTACCTGGTCAGTCCTGGTATTGTGTTGTTATCCAAGGCTGAAAACTGAAGTTGGTCATCTTGTGTTATTGATCCTCTGGAACAACCTCGTATAGAGTCTCACCACACAAACCAGATCAATGTCTTTTTATTGGCATCTTAATCTGCCTTTCTTTGGCTTTGAGCACTTCATCTCTTTGCTTTAGTGGATACGATAAATGAATACAATTTGTATCATTGTGTCAGGTATAAATTCATACCAGGCGGCAGGTGCTATCATAATGTTTTATAAAACTTGCCATATTTAAACATAAGTTGCAAGAGCAGACATTTCAAATCAGCATTGATATGTAGCAGTGATGTTAAATATCACCTCAGTAAAACAGCCAAAACTTGTTCAAACGTTTATGTAGAAGTTGAATTTTCTCTCCCAGTACTGTTGTTTGCATGTGCAGTGTAACTTTGTGGTGGATATTTGCTGTTATGTAATGGTCACTTAGCCAACATAAAAAATCATGAACCACATCAGGCTGAAGCCTTTTTATGTCATGAGTTAAAGTGGCTCATATTTCTTCAGAGGAAGTTATGTCAGAGCTTCACCTGGTCTCTTATCCCTCAGTGTGATGGTTGTGGCTGCTGGCTGTGTGTAGCGTGTGTATGTGTATGTGATTGTGTGTGTGTGTGTGAGAGAGAATCCATTCCACCATAACGGCCTCTCTGTCTCTTCCAGATCTCCACACTACGCCTGCCCAGAGGTTATCAGGGTAAGTGCTCTCTCTTTCTTTCATACGGCAGAAAAGCTCTTACATCACAGACCCCCCCCACCACCGGGTTAAAACACACTTACATAAAACATCAGCTATTTGACTTGTAGCCTCGTAGTTTTGGTCCTGTCCCTGTGGACGACTGGACAACCCATACGGATGGACAGGACCCACACCATGTGTGTCTAATACAGGACATAGTATATCACCTTTAGGAGGATATATCGCATTGAAACATCCTCATATGTTGGCAACACAAATGAAATATTCATAAAATTTGTTTATGTACATATATATAAGAAATATTCATGATTATGCTACATAGTGTAATCTGTTGCACACCCATATGTTAATATGTTTAATAAAAGAAATAACCACATTTGTCTGTATGGGCAAGATATAGTGTATGTCAATATATGAAATTGTTCCCATGTCTAATAGGGTTTTATATGTACAGTACATACTGAATATTTTACATGTGGATATTTGTACATATTGGGTTATTATTATTATTATTATTATATTATACATATAGCACTGCAGTGATGATGACTTACTCACTTCTGTAGGTGTAGGTGTAGCTTTAACTTTGATTGTTGGCCAGAGTTTGTGTACTGTACATGTATGTGCACTTGCCTCTAAAATCACCTACTCAGAGGTCTTCAGGTAGATTTTCTCCAGATTTTTCCAGCATCTTGACCTATGACTGCTGCTAGAAAATAAAGGTTAGATGACAACCTACATCTACAGACATCATGGGTCACACAGGCAGAAAATTCAAATGTTTCTTAGAACAACACCTGCAGTGCAGTGTAGTCAGCATCATAACTTGCTGATGTTAAACATATTTAAGTCAGGAGCCTGGACTTAGAGCGTTCAGGGAGATTCACAGTTTAGGAAACAGCCTTAGAATCACCTCTCTCTCTCTCTCTCTCTCTCTCTCTCTCTCTCTCTCTCTCTCTCTCTCTCTCTCTCTCTCTCTCTGTCTGTCTCTCTCTCTCTGTCTGTCTTGACCAGGGTGAGAAGTATGATGGGAGGAAAGCAGATGCATGGAGCTGTGGAGTCATCCTGTTTGCACTTTTAGTGGTGAGTAACAGACTGTCCTCTGACACAGACATTAAAATGAGTCTCTCATTTTTTATTTTTTTGCACAGGATGTGAGTATCTACAGTATTTGTCAGCATGAGTTGGATTTGGATCATGGGGTTTTGATTAATTTGATTTTATTAAAATATTGATCCTAAAGTGCTGCCATGAGCCAACAATTCTATTTGACTTGGTTACTCAGTCTGAGCCAAAAAAAGCACTGAACAAAACCGCCACAGCCAGGTCCGTCACTTTTATGAGTCCATCTGTTGTGAGTCTTGTATTGTGAGGAAGTTGTTTTCTGAATTTTCTTGTGTCTTTGTATGCGGTTGACTTAATGCACACAGAGTTCAAACCAATATTGTTTCTTTTACCTATTCCACCCTCATTTCCACCCTAATGCTTTCAGACAACAGTGTCTTGGATTTTTGATCTGAATTTTTCACAGTGTTGTAATCCAAATACATCTGAAATGCTAAATGATCATTGCTCCTGGAACAGCTGCAAGACTCAAAGTGCATCAGTGTATTTGTATAGAGCATGGTGTCACAGGATAACCTGCTCACACTGCTGGATTGATGCAGTGTTGAGCAGGGGTGGAGGAGTGGGTGGGGGCTCCCCACCAACCCACAGGAGGAGGAGGAGGAGGAGGAGGAGGAGGAGGAGAAGTTGATTTAGTTTTTTCCTGAGGCAAATATTTACGCTGAATGAAGCAGTCATTCCCGGCAGAATATCCAAGGTGAAGAATAAGGTCAGAAACGTTTCAGCACAAAATAAAGTGCAGCACCAGGGAATTAAAGGTCAACATCCAAACGCACTAGTGGACGGAACATGTTGGTGTTATTAATGAAGGTCGCTGTTAAAGGCAAATTTACGGCCTGCGCATCTGACTTTTAACATGCCAGATTTGTTGTTGGTGTCGGGAATATGAGAAATGTGTGGCTGCTGTAACGTCATGAAAGGTGTTGCAGTGGACGGGTGTTCAGTCTGAGCTTTACACCAGCTGGGATTAAATTAAACATGAGGAGCTGGAAACACGTTGTGTACTGATAAAGAATTTAAATCACATTATTAATTGAATGAGCGCAGACATGAAGCTCTCCTGCTTTCTCTTACTTAACTTTCACAGGTAGCCTACAAATATTCAACTTCAGTTCAGTTTTAGTCAGATGCATGGTGCCAAATGACAACAAACACTACGTCATGGGACTTCACAGGAGTACGGTTCAGATAGATAGATCTGAGAGAGATGATATGAGAACAAATAAGAATTAAATCAGCCAGGAAAAATGACTCTAAAACAGAAATCAGTGAACAACCCCGCTAGACAGAGGGGCTAACTAACTCACCAGCCAACAATGACAACCCAACCCAAGGTTAATCTGACTTGTGACATCACAGCAAAATTCAGTAGCCTACAGTATACTCTGACCCTCTCTAGAAAATAAATTAATAGTGGCCTAAAAGTGACTTTTTTATGAGGATTTTTTGGAGGAGTTGAAGCAGCTGCTCCCACAGTTGACACCCTGACTGCTCGGCCATCATGTCGTCACCAATGGTTCAAAATGTCCACTTTTCCAAAACTTAAAGCAGAAGTAAGTGATATATTTGTGTTAAAAACTTAAGTCCACAACAGGGAGCCTCTAGAAAACATTTATCGTATCCTACAATCCAATGAGGAGAGAGAAGGGCAACTCAACCAGAGTAGGGACGAGGGTTAGATTAAAGCTAGCATTAGCTAACATGCGATTTACGGGTCGGTGTTTGCATGTTCACCGGTAAAACAGGTCGGAAAAACACGAGTGGGTTGCCTGAAACGCTACAAAGTCGTAAGTTGTGACTTGAAGCTGTAATTTACGATTTCAAAAGCCTGCCTGGAACGCAGCATTAGCGAAAACGACCGGACCACTTACTTCTGCTTTAAGTCCACAACAGGGAGTCTCTAGTCTAACGAACTCAAACAGCTAGCATTAGCTTAAGTGTTTGCATGTTCAGTGAGTACAGCAAAGCTCAAAGCTCATTTTTGTTTTACAGCGGCGCCTTGCAGCTCAAACAACTTGACAAACCAGCACCTCCTTGTTGAACCCCCCACCCCCACACTAAATTATACATGTGACACTAAAACCAGAGGCAGTGTTGTCCTTTGAACTGACTCTTTTAAGTGTGAACACAACACCGACCAGAGGTCGACCACATCTGGAGGCAGGGGAGAGAAGAGGTCTGAGAGTTGATGTTGAAAATCTTTTACAGTCTGATGTGACGAAACAAACCAAACTGCTCATGTTTGTGCTGGTTTGTCTGAATTGATTTGTGTTTTTATTTTAACATTCCCATTTAAGATGTTTGGATGACAGTGTTGCGTGGTGTGTGAATCACTCGTGTGTACTACAGACTTTCAGCAGCTCTGTCGCATAAAAAAGCACGTCACACAACAAAGACTTTTCAAAGCAGTGGCCTTATAATGTGACAGTGACAAGTGAGCCGCCAGGGAACCGAGTAAATAACTGTTTATTTGTTTGTTTGTTTGTGTTTGTGTGTGCAGTGTGTGCACGCATGCGTGTTCCTCCCCTGATTGAGACAAAGCACATAACACAGCTATCTTCATGTGGAGATCAATCTCTCCACTTGTGTTGTTTTGATCACCCACGCGGTGTCACCGGCCATCTGGCTCTGTCCTGCTCGTTTTCAATGAGGAGGAAACGGTATCAGTCATCACGTTACTGAGCACCCTCCCCAGCCGGAGAGCACAGACACACACTGCTTCATCATCAGCCACTCTGATGACTGATATCACTCACAAGTCCTCCTCTTTGTCACAACCCGAATTATCTCTCCGTGAACATCTGACAGGCCATTTACATGACAACAGGAGGATGTCAGTGCTGTGTTTTGTGTGAGCAGGTGAAGGGCCAGTTTGATGCCCGCTCTGTGTTTTCAGATCTCCCTGTTGTGCAGTTTTGATTTTTGCCCTGAGAATGAGGCGACGACGGCCATTGGCCATTTTTACCACGGAGCCACAATGAATGATTTCTCATGGTTCTTTCATCCAGCACTGCCAAAAAAACTGTCCTCCCTGAAAAACACAAGCCCCAAGGTCGTCTTTGCAGCAGCTTCTTACGACACAGTTACGTCTTAGTATTAGATGAACTCAAGTGGCCAAAGTGAAGGAAGGAAGTGAAGTAGGAAATCGTGGGATGGTGTTATTGAGAGACACGCAATCTCAACAAAATACTTTTTCCTGAAGCAAACTAAGTAGTTTCAGTATTTTTCCTCAACCAACTAAACCTTGTTGGTACCGTAACCTAAACCGTTCATTATTGCTACCATGACACGGATAGTCATCATGGTACTTCTGCTGCTGTTTCTTAGTGGTTGATATTCAGATGGACTCATTCCTCTCAGATTGTGTTCCCCCTTTCTATTAGTCAGTGGGGCAAATCTAAATGTCAGACTTCAAGTCAGTCCAAAGTTGAACTTTATGCATGGATCAACATCAGCAAAATCATTGATGCACATTTCTGTCCATGTCGATTGACCATGTCGCCTTCCCGCTCCTCCAGGGCGCTCTGCCTTTTGACGACGACAACCTGAGGAATCTCTTGGAGAAGGTGAAGCTGGGAGTTTTCCACATGCCTCACTTCATCCCTCCGGACTGTCAGAACCTTCTGCGTGGCATGATTGAAGTGGACGCCGGCAAGAGGCTCACGGTAAGTCGTCATGCACGCCTCCCCCATGGTCGGCCGCAGAGTAGGAGAGAGCTGAGATCTTCAGTCAGGAGACTTGTACTCGCTTGATGTTTTCATAGACTGGGCTTTTGCTTTAGGGACGGCTCGGGCTAAATTTAGCAGAGTTGCACCATGACTGGCCCTGCAGCGATGGTGCTCTGCATAAAATCTTTTCATCTCAGGCCAAGGATTTGTTTTGGCTTAGAATAGAAACATTACGGAAATGACAAAAGGCTGTATTAGATAATGTGCTTTCACTTCTGTTCTGTCTGTGGCTGTTTGAACGTGGCGCTTGTTTTTGGCAACATCCCACAGCTGATAAGCTCCAAATTGAACTTCCATAATAGCTTTAGTCTTTTCACAGATACCATACACACTTTACTGCAGAGATATGTTCACACACTCACATACTCCTTACCTGCTTGTCTTCAGGCCTGTGGGAGGAAACTGAAAACAGAGAAAAACACAGGAAGCAAACACAAATGTAGAAAAACAACCCAGAGCCACTGTTCAACGTCTCATACCTGGAAGAATGAAGCTTGTTAACTTGAAACTAAACTGTTTTTATCATATTGATAAGTCACCCAGCTCTGCTTAGTCTGTGGAAGGGACACCTTTTCCAAGATACCTTTTCCATTTTTATTCCATATGCCTTCTAATTTTTCTTGACACTTGCTCACTCAAGGTGCCTCTGACTTTTTCTGGTTATTTCACATTTGCTTGTGTTTCTAAAAGAAAATGTTGTAGCCTACTATGTGTGCATTCAGCACATTTTTTTCTCACCATTCCCTCTAACAACTGGACAAATGTATCCAACAGTTCAAGAAAACAAAATTGAAGATTTCACTTATAAGAAAGAAAAGCAGAAGAAAGAATTTAAAACTATATCTGGAAACAAGTTTAAGTGATATTCACTCCCATATTAAGTCCCTTTCCATAATGTTTGATCATTAGTCTGTGACGGCACCTGCCAGTCCACCCAACACTCCCAGTAAAGTGGATGCCATGCGGTTATGGCAAAATAACTGCCCTGACAGTCACTAAGAGTTAACCTTGAAGTCAGCCCTTAAGGGGAAGTGCAACAGTTTTTTTCATTTCTAGGAGTTAGGGATAAAGAGTAGGGGTAAATAATAAATGTCCTCAAATGATGTGTCAGAGTTGGCCGGCTAGATAGAAGTGAGCTTATCAGACCTCTGGATGATGAAATCTCTGGTTCTTGAACGCTGTTCTTCCCACACTGCTGTAGAACTAAATCTATTTAAATGCACAGTACAGCTCAGGGTTGGTAACAGGGTTTGTCAGTCCTTCAGACAGGAAATGCTGACTCACAGCATCACTGCAGGGAGTTCAAGTCCTAATTGTACTGGATGTGTGTATTTTAAGTGAACAAAATCATAAAATTAGTGGAGCCTTACTGTAGTAATAACCAAAACATAATGAGCACATATAGGCTGTTTAATGCTGAGAAATTCTTACTCTTCTTCATTCATACATTAAGAGTCATTAATGTTCATGTCCTGCTCTGTTTTCTCCAACAGTTAGAGCAGATCCAGAAGCACACGTGGTACCTGTAAGTACATCCACCTGTCATATACGTCCTATTGCTGTTTACGTTGGCTATCTTTACAGTATAAAATGAATTAAGTTGAGCAGCAGAAACTGCAGAGTTACAATGATAACAATGTGTTCCGTCAAAGCCAGTACTTGACGTAAACCTCTCAGAGAAGAAGCAGCTGCATGAGTCCTGAGATCAAACATGAGGACAGTTCATCCTAATGGATCTCTGATCCCTAATGGATTTACTGATTCTGCTTCAAACAGCTGAATTCGGTCGACGACCCTCAACGACAACATCAGCAAACTGACTGTCTGCCTGTTTGGCTTTTATTTTTGTTGTTTTTCTGTCAGTATTAAGATGAGTATACCCACCAAAACAAGAGTGACCTGCCCAGACCTCATGACACAAAACACACCTCTAAAATAAAATTAGGAGAGAAAAAAAAAGTCGCCAAAGTTTTAGCTCACAAGAACAAAACAACATGGAACTACATGTAATGTCTGTGTGTGTTGTGTGTTGTGTTGCAGAGCTGGAAAGAACGAGCCTGAGCCCGAGCAGCCTGTCCCCAGGAAGGTGGCCATCAGGACACTGGCTGCAGCCGAGGAGATCGACCCAGACGTCCTGGAGAGCATGCACTCTCTGGGCTGCTTCAGAGACAAGGAAAAACTGACCAAAGACCTGCTGTCTGAGGAGTGAGTGGGGGAAGAGGAGGGAGAGGGGCACAGGAGGAAGGGGGGCTAGAACCACAGAGGCAGCAGTTTAAGCGAGCGAGGGGGAGGGGGATAAAGGAGCTGATCAGAGGCGCTGGGAAACATACGAGACGGCAGACAGACTGTCATTTTGATGAATTCTTCTATTTAACACGTCCTGTGATGATGGAGCATCTCACGGCCCCTCTCTTAACCAATGGGCACTCAAGCTGATGGCGAACTGTCTCTCGTCTCTGCAGTGACAACCAGGAAAAGATGATCTACTTCCTCCTCCTGGACCGTAAGGAGAGGTACCCCAGCCACGAAGACCAGAACCTGCCTCCGCGGAATGAGATAGGTAGGTCAAGCTGAGGTCCAGCAGGAACACAAGTCATGAAAAGCTGTACCTGAAGGCAACGTTTTAGCAGACTGGTACACAATCCGCACGTGTTTCAGCTCTCCATAATATTAGCTAGACATGGTCTCCTCCAATAGCCCAAATATCATATTTGTTGAGATAGTAAAACAAGGTACATTTTCTTACATCACTGAAGTTTGTTGGTTCGTGTTGTTTCTGATGTGCGTCTTTGTCTTTTCTTTCCGTCCACCTTTGACCTTCTGTCCTCGCTCTGCTCAGCAGACCCTCCCAGGAAGCGCGTGGACTCCCCCATGCTGAGCCGCCACGGCAAACGGAGGCCGGAGAGGAAGTCCATGGAGGTGCTGAGCGTGACGGAGGGGGGTTCTCCCGTGCCTGTGCGGCGAGCCATCGACATGGCGACCCACGGTCAGAGGTAAGAGACACCGTGACGCCTGCACGTGTGTTCATGAGCATGGACAAACATGTCTGACACACGCAGGTCAGTCGGAGAGGTTTGCTGTCGTTCGAAGTGTTACTGATGATTACTGTGATCAGTTATCAGTCCTGATAAAAATGTATTCAACCCCAGGTCAGCAGAGAGAGGAAGGGAGGTGCAGATCTTTTCAAATTCATGTCACATGTCCGTTTGACGACAGCTTTCATTCAGCTCCTGGCGTCTGTCCTCCGCTGTAAGCCCCTCCCTTCTCCTCTGACCTGATGTTCAATACATGAAGCGTCTTCCTCTCTGTGCCGGTTCAGGATGTACACAATACAAACTGCTCCCATCTCAGATGCTCTGCCAGAGACTAACAGCCCACTCTCTTAGTTCTGGTGGACGCTCATATTGTTCAATTGTTGAAATGCATGAGCAGGACTCTGAGGTTTGTGCGTTGTGTGTGTGTAAAGTGTGCATGGAGCATGCAGTCAAAGAGGACATGAAGCAGAGGCTGCAAACATGACATGTGTTTGGCAAGTTAGTGCATAATGTATATAAAAAAGAGAATTGTAGTATTTTAGCATCTGAAATGTGTGATTTTAAAGTCCAGTGAAGGTCCAGATAAATACATTCATGTTCAGATACAAACAATAGATCGAAGCCCGGGCACTGCTCACTCTGCATGGACTCATGATTCCTGCATGTGATGAATAAAAGAGAAGAATCATCACCATCAGAGGAAACTCTCTCACCGGGGTCACTTGTGTATTTATGGATCTTTTCTCTCAGTGTTTACTGAGTGATTTGTGCAAGTTGAGTGTCTGTATTCAACCTCAACAGTGGAGCTTTGTGTTTTAAGTGGCAGCTGTTGTCCCTGTTCATTTCTACAGATATTTAAAAAATGAACTCATAACAAGTTCCCAGGCTGAAACCGAAGCAGGGACACTGCTGTTAATGTGTATGGTGGATGTTTTAACTGCTTGTTCTCTAGACTTTGAAATTGAGGCACCATGACAGCAGGTGACAGACAGAAAAAGAGTGAGAGATCAAATATTTGGACTTGATGCTAATTTCGGTGAAAATCTCTCAGAAGCTCAAAGATAAATGTGGATGTAGAGGAGCAGCTCTTACTGCAGCTGCTGAGATTTCTTCCTTTTATATACTGGTAGCCCGGCCTCCATGATGACTGATTTAATATAAAATCTTTTTTTATTTTTTTTTAGAAAAATAAACAAACTAAACAGCAATAAATCAAATGTAACTATCATTGAAATGTAACATCACAACAATGCAAAAGCACATAGCAACAACAATAGCAAGTTGTTTCTTCTGCACAGTGAAATCACCCATACTGTAGCAATGAATGAGCAGTGGCTCATCATCATAAAAAGGCAGTGACCTTCAGTCAAATTGAAAATGTAAAGACTTGGTATTCGATGGTGAGATAATGTCTGCCATAGAGTTTCAAAAGCACAAAAGTATGTTTTGTGTTCTGGACAGGTAAAACAACTTTAAATGCTGGTAAATAAACATTTAAAACCGAGCAAAGAGGAATTGTGTTTGCAGATGTGGAGCTGACGGTGTTTGTTTGAGGCCTGTAAACAAAATGATTTTATTATTTATATGTTACTTTATATTCATATTTATACAGTAATGATTACTTTGTCAAAAAAGAAAAAACGGAGAATGTTATAAGGACAACACATTACATAAAGCCAGTTGATAAAAGTGAAAGACTTTGTTGAGGTTAAGCAGCTTTAAGGCTGAGCCATCGTCCTGAATCTGCATTCATGTGGACAGTGTTAGTCGCTCATATTCATCAAAAGCAGACAGAAAAAAAGACTTACCTTCACCTCCGTCATGAGCTGCTTTGATCCACAGTTTGATTTATGACAGAGGAAAAAGGGTGACTGATTTCAGAAGATTTTATCCTTCATTTTTAATTCAACCTTCACATTTGTTTCAAAGTGTAACTGTTGAGAACTACAAGAACCAAACATGCACGTGGCACGTAGCAGTTCATATATGAATCCAGTCACTCAACAGTCATGTAAAAGTCATCAGGGTAAAGAGAGTGGCTTCATTTGAGGGTGTGATCTGACTTCAACAAATCACACACAGTTAGTTCAGGTAGGGGAAACAATGACAGTGTCCTGAAGTTGATTAACTCTAATAAGGGGGAAGTTTCATGTCTAATATTTCCAACCGTGCCGCTGCTTGAAGGAAATGACTGAAGAAAATAAAGGCATCATGTCAGCAGATCTGAACCAGGGAGGACAGAAACACCTGAAGTGATGTTTATAGGAGATGAGTCACATTTTCACTTCGGTCTGATGATTAAATGAAATTTGTCGACTGTAGCAAAGCGTTTTGATCCAAATTGGTAAAAATGAAGCATTTTGCATTTGTTTCAGCTCTGACTGACTTCTTTACCACAGCAACAAATCTAGAGGTTCACGGGTAATGTAGACGACCTAGTTAGAGCTGTTAACCACACCAACGTAATGGGGGAAAAAAACACATAATAGCAATAAAACATACTGTAATACTCTCTTTAGGAATCATCCAAAAGAGAGTGTAAACGTGGATTCATCCAGAATATCTGGTTCTACTAGTTTAGTGAGCAAGCCAGCTGCTAACATGCTGGCCGGTCACAACAGTGGTCAGTCACAATAGGTTTCAAGCTTCTTGTTTTTAGGATTGGGCATCATTTAATCCAATAAAACGGTTATTTTTGAAGCTACAGGAGCCAGCAAACTGATAAAAAAAGCTTGCTGGCTCATGTAGCTTCATTAGCATGTTTACTAACTGTAGAGCGGTTTATATTCATTTGTTCATTTGTGATCTCATAGTAAAGTAAATCACAGTGAATCTTTTGAAATGGACTGATTTCTGTTACTATTTGAAGTGTTTGTTTCTCCATGTCTTTACTGGAAACTGTGCCCGATCCAACTTACTGAACAGACCCCCTTATCCTGTTGACCTTACTTTATAGTCCAAATATCACATACAACATTTGGACTGGCTCTATATATAGTTATATACAGATAAGATAAAACCAGATCAGATCCAGATCGAACACTAAAAACCCAACAAACCACTTCCAAACAGCCGAGGAGATGCTGATCTCCTCCTTGCTGTTATTGGCCGGTGCTGCCATGTTGATGTTGTGTGTGTCCAATAAGAACTCTGTGTTGCTACGGTAACTACAGATGCTCAGGGATGAGGTGGTGGCTCTGTACTGTAATTATCCAAGTAAAAGAGAAATCTACTTCTCGTTTTTGAACATTGTCCCTAGATTACAAATTTGAATTATTAAATAAAAACAGTTATTTCCCAGCTCTATACTGAACATCAGCCCAAGCTGAATGTGGATCAATTTTACTACTTTAAAACCTGAGCCTTTCCTATCAGACCAAGGATGAACACTTATTTAACTGAGAGTAGAACAACAGTGAGGCTCCTGACTCCTACAAACACAGCATGAACTGTTGATTTTCCGGCTGTGACAGCGTGAATCTGAAGGCCAGGTCCACCCAGCAGGAGTCAGCTGATGTGCTGCTGTCACAGTGTAGCAGCCTGTTCAGCTGATAGAGTTAATAAAGCTGAACATGAGTCAGAGACGAAACCTGCACAGTTTGTTCCTTCACAGTGAGGGAGGGTGTGAACGTCCCACTGACTCCAGCATGACCCATGACTGTGTTTCTCCTCCTGGGTTTTGTCTCCTGATTTCTGAGTTTCTGAGTCCATGCATGCGTGAGGTTTTTGTGTTGCTTTCTGTCTCATGGTGATTGTGTTTGTTTTGCAGTGATAAATGAGTTTGGTTTGTTTCTTTGAGTGCTGCATGCTGTGCATTAGGATTCCCCTTATGTGACTGCCTTTCTGTCTGTCTCCTGATTTTCTGTCTGCCCCTTTTTTTTTTAGCAAATCTGTTTTCAGTAAAAGCTTGGATATCACAAACGCTAACTGCAGCAAGGAGGAAAGGTATTGGTCTGCTCCGTTTGTTCCTCAGTTTCTACGTAGTCAACTCCATTTTGTTCCTTTGACCTTTCCATCCGTTCATTTATTTTCCTGTGTTGGTTTCAGTGTGCCTGTAGTTCTCTACACGTCTTTGTCTTTCACTTTTAAATGTTGCATGTCTTCTCACCCAAAATGTCTCTTTGCATTGGACGTAACCAGTGAAGTGTGTCTTTTACATTACTGACTGTTTTAACAACATGTAACCATACAGTAGGAGACAAAAGAAGCAAAATCCAAATTTGCCAGGATAACCTTTTATTAAGGAATAACTTGTTGTATTGTCTTTTACATTTAATAAAAGATAAAATGTCACACAATATTAGAGTCACATTCAAAGAAAAACGTTCAGGTCTCAGTAAGGGAGAAAAATGACTTGGTAAGATGAAGACTTTTGCTGTGTCGTCCCCACAGAGAAGTAATCTGATTACCTTTAGCTGTTTACACTTGACTCGCTAACAAGAGACTATTAAACATGAAACTAGAAACTAAAAAAATCCCTCTCATGCAGTGGCTCTGTGGGCTAAACAATCAACTTAAGAAAACACAATTAGCAGGAGTAAAGGCAGCCACAGAGGTGTCTCCAGGGGACACTCGAGAGTGATGCACCCGGCTGTGTTCCTTTCTTTGTGTCCACTGGAAATACGTTTCTTGTGTTTCAAGATTTTTAATGAGTTTGTTTGTTGTGTCTGTTGACACAAGTTGCAGTACTTTTTTGTCCCTTTAGGGTTACCGTACTGACACGCTTCCTTACTTATTCTCACTGTACTTGCAACAGTTTTTTCTACTATTAAACAAAATCCAATACATTTGAAAGAATAAAAATATTTTTGTCTAACATTGATTAATGATGATGATTAAATACTTGAATTGATTGACAGCCCTACTTACTGTATAACCCTTTTAAAGCAGAGTTGTACCTGATCTCAGTGGTGTTTCACAGGTGAAGCTGCTTTTTACTTGACTGAAGTTGTCTTGAAAATTACCCATGGTGCCTATTCCTAAATATCTGCGTCTGAAACTCTCAGTGTTAGAAGTCATTAATTGTGTCTCTTGTGACCTGGAAACAGAACAGTCTGATTCATGTTTAATTAATGAATTAATCTGAAACCTCTGGGTCTTTGTGTATTTTGCTCGTTTCAGACATTTTACAGATGTTTCACATCCTATGTAAACAGAACACCAGAGTCAAAACAGCATAGGTTTCCGCTGGTGTGTCAAGCGTCAGCATCAGAGGATCCCAAAACAAACGGGCTGGAGCTTATTTATCCACCAATACTGACACAGGATCAGTATGTTTGCTGTGAAAAAAAGCAGCAGAAATGAGAAAACAGCTCCCTCTGCCTCTTTGCAGCCGCTTCCTCTGTGACGTTCCTCTCCTCCTCAGCCCTTGGGGGCCGAGGAGGAGAATTTTTAGGTCAACTTCTCTGCTTCCGTCTCTTGCTCTCCTTCCTTCCCCCAACCTACCTACACTCCTCATTGTCAGTGTGTGTGTGTTTATATTTGTTTGTACTCTGCCGGTCTGTTTTCTCAGTGAAGCAGGGAGAGGAGGAGGAGGAGGAGGAGGAAGGTGGGGGGTAATTTTCAGCCTTGGTGTCGTCTCCAGCCTCCCTGTGTGACTGACCTTACCACATAGGGAAGCTCAGTTTGTGTAGGGATGCACGGCCTGATGCAGATTAGCATAAATTAATTGGCAGGAATGCAGATGGAGCACAAACAGGAGATGGAAATAAGGCTTCCACTCCCTCTGAATAGCCCCTTATCTCCCTCATCATCTAATTGGGGAGATCCATAAAATGAAGCTTGTTGCATCCTCCGCTGACGCTCGCTTTCTAACACACACCATCCATGATGAGCTGTGAATTAATTTTCAGATTTCAAAGAGCAGCCGGCAGCAGCTTCCTGAGCGTGGACTGGATGGTTGTCACAGTTAATGATACAGTGTTAATGGAAGCTGCTGTCTGAAGACTCCGACGGCCAAGAGTCCCCTCACCATTGTTAATCCAGACACACAACTCCTCCCCCTCAGTATTAGTCACACAGTCGATCTAATAGATTGACTCTCAGCATCACACTCACAGAAGGAGGAATATAGATTTATGTTTTAGTATAGGCTACCAAAGGCTACCTCCTCCTGATACTAACAGTCATTTATTTTTATTATGAAACCAAAAAACTGTATAACTTTATTTCTCACAGAGTTGGTTTATACAGTGTAGCTACACATTTGTTAAGTGTTGAACTGGACCTAAGCAGTGAATGGCTTATCTTATCTCATTTTAGCTTATTTTATCTTAGCTTAGCTTATATTATCACAATTTATATTATCTTAGTTTATTTTAGCTTTAGTCACCAACCTTGTTTATCCAAAGTTCCCTGAGCTTGTCTCAAGTGAAAGTCAAGATGTCCCGATGTTAACTGTTCTGTTTATTTACTGAAAGTTGTAAAGTTGCAAGATCATGCTCACATTTACCTTTTTCAGTATTTTTAGCAAGTATACAATTGTAACACTGCACACAACAACAAAATTCTCAGAGGAGTTAAAGTTTTCTCCAACTGTCATTCAGCCTTCTCCAATATAAAACTATCAGACCTATTTGTTTGCAGGAAGACAGTTGTTAGACACTGTAATTCTTACAGCACCTACTGTAGATCTAGTTCAGTGCGTAGGTTTTGCCTGACAGTCAACCTAACTCTACAGTATAAGAAGTAAAGCTTTGTAATATGGTTTATATGCTATGCTAAGATAACCAACTTTATTGTTCCATACGAACACAACATTATTTAGGTCACAGCTCACTTCCAAAAGCAAATATCAACACGCCCCTTCTTTAAAATGAAGAGATTTACCACAAATCAACGTTCCAACTAGGATTGATCTGGATTACACTTTGCATATTCTGGCTCTCAACCAAATAGAAGAATCCATGTCAGATCCAGCTCTGAGGCTTGAACATGTGACTGATTTTTAGATTTTATCTTCTCCACGAACAATATCAGGACAAAAGTCATCAAACCAAACTTAAATCAACATGTGATGGTGACAGATGCTCAGAGATATACAGCTCCTGTTGACTTGGTTTAGAGAGAAGGGGGCCGATGGGAAGTAATGACAATGAAAATAATATTAGAACAAAAGCAGAAACAATTTATCACTGAGCTCCATCGTCACAGGACGGAGCTGGAGACTCACAACAACAGTGCAGCTGAGAAAACTCCTCTAATGCCACTGATGTCATCCCTCCCCTGTGTGTGTGTGTGTGTGTGTGTGTGGAGGACAGAAGGGAGGGGGTCATATTTAGGTATGATTTACTGTTTTCATTTTCACTTCCAACAAAACCAAATTGTTTACGGGCAATTAAATCCCAAACTCTTTAAAGACGTCAGCAGGCCTGTATGGTTCTTGGTGAAAAGTGTGTGTGTGTGTGTGTGTTGATCCAGGGAAGAAAAGATGACATTTGGGCAAAGAGAGAATGAGATGAAAAGTTAATGACACGTAAATGAAAAATGGAAAAGCTCATGAGGAGAAGAGAAACAGTGCTAATGAATTTTATAGTCTGTGTGTGCGTGCGTGTGTGTGTGTGTGTGTGTGTGTGTGTGTGTGTGTGTGTGCACTGTTGTTACTATCTATGAGGGGACTTCGGCGTCGTTACACATTCACCAACAGGGGACCGTGCAGCAAACAGGGGACATTTTTTAGGTCCCCTGTTTGACATGCTTTAAATCAAGTTAAAATCATGTGAAAACCCTTCTGGTTAATTTTTTCAACTTTTGCCAAGAGGGGACCTGAGTGTGTGTGTGTGTAAAATACCATATTCAGCAGTGCCCCGGCAGGCTGGAGCAGGGTTTTTAATGGCTCATTCACACACGATTCACACACGTCGTTTCTTACACTCCACCAAGGTGTGAACGACTTGCAGACCCAGCAGCCTTTCAGACTGTAGAGAGGCTATCAAACAGGCTCCTTAGTGCACAAACCACTACCTTGAAACATTATTTGTTATTCTTTGTAACAAAATATAACGGTTCTGTTTTCATTGATGTCTTAAGTTTAAAGTCACTACTGTATTAGGTATAATAGAAATTTTAAAATATTGAAACAATTTAACATCCATAACTATGTTAGAATTAAGATAGTCATTTAGATCATTTCTGTTGAATTCTGATCAAACATTAACAATAATTGACCTTGCTATTGTTGCTTGTTCAGTTTTTTTGAGCACAGGGTTTCAATTTTACAATGTGTTCTCAATCTGTATTGATAGGAATTATTAGTTGATTTACATTGCAGAAAAAGGTCCACACTTGGTTTATATGGAATGACAGGGGCCCACTGTTGGTTGGTGCACAATGACACAAGTTCCCACTTAGTTAGCATGGAGTGACATACACACTCCATCATGTATGAATAAGAAAGAAATAGAAAATAAATAAATAAAAATTTTATAGAAAAATAAAAGTGATAGTTCTTAAGAGATTTTTTTCATCAAAACTTAACACAAACATTTCTAATAAAATTGCACCAATAATGTTGTAGTTATTTTTTAAATGTAGGGTGTACTACTGCAACACACATTTCTACTGTCTGCAATTCTTTTAATAGAGGGTTTTAGGGTTTATGGTAATCTTAATGTACTCGCATCATAAATTTGTATTCATAAGGATGTATTTTATTAGCTGTTTTACATTACAGAAAAAGGTCCACACTTGGTCCATATGGAATGACAGGGGCCCACTGTTGGTTGGTGCATAATGACACAAGTTCCCACTTAGTTAGCATGGAGTGACATACACACTCCATCATGTATGAATAAGAAAGAAATAAGCAGAAATAAGCAGAAGTGATAGTTCTTAAGAGATTTTTTTCATCAAAACTTAACACAAACATTTCTAATAAAGTAGCACCAATAATGTTGTAATTATTTTTAAATGTATGGTGTACTACTGCAACACACATCTCTACAGTCTTTATTTTCCTTGACTGCATTGTTGTTCTAGGAAAAATACTTGAATTAAAGCTAAGGGTTTTAGGTCATTTTAATGTACTTGCATCATGAATCTGTATTCATAAGGATGTATTTTATTTGCCGTTTTACATTACAGTAGAAGGTCCACACTTGGTCCATATGGAATGACAGGGGTCCACTGTTGGCTGGTACATAATGACACAGGTTCCCACTGAGATAGCACGGAGCGACATACACACTCCAGCATGGGTGGATAAGCAGACATTAGATTAATGTATAAGTTTTAAGATACATTTTAATCTAAATTTAATACAAGCATTTGTAATTATTAATACACAACACAAACTCGCAAACACACATAAAGTAGCACTGGTAAAGTTGTCATTATAGTTTTTTTTAAACATGGAGGGAAAACTCAACGGCAACCTATCATGATACTTAAGGGAATATTTCAGTTATTGATATTTATGGATCGATAATAAAACATGTATGGGAAAATAAAGGAGGAGCTGAGGGGTCATCAGCTTGTCTGAGATACAAGGGATAATTCTTCTAGAGGATGGATTAACCTGACTAAGTAATATGATTAGCTACTGCAGCACACTTTTCTACAATCTATTAAGTTTTCTGATCTACTGCAGTTTCATACTTCTTGACTGCATTGTTGTCATGGGAAAACTACTTTAAATAACTCAACTCAGGATTCAACATGATGTGATGGCCTAGAGCCACAAAGTGTTATTCTGTGGTCACCTAATATCCCATATAGCCTACTGAAGATGACGCTCTATGAGGGCCACAGACTTCTACTTTTTAAAAGCGCATGGTTTCAATCAATTTGAATGTACTTGCATCCTAAATCTATATTAATAGGAATGCATTTTACTTATTGTTTTGCCTCACAGAAGAAAATGTCCACTCTTGGTTTGTATGAAATGACAGGGGTCCACCGTTGGCTGGTACAAAATGACACAAGTTCCCACTGAGTTAGCACAGAGTGACATACACACTCCAGCATGGGTGGATAAGCAGACATTAGATTAATGTATAAGTTTTAAGATACATTTTAATCTAAATTTAATACAAACATTTGTAATTGTTAATACACAACACAAACTCGGGAAAAGGGAAAACTCAATGGCAACCTGTCATGATACTTAAGGGAATATTTCAGTTATTGACATTTATGGATTCAACATGGTGTGATGGCCCAGAGCCATGTGTTATTCCGTGGTCACCTAATATCCCATATACAGTAGATGACGCTCTATGAGGGCCACATTGTTGTACTGTGCTAGTGGAAACGCACCATTAGATAGCACGGAGCGACATCCACACTCCAGTTAAATTTAATACATTTTGCAGATGGGTTTAAAAATCTGTACTAATGGTATTGATGCCATGCATAGCTGTTTGCCTCTTGCTGTACTGTTATTAGGCTAATTGCTTGTTGTTGTATATCATACTATTGGGGAACACTGGTGTGGTACAAAGAGTGTTTGCCAGCCATGGAGATGTTGTTGACATCTAAACTGTCAATGTCGAATCTGAAGAGTTACAGCTATACCCTGACCTTATGTGGCTATAGGCCTAATGTTAAGTATAATACAGTTGTTCTCACAGTAAAAAGAGGTATCTTGTGGAGTCTATCATTATATTGTCTTGATGTTGTCTTAAGTACTGCTGAAAGCTTAACCGTTAGGACTGAAAGTGTGACAATTGTTAAAAGTTGAGAGCATTCATTCAAAATTAAGAAGAGTAATTAAAATGTAATCGAATGTAATTAGTTACATTACTTTGATGAAATAATTGAAATATTTAACTTACCCTACTATTACATTTTCAACAGGGTAACTTGTAATTGTAACCAACTATATTTCCAAAGTAATCTTCCCAACACTGCAATCAAAGTGGTACTGATATATGACAATTTGATATCCATGGGAAAATACAGAGGGAATGGAGAATCATCAGTTAGTCAGAGATACAAGGGATACTTCATTGAGAGGATGGATTAATCTCACAAAGTCCCTATATTAAACTATTGCCACACACATTGCTACAGTCTATTAATTTTTCACTGAGCAAAGCATGTGATTTCAATCAAGCATGGAGCGACATACACCCTCCAGTATGTATAAATGAGAAAAAAATAAGAAAAATTGATAGCTCTAATGGGGAAACTTTCATTAAGACTTAATACAAACATTTCTAATGAAGTTGCATTTGCACTTCTCTTTATGATCCTAACTGTATGTAGAACTGGCTTCTGTGAGAAGTGAGTGAACGGAGTGAGGGAATCTGTGCTAGACGACTTGTGTCAGTCCTTGGCGGCAGCGTGGGGGATGGTGTCTTGTAGCTGATGATGGTCATTAGCAACTCTGAAGCCCAACCTGGAAATGACCATGGTCTTAGAAATGTTTTCTGGCAGAGAATGGTAGATCTTTTGGGGGTTATTTCATCCATACACTGACTTATTCCCTGTATCTCTGACAATGTGATGAATCCTAATTTCTTATTCCATGTTAAGGTGTTGTTTCCAGACAGCATACTAGCAGACAATGGTAGCTCATATAAAGGCCCTGTCACAAAATATTATAACAGGGCATTACACACCTTCACAAAACTCATCAAAGAACTGACGATTCTTTACACAAAATGGAATATTGCTGGTACACCCACTCTTAACAGTTGCCAGAGAAGTTGAGTCACCAAAGGCCATAGGTTCGTGGGTAGCACATGGACAACCTGGGACCTGGGAATGCTTGTGTCTCAGTCGGTCTGATTTGGGTATAAGATGTTGGCTGAAAGAAGGTAGAAACTGTGGAGCCCAACCTGAAAATGCCTAACGACCATCGTCAGCTACGACAAACCATCCCCCACACTGCCTACACTCAAGGACTGACACAGGTCATCTGGCACAGATTTAAACCCCTTACTCCATTCACTCACTTCTCAGATCCCTGTTCAACAACTCTACCTTAAAGTTAGGATCTGTGAAATACATGAGTCCTGGTGACTTAACTATTTCAATGTGGAGGAATGTTTTTTGTGTCCACATTGTAGACCGAAACCCCATATGTTTAACACTACTTAGAAAACTGTGTGTAAATGCAATGAAGTTGCTTTGCTTCCTACAACATGCACAAGGTTATACATAAATAGTAAGGAACGTACACACTTGTGTCTGGGTACTGAAACAAAAAAAGAATCATTAGGAAATAACTAAAATGTGTAACAAATGAGTCACTTAAAAAATAAACAATTAGGTAACACGTTTTGCCATCTTCTGAACACAATTCAATGAATTAGTTTATATTTCACTTCATATACTATGAATAAGGTTGTTGAATGTACAATCCACACATCCTGAAAGCAGTCAGACCTATTTCTGTACCAGTGTGAACTGAATACAACTTTTATTGTGTACTTCCCACTTAATGTAAACTTTCTGATTCTGTGCCAGTCCTGTACCTTTTGAGAACTTTAAACTAGGTTTCAATGTGTACACCAATTCCATCTATAGATGTGTATGACTATGTGATACAGTCTATAATATACAGGAAAAAAAACCCATAAACCATAAATTTAGCTTTTCATTTTTGTTGTGGACCAAAAACATTCAGACAGGTATACATGAACTCCAGTAGAGCTTATAGTTTGGAGAGTACAAATTTTGCAGTAGTTCAACAGTGGGTATTTTGGGGTTATTCCATCCATCTGATTTATCACCTGTATCTCTGCCAATCTGATTAATATTAATTTCTGCTGCCATGTTTAGTTGTTGTTCCCAGACAATATTTCTACTGGCACACAATGGTAGATCCAAATATTACATTTATCACAAGGCATCACACACCTTTACAAAACTCATCAAATACTTGACATGGTAGATTATTGCTGGGTCACCCATTCTTTACATGGCCAACCTAAGACTAGGGAATTCCAATGTCTCTCTTAGTCTGATTTGGAACATAAGATCTTGGCTGAAGGATGTTAGTCTTTTCCAGGTTGCGCCTCAGAGTTGCTAACGACCATCGTCAGCTACAAGAAACCATCCCCCACACTGCCGACAGTCAAGGACTGACACAAGTCGTCTGGCACAGATTTAAAACCCATTCACTCACTTCTCAGAAGCCAGTTCCACATTTAGAGTGGAGAGTATAGGTAGAGTTAGGATCTGTGAAATACAAGTGTTGATGACTTCACTACTTCAATGGAGAGGACTGTTTTTGTGTCCACATCATAGACTGAAGTCTAGGGGTGGGAATCGAGAACCGGTTCCTCTTCAGAACTGGTTCCCACTTGATCATTTCCTTGGGATCGTGTGCGGGCCTGCTTAATGATTCTGCTAACCGATTTTGCTTTTTTTCCTTTGTAAATGAGCATGTTTCTGACCCAAACAACACATTTTGTTTTCGGGTCAGAACAAGCAAACACGGCATCAGGACAGAAGCTCTCTAAAGTGTCGGGGTGGATGTGATGTGACAAAAAACATTCAGATTTATAAAACACTGTGTATACACACTTGCAAGTGCCTACAAGGTATATACATAGATAGTAAGGAATATAGCTTTTATATATTAGCTGGGTACTGAAACATTTAAAAAATCATTAGGAAGCAACCAAAATGTGTAACAAATTAATTACTGAATCAGAATGACATTCTACTATTTGTAGATTTATTGTGTGCTTTCCACTTAATGTAAACTCGCTAGTCCTTTGTAACAATACCTTTTGACAAGCTTCAATTATACTTCCACACCAATTTGATCTATAAACATTAGTGGTGTAACGGTACATGTATTCGTATTGAACCGATTCGGTACGGGGCGTTCGGTTCGGCACAGTGTTGAGATTCGGTACAGAAGTTGTCTGTGTTTACAGTCTGCCTGCAGCTACACGTGCCGCCCGATGGTGGCTATCGCTAATGCTACTGCTAATATTAATGCTACCGCTAGCGAGTAAACAGACTTGAAGAGCCTTCCTGCTTGTAGGAAGAGTGGAGGTGAGGGCTGTGGCTCCTCTCTCCCCTCTATCTGTCTACCTGTCCCTCCGTCCGTCCACCCGCCCGTCTCTCTCTCTCTGTCTGGCTGTGTCCATGAGCTCCCGGCACCTGTGGATCTGCTGCTGCAGATGCGGTAACAGCAGGCCACTACGCACTGTGCCATTGTGATGATCCGCGTTATTCATTCATTCATTTATTTTTTTTGCGGCCGAACGGTTGCATCGTCAGGCAGCTGTTGTGGCATTTGCCCACATTGCCCTATGGTCAGTCCGTTCACATGTAAAAAAAAAAAAAAAAATGTGTGAGAATTTTTTCTAATTCACATTTTATGTTAATTTGAGAATAATGTATTGAACTTATTAGGCAGCACTTTACAACAGTACATTTTTTTCATATTTTGTATAATGGTTTAAGTAGCTTTATATTTTATTCATGCAGTTAAGTTTAATAAGTTTAAGTTTATTTGTATCAGGGACAATGCACATAACATTAGTAGGTGAGTAAAAGAATTACATTTGACTAAAACATACATTTGGTTTAGAAAAAATCCTAATAAACAATAAGCAAAATTATGTTTTGCATTTGGTTCTCTTACTGTACCGAAAATGAACCGAACCGAGACCTCAAAACCGAGGTACGTACCGAACCGTGACTTTTGTGTATCGTTACACCCCTAATAAACATGTATGACTGTGTGATACAGTGTGTAATATTCAGAACCCCCCCCCACAAATAAAGCTTTAGTTTGCATATTTTTGCCCACGACAAAAACGAAGACAGGTATTCATGAACTCAAGTAGAGCTAATACTTTGGTGAGTAGAAATTTGGGTTGCAATATACACTGCCCGTCCAAAAAAAAAGTCACACACTTTATATCTGTGGTCACATTGGACCACATTTCTTCTTTGAAGATGATGGTTCCCCACTATCCTTCCAGTTTTAAATTATGTGTTTGACAGTTCTTAAAGCAATGTTAGTCTCAGCAATCTCTTTAGATAGTTTTATTTGCTTGATGAACGTCAATAATTTGACCCTTGTGAAACAGAATAACATCTTCTCTACCACGGGATACGTTTTCTGACATGGTTGTTTAGGAAATGAGACTGCATCAGTTAGGGTTAAATAAGTTGAATCATAGCTAAAACATAATCATACATGCAGTAATTGGAGGCTCTGACCTATTAAATGGTGACTTTTTTTTGGACAGACAGTGTAGTTCAAAAGTGGTCTTTTTGGGGTTATTCCATCCACTAGCAGACTTATCTCCTTATTCTTTGTTAAGTTAATCAATCCTCTAGGATGATGGTACAGTATTGCTTTCCTTATTGTATTCCCACATTTCAAAAAGTTAACGTCAACATTTCCACTTTGCTAAAAGAAATAACACTACAGATTAGATTGTATTTAGATTAGACCATTTTCTTCTGCCATTCAATTATCTTATTTCTTCTTTATTCACCCATGCTGGAGTGTGTATGTCACTCCGTGCTAACTCAGTGGGAACTTGTGTCATTTTGTACCAGCCAACGGTGGACCCCTGTCATTTCATACAAACCAAGAGTGGACATTTTCTTCTGTGAGGCAAAACAATAAGTAAAATGCATTCCTATTAATATAGATTTAGGATGCAAGTACATTCAAATTGATTGAAACCATGCGCTTTTAAAAAGTAGAAGTCTGACAATTTGGCCCTCATAGAGCGTCATCTACAGTAGGCTGTATGGGATATTAGGTGACCACAGAATAACACTTTGTGGCTCTAGGCCATCACACCGTGTTGAATCCTGAGTTGAGTTATTTAAAGTAGTTTTCTCATGACAAGAATGCAGTCAAGGAGTGAAACTGCAGTAGATCAGAAAACTTGATAGACTGTAGAAAAATGTGCTGCAGTAGTTTATCATATTACGTAATCAGGTTAATCCATCCTCTAGAAGAATTATCCCTTGTATCTCAGACAAGCTGATGACCCCTCAGCTCCTCCTTTATTTTCCCATACATGTTTTATTGTTGATCCATAAATGTCAATAACTGAAATATTCCCTTAAGTATCATGATAGGTTGCCATTGAGTTTTCACAGTGCACTCCATGTTAACAAAAAACTACAAGGACAACTTTACCAGTGCTACTTTATGTGTGTTTGCGAGTTTGTGTTGTGTATTAATAATTACACATGTTTGTTAATTTTGATTAAAATGTATCTTAAAACGTATACATTTATCTAATTTCTGCTTATCCACCCATGCTGGAGTGTGTATGTCACTCCGTGCTATCTCAGTGGGAACCTGTGTCATTATGTACCAGCCAACAGTGGACCCCTGTCATTCCATATAGACCAAGTGTGGACCTTTTACTGTAATGTAAAACAGCAAATAAAATACATCCTTATGAATACAGATTCATGATGCAAGTACATTAAAATGACGTAAAACCCTTAGTTTTAATTCAAGTATTTTTCCTAGAACAACAATGCAGTCAAGGAAAATAAAGACTGTAGAGATGTGTGTTGCAGTAGTACACCGTACATTTAAAAATAATTACAACATTATTGGTGCTACTTTATTAGAAATGTTTGTGTTAAGTTTTGATGAAAAAAATCTCTTAAAAACTATCACTTTTGCTTATTTCTTTCTTATTCATACATGATGGAGTGTATATGTCACTCCATGCTAACTAAGTGGGAACTTGTGTCATTGTGCACCAACCAACAGTGGGCCCCTGTCACTCCATATAAACCAAGTGTGGACCTTTTTATACAATGTAAATCAACTAAGTGTCACGATAGATTGCCCATGAGTTTTCACAGCACACCCCATGTTTAAAAAACAAAACAAAACACAATCACAACTTTACCAGTGCTACTTTACTGTAAGTGTGTTTTGTGTGGATTAGTAGTAATTAACAGTATGAATAGTAATAGTTACAAATGTTTGAGTTAAATTTAGATTAGATTCAAAATTAAAATTTAGCAATTTATCTAATTTCTGCTTATTCACCCATGCATGGGTGTGTATGTCGCTCAGTGCTATCTCAGTGGGAACTTGTGTCATTATATACCAGCCAATGGTGGACCTTTGTCATTCCACATAAACCAAGTGTGGACCTTTTTTCTCCAATGCAAAACAATAAATAAAATGCATTCCTATTTCCTAATAATTGGTTGAAACCAAATGTCTAGAGCATTTTAACTATATAAAACTGAGATGATAGTAGGTCCATTCTTGGACTGCTAAGAATGAAAAAGGCAACACATTTATGGATGGGTAAAGACAGACGAGCAAATTATCTTAATCAATCTTAATCTATGTTAAAGCTGTTTTAAAGTAAATGTTGTTGTTTATATTGCAGAACTTGATATTAGTGCATGCAGCCATGTTACTTCTGATTTGCATGTAGTTCAATAAGAATAATTTACTCTTAAATGTGGCCATTATTATTTATATATATGTTTTTATATAAAACTTCTATTACAGAGACTTTGAAATAAGTAATGGTAACTCTAAAGTTATATTATTCATTTTTAAAAGAAACTGAGAAAGTCATTGTTGTAAACAAAGACTCATTAGGTCAATGAATGGGTCATTAGGTGAATGAATGGGTACAGACAGCTCCACTGCAGTATGTGGAGGTCCCCTCTTTGATAGGTAAATGTCGCTCAGAGCTCTAAGTCCCCTCTTGGCAGTATCTTTAAAAATGATTAAAAGTCACATTTTCAGCAATACCGATGGTAAAACACCTCAAAAGTGAATTTTATATTCCATTTTTGTTTTTTCAACATAGCGTAAACGAAATACCCCTCTTAGCAGGTTTGAGCGACAGGTCCACTGTTACCCCTATTGGTGTGTATGTGTGTGTGTGTGTGTGTGTGTGTGTGTGTGTGTGTGTGTTTGTGTCTATCTCTGTCTCTGTGTGTGTGTGCGTATGAGCTATAACACTGACGTGTCTGAGCTACTCACAGATGTTGACTTGAACTCAGGATGTTTGAGAGTCAGTGAATGTCACATGAGTCAGTCTGTGTGGCTACATAACAAATTTTCTCAATGAGCTCTGACTTTGATGTGCACGTGCTCACGCGTGTGTGCACACAAACACACACTCACATACTAACACACACTAACACTACAATCAATCTTGTCCTACAAAGTAGATAAAGTAATCAAGGAGTTTGTGTGAACTTGAAGCCACAGAAGCAGATCTGTCTTCATCTTAGTCACGTCTCTGCCTCACAGTTCGTGATCAGCTGTTTCTGTGCGTGTGTGTGTGCGTGTGTGTAAACCTGTGTGTAAAGCAACGTGTAACCCAGTGCACAGTTCAGTTTCTGGATATTGATCTTATTTTTGTGTGTGTGTGTAGATCGCGGTCGATCAGCGGAGCGTCCTCCGGTCTGTCCACCAGTCCTCTCAGCAGTCCCAGGGTAAGTGTCCGTCCTTCTCGTGCACTGATTGGTTGTCCCACAATGCACTTCACATGCCGGCTCTGCTGGTTCCCCTTCAGTTCAGCCTGTCATCAGCAGCTCATTCACTGCACTACGGTCTTCATCCTCAGCCTGTGTGACGTGCAGCAGAGCCTCAGTCGGGCCGAGTCCGTCTTTATTTAGACAGATCCAGACTCAGCAGCACCAACACCTGCAGGGAGAAACAGAGAGAGAGAGATGGTTACGTATAGAGTCGTGACAGGTGAACAAATGTAGGAGTTAGAGAGGACAGAACAGTAGAGACTCAACAAATCTCATCCAAAGACCAAAACCTGGTCTCTAGGCTCTTTCTGACGTCTCCTCCGTCTGTGGCTCTCAGCTCCAAATCTGTCTGTCTTTCTCAAAATGCTCAGTGATTTACTGAAACACCTGTTTACTGCAGGTTTGATCAAACAAACAGGGAATTGTTTTTATTTTTAGCGACAGATGAGATGAATCAGCATCTGATTCCAGCAGGAGTCAGGACAGTGTATGTGTGTGTGTGTAAAAGTGAGAGTCATGATATATCTGTAGCAACATTAACTACAGATTTCATTAACTCACCATCATCATTGCTGTAGATCTTTATCAGCAGTGAATCCCGTTGGTTGTAAACACATCATCTTGCCGTGTAGCAGCAGACGCTTTTATCCAAAGTGACTCACTAGCGACAGACGTCAGTAACACTTATCACAAATCACAGAAACTAATTCCTTTGAGAAATTGAAGGCGGGATGAGCTACGGCAAGTCAAGTGGGTCATATTTGAACTTACAGGCCCTCACACTTTATTACTGTTAAATGAACACTAGCTGATCCTGCACTGAGCCCTCATGATACTGTGAGGTGTTTCCAATGCTCCGTCCACCCCGTTCACAGTGAGAGGCGTCATTACTGTGATGCCTTTTGTCTTTTATCACGTGGATTTTTCATGATAAACATTCTGTGTAGCAACACATCACACAGCTGAGAGCATCGGAGGTTGAATCACTGGCTGCCGCTCGTCCTCTCAGTGAGGTCGTGACCTCTGAGTCAGGCCCCGCTGTACGTCACAAAGCTGCAGTTGAAGCGGGAGCCGGATCCACCGAACTGTGGATGAGATCCTGTGATTAATGCGCAGGCAGAGCAGCTTCTCCTGCAGCAGCAGATTAGCTGAAGAGTCCATCCGTCACTCTGAGAGGAAAAGCCGTGAACGGCGCTGCCGCAGAGACAAAGGTGGAGCCTGCACATCCACCTGCCGCTGAGTGAAGCTGTGAACCCTTAGCGACGACGCAATCATCAAACACTCACACTCCTGAACGCTGCAGCTTCTTCTTCATTATGAATGTGACTGTTTTTTTCAAGGCACAGTATGTTCTGCCCGTGTGAATGCAAAGTGAAGAGGTGCCGTTTCATTACAAACTGTTTAAAAAGTCATGAATGAAAGTCAACAGGCCTTAAGCAAGAATTTCTCCCCAAGTTTCTCTCAACCTTGTTTCTTAGCGAGGTTTGACGTACGAGTCGGAGTCGTCAGACTTCCTATAAATCTCCTGATCGTGGGGAAGTATGTGTTCATGACATTGAAAGAGAGAGAGGTTCGATGCCCTCAAGTTGCTGCATTTCTGAGTCACCTGTGGTCAGATTTTATTCCAGAGTGAGGGAGGAATTTCAGTCAAGCAGAACTTTGAAGTCGTGAAATCAGCAGAGCAGTGTAAGAGAGGTCAGAGGTCAGAGGTCAGAGGGAGGTAGAAAAATGTCAGCCATTGGCTTATCAGCACAGGGGCTAAAAGACGCAGTAGAGTTTAATATAACATTTAGGAGTGTGCAATATGCAAATATTTGTTTTAGAAGGTCACCTACTTCTCTTACAAATCTCATTAACATTTAAAATGTTTCCAGTTTCCACATCATACCTGTTATTTGCATATTGGACTATGATTGGCTCCAAAATTGTGATGTCACCAGATCCTGGAAGTGTGTTCAGGTGTTTTCAGATTGCAAACTCACACATTAACATTCAGTAATTCACTGTGTGATATACAGAGATAAAACACATTTTGAACAGTGTGGTTATTTATTTATTTATCTCAGCCATCACTTCGTCTGAATAATCCTGTTCCAGTCTGTGATGCACATGATTTAGTTCCTCAGTCAGACTCGTGTGGAAGAAGATTGACTGTCTGAACACGACTCGCACAATAAACCTGAACTTTTCATGACTTTGTTAGATGACATTTTCCCACATAATTTCTGTCAGATCAGAGTGAATCTATGACTTGAGAGGTTCCTGCATGAAGCCTGTGACGTGACCAGGAAAAGAATCACATACTTTTCTCGCTCATCAACATATAACAAGGTCGTCACCTCATTGTAACACAGCTTGTCTGAGATCAGACTGTTGGTTTTTGTTTTTCTGCTCTGCAGCTGCTGCAGGTTCAGCTGATCTGACCTCTGACCTGCAGCCTCTGCTCATTCATTCCACAGCATTGTGCATCAGCACTGTGCATGCTCTCTGGCCGCTGCCCCAGGTGGAGGGTGAAGCTATACCTGTTAGCTTTCAAGCTGGTTCACTTGCTGGTAATTAGGGATGCACCGATGTATCACACGGTTACCATAGATACCGACTAACATCACCCACAACGACTCCTGATCATCACACATAGGCTTCTGACTTGCTTCTAGCTGCATTATAACACTGTTTTTCTTATATAAAAGCACAATTATAGAATATATTTGACGTTTTTCTGTAATTATAGATTTAAAAAAAGAAGAAAACATCAAGAATCAACATCAAAAACACATTTTAACCTCTCACTAGATTTATTGTCACTTTTTCTCAGTGTCAGCTTTAGTGTCGGTGCATCCCTGCTGTTAATGCTCCACTGCTGCCTCCTGATTGGCTGATCACGGTGCTAATCGCATGTTCTGTTTTCTTTCTTTCTTGCACTCTCACCACTTCCTGCCTGCTCCACCTCTCAACCTTTCTGCCACGCTCCTTTTTTGTGTTTTTTTTTTCTTTTTCCTTTTCTTTTTTGGGAATGACTCTACATTGGGCTGTGCTCTGCCTCTGGCTGTGGCCTTGCTGTCTCATCATTGGCTGTCGAACGGTGCATGACCAATCACAGCCCAATCGTCGGTTTTTCATCCCGCCCCAGTCCCCAGACCTGTGTCAGTCCCCCAACTGCAGCCCCACCCACTCCCCTGAGGTCCGCCTCAACGGGGTGGGGCCTCGCACGCCCAACTCCTACCATCCAAAAATGGGCTCCCCTCTCATGCACCCCCGCACACAGACCCTCCCTGCCAAGCCCAAAGTGTCCGAGAAGCCCCTCCAGACCACCAGGTCCAACCCCCTCCCAAACTCGGCCCAGAGCCCAGCAACCCCCAAATCTGAGCCCTCCACGCCCAGCCAGCCTCTGGCTCCCTGTATTCCCAACAGTCCCCGGGTGAGGCGCCACCCCCCCTTGACCGTCCCCCCCAAACTCTCCATCCCTCTCTCCCCGGTGCCTCCTATGTCGCCCCTCCGCCGGCACCACCTCCACCCTGACCACAACGGCAAATGTGTCCCCATCACGCAGGTGACCCCTCACCCCTCCCCGAGGGGAAGCCCTCTTCCCACCCCCAAAGGCACCCCAGTGCACACGCCTAAGGACAGCCCGGCAGGCACACCCAGCCCGACACCCCCGCCCAGCCCCTCCATCGGCGGCATGCCCTGGAGGACGCGCCTCAACTCCATCAAGAACAGCTTCCTGGGCTCGCCACGATTCCATCGCAGGAAAATGCAAGGTAGGGATGAGGAGGGAGGAGGAGGAGGGAGGAGAGGGGGGGAAGGGGGAGGGGAGGCCTGAGAGATTAAATGAGACTCTTGTTTATGGTTGATTCAGATCATCAGTCTTATCTGTGTGATAATCGATTGAGTGTTTGTGCAGCTAACGGAGCTGCCTCTGCTCAGGGGAATAAAAACACATCATCTCTGCTGCTAATGGCTCAACCCCGTTCACCTGCCGCAGCCTCATCACCACAAACCGCCGCCTCCAGCCGCGTCACATACCAGATATCTATCTCATTACAGCAACTGGGAAATTCAGCGCCTTCCCTTAGTTTAACTCAATTTTCTCTGCTGTGACGGAGCTGTGAACCTGAACACAATCGGTTACACCGACACATTACGTGTTTATTGGAGCTACAGTAAACCAGATAAACAGGAGCATCTTTGTGTTTCTACAAACCGTGCGTTATGAACGGTAGGAGGGTTTATATATGACAAGAAATCTCTCTGTAACCTTTGATCTCTGTTTGTCTCCACAGTTCCAACCCAGGAGGACATGTCCAGTCTCACCCCAGACTCCTCACCAGAGTGAGTAACGCAGCCACTCACCTCAGCAGAGAACTGATGTGCTCATAAATCTGTATCATCCACCATGACACTGAGTAAAAACTTTATGTAGAATCATTTATTTTTATACACATTATATCAAATGTTCTGTATGAACCTTATTTAAATTCTCCTGTTTCACCTTTTCCTCTGTTGTTTTCTTTGTGCAGTTGTAGAGAAAATGTGGAAATATCTAATGTTTAACCTTTCTTTTTAACATTGTGATGTCGAACGCAGTGTAAGTGGATTCAGTCTAACAATGCCTCAGCTTCTGTTGACACTAGAGAAAATGACTCCTCCTGTGTTCTACAATCTGAGGCCTTTATTTTTTCTAACTGTATTCAAATTACATGAAGTGCTTCAGTCCAGCTTTTGCACTGAGACACAGCTTCTTGTTTTTAAGAACTTCACACATCACACTTTTAATTAATTCTCACTAATTCTCGCTAAATACTGAATTCCATCCCAACAGAACGACATGTGGCCTGTTTGAGGAAACAAGTTATTTGAATTTTGCAGTGAGCAAATCGTATTGAGTAGTATTGTTAACTGCTCACCATTTACCTGTAGTTTTTACATGGTACTGAAACCAATTTTGTATTAGAGGGTGTAATTGCAGCTTGAATGACAGAAGCAAAGCCCCGCCCCTTTTACATTCTTTCACAGCGATTACAAACAGAATATGTGCTGGTGTGGATTAGCTTTTCTGTTGTGACTGACAGAATTACTCAGAAAATTAGCGATTTACCAGTATATCATCATCGACTGGTTGGAGACCCCTGTTTTAAGTTCTGGCCTAAAGATTTAGCCACAAGGAAATAAACCTTTATATTGATTAATATGTGAAAAATGTAAATGTAGTCGCCTTAACATTTTTTTAATGAAGCCTTTCTATCACAATGAGTTTCTGTCAAGATGAATTATCATTGTTGTTTGGGAACATTTGATCATGTCTGTCGCGTGTTGATGATCATCACTCCTCCCTTACGCAGACTGGCTAAGAAGTCATGGTTTGGTAACTTCATCAACCTGGAGAAAGAGGAGCAGATCTTCATCGTGATCAGAGACAAACCTCTCAGCTCCATAAAAGCCGACATCGTCCACGCCTTCCTCTCTGTGAGTCTCTCCTCTCTAGTCCTCCACTGTCAGTTGAAATGTCTGAAGACAAAAACAAAAAAAGACTGATCAGGCCCCATCAGATTCTCCTGTTCAGAGTAAGGAGTCAAGTAAATATCAACGTCTTTGTCTCTCACTGGCTCAGCTGTCTATCAAGCACACAGTGGCCCGCCCACTCAGAGGCTGAAAGACTGAAAGAGGTTTTCTGATGTTTCCTAAATTATTTCTCTAAATTCTAAAAAACAATCGAAACAAAGATGTTTTGTGATCAGATGTCGGACGTAAAACAGAGACACTGTCGTCATGTTGTCACGTCTCCTCACATCTCTGTGACGTGTCCGTATGAACCACATCCAATAAGTCTCCTTCTGCTGCTGCTGCTGCTGTCTCCTCCTCTTACGACCGCGCTGCATCTCAACTGATGCAGAAGTTGTTTGTCTGTGTTGCTGCTGAGTCAGAGTCTGTTCACGGGCCAACACCGCCTCCCTCTCTCCCTCTACCTCTCAGATTCCCAGTCTGAGCCACAGCGTCATCTCCCAGACCAGTTTTCGGGCGGAGTACAAATCCACAGCCGGCCCCACGGTTTTCCAGAAGCCAGTGAAGTTCCAGGTGGACATCACCTACACCGAGAGCACCAGCGCCACCAAGGAGAACGGCATCTACTCCGTCACCTTCACCCTGCTCTCAGGTGAGGAGTCAACGTGCTGCACATGAATCTGATCACAGCAGAAACGTTTATTTGCGGGTCAGAAACTTTTCAGGATTAAATCAAGATCAGAAGTGTTTTACACCAGTTAGATAAAACTCATGATGAGCTGTGAACTGCCAGTTAGTAATTTTGAAATTATTATTTTTTTCTCACAAATTAAATCAAGACATCAGACACAGTATGGATACTGTGAACATAGCATTCCTCACATTGCAATATATGTATATTTTACAGTACAGTATCAGTACTCTATACTTAACATTATTAGTACTTAGTATGATAATTTCATAGAGTGCAGTATCAGCACATTCTTTACAGTGCAATATTGCAATAGTATCACTATATTTTTTACAGTGTTATAAATAACATACTGATGTATAAAATATACTGATTATACAGTTTTTACAGTACAGTGTTAGTACTTCATACAGTGCATCAGTATGTTTTACAATGTAGTATTAGTACTTTTTGAACTACAATATCTTCAGTGTGTCCCGTCAGTGTCCCTGTCCTCACCGACACTGTTGTCTCACTAACCTGAGGACACTTTGTCTCGTCAGGTCCGAGCCGTCGTTTCAAGCGCGTGGTTGAGACCATCCAGGCTCAGCTGCTCAGCTCCAATGACCAGCCCGGTGGCCAGCCCCAGATATCTGGTGAGTGTAGCCCCCCTCCCCCCGCCACCCCCCGCCCACGCCTATGCCCCCCTATACCCTCCTCCTCTTCCTCCTCCTCCTCCTCCTCCCCCACCCCCACACCCCTCTCTCCCGGCATCCTGGCACTCCTCACAGCACAGCCACACCCGCGGCCCGCCTCGGCTCGGACCGGCTCGGCTTGGCTCAGCTCAGCACACGGCTTTTAGCACACAGCATCTCCACGTGCATGTCCCTGCCACAGGCCATGGTACACACACACACACACACACACACACACAATCACACAAACACACAGAGGACCTGTCATTTGTGTCAACTTTGATTTGAGAAAACAGGTTTCAGGTTACATTAAAGTAGAATTTCTTGCATTAGTCACATTGAACTTGGGTCCCAGTGCCTGTGACCTCTGTGACCTCTGTGACCTCTCTGACGTGGTCGGTGTGTCGGGGCTGCCTATAGGTGGATGGATGGATTTAAACTATGAAAGAAAAGAGAGAGTGACTGTCTCTGTTAGTATGACACTGTAGTTTCTCCTGTTGTCGTCTGTGGTTATTTACTTGATAATGATCCCCTCTGGTGGTGAAGCTGAGCAACTACAACACACCCTCACCCACACATACATGTTATGTACTGTATATACGCACACAGCTCAACTCTACCACTCTGCCACCCAGAAAGACAGAGGTTCTACAAAAACTAATACAGCAGCAAAACATAAATTATTATAATGAATAAAAAAAAAAAGCTATATGTATCATGAACAGCTGTCGTCATATACTGCAATATACTAAACGTACTGAATAATGCTAAGAGACTTCCTGTTTGTGTTTTCTGTATGAAGGCAGTGTCAGGCTTTTATTGTGAAAGAACCACAGGGGGATGCTCAGGTCACCTGTTAAAGTTTCTATAAAAAATAATAGCAGATTTTTGAGTTTAGATGCTAAAGTGAGGAAAATATCTTCTTCTTCTTCTTCTTCTTCTTCTTCTTCTTCTTCTTCTTCTTCTTCTTCTTCTTCTTCTTCTTCTTCTTCTCATTAATATTATTATTAATATATTATTATTATTATTATTATATGTCAGTGAACCTCTGTCTGTCTGGACAGCGCCACTGAGTTACACTGAACCAATTGCCAACAGTTTGACCAGTCACTGCCACAGATGGGAACTGTTATCAGTCACTGTACGCACAACCTCAGTCACCCCCCCCACCACCACCCCACACCCACCATGTAGATGTGCCAATAACCCACATCTCTACCTACCTCTACCTCTCTCTCTCTCCCTCTTGCTGTCTCCCCTTTTCTGTCTCTCTGTCTCCCTTTCACTCTTGCTCTCTTTCTGTCTGTCTCTGTCCCTCTCTCTATCCCTCCACCCGCCCCCTCTCTCCATACCACCTGCTTCCTGTCATCCTCGGCTTCATTCTCACTCCTCTGATGATGGACTGCATGCTGAATGAGACACAGACACAGAACCATTCACACACAGTCTGTGACAGACTGACTGGGCTCCACAGGGCCCGGCTCAGCCTTGGCAGGGTCAGAGGTCAGACTCTCTCAGACTGTGTGTGTGTGTTGATGGTTCTGGGTGAGCTGCCACTCACTTAACTGAACGCATGCTCGTTACTGTGTCGCAGTGAGAAGCTCAGGAGCAAACACACACACACAGAGACCGACTGTGTTTGCGAACTGCGTCAGAACCAGAGAATCTGCATGAGTCTGAAAACACCCCACAGCTGTACACACACAAGCCTGATGACCTGTATGTGTGTGTGTGTTAGTGTGTACAGTGGCGGAGAGGCGTCTGTCACAGTTGAACGTTCAGCTTGTTTCTCAGAGTGTCCTCACTCACCTCTTTTCTCATGCTCTTTATTAATTATTTACTAATGTATATTAAGGTATGTACTTAATCAGCTGATTAAGTACAGTGGCCATCGGGGCTCAACACACTGCAACTTAAGACAGACAACACATGCAAAGAAACAAATGAGACAAATTCTGAAAACAACTTTGACAACACATGCGCTGCTAAAACTTACAGCACAACAGAAGGGTTTTGAGGGACACAAAACATAGACGGACCGGGCTGGTTCACTTTTCTTCAATGCTTCTTGACTTTATTATGTGAAGAAGACCAGCTGTTAGCGGTGAATAGAGTTAAAACATAAGGTGAGTTTGTTTGGTTTATTATAATGTCTATATAACATGATGACAGATATTATTGGTATGTACTATTAGCTTAGCACTAGTCCTTATCGAGGTCCATCTTTTTATGTCCCCTGAAACACTCCTGTGGTGAAAATCAGTCATTTTCAGGCTCCCTAGGTTGAAATCCATTTGGTTTTATGAGCTGTTCCCTCAGTTGTCATTCAATGATGTCATTAGTTTTCAAATTTGCATAATACCCCTACCTGTGAGTACCGCTACTGGTAGAGGGGGCGGGGCAAGCAGTGGTTCATTTGCATTTAAAGGGACAGGCACTGAACCCAGGCTGTTTTGTGTGGATGAAAAGAGCTGTGATGTTTAACCCTTGGGGTACTTTGACTGAAGCATGTCACAGGCATGTCTTTAACCTGGAACTATTTTAATTTGTGGAAAAGGGGCATAATATGTCTCTTTTAAGTTACAGTGTGTTGAGCCCCCAGGGCCACCGTAGATTCTGGATGCTTTTATCTGGATTTTAATAACAAGTCACAGACAGAGTTTTAGTTGAAGCTACAGAACAAATCACATTTGTCGGCCAGTCGTAAACAAATATGTAAAGAGTGATGGGTCTTCACTCACAAACAATTTATGCCAGAGCTATCAGAAGCTTCAGTCTGGGTACACACCAGACGGGGTTAGGCCCAATTTGAAAAAAGTCAACGACAGACAGAAGGTGACAGATGTGTCTGATATTTTTCAATAGAACTGGATCTAAAATGGATCTGGTCATCAGAACCAACACTGCACTGGCCAAACAGTTTCAATTCATACTCAATACCACCAAGGTCACATAAAGTAGCTAGAGAAATAAAACTTATAGTACAGTTAACTTAATACTCAGCCAAAGATCATCTGTGTACTATACCATCAGATCAATCAATTCATCACATTACATCAGTCTCAGAACACTTTTGAGGAAACCTAAGTGAGAACAGGTCATATGTAACATGACACCTCAACTTGTTTGTACTGAACTGGTGTCAGTCAGACATTTCACCTTAAGGGGTCATTTCTGCTTACTTTACGTATGACAACAGAACTGTATAGAAACGTTACAGCCATCGCTGACACTCGTCCTTTACATTAAGATACATGTTAAACAATGCATCCATTACCTTGTACGCTACTTTGAATGGGTATCACACAGACCTTCACTTCTCCTTTGCTGCCATCCAACTCACCTTCAGCTCCAGTCTGATCTCCGTCCAGCTGTTCTGTTGTGATCTTCTGTCCCTGAGCCCCGGCAACGTCACATTTTATATATGTTCATAATTTCTCACCAACGCGCAAAGTCTAATTAGATTTCATTTCAATTTTGATAATATGGTGATAGAAGTCTCATAAAAACACAGAGTCAAATGAGAGAGGCTCAAACTGTGGAAAGGAGCTGAACGTTCCCATTGAGTGGATTTAACCTTTGACCTCGTGCTGAGTAGAAGTGCAGTGTGTGAGCCAGTGTGCTGCTGATGTGTGAGGTCAGCTTACTGTGTGCGGCGCAGGGCCTCAGTGTTTCTGACACTGTGCTCTGCTCTCAGATGGCTCTCAGCGCTCGGCCTCTTTGCCCAGTAAATCCTCCAAGCGTGGTAAGACCCAGAGCGGCCAGGAGCCGCTTCCCTCTGGCTTTTAACACACACTGGCCACGTCCTGGAGGCTGTCACCAACACAACCTGCACTAACACACTGTGTGTATGCGTTTGTGTGCGTGTGTGTATGGTTGTGTGTGTGTGTGTTCATCTTACAAGTCTTTTTAATGTATGAAAAACAAAATCTACTGTTCTACTGCTTTCTCTTACACCTGATGGTGGCACGTCCTTGGTAGATTTCATGACAATGTGGACAGATGTGAAAGCTCCATGATTTTTCTTCTTCCTCTGTGTTTTATCTGATGTATTGATCCATGAGAAGATCTAAGGAGCATCTCAGTGTAGTTTCACTGTAGTTTCTCTCTGGAGCTCTAGTAACAACAGGTCGGCGTCAGCCAATCAGTAAACAGGAGGCTCTGAACCTCTCATTGGATGTATAGTGTAATTAGAAATGATTTCTAGTTTCTATATTAATACTGTGAAAGTATCAAAGCCTCAGTCTACAGAGAAATGCACACAGCATGTATTCAGAAACTTAGCTTTAAAACCAACTGTCAGGACTCTCATGACTTTGTGATGTCACAACAAAGCAGTCACTTAGCCCTGCCCACCACCCAACACTTAGGATTTGTTTCTCTGAGTGTCTTACCTTTATCCTTTATCGGATCACTCAGAAAACATTCAGCAAATCAGACGAGAGGCCCAGAGCTTCCGCTCTTCTGATTGGCTGACACCAACCACGTGTTACTTGAGCTCCAGAAAAAAACCTGAGAGGAGATGTAAAACTACGCTGTGATGGTTTTAATATGTTTTCATCAACACTTAAGGTGAAACACAGGAGAAGAGGAAATGGCCTCTAAAATTGATTCAGCAAAAGTGATGTTTGTAGGTGAGACCAAGTGGCTTGTTGAGATGGACATACTGCTGAGTGTAAAGGTGTGTAAATGTGTGTGTGTGTGTGCGTGTGGGTCTTTACTGACTCAGTAACACTCTGCATGGTGATGCTTGATACTGTATTGCCCCCTCCCCCCTTATAAAACTGTCCATGTTTGAAATCACTGGAGCAAAACATCCGACAACACAAACACTCAGGTCACTGTGATGAAGAGGAGCGATGGTGAGTTCCAGCTTCACTGTGGAGGACGAGGTGTCGAGTCACTGCAGCGACACACACTGTGAGACTAACCTCGCTGGTGTGTTAACGTGTGTAGGCTACTGTGCTGTAACTGTTGCATGTGTGAAGCCACTGACCAAACAGCTTTGTCTAACAGATGGATGTTGTTGTGATGGATGTTGATATGGTGGAGAGTCAATGGGAGGTTTGGACGACACTTGTGCACACAGATGAAACCTAAGGCAGTATAGATGTTCAGATGAAGAAAAAAGAAAAGAAAATGAGGGTGAACGAGGGTTTGGCTCAGGAAATATATGTATGATGAACAAAATAATGAAGATAAATTGAATCCTGAAGAAGAAATGAATGAAGAAGCTGAAATATCAATTACAAATCAACAAATCTGAATCGATAAATAAATAATATGAATAAATGATAGAAATTCATTACATGTTATTCTTGTTTCCTGCTGGTAATGATGTAATGAGTCCATTAACCTTTTAAAGTCTTCAGTTTGATTTGAACCTCCCCTTAGGCTGTTTAAAAACATTGAAAGGTCAAAGGTCACGGCTCGTCGTCCAGGTCTCCTGTTTGTTCTCCAGCCGGAGAAACTGAGACTCTGAGGCACTAAAACCTGATGCAGTCTTTACTGGTGTGTGATGTGACCTCACGTGGATTCGGCTCCTTCCTCCTTCCTATGACCCCGCCCCCTTCCCGTCCCCCAGTGGTCAAAGAGTCTCCTTTTCTCCAGCTCCACTCCTCCTCTCATCCCTCCATCACCTCCTTCTCTCCTCACGTTAACCTCATTGCTCATCTGTTGTTTGTTCTCTCTTTCTCTCTCTCTCTCTCTCTCTCTGTTTTTTCTTTTCTTCCCACCTGTGTAGGCAGCCCGTTGAGTAACTTCTTTGACGTAATTAAACAGCTTTTTTCAGACGAGAAGAACCTCCAAGCGTCCCACTCCCCCGGCGCCCCCGCCACGCCTAGCTCCCCTGCCAAGCATGCCCCCAGCAGCAAGCCCAACCAGTCCCCGCCCAATGACTCTAAATGCCCCCAGAGCAAAGACAAAACAAAGATGGCGGCCAGCAACAGGACACAGGAACAACCTTAAGGAGGCGGTAGCTGTGCATGAGTAGATGAAGCGGTTTCAGGTCATTAGGAGGAGCTGCTAACTCCGCCCCCTTTAGTTAGAGTGAAATCAACTAAACTACAAATCTACTTTTGCCTATAAATTTTCTACTGTGTAAAGTATAACGAGAATGGCTCCTTCACTTTAAAAGTCCATCAGTATTTTACAATAAGTAGCAAATGTAGCTGTGTCATCCCTACCCTCTGTCCCTCTCTGTGTCCTCGGGGGTCTGTCGGTGGGTGTGTGTCCTCCTCACATGTGTGATGGCTTGACTTGTCTCTGCCACCAGGGATCATCCATAATAACTATTAACCTCGGCGGCTCCTCCAGACCGGGGGCCCACAGCGGCCCCCACTCGGCCTGCTACCGGCAAGAGAGTCCGCATCTGAAGAAAAGACTGAGGAAACCCCCCCCCCAACACACACAGCCCACCACCATCACACCAACCCCCCCCCTCACACACACACACATGCACACACACACCACCAACCCTCATTACACCCCCACCCTCCCCTCCCTTCCCCCTTCTTTCTGCAGCCGCATCAGTAGAGTCGACTCCACCCCCTCCAGACCAAACAGAGACCGGCGTCGTCTCGGAGTAAAAAGAAAAAAAAGCCTTAAGACAGTGATGTTTGTCAATCTGCACACACACATCCCTCTCACCCTCCTCTTCCTCTTCCTCCTCCTCCTCCTCCTCTTTCTCTCTTGCTCCCCCCCTCTCTCCCACATGTACATAAATACACACTGTATGTACTTCTCCACACGGACATGACTTCTTCTTTGCGGGATGTACTGACTTGCACACGCTGACAAATGGGACGGGGAGCGAGCAGCGGAGGAGCATGGAGACGGATGGACTGACGGACAGACGCTGGCTGGATTGTAATTCTTTTTAACGTCGTCTTTCGTTGTGAGCGGCATGATGTTCCGGTGAAGGGGGTGCTGGGAAAGGTTAAAAGGTCGCCCACTTTAATTATGATAAGGGGACAGGGTGGGGGTGGGGGTGATACTACATAAATGAATGATCTATTCTGTTGTACAGACTAAATAATGTTGCGTATGTACAAAAAGTGTAATTGTGACATTTTGTTTTGGAGTTGTGTTGCCATGTTTTGTTTTGGCCCAGTCACACCAGCATTTATAACGACAGCATCACGTCAGCGACCGACAACCACGCTGTGCTGGCGTGGGCGGGGCTTAAGAGCAGCGCTGTGAGGAGGAGGGGCACAAACACTAATTTTAAATAAACTAGAGTTGCAGCTACAACTATTTTGATATTTAATGACTCATCATCTGCCTCCAGCTTCAGATTGGTCGATGTGAATCCTGTTTTGTAATACTTCATACAATGAACATATAGACTGTTGCCAGAAAAAAAATAAAAAATAAACGGCACATTTACAGATGATGAAAATAAACATTTGCTGCAACAAAGCTGTGACGCTAGGCTAACAGGGAGCGCTTCTTTACACACCTCAAGACCTCGTCACTGACACGATGGCGACTCGTCCTGACAACAAAATGCTGAAAGAGTAAAAGTATCTGGAGAGAAGCTTGAAAAGCTGTAGTGCTAACTAGCATGGTCCCTACTGTATAGCACATTATAAGTTAGATTAGCAGCTACTGTACCTGGCTAACGCCGCACAACAACAGGCCACTTGGCAGCGCCGCTCTCTGGTGTGACGAGGCCTTCTCCATCAAACGTCTCCTTTTACTTTTGCACTTTTGACAAGTGAAACGTTTGGCTTCAGTTACACCGTGTGTTTTTTTATTTTTTATTTTCATTTCATTTTCTTGTTCAGGTTCTTTTGATTATCTGCAGGTTTCAGACAATATTGAACTGCTCTGTATATTTTTGTATTTTATTGTATTTTGTCCTTTTTTTCTTTTGTTAATTTATTCTCGGTTATTTATATGATGAAAGATGTAGAGAATGTTTCTTAACGTCAAATTATTTAAAGATATTTTTGTCATGTTTAATTTATTCGAAAACGTCAAAACGTGAGCGTTTGTTTCCTTTTTCCGGCTTTTGACGAGAGAAACCTTGTAAAATATACGTTTGGAAAATGATTTACCGTAATTTAAGAATGTAGACGTAGCCTCTTTGAGAGGAACAAACCCTTTGTTGATAACTGTCAGCTTCTCCTCCCCCCTCCCCCCACTGTGTGTACGCTGACTCAGATCTCACCAAAACACTCACTCTGTAAATAAGCCGAGTTTTCTGACAAGCTTATTTAAAAAACCGAGGGGATTCCTACTCTTAGCTTTGACCTTGTACGGCTGTTTGCATGTTCAGCATTCGTCTTTTCTTTGCATGTCGTCGTTGGAATTGTTCTCCTGTTCCCTTTTTCTCTCCTCACTTATTTATGTATATGTTTTTTATGTACATTTGTTTTGATTTTGCCTTTTTTTTTTGAATTATTATTATTGTTTTATATTTTTGGTTTGATTTCCTTTGCCGTCCTCTTGCCCTCTTCCTCCTTTTTGATTACTGTGCACACACAGTAACCGTGCAATGCATCCTCCTTACTCACTCTCTCAAAGAGGGACCTCGCTGGCGATCGGGTCGCTCACTCAGACCAGCTGGGTGGGTGTTGGGTTATCAGAGAGAAAAATTAAAGCAATACCTTTCATTGTCCGCTTTCCTCTTTTTCTACTGTGGGAATCCAGAGCACACAGAATGGACTCGGAGCACAGAGCGCTACTACTGAGCAGGATAACCACTGGCAATGTATTCCCTTGTGATGTAACTGTGAACAACTTCAGTGCTAAAGGAAATAAATCTGTTGACTTTGGAGCTGCGTTTGTGTGACAGATGTTTGGTACACGGCAGTTTTTGCTATTGTGTTTATTCACAAATATATGTACACATATTTACATGGTCAGAGTAGGTTATCTACAGGAAACGATGGAGAGAATTCAACGTTTGTTAAAGACAACACCTATATTAAATTGGGTATGTCACTGAAGAACTGAAACTAGACAGGTTCTTGTGGACAGACAATGTGTTGTGTAACAGTACTGGGGGGGTTTGACATGACATCAACAACAGTGCTTACATTTTCTTGAGTAGTAGCTACGTATCTGTACTGTATCTGTCAGAAAAATGACATTTTAATTTAGTTGTTACTCCTAATATTGATCAACATAAGCACTGGCCTGCTGCATTTGGTTCATCACGTGGTTCTGTTTGCTTCAGCCTCAGTGTTTAAGCACATCAGCCATGTCCTGGACCAAGACTCCGCCATTTACAGGGTTAGGCTACTGAACGAGATGGCTCCAAACAGATGAACCCATTCAGAGCTGAGGCTAATTTGTCAATGTTCAGTCAACACAACCCTGACTTAGAAGATCATGTTCAAATATGTTTTAAACAAGTGAAGCAATGTCTTTAAAAGCTTCTATCTCTGACACACAAGTTACAGTAAACCTCAAGAGCAATGATCGATTAATCTATCAGCATTTAATCGATCACTTTGTCATTCATGCTCATCACACTTCATAAAGTCGATGCCTTCAAGTAAAAGAAACAGAAAAAGTCTACGTCATCAGTTCACTTGTGTCAAACGTGATGACGACATGTCTGAGTCTGTTATCGTCAGGATATGGCTGCACTTCCCAAACACACGTACCAGTGTGGATGAACCATGGAGGACGGAGTCTCTCTACTCCCGACACGCAGGGTGCAGGGTGTACAGTCTGTGGATCAGCGCGGCCTCCAGGTCCCTCAGCAGCAGGGCCGGTGCATCACTGTCCCAGGTGCCTGTCCCCAGGCAGAGCAGCTCCTGTCCGACCCCGCCCAGCAGCAGGCGGTGGAAGTCCTCTCTGTCCAGGAGCCAGTCCATGTTGCTCAGGAAGAACCCTTCACAGAACCTGCAGAGCTCAGCGGCTCCATGGTGCTGCGAACACACAGTAGAGTTTAGATGTTATTGTTTATAGGGATGTTTACATAATGTACGGTGAACAAACAGGAAGTGAACAGAACTTTGATCATTTTAGCTGAAAGAAGCTCATATATTTAAAAAAAAAAGGAGACGACAAGAAATTGTTGACAAAATTCTTGACAAAATTAAAAGAAAAAAAGAAAACTGGAAAAGGACTATGAAATATGAAACAGTATGATGTATTAAAATATTGTACCAGTTCCCCTGCTGTTATTAAAAAGCAGTCTTTCCAGAAAACTGAATTTATATTAGTAGAGTAGGACAGTCCAAGGACCACTTGGCCCATGAAAAAAACACTCACAGACCTCCTAACTAGCCCCCAAAACAATGTGCCAACTTTAACAGTTCACAAATTACAACTTTTTAGCAATATAATCTCTACTATTGTCTCTGGCTTTACATAATAGCTGATTAAGGTTTTCATACAGGCAGTGTTTACTGTAGGTCATCCCAGTTTGGGCTAGAGTGCGTTGTATTTCACATAGTACAGAAATATGTACTAAGATACATGTATTTAATATGCAAAATTGCAACAGGAAAGAAATTTCTTTTCTCAAGTTACTTTACATTATATACATTATACAGTAAATACATTATACAGTAAGTGTAGCACAACAGAAGGTTTCTCTCCCTAAACCAACTAAAACACAGTCAAACTCCTAGAATCAATTTGTTTAAACAAAGTCAGTATTGGCTTTTTCATATTACAACATGTGTACAGTTTCCCTGACAATTTCTATAGTAGTGGCTTTCTATAGCAGTTTCTAGGGAGGGATAGTCCAGCATTTTTGAAGAGGGGTTGTACACTGTGAATAAGGGACAATTAATCAGCGTATTTTAACCGCCTATGAGAAGTCTCGTCTCAAAATAATACACCAGGTCAAGAGTATGATATAAAGTAAAAATGTACAATGTATCAGCTGGTCGGGACAAAAAGTGACCATTCTACTGCAGACTTAATGGCCATTTGTACCTTATACAACCCCACTTTAAAAAAGCTGGACTATCCCTTTAAGACCCCTAAATGAAGTATCATATTTTCTAAAGAACCCAGGCACATCTACAGTAAAACAGTGGTTTCCAGATCAAAGTCTTCAGTCTGCACTGTGTCAGGTTGTGTGTCGCTACCTTGGCGGTCTGGTAGACGGTGACGGCGTCGTCCAGAGTCAGACTTTGCGACAGCTTCATCTCGCAGCATCTCTGCAGAGCTCTGAGCTGGAAGTAAGAGGCCACAGGCAGCAGCTGCAAACACATGGAAAAACATCTAAAACTCTGTTGAACTGATGCACTGATGCAAAAAACACCCCTTCTACTGTTTTTAGAGCAGTTAGAGATCCAACACTGAGTGGTTTTACCTTCATGGCTTCAGACTGAGAGACGCTCAGTCCCTCTGTTCCTCCACAGTATAGAGACTTCATCATCATCTGCACAGAAAAAAACACACACTCTTAGCTAATCTTCATCAGAATCACACACACTCCACCACAGCACAGCAGATAAGTGTACAGTACATGTCTCACCTGGAAGCTGCTGTAGGTCATGTGACTGATGTGGACGATGCTGTCGGGAGCATCACTGAGCATCTGTCGAAACCTGGAGAGAAAAGACAGGGATTTAGTTTGAAACTGAGAAAACATTTGCTGTAATTTATGTTTCCACTTTTTTCAGTTTTGTTTTCAGTGAGCTGAGTGTTGACAATGTGAGGGACATAAACATCAGAACATGTCAAGTGAGAGAACAGAGCTCAGACCGTTCAGACGCCGACATCAGCAGCACCCGGTGAGCGTAGAAAGGACGTCCCTCCACCATGAACGTCACGTCGGACATCTCCTGATTGTTGAGGAAGTGAATATCTGAGGAGAGAGTCAGACGTCGGTGTGATCCATCAGGTCTCGGTTAAAATCGGGAGCTGAAAAACCACCAGAGGAATTCACCCGACAGTGGCAAAGATTTCTTACCGAGTTGTGTAGAAAGAGCGACGTCCATAGGGGAGACAGGAGGGACCGGCGAGCAGCCATAGCAGTGAGAGAACACAGACGCTAAACGTTTGGTGATGACGTAGTCCTGCGGAGAAAAACATCATCACACAGCTGCAGCATCTGTTAAAAGAGACCTCCAAGACTCAAGCTTTCTTCCAGTGTTTCTTTCACCTACAATGGCCCCAATTTATGAAATGAATATGAACTGAAAATGACAAAGATGTTTTCCTGCTGTCTTGTCCAAAGGTTGTCATCTTTGCATTGTAAACATCAAACCTAGAGAATCAGCTGATTTCCACATGCTCCAAAGTTAAACACAGTGAGACAGCTGTTGTACCTTGCTGGTCTCTAACATGCTGAACATGAGTGGGACTCCTGTGGACAGCAGCTCTGGGCTGTAGTCCTCCGTCCTGATGGAGGGAAACTCTGTGAGGAGGGAGACGATGGCCTCGTCCCTGCACAGCTGTCTGGCTCTGTGGAGAGACTCCAGCCAGATGTGGAGCCTCCAGGGAACACCTGGAAAACAGGCAAGGCAAATTTTATTTGTATAGCCCATTTTTACAAACACTTTATCTTTATCTCAAAGGGCTTTGCACAGTATCATAACAACATCCTCTCCTCACATTGACTGAGGAAGAACTCCCAAGAAGACCTTTTGAACGGGGAAAAATTGGAAGAAACCTCAGGGTGAGCAACAAGTTTCGACACAGAATATGGGAAAAGATGGAAATGAAATGGTATAAGGGATAGTTCAACATTTTTAGCAAAAATGTACTTTTGAACGAAATAATCAATTTTCGTGAATAGATAACAGGAGAACTTACACAATGTACCTTTAATAACATTAAGCTTGGAGAATTTCACTGCCTTCTCCAAAGACTGCCGCTGAATGAATGATAGTCATTTCCGGTGCTATCTGAGGCTAACCAGTGCCCAGTTTGACAACGCTTTCTTCAACACTGATCTGCCGTCGCGGGGCAGACTTGTCGCTAAAGTTGAGTATATCGAGCTTGTGCAACAGTTCCATTAACTTTGTATGTAATTTTGTTGGCCACAATTAAAAGTCGCTTTTCGAGTGTACACAGCGTAACACCTCTATCACTTCTTACCCATCTCTCTGAGCTCCATGGTGATGTCCAGGTAGCCATGCTCAGAGCTGTAGTACGATGCCTGCTGCAGAGCTCTCAACCTGGCCTTACACAACTGTGGGACAGGGTTGGAGGAGTCTGCAGCTGGAGGAAGGGTTTTCACCTCCTCCTCCTCCTCCTCCTCTTGCTCCTCCACCCCTTCAGCCAGGATCTCCTCCAGAGAGAGGATGTCCTCCTTCCTGTGCTGGGGCTGCAGCAGCAGCCTCCTGAGAACGTTTCTGTGGAGGAGACCAGGAGGAGCCACATTCAATTTTAACCCCTCACCTCACTACTTCTGCGGTTGTGTATCATACATGCATTAAGTGTGTGTTTCATCTGTCCTGAGCGTCACCTGTGTCCGTGTGCTGCAGCGTAACTGAAACAATTCATGTCTTCATACAGCGGTGATGTCATTGAGTTCCCATGATGCACTCTGAGCAGAGGGTCGGCTCCATGGGTGAGCAGCAGACTCACCATATCATAGTAACCTGAGGAAATAAAATATTCATTCTGAACATGAGACATGAAAGCTGGACTGAGGTGAAAAGCATGACCCAGTTGCCCTGGTTACAGTGAAATCTGTAAGTCTGCAGATTTTCAGCATTAGTTTGATGGACAGTGACGATAGGAGGAGCATAAAGCACGTAGTAAACTGTCTCCATCCTGTTTGTTGGTTCATCCCTGGGTCAAGTCCGCTGTCTGGAGAAGGAGCTGAAGATGGAGAGAAGCTGCAGCCTTCAGTTGTGTTAATGTGAGAGGATTGAAGGGGTTCAGTCTCTCTGCTACATGCACAGGGAAGCTCATCTTCTATTTCATTCAAGTTCTTGACTACACTTATAGAAACACAATACCTGCAGCAGCAGCTAACTGCAGTGGCGTCTCAGCTGAGCTCTCCTGACTGTCCAGCAGGGCTCCACCCTCCACATCCGCTCCGGCCTCCAGCAGCAGCTGAACATCAGGACACAGAAACCACCACGTCACCAAGGCAAAGCAGTTACTACTCTCTCTGGGGTCCAGAACAAAATATTCATCTAGTTAGTTGATCATTTACTGACACGTGATGAAAATTCAATCATTAAACACATTATAGATGAGCTTTAGTTTTAAACACTGTTGACTAATGCTTCATAGAGTGTGTAGTTATTAGAGAGTGTTGACAGAACATTTTTGATGTCTCTTTGAAATGTAAAACTTAAAGAGATATTAATCTCACTTCACAGCATGATTTATTGCAACAAAAAAAAAAAGACAGTGAGCTCTGACGAACAAAAAACATATTACGTAAACTCGACTTTTCTGATGGTGAAACCAGGTCTTATAATGCACTAAATCTTCTCTCACCTGAGCCACAGACAGGTGACTGTGGAGCACAGCGAACGTCAGGGCCACCCAGCGCCGACTGCCGGGGTGAACAGATGGATGTCTGACAGAGAAGCCTGGGACCTAAACAACACAAACACACACATACACACATGAATGACCTCACCAACCAGCTGTAATGCAGACGACAGTGCTATAGCTGAATCAGCAGGTGAGTTTGTACCTGCAGGTCCAGGTTCGCTCCGGCCTCTATGAGCATCTGCACCAGAGCTTCATCTCCTGCTGCAGAGGCGTACATCAGAGGAGTCATGCCCTGCATCACACACACATACCCGTTAGATCTCACTCATACCTGTATGTCACCTGAACTAATAATAAGAAACTAACAAAGTGAAAGTGTTGCAAATGTTCAGAGTGAGTGCAAAAACATATATGAGGGTATATACGAGTACTGCAACACGACAACACTACTTCTTTCCAGTTTAGAGGCAGTACAACAAACAGCAGTGAACATTCACCCCACCCTCACCTGGTCGTCCATGGTGTTCACCCCCTCAGCTCCCAGAAGCCTCGTGGCCTGATGGACCAAATCCGCTCGTCCACAAGAGAGCATCCTGAAGCCCAGGTCCAGCTGGAACTTGGCCGCAGCAGCTTCTGCATTGAGACACTTGAAGGACTGGAAACAGCACTGAGACCTGCACGGAGACAGACATGCAAACATCCTCTGTCACAGTTCACACCTACAGAGTCCAAAACGGATAAGGAAAAAGCAAAGATGAAGAAGGATGGAGAAAAAAGGCTCAAAGAGGAGATGAAAGAGCAGAAGAAGCAGGAGAAGAAAGAAAAGGCGTGATGCGTTGATGGGTTAGCAATTTAATATTGTTGACACTGCATGTCCACTAGCATTGCATTGACTTTGCTTTATAATTGCAACATAATTGATTTTCCCCTGGAGCATCTTAAGTGTATGTGCCTGATCTTACCGCAGCTGTCTGGGCTCACAGTCCAGTCCAGGAAGAAGCTGTCTGGCCGTCTGTCTGACATCATCGCTGTCCACCAATAGGCTGTGCCGATGTTCGGCATGCACCACAGCGACTCTGATCCACTCCATGACAGGAGGGAGGAGCAGGAACGGCCTGGAGGAAGATTAGAGGATGGTAGGTGACGATTTAGGGTCGTTATTTTGTCTAATTTATGTTCAGTTTTTGGTTGTTAGAGTATTTTAGCTGTATTTTAGTGAGGAAAATCTCCTGTTTGTTTCCAGTAATTAAAAACAATTAACGTGGTGATTTACACACACACACACACACACACCTCTCTCTGGTCAGCAACATGGTCGGTGGCTCCAGGTTGGGATTCTCCAGTGACTCCATCTGTGGGCTGGACAGGAAGTAGTAGAGCGTCCTAAGAGCATCTGGTGCCCAAGATACCAACGTCTGATTGGCTGAACGAGCGGGGCTCACGGGCGGGCTCAAGCTGCACAGGCGCTGCATATGGTGCATTGCTCGAGACACAAGGTCACCTGCAGGAGGACGGTCAGAAAGGACACACATGATCACAAAGCATCAGCATACGCATGACATACAGCAATGTTTATCTGGTCATCTTAAAGTTTAAAAAGATGTGTGTTCTTCATTTGTGTTTTGTGAAGTATCCTGAAAAACAAGTTGAAGTGCAGAACCAGTGAATTCACTGACACTTTGATAGGGATGTTGAATTTAGGAACATGTGCAATAAGAGAGTCTTTGTAAGAAGAACAAACAATAAACATGAACATTACAAAGTGCAATGACTCAGTAAAAGTTCATTCTGACTTCTCTATATAAATATAAATCCAAAACATTTACATGTGGCACAGATGTGAAAGGTGCAAAAACAATATGATGTGTATTCATAGTGAAATGTGCAGAATACTGAGCCACTGTTCTGCGTTCCCATGAACCAGGTCCATAAATTAGCACCAACAGTGAAGCCACTGAGATCTTTTATTTTCTTTCTCTAACAAGTATACACATGATGAGCTACGGTGGCCTGCAGGGTGTGAAGGTGCCCTTGTTTTCTGGATACAAGCCACAGGCTGCTATGTAACCGAGGGGGGAGCTGGCAGCCGCTAACGACGTGTCCCCGGGGCCCGACACCAGTCACAGTTTAAACAAACACACTAACACAGGAGCTGACTGTAGCAGAGGGCACACTCGCACACGCGCACACACTTACTGAGCTCTGCGATGCTGCCCACACAGGTGGCCAGCAGAGCTTGCTCCAAGGTCCTCAGCTCCAGCTGGATGTAAGCGTCCTCCCTGCTCTCCACCGAGTCCTGGGGAACCTTCGTGTATGGACTGACATGGGCCGGCAGGGACAGCTCACCTACACACACACACAAATAAAAGTTTTACGGTTAAATCTTCCCGTATTTGTCTTCAGGGATGATGATGATGATGATGATGAAGAAGATGATGTTGATGTTGTTTAGTCAGTCAGTTGGTAAATGTGAAATCACAGAAAAAGGAAAGAAATCCATGCATTTCTGCAACACAAGTGACAAATATGTATCAGAGGCTCAACATTTTAGTGTTTAACAATAAATAACTTTTGCCATTCAAAACGGCCTCAATCTAGCCCAGCAGTAAACGTAAAATGTCAATGAAAAATGAATAAAAATAACCAGAAAAAGGTCAAAAGCCTCTAATGAATAATGATGTTTGTCTAATGGGACAACCGATGCAAGGGCATGATTTCTAGCTTAAACCCAGTCACTTTGAAGGACCAAAAAATAGCTTCACATCGGTTCTTATTGACCACCAAAACATACACTGACAATGATATGACGGAGAAGGACTCAGATCAGAGGAATCAGTCAAGTCAATTGCAACTTATTTAGTTGTAAATAAGTTAACAAAACAAAACAAAGACATTCATTTGGGTTTTAATGAGTTTTGACAAATGCATATTCAACAAATGCACGAAGCCTGCATCATCAGTAGCTCCATAAACAACTGTGAACCAATTTCATTTTTGTTGTTTTTAGTATAACATACTGTTGCTGTTACTGCCACACTGTGGTGACGACTCGCGTCATGTGACCTCAATGTATTCTCTTAAGTTTCATCTCATCAATGAAGGCAAAACTAACTCATGTGAACCATCCTGTGGGAACTGCAGTGAGCAGGTTCAGAGAGTGGACTCACTGATGAAGCCTCCGTCTGTTGTCCCCTGGTGAATTGGGGGATTTGCTGACGCCTGAACCTTCACACAATGGAAAGAGCTTCAGTGAGGACAAACAGCTGTAGCCGACACACACACACACACACACACACACACACACACACACACACACACACACACACACAATAGAACTGCAGCAAATCGACCTTGACCATTCACAGTCCCCGTCATCATCATCACTGAACAGTCTGATCAGAAAGAGGAACCACAGGAAAGTGTTCATGCTCATGATCAAGTTAAAGGGCTGCATCATCCATGAGCTAACCGTTGTAGGAGAAAGTGAACTGTAAAAAATAAAATAAAATAAAAAGACAAAGCTGCTGCTGTCAGTGCATCTCTGTGTGAGTCTGATGAAAATCTTACATCAACATCTATTCAGCTTGACAGAGACAAGTGTAGCACACACAGCACAGCGCAGACTTACAATGTGCCTGTGTGATGTGATTGATTATCAGCCTGGACAGATTCAGCACTGAGCTGGGAAACACACCTCTCTCTGAAAGTCGGGGCCTTGTCTGGACCTGAAGAAAGAAATCTTTGGTTGGACTCGAGTGGAGTGCAGCAGATAATTGGTTCTGATTAGTCGCTGTGTTTACAGACAGGAGAGCGAACAAGCATCTATTCATGGCCACACAACAGGAGACCAGTCTGCAGTGGACAAAGCACAAATCACTGTTTTCTAATCCCTACCTGTATAGTCTCGACCCCCCTCCGACACACAAATGTGCACACACACCCCTGCTTACATTCAGAATCACAGGTGATAAAGTTATTTCCTTTGACTCACGACTTGTGCATGTGCTACTGAATGAAAACATGATGCTTATTATCCCGAAAGCTGTGTAACGGTGTGTGCGTGTGTGCATACGCGCCGGTGAGCTTGTGCGTCCAGAATGAAAACAGAGGCACAGTCACCATGTCTGAAAACAACAGCTCTTTTCTGCTACGTGGTATAGTGCTGCAAGTGTTTGGTCAGGAAAACAGAACCACAGAGGGGCGAAGGTGTGTGTGTGTGTGTGTGTGTGTGTGTGTGTGTGTGTGTGTTGTGTGTGTGTGTGTGTGTGTGTGTGCGCGCCTGTGCAGTGTGTGTGCATGCAATAGAGGTCAGATCCACCTCAGCAGAGTAAGCGTCTTTGACTCTTAACTGAGATCCAATGAAGAGGCAGAAACAGAAAGAAAGCTGTGATTGCTGGTGGTTCGTCAAGTCAAATCCATTAAGAAAAGTTTGACTTGAATCCACTGCAATTTAAGAAAATCCATCCACATATAATCATTAACAAATTCAGAAAATGCCTTCACTTTGATAATACTCCATGTTTTCATTCAGTTGCAGTGCAAGCAAACCAAACCACAGCAGCACAGAAATGGACCAATCAGGGCTTTGCAGGAGTTATGATGATGCATGTGATGCACAGGTTGCAGGAAAGTGGACCCACAGAAATCAACTTTTAATCATTATTTAAAAGTTTCATAAAGACGTTCAGTGCGTGTCATCACATCTTTCACAGTGAGAGCGACATCACATCCCACTGATAAGTCAGGATAAGAAGAAGAGTCTGGTTTGCCCAACTGTTGGTCCCACTAGATAGCTACATTGTGTCTGCACAGTCACCACCACCACCACAGTCCCAGAGTCATGTCAAACATGCAGGCAGAGTTGGCGGGAAGACTGTGTTTTGGCAGTGTAATCTGGTTAAAGCCTGTGGGCTGTACGTCTGGAGCCAGTGTGGAAGGACGCTGTTGGCTCGGGCTCTCGCTCAGTTGACACAGGGCTTCACAAACGTGAACCCGGAGCAGCATTAATGACGGCAGAGCCTGATTATGTCGCCTTAAACCGTCCAAACAGTTTCCCCTGACAGAGAGCCCCCTCCTCCCTCCCGTCACAGGGGCGCATGCCGGTTAATTAAAGTTGTTCATCACAGAGCCCTGTGAAGTCATCAGTCCCTGATTAATCATTTAACAGTCTTTCACTTAAACAAGAGATTAAACCTCTGACTGGTTCTAGCCTGAGACAACACTGTAGCCAGTAACTCTGTTTTACAGTTTGCATGACGGCCAGATGGAGATAACATTATATGAGGCCTGGCAGCACAGTGAGTATAGGATTACTCCCTGCTCTCTCCGCTCCATCTCTCACATCAGACGCTTTCTCCAGCTGTCCGTCTCCTCTTCCTGTTGAGCCTCAGAAACACACCAACCACCACACTCTGTAAACATCAACAGTGGGGTATGTAGAAGGATTCATCGAGCTCTGGAGGCCGACAACACGCTGGCAGAGAGTGACACATGTCGACGCATCAGGATCTGTCTCTGCACTTTGTCCCATATTAACTTTTCAACTCTCTCATCTCTTTTTTTTCAGCTCCTGTGCTCTGAGAACTTATTTGGTCCTGATGATTTGTTCAACATCTGTTGCAGATATGGACTGTGAACCACGGTCAGAGCGAGCCTCATTCATGAAGTCTTTAAAAAGCCATCAATGATAAATAAATAATTTACCAATATTTTACAGATCAGATATTCATTTTTCCTAATTCTCCTTCACTTCATTTTGTCTGTTTGACCAATCATCATCTGGAACAAATAGCATTGAGAGACCAACTGCATGACGGCACAAAAGTAGTTGTTATCAATGACTTAACTGCATTAAAAAATTAGCCATCAGTAACTCCTGACCATCTATTACTAGACTGTTATTGACCAGAAATTTCAGGTTTTGGGGTTATTTTGATCATCAAAGATTCACAGGTTCAGGATCAAGATGGCAGTGCAGGCAGACACAGCAGCTCAGCAAAATTTCATTGTACAAAGTATAATGACACAAAATGGATTCTGATCTCTTTCAACTCAATGGCCCTGGTACACTGTCATAGAAACCAGTCAGACAAACTAACCATATACGTAATGGGTCTTTAAAAAGGAAACTGTAGGATTGAATCTGATCTGTGCAGACATTACAGGCCTCAGTAGTGTGAATGTAAAGCTGCTGTCTGCTGGGCTGTGAGGACCATGATGACATTACAAGCTGTGTTTTTGGATACTCTCAGCAAACACACTGGAAGCATCTTCTCATATTTCACTGCCAGGATTTATTTTCATCATCAGATCAGATAGGGCCATTCAGTCCCCCAACAATGTCCACATTAAAACCTGAATGAGGAAACAGAGCGCGTCCTGTCCTGTTTTGTGTGTGTGTTGTTGGTGGAGTGGGGTGACAGACGGCCTCCCCTGCCTGGACAGCAGCTACACTGGCTGTTTGTTTAGCCGAGCAGACGGCACTGGGAGCCGTGAACCTCGTGTCCTGTAGCCTGAGCGGGAATGAGAGCTCCTTTGTGTCGTCTGTGGGGGTCAGAGGCTAACAACACTCACTCATTTACTTTACCTGCTTCTTCCTGTTCGCTCTCATGGGAGTGAACATGAAGTCTGTATCGCAGTGTGCAAGGGGGCAGAGAAACTCAGTCCCTAACTCATATTTAGATTTAAGTGACTCTGCCTCTGATTCACGGACTCGTCCAGAGAGACTGGTCCTGTCAGAACTTTCACAGAGAGGAGGCTGTTGGGGGATAGGGGGTATAGTTTGGTGGCCCTGAAACCTCAGTGCACTGAAACTCCAGAAATCACATGCAAAGACACATGTGCTCCAAATTCTGAAAACTTAAAGAGGAAATACATGCATGCAAGTCTGGTTGCTTTTAAGTTGTTTTGCTAACCCTCTGCCCGGCCATGTGCATTTGTTTTTAACAAAGCCGTTGAAAAATCAATACATGGAGTGGTAGATAACATTGTACAACGATGTTAAGACGTGTATGTTTGTGTCGCGGTGCACAGAGACGAGAGCTGGGACACCGGGGCGGTGGCCAGGTACTACATTGATGTTGCAAGGTTGGTTTTAAGCCATGAGAGGCCAGGCAGAGAGCCTCCGGTCTCACTTGTAACAAGTCACAAGTAATAAATAACAGTAATTAAAGCTACAGTGCATAACTTCTAAAGGATTTCTGCGTTATAACGACACGGCCGGCACCTATGGTCCAGTGTAACCCGCCCCTCCCCTCCGCTACCCCTATTGCTCTCCATGGTATCGGTAATGCACATCACACTCAGTAACAGTAACACTCCCAACACACCACATGCTGCTGGTCAAGGACCACGGTTCACGGACTATTAACACACCCCACTCCCCGCAGTAAGTTACACACAGCAACACAGGCTACACAGCTTGTAACGGGATCATCCCTATGTTCCCCGGGTCCTATGTTCCCCAGGTCCTATGTTCCCCACTTTGTATGGGACAGGGGAACATAGAACCCTTATTCTAAAAAAAGGTCCTATGTTCCCCGCTTTTCCCCAAAAGGGTCCTATGTTCCCCTTTGTGTCCAGACCGGGGAACATAGAACCCTATTTTAGAAAAAGGATCCTATGTTCCCCGCTATTCCCCAAAAGGACCCGGGAAACATGTAATTTTTGGTCCCATACCTGGAAGTGGAGTCGTGACTTGCCATATTTTTGTCTATTTTTGAGTGAGAAGTTGAGTTGTGACTTTGAGTGAGAAGTGTAATTGCCCCATTGGTTAGGTTTAGGCAATGAAGAAGGGAGTTGGTTAAGTTTAGTAAAAAGACTAGGTAGAGGCTAGACAAGACAGATAGATAGAGTCCATCCATCAGCAACAGCGGGGAACATAGGACCCTTTTTTTGAAAAAGGTCCTATGTTCCCCACTGCTACTGGGGAACATAGGACCTTCTTACAGAAAGGGGTCCTATGTTCCCCTGTATGTATTGCGACCGGGGAACATAGGACCCTTTTTGGTAAAAACGGGGAACATAGGACCCATTTTCAAAAAGAGGGTCCTATGTTCCCCTATAGGGGAACATAGGACCCGGGGAACATAGGACCTGGGGAACATAGGTACGCTCCCGCTTGTAACTTACTGCTCGTTAGGCTAACGATGTGGCTAACACCTGGCTGCTACATTCATAGCCGTGTTGTTTCTAGTAGCGCTCTCCTCCCTGAGCTAGCGCGGGAATGTCGCTCCATGACAGCAAATACAAAAAGAACTTAATACTGAAAATATTTGGCGTTAGAGGAGCCGAACGGCTTAATCAGCATTGTATCATCTCCTCTTGTAGCTAGTGGCTTGGGTGAAATGGATATTTACAGACACGTAGAAGTTACACACTATAGCTTTAAAGTGACCTCACTGAGGTGTAAATCCCTCTGTTTGACACCACAGGTGATAATTCAAGGCAAGGCAAGGCAATATGATTTGTATAGCCCGTTTTTTACAGTTTGTCTTCAAAACTCTTTAATCACTGAGATCAAGTTTCAGGCTTCACTCTTCAATCTCTCGTCTCCTCCTTAACTTAACTGAACTCATATGCTTTATAAATAACTTTCCAATGACTAACACTTTGATGTACGTACACACTCACTTGAAAGTTTATTAGATAAACCGGGGTAAAGCTAAATCATTCTTCATTGCACAATGAATCCACCTTAATGCAAATCAAATCAAATCAAATCAAATCAAATTACAGCTGTTATGTTCAGTAATTCATTAAAATAGTTGGCAAAAGTACTATACATGCAGTATTTCTAAATTGTGTCATTTGAAACAACACTTACGGATTCAGTTTACTTGTCTACTTTTGTCTCTCTGAAGCACATTTGGCCCTCATCACTTGAAGAAATTATCATTTGTGAGGATCCTCTAATCGGGCCTCATCCCCCAGATCAAGGGGTAAATGGGCATGAAATCAGGCTTTAAATCCTCTGGTGTGCCATGTGGATTTGAAAAAGTGGACTACAGGAAAATAATGATGTTAGTTTGCCCCGACAGGTTTAGTCCTGACTGACAGTGAAGTTAACATGTTCCCTCTGTGTTGTAACTGATCATACAATAAGTGTTCAAATCAAATCAAATAATTTGTCTCAGTAACTGTACATGTAACGGAGGAAAATGTTCAAACACACTGATGATGAGTGACAAGAGAGAAGGTGAACCACCTGAGAGTCGCTACAGGAACTAGACTATCCCACTGATGACAGAGAGACCAGTGAAGCTGAAACAAGTGTTTTTTACTTGCTCTATAGAAAAGTAAACACTGTGTTTCAATGTGGACTGAGATCTTAATAAACCAACCATGAAATACAGCTTTAGCTTTAGCTGCTGTGTGCGGACATAGTCTTAAACCAGACAAATTGGCTGATAAATGCAACTTGTTCTTCAACAAAAGGCAAAATATACTCATGTCTGAAACTAAACTGAGCAGTTTCTCCCAGTCAGTGTTTGACCACATACATTTATCAGGAACGATCTTCCACTTCCGTGTCCGTTATTACCTAAAATGCCCGTTTCCTGTCTGTGGGGGTTTTCCCATCAGTCTCCACGGTGCTGCTAGACATCTTAAACTGCTGTAATTATCTATTATTGTTATCTAAATTACTTTCTGCGCTGTTTCTTTCCCCCGTAATACCAAACTGCTTTAACTCTGCAGCTCTGAGCAAGAAGCAGAGTTTTTGTCCCCCAGATTGGATCAGCTCCATTCTTCAGACATTACCCATGAGTCTCAGCTATCGGGGTCAGGGTATGAAGGGGACATTGGAGGTGTAACTATTGTATCAGTTATAATCATTCATTTAATTGCAAAGTAAGGGATTAGTCATGTTTTAGTCTTTTTACAAACACTGATCTAACAACATTAGGTTACTGAAGCACAGAGGGTACGTATGTATGTATGTGTCATATCTATTCAGGCTGCATCATCTTCCACACAGATAACAGAAGAAAGACAGACAGACATGGAGGACAGGAACAAGCAGCCGCTCCTGTGACTCCTGTCTGACACTGAGAACAAGTCATGTGTGGAATCACACGTGTGTGTTTTGTAGCGTGATGAATGTTTTCATTAGTGAACATGTGAGTTTGGACTCCATGTCAGTGTTCCCCTGGGAACTGTCCCTTTGCATCTGACACAGAGCTTATGCACATGGTAATCAAAATAATGTTCCTAGAAAACAAGAAAAACATCACGTGCACAATGATTTTGTCATGTTGCCTGTCAGGTTCAAAATTTCAGTGTTGAAATCAGATTTGCATAACTAAACAAATAGGTATGCAACATGTTTAATATGTGCACATTTTGATTATTTGCTTTATTTCTTATTTCAATCTAGGACAGGATGTTCCTAAATCAAAGGGGAAAAAAGTGTTAGCTGCAGCTGATTTCCATCTGTCAGTGAACTCAGTAGTCTATCAAAACTGATTTCAGTTATTGGATTTCAACAGTCTCTACGTTTGAACATTATTTTTATATTAACCATAAACTTAAGCTATTCTAAGACATATAAACGGGTACTTGAACTCACCATTGGCATTCCTGCCGCACATCAGGTGCTCGTAGACCTGCAGCAGTCCCCACAGCTCCGTGTCGTTGTTGACCGCTCCTTCCAGCACCTCTGCGGTCACTGTACAGCAGGTGACACCGCCGCCCCGCTCCTTCTCCTCATCCGTGGTCAACCTGGCCGCCTCCACCGCTCTACCGGCAACCTCCTCCACCAAACTCTCCAGACAGGCTGTCAGGCAGACGGCGGCGTACTCGTGCACACGCACCGACACCCTTGTCTCTACCATCCACCTGAAGAAACGACCCACTGAGAGCGTCAGCCCGCAGCGTGCGGACTTGCCCCGCTGAAGCGCAGAGTCTCCGGAGCTCATGCAATGCAAAGACACAGCTTTGACCGCGGAGGAGATGCACCGTTCAGCCAGACCCCAGCTCAGTACCAGCCTCACCGCGTTCTGGACCTCCAGGCGTGTGCACCGTCTGTGGAGCTCGCTCAGACGCTGAGCTTCTCTTGAAACGCGCACCAAAGCCCTGCGGAGCAACACAGACAGGCGGTGGACAGCCTCCACGGTGAACGAACCCGACCCGACAACTTTACGCACGACTTCTCGGAGCTCCTGCTCGGTCCAGGGGTATTCCTCCAGCTCCGGCAAGGTGGGACATTTGGCCAGGACGTCCGCCGCCTCCTCCGGCAACGTGCTCACCGTGTCCCAGCTGCCGTTCCTGCTGTAGAGAGAGCCGGCTTGCTGCCACCATGTTCCCCGGTGAGGGGTACTCGTGTGCGGCTGAGACTGCCTCGACCTGCAGGAAGAGGACAGGCTGAGGGACGGGCAAGGCTCCCCGGCCACATAGCCTGGGTCCAGGCTCAGGTCCTCGAGGGTTTTCAACAAAAGGCTGCTGGACATGACAGTGTGTGGTTTTAAACTTTTTGAAAATAGCTCTAATCGCTTTACGCACAGGGAAGAACAGACTTAACGTTTTCCATCAAATCCAGTTTAAGCCCAAGTTTTAAGGAATACTATCCCACTCAGACGTCTCACCGCCAACAACCGCAGCTGCAGGAGACTGAGGAAGCTGAGTCAAAATTAACCAAAATATAAGGACGCATGAGAAGTGTTTTACGCACATGGACCAATCATAACACAACAGAGTTTACCACCGCCCAGCAGCACCCCCATGTGGCCACAACACAGCCTCGAAAAAGGACACTACAATGACTGCAGTGTGTTCATGACAAACTCTGGTCTTAAAGCCCCAGTTTGTAACTTATTTGGCTTTTTATTGGCAAAACTCAAATATTGCTTTGATAAGAACGTATCTCACTGAAGTCGAATCACACCCACTAATGAAAACTTTGAGTTGTTACAAGTTACAGAAGTGGGCCACATGAAGCCAGGCTGCCATGTTGCATCGCCATTTTTTAGTTCAGTGTCAGCGTGACCGTAGGTAACCACAGGAACTCAGCGGAGCTGTCGGCTCGGGGAGAAAGTTTTCCAGGTAACGCCTCTTAAAACTGTCACCACTGTGTAGTGTGAGGAAGGACGGAGGCACTGATGTTGCATTCAGGTGCAGTGAATGACACCATCGCAAACCAACCATGTCATTTTACTGGATGAGAGAATGTGGGTCAGGTAAACAATACGACATCACCATGACAACATATTGTCACGCCTGTATTGTTTTCCCTCTTGCTGGTGGACCACTTGTTTACATAGATGCTTGTTTATCCTGTTAGCCTACATGCAGCATCTGTTGTCTGTCTGACATCTGCCCGATTTCATGTGAATGCAACATCAAGAAGTTCCGATATGCAACCTCCCTGCTACTGTAGATGGGGGCAATTCCTACACATTATACCTTTAACATTCAAAATAAAACTACTGTGTTTTAACTTACCGGCAAGAACAATCAAACACACGATAAATTTCACAAAACAACATGAACAGCTGTAAGCCTAGTTATCGAAACCTAAAGTCAACGCACCTCATTCACCAATATCTTCTTAAAGGGATAGTTCAACATTTTGGCAAATTGGCCCATTGCAATAAACTCTAGGCTATAGTTTTAGGAGTAGATTTAATTGTCGGTGCAGAGCCACGAGCTGCTCAGAGCTAGGCTACAGATGCTAATGAGATTTCTTGGTTTCCCTCATCAAACTCACCAAATAGGCCAACAACTCCAAAATGTTCTTGTGGACAAGTTGTGACCTACGCATTCACCACGCTGAGATAATAACAGAACATTACAAGACAGAGGTGTTTTCGAGGTAAATGACTGCCATAAAAATGCCCCCGACGGGAATGCGCATCAGCAGTTTTGCATGAATTTTAATCCATATAACCACCACCGAATAAATACCTTCATTTTTTTAAAAAGAATTCCTTCAGTCCTGTGTGCTTAAGTGTCCTCTAGGAGCCAAAATGTGTGCTGACCTGTGGTCGCCGGCCAAATGCACCATGTCACTCCAATGAAAGTGCCCTCTAGTAGCCACATATAGGAGCCATAATGTGTGTTAAAGTGCCCCCTTGGAAACCAAAACACGTGTTAAAGTGCCCCCTTGGAAGCCAAGACGCATGCTAATGTGCCCTCTTGGGGGCCAAAACACGTGTTAAACCAAATCGATGTTTTTTGAGTCTTAAGGTATCGATAACAGGCCAAATTGACATTAAAAAAGGCCAAAGGCACCATGTCACTACAGTCTCACTCTTGTCATTTTCTGAAACTTGACAGCACTGAAAGTGCCCTCTAGGAGCCACATCTAGGAGCCAAAACGCGTGCTAAAGTGCCCTCTTCAGTGGCAAGGACGCGCTATTATGTGCCCTTTTTTTCCTTTTCGCCCCTGCCCTTCAAAACGTCTGTGCACGCCACTGTACTGAAGTCTTTTTTTAGGGCCTTGGTCCCTGTTTCATCCATTTTAATTTTATGAGAAATATTGGTCAAAGAATATCATGCAGTACCATTGCTCTCTATGTTAAAAAAAGGAACCACACAGAGATTAAAGGATGATAAGTTTGTATTGTTTCAGCTCCAGGTTTTCATCAACTTCCTCAAAGTCCTAGTTGAATGTTCTGCACATTTCAATGTACAAAGATGTGTAGATTTAAGATTTAAACACATTGTTTCCCTGCCACACTCCAACATGATGTGCTTCACAATGTCACAATGACTTCATCTCATTTAAAGACAGTCTTAAAGCGGCTGTCTGATACAGAACGAAACATCATAATCGTTTTACCGTTTAAATAGAGTAAAATGCCATAAAAAAAACACAGAATTCCGAATATTAGCCTTAAATTGAAAGAATATTAATGTTTTTGTTCTAATTTGGATGAAATCTAAAAACTGCTTTTACAACATTCTACTACTCTCCTTGGCTACATCTAGAGACATGCTTGAACTAAACCAACCACAAGATGTCGTCCTTTCACTATTTTTAAGCGCAAAGCTGAAGAAATTAGTTCTCTACCTTCAGATGGGAAAATATGGCCTAACTCATTTTACCTACTGGTTCTACAATACTGTACATTTCTAAACACAATGTTACAGAAGCAGTTATATCTACACTCAGATCATTTTCTCAAAGATTAAAAAAAAAAACAGTCTACTTTCTCTTTTCAAGGACCTAAGTGGGAATGCAGCAAATACTCGAGTTCTTGAAAAGCACAAGAGCAGTTGTTAAAGGACCTGGACGCCTTTCTAAGACATTATAACAATAAATTACTGAGTTAGAAAACCACTTCATTAAAATGAGCTCAATAGGTTTGAATGTGTACAATCATAAGAGTGAGCCAGCTCACCATGTCAGAGGTTTCATGTTCAGTCCCATCACATAAAAGATGCTTCTTATCCCTCACATTAGGTCAGATGATCTGTGCAGGAGACGTCAAACAATGTCCACAGAAGAACTGAAGCCGATCCAAATAAGGCATCAAGACATTAGTACAAAAAATAAACCTGTAATTCTCCTAGCAAACATTTTACAAAGGCTGACTGAGCAAACATTATGTTCTCTGATGAAACATTACAAAACTACAAAAAAGTGTCTTTTGTTGTAAAGGGTGATGCCGTTTTAATTCCTACTCTTTGTAACAAACCTCACCTGGTACTTCAGACTTTTTCAGCCAATCAGGAAACAGCGTTGTCAATTGCTATAAGGTCTTGTAAGGTGTTTCGGTTAGAAAGAGAGCAAGGTCTCGCTAATTCTTAGAGTGAGCACAAACTCTCAAAATGCAAATAACATGCTTTGTGCACAAGTGAGAGATGAGAAGAGAGATGATCTCATGATTAAATATTTAGAAACAGTGGCAGTGGTGTGGTGGAAGGTAAAGTTGTGCACCGCAGTACACAATTATTTCCACTTTTGTGTCAGGCAACAGCAATATTTATCATTTCTGTACAAGAGAAACCGCAATTTAGATCTTGTAGCTCTTGTTTCCATTTTTTTAAAGAGGTGTTTGACCTGCTAAAACCTGCAGGATGCATTCAGGCAGAGACACCTGTGTGAGGACAGGATGTCATTTTTGTGAGTAGACTTCTACAGTATGTGTAGGATGCTGAGGAAAACACACACTGTCCCTGCAGAAAACGGTATTCCTCTAAATTTAATCCCACAATATAAGCAAGACCCAGCACTACTGTTTTTAATATGAACCCATGTGATTGGACAAGGCTTACTTGTCAAATCTCCTGCTCTATTCAACTGGATATGGAACAATGTTGCCAGTGTTTGCATACAGTGTACTGTGCAAACGAATAATACGATTACGGGATCTAAACATGGTATTTAACATCAATTTAAATTATTTGCCTGGACACATTAAACCTCCACGGAGTAAAGTGATGCCATTTAACCCCTTTCTAATACTGAAACATCACTGCACTGCTGAGAGTTAGAGTCTGAGTAAATAACTAAAACAAGCTTTAAACCTGTGACTGAGAATATTCACTAATGTTTTCAAACCCATACCTCCTGTTGATGAAATTTTGCCCACAGTCACTCTGTCGCTCCACATGGAAACAGATTTAAATATCGAAAGGAGGAAAATTTGCCATTACAGAACTTTTTAGAAAGTTAATAGATTTACATCTTAAAACTGACAAATTAAATCACTGATATCCATGTTGGCGCTGGAACCACATTTATAAGCAAGTATTGCTTGACACTAATAATCTGACTGATAAATCATGGTGTACCATCATCCACTGATGCATAATCCATTAAATGGAGACTGAACATCATCAATAAACTGATGATCTGCTTGTTTCATGAAACGTCTGCAGCCTGTGTTTCCTCCGATGCTGTACTTGAGTCCTGGTTCAGATTCTTGTCAGTACACAGAGACGTGGCCTGCTCCAGCAGCTGGACCAGGTACCTGTCCTCAGCCACCTCTGCTGCCGACAGATCCTCCGTGTGGGCCGAGCCCGAACCCGGTGAGGCCACCTGGACTGCAGGTGCTGAACAAGTCCGTGGGACCCTGCAGGAGGACTGGTCAGTGCTGACAGCTGAAGATGAGTCATCCGTAGAGGTTGGCAAAAGTGCATCTGGGCGAGGTGCTGTGGTGACCGCTGCATCGTCAGGCAGAGACAGCTGATCCACGGTCTGGCTCCCTGGAGGCTGGTAAGGCGGAGGCCCCATCAGTGGGGAGCCGTCGGGGGTGAGCGGGGCCTGGCTGTGGATGATGATGGGGTCTGGGGAGGGCAACGGGGCATCTTCCTCCTCTGCAGCTTCAAGATCCCTGGGGTCCTTGGAGGGGCTCTGGTCAGGCGATATGGAGTCGGTCTGGTGGGAGATGATGTGGAGGCTCAGTCCTGCTCTGGGGATCCCGCTGGCTGAGGATGACTTCTCTCTGGAGGACTGGACTGGACTCAGCAGCAGCGGCAGCTCCTGACCCAGAGGCTTACGAGGCAGCTCCTCAGGCTTCCCTGAAAATAACCAGGAGCACAACGGATGTCAAACACGGCTCCAGGGATGGGGTTTTAAGAAAGAAAGAAAGCACATTTTTTGTCAGCAGGTTTGTGTTTACACCGGACTCTCAGCTCCGTGTGCGGCCACATACCTGGAGGAGGAAGGTCCAGCTTCATTTTCCTCAGCTCCGTCATGGAGACCTGAAGCTGCTCGATGATCACGTCATCACTGTAGAAGAAAGTCTGAGCGATTCGTTCCTGCAGAAACTCTCTGAGCTCCTCCAGGGACATCTTCAGCATTCGTTCTACAGTAAATACACAGACAGATACAGTAGATGCATGATGCTCAACTACCAGTTGTAGTCCAGTTATTTTTTCAATTAGACATCTGCAAATTTAAAAATGATCTATTAGGGCTTTTTTTCTGCCCACCTTGCTTCCATTTCATGTGCAGTTCTGAACATATGTTTCTCAGTAACCTCCCAATTGAAGGTGGCCACTTTATACATCAACTGTGAATAGAAGCTGAACATCACACTGTAAGCGCTGCTTTTCCGCAGAAAGGAACGGGGCCAACTTGGATGGATAACTGTCATAACTGCAGAGGAACAGGTTTGAAACACTATTATATATCTCTTTCTCTCTACCTGATGTTCCTGTTTTTCTCTCACCGTAGCTTTCAGAATAAAGGGAAAACTGATTTGTAACATTATATATCTCTCATATTTCCACAAGAAAAACTGAATCACAGAGCTCAGATTTTGTAGCCTATCATGGTAACAGTGAGCTACAATGCAGAAGGCCAATTATTCACAATCGGTCTGCTGTGCTTCAACGCGTACTGCTGCAGGTCATATTATACAGACCCTTAGGCAACGTTCACTAGGCTTCTGTGTGATGTGAAGAGTTTAAAATAAACACGACTTTGATGCACTTTGCACTTTGGCAGAGTTTAGGAAAACCCAAACAACAGCTGAAAACCTTCAGAGTTAGTTCACTCAAAGAGTTTGAGCTGACTGGTGTTTGTGGTTTCAAACATACGTCACAGTTTGACGAAACAATGGTTTATCTCTTTGTGGTGAACTGCCTGTTGTCTCCTTACTCTTGTGTATCTTCAGGATGGTGTACGACATGGCGGTGAGCAGCCTCTCTCCCTCCAGGATGAAAACGTCCCACAGACGGAGGGTCAGGGTGAACGGCGTCTGCAGGATCACAAACACAACAAAGAAGTCACCATATCGCTGCGAGTTCGCCCGGGTCTGTTTACGCCAGCGGTTTTCACATGTATGCAGTTCTGGTCCTGGCCGGAGTCAGGAGGTTTCTCTGGTTCCCTGCCAGACCTCAGAGGCCCACGGGCCCCTCTGAACCGAGCCAGTCAGCGGGACGGAGAAGTGCTGACAGCAGCCGAACCCAGCCAGACCACCACCACAGGATTGTGGGCATGCATGGAGGAGACTAATAGCAGTTTAGCTTAACAGCTCTTAATGCTCTCTTCTAATGCAACGTCCCCAAGCTCAAATATCAGCAGGACCGTTTCTGCTGAAATCAGGTAAGCATTTTGTTTAGAAAGGCAACATGACAACTTTCTTGTTTTAGTCATACTTGGTAAAAAATAAATAAATAAATAAACTGCTGTTGTGTTCTTAGGTTGAACTTGACAATAATCATCACATAGTTCAACAGTGTGTCCAATAACATGATGTTCTCTGTTGTTTCTGTAGGTGGCACTCTTCACTAGGCGATGGAGAGCAACTGTTACCCCTAACTATTGCTACAGCTCCTCTTCTTCTAAAGTCCTCACATGTTCAAGTGACAACAAACATTAGCAGCTGATCATCAGACATGAAAGAATCAGATGTAGAGAAACATCCACTTGCACAGTTTCATACAGTATTAACTCTTGAGGGTTTGTTTTGATGTTTTGTTGTATGGTCAAACTTTGATTACTAAATAAATAAAAATCATTCTATTTGTAGGTGTGAGTGTTTACCAAGGGCAGAAGGTTGCATAGAGGGTAGAGACACGTCCCTAAATATATTTTTGGAGGACAAAATGGTCCACCAGTATTTGAGTGAACTATATTTGGAGTGAAGTTATATTAGACATTTTCAGTGCGATCGCTCTGACATTACAGTTAGAGCAGGTTATTGGCTGAGACGGTGGAGATGCATAAATATCACATTACAGCCAGTGAGGAAGGGAAAGGGGGATCTGTGTGTCGTCAGCAGTAAGTTATCACTGCTGTCAGTCCATACATCAAGCATGGCCGACATGTTTTGTATTGTTGTGGATAATGTCAATGAGATATTGGGTGCCTTTTCAGGAGGCAGTGTTGTGCATGTACTGAACCAATCAATATACCAGTGATGAGCTATTGCCGTCATATGAGGATGTTTTGTTACAATGCAGTCCGTTTGTTTTGTTTTTTAACATTAAACAGAATAAATCATACTATGCAAATTCATTATGTTCGTATAGAATAGATAAAAAATAACTTTAAGAATAAATCAATTTTGATATTTTGACCTGCTGCATAAGTTCATGTTGTCTGAATAAAATGACCATACAGTAGCTACACCTTAACTGCACCTTGTTTTTTCCACTTCCACCTAAATATGACATTAGTTGCTGTGATTCGGGACCATCCATGGATGACAGAAGGAGGTTCTTACTGAAAAATAATAGCAGCCTATTTACTACAGGAAGGCAACACGTTCGGTTCCTCACCCTGTCAATGAAACACTGTAGAAACCATTTAGTGCTGTAGATCCCCGCAGACATCTGCTCTCTGTCCTGAGAGAGAGCAAGAGAGAGAGACAGTGGGTAAACATCCACAGGGCATCAAATCACATTAAATGTCACCACAGATCACGGTGATTGCTGCAGCCTCGTTGCTTCGCCCTGTCTCTCTTCACTCTTATGAAACGCTTGTGTAACTGTGTCCTCACCAGATGTTTCTTCAATTTGGGGATGAGTTTGGAGATAATCTGATCATGGTGCGCCTGATATCGCTGAAGTTTGGGAAACCCGGGGACAAAAAATCCTTAAAAAAAAAAGAAGAGAGTATTTAATCCTCAGTTGTGCAAACATGACTGTAATTTCTTCTTTCTAAGTAGCAACATGCAAGAGACCGTTTTTTCAAATTATTTTCATGTTCACGGTGAGTTCACTGCTACATCTCACCATGCATTGAGTGTTTCTGATTGGTCAGCAGCTGCGACAGGGCCCAGAAGGCATCCTCTTCGTTCATGAACATGAGCAGCAGGGCAGCGATCTGACTCATCCCTTGGCAGTAGCTAACCTCCTGCAGGCCACAGACAGAAAAATAAAGGACGTTTTTATACTGCATCATTTCTTCAAATCTGCACATTAAAAATGTACAAAGATGACGTCAAGCACTGTCTGCTCTGTCGACCATGAGAGGCTCTGTGGTGATGCAACCATGGGAACATATACTTGTGTGTATGTCCCTAAAGTAAACTTCATAAAATCAGTCTTTAATCTGTCTTTTTTATTAATTCTTATTATGAATGCAATATTTTTTAGAGAGGTAGATAGAAGTAAATGTAATGCCCTTTCAACTGATTAAAAACAATGGACAGTTAAAGAATACAACTTGTTTGTCCTGGAAATTTTTCACAGCTTGGTTCTGGTGATGTTGTTTAGTCCAGACTAACTATCAAATGGACTGCAATTAAATTTAACACAGCTATTCAGGGTTCCCAGGGTACGAATGAAAGAATGTGCAGGAAAGACCTTCATCCCATCATCCACCAGACTCTTCAAAAACAGCCTGTCATTATACAGCCATAAAGTGGAGCAGCTCCAATTCTTTCTTTTTCCTTTACAAGAACTTTTAATATTTGAGTCATATTCTTATTTTATATCCTTTATGTGTGTAGTCTGTTTTTTCTAACATTTTTAATTTTTTCTACCTGTAAAATGTCTCATTAAGAGATCTTGTTGTTATCTTATCAGCCTGTAAACATTATCACAGAGTCAGTAAAGATGAGATGGACAAATTAACTTAATAAACATTGGGGTCGGCATTTCTATTGTGTATAATTACAACATGCAGATAAAACTGGCACTGGTTTTCTAACTGTGTTTGTTTAGGAAGTACAGAAGTAGATACATTGACAAAATGACACATTAACGTTCATGTTCAGGCTGCCATTAACAAACTCAGTTGACAATGAGATGAGTGTTATCATCATCTAAATGACTTTCTTCCTCTGCTGAATAACTTTCATCCCTCTCTCTATTTGAGAACAGACCGGATTTTGCCTGAAGCACAATTTGAATCAATGCACTGACGTATTATTGATACCTGGTGTAATTCATTTGCTTTGAATTAAATATCTGTAATTAATCTGCATGTTCTCACGATGCCTCCAGTAAAAATCTGTTACCAAGATTAAAACTTCACACAGTGTCGGACACAGAAGGGAAAGTCAGAAGTGAGTCAAGATTTTAATCTGTTTAATTGAGTTAAGACTCATGTGATTGAGGGATAAACAGCTACTTACTGTGTTGTAGACAGAATATGCAGAAAGAACATGGAAGAGAGACTGCTGCCTGTAGAGAAAGACAGAGAGAAGCAAAATGACACAATTTATAAAGTTTATAAACCATTATTGCTATAATATAATATTGTTGTTGTTTGTTTTTTATTTAATATTATTATCATCATTTAATATTAACTATGTGGATTTTTTTTTTTCATTATATATGACAACTTGCAACTGCCTAATGACACCCAATCTGTGTATAACCCAATGTATAAGAGAGAGACAGCACTTCATCAGCACACACACACACACACGGTACAGAGAGAGGAGAGAGGGGAGACGATAACACTTATTCACTCAAAAATCCATGGATAACGTGACACTGAGGTTCTGTCCGTCTTCTCGTTAAATGTTCCACTGTAGAGCCAGTTTGTCATTTTGTTGTGGACTGTAAATGTGCATAAAAGAGGAGGAGAACATAGAAGAGGAGAACAACGAGGACAAAACAATAAAAAAGAACAGAGATGGAACATAGAAAAATAAGAATCAAAACAAATGCAAACGATAGACAGAACACATGACAAAGAACACAGAAACAGAACATAAAGAACACAGAAATAGGACATACAACAAAACACACAGAACACAACAAAGAGAACACAAGCTGCACATACAGTACAGATGTAGCCACCTAGAAGTTCCCCCTGGTCCCTGGTGGGACCACTGTGGGACCGTGATGGGTCCGTGGCGGGTCCGTGACGGGCTCCCGCTTGGCCCGTGGCGATAATGTAATCCCCCGCGATGACGTAGCGAACGCAGCCACGACTGTTAACGCCCCTCTGCAGCCCGTGTGAAAATCAGCTGCAGTGTCTCATTTGTCCACGGGGAGGAGCAGTGATTTTGACCCGAGTTAATCTGTCAATCACTTTTCCTCCTCCTTCCTTTTTTCTAGGGCTGTTTTCGACTAAGGATTTCATAGTCGAATCTGATTCGTCAGATTTTGCCGTAGTCGACTAATAGTCGGACCTTTATTTATTTATTTATTTTTACATAACAGCAAGATCCTATTTGCAACTTTTTTCCCGTTTCACAGATAAACCCAAACCAATACATCCATGGGTAAAACAAAATAAACGGAGGTCACAAGGACTCAACAATCCGTACATTACGTTGTGTGTTTTAATCTTAATCAATATACACTGTGACGGCGACACCGGCAGAGAGACAGACAGGCTGCAGAGAGACGAGATCACAGCTGCGCTAATGGTGCGTTCATGACAACTCGGAAGTCGCAAAAAACGAGATCCTCTTCTGAAAAACTCTTGATATGTCAAACTTTAGGATGTGTTAGATAACTAATTATTCTGTCTAAACATCAGAACTACGACACATGAAACGGTCAACACAGCTGATCGATCGAAAAAACAATTACAGCTCGAGATTTCCAATTTCCGTGGTTGAAAGCAGGATCTTGAATGCAACCTGGTCAAAGTCCGCATTCTCCGTATGTAACCTGCATGCTGACAAAGTTAGATATCAGACCGGTAGCCTGTGCTGTGGGCTCGGAGAAAATTGCCTTGATTATACTTGATTAAACTTTGGCGGCTCTGCCTCTCCTCGTTTTGCCACTCAGTGAGCGTCTGCAGTGACTTCACCGTGACGTTGACGGTCCTGCGTGCAGAGCAGAGCGGTATCGCTCTGCCTGTGCGCTGCTCACCTCCGCGCATTTGATTACAACTGCAGTGGGTGATTTATTAACACATAGTAAGAAGCTAAAAAAGCAGGACTTCCTAAAGAAATTCATTCTTTCTAATCATGCTTGGAGATGGTGATGCTCTGGAGCAGGTGTGAATGTTCTGTAGTTTGGGGTGTGTTGGGCCCGCCCTGCATGCATACTTTCCAGTATGATAATAAGAGAGTAGCCTACAATATGTTAGCCAGACAGTATTTTGTGACTAGTGAAATGTGTGAATGTTTAAACACTTTTTATTGGAGTCAATTTCCCTTTTGTACTGTTAGCATCACCTGGATGCAAGTGATGCAGAGCCAGGTGACAATACATGTGGACAAAGCCACTTATTGGCCAGACAGGGTGGACATTGAGTCCCAACCAAAAAACACGCCATTCTCCATGACTGGTATCACTAGTAGTAATAGTAGGCCTATACATATTGGTCCCAATAATATTCTCTCCGGTCCAGCTCTCACAGAAGATGTAATTTCCCTCCTTACACAATTGGAATACTTCTGGAAGTTTGTGTCTGAACATATGATTTAAGCTCTGACGACAAACACAAATGATGTTCAAAGTTGAACAGCCAGCTGCATTGCAGGATTGCATGATTTGTGTGACAATAGGTGACCAATAGATGGCCCATTAGTGCGAACAAAGGACTGGGCAATGATGATGCTAATTCCCTAGTCGAAGGCATGCACTGAATACTTGCAACTGCAAACATCTTCCAAAAGGCTTTCATCACTCCCTTAGTTTTTCCTCTTTAAATGTAGATTCACAGTAAATAAATTGTGATTTAAAAAAATTGACAGTATTTATTATTAGCTACAAGTTTACAACAGTTTATTTCCCGATTAAACAGTGGCCAGGGCATCTCCAGTAGCTAGGTCTGTTATAATTTCACTTCTTAAATCAAACATGTACTCGTGGTTCTATGACTTATGTGACTTTCCACTCACCGCCAGAGGCAGTGCTTTAAATGCCGCGTCTGGCGATATGTACTGTATTCTGTGAGAGAAGCGCCATCTCCTGGTCATGTCTTGTATTTCATTGAATGGGTGGAGTTCCAGTAAAAACTAGTCACACCCAGGAAAAGGAGGGGGTCACTCCAGCTGCTGGGACTTTGCTGGAGCTCAGCTGGAACTCTCATGGTAACAGCATGGCAGCTGCATGGCAGTTGCATGGCAGGGGAACTTTGATGTGGCTCCCACTGTAACAACATAATGTGCAGACAGCACAGAAGACTGGGAACACAACACGTGTCTGCAGCTCCGCTGCTCGTCTCTCTCTCTCTCTCTCTCTCTCCCTCCTTCTATATAAAAAGGTTGATTTTTGCAGGGCCACTGATCCACCGTTAAATATTGAAAGGTTTTGCTGCCCCAGACTTTCCACTGCCGTTCCCCAACAGGCCTGCGCTCTATTAAACTGTCAGTGACATCACTGCGCTGCAGGATCAGGTTCCACACAGAACCGACAGAGCCTGCCCACCTCTCTCACACTCGGTCCGGTTCACTCCCAGGTCACACAATCACCGTCTGTTTTCCTTCCTTCTGGATCCAAACTGAACTAAGCTACAAGAATGGAACATGGTCATAAGTATGTGGATGCCCAAGCCAATCGTTCCTCTCCCAACTGCTTTAATGTGCTGCTGTTAACAACTTCTACTAACCTGCTGCCACTGGGGGTCACACTAGGAGGGGTGCAACCAGTAGTGCATGGTGGCTAATCCCTGATTTTCTCTTGGCTGTTACAGGGAACCTCCACTAAACCAGCAGCAGACGTACTCAGTGTTCTTGAAGGCAAATAGCTAAGAAGGGAGTAGATGTTTTTGTTCAGCCTTGTCCATCAGGGGGCCATGTAAAGAGGGAAGACTTAAAAGTCAGCTATACCTGATCCAGGAAGCTGAAACTGGACCAACGTGCACTCTCTTCCTCATTCTGGCTAATGAGTGAGCTGCAAAGTTTTGAATAAGCTGAAGTTGGAGTGGGGGAAAATGCATCACAGACATGGAGTTGGCTTGACATGAAGGCATGAGTCAGTCTTTCAGCACCTTTTTGATTAATGAGCAATGTGTAAGGTGGAATAAATTATTTAATGACCTGTCAAATATGGAGATGTGATATATGACATACTATATGGCTCTATATCAAGGAAGTTATTGTCATTTTTTACACTATGTCACATTAATGTATTATCATAAGATGAGATATTTATTAGCTTCATGGGATGTTTTTGGTATTGCAGCAGCAGACATCAATGAAAGAATAAAGATAAAGAATCTTAAATAATGAATACAAAATAAGAACTAAAAAATCACACATCATAAAAATAGCCTTGTCGTTATGTAGAGACAGGTAATGAATTATCTACAGATACAGATACACAATAACATTGATGTTTTACACACATCATTAAACTGTACATTGTGTGCAGTTGTCAGACAACTGCATCATGTAAATGTCCAATGGAAACATAAAATATATGTACATGCATAATGTAAAATCTATGACATATATTAAAGACATTGTGTGTAAATATGTTTCATGTATAAATAATATTTATACACATGATATACTGTATGCCACTAAATGAAAATGATCAGTATGTTCTGTATGATCCGATTATCTGTTCTTAATTTTTTGTAATTTGAGTCACCTCTGGCAAAGCTTCAGAGAGCGATTCTAAACATTTGGTTCAGTGATGTGACTGAAAACTGCCTCTTCTTAACACTCTGCACTTACTTGACTCCGAAGCGATCCATGAACATGATGTGGTTTCGAAATGTCCTGTTGATGTCCAGGTCGATCTGTTTGATCTCGGTCGAGTAGAGTCTGGCCTGCTCTTTCATTTTCTGAGAGGAAGACAAGAGGTAAGTCAACATCACTGTCGTTGAGAGATAATTGTGACTGTAAATGAAAGCTGGACACTTGGACAGTGCACTTAGACTGTAAGACATTGGATAATTGTAATTGGCAGCATTTATATTTTGACCCAATGCCTTGAAATAACAACAGTATGTTATTAATATGTCAATGCATCAAAACAATGTCAAAAAAACATTAAATCTGTTTGATTTCACCATATTTATTAAATCTCTCACTGGCCTAATCCAGTCCACTGTGGTAAAAGGCCATTGTGTATAATCCAACTGTGTGTTGTGATGGCAGGAGGGGATACCAACGTGTCAGGTCAAACTTTGGATTTAAATGTCCATCTGCTCGGACAGCTAATCAGAGACATTCACAAATCCAAGCAGATCAGTGATGTCAGCATCTACCACATCTTATTTCAGAGGTTTATTCACAATCTAAAACTGTGGCTTGTGAATTACCTATTCCCATATGATTCATACAGCGCTTACATATCGCAACTGTTTCTTTCTATCAATGCAGGTTACAACAGACACTTAACTTGTGAATAAGGAGACCAGGAGAGCCCCCAGAAGGTTAATCCAGCCAGACTGAATGCAAACACTGAAAGCAGGGGAAACCTTTCAAAAGTGTCAAAATAAACCCCCGGCAGCCTCAGCTGTCTGATTCAGACAGTCTGAGTCTGAGTCTGTTTCATCTTCTGAGAAATCAAAACATGGTGGTCACTGGGCACAGAGCATGTCCTCTTAGCGGGTGAACTGGCTCCTATTCCTATGTGGAAATCAATGAGGCTACATCCCATGGCGTTCTGTTGGTATTACGTAACTCGTGCTGTTTATTTCTGGAACAAGTTTCTTCTCCTGAAAACTCAACACATGCTTGTCGTTCTGTAGGTGGATTCTGCATGCACACTTTGCTGATGAATAATACATTATGAATAGGCTAAACCCTGGACAGATCATCGCAGGCATACAGTATAGAGACAAACAACCTTGCTCACTCGCATTCACACCTACAGGCAATTAACTTAATCTTTGGACAGTGGGAGGAAGCTGGAGAACTGAGAGAGGACCCACACAGGCACAGTGAGGACATCCACTCCACACAGAAAGATCACAAGTCCAGGAATCAAACTCAGAACCTCAACAGCACTAACCACTCCATCAATGGTTAGTACTTAACTATACCCCTGCCACAAACCCCGCCCACCTTGTGGTTTAACTGATTATTAACTGACTATTAATGAAAGAGTAACTGAACCCCTGAGTTTTGGCTGATGTAAATGTAAACTGTAAATTAAAAAAATGCCTTGATTATGGGCGGGGCTCTAGGAACTGACACTGAACGTTAAAATGGCGATTCAACATGGCGACCAAGGTTCCGTGCACCCCCCCTGTATATTTGTAACGACTTGTAACAACTCATTCTAAGGTACGAGAAAGCTTTCGTTTGTATGTGGGTGCGATTCCACTTAATACGTATTTATTAAAGCAATATTTGATTTTTTCCGAATAAAAAGGCAAATAAATCGCATACTGGGGCTTTAAAGCAACATTGCAGAGTTTATCGGCCTTAAAATAATTCCAGACTCGTTGCAAAGGTAGAAAAATGGTAGGATGAATGGTTCTGCAGCTGCAGCCTGAGCCGGGTCACGTCGGCTGAAACTGCACCATGTAACTTCCCAGCAGGGGTCGGATCACCGCCCCTCCCTCCTCCCCCCTCCCCTCTGCGTCAAGAGAGAGGCGTGGTGGGTAAAAGCGAAACTTACGTTCCCCGGCGATTTGGTTGCCCCCCCCGCCCCTTATAATTATCATTTCTTTACAAGCCGCATTTGCTGATACACTCTCAAGCTAGTCTGTCAAGTCACTGTTTTATTTTACCCTACATGGACAAGATTATCTGTATTTTCAGAGAACACACTTATTTATCACACATTATACCTCATATTTGCCCTCGTTCTCCTTCTTAGCCTTCTCCACATCCAGCATCAGGGCCCAGGCCCGGCCTCGGAGCTGCAGGGGAATGCCCTTGTACACGCGTTTCACCATCTGACAACAGGGAGACAGAGGAAAAACACACTCAGAGTGGATGTAGAAGCCAGAGGGTTTGGAGAGCTGACTCTTTAAAATGTGAGTCACCTTCCACCTCCTGCTTGCCTACGTCAATATTCACACAAACAGAAGAAAGGTTTTTCATAAAGCAGTTCTTTGTGTGTGTGTGTGTGTGTGTCCGACATGGATCAAGTAACTGCTTGGAATAATAATGTTCTTGTTTACCTGTGTGGGTTAGATGGATTTCAAACATCCCAATATAAACCCACACATTACAAACTACACATAGCAACAAGAAAATACCACAAACTTAAACTTCAAACACTTCACACATGTTAGCAGCTGTTTCCATCCTCCCTCTTCCTGTGGAGGAGGCTGGCAGCTCAAGTTTTAAGATGAGATCACTGTTTGTAAAATGTTATTACATCTTTTACTTTTCTATTCAGTCCTTAAAATGGCAGCTTGTTAGTTTATGATAAATGTCTATCTGGTATTTATGCTGAACAAACATTAAGATACGGGTCCTAATCCGTCAATAGTGATCAGCACAATCCTGCTGACATCACATTTAGTTAATATTAAGCTATGACAGCTATCTTTCTGTCACTGTCTTCATAGAATTATTTGTGGACAATATAATGACGTCCATTGTCCTAAAGTCATTTACAAAACTCTGAGTGGCTCAATTGTTTTTTTCCAATTCGTTACTGAACAAAAAAAAAAAGTTTGAACTTCTAAATTCAAATATATGGGTCTGGAACCAGACTAGGTAAACTCAATAAATAAAACTAAATCATTGTGTACATTATACAGTCTTAATGTCACGCCAGTAACCTCAGAACGTAACCAGAAATCCAGGAGGTGGACGGAGAAGACACACAGTGCAAAGACAACCTCACTCGCTATGAGACACAGACAGACATATGATGATCTTGCTGCTTCTCTCACATGAAGCAGTGACAGTGTTCCCTCTCCTTTAGCTCTGTTTTATCTCCATCAGCTCCTTTCTCACTCTTTACCTGCTAAACGCTGCAGTTTCCTCACCAGCTGCTGTCGTATGGATGAAGACAGATGTCTGCTCCATTAAGACTGAGCCATAAAGGTGCTGTAAAACCAAAACTAGGAGCTAAAAGAGGCTAAAAAAAAGCTCTGTGGAGCTCCAGAGATGTGTTTACAGTATGACAACTATTGATCTAAATAGTCAACCTCCAACTATGTCCGGGTCTGACGTGTACAGCAGGAATCCAGTGTCTCTACAGTGTGTCTTGTTACTGGACCCAGAACTGACAGTGGAGTTGATTCATTGTGTGACTGAACAGTTACAAGCCTCAGTGACCACACAGAAACAGCCACTTTACATACTAGTCTGCAGTCGTGTGAACTCGTTTTAGATAAACAACAATAAACACGGTCCAGACTGTGAACTCACCCTGTCGCTGTTCTTGTATTTCTCCCACTTCTTCACCATCTTCAGCCATTTCTCTGCTCGCTCTATCTCCAGCTGCTTCACCTGTGGAAGAGGCAGGACAGGGCAGCTCTGGTAAACAATGACTTCAAACCTGATGCTGGTCCTTAGTTTCCAAGTGGCACAAAAACATGGCTGTTAGCTGCTGGGCAGTAATTATCAACCAGACATTATGGTGCCCCAGTAGTCACAACACTGTGGCAGCTGCTGAGGGATAGTTAGAGGAAAGTTGGGCCGTTAGAGAGTGAAGTCATTCATTTTGTGAGTGGCGTCCCAGAACGTCCAGGTTACTGCACCATAAGTGGCAAAAAAAAAAAGTCATTCACTTTTACTTTGAATTAACTTTATTAATCCTGAGTAGCAGCACACAACAATCCCAGTTCAGGGACCGCGAGCGGCAGCCCGGGCGGTCACGGAAGCAAAAACGGTCCCTGGATGTTGTGGGCAGGCAAAAGCAGTGCCAGTGGCCTGTTTGTGGCAGGCAAAAGCTGAATGGATCTCCTCAATCCCACTGACACACCATAAGTGGCTGAAAGAGGTTGATGCATCCATTACCCAAGCTGAAGTCACCGAGGTAGTTAGGAAAAAAGATCAGAATGTTGACTTTTACCAACTTTTACTATTGAATTAACTTTATTAATCCTGAAGGAGGGAAATTTGTTTGTCCCAGCAGCACACAACAATAAAAAAGCAAATACACTATATAAAAATAGACAGATAAATACTCCAGGCACACCAAACATTCATTAAAAAATATGTCCAGTCTAGAGGCTATATAGTCTGATGGCTTCTCAGATCCTGCCTCAGGTGGAAAGGATCTCGGGGTCCTGTTCACTGGAGCGCGAGTCGGTGCAGCGGCTGCAGTCCGGTCACTGTATCGGTCCGTTGTGGTGAAGATCTATATACTGATACAATTATGTTGTGAACCATCTTCATTTGCTCCTGGCCAGTAACATCTTGTCTCCACAAATTGAGGTGCTTGATGCCCCCTGGACGCCTCCCTCGTGAGGTGTTCCGGGCATGTCCCACCGGGAGGAGGCCCCGAGGAAGACCCAGGACACGCTGGAGTGACTCCCTGGCCTGGGAACGCCTCGGGTGCCCCCGGAAGAGCTGGAGGAAGTGTCCGGAGAAAAGGACACGCTGGAGTGACTACGTTGCTCGGCTGGCCTGGGAAATTGAAGTTTGGGGATCCCTGCTCCGACTGCTGCCCCCGCGACCCGGCCCCGGAAGAAGCGGAAGATAATGGATGGATGGATGGATGGATAAATACTCCAGGCACACCAAACATTCATTAACAAAAGTAGAGAGACATAGAGACACACTGTGATCAGCTAACAGAGGATAACAATATTGACATACAGTAAGTAGCCAAAAAGTTCAAATGACTTTACCTTCACCTCTTGTGCCGTCGGGGCTTGTAGTTCGTCCTCACTGGAGAAATAAAATATAAGTGAAAAACATCATCAGTACTGGAAGAAACATCACAGCGCCATCAACTGGAAACAGGAAACTGCTGTAACAGAACATAAGTCAGACTTACTGCATGAAGCCGAAGCGATCAATGACTTTGTAGATGCTGTAGTCAGCATCTTCCCAGGGGTCGATTTCCACCCCACCCTGCCTGCCCTGTAGACACAAACACACTTACAGTTAGAAGCACGCACACTGAATCAATTACTAACATTCTATACAACCAACAAACTGCTTCCAAAAATAATTTTATTACATGCCGGGGAGATCCAAAGCTAGAGCCATGTTGTCTTCAGTTGTTGATGCAGCTGTCAGTCTATGCACAATGTTGGAGCTATTTATTTATTGTTAGTATTACTGTAAGTGCTGTTTAGTTTAGTTAGTATTTAGTTTTGATTATTCTGAATCAATTTATCTGATTTCATCAGGATTAGATTTGTGTTAGTACACTGTTAGTTAGGTGTTGTCTTGTTTATTATTTGTGTTTTGTTTCATCTGGGCATGGTGCAGCAGCCCCCCTTTGATTTTTATGATTTAAAGTTTAAAACTTTTCATCGTTTTTGACAAGCGGCTACTACACAGAATATCTGAATAAAGTAGAACTTCTTAAGATTTGATGTCAGGAGGTTTTTTTTTTTATTTCAATCCATCCAATAGCTAAAATATTTCAGTCTGTACCAAACTGGTGAACCACTGAGTGTCACAGGGATCTTTAGAGCTACGCTGCTAGCATGGCATAAAACAATAGATCAACACTGGCCCGACTGATTTAATGATCAGTATCAGTGTATGCATGGCCTTTAAAAGCCGATGCAAATTTAGAAATGATGTCCTCGCATTGGTTAATCCACTTAAGAAAAATATTCCTAGTGTTGTGTTCATTCGGTTCGTGGTTCTCTTATTTCTATAGGTTTTTCTTTCACACAACACTTGTAGGACTGACGGGGCTTGAGAAAACAAGTCATTATTCATTACGGCTTTTGACTTTTTCTCATTATTTTGGTTTGTTTACAGCAGTGCTGCACTGAGGCCATTTGAATAATAAAAGCTATTTATTGTTAAACAGTAAAATGTTGAGTCTCCAATAAATATTTATCATATAGAGAGATCATCGCAGAAAAAATGTTTACATGAGGAATATTAGCGGATTAATCGGCAATGGCCCCAGAAACCCCATAACTCAGACGTCTTGATGACTGCACAATATGCATTCATATTGACAAGCATTCTTGCATTTATTCTGCTTCACACACTGTGGGCTACACACAAACACACACAGCAGTAACAGTTTTGACTAAAGGGTCTGAACACAAACACTTCTAATGAGCAGCTAAGCAGCATGTGTAAAGTCAGACTCCCCAGTGGAACCGTCCAACCAAAACAGGAGCTCAGAATCTGTATTAACCAGCACAAAGTTCAGGAGTAATGTTTGTATCATGGAAAATCCATTTAAGCAACAATCTGGTCCCAGTGTTGACATAACAGAGGGGGAACTAATCCTCCGACAGTCTACCGAGGAGGCCACTGCTGTGTGGTTGGCTGCTTGTCTGGAGAACAGCCAATCACGCTCCTGCTCTCAGCAAGGAGGCAGGAGGGTGGGTGCAGGGGGGTGCACGGCTTCATGGTGGTTGAGTCGGCACTGTGAGCCCCAGAGGCACCGCGAGTGATGTCAGCGTCATGAAAGTGAGAGGACTAAAAATACTTTCTCACCGAGGGGGTTTGGAGTGGCAGAGGGAGAGAGAGATTAGAGCTGTGTTTAAGTTTGTATCTGTCACGCTGAAATACGACTGCTGGAAATGAATGAACTGACAAGGAAACTCAATGTCGTATTCTGAATTAAAGTTTCAGATAGAACACATTTCCCTGTGGGGGTTTAGGTTGGCAATCAAACCCCAGAACCTCATGGCACCAAACCCAAATATCTAAATGTGTCCGGTAATGATACATGATCTCAAGTGTCATGTGATGTCCAACACAGAGCTGTAATATATGACAACCACGTCGCTATGTTAAGAGAGATGGTGCCATATATTCTGTATGTAACTGAATTTACACATACATACATACTGTACATCCATGGATATGTGAACATATAAGTTTATGAATAATATACAGTAATATCTACTAAAATATATAGGTACATATATACCATTATTAAAACAATATACATATTTAAAAAAGTATATATTACATTAATTTAACATGTTGATCTTCACATTCTGGGAAAGTTGTCTCACATACTGACAGGCTTTAGGATACAATATACTGTATATATATATTTATTTATGTGACATAGCATGTCTACAGTACTACAAACATGTGTATTTGTATGGACTAGACATGTGTCAATATGATCCAATTTCTTTTAAGTTTTATGTATAATTTTTACATATATGCTTGTATTTTATATGTCATATAGAAATTCAGCATAGTTCATATACGGTAATACATTTACTGTACCTGTGGGGTGAGATGAACATGAATAATCCCTTCCAAAAATAATATAGCCTACTTCAAATTCATTTTCATTTTGTTTAGGTAACTTAAAGTTAATGCATACTTCCTAAGTTTGCTTCATCTAGTAAGGGCACTAATGTGAAACTACTGGTGTGTGCTATTTCAATACTTGTTTGGACAAAAATGAAACATTTTTAGTTTACATAACATAGTTTACATAGTTTATATACATATTCTAAAGTAACTTTGCATACACACCTACTTTACAGATAGGCTACATTTTATTTTGTAGTGTAGTATACTGTGTGAACTATATCATAAATTAACTTACAGGTCCTAGACATTTACTTCAAGCCCACACTTTAGTTCATGAAAGTGTATTGAAGTATACTTAAATAATATGTTGCCCCTCCACTCTGCTCTACATGCGTTTCAAAACAGCGTCCACACGCAGAGACCTTGCTGACCGGGAGTTCAGCCAGCCGCCGGAGGTTGGTGTCAACTCAATCACTGCGCAGTGTGTCATTGCTGTTGCTATGGCTAGACAGAGCCCACCACCCACCTTCCCCCAACCCACTCCTCCTTGCCCGCCCCTCTGCTCTGAGCTGCTGAGCTAAATCAAACCTTCGTCTGCCACCGTACTCCATTCTCCACTGTTCAAATCAGCACATCCACCACATGTGATTACATCAGTATTCATAGTCGTTATATTCAAACAATTACTAACAATTAAAGCTGGCAATTGATTAGTAGTGATCAACTGCATGAGTAATCAATTAAGATTAGTCACATAACTTATCCGTTCTAAATGTACACTGAAGAGATTTTCTTCAAGTGTTTAGCATGACAGCTCCATCTGAGTGGATGAAGTGGATCACCATTCATCAAACTAATGCTGAAGATTTACAACAGCAAAATCCAAGGGATCACAGTTCACTGCAACAGCTGCAACCAATACAAACTATGGATGGACCAAAGCAAATTCTGCAAGTGTTGGATGGTGGGTCTAGGTGGGTGGGACTTGAGGACTGCTATGTTGTGACATCACAAAGTCACAGAAGTCCTGACGGCTGGTTTAGAGCTTTAATATAAAGATCTATCTGTGTACTGTATGAAGTTTTTATGGTAATTAGGGTTGTGTTTTTGGTTCTCATTACATCAACTGTTAGCAGAAGTGCACAGGAAGCATTGAGGTTTTAATAATAAGCAGTCAGACGTCATCATCTCCATTTACTGTTAGTTATAACTGAGTTTACTAGAATATTTTCCATGTCTCAGTTTAATACTAGTTTCAGTTTCATGGCAATTTAATATTTCTGCTTGTCATTCTCCAATCACATCAAACCACAGGCAAAAACATATTATTACACAATGTGTTATTAATGCACTCTGGCAGCAGACTCACATCCACACTGTACCTCTCTGCCGTCCTACACACACAGAGACACAGATCAGAACTAAAGAATTTTTACTGAAAACAGCAACAACAAAGTCAGATACATCTGTGCTCTGGTATGAATCTAAAAAAAAAACATAGAGTCTTACATGATCATCTGGACCAAATCATAACCACTGACATTGCTCTTTGTGTGTTGGAGGCACAAACTCACCGTAGCATATTTCAAGATGATATCAGCACGTTCCTCTGCTATTAGAGTCTCGATGTCTTTCTTCATGTCAATATCTGTAAGAACAACAACAACAAGAAGTCAGGATGACTCAGAAAATAAAAATCTCACAGCTGATGGAAGTTGGAGAGCAATGGCCTCCAAACCAGCAGGATGAGCTGGCACTAATGACTTCATCATAGAGGAGCGACACAGTCATCAGTAATTAGTTCCATATGTAATTCATCAATTTGCTTTCCTGCTTTACAGTAACTTTCAAGCAGATACAAATAAACATTCTCACATTCCAGCTTTGTAATATGTGATTGTAAAATATGATTTCAAGGATCAGAAACAGATTCACTGTCATTATTCTAGGTAAAATGAAATGGTGTGTGGCTGCTCCTCTAAATACGAATACAAAGATAGACACACTATGAAGCTACAAACATCTACCTTTAGACATGGTGCTTTAAGAAAGAAACTGCAGATAAAGTTAAAACCAGCTGTGAGCAGGACAACCTTTCCAATCACAGCGACTCCATGACACCATTAAAATATTTGGGCTGTGCTCATCAGCTCAGCGGAACCAGGTGATGTGTGGGCAGTGAGCTGCAGCCTTGTTCATCAGATAGGTAACATGACCAGGCCAAGTGCTGCAGAGTTGTGTCAGTTGCAGGCTGCAGGAACATAAGCCCCCTGGGAACCGTGAATCTGCCAGCGTTCGTATGACTGTAGCTTCACCCACACCCACCCACCTGCCCCCTCCTACAGGACGTCTGCTTCACACCAACACTGAGCTGCAGCGACAGGAAGCCAACGCTGATGGGCCTCATCATGAATATGGATGGCTGGAGGTGATGCTTGATATGTGGTGACCTGCAAGTTCCTCATCTGGCTGGACTTCAGATCGTGAGGAACTACAAATCCCAAAGATCCTATGCTGCAGGATGACACCACGACATCTACTGTATGTGGGCTCCTTTTGTGTCTTTCTGAAACAATGCACACGGTCCCAGCTGGATCCGGAGTGGAGCTGCTAAATCTTCCCCAAACAAAGCAGAGAGGGTACTAATCCTGCTTAATCTTCATTCTCAGTGCGGAGCTACACCAATGACAGGAGCTGGAGTGGTAATCTGGACACGCAGCAGGACACGCAAACCATCTGGATTAGAGATATCTCCAGAGCAGGATTATGCAATGAAAGTCTGTTTCTCCCAAAAAAAAGGAACAAAGAGGAACAAAGAGCTGTGAGAGGTCTGCAGGGATGAGCAGGACACCAGGAGGAGCTCAGGTTCATCTCCAGTTCACATTGGTCTGAAGGGAGTTGTTGTTGCTACGACGCCACAAATCAGTTACTGACTCAGTGATTGGCCGACTGATCAAATACCAGAACCCGCTGAAAACAGATGAGCAACCCAGAAACACTGGTCCAGCTCTACAATTGACGACCCAACAGACTGTGTGGGACCAAGGTTCTTGATACCTGACATCAATGTTAATCAAAAAATAGTTACAGAAAACCTCTAGGCTACTCTCACATATGGATTTTAAAGTCAGATGGACAGATCTGTTGTTGTGACAAAAACAAAACAAGTTACATTCAGTAACTTCTCAACATTAAAATGAAATGTCTAAAAACAACTCAACCCATGTCCTCTATGTTGTTGACTTTTGTTCTTCTTACATGTTCCCAAATGTTTCCATCAATTCTTAAACCAGAGAAATCTAAGATCTCCCCGCTCGATGATTCAGCTCCGTGTGAAAACCTCCTGAACCGCTGACAATGAGAGAGTTCAGCAGAGAGAAGCTGAAGACAACAACCCCCATGCTCCCACTCTGCACCATGATGTCACCAAACTCTGTCTGTTGCTATTGTTTTGATCAAGTTACAGAGTTGCAGACGCTGAGTTTAAATAATCTGACCCTTATTCTGGTGACTCATTACCCACTTCTATCCTGATGTAGGTTCCTTGTTTTTCAGATAAAGCAGAAAAATACTTTAAATTTAATCTTGATAATATCTTTACACAATACTCCTTAATTCAAAGCTAGCTGTGTGTCTCATAGTTTGTTTGTTTTTACAACCATTTAAACACTGGTCACTCTGAATTATAGGAACGTTTTCCCAACAGCTCCTGTTTTACATCAACTTTTCAACGTCTATACTTTATGACTTTTGTTAATTCCCTCTACAAATCTTCAGACCCAAAACACCTCAGGTCACTTGGACCAAAGCTTTTTAAATATCCACACAAGTACTTTTGGCTGAATAATGTGTTAGATTTCAGTTCAGTCAGCGAGGATTCAGAGCAGTCATTCATTTTGGTGGAAAAGAAGCAAGTATCTGAGGGAGTTTCAGATCGGTTCTGGCCCTGTAGCTCCATGTAGGAAGGTTAATAGCTCACAGAAACTTTAAATATGAGCTGTCATCTAAAGCATATGGCAGCGGCTGCATGTGGTCAGTGCACTAAATCACAGAGGAGCTCTGGCTGGAGTCCCAGTACTAAGGGTGGAGGCCCAAACTGGGAGAGAGCGGAGAGACTGGACGGCAGCTCGAGCCTCTACCTGACAGGACTGACGGCTCCAAGTTAGATGTTTCTTCTCTGGTTAATTACAGACGACACTGACAGACTGTCTGTCCACGGGCCTGGTCTGAAGTCAAAACTTCAACAAACAGAGACACGGGAGCTGAAACACCAGATACTTCAATTTTTACAAGCCCCGCTAAATAAATGCATTAAAGTGCTGAGTCTTGTTAGAGGAGCATTAAGTGCTGAGTGTGTCAGCCGCCACGTTCATTTAACATCACATCAGGGGCCGGAGAGAAGATTAAACCTCTGCTGATCAAACAGCAGGTTCAGGTTCTGCACCACTCTGATCAGAGACGCCATTCTGTTCGGATCGGAGCTGTTAAATGAAATGCTGGATTTTACTTTAGCTGGTGCTGCTTCAAGTCAGCGCTCAGAGACATAGAGGACATTAAGACAGAGATTCAAAACCTGCAGGATCAACATGGACCTAAAGACTTTGGACAGTTCTGAAGGGTGTCTGCGGCCTAACTGACTGCGTCTACCAACTTCAAAATGCACCGTTAACCTTGCTATTGAATGTCTCTTCAGTGCACTGTAGAGGCGTTCAGTAACACTAACATGCAACATCAATTTGATGACACATTCGCCGCACAAATGCACAACACAACAGAAGTCTTTCCAGGAACACAAAAAGGTGATGGACCTGACTGTGGCACCGTTGTTGTGAAGACGGCTCGCTGTCAGAGGTGTTTTCAAATAAGGTGAGTTTGTTTGGTTTATTATAAGGTGCAGGGTCCCTGCATTGACAAGAAAAATCCTGTGTACCTTCATCTATTATTTTGCTAAACCAAATTGGTGAATCAATCAGGATCAGGTGACACTGATATTGAGAGCTGTTTATTTATTCACTCACTCACCTGGATCATTTTTATGCTTTTTAACAGACAGGAAAGGTGTGTGAAGCTCTTGTGTTTCTTGTGTGTCTTTTTGATTTTATTGTGAATATCTGTGATTATATGTCTCTTTTATCTTGTATGAGGCAAAAGATGAATTTACACGGCAGTGGACAATAAAGACTTTCAAAGATTAACATCACTATCACATGATTCACATATGTACAGTACTGTAGGTTTAGCATTACGGCCAAGTCTGTTGCTTTTATGTGTGCCAACTAAGGAAACACTTCTCTCGTGACTTTATATCTTTGCATGTGTTTTAGTGTGCTGCAGCTCTCCAGGCCATGTGTAGTTTGTCTATGTGTCTAACCTTTTGTTACTTTTACACTGAGCTCATTTGTTTGTTTCATCAAATTGCTTCAGTTTTTTTCTGGATTATTCCAACACAGGAGAACTAAACTGCAGGACTGCAACCAACCATTAGATCGTCATTTTCAACACATCTGATAATTGCAGATTTAAAGACCGGGGAATAAAATTACAGAAAATTGTGAAATGATCTACAGTATTTTGTTTACGCAGTTGTGAAGAACACAAAGACTCATAGTTCAACACAAAGAAAACTGTAAATATTCGCATTCAAGAAGCTGGAACCTGAAGATGCTTTGGCCTTTGATGAACCTGATGCCAATTCATCCTCTATCATCGGATCGATAACCCCTCTAATCAGATCAACCCTAATGAAACTGATAACTGCAGTTGGGTCAATAGGGGAGGTTAGTGCAGCCAAAGTGTGCCACATACACACAAAGACATACTACAGCATCAGCAGCTATAATGTAAATCTTAGTTGTTATATGAAACTCTCCTCTGTTGTGGCAGCAGCAGCAGCAGCAGCAGCCGCGGCTCTCCGGCCTGCAGGGAGCCCTGAACCGCTACTGCTGCCGTCTTCACCGCCTCCATCAGCGGGACACAGCACCGGGACCGGCTGCGGGACCCTGACCCGGTCTGCTCACGGTCCAGACTCATCACATCGAGACCCGTTTCTCACGCGATGTCATTTTCTGATGGTAAACAAACCCTGAACCGACGGTAGGATGAGCAGTGATGAGTCCGTGATTTGAGACGATGATACAATGTCACGCGAGATCATTTTTATTCTAATGATGATAATAAAGAGCAGATGGATGGCCGCGGAGGAAGAGGAGTCTAATTACCGTGGTTCGGCTCCGGCTCCTCGGGGCATTCTCCGGTGAAAGTGCAGCTCCGACAGAACAAACCACCGGTCTGACAACAATAGCCTTCGTCAATCCATAGCGTACCCTCAGACAGCACACACACGCTCACAGCCGCACATAGGCGCTCTCACACACACGCAGGCACGCACGCACAGGGTGCAGCAGACGTACGGGACAGAGGAGCTCCTGGTCCACGATCCGAGCAGGAGCAGCAGCGGCGGAGGAGGAGAAGGAGGAGGAGGAGGAGGAGGAGGAGGGAGCACTGAGCAGGCGCCGCAGCGTGGCACCCGTCAGCCGTGTGTGAGCTGTAGCACCCGGCCTTAAAGACACAGGAGCTCAATGAGCAGCTGCTTATCACACGCGCGTGCGCGGAGCGGCTCGATCGGTAAACTTTTCATCTGCCGCCATCTGCTGGGGAGAGGGAGCGCAGACTGCAGCGATGCTCCACACACGGACGGATTGTGGGACAATGGGCTCTATGCGCATCTTAATCCAGGTGTGCCTGACCATTGTGACTACTCAGACACACCTGGATTAATCAATTTGTCCAATAATGTAAGACAGGAAACAAAGGAGTAGCATTAAATTCAGGAAGTAGTGGAGCTGTGCATAGAGCCCATAGACCGGTTGGCAAAGGCACAAACATCATTTTAAATGTCCACCTTCTCAAGAATTGTCTGATACTGTGTATTATAGCATAAATAATCATACTGACAAGCTTGGAGTGTAGATAGTGATATGTCTACTTAGTTCCCCCTAGCTGCAAACAAATCAAGTGACAATCCCATCGCAAAACACAGTGAGAGTGTGGGCTGAATTCAGAAAATATTTTGGCCCTAATGACATTTCTCTTTTACATCCTGTTTTCCAACCTTCTCTTGATGATCCCATGTTTCAAGAATGGCAGGCAGGGCATCAAACATCTTAAGGATTTATATTCTAATTACATTTTTGCAACATTTGAACACCTGTGACTTTTCTTGTATGAAAAGGTGAGACGTATCCAGATTTTAGCCCATGCTATAACAAATGTAAAGGAGATGAAGCCTCACTTATATGTATTGGTCATGTCCCAGATTGGGAAAATCCTGGAGAGAGGTTTTTTACTTTTACCATAGTTCTCAGCCTTGACCTTACACCTGACCCTCTGATCGCTCTCTTTGGAATAACTAGAAGAGATGATTCTTGTTTGACTTCATATAATACCATGCATTGTTGTTTGCTCCTCTTCTGGCCAGACGATGTGTCGGGATCTATCCTCGAACACTTTAAAAGTCTTTCTACACAATAGGGTATAATTCTTGCTCAGTGTAAACATTACCAATTACTTCCAGTTTATAGGCGGATTAATCGGCTCCAGTGTGCTTGTGTTCTGATATTCTTTACATTTTTTAAATATTGTAGGCTATACAAATGAACAGATGTATTATGTTTAAAAACAATAAAAAGATGAGAAATAAAAGTCAAACCTGCAGTGGAAGAAAGTAACTTTTACTTTACCTAAAACTCAGTTATTCATGCTCAGGTCAATAACATTTACAGTCCATCCATCATTTTCTGGTAATGAAGAGTTGGGTCGTGGTGGCAGCGGGTTGAACAGGAAGCCGATGTCCCTCTCCCTGGCAACATTTTCCAGCCCCATCCTGAGGGATCCAGAGGCCTTCCCCAGTCAGAAAGGGATATAGCCTATATAATCCCTCCAAGTTCTTGGTCTGCCCCGGGGCCTCTTCCCAGTTTGACATGCCCAGAAGTCCTCCAGGACGCCTCCGGGAATAGCCATAGATAACCACACCACCTCAACGAAAGGAGCCTTGCTTTTGACTCTTGGTCTTAGAGCTCCTCACTCTTTCCAGCCAATTTCAGTCTTTTCTATCTACAATGTCATTCTTTCAGTCACTACCCAGAGTTCATGACCAGAGGTGAGGGTTGGAATGAAGATCAACTGGTGAATCACGGCTCAGGATCACTACTGTTGCTAAAACATCTAAAAACATGTTCCTTTATTATTCCCCTTTTACATTAATTAATGTGTGTGTTTCCATTCTTCCAGAACGGTTAACTGAACTGCAGAAACGTGTGTGTGTGTGTGTGTTTGAGATCATTATTCCTTTGAAATCATAATTAGCGTAAAGCTGACACATAGAAAACAAGCAGCCTAGATCAAAGAACTTGAGTGTACGAGTTGTGCATTTATTTTGTGTGTGTGTGTGTGTCGTAAACTCTGTGTGTCAGCCTTGTTTACTAATCATCTTTGTTTTCCGTTTCAGTTTTCTTTCTGGTTTTCAGTTTTGTTTGTGTGTCTCATGTATGCTTTGACTTATATAAAATGTGTCATGTTTAAACAAATTATTGTTATAATAAGAAGAAGAAGAAGAAAAAAGAAGAAGAAGAAGAAGTCAATACATAATAAAATGTGGTGTCAATTTATTGAGAACATAACGAGTGATAAACAGACAACATAAATGTCAAATATAATTACTGCTTTAAAAAAGAACATAATGCAAAGCTGATGAGTGGTTTAGAAAGACAACAGTGGCTGTTGTAGGAAATTAAAACTAAAATCTTCATAATCTGGATTTAACATCTGGCTACAATCACACAATATTCACACAGTGGCATATGTTCACAGGAAAAGTGCAAAGGCTGAGTGGCCAAGCGTTGAGGTTATGAATCAGTGCAAACAGCAGGACGTCACAAATTCACCACACAAACCCACCGTGATTCATCGACACAAACAAACGACTACATCTCCACAATCAGGCTCTAATACCTCTCACACCCACTCACTTCATTTCCCTGAAGCTAGAAATCCACATCAACGCCACCCTGCAACAAAAAGACCCTTAGTTATCATGTTTTTAGCCAGGACTGTCACTTTTTGTGTCCCTGGAAACACTCACATTGTGAGTGTCAGCACATGTGTTGTCAAATTGAAGAAGTTGTTTTCTAAATTTGTAGCGTGATTGTCTCTTCCTATGTGTTTTCTGAAATTATGGTGTGTTGACCCCTGGGGGCCACCATAGCGTTCCACTATTATAATACTGGTTGGTCTTGGGGTTTATAATGAAGCTGCCATGTTGACATCTCCTCTGGACCTTCCTAACAGTCAATTCAGACAAGATATTGACAATTTCTAATGGTGATACAGATAACTGATGATGAGATAAGCATTAGGCTAAAATTTTCCTTCATGTTTTAAAGTCACTTCACTCAAAAACAATTAACTGTTGAGGTTGACAGGCTCCAGGTAACTTCAGTCCACTGACCACTGGCCTGTCTGGGGGTCAATAGACCCCAACTAGACTTCCAAATGGTTTACAATATAAAAATATATTTCAACACCCAGGACTGTTGGATCTTTAAGCACTCATTTCTCATTTTCAAATAAAACCAAAGCCATCTGCACCAATAGAAAGCAAGGGGAGTGGGAAAATCTTATTTCTGTAGTTCGGAGTGAGCATTTTACTCAGAGGAGTCAATGAGTAATTGAGAGCTGAGTGAAGCTCCTCTGACATGAGTCCAGATCAATGAGGTGCTCTACTTCCTGTGTGGCATTTAGACTTTTAAAGATGGCCGCAGCTGCTGTGGGTGGAGATGCTGAGAGAGTCAGTTGATCCAGGCGTAGGCAAACAGGCCGTTCCTCCTCCACAGATCACAGCGAGCAGCAGAGTAATTCTGAGTCACCGACAGCTTGTTAGACAGCAGAGCAGTGGCTGATGGGTATTCAGGCCACTCGCTGGACATCTTACCTGTAGAACAAAGAGGAGGAGGGTGAGAGAGTGAAGCTCCGCCCAGAAGAGACAGCAGCACATAATGAGCGTCTCACTCTACTGTCCCCTCCTGATTCTGGGGTTAGAGGAAAAACACAAGTTTACATGCTCAGTGGGGGGAAGTATCATGACCTGTCTTGGCGAAGGTGACGAGGTGATGTGTGATCACATCCTGGAAGTTCTTGTCCTCGTCAGAGAGCGGCTTCCCCAGGATCGACTCCAGAGCCCCAAAGAAAGCGAAGGTGTCCAGGCAATGGAAGGAGAAGCGGCTGGGGAACGGCAGCAGGTCTCCGGGTGGGTCAACAGGTCCGGACGGGGTGTGCGTCACCACGTAGCGATACACCGGGCTGTCGAGAGCAGCTGCAGACACAGAAAGGATGGACAGATTCAGAGTGAATATATTCTACCTTTGACATAACTAGAGACGGATCTCAGCGAAAACTGGTGCAAATCTGGGGAGTTAGAGGTTAAAATAGTTCAAAGTTTTTCAATCTCTATATCACTATACAAAGACCGCACTCTAGTGCAAACTACTGACACATAAGTGTGTTTAAAGCACCTGCCCTCTGTATTTTAAAGAGGAGGAAACAGGACATTTGCCGGAGACATAAAGAAAACCCATCATCCTGCAACACTCGTGTTTTTAATAGTTTCTGAGCAGTAAAGTGTCTCAGAGGAGGAAGATACCTTAGGCTTTGATAACACAAACACTAGTTGTCAGACTATTATTGTTTTTTTATGTTAAAGCTGCTTACAAGATGTAACATATAAAATATTAGCAGACTTAAAGTGTTGTTTGCTCACTTTAGTCTTTTGGCATCATCAAACAAGGCTGTGAGAGTGTGGGGTGCCAAGTGGCGCTGTGGGTTAAGCAGGCTCACAATGAGGCTAAGGTCCTCGTGCAGGCGGCCCCGGATCGAATCCCGCATCGGACGGCCCTTTCCTGCGTGTCATTCCCCTTCTCTCTGCCTCCCCATTTCCTGTCTCTCTCAACTGTACTGTCAAATAAAGGCACGAAAAAGCCCCCCAAAAAAGACAAAAAAGGCTGTGAGAGCGTGTCACGCACTACGTGGGCATAAGGTCACAAAATTATGCAAAGAGGAGGTCATATCCTTCACATCAGCATCCCAGTGAATTTACATGGGGATTTATTTTTGTGACCAACTTTATTCTAAAACACATGGACAAAAAAGAATGTTTACAAACGACTAGAAATGTGGAAATTGTATGTTTTTCTCCGACCTTACAATTAGCTGATGACCTGCTCTACATCCAGCAATAGTTGAATCCATCTTGCTACAGTAAACACAGAGCTGTAGCTTCCACTTCAGGTGACTGAATATTTTGATTTTGTGCTGGATGAAATGAAATGACATGATCGAAACCTTTGAGTCATCATCGTCCACACTGGTTGCTGGAAAACAGGCACGCAACATAATGAACCGTGCAGGAAAATCACCCATCATGCTTTGTAGTTGCCTCTCACGGCAGCAGAATTTCAGTTCATTTCAGTTCGCTCACTGAGTTGAACAGCCCCACGGGCACAAAACCTACATGAAGCAGCAAAGAAATACTGAGGAGCTGCATATCGGCCATGACAAACCACGTGTAACACACCGATGCACTAATGTGGTTCAGGACAGTGACTTACCTGCTGCCTTGAGGGCCAGGTCATTGTTGGGACAGGTGACCCTGATGTCGGACGTCATGGTGGTGTAGGACCTCTCAGGACAACGGTCTGTGGTGGGACATGGCTCCGAGCTCGGATAAAGGGTCAACGCCTCTGTGGTCAGATTCTCACTGAAGGAGCTGAGTTTAGCTGAGAGGAGGGGAGAGGGGAGAGGTGAGAGGTCACAGAGATGCACTGATCAATCAGATCTTTAGTCAAACCTGCAGGATTGTAGGTCTGTGAGCTGTTCCCCTGGTGACAGATACTTTTTGCAGATACAATAAAATTGAGTTATTGCACCATGTTTTAAATACTGATCTCCTCAACTTATTTAACCTCATTTAACCTAAGGTCTCTGATGAAGCCTTGACATCTTCGGGCTTTATTTTCTAGAACTAATATTGGACAAGTGTTGAGTGTTGTCTTCAAAAATGAGACATAGAACTCTGTGGCGACAACGATTACATACATTGGATTGAAAGACTGGTCCAATCAAGTAAGCATACTAAGTTTGGTCCTTGGATTTGGAGGAGTTGTGCACAGAAAACATTGTACTGTATTAAAAGTCTGAATGTGATATTTAAGAAGTGTTTTACTATAAAGAAGTCACAATAATGTTCATCATCAAAATTCTACCAGCTCACTTTTTTTTTTACTTTTACTTCCAATACAGTGCTTTGGTACACTTACCTGCCACTACAAGACTTTAAAACGTTAAATAACTTTATAAAAGGTGACTTTAGCTACTATCAAATTCATATTCAAGTAAGATATGTGTACTTGTACTCAAGTGTTGCTTTACTTTATACAAGACAGCTGAAGTCACAATAATCAACACTGACATCTGGGTTGTAGCCGTTACCTCTCACAAACCACCGGTAGTCCCCCCAGGTCCACTCGGATATGTTCCCGACCGGAGGACTGCGGAAGAGGCACACAGCACTGAGTCACAGTTCAGTCAGAGGACGTTGAGTCTGATCACCTGAGCCAGGTGAGATCTCACCTGAAGTCGACCTCCTGCTCTGTCGTCCCCACCACAAACGGGACGTCACTGTAGTTTCCTTTCTTCTTCCACACCTCAAGGGGCGGAGCTTCCAGGACGAAGCCATCCACCACCGCCATCGGGCCGACGAAGCGCCCTCTGGTGGGGAGGTCTACCAAGTCGTCTCCTGCCCAGTAGGGGTACTCCTGCCATGGTATCGCCTGAGGGGTTGCCAGTGGGGTAAAAAAAAATGATTGAGTGATAAAGTAATAAAATAAATAAAGTAATTAGTGAAGCAATCATGTGTCGATTCACAGATGCAGAGTATCGATCTTTTGTTTGATAAATTGAAAATGAAAATTGAAGTTATTAGTACTAGAATACTGAAGAGCTTTTCTGACTAATTGGTCAGTCTGTCTGCTCGACGGTCACATGGTGCAAGAATAAAAATTATTTCAATGAGATGAACAGAAACAACTTTATCTTATTAAATAAAACAGACGTATTTATGTTGATTTTCTAAAAATGGTAATTACTCAGTCAGGAGGAGACAGTGCAGTTGTTGGTGACTATTTTAGGTTGCGGATCAATCCACATTTAGTGATTTAGTGATTCAGTAACAGATCCACAGCACTGGTGGTTACCAGAGGGAAATGTGGATACTGTATTATTGTCTTTAAACCCAAACTATCAAATAAATCTCACTCAGACATAATTTACAGAAAAGAAATCAAGAAAAAAGCTCCAGCGTTTCCGATAAATCTCGTCATGAAAACATCTTAATAAAAGCAAGTAAAGGTAAATAAATATAAAATAAGCCTGAGTGGCAGCTGGAAAAAAACCTAATGTGACATTTTAAAAAACGAATAACCATAATACACGGATGGCTGCACTTAGAAAAGTTCAGATGTCATCCCTTTACTGCCTCTACTCGTGTTATTTCATTTCATCACATATATTATTCATTCTTCATCTCAGAGTCACAGGCAGACATGTTGAATAGAAGATGACTGGTTCTGCCGCTTTCTCTTGTTTTAATAAATCTTAATGGGCTTTCAGAGTTAAGGTGCGAAACGCCCGTCTTCAATCACGTCTACAGGAGTTTCATAGTAAAAATTAAAAAAAGTAGAAAATAAAAATCTTTCCATGATGTTCAGTGTCCAATTTCTTCATTAACTTTTGCAGTAAAATTAGAAATTCATTCAGGAGCTATAATACCTGGATGTGATATTATAATCCATCAAAATGAAAGGGCAATTTTAAAATCGTGTCGCCAGCTATGAATCAGATATTTCATGAAATTTCCAAATATTAAAGGGAACAGTTTCTCTGTTATTAGATTTTCCTCTGACAGAAATGAGTCCATTGTTCAGATTTAACAGCAAAACTTTCAAATAAATCTGAGACTTTCAGACGTGGATAATTTACAGGAAATCAAGACAAAAAGCTCCAGTGTCTCCGATAAATTTGCAGCCTGTATTGTTGAAAACATCTTAATAAAAGCAAGTAAAGGTAAATAAATATAAAATAAGCCTGAGTGGCAGCTGGAAAAAAAACCTAATGTGACATTTTAAAAAACGAATAACCATAATACACGGATGGCTGCACTTAGAAAAGTTCAGAGCAGGCCATAATCCTCATAGTTTGACTGTGTCAAGAACTAATCAATACTTTTATTACAGATTCATTTGCAGATTATTTTTATTAGTGGCCTTATTGTTTGATATGGAACCAAAGCAAACACATTATCTGAGAACCTGTGGCCAACCAATGTTTTGAATTTTGACTTGAAAAAACGTTTTAGCAAAATTAAAATTATTTATAAAAATAAGGTAATTGTCACAATGATTGATTGATTGTCCAATTTCTTAATTAATTTTTTTTGATGCTGGAGAAATTCATTCAGGAGCTATAATACCTGGATGTGATATTATAATCCATCAAAATGAAAGGGCAATTTTGGAAAACTTTATGCAGTATGAATCAGATATTTCATGAAATTTCCAAATATTAAAGGGAACAGTTTCTCTGTTATTAGATTTTCCTCAGTCACAGAGAAATGCACACAGTCTGTAATCAGAAACTGAACTTCAAGACCAGCTGTGAGGACTTCTGTGACTTTATGATGTCACAAAAAGCATTCACAAGCTGTGTCCTAATTCAGTGGCTGCATCTTTGCAGCCTGTATTGTTCAGGAACACCAGGTTGTCGGACAACTAGGCCTGTCTCAAATTCAATGTAATTTGAAGGCTCCTCCAAATGCAGCCGACGAATGCAGCCTTCTTTTGCCAGGGGACGTCATCAGGGTCCACACAGAGGTCCCCGTATCCCAAGATTTGTTGCCACTAATTGTTGTTTTGACTGTGTCAAGAACTAATTACTTTTTTACTCAGATTACTTTGCAGATTTTTTTTTGTACTTATTTTTGATATAGGAAGTCAAAGCAAACACTTTTATCTGAGAATTTTGTTGGAAGAAATTTTTGAATTTTACATTTTAAAAGCTTTAGTTACAAAATTAAAATTATTTATAAAAATAAGGTAATTGTCACAATGATTGATTGATTGATAGATAATGAATTTTAATTTACTTTAATTACTCAATCAATAAAACTTATTGTTGTTACTTTAAATTTACTTTTAATTTCTTACAATGGAGGTATTTGGATGTGTTTTGGATGTGTCTGACCAAGAAACCAGCACCATATGGACAAAAATCCATGCAGTCTAAATAGAGAAGGCACGGGGGACTATTGGAAAAAAGTTCAGTTGAGAGATTAAAGGTAGAATGTCCCTTTAATATCAATATTGAGTTGAAAATTTTACATCTGGTGATATTACTGAAGTGACAAGCCTTAGTCCAGTAAATGTCAATCTGATTGGTCTGTAATCAGAAGTGTCTGAAGGTCAAGACCAGTTGTCCACAGGAGCTGAAAGATGATGGAGACCAGTGTCTCCATGGAGACGGGACAAGTTTGGAACACAGAGACATGCATGGAGAATGTTAGGCCGATCTCTGGCCATTATACCCTCCCAGGCCTGTCTCAAATTCAATGTAATTTGAAGGCTTTCCAACTTTGAGTAAATTTTAAGTGAGCTACTTTTTACTTTTACTTGAGTAGATTTTTACACCAGTACTTTTACTTTTACTTGAGTACATTTTCATCAAGGTAACTGTACTTTTACTTGAGTAGATTTTTTTGGTACTCTTTCCACCCCTGTTAGCAACCTAGCATGCTATTGTACATTAGCGACTCTGCGGAGCCTGGAGGCGTGGTGGCCTGCTGAATTGAGACACAGCTACAGAGCCTTCCCCACCTGAACTCACCACCCAACATGTGCAGGATTTGGTTTTACCTGAAATCTGCTCTGCTTTATTGGTTCACTCACAACCCTGAAGAGAGGATTAAAGTCTCTCTTTTGTGATTGGCAGACACTGACCTGTTACTAGCTCCACCGTTTTGCTTTGTATACACAGTTTCTGAATGAATTTCAACTGTGAGATTTCTCTACTGCAGTTTTATATTCATCATACTTTCTTAAATTTCTTTTATCTTTGACCTGTATCTTTGACTCTTTCTATGTCTTGCCTCTGAATGAACTTATTGAACAAACTTAACTTGCCAAACAAGTGTCCCGATAAACACATGAGGGAATCTCACTCTGCCAGTTTCTGTTTTGGAGGGTGTTCTGTTCACAGTGTTGAAAGACACTCCTAAAGGTTTGTTGTTTTTGTTTTTGTAGGTATTACAGTGACTCAGCCTGTGTTAGAGCAGTGCCTGTACCTGAACTCTGGCCGAAGATGGTGACCTTCCCTGGATCTCCTCCGAACAGGTGGATGTTCTTCTGGACCCACTTCAGAGCTGCGATCTGGTCCAGGAAGCCATAGTTCCCTGCAGAGGAGAGGGAGCAGGAGCAGGAGAGGGGGTGGAGGGGGGTGGAGTGGGATCAATTAGCAACGAAAATTTGCTTTGATGTGGCCTTGTTTCCAGCGTCCCACTTTCTCCATGAGAAACAAGAAGCGGGCGGCTGTGGCGTTCAGGCAGTTTGAACTAAATTTAACTCTTTTCAGGTGGAGGAGATGGGGAGGGGAGAGGGAAATGGGGCATGGAATTAGGAGGATTCAAAATTAGAAACGTGAGACCTGGAGGAAGAAGTGACTCCTGAAAAATGAAAAGGGACTTGTGCGCCCCTGTCATCCCGCCAATCATTTCATGTGAGGCTCTGTCTCTCTCCCTTGTTTAACAGGTCACATCACATCAAGGTCACAGGAGATCTTTTCCCTTTTTTTTCAGTTTATGTAACATAAATTACCCAGCTTGACTCGCAGCACAGAGATCTGTGCCCCACAGCAGGCGACTTGCAAAACATGAGCGTGATGACATAAGGGAGAGGCCTCAGGATTCAACTCCATTTATCCAGGTCACATTCGTCAAGTATTCACCTCTTAATGGAGAAGGTAAGCTCACTCAGACTGTGAAAAGAAAGCTGCAATGTAACGTATCTGCTAGTTTTTCAGTTAGGGCCAGGGTATTGCCACAGATTTCCACATTCAATCTCATTCCTGAACAATCTGAATTTGATTCAGTCAGAGATATTTCACTTACAGTAACTATATATATTACACATACATTTATGAATGTATATGAATGTATGTATGTATAAATTCTCAGAGAACTAATGCAGTAAATTGTTTTTCTAACTTGGTGAGTAATTGAAAACATTACTGTTTACAATATGAATGGACTTTAATCCATCTCTACACAGTGTTTGCATTCACTTCATCGCTTTTTAAATTCAAAATGCAGCCATACATCATGAAATCACTGTTACTAAGTTGTCCCTCTGAGCAGTAATAATAATTCATTTACTATAGGAAGGTGCAGCTGTGGTATGAGTTGCTACAAAACCAAAGCAGCACAAGTGCAACAGATGACCCAGCCATCATGTTTCTGTGTGGTTCTCTCATGAGCAACCTCAATTTGCCTCAAACCGCAAAGAATTTAAAGGAGAACTATGCAAGTCCGGTCACTTTCCTTTCTCTGTCACACATTACACACAAGACATTATGGGTTACGGGGCACGTTCGTGCCACAGTGCCACCGAGACGAGAGCTGGGACACTGGGTCGGAGGCACTGATCTAGCAAGGTTGGTTTTCTGAGAAATACTAAGTGGAAGAAAGAGAGCCTCAGTTTGCCCTGTAACAAGTTACAAGTCATTTATTTAACCATTAAAATTACTCTGGCTCTTAATTCTTGTGAAACAGTCTGACAAACATCAGATTAATCTATGAACAACATAAAGGCTGCACCAACACGACAGACCAGTCTGAGTTTTGCATTTAATTACTAAGAGTCAACATCTTACTGAAGTGAACACATGCAGTTTGTTCTGTTTGCTCAACCTTCCCAGAAATAAGCTCTGATCTCCACTGTGCCACCTTATCTACTGTAAGTGCAGTCCCTCACAGTCTGCTCCTGCCTCTGTCTTCTTCAGTTATAAGAAGATGGGAAGGATTCACCTGATTGACAGATGATTCAGTACATTTACATTAGCTGTTGTTTCCCATCCCTCTTCCATCAGCTTCACCATCCACTGCTGTTCAGCTCAGATGTTACACTAACTTAAGCACTGATTATATTGTGTGTGTGCGTGTGTGCGTGTGTGCGTGCATGCGTGCGTCACTGACTGACCTGAGGTGTTCCTCGGAGAACCTTCTCTCAGCATCTCCAGCGCCATGAAGCCGAAGGCATTGAGTCTGTAGTTGAAGCTCACATAAACAACTCCCGTGTCTGCGGCGAGCTTCTCTGTGGGTGAGTAGCCGGGCTCTCCTCCACTGAGTATGTTCAGGTATCCGCCGTGGATCCACACCATGACGGGCAGCTTGGCATCAGGCCGCAGCATGGGCGTCCACACGTTGACGAAGAGGCAGTCCTCCTGGCCCATCACCTTCCCAGTGCTCGACATGGGACGCACCTGCGGACACATGCTGCGGAAGCGGCCAGCGTCCGTCACCCCGCTCTTGCATACCGGTTCAGCTGGAGGAGCCCAACGAAGTTTTCCAACGGGCGCAGCGGCGTACGGGATTCCCTTAAAGGAGTAGGCTCCATTTTTCTGAGGAGGGAGGATTAAAAAGAAGGCACTTTAAACGAACAGATGTGAAACAGGATTGGTGACATCATCAATCAATCAGCTCATTAGTTTCAGGCTCCTCCTTCTCTTTCCATTGAAAACACCAGCAGCAGGCTGCAGACACTGTTCACACTGTTTAGAGTAAACACAGTAACAACAACAGACTATTGCTCTAACACAATGTAAATAGAGAATATTACAACAGCACAGCTGCTGAGCGCTGCACTCACTGAAAATACATGCACGTGTTACTAATTCAGAAAAACAACTTCATCAGTTTTGCACTGCAAAAACTCCTAACACACATAGCCTCAATATCACATGATTAAGATATGGTAAATATGTGTGGTTAGCTTAGCATTAGTCTTTAGCCAAGCCCCTTAGATTTCTGTCATCAGAAACAATTTCTGTTGTGTTGTGAGTTTTTGCAGTGCATGTTGTCAAATTAATGAGGTTGTTTTCTGAATTTGTATGTTACGGTTTTTCCTATTATTACTTGTGATTGTTGTCTTGGTCTTGGAGCTGCAGAGCTCTGTACGAGTTTCAGTTCCTTTTTCAACTTTTCTTGGAAGAGCAGTAAGAAGTGCATTGCAGTAGTCTGACCTTGGAGTGATAAAACAATGTTTGTACTTTGCCAACATTTCTCGAGCGGAATAAAGCTGTTTTGTTTTGTTTGCACTGTTGCATTGTGCGCTGTATTGATTAATGTTAAAACTTCAGTTGTTAACAATTATTCAGTCATATCTGCTGGAACTGTCACTATATTCTGATAGCAAGACATGAAATGGGTAATTTAGGACAAAATCCAACTCCTCTGGCTCAGCCTGTAATCTTATTTGCAAAGATCCATCACTCCTAGTGCTGTTCCATCAGTCAGGTAGAAGGGGCAGGGGTCCCAGGGGTTTGACCAAGTCGCCTGATAGTTTAACTATCGTCAACTTACCAACCATTACAACACAAGGGCAGCTGATAGACATCTATAAAGAAACCAGAGTCTAAACTCACGTGTCTTCCTCTGTACTCTCCACATTCTGTCAACACCTGGGCGACACCTGGCGGCAGCGTCTGGGCTACGTAGCCCAAGTAGGTGGCGAGGGCGAGCAAAGCGAACACACCAACACAGATGAAGAAGATGCAGCGTCTGGAGAGCACCAGGAAGGGGCTGATGTAGTGTCTGTGACGGACGTACTGCACCTCCTCCTCGTCCTCCTCCTGGACCAGGTAGCGGTACTCAGTCCTCTCTGGGACCTCGAATGCATCCTCATTCATTTTCGCACTGGGACAGAAGAAAAATGTGCTCAGTGAAGTTCTACATGCTCGGGATAAAACAACCCTCTGGTCTGTCAGGTTCCTTTCAAAAACCTCCTCAGCTTTAAAAGGTGTGTAGTATTTACACACCAGGGCGCCACTGTTTAGCAACCTGCCTCTCAGATTGAGGTCGGAGTGGACGGCAGGTGTTTATCAGTTACTGCAGGGTCAGAAAGGAGCAGTGAGTCTAATCCCGCTTAGGACGACACTTTCATTTCCACAGTCAGAGGAAGTGTGTGTTCCTGTTTGTGACATAAGACTTAACACACAGCTATCTGTAGTGAGAGCTGTATATACAGCAGATCAAAAAGCTTACAGAACACAAGTAGACTCATTGTCTGTCTGACAATATCAAAAGAACTGTCAGAACTGATACCTTTGTTAGTGGTTTTTATGCTACTTTAAATATCCAACATTTTATCTTGCATGTTGATCCATGAGAACATAATGCTTCGGGCTTCTCTCTGCAGCTCTGGTGACAACAGGCCAAGTGTTAGTCAATCAGAGGAGAGGAGGCTCTGAGCCCCTCCTCATGTTGTTTTTCGAGGGATCCAACAAAAATAGAGCAGATTTCACAGAAAACACTCAGTGATATCTAGAGCTATACCTGCTTTATAATCACACTACACATGGACATCTACCCTTTATACTGTATGGAGCTTTAATATCAACCGTTATATGGAGATTTAATCTAAAAAAGCTAGTACATTTTGATGTTATTTATGTTATTGTACTTTACTCAATTATTTCCTGTCGTGATGATTTGTGTTTACATAAATGTCATTGTTTTTCATAACATTGAGGTAGTTTGTCATAGCCTACTTTATTCATATCATTAAATTAGTTCAATCTGTTTTGACATATGACTATGCTAACATTTCTGTCTTTATAACAAACAGTAGTATGTAACGTGACTTGTTCAGGTTCAAGCAACACGCAAACAAACAACGGAAAAAACAAATGCCGTGAGACAATGAGCGGACACGACAGGAGGTGAACAACCATAAAGCAGAGGGTCAATACAGCAGCAGCTTCATCTACCCCCATCGAAACACATGATATTATTCTTATTATCTTTATTTAATTAATGTGCATAACATGAAGTCAAATATTTAACTTCTGCCTTTGAGTCAAACACACATGGAGCGCCTGTGCTTGTCTAATTTGTCGTATTTAGGGACAAAAGTGTAGATTAACGTCAAAAGAAGAAAGACAAGCTGTTATCCAGCTGAACAGACTTTTTTTTCTCTGTTTTGTCGAAAACCTCCATGTTTCCGCTGAGTTTTCTGACGTTTCCTTTTTGTTTTTGGTTTTTTTTCTCTCTCTCCACCTAAACTCCGCTCCTGCGCTCATTACTGTAACTCTACTGATCACAGACAGCACACACGTCAAACAAATAAAGCACTCACCATATCCAACACACACTCCATACATGGAGGAGAAAATGTCTAAATTGTGAAGTTCACGCTCTTAGTTTTGGTCTGGGTGGAGCTGCGTTCACGTCCTCTCTCTGTTTGGGACTTTTAAAGGGGCAGTAGCGCGAGGACAGAGACGAGACAGAATCCTACTGTGGAACGGTAGTTCTTACAGTGGAACCTGTTTAATTGGATTCCTTGATCCAAAAAATGTACACTTTGACACCAAATTACTTATGGGACTTTCAAGTATGGTCGGAAGCCAATATTTCAGATACAAAGATCTCACTTGTGTCATAGATTTATTTGTATGATCCTAAGATAGGCCTACTTCATATACCAAAGGGGACCTTTGCATCATTACTTGAAGTCAAAGGTCTATTTTTGGGGCTTAACCTCCCCACTGTATTACCTATGGTTTTAATGCCTTCATTTACCCTTATTGGCCTTACGTCTTCATGTTCTTTATGTGACATAAATATATCCTTGTCAGTATGTGTATAATATTTTATACAGTCTGAGACCACTTGCTTTTAGCTGTCTGCATGGACACAGTGTCCTCACACTCGTCACATACAGCGTAACCTGTGTTACATCCTCCCACTGCTGTGTTTTCTTATCACCAGCCACCAGCCACTGACTCTGGCAGCACAGACGTGTCCAGGTTTGATATGATAGGTTAGAGGAAAGGCAAGCTGCACTTTTTCACCATGTCTTTTTATTATTAGAAGTCATTTTATTTTAAAACAAATACTGTTACAGATGACGCGTATTTTGCTTTAAAGGAGGAGCATTTATTTCATTATTATAGAAGTTAAAGTTTCCAGTTTGAGGTCCTCCAATCCAAATGATCACAATCAACAGCCTCAAAACGAGTCCTTTCCTCCTGTCATTCACAGCCACTAGAGGGCACTGCCACTGCAATGTCAACCTGTGGTTGACCCAGTGGTCTACTCAAAGATACTCTACTTGAGCATGCGATCTTTGGGGTCAGTTTCTATGAGGTCAGAGGTCAGGAGTCACTGGTCAGCAGTTAGGTTGAACTCCTGTGTTTGTTTGTTTGTTTTTTAGCTCATAGCGCTAGCATTAGTTTAGTGTGCTAACATCAACAATGTTCATTTAACATACAGAAAAACATGTACACGTCAACCTAAATCCGTTCAGACGCACAAACGTGGTCTTATTCCGGCCACCCACCTCCTTTGTTTAAGACATAAACCTTGTAAGACATTTTACAAATAAACACTTTTACAATCTGAGCAAATCTCTCCTCACTGTCGGAATGCATTTAAAAAGGAACTATGCAAGATTTTTTTTCATCTTAATTATGTTACATTTTTTACTTTAATTAAACAGCTTCAGAGTAGTTGTGATGTTTAAATAAATGACTTGTAAACTTGTTACAGGGAGAATAGAGGCTCTCTGCCTTCCACCTGAGTATAATATACTACACACCTAGCATATCTTGGCCAAAAACCAACTTTGCAAGATCTCGAACAGAGCCTCTAACCCGGTGTTCGAGCTCTCGTCTCGGTGGCACAACATATGAAAGCGTATCTCTTGTTTATGACGGATAAGACTACACAGATATACACGTCATAACATTGTATGTGATATATAGGCTAACATTGTCCACCACTCCATGAATGGGCTCTTTGCACAGCTCCACTACTTCCTGAACTTAATGCTGCTCCTTTGTTTCCTGTCTTACATTATTGGACAAACTGATTAATCCAGGTGTGTCTGACCACTCAGACACACCTGGATTAATCAGTTTGTCCAATAATGTAAGACAGGAAATATTACAGTAAGTTCAGCAAGTAGTGGAGCTGTGCAAAGAGCCCATTGCCTTCTTGTCAGCTTGAAAACAAGGAGGGTTAGAAAAACAGCGGAAAAGCGACCGGACTTGCATAGTTCCCCTTTAACAAGGACAATTTTCAGCAGAAGATTAATCCACACCTCTGATGCAGCTCAGTCTGATGAGCACCCTGGATGACAGGCACACAGCTACGATCCCACTGGCCCACCGATTACTGATACTGATCAAATATAATTAGTCAAATACTCTGATCTCTGTCAGCTTCTCATTTCTTGTGTTGGATGTTGGGGTTTGGCTATGGTCTGTGTGGATCAGCTGATCTTTGGCAGCTCGAGGCAGTTTCATGTCTCATTTCACCACGGAGCAGAAAAGCCTCACCTGGCTCGTTGCTCAATTATCTGCCTTGAGTCTGTTGTTTACCACAATCAATGAATAGCATCCATAATGAGCGCAGAGACCTTGGAACTGGTTCTGTCACCACCAACATTACAGAGACCACATCAGAGAGATCAATGCAGATCGATGCCGGAGGACGGCTACGCGGTCGCAGTTAAATGTTCCCACTAATTGTTTGATCAGAGGGTTCGACTGAGAGTCCTAGGGGGCGGGTTTCTGCAACGTTGACCATTTTACTCTTCGATCTGCATCAAGCGAGGGCTACGCAGTGAAGTCTGTAAATATTTTAAGCACAGACTGAATAATCTGTCATGTGTTGTATAAATTTTTGATTGAACTTTGACAGGAAAGTAAAGCAGTAGGAAACTTCTTTTTTGAAACCCCAAAAACATGTAGCACCGTCCCCTTCTGGTTGTCTAGAACCAAACATAATGAATGGATTAATCAGTGTATGTCTGTTCCAACATGTCAGCATGACACTGCAGTCATATCCTTGTGTTACTTGGCAACCACAGGGGAGTTAATACAAGAGCTAATTCATCTAAATTCCCTGGATTACACACATACGCATCAGTGAAAGGTGGATTATCTGAAACATTATCCAGCTGTTTATGATTCATTTCAAGCCAGAACCCTCTGTGCTGAACTGCATGATCAAATCAGAGCAGGTAACGGTGAATCCAGTTTAGCTGTTTTTTATAGTAAAGCAGCGGAACATTTCAGAAAGAGTCTCATCTGTGTTAAATCAAATCACAGTCAGTGTTGCTTTAGCTGCAGCATCTATAAAAACTGTTTTGTTAGCCTGACCAGGCAGGTGAGATGCTGCTGCGGGTGCTGGGGATCCTAATAAAGAAAAGAAAGAAAGAAAGATGGCAGATAGTGAGGTGATAAATGACGAGCATTGCTTCATTTTTCTTGCTTTCTCAACCAACAACTGTCACACGGCAGAGTCCTACAAGTAAAAGTACTCTTCTTCACAAAAGATAATGCTTTTAATCAAGACATGGCTGCAGCAGATCGCAAGGGATCAGACAGGTGGTTCCAGCTCATCAGTGACTAAACTAAGTGATGAGTCAGTCTCTGTGAGCAGGTATAGGCTTTGGTCTTACCTGTGACCTTCAGCCCTGCAACTCGATTAAAGAGAGATGGATGTACACATTTATCTTTCAGCACATATACAACCAACAAGTTTGTATCTACATTTACTTAAGATTCTTCTTCTTCTTGCTTTGGGCATTTTACTGCTTAATTTGTATTTAAGTCACGCCAGAGAGACTCCTTTTCTAGGGCTCCAGCTTTGTTCCACCTGAATCTAACCATATATTTAAAAAAAATTAGAGTTCTCAATGGGCCTGAAAATTACAACCGGACCTGACCGGGCCCGCAGGTTTTTTAAGCCCAAGCCAAACAAACCTTCATTCATCATTTTATACTGTATAATAGTCAGGAAACCTAAATTTTCAATCTGTTCATTGGATGAAACAAGATGTTTGACTGGTATTTTTTTTCAGAGTTCATTGGTTACTCAAGGAAATAAATGGTAGATTAATCAATAATGAAGGCAATGATTGGTTGCAGCCCTCAATCTCACCATTTTTCTCGCCATCTATTTATTTCTCTGCTACTTGGGGCTGTGAGTGTGACTGACTGACTTCTTTTCAAATTGCTCCCATTTCTCACCAACTATCTGTTCAGCAGCAGCAGCAACGTTTCTCTCCACACTGTGATCAAACAGGATTGAAAGAAGAAAAAAAACAAACAAATTTCACTTTCACCCAGCTGGATCATATTAACACAGTTTGAGAATCTTGTTTTCTCTCCGGGTAGAAACATTCATCTAAAGCAGCCAGCCACAAGGCCTGAATTACACTGTGACTTATGAATGGCAGCATACCATTTCTCTCTCTCTCTCTCTCTCTCTCTCTCTCTCTCTCTCTCTCTCTCTCTGTTTGATTGCAGTTGACTCTCTGGCAGGAACATCAGAGCTGCCCGTAAATGCAGCACAGTCAGATATGTGTTTTTTTTCTTCTTCTGGTCTGGATTTATGTAGTAATCAAAAAAAAAAAATTACAACCTTTTTCCTTTCCCAGCGATTTCTCGCTGTGCCTGAAGGAAATCCCATGTATTTTACAGAGAATTCATAGGAACAGAGTGTAACTGAACTAACACTGAGCTATAATCAGGCAGTATAAAACTAAATTCCCCTAAATCATCCTCTAAACATCCCTTTCTCCTCCAGCACAGGACACTGTGATGGAGACTGCAGCTCACAGTGACTGGGAAACATTTTGTCCACCAAGGGTTAGAGACAATTTCAGAGACAAAGGTCAGAGACATTCAGTTTTAAAACTGTTATAACAGTATAAGTGTCGTCTTTCTATCTTTTCTTTTGTTCAAGGAAGTTTTCAAGTGTGGCACCCCATTTGCTCAGCAGCTAAAATAGGTCATACTTGTAACTGTAATTTTTTGTATCCTGCCATTATCAGGAGACAATTTTTGTTAACTCAAGATAATGAGATAATTATTCCATTATCTCCAGATGACAAAGCATGGTTTCACATAATCATGACTTTGTTAATCAGTAAGCAGATGTTACTTCTAGTGGTGTAAAGTGAAAAGTTGAGACAACATCTAGCAAGACAGCAAAGCTTGTTGGCAAAGGATAATGAGCTCTTTGTTTTTATGGATGATAATTGACCCCCCACATCTGCTACAGAACGGAGCAAAACACATTGGATTTCAGATGATTCATTCATTCATTTATTTAGTCCTGATGGAGTTCTACTGTGGATCAAATAGAATAGAACCATGAGCTTTCCTGTCCATGTAGCAAAGAGACTGAACGCCTTCAATTCTCACACATTATTTCAACAAATTTTATTATGGGATAACCCCTTGAGATGTATCATCTCGTCTTGGGTCCTATACATCAAGACAATCAAACAATACAATACAATCACATACACACAACACAAAACATACACTTAAAGTGTGCACAACAGCTCCCGAATCACATTAACACAACTGAAGGCTGCAGCTTCTCTCCATCTTCAGCTCCTTCTCCAGACAGCTGACTTCATCCAGGGATGAACCAACAAACAGGATGGAGACAGTTCCACCAGGACTCATCTCAATTTTCATCACCACCGACATGTCACCATGTACACCTGACCTGGAAAAATTTACTATGTGTACGCTCTTCCTCTGGTCAGTGTCTTCCGAAGTAATACTGAAAATCTGGTCACAGATATCACTGTAACCATCAAAATAACATAACAAACGTGTTGTGTTTATAGAGAAGGTCAACCTATTCATTGGTTTGGCTTCAGAGTCAATAAAATATTTAATATACAAATGCAGTAGTGTTAAAGTCAGAGTCATGAATCTTCACGTGTGTGGTGAGATCAAGTTCAAAGCTGTGATAAAACCGATGCCTGCTCTCTTCATTCATCAGAAGATTTTTTCTTCCCATTTAACCTCATTTTAAATGACACTGACTTGTAACTGAGCAGTTCTGCAGTGTTGTAATAATAAAGATCTGAATCCTCATCTCTCCGCTGAGACAGAAGACGGACCCTTGGAGATTTCGCTCAGCTCTTATCACAGCTTGCACAGTGACACCTCAACATCTATTAACTCACTTAAGAACCATGTAATAAAAAAAGATATTTCCTTCATGTGTCGCACCATGATGTGTTATTGACTGTTTGATGCGAGTGAGTGCGGAACACACACATCAAATGGACATGTGTGTCACACTACAAGACCTAAACAAAGATAAAACAGGAACTTTTCTGAAAGCGGATCTCTGATGCAAACCAGTGAAATCACTCCAGAACCAAACAAACATGCAGAGACACGTCACAGTGCTGACAACAAAGTCTTGTCTGTTTTTGTCTTCTGAAAGTAAAACTACAACGGCATCAGATTCATTAAGATGATGTGAGAGCCAAAACTCTCAGCAGCTTCAAATAGATAAGAGACAGTAGCCTACAGTGTGCCAGCTGGGAGGACAACAAAGACCAGACTTTGCGATTGCGGTGAGAAGCCACTTGATCGTCAGCAACATGATGCAAACACTGTGCTCCGCTGACAACCATGTTTAAAAATGGAAAATGTTTGCACAGAGAGGAAAACTTCTTGTTCCTGTTTACCCAGTTTCATCCGCAGCATGTTGAGATTTCTGCGGTGGTCATGCCAGTGATCCAGTCAGTGCAGTGGCACTACTGCAGGATGTTGCGTGTCCAGGTCACAGCAGAGGTTATGCTGGGTTGGTGCGTGTATAGCACGTTCAGCTTTGAGGCCATGCGCTGCAGAAACTTGCGCCACAACAGAAGTGTTTATGGGCACACAAAAAAGTGATGGACCAAGAGGCTAATCCTGAGCTAACAGTAGGCTATTAGCAATAACAACAATCAAACTCACCTTTTGTTTTTAAATACCACTAACTAAGGTAGCCAGATGGGTCTGTCACTTTTTTGTGCCCCTGGAAACATTTCAAATTGTTGGCAATGTCCAATGTAGTGATTGCTGGACTGATTTCTGACTGAACTTGCAACAATGAAATGGGAAACACTCGTTATCCGTTTTTTCCATTATTCATTTGAGCATAAAATCAAAAACTGAAAAAACGAGTCGTTATCCATTTTTTCATTTTAGTTTTGGAAACGAATACTGAGAAAAAGAGTTGTTTGTTTGTTTTCTTATTTTTGGTTTTATTTTGAAAAACAAATGAACAAATGATACACGAATTACTATGTGCCATTTCCCTAGCCTCGTAAACCAGCCTCCCCCGGAAATGCATTCAATTCATTTCTCAGGGAGAGTCTGGCCTCATACCCGTTGAAACCGTTTCGCCAGAAATCGGCCGTCTACCGAGCCAATCAGCGTCGCCGCTGTGGATTGACACAGCACGTTGGCCAATCAGGGCCTGAAAACATCACTACATGGACTGGACCATAGACTGTAGGACTGGACTCACCTACAACAAACATGGCGGAGCGTCAAACAGCGGCGTAAAAACAGCAGTAAGGGAAGTTCTAAATGAAATAGAGCAAGAGTCGGCGCTTGTTGAGTTTCTTGGAGGAAAAGACGTTATCGCTGTTATTCTTCGGTCCGTGATTGGCTCGGTAGGCGGAGTGTTTCGGCGAAACGGTTACAACGGAGATGAGGCCAGACTCTTCCTGAGAAATGAATTGAATGCATTTCGGGGGAGGCTGGTTTACGAGGCTACCATTTCCCCAGTCTCTCTCCCCACTGCCTGCCTCTCTCCTATCAGGAACCTGTGCACGGTGTTATAGACGTGGCTTCCATCTTTTTTATCATCTAAATGTGCCGAACGTATAGCTGCGTGGAGATCCAGAGAACATGAGCCAACATCTACAGTATGGGTTTATTTTAAAACATAAACATACTGTACAACAATCAGATTAAACAATGTCATACAAAAAGCATGTGGAGTATTATCATGATTCGTTTATGTACAGTGTGAAGGCCGGGGGACATCTTCTTTTCTGTTTGTGTAATCAAAATAAATTCAGTCGGGCAGTTTTACCTCACCTCTTTATAACAAAAAAACGTGACCCACACTGTGTATAACAGCAAGCCTTCCCATCACACACCTCCACACCTCATTATCCCGTGATTACTGATGGTTGCTGTGCCTCCTGAGACTTAATTTGTCAGAGCCTCTAACAACACCTCAGATAAGCAGTGTGATGAGCCAGGCAGTCCGCTTTGTTTCTGTCCAAACAACACTAATTGTAATTTTGTTTCCCCATTTAACTGGTCTGTTCGACCACCTCTCCACCAATTCATACTGACTCTCAGTGGCAGATATGGAAGCCAATTTGTTCTTGTAAATGGGTTAATCTGACATTTGTTGTAGGTAATCAAGGCAACAACCCACCCCTAATTACACTGAGTTAATATGATATTTTCTCACATGATTGAGCTACAGTGTTTTGATGGACATTTAAAAGTATATTAAATATTTGCCATCCTCTTTAGTGCTGCTCCCAGCTGATGCCTAAAACTAACCAGTCACCTGGCTCGACACCGAGCCAGCACTGGCACATGGTCTCTGGCTAAAATAAACAAGGGTTTTAATCATCTGGAGCTGAAATGTGTTTGCTGGAAGCTTTGCTGAACATTTGAACACCACAGGGCTAAGAGAGGGGAGGGTTTGTTCCAAAACAAAAGAGGAGGAGGACAGAAAGTTTTGAAAGCCAGAAATCTCAGGAACCCGGCAAGGTCATCGCTACGATCCCACAGCGCTGTGAGAGAAATATTACAGTCCGTCCGTGTTGCAGCATCATAAAATCTCTTATCTTTATGGTTGCAGAGATGCTAACAGACACAGGGTGAGGACGACCACAAGGGGAACACAGCTGCTACCCTGTTTGTCTGCAGCCAGCTGGTTGCTAAAGTATGCACAGCAACAAAAGTGCAGCCTCAGTTGCCCGAGGGTGAGAGGCGTCCAGGAGTCAGGCTCAGTGAAGCATCAGTGGAGCGGCCTGTCAGCTGAAGGACGTCAACATCAGCCCACTTTAAAGACAAAGACACTTTAGTCATCTTTATATTTGAAGCACAACTTTAGTCCCTCTAGATTGCTTTTCTAAAGTTAACTAAACAAACAGGAAGTGTGATTAAAAAAAAATCTAAGAGTAAATAGAATAAATGTGAATGTGTCCTGAAAAGTTAGACCTGATTCCTCTTAAATTAAGGCGCATAATGCATATAATAGGCTATAGTTAGTGTAGGAATGCCACTTCAGATGTCCTCATGTCCCGAGGACTTAAGGACATATCATTGTTTGTGATTGACTGGCGAACCTGCATAGATAAGAGCAAATGGGTGGATGAGATTGTATCATTATTATTACTCTTTCTTAATAATCCCTTTATCTTGTGTTGGCTGTTTTGTGTTGTTTTGTGATTGACTATGTTAATTATATTATACACGTAAGAGCCCAACTGGGCACGAGAGTATAGAATAAGCTACAAATTATTTGTTCAACACATTAGTTTCATGCATTGCTTTAAATTGGATTGTCCTCATCAAATAAATAAATAGCCTAAATAAATAAACTGAACTAGTCAGGACAGATGGAGTAAACATCAGAACATAATGCAGAGTTTAGTTTTGATCAATGGATTTAAATTAGGATTCTGCTCATCTGTAACAAAACCCTGATGTTTGGTTTTGTCTTTGGATTCAAGCTGTCTCCTACATTCACGGTATTTAGGAATGTTTGAACTTCAGACATAGACAATCCCAAATGCCCTGGTACCCAGGACAAGAAGAAGAACTGGGCTTGGTAAATCTGGTCAGAGAAAATGCCCATCCCTCATTATGCTTTTGAGCAAAGCAACTAACCTCTAACAATACATTTGATGTGAACTCCTCCTCAGTATGTTGACAACAACTGTATCCTGAGAGGTCAGTGCAATTTCTTGATGCAATGAAGTTGTATGCAGACTAGTGTTGTGTTGTAAACTATCATATACAAATAAAGCAGAGCTGTAAAAGTTAAAGAGGCTATAATCTAATAAACAACCAGCAGTGAAATTATAATGACCCCCCCCCCCCTCATTTATGACGTTTTGTGGAGAGGCTGATCAATCCACCACTCAGAGAAGAATAGTTTCTATAAATACCCGCTTGTGGGCTTTTTTTTGAAAGTACATTTCTTATAGATCATTTTTTTATTGGACGTCTCTTTGTGGCTGATGTGGACTCTCTCGCCTCGGCCTCTCTGACTTTATTACTGCAGGATAAAGAAGACATCAGAGTTTCTAAAGTGGTAAGTGAGGAGGAGGAGAAGACAGATTTATCCCTCAAAAGAAAACAATAAAGGCCTATCTCTCAGCTGCAGCAGACAGAGTCTGGCACATTTGGTCAATTACAGAAGAAGAAGGAGCAAGAGGAGAGAGGAGCTCCTTGTTTGTCTGCACTCAGTCCTCCCATTCAGAGAGGAGGAAAGAGGGAGTCAAACACACAGACATGAACTCTCCTGAGTCTCTCCTGTCTGTTTCCGGGTTTGCAGGCTCAAGCCGAGTGGAAGGACGTAGGTCAGCTTCACGCTGCATCTCTTCAGGTCTGATAAACAGACTGTGACCGAATCTGATCCACAGACTTTCCTCAAAATCCATGAGTGGAGACAGACGGGGTTGAGGGTGTCATGCTTCACTGACATCTTTCATTTAGTCAGTTAGGTCTGTACAGTAGCCCCACGAGGGAACAAAAACTTTCAAATATTGCCTCTTCCAGCAGGAGTGAATGTTTTCTTTTCTCTCTCTTTCCATCTTTTTTTCTTTTTTTTTTTACTGATGTGTGTCATAAGAGGATTTTATATTGTGCGAGGATGGCTGTAATCCCCATGTCAACTGTGAAGAGAAACCGTTTATAGAAAACAATTTCACCCTTAATCTTTGTAAATCTTTTTATTCAGATGAAACTACAGAAGGATTTAGAGGTTATCGACAAGTCCGCGTCCGTACTCAAGCGTCTGCACACACTGACGCTTAAACACACTAATTAAAAAGGATTAAATGAAGGTTATTTAATAATTATTACTTCACAGCTGATTATTTTGAGTCTGAGCTTGAGGTTCAATAGCCTTCCAATATAGGCTAGACATGTGACTCAGACTGTTGTTTTGACTTATGAGAAGATAGCAACATTGAGTCAGCTATATTATAGCTGACTCAATGTTGCTGTTCAATTTTCTTACAATTGGATTCCAGCTTTTCAAATGAGAGATCTGGCTGATTTTCATATTTTCCCCACTGCTATCCTAAGAAAACTATAGCATTTCATCTCACAACTTTTTTTTTTTGTATCAACTAGGCTTCTCAATTAATAGATAATCAATAAATAATTTTTTTTTTTACCCCCATGTGAAAATTACAAACACTAATTTTCTTCCACTAAAACCCAAAACCAACCTGTCCTGTCTGCTCTTCCTGTCTGTTTCCGGAAGTCATGCCAGTGAGTGAGCACCACAATGACCGTACTGTAGCAGAGACTGTAGATGGCGATCATTAGGCCACTGGCACCTTTAGTTGAGTCAGTCTATGATAGTTACTGTAGGTTCATTTAACTCGGAGCAATTTAAACTATTAAATTTTAACAGTTCTGTTGATGACATATTTAATATTTATTATGTATTTTGTGTTCAGGACGGGAGCTAGCTGGCTAACTGAAGCTAACTTTTTAAGCTAGGCCCATCAATATTGCTAGGCAACAGTAGCCGACCCTGGTTGCTGTGTCCATCGGGTGGAATCTTCGCATTTCAGTGTTTTGATTTTGCCAGTGACTCTAGCATTTAGGAATATTTAAGCTGAGGTAATTCAATGTTATATCATAAAAATCAAGGAGTGGGCGTGTCTCATATGAGGTCTGTTGCGGTTATTGTCGTCAAGTCTTTCCCCTTTTACAACATGTTACAGAAAATTAACGACGAACGGGTGAGAGAAATAATGTGTGGGATATGATTCCCATACATATTCATCACAATTACCTTGTCTCGCTTTCTTTTGACACCAACCCCTGTCTAATTATGTTTTATTTTGAAAGGCTGGAAAGGAAACGTCTTGCCTGAACACAGCGGATCGCGAAGCGCTCACACACCCTGCAGTCAGTGGTCCTACACCGGATGATCAGTCTGATGGTGACCGGCGGAAAAGGAGCTCCCGAACACGGTGAGTTGAACTGAGAGTGTGTGTTGATTCTCTGGTGAATCAGGTTCAGATATTGTTTTAGTTATAGACTCTGAGTTGTTGAATCCCCCCACGGATATTGTTGTGTAGTGTGGTGCACTGGACCGAGTTTGCACGTGTCCATATGTCCTGTGAAAGCGCTGTACTATTTTTATTTTAAATAGTGGGTTCATGGCATGCCTGTCATTATCGAGTGAAAAGAGATTTAAAAAAATCTCTAACCGTTAACTGTGGCGCCTTAAATATCAGTGGGGTACTATTTTTCCTTCTTTAAATGATCAATATTATTTTTTAAGTCAGTGTTTACTGTAGGCTAATCAGTATTTGTGTGATGGAACTCAATTGCATGAGATAATTAAGGCATGAAGCATGTTAAAAACCTTTAAACAAGTACTTTTACTGTTGCACACAAGAAGGGAGTATAACACAATGGAGAGTGAATGTTGGGGGAGAGTTTATATGATTATTTTTCATTTGCATTTCCTTCTGGTAAATGATTTCTTATTCTGATTCTTTAGTATAAATGTGAAGCTACATGTCAATATTTTACATAATATTCAATATTCAAATATCACACTGCTTAGCAGGTCATAAGATAAATGTGTGTGGAATCATGTAAACTTTTATTATCATTATCATTATTACTTTTTGGACCTGCCAGTGTGATATTCAGGGATGGCCACTGCTACTGTAATCATGCCAGATATGTTCAATTAGCGCCTGTTGTCATGTTACATGGAGCTGCTTGTTAACGAATGGTACCACATACAGTACAGCTGTATGGACTGAACTGAGCGTTGGGTTGAGGATGTCTCACTCAAGTTATTTTTTTTAAATTGATCTGTATCTGAGATCAGTATTGTACAATCCTATTTACAGTAAACTTAGAGGTGATAACAGAAGAAGTGTCACTCTGTTGAACCTGACTATTCACTTATTTTCCTGGCTGTTGGACTGTCAGGTGAATACCAGAGGTGTCGTCTGTGAAAACAGAGGAGTTGGAAACCGGATCAGATCTGTAGAGTTTAGAAAACAGATCAGTGGGAGTCTGTTTCGTTTTCCCAGAAGCTCTCAGGTTTCTCAGCAGTCTGATGGTTGGATCAGAGTGTTTTCCGTGTTTGGCTGAGGATGCGACTGTTTGGCTGCCTGCTGTCAGATATCCGCTCTGCTGTATTGTTGTGTTGGTCAGCGCCCACATTTCATAAATTCTGTCATCTGCTTAATACATTTATCACATTATTACAAAAAAATTGATTGCGTAAGACAGTTGAATAACTGTGCGTGTGCACGCATATCAAACAGCAGGTTGAGACTGATTGGAGAGACAGGATGTGAATCTGAGATGCTCAATGAGGACCAATGGTTTTCTCGACAGTCACAGAAAATGAAGGGAAACAGAACCTGGTGTTGCATGAGGTGCTTGTACATCGTCCGTGTATTAGCTATGCAGTAGATTTAGGTTGGCGTGCCGACTGAAGCATTGATGGCTGTGGATGTGGCAGCAGAAGAAAACATTTTTAGCCGCCTAAAAAAAACAAAATCAGTTAATGTGTATGTCATGTCATCTTGCCATCAAACAGCCCGAATATGGCTGATCTGTGACATTATGCGTTGTGTTAACTGTGCTTCTGTATAGGAATATAAGCAGCAGTCGACAAAACATTCTCCTAAAGGAAAGAGTAGTAGCCTATGAGTTAGAGTGGTAAAATATTCATAATGTTGAGACAATTCAGCTAACATGTGTCTTTTTTTAAGTAGTTAAAATACATTTTTTAATGAGCACAGGACAACAATTGTCTGCGTTATCAGTTTTACTGCAGTGTCCAGTCTGCTGCATGAAGAAGTAGCTGCTCATAGGACACATTTAAACTTGTTTTCCTGTGAACACAACAATGACTGAAGGTGTTGTCACACTGATGAAGTTGTTTGTATTGTTTGAATTTGTGGCATGTTTGTGTCTTCGCATGTGTTTCATTAAGTTGCAGTGCTTTGAGCTGTCTGGGCCACTGTAGCTGAAGCTCTTGGCAAGACTCAAAAGTAAAAAAGTTGTCAATGCTAACGTCGGCTGAGTAACAATAGCAAAACTCAGAAATAGCTCCTTGTAAGAGGAAAAAACACCTACTGCACAATACATTTCCTGCAAAATTATTTGGCAAAGTAAATGAGGCATTTTGTTGAAGGTACATTAGAACATTCGTGATACATACAAACTTACTCTCCAGAGAAAAACTTGTTGTTGTGAAGCGGAACATCAACAGATTTTAATGAAAACCTAAATTATTTTTGGTATTTTCCCACAGTCAACTTGTTAGTGACTCATGTAAAATTGCTTGTTCTCGTACAAAGGAGATTTCAGATCCACAAAACACTTGGAGCTATGCAGTAATGATCTCTGTGTGTGTGTTTGTGTCTGTGTGTGATGTTGGAAGCGGCAGATTAACCCATTAATAACAGTGGGCCTGTTTGGCTTAATTACAGAATATTAAGTGATGTTTTTGTTCCAGTGACTGCAGGTTGTGATGAAGTCAGAAATAATAATAGTCTGCTGTTGGCTGATGAAAGTCTTCCTGGACAAACAGCAGGATGCTGCACTTTCTTCTTCTCCTATGTCCCCTCCAATTTCTGTTTTGCTGCTTCTTCCCTTTTTTTTCTATTTAGTCTTCTATCACTTTATCTCAGTCTTTGCTCCCAGAGGGGTTGAGTGGGCAGATTTTCTCATCTCCATCTTTCTCCTCCTCTCTGGGAGGCAGGGAGGAGGGGTGAAGACCAAAGTAGACAAAATCTAAACTGCTGTAAATAGGTTTTTGAAGTGCTTTTATGGGGGGGGCAGACGGTAAAAAAAAAGGAAAAAAAAAAGATCAATCAATGCTCTTGTTGCCGAGGCTTTAATTAATTAGATTAATCTTGCAGTTTACCTCACTGGAGCATCCACTTCCCCAAGTCCTGAAAAACTTCTAATCCCACAAAGATCCCAGAATAACCATATTTCAAAATGATCGACATCCAGATCTAGACGCACACACAACTGAACTGGTAATGTGTCTGAATCTGTGCTAAAGGTGCACGCTCATGATTTAACCAACCTGCCACTAACATAAACAGGTCTTCTCCTTTGGCATGTTTACGGCTGTCTCAGCTGCGCTCAGCACAAACAAAATTTGCATTTGGTTTCTTATGGTGTTGAATACTCTGATGTATTCTCAGCTCTGGCTGCTGGAGGCAGCGAGGTTCCTCCTTAAGGCCCATTTCCACTCGTCACTGTGTCAAATACAAGTTGGAGAATATCTTGTTTCATTCACTCTCAGCCACAAAAATGATAGTAGCCTACAGTATGTGTCTGTGCTGGTCAGATCACTACAACCACAGTCCGTCTCTGCCGCTTGTCAATCAGGGTCAGTCCTCCTCCAGTCCAGAGGGAGGTGCTAATGTACCTGAAACTGAGGATGAGATTCACTTAAACAATTAAACCACCCCTGATTATTTGTTGCCATAGAAACATATAGCCTACAGTATAGTGTTTCTATGACTGCTTCCACAGCTTTTACAATTCTCTTGCATCTACTGTAATTCAAATGCTCAAACCATCCTGGTGTTTAATCCACCATAGGTAGATTGATTATTCCATTAAAGCCTGCATGGTGACCTTAGGGCAGTGACGTGGGAAACTGTGAGGTCATGGACCACATACAGTATGTGAAGGCATTTGACCTTGATGTTTGAGGTTTTGAGTGAGTTTTTATCACTACCATCAGGTCAAAATATCATCAAAATGTCATACTTTTGTAAAATGCAAGTTTAATGACATTCCCATCAGCCCCATCTGCTTCATGTTTATTCCTACACAGGAAATGTTGGCCTGCAAACAGTCTTTGTGAAGGAGCATGTTAGGATGCTGACATAATACAAAGTGTCATGGAATGGTTAGCACGGCTTAAGGACTGTACATTATGACTGTTGAGTATGATTCAGGCCTGATGGATGATCAGACCGAGCTGGACTGTTTCAGTCTGGATTACAGAGTAGCTCATTGTGTCATATGTCAGTCTTCAGTATTCAAATCCAGTTGTTTGATTTAGTTTGATATCTGTGACTAATCTGTGACTGATGTCTGATTTCACAAGGTCTATCCAGCTCCGGGTCCTTGTGCAGCCTCTACAGGCACAGATCTCAATCCAGGATCGCTGCCAAGCCTTTTTTTTTTTTTGGCCTTTACAGCGAAAACATCTCTGTACAGAAACAGTACTGCTGTACTTGCTCCTGGTTGTCATCCATGTTTGTTTTGGTCGGGGCTCTCTGTGGATTTATGGGCAGAACTCCATACTGAGCAGAGGTTCAGTCTGTTTTCTTGCGGACTCGTTAGTAAGGGTTTATACTTTTAACCAACTGTCACAGTTGGTGGAAATAATCTTTATGTGCAGTTTGGTTTGTTGCCGTCACCTGCTCTGCAGCTTTGTCCCAGGCTTAAGACTTGTTCTATTTTAAGTGTGACATTTGAATTAATATTTATAATGTCAAAGTTAAATGTGAATCTTTCTCCTCTTCATTGTAGTTTTTAAATTTTTCAACACATCTATAGTGGGGACTGCCTGTGAACTCATGTTGGTTCATTTTCAGAGCGGTGTGCACATGATGAGAATAAACCTGGAGTTAGCTTCAGTGTCCTGCTCAAGGACACTTCAGTAGGCAGTTAGTTTGAAACCTAGATCCCCTAGGAGGCTGGAGGACAATCTTCCTGCTGCTGCTTTATTCTGCCTCCATATGCTTCGTGCTTCGACATCATATCTTTTAACAAGTCTCTATCCTGAGCCACCAGATGCGTTAATGTCCCCCGTGCTCACGGATCCTCTCCTCAAATCGCTTCTCTGCAGTCTGCGAGCAGATTCCCGGTGACGCTGGGGTCCCCCGGGGCTCTGCTGATTGGCAGGGTCCTTAATTGCGACCACCTCATAGTGAATAATAGATGCTCGTTGAGCTAAGTGGAGTGATGAAATATTAAGAGGCCAAGAACATGCCATGCAAGTCTATTTTTGAAGAGTACACGACCAAGAAACAAACTGTAGGAAGAGGGGAAATCAAAGAATCTCCTCGGTTCAGCAGGGGGCTCATGTTGCTAATGCTTGGCTCCAGGCTGTCAGATTAGCACGTTTGTCTCACACAAGAAATCCCCACCGGAAAACGCTTCTCCGTCTTTATCTTGGCAAAGTACGACGCCCTCCCCACCCATCTCCCCCATGTCTCACCGACAAATTCAAACTCACCGTAAATCTGTTTCATCAGGTACTGTCAAAATATAAACTTGCAGGTTTAAAAAGAAACATACAGTTTAAAGAACAACTGTGGAGTCAGAAACAGCGCCGAGTGAAAGTCTTCTTTCTCTCTTAAAGCGATATTCCGGCGTAAGTGTAAGCCACGGTCAAACACACCGTAACACCGAGTCAGACCCCCCCTCGAGAGATCAATTTACCCGACCGCTAGATTCACGAGTTCCACCAACTTCAGCAAACACCGCACTGTCGCCACACACGGCGCTGTGCGGATCCACTGTCTAACCGCAAAACGCCACTTTTAGCCACAAATAATGCTCAAAACTGCACCAAAGTTCATCAATAGTACATTACAGGGTCCCAGCACGTAGTACGAGCCGTCAAACATCTGCTAGCGTTGCCTGTTTTCTTCAGCTCCGCTGCACTCGGTGATCCACTCGTCAGGGCTTCTCCACCAGCAAGCGGCTCCAGGAGGAAAAGTAGGTGAGTTGTGTCTTCTGAAGAAAACAGGTAAAGCTAGCGGATGTTTGACGGCTCGTCCTACGTGCTGGGACCCTGTAATGTACTATTGATGAACTTTGGTGCAGTTCTGAGCATTATTTGTGGCTAAAAGTGGCGTTTTGCGGTTGGACAGTGGATCCGCAGAGCGCCGTGTGTGGCGACAGTGCGGTCTTTTCTGAAGTTGGTGGAACTCGTGAATCTAGCGGTCGGGTAAATTGATCTCTCGAGGGGGGGTCTGACTCGGTGTTACGGTGTGTTTGACCGTGGCTTTCACTTACGCCGGAATATCGCTTTAATGCTTGAAAGTTCTGCTTGTATGATCCAGCCCAGAAGTTCAGATGATTTTTTTTTTATCATGCCAAAACATGATAGACTTTTGCCCAGTGTGCAAAATACTCTATATTGTTATATTATTTTACCCTGCCCCTGCTGAAAGTCACCCCTACAGTATGTTACAGTAGAGCTGGAAGGATGGTGTTGATAAAGCTATATGGTTATTGTGTGGATGCAGTTGATGTAGTGTTATTATTCAACAGCCAGGTGTTTTTGTCATTACTAGGATGGACACAATAATAAAAACACAGCTCTGTAACAGTTTGAACACAAAACGGCAAAGCCTTTGCAAAGGAGGATTTACTGCACTGAACTGAATGCTGAAAAATGGAATAAAAACAGATGAATAAATAAACCCACAGTGACAGACAGGAACACTGCACCTTTGCACGAATCATTTCCACCTGTGTGTGTGTACGCTTGTTCTGACCACCTTGACGACACAGACTCACACTCACACCTCTCCGCACACAGCCAGCTGTTACCTTCATTCATTATTGAGCTAAATGTTCTTCTGACTGGACGCCGAGCTTCAACTGGTCGTGCAGTTGAAAAGCGCGGGAGTGTGTTATTTTGTTTTAAGACTAAGGGGCAGAAAGAACTTTTTGTTTCTACTGGCAGGGTTTCCCCCAGAAAACTTGTTGAGCCTGGTGGTAGGGTCACGGGTGGCCCGCCAGTGGCCAAATAGTGTGTAGCTGTTGTTCAGAGCGTGTGACGTCAGGTTTTTTTGTTTTTTTTTTTAATTCAGGGGCTGGGCGGAGGAGAAGCACAAAGGTTAGTTTGTACAGTTAACTGCTTATTTTCATGGAGCTTCATCTTTAACATGAAAATTAGTATTATAATATTGATTTAAAAAACAAACAGATTAATTTGCCTATAGCCTCAGTACTAATTAGAGGCTCTGAGATCCCTCATATACCATGCATTTTTCTTACATTGTGTCTGATCTATGCTTATTTTTATACTGTATCATGTATTCAGCTTTGATACTTTCACAGTATTAATATAGAACCGAGACCTGATTTATAATCAAACAAGATGCCGACGTCTACTTTTTGTACCGTACGGAGCTTTAAAAACTCTACAGGAGATTAGGGTGAATCCCATAAATGTCTTATTACAGCAGTTCTTCTGTCTTTTGTTTGAGTAATTAATCCAATTATTTTTTTCCTCCTTCACCTAAATGTCTTCAATAACCTCTAATCCTACGGGTGGGTTCAGGTCGGGTGGTGGGGATGGAAACAGGGATTTGAATTTGTCAACATAAATAGTGGCTCTTTGTTTTTAGGTGATGAGTCAAATATGCGTGTGTTGTACCATAATCTTTTCTCTAAAAAACACCAACATGTCCCACACCTCTGTGAACAGATACCACCCAAGTCTGCATCAAAACATTGGAGGCGGTTTTCTCAAGTCCAGGGGAGACATTAGGAACAGAAAAAGGCTCCAAGAGACAGAAGTTTCATGATAGTTATGTTGTACATTTAGGTCTACATGCACAGCATTTCGAGCTATGCTCAAAATTCTATTTTGGCGTCTAATCGGACTTCTGTCCTTGTCCCTGTTTACATACAACTCAGAACATTGAATAACTGATGGTAATGTGTCCTCCTCCTCAACACCAGGTGGCGATTATGTGTTGTTTCAGCAGGTTAATACGGCCCCTTTTGACCTATTAGCCAGGCAGCAGACTTGGATGTCTTACACCAGTATGGGGGTGTGGACCATGTGCACATGCGTTTCAGTCCGATTATGCCGGAGAAAGTCCTTGTCCAATAGCATTATCTGGGTGTCCAATAGCATTATCTGGGTGTCTTAATCGGAGTCGGAGAACTCCGATATTAGTCGGACTAACACGTTTACATGCGCTTCAGTTGTCCAGTCAGTGTTTCCCCTAGAATATTTTTTAGGCCCGGTGGTACCCACAGAAAAACCCTGGAAAGATGAGGCGCGTGGGGCACGCACCCCCAATATTGAATAGGCTATAAAAGAAGGCCCACATCAGGGTCCAACGATGCCCCATCTAATACTATTTCACATTATTTGATATATAGTATGTATAGTAGCACACCCCCCTGTAGTAGCAGTTACGCACTCCATGCCTGAACAGGTTAGCCACCTGTTTAATGCCTGATCACAGTTGAAATCTTGAACTGAAGGGCCTTTCACGTATCTAAAGCAGGCTCTAAGTGGCTCTCTTTTAAGCCGGCTAGATCACCATGGTACTGTAACTTATGCTTAGCTCATAACCTGGTCTCGACCAGGTTATATTCAGTGTTTAAACATAAAACTGGCTATAAAAGCGCCGCTGTTTCACCATTTAACTCATTTTCAGCTGCGTTAGCTTTACTTTGAAAGTCCAGTGGATCTGGAACAGAACAGAGTGTTTGTATGGAGGGAGAGATCGCGCTGAGCAGCTGTTTGGCAAATTTATGGCAGACCCAAAATACCAATTTTCTTTAAATAGCGTTGTTTTTCTGAAGCTGAAAGATGCGCATTTGCCATTTGACTGGCCACTTTTCTCCGCGACCGTTAGGTGGCGGAAACAGGTCCTAAAGATGGCAGCCACTTTAACTACTGGAAATAGCCCAGACTTTTCCATGTTATTCTAGTTTGAGACGCCCCCGTACCTGTAAAACTCAAGGATGTGAGACATTGAAACAAGATAACAGTGACAGGGAAACAGCCAATCATCTAACAGCTGTGTCGTTTGGTTGAAGCACCGTCTCAAACTGTCTTTATTGATAACAGGGTTATAACCTGGACGCATTAGCTTGTCGGTATGGTAACGGTAACCGGTGACTGTTACTCATAAACGTGTCTGACCCCTGCTGTCTCAATGTCAACGGTGGCACATGTCACCTGTCACTGAAAAACACCCGTGAAATCGCCGTTTAACATAATCATTTGCATTTCAAGGTGCAGACACAGAAACAGCTAGTCTCACTCTGTAGAGACACTTTTAGATTACTGAGATCTAGAGCTGCAGATTGATCCCACCTGACAAGTCCCTTTGAAAAATAGCATAAATCCCTCCAGTCTCTACTCTTATTATCCACCTGATATTCCTCCCGTCTCTCTCACATGACGCACATCTGTCGCCCGTGATTTTTTTTCTTTTTTCCATGGCACCGTAGTTTACTTGCTATAAACCTCAACATCCCATAATTTGCTCACACACTCGCATCATTACTAGGCAGCGAAGCAGGTTAACTCACGTTGCAGAACAGCGCTGCACAGAGCCCAGTGTTTCCGCTACATTCATTTGAAGTGGCGGGCCCACGTATCTAAAAGGCTCTAAGTGGCTCTCTTTCAAACCTGTAAAACTCAAATTTTTTTTTTGAAACAAGATAAATTGTCACTAATCCATCATCTAACAGCCGTTTGCCTCCACCTTCACAGCAGAGTCCTGCGCTGCACCTCGCGAGTAGCTACTAGGGTAAACTACAGATAACTATCTTGTTCAGTATCTACTCTTTGCACCCCTCTGCACCTGGATGACAGACCACAGCGTGTTTTTCACCAGAATCATTTAACTCAGGTGACAGAATGACAATAGACTCCGGACAGATCAGTGGTCCCTGTTGCCGGTGTGTTTTTAGAATTAGCGGGTTTGATTCTCGTGTCGGACGTCGCGCTCGAAAAGAAAAAACCTAACAAGTGCGTCAGTTGAGGTTGAGCGCCACTCCTTAAAAAAATCCTAGAGGAAACACTGGAGCCTCCTAAGCAGAAATTATTATTGATTTCTGAATGAATGGATTTGTTGCTTATTTTTGCTGTATTCATTATTATTATTATTTTTTTTGGCCTGGCGGGAGCTCTCGTTGGCCTGGCGGCCTGCCAGGCCTGTACAATGGTAGGGGAAACACTGCCAGTTATAGTCGGATTAAGGCAATAGTTTGGTTTTCTCAAGTGTCATGTAAACTTGTTTATATGCATTTATCAGTGAGGGTCAACTTGACCATAAAAACACAATGATGTAAGTGCTGCAGGAGTGAAGAGGGACAGTAATCAACAGGGAAAATATGAAGGGCCTCAGGTTATTACATGTTTGAAATTAAGAGGATCTTTGCAGTTGTAAGAGTAGTTCTACATGAATACATAGGTGTGTGTGTGTGTAAACCATTTCACGGTAATGAAAGTGAGGAGATTGTTCTCAGCTCCCCCACACCTGGTACAGGACAGAAATAGACGCCATGGCGACAACTACACTGAGTGCATGTGACAGCCATATTCAAACTAGCCTCTGCGTGTGTGTGTGTGTGTGGCGGCGTATGTAGGCCACTGTAGCTCTGCTTCATTCGCTAAATTGTCTCTGAGAGTGGATGTGGTTGTTTTAGTCGGATGTGTTGGATGAGTTTGGAAAAAAAAAACTGTGTAATTAAATGATTTCTGCTGTTTTTGCACACACACATTGCAGTCAGTCCTTGTTCTGTGTGGTCTGCCCTAAATTGTATTTTATCTCTGTAAAAACTAGTGGAGGAGCCCATTAAAGGGAGCTGCTGCAGGAGCTGTGATGTACCTGTTAGCTAATGGAAGGAGTGAAAAAAAAGAAGCAAAGATAAGTTTTCTGCCGTGTTTTGCATCCTAATTAGCCCTGCTGCATGAAAAACATTGATATTTGGGAAGAATAATGTTAACCCATTTACATTTTCTCCACCTAAAGGCAGAGGGGGGAACATTCTTATTCCTTGTGGGAGGGTGATTTTACAAAAATAACTTGTGGTGTGCCTCCAGTCGTCAACTGAGCATTAGTATGCTCCAGCTGATGCTGGAGACCTTTGTGGTATTCATACAGACGTCCCATTAGAGTGAAAACCTGCACGCCGCACTCAGCAGAGCGGGCTGGAGCTAAGTGACTGGACTCTGGGCGTTAGCGTCATGTTGTGTTGGTGGAGATGAAAGGAAACTTCATAACCTGAGGGACGGAGGGATCTCTGCACACTGTGTGTTTCTGCAGCTCTGAAGACGAATTAGTGATTTCAGCCAAAAGTATAACGAGAGTCATGTAGAAAAAATGGGAAATAATGGATTTTCGGAGTTTGTATCATCCAGCAGCATTTAATTTGGCTTCACCACACAATCATAGATGGTGCAAACACTTCTACTGCGGTAAAGTGAGAAAACTGTCAGCTGTCTTTATATAGACCAAAATCACATATCAAAGATGTGCCTCAAAGGATTAACTCAGTCTGGCTCAGTGTCGTGTTTGATGCTTCACTACCTGACATAACGAGGAAGAAAAGAACATAAAAAAAATCTTGTAACAAGCTTATTCATACACTGGAAATGATCCTCTGAAACTCTTTATTGAAGTTACTTTTATATAATATATATATATACAAAACAGTTGCACTGTGACAGCAGCGGCAAAAATCTACATGTAGCCTCTAATAATTATGACAATATAAACCTTAGCAAAAGCAATCGTGCTCTACTTCTATGATGCCTTAAAAGTTTTCATGAAAATGTAGACTTCACAACCTCTTAAGATACTTCAGCTACTGTATAAACTGTCACAACATCACAGAACATTATTATCACCATAATTTAAAGTTTAGGTCTTTATTACGCAGAGTTTTCAACATTTGGAGCATCAGAAACTTTTCTTGGATGTCTCCTTGAACTTTACAGGTTCTTGGTGTTTGCTACCCCGTCTCCATCACTACGAGACAACTTTATCAGTCCCCAAGGGGCCAATTCATTTTCATCAGTTTTCCAACAAGCAGCAGTCAACAAACAATAGACAATTTATTAGACAAAAAATAAGTTAATAATCAGTACATTCCTACAGTACATTTCATGCTGACCACCTCCATCTCCATTTCCACCTCCATTTTCTCCATCTTCTGACAAAGCAATCAGCGTAAGCTGATGTTAAACATATCACTACTAGTACTCCAAGGTCGACGCTGCAGACACCAGGTTGAAAACTCTGGTATACCAGCGGAGAATACAGAGAGATTGATCTGTTGCTCAAGAGCTTTGTTTGTGAGCTTTAGGCAGAGTCGGCTAACTGTTTTCTGTGCCTCTGGTCGTTATACTAAGATAATCTACACTGATACCCTCCTGTCTCCTGCCACACCTGGGAGGAAATGAAAGAGCAAATGTGAAAGTGTTGAAAAAAAAATCCTGAAATAGATATCAGAGCCATTCAGTAAATAATGACACCTGTTTACAGCCTATGTCATCGAAAAAGCTGCACACACAGTTTGGCAATAGAAGTATTTTGCCCTGGCTATTCAGACTAGCGAGCAAGCAGGAAAAGCTTTTAACATTAAATAATAGCCTACCGTCAACAGCATCAAAATGTTGGGTTGTACAGTTGTCAAAATCGGCACATATGCCCTCTACACAAAAAACTATTGAGATATTGAGACCTCTACATGGGGCGGCTGCTTTAACCACTGCGCCACGCACCGCCCTGAGTCATCAAAGTTTTGGTATAGTGTTACAGGTAGAAAGAATACATTGATTTTTAGGTAAAAATGCTGAGATTTTTCTTTGACATTAATTCCACAAATATCAAGACCAAGAGGATCAAAGCTGTGGAAATACTTTTCACTTTTCACATTTCACATGGCCATGAAGGTTCACATTACTTTATCAGGCAGCTGCACAATGGTGCATCTTTCTGGCTCTTTTCAATAGCATTATAATTATAGGCTACATGAAGTATGAGATGAGATTAACCTTTTCTCCAGTAGGGACAGGACAGCAGTGCATGCAGGTAAAGTAAAATCTCAACACTTACAGTATAAGTATAGGAAATAAAGAATACAAGCACAACTCAATTACAATCCAAGAAGTGAACTCGCAAGCAGATGTGCACTTGTTACTCAGTGAAGTTGGTGTTGTTGTCTCCTTTCTGTTTTTTCAGAACTTATTTTTAAAACATGTCTGAAGGAACTTTAACATTAATTTGCAGTTACCTCCCTGGCTCTTGGTGTGAGGCCTGTGTGCTCTGCTAAACTCTGACAAATGAACAATGCCGAGTGTGTGAACAGAAGGCCTGTCGACAGCTCCTCCGGGCCCCGTTCCCTCCATCACCACTGCAGATTTTAATCAACAGCAGCTGTAAAGGTTGTGCTTTCCACGCTCAATGTGTTTGACGGGTTTTGAATAATTATGTCTCCCAGATCACCGCAGCTGCGAGAATAATAGTCTGATAAATCACAAACACTGCACTGGTTATTTCGGTGTGGCTGTGGGGGTGAGGCCTGAATGTGAGGTTTGGCGGGATTTAGTCACAGTGCAGCTTTTAATGGGAACGACCATCAACACCAATGAAAACCAGCTCAGTGACAAGAAAAGAGCTGTGCTGCAGAGACAACGTTTGGACAAGTAGACGCCATGTTCCACCAGCTTCTCTAACTCAATACAGTGTCTCATTGGCTGTGTTCGAAATCATCCACTCCTTCACTCAGTCCCTCATGTACATGATATAGTGCACTACATCATGTACACGATGTAGGGAACGACAGGAGGAGAATTCGGACACTACACGGTAATTTTCTGGACGTGGTTGCGTCAGCTGATGCGCCAGGTGTTGCTGTGACAGAAGCAGACGCGCCGAGGACCATGTAAACAAACCGTATGGCCGTATGAAACAAACTACCGTAGATGACCAAATAGTTGCCCGCGTGCAATAGCCGCCGGGGTCTGAGCTCATTTGGCAGAATAAACGCCGATTCAATTAAGTGTTTACTATAGTCTTGAACAGAAAAAAAAGAAAAGTTTTTCTCAACAGCGACTCCAACCTCTGTCAGTCAGCCCCTCCTCTCGCTCTCTCTCGCATGCAGGCGGACACAGACACACACACAAACACCGATGCGCTAGCGGGACTGGTCGTGCTGGACGACAAAGACAAATGGATAAATACGCTCATGTACAGTGTTGAAATTACCGCGATCACCCCCCCCCGGCTACCGTTCATAACACTGCTGATCAGCTCCCTGTGTCGCGGTAACACAGACAAACTGTCTTTGTCCAGTGGTCGATGGTGAAATACGTGTTCTTTGCATGATGGTCTGGTGCTGCTCATTGCAAAAATAAATTGTAGCCTGTTGCAAATAGGCGCCTGGTTCTTATAAACGCCTGGGGTCCAAGTCGATTTAGTATAGGCTATTAAACGCCCGGGCTACTAAATGGTCATCTACGGTAGACACATAAAAAATAAAATAAGAAAAACCGGACACTTGTGGGAACATTAAGGATGTGATTCTGTGTTGTGATCAGGGGCGCCGATTTACGTTTTCGCCCGTGGGTGCGCATGCGTGTCCGGGGGTGTGGGGGGGGGGGGGGGGGGGGTCACAACATGCAACCCCCCCCCGCCGACATGTTATGCACACCTAAACCGGGCTCTACAAACACTGGTGCGCATATCATGCCCCGTAATGGGACTTATCGCTCATTATTCATAAATAATAGCCTATACTGCACAACTAAAAATATTGTAGCAACCGCAGTAATGTTCTTGTTATGATTAAGTTGTGTGATTTCTGACTGACTGTGAATGTGTAGTATGGGCAGGTATAGGGTGGTTGGATGAGAAACTGAGGGGCAGAGTGAGGAAGACAGCTGTGTGTGTCTGTGTGTAGGTGAGTGAGTGAGGGAGGAAGAGAGAGCTGTCATAAGTTAGTGTTATGTTGATGTAGTTACGTCGGGTTGGACGCTACAATATCAATAAACACGTGAGTTTAACATAGACGTCAGACGCGAAATAGCCGCGGAGCGAAGCCAGTTTCCTTTCAGCCCCGTTATTGTCGCCAGGTGCGCCAGAGCGCAGTGAGCACCTCTGTGTCAGGCTCGCGCTCTGTGTTTTTCACCTTAACAGAGCGCGCCTGAGATTAATACACACATTCACGCAGGCTACACGCACATACGGGCTACATGATACACATACCCACAGACACACAGCTGAGGGGCCGAGGCGCGGCACGGAGAAATGCGCATCTGGTGGCGTGCTCCCCGTGGGTGCTCAACCTGCTCAGTGGGTGCTCGAGCCCCGGAGCACCCACGGAATCGGCGCCTATGGTTGTGATTCTGTGTGGTTGTGTTTCTCAGACAATAAACTGTTGAAATATCTGAAGTTTGGTTTGGTTAACTGCTGCTGTGTCCCGATCGTGAGCCGTTAGCGGCTCGCTGGCTATTAGCTTAGCTCGTTAGCTCGTATTTACTCCATATTCTACTACAGTTTCTTTATTACATTGATTTAATGCTGCCTGTTAATGTTCGGATGCTTCTGCCCAACTCCTGCTCCTCGGGCAAACGGAGCGAAGGGTCTGAGGGTTTTTTTTTGTAAATTGCCAAAATAAATCGTAGCTAACATGCTAATTAGCTTCCTCTTCTTCTCTCCTCTCTTCTCTGGCAAAACACGACCGCATTGCATTGTGGGATATGGGAGTAGAAAGTAGTGTACATCGCTTGTTCACTCAATTTCGCGGTGCATTGTGGGTATTTTGTCATCCACTACATAGTGGATGAAATTAATCGCGGAGAATTCGAACAACACTACAAAATGGCGAACACACTATGTAGTGCACTACATCCGTGATAGGGGGTGATTTCGAACACAGCCATTGTTACATGCTGTCATTCCGCAATCCCACCATTCCGACATCCCACCACTCTGACATGCCATCGTCCCACCATTCCGACAAGGCTTTCAGACCTATTCGGCGAAATAACCGTTAGTCGAACGCCGCCATTACTGCGGTGGCAGCTCCCAGTCAGGCAGCTCTGGGCTCAGTGTGCGAAGCGGCAGTTTCAAAGCAAGCGCCAAGAAGTGGACCTTTTTTCTTCTGTAAATATGTCTAGGAAGGCTGGGAGGACATGTGCCGTCCTCGGCTGTTCTAATATCAGCAGATTACAACAACTTTAGACATAAGACAGCCCCTTACTGCAGGAGGACTGGCCGTGTTTAGACCGTAACGTTACGTTGCTACAGCGAGCAGCAGCAGCAGCAGCAGCTGCCGCCAGCGATGCAGCCACAGCTGACCTGTTGCTACCTGGCTGCTCTCCTTTCTCATCGTTACCTTCACATCGTGGTGATGGTCTGAATGTCTCACTGATCCTTTCAATATGATGTGATGGACGTCTAAAAGCCGGTGTAAAATATGTCCGACCCAGCCGGAGCTAAGGTAATTTTGACCATAAATCAGAGACTTGTAACTGACGTTTTTCTGCTCATCAGAGGCCAGCTGATCAATAAAATATTTTTGAATGTCTTAAACAAAGCACAAGTCGTTGTTTTTATTCATGCAGCCTGTCCACATGATTAAATATCCCGCTGCTGGCTTGTAACGTCAGCACGCATAACGTACCGTAGGCTTTATGAGTCTCTTATAACTCTAATCTTTCCTGCTAATCGCTCAAACTAATGATTAATTCCTAAATTAATAACGTAATTCATATAACATACTTTAATCAGTTACTGGGGGACACCAAACATCACCAATCCAGCATATTTATGTCGCTGTCATAAAGAATCAGTTTACTGTGATTGACGTCACCCGAGGACACCGCAGTAATGGCGTCGCCCACAATTCGCTCACCGAATTGGTCTATAGAAGGAAATGTACGTTACTCAACAGGTGACTCGCTTCTATTTATCTGGACTCTATCTATCTGACCTGTCTAGCCTCTACCTGGTCTTTTTACTAAACTTAACCAACTCCTTTCACCATTGCCTAAGCCTAACCAGTGCAAAATCTTTCAGGGAAAAATACGCTATTAAAGGAATTGTCGGAAAGGCAGGATGTTTAAAAAAAGAAGAAAAAAATACCGTCATTCTGACCATAAGAGGCAAGAATTGTCGGAATGATTAAAGGTACAATATGTAAGAATGTGACCAAAATCATTGTTTCAGTCAAATTCAAAACACAGCAGCGCATTGTCCCCCCTCCCCTACCCACCAGACTCCAGGTTGCCAGACAGCGACTGAACCTCTGGGTCCACACTTTCACAATCACTTGATTTACCATCAGCTCCATTTCGCCACATTTCCTCCCTCTTTTCTAACTTTCACTTTGTTAGTCTTCCCTTTAGCTTTAGCTGCAGCTCAAACTAACTAGGCTACATGCTCACAACAGCAAACTGTGTATTAAACGGCAGAGCAACAAGCCGCTTATTTCTACCGTGTGATATCAAGGAAATATGACCATAATAACCGATAATAGAACTCAATCTTTTTTTTTTCACGATTTCGTTTTCTTCCAGCCGTATTTGCAGTTCAGTGGAAGCTAACTGGCAACCTGGAGGCTGAAATGCCACAGACACTGTGACTGGGAGAAAGCGCTGGGTGGTGACACGTGCCAACAATAGAAATTCAAAACATAAACACAACTCACAAATCACAACTCCTGGCCTAAAATTCTACCAACAGCGTTTCCGCCATACATGTGGCGGCCTGCTGCTCCTTATCGCCGGCACTACTTCATAATCGGGTCAGAGCAGATGCACGGTAAGAAACCTGTTCAACTTTTAGAACATGGGGCGGCGTTTAGTTCACTGGGTAGAGCTGCCGCCCCATGTCGAGGCTCGGTCCTCGGTGCAGGCGGCCCCGGTTTCAGTCCCGTGTGCAGGCGGTGTGTCATTTCCCCACTCTTTGCCTCCCCATTTCCTGTCTCTCTTGACTACACTATCAATTAAAGGCAACAAAAGCCCAAAATATATATACTATATAGAACAGTGCTTCTTCAATGTCACTTTTCCCACTTTGACCAATCAAAGTACAAGAAGGGGTAGGACATATGTTACCAACAACAACACCACTGAAGACATGGCTTGCTTTATATCATGCACCCCGACTGGTTTTTAAGGGTACACATCGGAAACTGCCGCTGATGTTATTGTTGTTTACGCTCGTTGTAGAGTTTAGATTAACAAGGCAGAAACACAGAAGTGTCAGAGGACTCGTTTTGAAAACCAGCAACAGCAGCATTCTCACAGGAGAGAGAGAAGAAGAGAGAGAGAGAGCAGTTTACAAGTAAGGTTGAGGGCGTTGTCAGCATAAAAGCATGTTTGGTGGACACAGCTCCTTAATTGACTGGTTTTTGGCAGCTTTGGCATCAGTTGAAGGTGATTTTCTTTGTCACTTTATTTGCAGTTTATTTCCTTGATTAAGCGATAATCATGCCGCATGTTCGACTTTTGTCTTTGAAAAGCTACTACGACTGCAATTAACTGATTAAATACCTGAATAGTTTAATTGAGTAATTGTTGCTGTAGCAAACAAACGTCATTATCTGGTTCCTAGCTGTGAAATATCGCAGTCTCTCGCTGGCTGACTGATTGACTGATGTTTTCTGGGAGGTGAAGTCCAGAGTTGGCACGCTGAAACAAACACAGGGTCCAGATTAAAAGGGAAAACAAATTAGGATGTCATAGATTAGTATCTCAAATGTCTCTAAATGTTTCTGGGAGTTCCTGCTGTTCTTTGTCTCTAAGTGAATACAAGCGTTTTCCTAACAAAGTCAATAATCAACCTAATGATGGGTAATTGTGAGTGAAAGCCACATGCTCGTCTCTGCCTCCTCTGAAAGCTTGTTTTGAAGCTCATCTCTGCTGCTCCTTATGTGGTGGGATCACAGAGCTCCTTTATTATGAACACTCCACAGTGGACTGCAGAGATGGAAGAGTACTGGACCTGGCCCAAGACTTTGAAATTAATGTTTCTTATCTGTTATTTTAAAGCCCCAGTATGTGATATATTTGGCTTTTTATTATCAAAAATCAAATATTGCTTTCATAAATACGTATTTCACTTAAGTGGAATCACACCTGCATACAAACGAAAGCTTTCTCGTACCTTAGAATGAGTTGTTACAAGTCGTTAAAGGGACAGTATGGGACTTTATTGGCTTTTTATTGACAAAAATCAAATATCGCTTTCATAAATACGTATTTCACTGAAGTGGAATCGCGCCCGCATACAAACAAGCGCTGTCTCGTACCTTAGAATGAGTTGTTACAAGTCGTTACAAACATACCGGGGGGGGGTTCACCGAACCTTCTCTGCCATGTTGAATCGCCATGTTTTACGTTCAGTGTCACCGTCGCCGTAGTTAACCACAAACTCGGGCCGCCAGAGCTTCTCGGTTCGAGGAGAAAGTTTTCCAGACGGCGCCTGTTAAAACTGTCACCACCGTGTAGGCTAGTGTGAGGAAGGACGAGGCGCTGGTGTTGCCTTCAGGTGCAGTCAGACACCTGAATGACGCCGAGAGTGACGCTGTCGGCAAACCAACTGGATGTTATTTTACTCGACGAGAGAAAGACGGTAAAACGTGGGCCAGGTAAACAATACGACATTACCATGACAACATATTGTCACGCCGGTATTGTTTTGCCTCATGCTGGCGGACCGTTTGTTTACATAGAGGCTTGTTTATCCTGTTACATGCAGCGTCTGTTGTTTTTCTGACTTCTGCCCGAGTTTACGTAAACGCAACAGCAAGAATACGTGCCGACATGCAACCGCACCGCTAGATGGGGGTAAATGTCACATACTGGGGCTTTAAGAATATACAAGGTGGGTGCACCGAACCTTGGCTGCCATGTTGAATCGCCATTTTTTTACGTTCAGTGTCAGCGTGACCGTAGATAACCACAGACTCACTTCACCAGAGCTGTCGGCTCGGGGAGAAAGTTTTCCAGGTTGCACCTGTTAAAACTGTCACCACTGTGTAGGCTAGTGTGAGGAAGGATGGAGGCACTGATGTTGCCTTCAGGTGCAGTCAGACACCTGAATGACGCTGTTGGCAAACCAACTGGATGTCATTTTACTCAACGAGAGAAAGACGGTAAAATGTGGGTCAGGTAAACAATACGACATCACCATGACAACATATTGTCACGCCTGTATTGTTTTGCCTCGTGTTGGCGGACCATTTCTGTATAGAGGCTTGTTTATCCTGTTACATGCAGCGTCTGCTGTCTTTCTGACTTCTGCCCGAGTTTCAAGTATACGCTCCGATATGCAACCGCACCGCTAGATGGGGGTAAATCTCACATTCTGGGGCTTTAAAGAGATCTCACTGTTATCTTCTCATCATCTCTATCCCTATCCCTATCTCATCTATAACTATCATCACAAAGGCGTTAGACATTAGCACTCGTTCATTTACAAAGTTGTTAATGAGAACTGATCATTGTATGTTCAGTCTCATGGTCAGACCAGTCGGTATTCACATTACTGTGAAGGTAAACTTTTTTTTAATTTTATTTTTTAAAATATTTTTTAGGGGCTTTTTCGCCTTTAATGGACAGGACAGTTGAGAGAGACAGGAAATGGGAGGCAGAGAGGGGGGGAATGACACGGAGGACAGGGCCGCCTGGCGCGGGATTCGAACCGGGGTTGCCTGCAGAGGACTTATAGCCTTAGTTTGTTTTTTATGGACCTTCAGGTTTCTTTTGGAAATTCGATTTCTGTCTTAAAGGAGAATACCGGTCAAAACCCCCCATTGTGCTGAGGCTGTAGTCCTCACTGCAGGCGTTTTTAAAAACCTACAGTGTATGTATAAAATACACTTTTATCAGTAGGTGATTAACTGTTGTAGTACGCTGACAACATCGCTAGCTAATACCGCTTTGAGTAAACCAAACCCATGGAGTATAATTCAAGGTAACCATGACAACCTACAGTCAGATTGCACACGCATCCGCTGTGGTGGTATAAACTCCCATGTTTAAATCTCCAACCAAAATCTCTCTACAGTTAACATGTTGACATTTTGTTAAGGAATAAAGTAGAGAATAATTGGGGTGGTGTTTAGCTCCTGATGTGTTGAGGCTATAGTCCTCACTGCAGGCGGCCCCGGTTTGAATCTGGCAATGAGCGGCCCTATCCTGCATGTCACCCCTCCCCATAGGGTTAGGGTTGGAAAACAGCTTAGAAAACGACTGGAGTTCTCCTTTTTTGGGATGCACCTCAATATACAAATGCTAAGATAAACAGGTAAAGTGAAGGTATTGATCATCATTTCTATGGATTTTGTTCAGCCCCTCACCACCCTCTGCCTGTGTTCCTTTGTGTTCCTCTTGCTATGCGCTCATTAGGCTGTGTAGCCCTCCCATATGCTCCTCTCTCTTCTTCTATGTTCTTCTGTGTTCCTCTACATTTCTTTTGAAACTAGCTGACAAGTACCACACACATCGAGTCAAACACTGTGACTGTGGCTGTTATTTATTATGAATGGGCCCTGCTGTTGTAACACAGATTTAAAAGGCACACAGCAGGGTGAAGTTGAGAGAAGCTAAACTCTGTGTGTGTGTGTGTGTGTGTGTGTGTCACACACACTCATGTGTGTTAGAACAGAAACACAGATTTGTTGACTACTTGGATACAAAGACCACAGTGGTGATGAGTGTCACCAGCTCAGGCTCCACTGTTGGAGTTAAACAGCTGCAACAACACATATTTCTGAGTAAAGGAAAAACTACAATTGTAAAGATACCAAAGCAGCATATGGTCTAATGCTTTAAAAAACAATAACTATATTAATAGTTCTCTTCATCAAAATATGAAAAAATGCCAAATTAAAAAGGCGAAGGGGATACATTGAACCTGCAAGAAAACCAGAGAGTGTGAACTGTTGGAGAAAACCAGAGCCTAGAGCTGATGAATGCCAGGCATTTTTCAGATTCAGGGATTAATGGACTCATTGAGTCACTGACTATTTTACTTTGTTTTTGTTGTTTTTAATGTTTCAGCCAAACACAAATATTGTTTGAAAGTTTCTGCAGAAGAAGGGACAGCAAAGATTTCTTCTCTTTTATTCTGGCTGTGATAACCACCCATTCCGCAACTCCCTCACTGACTATTCTCCAAAAGCAGGGAGCTATAAGATCAAAAAGTTTGGACTGTGCTTACAAAAGTGGATTAAAAAAAGTTCATAAAGACTCAGAGACTCCTTGGACTCCCACCAAATCTGCAAAGTAAAGTTTAAGAAATACGTATAACAAACTTAAATGTAATTTACCTGTAACTTTTTTTCTCAAAAAACAAACAAAAAAACATCAAATAGTTGGCTGTGGTTTTGCTCCTGCTTTTGGTTTTTAGACCCATTCCGTGTCTGGTACTTGCACAGTGATGACATAGTGCAGTGTTTAGTGGAGCATGTAGCAGCTGGAGAACCAGGGGCCACAGACACCAAATGTCTTGAGGCTAAAAGTCGCCTTAAAACTCCTGAAAGTAAAAAGTGCATCAGTCCTAACTTTAAAACTGCTTTCAGCAAGAGAGACCCAGAGGAGCTGTATGTGAGAACACTAATGTCTTTAACCAGTCTGCCAGCTCTGTGCTGCAAAGGCTGTGGAATATGGAAATTATGTGATGATAGAAAAAGGTCTATTGTTTTGCTTTTTTTCCTCATTGTGTCATAAATCATGCACTTTGACAACATCCTTTTGTCAGAACAACCAGCCAACCAACCAACCAACCAAACCCCCCACCCATCCACCTATCTACCAACCAACTAACCTGCTTTCCTGCCCCTCACATTCTTACCTTTCTACTGTCTAACCCACGACTACCCAACCCCATCTACTTTCCAACCCTACCTACATTATCACCTAAATACCCAGCTAGATCACTCACAGTTCTTGTCTATAACACCTCAATGCCTTTATCAAAAAATATTTGCAGCTCCTGTGATTTTGATGTTATTCTAATGGCCCTCATTTATCAAACTTGCGTACACCGAAAAAATGGGTGTACACCAAATTCACCGCAAGGATCGGCATTTATCAATCTGAGCGTGAGCGTACGGTACGCACAAATCTCACGCCAGCTCTGACCCTGGTGTACGCACATTTGGAACCAGCGTAGAACATGCAGGGACGAGTGCTGCTGTGTCAGAATGATTGTTAAACCATTGTCTAATAACGCAGCGATGTGGATCACATGCTGTTATTGTTTATATTGATAAAAAAAAAGATTTTTTAAAAAGTAGCAAAAAAAGAATAATAAACAAACGATACATAGTCCGTGTTGAAAATTTAACTCGACTTTTATTTTGAGCAACTGAGATAAATTAAAAACCACGATGTGACAGATGCTCGTTAATCAGCTGTGTTAACACAAACAGTCAATGACAGACCTGTTGGTAGATCACACACACAAACTTCCAACATCTCCTGCACCAGAGCAGGACCGAACGGCTCCAGTCTCTCTCTCTGCCGGACACCGGAGCCCCGGTTGTGGAGAGAGAGGGGGGGCGAACGAGCCCCGTCTCCGCTACCTGTCCAGGTGCAGCTGATCTCCGCGGCGGAGTGTTTTTTTTTTTTTCCGTCACCGGGACCTGTCAGCGGGAGATTTTGTCGGTGTTTCACTGATGTTCCTCAATCACTCGTGTTTAGTAAACTGCAGGAGCATTTCATGAGATCGCTGGGTTTCCTGACGTGGTCCGTGACACGTGTGTTTGCAGCCTCCATCCGCCGGGGTGACGCTTATCAACCACAAAAACTATCAATCTATCAATGTCCAGATATTTCATGTTGCCGCCCTCTCTCTGTTGACCGTGGAAATGTCAGTAAAGTCCCTCTTCTTGGCCGTCTTCCGTGTCTCCATGTCGTAAAAGGGGCAGGGCGACGCCTCTAAAGCAGGAATAAATCGGGGCGGGACATTTAAATTACGCTCGTTTTCAGCGGCCGGATTTATCACCACCACGCCGGTTCTACGCCGAAATCGGCAGCGTACACACTTTTAGTAAATCACACGTGACACTTGGTGTACACTGATATTTACACCAGAATCTACACCAGATCCTGCGCAAGTTTGATAAATGAGGGCCACTGTGTTTTCTATAATATCTTGATGAGATGCTCACCTCTGCTTTTTTGAAAAATACTATCCTATACTGTATGTGTGGGTGTGTGGTATTATGTGTAAACGCAGCTTTACGACATTCAAACGGACTCTAGACAAACTGGCACCTTTCTTGTGCTTCAAGTCTTATCTCTCTTTCACACATATGAACTCATACACAGAAGTCTGCTCTCTGCGTGTTCAAGCAGTTTCTTTGATGCCCATGTTAAAAAAAAAGAAGCTTTAGATCTGATAAAGTCTCTCTCCTTCAGGGTGCAGGTCCCTTCAGACGGCTCCCGTCACAGCGCTCAGAGCCCAGGGGAGCCGCCAAATGTCCTCTTAAGAGAACCAAAAAAGCATGAATATTAATATAATTGCTTAATGTTTAACCCCTCCACTGTAGCACATCAATAGTGCAAAGCATGTATTTCAGTTTCTGCTGCTCCAGAAGAACGAGCAAGGGAGAGGGATCAATGAGGAGCCTGGATGTAATTGGGTGATTTACTTTGCTCCCCGGGGAATCTATCCATGAATCGATGAAATGGCAAAGGCGATAAAACACTGTACAGAGCATCTGCTGGGAGTCATCAATCATGAGCCCAGAGCTGTGAAGCATCTTAAGGACATCTAGGAAAGAGTGAGAGGAAGAGGTGGTGGAGAGGTGTGGGTGGGCTTTAAAGCACCGTTTTGGTGTATCTCAGTGGGGTTTTATTTTCATTTATGACCATGATTTCCATCTGTGATAATATCATAGCACCCATTGGGTTAAAGAGCAACTTAAGTACGGCCGGGAGCATGCCTATGTTCCCACAGCCCTATGTTTCCACAGCCATATGTTCCCTCAGCCCTCAGCCTTACGTTCCCTCATTTCTACGTTTTTTTTTCCTTTCCAAGATTGTCCTATGTTCCCACATTTCCTTTATGATCAATTTGCATCCGATTTTATCCCCATTTCTCCAAATTTGGTAGTCAATTACACCCAACCTATTATCCAGTAGCAGTTTACTACAGATGTAATGTATCTTTTAGCTAAATCTGGGAACATGGGGTTGTTGAAATTACTCAGAATCATTCCTTTAAATGTGGTAAAAAAAAGACTTGACTTGCATTTCATTTTGAGAAAATTCTTAGAAATAAGAAAAATCTTAGAATTGAGGCAACATAGGTATTCTTTCCACTGCACGTGCGTGACTGCACTGTGTAATATGGCCATATTATTTTGGGTTACATGCTGCCATTCCGACATACCGCCACTCCGACATACCGCCATTCAAACATTCTACTATTCAGACATGTCACCATTACGACATCCCACTATTCCGACATAAAAACATCCTGCCATTCCGACAGTTTCGTCCCGCCATTCCGACAAGGCGTTTCCATAACGTGTGTGTGTTTCATGTTTTAAAATGTACGGATTGTACAGCGCCGTTACGCACAACGCACCTCTCTGGTCCGGTGCGCTCTTCTCTTCTCCTTTCCTCCCTCTCATTTCCTCTCCTCTCCTCTCCTCTCCAGTACGTGCCTGCTCAGCTCTGGGAGCAGGACTGAGAGATCCCTTTGATCCCTCTGGTCAGGGCGTTTAGATCCGTGTGGCCTGAGTGTCCCCCCTGAGATCTGTGCCATAGCGCGCACCTCCATGTGTGAATGTTTAGCTGTAAACTACTGTTGTTGACTATATATCACATCTGTACACATGTTGTAGTGATCCACTGGGTTTTACCTGGCCATAGAGCAGGGGGGCTCCCCAGGGTTTGTTTTCCATTGTGTATGAGGCCCGGGAAATGATCAATTATACTACGGGCGGACCCGTAATGAATGAATGAATGTTTTTTTCTGCTGTCATGGTGTGATGCGCACATATAATGGGACCGAGGGTTTAAACGGGGAAGTTGGTGAGATTTGAGAAACAATGGGACATTGATTTAATTTTATTGTAAACGTTTGGACACCACCCGGCCAGGCCCGTTTCAGCCAAGCGGGAGAGGATTGGTTTGGTCTCGTCAGCGGAGTCGCGGCGTCTCTCCCGTGTGGACACTGGACAGTAGGACAAGCTCTCTCTCTCACTCGCCCTCACCACGCGCCAATACGCACACACACACACACACCTGCATGAACATTGACTCTGCGACCGCGCACCCCCATACACACACACGCCTGCACAGACAGACTGTGCGCTCGTGCACGCGCATTCTCACACACACACACACACACACTCAACATGCATTCATTCCCTCAGCGGGGACTCAGACTTAATGGACAGCGGGAGGGGGGCGTTTAGATCCGCGTGGCCTGAGTGTCCCACCTGAGATCTGTGCCATAGCGCGCACCTCCATGTGTGAATGTTTAGCTGTAAACTACTGTTGTTGACTATATATCACATCTGTAGGCTACATCTGTGGACTGTGGCACCGTCAAAATACTGAAGATGAGAGTCAATACTGTATGTAGGCTACTCTGCTATGTGCGTAAAGACGCATGAGCTCCACTCAGCTGCTGTGACAGCTCACAGACACTTGTCTGGGGGGTGGGGGGGTGGGGGGGGGGTTAAAAGATTTGTCGGAATGGCAACACGTTTAAAAAAGAAAAAAATACCGCCATTCCGACCTTAGGAGACGAAAATTGTCGGAATGGTGGGACGTTTAATTAAAGGGTTAAGTGTTGCCATTCCGACAATTAGGGCCTAATGTCGGAGTGGCAGCATGTCGGAATGGCGATTGCCCCCCATTATTTTGATTTAAATGACATTAATTTATTGTACTAGTAGAAAAGTAGCTTTTATAGTGCGTTTACACCATGCACAAGGCAAATTTTTCGTGTGATATGATTACATACAAAGTCAATGTACAGATGCAAATTTATGATGCGATCACGCAAAATTCGCCTGTTCACGTAAGTTCAAAATATTGAACTCAAGCGAAATATTTGCGCAAATCCCACGAGTAAAAACAAATATTCTAGCGGGCAAACTTGAGCGAGTAGAGCAAGGCGAATATTTTACTCGCGCCTGGTGTGAACGCACTGTTGTCTGCATGCTTCAGACTAGAGAAGAGAGGGATGTAGGAGAGGAGCAACAGGTGAGACTGACAGCAAACTCAGGGACAGAGCTGGATATTTTTAAGCTATTTATTTCCACAAAGCACCTGAGTGCTGTCTGGAAACTTTTTATGACATTACTTGGAAATGTGAGTGTGAGCATTGTGAGAGGCGATTCACCCACAGTCAATTAACTTAAGTCAGAGGCAGTAAACCATCGCTGACCTCTTACTCATTGTGCCCTCCCCCAGTGATGCTCTCTGATTCCTCCTGACATGCAGCAACGCTGCGTCTGCTTCCACAGGAAGTAAAGGGGTAAAGCGAGGTGTGCAGCGCCTCTCGCTTGTGGCCCAGCTCGGGCGGCAGGTTAATTATCTCGGTGGTTTTTCAGAAGTGACGCCCACAGTCGGTTGGAGTGACAGTGTCAGAGCCTGGTATGACATGGAGGGAACAGGGGCAGCTAATTATTTCATGAGAAAGCACTTGACACCCGGGGGACTTCTTCTCTGTCACTTTTCTGTCTCTCTGTTTTTTCTACATCTCTTTCTGTTTAAATCTCACAGTTGTTGGTTTGTTGGCATACGAGCTGCTGAGGGCGTCTGAGGTTATAGAGTAAAGAGTGAATTGCTCTTCTGCTGAGCACCGTCTCTGTAAAGATTTTGTTACCTCTGCACCTTCAGGAGCGAAAGATAAGCAATAAGCCTCTCCCTGTGAAGGTGAGAAGGGAAGATTTCTGATTTATTTTGACATTCTTTCATCGGCAGTGGCCTCTTGTCAGGTTTGCCATCTCTGAACCGCAAGAGCTCTATCTCAGGTAGAGCTTCTTTTTTTTCCACTGTGTTGCCAGTGGCTCACTGCTCCAGCCTAATGAGCCATCTGGGCCTAGTGATGTACTTTGGCACCAAAGTCACACATGGCCTAGCAGGAAATGACACCAGTCCACATGGCCTCAAACCCAATAAAACGCATGCTGGGTGAAGCGAGGTTAATAATGTTGCGACTGCGACATGGCTACGTATCTGCAGACCAAGGATTTGTGATAAATGAAAAAGTTATTTGCTGAATAAAAACTGAGGCGTATGAATACCTGAAAGTTTCTGGACTGAAACGCCACCAAACTCCAGAGGAAACATTGCTCTTTTTCTGCATTGTATTTATTCAGCTAGTTATTTTTTTTACAAATGAAAAACGCTTATGAAATATGATGCTTTGTTAGAGATTACTGTGCAAGAGAAGAAAACAAAACAATTGAAGCTTGAATTATTAGTTGATTGAAAGGAAAATGAACTGGCAGCCGTGATGATAATGATAAACATACGAAAACATTTTAAAGCTTCTTTTCCTTTTTAATCATTATAATTATAATTTAGTGGGTGTTGCTGAAGCTTGGCAAAGGTTTCTCTGTCACCAGAAAACAACCAATCGACTGATCAATCGTGAAAATGATCCGTAATCAAAACTGCTGTACAGTAAAAAGCTGTATAATAGTACAGTATATTTTTTTCTGCATTGAGAGTGCCATTAAAAACAACAGAACAGTGCCGCTCCCTCAGTAATGTGGTACAAAGGTAAATAGTGCTGGTAACAAATGAACAATAAAGCACCTACCAGTAATACACATTCAAGTAGTGTACCCAGAGTAATAAATTCATTGACACACATTCAAGTCACTGTTTGAAATGCAGATTATGAAATGCAAGATAATGGGGCCTTTGATGCTTTACTTAAATGATCTGAATAATATTTTAAATGGGTTACTTTTACTTCCAATGGAGTATAGTTCTTCTGATGCAGTTTACATCACATGTGACACGGCTTCTTCAAAAAAAGCTGAACAGCCATAGGGCGGGTACAAGGAATAGATTTATCCTTTTAGATTTATTAATACATAAACAATAGGTCACGTAGCTATTAACTTTAGTTCCTTGTGTATGTGTGTGTATGGAAGACACATTGTGCTGTATGGGGAGGATGCTGTTGTATAATCACTGTATTATCCAGGTTATAAAACAATATAACAACATACAGTAAAACAGAGGTATAGGATTCTATTTTAGCACCAGACATTAAAGTAATTGTTGTTTGGAACAACAACATTATCGATTAAACCCCCCAACGTCTATTGAAAAAAACTCTCATTACTCAAATGATAACAGCCGAACACACACGTAAACATAGTTCTCCCGAACCCTCCAAACTATAAAGTCTTCCTCCTCACCATGGTTCATTGAGATGTTTGTTCAAGGATTACAAAGGGATTATAGAAGTAGTTGCTCTAACTCCAGTTATTCTTTTCTAATCATCCTGTTTCTGTGTAAATCATCATCACAAATACAGAGACTGTCCGAAGACTGAAGGATGGACAAAGAGATTTGTTAATGATTCCAGTCGGTGTGCAAGCGGCAGCCATCCAACAGTCATGTCATAGAAATATTATATAAATGGGGTCCCTGAGGTTAGTGTTCTCTTTTTAAATTAATTTTTTTTTTTTTTTTACAACATCTTAGTAGGGCCATTGAAATGTTGGACAGGACCAGATCGTGTATAATCCATTGGTTGGCCTTTGTGGCAAGGGCATGAAAGGTCCACATTAGAGGAGATTCGCACCAGTCGTAGTCTGGTCAGATGTGCTCTCACAGCAATTTTGAGTTGAATCAAGCTGTGCAAAGAGGTACAGGATGTACGAAGTGAAGCACTGCCTCCCATTGATCATTTGTCATTTCCTCTCTGTGGCCGTTTTCCCCAAAGTCTCCCAGCATCTTGCAAAGTATGAGGGAAGATATTGCATGTATTGTAATAGAGAGTAGAAATTAAACTTTTGCAATAGAATGATAATGAAATAATTTTATCAACTATTCTGAGAGTCAGGAAAACAAGCAACTTTTCATGTTTAATTTGGATAGATTTTAGATATAAAGTAGTGTCTTTCACACAAAAGCTTTCCCAATTCAGAAGCTGTGTTCTACAGTATTAAGAATGTATCAGCTGCTCTTATTTGTGCAGTCGAAATCTCTTTTGAAAAGAAGCATCCAATATGGACAGTTAGTTATCAAATGCAGCCTTCAGCTCACCAAAAGTGTTAAATTATGGAGTTAAAGTCAACAAACGTCTTTTGTAGTAATGTCAAGGAAACATCATTGTAAATGGTCTGTGTCCATTGAGTGATGTTACGTGAATGAAACTGGGTTTTCTCATTTTCCAAGATCATTCCAATTAAATGTGATGGATGGATTTGTGGTTGAAACTGGCTCCCTGGGGTCTGACGCTGCAGACGCTATCACTTGAATGTGCAAACAGTGTTTTTGTGAAATATTGCTTTGTCTAATTGTCTGAAAAGCAATTAAAACTGAGCTTAGCAAAGTCTGGTTTGTAATCACGTTAATTTTCTATGAGATAAAGGTAATTGCAAATTTTATGTTATAGTTTTCCCTTCTCTTGTGTGTTCTGTCACCGTTCCCATGTGTTCAGGCATGAAAATTCTTGTGCAGACGCTGCATTCAGACATAAATTTGTCTGCAGGATAATGCACATTAGGTCGCTGTAAACACTGATGCTCTGGCAGGAGAATTCTTCTCCTCTCCTTCCATTCGTTCCTCTGTGTTTGACTCATGCTCTCCATTCATGAACCTCCGTCACACTCTCTTTGTGTGCCTATTTAATGGGCCAATGTATTACACTGGTTCATTCATGCAAATAACGCAACCCTGCTGCGATTTGTAACCTGATAATTTGCATAGTAATCTCGGCGGAAGCTGCTATGAGCTGATATCTGGTGGGCGGGCGGCTCAGCCTTCCATTAGCTACTGGAAATAGATTCCTTTTTTTCATTGAGAGTATTTTTCTACCTGCGCTCACAGTGTTTTGCATGTAGATGTATGCCGCTGCCGGCTGGAGCCGCTTGTTAATGTGCCCAGGTCTGGTTTCACTGTTTTCCTCTGTTCACTGTTTATGAGGTGACTGACTGTGTTTGTATGTGCAGCATGATAATGTTTATAAGGAAATGTACTGTATCTCATCATGTTGCACACGGTCAGTACACAAAGAGCAGCAGAGGAGCAGGTGACAAATTACTAACAGCAGAAGCAACATCCCGTCACTTACTGTCAGAAATCATATTAAAAATGCATGTGTGTTGGTTCCAGTGTGTGATAGATTCTCAAAAGCCTGAGATGACATTTCAGTCAAATTTTGAGGGCTGTGAGGCTGTGGGTCAGCGAACAAAGGGGTTTGTATTGATGTGGATTTAGGTTCTATTCACTACACCCCCCCTACTCCTTTTAAATGACTTTCGATCGTTATGATGACTTTGGATATAAGGTTAAACTCTTTGTCTGTGATATTCTTCAGTTGATGAAATAAATTCTTAAATGTTGAAATTGATGAAGACTCAGATGAATAATTTCTTAGTCTAAAATGTTCATTTCAGACACATTTATCAAGGTTTGTCTTGCGTTGTGTTGATACGATTCTCATGTATAATGTAAGTCTGGGTCATTGTGAACAAGGAGAACAACTGCATCCTGACCACGAACTGCACCTACATGGCTGAATATGTAATTTCAAATAATATATCTTCTTAACGTCAATTAATCTCAGCTTGCTTTCCATGTAACCTTGTCTTCAGTCACTGCTGTTATTGTAGTAAACATTTCACAACTCATACAGTGTAATTACACAGCTATGGCTGCGAGCCTATTCAGCTTCATCACCAGTCAAACCAATGTATCTAACACATACAGTAGCTCAAAATTAATCTCCCATGTCCTATTTTCTCTCTTGTTGCCTTGAGAAGGGTGCAAGTTGACGGTATTCTGTAAAACTTGCGCGTTGTGTTATTTTTATCAAAATGATTAGTGCAACCAACAGCACAATAAGACATGATCTGCTCTCTTTCTGCAGGCGACATGTGCAGTAAAACCTCAGTGACATAGACTGATAATCCCTCTACAGGGACTGACTCACTGTGGTGGTCGGGAGAGAAACAGCGTCTGGGTCTTCACTGTTGATGCTTCAAGTTTCAACTTCCGAGGTTGATGCTTGGTGTAATGCTCTTTTACATACTGTAAGCAGTAATTTTATTGATTGTTAAAACAAAAATATTTTTCATTGCAGCTTTAATAACTAACTAACCTTATTTAACATAATGTAAGCTTGTGACAGGAAGCTGTTCTGCAGGCTTGTGCTCTTGCACCTGATGCTGTATGATAGCGTTTCTGTGAGGGAAACATCTGTAAGAAACTGCAGAGATGAGTGTTTAGATAATGTTTGAATTATGTTTAGAAAACCTATTTTATTACTTGTATGTTATGCACATTGAAAGCAGCAATTTGTTTTTGTCATGTCTGCCACCTGAAAACAGAGTGACAGTTCAACCTACCGACACCAATCCAAGGTGTCACACTCTTAGCACACATGTTGTATTCTCCAGAGACAGGAAATAGAAAATAGGTCATGACCCGAAGCCGCAGCTAATGCCGTCGACTGATTCCCACTCACTTTCCCAGACATCCAACAGGAACATTTTATTTATTTATTTTTTTTATATTTATTGTTTTTCCTTACAAAGCATTTTACAAAGTAACACAACATGAACATGGGGTGTTTCCTGTCACAATATTATAGCAAAGTAATTAACCAATCAAGTACAGATTGTTATAGAAAAAAAAAGGGTTAAACAAAAGAAGGGCGTTTCAGGGAAATGTACATTTTCCATCGCTTCCAGATGTCATTGAATTTGGATTGCTGGAGCTTCATTGAAAAAGTGATTATTTCCATTAAATACAGATCATAAATAATAATAATATCATACCATTCATCTATAGATGGGACGTCTGGTTTGAGCCATTTCTTTGTAATTGCTTTTCTGGCAGCTAGACTCAGTATCCAACAGGAACATTTTAATACAGTCACATAACCACATGATGTCAGGAGGCACCGTGGGGTTGTCATGTGCATGAATGAAGGAGCAGCATTAATTTGAGGTGTGCCATGGTGACATGACTCGGGCCAGATTCCCGGGCTTTCGATCACAGCACTGTGCGATCACTGCGCACTGAATACGAGATAAATAATCATACCCAACAGGAGACCCTTCCCCTGACTCTTTTGTGTCTGTATGCTGCTGCTCAATAAGTCAATACGTGACAGCAGTTGCACTCGCCGGTGTGCGTTCCTATCTTCTATGTATGAAAAGGTTATTCTCTTATCAGTGCAGACAGATGAATGCAGATGTGTTATAGGGTCAGTTGTCATTGATGTCTGGTTAATGTAGAACTCCAGCAGGAGGCAAAAATAAATTGATTATTAAGGTGCGTTCACACCGGACCTTTTATTTTTGTTGCTGTCACTCGTATTGCTCCGAAAAAAAACCCCGCTCCATTGCTCAGCTGCAGTTGCTCGTCAATTTGGCACAGAGCCACAGACTCGCATTTTCGCTTTGATGACGTCATGCCCACTGCCATGTGTCTCTTTTTACACCGGCACCAGCAGCCAAGTCGTCAGTCGCTGAGCGACTGACGGCAGGAGAGTTGGGATTTCTCATCTCGAGCGACTGGAATGACTTGAGCGAAAAAACGCCCCAGCGTTTCTTCGCCTGGGCGATTAAACGCTCAATCGCTCGTTTGCATTGACTTAACATGTAAACTCATCGCTCATTTGAAAAACAAAAGGTCCGGTGTGAATGCAGCTTTAGTGATTTCCATGTGAAAGTAGAACTTAACATATTTTGTAACCATGACAACAGCGATCATTTAATGTTGAGGAGGGTTGAAGCAAGGACATGTGTTGTGCGAAGATCTTGAGGGTAATTGAGCTCTAGAAATACTTGATTTTCTGTTTTTACCACTTTTTCAAAAAATGATCTATCATTAGGGATGCACCGATTGTGAAATTCTGGGCCGATGTCGATGCCGATGTTTAAAATAACAACTTGGCCGATGGCCGATGCCGATGCCGATGTTTTTTCTTTTTGCTATTCCGTCTTTGGTGCCACAGAAACATTACTGAACTACTGTATTTTAAAAGTCTTTCAGCTCTTCATCATATTATTCAATGAACACAAATTCAGTTAGACAAATTCATGAAACAAAAACAATCTTTAATGTCAATTTTTAGTTGACATGACCTTAAAACACTTACAGTGGCCAAGAGTAATAGAGTTGCTACATGGTAAAAGTAATTAGTTACCAAGAAAGGTAACTATGCCATTATTTTTATTAAATAAAATGCTCAAATATGTTAAATTACTTGAACTTCTCTCCCTAACCCCATTTATCTGCAATTAACCAACTTGATTTCAGAGACATGTAGCCTATACTGAAAGAAGTAGAACTTAACATAGTTTTGATAACCATGACTTGTGACTAGTTACATCATTTAATGTTGCCACCGCTGCGGTGTTTGTGAGCTCTTGTCTCTGTTGTAACGTAAGTAATCCATCGCTCCAAGGACATGTGTTGTGCGAAGATCTTGACCGTGGCAACTTTTTTTTTTTTTTTTTTTTTCATAAATCAATCCAACCGGATCACATGTGTGCTGAACTGCTAAGAACAGAAATGCACCACTTGATTTTCTGTTTTTACCATTTTTTCTTGCCTATCATGATTGAGTCTTAAATAAAATTTGTGTTTTTCCTTTAGGAAAAAAAAGTGTACTTTAAATGTACCCTTGTTTTTACCGGTGCAGAGGCAGGAAAGAAAATAGAAAGACAGAAAAAACATGGATGATCATCATCATCAGAAAGTTCTCTGTGAAACTCTTGCCAAATAAAAACAAAGGAAACTGAGGTGCAGTGCAAACTCTGCAAGGTGCGGCCTTTGATGAGAAGCGGTACTGGAGAATATTCATGTAGTTTTAAGCCCGGGAGAGGAGACTTCGTCCCTGTTTAGATGTGCTCTCATTCTATGACAAGGACTTAATTGAACAGTCCTGCTGTGATGAGAAACAGTACTGTTACTCGGGGGGTGGGGGATGGAATAGTTAAAGAATGGTCGAATAGCTCCTGCCTGGTGATTATTGAATTGCGTTTTAGCTTGAAATGCCCATTATCCTTATGCCACAGATAGAAAAAGCATCGTTCTCTGTCTTGTTTGTTCCCTTGTTTTCATTAGTGACTGATAAAGAAACGTGGATGGAGTGTGAACTTGTTCCTGCTCTGAAGGGGGCAGTAGAGAGCACACATGGGTCACATGGGAACAGTGTGGACGAACGGAGGTTGGACAGTCCATCTCGGAGCGAGATGATCCGTCCTCCCCACGTCTCTGTGAACGGCGGGCGGCTGATGAAGCTGCTGGTTGGATGAGTGTGATGGAATGAGAAGAGACAGGGAGGAGATTGGTTTGTCCGGTGCTGCCACGGTGATGGATGCATAGGAAACCTGGAGGACCACACACACACACATACAAACACACAGCCTGCAGCCGGTCGCATCTATATTTAACCATAATAAACCACGATGAGGTGATACATTTCAATTCACATGAAACCATAACCACATCACAGACTCATCTTCTGTGTGTGTTTGTGGCCGAGGAAGCTTTAATGTGATGAGAAAGAAATTTACTTCTCTACCCTCTGATATCATTTTCCTGGGGAAGGTTATAAATTCTTAAATCAGTAGCTTTATTTTTATTTTTTTCAATCATAAACTCAAAGAAACTATTTGTGTTCATCACACATAGTCTCTGTGTGTTTGTGTTTATTGGCATGGTCTCAGCTGTATCCCATTGTCGTATCCAGTTCCTCAACCTAATTCTACAACGGAGGCGTCTGGACGAGCAGCGAAGGAGACTGCTCCTCTTGCTAGCCATCCCAACAACTGCAACTTTCTCAAGATGACGAGCGATGTGAGCAGAGGTTCTATTTTGATTCTGTTTTCATCTCTTTAGTCGTACATCGACCTTTGTTAACTTGTAAAATAAATCTGCATCAGAGATCTGCATTATTGAATTGCGCTTTAGCTTGAAATGACCATCCCTAAAAATTCAGACAATCCGTTCGCATGGGCATGGGCCAGGACAGGTCTCCAGACAGTTCCAGTGCTGAAACAGAGGCCGACAACTGCTCACGCTCACATGCACATCAATTTGCCAGCAAACACAACCTGGGAGGCAGAAGGACAACCAGGAAAGAACGGACGCAGCTGGTTCCAACCAGAACCTGGTCTCTACATGTGCTGCATTAGACACGGTAGATAAACAGAAACCAACACTAAAACAACAAGAGCAGGTGCAGCTTCTTTCGCTGAACCCTGATTCAGCCGTGACCTTTGTGAGGATAGATTTTATTATCGGCTGCTGCAGCGGCCTGGACGTTTTCGCTGTCACCTGATAGACTCACCTGGATTAACACATGAAGAAGATTACATTCACCCACTGTGAGTCAGGCCGCTGATGAGACCACTTTATATAGAGCTATGCTGTTTATGGCAGTGCGTTAGTGCAGCTGCTGGTGTCACACACTCACAAACACACACGCTCTTACAATTCTGAGAGACAACACAGCATTATAACTCAGAAATGTTGATAAAAGGAGGGCATGAGCCTATCCAAAGATGACACACAGGACACGCACATGCGCACACTTGGTTCAGTACAGAGTGCATGATTACGCTTTAATAAGCTGTCATTTGTGCTAATATGTCAGCATTTCCTGTAATTGGCTCTGTCATGTTTGTGCTTCAGCATCATCGTGTATAATTAAAGTCAACACTTGTCAGAATGCTAATTTTTAATATCCACGTCTGCCTCTGTGGTGTGTGTGTATACGCTTGCGTTGGTATATCTGTGTATTTGTGTGTGAGTATGTTCTGTGAGTATAAAGGTCAGGCAGTCAGCTGGAATCCTCCGTCAAAGCCTTCAGGTGATCTGCCCATTTACCCCGATGACACCGTCATTAAATAACACTGCTTGGCTCTGAACCTACTGTGTGTGTGCGTGTATGTTGTTTTTCCTTTTGCCAAATACAACAGCTGCAACAAGTGACGCATCAGAGCTTCATAAGGCTGCTGCTCCATCGTCGGCCACCATGTGTGAGAGAAAGTGTGCGTGTGGGTGTGTGTATGTGAGATCACCTGTTGTGTTCAGTCTGGCAGCCATTATTTAATTCCCAGCAGGTCCGATTGAGAGTCATATTGATCGTTTCCTGCCGCTGCCAACTCCCTGTTTTTTTTCTGCGGGTTTCTGTCAAAGGCTTGATGTTAATTCCAGGTTATACCATTACTGCGGAAAATACTGGCCTCTGATTGGTTGTCAGGTGTCCATTCACATCAGAGATGGGGATGGTCCACATGCTGTGGACTTGTGGTCACATGGAGAAATGGTTTTCCCTGTAACACAGCTCTGGGATCAGCTGATGTTATGTTCATGGTACAGCTTTTAAATCTCTAAACCTTTTCTCCTCAGCAAAGGCAACCTTAGATACCCTAAATCATACGCGCCAAACTCAAGTAGAAAACTTGAGGTGTTTTGTGCAGCCGTACCCCCCGGCTTCCTTCAGGCACTGAACTGCCTGTTGATGTACAGTACGTGAACATGGGTTTGATTCCCAAGTTTCGCAACAAAACGCCAAATGTACTCTTTCTCTCCTCATCGTCATCTTCTTCTGCTCCTTTTTCTATTGGACAAGTGAAGAGGTGTTGGTCGTGGGCAAAAGTCACTGCACTACTTTTGTCTCTCCAACAGGTGGTGTTTAGTGCCTTTCACAGAGAGCTGGGAGAAGCAGAACACTCTCTCTCTCTCTCACGCTGTGTGTGTGTGTCCCACCCGTCATATCGGAGGGATGAATGCAGGAATGTTGAGCCCGGCTGCCAGCAGCATCATCCAGCCTCTCATCTGTCTGTAATGGAGAGCTTTAGGAGGTGAAGCCTGTCATTAGGGGGTCAGGGCGGCCTGCTGCACAGAGGGAAGCGCAGTGCAGAGACAGAGGGTGTTTGGACTGACTAGAGCCTGTGTGATGAGAAATACCAGAATAACATCCAGTCTCTCTGCCTGTTCAGCCACTGATGGTTACAATAAGTCAGAATGAGCATTATGTGATGAGCTGTTATGACTGACAAATATAGCGAACAACTGAGTTTATGTTCTCCTTTGAGATGCTGAACGCAACATCTCAGTTCAACAGATTTTATTCAAGCAAGCAATGTGAGCGGTAAACAAACCCCTGTTACTTGGAGGCGCTAATTCTGTTTAATGCTTCAGTATTTTTTGAGCAGCACAATAAGTGAGTAAAAATAACACAAATAAAACTATACATGTCTACTTTGGATGGAGGTAGCTGGTTAAATAAAACATTCACATCACATGAAAACACAACCATCTGCATGGCCAGATGCCACTAGTGCTAAGTGAGATCATACTTCTTTTTTTAGCTGCTCTATGAGTCTAAATCTGTCAGTGCACAACTGTGGTCCAGACTGGACAGCTGTATATAATAGCCATCAAATCTGGTTCCCCAGAGAATGAATCCTATTCACTCTTTTAATCATCCCTAGTTATTAGTGACATATCTTGTATTGTCTGGGATACTCTGAACTCTGTGCAACCTCCTAGGCCAAAACATAAAGCTGCAGTTCCTCTACCGTCCACTAGTGTATTCCTAATGGGGGCACAATAGACATTTTTTTAAAGTGACCCCAAGGAGTTTGCTTTTATAATAAAAGAGTCTCATATTAATGTGGATGAATCCACATTACCCACACTTGTTAATGGGTCAATTTTCGATGCAAATTGTCTTTATACAGTAATTATTTTGATATTATTACTTAGTGACTGACTCGCACAGCATTTCCTGGTTTTGGTTTCCTGGATGAAGCCCGGTGGATCATGGGAATAACGTTGCTGGATCGCTAGTTGGCATTGTTTATGGTCGGAACTATATGACGGTATCTGATCATCTTCGAACCTCCAACTTTCGTTCTTGATTAATGAAGACATTCCTTGGCAAATGCTTTCGCTTTTGTCCGTCTTGAGCCAGCCCAAGAATTTCAGTGTGTGCATGGAAAACACTTTGCTTTCACCCTAAAACGCATCTGCATTCGCTTTTGTGATATTTTTCAGATATTTGTTTTCTTAACAGTGAGCAAAACTTTTAAAGGGGCAACGAGGAGTTTTGGAAAAGCAAAGTGTTTTCACACTACATTTTTGAGCCTCCGCACACTGTGAAATTCTCTGACCGGCACAAGACAGACTCATATTTTCATTCATCAAGAATCAAAGTCAGAGGTTCGAAGACTGTCGTAGTTCCGACCATAAACGATTCGGCGGGGTTATTCTCATTCACGTCCGTGAAACCGAAAATAAGGAACTGCTGGTCGGCTCGCCCAGCATTTCCACCACCACTATAACAAAATAACAATGGAGACAAAACGATATATTTATCGAAAATGGGCCCATTGACAAGTGTGGGTAGCGTAGATTCATCCACATTAATATGAGACTTTTTTTATTGTCGCGAAACTCCTCGTTGTCCCTTTAAGTGAAGGTCCTCTCTTGTCCTTCACAGGATGAATGACATTTCTACACACAAAGACTAATAGTTGCTGCATTTGAAAACACCTGTATTATTTTCACTGTCTCTATCCGTCAACCTATCTGCAGCGTAAGAAGCTGCAGGCCCGTCACCCTCAGCTCATTAACTGGCATCTGTTTGTCATTTAGCCTCGGTGGCCTCAGACCACTCGGGTACACAGTGCATCAGTTCTGTCATTATTGCCTCAGTGCTGCTGTGGAAGATTGAATTTAACACCAAATTAGAAAAAAATAACTTCCTGCACTTTTCCCAAATGTGCTCTGCAAGCAGAATTTTCAGCTGTACTCAAACTGTAGGAGCTGAGAGAAGAAGAGACATCGTCAAACTGCTGCAAATATGGAGGTGTTGGTGTCAGACACATCGGCACCTCCTCCGCACCGCTTCACCTCCACACTGCTGGAAAAAATTTAGATAAATATGGAAACTTAGACAAACTTTTTCCTGCTGACGGAGCAGTTGAGACATTAGAGGGCCAGTTCAACAAAATCATAACAAACATTTTTCATTTTTAATGTTAATAGTATACATTTACAAAGCTTTAGGCTAAATCTTAAAGTGTCCTAGTAAGCTACTGGACAGACAGACCAGGATCTTGTATCACAGCTCTCACTGTGGTTGTCGTTTGTGATTAGGAGGCTTTGTGCAGCCTCATTAATAAAATAATAATTGGTGTTGACAACCTGTAGCTCCAACCTGAACATGACGTGAGCTGCCAAGGATCTGAAATTCTGATTACTGATTGATAATTGATTGGTTTTGACACACCCAGAACACATCTGACTCTATTAGCTGGATCTTCACAGACAACTTGATCTAGATCTTGGAGCTTCTGATCCAGAACTCTGGGGTTAATTAGTTTTGAGGGACTTTGCTATGTTTAAAGCAGGTGATTGGGAGTCTGAATCTCCAGTACTTCCCCCTTCATTCATTATAATTTCTTGCGCTATCTCTTGGGCTGATTGTTCAGAACACCTAATGTTTCCTTTTTGCAGCACTGAGAGAGATTTTACAGCAGTAAAACTCGACTGTATCATTAAAGCCCGTACAAGGAACTTTTAACTGGATATGCAGAAGTCTCTTGTTTCTGCTGAGAGAAAGACAGCGCAGAGTGCGTCCTTGCAGGTGCTGGGCTGGTCGTGCAGGGAGCGTGCTTCTCCTGCTCTCACCGCGCCGGTCAAACATCGACTCCACTCGTCTACCGTCTGTACTCGGTTTTCCACACACACAGGTCTGTCTCTACTGTAGCTCTGTGTGTGTGTGTCTCATGTGCAGATGCTGACAAATGTTTATAGATGGACAAGCAACAACTTAATCAGAATTTATATTTTATTTTGAAAATTGGCCGGATTCTCTCGCCTTTTCTGTGCCCGACTTCCTGGCCGGCTACGATCTGGTCTATCCAGCTCGACAACGGCGCTCATGGCTCTCGCGAAAAATAGAACAGAAGCCGAACTGAAGCGCTGCAGCGAGCCTCCGCGGGCGCGCCACCCCGCAACGCAGAATTTGCTTAGGTTCCATGGGCAGTCCGTTCAGAAAGTCGTACTTTTATCCCTCAAGTAGTGCAATCATTCACTTTCAGCCTGTTTTCACACAAACTGGTGCAAAAATGACACGTTCATTTTCAGCTCATAGGACTCTGGTCCACCATGGACGCTGCACTGCACGTCACGTCACGTTTCCATCATGACAACTGACAGGAGAAAGACACATGGCACGTCGCCATGTTTAGGTACATGAGCTCAATCTTGTGACGCACACTGAGCAGTTGGAGGCTCGAGGTCTGCCTGCATTCACATAAACGGACTATGAGCTCGACTGCAGCCGCACCAAGACCACGCGCTGCTCATTCTGTTCGCGTCAGTCCCGACAGCGATCTGCTGAGAAAAATATGCAGATACAGACGTACAGTATCTGTCTCACCCTGCAAACCAGCGTTTAAGCTTAAGCACCACGGACAGCAGCTCCAGATCAACACCTATCTAAACCTGTCCTGACAGCCTTACCGGCCCGCCCCAAGCTGTTCCATTCACAAAACAGGGGCCTGTGGCAATTCTGGACAGCTGTTTTTTTTTTCCTCTTCCTTCATGGGCCCCTGACAGCGTCTGGGCCCCTGCAGACGAAAAGATTTATGGCACTCAGACTGGAGACGGCTAGCGCTGCAGAGTTTAAGACCTCAAGTCCTCCCGGGGACATAAAATATGTTTTTAGGATGATGATTATTTAATAACTCCTGGGGCACAGCTGGGACAGGAACCCTGAAGCGCAGGCCAGATATGCGTCTTTACGACAGCACATACTAGAGCTTATGAGAGATGCAGTCCTTATTCTGGCAAAACGCGACCGCTTTTTTCCACAGGGACCGCCAAAATCAACACAAACTGAAAGTTCCTCATGGGGGTTTTAAGGGAGTTTCGGTCACCTTTCAGGGATGCAGCGATCGTTGAAGGGCTACTGTATGATGCAATGTTGTAGATTCTACATTGACACTAGCTCCTGTTGCAGCTCAACTGTCCAGTGGTGGAAATTATTTGTTTTTGTCCTATTTGATGCTGTCAGTTCATATTGAATTATACTGCCAGTGGTTCTTTGACTAATGATCTTAGTCATTAAAGTATTAGGTCATTTTATCTGCTAATCAGACATATGTTTTAAGATAAGTTCCTTGATGAAACTTGATCTGAGTTGAAATAAATTTGACTAGTACAGTATATGTGATTTGCTGGACAGTTCTGCCTGTAAGCATCTGTAACAAATACACCAATACATTTCAAAATAAATGAACATGAACAGTGTACTGTGAATAGATTTCTATATATTTCAGGATATAAAGTGTATATTGTATAGTGTGATTATATGGCCTAGACATGTGACAGATGACCAGAGCAGGGAAGACAGACATATGTCAGGCCTGTTGCCAGCTCAACATCATGACACATTGTGCTATCATCAGTGCGGCCTCATGGGAACTCCTCTATTAAAGGTCAAACTTTGTAACACAAACATGGCGCCAGGCGTAGAGTGTCAACAACAACTGTTTTCACCTTGTTCTGGTATTTAAAAATTGTCATTAATTGGCCAGAGGCTGCTGATGTAATTAACGACTAACATTTCAAACTTTAAAAGGCCAGTGCTACTAAAAGTTGGATGAATGACGCATCTTGTTACCGGGCGAGGTTGAGAGGCCAGATGACTCATCCACAGGCGCTGACATCTTTGCTCATTTTATTTTGTTTAGTTGAAGATGTATACTTTTTGGCAATTTTCTAGTTGAACTATATTAAAAGTGGTTATTATAATAAATTAGACATTGCATCTATATTTCCTGATGTGTAGCCTGCAATAAATACACATTAAAAAACATATTTAATAGGCTGTTATGGAGGCATCTGCTTCATAATTTTCACAGCTTTGTGCCAAAGACTGTCAGACGATAAAAGTGAAGGAAAAAGTTAATCTGCCAGAAAATTGTGCATCCATGTGGGAAGAGAACTAATGCCGTCTCGTCTCAGAGTAAACAAGTAAATGTATAGAGACGAGGAAGGAGTGTGAGGTAACGGCTGAGTCAGAGTGTGACGAGTGCAAAATCCTGATAGACATGATGTAGTGGTCATAATGGTCAGGTGGATGTCCACTGTAATATTTGGACACAAGGAAAATGATGAATGATGTCAGCAGCTCACTGCAGCTGGGACAGCTGTTTCACCAAATCAAGCTCTGACAACCCACTTTTTAAACAAAAAGAATGAAATGTTGCCAAATATTTTCTGAAATAGTAATTCAACCTCTCAAATCAGTTTTATATAGTTTCCTTTATATGCAAATGTAAGATTTTTTATGCATCAGGACTGGACTAATTTGATGGCGATGGATAATGTCAGTATTCAACTTGATCATTTGATCACTTGTTGTTTCTGGCTACAATAGTTCAGCTCAGTTGGACACTGTTAGGGACTGTACCTGATGAAGCCAGCAGAACATTTTGTATCTACAGAACAAAATATTTTCCCCAGGAATTGGTGGAGACCAAACTGGAGCTAGAATGAGAGCAAGAACAGACCCAAACACCTGACTTCAACAGATCAAATCCCTCCTGTTGTCTGTTGTCATCTGTGCTGTAGATTTTAATGGCCCATCATTAGATTTTGTTGGTAGTTGACATCTGGTGGTCACAGTGATTAAGACAGGAGCAAAGTAAGAAGTACGGTGACCGAGACAAAGTCCATGCCAGGAGGAGGTTGTGGTGGATGGGTGAACAGGACACAGGAGAGTGGTGTTCAATTCCCACGTATAAAATAAAGCTTGGTGTTGTTTGTTTCTGTTTTCCATGATTGTTACACAAAGTTAGCCATTTTGTTGTCATTGTAACCATGACAACAATCATTTGGTACTTACTTCAACCCAAATGATGATCTTTTCCAAACCCTAACCAAGCCATGGCACGACAAAGGTTGGTACACCAAACTCCTGAATATTGAAGTAGCTGTAAACCAAACATCACAAATTGAATGATCTGACTCGCATGTTTTTTGAATCATCATGTCATTGAACTTTGTGATTGTGGTGAATCAACGGCTTCAATACAGCTCCAGCCTAACGTATCGGTCATGTGTTCCTAATAAACTGAGCATGTGTAACACGCACAGTTGTTGTTTACACTTCTGTTCTCACACATCACTGCTTTGATAGATCATCATGTTTCCCCTCACACACACACAACCACCTCTCTCTCTCTTTTTCTCGCTCTCTCTCTCCTTTCCTCTTGCTCTCTCTCACACACACATTCACACACTCCCTAACCTCAAGTGTGTGATGAACTGTACGATTAAAGGTTAATGGATTTTTACAGCTGTGAGAGTTAGCCTTAATCGTGTCCTAATTAGAGTTCATTCAGTTTTGCTCCTTCAGCGACTCTCTCGACAATTAGCCTCTCACTTCCCTGCAGAGCGGCTCTTTTCTCCAGCACCAGAAAGTAGGCCGTCTGGAGTCACGTTGCGGTCAGCCCCTGGCGGGGAGCCTATCCCTCCCCGCTGTTGGGACCCGAGCGTCATGACGCTCCGTTGAGTCACTCGGCTCGATGTATTAATACACAGTAATTGAGGGGATCAGAGGCTTTCTGAAGAAACCTGACCAGGAGGTGAAAAGAAGGAGTTACAGCCAGGGTTAGCTCGGATTGCTTCGCTGAGACTGAAGTTTTTCACAGCACTTGGTGCTCTGACGTTCTGCTGATTCAGAGCTAAGTATGGTCATCAAATTTAACCCAGCAGGCTCAGCAGGTGTCATGGAAACCTGCCGTTTAGAGTGCAGTGTGTGTTTCACTGAAGTAGAAACTTCAGCGTTATGGTGTTGTTGGAAAATTTTCAGAATAATGTAGCCAAAATGTGTTTTTTCTCATCACTCAGCTTCTGTGGCAGTGCTCCTGCTGCTTCTTTGACTGGGCAGCTGATCTGAATCCACTGCAGGTAAAACTGGGTGTACTGGATGTTTGAGTTGCACACATTCATTTGAGCTTTTTCAGCTTTGTCGAGCGGCTTTTGTGTTGAGCAAGGAGCGACCATCTCATCAGACTTGTCAGAAATGTTGGTTGGTCAATGTCAGGTTCTTACAGTTGAATCAGAGCCACGAGTTTGATTTCCCAACGTCAGAGCCTTTTTTTTCCTCACTGTGCCTGTGGGAAATGTCAAACAGAACGTCTGAAAACGGCATGGAGACAAGATGTTGAACGGGAAATATGAAGGCCAGGTTGGTGTTGCTGTGGCAACAGCTGCTGCCTCTTTGATGTTTCGTTTGTCTCCTGTTAGGATGGATATGAATGAGAGGTTTCTCACATGGAGAACAGCTTCTTCTGCCTTGTTAGCATTGTTGGTAAACAAACCTGCCTCAGAGCTTTCAAACAAATCTTAACTGACAATTGTCAATACCAAGGATGGTCCACAGGGGCTGTTTTTCCTCATACAGTGTGAACAGGTCTTGGCTGACAAGAGGACCGATCGAACTGACCACGACCAAGACAGCATTTATTGTAAACCAAGGTTGGTTCAAGAATCCTTTTTACATTTTTAAAGAGAACTATTGTCTCAAGCCACAAAGATTAGAAATGTATAAATAGTGGCAGCTATGCCAATTGTTAAAAAATGTGTTAGTTTTTTAGATCAACAACAATTCTAGGGGCTAAGATAACAAAAATAAATAGCCAGCATTCTGTAAAAGATTGGCCAGTTGTACCCAACGGGAATACATACATGTATGTACAGTATGTATGTATGTATAATATATATATGTATTATTGTTGAACTGTTTTCCATATGCCTGATGAAGGTCACATGCTTGACCAAAACGTTGCTTTAATAGAATAACTGAGAGTGGGAGCTTCTTCTGATTTTTGGTTCAAGAATCCAAAATACTGTAAGGTGTCAAGGTGGGTATGAGTGAAAAGATCAAGGAGCGCAGAAGGTCCGGAACAAGCTCACTCTTCAGGAACAATGTGTTAGGGATTCAGAAAGCCACTAGGAACTACAGGCCCACTTACACCCACTGAGATCTATACACAGCTAGTTCCCACCCGACAGCCATAGAGAGTGACGCGTTTGTCTACACATCCGGTAAGATTTCCTCAGTGTGACCTGGAATTAAACAAGATTTCTAAAAGTGTATGTTTAGCATAACACACTGACCATAGATAAGAAGAACCCGACACAAATACACCCTCGTCGGATAACCTGAACTGTGGCCATGTGGGTTTAGTTGGGTTAAGATCCTGACACCCAAACTCTAAAACCTGTACTGTATATTGCTCTTTTCAACCCCATGTGTTAAAGAGCAGGAGATCTGCTCATCAGCTCGGTCCATGAGAGCCTGTCTCCTATTTCTACAGTTAAGTCAACTCCTCCTGTACTTTCTATATCTGCACAGAAAACAGCCATCTTAGTTCACCATCACCAGTGACCAGTTCTTCCTCATTGTGCACCACCAAACCTCCCCCTCCTCCCTCCTCTTCTGCCCCTTCACTTTCTGAGTATTTGACTGCTGGCGAACAAAAACCAACACCGTGTAATAATGTCACAAGTGCAATTAATGCTGCAGTAATATAAAAACATGCAGCGCTCAGTGCTGTCGAGAGCGTGCATGTGAACTTGTGTGTGTGTGTGGTCCTGGATAAGTGAATGAGCACACTTAAAGCATAGAAGCACCAAGAAGTTTCGGTGCATGACTTGACTTTAAAAAGTTGACTTTTTTCCTGATGTGTCTCTTTGAATTAATGATCTGCTCTCTCCGTTTAACTGGGTGCTTCTCGCTGATAGTGCAGCGGTCACTTCAGAACCAGAGCCTGAAAAACTACTTGCATAAGTAAAAGTAGCAGCAGCACGTTAGAACAATTGTAACTTGTCAGCTGCAAAGTTTTCACGGCTCCTCTATGTTTAGTAGAGATAGTTCAGTTATTTATGATCCTGACATTTTACTGAGCATGAGACAAGTGACTCTACGAGTCAATAACGTAAATAATGGTTGATAATCAGTGGTTCCTTTCACGGTGTCGATGTATTGAGTGATTTAATGCCATGTAGCTGATCCAGATGGTGCTTCATCAAACTGTTTTATAAAATGTCAGACAAGTCAGATACGTAGAATCGCATTGAAATTTATGACTCATTTGTTCTGCTTAAAAAACCTCATTTGGCACCAGGTCCAGACATCAGAGACAAGAAAACTCTGCTGCACACTAAAAATGTAAAGTCATGAATTAATTATCTCTGACTCAAGTAACCAAACCCCACACTGCTATAGTGTATAGTGTATTTCAATAACAGTGGTGGCACCCTCAATGTGGTATTTAGTGTTTCCTAATTGGTTTCATCGACCCCTGACCAACACTCAATTGTACGAAATATGTAAAGCCTAATCTACACCTCCATCATTCTCCATGTTTCTCCAGTAGTTTTAGAGGAAGCTCAGTGAATAGAAGGGAAACATATTACAATATCACAGTAAAGCAGGAAGACTGGGGTGGTGATACAGGGTCACTTTATTCTCAATGTTCTTCTGACTTTGAAAACCCACTGGTCTCAAGTGTTTTTCTTTATTTTCTCTTTAATTGTGACTGACCACCTTTTTTGTGTCAATTTTCACCATCTTGTAAAACTGATCCGTCACATTAACCATGATTTGGTATAAGCAAAAATTGCATAAAGAGTTTATCTGCAAAGGAAAAAAGAAATGAAATAAATAAAATTTGAAACTGATGGTCATGCTGGTCATGATGATGATGATGAAAACTAACCAGCATTCAACAGCAGCTGCTCATGCTCTGACTAATTTAACCACCAGTTCACCACTGGTCTGACTCTGACATTGACATAAATTGACTAATTGGAGTTAAGTTCGCAGCCACACTGATGTTATTTTAAAAATAAGACAAAGACATTTTTATTAGATTTAGCTGTTAATTATGATCAAATGAGCTTTTAATGAGGTTGGCGATGCTGCCGTCCATCTTCATTTATGCAAGAATCTATTCTCTGCTTAACTGTGAAGAACTTTGCTCCTGTTCTACGCAAACAAACTTGAACTTAAACTAAAATGACACTGGTCTCAGATCAGTGGAGTTGGGGCCGTGTTCGTGATCTTGGTGAGATGTTGAACCGCGGTCTGAGTCAGGCTGAGGCGAGGGACGTTTAGTGAGTGACGACCTCCGACCTGTCACAGCCACGTCCCTCATCTCTCCTAAAGCCTCTGAGGTGAAACACTGGTGGCATGGAATCGGACATTATGAAGACAAATTCAATAAACTGTGGTTGGTGTTAAGCTGGCATACTGTCTGTGTAATAGTGATTGGACGTCAATGTCCAATAAGAAAGAGGTGATTCTTCAGCTCTGCTTTTGTAGTTCACCTCCTGACAGAGAGAGTGTTTCAAAACATTTGATTTATGGAAATGTACAGAGCATGAACTTGTTTTCCAGGGATCAAAAGAAGGGCTATTGATTGTGGAACCATCAGGTTTTGTCATTTTTTATTTTATTCTTCTTGGCAGTATTTCTGAAAAGTCTGCTCCAAAGCCCTGATTTGTATCTAGTCTCCTCCTCATGTCACTTTTCTGTCAGTAGAATTAACTCCGACCAACTTCTCCTCTGCTCATAATAAAATATTACTGCTCCCATTATTTGGTCATACAAGCAAGTATGAATAATCGATTATCTAAATGATAATTTGGACAGCCCAAATAGGAGCAACCAATTCAGTGACGTGACTAGAGGTCACAATCAATGGCGATGATAAATGATTGATACATGTTCACTGTAGAGGGCAGCAGTACAGCAGGCAGACGATGAGACTGTCCACATATTTTCATTACATGTTTATCAGTTAAAAAGGGACAGCTCTTGGTCTTTGTTTGGTCTATATTTTAAGACTTTTCCAATCTGCAGAAGAAAAACGTGTGTCACAACAAGTATGCAGATTTTGCCGTGTGATTGCTAAATCTGTTTGTAATCACAGTTAAACAATATACAAAGGGGCGGGACTTTATTTCTTTTCTTTCAGGCTACAATTCCACCTTCCACCAAAAAGTGTGTTTCAGTGCCAAAAATGATTCAGTTTCAGTCATATTTGAGACACATACAGACAGACACACACACACACACGCCCTGTGTTCATTGCTATCTGTGGCTTCATCCGACTCATTCATCACGTCAAAGCGGACATGGCTGTTTTGTCTGCGTTGTCCTGGATGTCCAGCTGTCACTCAGATGTTAAATCCTCCATATTTGATCGGTATCTGATCTTATTTGAACTAGACACTTTTCCACAATATTCCATAATAAAAGATAATTGTCACAATTGTCAGATACTGATTAAGATCTAAACACATACTGTACATTATTATGTCCAACAGCTTACATTTTACTCAGACACCTTTATCCAGTGCAACTTGCTTGTAAATCAGATGTGTTTTTAAAGCTCTCAGAGATGTGAAGAATAAAATACAAACACTCACCACCCACTCTCTGCAGGGAAGTTTGAATTCCAGACCCTCCAAGGTGGATTAATCAGTTTCAGCGTTACAAAAAGCTTGTCAACTTAAACTTTAAGTTGCCAACTTCAAGCTATGAAAACTCTACCTTTAAAAGTGAGACAAAGTGTTTCCAGGGACACAAATAAGTGTCGGACCTGGCTAAACTAACTGTACATTGTAACAGTGTCTGAATCATGAATCATCATAACAGGTAGCTATCTTCACAACATCACAAGCCAAGAAGCAGGTCTGTCATTTTTTTGTGTCCCTGGAAAAGCTTCCACTGTGTTGTGAGTTTCTGCAGCACTTCAGTTCTCAGGGCCACCGTACAAATGTTCATAAGAAATTGATGACATGATGACATTTTATATGAAAAAGGGCAATGGGTTAACTCCACTGTGATGTTCAACAACATTAATATTCAACACTGTGTAAAATAATTCACAGAGGAACAACCTAGGACATGCAGCTTTAAACCTTCACAGAGATCTGAACAATTGTTCAGTGAGTGAAATGTCAGAATAGGGTGAAAGTGTCCCTTTTAGTCCCTGAGGCTTAAGTGGACATCTTTTAGTTGACTTTTTTAATGATCAAAAAGAAAAAAAAGGATCTTCAGTATATTACCATTGGAAAGGAGAAAATATTTGCCTGTTTTCTTCAGCAGACAACTCACCTACTTCTCCTCCTGGAGCCGCTTCAATTGAGTGGAAATAATCTAAAGAAAACAGGTAAACCATCTCGTGCTGGGACCCTCTATTGATGAAGTGCAGTTTTGCTGGAGTCGTTTTTGGTTCCTGGAGAAATGGATAGTGCGGTCTTTGCTGAAGTTGGTGGAACTTGTGAATCTATTAAATGTTTTTGAAAATGAATAGCTAAACATTTTACATTTTTCTTTAATGTTGAAATACAGCCTATTTACATTATTGGAAACTGGTCTCAGATGTTTGGACCAACTGTATTGAGAAGAGATTATCTGAGATGGATAGACTGTATATTATTAACCCTAAGCAAACAGTGAACTACATAAACATATGGGCCAGACAATTTCTAATAGGTTACGTGTACAATTTTTACATATGCTTTTATTTTAAATGTACATATAATTCAATATTATGTACATAAATTACATTTGCGTGTGGGTGAGACTGAGATGTATTTCTTCCCGGACACAAAGCAACACTGTGTGTGTCTGTGTGTGTGTGAGAGTGCAGAGCAGTTAAACACTGCAGTTAAAAATGTGATGACACTGCACTTTACTGTTAATTCTGCACCAGTGAACGAAGCCGTTTTTTTTTTTTTTTAATTTTCATTTCCTACCACATTAGTGGCTCATCCCGCATTGAATTATATGATCCATTACATTATTATTAACATAAAAGGAAACATTAGGCAAAGGCTTGGCAGGAGAGAAGGCTCTGAGTGAGCCTGGCTCTTCCTCACACCCTCTGAAACACACACACACACCTACCTGTTGGTGTCATTGGTGTCACACACACACATATGCTGTTTACTTTTATGCACAGCATAGGCCTCTGAGGTGAGTTTCAGTCTGTGATCCTGTTCCTGACTCTTGGCTGTGCACATGTGGACTAATAACGTCATAAACCATCACATCAAAAAGATGTGAGGCCACTGATGCTTTATGAAACTTACTCTCCTGCAGATTTTTAAAAAGTTATTTCTGCCCTCATGTTGACTCCATATTGAACTGACAGTGTTTGAGCAGTAGCCATTTAAATCTATAGAGGCTTCTAAAGGCCAGTTTCCTCTGTTTCTGGAGGAGTTTGTCTGGGATTCAGATCCAAAGAGACATAGACTGGGATTGAGCCATGAGAAACGCCTTCATCCAGCCTTTGTCACATATCACGATTCTTCTGTAGTCCACAGCTATTTACTATTTGGGGTGAATGGGGGAAGAGCACAGGAGTGCTATTGGTGGTGTCCTTCCATACAGGCGGACATGTTGCTTGGCGCTGGTTCCTCTGGTTCTAGCTTGCCATCAATTTCTCAGGAAAACCTGGGCAATCTTCACTCATGCACTCATTCATTCAACCTGGTTTGGCGGCCATGGACACATCGATCTCTATCACGCCACAGACCATGCTGCTGCCCACACGCTTGCTCGCTCTCAGCCTCACCCTACCTGCTGCTGCTGGCGCAATATCCATAGTTTAGTATTTGTTTATTTACAAACCAACCAATAAGGGATTTTTGGGACCGATATTAGGGAATGAAAAATTTGATCAACTGATAATCCTCATGTTTACCTAAACATTTTTTCTTCAGTGATCCCTCATATGTTGTTCAAACACAAATATGTATTGAGGCTCATTTTACTGTTTAACACTAGAACAGCCAACATTCCATGTATACCTAGAACCGCCAAGAGGTCATTTTGACCTCCATTCACTCTAATGCAAAAATGGTAAATGGACTGCATTTATGTAGCCATATATATTATAAACCCAGCCAGACACACAGTTCAAAACACTTTATAGTAATGCTTCACATTCATATACATACACATATTTTACAAAAAATAACAAAAGTGGTTGCTAGGCAACCAATATAGACGACTCTTTATTTTTCTATTTTCGAACAGTGTGTGTATGTAAAAATTTTCAAAATTGTTTCAAATTTTTGAATTCATGTCCATTTCTCATGAGAGCAAGGGATTGTCATTGTTATGTTCAATGTTTATGAGTAATATTAGTTTTTCATCTGTTTGACCTGTTTTAACTGTTTGACAACTTTCTAGTATCTGACCTCGTGTTGTGTTGTGGGATGAGGTCAAAATGACTAACTAACTAAATAACTAACTATAACTAACTAACTGGCAAACTGAGTGACTAAATGGACATTATTTAGCCCAGATTGCAATTATTGGAAAATCAATTTTATACATGTTTATATACACACACTATTCGAACAGTAGAAAAATAAAGAGTCATCTATATTGGTTGCCTAGCAACCACTATTGTTATTTTTGGTAAAGTATGTGTGTGTATATGAATGTCAAGTATTACCAGAAAGTGTTTTGAACTGTGTGTCTGGATGGGTTTATAATATATATGGCTACATAAATGCAGTCCATTTAGCATTTTTGCATTAGAGTGAATGGAGGTCAAAATGAGTTCTAGGTAAAATCTCTCTTTTCTTCACTCTCTTTTATATCAGAATCACGAAAACGCATAAGATGATGTAGAACACACTTTTAGGAAAAGTCACCAACTGGGAGACCTAGGGTTTTTACGCAAACAGAGTTTTTTTTTTTAAGAAGCGAGAGAGAGGTCAAAATGACCTCACGGCGGTTCTAGTGTTAAATTAGATAACTTTTATATTCAAAAAGCCTTCATTGGAGCTCTGCAGTAGACTCTTGGAAAATGTCAATAAAATAAATAAAAATAACTGATAAAGGTCAAAAGCCTAACGAATAATGACTCACTTTCTTTTCTCAAACTGAATAAACACAACACTAACATTATTTACATGACATCATTTCTAAGTTAAACCAGACAGTTTGCAGTTTACCAGCAAAGTTTGAAGGAATAAAAAATGTCTTCATCAGTTCTTATTGGCCAACACACATACTGATATGACTGAGAAATATGTTTAAAACATCAGGTCAATTAATCAGCTAAAATAATCAATACCACGCATGTAAAAAAAAAAAAGCCCTCTGAAAACAGAATGAAGAATGTTGGATCAGGGATTTGAGACTCCTGAAATAAATAGATGACATGCTTTTTACTTAAATTCATTTGTTTAATCTAAAAATGTTAATCTAAATGATGCTGTATGTCTTGCACAGGCCTGAACAGGAAGCCTGGTGTCAGAACAGAGGACGTTTGCTTCACCGTTCCCATTCCCTCTACGTTGAGATCCAGCACAATAACATCTGAGGCAGGTGTGTTGACTTTCTTCTTCCTTCCATGGTTTACTTGTTTTGACAGGAAAGATAAATGATGGTGCTTTTCTGTCAAAACCAAACTGCAGCACGCACATGTCCAGAAATATAGTCTGCTGTACATTTTCAACGCACACTAAAAGTGACACTGCTGCTAACACAGTAAGATGAGCTCCTTTACTCCACTGTAAACACTGTATTATGGCCCAACTCGTCCTCTGTTTTCTCTTAACTCATCAATGTCATTGCATAAACACTTCACAGGTTGTCTGTGCAGCAGCATTGTTACGTTGACCAGCTTTTTAATATTGTTTCTATTGTCCATGGCGGTTCAATAAGCAAAGTTAGTTCAGACTGAGTTGTGCCCCAGTAGAGAAGAACTGCGAGCAAGGCCCCTGTAGCCTATTAGCCAATCAGAAGAGAGGAGGCTCTGAGCCTCTCTTATGATTAGCTGACAGTTTTCTGAGTCATCCAACAAAAACATGGCAGATTTCAGATAAAACACTCAAAGAAGCCAAATGCTCCAAATGTTGGATGGTGGGTCCAGTCGGATGGGGTTGGTGACTGTTTTGTTGTGACATCACAAAGTCACAGAGGTCCTGACGGCTGGTTTTAGCGCTCTGTTTCTGAATACAGACTGTGTGCATTTCTCTGGTCTCTGGACTGAGGCTTTGATACTTTAACAGTATTAATATAGAACTGAGATATGCTTTCTAATCACACTATGCATGGACATTTACCTTTATACTGTATGAAGCTTTAACATTAACATCTACCTTCATCTACAGTACCAACCTATGTCTCCAACATGCTAATGTCGCAGTCAAGTCTTACTTATATTTAACATGTTTTTGCCATGTTGTCACCTGTAGTGGCAGCATCTCTATTGTCTCTTCTTCCCCTACACAAACAGTCCACACTTGTTCCTTTTTTCCACTATAGTATAAAAATAGATGTGAAGCTGAGATCTGCTCTGGGAACACCATGACGGCTAGTGATTGACATGTGTCGTCCTCACCCCCTGAACACATCACGATTCCTCTCCTGCTTCCTATTAAGACATAAAACTTTTTCAAACTTCCTCCTGGTTTGTGAGCAGAGTGTGTTTCTGTTGCCGTGACTCCTGTTACTCAGGTCAGAAGTTGTTGTAATTTGTTGTTTACTCTCCGCCAAGCTGCGCTGTTCATGCTGCTGCTTCAGCTTTGTTCCTGTCAGCATGACAAATCACTCAGCTGATTTCAGACCAGCGTTCCTCCAGTGGGACACAAGTCATTTAGGTAACAAATTGGCCTGATTACTTTCCAGATTGCTGCTGAAGCAACTCTCCGTCATGTTGCGTCTGAGGCGACGGCACAAGCATTTTAATAACCCCACCTGAGCTTTGGAAAACTTCTCTGTTCCCATTCCTCACCATTCTCCACCTGTTCTTTCTCTCTTGTATTTCCTCCTTTGCTCCTCTTCATAAATTCTTCCTCAGCCTACTCCCCCCCCTTTTTTCTGTTGTTGCAAAAAATGAATTAAAGTTACAGAAAATCATAGAAATCAATGATTTTGTAAAAGTCTTAAGCAATAATGACATCACAAGCAAGTTAAAGTTATAGGAGCTATTTGTATGTTTTTATAAGGCTACATACCAAATATGACCAGATATTTACTAACCACTTGAGCATCAAAATTAATTCCTTCACCTACCAACAAACCAATGTTAATTAATTTTCTTCTGAAGCTAGCATGCTAACCAGCTAGCCCTGGCTTATTTTAGTGACATAATGTACACAGATGGTTGAAGCTCTTGTCAATCACTATTTTTTAGCTGCAGAGGGGGGCTCAACTCACTGTAACACACATGCAAAGGCACAAACATGCTGTACATTCAGAAAAAAACCTAAACAAGTGGACAACACATGCGCAAGAAACATAACAGCTTCAAAGGAATTACATTTCACATATGGCACCAATGTTATAATGGACTCATAAACAAACACAAAACACATTTTATTCAGACTTCACATAGCAAATAAAAGAAAAATTGACAAGTGACTCTGGATAAACCGGATGTGACTGAGACTAGTGTGAGTGGTGGGGGCGGACAACCACGTGGAAAAGGTTCTAGTTTTTTCTTTCAGTCTTATTTGCATAAAAATCTTGTCTTCACTTAATAATGGTTTTATTTTGTAAAACATCCTCACTTGACTATTAGGGCCTAAAGCTTTTGCACAGAGCCATATTTACTGCATATACTGTATGCAACAGGCAACATCTATTCCTTAGGTTTTAAATCTCTGTCTATCCTGTTTGGATAGAGTATTGGCCGTCGTCCTCGTGAACAGGTCAGAGGTCGTTGTCGATCAGCCATCGCCATGGTTCTCAGCCCACGTCAGCCTGTACTCGATGTGCCCACTGCTCCTCGGCCATCTTCGATTGTGTGTGGGAACGTCCTCAGACAAACAGCAGCTGCTGCTCTGAGTCATATTCTCTGTGTCAAATACATTAACACTTATTTTCAGCATGCACACATTTATTTAAGGATTTTATCTGTGCTTTCTAATTGGCTGTTTCTCTGTTTGCTCGTTAGCAGTCTCTGACTCTCTGATGGCTCTTTGTGTTCGCTGTCAGCAGAACCGCTGACTAATTTATCATTAACCTGCCACACTGAGCTGCAGTCGTGAGGTTTCTCATCTCTGCTGCTCGGGGAAAATATAAAACATCTCCTCATCAGATATGACATTTTATCACATTCACTTTTGGAAAATCTGCCCTGATGTGTCCAACCTGTTTCCTCTTAATCTGGAAAGTCTAAATAAATAATCAATCTGTTGTAAAGACGTCAAACTGCTTTGTCGCTGCAGCAGATTAATGCTTTGAGAGTCAAGGTGACTTCTTACAGTGTCGTTGCTCTGGGCTTTTCAGTAGTAAACAGTCCTACAGAAAAGAAAATGTTGAAAAGTCTTCAACTTTGACCCACTGTGCTTGCTGTAGTTAATGCACACCCAGTTTTTCTGTTCAGTGAGAAACTATTGACGCTTCAAGTGTATTCACTGTCAGTTTGAACTCATGATCAGTTAAGATCATCAGGATGAACTGTGACTGAATCCCCCATACAGTATAGACTTAAACCCATCATGACCCTTAGTGTTTCTTTAGAAGCTGTTAGAAAAACAACTTGTCTTGTTCAATGAACCTTTATTCAAGCATCTTTATGCACTTGTAAAAGTGTGTTATAAATATATTATTATTATATATTCCTCAGCCTCTGGGCAGAAGTAAAAACTAAAAACATCTAAAGGTGCATTCACACCTTTTATTTTTTTTACTGTCACTTGTATCGCCCCTTTGTTATCACTATATCGCTTAGCTGTAAACACTCGTCAGTTTGGCGATGAGCAAATTTTTGCTCTAACGCTCTGTCGCTGTCGCTTGGAGCCCCAGCGATTTTTTGCCTGAGCGAATATCCGGTCAATCGCCTCAATCGTTTGCATTGACTTGATGTGCAAACTTATTGCCAGAGAAAAAAATAAAAGGTCTGGTGTGAACGCACTTTAAGATTTTAAACTTCTGGCTTTTCACTGTTCTGGAGTCCTGGCGTGATGCCACAGCTTTTCTAGACTGTAACAACTCGGTCACACTGTCCGCGGGACCGAAGTGCAGCGCCCTGGAGTGAAGGCAGTTTTCGCCCATGTCGGCGTCTGTTCTATTTTTCACGTGAGCCGCGAGCGCCGTTGTCAAGCTGGATAGAACAGATAGTACAAGACAGGAAGTCAAGCACAGAAATGGAGAGAGAGTGCAGTCAATTTCTTAATCTTTCCTTTATTGTCCACAATGTGGACATTTGTCTTTGGCTTCACCACATAAAACAGAAGTGTTCCATGCTTTAAAGTTTACGTTTTAAATTCATATAAATCAGACTAGATTGATATGCATAGTCAGAGCTGGCTTTAAGAAATCCAGTTTCAGGTCCTGGATTGGTGTGTGGGTGTGTGCAGAAATTTTCCATGCTTTAAGCCCTGAACTCAGCACCAGGCTTTGCTCTCGGATCTGTCTAGTGAGGTGGAGAAGATTGTTTAGATGATGTATGACAAATGCTGCACAAGTGCATCATATAAACACTTAATAATATTCATACAATGATGTTGATCAGCCTTTTGGGACTTAATACCTCATGATAAGTTGAATAAGGCAGTTTCAATATTTTAATGAAATAGATATACCGTATCAATAAAAGCAATCCCACATAGCCCAACATATTTAGTCAATAACGAAATGCACCTCTATCACGTCATACAACACGTTGGTCCTCATGAGCAAGCGGCAGGTAAACAAAGTGTCGGGTGTGCTAACAGCGCAGAGACAGCACGGATTAATAAACACATACTTCAGACCCACGCAGAGAAGCTGCTGGTGCATCTCTGCCAAGCCCTGAAAAGATAAAATTAAAGTTCAGCGCAGCGTCTCCAGCACCAGCTGCTGTTTGATTATCAGCTGATAGAGATTCAGTTTCGTACCTGCTGCTGCCCGATGAGCCGCCTGCTCTGTGTTTAACCAGGCCTCCCTATCGGCTCGTGCTGCAAAGTAACAAGCTGCAGCCGACAGGACCAGATGGAGCTCAGCCAGAAGTCCATCGCCATGTTACCTTCCTGGCCTGGTTACTGGAAAAATAAAATATCAAGTAAATAAAGTCATTAAGTTGTGGTATTTTTAGAAAACTGTGGGATCAATCAGCTAATATCTTAACTTAATCGAGTACGAATAGGATAGTCATGCTGAGCCTGATTCATATGATGCAGAAAAACAAAGACAGGTTGTCATTAGATTTGTGATGTGGACAACAGAGACACAGTAAATGAGTCTTAATTCAGGTAACTAGTGTTAATTACACAGTATGTTAGAAAGGCTGTTGATGGTTGTTGTGCATGGCTTTTGAACAAATTGCAAATGCTGTTGTTTTCTACTCATTCTCATAGAGACAATCTTCTTGAACCATTCTGGACGATGGTGTATAGAGATTTACTGTATGTGATGTGTGTTTTCTCACACAGCTGCCTGATCAAACCACCAGGAAATATTTCTTACCTTCACTCGTGGTGTCTAAAACAGGCAGCAGCATCAGTCATCCAGCTCCAATTTAATAATCCAGTGACATTATTCCCGTTAACATCTCGTTCTTTGTGATCAGCACGTTTCATCCGTTGCATTGTGTGAAAAAAAGTAGAAACGGTTTTTAGCGGTGACAGCAGCCGTAACATTACGTGTTTCTGATCCCGGCTCCACCTTGTTGTTTACCCGCGGTCTTCTCCCACCGGGACACGGCCCGCTGCTCAGTTCGGATGTGGTGTGTCACAGGCAGTCTGGACTGGAGGTCTGGACTCGGCACAAGGTCCAGAGATGATTCACTGTCTCCTTGTGTCAGCCTCTCCTGTCGGGACACTTGAAACTAAAGCTAGCTAAAAACTTTATTTTTTTCACACGATGCAAATGGATGAAACACGCTGACCAGGAACGAGATGTAAACAGGAGCAGCATTCTTGGTGTACTTATTACAAAGTGTTACCTGCAGGACGTTATATATATTTTTGTTACGTCTGTGTCACATTCAGATTCTATACACAAAATCTACAGTGAAATTTTTTTTCAATTTTATGTGAGATCTTATTTGCTGAAAAACGCACCATTGTGAAAGAGTGAAAGATAGGTGAGATACAGGATCTGTACATCATGCCTGCCACGCACACATACAGTACAGTAGGCTACACACAGACACACCACAGAGCCAGTGTGTTTCTGGCCAGTAGGAGTAAAGTGGTTTATGGTGTTAACAGGGCCTCACTTTGTTTTCAGTGACACCGCCACAGGAAGTCATTTAAACTTCACGTTGAATGTCACCATGTGTATTCCTAATGGTGGAGTCATGAATTTGTGTAATCTGTGTGTCTTCATGCGGCTGCTGTAAGCATACAGACGTCATATTAAACTACTCACACTGCTGCATTAATTAGCACTTCCTGCGCTCCAGTATATGTGCTGGGCTGTTTGCTGACCCCGCGAGGCTCAGGCATTAACACCCCCCCGCTCCTTCATCACCCAGCACACTTAAAGCTCTATTTGTTCTCATTATAATCAGCAGCAAACACTGTCGGAACTCATTTTCGCTGCTCTTTGCTGACCTTGCAAGGCGGTGGGGCAATACGCTGCGCAGCGGCCATTATTAAAAATGCATCTTGAAACGTGACAAAGTCGTTAAAAACCTGCAATAGATACAGTGCAGTGTGCCCCCCCCGGGGCGGCTCGGAGCACGTCCTTGGCCTTGCTCGCATAAAAAAACACACGTTTGTCTCATCAGGCTCCTGTCTCGGACCCTGACTTGTCAAAAAAGCTTTATTTTCATTATATCTGCACTGCTCAGCTGCAGCAACAGTCCGACCACGTTAGTGTGCTTCGCGGGACGGCCTGACTCATTCCTGTTTCTGGTGTATTCAGGTTTGGTGTGTCACACAGTGTCAGCAGCCCTGCAGCTCCACACACACACACACACACACACACACACCTCCTGCCTCTGCGTGTTGCTCTAACCGCAGGCTGTGGCGTGCTATAGATCAGCTTGTATTCTAAAAAGAGCAGAAATATTGGACCACAACAAGTCAGGACTGTTTACTCGTCCTGTCATCCTCCTCACAGAGCCGTAGGAGGCTGCTGAACGGTTTCTTACTGAAGAAGCTGTTTTCAACCAAGATCCATCTTGACTGATTCTCTTTTCACAAGCTGCTAACAGTGAAGAGGAGATAAAGAGAAGGGCTTTCATCCTGCTGTCTTCATGCTTTGGACCTGCTAAATTTAAAATTCTCAGCAAAAACAGCAAATCAACACGTTACAAGTCAGTGTTCAGTCTGAAGATAACTGTGCATTAAAGGAGATATTTGTAAGTCTGCTAAGTAAGGATGCTAACCTGCTAGTCCCAACCTGCTGTCACTTTCTCACTGTGGCCTTCAATGGGCCCTGTCCTGCAGATGTAGCACATCTTCACAATTTGTCTGTTTCTTTATTTGGTAGTAACAGTAGAACCTCTTACAACACTGTTCCACCCATGGAATGGGTTGGGAGATAGCGACAACTTATTCTGAATGTTTTAAAGTCCAACCCTTAAGGCAACATTGCAGAGTCTATCGGCCTTAAAATAATGTTTCCAGACTCATTGCAATGGTAGAAAAATGGTAAATAGGATGGATGGTACCTGGAACCTGACGACGCTACAGGCGAAACGCGTTGTTCGTGAATAAAGTATCAGCAGAGTCCTATCAGTGTGCGGTGGTTGTCTATTTTCTAGGATGGATGGTGCTGCCGCTGCAGCCTGACCCCTTGGTCGCACTGCACGCGAAAGCTGAGCGTGCTCACTGTGCGCGCCTTCTGGGGTGCTTGGGTAGTCGCACTGGGAGCTTACAGTACTTCTCCTCTCTCCTCACCCGTCAGACATCGACTGCAGTCGCCCATACTTGTATTTACTCGGTTTTCCACACACACACGTCATTTTAAACATGTGTGTGTGTGCGCTCCAGAGCGCAAGATGTGCGACCAGGCAGACTGGTTAACATGTGCGCCTATATCTGAAACCGCCTCCGCTCCAGGGCGCTGCACTTCGGTCCCGCGTCCAGTGCGACCAAGGGGTGAGTTGGGTCGCATCGGCTGCAACTGCACTATGTAACTTCCCTGTGCAGGTAGGAACACCGCCCCTCCCCCCTCTGTGTAGAGCCGCCCCCTATTTTTCTAAAAAGTGACCGCCCTACGACATACACTCCAAGACATACAAATTATGTCTATGCTCCACTGCCTATGGGCGTGTGCCCTCTACTCGCCAGTAGTCTACACGTTTTCTTTTTCTTTTGGTCTTTTGACTCAAAATTTTGACTGCATGAAGCCAAATTGTGTCTATACCCTGCCTAGAGGTCCCTGATTGTCTGTACCCATGTCATTGTATAGGGGAAACAACCCCATCATTCTAACCTCTGCCACTCTTTGTCAGTAAGTCACAGAATCACACAAACACTTTATAGTAACAATAATCCTCAGAGTGTTACCTTTCCATCTCTGTGTCTGAAACTATGTGGGATCTGTGCTGCTCACAACTTGGGCAACACGTTTTCTATTTATCTCCTCATACAAATAACTTGACAATGAAATCTTAAAACTCCTATTTATATTCACAGAAACAGTCACCTCCAACATAAAGTTATTTACAAAACATCTGGATGTCCCTCTTTACTGTCACCCTAACCCTCAAGTAGCTAGTCTTTAAATTGTAATTTGCCCCTTGGAATCAACAAGTATCTGATTCTGATTCTGAAATATAAACATATAAATATATTTCAGAATCAGAATAAATATAGACATGCTGGATTGTAGCAAAAGTAGCAAAGCAGACTTCGTCAAGCATCGAAACTCATCACCAAGAAAATAATTTTTAGCAGCAGAAAGAACTTACAAGCAGCTCCTTTTAACAAAAGTAGAAAGTGACAGGGGATTTAAATATGATCCAGGAGGTTCAGGCCGAGAAACAACAGATCTGTTCCTTTGAGAGTTTGTTTTGTCTAAACTGCAGCTGGTCTGACTGATCAGATGGATGAATAGGTACATCAGCTGACTCTCTGCCAAAACTGTTTACTTACTTTACCTGATTAGATGACACCAAATTTAAATCAAGATTTAAAGAAAAGACAGTGGCTGATTTATGGTCAGAAGATTAGATCCTAACCTTCATTTATAGTATTGTGGCCTCAGGAAGTCCAGTCCTAATAAGGCTGCGATGCTCCACGAGATAAACAGGAAACTTCACACTACACATATTAATCTGGACTGCACACTTACTCATATTTGATTTGCCGACACAGTGTGTTCCCTGATGCTGTTGTATTTTGCAGCAAACCTTGAGCCAAGTTTAATGGCTTGTCTGGACGACCCTGTGTGTTTTTTTCTTTTTCATTTGCCAGAGCCATCTGTGTTGGCAGCGTCCTCCAGATCTACACTGGAAGACAGCTTTTTAAAGTATGTGTGTGTATGTGTGTGTGTGTGTGTGTTTCTACACTTTTCTTTGAAATCTACAGTTTCATGTTGAAGCAGGATAGGTTGTCTACACGGTGTAACGTTCTGACTGCCCTGACAAAACAAGTGGACAATATTTCGTAAACACTTCTCATGATGTGGTTTATTTCCACCAATGGAATTTGAATCTCATTTAAAATACAGGTGTAACAAGCACAAAACATCCTACTTTATTAAACTCATGTAGAAGTACTTCAGTAAAAATAACTCCAGTATTGGAGTTATTTAAGAACTCAAAATAAAAGTTATTTATTTACTTCCCTCACCCCCATGTTGATTCTTATAATAAACCTTGCCAAGGTTTCCTTAGCAACAGTAAACATCTCATATCGTGAACTAAAAACAACAGCAATTTGAACTTAATTATTTTTTTCCACAGAGGCATTTGTATAAAATGAAAGGTTTGTCTTACACCTACAGTACACATATTTTTGAAACACAATGACATAAATAAGCTCAGGTAGGATTCACATTTTTTATACATCCCAGTCATCAAGACTCTGGTGCTGTTTCCATCCTCTAACCTGTCTATGCTTGACCATGGTCCCAGACACTGACAAAATGACCAGCATTCACTACCACATTAGATTGATTGATTGATTTTGTTGCTTTTGATGCCATAGTTTCGACTGGTGTGTGGTCAGGTCTTTTTTGTGTGTGGCTGCAGTACGCATCAGTCATTTTAAAACAAAAACTCATGATTTCCTGAGTAAGAGGTGCACAAATGTAACAAAGAAGAAAAGTATTACTATCAAAATACCCATGTACACAAGAAAGCTAGCCAATTACAGTAATGTGAGTATTTGAAATTCATTCATTACTTTCACCTCTGACTCTATGGTCATGTGTCAGTGTGGTTTCCTGCCAAAAAATCATACAGATCAGATTAAGGATAGTTGTTAATGTCTGGATCTAAAGTTATCATAAATATGAGACAGTTCAGCTGCTGGAGAGACCATGTGGCTTTGAATCATTAATTTTTAAAGTGAGACTGTTTTACTCAGTGTTTCCACTGGTTTCAATCCCCTGGTGTGTTTGCTGTTGAGAGGATCGTCCTCTATGGATAATTCAGCACCAGGTAAAACCCTCCTGACAACAACTCCCATGATCCCACACTGATCTAAAAGAAAACAATAGCAAAATACATACTTTAATGATGTTGTGACAGAGCGGGGGGTCATGGGAGTTGTTGTCTTCACCATTACAGCCGATAAAACTAAAATGAGGTTCACAGATTAAAATTTTATTCTAGTTTTTTTTTTATAAACACATGTTTAAAATGGGCGAAAACTCACCAAACTTTACAGAAAAGTCTCAGAAAGTTACTCAACTCCAAGGCTATGTGCCCCTTATAGTGCCCCCCCCTCTCCTTTTCTCCAGTTTGTTGCTCAGAATTGCCTAAATTTGCCAACAATAGCCCGAACCTGACCCATTAACTTGAAGTTACTTTACTTCTTTGCTAAGGGAGGCATCATCAGGTGTTTACTCTCAAATGTGTAATAAAATACTTTCTTTAAGTTTTTGCAGTATTTTTTTAATCCATATTTCATTAGTGAGGCTGAAGCTGGTCCTTCAGACCTTCTGACTAATCTGTAGCTGCATCAAGCCTGCTGAAAGCAACAGGTTCAGGTGCTCTCAGCCATGCAGTCTGTTGAATGCCATTCGGAAAAAAGGCATGGAATCAATAATTTAAAGTAGATGCAGCAGGCTGAGAGAATGTTCTTCCACCAAAATCACTAAATCACAGCCCTTCATCTTCCAGTGACTCATGGATCCATCAAACATCATAAAATGATGATGTACTATATCCTGTATATTGTCTGGAGGGGATTCAGCTTTCAGCCAGCGGGCTTTTATCGTTGCAGTGCCTCTGTCTCTGCCAGGAACGCCTCGCTCAGTTTGGATTTCAGAAATCTTTTCCAGCCCCTGGCCTCCGACAGAATCCGCTCTTAAAGGGGATCATCACTCAAATTAAAAATTAATGTTGCTCCAGTGTTGGATGTCGGCGCTCTGAATATTGATGAACACGAACAAGTCTACCATAGCCAGAAGCCAGATCAGACCCAAACCTGGAAGAAGTGAAGAGGAAGTCTGATTTACATCTAAGGTCAGGTAACTGATAGTGGAGTTACTATAATGAATATTATCATTAATTTTACTGAGAATTAGTAATATCAGTCATTAACATAAACCAGTGTGAGCTGCATGAAAATGGGACAAAGAAAGAAGCAGGTTCAGCTGGAAATGTGTGAATGGTTTTTAATTGATCTGTGGAACACGGAGCAGTGATACATTTAAATTTAAATTTTAATCACTTCATGAACAAACAAACGGACAAATGAATGAATAAAAACAAAACTCGTGACAATATAATAAGAACTGATGGATAACTCTTTAATTATTCATTTATTTTGGATTATTTTGTGTAATTGCCTTAAGCTTGCTTCTTGCTTTTATATCTTTCACCTCTGCCATCCGAGTTCCTCCTTAATCTCTATTACCATCACATTCATAGTGTTAGCTTTTTACACTTCAAAATCTTTGCTAGCTTACGTTTTTTCTAAGTTCACTGTGTGTGGCCAATCAAACATAAACATGGGCAATTTGATCATATTGAATGTTGGGATTTTTCCTGCCTTATTCCATGTACAGGTACGTCATAATACAAAAACGTATTTGAATAATTTTGGATTATAAATAACAACAATATCGTCATATTCGTCGTATTCTCCCTCTCCCCTGGATACAGACTGTCTGTCTTTGTCTCTGTCTCCATCTGACTGTATTCCGTCCTGCTAAATCGGGAAGCTGAAGTTACTGGGCATTGTTACATGATGAGCTAAACCAACACATGAGTGCATTTGTTGTTTGTCCATAACGGTGACTGGTATTTTTACACTGCTCCTGTGACACCTCTGTCAGGTACTCGTTTCATATCAAACCTGTGTTGCAGCGTTTGCAGTGATCTGATCGACTTCTTTGTTTCTCTCCTTTGAAGGATGTTTTTCTCTTCGTGTTGACAGTTATTGTTTCCTCGCTCTTCTGCTGCCTCTGGTTTCTCTCACCATCACCACTCTGGCTCCATGCTCTCTCTCTTTAAAAAAAAAAAAATCTCTCTCATGTTTTCAATTACTCCAAAACATTTTGTTCCCCTAATTTTTGCTGCTCATTATCAGCAGCTTCCAGTCAATGAGAGTCAGTGCGTCTTGGTTAAATATTGATTAAAAGGTGTTATTTGAGACACAGACCATTCTGTGATTCAGAGACAGGAGGAGACAAGAAGAGAGAGGTGGTGAAGCTGTCATTGACCAAACTGAAATGAAACGGTCTGGTCTGTCCAGAATTTCAACTTTACATTCACATTTAGGTTCAGCCCCCAACACCTAGCAACGTTGACAACCCCTAACTTTTCTTTTCACAAAAACTTTTATTTAACAGTTGTACAGTTACTGTCCAACTGAGCTGAAATTGGACTTACATTTTAAAATCCTACATGTTTTGTTTTATTTTCCAGCAAATGGTCAGTCTTGGCTGGGGCCATGAAGGATCCATTGGGTGGATCCCTAACCTGGACATTCACTGGAGGATTTCAGTCTCTTTTTGATCTGATTTTTGATCTGCTGCACGACTCATTTTGAAGCCTATTTCAGTTTCTTGAGGGTGCAGGGTAGGGGGGAGCGAGGAGCGATCATCCGGTTCCGGATGAATCAGACATGTCAGGAATGTTGGTCGGCCGATGTCAGACTCTCTGAGTTCAGTCAGAGCCTTCAGTTGATTCCTCAGCATCAGAACATTTGTGCTCACTGCGGTTGCACAAAGTGTCAAGCAGAACGTCTGAATTCACAGCGTTGAATGGAAAATATGGAGGCCAGACTTGTATTGCTAACAGTGCTGCCTCTTTGATGCCTCGTTTACTCGTCCTGTCACAACTTGCATGAAGAGAGAAGCCGCCGCCTCTTTTTTAGAGGTTCGACTTCTTCACACAGGATTGAGTAAATTATCAGCTTCTTCTGCCTTGTTAGGGCACCGGCCATCGCCAGGGCACTCGACCCAACAGCTATGAAATAGCTGTAGGGACGAGTGCCCGGCGAAGCCGGGCACTATTGTTATTCTGTGGATTTTTTCTTCTTATTAGGGCACTGGCCATCGCCAGGGCACTCGACCCAACAGCTATGAAATAGCTATGGATCGCTATGCTATTACTTTTCTTAATAGTACACAAATTTTTCGCGACGTAAGTCGCGAAAAACTGCGAAAAATTTCCCATAGAGAATGAATGGGAGAAGGTCAAAAAACGAACAAATCATCGGATTTTTCATACTGCCAACTGTTGTCTACTGCTCAGGCATACTTTCACCTAGAGACTCCGTTTAAACTTTAAATAGTAGACACAAGTCTTGTGTATTGGTGTATTACTCCACGTTCTGATAGGTTGAATAGTTTTTGATCAATCCCTGATCAATGACCATGATCATTTTTGGAGAAATTATGAGATTATAATGGGTGTGTATTGCACGGAATGTTCGTGCTAGAGTGCGTGATGTCATCAGCTAGAGTGGGGAGAGAGCCCAGAAAAACTCCTGATTCTTTTTCTTTCCACACTCCTCTTGGACACAATTTACACTATACACACATAATTTTTCACAGTTTTGTAGACAAACTTGTTGTGTCTCCCACAATGTGTTCAAAATATCAGAGAGACTTACAGAATTTGAATTAGCAGCCTCTGAGTGCGACCATGTCTGTCTCTTCTCCTCATTGACTCCAATACAAAAATTTTCTGAGAGGAGCAGAACGGACCGATGTTTTAAAGAGGAAATGAAACAGTCAGCCAAATGAATACAGTTCATTTGGCTGACTTCCAGTGTGCTTAGAAATTGTCAAACTAATACATGAAACGTAACCATTAAGGAGAAATTTTAAGTTTAATTTTGCATTTTTTAGCTAGTGCGCAGCCATCGTTGTGTGACATCACCGGATTGGTCGGCTCTGCTCGCCCGACAGTGAATGTGAATGAGAACTACAGACAGAGACGTGAAAATTTAATCTGTGGAGGCACAGGATCAGAGTTGACACCGGAGAGACACTGCTGTACTGCTCCTTCGTGTGACAACGAGTTTTACAGTGTTGAAACGTAGAAAAAACAGTTTGTTTTCATTAATTACGGTTAATGAGCAGCCGTACGGCTGCTGCAGCTAGCGGAGCTAACGACAGAGACTCCTCGACTATAAACTCCAACTCCAGCGTCTGTGTGATCGGCTCTTACAGCATGTTGACATCCAGAGGAAAACTAAGAGTAAGGAAAGTTGATCATTCCCCGGATCAACCGACTACAACCTGACGTTACTCCGTCAGTTTTCAGTTTCACTGCCTACAGCGCATCCTGCTCCGACCGCAGGTGAAACCACCGCAGGGGGAGAGACGCCGAACCTCCATCACACACACACACACACACACACACACACACACACAGCGATCTGATGTAAACCTGGGCTTTGACTGTAATAAATAACCTCCATCACCACAGTCTCCCTCATCAACACAATGTTCACCAAGCTACAGGTTTCACAGCAGCTTGAAAGTCCAGGAAATGTTCTTACCTTCACTCTTGTGTCCTAAACAGCAGCAGCAATAATCATCCAGCTCTAACTTGTTAATAATCCACCATCACGTCCCGCGTTTCATCCATTGTGGAAAAAAAGAAAAAAAAAAGTTTTAGCTAGCTAGCTTCAAGTGTCCTGACAGGAGGAGCTGACACGAAGAGACAGTAAATCATCTCTAGACCTGGTGACGTGACCGAATCCAGACCAGAGCCGCTCCGGTCCAGACCGCCGTGACACCGCGCTGAGCAGCGGGCCGCGTCCCGGTGGAAGTAACGTTAGACCGGGAGAGAGTGGGCCGATCAGAAACGGCGCTACCCCCCCCCCCCCCCCCCAGGTCCAGAGATGATTTACTGTCTCTTCATGTCAGCTTCTCCTGTCAGGACACTTGAAGCTAGCTAGCTAAAACTTTTTTTTTCTTTTTTTCCACAATGGATGAAACGCGGGACGTAATGGTGGATTATTAACAAGTTACAGCTGGATGATTATTGCTGCTGCTGTTTCGGACACAAGAGTGAAGGTAAGAACATTTCCTGGACTTTCAAGCTGCTGTGAAACCTGTAGCTTGGTGAACAGTGTGTTGATGAGGGAGACTGTGGTGATGGAGGTTATTTATTACAGTCAAAGCCCATGTTTACATCAGATCGCTGCTGTGTGTGTGTGTGTGTGTGTGTGTGTGTGTGTGTGTGATGGAGGTTCGGCGTCTCTCCCCCTGCGGTGGTTTCACCTGCGGTGGGAGCAGGATGCGCTGTATGCAGTGAAACTGAAAACTGACGGAGTAACGTCAGGTTGTAGTCGGTTGATCCGGGGAATGATCAACTTTCCTTACTCTTAGTTTTCCTCTGGATGTAAACATGCTGTAAGAGCCGATCACACAGACGCTGGAGTCGGAGTTTAGTCGAGGAGTCTCTGTCGTTAGCTCCGCTAGCTGCAGCAGCCGTACGGCTGCTTATTAGCCGTAATTAATGAAAACAAACTGTTTTTTCTACGTTTCAACACTGTAAAACTCGTTGTCACACGAAGGAGCAGTACAGCAGTGGTTTCTCCGGTGTCAACTCTGATCCTGTGCCTCCACAGATTAAATTTTCACGTCTCTGTCTGTAGTTCTCATTCACGTTCACTGTCGGGCGAGCAGAGCCGACCAATCCGGTGATGTCACAGAACGATGGCTGCGCACTAGCTAAAAAACTGCTGAAAAATGCTGAACTAAACTTAAAATTTCTCCTTAATGGTTACGTTTCATGGATTAGTTTGACAATTTTTAAGCACACTGGAAATCAGCCAAATGAGCTGTATTCATTTGGCTGACTGTTTCATTTCCTCTTTAAAACTGCCCGTGTCGCCAAAATATTTACTGTAGGAACACCAAATCGTACCAAAATTTTCAGGAAGGCCTTAGGGCACCGTTGATCCATGTTTTGTTCTGATAGGAGCTACCGTTTTGTCAGAATAAGCCTAAATGCGAGACCAGTGCAGAGGCAGAAACTGGCTCTTTTTCTTGACGTTTCTGTCTGCTTCAGCCTGGGAGCTCCTATCGTCATTAGCAACCAGCTCAAGTTGTCATGGTAACCTCTGATCCTCAGGCCAGGGTCGTTAACTCCATAAACAATCCACCTGGAGCTCGTTAAGATGTTTGTAAACACAGACACACAGCTAAATCAGACTGATACAGGATGCAGCTCAGTCACACACAGAGACTCTAGAACCAGCTTCATGTCATTACAGTTACACACACACACACACACACATTAAAAACACACAGGTAACGTTCAAATGCGCGCGTAAGCGCGCACTCCTCTCCCACACTCTAACACACACAGGTAACTTCAGGTGATGACAGTTACACACACACACATCAAAACACACAGGTAACGTTCAAATGCGCGCGTAAGCGCGCACTCCTCTCTCACACTCTAACACAGTTAACCTAATGTGATTACAGCTCCTCCATATCAGTGCATATAGAGATAGGATCATGTGTCTGATCAGCTCTGTCTTGACCTTAAGAACGTGGGTTTGATTCCCATGTTGACAGAGATGGTTAGAACGGCAGTAGCTCCGGTGCCCTTTCAAAATTTCCCGAGAGGAAATTTTCTAGTTAGCATTGTTGCTAAACAAAGATGCCTCTAAAAACTGCTGATTTTTCCGGATGAAACGTGATGATTTAAACAGGTAGAGGTCATATTTTTTTCTCATGGCGCAATTCAATCAGATGACGAAATAAAAATCTCACTCTCGTTCATTTGAATGGACCGTTTTTCAGAGTTGAGGTCCCATGGCCGCACTACTTCCTGCTTCCGCTTAGGCTCTCTATAGGATCTGAATGGAAAGATGCCCAGAGCGCTAAAAGGGCGTCCGGTGGACACGGTCCCTTTGCATTAGTCTGGCCTAACGGAAGTGCGTTGCTGCGATTAGCCTCTGATTGGTCGCAACGAGCCACCCGGCGGAAGTCCCGCCTCCATGCTGCAGCTTTCACAGTCCACCCGGTAAAGGGAAACATTGACAAACAACAACAGGAACAGAACCGTGGATCTATCATACATCTGTGTCTTGTACTGAACAGAAGATGAAATGTCCGTCAGCGGTTGCCGACCGCCGTTAAAACGAACAAAAGAATAAATATTTGTCAACGGTTGCCGACCGTCGTTACACTGCGGGCCGAAATCCAGTTTCCAACCGGCAATATTTTGCAAGCACGCGGCTACAGCGTTACTACGGCGTTACTACGGCGTTGCTATGGCGCCGACCACAACGATTATGATTGGTTGAAAAAATTCCAAACGGCAAAGCGTTTTTTTTCTCTGTTCGCAGAATCATAGGCGGACCAGCCAGACTACCTTTGGATACTGTATGTAAAAAGAATATATTCTATGAACTGTCAGTAGAGGTATTTTTTTCACAGCACCCCTGACGCAGTCAGATGGTTTGAGAAAGGCTGAGTTAAAGACATAGTAATACATTTGTAAGTAGGTGTGTCCTAAAAATGTTAAAATGTAAGTATTTCCTCTTCATGTTGAGGGGTCTTCATTGGGAACTCTCTATCTTTGGTGTTTGGTATTTAGAAACTGTGTTTGGTGTTTGGTATTTAGTAACTGTGTTGACTCAGTGTGAGCTGGAATGAGCCATTGTAGCGTGAGAAGAAGCAGTGTGATGTGACAGGGTTATTTCAGTGTGTGACCTGCTTGGACCAGAGCAGAGCAGGTTATTTCAGGCTGTCTAACGGCTGATACAGTCGTCAGGTTGAGGAGCTCTGGCTCGATGACAATCAGACTCAACATCAGGATGAGTGGAGTCGTTTTTCTCTCAAAGTGGTCTCAGTTATAGACAAAGAGCAGATGAGGTCTGACTCTGAACTGAATACAGTTCACTGGCTGTTCATCTGAAAACTTTTCAGTGTGTGTTTGAAAATGCAGAATTAAGGGCGCACTCACACTAGGGCCAGTTCCGTACCGTGCTGAAGTACTGTGATACAGTACTTCAGCACGGTTACAGTTGAACATTAAGTTACCACGGCAACCTCTGCTGACACAGTTCCATGGCAACAGCACTTTGACAGTGTTACATCCAGTAGTTGTGTCAAGTCTGTGACCAATACTGACAGGGCTTCCTGTTAAAGACTTGTTAATGAGCCTGTGTCTGTGTATGTGTCCCTGTCCACAGTCACCACACACTGATACCAGACCAGTGGAGAGTAAAGAGTAAAGAGAGAGACTGGATGCTCACTCTTAATTGTCATCCTGAATCGCCACTAAGATGCTCAGCTGTAACTTCTGTAAAATGCAACCGATTGCATTAAAATAAAGTGCATGTCATGTTGAATACTGGGAAATCTACGCTCTGAGATTCTGAAGGCCATTATGTTGTGCATGTATTATGCATATGTGCAAGTGGATACATTTACACACATTAACACACCAACTCTAAATGTCGTGCACTACATAGAAAACTGGGCAGTAACCTTAGGCTGTGTCCCTAGTCAGCCTCATCCTTAATGTTTCTTTATTAGAGAAACAGATTCATCTCACAGTGAACTGCCCATTGCTGAAATTACAGTAATAACCTTGATACTTTAATCAGAGGCTGTCATTTCCAAGTCTCCCTCAAATGCAGCCTTATCCCATCTCAGGCAGTGCCAATGGCCTGAAGCAAAAGAATCGGTGATAACTTGTGATCTTGTTCACTTTTTTCATTGTAGTGAACAGCAGTGTTGTGCATGTTACTATACAGTAGTTACTACTTACAGTACTTTCCCCAAAAAGTAACTGAGATACTACATGAAAAAAGTAAGTGATTAACAGGAAAAGCAACTATTGCATACATTTTTTATTAAATGCGCAAATATGTCAAATTACTTAGACTTCTCTCCCTAAAGGTGTGTTCACACTGGACCTTTTATTTTTGTCAGTGGTGACAAGTTTACATATTAAGTCAATGCAAACCACATTTACTCCCCATATTGATACCATACCTTCTGTGCTAGATGTGTCCTGCTGTTATTGTTGGCTGACTACCAAGATGCCAAAGGCAAATTTCCACGTTTTTAAACCATTGGACAATAAAGTTATCTTATCTTATCTTATCTTATCTTATCTTATCTTATCTTATCTTATCTTATCTTATCTTATCTTATCTTACAGTAGGTGTGTGTTGGCCTGGGGTAGCAGTGGGGATGCTCAATAGAAAGATTTAAAACCTGGTTTGAACCTGAGTTTGATTCCCCTTTGTCCTGTTACACTGTGGATGCTGCATGCTGCCTCTGTTCAACACGGAGCTGCAGCCATACCTTCAATTACTTTACAAGGAAAAACAAGCCCCCCAACAGGAGTGTATCAGGGACCAGAATCCACTCTGGCAACCTGCCCATGAGCAGTAATGATTACTTGACTGTAATACCAAGCTGCTGCCGGGGCTCAGACCTGCGCTCTTTGGGGACATTTGACTATTTTAAGATCAAAACCCTGCAGATGGGCCTCACACACCTTCACCTTGTCCCATCAGTATCTCTTTTTCAAGCTAATGTAACATCAACTGCAGTCAGCAGTTTATTGAAGGTGTTGCACAGTTTGTTGCAGTGACTTGGCACCTTCTTCAGGAGGGGGAGGAGGTACCGTTGATTCCCCCGTCTCACTTTGACGATTATAATCCCTGAGATTGTGTTTCAGACTGTGGAAGGCGTCTAGGCGTCTGCTCACACATTTTTCCTGTTGTTTCGTTCCCATTTGACCTTTGTCTTAATTTTTTGGGGACATGCTGTTTCTTGACTTGGGGGGGGGGTTCTTGGTGTCACAGTTCATTCTCTCTGACACAGTTGTTCTAAAGGGGGGCAACAGCAGGCTAATTGAAGCTGTGCTATTTATAGCTAAAACAGCTAAAGCTAGTTTTGGCCTTTCATCATAAGCAGGATCTGATGTCAGCTGATGAAAGACTCTGTCAGAGTCTCAATGCGAATGGGAGGGTGGGGGGTAAAGCTGGGGGAGGCAGACGAGTGGGCAGACCCTGTTTTTAGAAAGGCTGAGTCCAGGTAGGACTAGAGGGGATCAGGACCTGCTGGTGTCACGCTCTGCTGCAGCACTTATAAAATATAAAGTATACTGTACATGGTTTTTTTAGTTTAGGTCTGTGGTGACAAAGTTTAAGGGGAAATCTAAGTAATTATCACATACTAAAAAAAAGCAAATTTGTAGTAATTCAACAACTTGTTATAGCTCCATATTTTTCTCTTTAGCCCATATCTTTAAAGTAACATTGCAGAGTTTTTTGGCCTTAAAATAATGTTTCCAGACTCATTGCAATGGTAGAAAAATGGTTAATAGGATGAATGGTGTGGCCGCCGCAGCCTGAGCGGGGGTCGCGTCGGCTGAAATTGCACTATGTAACTTCCCTGCATGGGTACAAATCACCGCCCCCCCCTCCTCCCCCCCTCCCCTTTGCGTCGAGAGAGAGACTTACGGTTCCCCTCTGGCCGCCGTCGCCATCGTCGTCGCCACCGCCCCAAAATGGTGGGTGTGAAGCTACATCCAGTGATTTAAAAAAAAAAAAAAAACCTTTGTTTTACCAGGATTGTCCCTTGAGATTAAATCTCTTTTGCGAGGGAGACGTGGCTAAGAGATGCACTGGTACAGCAAAGATAGTTCAGGTTACGTGACAATACAAACACTTACAATACAAACAAGGGCTTTGAATTCACCCTGGGAGATGAAATTGGACAGCTGAAGGGTGTTCTGAGTGCTGTTCCAGGACCAAGCTGTTTTAATGACCTGCTTCAGTGCCTTCTCAAAAGGTGAGAGTATTGCTGATGTGTAGACCCAGGTATTTAAAGCTGCACACCACCTGAACTGCTATGCCCACAATGTAAAGTGGAGCAGGGGGGTGGCTGTACACCACAATCAGCCTCTTTAGCCGCGTTTCCACTACATGGTACCTGCTCGACTCGACTCGATCGGCCTTTTTGCGTTTCCATAACGTAAAAGTAACTGGAATCTGGTACCCGGTACTAGTTTTTTAGTACCTGCTCGGCCGCAGTTCCAAAACTGGTGAAGTGGTACTAAAATGTGACGTGTAAACATTGCGGACCGCTGATTGGTCAGAGAGTGGTCAGAGAGTCGTCACCAGTGGCCGTGGGTCATCAGATATCACCACATTTCAAGAAATAAATGTTTTATAATGAACAAACTATGCAAGTCCGGTCGCTTTTCCACTGCCGGTCGCTGTGACAACTGGCCACTCTAAAGGCGGTACCATCTTGTAATGGAAACGCTCTCTAAAATAGTACCTGGTACCAGAGCCGAGCCGAGCCGAGTCGAGCCGGTACCATGTAGTGGAAATGCGGCTTTTGTCTTCACCCATTTATGCAGAGGTTGTTGGCTCTGTACTTGCCAGATGTGACACTTATGGACTTGAGGAACTGGCGGGCGATCAAACCAGACTCTTCTCCCTCCCCTGTCTTTGTAGAGCATCTTTTAAATATTTTGACCTCATCCTTTAGTAATACAGACAACCTGGATAATAAATAAGTTGGTGTATGTGCTCTCAATTGTACTGTGGCTCTTGTTTTGCAGGGCACCAGAAGTGCTTATGTTGTTATGGGGCGTGTAGAATACAACCCAGGTGTCTGTTGATTGACAAGACGTGAATCGTTTGGTTGCTTTTTGTTCCCTCAGTCGACAATATGTTTTCCTCTCTCTCATACTGCTAACTCCGCCAACAGATATGGAAAGCTAGCTCCATACCCCGTTGACCTTTAAATGAGTTCAGTCCAGCACCAGCAAATGTTTCAGGATTAATCATGACATTTAAAGGTTTCCCCTTATTTTCTGTCTTCATGCTAAGCTAAGCTAATCTTAACATGTCCATGAAGCTGATGCCTCTCTTCTTCATCTGACTCAGAGTGCAATGGCACATTTCCGGCCCGGTGACTGCTCCTAAATGTTATCAGGATTACTTTCTGCAGAGTCACTCAGAAGTCAAGGCTCCGTCCAATCACCGTTTATCCTGACAGCTGATGTCAGAACAGATTGTAATGATAAATGCCTCACACGCAGTGACTCACTGCTCTGCTGTCTCCTTGGACTGAGTGTGTGTGTGTGTGTGTGTTTATATAACGTTCTCCATGGACATAGTAATAAGTGAAAAGGTGAATAAAGCGAGGGGAGGGGGTGAGGACACAGGATGGACGTGGAGCCCTTCTCTCTGTCATTGCTGTCCCTCTCACACAAGCTAATTAAATTAGCGGGTGCTGTCGGGCCTGAGGAGGATGCTCACTGACCTTTTGACCGTGGACAAGGTCAATACTGAAGTTAATCATGAGGTGAAAACAGACAGATGGAGAATTCCAGTGTCTCCATCAGAGGAGCTCAGTCTGACAGTGACCTCACAAAATCTGTTTTTGGTCTTGTGAATGCAACATCTCTACAACACATACTGGGCGCTCATCAAAATGGCCACACCAAGCGGCTACAGTCTCACTCTGGTGCAGTCTGTTTGTTATGTGGACGTGGCCGGCCTTCAATCCGCTCCAGCTACAGTACCTGGTGTACGCCACAAGTTTGAGCTAAGTTTAATTTTTACAATTCTGAGCCATGTAAACATGACATCCTGCACATCTTTTTCAGGTCAGTCGTCCCAGTTTTTACAGTACTCACTCTTAACATGCTAACTTCTCTCCACACTGCTGTTGGCTTCTGATAAAAACTCACGCATACGTGCAGATGAGTTTTCTGTGAGGGCGGGGGAGCGAGCCTGAGCAGGCTGCTGTGAGAGGGCAGAGTAGGCTAAACTGGAGCTCAAAAGCTAATTACGTATTGACAGCTTAAAGGGACAGTATGTAGTTTATTTGGCTTTTTATTAGCAAAAATCAAATATTGCTTGCATAAGTACATATTTACCAAAGTCTAATCATAACTGCATACAAATGAAAGCTGTCTCGTAGCTTAGAATAAGTTGTTTACAAATACATAAGTGGCGGTGCACCCACAGGAGGCTGTCATGTTGCATCAACATCTTTAAATATGGTATGTGAAAGCAGACAAACTCACTATTAAATGTCTGTGCTTGTGCCCCCGGAAGATGATCGACGTAGTTGTTTTTGTTTTTTGTTTTTTTGTTTTTTACAAAACACTCACATGCTAGTTAGCATTAGCAGCTTGGCTACATCATACAATGTTGATCTGTTTTTACACAAAGGGCCTGATCTACTAAGATCCCAGATAAGGGGCGCTGAGTTGCGTGCTCCTGGTAAAAATTTGCGTGTCTGGTTATGATGAAGATTTGTACTCAATGGAAGCAATATGGTCATTTGTTACAGCTGACGTGCAACAAGCTGGGATATATCAAGAATATTCAATATATTGCCCACCCCTATAGTACAGTCAGTGCAATGACCTCTTAAATTGCCCAGACTGAATCAACTCTGGTGGTCAAAGTTTATCAGTCAAAGGTCAAGGTCACATTGGCCTCATAACACATGGTTTTGGCCTTGTGATCCCCAGAAGTCCTCAAGAGACGTGTTGTTTTTTACCAACATTCACTTGGACACAGATGAAAGGATTCGGTTTTTGGTGGTCAAAGATCAAAGCTCAAACACTTTTTAGCCGTAACTAAGGACTTGACATGGCAATTATGACAAAAAAAATGTGACGTGAAACTAATCTGAGTGGAGCTGATTCTTTTTACTGTCGATGTCGTGTCTCATCTGTAAACACAATCTGTCTGACTTGATTGATGGATGTAAACGCTATGGCAACACACCTTTGACCAACCCAAATCGCACATAATGCTGAGTTGAAGTGAGAGAGACAGATACTTGTGTCGCTTTGTTCTGAGGCGTTTTCATCGGGCTGCTGCTCGTCTCTTTGAACCCAAACAAGATGCCTTGTCCTCCTCCTCCTCCTCCTCCTCTTCCTCTTCCTCCTCCGCTGTCATGTCTCATTGAGGACTGTTTTATTTTGTACAATTTTCTCTTTGCAACCATCACATCCCCCCACCTCTCCCTGCCTCTCGTCTGTAGTGAAGGAGTGAAGCATCGTTTCCCCTCTGGGTGCTGAGGCCCTTTAGAGAGCGGCGGAGAGAGAGGGGTAGAGAGACTTCCCCTACGGCCAAGCTAATAGGACATGCCATCATAATGCTCCAGCTGTGTGTGCGCGCGCGGTTGTGTGTGTGTGTGCGCGCCTCTGTTAAAGCTCCATATGACCTTACTGAGCCGTGCTTTTATATCTCATGCCTCTGTGTCTGCGGCCGCCGCCTCTATCTCCTCCTCTGAGGCCTTTTCCATCACTGCAGCTGGACTAAACGCTGCTTCAGAGGAGGATAAACCACATTTCACTCATTAGAGCCTTGGATAAGATAAATCGCCCAGCCTGGAGTTTGTGTTTGTGTGTGTGTGCGCATGTATGAGCTCACCCTCTGTAAGATGGACGCCTGCGTGCAGCTGCAACACTGAGGTCCAATTTGACACAAATCCACAGAGCTTTGCATCAAAGCCAAAGCCATTTCCAAGCAGCCTCCCCTTCAAAGACTCCCTAACTGGTGAGGCAGCTCCAGGGTTTTCAGAGGGGACGGAGGATCGCATCAGCCCAGGCCCTGATGATGAAGATGAACGCTGATTCATCAAATGATCATCTCTTGACCCCCACCATGTTCTCACTGGCACCTTATTGTTTTTTATTTTTTTCCAGAGCAATGGATTGAAAACTGCTTCTGTTGTTTGACAGCAGGTAGTTTAATACAGTATTTTAGTGGAGGTGAGGCGAGGGCTAATGGACAGCTCGTCTCTCTCTCTTTGTGTGTGCGTGCGTGAGTGTGCGTACTCTACCTCTCTCTCCGGTCACTGCAGTTCACCCGCTGACGCAGGAACATAACTTGATGGAGATTAATGATGCAGCTCCTCTGTTCTGGCTGTATTGAGTTTGCAGCGGTTGGTCGCTGCTTATTTAAACTACATCGTTTTTTCATTATAGAGTGAAAAAAAACAGGTGTTAATCAAATAAGTGGGTGTTTGTAATTAAATGAGAGCCTGTGACTGTGGCTGGGAGTATAACAGCCTGTTTATGAAAGGCTATTTAATGTAATGAAAAGCATCTTTGTGTTTCAGGACACTGAAGTCTATTTTTGGGGCGATTAAGTGTGACAGTGTTTCAATATTTAATAGAAATACGAGCCCTTTTTTTTTTTGAGTAGAAATGTTAATACCCGTCTGGTTCTTTATCGGGCTGTTACGGATACACTGCAGACTCACTGAGCTCAGGACAGAAATAGTCAGAACTGCTCCTCAAGTTCAGTCTAAACTTTCACTGATGTCATTCCAGCTCCGAGTGTGTGTCTCTCATGAGTCTGATTTACAGGCCAGAGCCCCAGACATTTATAGCATCATGACCTCTGGGTAAGTGAGCGAGCCTGTGTTTTATTTTTTTATTTCTGTCTTAATAAGCATGGTGTTTTATTAAAATGCAAATATGGCTCTTAGCGATGAGGGAAACTGCCAATTATAATGGCTCTCTCATTTTACAACTACGTCGGGATGACATTTTCAGTTGTATGCAGACAGGAATTATGTGAATCTAAAGAAAAGCTGAGGATGAACCCTGTCTAAAAAAAATATGTGATGGTTTTCCAATAAATTTGTCATTTGTTGTTGTTTGTTTATGCTCTTCGTGGATTATTTATAATTTATATATTCAAAATACAACATGTGAATACATACTCACTTGTCATTTGCACAAGAGCAAAGTCCACTCACCCTCCCATCCAGGTCTTACACAAACAACCAAAATAAGAGAGAAAAACAAAACAAAAGCATAAGGAGAAATAAACCACTGTTGTTCTTTGTGTGGCAGCAGCAACAGGCTATTCAAATGATAAGGTTTCAAAATAGATGAGAAGGCAACCGTGTTTCATTGACCTTGTCCAGCTGTAACACTGACAACAACCCCTGAATCTATTGTTTTAAACCTTCTAAACAGGATAAGTCGGCAGGCAAGAAGCGAGTTAATAGAACCACCAACGTTCCAAGTACTCGCCAAGAGCTCATTTTGACCTCCATTCATTCTAATGCAAAAATGGTAAATGGACTGCATTTATACAGTCATATACATTATATAGCCAGCCAGACACACAGTTCAACTTATAGTAATGCTTCACATTCATACACACACACATACTTTACACAAAATAACAATAGTTGTTTCTAGGCAACCAATATACATGACTCTTAATTTTTCTATTTTTCGAACAGTGTGTATAAAAAATTTCAAAATTGTTACAAATTTCTGAATTTATGTCCATTTCTCATGAGAGCAAGGGAATGTCATTGTTATGTTCAATGTTTATGAGTAATGTTCATTTTTATCTGTTTGACACCTGTTTTAACTGTTTGACAACTTTCCAATATCTGAACTCGTTTTGTGTTTAACTAAATAACTAACTATCAAACTAACTAACTGATAAACTGAGTGACTAAATGGACATTATTCAGCCCAGATTGACTGGAAAATCAATTTTATAATTTTTTAACAAAAAAATCACCTCTGTAAATTCCATAGTCTGTGAGGCGTTTAGGGTGCGTTTGGGGGATATCTCTATCCAATGACATTATTGTGACGCACAGACTGTCCTTCCAGCTCAGACTGTCTCTTAGAGTTGAATTTAGTTTAATTTATGTGATTTATTGGTGAAATGAGGCAGACCAGGCGACTGAAGGCCACAGACATCAATCGGGGTTGAGAACATTAAGAAATCCAAATATTGCAGCAGCTCATATTTGTTCATGTTCATTAAGATTGTGATAAGATTAGATATGATTAATATTAGATTATGAAATATAAATCCTGAGAGTATATTCAGTAAAATATTCATAGGGTAATTCAGAGAGGAGAATGTCAACAGCAGTGTCTTCACTGACTGTCATTCACTCCTTCCTCCTCCTCCTCCTCCTCCTCCTCCAGTCTGACTCTGTAACCTTGATTCCCTGACTGTTCTCACACTCAGATCCTTTTAACTAACAGCTGTCTGTCCTCGCTCCAAAATTGGATTTTGTTCATGTTGCTCTCAGACCAGAACTGATTTACAGGTGCTCAGATATGCGTTGTTATCAGAATTCTGGCGCCGGAAGGTAATTTATTTGAGGGGGAAAAAAAAAAAAGGACACCCAGACTGAGAGAAGTGGAGACGACACGACTGAGGAGACGAGTCAAATAAACACAGCGTCAGGACGAGGACAGCAGACACGTTCAAGGACTTCTTCCATTTCCTGAGTACTGTTTTCAAATGCGTACAGTGTCACATCAAACATGGTGTGCACAGATTGAAAAGCCCTCGCTGAAATTGTTTCTGTTGTCAGGTCGCTGTGGCTCCATGGCAACCATCCATTGTAATTAGTGTTTGTGAACTGATATAATTGAGCAATCAAGGGTTTCCACTCTGAGTGAGGACTTTCTGCGGAGAGAGAGTTAGAGAGATAGAAATTAAATAAGTGGAAAGGAACTGATCAGTAGACAGGAGCTGGTCCTGTTGTGACTGTGGAAATCTGCAGGTTTACTTCTGTTTTCCAGCAAAAGCTTCTTCTTCTGTGGTATGATTGACTTTTCACAACATGAACTTCACTTGTTAATTGTTTTGTCCAAGTGCCCATCTATCCTGTTCTTGCATCCTATAATTTGGCACAAAGTTTTCACTCAGAATCAAGACTGAGCTCATTAGAATTAAAGGTCAAGGGCAGTTTTGGGCTCTCACCTTGAAGGACCTGAACTTCTTCAAATTTGATTAGAATATTCACCTGGACATGCGTATGTCAACATCGCTAGCTAATATCACTTTGAGTAAACTTAAAGATAACCATAACAACCAGCCCAGAAACACATAAAATTGTTCTTTTAATTTGTAGTATGTTTGTGTTTTTGCATATTGTCTTAGGTGCAGCTCATTGTAGATGTCCCCACAAAAAGGAGCAAGGCTCTTTTCTTAAAGTTTTATAAAAGCAGGTAGTGCATCAGATTTTAATTTGTCATGGTCTCACTGAATGACAATCTTTCTTTGCTGTGAGTGTTGTTCAGTGCTGCAGGACTAATGAGAGCCTCCCTCTCCTCCCTGTTTGTCTTCACCTGCCCTCGCAGGTGGCTGATGGCTGCTTCACGTCTGCTTCGTTAAAAAGAGCTTTCCTCAGAGGATGAAAGGCCGCGGCTCAAGGAGAAGGATGATCCACATGTAGAGATCTGTTCACAGCCACTCTACAGATGTCCTCTCTGTCCCGGTGCTTACAGCCAGCCCTGCTGTCTACTCTGCCCGGGTGTGTTTCTCTGCTGCTGCACAGGTGAGCGATTTCTGCCAGCGAGGCTTCAGTGATCTGACAGTTCACATTAAGTCAGTGTGTGTGTGTGTGTTTGTGTGTGTGTGTGTGTGTGTGTGCCATACAGTCTGCTGCTCAGCCAGCCTTGTGACTTCTTTACTGTGAGGATGAGGCTCACTTACCACGGCTCACTGTCTGTTACAGATTTGCTCTCTGGCTCTTTGTGGTTCCACACTGTTTGTCCTCATTAAACCAACAGCTGGTTTAATCAAATGTAATCTATCTGTGGTAAATGGACGGATAAAAGAGAGCTGGATGAGGCTTTCCTCGATGTTTGCCTCTCACTTTCTTTGCTTTTTGTAAAGCCTAGAGACCTGTTGTTGCTCTTTTGTGCCTAAAATCTATGTGTTCTTGTTACACATACTTTACATTAGTTAGTGTTCTCTATACAGGAACTGTTTTTTGTTGCTCTTCCTGCTTTGAGTCATTTGAAGCTGCACAAACTTGGTTCCCTCTCAGCTTTTGGGTTTGTGGCACATTTACTGTAGCCTCGTAAACCAGCCTCCCCCGGGAATGCAATTCATTTCATTTCTGAGGGGGAGTCTGGCCTCATCCCCACTGTGAGCGTTTGGCCTGAAACAATCAGAAGGCCGAGCCAGTCAGCGTTGCCCCTCAGCGTCGCACCTCAGATTTCTGTGATTGACACAGCACGTTGGCCAATCAGGGGCCGACTGGTGCAAATCCCCGTCACTACCATGCGCGACTCTTACCACGGCGGCGCTAACTAGCAGTAAAGATATTCAATATAGCAGTAGCAGCAACAAGGGAAGTTCTTACTACATCCATTACAGCAATTAAACAAGAGCAAGAGTCGGCGCTTGTTGACGTTTTCGCTGTTCTTCCAACTGGATTCGGCAAAAGTTTGATATAGGAACTTGCTGATTGGCTGAATCGGTTGTCTGTCAACGCTACTACTCCCGCCCACCCCAAGCGCTCACAGTGGGGATGAGGCCAGACTCCCCCTCAGAAATGAAATGAATTACATTTCCGGGGGAGGCTACGAGGCTACATTTACTGTCATTATCAAAACAAAAATGTTTCAGCACTTACAGTATTGCAGTTTGATGCGTTCTGCCCTGAGATTTGACCACAAACTATAGATAAAGACAGACATCACTCACAGATTTCTGCTCCACCGTCACCAATGTCTGACACCGCAGAATACAAGAATACACTCACTTGTGGCTGGTCAGTGTGGTGCAAAAAACCCCCACCAAACTGAATTTATGATTTTAATAGATTTTTCTTTTCCTTAAAAAAAAAAAAAAGAAATTACAAAAAAAATCCCAACCTAAAACAAGTTTTGCTTTTATTGTATCAATAAACTTCAAGCAGCAGCAAATTAAAGCTGCCTTTTGGGGCTAAAGTAGGGTGACCAAACATCCTCTTTTACCCGGACATGTCCACTTTTTACGTCCTGTCCGGTGCGTCCGGGCAGGTTTTATAAATTAATGAAAATGTTCGGTTTTTATTGTTTTTCATGAGACCAACATATTTGACTGGCGCTTTGCAAAGAATACTCCGGTATTTTGTTGCGTTTCTGACGTAATTCCCGAGAGGCTGCCTCTGTATGTGTGGCTCTGCGAAGGGAGCAGACATCAGAGCAGCGTTGCCTCTGCTCACAAAATGCCGAAGCGCAAGTGTAGCTTTACCAGGGGCGGACTGGACCAGCCACGTAGGCACGGGTGGGCGTGGGTGGGCACCCGCCACCCAACGGAAAACCCTGCCCACCCAGACAGTTTGCACCAGTTATTGGACATATCGTATATGACCAAATAGCCTGCGTGTAAATACGCGCCTGCGCTCTAACAGCCGCCAGGGTCTGACCTCATAAGGCATATTAAACGGTTGGGTGATTAAATGTTTTAGTCTTGCACAGAAGAAAAAGTGTTTGTCTTTTTTTAAACACTGTTTCACCGGGTCTCAGCCAGACCCTCCGCCCATAGCAACAACAAACATTAAGAACGGCCGGTAGACCAGGACGGCGGCCGTGGCTGACACGTAGTCACTGTTTTCCTTTTATTTCTTTTTTTTCCCTAAATACCTGACAGCCGTGTTTATCTGCAGGGCGGCCCAAGTCTCAATGGGGCCTTCTATTATTGCCAAATATACTGATCGATCATTTACACACCTAGCTAGCCTACTACAAACTAATTTAAAAAAATGTAATCTGTCGTTACGGATCATCATCCTAGCCTGGAATGTTTTTAGCCATCTATGGTTTTTAATCTGAAATGATATAAAATTCAGCCAAAAGTGCATCCTGGTTGATTTACACTTACTATGATTCAAAGTGAAATAGGCCTAGTAGCCTACTAAATGTCATATGGGCCTACTAAAATTAACAAAATAAACCAATAACCAATGCATTTGCTGTAAACATGTCATAATTTATTTTTTGTTTTTCCTGTTTCACAGGATTTCTCTTTGGAAATCAAAATATGGTCAAAAGTGCATTAAGTAGTTTCATGATGGGGAAGTTGTTGTTTAAGAGGAATCTAGATTTTCATTAAAAAAAAAAGGTTCTAAACCACAAAATGAAACAATTTATTGCTAAAGCCCTACACTTCACTCTCCTGTCATTCAAAGAGGCCCCGCCCTCAGTCCTCCATACCTACTGGTTAATGAAGTGTAAACTGAGGAGTTCTATAAACATTTAACACGAGGGAAGAAAATTAGCTTCAGAGACCCAAACTGTTTTTATATCAGGGAGTAAACGTGTTTATTTATGCTGTCAAGTTGGCAAACATCTTTCCTGTGCAGTTCTAGTTTGACTTCATCAAAACTTTCATAAACTCCTCAACTCTCTCTTGAAAGAGGTTTCACTCATCAAAGATCATCTTTTTTTATCACAGATAACCAACCAGGTGATGACACTTAACTACAGGACTGACACCCAGTAGCAGTTTCTCCAGCTTGGTTGTAACTTTATCCTGAAAACCACAGTTTGATGTGTCACCACAGCTGAAATGTGAATAAACATGTTCCCAACATCTCTAAACTCAGCTCAGAGTCTGATCGGACAAATACAAGCAGCGTTCAGAGCTTTCAGAGGATTCATTACCATTCCTCTGATTCTTTGTGTCTTTCTGCAGTTTTGAGATTTCACACTTGGCAGATTCCTGTCAAACTTTCTTCCTCCTCCTTCTTAAATGTGAGGGTACTTGTGTCCTTCATGAAGACAGAAACCACAGAGTAACGCAGCTTTTGATCTTTAATACATCAAATCAATGTAGTTGGGGTGAAAAAGAAGAAGAAAAAATCATTGCACATCTCGTTACTGTGCTGTGAGCTTTCTCTGCTGTCCCACATTTGATACCTTCCTCAGATTCCTCCTGTTTCTTTCTTCTTTTCAAGGTGAAACAGGAAACATTCCTCCAGTGCTTTTATTCTGGAGGTCACTTCTATGGTAATTAAGTGAATATGACAGAAGAGGAGTTGTAGAAACCTGTAAGAAAAAGTAGTTGCTGAGCTTTTTTTATTCATTCTTTCGATATTTTTTACTAAATATAAGAGAAAAAACATTTAAAATCTATATATTAAAATGATGGAGGTTGAATATTCTGTGACTGACGATGACGTCTCTGAAGCCAAGTGCATACTGGTCTGTTAGTTACTTGAATTTTTTTATTTTTTTTTTTACCAGTGATGAGGAAGTAATCGCACTTCAGGAGTTACCAGTCACAACATTTGCATGCAAAGTAATGTTTCTCTCTTGATCTGTAGTATTTGAGGACTGTGCAGGGAGATTAGCACTGCACAGACTCTTTGGATTTGAAACGCTCACACTGCTCTGATGAAGGGAGGGAAAAAAGAACAAGCTTCAGCGAGCTCTGTAAATTTCATGGCAAACTCCCAGCTGGATTAGATGACACTGTGACCTGGGGGCAAAGGTGGCATTTAGGTCACATGGTGCTGCTCAAAGAAATATATGCTTCTCAGTAAGACAAAACGGCAACAAGATGTGAGCAGTTGACCGGACCATTGTTGATGTTTCGTGGATATGCAGTGTGTTGCTAGAAACACATCAAACATGTTAATGCAATATAAGACAGTATCACCCCATATGTCAATCACTGGTGCAAAGAAAAAGACAACTTGTGTGCCACAACTTATTCCCGTGGCTTTTAAGCGGCCTCTTGACATGAACTCAGACAGGACCAAAAACATCACCCAAACAACTGGCTTATAGCCTACACATTAACTGTGTAAAACAACATTGTATTGTTACTGTTACCAGGGTGTTTTTTCTTCTAGAATGAATGAATGAATGAAGAATTGGGACTCCTGCTCCTGTTTTACTTTGAGTTAACGAACCCATGCTGAACAGCGATCCCCAAACTGAGGTACCTACCGAACCATAACTTGTGTGTACCATTACACCCCTAGTAATAATGATAAAAAGAAAATAACAGATATTAATGAATACCTTCCAACCACTACCTCCATTCATCTGCACAGACATGGATGGTGACTGACTGATTGTCAGAGGACCTTGACTGACCCGCAGGCCGGTGAGTCTTGTTCGTCTGTTTCCATTCTGTTCCTCTCACGAAGTGGAGACGAACCCTCTGTCCGACATATCTGCTGCTTCATCTCCTCACAATCCCATTTTGCTTTGAATTATTAAAGCCACCCAGTACTTTAGGCAAGAAACAGAGTGAATTTTTTCCACTTTTTAGAAGACCACTTTCTTTCTTTCAAGCCTCCACACTCAGACAGACAGAGTCTCCTCCTAAAAGAGTTCCCAAATGTGTTGTGTAGCAGAGCGCTCATGCTGAAGCGTGCACCGGTCGACCTCGTCCTCCTCCTGTCCTTCTGTCCACCCCCTGGTTCCCTGAGCCGGGTCCAGCAGAGCCTGGTACACTTACATAAGACAACGCAGCACTCAGCTCCCATTTTAAACCCCACCTTACTTCCCTCTCCCTTTTAGCTTGACTACTGCCTGGGTGCGTCTCAGAAACTCAGGGCTTTGTCCAGCGGTGTGTTTTATATGATAGAGAGCTGATGGGACCCGAGCTCCGGTCCTGAAGGCGTGTTAAACTGCTGCACTCAGACATGTTGCAGCGTCTTTGTCCTGCACATAAAGATCAAAACGGGCCTCATGGGACGAAAAGAAGACGGGAGAGCTGCAGCTGTGCCATTCAGACGTCTCAGGCTTTAACAGGCTCTAGCCTTCAGGTCACCATGGAGACAGATGTTTCTCTGGCCTTTTTTAAGTTGTTTCCAATGGCCAATGGTTAAACACTGAGGTGTGCTAATATGAGGCTTTTGTGATCCATTACATCACAGCTCTGTGTGTGAATGTGTTTGTTTGCACAGCACAGCGTGTCACTGAGAGCAGATGGAAGAGCGAAATGATTAAGTTCATCAGCTGAAGGTCATTTCAGGAGGGAACAGTCTGTTTTCTGCCTTTACGGTGACAACCATTGTGAGTGCAGCAAGTAAGAAATGTTCTAAATGAAAAGTAAAAAAAATAGTTTTTTTCCTTTATGTTCATAACCTGTTTCTTTTCTTTTTAATGCAAAATATAGTCAAATGTCTCGAAGAACACTGTTGTAAAAAATCATTTTGACATTCAGGTCTTTTCCTTCTGCTGAAAGCAAACGTCAGATCTCTGTAGCAGCTGGCAGCTGAAATTAGGGCTGAGCTCAGGGAGCAGATGAAGTGAGAACAGGACTATGAGCTGCATGTTGTCATGTTTTCAAATGCGCTGAATGTCCCACAGAGTCGTAGCCTTTTGTATGCACCCTGAAACAAAATGTAAGTGAAGCTAAAGAAAAAAAAAAAATACAGGTCCAGACCAGATCAAAGACCTGAACACAAAAAGAAAAAGGGTTTTGTTATATATTGGTTTGATTAATGACCTCTAACGGCCACCGTTGATCTGTAACGTGATATTACATACAACCGTCACTAGAGGGCACTCTTGTATCAGAGTTGAAGTCAAGTAAATAAAAAAGAAGACCTGCCTGGAAAACTAAAGTGGCTCGTGATTATATTGGTCTATAGTATAAGTTGAAGAAATATCTAAGACACAATAAAGTGGCGACGAGGATAAAGCGGCGGATGCGTGTATCCTGTGCTCACGAGGAAGAGGACTTTGAGCGAGTGTTTGTTTTCCGACTCTTTTGCCGTGCCTGTCGGAGGTTAGCAGGAAAGCTAACTAGCTTCACCGTCAAGGACGCACCGTGGCAGCGAATGTAAACAAAGAGCCGTGAGTACAGTGAATGGAAACCGGAACAGTAACTTGCCAACAGAGCTAAAATGGCTGGACTGGTCGGCAGTGTCGGTCCCTACGATGAGAGGGAAGAACAGTGGAGCTCTTATACAGAGCGTTTTGATTGCTTTGTCCAGGCAAACGGCATTGATGATAACAAGCTTGTGCCGACATTTTTGAGCGTGATGGGGCCGAAGACGTTCAACTTGCTGCGTTGCCTGGTTCAGCCAGTAAAGCCGGTGACCAAAAGCTATGATAGCATAGTGGCTACCTTAGCAGCTCACTTCGCACCGAAGCCCCTGCTAATTGCTGAACGTTTTCGCTTCCATAAGAGAAATCAAGAGGAAGGAGAGTCTGTAACAGTGTTTGTGGCTGCATTACGGAAGCTAGCAGAACATTGTGAGTTCGGGAATGTGTTGAATGACACAATCAGAGACAGACTCGTGTGTGGGCTGAGGAGTGAAGCGGCGCAGAAACGTTTGCTAACTGAAAGTGCACTTACCTTGGAGAAAGCTATTGAAATCAGCGTGTCCATGGAATTAGCCGCCAAGGAATCTCATCAGCTCAATTCAAGTGCAAAACTCCACAAGGTCTCCACAGAAGAAAAGGGAGCGCAGAGCAAATGTTACCGATGTGACAAAAGTGGACATTTTGCGGCAGAATGTTGGAGTAAGGACATTAATTGTAGGAAGTGTGGCAAAAAGGGGCACATTGAGCGTGCTTGTAAGAGCAAGGGAGCTGACAAGAAACCAAAACAATACAACCAGAAGCCAAAATACAGATTTAAAAAGAGACAGTCTGTGCATAACATGCAGCAAAGCCACGCCACTGCTACGGGCAGCAGCTCATCAGATGAGGCAGCAGTGTATGTATTGTCAGTTACTGGAGGACCAGATGGATACTGGGTTTCTCCACTGCTGGATGGGCGGCCAGTGCGCATGGAAATCGACACAGGGTCAGCAGTCTCCCTCGTGCCTGAGACTGTTTATAAAGAGACTTTACAGCACATTCCCTTGCAGCCCTCCAGCCTCACCCTGAGAACCTACACTGGGGAGCCAGTTCCAACAAAAGGGCGAATTGATGTCACAGTCCAGGTAAATGGCCAGACAGCTAAACTACCACTGTATGTAGTTAAAGGAAATTTCCCCTCACTGTTGGGCCGTTCTTGGCTTGAGAAAATCACATTGAACTGGCCTGAAATTCACATGCTGTGCAGAGGTGACACAAGTCTTTCAGCTATTCTGAGCAAACATGGAGAAGTGTTCAAGGAAGGACTAGGGAGCATGAAAAACATCACGGTCAAAGTGAATGTTAAGCCTGATAGCAGACCCAAGTTTTTCAAGGCAAGACCGGTTCCCTATGCAATAAAACCAAAGGTTGAAGCAGAGCTGGAATCCTTGATCAAGAGCGGAGTGCTGGAGCCTGTCAGCCAGAGTGACTGGGCCACACCAATAGTGCCAGTCATGAAAAAAGATGAATCTGTGCGGGTATGTGGAGATTTTAAAGTTACAATCAACCCGGTACTGGAAGCTGAACAGTACCCGCTGCCCCACATTGATGATCTGTTTGCTGGTTTGGCAGGAGGAAAAAAATTCAGCAAGATTGACCTCAGCAAAGCCTACCTCCAGATGCATGTGGATGAAAAGTCAAAAGAACTGCTTACAATAATCACTCACAAAGGTCTCTACCGGTACTGCAGGCTACCATTCGGAATAACATCGGCCCCAGCTGTGTTCCAGCGTGCGATGGATCAGATATTGAGTGGACTGTCTGGAGTCCAATGCTATCTGGATGACATACTTGTCACTGGAAGGACAGATGAAGAGCATCTAACAAACCTGGATGCCACGCTGCAGCGACTGAAAGACTACGGACTCAGGGTTCGCAAATCCAAATGTGAATTCTTCCAGAAGTCAGTTGAGTATTTGGGCTACGTAATCGACTCTGAGGGTTTGCACAAGGCGCCATCCAAGGTCAAGGCGATCGTGGACGCTCCAGCGCCTCAAAATGTGAGTCAGTTGCGCTCTTATCTTGGTCTCCTAAACTACTATGGAAGATTCATTCCAAGTTTGTCTTCTCTGCTTAACCCACTGCATCAGCTGTTGTGTCACAATAGACCCTGGAAATGGACGCCGCAGTGTGAGAGGGCCTTCCTTCAGACAAAGACTGCATTATTAGGGTCTGATGCACTGACACATTTCGACCCCAAACTGCCTTTACAACTTGCATGTGATGCGTCCCCCTATGGGGTGGGGGCAGTTGTTTCACATATCATGGCCAATGGGGAGGAGCGCCCCATAGCGTTTGCGTCACGCACCCTCAGCAAAGCAGAGAGCAAGTACGCACAAATTGAACGTGAAGCGTTGGGGATTGTTTTTGGAGTCCGAAAGTTCCACCAGTATCTTTTTGGGAGGAAGTTCATTCTTCTCACAGACCACCGTCCCCTGACAACAATTTTTGGACCCCACACAGGTATTCCGTCTTTGGCTGCTAGCCGCATGCAGAGATGGGCCTTATTGTTGTCTGCTCACACCTATGATATAAAGTACAGAAAGTCAGAGTTGCATGCAAACGCAGATGGTCTGTCCAGGCTTCCCCTACCTGTGGATCATGGTGGGTCACAGCCAGCTGACATTTTCTACTTCAGGCAAGTAGAGGAAGCTCCTATCACATCTGCTCAAGTGAAACGGCAGACCAGGAGGGACCCGGTGCTGTCAAAGCTGCTGGATGTGGTCATGAATGGAGGATGTGGGGATCTCCCGGAGCTAAAACCTTACATGACAAGACAAAGCGAGCTGTCTGTGCAGGCCGGCTGTCTTCTATGGGGACACAGAGTGATTATTCCACCAGTGCTGCGGAAAAGGCTACTGCAGCAGCTGCATGCAGGCCACTGTGGTATCGTTCGCATGAAGGAGCTTGCCAGAAGCTACTTCTGGTGGCCAGGTCTTGATGGGCAAATTGAGGAAACAGCCAGAACATGTCCATCATGTCAAACAGTTCGTTGCATGCCACAGCAAGCCCCTCTTCATCCCTGGGATTGGCCAGGGTCTCCCTGGCAACGCCTTCATGTTGACTTTGCTGGCCCTTTTGAAGAGAGGATGTTCCTTGTGGTTGTGGATGCACATAGTAAGTGGCCAGAAGTGTCAATAATGAGGACAACAACAGCAGAGAAAACCATTGAGAAACTTGGTGAGATGTTCAGTCGATTTGGCTTTCCTGAACAACTGGTGAGCGATAATGGGCCCCAATTTATCTCACAAGAGTTCGAGAGATTCCTCGAGGCAAATGGGGTGCAACATATTCGCTCTTCTCCCTATCACCCTTCTACGAACGGACTAGCGGAGAGATTTGTTCAGAGTTTGAAGCACGCTTTGAAGGCCTCACAGGGACAAGGATCCCTCCACCAACGGCTGAACAGTTTCCTGTTGTCCTATAGAAATGTCCCACACTCGACCACAAAAGTTGCTCCTGCAGTGCTTCTCATGAAGAAACAGCTCCGTACCAGTCTCGACCTCCTGAAACCACCTGACACTAAAAAGACTGTGCTACAAAAGCAAGAAGCCCAGGTTGAGAGGCGCAAACAAAGATCAAAGGGAAGGATTTTCCACCCAGGTGATCAGGTACTTGCACGCAACTACACCAACGGCCCTAAATGGGTTCCTGCTGCTGTCATAGCACAGACAGGTCCTGTGTCTTATACAGTCAAAACCTGTGGGAACATTGTCTGGAGGAGACATGTGGACCAGCTGCTTGATGGAGCTACAACACCTGAGGAAACAACACCAGTGAGTTGTGCTGAACCGGACCAGCAGTTCAGTACTGCTCAACCCACATGCACCCAGGATTCAGGACCTGCTGGAGAGCCCGCTCCTTCTGGGGTTCCACCAGCGGATCCACAAACTGAACTGTTTCCATCCATGTCACCAACATCTGTTCCTGACACAGTCAGTGGGGATACGCCAGGTGGCAGTGCTCCCCGCCGCTATCCACGGAGAGAACGGCGGTCTCCTCAACGCCTAACTCTGTAGTATGACATACCCAGAAGTATGGGGCAGAATAATCCCCAGGGTTATGTCAGGGTCTGAGTAGTCCACCTCATTCCCTTAGCAAAAAAAAAAAAAGAAAAAAAAAGAAACAAGACGGACATTTAAGTTGTGTATTATATATGATGGCATGGCTGTATAGTTCAATGTTTCGTAATTGTGTTACATACTTTTACAGTATTTGAGAATTGTTATTTCTGAAATGCTCACAGTGGCATGCTAAGCGAGTTGGAGTACTGGAGGTGCTTCATAGTTCTGTTAATGGTAACATTCATGACATAACATCTTATGAGGTTGATGTGTGGGTTAGTTGTTGTATGCAGGTGCAGTTGTTCATTAAGTGGGGAGGAGTATGTTATATATTGGTTTGATTAATGACCTCTAACGGCCACCGTTGATCTGTAACGTGATATTACATACAACCGTCACTAGAGGGCACTCTTGTATCAGAGTTGAAGTCAAGTAAATAAAAAAGAAGACCTGCCTGGAAAACTAAAGTGGCTCGTGATTATATTGGTCTATAGTATAAGTTGAAGAAATATCTAAGACACAATAGGTTTCAACTCTGTTTTAAACAGTCAGTACAAACTAGGGATGCACATGATTAACCGATAACAAGAACTTTGACTGATTAATACTATCGCTTATTAATTATTTTTATTAGCTCCTTATGTCGTCAACTCATGGGGGCGTGTCGACACGTGCCAACTTCCACGTGCCTTCAGTTATATTTCGCAGCAAAAAGATATACAAGAGGACTAACAGTATGTGCAGCAGCCCCCAAGAGGGAAGGTCAGACAATAAATGTAGCCATAACGGCGCAGAACGACATGCGTATTTAATGGCAAAAAAAAAAAATACTGTAAAAATAAAGCAATGAGTTTTGTTTTATCCATTAAATTGACACGTGCGCTGCCAGCGTCGTAATCTTATCAGTTAATAATCAGTTAACGAGCGTTGGTTATCTTTCAGAAAAAAAAATTCAAAATGTGCATCCCTAGTTGAAACTCTCTCTGTTATTGGAGTGCAGATCTGACATGTCTCAGTGTGACCCCGTGGCAACTGTTCTATGCTCACATACTTCTCATGAACGTTAAAAGTACTTGCACAGTATTAATTAGGGATAGACCAATTATCAGTAAGGCCGGAAATATCAGTTGATATTTATCATATGCAGTCTAATCCTGTAGCGTGGCCAGGGGATGGCAAGGAGGTTCTTAATGACCGATTGCTGAAACCACAGCAAATCTGTTTGGGGCACCACCAGCATTGCAACCACAAAAGCACCTCTTCATCTCAGCTGGAACAGGGTGGCATCCTCCATACTTGCTTCATTTTCAGTGAAAGAAGCTCCTCTCCACACAGAAGTAGCCATCAGTAGTTGATAAAATACGATAAAACCATACAAAAATGCGACAAAAATAAAGCAAAGGTTGAGTAAAAACTAGCCACCAGACTCTGCTGCTCACACTTGAAGCGTATGTTCTTAGGCGGTTTCTTACAGTTCGGTCACAGACGTTGACTCCAGTTTCCACCCATTTGTTCCTCATTTGTTTTCTTGTGAATTTTGTGTTTTCAAAACATATTGCTCTACGTTTTCTATCTTGGTGCTACCAGTGTGATTCCATAATATTTTCCTCAGAATTGAGAGATTCCATATTTCCTATCTATATCTAAAAAATAATTTTGTGAATTTTCTTTCTTGTTTTTTGATAGTGTCTCTTAAAGCCAGAAGGTTGGCATTTTGAATAAAAATTGCTTTGTGGCATATCTGTGATTTGCCCCTTTTCTACAAAATTAAACAACTAAATGAACACCCTCAAAGAGTGGTGATTCCATAATTCTTGTGAGGGGTTGTATGTGTGTCACATGCATGCAACTCATCAGCGGTGATCACCTGTTGCTCTCAGCGGTGTGTCAGCACTGCACTGTCCAGCTCTCCAGTATTTGAGAAACGCCAGCCTGACATCGCCAGATTGTCTTCGCTTTATGCACGACTCTGCAGCATTCCCTTTCGACTTAACTTCCTGGTCCTGTTCGCTCCTGACCACGATCCTTTGTCTCTGTCCTGGTAGATCCAACTGCCTTCCGTCTCCTGGTCTCATTCCACCTGCTCCTGCGTGGTGTTTCCCCACTCCAGCTTCTCCGTGGGGGATAGTTTCATTGGCTGTCTCTGGAGCTTCCTGCCGAGCGCAGAGTCATCCCTACTGAGCGTCTTCGAGATTGTGCTGTATTTGGGTCCTATCCTTACCCGTGGGAGTACAATCTGGCCAGTAATGGATTCGACACACAATCCCTCTCCCCTGAGCCATCTCGAAACGATTGAGAGCGTCCTCCAGCAGCATGAAGTCATGATGTCTGCAGCCGTCATGAAAGCCAGACAGGCTGCAGAGACTAATGGACAGGCGCTAGCAGCATTAGCTGAACATATAACCTCCCTACTCACGGGGCCAGCTGCTCACCCACCTGCAGCTGCTCCTACAGCACTGGCTATGCCTCCTTCACCACTACCTATTGATTCTCCAGAGCCACAGGTGGGGACCCCTGAACGCTATGATGGTGACCCAGACACCTGCGGCCTCTTCCTGACGAACTGTTCCTTGCTGTTCTCCCTCCAGCCCCGCACTTTACCTTGGAACAAGCAATCACCTCACAGGCAGAGCTCACTTGTGGGGAACCACTGAGTTGGAGAGACAGTTCCTCCTTCCAGGTGTTTGCTGAAGAACTCCGCAAGGTTTTTGGCCCGGGAGCCCTTCAGATCAGAGACGGCACAGGGACTCACAGGCATGGTACTGCTGAACCCTACGACGATGTAGCCTCCCCATCCACTAAGACCACAACTTCAAGCCTGAATGCTTCTCTCTGATAGTCCTTGACCCCTGGCCGTTCTGGCACGAGACCACCCAGATACCCATGCTTCTGTCCAGGAACCACTACAAGCATCAAACTGCATCAAAATGCTAAGGAATTATGTCAGATGGTTAACTGTAAACATGTAAACCAAATAAATTATGTCGTAACCGACCAGGCTAAAATCAGAACTTTTAAGAGCAATGAGACAGACCAGGGTTTGTGGGAGCTAACTCAAACCCTGACCAAGAGGAGGGGTGAAAAGCTGCTCCACCTTAACTATTAGTGCTCACAAATGTTGACTATCAGTCTCCATGAGATGATGAAATTATTAATTTGTTTGTTTACTTGTTTTTGCTTTGCCTTCGTTCACTGAGCTAACACGCTGCTAGCTGCTAACCATAAAAGATTGTTGATTGAAGTAGGTAAACAACACAAGCACACTTTCCACACGTCTGCACATGTGCAGTAATGCACGCAATATCTGAACTGACCTGAGAACGGTGAAAGCTGTGCCGACCGCAGCTTGCCCGAGTGCGCTCGTCTGTCGCTATGGCAACCAGGCAGTCACTCGTTAGAAATCCCAAGACTGTCCAAAATGCGCATGTGCAAACCTCAAAAACAAGCTGTCCTCCCCTCCACTTGACTTTCCCCAGTCTTTGTCTGGGTTTTTGCGGTTTAAATGAGACGTAAGAAGAGATATTGCTTATTTGTTTTTTCTTTCTTCTTTTACTAGTCAAGAACTGCTTGCCTTGCTTGCCCTGACCGCTCAACACTCACCTGCAGCATCACATAGCTCATGCAGGCAGAAGAAGTTGTCAAGGTGCTGCAGGATGGTGTTGACCTAAGTGATAAAACTACATTTTCTTTTTTTCTGTTGATGCACACATTGCCAGCATGTGGGTTCTGATCCAGTCACATATCTCAGGTCGTGCGTGATGTACAGTGAGTCTGTAAAAAGTAGGCTACACTGTGTTTAATGTCTTGGCAATGGAACCAGAGACTTCTTAAATTCATTTCAGGGCAAAACACGATTGTGTGACTGAGGTTACAGTTTAGCTTTAGGCACGACACGATACAAAAGCAGGGATGCATCCTGGGACATTTAAATCTAGTGGCGAGTAAAGCAGTTAATTAGAGCCTGACTAAAGATGCTCCCTTCCTCCTCCAGGCATCAAAACTTTCCTCAACATCACGGGAAACCCAGTTTCAGGCACCGAGCTACAATTGCAGGCAGTCATGATGAAAACATGTAACTAAGGCTCAAAAATTAAAAAAAAACCCCCAAAACAAAACAGGAGCGATCAACTGAACTTTGTTCTCAGGCATGAAATATGTTAGTGTTTCCTTCTACTGCACAAAAGAGAGAGACACTGATACTCTCAGAGAATTGGCACCAATTTCTCTGCAGGCTGATGCATGTTTATGCACAGCTGCAGACAGGACAGATTCACAGCCTCTTCACACAGGGCATAAAATCAGCTAAACTAACAACTGTAAAAAAAAAATTGTCAACTGAGAGGAATAAGTTGTAAATTAAGCCAAAAAGACCTAAGTTAATCAACAGGCCAAGGACAACAACATTAAAACTTCAGGTTTATCAAGGACATTGTGGGCCAGTGATTTCCCCAGAGTGCCAAACAAAAAAACAAACAGGTCAATAAAAATACTACAATATTATTTCTCTTGAACTTTAACTATAAGGCTATCACATTTGCATCAATTATATCAGCTTGATTTAGCTAAAAATACACTAAAATCTACATTTTGTTTTGACATCATAAAGTCAAAGATGTCCTGACAGCTGTTTTTTTTTTTTTTTGGCTTTTTCATGCCTTTATTAGATAGGACAGCTCAGAGAGTGACAGGAAATGGGAGGCGGGGACACACACACACACGCAGGACAGGGCCGTCCGACGCAGGACTCAAACCGGGCGTTCTTTACGGCGTAAGTCACTTCCCCCTTTCCCCATTTTCTTAAGTATTGCTTTAAAGAGCCCAATGGGCCAGTTTGCCCATGCCGAGTCTAGCATGTCCATAATATACTGTAACTAGCAGCCTCACCATGTAAGGCCATGAAAGATTGATAAAAAAATTAAAATGTAACACAGAGAAGCAGACTGCTGAATCATGTTCCCATCTTGTAGAATTTGAGTCTAGCAGCAGAATTTTTTACTACTTGGAGATTGTAGTCTGGCTTAGCCCTGTAGAGATTTACCATAGTCCAATTTACAATAGTCCAAAAACATCAACCTTTATACCGTATGGAGCTTTAATATAAACATCTACCTTTATTGTATGGAGCTTTAAATCAGTCTGCTTGTGTTCGTTTTTCTCTGCACATGTCAGTAGTGTCAGAGAGATAAGGAGACTAAAGAAAGGTTCAGTAGCAGGCATTGCACCAACCTGGAAACAGATATCATCACTCTGAACTCCAACCAGTGGCCACTCCATATGAAAAACAACAAAACATCTGGGCAGTTGGTGAAGTGCTCAAGCAAACACATGAGAGTTAAACAGTTCAATATATTTTGCTAACTAAGATTCGTCACATGGTCTCTCTATGTTTTGTCTCAGTCACTGCTGTTGTCATCACACAGCCCATAACCAGTCAGACTGTGGTGGGCCAGTGGCCCGGGGCGGGGCTGTGTCAGTCTCTGCCTCAGCTGCTCTGTGTCACCTAAAGCTCAGTAAAAGCCTGACGACAGATCGAGAGGCAGGAATGGATCTTGGCAGCTGGTCACTCGGGAGACGAGTGGCTGATGCTGAGTGCACTTCACTGTCCTGTGCTCCCTTTTTTCTGTCAAACATCAGGAGTCAATTCATCATTTCAAAACGAAGAAACAATCAACACTCACTCCAGAAGAGTTTTATTATTAAACTAGAGTGAATGCTGCATGGCTTCAATCTGCCGCAGTCTCACTTCTTCCTGCATGCACTTCCTGTCAGTGTGGATTAGTGCTGCGCTGCTGCTCTGCCTTGGAGAGGAAGAGTTTGGATAATTCAAGCTTCAGTCTGTCTAGTGATTTATGGCCAAGATGATGTGACAGCAGCAGAACTGAGACACGAGTCTGGTGTCAAAGTATAAACACATCTATACAAATACACCTGTTACCTGCCACAGGACATGACACTGTGTCCTGAAGTGCGTCAGCCATGATCAAGAGATGTGATGTTCCTCTCGGCGGCGATCTCAGCCACTAATTCCCCTTTAATCAGTTTACTTGACTTTAATTACATTTAATTCAAACCCTTTAATTAGGTTTTATTTTCATTTCACTCTGATTTAACGTCAGCTGATTAATCCTCGTTAAGCCACATTAAACTGTGTTTTCTGTTGAGTATTGTTTCACTTTTATTTTGTAAACATGCTGCTGTCCTCATCACAGAGGGTCATTAGCTTCAGTCTCCTCTCACACAGTCTGATTGTAGATGATTTATTCACACTAAGGTACATTAAGCGCATTCATTTTATAATTATCTTGTTTAATCGGTAAAGAGATATAGACTTGCAGAGTATCTGCAGAAATAAGGTTGGAGACCACTGTGAGTACGCAGCGTAGTGCTCAAAAGACATGAGGAAACCAAAGTGTTGGTTCGATTAAAACTTAATAGTTCATGTTAGAGAGAGTAGAGTAGAGAGATGCTGTATTCATCCCTTACAGGGAAATTCAACATCGACTAGTAGCTCAAACATAAACAAGAAAAACATATTAGGAATACATTGTTGTTGGAGGGTGTCCAGTTAGCAACATTTCAGACTCATACCGGTTCTTCTTAAACCAGGAGGGCACTACTGTAGGTCAAAGTCAAGGTCAAGTTTATTTATATAGCACCTTGAACCAAAGTGCTTTACAATTAAAACAATTTCACGTACAGTTTAAACATCAGATAACAACACAATAATAAAAGCACAATAAAATAAAATAAACATCGGATAAAACATTGGATTTTGCACAACATACAATAAAACAGTAATGATAAAACAATCGGTCAAGGGTTAAAAGCCAGGGAGAAAGGGAGGCTATTCGTTTAGGAGCGGCGACCGCAAAAGCTCGATTGCCTCTTGTTTTTAGTCTTGACTTTGGTATGCTGAGGGGGAATTGGTCAGCTGACCGTGGTGCTCTACATAGTGTGGGGAACAAGGGTTAAAGATACCCTGAGAAGTTTGCCTTTGGTTATAAAAGAGTCTCATATTAATGTGGATGAATCCACATTACGAACACTACTACACCATTTTCGATAAATACGCGATGGAGAAAAAAGGATTTACCGCGTGCACCTGGGCCACCAGTCCTCTGAGTGAAATATCCAAGTAAGTCAGATAATTAGTAACATGGCCTGCACCAAAAGGTGGCAGGGTGGACCAGGAACCGGACTGATGAATTTTGTTTTATTTTACCAGACCATGCTGAGGCTGAGAGTGACAAACTGACAGCTGACGCTCTGTGTGTGTGTGTCCAACAGTCTCTCAGTGGGCTCCTCCTGGGGCGAAGGGTTGTCCAGATGCTGCTGACAGCTACATTTGTGAACATTTTGCAGATCGGTTTAAAAAGTTGTTCCTTTCGTGCTGTGTGCCTCTTGCTATAATCAGAATATCAGAATATATGAATTGACTGAATTAATTACAAGCTAGAAATGAATAATTTTCACATGATAACCTTGGTATGCCATGAATGAATGTGAGAATGAGGAGCAACATGTTGGATCGAAGACCAGGTATTTCTTTGTGACTTGTCTTATGATGCCATGTAAAGCCCTTTGAGACAAACTGAAAAAACGGGCTATACAAATAATATTGCCTTGCCTTGCCTTGCCAAACCTAAAAAACCCCCAGCATAGAATAGAACAGCAGCAACAATGTCAATGATTTGACTAATCGATCAATACGCAAATGGATTCTGCGCTAGTGAAGTTGGGGTTTATTCATGTTCACAGACTGTTGTGTGTGTGTGCAAACTAACTGCAATTGAAACTCCCTCTGAGACAGTGACCATGTTTTGATATGTTGTTTTTCTAAAACATTATGTAAATACAACTGAGGATGGTCCCCTCACCGAGCCCTCAGGTGCCCTTGAACGCAGCACTACCTGCGGCTCCCTGTCATCCTTTGTGTAACCTCAAGACCTCTCTACATCCTTATGAAGAGCTCTCTCTCAGTGCACATCCGGATCTGCAACAGCAGGAGACACTCAGAGTGAGATAGCAGCAGCTGACCCTCAAAGGGTCTGCTGGAAAGGAGAGTGTGCTGTAAACGACAAGAGGAGAATGAAGATGTTGTCAGAGACAAGGAGCAGCGAGAGCCGAGGACAGGACAGGAGGAGTCGGGAGACGGCATTAATGAGAGAGTGATCAGAGCGTCAGAGGAGACAACAAGGGCCACTTTACTCCGAGAGGGGGGATTAACATGGGTGTCTGGGCCCCTAATGATACAGAAGGTGATCCATATGAAAAGGACATCATGGAATTAATGAAGGAGATGATTTACATAGACAAGAGGAGGAGATTATCCAAAGAGGATGTTTGACCTTTTTTTTAATATTATTCAAGTACTAACAGTAGGAAGTACGTATGTACGTGTGTGTGTATGCATAGCCTATATATATATGTACATATACATATACGTATGTATTCCGTGTCTGGGTTTATTTCTCCATAACAACCTCCGAACTATACATTATGACCAAATTAATGTTGCAAAAACTAAAATCAAGGTTTTGTAATCCTAAAAAATCCTACCTGGAACGCAGCATTAGCCAAAACGACCGGATCACTGACTTCTGCTTTAACCTGAACCTGAACCTGAACCTGATCTCAGTCCAGGAGAGCTTTGATCTTTGCTTTGTTGTGGAACAGGAGATTCCCATCATGGATGTGCAGCTGACAAACTGTTTCCAGCTCCTTGATTAGAACTACAGCCAATCCGGAGGCAAAAGTTACAGATAAGAACTCTGGTCAACAAAACTCTGGTTAATCAGTGTGACCGATGTTGTTTGGTTTGGACTTGCCCTGAGCGAGGATCGATTCCACGACCTTCTGCACCGGAGGCGACGATGCTAACCACTTCGCCAAGAAGTTGACAACTGCTTGGCAGGTTGGTTAGCACGTGTTTTATGGGTGAGTGAGTTTTACTTCCGGTACCGCTACCGACACAACCCGTCACTTCACCTTACTGGTCCCTCATGACTGTGGCACACCTGCAGACCTCCGTTACACTAGCATGTAATCATTTTTTTTTTTTTCTGAAATATAACATTCAGTAAAAACTTTAAACAGGTTAGAGGAACAACTGAGTGATGGAGAGCAGCTTGAGGTCCGAGCCACCTGATTGGTGCTCATCACAGGGGGAGGCTAGTGTGCGTATGTGTGTGCGTGAGAGAGAGAGAGAGAGAGAGAGAGAGTCTTATTAATGCTCTTTTATTCTGCCGCTCGGATAAGACTCTCCCCTCAGTGAACTGAATAAATTGCATTTCCCTCCTCAGCGAGAGGATGGCCAAGTTGTGAATGAAGCGCTGAACCTTGATAACACGTCCCTCGTCCTGATTATTGTTTCCTTCCTTCAGCGGGAAGGTGAGGTTGAAAGGTTCGAATGGAGGGATTTCATTTTCTCCGTAGATATTCATGGAAAAATAATGAGACATCTTTGTGCGTCGGGGCTTTCATTAGTAAAACAGCAGCCTGCCACTTGGTGGGGGAGCCGGAGAGCATGAACACGATCGGATCTCCGCGTTATTATTGCAGTAGCACTGTATTCTTTCCACACGGCCGCCCAGTCGGGGTTAATGTGGAAATGTAATACAGATGATTTGTCTGACCTCAACCTTCATTATTGGTCTGACATGCAGTATTTAACACCAGCTTTCCTTCTTCTGCGCTACCTGACACCTGCCGCTTATCAGCTTGGCTCCATGATACGAGAGAACTCGGGTCAAACAGTGGCCCTGGGGAACATTACACACAGATTAAAGCCTTTGTTTTCTCAAGTGGCTCTTTGTTTGAACTGTGAATGAGTAATCCTCCCCACTGGAAACATAATATGCCAAATTCTAATATCATCAACTTGAGTCCTTATGTTCCCTGTAATCCTTTCAAATTCTCCCTTCAGCAGCTCCATAGTAAGATCACACACCCATGATCTCATGGACCACGTGTGTCTGATTGAAGCTATGTCACTTTACTACTAAAGTCCCAGAAAGTGTTGTCTCCAGACCATCACTAGGCGTGACTCCACTGCAGGAACCTTCCCCGAAGGGCCAGTTCTCCTAACTGAAAGGGGTCTCTGTCTCGGGGTAGGTACCCAAAAAACTCCGGATGGGGCTTGAGGTTTACTCTGATTGGTCATACTCAAAGCAGGATGTGACGCCAAGAGAAAACCCCAAAATAAGCGCCATTTTTGATAGTAGTAAAAAATATGTATGATTAATACGAGGTGTATATTGTACAATTACACGACGATCAAAGCAATTTCAAAACCCAACTTTAATATTAGTTTATTTATCTATTAGTAGCTTTTCTGTTGATTTTTTGTGACAAAAAAGACAAAATTACTGTATGTTCTCGTTTCACAGAGCATTTGGAATGAAAAGTTTTGAGGTAATTAAACTGAGGATTTAATCTCAGCTTTTATTAGAGCAACAAAAAGTCTGTAGTGAGTTTGATCACACATTAAACACACTAATTTGTCTCATCACATAAAACAAAATGGGAAAAAAAAGCAAACAAGCTTGATTTCTTTATTGCACATGTTGCACTATAAATTTCTTATTCTCTTGAGCAAATGAAGAAAACACCATCTCCTCCCAGCTGTCTGGGTGGAACATCAGCAGACATCACAGCAGAGCTCCACTTTACATTCAGTCGGTGTGCTTCAACTAATTCCAGTATTATTAGTGGGAGCTGCCAGGAAATAATCACCATGTGGAGGAACAAAAAAGAAAAAAGAAAGTCAGATTGGAATCCAGCATCCTCCAGAACATCAGCAGTTAATGAATCCAGTGCAGAGAAAGACTTTGGGGCAAATGAACCCCCACAATGCATCTCCTTCTCACATCCTCTCTTTTTACACAGTTTAATACATTCTTCTTTAGGTGTTTAAAGTTAAGATGCAGCCGTGATGATGCTTAGTTGTCTCGAGCCGCATCCCTGCCTTGTTGCAACTGTTCACTCTGTGGTCTGCAATGCGTGTATGTATGTGTATGTATGTATAGGGCCCACCTGTTCCTCCACTTTGCCAAATCCTCCCCCCTCAACCCCCCCCCCTCAGCCTGTCTTGGGGCCAACCTCGGGGACGGATGAACAGATTACAGGCAGCTCTGATCTGAGCTGCTCTGTTGCCTCTTTGTTCTTAAAGTTTTTAACTGACTCACATAGACGCAGGAGACCGAAAAGAGAGACAGAACAAGGCTCTGCAGACTCTTTTGTTTGCTCTGCATGACACATTCGGATATAAAAATACACTTAAAACACAGTTAAACAGCACTGAGAGTCACTTCAGCAGATGGAAGGACAGTTGTTTTTTCTTCAATGAGACCTTGCTGCTCTTTCTTCTGATCAGTTAAATCTACTTCCTTCCTCCACAAACCAAAACAATAAAGAGCTCACCTCACAACCTCCGGCTGAACTGTGGCCCTGCCATTGTTTAGAGATCACAGAGTCTGAATGAGAGCTTACTAATGAACTCTACCTTTGTGTGGATCTGTTTACAGCAACCTCTGTCTGAACTGGAACTGCAGAAGGGACAAGTTCTCCAGGAACAAGATCCACACACTGTGTCAACACACTCTTCATTGATACGATACCTAGAGAGCACACCTCAGCAATGTACTGGAAGTTTTTTCTTTTTTTTCAGTTCACTGTTGTCAAAGGAGCAGTGGTGGAAATGTCAGCAGGTTTTCTGATTCTCTGAAACAGGATATCAGCAGCAGTCGTTTTGTTTTTCATCACCATGGACATACAGTACAGTCATACAGGGTTCTCATCACATAATCCGTATATGCGAGTGACATAACATGAAGCCTGATGGATGACGTCAAGATTGTTCTCAAGTTGAGCCACATTTAACTCCACCTCCGCCTCTGCAGCATTACCCAGCATTGTTTTGCTGGAAACATTGTGTTGGTGTCACTGTTGACAGAGATGCTCATTCAGTGAGGCTGAATTTGACCTGAATGCAGCCTCACACTGGAGGTGGATTGACGGTCCGCAATGTTACGAACGGGAGTGGGGGGGTTATTTTAAAAATGTAATTCAGTACATTCCTAGTTACTTAAAAAAAAACTGTATATCGTAGTATCACGATAATGAAGTGATGTATCACCTGCCCTAGTCTGGGGCAAAACATGGATTACGGGATGCATTTTATGCACTTTTAATGTCTGCACTAGGTTGTGTGGAACAGAGATTGTGGTGCATACCAGTTTCACACGTTCAACCACCTGTCACTCAAAAACAACACACCCCTTAGCGTCCCTGTCCCGTTGCAACTCAAATTGGGTTTAATGCCCGGCCCTGACTTGTTCCGCTGGCGATGTTAACATTTTTATTTTTGCCGCAATAACATGAAATTTGATGGACGCTGATTCACTGTTGGAGTTATAGTGGTCAGTGGATGTGGACTGTGGATGAACTGCAGCCTCATGTTTTAGTATTTTTAACTTATTCTGTTAATTAGTTTAATGGAAATGTCAAGGGAAAAAAAAACTTCAGTTAGTCTCCAAACTGAATGGTGATGGCTGATGGTTTTTTCGCTTGTTAATTTCCTTCCTCTATTCTTTGAAAATGTTTCTTCTGTGGATGAATCACCTAAGCATTTTTGGACAAAAGCTTTTGGAAATAAAAGACAACATTTCCTGTAGAAAGATGCATCTCCATTTTTGAGAATAATACTGACATTTTCATGAGAAATCAGTGATGTGCACAAATTCTCTGTCGTCCCAGAGTCTAATTAATCATGCTAAAAGCTCTGATGACACAAAGTGCGCCATTTGATTAATTGATCAAAAACCTGGAGTGTGGGCGTCTGTGGTAGATCCTGCGGGGGCTGAGTTAATGCATCAGGTGATTAAAACGAGATACAGCAGGGAGGCAAATAACCACTGAGGAGAAATCTGACAGTTCAAAGGCAGCAGAGCTGAATGTTCCTTTACTTATTGTTTGAAGCTACAAACTTTCATTTGTGCCTCAGTCAAGATATTTATGAAGAGTTTTGACTCGCTGCTACGTTTAATATGTGACCATGAATAACTTGAGCTATGAATGTTGAGTCCTCAGGCTTTTTCTGTACTTGTGCACATGGCCTCTGAGAAAGAAAGGGCATTATTCCAGTAAAATCATCTTACTTGCTCTCAGTGACCTTTTCGTCTTTTTTTTTTTTAATGATTAATTCTCGTTGAAGCTGAGCACTGTAATGGAGCTGGAGCAGAGAGTGTTTGCTATCAGAGGAGCAACTCTGCAAGGCTCAAATCCTCATTGTGTGGAAACCAAACTGTATGATTAATAAATGTTGTCTTCAGTCTGTTTTTGGTCCCCAGCAGTAATAAAATAAATTGGTAGGGTGTTTTCAGAGTAAAAGTAACCTGCATCCATAGGGTCTATCCTGTGGTCAGCAGATGGAATAGAATAGAATAGAATTGTACTTTCTCAGTGTGTTTACATGGACTTGAATAGCTATCCCAGTTTATGATCAGGTTTTTGTGTGTTTCATTTTTGTGTTTTCGTGCATGTAAACCTTCAGAAAGCCAGATACGCCAGTATCCCGGTTTTGAGAAACATGGTTTTGATATGCAGAAAATTCCGAAAGAAAAGCATCTATCATTTGCAGGATTTGATTTCTGTGTTTCAGTGTTGTTGTTGTTTTTTTGTTTTTTTGATCACTCAGAAAACAGCCAGCCAATCAGAAAAGTGTGTAATTAAGATGTCAATTCATGATAGTCCAAAAACGAGAGTCATAGGATCATCATTCGGTCATTACCATTCAGTATGAACCGCAGTTTATAATAACTGCTGATATATAAAAATGTCCAGCTCATGGATAAGTCAGGTCAGGAGACCATCAAGGTCATTAAAGTCAATCACGGTGACACAATGTTTGACCGACAGAGAAAAGTTTGCCATCATGAGCCACATAAACAAGCTTTAACAAATACTTTGTAGTGGCGTTATTGAGGAAGTGGGAGATGAGCACATTTTCCATCAACAGATCAAACTCAGAGACATCTAATGTACAACATCAATCGAGCTTTAGGTAACAAGCTTAAAACCGGATATAGGAACAAAGGGAAGTTTTCTCAGAAATCCACACAAAACCTTTTCTTCTCCTTCAAAAGCAAAAGCCCATCAAAAACAGAGCTGCTGAATATTCCTGGATTACAGATGTTTGGCTGTTTGAAGAATGAAAGACTTTGTTTCTCAGGTGTTGAAAGAGAGGGATTTTTTTCCCCAAACAATTCCATTGATTACACAGTAAAGTTTATGCTAAATTAACCCTCAGGTAGAATGATCAATCAGCTCTGACATAGCTTCCTATACAGCCTGTGCAGCAGAAAAGGATTTTCACATATACTGATTTAAAACCAACTCAACACGATGATCAATGGAGGTGGATGAATTATAAGTGAAGAGTAATTTCACACTCCACTTCCACTTCGTCCTGGTGGTTACATCTCATCATGTGACGTGGAAGAGGAGGTGAGAGCGCCGCTGCGGACTGAGTACACACTACTTCTGTGCATCAGTCCTTTGTTTGGATTGCATTTTCTGAGGATTTTGTCTTCCCAGGCAGTCAATGTGAACTGTCCTTTTCCTTCATATGATTGATTATAAATCGCATTGTATTTTATTGACTGATACAGGTCTATTCTGTAGGATAAACTGCTAAGAAGAGGTCTTCACATACAAAACAAAAACACATGGAAACACAACAAAACAATTCAACACACAGAAATAATCCAGTAAAATTTACAAAAAAACAACAACAAAAAAAAATATTGCCATTGAAGGCAAATGTTTGAACAACAAAGGAGCCATGAAGGATCTCCCTTTGGTTGTCTGAGCTCCTCAGTCAATCTTTAAGGCCATCCTGTAGAGAAAGCCTATTTCAGCTGCTAGGATTTTTTCAGTCACTACACAAGGCTCATGACTAGAGATGAAGGTTGGGACAAAAATATGGAAAATTATAGCTGCTGCGCAGCAATGGGTCGTGTCCGGGCAAATTTTGCACAAGAAACAGGAAGACAGGTTAATTGACCTTGGAATGTTCATTTCTGCACAAGCTGGGGATTGAACCCGCAACCTCTGGAACTAAAGACTGTTGTCTATCACACTGAGCTAATTGTCAAGTGGCAGTGCCATGGTGGCTTCACAAATTAAGTAAACCATTCACTGTTGTGCAGGCAACGTTTCTGAGGTAAAATTCTGATGTTTGTGTCAAACATCATCTGCTATGAGTCTAAGATTTTGCTCAAAGACTATCTGGTATATTGATGTAATATACTTATCACCTGAACTGGGGATCGAACCCACCTCGTCTGGAACCACAAACCAACACTTAACTCACTGAGCTAATTATCTGGAAGTGACACATGGTGTGTGTCTTCTCAAACAGACTCAGGGAGTCAGCGTCCGGGCAGCTGTTGTGGAGGCAGATTTCAGAAAAGGTCAAAATGTCAGAAATTCTAATATCTAAACAAAAAATCTGATAATACATAAATTGCATCTAGACAATGGACATGTTGGTGATTTGTTTTGCTTCATAAGAGAAAATCTGATGTTTAAAAGTGTCACTCTGGGATTGACTGCGGTTGTTCCCATGAGAGCAGCATTCGAGTTGTGGTGAGCTTTAGACCATGGTCCGATCTGTTTGCTTTTTTAATTTAGAGGCTTGCTGTGATGTCATCGTGAGGATTCTGGCATTTTTATGTGTCATTGTCGTCGTCACCCATGTTGGGTCTTGAACCCACAACCCCTCGCACCACAGCCCAGCGCTCAACTCAGTGAGCTAATTATCTGGTAGTGAGACGTGGTGTGTGTCTTCTCAAATACACTCAAGACGTCAGCGTCCGGGCAGCTGTTGTTGAGGCAGATTTAAAAAATAGTCAAAATGTCAGAAATTCTAATATCTAAACAAAAATCTGTTAATACATATATTGCATCTACACAGCATGGAAATGTTGGTGATTTGTTTGTAATTTTAAGTGTTTTGCTTCTCAAGAGAAAATGTGATGTTTAAAAACATCACCTTTACATTGGCTGCAGTTGATCCCATGAGAGCAGAATTCAAAATGTTCTAGAAAATTCAGTTTTTGAGATAAAATTCTGATATTTTCCAAACTTCATCAACCGTGACTCTACAATATTCTCAATTTTTTTCAGAAAGATAGAAAATGTATTTAGCAGGAATTTGATGGTATATGTTTACAGTAGTGTTTACAGTCAAACGTTTTCATGCACTGTAGGCTCAATTTTTGATTAATCAAAAATCCGAGAAACAAGTTTTGTGGAGGACAGTCTGGAGATGATCTGGAGCAAGTTTGGTGACAATTGAGCAAAAATTGTAGGAGGAGATACATTTTAAAAGTTTTACACTTATTGAAAAAAACAGAGTGATGGACTTCATAATTTGTAATAAATTTAAGTTGACAAAAGTTTCAGCAGTATCTAGGCTACATTGTGGTGAAGTTTCACAGCTGTAGCATCTACCGTTGGCTTGGTAGGAATTTTTAAAGTTTTTAATTTTAAACGCTTATGTCCTTGGAGTTGAGTGAATCTGGCATGGGACTGGACCTTTGTGCAAAGTTTGGTGAGTTTTCGCCCATGGGAAGTATGACTTCCTCGGAAGAAGAAGAAGAAGAAGAAGAAGAAGAAGAAGAAGAAGAAGAAGAAGAAGAATATCAGCAAATACAATAGTGTCCTTGGCAGCTGTCGCTGCCCGGACACTAATAATTCCATATTTACAACAACTAACCAGAGTTAAACAAAGCTGAACAGAGTGACACAGAGGTTTAATTTAGCTTTGAAAAAATGTGATGATTTCACAAACATTTCATCAATTAATCCAATATTTGAGTGAGAATCCAGATCATTCATCCATTAGTGACTGACCTGACTACAGCTGCTGCCTGCCGAGCTCTGTCTCTCTCTCTGGGTGTTAGTAGCTTCCGACACTTTGATTTCGTTGCCCGCCATGGGTGAGCAATGTTTGGCGCCTTTCTTAACATTATTTGAAATGCTGAGATGAGTTTCAGAGTTTGGCCTCGCAAAATACACAGAGGGTGAGCTGCTGGCCTAGATTCATCAAAAGCTAAATACATATATCCTCAAGCAAGGTAGAATCAACTAAACATAAGAGATATGAATAAATAGTAGGATAAATAGATGTTGTAGCTATAGCTGTGCTTTCAAGTTTTCCCTTAGGTTGTGCTAAACCACGACTAAACCACGCTGACCTCCACAACCTGCCTGCAATGGGATTCTGGTTGAGGTCATGACACAAAACATTTTACATAAGAGAAGACGAGTTTTTTTGTTGCTTTGCTCTCAAGAAAATCAGTGTCTTTGTGGCAAACTGTATTAATCATTTGAATCTTAACATTTCCAGGATTTCTCATCTGTGTTGACTTCACTGAGCCTGCCACACACGAAGATAATCGGGCTGATTTTGCTCTGATTTTCCCCCTTCCAAAAATCAAGACAAAAATCAGCCAATTGTCTTAAGCTCTTAAGATTAAAATTTTTATGAGATTCTCTTGTAGTGTGTGGTGTGGTAAGAGTCAAAATTCTCCTGACAATCGCCTCGGAAAACGTTCGGCGCCGAAATCGTAAATATTAAACGTGTTCAATATTTACGACCGTCGGCCCCGACAATCGTGGCTGTTTCAATCAAAAGTCATCTTTTGTGTGGAAAGCTGGTGTTGTGCCGCGAAGTGCCTGCTTGCCGAGCTCTGCATGCCTCTCGACACAACACCGGCAATCCCACAGAGAGCCACAGTGCAGCCCTGGTATTACATGAGGTTCACACAGACATTCACACATACACGGGAGATTTCCTGATAGCTGATAGCAAAGACGGTAGCGATCATAGCCGGCAATAGAGCAACCATGTTTAAACGATCATGTGACCGCCGCTCACAGCCTGTCATGTGACAGCACACAGGTCCCTATTGGACAGCCACTTGACTGGTCGGCGGCCGGAGCAACAGACACACCGGGATCGTTGTAAAGGCTGAAGTGTCCGGCTTTCATTTAAAAAAAACATTGCTCTTGTAATGAGATATTGAAAACTGCAGCATTGTGGGTCCCTGCTTAGCCTACTTACAGAAAACAATGCTTGAAAAAAAGTGTGTGACTGTGTTGCACATAAGCTGCTGACCTCAGAGGGAGATACTGTATGTGAAATAGTGTGCAAAACAGCATATGTTGCTCACATATATTAGAGAGTGAACTGTGCCATAAGCCTGAGTGAAAACTGAATAAGAGCATCAGGCTTAATTCCAGCATTCAAGGGTTAAGTGCTGTAAGAAGGCCTGTGAGCGTGATGTTGTTGGCTAAGAAGATGCAGCACAGTTTCATTAATATGTGAACTCTGCTCCTTTAAACACGTGTTTCTATTATTACATTTTATTGTGTTCAGACCCCACAGAGCGTGAGATTATCAACCTCAAGCAATTATCAACCTCCCTTACATCTGCATCTTGGTCCTTTCATGGCTCCTGGTGGGTGTTGATATTGGTCACCGTGTCTTTCCGCATCTGCTATGTGTCAGTATTGGTTGGATTTCCTCTGCTAATAGTCTGTGAGCACACAGAGTCCTGGGACATATATTTGTTGTTGTGTAGGTTTCTCCAGCCATCACATCATCCTCTTTCCTTCCCCATTATGTCCAACAGTGTTTTCTGTGACTGGCGTAAGCAGAGGAGTGAGGAGACAACTTTGATGTTCAATGAAGCGCTCTACTTCAAAGTTCTGCGCCGCAGGATTAGCCAAGGAGGGAGATTACTGTAATTGGGGACTGTAGAGGTGGAACAAAAGGTTCTCTGCTTTGTCAGAGAGGTGGATGTTGTACAGCAGACACACACACACACACACAGTACTACAGTGGACAATGTTAAAGGGAAAATACACTTAAAAGCACAGCTATTGTAGAAAAAATAAGTAGCCACTTTAAGGCTTATATGTGGCTGTCAGGATGACAGAGTGTGTAGTAACGTAAAATGAGAGTGTAGATAAAGCTGCAGATGTAGAGGACACTGTGCAGCAGCTGGAGAACATTGTGTCCAAGATAAATGGATAAATAACTCGGTGTTAAGTTGTCGCTTTAGGTTTGGATTCGGACCAGACTTGGGCAGCCTGAGTAAAGTGTGCAACTCTCAGCATCAAGCCTGTGCATATTCTCATTTGTCCAGGTCAGAATATTTCAAAGGAGTTTAAATCGAAAGCAACTGGACTTGGTTATTTGTCTGGGAAGACGTTTCACCTCTCATCCAAGAGGCTTCATCAGTCGATGTACCTACTGACCAGGCTGGGACTGGTCCAACTAACTGGTGTGGAGACCCAGGTATTTAACCTCTTGTGCCACGAGGCTGATGATGTCAATGGTTCCCTTTTGTGCTCCAAGTGCCAAACGACATGATGCTAAACGACTGTCATTGGCACTTGGAGCACAAAAGGGAACCAGTGACATCATCAGCCTTCCTGAATGCTCACACAAGAGGTTAAATACCTGGGTCTCCACACCAGATAGTTGGACCAGTCCCAGCCTGGTCAGATGCATAGATGAACTGATTAAGCCTCTTGGATGAAAGGTGAAACGTCTTCCCAGACAAATAACCAAGTCCAGTCGATTTAAACTCCTTTGAGAACTCTCAGCATCTTTATGCGGGAATAATGCAGCCAAATTACAGCTGTGTTAGTTTGTGTTTTTACCTGAATAACAAGACAACACATGGCTTGCAGCTTCCCCAGATACTCCTTTACTCCCATCATAGAGATTTTGACTGCTTAGTTTATTAATTAGCTTATCACTTATAACCTGTTATCAGGGCTTTGTGCTTCTCACAGATTTTTTTCGCGGCAGAAGCAGTATATTGAGGCCCACATCTTAAATCGAACTGCAACACCATTAGTAGTAGGTTCAGAAAATGAATGGTAATGAATGTATCTAAATTACTTAGTGGTTAGCCACTATATTGTACCAAAACTGCGAAATTACTTATTCATTTTTTAGTAATAAACTGTTAACAGCTTTTATTTTAATTATGAACTATTTATGAAACCATTGTAAGGGTGGTCTTACTGTGAAGTGGCCCCAGTTATTTTTTTCGGTGACACGAGGTGAACATTTAACGTGGTGTTCATTAGCCCAACAAGAAGGAGGAGGAGGAGGAGGGTGTGAATCCTCACAGTGATATCCTCGACGACAATGCGATGGAGTGCAGTTAGTGAAGTTATCTCTTCATTACTGCTCCATTTGGAGACGCTCTCCCTGTTTGTGCAGCGAGCTGTTCAAGTGGCAAATAGGTAACGATTTCTAATTGTCGGACTTGCTGTAGAGATTATGGGCTGAGTTTGGTGGATGACTTCCTAAGTGATTTTGTTCTGCCTGGCTTCTCCCCCAATTGACTGTTCATCTGTAAATATTCACACAACGAGACAGAGAGCCAGGTAAGGAGTTCAGATTCATCTCTCATCAGCATCAGTACCAGCTCAGTGATGCAGAGAGGAGACGCTGACTCAATGAGCCCTCCACAGCACCGACCTAGTGCTGTGTTTAAAGGGAATGAGGCTGATCTTATTCTGCCAAATGAAATAAGCAGAGGTGACAGTCGAGATTTCTGTCAGAGGACCTGTGTTTCAAGAAGTGAACTGAATCATTATATTGTGTTGTAACCTTTTGTGACACGTTGTCTGATTGTTCTGAATTTGTAGTATCTTTGCATGTGTTGTTGCATTGCGTTGGGCCCTCTGGGCTGCCATACTTTTTTCCTTTACCGCTCCATCTCTGAATCAACATTTCAATGGTTCTTCTAACCTTTATTTCTCCCCATGCCATGGCAAATAGTTGTTTGGTAAAATAATAGTTTCAAATCCTTTTTCCCTCTGCTGTACAACAACCCGCTAATTTCTTCCAGTGTTTTAGATTTGCTCTGTGGGAGATTGGCTGCCTCTCAAATGGCTCACTCCTCCCCGGCACGTGTCGTTTCCTCATGTGGATCCAGTGAGGTTGCAAAGGGGAAAATACAGTAGGATCAGATTTGATTTGAGTGAAGTGTTTGTTCACAGACACACATAATGTGTCCGTTGTTGTTTTAACACCACTGTATGTCGGCAGCCGATTATTCTGATGAGTTTTTCCACAGCTTCCACTGGTTTGATGGGTGCAGGGAAGTTGTGTTTGATCCATCGTGTACAAAAACTCGCTGTTGCTTTTTAAGTTTCATCCCCAACTGGATCTGCTCAGCCTGCAGGTGTGCGCAGGTTTTAAGGGTCCAACAGTGTCTCAGCCTGTTTCCATCACATCCAATTGCTGGAAGGATCGTGAGCAGCCAACAGCTGCAGGGTGAGGACACACAGCCAGACCGCTGTCCGTCACAGCTTCTCAACGTTCCTGCCATTATCTCTCACGACAGTGACAGTTCTTCCGGCTCCAAGTATTTTCTCCGGTGCCTCTGGAGCAGGTGCAGTTGGAGCTGGTGACCTCCTGGCCTGCTTTTATCACTTTACAATCTTCCTCTGCCGGCTGGGCTCCCATGGTGAACACACAAACTCCAAAGATAAGCTGTGAAAATGAAGTTAGGGACGTCACAAGCCAGCGGAGACAGCATCATCACCTTCCTACATCTTGACGTAGGAGCACGTCATACTGTATGTACAGGTGTTCTATGTATAACATCAACATCTGGTTCTGTTGGATCAAAGTTCACTTTCATTCCAACAGCTGTCAGCAGCTGATTAAGAGCTCATATCTGACTTGAACCTGACGCAACCTGAGGCATTTTTTCAGGTGCCATGTTTCAGGTTTGGCTTCACGGTCAGCATGGACGAGATGTCAGAGCAGAAATCCTCAGGGTTTTGTTGATCCCATTTAGTCAAATTTAATAGATTTTAAAACTTTATTTGAGTCACCTGGAGGCGTTCAGTCCACCTGTGGCTGCTTTACTTAACCAACACAGCAGGAAAATGTTGAAGAAATTATCTGGTGTAATTTTACATCTGACCTGAACTAGCCAATGTGCTTGGGTACTTGTGGCCATAGCAATAGTGTCAATTTACGTCTGTGCTAACGGGATATTGTATAACGTTATCCACCATTCCATGTATTGATTTTTCACCAGCTTCCTTGTAAACAAATGCACATGGCCAGGCGGAGGGTTACCAAAACAGAGGAAAAGCGACCAGACCCTTTAAAGCCCCTACAAAGAACTTTTAACTGGATATGCAAAAGTCTCACGTTCCTCAAACTCACGACAATTTTATTTGTATAGCTCATTTTTACAGTTTGTCTCAAAGGGCTTTACATGACATCATAACAACATCCTCTGCCCTTAGACCCTCACATCAACTGAGGAAAAACTCCCCAGAAAACCCTTTTAACAGGGACAAATTGGAGAAATGGGTGCTCACCCAGGACGTCCATGCAACAGATGTTGTATACAGACAAGAAAACAGTTTATTTTGGAAATGTTCCTCCTGCAGTGATCATTTTGGTTATTTTGTAAGCCCAAAACAGATTCAAATGTGGTCTTCAATTTTTGGTTATTTTGTGATTTTAAATTGTGATTATGAAGTTTTTAGCCGAAATCACAAATCCTGTGCCATTTCCCAGGGCTCTCCTTCTGCAGAGCACCAGTAGCTCATTAGTAGAGTGGTGGGCGAAGACTGCGCTGCTCCTCTAACATCAGAAAAATGCCACAGGAACATGTGAAAAGCACGAAAAACATGATTTTCATCGGAGGGGGTTAGAGTGTCTGCCTCTCTGACCCATGGAGAGAGCTGGTTCCACAGTAAAGGAGCCCAGTAACTGAAGGCTCTACCTCCCAGTCTATGTTTAGAGATACTGGGAGTCACTAACAGACCTGCATTCTGGGAGCGGAGTGCTTTCGTAGGACAGTAAGGAATGATGAGGTCTTTCAGATAAGATGGAGACAAAAAATGAAAGTTCTTTGTAGGGGCTTTAAGATGAGCTGGCAGATACTGGACGAGTCATTAACTGAAGTTAATTTTTATTTTTTTTTGTTTATTTTTTTTTTAGCTTACTTTTTAAGAAACAAACCTGTCTTGAGTGATTCATGGGCACAACACAAGCAGGTGTTGGATGGTGCTCAAAAAATTTCTCAACCAGGAAGGCACAGGAGATGAGCTTTATTTTATTAAGGTTTCAAACAGAACTCTGATGTCTTTATTTTGTGACTTTTCCTTTGCTCAAGTGTTTTATAAAAATCTAGAAAGTCGGTACAGATGTGAAACAGATTCACTTCTTAAACCTTGCGTTTTATAACCGACCTCTCGACCGTCACAGGTGAGTGCAGCAAAGTTATTCCAGTGTAATGACAGCGTTGGGAGCGATGTATCTGTGGGCTGCTGTGTTATTGAGGTGTGACAGTAACACAGTCTGAACACCCACAGGCTTCAGTGAAATCACTTAGTGAAGCTGTTTTCACCCTGGCCTGTGATCTTGACATATGTGTGTATGTGTATGTGTGTGTGTGTGTGTCCGCTTAAGGCATCTGAGTAGTGTAGAGTGAGATTTCCCTTCAAGCCTGTTTGAGATTCATAGCTTTAGAATTGGACTCTAAAGTGCAGGGCGGCCACTTTTTAAAAGCAGACACAAATTCTGGCGCCTGTCTGGAACCTTATCCTCCAGAGACCCACTTAAAAGTTTGGGCTTCTCAAAGTTTGGCATCTGAAATCAGCCACAACAACAACAACTGGTGAAAGTGAGGAGGAGACGGCGTCTTAGTGAGAGACGTCCGGGTGTTACCTGAGAACTGTCCACAGCAGAGAGGAAGCTGAATGTTTCCGTCTCTGCTCTCCAAGAAAATTACACCTGCTGCTAATTAAAGACAAACCCATACGGTGCTTGGTGGTTTAATGGTTGGAGCATATTCCATGTTGGCATAGCAACAGTGATCACCGGTTCAACTCCCTACCGAGACAACCTTTACTGCATTTCATTTCCCCAAGTCTCTCTCCCTGCTTTTTCAAATCGATCTTCACCTGTTGCCAAACTACAAGGTCCCTTCAAATTGCAAAGCAACACTCCTGCTTTGTTGCAGAGGTGCAGTGATTCCCCACACTGCATCACACAGAGGAACTTGGAGACAATTCAACGCAGATGCATAGTCAAATATCTGAGCTGCACAAACTAAATCCGCATTAATCTTGTTCTTTTTTTAATTTGTATTTCTTATTCATGCGCTTTCACCAACTTCTATGAAATGAGACACCACTACCTAACTGTCGCCATCTGCATCAGAAAAGCAGCAAAAAAAAAAGGTTCAACTGTCTGTTCTCTGCTGCGGGACTTTAGTTACATTTCAGAGAATTTGCTGCATGAGACATGGAAATATGTAATTAATGAGTGAGCATTGCAAATAATGTAATACAGGGGGAAAAAAAATGTTTTTAAAAAATCTTCTTATGATGCAAAGCCTACAGAGCTAGTTAGGGTAGAAAACTCAAGCTGCACCTGTCATGATCAATTGAGATCCCCCTGCGTCGGAATGAGGCGCTGAGAAGTGCTTCTCTCTGTGCGTGTGAACGCCAGTAACGGAGAAATCGCTATTTATTTATTTGTTTCGGGCATGTCAATTAATCATCATCATCACACATCATCTTAGTTCAATAATACATACACATGGCTGAAAGGAAAAGCGGGAGAAGCAAAAGCTTATCTAGTCCCGCCCCCATTACCCACAGAATGAATGCATTGGACCGCCACGAATACTGTAAATGACCGTATGGGAAACATTGTCAGAAGAGTTCATGGAAAGTGTAGACTTTCCCAAGACTAAGATTTTTTTGAGCTAGAAGGTGAAGATAATGGACTCATTTATTTTTTTGGGTTCGAGCATTTTTGAATGAGATGGATGGACCTGGTCTGAATTGTTCTCCATCTGAGCATTGAGTAGAAAATCAGGACGGACAGCAGAGATTCATGAACCATGAAGATCAGAACTGTGAGACCAGACAGCCTGGTCTCTTTGGTCTGTTCTTTTGTGAATTATTATTGGTAACTGACCTAGTACACTGCTACTTTATTTTGGGCTTCAGTCAAATTAATTTCATTCCTTTCCGGTCTTTCTGGTATGAGGAAGCACAGAATGCACCAGCATTTTCCCACACACACAAAGAGTGAAAATGTCAGTCCTACTCAGCTCAGAGTCATGTTTATGTTTTACTTCTGCACATTTTCTTCATGTAGTTGTCACCCCATCTCCAACCCTTCAGCTATTTCTGAACATTGGCAGTCGGAGTCTAATTGAACTGAGTGAAATCATAAAAGCAAAACAGTGAAGCTGAGAGCAGCTGCACACTGGAGTCATGTGAAATAACTTATTGATTTTGAAAATAGCATCTAATGTCCTCTGAGGTAAGCTCAGCCAACAGGAAAGGAAAGGAAGCAGCATTCAGGGGGATCATTTTGTCAGTGTATCGCGTATTTATTTATTTACTAATGTATTCTCTCTCATTTCCGGCTATTTTCAGTAACGTTGGGTTTTAAAAATGCCGCTTATTTGGGGGCTTTCTTTTAGTGTCACATACTGCTTTGAGTCTGACCAGAGTAAATCTCAAGCCCCACCAGGACTTTTTAAAGGCCGATCTGAGTACCTACCCCTCAGGCAGGGAGTCCGTTAGGCCCCGTAAAAGTTCCTGTAAACAGCCCTGTGGGGGAGGTTCTTGCAGTGGAGACACGTACCAATGGGGCTGGCCCCGTAAAACAACCCAGTTGCAGTTCCTCCAGTGGAAACGCCCCAAAACAGAGAAGAAGACAGATAGCTTGTCTGCTGTGTTTTGATTGTGTGATGATTTAACAGGAGCATTTCAACCGCAGTGTCCCAGGGATCTGACAGTAGTCGACTTTTGTGGATGTTACGTTACATCCACAAACTGTATACGTCTGGTGCTGTGGCTCACGTTACGGGTAAGAGCGGTGGCGGGTATGACGTTATTGTTTCACAAAAATACAGTTTTCATTTCTGTCTGGACGAAATGCCAAAACAATTCTTAAAAAAACATATACAGAATCACTGAAACCTGAGGCCGGGGCCGGTGAAGCTGGCCTCTGCACATGGGGCGCCTGCTCTACTAACCTAGCTAAACGACGCCCCAATTTGTTTGTTTGATGTGGTTTTTGTTTCTGTGATTGTTTCTGTCAAATCCATCTGAGAAAAAACTCCTCCACAGACAGGACACAGCTGATTTTGCACATACACACTGCGTTAGAGACTTTCCCTTTAACACAGCATGACAAGAGCCTTTCATTAAAATTGTTTCATCTTAATTTAAAAAGCGAAATGAAACATTTGGATCCTTCAGAGTCGGCTGCTGCCTCTCTCTGTTTGCCACGATTGTTCAATTTTCAAAACCTCACAAATATCACTTCTACACTTTCCTCTTCTTACCCACTCAAAAGCTGCAAATGTGTGTGTGTGTGTGTGCGTGCGTGCGTGCGTGCGTGCGTGCGTGCGTGCGTGCGTGCGTGTGTGTGCGTGCGCAGCTCCTGATGGGTGAGGCTGGTGGAGAGCAGGCCATCCGTTAAAAGCCTGCCTGATTACGGGCTCTCTGATGGCAGCAGGATCTTCAGGCTCCATTAGACTCACAGATGCTGCCGCCCTCACCTCGGAGCCCCTTTTAACAATGCTTCCTGCTGAACACTTGGTCTTGATGGCTTCACAAGTGAACTGAGGTGGGCAGACACACTCAGCACAGGTTCAGAGGGACTTCGAGGAAATGGCACATCAGGACTGCGCCATCTCCAGAGCCGTGATTTGGCTTCAGCTGGTGAGAAAGTAGGAAATCTGCTGGATGACAGTTTTTACTGAGTGAAGCCCACAGCAGCTCAACTTCTTCCTCCTAATGTTACTCTGCTGTTCGTCCTGATGAAACAGATGCTCTCCGCCTCAAGCGGAGCAGGTTGCAAACGTCTGTCCAGTCATGGTGTGTGATTTCACTCCCTCACACCTGAGATGAGATTTTAGACCTGGTTTACATGTTTGATATTTATGATTAAGATCAGTCGCCCTTCACAGAAATGTGCATAATACCCATGATCATAATAATACAGTAATAGCCATAAGTAGGGTGAGCAGAGAGGGAAGTGTCACAAACTTGAAGTGATGTGCTCATCTCTGGCTCGTATTGCAAAGTGTGCATGCTGCTCCTACACTGATTACTTCGACAGGATTTCAACCATATTCTTTTTTTTTGTTTTGTTTCGCTGAATAACAGTGCACGTTAGGACAGCTGGCTGACGACATTGATCATACTCCATATTTGTTTTTCTTCTTAAGTCATGTTTGATCACACAAATTTCAGTGAGATCTGAGGAATCGTGACTGCAAACGGCAGGTGTGTGTGTTCTCATGGTCTTGGTCTAATCGTATGTGCTCAGAGTATTATAATGTTAAAGATCTGAAACTGTCTTAGGCTGGGTACACACTATAATAATAATAATAATAATAATACATTTAATTTCTATTGCACTTTTCATCAGCAAGATCTCAAAGTGCTACATGTACAGGTTAAAAGTTAGACAAGGCAAAGTGCTACAAGTTAAAATGTTAAGATAAAAGAAAGAGGAAACATGCTCATTAAAACAATAAAACATGGTTAAAATCAATTCGTGATCAGAGTCATTCGTAGACCTTTCTGAATAAATAAAACAGATGATTTTCAAATACAAAAACATGAGAGACCTAATCAAATACATCTTTCATTTTTTGAATTTGCAAAAAAAAAGAATAATCCCACTTACCCTTCAGGGCTTCTGTACCTTTGTATATGAAGCTCACATAAACATGTCAACTTTCGGTTGAACAGGACATTGATAGAATTAATCAAATCAAATTCAATGATTTCATGGTCAATAAATCAAGTTCAAGTCAAAGACCATTAATCAGCTATCATCAAAGAATGACAAAAATCGACCAGTTCCAGCTTTATCTATTATGCTATCTCTCCTTCGATCAAGCACATTGTCATGGTAACATCAGGAGCCTGAGGGAGCCACCAGAGCAAAAATAAACAGGAGGTTGAATAAAGACTCAGTTAATAGACGTGTTCAGTCCCCAGACAGAAAACCGATTTAAAGTGATTTTATTACCAATTTAAAACTGTTTCAGGAGGACTCTAACCATGGCAACTGCTGTAGCCACTAGCATCGATCAGCTGTAACCATGGAGTCTGTCCTCATCCTCAAACCAGATATTAAAACTTACACTTAAATTTGCACTCAACAGAATTAACATGTGTTCAGAGATAAAAGTGATTATTTAATGTAACGTCCCTGCTCTCACTCCAAATGGAGCGCTCTGTTTCCTCCATCGATTTGCTCCTCTGTGCCACCTCTGGGCTCTAATGGCCTGTTGCTACAACGAACATCTCCGGGTTGAAAGCGCTGCTCTACCTATTGATGAGCTCTGTTGACGAGTGGTGGCAGATCGTTAGCTGCAGATGAAAACTCAAAGACAGAGTCTCACGTACACAGACCCACTGATGCAACAACCAGCCTTAGTGGCAGTTTTTTTCATTGATGTTGATTGTTTTGTTCTGTATGGAAGTCCATGACAAAACTACTGACCTTTAAAGACTAGTTTGACGTAAGATCGTTGCCACTGTCATGAGCCTGATGAGCCACGGGGCGGTTAGCTTGTTAGCATAAAGGCCGGAAGCACGGCTCGGACCAAAGATAAATCCACTGATCTGCACCCTGAAAGTCTTCTGATATGTGTTTAGCTTACAATAGGGCACCTTGGTGTGTGTCACTGTGTCAGCTGCATCAAGATCACAAACAGTAAATGAAAAGTGAGTTTACAACAGCATACTCCTGTCTACCACAGCAATAAATTCCTGCTTCTTCTCTGACTTTAAAATGGGCACAAACAACAGCTGCTGGAGGCTGTGAGTTTGTTTAGGTGTCAAAATATCTCAGGGAAAATTTATTCCGAGCACATGTGTACAGCAAAACCACTGGTCTACTCTCCGACCACTGTGTCTTTTGTGCTTCTCTGTGACAGGTGTTGTTGTGTGTGAGCAGGCTGAAAATATGCAACTTGTTAGCGCTGGCTGCCAGAGGAGTCTGTCTGTAAGCTCAGAGGTGAACTGGGATTCTGTTCAAGAGTTTTTTGTTTTTACGGCTGTTGGAGCTGGACGGATCTGCCTCTTCCTGCTTGGATCCAGCTGTCTCCTTGGTTTTTCATTCTACCAGGCAGCTAATTGCTTTCACCTGGCGTCCCAGCTGTAAATTAGCCCCTGATTAGAGGGATGACGTGAAAATCACATGGAGCCTGGTAATCAGGATGGAGAGCCATGGGTCTTTTCCACTGCCCGTATCTTTCTTTAAAGGTTCTGGAAATAAAATTTTAATAATAATGATACATTTTATTTATAAGAGCTTTTCCAGAAGCTCAAAGACACTTTACATATATGATAAATTCAGTTAAGAACTCAAATAATACCTTCAGTTAAAAGCAACAAAGACAGTATAAAACATTTTATAGTAGAAAACAATTTATAACACACACAGAAAATATATATTAAAAGCTGATTTAAAAAGGTGTGTTTTTAACATAGCCTTGAATGTTGGGAGGTGAGTGCAGGTGCGGATGGGTTTGGGGAGTGAGTTCCAGAGGGAGGGGGGCAGCGATGGAGAAAGCTCTGTCTCCCCAGGTTCGGTGCTTGGTCCGTGTGGGTAGTGATAGGATGTTTCCTTCGGATGAGCGGAGGTCGGGAGGTGATGGAGCAGGTCTGTGAGGTGGGGGGCGGTTGTTGGATCCGTATGCGGTGGGATGGGCAGCCAGTGCAGGTCACGGAGGGCGGGGGTGATGTGGTCTCTGGAGCGGGTGTGGTTGAGCAAGCGCGTGGCTGAGTTCTGGATGTATTGCAGTTTATTGAGAAGTTTGGATGGTGAACCATAGAGGATGCTGTTGCAATAGTCCAGTCTGGATGTGATGAATGCATGGATGCAGAGAAGGTGAGTGAGGGGCGGAGACGGGCTATGTTCTTGAGGTGGAAGAGGGCGGTCCTGGTGATGTGGTTGATGTGGTGGTCAAACCTTAGCTTACTGTTGAAGAAATTCGAATTTCAAATTTAAACAATAATACAGCAGCATCTGTTTTCTATGTAAAGACACAGTGAAGTAATGACGGCCTTTGTGGAGAACAAAGCCACACCCCTTTGTGTACGATGCTGTCTGAGTTTCTCTGGTTTTTGTTATGGCTTTTGGTTTGCTAGTGGCGTGTACTGTATGTGAGCTCCTCCTGTTAAACCACTAACCCTCCCCATGCTTATAAAGAAACAGGCTCTGCCCATCGGTGCGTTCAGGTGAAAGTGACTTTCCAGAATTTCATCCTTAGGAAACTGAAGAAAGAGAGGAAACTAGAGGACAGTTTGACCCAATGTGAGGATTACTGGCTCAGTTACAAATCTGACTGCTGGACCAGCAAGCCTTTTGTTGGCATAAGTTAGCTAATATCAGACCATAACAACACGCTGTGCAATAGTTTGGGCATGAAAGTAACATGACATTGTTTGTTCACAACAATTGCACAATACTATTGCTAAGTGGCTGATAGACAGTGTAATGTACAGGTTCTATCCTCTGTTGATGCACAGAGCGACAGTCCTGGATTGTGAACTCAGGGTTATTGAAATTCCTCTGAGTTTTCCAGTTCAAATTGTGACTTCAAGTGACAAAGCCAGATTAGGAACTCAGAAGATCCAACTTTCTTCAAGTTCTGTGTCTGTTTTCACCGGGCTTCATAACCTCAGCTCACTTAGGCCGGAGCCATAGCTGACGAAACGTTTGTCAGAGTTGCTGGAGGTCTAGTGCAACATCTGGTGGCAGTGGTGATGTTTCAAAGAACCTCAAGATCCTCTAATCATCATGCAAACACTTCCTAGAAGTGGCAGTTGCATAACATCTATTAAAAAGGATATTTTGATAATGGATACAAATATTAAATGTGAAAAATTTCACAGTGGAATCAGAGAAATATCAGGTGTTCAATCGACTGGATGTGACAGCACACAGAGCTGTTTAGTTTGAACTCACCTTGCTCTTATTCTAATAAAGGAGAGAGGGGCAAAGCAGCGGAGTTTGTTCTGGCTGAAGTGCCTTTATTATTGTGTCCTGGCCGAGTGGTCAGGGCTGACTGACAGCCGTTTTAGTGAAAGGGTCTGAGTTTCAATTAGCTTCTCCCTCAGGAGGACAGAGCCTGCTCATCCGCAGCACTGAGCAACGAAACCTGCCAACACCATTTTCATTTCTCCAGGTCTAAAGGAAGGAAAAAGAACTGTTTTGGTTCACTCCCCATTTAATAATTTAAAGGTACATTCCCTGATTTTGTTTCAGCACCCAACAGTCGCCCCTAGCTGTTAATGTTTTTTAAACTTTTCCCATTTCCCAAAACCACCTCAAAATTATCTTGGCCTGTCACCCAAAATGGTTTGAAAGGAAATGACTGTCTTGAAGGAACAAGTCTGCATGAGACAGGAGACTGTGAGGACAAAATCCCCCACCCTGGATTTTTTATTTAGGCTATTTCTTTTTTGACTTTGTTTAGGCTATGGACAGGTAGATTAATCTGCAAAAATATAGAAGATACCTCATATAACAGTGTAACATATTAGGATTGCCCAAATCTGAATGTATTCACAGATAATGTGGGTGATCCAAATATTTTCTTTCTAAAAATTACATCTACAGACATTGCAATTTTAATCAGTGATATTCAGTGTTCTTCCTTCCCCTACATCAAGGTCCCATTTAAAAATGTTTTCATAAGCTACTTATTATTGAAGTTGACCTTTGTTGAAAATAAAGACTACATTTGAAGAAAGAAATCTACTTCTGGTTAGAATCCACACCCACTGCAATATAGGTTACACCCACCTCCAAGTTTAAAGGCAGTGCATACGGTCTTAAACAACCATCCATCCAGCTTGGCAAAACTGACAACTCATTCTGCACACAAGTGTAGTTGCCTTTCATTGAATAAGAAGGAGGTCCATAAATTTACCTGTCAACCATGTGCATTCCTGACTTTTACATTTTGTATAGTTGAAAACGACTTGAATCCAGAGTATGGGGAGGATAGAACACAGTGGCACAGGCGATTGCATCCTTTTTCATTTTAGTCTATTGGAATGGGAATATCGTGAATGAAACCAAGTCTACCCTGTATTAAAGATATCTTTGCTGTGTCAACTTTGGGGTTGACATCTTCAGCTGATATATTTTAGATAATCTTGCTCGGGTCCAGTGTACTATGTGATTTGTGGAGGTCTGTGCCAAGCACAAATAAATACATTTTGACCCCTTTAGTGTCCATTGTTCTGCCCCTCCCCCTCCCCCGAGAGGATTTCATGTTACTCAGTGAGCTTCTCCACTCAGTTATTTCATCATGTCATCATTTACATATCCTTTTAAAGTTTGTTTTTTTTACAATTCAATTATTTGTTAATTTTTTACATAATGTATTTCTAAATAGTTTATTTAATACGTTTTTTTAATGAAGTTTTAAAATCCAAAGTAGTTACTGACAGATTAATAGCTGTTGAACAAATTTCAGTTTCAGTAGGCTGCACAGACTCACTGTTGTCAGTAGATGAACTGCAGTTTTGAGCTAAATTCTTCTGCCCTGGATGTTGATATTTGGTCAAAACACTGGGTTTTCAGTTGTATTTAATTAACCAAACTGTATTCAAATTAAAAGTACTCTGCAGGATGGCTTCTCTCCAAATGCATGAATATAACTAACCATCTGATCATTTCTACTCACGGTGTCTGGCACCAGAGTTGTTTTTTCTGTCAGTCTGTGACTCAGAAGAACAGAAGAAGTGGCTTTAGTAACAGCAAGTGGTCTTTGAATGATACAACTTCACACCTTTGGGAAGTGTAATGAGTGAGGATTTGACCTCCTTCAAAATAAGATGTGGTGGCTGAGAAGGGACGTGGAACATAAATAACAGAGAGAGTGGAGGCGATGGAGAGAGAAGCAGCCGGAGGCGGGTGATGAACATTTTGTTGTTTTGTTTTCTTCCCGCCCTCCGTTGGAGTTGCTCTGCTGTCACCTTCGCGTGTGGTCGGTGCAGCAGCCACCTGCAGACCGGATTAGAAAGGGCCTCTGTCTACCTATACTGCCCGCTGTGTCGATGCGTAGTGTGGGCGAGTATCCGAGCCATTGTGTGTGTGCGTGCGCGTATGTAGGTGTTATAGAATGACAGAGCAGATGGAGGCAGATGGCGACTCCTACTGCTGCAGTGAAAAGGCATCTCATTACAGCTCTGCAAGTTCAATCCGCTACCAATAAAAAAAATGCTCTAAAATAAGAGAAATAAAACTCAGCAGAACAGGAAATGATGTGGGGGCGAAGGAGGAACAGGTGGTTGTGGGGGATTGAAGACAACAGGAAGCAGACGGGATATAGAATAGAAGACTGTTGTTGATACAAAAGTCCTATATACAGTATACTGTACATGTAGATGTCACTTTGGGCTTTTCAGCATGCCTCACTGTTGCTGCCATCTTGAGAGGAGTTCACACTCTAACCAGCTCTGAGCAGTGCAAGATGGAAGATGTCAGATTTTTGTGCTACATCTAAAGAAAGTAATGATGAAACTATAAGGCCTTGCCCACACGGAAATGGAGTTTCTCCAAAATTATCTTTTTCTTGTTTGTGTTTTAAAAAATTCTCTGTAAACAAGGCATTGTCTCAAGAAACATTTGCGCACACACTGATGAAAATGACTCAAGACGCTGTATACTGTATACAGATATATTCCAGGCCTGTGTGGAGCATGTGAGGCGCTGTGACGCTGCCACACAGAAACACCATAGAAGAAGACGGAAAGCTTCCCTGCTGTATTCAAACTGAAAACATTATAGGTCAGTTAAATGTTGACATGGCCGATCGGTGATGATTTAACGACCCAACAGTCATTGGCCATTGTTGTCATTACATTATGTCCATAGACTGTATAAATCTGGTGGTGTGGCTCTAGGTTACAGGTTAGAGCAGTGGGAGGGGTATGACGTCATTGTTTCACAAAAGATCAATTTTGAGAGTTACCCACTCTGGGACCCGTTTCCAAAAAATAGCATTTTCAGCCTCCCAAAACGCCATTTCCATCCGGATGAAACACTGAAACAAAAAGAAAAACGTATGCGGATTCACTTTAACCCATATTCGTGTGGACAGGGAAACATTTCACAGGTTTAGAAGTTGCTTCTAGAAAATGCCTATCCTAAAATCAGCTAAATTTTGCGAACTCTTGTCAGGTAAAAAAAAGAAAGAAAGAAAAAAGATCAAATTCATTAAAGTAATGTATCCATCCTTCCAACTGCTGAAATTTGTATTTGTCAAACAGTTACATTGCAGTATGTGAAGGTGCCTTCACATCGGACCTTTTGTAACTATGACAAGAAAGATTGTCTGATGCTGAGGAATTACTTAGTTTAACCACAAATCTTTTTTCTAAACTGGCCAGTATAATTATTATAGTAACCACGGTGACAAAGGTAGATATGCCACTCTCTGTGCAAGTTTGAGTTTAATTCCTACAGAAAAGATGATTTGCAGCTCTGCTTGTCTGTCTTTTCTGCAGCTTTGTACCAGGACAAAAAGTTAAAACTTTGCTACATCTTTGTCAGAGTTTCTTCACCGCTCGACCTTCCCGTCGTACATTAGGGGATAATGCTGCCGGAGCGACTCCCCGGGCCCCACAATCACACCGTAATAGAGGTCGGAGCAGACTGGCGCCGTCCTCCTAGGTCTTTATTACAGCTACACTTCAGCAAGTCACACCCGAGTAACCGTTCACCTCTGCCGCTCCGCCAGTTTGGGAAATGTCAGCGCGCTACTGTTGAAAGCCACAACGCATACACTTAAACGCTACCACACACACAAGTATACGCACACACACACACAGAGTCAGCGCTGCGACTTCTCCGTGGATCAGGGGGCAAACAGCCAATACCAAGGCAGCAGGAAAAGTGCCTCTGTAAATGGATTAAAATGAGAATATTGGCGAACTGTCATCAGTGTGGAAAAGTGTCTCAGATAAAGCAGTGAGGTTCCAGGAGCTGTGAGCCTCCTCCTCCTCCTCCTCTTCTACTTCTTCTTCAACTTCTACTTCACTTTTCTTCCTCAGCTTTCCTCCCTTCTCACAAGTACCAAGAGATTTTATCCGTAGGCCTGCCTTGTTTATTCCTCCACACACCTTCCTGTTGCCCCGCCCATCCTCGCCTGCTCCTACAATAATTAACGCCAGACTTGGACACTGCATGGTCGTCACAAGGTCACAAGGTCAAAGATCTGATGGAAAAGTTAAAATAACGGAGGAAACGCATATAACTGCATTCACACTAGGATCTTTTAAAATAACTTTGTTTAAAATACTTGCACAACAAAGGCAAAGAGAAAACAAGAGGAGAAAGTCATTCAACTTATAAACACAAATGCATTTTTTTGTTTATATTTTTTATCCATTTGTTAAGAAGAAATTATTCATTTTTGGTGAAAAAACATTGTGTATTTAAATATAATGATGATGATGTTGATTATATATCCAATCTGCTCGTTCTTCATGACTCTGGAATAAAAGACAATCTGTATTGATGGGTTTGGAGCTCCATCATGAATCTGGTACATAGTTAAGTGAAGGAAGCTCCAGTTTTTCCTCTGATGAAGGAAAGAGGACAAGAAGCTGTGAAGCTCCTCATCGCTCTGATGACATTAGTTTGGACCTTCCTAAGAGAAATAAAATCCCCATGTCTTCCCAGTTCTCTTTCTTTCGTTTATCTGTTGGTCCATCTTCCTGTTCCTTAGTGTTACCTGTGATTCCTACCTGAGCTCCACTCTATCCTTCCTCTGTCTGCCTTTGTTCATGAATCATTGGTCTGTCTAGGGTGTGTTTGGCTCCACTCTACTTCTGCTGAATCCTGCTGCTCACTGACTTTCCTCTCGGCTCCAACAGATCTACATGCCCTCCCTCTGTGTTACAGTGCTGAGATTCTTTTTTACCTGGTGCGAAGCTCTGAAATTTGAGATATAAAGAACTTCTCATTCTTTTTGTTGAAGGATTCTTCAGGTATTGTCATTATTATTATTTCTATATTTTTCAAAGGACAATTAAACCAGATTTTGCATGTGTTTATAACAGCATCTAAGCTTTAGGCCATCCATCTATTTCCTTCTGTTATCTGGCATCAGGTCGCCATGGCAGCAGACTCAGCGAGGCAGTCCAGACATTTCTTAGTTCCTTCTGGGAGATCCCGAGGTGTTCCCAGGCCAGATGGGATGTGTAATCCCTCCAGCAACTTCTGGGTCCACCCCGGGGTCTCCAAACACATCCAAAGGAAGGAACCCTGGAGGATCCTGATCTGATGCCTAAAACACCACAACGGGCTCCTTCTAGCTGTATGATAGCAGTGTCATATCAGGATAGACACGGCGGTACCTGCAGGATGAGGACGGAGGAGGAGGATTCCTTGCCTTCATCTCTCTGCTGATTAGAGGTTCTGGGAGTTGTTGATCATCCAATCACGAAGAAGGGGATTATGTCGTTCCTGATGCTGGAGGCAGCTGGAGCCACAATCTCATCTCTCTCCCAGCAGAGCTACTCGTGTACAAAAAGGACTGCAAAGCATGTTCACACATACACACACACTCATAGTAACACATATTGTACATATTAACATATTGTCTGCAGACACTGTTCTGTTGCTCATGCTCTCCTCGTGTCATCTGCCCACTGCTCAAGTTGAAGGTCATCGTCATAGTCTTCAGGCCTTCACATCATAATGAGATATTTAATTTTTGTTTTTTATTTTCTGTACAAAATAATCAGTCTTGAGTTCCACTTTTATTGGTCCTAACGAACAGGTTCTGGGCGTTGTCTTGTGTCCAAGAAAACGGTTCCTAAATGAAACTGGATGATGTGTTGAGATGGATGTTTTGTTCTTTTTTTTGGCAGAGACACAACATGCACATCTGTCAAAAGCAGATGGTTAATTTTTCTCTTATCTCATTTTATGTTTCCCCAGTGGCTATTCACATATTATTGCTCAGATATTCTTATGATTTTCCCCCAATTTGAAGTGCTGGTAATTCAAATTTGCCAGTGTTAATATACCGCTCTTAATAATTCACGTCTCTCAGTAATGGCTCGTTTAATTTCAGCATTTAATAGAACATTAGGTTTGGATGGATCCTGCCTTAGTCTAAATAGGAAACACACATTGTAAAGAGCTGCAACAACATTAAAGCTGATGAAAGAGCTAACAATAGAGGAACAGACAATGAGCTACACACACGTCATGTCACACTGACAATGACCTAGATTTAACCTGAAGAGTTCACAGTACACATGTTTAGCAAAACTAACTGTAATCTCACAGAACATGCTGGCAATTTTATCCGGGTTATGTTATTTTGACATTACAGTGAACCAAACAAACTCTTTTTTTACAGACACCAACACAACATCTAACGTCATAAAGCAAACAAAAGAGTTTTTGCAGCACAAGTGTCATCAGATTGATGAAGTTGTTGTCTTAATTTGTAGCCTGTTGGTGTATTTGCATCTGTTTTTCTCTTTTGGTGCAGTGCTTCGAGCCCACAGGGCCACCGTACTTAATCCCTTCCCTTTTGCTGCTGGACACCATGGGAGATTCTCTAAGTATTTTTCTATGCTTTACTGCAGCTTAACTTTGTTTTTAAATTCACTTCCTTCTTAATATGCTAAAATATTCTGGTGCCATTTAATTTGTGTAGGGGCTCGAGCTGTGTGAACGACATTGACATTATAAGACTAGGATAAAACGAAAACCATAGGTAAATATTTCAGTGAATCCATGACACCGAAACTTAAGGGTGTTTCGTGCAGCTATATTTATTTTCAGGAGCCTTAACAAATCCTTATTTATGTTTGACATTAGTCCAAATGTGAACAGACGTTTGTAGAACCCAATAATGTAATAAATCCCCGATAATGTAAAAACCCCAATAATGTAATAAAAATTTTCATTTGAGTGGATTGAAAATGTAATAAAACCTGATAATGTAATAACTTCCCAATAATGTAATAATGTGCATTTCCCAATAATGTAATACACCCTTAACCAATAATGTAATAAAGTATTACATTAACAGGTGGTTATTACATTCTTCCATTTTGATAATGTTATAATACTCCAATAATGTAATAATTTAACAGGAAATCACCCTTTACTTGGTTTCAAGTGGTGTTCAAGGGTATATTCCTGTGTGTCTCCAGAGTGCCACCAACAGGTCAAAGTTGGACATGCATGAATGGTCGACCTGTTCATCTGTTTTTCGCAAATGATGTATCACTGAATCAGGCCAAGCTTATAATGTTTTTTAATCTATCTTAATGAAACTTTGATCTTCAGACCAAGCTGAACAAATGTGTTAAACTAATTCTGTGAGGGCCAAGGCCGAAACCACAGTGTAGACATTGGGGGGACCAAATGACGTATAAGATCTGGAGTTTCACACTTTTTTATAAGACTGGGGGTGTATTTCCCACAATCTAGGATATTAATTTGAAGAACCGGTACCAGAAGCGGTACCCAAACCAGGTCTGGAACCAGGTTACCAGAACCAGTACCAGAAGTTCAGAACTGGTTTACTTATCAGAACCGGTTCCAGAACCAGCAGAACATACCAGAACTGGTACCAGAAACACAGAACCAATACCAGAACTGGTATCAAACCCCTTACCAGAAGTAACACCCAAACTTGTACCAATCCAGTACCATTACCAAAGTGGGGACAAAAAAGTCTGACCTTTGACCTCCATATAATCGTCCAAAAAAGACACACCAAAAGACATCCAAATACCTCCATACTTTGAATTGTGGGTGAACTATCCCTTTAACAATAATGTTAAAACAATTTCACTTGAGTGAATTGAAAATGTAATAAAACCTGATAATGTAATAACTTCCCAGTAATGTAATAAAGTACATTTCCCAATAATGTATGCATGTCCAATGAGCTCTGCATAGTTGCTTACACAGAAATAACCTTGAACACACCACTTAAAACCAAGCAATGGGTGATATCCCGTTAAATTATTACCCATTATCAGTTGAAATGGGATAATGTCCCTGTTAATGTAATACTTTTACATTATTGGTTAAGAGTGTATTACATTATTGGGAAATGCACATTATTACATTAATGGGAAGTTATTACATCATCAGGTTTTATTACATTTTCAATCCACTCAAGTGAAATTTTTTATTACATTATTGGGGTTATTACATTATCGGGGATTTATTACATTATCGGGTTCTACAGACGTTTATGTCCGATGTCGCCCTCAGTCTTTGTCTCGGCACTACTCCTCTTTTTAGCTGTCTGTGCGTGTGCGTGTGTATGATGAATTATTGATTTGGGCGTCTGGCCCTTGATGTGTGTCTGCAGTTCTAGTTGGTTTCTTTGATCACAGCAACATACCATTGAAACACAGACGCACACACACACAGTTATAAGGTATTGTTGGGGACATTGCATACACTTACATTAATTTCCTTGAGAATTACCCGATTCCAAAAATCAGCTTGAGGACACCACTTCAGTCCCCAGTTGAATGGGTTGTCCTCTGGTTTTCTTGGCTGAATCTTGTCCCCAAAAGGAGCCTATGACACACACACACACACAGGGGTATCTTGACTGCCTATATTAAAGATGGTTATTAAAACCTCGACTGTGCCATCTGGCAGCTCATCAAATATTAAAGGTCTGTCTGCAGCAGCAGCAGCAGCAGCAGCAGCAGCCACACTGATGCCCCTGCACATACAAATCCACCGCCAACATGTTATGTGTATTCATGCTGCATGTGACAACACGTCCTTGTAGTTGTGTAAAAGTTTAGTCGACCTTGGAGATATTTTTTGCTGCAGTGGCACAAAAAGACAAAAGAAAGACAGATAGAAAGGCTGGGGACAGAGAAACTGCAGAAACTCAGGATTCCTTTTGGTCATTTTAATTCAGTAATGTGGAAATCATTGTTATAAATAACATGTGGTCTCATTTTTCTACTACATGTGTGCCTGAGGACACATTTACTCAGAAAAAAGTAATAATTATTATGATTTCCATTTATTTTTTGTAATTTTGACTTGGCATCTGATAATTGTGAGGGAAAAAACAACTTGTAATTACAAGATCTGTATGTCATAATTAAAAAGTGTGTGGAGTATCTTGGTAACATTTAGTGATGAAATATTTTTAGAAGACATTTTCATTAATCTTCATTCTGATCAGAGCTGTGCATCTTATAATTTAAGCCGTTTTCTCCTAATAATAAGATGCAAAATCATCAGAAGATGGAAGTCTTAATTACAAGAAAATGTTACTTTTCCTCTGTAAAAGCAGCACCAGTGTCTAATCAGCAGCACATCTGCATTTAACCCCTCAAGTTCTCTTCACTGTAGAAACTTTTCCTGAGACTTTAGTGTGAGCTGCTGCATCAGGAAGCTACAGACACTTTTAGGGTTCAAGTACAACAATGAAATCCAGAGAGATGTTATGCCACCCACACAGATCAGAAATGGTGGCACCATCTTGTTGTGCAAATAATTATCACTCACATATTACAGATACAACAAGGCCGAACCACACTTAGTAGGAATTTGTATGGCTGAACTGTGTGTGGGCGTTGACTGAGTGAGGCAGCCGCAGGCCAGCCCTGATTATGTTGGTATGAGGTGTTTGATTGGTGCTTTCTGCCTTGTGGACATGATATTTTTGTGTTGGTTATATGCATCATGTCATGACAGCAGACAGTGTTCCTCATGCTGTCACCTCATGACTGATAGTTCAGCGGACAAAGTTAATTACTTTTGTAATTAAAAGTCTGATAACGTAGTTAGTGTAGGATTGATTTGCCAATAGAAAACGTCCAAAACATTCAACTGAGGAATGGTGTAATGCCAGCACCATCACATCAACATCACTTTGTCCCACTCAGTCATTGTTCATGGTATTCAATTCTAGATTTGAGTTACTCCTCTTTTAAAAATGTCACTATTCTGCTGACTTTGTGATGCACCAACACCAAGGAAAAACTATAAAACAGCCTCTTCCCAGACATGATGTGACCAGAGTTTACAGTAAACAGACTTTACTACTCCAGAGGTCAACTAAGAGAAAACCTGCAGATGGAGTTCTACTTTAGAGGTATAGCAGAGCTACAGCATCGACTGTTCACATGGATTTAAAAAAAAACTCAAACTAAACTTTCAAAAACCTCTAAACAAACACCAAAGTTTTAAATGGAGAAGAAGAAGAAAAGAGGAGAGCAGAAGATAACAGCGGGTGAGTCAGAGAAGGTTAATTATATTGTAAACCTCAGTGTGTGTGTGTGGTCAGGTATAGCTCATGTTGTGGGGACCTGAAGGTGTTGACACATTTACACACTCACAGTCTGAGGACAAAACCACATTATGTGAATCATTAACGTCTAAGTTGAAGAAGGTTAACTGAGGTCAGGTTCAAGTTCAGGGTAAGTTTAAGTTTGGGTTAAAGCTAGGTTTAGGTTAAGGCTGGGGTTCAGGCTGAGGCTTTGGCAGTTGTACTTTTGGCCTAATGCAAGTATAGAGTTGGGCAATATTGACAGCTAAGTGGGGGTATCTGGCACAACTTGCAAGATGAATGGAGAACCAAGGAAACTTAAAGCAACATTGCTGAGTTTCAGCTCAGTGCGTTGAAAAGCGCTGACCCTAACCCTCGTCTGGGGGGGCGGGAAACGAAGCTTAACTAAAACGAAACTTATCAGCCAGCGCATCTAGCGTTTATTTCCATTAAACAACAGTATTTACCACATGTTTGCAAGGAGACTGTGTGGCAGGTGGTAGGGCGGGCGGCGGCAGCGCAAGTAGCTGCAAGTATTGCTGAAGCATTTTTGTTCTTTTTCAATATTAACAGCTAGCATTAGTAGCTAACATTGACACAGCCATTTTCCCACAGTTGCTTTTGTTGTGTGTATATATATAAAATAAAATTATAAATCAGGCGTAGTGTGAAAAGGTCTGAGACTTTACTTTTAGGCCCATCGCAAAGCTCTACTGTAAGTGCAAAACTCTTCAGGAAATTAACAAAGTCAATGTGATTCTCTCTAATGTCCTTTTGTTTGTGTGTGTGTATGTGTGTAATGTAGTTCACAGTTTGGGCTTCTCGGGACACTCGTCCAGCTGTCCTTTAGGCTTCTCATTTGACCTCTGACCCTCTGAGCTAACACACTCTCGACACTATCAGCTGTCACACCAATAACCCTCAACACACACACACACAAACACACACACACTCGGTAGAGAGTACCTGTGAGACTGCTGCTATGACAGGCAGCACATATGGGCTATTTGCATATGATGCCTCCTCTGAATCTTCTGCCTCACCGTGAATGCGTGTGTGTGTGTGTGCGTGCGTGCGTAAAACGTGGCCTTGGAGTGTGTCTGTCTGTAGTGAAAGTGCTTGTCTCAGAGTTGAGCTGCAGCTCACTGAAAGTTGTCCTCATCTGCTTTTTTTCATGCTCTTATAAAAACAACTTGTCTCTGAATTATTTATGATCTGCGGGTTTTTTGCTCCTTGTGCTGCTTCACCTTCTTTTCCTCCCAAATCTAGTTTGTAAACTCTCTGGCTGCCTCTGTCTTTGTCTCTCTTTTTCTCTACTTCTCCTCTCTCCCTTTCATCATCTTGGAGCTGGTTTTTAACCCTTTGTTGTTCTGTAGCAGCTCTGTGCATCTCTCTCTCTCTCACGGTTCATCCTTGTTTCTGGCCGTTAACTGTGTTTATCCTGATACAAACAGCACTGGCTCTGGTCAGCCTCACCTGCAGCCATTTATCGGATCAACATCTGATTGGTTGTCAGAGCAGGTTCCAGGTTTTCCTTCAAATTTATTTTTTCATTCATGCATTCATGCATTAATTTCATTCACACTGCTACTACTACTAATGGTCTTGCGTGGCCTAGAGCTCATTATGCTCGATGGGGTCGTCGCAGTGCGTGGAGCTGATTATCTTCACAAGGGTTCTGGTCTTGGGCCAGGTCTGCTGTGTCCTTCAGCAACTAGAGATGACGATGTAGATAGCCTTTTGGATTCCTCTGTCTGGACTGCACAAAGTCCAGTGGTGGATAAGTTGGGGAGGGAGCCAGGTGTCTGTAATGAAAGGTCGTATGGATTGACCTTCGCCAGATTTAACTCAATAGAGAACAGAAACATGTCTGATATACAGGATTTTTTATTGGATCACTCAGGTAACAGTCATCCAATCAGAAGAGGCTTGTGATCAGTTGGTTATGTCCACATGACCATGACACTCCAGTCATGAATACAAATGTGGACTCTGAGTTGGAAATGAGACTGTGAGGAGGTTTTTTGATGGTGGATGGTGTTGTGCAGGCGTGGAAGATGTGCACAGCAATCTACTGTGCATGTGGAAAGTAGGGGTCGTACCCTCAGATGAGTATGCACTTAACCCTTGATACAAATCTCTGGGTAAAATGGATACGGATGCAGATAATGGCCTCTTTCCACACCTTGGTGGAATGTGTCACCATAATGGAGTATGAATGGAAGCTACTACACGTCTGTCTGCTGTTTTTGTTGTTTTTAAGGAAAAAGTTGCTGAACCTTAGCCACCATGCCCTGAATATATGAAATGATTATACCCCGTGACCTCTAGGTTTCATTATCCTCACGCTTTAATCTCTGAGACTGTTTTCTGGGTTTGATCCTTTTTGTTGTATTTAGTAAAATGAGCATCTACACTCTGAAGGGCTGTTCCGTCCTCAAAGGTCCAGACTGAGACATAAAGCAAGTTCTCTTCTTCTCTGCTCTAATACAGAAGGATGTACTGAATGATGAACTGAAAGTGCTCCCATGTTGATCCTCAGCTGAAAAGATGTTGAAGCAGAGTGCATGTTTCCTCTGCTTCTTAAAATGAAGATTTATCTGGAGCAGAGTGTTAAACTGTGGAGTGTGTGTTCAGGCTGCAGCTGCTGTAGCTTCCTCAGACTTTGGACTGCACGTCTGAAATCTGATGTTTCTGCAGCTTTTCTGTTTGTCTTGGCAAAACTCTGCAAGAAAAATCCATTACCCTCAGTGACAGCACTGTGACTTCCTCTGGCTCATTTAATGTCCCTGATTCAGTCAATGTTTTCACTGTATTAACCTCAGTGAAATGAGATATTATTGTTATTTCCTCAGTCTCAAAGCAGGGAAACCTTTATTCATTAAACATTTCTCTCAGTGCGGGTGAACTGTGCAGATAAAGTCAAGTGTGATGTTTGAAGGTAAATAATTGACCCACTGAGTCAATATGCCAATAGAGATAATTTACAGAGTATTTCAGTCACAAGGTTCAGATTGTACCGATAGCAAACTACTCACCAGCTCTGATATTGTTCTCAGTTCATACTGGGTTCACAATGAAAACCTTTGGAAGTAGTGTGGTCATGTAGTATAAAGAGTCTACATCAGGAGGAGGTCGTGGATTGATGAACTTGAGGAAGTGTTTGATTCCATGTCAACCCTATGGCATGTTATGGCCAAGGGGTAGATTTCCTGGAGGAGAAGTTCAAACATTCATGACAGAAATAGAGATGTCTCCTGATATAAAGTCACAAATGTAGTTTCTTTGGCCAATATGTGAGAAATCAAAAGTTTGAAGTCACAAATATCCATGAAAAAAGTCACAACTTTTAAAAGGGCTGGCTTGGAAAAGGGCAGACAGAGGCCCATAGGTGATGATTTATTTTGTCTATGTTTTTTTAGAAAATCCAACAGACTCTACCTTTAAAGTAAAGATTTGCATGTCAGTTTGATGGGGTTTATATGCTCAGGTCATTGTCGTGTTGTTGTGTTTTTCACTAAAGGTGGGGTCTGTGAACAAGGTCCAGTCAGAGTTTCTCCAGCTCACTGACTCAGAGTGTGTCAGCTCCGATTAGAGGCTGAATGTGTGATTGGTTCCTGGTGAGAAGAGAGTGATGTTTGATCTTGTTTCCAAACTGCCTCAGAGAGGGGTGAGTGTGTGTGTACATTTCTCTGGTTCTGTGGTCACATCTGGGTTTGAATCCAGCATTGTGAGAACATTAATGTGTGATGGTTAGGTTTATTTTTCAAATTCTTTATCATTCAAACATTCTCCATTTAACCTTGTTCAAGACAACTGAAATGTCATACAGCAAATTAAGTTACAAAAATAAACGTGTCAGATAAATTGTCCAGTTTCTACATCTTATCTTGATAAAGAGCTTGTTTTCTCATCTCCAGGTAACAAGCTGCATGGTCCATATGTTTCATTAGGAAACAGCAAAAGCAATACCTGAAAACAGAAAACAAACTGACATTATTTTCTACATAATTCAAACACGACATGTAACAGTTTGACAACTTACATAAAACAAACAAACAAAAAAAGTACAATAAAAATAAAATAGATGAAAAGCAACATAGGCTATATAGTGACACTTGATGGTTATATGATAATTTTATCAGCATTGTTATTGTTAATGTGCAAGACAAGTGCGTGTGCGTGTGTGTGTGAGTGAGAGTGAGAGAGAGAGAGAGAGAGAGAGAGAGAGAGAGAGAGAGAGAGAGAGAGACTCTGCCATTTGCTGAGCCAGTCCTGGGGGCGGGGCTTGTCTCGTTAGGGGAGGGGGGTGGCGCTGCTGCAGACTTGCCTCATTTCCAGGCGGAGCTGAGCGAGTACAGCGGAGTGCATGTGTTCAGTTCGCAGGACGCGGACTGGCCGGTGAATCGACGCCGGACACAAGGAGTGTGAAGAACCACCGACTGGCTCCGACAGCCGCGCCGTCCTCACTCCTCTAACACCCCGGGCAGGGTGCACCGTTCCGGGGACGGAGCTGTGCAGGGCGCCCCCAGCCTCTCCCCCTCCACCACTCACCACCATCACACCACGGTGTCTGTGTTCCGCCACCTGGCTTCCCCCGCCGCTCCGTCCGCCCTGCGTGTGTGAGGCTGTGGGTTGCACGAGGACGCACTTGCAGCCTTGGATGTGTGCGTGTGTGTCGGCACTCACAGGGACTGACAAGGGGGTCTGGATTGACAACATCGCCGCCTGCTCCGGCAGATTCTGGATGGATTTTTGAATGCCCCCCCCCTCTTCTCTGGATTAGGAGATGGAGTGATACACGGCTCACAACAACAGTGGAAGTAACACCCCCCCCCCCTCCCTCCCTCCCCGCCCCCCAAGCTGCCGACACGGTGAGGGCAGATTTTCACTTCTCTTCGCCGCTGTAGCTGATGGAAGAAGCTCAGAGTTAACTCAGAGCACTTTAAACCTCTGTGCGCGTGCACGACAGTGATGTGAGTGCGTGCCGCTGCTGCTGCAGGATTATGTGCACGTCTCTGAACATTAGTGTGTGTGTGTGTGTGTCTGTGTGTGTGTGTCTGTGTGTGTGTGTAAGTCAGGTCCATGTGACCTGTGTGTTGGATAAGGTCTAATTGAGCTACATTCTTATCCACTGAGCCATGCTCCCCCCCTCCTCTCTCACATCCCCTCCTCACACACAATTCTGGGAATAACTAATCATTTAAGTAAGTCAATATTTTCTCCATAATTCATGAGTTAAGCAGATATTTCAGTCTCTCTCAGTCAAATCTTAAGGTCATGACTGTTGACCCACTTCCCACTGGATGCATAATGAATTTCTGAAACACGCATGCAGTTGTTGTAGATTTGCCTCATGTGTCTGGACTGAGAGCAGCTGAATGAGGACTGGAGGCTCACATCTGTGCTGCCGACCCTCACAGGACGTCATAGACAAGGTTTTTTATTTAACAGTACTCTGAGTGTGAGAGGAGCAGGTTTTATATGGAGGGGGGAAAATGAGCGGATGTGGAATAAGCTTAAATCTCACAACTTGATGTTGGACATTGTTTACTGGGATGATCCATGTGGATGTGAGCACGTTCACACGCTGCTGCTCAGCCCCTGCTTCTGTCCGTCCAACAGAAACACTGTTGTTACTCACTCATTCAGTCAGTGTGTGTTCATGATGTGAAGCTGCTGATAATGAATCTGAGCTCTGCCTGCAGACATTTAACTTTAAAAGCCTTAAAATACACAAACAGAAAAACCCTGAGACCGTGATTTGAGATCAGTGTGGCTTCACTGGAAGCTGATATTGTACACAAGCTGCACTTCTGCTGCTGCTGCTGCTGTGTTTGTGTTGGCTGGATGTGGTGTTTTTTTAAAATAATTTTATGTCTTCAGTGGCTGGTACTCGCTGATACTCATAGATAATTTGAGCACATGCTCAGTTCTGCGCCAGGAGTGAAATCTGAAGGACTTTTACAGTTGGAAAACAAACGGGATCGCAGAAATCCAGCAGGCGGTGATGAAAATGAAGTTTCTTATGGATGATACAATAACAAAGGGGTTAAAAGTGGAACATCTGGAAACCATTCACTTCCTCGCACAAGGCAGTATAAGATATAGGCTGGATTTGCCCAGGAAATCTGTTAGTTTCTTAACAGCACACACATCTTAAAACACACACATCTTTCCATTACGGAGGTTTGACAAAGCAGAAAACATGGTTCAAGATCAAACGCTGACTCACTACTCAACCAAACTCACCCAGATGAATAAAATGTTATATATTTTACTAAAAAGCAGAGACGAGTAAGTGAACACAAAGTGGATAAAACAGGGTTTTTCCTGCTTAGAGATTCAAGAGGCGACAATCTCCATCAAATTTCATGCTGCCTCCACCTCCCAACAAAATTCTAGTCCCTTTTTTCACAGAAAACATTGTTTCCTAACAAGCGTTGAACTATGTGAATTTGAAGTTTCTAACTGCAGTCACTGGTGATTTTGTGACTCTTCACACAGGAGGATATTATCTTTTTTACACTCTTCTTCTTGAAACGCTTCCCTAAAGTAACGTTATTACACCTCTGTCCTCAATGGACCCTCTGAGTTGTTTCAGCACTGACCAGAATGTTTCCTCAGCACTGACCACTGCTTGTTGTTGAGTTATTTTTAGGAGGAAGCTGGACAACAAACTGTCCCAATCAGATGCCTCCTTCAAATGCAGCTGAGAAATACATGATGTCCTCTAAGGCTCCTACAGGTAGATCCTTCATTGCTCAGACTGTCTCCAGCTTAATTGGCCTATGTGTTGGTGGTGAACCAGACAGCACTGACCCAGTCTGACCTTCACACTGTCAACTTAAAGTCCTTCAGTTCAAGGTCACAAGAAGCTTTCTGGTCATTTGACTGGTTGGGTTTGGTCCCCAGCTGCTGCTTTCTTTTCACAGCCAGACCAGTCATTTGCAGTTTCATCAGATAATTATCACTATGAACACCTCACACTCAGTCTTTGATTATCAATATATGATATAGCAAAAAGAAGATCTCTAGTAACACGTTTACAACACATCTACACCAGTTCTAACAGCTCTGACTTCTTCACTCTGCTGCTGCTTCCTCTCACTCCCGCTACCCCCAAAAGAAAGAAACCCTGTCATTTTGCCATTTGGCATGTGAAATGCGTAATGGGTAAATGTGACTTGTCAATGTCTCTGTATTGTGTTGGCTGTGTTTGTTTCAGACGTGTGTAGCTCCTAGATTTAAAAACAAAATAAAACAAAAAACAGTTTACAGTTTGGTTGCGTGTGTCTCCCCCAGCCTCTCGTATCCTCTTTCTAATAACAAGCTGAACTCTCATCCTGAATGTTTCAGCGAGTACCGTTTACATATTCATCACTTGTTAGAGGGTGTGCCAAAGCGCCGTGCTGCGAGGGAACAGGCACCAAACCCCCTGTAGTAGTAGCAGCGCTAGGTTCCCGCTGCCACGGCCGACTCCACACTTCACCCGTCCGGGAAGTGTAAAATCTGATTTAGGAAATGAGAAATGTCATTTACATTCGCTCGGAAATCCCTCAAGTGTGCGATTGGAATTCCTGATGAGTCGGCCGAGTCTGACTGCCGGCCGCTGAAGACCCATTTCACACCTCACCTCGGGCGCTTTTATGTTAATGCTGCGGTTTAGTGGGGGTTATTGGAGGGAGCCGGTGACGCATGTGCGAGGGGGGGTGTGTGTGAGAGAGAGCTGGACCCTACTAATAACAACACAGATAAACCACAGTTCAAAGGTTAAGTCAGCCTGTTTGACATTCAAATCAGTTTTCCCACATTGCACAGCAAGTCAAGGTAACAGTAAATGATTCTGGACGGCATCACACACAGTGCTAAAGTCATCATTTACGATCAGAGGCCACTTTAATAGGTCCACCCAGGTTAGAAACCTTAATTCTTGATGTCACAGATTCATCAAGGAGCTGGAAATATTTCTCACAGGTTTTGGTCCGTAGCTGCCTAGGGCTGAGCGATAAATCGATACAGATACATATTGTGAAATGACTTTTCCTCGATAGAAATCAGAGACATGGTAGATACCGAGTTGATAGATTTCATTTGTCCATGTTTTGACAGACAATATGAATAACCAATGATAATGAGAGTTGCGCCACGCCGAACCAATCATGTGGCTGGAATAGAGTCACACTAAGTTAGGTTGACGTACACTGTCCATTCCAACGTGACACTCGGTGCGTGCGTACAGCGCTGCTTCATGTCATAGATGAGCCAACATATGAGACGTGTTACTGCGGAATAAAGGTCAAGAAAAGCTCAGTGTTATCACACTTGGACTTCTCCTCCACTTTGTGACTGTCGTATCATCGGGTTGCTCTGACTCCAAACTGTGACGCGACCTGAGACAGGCGAACTAACCGCTTCACATGTTCACCATCGCTTCAGTTGCTATTGGCTCCACTTCCACTCATTGCCCTCCTCTTTTCCAACTTTAACTTTATTTTGCATTCCTTTAGCTTAGGGCTCGGCGATAAAACGATCTCAAGACAGGATTGCAATAATTTTTTGATCAATTTCGATAATTGGCTATGGTCCTATTCCTTGATATCACATGGAAGTAAAAAGCGCGACAGCAGCCGGCCACTCTTCATCTGATACTCCGCCTACTGAGCATGTGAGTTTGTTTGAGTTTCAGCAGCTGCAGCTGCAGCTAAAGGGAGGAAGGATAAAGTGAATATTGTAAAAGAGGGAGGAAACGAGGTCTAAGTGGAGTCGATGGCTACTGAAGCGGTGTGGAGTCAGAGCAACCCGATGACACCACGGTGTGAAAGTGGAAGAGAAAAGTCAGACTGTGAAAACACAGAGCTGCTCATGAGGTTTATTCAGCGGTAACATGTCAAATGTTTGCTGATGTACGGTGTTAAGAACACGTCAGCGCCGCACACACAAAGCCGTGCTGGCCTTGTTTGAGGTGTCTTCCTTAAAGGGGACATATTATGGAATTATCACTTTTTGAAGGCTCTTGGTGTTTGGCTTGCCTACCGGCCCCATAAATATGAGAATTGACAAAAAAAACTGTAAGTTGCAGGCTCCCGAGGCTGAAATCCATGTGGTTTTACGAGCTGTTCCCTCAGTTGTCGTACAATGATGTCATTAGCTTTCAAATTTGCACAATACCATCCCTACCTGTGAGTACTGGTACTGATAGAGGGGGCGGGGCAATTTGCATTTAAAGGGACAGGCACTGAAACCAGCCGTTCTGAACAGGGCTGTATTAAAGGACAATTCCGGGCAAATTCAACTTGGGGGTGTATGTTACTATCATTTTAGGTCTAAAAAAGGAATGTGAAGATTTTCAGTTTAATCGCTCCTGTTTTGCGGTAGCTCCGTCTGTCCCTGCATCGCTACAGCAGCAATGAATGGGAGTGGATGCAAGTTCCGCTAGTTAGGCTGTTTACATCCCACAAAGCCGCAATTTTTTTCCACAGACAGCGTCAGATGGCGACTCAAACATGTACCGATAAGTTTATTTACTTCAAGCAAGCCGACATGCTTGTAAAACTAGATCTAATTCAAAGTCTCGCGCAAGACCCCGCTGCCGTGCTCGGTGCATTCAGGTGCAGTTGGAGCTGCCGTTTGTGTCATAAACACAGGAATATCGACTCTTTACTTGCTTCAAGTGTACATTTTTTTCCACAGACAGCGTCAGGTGGCGACTCAAACATGCGCCCTGTAGCAAGTCAAGAGTCGATATTTCTGTGTTTATGACACAAACGGTAGCTTTCTGACTTCCCCCGAATGCACCGAGCACGGCAAATGGGTCTCGCGCGAGACTCGGGGAGACTTTGAATTTAGATCTAGTTTTACAAGCATGTCGGCTTGCTTGAAGTAAATAAACTTATCGGTACATGTTTGAGTCTCCATCTGACACTGTCTGTGGAAAAAAATTGCAGCTTTGTGGGATGTAAACAGCCAAACTAGCGGAACTTGCATCCACTCCCATTCATAGCTGCCGTAGCGATGCAGGGGCAGACGCAGCTATCGCAAAACAGGAGCGATTAAACTCAAAATCTTCACATTCCTTCTTTTAGACCTAAAATGATAGTAACATACACCCCCAAGTTGAATTTGCCCGGAATTGTCCTTTAAGAGGATGAAAAGAGCTGTGATGTTTAATCCTTGGGGTATTTTGACAGGAGGGACTATTCACAGACGGGTCCATTGTCAATGTGTTTATGAGACAGTGCATGGTAAGGTTCACATCTGACCGTCTGGTAACAACTCCTTTGCCTCAATACTCTCAATACTAAATGGAGAGAAAAAAAAACGAACCAGTCGAACCAAATGGTTCTGAGCATTTTCATAAACCGTTCCATCCCTATATGTGTGGGTGTTGGCCACGTGGTAACTCATCTGCGGTGTAACAGAGCGAATAATTACAGAGCTGTTTCTACACGTGATTGAACCTCACTATCGATGGTCATTGTGATCGGCCACGGATGCTATGTGATTACCAAGTCAGCCACCCGTTGCCATGGTGATGGGTGGCTGACTTGATTAGTTAATTGGTCATCAAGAAGAGTAAATAGGAATAAAAGAAAACAGGAACAAGACAAAGGGAAACAGCAGATGTTCAGTTTTTCTGCAGACATGCCTGCAGAGCTTCAGGTATTTTGCATAATTGAAGCTAATTTTTAGCAGATTTTAATATCAATTTCCTGCCTATGCCTGAGACGAATGGGGCATTTGGACTGTTTCTGTCTGGTAGTTGTGCTTTTGAAGAAGGAGCAGACTGGGCAGGAATGTGAACATTGGAAATCTTCACATGGTTCATGAACACATATTTGAAACATTGTGATTTTATTCTGGATCCTTTTGGCACCAGGTGAGAAGACTTTTATTGCACCAGTATCCTTTGAGGAATCACTGATTTTTTGTTTCCATTAAAGTGTTGTTAAGTGGCAATTGAAAGAGTAAAACATTTTATTATTATTTTCAGATACAGAGCTACAGACGGTTCATGTTGACGTGATGGTTTACTGTGAAAACAGAAACTAAAGCTCAATGTTTGTTCAGTGTTTTATCTGAAGTGCTGATCCATGAAAAGATCTGAAACTATCCAAGTAGTCCCCCCTCAGCGTCTCTCTGGAGCTCTAATAACATCAGGGGTCTCATTTATAAAACTGTGCGTGTGATTGTTACTAAAAGTGTACGTACGCACAAAAGCCAAGTTTTGCGTGCGCCAAAAAATATTCAGACTTATAAAACCCTGCGTACGCACACTTCTAAGCAAACTTCCCTTTATAAATCAGAGTTCCTACAAGTGTGCGCAGCTGAATCAGCTTCACGTTCCACTCTGTACACGCCCTGTTTTAACCATAGATGGTCAATGCAAACCACCACATGAATGTCATCTGCATGTCGATGAGCCTGATGTGCTGACGTGTTCTGTTGGTGTTGTGGATTTTACGCATGGGGCTCACCGCTGTATTATTTTCAGTAATTAGACTGATTGATAAAACTTTGAATAATTAGCACATACATACAATACATTCTGAGGAATGATCAAACATGACACTTCTCTTACAAGCTAAACTGGGTTGCACTGTGGGTAATGCAGGCACCAAATTTTGACAAGGAAGAAGCTAGGGATAAAAAACGATGATGAGTCTGGCGTTGCTGCACTTTGGCACTGTGTGTGTGTGTGTGTGTGTAGCTGAATCTGCTGTCATTATCAGAGGAGATAGATTATATAAGAGCCATTTGGCTTCCAGTTGATTGTAGCATCACTTCAGTATCTTATTGATCACTGATAGAAAAGTGAATATTTGGATTCAGACTCATAATCCAAAGCTTTTAAAGCCTTAAAGCTTTAGACTCTCATATCTCTCGACCTAAAGCTCCTCTGACTTTTTAAAAGCCAAAGATAAACTCAGTGAAGATAGTGAAACAGTGGAGCCACATTTAGGACACAATCTACCTTTTATCTTCACTTCTTGCCTCATTTAGATTCTTCCTTGGGTATTTTTTATAAAGTTCATACAGATTTAAGCCAAGAGAAAAATGAAATATTATAAGTGGAGATTGGTTTAAACTGAAAACGGCCTGCCTCATTTTATAACTCAAATGCACAGAACTGATACAAGCTCTTGTCTCGTTCCTCCTCCTCTCTCCTTCAGCTCTGTGTTATTTGACTCTCTTCCTTCTGTTCCTACTCAGATTTGACTCTGCGTCTCTAATGAGCTGTTCCTGCTGTATTGTCTGCAGAACTGAAAGGGGAATTTAGCCATTAAGATCCGACTGATCAATATTTCAAAGGTATGCAGTATAATATTAATGTTACAAGCTGTGCTGAGTGAGCCTTAATGTACTGCAGCTCATAGTGCAGTCATGGGTTTTATTCTTCCTCCCTTCAACATAAACTTATCTCTTTCATAGCACTTTTCCTCCTCTTTTACAGTGAGATATCGACATCAACAATTTGATAAAAGGTGAAGAAGAAACTCCATATTTCTTCTTTTAAAGTAAAAGTCTGATGGGTGTCAAAACCAAGACACCGAGATAGATATCGATTGTAATCAATGCAGCTGCTGGTGTCCCCAGCATAACTGACCTAACATGCAGGCTGCTGCTGAGGAGCCTACGCTACAAGTAAAATACACAGAAAAAACAACAGTGAAAGTGATGATGACACAGGTAGGCCCCTTTTTACATTACTTTGTATTTCCCCAACAGTTTATAAATGCATGTAACCTATGACCTCTGTGAGGACTATGCTGCCAGACCATCAAATTATACCAGCAGCACTAATGTGACTCTCAGCCTTGTTGACCTTTGACCCCTAAAGATAGATAAATCTGGAGTTTCACCAGATTAAAAAGTAAATAAACATATTGTTCTCTTTCTCTGTCTCATCATATGATGGCAGCCACAGCAGCTGTTGACACTGTTTTCATGGTCCTCTCCTCCTGTCTGACGTTCACGACAAAGAAAAATAGTGAACAGCATCCTTTCATTTTTGTTTTTTAATAATCATGTTGTAATTTTTATTCAATTGGATCCAGTTTTTAATTGCTGACCTCTGAGAGCGTTCAGCGGCAGACGGAGTCATAGTAAGCTGAATTAACGTCTAATATCTGCTGATTATGCTGACGGGTGCTGCCTCCTCCCTCTCTCCTTCCTCCATTTCCCTCCATCCGTCCTCCCTCTGCTAATGGTTTCTCCATTAACCCCACCTGACGGCTGTGTGGGTAATTACAGATGTATTTACGGCCTGTGGCCACACACAATGAGAAATAAATAACGTGTTTGACCAAGCAGAAAGAGACATTAGACACATACACACACACACACTATTCTTTTTAATGGAAACTCTTGCCAGGAGGCTGGACTGTGACGTCCTCGACAGTTTTGTCTCTACTTGTCCTCGTTGCTGTTGCCTTAGTTCAGTCAAGCTCTGCAGGTCTGTCCCTCCCTCGCCTTCTGCTGCTCTGTTGTGCAACAGGATGTTTAAAAATAAAATCAATATGGACTCTGGTGTAGGTGGAGAGGACCACACTTTATTCTTTCATCCCTCGCTTTTATCTCCTTTTCTACCCAAAGGATGCAGGCTTTCCTCCAAGCAAAACGTAGCAGATTTAACAAAAGGTTTTGACACCAGTGTCCTGCAGCCAGAGACAAGCTACATGAGCTCCAGCTGGTCTTGTCTCATCAGTTAATGGGCGAGGGCAGAGGTGTAGATTGATCATTTTAGACTCTTGTCTATAGTTCTTTCCCAGTTATTCACAAAATAAGTTAAGATAGCGATAGAGTGTGGTGCCACCAAACAGGATGTGGTTTCTCTGGACTTTATACAAAACCAGGACACTCCTCATGATGATGTATGTGGATATTGGATATTGTTAAGATTTTACAACTACTTTTATCCACCTGGTTTTTAGACCATTTACTTTTTACCGTGTCTGCAAGAGTAATATTAATATTGTTAATGTTAACACCTGTGCTGATGTAACGGATAGGACATGTGTTTTTATGTATTTTTTCAGCACCAGAGCAGAATTGATAATGATTGTTGATGTGTACAGTAGATGAAATGAATTTTGAAACAGGATTTGGCTCAATGATCGTTTGATCTTGATTATCTTGTTTTTGTAATCATTGTAAGCCGAAATTGAAAGTGAAAATAAATATTAGCTACTCGAATTTGACTATTCTTACAGTTACAGCCCTAACCCACATGAACCTGATACATCTGCTCGGGTGTTTGTGTCACTAAAATCTCTTCAGGTTTTTATGTCTCTATTAAATCAGCTCTTTCATTCTCCCTGAGTTGGGTCAGAACCGACCAGCGGACGGTCTGGTCACTGTGCTGAGTCTGTGTCACTGATGCTGTGTTGTCATAGCGACCGACTCAGGATGATGGTGCATGGTCTGATATTTTTCATGCCTGAAATACTGGATCAAGTATCTGCAAGTATGCACTGATCTGATAGCAACTTGTCTATTTATAGACATTATTGTTTCACAAAGTGTGTTTTTGTGTGTTTTGTGCCACCAAACAGAGGCAGAAGATTTCTTCTGTTAAACACCGTCATAAAAATGTAAATTAATAAGCCACATGTCTTTTTTGTTGAATGAAATTCAATATTTAGTGAGAATTAAAAGGTGTAATGGGTTTTGAAATTCTTCAAACAAGAAGCTGTGACTTTTTTACAATACAAGTTACAATACATTCAAGAGCTGGACTGAAGCACTTCATGTAATTCATAGCGTTAGAACAAATAAAGAGGCCTCATGTTGAAAACAGTCTTTTTCTCATTTCAAGCACAGTCAGTCTACTGCTGTACTTCTTCACTCAACACATAAATCACAGTATTTCTATTTGAAAATCATTTCTCGTGTCTGTAACTCAGCAGTGAGAACTGCCCCAGCAGGTGACAGAGGTAGAAAATTGAGAGGTGAGCGAATTACAATCGACAAAATAAAGCAATAGGGTAGGAGAGTCTGTGTTACAGATGGGTGACAAAAAAAAAAAAACGTGTCTTGGTTCAGACTGAGCCCTGTGGAACTGCTTCAGGGATCCTTTACGAGTGTTTGGGAATGACTGGAAGATGAACATTCCACGGGATGCCTCCTTGTTTATTCACTAAAATAAAATTAAGTGGAGACTTCAATACAACTCCTTTAACAGTGGGTCCAAATGCTTATCCAGCCCAGTGGAAAGGTTTCTTTTCCAAAAAAAATTACAACATAATCAAATACTTTTAAAACCTCAGGAACATCTGCCCACATCTCCAAACTGTGGGCTGCTTGATATGCAAAAAAGATATTGCAATCATGGGCAGATTCTTCAAATGTGATTTCAGTTGGAATGGTCAGTTTTGCTCTTCATTTTCACTGTAAACAAAGGGTTATGACAAATTTCCCAGAATGCATCAGACATGCCAGCAAGATGGCACAAGCAACCAAAGAAACACATGAATACAAATATTAATATTAATAAGAATTTAAAAATGACTACAACCATTTAACCTTTTCAATCAAACAATCTCTGTTACGTTTCATTGTATTTTTAAATCTGATGCAGCAGATCATCCAAAATGTAACTCTAAAGGGGAACTGTGGAGTTTCACTGTTGTGAGAATTCAACACAGTCTCACTCCCAAGGCGTAATAAACGGACGTTTGGTCAGGGCCCTTGCGCGTTGTCTCCAGACGCTCAAGGTACCCCTCAGCGTGGGACCTGAACGCACAGGGTTTTCAATTGATTTTAATGCAATCCCCTCCGCGGCGATATGTGCCGCTCAGAGCAAGTGCTCCAGCCATCCATTCACTCCTATTCCGATCCGCAATTTGGCCGCAAAAATAACATTTCAACATATTTTTATGACATTTCTAGCGAGAAATGTATGTTTTACTCTCTAAATATATGTTGAATGAAAGCAAATTGTGTTTAATTTGTCCTGTAACGATATCAGACAATGTGCTTTTGTAAGCGCTGTCAGCCGCTTTGGGCGTCGTGTTTAACAAGCAGAGACTCCGTTCCAGCCAAAATCATGGATGAATACGATCGGCCGTGATGATTTTGACTACCTGCACGCTTTTCCAGCCTGCTAAGCAATGTAAACTGCAACGTGACCTCAAACCGAAAGTATATTCATACGAAGGATTGAAAATTTCTATTTCACCAGCCGACCGACATGCGGACCACTTCCGCGTTCTACCGAGGATGTGACGTCTGCCAGCCAACGCTGGACGGGACACTGCCAACGGTGTCTCCAACACCTTGGTCACACACCAACAGTGTGTTGTCAGTCAGCTGTGATCATGGGGAGTGGAAATTAAGCCATGTTGATTTAATTCAACAAAATGTGAATAGACAGTGAGGAATCAGAACATTTAGAAAGCTCTTTTTCAACAAAGTCCAAATGATTCAAGTAACTCAAGTCATGTAGGCCTATATTTTTTTTAATTCCAGAAAACAACATTTCTCCCCCCTTCTCCCTCCTCCCTCCTAGGAACCTTAGTTTATAATATAGTGTAGAATGAACCCATCCACTGTAGTAATGTTTATGCACAACTGCATCAGTTTAGCTAGCTCCTTTATTTCTGGTTTTACATTGGACAAGCTGATTAAGGCTCCATTTTCAAGAGACATATTTCCACATCAAAACTTCCACAAGGTTATACGCCTGAAGTGTTCAGCGGTTTATCAGGGGACTAGGGCCATCCACAGAGACCTTCTCAGGGGTCACAGGTCAACTTTTCATGTCAAATTTGACAAATTTTGCACTAATTCTATAGGAAAAATCACCAATTCTTTGAGCTGGGAAGTTGAGCTGTTATATCCTGGTTCAGACTGTGGAATAGATTGATTCTGCAAAAAATCAGAGCTGTGCTCCATTCAGAAGGGTCAAAAATGGCCATGGTAAGTGTCAAAGGTCACAGGGGTCAAACATCAGAGTGAATCCTAACAAAACACACACGCTTTAAGTAATCATCATGAAATTTGGGTCAGTTGTATATCAGAGAGTCCTCTATCAAAATATTGTGGTCCCGTTGCGCTGGGGGCCCTGGGGACCCCTGGGGGCTACAACTCCCATGCTCCCACAGAGTTGGGTGTCGGGGTTGGATAAAGGCATCACCGTGAATCCACAGGCCAAATTTCAAGTGATTTGGTTGGTTTCTATGGAAACAGCGGCCTCAAGGAGACAGAGAATGCGGCTGTTTGAAGCCCCACCTCTCGAAAAGTAATGGCTTGATCAGGACCGAAAGCACATCAAAGCGTTCGTCTTGGGCCCCCGGAACCACTGATATCAAATTCAGAACTGTGCGACAAAGTATTTTTCATCCATTTTTGCTTTTCAGATTCAGAGCCTGTCAGACTTAAAGCCTGAGAGACCCTCTGAGTCAGAAAAGCCAAAATGGACGAAAAATGTTTCCAAAAGTCGTGAAGTTCTGATTTTTTATCAGTGGTTCGGGGGCCCAAACTTTCGGTCCTGATCGAGCCATTACTTTTCGAGAGGTGGGGCTTCAAACAGAATTCCTCTGTCTCCTTGAGGCCGCTGTTTCCATAGAAACCAACCAAATCACTTGAAATTTGGCCTGTGGATTCACGGTGATGCCTTTATCCATCACCCCGACAAACTCTGCCCCCAGGGGTCCCCAGGGGCCCCCAGCAACGGGACCACAATATTTTGATAGAGGACTCTCTGATATACAACTGACCCAAATTTCAGGATGATTACTTAAAGCGTGTGTGTTTTGTTAGGATTCACTCTGATGTTTGACCCCTGTGACCTTTGACACTTACCATGGCCATTTTTGACCCTTCTGAATGGAGCACAGCTCTGATTTTTTGCAGAATCAATCTATTCCACAGTCTGAACCAGGATATAACAGCTCAACTTCCCAGCTCAAAGAATTGGTGATTTTTCCCTATAGAATTAGTGCAAAATTTGTCAAATTTGACATGAAAAGTTGACCTGTGACCCTGAGAAGGTGTCTTGGATGGCCCTAGTCCCCTGATAAACCGTTGAACACTTCAGGCGTATAACCTAAAGCATGTGGAAGTTAAAAAGAATTGATGTGGAAATATGTCTCTTGAAAATGGAGCCTTAATCAGCTTGTCCAATGTAAAACCAGAAATAAAGGAGCTAGCTAAACTGATGCAGTTGTGCATAAACATTACTACAGTGGATGGGTTCATTCTACACTATATTATAAACTAAGGTTCCTAGGAGGGAGGAGGGAGAAGGGGGGAGAAATGTTGTTTTCTGGAATTAAAAAAAATATAGGCCTACATGACTTGAGTTACTTGAATCATTTGGACTTTGTTGAAAAAGAGCATTCTAACTGTTCTGATTCCTCACTGTCTATTCACATTTTGTTGAATTAAATCAACATGGCTTAATTTCCACTCCCCATGATCACAGCTGACTGACAAAACACACTGTTAATGACCAATAAGAATTTCCGAGACACCGTAGATGGCAGTGTCCCGTCCAAAATGTCACACTCGGTAGAACGCGGAAGTGGTCCCATTTGAAAACCGTTTGAATCCTTCGTATGAATATACTTTCGGTTAAAATGAGGTCAAACAAGCAGGCTGCAGGTAGTCAAAATCTGTCATCACGGCCGATCGGCTTCATTCATCCATGATTTTGGCTCCGGAACGGAGTCTCTGCGGGCCGTTGTTATGGCAACACGACGCCCAAAGCGGCTCGACAGCGCTCGACAGTCACAAGCACATTGTCTGATATCGTTACAGGACAAATTAAACACAATTTGCTTTCATTCAACATATATTTAGAGAATAAAACATACATTTCTCGCTAGAAATGTCATAAAAATATGTTGAAATGTTATTTTTGCGGCCAAATTGCGGATCGGAATAGGAGTGAATGGATGGCTGGAGCACTTGCTCTGAGCGGCACATATCGCCGCGGAGGGGATTGCATTAAAATCAATTGAAAACCCTGTGCGTTCAGGTCCCACGCTGAGGGGTACCTTGAGCGTCTGGAGACAACGCGCAAGGGCCCTGACCAAACGTCCGTTTATTACGCCTTGGGAGTGAGACTGTGTTGGAGAATTTACAGCTTCCCCTCCTCCCTCCCCTCCTGGCCATGTGCATTTGTTTTCAACGAAGCCGATAAGAAGGCAATCCATGGAGCGAGGTCTACAGAGGTTGGTAACGTCAACAAGACACTGGGATTACCGGGTGTGTTTGTGTTGTAGTGCCGTAAAACAGTCCATGTTTCTCACAAGACAAGATCTGGGACACCGGGTCAGAGGTGCTGGGGTTGCAAGGTTGGTTTTCAGCCACGAGACCCGAGATGGAAGGCAGAGAGCCTCCATTCTCCCCATAAATAGTCATTTAACCAACACAATTACTCCAAAGCTGTTGATGCAAATCTTGCATAGTTTCTCTAAGTGCCACAGCAGAGAATTTGTTGAACTTTTTGAGCAGAGTATTTGTTGAAGTAATGGTGACTTAACTCCTAGATGAATATGCTACCATGACCACTCTCTGTGTTGGAGGTAAAGGTATGAATGAAATGTGATACGCCCTCAGTGAGATGACCTTATTTACCTGCTTCCACAAACATTTCTTCGTTCGTGTTGACATGTCCAGGCTGTCCAGATATTAATGACCCACGTGAGGCTTTGATTGATTCCAGGTTGATGTCTGTTTTCTGTGTTTGTATGAGCTGTCATCAGATTTACGTTGGCTGATACTCAGGATTAAACGTTAACAAGTGCGAGTGGAGCTCTGCTTCTGCTCTGAGACCAGTTCACGTTCATACATGTTCCCCTTTGATTTACGCCGTGTCGTGAAAACGTCTAGTGGTGGGAATTTTATTGTCATTTATTCAATCTGGCGCTTGTCTTAAGAGGGTTTTTGTGATTTTTATGAGCGGTCGACATCAGAGAGAATGATGGGAGCCAAAGACTGAATTGAAATATGGAAATCATCCTTTGTTCCTCTGACATTTTAGTTTAGTTTTTATTTGAGCTTCACTCACATTGCCATTGCGCTGAAGGTTTTTAAAGCATGTCTGAAAATCAAATTATGAACACTTTTATGTGAAGGTGTAAATTAGCTTCTTCATCTTAAAGGAGCGGTATGTAAGAATGTGGCCAAAATTGTTGCTGCAGTCAAATTCTAAACACAGCAGCGCGTTGTCCCCCCTTCCCTACCCCCCAGACTCGAGGTTGCCAGACAGCGACGTGGTAACCTGTTCTGCTCACTCAGTCAGTCTCAAAGTCGGAGTAAAAAGCTAAATATTCATCAACAACCTCACTGTTTTATTGCTCTGACTCACACTAAATACGAGCAGAGTTCACGTCACTTAATTTACCATTGGCTCCATTTCGCCACATTTCCTCCCTCTTTTCTAACTATCACTCTGTAATTCTTCCTCTTAGCTTTAACTACTCAAACTAACAAGGCTATATGCTCACAACAGCAAGCTGTGTATCAAATGGCAGAGACACAAGCCGCATATTTCTACTGTGTGATATCAAGGAAATATGACCATAATAACCAATAATAGAAAACAATCTTTTATTCGTGATCTCATTTTATCCCCTAGCCGTGGCTGCAGCTCAGTGGAAGCTTAACTGGCAACCCGGAGGCTGAAATGCCACTGACGTAAATTCAAAACATAAACATGATTTGTAGTCTGCAAAAAAATAAAATAAATAATGCGAACATTCTGGCTGTACTATTGTTGTCGGTGAGATCAGTATGTTATATCAACATTATTCCTGAGCCTCTGTGACATATTAGGAGGATTTTTGATTTCTTACATACTGTTCCTTTAAGTTTAACCATCACCACTGGTGTACTCATTTACCCACACGGCAACAGGGAGGGCTACAGTGACAGCCTGTTGTTTGCTGTTATGTTGTTAACTGTGGTTTGTGTGTGTTATCTGCAGTAGATTCAGCCCTGAGCCTGTCTTCTGATTTTTTTCTGGGTAATCCACTAAAAATAGAGCAGATTTCAGGTAAAACACTCAGAGAAACCAAATCCTGATAGATGGTGGGTCCAGGTGGGCAGGGCTTGGCGACCGCCTTGTTCTGACATCACAAAGCAACAGCAGTCCTGACAGCTGGTTTTAAAGGTTCAGTTTCTGAATACAGTCTGTGTGCATTTCTCTGTGGACTGAGGCTTTGATACTCAGTATTAATACAGAACCTAGACTTGATTTATTATCACACCACACATGGACATCTACTGTATGGAGCTTTCATATAAACATTTACCTTTATACTCTTTGGAGCTTTAACGTAGTTTTGACTTTATGTTCAGCAATAGAACAAAAAGGATTCTTGTTATAGAGACCATGAATTTCAAATCTGGACACATAAACTTGAATCTTTTGCGGCTCACAGTGATAAAAATGGATGAACCTGCCATATCTGCAACAAACCAAAATTTACCTGAGAACAGCAGAGAATTTGTGCCACGATGCCATCAGGTGTTCAGGTCACGAGTCACATGCCTGTCGGTTGTTGATTGAATCTCAGTAGCAGCAGCAGGAGGATGATGAGGATGAAGGCTGACCTGTGTCCTCCCTCTCTTCAGATTGTTTTGTTGTGATATGAAGCCACTGCAGCGCTGATCGCCTTCAGCTCCGAGCTGCACGTGGGAGTCCAGCTCTGATTTGATGCCTTTTATAGAGGACGCTGCTGTTTTTCTCCCAGCGTTCCTATTTCTGTGGACTATGAAAGGCTTGGCGTGTTTTTGTGTGCATGTGTGTGCGTATGTACACTATGTGTGTAGAAAAAGCTAGTAGATCCTTCAGCTCAGCACTGCGAGTCGTATTTCTTATCTCCAGTTTAATTTTGACTTGTCGTGAGCAGACTCCACACACATGTGAGCGTTGTCATGGAAGTGTATGTGTGTGTGTGTATGACCTGTGTGCTGCATCACGGTCGGTACTGAATGGAAAGAAATGAATTTCTACAAAAGCAGAACTCGAGACAAATGTTGTATTTTGCAACACTTTGATCTCAGCTGTGTAAAAACTTCAGAGTTTAACCGTCAGATAAATTAGTTTTTTTATTGGTGAGAGACCTTTTTGACTGTACAAGTTACAGTTCAAAGGTCTCTAGATTTGATGTTTTTATTGCTGCTGTGCTGTCCTCTTTTTTAAAAAATATGTTGAATACATGAGAAAACTGGGTCTTAAAGGTATAACAGAGCTGTGACACTGAGGGTTTGTTATTTTAAGATTTGAGTTCTCAATTCAATAAATCTTTAAATGGACCTGCACCTACTGACCTTTTTGAAATCCAGGCCTCCTCAAAGTCATTGTGATCTGCTCACTTCAGGCCAGGCTGGGGACCAGGGGTGCTGGTGGTTTCTCAGGTGCCTCCCCTCTGCCGCGAGATCCACGTCTCCCTCACGTGTGGATTGTTATTAAAACTTATGTGGGGTGATTGTGCTGTTGGTGGAGTCGTATGATTATTATTATTATTGAATAGAGAATGTAGTGGATGTTGCCTGTGTCTGGAACACATGAATAATTTGAAATATTGGTTCTTTGTTTCTGTGATTCATCACTTTTCTTGCTGCAGTTTTACTATCACAGTTTTCATGTGGTGAAATCAGACTGAAGCTGTGTCTCACTTATTAGACAGGATGAATAGAAATAAAGTGTGTGCAGAGGACCCACTTTTGTAAAACCATGTTTATTGCAAATGTAGTTTATTCATTTCACCATTGTTTCATGTGTGCATGTCATTTAGAAGAATGACAAAAAACCTTGGGTCCTGATCGACCCTCTGCTAGTTTTTAAGGATGCAAACTTCTTACATATTGAATTATATGATCTTTACAGTTAATGTGGATGATGGCGTACCAGTGACCTCCATTTTACCTCTGTTTTCCCAGCACATCACTGAGCAGAGGATTTTGTGTGAGTTTGGTCCTAATGGCCTGTGTGACATGACGCTTCTCAACACAGGCTGTGGGGGGTGTTGGCCCAGTGGGGAGGGCGAGGAGGGGCCTGACTCCTGCAGGGTGGTGTGAATGGAACGATCAGTGAGGGGAGGTGTTGGGGGTGGGGGTGAGGTGTTTAAGCCCCGGGGGGGTTGTCAGGCTCTATTGTACTGGTCGTCGGCCTCTTCAGGTTCAGATCAGATCAGATCAGTGTGAGCAGAGGCATGGACTCGGGTCGTTGTTTCTGTGACGAGGTGTTTGTGACTGACCAGCGGACGTTTCTGCTTTAGGTAAGAACTCTGTCCACTGTGAAGTTTTCTTTTCTTAGTTTATCCAGGATTTTGCAGCTTGCAGCTTGCAAGGGGGTGGAGGAGGTGGAAGGGGAGGCAACAGCCAGGTAGCAGAGCCACTGCAGATATTTCAGACCACATGTTTTTCCCTAGTAAGTGTTGGGTCTTTGTGACCTGTTGAGGAGCTGCACTACAGCACCAAACACTTCAGACTTCCATAGTGAACATGTGGGACTTCTGTGCACATGCAAACACAAACAAAGGAAATAAAAATAAATCAAACACACCTTTGTGTTAAGTTGTGTGCCCATGATACTAAGAGGTTGTATCTAGAGACAGACAAGGAAGAAACACCTCGTGTCTAGTATCACAGCTCTGTGACGGCGCTTTAATGAGCTGTGCGTCACTGTGTCAGGATGTGTAATATACTTTTTTGAACTGATGATCACAGCCCGAGTCCGCTGGGACAGCTTTTATATTGGGACACGGTGACTGCTTCCTGTTTGTCATCAGCTGGTGCTTCAGATGGAGAATGTTGTTCTGATGTTGGAGAAAAAAACACACACACAAACAGATGTTTGGTGATGAAGTGATTCACTCGTGTTTGTGTGGATGTGTGTGGATGGATCCTAATTGTTCCTGTTTACTCTGTAGACGAGCAGGAATTTAAATATCGGCTCCTGCTGTTGCAGGAATCAGACTGTGGTGAAGTTGCTGCAGCTGTGGGATAAATTCTTAAAGGACAATTCCAGGCGAATTCAACTGGGGGGGGTGTATGTTACTATCATTTTAGGTCTAAAAGAAGGAATGTGAAGATTTTCAGTTTAATCGCTCCAGTTTTGCGGTAGCTGTGTCTGTCTCTGCATCGCTACGGCAGCAATGAATGGGAGTGGATGCAAGTTCCGCTGCTTAGGCCGTTTACATCCCTCAAATCTGCAACATGCACCGAGAAGTTTATTTACTTCAAGCAAGCCGACATGCTTGTAAAACTAGATCTAATTCAAAGTCTCTCGGAGTCTCGCGCGAGACCCAGTTGCCGTGCTCGGTGTGTTCAGGGGCAGTCAGAAAGCTACCGTTTGTGTCATAAACACAGAAATATCGACGCATGTTTGAGTCGCCACCTGACGCTGTCTGTTGAAAAAAATTTACAAGTAAGTCAAGAGTCGATATTCCTGTGTTTATGACACAAATGGTAGCTCCTACTGCACCTGAATGATTGATTGATTTCTTTCCAAAAATAAACAGTCGGTGATATTTTGGACATTCACTTCACTGCTCGACCATTTATCCCTAGCGCCGTCTAGCCATGGTGTAACTCCGGTTTGCCTGCATCAATTTTAGTCGCGTTCTTTGCTCCCCCCCAACACTGGGTGACCATCAGGACGATTGAGGAGTCAAAGATGACTGGAATTCTCCTTTAAGGTACATTCTGACTACAAGTCTTATGCTGTGTTCACATGGAGATCAAAGGAGAGATCAGATTTGATTTTTTGTTTGGCTAGCTTTAGCTTTTAAAATGTGGCCTATGGGGCGTCGTATAGCTCACGAGGTTGCAGGCGCCCCATATACAGAGGCTATTAGTCCTCACTGCAGCTGGCTCCAGTTCAAATCCCCCAGTGGCCCCTAACTGTTTCATCTTGGGTATCTACATGAAAACACTGGTGGCATTTTGACCTCCCCCCAAGAGGTGTGGCTATATAAACAGCTGACTGTTGATGGTAAACAGCAACCATCTGCAACGTGCTCCTGACAGACAACAGTCACAGTTCACACCTCCACTTGATGTTGGACAGCACACTGATGTCAGTTTGAGGATCTTGTTCTTCCTGTGAGTTAAACCTTCCTCATGTTACAAGCAGCGTTAAATAGATTCTCAGATTTGAGGCTGAAGCTGGTTCACATTTACCCCTCAGTCTGCTCATCTCAAAATGAATGTTGGATGAAGTTGGGTCGATTCAGTGATTTAATTTGAGAGTTTCTGTTTTGTCTATTCTGGGAAGACACTATGCAGTAGTTTAACATGTAGGATAGTGTTAAGTGCTGTGTGTTGAATCTCTGTGGTGATTAATCAGGTCCAGTTCAGTGCCACCCTCCTCTGATGTTTTTACAGTGCAGCTAAAGATTAAAAAATGTCTGCCTGCTGCTTTCAGGATCCCAGGAGAGGACTTGTCATCCTTCCTGTCTGTATCCATCTTGTCTCCTCTTGTCAGTCCTGCTGGAGCTGATCTTTGCTCCCAGCATTCCTTCATTGTCCCAGTGATTGACAGCTCCAGTCCAGTGTGACAGCCGATGATGGATCAGCTGGAGACGATGTATTTGCGTGTGATGAAGCCTTTTGTGGCACAGCTCGTCGCCTTTGTTTCCTCACTCTGACATATGAGGCTGGAGTTTTAATAAGTCGCTGGTGTGATGCGGCAGCGTGAGTGCGAACCGACATGGTGCACATGGGTCAGTGTTTAAAGAAAACAAGTGAGTGAACAGTTTGCGTCTCTCATTTACTTGGGTGTGGAAGTCATACAGACCAAGAGCTGTAGTCATTTTGAGTTTTAATTCTCGAGGCTGATGTAAACATCAAGTATCAAATATATCTCACCATGTGCAATTTAATACACAATATTATAATATGTAACACAGTCATGACATACAATGATATCATTATATCAATGAAAATACCTGAAACATTTAACAGAAGAATGACACCTGAAACAAAATATAATGATACAAATATATAAAAAACAACTAAAACACCAAGAGTAGCCTACCAAATGCTGAAAGCCATAATATGAACATAGTTAATCTGATCTTGTACAGTTAAATGGGTGAGTCACAAAGTAAACTACGCAATTATAATTTAAACACTAAAATCTAAGCTATTATTATTTATTTTACGACATATCATGATATACATTATATTGTATCAAAAAGTTTTCTTTTACATTTTCATTGTAAATATTTAATCTTAAGATACTGATGCAACATGTTTTGCCTTTGCTTTATTTTTCTCTGTATTCTTTTCTTTTTCTTTAATTGTTTTGAACCAAAACAACAGGGCAAACACCTCACATGTGAAAAACCTCTGTGACAACCTAATTCTGTGGACGTCAGTCAGGCCCTGGGTTGAATTAAAACTTCTGCGCCTGCAGCTGCCTCATAATAACAGATGAGAAAAACAGCAGCATCACTCGTTTATGTCCGAGTGACACCTCTCATCCGGACATGAAAGTGACTCAGATGTTTATCAACGTGAGGCAGACATGTAAAAATGTCAGCAGCTTTATAACAAAGTCTTGGATTTCCTGACCTGTGTGATTCGTCTCTGTCGGTTTGAAAATCTCTGGACAGATGAAACGAACTGCTGAGCACGCTGGTGGACGTGACGTCTGGCTCTGAGGGCCACAATCCTCCGTCTCTTCTTCTTCTGTCCTGGTCTGTTTGAGGACAGGAAGCAGGCCCGAGGCGGCTGAACGCTCCATCCCCACAGACTCACTCAAACTTTGATCATCTCTCCAAAAAGTCGCTCTGCTCCATCCCTTGTGTCTCTGCCAGAAGGACACAGAATCACTTTGCTGTGTTGTGTGTGTGACTGTGTCTCAAACACAAACCAGAGGCTGCGCTTTACTCACTAACGTCCACTTCTGTGTTTGGTTTTCACAATTTTTGCTTTTAGAATCTGATTTCTGGAGAAACATAACCCGAGCCCAAATGAGCTATTCACATCATCTTGAACATAACGTCAGTGTTAACTTGTGTTCTCTAGATTAGATTTGTGAAATAAAAGCTTTTCAGCGTTCAGTTATCAGATCTATCACATCTGGGAGATTTTTAAAAAATCATCTCAGTTCACAACTGCAGCTTCCACATTATGGTAATCTTTGTCAAATGAAATTAAAGGCCGCATTGTATTGACTGTGATGGACAGTGTTGGGAAGATTACTTTGGAAATGTAGTTGGTTACAATTACAAGTTACCCTGTTGAAAATGTAATTGTAGTGTAACTATTTCAATTACTTTCCCAAAGTAATGTAACTAATTACATTTGATTACATTTTAATTACTTTTCTTAGTTTTGAATGAATTCTCTCACATTTTAACCATTTTCACACTTTCAGACCTAACAGTTAACATAAAGACAATAGCTATAATAGGCTAATAGGCTCCACAAGATAGGCTACATCTTTTACTGTGAGAACAGCTGTATTATACTTTACATTAGGCCTATAGACACATAAGGTAAGGGTGTAACTCTTCAGATCTGACATAGACAGTTTGCAAAATTCAAATTTCACTAAAAACAGTGACTGTGAGAATTTTAATGAACGGCCGAAGAAGGGGAAAAATCTAAAGTTTAGTTTATTTGTTATCTTAAACCGCTGGCAAACACTCTTTGCACCACACCAGTGTTCCCTATGATATTCACAGCAACAAGCAATTAGCCTATTAACAGTACAGCAAAAATCCTACCATTGGTGCAGATTTTGCAAAATGTCCACAAATATACAGCAGCATCTGTAACCCTTCAGCCAGCGGTCACATACGTAGCGTCAGCTGTCACTCTCATCACATGGTCCGGGAAATGAAACAAAACTCATCCGTCCAGTCACTTTGCCAAACTACTTTCTTAATATTTCACTCAGATGACCGGCGGATCAGCTGACGGAAGCTTCTCCATGCGCGGCACATCTTAACATTTACGCGCTCTCTACACAAGCGTATTAGTACCAGAGCAGTGCGCACCCTGTCTCTTATGTTGCCCACTTACAGTAGGAAAGGTGCAACAGTGCCGGTGGATCATCGCGGGTCAGACAACTGGCTCTTCCCTGTCAGTAGCCTATCTAACTTGCGGCTTAGGACCCGAGTTTTTCCGATGATTTTTCAAATGTAACTAAAACTGTAATCATGGAAATTTATAAAAGAAACTGTAATTTAATTACACATTTTCCCAGAGTAATGTAACGGATTACAATTACGTAGATTTTGTAATTAAATTACGTAACGACGTTACATGTAATTCGTTACTCCCCAACACTGGTGATGGATGGTCGTCCTCCAGTGAGTGCAGAGTGTCTGGCGTCCAAAAACACACTGATTCTTTCTGCCTGGAAGGAGGAAAGTGCTTCCAAAAACAGTGACTGTATAATGAACGGCCAATGGGGAAAAATCTAAAGTTTAGTTTATTTGTTATCGTAAATAAAAAATGTTACATGGTGAAAACTCTGGGCGGATGATGGCTATCATCACTAAATAACCCAAAACTATAAATATATAGTCAGCTGACAGCTATTGGGTACATCTGACCCAAGGTAGTACCATCTAGTGCAGCAGCCGTATATTCCCAAGTTTTCTGCTGGTCTGTCTCATTCTCATGAGCACAATATCTCTGAAACACTGCGACAGAACATCTTTTGATATGACACAATGTCCACGGGGACTGGGGGATTAAATTATTAGTCTGTGGTCCTCAAAGGTGAAAGGTCAAGTTCGGTGTTACCTTTTAGCCATTACTCTAAAGATCAGACAGTAGCTTTAACACGTTTCACACACACAGTAAATGTATTTTGTGATAAATATGATGCTTCCCTTTTCTTTCTGTTTTTTTTTCCTTTTTATGTAGAGCAGCACAATTGTATGTAAAGGAAATTGCAATATAGTCCATGTGCATCTAAATCGATGTGCAATTTTTAATTATTTATTTTTGATTAAAGTAAAATGCATCACATTGTTGTGCATTCTCAGCATCATAACGCCAACAAATGATATTCTCGAGACAATCATCTGTTTAATATTTCTTTGAAAATGAGCAAAAGTGACTGTAATCACAATATCTGCGAATGTACAGTATGGTGTTCTTATTATTTTTTAAACCTAAAGCTGTTCATCATACCTCCAGTCGGTCTGTTGCTGCAAACACCTTGTTGAAATGGTGGTAGTGGGTGAGAATCAAGCGCCACTCCTGAACTTGTAGACTCAGTTTTGTGCAGTGGTTTGAGACTTTGGGGAACTATGCAAGTCCAATCACTTTTCTGCTGTTTTGCTAACCCTCCTCCTGGCCATGTGCATTTGTTTTTAAAGAAGTAGGCGAGAAAGCAATCCAGCCTTGGATAACATTATTTATCATACACATGTTACAATGTCTGTGTAGCCTTATCCGTCATAAACAAGAGATTACCGGTTACGGGGCATGTTGGTGTCGCAGTGCTGTCCAAATGCGAGCTGGATTACTGTGTCGGAGGAGGCAATAATCTCCAAGGTTGGTTTTCGACCAAGAGACGCTAGGTGGAAGGCGCAGAGCCTCCATTATCCCTGAAAGTGAAAGGTTACTCCACAACTGTTTGTAAGGTAAAAATGTAGCATAGTTAAAGTAAAAAAAATTGTAACATCCTCCCACCATCTAGTCTTAACCCAGAGAAATTAATGTGGATACTGTCCGAGAGATGTTGGTTTGGTATTTTAAAGATCAGCAGTCACAGCACTGAAATAAAGCCTCCATCTGAAGGCCCACCACGACTGCTGTTTCTCTAGGAGCCGTGTGTGTGTGAGAGTGAGAGAGAGTAAAATCCTCCTCAGGTGATGCTGAGTCAGGGAGAAGTGATGTAAGAACCAAGGAGAGAGAGAGAGGAAAAACGGGAAGAAGATAGACTATTAAATATTTCAGGAAGGTCAATGGGTGTGCGTACATGTGTGTGCGTGCGCGCCAACCATCCAGCACAGTGTGTTAAGAAAACAGGACTCTGTCCCTGAACCCACCATCCGACGCTTGCAGGATTTGGCTTGTAAGAGTGTTTTACCTGAAATCTGCTCTTTCTTTTTTATTCACTCAGAAAACAGTCAATTCGACGAGAGGCTCAGATGGAGTGGGTAAACCTATAGTCACCTGTGCACAAGGTGTGGTTCCTTCCCTGCAGGCAGAGGCGTTGCAACAGGGCAGGCAGCCCAGGCAGTTGCCTAGGGCCCCGAGCTGGAAGGGGCCTCCGAAGATGGCTGACATTGGTCCATATCTGTAGCTGGTCCATATTGTGCCAATGTTAATTTCTCCCAATACTTGTAGAATAATGCAATAGAATAATGTATGCAAATGCTAACATTGATACCATCATTCTGCTGTCAGTAGATCGGCTTCTTGCCTCTTGCCTTGGACCTTCAGATTGTCTAGATACGCCCCTGCCTGCAGGTTTCCTGCAGACATGAGGTTTTGATGCTCTTACGTAAAGCCGACTGTAACCCGGTTACTGGAGTCAGTTTCTAGCATTCACTGATGCCTGTTTCCTGTACTTGAACACACCACAGTGAAGTACACACTCTGGTTATGTTCATGCAAACACAGTTTTGTCTTTGGGAAACCTTTTCTTTCCTCACTCGCTCTCACAAGTACAACTGAACACATTCCTCTGTATATTTTTATCGCCGTGTGTGGGTTGTGACTCAGGTATTCGGTGTGTATGAGATTCTCTCTCTACTTCTGCTCCTACACATGCTGCTCTGTATGCGTGTGTGTATGCGCCACAATGAGAGGTGTGTGTTACCAGTGCAAAATCTGTGTGTACGCGTCGTGACTGTTATCTTTCCCTCCGCCTGCTCATGTCTGTACACGGCCGCCAGCTTCCTCATTATCTCCGTTGTTCCGACGGAAGGCGTCGTCGTGCAGCTAATGAACCCGAGGAGACGAGACAAAGGCGTGGCACGGGATCTACCGCCACTGGGCTCAGTTAAAGTTAACACCATAGGCCTGCTGGTAGCAGAGGAGAGAGAGGGCGAGGGTGCAAACACATGAAGCTGAGATAAAAAGCAAAGATAATGTGTGAGAGTTTTGTGTAAAAGCAGACATGCACTAATCACGAGCTGTTGATGCTATTCATGAATAATGGAGTATCCATTTGGCCAACTCTCCTGACCCCAGTGCCCTGAGTACTGGGTAGGGCTGCTCGACAAAGCGTGTTTGTGGGTGCTTTTACATTTGAGTTTTATGGCGTGTCACTGCCAAACTTCACCAAGCTGCAGGCTGTCGACCATTTAAGTTTGAAATCCACATCTGATTGTTTTATTCCGTTAAAGTAGAATAGTGGTATTAATTTTTTATTCATAGAGCACTTTAAAACTGGGTTACAAAGACCTTAACTGGACCAGAATAAAATGGATTAAAACAAATACAATTCTTTTAAAACTGTCAGTCTAGATTTGCAATTTCCGCAGCAACAACCTCCAACAGTTTCCGTGTACACAGAATCACAATATGGAGAAAAACAACATTATCCAGAAAATAAAGTGCCTCAGAGAGGATGTTGACGTCTTGGTTCCACCAAGCACTGATTGGACTAAGAACACAAACACTTTCTCTGCAATGTAGATGTAAAATAATAATAGAGGTAAAATGCAGTAAAATCAGTTAAAGTGTATGAAAGGATTCAGAAGATGATTCAGTCGGACACTTTGACCCCAGAGCTTCGGGCCCTGACGGCAAAGAATTTGTCCACTCAACAGAAATACTAATAACACACCTTAACAATGGCAGTGTGCAACCAGCAGTTAAAACTGAGACAAGTGTGTGTTATATTTTAACTACAGTGAATACTGTTGCTTCTTTATGTTGTGAGCACCCAGCTCATATCATGGACTGTTAGCCAAATGTTAAGTCACTGTTACTTAAAGAAGAAGTAAGTGGTCCGGTCGTTTTCGCTAATGCTGCGTTCCAGGCAGGCTTTTGAAATCGTAAATTACAGCTTCAAGTCACAACTTACGACTTTGTAGCGTTCCAGGTAACCCACTCGTGTTTTTCCGACCTGTTTTACCGGTGAAAGTCACTATAACAGCCACTCGTAACTTCCGACCGGTGAACTCGTACCAGATCGAACTGGTACCACTTCACGGTCGGAAAAATACGAGTTTCCTTGAACGCACCATAACAGTCCTCGTCCCTACGTCGCCACATTCACGGCGTTCCTTGGCTGCACACACAGCCCTGCATGCCGTTCTCTCTCCTCATTGGATAAAAACTGTAGGATACGATAAATGTTTTCTCCTCGGCTCAGAGCAGAGCAGAGTGACTGACAGACCCGTGTTTTGGTCCAAACACTCTATGTAAGTGATTGCTGTCGGAAGATATAACTATTTAAGACTTATATTAACACAAATATATCACTTACTTCTGCTTTAAACAAGTTGATGTTTTTCTTAACAACACAAGGTTATGTTGAATAAGCTAAAATTGGCCTTGACAAGCTACTATTATCCTAAGACATTGAATGCTATATTCAACAAGCTACAGCTGCCTTAATGTAATGTTATAACAAACAAAGGTTGTCCTAAAAAGGCTAATCGAGGTCAAGACAACTCAGGTCTTGTAAAGTTAACATAATCCTAAACATGCTAACATTAGCCTTACATGATGACCTAAGCCTATACTGAAGATGCAATTATACTCAACAAGCAAGTTAACATTTCCATAAAAATGCTAACAATAGCCTAAACAAACTAATGATATCCTAAACAATCCAACATAGGCCTACAAGCTACTGTCAACCAAGGGAAGTTAATAGGCCTAAACAAACTTAACCATGCCTTGACAAGCCAAGTTACAAGTGACCCTACACCAACCCTGATGGACAATGTCTCCCTCTACCCAGGGGTCATATGTGATCCGTACAGGCTGATGTCGTTCAGGTCTGGCAGGTGCTGTGTTCACTGAGGTAGTGTTTGAAGCAGTAAGGTGATCGTTACACTTACATAATGCAACTGCAGAAGTCAAAGGTCACCACAAGTTTCTAATACCAGATAAATCTGAGTTTGGGGGTTGAGTTTCTATTTGAAAGAAAATGAATTTAAAACTGCTTCAGCCAGGAGAAACAAAAGAGAGAGACTGTGCTTAGGGATCAATGAGGCTGCATTGATCCCTAAGCACAGTATCTAATTAGATTTTTGAAATATTTAAAGTTGTTTTTCATCAGTGATGAGATTTAAAGTGTCTGACATAAAACAGAGTGTAATGTGATGCAGCCCTGATATGAAAACACTCGACTCTGCCCATTGAAATCGGCACTGAAATCAGTTTCCTCGTTCTTCATGACGGATTATCTCTTGCTGCTGAGGCTCGATTTCCTCTTTGAAAGATGATAAGCGGCAGAAAACACTTTGTTCTTACAGAGAAAAATTAACTCTGACTGAAGATGCAGATGAATCTGAAGATGCTCTTTGTGTAATTAAAGTTTCTCCAGCCGTTCGACACAAAACAAGCACACAAGACAAAAGTGCCAACACAACAGGAAAAGTGTCACTTCCTCCTCTTCCAGTTTTACCAGATGTGACTGTGGGACATGCTCCTATGGTTTTGCCACAGTCCAAGTCAATCTCATAATGAATCCTGAAGCTGTTATGACAACAGAAACTGCAGTTGTATTTAGCTGTAATTAAGTACAAGGCAGGTGACTGTTAAAAGACTGAGGCGACTGGACATCTGTGCTGTTATTTGAGGTGTTTAATTATTAAGTCTTACTGACAAATTTATTCTCAACTATTTTCAAGGAATGTATTGATTGAATCCTATATAACTGAAGAGGAAATTACTGAAACTGTTTCTGTTATGATGAACTAGCAGAAAATCAGCAGCATACATTCACCGCAGACAAAACAATCAAAGTGAAATATGGGATAAAATTATTTCCTGGTGAGAGTTCAAACGTTGGACTCAACTGCTGGGACCTGCCTGATCTGGCTTTGGACTTAAATTGAATAGAACATGTTCTGGTTTGGTCACGCTGGCATTTTGTCTTTAACAAGGGACCCATGCATGTTTTTTTTGTTTTTATTTGTTAGGATCCCCATTCTTCCTGGGGTCCACATTTAAAACCAGTACATTTAAACTTAAATCTACAATCACAACAGAAGAAATACAGTCAACAAATACATGTGTGTAATCAGGGTAAACAGACAAACTAACATTTTACAGCACTTGTTTGTGGTGTTGTCGTTTTTGACATAACATTACATATGACTCAGCTAACACCATTTTGCAGCCTGCTCGGGTTTGATGCTGGTTAGTATCAGATAGAAACGTACGACCTGGTGTAAATATCAGAGCAGGATGTTTACAGCCTGTTTATGTGTTGAGCTTGTGTGTGCCAGGTTTAAACTCCACACTGATGTGTGAAAAACTGCTTTACTTTGACTCTCAGTCGGTTTGGCCTCAACAGAGAGAAACTGAAGTGAGAACAACATGATGACTTGAAGACTGAAGAGAGACATCTGTCAGATAAATATAAAACCCTAAATAATGACCCATGTTTAAGGATCTTGATCTCAAAGAAATGTAGAAACAATCTACAGTCTTTTGAAAACATTTTACTATTTATTACAGGAATCAACTTTTAAAATCCCTGGCAAGTGTAGTTAAAGTGATTGTGAACTTTAAACTCCCTCTAAGGTTGTTAAAGCCTCAAATGTCTCAGAACGAATAATCTTGAACAGTTTTCTGGATTTAATGCTTTGAATTGCACCACTGTCACTTTCTTTACAAACACCTGAGTCGCATTTTTCTTCCATCTTTGCACAAATGCCAGCGCTGAGTCATGATGGATGTTTGTGATGACTCAGCTGACTTTGCCACCAATCGAGAGAAAAATATGGCTAAATGTAATATATCAATATATAAATGTCAGATTGAGAGACATTAAAAATCATCTGCTTTGTGGATATCAGAGCCGTCAGAGTCGGATCTGTCTCCAATAAAGCTGCCAGACGTGGTTTTAGGGCTGTGGAACTGGGCCAAATTGGGTTTGAGAAGCAGCACTGGGCCAGCTGTGGGCCGGAGTTGGCACCACAATTTGGATGACTGAACTTATTTCACATAATTTGTCATGACTGTGGCTGGATGTGCCAGACTGAGACTGCTTCAGGGCTCCTGATTACTGCTAGAATTTTTAGTATTATTTATTCTTTATTAAAAAACTGAAAATATGTTCCGATACATAAAGCACTTGACTATACATGTTTAATGAAAGTCTCAGTTTTCTCCGTGAAATATTCACCAAACTGTTAACTGCACCAAGAAGTAGTAAATCCCTAATTTGACTGATGATACCTTGGGTCTATGAGGAGCCTCGCTCTCAGGAGATTTGATAAGCATAATCAGAGCTGCTAAAGTTGCCAAATGAATCTCCCAGTTTCCAGATTCCTGTGGTGATTCAGGTGCAAAAAAGAATTTCACACTGAGACAGCGACAGGAGTCAGAAGCTGCTGATAAAATAAAACCTACAACAAAACTAAAATCTAAATAAGAAATCTCAGTGAAGTGTCAGAAGACGATGTTGAAGGAGATGATTATGAATAATAAAGATAATGCTAATAATGCAGGAGCAAGGCAGGGTCACTCTTGGAAGAAAGTTTTACTCTGAAACCAATTTCATAAATGGGAAAAGTCCAAATTTTGACGACTTCAACCCTGTGATTACGTCCAAATAAAGCTGAGTGGCTCCACAGCCTCAGTTGGCGGTTGCTGTTGGGTGAAGCGGTGTTGTTGGTGTAGCTGGGATATCTGGGAGCTGAGGGGGTGTAATGAAGCATGGAGCGGAGCTGTGATAACCTCATTATTCTCCAGTGCTCGCTCCAAAACTCTCTGCCAGCTCCACCAGTAACTGAAGCAGCAGCAGAGAGCGAGTCGATGGGTTAATCGTGCATGCAGAGTGGGGATCTCGGTGTGTGTGTGTGTGTGTGTGTGTGTCTGTGTTAGAGCTGGTTGTTCTGATTTTTTTTCTTTTTGTCATAATTAGATTTTGCTTTTAGATTAACTTAAACGTTTCAGCCACGGATTTATATTTGATCTGAGTATGAAAAGTAAAAATGCATTCATCAAGGTAAAATAATGCAAAAAAAACAATAATCAGCAGCTGTTTGTCTCCGTGGAAACATTTTCAGATCTGGAAAATATCTGACTCCAGTGAAAATCAGTTTAAATTGACCACAGTGTTTGTTTGTTTTTTAGCCATAAACAAAAGAAGACTCCCCCCACCTCCAGCCACAACCAGAATCCCTCCCAAAGTCTGTCTTGCCTCAGCTCCTCCCTCAGTTTCTCACCCAGCAGCAGCGTCTCTGACTGCTGTCAGCACACCAGAGCCTCTGGCGCTCAAACACAACACGCAGGGAACGTCGCAGGTTCCGTCCGTTTGTCCATGTGAGGGAGCGAAGCAACCACAGCTCAGAACGATGACTCAATAATTTGTCCTAGACAGAGACAGGACTGGACTGGACTCTGGAGGCCCTGAGAGGACAGACATGGGACGTCTGGACTCTTATTCAGTTTTTTATTGATCTCTCGTTTCAATTCCAAAATGTCAACTCTTTAGACACCATTTTTCGAATGGCTTCCTGCCTGGTTTTTGACATTTTGGAGTTTTGGGTTCTGACCCAACTGAACTCTGTGTGTTTAAATGGAAGCGCCACATTCTCTGCTTTTTGTGTATTTGTAGCCTTGAAGTAAACTTGTGTTGAAAAATATTCAAAACACTTGTGAAGAGAAGCAGTGGAACGACAACAACAAAAAAAGAACAGCAACAATAACAAAAACTATGGCAGCAAGCAACAACAACAGGAAAATGTGTGGGTGTGTTTCATCAGTTCTCAGTGACAAACTTCTTGACATTCTGTTAATTTACCATAAATAAAAGACAACTCCAGCACCGAACCACCATCAGTGATTTAATCCCAGTTCTCTCTCTCTCTGCACCTGCAGTGTGATCACGATTCTTCTGTTATCTCTCTGTCAGCGTCTCACATCAAAGCTCTGATTGCTATATGTCCTCCGTGGCTACAAAGGCTGCTAATTGGCTTCGGTCCAGTGTGACTCACATTTGTGTTTGTGATGGTGATTGAGTCACTTCACAGTCTTTTGTGTTTAAGTGTTTGCCTGGTTTGTCTCTCGGTCTCTGCAACCGGCCTCAGTTGTTGTCTGTCAGCCTGGATGAGGCAGAAAAACAAAACTGTGAGATATTTTTTGTTGTTGTTTCTGTTACAAATCTGTGTGTGAAATGGATTTATTGTGACGTCTCAGCTCTGCTCTCTGTCACTTTCAGTCAGACTTGTTTAAATCTGCCTCGTTCTGTTTACGGCTGTCACACCAACACTTTGTCCTGCTTGAATTTATGATGATTAATGCAGATTAGGAACCCACTGATCTCCAGTCAACTTCCACCAGAAGAACTCTCCTCAGGAAACCGGGTCTGCAGTCATATCTCTGCTCACACCCTGACAGTGAAATAAAGTTTTAATGTTTTTGAAATACTAATTTTTGGCTACATAATGAAACTGTGGTAGAGGATGACGGTAGGGTGGGCGGACCCTCAGCAGCTGAGTGCACAGATCATACTGACATGTACTAAAAATGGGGCCTGGTACCAGGTAGGCCTTGCCAGTGGAAAAGCGCCAAAACTCTGTTGATCCTTTAAATCAGAGGAGCTGGTTCGCCTATCTTCGCATTCACTGAAGAGCATGTGTGAACTGAGTCTGTTTACTGCCGACTCAGAGAAGAACTGCTCACAAGCAGGCAGCCCCTCCCCCTCCTCACCTCCAGGTCGTATCAAGCAGCTTTAATGGCTGCGTTTGTTTCACACTACGAGTCAATCTGGCTGAGCTCCTGGAGCCATCAGTGGGCCGTTAGCACACGTACAACAGCAGCACTCCTGCTATCAGCTGCAGTAAAAACATCCCCCACCACACAGCGCACACTCTCTCACACACACACACACACCCTCCTTAATGGATGCAGTTAGACTGCTGGTGTACTCTAGGATGCTGGTTTGTCACATGCTCTGGTTCTGATCGGACTCTGGGGTAGAGTTTGGAGGAGACACTGATAGGTCCTCGTCACCCCCCCTGCCCGTGGTCTTTAGCTGCAGAGAGGACATGCCATCTGGAGTCAAACGGCATAAAAGAGAACAAAGACAACATCTTTAGGATGATTTTTAGGGTCCGGGCAGCTAAGCTGCTGGGACACTATTGTATTCCTAGGAATTCTTCTTTCTTCTTCTTCCGAGGAAGTCATACTTCCCATGGGCGAAAACTCTTCACAGAAACGTCCAACCCCATGCCAGATTTACTCAACTCCAAGGACATGTCTGCAGTGCATGAAAACATTTGACTGTAAACACTACTGTAAACATACTGTCCAATTCCTGATAAATACATTTTCTATCTTTCTGAAAAAAAATTGAGAATATTCTGGAGTCATGGTTGATGAAGTTTGGCAAATATCAGAATTTCATCTCAAAAACTGAATTTTTGAGAACATTTGTCAGTGTAAGAGTGACATCAGATTTTCTCTTATGAAGCAAAACACTTTATTAAAACACTCATTAAAAACAAATCACCAACATTTCCATGCTGTCAAGATGCAATTTATCTTTAATCAGATTTTTGTTTAGATATTAGAATTTTTTTTTTTTTTTTAAGTATATTTTTTTGGCTTTTCATGCCTTTATTGATAGGACAGTTCAGAGAGTGACAGGAAACAGGAGGCAGAGATGGGGGGAATGACACGCAGTATAGGGCCGTCCGATGCGGGATTCGAACCGGGGCCGCCTGCAGTGAGGACGATAGCCTCTGCACATGGGGCGGGTGCTCTATTAACTGAGCTAAACAGCGCCCCAGATATTAGAATTTTTGACATTTTGACCATTTTTGAAATCTGCCTCCACAACAGCTGCCTGGGCACTGACTCCCTGAGTCTATTTGAGAAGAGACGCCCTGTGTCACTCAGTAAACTCACTAAATTTTCACAAAGTTCCACTCTCCTCTTCTTTATACTTCCCATGGGTGAAAACTCTGCAAACTTCACTGAAATGTCAAACCCCAATTAGCTCAGTGCGATAGACAACAGTCTTTGATTCCAGAGGTTGAGGGTTCAATCCTCGACTGGTGCAAAAATGAACATTACAAGATCAATTGACCTGTCTTCCTGTTTGTTGTTCAGAATTTGCCAAAATTAGCCCGGACCCGTTAATCATGTGATGATAATAATGACATAAAAATTTAAGGAAATAGCACTCTTTAAAATTGATGTTAAAGCTAACTTGATCTGTATGAGAGATAATATATTACTCATATGTATGTACATGTGTGTAAGAGAGTGACACCTTTTTTATGTCTGACCTGTGTCTGTTGACCAGGAAAGAGGGAAAGATGGAGATGAGTCCAAACTAAAACAAAACACAAATTAGGAGAAAGACTGAAACTTTCCCGAACAGCGGCGGTTTGATTGACAGCTAGTCCGTTCCACCTCTCTCTGTCTGTGAATGGTTTTGAATGGATTGATATTTAATGTCTCTGCTGCTGTCTGAGGTTGTGTATCAGTCGTCTCATGCCTGATGTTTCCTCACAGAGTGGATTTCCTCCTGGAGCTTCCTGACGGATTTGTCGACCATCGCTGACAAGCTCCTCATCTCCTCCACCAGTTTTCACCACACTTGGATTTTCCATCTGCAAATCTGGTGAGAGGCAAATGCTTTTTTCTTTCTCCTTCCTCTTCGTTTTGCTTCAGATGTCACACTCTTTTCTCCTCAGCTCAACCTGTGTGTGTGTGTGTTTGTGTGTGCGTGCGCATGTGTGTGAGGAAACCACTGTATCAGTTCTGAGTTTCAGTCTGACGCTCCTGGTTTTATTATTTGTATCTTTGCTGTTGATTCGGTTGTTTCACTTTGACGTGACTGGTTTCCTGATTCTTTTTAGATGTGTTTTGATGTGATATCTGAAGACGAATAAGTTGCCGCTGCTTCAGCATTAAATTGTCATGTACGACAACACGGAGGTCGTCTGATTATTACAGCATCATGTTAATTGGCCTGCGAGTCATTTGGGGTCATTTTTTCTGCAATTCTTTTCTTCCTCTGCTTCAATGGCTCTGGAAGCTGCAGTGGAAATTATTAATGTTTGCTCAGAGTGCAGCAGCGTCGAGGTTCATTCAGACGGCCGAGCTCCGAGGAGAAAAATATCACAGACAAATCAATATTGCAACACTCATGGCTTTTTAAGATTGTTATCTACTAAATAGAAGCAACGCAGTGCTTTACACATGAAGACAGTTTATTTGCGAACCTGCTCCAGGCCTCTGATTCACTGGTATCTGTGATTCAGATCAAGCTGATGACTCTGCTGGACAAACTGTATCTGAATCCTGTTTGAAAAACAACTCGACTTTTTCTTGTTAAATGCAGTTTCTTCATCCATGTCATTTAAAAGAAGTCAGTGTTTGTATCTAATGTAAAGTCACTGTATTGACCAAGGATGGGCATCAGAGATGAGAAATTCCTTTATTTCTCCCATGATGTGGAAATTTACAGCAGTAAAGTAGTCAGTAAAAAGAGCATCAATAATAGAAAAAAACCCAATAAATAACCCGTACAAAAGTCATAAAAATAGAATGATAAAATTGTAACATCATAAACAAGGGTAATATTGATGGTTGATGGTTGTATTGTTTTGTTTGGGGTGAGATTATATATATATGTCGACCCCGCCCCCAGTGAGGAGGTACTAGAAAGAACTCAGCTGTAGTGGAAAAGCACCATTACCGAGCCAAGCTGTGCCGTTCCGTTCCATGCAGTGAAAGTGTAGTGGAAAAGCGCCATAAGTGCTGTGTAGTGCACAGTACAGTAGTGTACAGTACAGAAGGAAACATTTTAACTCATTTGAACATTCAAGTACTCTCATTACCTTTTGACAGGTTTTCTATAGTGATGTCCTGTCACCCTCCACACAGCGAGGACTCACAGCTCTGAGCAGCGACGGCTGCATAAAAAGATGCAATTTTCTGATGTGTCCAGACTTTGTTTTTGCAGTTGTGGTGATAGAAGAAGGAAGAAGGAAGCGTGTGAAGCAGCGTTTTCATCTCGATAAGATAAAAGCGGCAGCATGATGCGATCCGTCCTCTCCCTCCTCCTACGGCTGTTGCAGATTATTTAGATTTTGGGAATAAACGGCCTCTGAAGTCTGTGCAGCCCGAGAGGATCCACCAATGTGCTGTCAGCTCCGTCACAATACGGCTGAATCAGCTCGGTGTGTGCGTGTGCGTGTGTATGTGCGCGCATGCATGTCAGTGTGTATGTGTGTGTTTACCTCAGTGGTGGTGCAGGCATCTTCAGGAGGTGTCTTGATCTCAGTTTAACCAAACATGTCGAACAAAAAGTTTCCACCAGAAAGAAACTCTGATTCGCCCACTAATAAGAAGTTCAGTGGTTTGATTCCTGGCTCGTCCATGACACAGGTTAAAGTTAGTAAGTGTGTGTGTGTGTGTATGTGTGTGTTATGCGAAGGGAAAAGTGCTGTATGACTGTGATGAGTAGTGTAAAGTGCATTGAGTGGCCATTAAGACCTGAAAATAGAGTCCATCTAGTGATATGAAGGTTTTAAAGAAGGTGGTGTCCTGACATGTTGTAAATACACTCCCACATTAATATTAATCCAACAACATACTGTATTATAGTCAAGTATAACTATAGTATCTGACTTTTCAGTGCAGTTTTTGTGTTGCTTTCAGGATATGAATCCCCCCCCCCCCACCTTCCCACCTCCCTGCTGTGCTGAGGCCGGCATCACTATCTAATGATGTTGGTCTGATCAATTATCTGCCTCTGATCCTCCCTCTCTCGTTGGCTGTTCATGTTGTCATAGTCATTGATGATTCTTCATCAGTCAGTTTCTCTGTTGTGTCTGTCCAAAACATCATGTTATGGGCAGATGCTGTGATTCCTTTTTTGCTTTATGTTCACTCAGGAAAATGAAAATATAAATAAAAACATGCATACTGTATATAAATATCTAATAAGAAGCAGTGAAAACTCAAATTAATCCATATGATTGCCTTATGGCCCAGCACTGCCTGGTGCTGGTGTGTTGTTTGGCGTCAGTGAGGAGACGCTGACGTCAGAGAACAAACGTCTCTTGCTCACAGTAAATATTAAAGACTTCAATATGAATGCCAAACCCCAACTCTGCCTCTGACCTTCACTGACTTCACTGTTTGTTCACCTTTATGACTGATAGTGGACAGCCGAGACACTTCTCTCCTCCGTTGCTAGAATAACCAAGGTCTCGAGATAAGGGGGTAGGAGGAGCCTAAACCAAGAGGATGTTGTCCAGATCTAGTTGTTATCAGTGATTAGGTGGAAGGACAAGACACACATGATGTAATTAGGTTTGAACACATGGCAGTGGATTTTCTCGAACACATCTAGCACATAAATGCTTCACCTTCAGCTCCAAAGGATTTCAATCGAGTTTAAATGTTCATCTTGACCTTCATTGTTTCATAGCGGTGTGCAAGGGTTTACAGATTAATACCCTCTGTCAGTATCTGAGCAAACAAGCTGCAGAACAACTCAGATGTGGATATTCTCACCTGCCAGCTTTATGCTCAAGGTTTCTATTGGTTTAAACACTGTGCAGCTGTCGACTGTTGGAGATCAGTTTGTGTTTTTTGGTGTCAGAGGCTGTGTCTGTCCACCAGCTCCGTCCACCATCACACCTGAGAAGGTCTACACGTTCGCTGGGCATGTGACTGCCAGTGGAAACAGGGAGTAGACTGTAGTGTTTGTGCTTGTGTTGTTTTTCCCGGCGTCGCAGTAGACAGAATCTTTCACATTGTTTGACTGTTTATAAAAAGTCCTCCCTGTTTTATATCAAATGTCCTGGAGCACAGAGATAAATCACTGTCCATACTTAATGTCTTCACCTCGTGTGTCTGATCAAAACAGCTGCTTTGCAGATGTGTCTGTGCTGAACAGCTGGATACAGCAGCAACACCTTGACATAGTCACTTATTTTATTCATCACTAATAGAGAAATTATTGATCAGTTGACATGATTCAGATACTCTGTGTGTGCTTGCATGCGAATGTGGACACCATGCACCTGCTTTGTGCAGAAATACGTCTCGTACTGATTGATGTGCTTTGCTCGTGGCTGTAGACGACCTGTAAGACTTGTAATGAGCTTTCACAAAGTGACACACAGTCACAGATAGATAAAATGTGCTCCCCCGTCACAGGTTTGCAGACCTAGGTGACCTGACATGGCCACAGGGCACTCACCCATAATGCCTCATTCTCCCACACCTAATCCCCTGACCTATGACCCTTCCACTGCAACCCCCTCCATCCTGACTGGACAGATAATGAACACTAGAGGGGTCGTGTGATATGCTGATGGGGTCGTCTGAGCCACTGGGAGGCTGGAGGCTGGAGGCTTTGTGTTTAATTAGTTTGTGTTGCTGAGGGGTGGGAGGTGTGTGCGTGTTTGTCTGTGGTGGTGGTGGTTTTGGCCGTTTTTGGTGTATTTCAGTCAAATTATGTACACATACATAAAAATAGATTCCGTTTTAATTGGTGAATTCCGTGATTCCGTCCACAATTCTGTGATCGTGGAAATCATAGGGCCCTACACATGGACATATACATTCATACTGTATTTTATATAAACATCCACCTTTATACTGTGTGGAGCTTGAATATAAACATGTACCATAAACATATACTGCAGGAAGCTTTAAGGCTCCAACAAAACAGTTCCTTATTTCCTGAATGGCTGACTGTCCAATCAGCTCCATGATTAATGTCTCATGTGATTCCATTAGTAGAAATAAAACATCCTCATAACTGAGAGACACTGAAAATAAGACTGAATAAGGCTACTCGTTTAAAAAGAAAATTCTTCAAGGTGTCGTCTTCAGCTCAGGCCCCCACCTCCCACTTGCCCCACCCTCCCACAGAGCCTCCCCACCCCCCACCCTCCACAGTGGGTTAATGATGAGCTGCTCCTGTGAAGCTTCTTCCACTACATTTGTTGTGACCGTTGGAGGAACGAGGGGAGGAGATGGAGTGAGAGAAAAGCGTTGAACCAAGATCGAGAGAGACAACATGTGACTCCAACAGTGCAACAGTGAAAAGCTCTTATTAATGGATGTCTGCCACTCCTTCACCACACACTCTCCCACACACACACCCACCCACACACACACACACACACACACACACACACACACACACACACACACACACACACACACACACACTGTCAAAGAGATGAATCTCTGTTGGTGGACGGGAAGAAATGGAGCCAGGCCTCCACAGGGGAAATGAACTCACAACTATACTTAATCATTTACCTCCAACTCATTCCCTCCACACAGCCTCCTCACTCCCTCCCCCTCCTTATCTCTCCCACCTCTCTCACCCTCTTGTATGTGACATTTGAACTGAGGCGTCATCAGAATCTGAAAATGAAATCTTGAAGCTTCCTCGGCTTCCCCAGGACAAGGGAGAATGGGAGAGGACAGCACACAATGGCCGAGATGAGACAGGTTGGGATTGGACAGGATAGGGCAAAACCAGAGGGGACAGGGCTGGACAGGAGGAGACAGGATGGGGCAGGACGGTATAGAGCAGGACAGTACAACACGGGACAGGATGGGAGAAGATAAGACAGGACAGAACAAGACGGGACAAGACAGTTTTGATAGGGCAGGACTTCTGGTGCCAAGAAACCTTGACGACACATTGTTTTTCATAAAAGCCTGTCGTATCATTGACTGTTGAGCCAAGAGGACTGAACCATGTTCCTTTTTTTCCCAACAGTCGAAACCCAACAGGACATTTTTATATTTGTCACCTAACAAACTCCCACTTAGTCGGCTTCATCTTATATCTTTGAATGACCTACCTGTGGCAGATTTCAAGGTGTCAGCATGAAGAATCACTACTCCAACTCCAAACTGCCCTAAACTTTATCTTTTTTGAGAAGAGCCTGGTCTGGAAGTCATGATCACAGTGCCCCTTTTTTTGTAGACGCTGGACTGATGGCGCTGTGGTTTTGACGTGAGTGTCCTGGGCAGGAGGGAGACTCCATCATCGCACTGTTAATGTGTCCTGGACAGAAATAGCAGCATGTGACTCATCACATTAGCAGAAGCCCGATGAGCTATCGCAGCGTGATAACAGAGTCTGAGGCCGATCATCCACATCGTACCAGACGTTTAGCTGTGATCAACTCTGACCCTGCGTTACCTTGAAAAAACAACTTAATCCATCTCTTGTGATTTCTCTTCAGAATCACACACAAACTATTATCTGATCCAACGTCTGCGGTGAAGGTTTTGTAAATGAAAGTCATGGTTTATGCTAGAAAAGCTGCTTCATCGCAACAGCTTTGGCGTGTCTCTGAGAACAGTGCGGTGCCGTGGGTGTCTTGAACATCGCATGGCTGCAGCCTGTTGTGCTGGACGTGGTGCAGACTGGTGCTATGCAGAGTGTGTGTGAGTGGGTGTGATGTGTCGTTTGGAGAGCGTGTCATGCCGCTGTCTGGTCCTGTTAGCGCTGACGAGTGACAGCCGTGACAGTGAGAGATCGGCACGGAGCAGCTAATTAAGACAAGGGACAAGGAGATGCTGCAGAGAGGGTTAACGGGGCATTGTGTGTGTGTGTGTGTGTGTGTATGAGTGTCGCATGTATACACGCATCATGTCAGAGTGTCCTAGCCTGATTTTGTTTTACTCAAACTTTTGTATCATGTAATCTGTCAAAACACTTTCAGGTGGTGCAGCGGGAAAAAAATGAAATAGTTAAAAATAATAAAAAGTTTAATTTTCATTCAATTCCATTGTTGCAAAATCAAACTTCAAAATTAAAGTCAACTTTAAAATAGTTTTCAGGGCCAAATTTCAACATGGAAAAATCTTTTGCAAACACGATAGTGACAACCTGCACTCATTAAGGTGCAAGAAGCAACTTTAGTTGTGTTTTGTTGCTAGGCATCTGGTTGTAGGCCTATTTATCAAGCATTTTAAGTGCTGAGAATTTTTGGAATTTAGTCCTTCTCTCAAACGTAGGAATAAAAGCTATCAACTTTCTGAAGTATTTAACACTGCTACTCCTCCAGATATTTAAGAGACCTCGAGAGGTGTCCTAAGCGGTTAGGGTTACGTTGCTGTACTGAGGCGAGAGATAGATTTGGGTTTGTTTGATGACGAGCAGTTGATCAAACGGTGGTTTGGACAGAGTGGGCATCATCCTTGTCACAGAAGGGACGACACACCAATAACTTCACACAGCGGAGCTTTTATGGCAGAATTACAGGTTGTCACAATGCTTTGGTTTCTCTCCACTGGAAAAATTCAACAATTGGACACTGAATTAATGAATTGCACAGATTCAGAAATTTTATTTTTATTAATTCCCATCGTATATATTCTGTACTGTCGTACAGCTGACTGACACTCAAGATTCAGTCCTACACGTTACTAAAAGTGTGAGCAAGACAATTTATAACTAACTTTTACCTAAGTGCAGCTTTCATAAAAGAGTTGTTTTACTCATAAGTCAACTCTTAGCAGTGTTCTCAGGAGTAATTCTAAGTTTGATAAATGCGGCCCCTGATCATTTAAAGATGGAGGAAATATGGACGTGTATCTGCAGACTTTTTAGGCCTCAGATGTTTTATCAGTGGATAAAAATCTTCCACAAGTCTTGAATGTTCCCTTGTGATGAACCGATGCAGCCAAAAGACAGACAGAGATGCAGGTTTAAATATTTCAGTATGAGTATTGTGAAACTTGAGTGAAGTGTTAAGACTCACTCAGACTGCAGCAAGTTATTGATGGTGTCTGGACTTGATCTGAATCAATTTCACACATTTATTGCATCAGGCGTCTTTATAGCAACAGAGCTGACCCACTGACCTCTGCAAGACAAACAGCAACATCAAGGGGAAAGTAGAACAAGTGGACGTCTGAAATCAGAGATGTCATCGTCCATGGAAGAGGAGAGTGTAGGCAGATGGGGCAGACGGGGGCACAAAGAGGCAGACGGTGGTTGGGCCTCAGGTCGAGCATGTTATCAGAGTGGGATCAAGGAAATAGCAGCTCGTAAGTGTTGTTGCGCCTGGTTCTCACTCTGTCTTTCCCCCCGAGCTCTGGCTGCAGCTCCACCTCATGAGGGAGCGGCGACTGGCCTCCAGGTCCCTCGGCTCCACATCTCCAGTGTTCACAGTTTTCAGCTGTGGCAGAAAACACACACATTCACATTTACATGAATATTTCATCTTAGAGGTCAGTTTTATCAGACTCAGAAAATAACATTTTCCCACTTTGCTGCCAGTGATATTTATCTACAAACAAACAGGCTGTTTGTCCCCATACTCACCAGCAGAATCAGCAGCAGTTGTCATGGTAGCAGTGGAGATGAAACGATGGTGGTTTGGTCAAGTTTTGGCACACAAAAAAATCTTGGTTATGTTCAAGAAAAGATCAGCATGATTTGACTGAAAAAAGGTACCAAGTTGAGATGAGATGTTTTTTGTTGTCATAGATACAGTGGTAAACACATCATTTGCAGAGCAGTGATGGTTAAGAGAACAACCTTGCAAGACCTTCTCCTAACAGAGCACACTTTACATGAAGACAAAACATTTTTTTTTAAAAGAACAGCATAAAAACAAAAACAAAAAAACAAAGAGTTAAAAGCAGGAGCAAAGAAGAATAAAAGAAAATATATGAAGGTTAAAGTTATTAAATAGAGCTCATAAGCACATGAAAAGAGAAATGTTTTTAACCTGGATTTAAAAGAGCTTACAGTTGGGGCTGATTTCACTTCTGCTGGTAGTTTGTTCCAGTCATGTGCAGCATAACAGCTAAATGCTTACCACTCCCTCAAGATTCAATAAGTGAATTAATATGCACTAAAAATACATTCTCCATCAGTCTCCCTGGACACCAAACTGTTACAATAAAAAATACACTAAGAATTGGACTAAAAGTTGCAGAAAGAAAAATAAAAAAAACATCTAATGAGGGTGAAGAGGGTGAAAACAAGAGAAGGAATTACACTGGATGTACTATACGTTATGCAAGATTTCAGTAAGATGATGCAGTGGAGAAGGGCGTAGGGAGGACAAGATTTCTTCTGCTGGGTTTCCAGAGGGAGCAGAGTTATTTCCAAACACAAGTTTGTACAAGAAAGAAGAAAGTTTTTTCAGCAGAAATCAGAGAAACTGGTCAAACAGTAGCTGTTGAGTCACTGGTATCGATCGACAGCCCCCACAGGTTTTTTTTATGGTATGTTTGCTCTGCAGGACACGATCAACCTTTATTCCTGCTCAGAAACGGCAGTGGATAAATATACAGCAGCAGCAGTGGCTTATAATAGAGCCACAGCAGAACCTCTGACCCTCTCTGCCGTCCTGATGTGGAATCTGTGTGCGTGGATCTGCAGTGTGTAGGCAGACAGAGCACGGAGCAACAGACTGAAGAGCTCTTGTAGTGTGCGTGTGTGTGTGTGTGTGTGTGTGTGAGAGAGAGAGAGAGAGAATCTGTAAACTGTGAGTTGATTGTCATATTATTTATGCAGTCGGTGTGTGTGGGCAGCGAGGAGCTGTAGGGCAGAGCATGTTTACACTGAAAGAGATAGAGAGATTCTCATCTGAGCCCTCAAACACTGATGCTCCTTGCAGTCGTGAAGTTGCCGAGCTGCTTCTGTCTCTTTGTCTTGTTGGTTTGTTTATTTATTTGTTTATTTGTTGTTAGGAGGGGCTGCTGTTGGGGTTTTGTACATCTGGATGCTCTGTTTACATCGGGTTTGGGGATGTATCTTGTCACTTAGGGTTTTCACACGTACAAGTGAATTATAGATTCTGTGTGTGTGTGTGTGTGTTTGTGTGTGTGAGTGAGAGTGTGGGTGCTGTGTTTATATCACAACCCCCCTCCACCTGCTGCATTTTAGTAAAGGCGTCATGTGGAGGTTCACATCAGAGTTCAGCTTCAGTGTGTTAAAGGCTAACCCCTTTTAGGAAATACATGGAAATGCAAATGTGTTTGTTAGTTAGTTAGTGCCTACGCAGCAGCACAATAAGTCTGAGTCCAGTCAGTTTTATCAGTGGATGGACTGTATGTATGTGGGTGTCATCACCTACAGTCTAAACCAGAGGGGTCATCCAGGTGGCTCCTGATTTATTTTCTCTATTGTCATCCATATCATTATATATCCTGATGATGTTGCCTAGTGAATTGTATTTTTATTTCAAGGTTCAAAGTCAAAGCAGCTGAACAAGAGTTATCATCTTTTCTCTCTTTTTTATTCCTACGTTACATCCTACAAATAACTCCAAACCATGATTTTACTTCTCCACTGTCAGATTTACTTGTGTCTGCAGATACAACTGACGCTGATTCAGGTAACATCACTGAGGGCGTTTATCAGACATCACTCAGCTGCAAGAAAATCTTGACATTCATTACATTTCTCAAAGCGAGGAGAGATTATATGCGTGTGAATATGGATTATACGTCAGGACAGACCCTGACACAGCTCCTGTATCTTAATGAAACACCCACACTCATCTATGCAGAAATCAAAGACCAGTGGCAGCCTCATCATCATCGCTGCCATCACCACAAGGCAGCAACACCTGGATAAATCTACAGAAGCTTCCACAGACTGAGTCGATCTGAGAACTAAAGCATTCACAACCTTCATGTAAAGAAGAAGATGAGACCGACTGAGACCAGGGAACTCACAGTTACACTGTTCATCATGGTTGAAATGAAGACGAGGAAACTTAACAACGTTGTTTCAATTTCCTCACTGAAATAACCTGAGCTCAGTGTTCTCTGTCCTGATGTCTCTGAGCTGGAACTGGATCCGGATGCCTCATGTTGGGGAGTTCCCTGGAAGTCATGGGGGGGAGAGAGTGGGGAGATGCAGCAGGTGCAGGAGGGAAACCAGACTCCTCACCCCTGCCCTCCCCTGTTCACTGACCCCCCCCCACCCCTCCTCACACCCGCAGTCCACCAGACACCACACATTGCCAAGGAAACTGAGGGAACTGATCCCAGCCTGTTTATGTGTTACCAGCCTGCGGTGACCACCTCCCTCCTCCTCCTGTGAGCTTGTAAATCTGACCCCTGACCCCATAACAAGGAGGGAAGTGTCAGTGTTAAGTTGTTATGTCGTCTAGAGAAAGGTGACCTGATCCCAAGCAGCAGCGCGAAGAACCACACTTTATTCACGAAATCCTGGACAGTATCAGTTATTCACATTCCCAACACAGATATATTATCTATTTAGAAATCCAAGAAGAAGAAGAAGAAGAAGAAGAGGCTCCTCATCGTTGATCTGTTTCTTAAAACTGGAGGACGGATCACAGTCTTTCTAGGATGTTAAAGACAAAGCCTCATGGGAGCTGAAGCTATTGAAAGCCAAGACTCGTGGGACATGTTGTTGTTGTTCTTGTTGTTGTTGGTTGAAACAAAAATATTTTTAGGTTTTTAAAGAACCACAAAGTTCAGCTGCTTTTGTTTTTCTTATTCTCCAGTCACTTTCAATTTCACTTCCAAACACCATGCAAACTTGTCAACATGTTAATATACTACTAATAATACAATTACAATGATATATTTTATATAACATTAATATTAGATTTCAATCTATTAAGAAATGTCAAGTCTGTACAGTCTCCTCTGATAGAATCTAAAACAACAACTCACAGAGGAGCAAATTTACACCCATATTTTTCCTCTCTTTCCATTTTTAAGATTAGCTGTGGTGGAGCCAGACACTGCCAAGGTGGTCAGTTACAGTTTCTGGCTCTCACCAATCACAGGAAGGGACAGGAAACAGGATGTGCATTATAATTGCCTTTGACCAGCATGTGTACTTTAACAACTCCCTACAGTGTGAATTAAGAGAGGTAGATGTTTCATTTTCTACTTTGTGAGTGAAAATCAACGGCAGCAGGAGACAGCATGTCCTAACCTGTGGCACCGGCAAGTTTTACAAAAAAGGTCAATATAATGGGAAAGGGATTTTTTCTCAAATGGGATAAAAATCCATATACAGCTCAATATATCATTTTGTTACTGTCATCAAACCAACAGTTTGCCATTGGGTCTCTCAGCACTTCCTGACATTCACCCTTTGTCTGTGAGCTCATTGGTTCTTACAGAAGACGTAGATATTTGAAAATAAAAAATACATATTTCTTTAAATGTTAGCTCACCGTCTTTTTTTCCTCAGACAAACATAGGAAATGCTTTATTTGCTTGGGATTCATCCCAAGTTGTAGTGGGTATTTCTGGCAGCAGGAATGTGTGTGTGTGTGTGTGGGAGTGAGTGAGTGTGTGATCATGTTAATGAAAGAGTGGAGCTCTGTGGCTCAGAGGGAGATGATACATCGGTCCATATAGAGAATAGTTGTTAGTAAGAGACGCTCAGTCATGTGTGCTCGTGGGACTTGTTAATATATAAATAAAAATGAAAAAACTTAATGCTTTAAAAATTGTGCTGTGTTTTTGTGTAGTAGCAGACATTTATCTGAGAGTTAATACAAAGCCTCAGATTTCAGTGATCTGGTTGGTGTCATATTAAAGAGCAGGTGGGGCTGAGCACATCCAACATCGTTCTCGTAAACAACAGCTATAGCTAGATGTGTTTGTTATCTGCTTCTTTGATATGAGCTGCACGTCAGAGAGAAAGACCTGCAGTAACCTCCTGAAACCCGCACAGGATCCAGATGAGACTTGCCCAGGGCTCTGCTCGCAGTTTACATTACAGAGGGTGATTACAGTGGCTGCTCCAGCGCGGTGTAGAGTTTCCCCCCGAGGCCTCGACTTCAGGTGGAGTGTGAGTAGTTTCCGGAGTGGAGATAAGAACTGTGGAGGAGCAATCGAATTCCCAGCCTCTCCTCCTCCTTCTTTCTGATCCACTCCACTGATCTCCGTCTTTAATGAAGCATCCGTCAGCGAGGCTTCATTAGCTCGAGCTTGCAACCGGTTCCCAGCAACGCGACGCAGCACTGCGATGTCTGTGTGTGGTGTAATTACTGTGTTTGCGTTTGTTAATACAGACCTTGATGCCTCCAGGCTGCAGAAAAACACAGAAACAGCCAGGATGAATTCACTTTGTGAAATCACGTTTGGCTCACAGACAAAGCTATGAGTGCATACCTGCACAGTGACTGCAGGTGATCCAGGTGTGTTTGTTTAAAGGCGTCCGTGCCAGGTTCAAGAGGAGAGGAGACCCAGTTCAGCCGCTGGGGCCTCTTTCCTGTACAGGTTATGCAAAGCCAAGCCTGGAGCCAGAGAAGTTACCCCCCTGTTTAAAGTGTTGTCCAAATGGTGGTTAGAAGAGAAATGAGAGGAGGAACAAACATATTGGTTTGTGATTTGGGTTTTTGGTGCAAATTCTCACTGTGATTTCAGATTGCCTCACACAGGAAGTTGCATTTTATCAGTCTTATGCACAACCACATTACACTTTTGTCAATAATTATGGGTCGCTGTAATTAAGGAGGTAAAGCAGGTTGTCTACTCACCTGTGGGCGAGTGAGCGTGGATGAGAATATTCAAACTACCACCACCACGATGTGTTATTAGTGTGGGAATGTGTGCGAATTGTATAGCACATATAAGCACAATATGAGTGTGTGAATGGGTGAATTCAGCAAAAGGGTAAAGCTATGCCATCAAGAAAAAAAAAAAGCTCCATAAATGCAGTCAATGTGAAAAGTTTAACCATACCAATGCAGCTGATGTGACCTGTGTCAGGTGAGCACAGTTTACAGTAATAACTGTTTGTCATCCTGCACGGCAACTAAATCCAAATTCTTCTGTTTTGGCCTCAAAGACTTTTGAATTCCACAGCTCAGAAAAAAAAAATCCTGAGTGTATGTAAGGTGACACCGCTCCTTTCTCCCTTTATTCCTCCTCTTTCCACCTTTCTCCTCCCATCTGTCTGACGGAGCTGAACTGTTTCAGCACAAGCCCCAGGAGGAGAGGGAGGTGGAGGAGGAGGGTGGGGGTTGAAATCAGAGCCGTTCCCTTGGAGATGGAGGCGATTTATGGAGTGTTTGTGCACGGGGAGGAGGAGGAGGAGGAGGAGCAGTGGGAGGAGAGCAGCAGAGGAAAGGAAAGGAGGGCACGGAGCTGTGATAGAGGTTGAAGAATTGGGACAAAAGTCTCAGAGAGCTGCAGAGTTTATTGTCAGAGCTGGAGAGCTGTGAATGAGGAGGATTAGAAGGAGGAGGAGGAGGAGGGTGAGGAACAAGACGCGTGGGTTCGGTCTGGACTTGGTCTTGTAAGCACATGTTGAAGCGCAGGAGAGGAAATATCCAGGTAGGACGACAGGGCAAAGGTCGCTGCTGTGTGTGTTTTTATGTTTCCCTGTGTGACAAAGGACCTACAGATAAAAGAAGTAGAAAAAGAGTGTGTGTGTGCGTTTGCACGCGCTCGGGCGTGTGAAAGAGTTATATTGAGCATGTCCTCAGTTCTCCTCCATTCAGAGCTGAGCGCAGCGTCTGTAGTGCAGATTAAATCCACCTCTGTTCTTACGTCAGGTTTCCGTCTGTTGATTCATCAAAGCCTCTTCTTCTCAGTCTCTTGTGCGACTGCTGACTTTTATTTGTTTGCCTCTGAGATATTAGAACAAGGCATCTTTCACACCTGGCTGCTTCGCTGTGCTGCAGGAGCGCTGGTTTTCTTGATATGTGTTGTGATGTTTTACAAGCAGACCTGCTGTGAAACTTTACCTCCAGTGGTTTGTACCTACAATCATCATTTTTGGTTCAGTTTGCCAAGAGCTGTAGATTCAGCACATTGGATGTAAAGGGAACTGAGCAGGAGCAAAACTAACAACAATCCTGACATGTCCATTTTAGGTACTTGCAGAAAATCTGGATCAGATGTGAAGATTTCTTGGTGTGACGTCTTACACTACTATGATTGGAGCATGTCTAGCCCAGATATTTTGAAATATTGGTCAACTACATCTTTGGATTTCTGGAAACTGGACAGTTCACAAACCTCACTGGGCTGTGGTTATGATTTTGAGCTATTTCTCTGGTGAAAGGAGTTGAAAATAAAGATGAATTAATTTACCCAAAGGAAATTCTTTTGACCTTTCTTAGATTTAGAGTAACTTAAAACTTGCTGCATGTGTGTGCTCAGTATAATCCAGTCTTGGCAAGAAGATCGACGTTTGTATTAAAGCTCCCTACCATATAAAGGTACATGTTCACGTCTACTATGATTATAGATCAGGCCTAGGTTCCATATTAATAATGTGAAAGTATATAAAGCCACAGATAAATGCACACAGCCTTAAAACCAACTGTCAAGACATCTGTGACTTTGTGATGTCACAACAAGGCTGTCGCCAAGCCCCGCTCACCATCCGACACTTGAAGGATTTTGTTTCTTGAAGGATTTTGTTTATGTTTTACACAGAATCTGCTATGTTTTATTGGATCTGCCGAACAGAAGAAAGGTCCAGACCCAGGGAGCAGATGGAGCAAAAATATTACAGATTTTTATTCTGAAATGTAATCCCAGATTGTCATCGTTTGTCTCATCAGAGTAAACTGAGACAAGTTGTGTTTTTAAAACAAATAAATAAAAAATGCAAATTTCTGATAATAATTGTAATTGCCCAAAGTTGGAATTAAAGCTGGGGTCTACGATCCTGAAAACGTAGGGAGAGAGCTAGCAAGATTTGAAAATAGCACCTCCTCCTGCCTCCTCTACGTCCAATCCCCCTGCTCCCCCTCCCGTCAGTGTCTCGGTCTGGGCACACAACAAGCGAACGGCAGGGACGTGATTGGTCGGGTCTGGGCAACATGATTGGTGGAAGTTTTCTCAGCACTGTAGTTGCCAGATAGCACAGATTTTTTTCGTTCTTTTTCATAACGTCATAACGTATTAATTCCTCTGGCAACAGAGGGACCGTTTCACCCAGTATAACAGAAAGTGCTTTTGAACAGGATCGTAGACCCCACCTTTAATGTTTTGGGTGAGAATGATTACATAAAACATCCAATATCCATATCCATATGAATTATAGAAATACCACCACAAAGATACCACAAAAGTCTGGTCAGTCTAACAATAACACGTCACTGAATATTTTTAAAAATAGTAAAATGACCAATCTTGTACAACACTGCAATAATAACATGTTTAAATCAAGTTATGGCCTAGTTTTCCAAAGCCTCTTAGAGTAGAATTCACATAACACTTACATAGCCTAATGGACGAATCCTACTCATCCCCATGTCTTGCTGCTCTGTCAACAACAGCCATCAGGTGACTGCTGTGTCCATTAAAACCAAGATAACATGCTAATTACAGTTACTGCACAGTTGCCATGAACAGCCTGTGAGTTAGGTAGAGTGTAAAATGAGAGATGTGGCCTGGTTCATGTATGAGTGAGAGACAAAGAGATAGAAAGAGAGAGAGAAAGGGAAAGAAACAGAGAGAGAGAGGGAGAGTGAAGAGTGTATCATTATGAATTCCTGTCTGTATCTGTGCGACAGCAGGGAAATGAAATGAAAAGGTCATTCCCGGTCATAGAACCACTAATCCCACTGCACTCTGATAAATCACAAAGAAATACACTCGACCTCACAGAGCAGGTCTCACTACTGACAGTAGAGCAGATTAAGTCGAGTATGCCTCCGTGACCCAAAGAAATCAAATTAAAATCAGAACCAGGGTGGACGAAGCTCGCGGCCGATTTATGACAAGAGGACAGGAAACACAAGTGAAGGCAGGAAACAGTCAGAGAGGTTGACGTCAGAGTAAATGATGAGATAAATTGTGTTTACCTTGTGAATCTGTGTGATGAATTATTAGTTGCCATTCAGATTAATCCATAGTGGGGTCCTCAGGAAAACAAGGCTAGGTCTAAATCCACTGTAGCAGCTGAGATGAGTTAAATGCTGATGGTATTTTTTGTGTTTACATCACGTGTCGTCTTGCTCTTTGTTAAAACTGGCTAATTAGCACTAAATACAAATGTTTACAGAGCCTAATCCGCTGCAGTGCAGTGATACATCGAGCTAAATGCTTACATCATCATGCTTACGTGCTAACTAGCCTAGTAGGTGTATCCCATGGATCTATAAGAACATAATAATATAATATATCCATGGTGTATCCTATTGCAGCCTACTGTCCACCATCTTTGATTAACATGTTAACATTTGTTGATGAGCAGAAAAGCATGGGTTTATGGGAATATTTGGTTTTGCCAGTGTGAATCAGTGGCGGCTGGTGACTAAAAAAATTGGGGAGGACAGGAACACCAGCCCACAGCATCATGTTATTTTGACTAGTAGGCTACTTATCCCTACTTTCTTATAATGAAAACAGTAAAGCAATGTCTTACAAGATTTTTTAAAAAAAAAATAATTTTATTAAATCATACTGTTTTCAGAGTCTAATGATATCATGGATGTGGGCAGTGCAGTGGCCTCGAACCCATGTCTCCCGCTTTAAGGGCGACCGTGCTAACCACTACACCAACAGCCAATCTGCATGCTAATTAATGATTAGCAGGTATTTTATGGGTGAGTCGGTATGCCATCAGTAGCCTACCACTAGACACCACACGCGGTCATTTCTCCTAACTGGTATCTCCTAAGAGTTTATCAAAAATAATAATCAAATAATATATCCATGGTGAAAGTATCCTATTGACCAACCTGCTGTCAATCTGTCCACCATCAGGTCAGGATGAAGACATTAAACATGAGTTAGCATTTGTTGATGAGCCCCCACCTTCCTGCTCCCTGCTCCTCACACAGACTGCTCTGTCTCCTGAGCTGCTGGCGGCGCCTTTGAACCGTTTTAAGTGGATTTTCTTCCAAAAAACAAACTTTTTTTGTGATAAAATACATAAATAATATTTTATAAATTATTATGAGATTTGGTAATGATTTATTTCAACCAGTTAATCTTTCTTAAAAAATAGAGGAGGACCAACCTCCTCTGCCTCAATGGACCAGCCTCCTCTGGTGTGAATGTTGACTTGTTGGGGGCCACTAATGGTGCAAACCGCTTTTTTGCTTTTCCACTAGCCCTAGTACCTGGTACCAGGTACTATTTCTAGTACCGCCTTGGCCCTGGTTCCAAGCGAAGCGAAGTCTATGCCATCTACCAATCATCTTTGATGGGCATCTTTGCATGGGACTGCCCCTGAGTCTGAGGTCACTGCTACTGGGGCAAAGGGACCACAGTTCAGTCAGATCATCAATCATTAATGCCAATGGACATTGAAGTATGGGGACCATGAATATCTGTTTAAAATGTCCTGGAAATCCATCCAGTATAGTGTAGATATTTCAGAGACCAACACACAGAGCTGTGCCTCCAGCGTGGCTAAAAATAAGCTGCTGTTTATCTGAGTTTCCTGCTAGAAGACTAACAAGCCTCAGATATCCACAGTCCTCGTTTCATTAAATACAGTTTGTAACATAAATGCACAATAGTGGAATAATGAGAAATACTCTCATGACATTTATTCTTGACCTTAAAATACTCTTCATTTTTTGAAATATAGACTTCGATTTATATAGACTGATTCTTTCAGCCACCTTCATAAAGAAACAAGAACTGGTTATTATTTTCATGGAGGCGTGAAAAACACATTTTGTTTTAACAAACTCAGCAGTGAAATTGTGCTGCACTGATTAGCTTGTTTCAACTACACAGTTTTTAGTCAGATTATTTGACAACAGTCTGATCAAATTGAATTTCCACAAAGTTTTATTTTCAACATTATTGATTTCAAAGTAACTGCAATTTAAACCCAACTAAATTGTATAAGTTTCGTTGTTTGTTTTTGTTCATTTAGACCATCATATCAATTTCTATGTTGTCAAATTTGTCCCCATTATAATGCGTAATTATTATTATTTTATTTTATTTTTTTCTGTAATTAATCTGGTGCACAAATTCCTCTTCCTGTGTGATCGTTGTGCGGAGTGTTTCAGTAGTTCAGAGCTCAGATGTTTCTTGGGTGGGGCAAAAAGGCTTTGATGAGAGCAGAGTCATGAGGATGAACTGGGGCAGGGAGATGCTGAAGCATCATAAATAATGATGTTGGGGCTGAGGATGAAGAACAACAAGGTTGTGAGAACAGCTTTTCTTATGTCGGTGCCGACAACAAACTGAAGAAGAAGAGAAAGGGTCCGAGGTCTGATGTCCAGGCTTGACTTAAACATTACTCTCCCAACTTTGTAAAAGGTTGTTGCTCTGTGTGAGTTCTGTGCTTTATGTGCTGCTGACTTGTGATGTAATATGCGTCACACATAGAACTGAAGTGAATAGACCAGACAAGACAAATGAATTATTCTGAGGCTCTCTAGCTTGTATCTGGACTTAATTGTCGTCAACATGCTGATGAACTTAGACTATTCAGCTGCTTACATAGATCCACATCTGTGGAGATGTAGCTCCACCACATCTGTAACATCTTTCCACCAAGAGTTTTCTTCTCATAGACACTGTGGGGGAAAGGGTGGTGCTGGTAATGCTTGTTGGTTTGGGTTCCCGCAGAATCTGAAGAATTAAATAAGATCTAATGGGAAACGCAACTTTGTGGATTCAGTCAGTTTTGATTTACCCAGCAGCCCCTGCTGGTTGATTGTTGTTGGCCGTGACCTGTGTGTGATGGTGGTTATGATGATCCAATACTAGACTGGTTTACTCATTAAATAACAATCATGCAGTGGGTTGTTTGGCAGTGGTTACATGCCTTCATTGAATTCCGTGTGTAATGTATTTGAATGTGTGAATGTGTTGAACTTCAGTGTGTGTTTTCACTGAACTCAGAAAATATCCAAGATGGCAAAACCCGAAACCACGGATTGATCCTGTTGGTGCCCATTGCCTGTGGTTTGCTAGTGACGTCTCTGCTGCTTCCAACATCAAATCCAGTCTGAACTCAACTTAAGACTCAAGAACAACCTCAAATTGAGAGTTGTTGTGGAAATATAAAATATGAATCACTCAGTCCCTGAGATAGCAAAAATAAATCAGGCCCATGTTTGTTTTTCTTTCTGGCCCAGTATACGCCCTGTTCCACAGCCCAAATCTGGCCCATATTCAGAATTAGTTGTTGTTTTGCTGTTTACACATCTGGACCTATTCTGGTGCACACACATTGGGGGATAACAGCCCCACTCTCCCCAGATGTTGGGCCAGAAGTTTCACTTTGCTACCTGGGCAGTGTAGACAGATGTTTACAGATGTAAAGCTGTGCCCCATTTGTGAATGAAACTCTTGGCCCGACAAAACGCCTGGTTCCACAACCTGAATCTGGCCTGTATGTCTCCACATCTGGGCAGGTTCCAGCTGTTCTCCTCAAATTTTGAATGTGTGTGTCAGAATAGATAGATCCAGATGTGAAATCTGATAATCATGCTGTGTGGGCCATATGGAGCTGTGGACTTGGGTTTATACTGGACTAGAATAAAAAAAACATGGTGGCTTAGTGTGGGCTTGATTTATGTTTGCTGTGGTCTGGGGTTGCCCTTTGCATCAGATAAATGAGCTTCAGCTACTGCTGAACTGGAAAGTATCAAAGAGCAGTTTGTCATTTTAACCACAATAAAGGACAAACCATTTTGCTGGAGTTCAAAAGCTTCAGCTACAAAGCTGCTTCTTCATCCTGAAACACAGGCGGATCTGTGTGTGTGTGTGTGTGTGTGTGTGTGTGTGCGCGCGCGCATGCCTGTGCATTTATACGTGTGTGCCTTCAGGTCCTGAGCAGAGGAAGGTGAACTGTTGTCAGTCTGAGTGTGGAACAAACACATTAAAAGAAACACTGATGCGAGTCTCTCCTGCCGGGCACCAACGCAACACAACAATTAATTATTCAAACGATGAGACGCAGAGAGGGATAATTAGATAACTGTATATAAATGTAGGGTGTGGTATATCTGAGTCTGTTTACAGCTGACGTCAGTTATTTCACATGACAACATCATCCACGGTGATGTAACACAGTGTGTTCTTACACTTCTGTCCCAGGAAATTACAAGTTTATTTGATCAAGTAGATGTGGAAGAGTGAGAGTGAGAGAATGAGCAAGTGTATGTGAGAGTGTGTGTCGGTCAGGTCAATAGACAGTGAGTGGAGTTGATTACCCGTCTCCACTCTTATCTCTGTCCCCTAATGCAGGAAATGCTCACTGATTATTCATTAGGACTTTCCCCTCTGTGATTAGCTCACTGCTAAAAAGCCCTTCAGTTTGAACGCAGCCATGGCTGCCGGACCCCAGCTGCTGTTCCAGCTCTTAATTGCATTATCATACCATACTGAGTGTCGTCCACCCCTCCTTTGGCATTGACTGACATGATTCACTTAGGTGTTCAGGAAGTGATGGACTCCTTGAAAAGGGTGGCCTGTTTACTTTATACTACATGGAGCTTTAACATAAACATCTACCTTTATACTGTATCGAGCTCAAAATGAACAGTTTGACTGAAACAGGGAGAAACAACTGGTGAAAACATCTGTAAATCACACAAATTATCATGTCATCAATTTCATAAACATTACTGGCTCCTGTGAGTCCGTACAGGGTCCTGTGGTTGGACTGAAGTCATTTTAAAGTGTCACCACCACCTCTGACCTCTTTTCCTCTTCGGCCAATAACAGGCAAGCTTGGTTTATTTATTAGATAGAGGAGGACAGATTAAACTGAGTAAGATGTGATCAAACGGTTCAAACTGAAAACTTTGAAGCCCTTATTTAACAGGACAGAGGTTTGTTGAGTTTATTCAGATGTTCAAGACTGCTCCTGCATGATTGGTTTAGACTCTGTGTGAGCAGAGCAGCTGATGGGTCAGCTTGCTTGTCGATGTTTTCACACATTCAGTGAAAAAGCTTCACATCTAGAACATGCAGACTGTCCATGGCTCCCAGAGGATGAAGCCAAATGATCTCTAACTTTTTGCTAAACTCGCCTCCTAAAATGTTTTAACGTCCTCATAGATCCGAACAAAAATGTTTGCCGTTATGAATCTGAGGTAGGATGAATGAATAATGTGTTTGGGGCCAGTAAATACGTCACATGACCCGTCTGCTCTTTTAGAGGAATATTTAGGAGCGGTTGTGAGTGTTCACCCTCAGTGGTCGCTGCGTTATCTTTTAATTTAAAGCCATTACACCAGAGTTATATTTTGTGGCCCCACCCCGATGCTGCCCACGCAGCCTCAGTCGTCCCCCCAGTGCTGTTCTCAGCTCCACGGCCGACGTAGTCCTCCTAACACATCCCCCTCATATTGACGGCCAAGGCCTTTTGTTTTTACAACCACAATTAGAGCCCAGAAGTGTAAGCGTTTTGTGCAGCTCCTGCAGAATCAACAAAAGCTGCCTATTAAACTCCTCTTTAGTGGCACTGTCCCTCATTTTTATATCCTCGCTGGGTTTATGAGCATCAGAGGCTGAAAGGCCAATAAACCGGCACATCCCACAACTCACCCTGGACCTTATTTACTTACTTGTTTCCTCCTTTCTTTCCTGCTCTCTTGTACTGTTTCCTCTCCTCTATTGTCTAAATCTTCCTTTATTGTCTCCTCTTCTCTTTCCATTATCTCTCCTCATCTAAAATTTCTGTCTTTCCCTTCTCCATATTTCTTTCTCTCCCTCCAGTTATCTCTGTCTTCACCCCCCACCTCCTCTCTTTCTCGTCTCACTCATCTTCGCCCTCCCCCTCTGTTTGGTCTCTCCATACCTCGCCTCCTCTCCTCCCTCTTTGTCCCTTCTCAGCACCTTTCATTGCTCTTAACGACGTACAGCGCATACATCAGCCTCGCTGATTAACTCATAAATCATGCGGATGTACTTGGAAAGTTTGGCATAGTGTTGAAGGCTCCTGCACAGTCTGAGTAGATGATTGTAGTGTAACCAAGTGTGCTTCTGTACTGACAACCAGAGAACAGTTGCCACCATATTGTTTTTTCCTTGTCTTCTTTCTCCAATTTGTCTTAAAAGGTTGAAATACTGGCCTTATCTGTGTTTTCAACATGTATGTCTCTGGTAAATTTACATAATAATGGGACCATTTCCTCAAGATCTACAGAAAATGACATTTTATTTTTGCAAGGTAACAACATATTTAATTAGAGACATGCCATGACATTAGAGACTTCCATTACTCAATGAGTGGCAACATGCTGATCTCTCAGTTGTCATCTAGTATCCATGGAGACAACCAGGGCCCCAAGCTGGTCAGCTATGTATGACAACATCAGAGTCATCAAGATTGCGTCTCAGACAAAGCTGAAGCCTCCTTAAAGGGATAGTTCACCCAAAATTCAAATTTCACTTATTATCTACTCACCCTCATGTCAACTAAGAGCTGTGAGAATTTTGAAATTTGAATTTTGGGTGAACTATCCCTTTAACAATAATTTTGTTCTCCTGAGATAATGACATACGTTATTGGAGAACTAGAGATGACAAGTTGTATTTTTTTTTTTTTTATCTCCAATACGTCTATGCAGGCTGTACACTGAAGGAAGCATTATTCAGTGTTGCAATATGAGAAGAGCAGGAAAATAATGAATAGTGCATCAAATATCTCTTCAATGAAGTCCTTACACACACCGAAACACACATTAGTGTGTGTCAGTTAAAAAGAGGTTAAGGTCTGTCCCCTCAGGGCATCCGTGGACACGTTCCAGCTAATCATTGCTGAAAATATTGCGGATATAAAACTAGAAAATATGACGGGTCGGACACTGGTAAGAAGCTTGGGTGAGTGACATATTGTGATAAAGTAAATATCTTGGTTAGCAACAGTGGTGGCTACAACAGTATGTGTGTCGCCATAGGGATGCTGCTTAAGGAGATGCCAGACCAGTGTGGTTGTTGTGGTTGGGGATGTGTTGGGCTGATGTGTCAGCAGCTGTTCAGTCAGTTCAGTGAGAGCCTGGAGGAGAGGCTTAGCTGTTCCTGGATCAGCATCATTCGTGATGGAGCAGCAGGCAGGCTCTCTGTCTATTTCACATTGATTTTTCCATAAAATTCTGCTGTGGGAGTTCAGGAGTTGCTGTTTCAGAGTTTTTCTCCACCAAAGTCACACAGTCACTTTAGGAATCACCAGAGGATGATGATGATGATGATGATGATGCTGAAAGGAGAAAGATTTTAGGTCTTCCTCCATACGACTTGCAGAGGCTGCTGGGAGGTGACTTTCAGATGCTGCAGAGGCGTCAGATGTTTCTGTTGTTTGCTCTTTCAACATGGAGCTGATTCAGCTGCCGAGGAGTGAAAAAGGCTTTGGCGGCAGAAACGTCCTGACAGAGATGTATGGAGCAGGAGCTCATTCTCAGTGTTAACACAGGGCTGTGGATCATTATTAAGAAAATCCATGCTCACATTTATCCCGCACCTGGTGACTGATGTGTCAGAAATGCATTTGTTTTCTCAGAATGAGGTGAAGCTCTGAAGTCAGCAGCTCTGATATAGTCTCTCTGTCCTTTATCTTGTTGTCTTTGTCTCCCTGCGGATGTTTTATTTAAATTCTGAAGGCTGTGCTGTCTCCTTGTTTTTTTTTCCAACAAAGTTGCATGTACTTCACAGTGTCCTCCAAACTATTATTAAGACAACACACACACACACAAAGGACAGTTCGGTCAAAACTCCAGAATCTGAATTGTCAGGTCAGGATGTGCTTTTATTTTTTGGATAACACCACTAACAATTAAAAATAACATTTTGCGGACATGGTGTTCAGTTTCCAGTTAATTAATTCCTGTTGATCGCACAGAAACCGAGAGTCTGTCAGAGTCAGAGCAGGTCGACTGAAAGCTAACACCTCAACATGAGAGGTTCAGGGGATATCTGAAAACTAATAACCCAACACAGTCCAGACCAAAAGGCCAATTTATGTACTGTATGTTGCTGTATTAGGTACATTTATAGTGGTTTTAATCAAATAAATTGGCTCATATTCTAAACATGAAATGCTCAATTCAGTTTTTTTTCTTACACTGAATGTTTCATGGGAAATTGAGATCACAGTTAAATGTGAAACCTGTCGTTCATGTTCTTCATGTGTGAATTTATATGGAAACTGTGGCCTTGTTGGACTGCTGATCATGAGCATTAAAATTTTGTTTCTCTCGGGCTGCTTTTACCTGCTACTCTTCTTTTCCTTTTTCTTCTTCTTCTTCTTGTTCATCTATCTTTTTCTTTACGACTGTCTCTGGTTTTGTTTCCTTCGGGCTCCTGCTTAATTAAAGTGGGATTAATGAATCACATTTCGAGACAAAGACAGACCTCCAGCTCTAATCAGGCTCGGCACAACAAGGGAGACCAGCATTGACGCGGGGTGGGGGTGGGGGGGTTTACAGCTTGTTCAGGCTTTTCTCCTTTTTAGGTTTTCCATGTTTCCATGATAAATATGTGACCCTCAGTGTTTCCTTCTTGTAGTTCAGCCTCATTAGACTCAAACAACTCAGGATCATCTGATCCCAGCTGCACTGAGACTAATGTGACTAACCTGATTTGCAATTTAAAAAGAGCTGTGTTTGAGACTTATTTCATGTTACGTTAAGATCCAACAGACAAGTTCTGGGGATCAGCGGCATCTTTACCTCAGTTCAGTCTGGGGTCACCACAACAGCTGTATTTGAAATGAAAACTGTCGAAAAGATCTTGATGGTTCCTCTCTCTCCTCCTCCTCAGATGAAAGGATGCTGCAGGGACCTGACGAGGGACTGAGCCCGACCTGAACCCCCCTTTCCCCCCTCCCTTCTCTCCCAACCCTCCCCCTGACCCTCAGAGCCCCTCAGCGCCGCCGTCCCACCATGAACCTGCTGTGCCGCGGACGCCTGAAGCTGCTGGTGGCGTCTCTCACGGCCGTTGTCCTGCTCACCTGGCTCTACCTGCTGGCAGGAAACCTGGAGAGTGAGTAGAGAGAAGCTTCGTGTTCAGATGATACCGTGCAGCAAGAGTTTTCCTTGTGTCACTTTCATAGGAGACTGGGTTTGAGTCAGGAGCTGGTTTATAATAAAAGACTGGAGCTGTGGTTTGGGTCAAATAGAGTTGCAGGAATCCAGCCGAAGAGAACAGAAAACCTCAATTATCAGTCGTTTTTCTGCAGCTCAGCTCAATTTCCCTTCGATCAGACTATTAAGTTAAATTTTTAAACACATGGAGCCGATTTTCTGTTTGGTTTGATTTTTCACACTGACATACCGGAGAGCCAGCGAGGCTGCATCAGCAAGCCGCAGTCTCCGCTTTTGTTTGGATCCTGACATCCAAGGTCGGTTCAGAGAATTGCTTTGCCACAACGCTGTGATGCTGTTTTCAGGAAAAGCTGAACACACACACATGCATGCACAGACAGTCAGAGGCACAGACAGTCAGAGGCACATGCATGCACCAACACATCAAATTTTGGAACCTGAAGCTGAAACTGACACAAAATACAATGATGTTACATTTTATTCATGTTGCTATGAGAAGATTCAGTGACGTCCTGACCTTTTCAAGTGCCACAAAATGAGCCAGATGTTTATTTGTAATAAGCTGATTTCGGGTGCTCCTCTCACAGCCTCAGGCTTCTGTGGATGTTTTCTGAAAACACAGATAGGTAATTTGTTCAGCAGCATATGATCCATAGGTTTTGTTTTAAGGTGACAACTCGTGGCCCCAAGTAACTGTGACAGCCAGGAGCAGGACATGATGCACAGTGAGGCATTACAGTATCGAGGGACAGGTGACGGTTGTGGTGGAAGGACAGGTCAATCAAACTCAGATCTTAGAAGCAGGAACATGAGGGTCCGATGCTTACGCAGAAAAAAAGCTGAACAGGTGTGTTTTCCAAAATCAGACCCTCTCTTTTCTTTTTACCAAGGTTGGAATGGTACATGTTGATAGTAGGGCTGTCAATCGATTAAAAAAAAATTCACTAATTAAGCGCACAACTTTCTGTAATTAATCATGATTAATCGCACTTAATTTGTCAACGAATAAACTGTATTTGTCTGCAGCTTATAATGAATGTTTATTTATGTATAATCATCAAATTAGTGTAGAATAAACACAAAGAAAGTATATTTAAATTCAAAGACTATTTTAATTGCTTTCTTTGAACACAGTTTATCCTCTGAAGTACAAATTTGGCACAAAAAAGGCACCTCGCTTATATCCTCCAACAGAAATAATAACAGAACCCAGGCCTACATTATTATATCAAAACCATCAAGACCACTCCAGACCACTTATGTGCATGCGCCATCATACTTAGGTTTTAATTTTTACCTACCAAGAGTTCTTTTTTTGTACATTAATCAACTTTCACAGCACTGGTTGCTACTTGTAGTCTGTGATTTTTAAGGATAAAAAAAGAACACCACAAAGCATTGTCATTGTGTTATTGTACATTCAAGGTTAGATAAACATAAGCTTTTTGTAACCCTAAACAAGTAGTTTTAGTGCCTAAACTTAATATAGCCATGACCTAACTATGTTGATGATTGGTAGTAGAGTCACGTGTTCATCATGGTAACCATTCCAATCGATCTGTATTTAAGGAAGCATTCTTCAAACTCTTTTGCATTGTGCGTCACTTCTGGGTTTTTTTTTTGTGGTTTTTTTAATGTTTCTGTTTTGGCTTCCTGCAACATGTTTGCATTCTTGTTGCAATGGAAGTGTTGTGGTCAGTGTTGGCCATCACACATGTGACTAAAAGCAGGTTTCAGACTCAGGATTAAAATGACAGAATTAGTAAACTGATGAGTTTTGTTTCCATTAAACAGTTTATGGAGATTCTATACAAAACTGTTCTATCACAAATACATCAATGGATACGAAAGCTAACGAAGCTGCAATGACTCACACAGATGACAGATGATTCCTGCTGTCTCTCCTCAAGGCTTTAATGCACATATTGAGAAAGCACATAAAACCAGGTGAAGTGGAATGTACAGTACCTGACGTCGGCTCGGCTGCAAAGTAACTGTCCTCATCTGTCAGTTGCCTGTGATGTGACTGTGTGATGAATAACCTGCTAACATGACCCGGAGCTGCATCAGCTGGCAGCTCATAAAACATGTGAGCAGATATGTGAGGGAGAACGTGATCCTCAAATATCCGAGCAGATATTTTACTACTCCCGTCCACGCCTGAGGTGTGGTTTCTCCAGAGTACATCCAGTGGAGTCCAGGGTGGCAACTGTTTCCTCAAGGCGTCTTTACACTTTATTGTTGAGCAGAACATCCCATAATCACACCTGATTTGTTGTGGTTTGATACAGTATGACTCAAAGCCCCACACAGAGAGGGATTCTGCGCATTTCTTGCTCCGGACGTCTAATATTTGAGGTGAGCAGTGATTCAAGAGCTGGGAAAAAAAGATTCCACTTTGTTGAGGATCACTCTCTCGCTCATGCACTCGAATGTGGATGACAGATGAGTTGTCACAGTGCGGTGTATCCGTTTTAGCTCAGAGTGTTAAGAGTGATGGAGCAGCTTTTTGGAGAGCGTCAATGCTTTGAGCAGCAGCAGCAGCTCATTGCCTCAGAAATAACCTGCGTTCCCTGTTGCTAGCAGCTGACTACAGATCAGATTCTAGCTCTGTAGCCTCTGGTTGAGTCTAATCTTTTCCTCCACCTCCTCCTCTTCTTCCTTTCCCTCGCTCTCCGTCTCATCCTTCATCTCAAATTCAAATTTGCTTTTGTTGCATTACATGATTAAAAGCAGCTCTGCCAAGGAAGGATTTACATGGTTTATAATGTGAGCATGACAATCCATACTATAAAATAATGCTAAATTACTACATTATCTACACTACAGACACTGAACACAGTGAATCATGAAAACAGGACGATAGTTAAAGCTCAACGTTTCTTCTTTTCTGTGCTTTATCTGAAGTGTTGATCAATGAGAAGGTATAAAAACTATTTCAGAGTATTATCTCCTGTCTCAGGCCACTCTCTGGAGGTCAGTGTCAGCCAATCAGAAGAGAGGAGGCTCTGAGCCTCTCTTCTGATTGGATGACTGTTTTCTGGGTGATTCAAGAAAAAATGGAGCAGATTTGAGGTAAAACATTTGGGGATTGGATTGTGGGTCTAGGTGAGTGGGTTTTGGTTTATTTGCTTTATTATGACATCACAAATTCACAGGGGACATTATGGAAATGTCACTTTTGAAAGCTCTTTAACATTTGGGTGTTTAGCTTGCCTTATGGCCCCCTAAATGTGAGACAAAAAATCTGTAATGTTCAGGCTCTCTAGGTTTGAATCCACGTGGTTTTATGAGCTATTCGCTCAGTTGTCTTCCAGTTATGTAACTTTTCGATTCGAATTTGCATAATACCCCTACCTGGGACTGGTAGAAGGGGTGGGGGCAAGCAGTGTTTCATAGATAGATGGATGGATGGATGGATGAATAGATAGACACTTCTCTTCCTCCTGTTCTTTCACTTTGCCACAGAAGATTGTGTGAACATTCCCAGCATGCCTCACTTCAGCTGTGGGCCAGCTGCTTCTTCACAAGGTTAGAGAGAGAGAGAGAGAGATAGTGAAGGGGCAAAGAGGGAGAGCAAGGAGGGGGAGGGAAAAAAAGAGACATGTCAGTGTTGGTTTTTTTTCACAGGAATAAAAATATGGAATATCATCAGAGATATCCTCTCTCACTCTCCCTCCTCCCCCTCTGTGTGTGCGTGTGCGCGCGTGTGTGCGCTGCATTTGCTTCCGGCAAGTTAAAAAAATGAATTAGGAAACAGCTTTTTGTCTTGTCCTCACTCTGCTTTTAACATTTTCATCATGACACTGCTGAGCAGAGTCTGTCATTAAAAACAGCAAACAAATAACCGCTTCTTCTTGTTTTTTTGTTTTGTTTTTTTCCTCTTTGCTAGTTGCGACTGAATAAACTGTGGCAGGAAATGAAGTTGTGAGGTTACACACAACAGCCGCGAGCATCACAACAACAGTGTTATTTAGTTTGTGGGTTTGTTATGAAATGATATTAAAACAGACATGTCGTTTACTATATTTAACCCTATTGCATGGACAGCAGAGTCACACTCAACTTGACAAGTCCAGGATCTCCAGAATTTGATCCTGAATGACCTCAGAGTTCCTGCTGAGGCCTGAGATCGGGTCTGTCATCTTATATCTTGTTTTAAGTTTTAATTATTCTGTGCAGCTTCAAACGCTGCACCCTGAAGCACTCTGGGATTTGTTCACACCCCAGTCTGACAGAAAAGAGCGTGGGAGGGAGGGATGGTGGTGGAGGGAGAGGAGTAGTGTAATTTTCACATGTGAGACTTTAGAGAATATGTCGCTCACGACTTCTCAGCATGTTCATACCATGAAGCGGAAAAACAGAGTGAAGCGTCTGTAAAGACACCTCCAGGTCTCAATCCTGGAGTTTGTTTTACACTTGGTGTCATCTAGTCAGACGGAGAGTTTGAGCCTTTGATGTAGGCTACCTTTTGTGCAGCTTTTGTAGAGATGCATCGTTTACATTTCAACTGTGAATATTGTACTTTTGACTCCACGGCAGTGATGTGACAGCTACAGCTACTTTTCACAGTGAGTTCCCGCGGGTTTATATATTGTTGTTACAGTCGCTTTGGATGTATTTGCTGTTTGAAGTGTCAGTGCTAAATGGGAACCTCCTTTAGACATTTTTCCACTGTAAAAATTCTCTATTTTTGATATGTTCTCAAACTGAAAATCTCTTCTCCTCTGACTTCTTGGTTGACGAACCTGGATCAGGCCTTGAGCAGAGAAAGAGAAAGAGAATGAGCAGAGAGCATCAAGGTGGTTAGAGGAGGAAGACTCTAATGAGTTGAGACTAGCAGATGGGTCAGAGCAGTTAGCACAGTTAGCATCGTCACAGAGCTGTTAGCATCTTTTTTTTTTACAACTGTCTGCACAGTTAGCAAGTTTTCACAAACGGTCAGTATAGTTAGTATCTTGTAGGATGATTAGCACAGTAGCCAAATGATCTCAGAACAGTCTCCTTTAGAAAAGCATAATTAACATCTCCTTCCTTTTCATCACATGTCCTACAGTCTGATTGAACTACCCATGCCCCCCCCACCCCCCCTCTTTCTCCTCAGATGGCCGCTCTCTCCTCCTGGCTCCTTGTCTGGCCGACACCCCTGCTGCCCAGGTCCTGGAGCGAGCCGTCCTGGAGTCACGGGTGCGAGAGGTGGAGGAGGAGAACCGACAGATCCGGCTCCAGCTCAGCCATTCGCAGCAGGGCGCAGCTGCCCAGCAACCGGAGGGTAACTATGGCAACCAGCAGTGGGGAGCCTCGGCGGACACGGGTCCAGAGGACGGGGACAACACAGCAGAGGAGAAGAACAACAACCACACAGAGTGTCCCCGATCGCCCACTGTCCAGAAGTGTGAGGTAGGTCAAAACATGTCTATCTAATGTCCACTGATAATTGCACAATGATAGATGAACTTTGACAAGTGTCTGGTCCCACACTGAGCTACAGGAACACCACAATAACAGCCTGCGTGAAAATTAATCAGAGAACTGAAGACAAAAAGTTAATACTTATTACTCACAAATTTCATGATGATAAAATCTATTTTGTCATCACCAAAACTAGACACCTTCACTTCTCTGGCCACTTTCACCTTAAGGCGGGCTTACACTGTACGATTTTGCCACGATTTTGTCGTCCCCGACGAGTCGCAGCCTAATTTGCATAATCGTAGCGAGATCGTGGGGTCGTGAGCCCTCGTCGGGACGTATGGTTAGTGAGGCTCTGCGTCACGTCCCGACGCCCTAAAGACGAGTCGCCGACCATCCGACAAATTTCTGACATGTCAGAAATTTTCTCGTCGTGACGGACAATGTGTGGGGTCCCACGTCACGATTCTGCACATACGACAAGATTTTGCCATGACAGATTGTTTTAGCACAGAGCAAAGAGCCTTTATGAACCTGATTACAGATGCTGAACTTGGTCAGATGGAGTTAGAACGGGCAGACAGAGAGAGGAGGGGAGTGACAAGCTGCACAGCTGTAGCTGTGACAGACAGGGTGACCGGGTGATGATCAGAAATGCAGCGCAATTCCTGATGGAAGATCAGCCTGACAAATGTACACACAGACAATTTTATTTTTTTCTCGCCGTTACAGTATAAAATAGCGAGCCTACACAGCAGCCACGTCCACTGTGCTCTGGCTCAGCTGACCGCGGTTCAGGTGGTAGCCTATTTAGATCTTCACATGGTCAACTTTTTTAAACAAAGTGCAGGCTAGAGAGAGAACTCTTCTGACAGCTGCAGGTGAGCCGCCCGCAGGTGAGCTACACGTCAGCTGGCTGGAGAGTAGCGCCGTTTTGTTTTATTTTTTTTCAGCAGCACCGTCCGCGGAGGTGATGCACGCTGTCTGTGTCTGATCTTCCACCATGGACTCTGCTATAGGAACAGGAACCAATGTCATTTTGAGGTTTACAATCGAGCAATTATAGAGCAGCACAAATCGTAGCGGCATCGCAGGGTAATCGTGGTGGAGAGCAATCGTAGAACGACGTGCAATTAGTGCGGGTCTAAGACTGATATGAGACGCAGGACTGAGGAGGGAAAATCGTGCAGTTTGAGATGTGAACAGACGAATAGTCGTACAGTGTAAGCCCGCCTTTAGGGAAACCCTCCCCCTCTGCCGTCACAGTTTCACAGCGTGATGGTCAGACTCCTGCAGCCCACTGTTGATGGTGGTGGTTCATTACAATCACATTGAATATTGTCTTGTCTTAGTTCTGCACCTCTGATACACCAAGAGTTTGTCTTGTGTTTATGTTCTTCTGAGGAGGCTTCATCTGTAAATGCAGCCTCACCTCATGCAAACTGATGGAAGAAGCTGCAGCAGCAGCAGCAGCGAGTTCCTCAAGTCTCTTTGATGTCGTTTCAGCTTTTAACTCCAACTTTTTCAAAGACTTCTGCTACTGAAAAGCAAGTGACATGAAATCATACATATTTGAGAAGCTAAATATGAAATTTCACATCAGAGAGAGCAGTGAATGTCCTGGATTATGCGCGGTTGTCGGGGGATTGGCTCGTATCTCCAAAATGGAGCCGTTTAAAGCGAAGTGACAGAAGCGATGAAGTTTCCTCAGAGATGAACTTTTTGAAGACACAGCTGCTGACTCTCTTGTCTTCTGTCTCTGCAGCTCATCCATGTAGCCTGTGTGTGTGCCGGTCACAACGCCAGCAGAGACGTGGTCACGCTGGTCAAGTCTGTCCTCTTCCACAGGTGAGTTACAACAGAAACACCTCTCACACCTTATTTTTTCTCACACTTCTTCTTCGCTGAATCTACACAATTGTTCACATCAGCCAACTTAATTCTTTGCAGTAGGTGTTTGATAAATGGAGTCCCTTTAACTTTGTCAGAAATGTGCACTTGGACACAAAGTTAACTTATCTTATCTTATGTATCTGGGCTGCTCACAAAGGCTTTTTAAGACCTTAACATCCATTGTGTTGTGTTTGTCTGACCTTACTCTGTCTGATGTGCTGCCGGTTTCAAAATGAATTGGATGCACATTTTTTGGTTAAACATTTATATTTGAAGTTATGTTTCCAATTAAATTGCAAATGGACGTCTGCTCTTGAAGATCTCACAGTGAATCTGGATTTGCAGCGTTGTGGTGGTCTGTGTGCGTTAAGGTAAACAAGATGCTGGTTACAGCCTCAGGCCTGTTTACATGAACATTTCACAATAAAGATCAAAGTCAAGCGTGTGTAGAAAATGGACACAAAGTATTTTATGATTTGTAAGTAAAGAAAGAAAACTTTCTTTCACTGATCATCTGTCTGGCTTCATTTGAAGGTTTGAAGAGGATCTGTTCTATTATTCTGTTTTTTTATATTAGCAACAAAGACTTAGTGAAGTTTATTTATACAGCACCTCTCACAGAGGGAAAAAAAATCAATCACAAAGTGCTTTACATGATAAAAAGTACAAAAGTTCAATATTAAGAAACAGGACAAAATAAAGCAATGAAATAAAACGGAGGACGTATTCAGACCAAAAGCTTTTCTGAATTAAGATGTTTTCAGCTGATTCATGAAGGCTGACTGACAAGGACACGGTGAGAGCAAACAAACAAACGTACACAACAAAACTAACAGTGTGTTCTTCTGTGTCTCATCATTGGTGGATAAAACTACATGATAGATTGCGCATGGTTGGGTATGAATAATTCAATGCCACAAAAACAGGACTAAGTGGGTGCTACACAGTGTAATGTTTAGCTTTTATTTGCAAGGAGCAGCCATCTTGGATTGCAAGCTGAGGGCCGCTGAAGTTCATCTGAGTTTTTGAGTTGGAAATCCGACTTCAAGAAGGTTTCTGACGACGGGGCTGCACTTCTGGTCTAATGAGACACACCATGTAACCTGCTCAGAGAACAAAAGATGGCCAAAGCTCTGGTCAAGCGTTAATCACCGCCAATTGCTTCCATTCATTGATAGGAAAAAACTTGAAATAGACGCTTCTAGATGGGTGACAGAGCCGGTGCTCATTAAGAAGGTTAAACCTGTTCACTAACAGCCCTCTTGACCTTGATGTCTTTTCTTCTCTCCATCTCTCAGGAGGAACCCGCTTCACTTTCATTTCATCACTGACACAGTAGCCAATCGTATCCTGAGCTCTCTGTTCCAGTCCTGGATGGTTCCATCTGTTCAAGTCAGCTTCTACGATGCAGATGAACTCAAGGTAAAAACATGCACACGCACATCATGTCAGCCCTCATCCAGATACCTCCACATGTTCCCACTTTCTGTTAGGACAAGGTGAGCCAAAGTCAGATCCAACATTTACCATATCAAAGAGGAATCTGAGGCGTCCAGAGCGACAGCGAGTTGTGAGGATACTGAGATGGGTTCAGTTAAATGTATTTATAAATTTCCTTTAACAGAGGAGATTCACCTCAGAGCGCCATCAAAGAGTGCGAGACATCAATACAGAGCGTCGCTAATTCAGAAACGGGAGGTCACAGCTCGAGATTGTGTGAGATCGTGTCACATTAACAGATCAGAGGGTTGTTAAAGTGCAGCGCCGTTGACTGGTTCTTGCTGCAGGATGAAGCCAAGGGTCAAGCTTCTGACAACCAAACTTAAATCCTACAACTCCACATTAAAGCGAGCTACGCCAAAGAGGTACATCTCAACCTTATACATCAGCGTCTGATGTTTGTAATAGACAAGAAACACATTTCACATCTACACCGAAGGCAGGGACGAGACAGTTGAACTCTGCAGTTTGGATCAACTCTTGTTCATCTTTTAACTCCAGTCACCCACAGAAAATAATGTAACCTAATGGTATCTCAAGTGGTAGAAGAACTCACATGTTTTACATCCATTCAATCATCACAGTGTGGAGGTATAAGTATAGCGTTTAAAATATAGTCTGACTACCATAATAAAGGTTGTCTGGACCATGTGTGTGTGCTTGGACTGTTGAAAATAAAGCCAGAGAAACTGGAGAGAATATCGTGCTTTTGGATTTTACCAAAAATTATTCTTATTAATTCTAATTCATTCAATTATTCAGTTGAACCCACAGAGACTTGAAGTGAGGAGTGAGTATATACTGTACTAACTGTGCTGAGCCTACTCTTACAAACTCACACACTCAACTCAAAACCCTCCAGGTAACCACTAAGTCCTTAAACCATGGACTACAAGATGAAAGCAAAACTGTAATTGTATTACAGTTTGGAGATATGAGGTTATTAGCCGAGCGCACGGAGTGTATTTAGTTCTCGAACGGTTTCTGGGGAAACCTTGTAGCTATGTTGGATCTGGACACTTCTGAGGTTTTGAACCGACAGCGACAGTCAGTGATGGAGGTGGGCGAGCTGCAGGACCACGTATCACCCAAAGTCAAGTGGCACTTCAGCAAAAAAACACCAAATAATTTCTCTTAACACGAAGCTGATGAATGTGCTCTCTCACTGACAGGGAATGTAAGGAGGAGCAGCATGAATAAGTTAGTGTGTGTGTGTGTGTGTGTGTGTGTGACTCCAACCTGCATCTCCATCCTTCACATCATCACATTCTCCTCCCTCTCAGTCTTTGTGCTGAACAATGAGTCCTTTGTGCTGTCAGATGCTGCGACCTGCACCCTCTCCCTCTCCTTCTCCTTCTCCCTCTCCCTCTCCCCCATTCCAGTTTCCATTAACTCACATTAAACCGGAGGAAAACAGCCGAGACTTTAAGCCGATTATATTTGCAGATGATGCACTTATGCAGATCCAATTACTCTGAATCAAGAGAATTAATTAAAAGACATTATTTGCAGTTTAAAAAACGTATTGAGTCTTTGCCAAAATCTGCTGAATGTGTCTTTGTGTTACCCCACGTACACAACACTGCACATCAATGAACAATGAACAATGGTGGATTCACCGATCGCTGCAGCGACAGTCCACCTGTTTAAAACCTGACTCCCTGTTTGTGGTTGCAGTCCGAGGTGTCGTGGATTCCCAACAAGCACTACTCAGGTATTTATGGCTTGATGAAGCTGACGCTAACCAAAGCCCTGCCCTCCGACCTGACAAAGGTCATCGTCCTGGACACGGACATCACCTTCGCCACTGACATCGCCGAGCTCTGGGGCATCTTCAGGAAGTTCACAGGTGAGACTCAGAGCTGTGGCTGCATGGAGGAGAACTTGAAACTGTGACAGCTAGGCTTTTAAATTGAAGGCAACCGTTCTCACAGTTGTAGAACGTGCTGATTTGTCAAACAGGTCACACCACAACATGACAGGGCATTTTTACAATGACAACAACTATAAAAGTAAACAACATCTGGACTGATTATGATGATATCCTGTTGTTTGCTGTGCAGATAAGCAAGTGATCGGCCTGGTGGAGAACCAGAGTGACTGGTACCTGGGAAACCTTTGGAAGAACCACAAACCGTGGCCTGCACTGGGACGAGGTTTCAACACAGGTAAGAGGTCCAAAAATAATAACGATTAAAAAAAAATGATTGATTAAAAAAAAAAAAAACTTGCTAATACGAGTACTTTATTGTATTGTAAATTCACTTCCTGTGTTTTTCTTACAGGCGTCATCCTTCTCTACCTGGAGCGACTGCGGCGAATCGGCTGGGAGCAGATGTGGCGGCTGACGGCAGAGAGGGAGCTAATGAGCATGCTCAGTACATCTCTTGCTGATCAGGTCAGACGCACACACAAACATAGACACACACACGCACACTTGGAGAACAATAAAATATCAGTCACTGATCTAATCTCTCAGGGAGGTTTATTCTGCTGATGTGCAGTCCTTTAGTTTGACGCACAAGGTTTTAAAATCAGAGCAGAGAATGAAATTTTCATGTTTATTGATATTGAAGTCAATTTTATTTGCTCTTTTGTAATTCAGTATAAACATCATAAACCACACAGAGCAGCCCAAAACACAAAGGTTCACTTAAAGATCAGAAACTCTTTTGGGGCCGAAACGTTCAATCTGATATAAAGCATTTCCCTGAAAAATGTATTCCAGAAACGGATCAATTCAACATAAATACAGAATATAATAAATCATTCACATGCAAAAAAAATAATAATAAAAATGTGAAAATGAAACAGCCTGGATGTTTGACTGTAATATCTGTGGGCTTTCATATCAAAGAAGATGCTGACTCTCACAATGTCCATGATCATTTGTTCATACAGGCTGATACGTGACAATTTAAAAATAGCAAAAGAAAGTACAAACAGTGAACTGTTGTGTCCTGACTCTGGTCTTGTTCTCGTTTACATTTAACAATATCAACTCAATATTAACATGAAAAAAAGAGACAAAAAATATAATTTTAACGTTATTTAAGTCAAAAAGACAAGATGCAGACACATGAAAGAACACAAAATGTAACCACCCTGTTTTATCAATTCACTTTTTAACATAGATGAGAGCATATCTGTGAGTAAGTTCTAGTAGTAAGTACTAAATGTAGTAGTAGTAGTAGTAAGTACTAAATGTTAATCACCTTTTGCAACCTCCCAGGGAATCACAGGTCTAGACGGTTTTACCAATTATATCACTTTACAAATACAAATGAGTTAAATGCCCAAGTTTTGACAAAAAAATCTTCAGTCAGTATCAAGTTCCCAGCAGAGTTTTTTTTACCCATTTATGATGGTTTTGACAGCACATCCTCCATCTTCAGATACTCAGATAAGAAACATCTATTAGAGTGATTAGTCAGCTTACTGGATTTTATAAGCTAAACTGAATCTTAGTTAAATGCTTTGTTCAAAGCTGCGTTAAATAGACCTACATTTAAATTCTGACACCAAAACTTCATTGTCTTTGCTCTGAGGAATTTAAATGATTTTTTTTAGTGGCAATCAGATAAACTGAGGTTCTGGTTCTCGACAGTGGCTCAGATGAACTGTTGTTATTCTCCACGCAGCTAAAGGTCACATCCAGATTACTGTTTGATCTCTTCATCTCTGTTGGTGTGTTCACAGTCACACTCCCAGTGGCTTCAGTGTGTTTGTTGAGCTCCAACCGGCGACCTTGATTGTTGATTAGAAGACACAAGTGAGGCTGCAGACAGGGAGCCGGCCTTTGTAAACACTCAGCAGATGTGAAATCAAAGCTTAAGTTGCCAGCCTTCAAGACCCAAGAGACCGGAGACTTCAACCTGTACACAGAACCAAATCAGCTGATGTTGTTGACGTGTGTGTGTGTATTGCGTGCAGGATATCTTCAACGCCTTCATCAAGCAGAACCCAGTCCTGGTGCACCAGCTGCCCTGTTTCTGGAACGTCCAACTGTCAGATCACACTCGCTCCGAGCAGTGCTACACCGAGGTGTCGGACCTCAAGGTACGCACACACATACAAACGATGAAACCACACACACCTGTCACTGACAGGAGAAGTTGAGTTATATATAAATAAATTTAAAAAATACGGAGAACCTTGTTCACACCGTTTCAGGTTCAAGAGCTGCGTTTAAAACCTGATGTTGGCAGTGAAGTGAATTTCTGTATTAAATCTAAAGGAACTGAGAAAGGAGTGTTGGAGAGATAAATTATTCACATTCACCTGGTAGATGTTGATGCATTAATAATGGTAATTCTCAAATATAGAAATGAAAAATAAATGAACTAAGATTTTCACCATTTTCTCTCTCCAATTTTTTGTCCCTTTGGATAAATGTAAAGATAAAACGAAGCCCCACAGGTCAGAGAAATTCTAGGTAAATCCTCCCAAACTTAAACAGGGCAGTTTTTCAGAGCTGAAAAAAAAACAATGTTTAAAACTGAATTGATTTTGGGTGAAATGTTGTGATGGGTTCAAGTATAAAGGCTTGAGCTGAGTGGGAGAAGCTTTAAAGTGTGATGATGTGAAGTGAGTGTGGTAAAGGTGCTGACCCGCTGTGGCTGTGTCAGGTGATCCACTGGAACTCTCCGAAGAAGCTCCGTGTGAAGAACAAGCACGTGGAGTTCTTCAGGAACCTCTACCTGACCTTCCTGGAGTACGACGGGAACCTGCTGAGACGAGAGCTGTTCGGCTGCCCAAGTCAGGCCAGTCCAGAGAACGTCCAGGTGACACACACACACACACACGCCTACATAACTCCAATTGTAGTGTGCTCTTCTGTGCGTTAACATGACACATGGATCCAAAAACCAATTATTATTTGGCACAATGTCAGTTGTTCTCTTGCCGTACAGCAGGAGTGAAGTTGCTGTAGTAACACCTAAATCCTGATCCTACTATTCCACTAATTTAATTGATTTGAAGCAAACTAATTAAAAACTTCATTTTAAACAAAATGGAGAAAAACTGGTCCAGGTTTGAGATGCAGACATTTGTGCGTCATCCCTCTGACATTTGACCTCTTGTTGTGGCTCTGTCTTTTCAGCTGCAGACAGCGCTGGAGGAGCTGGATGAGGACGATCAGTGCTACGACTTCCGTCGAGAGCGGCTCACAGTTCACCGCGTGCACCTCTACTTCCTGCAGTACGAGTACACGCCCACTGAGGATGACACCGACATCACACTGGTGGCTCAGCTCTCCATGGACAGGTACGAGAGCAGACAGAGCCAGCGGTCACAGAAATGATCAGAGCACAATTTATTATATCTACTGAGCACAGTTTCTTTTGTTATTTGCTGAGATTTTTCACATAAAAATGGTTAAAGAAAGAAAAAAACAACAACAACGTGTGAATCACATTTGTGAGATAATTAAAGTTATGGTTGGTAATCATGTTCAGAAACACTTTTTGTTATTGTGGGAGAAATGGTCCTTCTATCCTGAGAGTAGTCCATACATTATGTATTCAGAAAACGAACGGAAATAATCAGACCTCTGTGGCAGCTGCAGGACTGACAAAAGTCTGAGAAACCAATCAGATGCCTTCATGTCTAGTTCTGCCTACGCCCAATCAGGCTGCTGTCTCTCTCCCCCACGTGCGTGATCAGAGTCTTCACCTACGTCCGTGCAAAAGCCACACTCCAGTCTGATGAGTGGCAAAGTAGGGTGTCTTCACCCACATCGACGGAAAGGTGAAGGTGCGGCTTCAGAGAGAAGTCTGAGGAAAGGGGCTTGGACTTTTGACCTGTGTTTTCAAAATGTAGCCGGCTAGAACCGTTTTTCCAGAATCTCCCACCCTACCTGTAAAGTCACTTTTTATGAAAAGTTCAGTAATTTAATCTATTATCTCGACTATGCGTACGTCTGGAAACTTCCAATGGCTTCTTTAAAAATTCGATTATCTTTCTCATGGCATGACACCGGTGTGAACCTGGCAGCTGCACTGAGGACAGAGAAACGGCACCAGAGGAAAAGGAGACTGATGAGAGATGTGGAGTTGTTGGTGTTGCTGCGTCACTATGTCTTGCACTATGTACATTTGGTGCTGTGTTTAGTCCGGTGAGCTTTCACACTGCATACGAACCGGTTCACTTGCAAACGAACCGAGACCCCCGTTTTCAAGCGGACCAGAGTTTGTTTGTTTGATCCGCACTAGAGTTCGTATGAGCTTTCACAACTGCCCAAACGAACCGGACTATCTGAGGAAACAAACTCGGGTCCGTTTAAAGCGGACCAAAGGAGGACAGTGTGAAAGCGCCCTAAATCTAAAAGGGAGCTGGTGAGTTGTGTCTCTAACCCTCATCATGGTGTGTGTTCCCCCACAGGCTGCAGATGCTGGAGGCCATCTGTAAGCACTGGGAGGGGCCCATCAGCCTGGCACTCTACATGTCCGACGCTGAGGCCCAGCAGTTCCTGCGCTACGCCCAGGCCTCCGAGGTCCTCAAGAACCGCAAGAACGTGGGCTACCACATCGTCTACAAGGAGGGCCAGTTCTACCCAGTCAACCTTGTGAGGAACGTGGCCCTGAAGAACGCCAACACACCGTATGTGTTCCTGACTGACGTGGACTTCCTGCCGATGTACGGTCTCTACGATTACCTCAGGTAAGAACAGTGCCTCCCTTGTCTGCCACGTAAACACTAGTGGATGTTTACAACACTGAGCTGCTGCTGTTGCATCAAACTAACTTAACATGCTGCTGCAGAAGGCTCCTGACCAACACCTTAAATCCCCCCCCCACCAAAAAAAAAACAAAAACAAAACAACAACAACATAATAATAATAATAATAATAATAAAGCATAAGTGTGTGTGTGTGTGTCTATGCATATGACCACCTGCCTAATATTGCATTAATTTCTTCAGCAATGTGAGCAACAGTAGATCGTCTGTTGGATTGGACCACACGGGCCAGCCTTTGTTCGAGCTGGAGTTTTTAAGATCTCTGACCCAGTCGTCTAGCCATCATAATTTGGCCCTTGTCAAACTTGGTTAAGTCCTTATCCTTGCCCATTTTTCTTGCTTTTTCTTAAAGGCCAAAATGTTCACTTGCTGCCTAACCTCATCTTCATTTTCCCCCCATGGTATTGGAAATGGTAGTAGCTCTAATGGTTACACCACGTCTTTCTGAAAATAGACTTCCATTCATCGTAATAGCAGGGTTTTCTATTTCTTCTAAAGACCCCGCTATTCCGAAAAGGCTATTGGGGAAACCCCCCCACTCCAAACAGACAGACGGACTGACGGACCTATCCTGCGTGTCATTCCCCCCCCTCTCTGCCTCCCATTTCCTGTCACTCTCTGAACTGTCCTATCTAATAAAGGCTTTTTTCCTTTTTGGGGCCAAATGGATCATGTGCATAATTAACTGCAAAACAAGCAAATACTTCATATTAATGACCTATAACGTTCATTATGCTTCTAGCATGTCTAGCCTCTACCTAGACACACCTTAACTCCTTTCTTCATTGCCTAAACACAACCAAAGTGATTTTTTTTGGTCCCTCAGTCAGCTGTCAGCAGGAGCGGTGACTGCAGCTGGCTCGCACCCGTGTGGGCTCAAGCCAGGTTCAGCCGAGCTCGAGCGCAGTGGGGGAGAGAAAAAAAGTGTAGGCTATTTCTTTTACTGTGTGGAGATGTCCCACAATGGAGACAAGCCACAACGCAGAATGTAAACAACATCACGTGGTTCAGCACCATGGACAGCTGCGGGGGTGGGGGGCAGCAGTGTTTCAGGCAGACGTTCAGAATAGCGGTGTTTCGGAACAGTGTGGTGTCGGAGTGGAGGTGTTTCGAAATGCTCTAATTTAGACATGTCTGGACTTCTCCACTCAGTGATGTATCCAGATCCTACAACAAAGCGCTCCCAAATTAAAAAAGAATCTTAACATTAAACCTGGCAAAGTGCACAAATGTCTCCCTCAAATGTGTTTAAAAAGTCAAATTGCCATCAGAGTAATTACACAACAGTCTGTTTCCCTGTAATAACTGAGATGTTGTACAATTTAATGGCCACAGTGTCGTTTGACAGTCTCATCCTGTTGCTCAGACCTGTTTGTAGTTTCTCCTCCTCTTCATTGTATGTTTGCCCTGAACAGGAGGTCTGTGGTGCAGCTGGACATGGCTCACACTAAAAAGGCTCTGGTGGTTCCGGCCTTTGAGACCCTGCGTTACCGTCTGTCCTTTCCTAAATCCAAAGCCGAGCTGCTCTCCATGCTGGACATGGGGACTCTCTACACCTTCAGGTACCTGAACAACATGAATCCAGAAATCAAGTGGACACACCAGTTATGATGTGATCTTGATTCAAACTTTCTCCTCTACATCCTCAGGTATCATGTGTGGCCCAAAGGTCATGCTCCCACTAACTATGCCAAATGGCGAACGGCCACCACCCCCTACAAGGTGGAGTGGGAGCCGGACTTTGAGCCTTACGTCGTGGTGAGACGGGACTGTCCAGAATACGACCAGCGCTTTGTGGGCTTTGGCTGGAACAAAGTTTCTCATGTGATGGAGTTAGACGCGCAGGTACACCTGCAATGACACCTATAAATCATTGAGACCTGTTACATTTTGAGTGTTTCTGTCAGTGCTTTTTTTCTAGCCTTTACAACAATGGCCACATGATACAACTCAGCCACTCACTGTGACTGGGAAAAAAAGGGGAAACCCTCAACATGTGACAGCTGAAGTTTTTTTTCCAGATGTCTGTCATGTCTCAGGTCGCCAGAATTATATCTCCAAAGTATCTCTAAAAAAAGTATTCCGGGAGAGAGGAGATCAGTGATGATGATAAGTAAACAAAAAAGAAATGCTGTAGAAATTAAAACTGTCAACATACCAGATCCATGGGGAGCTGCTGCCCCATGTTGAGGCTCGGTGCAGGTGGCACTATCAATTAAAGGCAATAAAAGCCCAAAAAATATACCAAAAAAAAGATTCATAAACGTTCCTGTTACAAGATTAGGTGAGTCAACTGAGGTTTAGTTAAGATTAGATGATGTGGATTTCGGCCCTGCCTCATTTCTCATTCATACCTCTTCACATACCCCAACCCATACAAGGTTGAAATATTCCCCTATACTACTCCTGAACTATAATACGTCATCATCTACATAATAATGCACTGATATCAGGTATGGTATACTGATATACCTCTAGTCCTGACATGAAGATACAGAGCAGAGGGGGCGGGGTTAAGGGAGAGAGCTGGACGGGTAGAAATGAGATAGAGCCTTGCAGTTTCATTATTTCATTCTCTCCTTTTTCCCTCTTCTCCTCAGGAGTATGACCTGATGGTCCTCCCCAATGCCTTCATGATCCACATGCCCCATGCCCCCAGCTTCGACATCTCAAAGTTCCGCTCCAGCTCCAGTTACCGCAACTGTCTCAACACGCTAAAGGACGAGTTCCACCAGGACCTGTCGAGGAAGTACGGTTCGGCCGCTCTGAAGTATCTGACTGCCCAGAGGAACATCTGAAAACTGTGGCCACTGGGAGCCAGAGGGATCATCAGCCCCCTCCACTCCTGAGCTCCAGGAGCTCAGACTCGTACTGACACAGGCCACACGGCCGCTTCAGATGTCCTCGGGCTCCTGTGCATTAATTCTGCAGTCAACTCCACCTTAAGGAGAGCGAGGACCAGACGCAGAGACACAAACCTGTGCAGGACTTCTTGTGAAGTCAGGACTCTCTGGGCTGGATGGACGCTGGCGGAGCAGAGTGTTGATACTGATGGGACTAGCTTTATGGCGGGAAAATAAAAACCATATTCTTACAATTTGTTTTGACAATCAGGGCTTTTTCCAGAAGACATGAACCACGTGGACATCTGGACACTTAACTCAAAGACACTATATGACGGGACACATGTCGTTAATGGGAGACAAATAAATTTAAAGGAGAAGATGACAGTGTGAGGCCGGTTGAACTGGAGAGAGATTTAAGCCTTATCACTTACCATATGAAATCTTCATTTTATTATTTTTTTCAGTGTAAATCAAAACCAGTGAGAAAAACTTTTTAATTTAGTTTTTTTCTGATTCTGACTATACATAAAATTCAATTTATTTTTATTTTCTGTTTTCTGATTCTCCATCACATCTCGCTCAAATTATTTCAGATTTCCTGTGTGTGTGTGTGCGTGCGCGTGTGCGTGCGTGTGCGTGTGATCCAGCTGCATCATACTGTGAGTCTTCAACACGCGTCCTGTCAAAGTCACTCTGGCTTCTGTCTTGATCATACTTCTGGCTGCATGTAAGTTGCTCTACATGTTGTTTTCACGTCAGAAAACAGAGTCAATCTTGTTTTCATAGTCTTCATTTCAAGAAAGGATCTTTGGTTGAAACATTAATCTATCATCACTGATCGGGACCAACTCACGACACAAACACTGACATGAATCGACGTGAGTTGCCGGGTTAGTAACTGACACCGAAGGGCAGGAGCTCTTCAGCTTTTAGTTTCTTGTATTTTGTGCCATTATGTTGTCATGTGTCTGATCATCACTGGATAAATGTGCCATCTACTGAACCTCCCTACCCACAATCCCCTTATTTCTGTGGAGTCCAACTGAAATCATAAGCCTTTACACGGTCTGGCTGCATGGACGTAGTCTGACCTGGACCTGAGGTGGGAATCACCAAATACAATATTATCACAAATATGATACTATTGTGATTTTAAACATGTTGTGATGTATCGCAACATATTAGAATACATTGTGATTTATCACCTTTTGCAATTTAAAATTTAGCTCTGTAAGGACATTTTTTGTCTCTGTTTTATCTAATAAGATAAAATTTATTTTATCCCTGATATATGTGATTGTCAAGCAGACAGACCAACACAGTCAGAACAACAACCCTAATAGGCTATTCAAGTATTTGCAGTTACTTGTCCATGTATCAATAAGATGTTACAACACAAAACATTGCAGAACAAAGACAATGAGCTCAGTATGTTGCTTTCACTTAAACGTTTCTAAAGGTTAGTTTTCTCCTGTCCAAGGGTTAGTTTACAACTCCAGATTTTAAGTAAGTAAAACAGGTCTCCATTTTTGGTGCTCATGCAGACTCCAGGTGAAAACGTAGCAAAAGAGACAGGCCAGAACAAAGTTCGAGAGCAGCCCCACAATAAACTAGTGTCATTCATATCGAGCAGCTCGATGTTCGAGTCAAAATTAGCTGGACCTGCTGTAGATATTTAAATGGGGAGTTAGAGATCCTTCAGGTATTTCCTCGGCCCTGAAATCCTGGAGTAAGCCTGAGCTCATCAGTCAGGATGAGATTTAAACAATCTTATAGAATCTGATCCAGCAGCCTCTGACCTGCTGCGGCTCGATGCACAAATCGATGATGCACAGTTAGCTGTTAGCAAGCAGCTAATGTTAGCTGCAGATCACCCTGTTGCAGGACACAGTTCCAGTTTTATGCAAACACAGCTGTAGCAGATTATGCAAAGAAGCTGTGGATCTACAGAACTGTTTAGGAGAAGCTGCTGCTACTGAACCACAAGTGTCAAAGTCCAAATTTATTCTGTTTGGACATGGACAGTTGAAACAATGGAGGACAGGGGCAGATGCATTGCTAATCCTAATGTAGCAACAGGAAAATATGTCATTTAATTTCAGTTGGACTTTAATCTCCCTAATTCCAAGGTTTTTATTTTGGGTGTGTTATTTTTTGGAGGATGGCTGAGTTTGTATTTAATGTTGATCATCCTGGTCCCAGAACATGATTCCTATCAATTCACTGGTGGTTACTCTTTGTCTCCCGATGAGCTTTCTGAGCATCTACTGTCCACATGTTGCAGATGTTGATCATAACGCATGTCAGTGGATACACTGAGGCTAAGTAAAAGCTAAACTGGAGATGTTACATTTCCTCCTGGCGGGGCCACTATCAGAGCTTTAAATTTCCCTCCCCATTTCTTGTGTTAAAAGATTATCCTCGTCTGTCCGTGTCCTTTCATATCCTCTGTCCCTTCACCTGGACACAGATCGACTGAGGTTTCAGAGCAGGTGTGAATCTGAGCAATGGTGAACATGACGTCCATGGGCTCACAGTTTGTTTGGTGAGGAGTGAGTGTGAACTGTTTCCATGAAGAGCCCCTCCCCCTTCTCTCCCTTCATCCCTCCCTTTCCGCTCCTCCATTGACTTGTTGTTGATTGTGGTAAATGCTAGTGCCTTTGCTGTATTGTGAAACTGGATATTGATTGTACTGTTGTACTGACAGGGCCTGGGGACAGTCAGGCGCTCTATTTATTATTGTTGACTCAAATCAATCATATTTTTCTATGTAAGTGCTTTAAATAAATTTGCCCTTTTTTAATCACTTTGTCTGGGCTGTTGTGTTTTTCATCCTCAGAAAATATAAACTTTTCTTCAATTAGAAGCATTGCCATTCAAGTCAAGTTATTTGGTGTTAACTGACCCTTAGGGATTTTTTTTTTTTTTTTTATTCTTGCCCCAACATGACAAAAAAAAAATATCCCGGAATTTATAATATTTATCAAGCTCAGTGGTTTTAAGCCTGTGTGAACCTTCCATGTGTGTAATTGGTCCAGGGAAAATTTCAAATACAAACTAAATTATTTTGGATGAACTGAGGCCCCATGATAGTTCTCGACCTCTTTAAATGCAAATTGCAATATTAATTTGGTCTGTAACTGGCCCTGCAGTGAGTTCAACTGTTTCTGAACCAAAGCAACGCCTTTCATTTTCTCTGTATTAAAGCAGTGCAAACCAAACTTGGCAAAGAATGCGTAACATGTAGACAAAAATATAGAACAGGACCTGTCGGACCTGCCGCAAAGCCAGTCGGCATTGTCATGAAATATGGACGACTGACAATAGCGAGACAGAGACTCAACTTACACATTATTTATTGGGGTTTACAGGAGATTTCCTGATAGTAGTGATCATACACGGCAGCAGAGCAACCATCTTTTGCCGATCATATGACGGCTCACAGCTTTCCCACTGGATTTTAGCCCACCATGTGACGGCACAGGTCATTATTGGACAAACCGACCTCCTTCCACTTCACATCACCTGAGGGTGGAGCCCTGAAGTCTATTTAGGCAGCCAGTTCACCTGTGTGAGGCCTCTGTAGATACAGGTGACGCTTTAATGTGTACATTATGTTGCATTTTTGCCTGATGGTTGTATCTCTAATTGTTCATGAAACTTTTTATTTATTCATTTATCAATTTTCTATGTTCTGTTGGTTTAATTTATGCCTTGGCTGATTAAGCTGTTTGTTTTTATCTTCTCCCTACATGCTCCCAGTTGTTGTCTGATGGTTATAGGACATACGCATGATCTGATATCACCAAGTAATTAACAGCCCAGGAGCGCTGTTTTAACCAACTGGTTAGGTTTAGGGTTAGATTTAGGTTTAGCGTTAGTCCTGGGCTGTTATTTACTTGGTGATATCAGATCGTGCTAGGACATACATACATATACATAGCACTCACTCAAGATTGTGGTTGATGCATCATATTATAATTATCCCACCAGTACGGCCTGGGTACAGGCCTTCTTGCTGTGAGGTGACAGTGCTAACCACTGCATCACTGTGCCATTTTGGGAAATTTCCTGTTTTGATCAAACAGCCTCTGATAAGCCTCCTGTATGATCACCTCCACTGTGTATAAAGAGACACCACTTGGTCAGCAGCACCGCAGTTGAATGCTGATGCTACTGTGTATAAACAGGCAGTGATACAGGCCAATGAGAAAACACCAATGGTGCTGCAGCAGCTCTGTGTTGAACAAACAGACTGACAGAGGTCAAGGGAACCACCTCAGCAGGAAGAAACACGCCTAATCCACATACATCAGTGAGACTTTAATGTTTTCCCTTAACACATATTTTATGGATAAAATACTGAGAGCGAATGAGGCAGAAAAGCTGATTTGAGACCCGAGGTATCAAACCAAAGCATCTTGGATCACATGAAGAAGAACGTGCTCTGAGAACGCGGAAAACCTGTTTTAGCAGAACTAATGACGTTTCCCTGCAGCCTCAGTTGGGGCTTCTCTGTGGTTAGTTGAGGTAAACACACCTGCTCATCAGCACATAAGCATGTTGTAATGTCACAGGCACATCACTGCTCTGAGCTATATGGTTTTCATGGGTACAGGGGTGGCGGTGATGATGATGATGATGATGTACGACATACAAACATAATACTAGGCTCATCCTCATTTACTCATTCATTATTTTTCATAAGAGCAATCAAATGCTAAAATATTAACCTAACCCAGATCATTGGTTACTGTGCTGATGATGGTTTGTAGGTAAATATAATGGGATGGTTTAAATACATCATGAGATCAATTTTACTGATTCTTTTCTGTGTGTTCTTACGTCGCAGCAGAACTGTGGATGTGCAAACTGATGATGAAGGGTGTGTCTGCATCCATTTATAGCCAAGTGTGTGGGTGGAGATGGGACTGTAGATTTATAACAGAACCATCCATACAGTATGCACTGCTTTATTAATCTGTTGCAAACTCTGTCTCTGTGCAACTCGGAGAAAATGTCCTCCAACTTCTCCTTGTCTTCAACTCACCGTCCTTTTTCTCCTGCACGTGAAAATCAAACAACAATTTCTGAAAAACATAGGTCTATTTCTTTAAAGGAAATTATTCCCCTTTTCCACAAATTAAAATTGTTCCCAGGTGCCTTTAATTCTCACAATTTGGAAGGAAGGCAAGCCCGACACCCAAATCAAAAAGTGATATTTCTGTGCTGGTTATACAACAAGTCATACCTGTTGCACATCTGGAACAACTGATGATTTTCACAGAATCCCAGACCTTCTGTGCTATAAAAGCCACAGTGTGAGGTATTTGTACTGCAATGTCAGTGATATGTGAAGCAGCGCTGCAGCGCTGTGCTCCCTCAGAGATGTGAAATCCGACCTCCTCGAGCTGCCACTTCACAGCGGGAACACATCCACCCCCCCATCACCCTCACCCCCTCCTCTCGGGTTCTTAGCAACAACTTATCAATTATTAGTCAGCCTCTCCGCATGTAGGCCACCAGCACCATGGGTCACCAGACCAGACCCACTGTAGGCTACATATGTACAATGATTCATTAAAGATGGAGAATCTTGCTCCTTTTATGTTCAGAGTCAGGACAACTCTTTCTACTTCTAAGAAAGATTTGATTCAGTCTTTTACTGTGTAAGTACGCAGAATTTTAAATCAGCTGTGATCAACTTCTGTTGGCAGCATCAATAATAACAATCATTGGATATTCAACTATCACTGAAGGAAAATGAGAAACCTGATAATTCTGAAGTCATCTGCAGCTTTTTTTTCTTCTTCTGTGGATTTATGGATATTTGGCACAGTAATTCACACTGTGACTCTGATGATGCAGAGTTTGTATATCACATGTTCAGCATATTCACAAGACACCAGATACTAAACTTTAGCTGATTATCAATGGCTAACATCAGTGATGAACAGTGAAGGCACACTGAAACATCTGGAAAAGCTCCATTTAGAGTTTGTTGGATGAGCAGCTGTGATTGTGCAGCGTTTACATTTCACTCAAACCAATGTTCAGATATTTACGTTGTCTATATAGTTTGTCTTCCAGTGTTCTGCACATTGACTTCAAACTGTCACCTGCTGTTGAAGATCATCTGATATGGTCAAAAGCTCCAGAATAAGGCCTTCATTTAGATTCCTCTCTCTCTCTCTCTCTCTCTCTCTCTCTCTATCACACACACACACACACACACACACACACACACACACACACACACACACACACACACACACACACACACACACACACACACACACACACACATAAAGAACCAAACCAGATTAAGCCATTCTCCGTCAGCTGTTTCCTGCTCTGACATTTACTGCCACAGGCTGGAAATTGAATTGGCTTCTGTGTTGTTTGAATAATGGTCTCTCTCTCTCTCTCTCTCTCTCTCTCTCTCTCTCTCTCTCTCTCTCTCTCTCTCTCTCTCTCTCTCTCATTTTCTTTCACAAAACAGAAAACAGAGAGTGTAAAAACTGTGAAGTCAAGCATTTATTCATCTCCAATATCTGCAAAAACAACTGAGCTACAGAGATAGTCATCTTCCTCCTGGCACCGCAGAGAAGGAGGAAGAGGAGGAGGAGGAAGCATTTACCCAGTTTCAGAGTCAAACCGGCTCTGGACTCTGGGGGTCTTTAAACTGCAGCTAACAGACGGATCGTACTGTTCTTCTTCTTTCCATCCATTTGAATCACAGATTAATTGCTGTGATGTGTGCTTGGCCTTCTCCAACCTTCTCCGCCAGTTTTCACACAGTGAAACTCATTTACACACAAACTTATGCAGAAGAATCACCAGCTCACCTCAGGGCCGACCCTCAGGCTACAGCAAAAGATGCAAATTCATGAATTTATGAAAGTTGTTTGGAGAATCAAGTGTGCAGACTTGAAAATGCTGCTCTGAAAACTTTGTGCACAGTGGTGAGAGCAGCACTGATGCTTGATTCACAGACAGCGTCAGTGGATGCAGGTGTTATCCAGCTGCAGCCCCAGATAAATGTGTATATGATCCATTTCTCTTAATCAATGAAGAAAGAAAACATGCACACAACAACAGCATAAACAAGAAAAGGCTAGCAACAGTATCCTTCATTACAAACTTTTAATACTTCACTGGTGCAGGCGATCAAACACACAGACTTGTTTCGACAAGTGTCTTCCTCGAAAAAGAGGGAGACACTGTCTTTTTCCTGTTTATTCTTCAATCTCTGTAGCCTAATAAAAGAGGAAAGATTAAGCTATTTGGTGGAATTGTAGATGTTAAAGAAGATGCTACTGATGTTTATGTCCACTACTATATTTCATCATAATGGTAAAAAAATTGCCATATTCATTAAAAAAAAGAATTGTGGAAAAAAAAGAATCTCATCATTATAATTCTACAATACATTTTAAGAGTTGACTTAATAGAAATGATACCATCAATATATGCAGTAATATGCTAAAATTTGTAAAATCTTCCAATGAAACTCAAATCAAGCTAATAAACTCACATGGTTGTCACAAGTTTTTCACCATATCAAATCAAGTGTGTCTCCAAAAATCAAATCAAATACAAAGACAGACCAGCTTTAATTTAATTCAATTCAATTCAATTCAATTCAATTGGCTTTATTGGCATGACATACAATGTATATATTACCAAAGCAAGCATTTAGAAAAAATAATAATAATCATGACAGTTAAGGAAAACAACATTTACAGTGTTGTCATTACTGAAGAAAGACATATTGTAAATACAATAAACAAAACAACAAACAACAACATTTGTGTCAGCTGACAATTGTTATTCCCTGTCCCTCAGTCTATGGCAGGCAGAAACAGATTGCTGCTAGTTTATTATTCTTTGGTTCTTCCCCCAGCAGGATGGGAAGTTTTTCTTCGTCTGAAAAAACCTTTTGTTATAGATTCAAATTTTACGAAATATGTTTCTCTAATATTTATATATCTTTCACATTTGGTGAGGAAATGTGACTCGGGCTGCAGTGACAGCACAGCCGCTGGATGGAAACATTATGTGTAAAACCATTCCTTTATTTAATTAATTTGTTAAAAGACTTCCTTTTTTCTTTTAAAGGTCCCATATTATGCTATTTTTCATCTATTTCATATGGTTTTAAGTTGTCCAAGCATATTGTATTCATAGTGTATTGTCCCCAAATCAATCTGCAGCTCTAGATCTCAGTAATCTAAAAGTGTCTCTCCAGATTTGAGAACGAGCTGTTTCTGTGTCTGCACCTTGAAATGCAAATGATTATGTGTAAACCACGTCCACTCCACAGCTGTCACGGGGAGAGGGTGTGGTTATCACTACAGGTACATGTGCCAATGTTGACATTGAGACAGCAAGACATATTGATTACAATAAACAAAACAACAAAAAAAAAGTTTATGAGACTTGTCTCACTGACAAAGGAGATCGCCCCATGGTGGCTCCTATGCCATCAAACTGTCAAATACAGTAAAAAAGATGAAACTGAGGAGCAGCACAAACTAGGTTTACACTGTTATGGACTGATGAGAAGTTCGGAGAATTCCCCCAGCAGGATGGTTCAGATCAGATCATTTTCCGTGATCGCTGCACCGCAGCGCTGATGATACGCCAATATTTTCATTTTTAAAAGCTGTTTTTCAGTCAGTGATTCAAATTTTACCGACCGATGCTCCCGTAACGTTTCATGTGAAATGACGGGCCGACGGACGGACGAGGGGAGGTGGTTCTCGCTGACCAGGAAATGGCTTATAATTTTTCCAGACTTGCCCAGGGGGAGGATAAGGAAGTACCGGGAGGTGGAGTTACTCGAGTTCAACACATCCTGACGTCAAGTCTGCCAGCGTTTTCAATTCGCCCGTTTGGAGACACGATCTCAAAAAAGTGTAAAAATCAATTGAGGGAGTGAACAGACTTTTTTCACCTTCAGGCCTCATAGAAAGGCCCCGGGAACACATAGGACCACTACAAAACCTATAGAAAGTGGATTTTCATAATAGGACCCCTTTAACTAAAACTGACGAAAACTAGACTAAAACCTTGTTGAGTTTTTGTCGACTAAAACTAGACTAAAACTATCAAATATAGAAATGACTAAAATTGACTAAAACTAATAAGTATTTTCGTCAAAAAAGACTAATCTAAAATGCCTGCCAAAAACAACACTGCTGACACATCAACATTGTACAGGAAACTGAAAAAAACAAAACCACACACTGTATGCTGTTTCGTTGGCTAACATCAACTTATCATGTACAACCAGGGGCCCATTTTAGAAAGCAGGTTTAGTGAAAACTCTTAGTCTGTAAACGCAGAAATATTCTGACATCATAAACAAGTCACTCCATCAGTGAGGAGTGAGAAGGACGACGTCCCTCCATTTTTCATGACATTTTTTTATAGTGTTGACACAGATTGACTCCTGTTACTACAGCACTACCAACAAAGCTCACACTTCCATTTTAACGGGATCAGTCTGGCCTACAGTGAGAGTCTCTGCTGACAAACTGGTTTATTACCTAGAGAGAAAAAAAACCCAGCTTTCCTGCTGCAGCTTTGAGCTCATATGTTTCCAGAACTCTGTCTGAAGTCTGTGATTAGATCTTCCAGGTTGCTTCTTGGTCCTGAGCCTGTCGACGGGGGCTGTGGCCCGTGCTTGGGGAGGAGCAGGAGGAGGTGATGTAGCCATCGGGGGACGGGGCTGGGCACAGGCCAATTATTAGTGTCAGAGCCAAGGCAGGATCGATGTGGCTCCAACAAAAACCAACTACCACCAGTGGCCCAGAGGATTTGTCCTCCTCCTCCTCCTCCTCCTCCTCCTCCTCCTCCTCAGATCAATGGTAATAACTGCTCACCTCTCTTTCTTTTCCCCTCGATGAGCTCAATACTGGGGAGACTAACACTCTGTCTCTGGGCAGTGATTAGGCTCACAGAAGGAGAGCAGTGATGTATCTATCATATTTACTCCTGGGTGGTTATTGTCCTGTCTCTGTTTTATTGAGTGCTGGCTCTCTGGAGAGTTTGGGGCGTCCACTGATGTCTGTAATCCAGACCCAGTAATGACACTGTCAGCAAACTGCAGCCTCACTGCGGAAGACCATCAACGGTAACACTTTAATTGCACTCTGAACACAGGGAGGCTGAGGTAAACACCTGACTGAATTAAATTACTCAATTAAAAACATCCTATGAAATTAAATGTGAGGAGCAGTCTCACAATTTAAAAGTAATTCAACTTAGATGAAGAATTATTTATATGAAATAGATGATGAACCTTTATGTCATACATTTGTGTAACATGTGACTATAGCATAATCATTCATCAATATAATATGTCAATATGTAAAATAGTTCCAGATATATGTGCTTAATAACAACAATAACAAATTTGTCAAATTTGCTTTTATTTAAGTCCTAAATTTGCAGTAATGTGGGAGAAAAATCACTTATTTACACGCCAAAACAGCAAAGCAAGGCATATCATGATGGGTTTAAATTTAAAGCAGGCAAGCACTAAAGAGAAAACATTTAATGACAGAGAAATTAAATTCAAACTACAGCTTATAAACATCTTCCAGTGTTGGCCAAGGAGACAGTAACAGCAACGTCAAAACTGTCCTCAGTGATAAAACCTGCACTTACAGCCGGCTCAGACTTGTCTAAACCAAACTGTGTTATGCTGCAGGTACACTTCCCAGCTCTCTCTCTCTGCTACTGCTACAGTTATAATTAGCTTTATTAGTAGGACTAATAAAAATTGCAGCAGTGGGTGTGGAGCAGATTACTTTTATTAGTTATTATTAGTACTCCTATTGTCTTTCTATTATAGTATTCAAGGTTCCTTTTTAAGAAACAGAAGTTGAAACCTCCAATGAAACTATCATGTTAACCTCTAATGATTTTATATGACACTAACACATAATGATGTTTTTATTTTGAGATAACAAGATAAAAAAAATATTGTGTGACTGCTGATTCAGCTGTAAATAAAAACTGACCTTGACTTGGTGGAAAATGAGCAGTGTCAGTCATGTGAGATTGTGAGACAGCAATGTATGAACTTACATTCACTCTAATAATAGAAAGTCAAACATGGGATGTAAATTTTATGAACTGCAATTAAAAGGTTGACATGACAAACAGTGGTGAGGAACAGTTTAATGTAACAACCTCATTTATCTCTGACAACTGCTCAGAGTTAATTTAATCAGTGATTGTGATATTTGACATCTTCACTTTGACGACCATGTGCTCAGCTTGATGACACCGATTGAAAATAGTTGTAAGCTTGTGGGATGTTTTGTTTATTACTTTAATTGCATGACAGTCGTTTCAAAACACCGAGCTAATTAGTTTAGTGGCAGGAGGCTGCAGGCTCTGCTGTCACTGACAAGATGGATGTGTGCACGTGTTTGTCTCATCAGCTTTATGGTTTAATTAGTTTGGAAGTACTGGAAACACATTCATTCATTCATTTAATCTGTATTTTCTCTTTTATATTCTCAATTTTTCTTTTACCTGTGTTTTTTGTAAGCTAAAATTCACTGAAAACCTTTTTTTTTGGAGCAACCCTCACACTACATTTTTCCAAGCTTCCAAGAAAGAAAGAAAGAAAGAAAGAAAGAAAGAAAGAAAGAAAGAAAGAAAGAAAGAAAGAAAGAAAGAAAGAAAGAAAGAAAGAAAGCATTCATGTTTTAAAATGCATTAGACACGGCATAGTAATTGACCTTGTGGAGGATTCAGAAAACATACAAGAGGAAAAATGCCTTTGGCTTTGGCTGTCCTTGGTGAGTCTGACCCAGTAGCTCAAGAACTGGTACAGTATTACATTACTAGACTTAACTATATGTTCTGTTGTAGCACATGCTAATCCCATATGAATATGTATATATGTATAGCTGATGCTGACAATATCATTGTGTCATATAAAAACACATTTGTAGCAGATTGAATATCAAAGACAGGTGTTTGGCCTCCACATGAGGAAAAACAGCTGCATCAGAACCACAGGCTCAAAACCATCATTCACCCTGATGAAGATCATTGTGATGAAGTTCAAAGTCTGGTGCAACGCTCATGAGAATTATTACCATGAAACTGTATTTCCAAGGTCAGAACAGCCCTTCACATGGTGTGAATGATGTAACTAAACCTGAGAGTTCAGTCTCCGTGACAACTGAAGATCCTCCATCAAAGCCAATAATGACACCCTGACATGGGATTGTTATGTCAACCATGACAAATGTCGCAGACAATGTTCATCTCTGTCCATGTTTACCATGATCTCTCAACAGTGAAACATCTCTCTGACAACCGTCATTATAGGACCTGAACACCAGTGGCCAGGGGAGTGTTGTAGGCAAAAGATGAGACAACATGTCCACCCCCTGCCGCCGTCCTGACCATCATAGTCAGTAATACAATTCACAGTGGACAGAGCTGTATGAAAAAGCCATATTTAATCTCTGATCATCAATCTCCCGAATATAAAACACAAGCTCACCACTCAGCTGCAGCAGCCAGATGTTTCCTCAGGATTCCATCCCGCACCATGAAAGATGTTCTTCCAATCAGCTGCTTTAGTTCAGAGTTTTCACATGACACAGAGCATGGAAATTTAGTTAAATAGATGTAATGTATACAGTGTATTATGTGTTATATAACAAGAGGCTGGAGAGATGCTGACTGCGTTAACATTTTTAATCGGGGGTTTTAAGTACCCCGGTTCAGAAATCGGGATAAGCTCATATCCCGATTTTGCTGCCTGGAGGATCCCAAAAGAAACCAGGATACTCGAGCATCTAAACACCGTACCCCAATATCTGAAAGCCCCTCAGCCAACTGACTTAACTGTTACCATTGATATGTTACTGATTAAATGGCGGCGACAACAAGAGCATATTTCTGGAAATTTGAGATTTAAATAGACAGTAACTGTTTAAATCCCCAATGCGGTTTATCCAAATGCTGTTACAAGTGTATTTTTATGAAGCTCCCCGTGTGTGAGCAGTTATATAACTCCTGAGGTGCTCGGCCGGCCAGCCTACGTCGTCAGGTAGAAAACGATTGTTAATTAACTTTTAGGGGGCTGCCAACTGAATGAATGAATGAGTGACGTCATCGTATTTTTTCTGCTACTGTACCCTAGCGCATCGCACACTAGGCCTACTAGGCTGCTTACTGGCTCCCAAAAGCTCAGATGAATTCTTAGATGGCAAATTTTATTAAATTTTTGTCTATAGCTCAGTAATCAACTCATGACATGACAGAGTTTTTGACACTGGAGGATCAACCATTGAAAGAAAGCATGAAAAAACAATGGCCCTAAAATAACATCAGCAGAAAAAAAGCGGCCAGCAGAAAAAACATTAAAAAAAAAAAAAAAAAAAAACAGCCAGCGGCAAGTGGTAACCAGAAAAACAGCGGCGATCACCATGGCCAAGCAACTTCGCATATCTGAAATTAAGAAATAAAAAAAAGACAGCTGTTAGCAACTAACGTTGTTGCTGCTGCAGCAACTGTTATCCAAACTAAATTAATTAGCAAATATTGTTTAACCTATGATTACGCATTATGTTGCCTTCTTTCCACAGCAAATACATAATTTCCCCTAATCATGATTATTTCATGATCATTTTAGTTATGAAACTTTAGTAACCTCACATGATTTTCAAGGTGTGCGTACACACAAGCAGGATTTCACACATATAAAATGTGACTGGAATTAATAAACAAGCCGTAAATGCACAGTGAGAGTGTTATGAATAAAATCAGGTCTTACCTTGATTTAGGCTACATGGCACCAAACGTGGCCTTGCGTTCTGGTGTGTTAATGCAACCATCGCCATTTTTCAAACCATCTTCGTTGGAATGATCTCTCAAAACTTTCAGAGCCGAATCTCCTTCCTGGAAAGTTGAGATTTGGTTGAAACGGCGCCTCGCCCCCGGCACCGGGGGCCCTGGTCATACCGGAACGTGCAGAGTTGGAGCCGGGCTGTTGTTTCAAGTTTGCTGCCGCCATTCTCCTGGCGGGAGCTGGGGCTGGTGTGAGCAGTGGGATCTCTTCTGTAGTAGGAGGACATGTTGCTGTTTTCACGGTGATAGAAATAGGCAGTAACATTACTTGTGAAAAAATCCAATATTCCTTTCTGAGGTTGCTCATTGTTGTTCAACTATTCGTTTGAATATGCTGAAGCGGCTTCCTGGTGAGAGAGTCTCCTCCACAATTTTTTTTTTAAAATTTATTTTCCCACACATTCCCACAACTCTATTTACACCCCATATAATTTACAGATATTATATATATATACTTAAAAATAAATATATATATATATATATAGTTATTCATTTATTTCAAACATTTAGGTTTACAGTGATGTTACACCCTGCACCACCAGGGGGGGCTGCAGCCCCGGCAGCACCCCCCTTCCCGCGCTACTGTACCCGGAGGTTTTAGAGGTTAGAGGTTAAATTCTTTTTAGGAAACAAATGCTGGTCTCATTGATGATATCTAACAATTGTGGCAGTCGCATTATTGGACAGAGGAGCAGTGCAGCCTCGGGGCTCTGTATGTACAGAAATCATCACATTTACATCAATAAATTAATGTTTTAAAATGAACCGATTGGTCTGCATTGCAGTTATATAACATGGCAGCATTTTTATTTGAAAATTTTGTTGCGCTTCCTGTTGTAAACAAACAAGAAACACGCAGTAATCAGAAATCGGGATATGGGGAAACTGAATAACCAGGTTTCTCTAAGTTCATGTAAACACCATATCCCGAATTTGATCAAAAACGGGACACCCATCAAAACTGGGGTACTGAAGTGCATGTTAACACCGTCAAGGGATAATGCCTGACCAGGTGGCTAATTATCAGGAATTAATGGACGACGTTCATGATGGACAGTGTTGCCTCTTTTCCTTCCCTTCCTACATAAGCAGAGTAATAGAGCTGATCTGTGCTCGTTAATAACTGTCACTTAATTGTCAACTCAATGCTTTTGTCCCCATCAGGATTCTGTAGGAATTCTGTCTCTGAGACACTTATTATTATTGATTTTGCCTTCCTTGTCAAAATGCTTTGTAAACAACGTGCTATAGCCTAATGTTATTATTATAATTATCATAACCTGAAGTAATGTAGGTGTCATGAAGCAGATTCACTCAACAAACACTGCACTCAGAGTATTAATTTGTGTTTCAGTCTACCACAGATCTTTTTCAGCAACTGTCACATAAACTATTTGAGAACATGAAATGAAAAGAAAGTAACCACAATGAATGTATCTGTAAAATGTGGGGTCTATGTTGTGTGTCATATGTCTCTGTGTCCCCATTTATATGTGGCGTATGAGTGGTGTATGAGATGTGGAAAGGCATGAATGGGGGGGTGTTTGTTTGTTTTTGCACTTCTCGAGGCAGCATGTATGTAATGGCGGTAACAATTTTCCTGTGAAGGACAAATAAATTCATTCATTCATAAATACATCAGTCATTGGCTGAATTTCCTTGTTATTTAACTGTGGATGTATGTTAGTGGAAAAATCTTATTAATTACAAGAACACACATTTTCTACTGTTGGATTGTAACCAGGTTGTAAGTTACGCTTCAAAGTGCAAAAAGGATAAATTAAGAAACTAGAGTAGGGAACTTATTGAAAACTGCATTTGAATTCAAACATGCCTCATACTGTATGTTAACATGATAGTGGTGTGACACAGCTGCTCTCTGGTCTGTACAGTCAAAAAGGTTGGGAACCCCCGCCTTATCTTATTTCTCTAACTCAGAAAACCTTTGAAGAGATTTCATGCAACACTCCTTTAGCTGAGGGGATATTAACCTTAGGCGCCATTACATAATTGGAAACCTTTGGATATTTTGTGCAACCTCCCCCGGCTTTTTACAGCTGCGTATTAATTAGACCAGTTATATCTAATTTCTCACAGGACTGGTGTCAGTGTCACCAACTCTCTTCCTGCAGAGCACTAGGAACATGAGGATATTATATCTTTGTAGATAGTAATTAGAAATAAAAATGATCTCATCTGACCCTTTTAGCTGAAGAAAACTGTGCACACATTAACTGGCTTGGTCAGTGTGAATATTGGTTTTGTTCGGGCTTCATCAGACATTCATCTCCTCTCTTTAGGCCTTTGTTTGCTCACACTGATCTGAACACATTGGCTCGACTCTGACAGCCTCACTTAACTTTGTACAACACTCATAATAGCTGCTTCATTGTAGCACCAGTGTTGTACTTCTGCTGATGCTGCCTGTGATCAACCAATTAATTAAGACAGATGATAAGGCGGCTACGATACCAAGAAATAAAAAAACGCAGAGAGAACAAGAACAAGGCTGTATTCGAAACCGGTTACACCCCGCTTTTCTGAAAATAGACTTCCATTCTTCGTAATCGCGGGGTTTCCTATAAGAACCCGCTATTCCGAAAAGGCTATTGGGGAAAACCCTTCATGCCGAGGAGGCTGTGCATTGATCCTTTTTTTCCTTTTTGGAGTCAAACGGATCATGTGCATAACTGTAAAACAAGCAACTGGAACAGATCTGCCCACTCAGCAGATGTGTTTAGAGGTCATAGTATTGTGCGACACAGTATACAATTTATACTAGTCAGATGCATACCAGAGATATTTTCCAAATCAATACGACTGGGAATTTTTTGCATTCTGCAGATTTTGCTTTTGTTAGCATACTGCATACTACATACTGCATTTTGGCCAAATCAGTACGTACTAGCAGTATCGTATGCGGTCTTGAATACAGCCCAAGTCATGACACAACCCAACTTGCAAGCCCCAGGAGGACAACAGCTCTGTGACTGATGTTAAATAATGTACTCCCACCAATATTCAGAAGATAAACTCAACACTAACCTGCTTTCTCAAGAACATCGTCCACCTCCGCCCCTCACTCACCTCCTCTGCTGCTGAAACCATTATAAAAAGTCCACAATAGACTCCAATGCATTCAGAACTGCACCGTCAGCCTGCTCGCTCACATCCGCTCCCAAGAACAAATCACTCATGTTTTTGATTGATTGACTGATTGATCTCTTTATTGACAACAGACAAATGTTGACAAAAGAAAACATACATCGACACAACTGCTGCCAAAGGGATAAAAACACAAAAAAGCCATCAGCTTATTTCCATTGTGATCCCTTTAGTGAGTGAGTATGTGTGTCATCAATCAATCAATCAATCAATCGATAATCGTATCCTCGTCAGTTTTTTTCCGGGCGATATAGTTGTTTTTCTTTTTCTTTTTTGTTTTGTTTTATTTTGACCAGGTAGTAGGCTATTTGTTGCCGGCCTTTATGTGTTAGTGCAAAGCGTCTGCTGTCGCTGTTCTACCAGCTCTCTTCACCCTGTCACAACATCCTGTGAGTTATGAGAGTTCTGCTGTTTCTGTTGGTGACAAACATCCCACAGGACAGATGTTTCTACTGTGATCAGTTTTATCCAGTTCATTCTGCGCTGAATATAGATGTCTACCTCTTATCAGTTAATCTCAGTGCTGCTGCCACTCTTGATTGATTTTATTCCAAGCACTTAACCTCTCTGACTGAGAGAGTGTAATATTATTCTATCCTCTCTTACTTCCTTTTGTATCTTGCTGACCCAGTCTGTCCACCATGCCCATCATGTCTTAATGAGCTGGAACATGCATGAATACAGCCTCACTACCTGTGAATGCATTACCATTGTTTCATACACAAGTCCTGGTGCATCAGCACTTTGCTTCCTGTGGTTTGCTCCTCCCACTCCAAAGCCATTAGGCGGGTTTATTTACAGTATACAGCATGGTCCAGACACAGGGCAATGCAAAGAGCTTTACAGCAGCATGAAATACATAAATAAATAATGAAATAAAAATGAGACATTAAGATGTCGTTAAAACCTTATTTAAAAACAAATTTGAATAATTAAAAAACCTTTTTAGGGACTGTGTAAAAACTTATTTTTTTTGCTTCGGTGGAGACTTATTCCATTAAACAGTGTGTTGGCTCTGAGTCTTTTTTTCCGGTGGAACACAAAGCTTTTCATAGTTTATTTATCTTTCAGGTGTAATCTAACGGGGGTGCAGCTTGAAGTTGCCCCACAATAACAACCCTCTTCACCACCATTTTCATTTATAAATTAATTATTTCACCACTACATCAAAGAGAGAGAGTGACTTAAGACATAAATGCAGGCAAATGCACAAAGAAGAACACAAGGTTCACAGACTAAAGACCAATTCATATGTAATTCATTACTGAACCACAACAATGATGGTTTCAAAGAGCTGACAGTTTCTGAATAGCTCAAGTGTTCAGGCTGCTTGTTTCACAGGTTAGGAGCAGGAGAGCCGACTGGGTCTTGGACCAGATGCTTGTAATGTAGGACAGAGCCATTGAGCACATTCAGAAAATTAGCGCGTCATAGCTTATTTGACAATTATTACTGATTTATTGTATTACTTTTATTTAATTATTAGGGTTATCTAAACCTACAGGCCTTGTCTGTCTTGTTTGTTTTGTCAGTGGTTGTCTTTGTGTGTGTGAAATGTATTGTTATGGTATCAGAGCATCTTTTTACATTAATTTTTTCCCTCCCTCCCTTTTATTTTATTATTTTTTTAATTTAACTATTTATCTCTTCTTTTTTTCTTCTTCTTCTTCCTTTGTCTCTTCTTTTTCTGTTTTTAATAACTATTATTACTTTGTTTGGGTAACGCGAATCAAAGTGTTTTTTTTGTCTTGTTTTTCTTAACTGCTAACTCCTTTTTAAAAAAAAGGTAATAGTTATGTTATTGCTGTGCGCATCTGCTCTGGTTCTGTCCCCCCCTTCCTTCCCCTTTTTTAGTTATTTATTTTTCATTTTTTAATCCCTATTTGCGTTTCATTTTGTTTGTGAGTATTGTCTACTGTCCATTTATCACAACCCCTTGTGCCCTGTATCAATTACTACAGTATGTCTCTCTATGTCTCTTTCTCTTTTTGGAAAACAAAATAAAATTTTGATTAAAAAAAAGTAATGTGCAGTAGGACAGAGATGTGTTTAGGCCCAAAATCATTTATGGCTTAATAGACAAGTAGCAGGATTCCAAAAATTCTCCTCTGATACACAGGAAGTGAGAGCAGTGATTTAAGGACCATTATAAATCCATTAAAGCAGCACAACAGCTTCACAGTGTAGGGAGTTGGGTCGTCTCTTCACCATGTCAGACTTGTAGACCAGCTGATATTCCTGGATCTTCTGATCCATCACCGCAGACTCAGGCACGTCCTCCACATCTGCTCTTTGCATGTTGATAGAACAGAGTTTTTGTTAGGTGTCTGTCTTAATGGCCTCCTCATCTAACGACTGATTCCTCTGCAGACACACTGTCAGCTATTGTCAGGTTGTGTTGGCCCTTTGAAGGGAAGTTGTGTAATGCAATGCAAACTTTAAACTGGATTTTCCTCTCAGTGAAAATATTGCAGAAGTAAATGTTATTAAAGAGATTAAGAAAAATGAGAAAGGTTTATTGAAGCAGAAGCGGGTTGTGAAAAAAACATGTTATGCAATGCTGCAATCAGATTTATTTTGACTTGGTTTTGTTTGGGTTTCTTATTCATTTATTTCATCCTTTAATACCTTATTCAGGTTTTCATGCTTGATTGATTTTGTGTTCATTATTGATTTAGTCTTGTGTGACTTAGTGTGTTTGATCTGTGTTTACTCACACACACCACATCACACTCTCCAGCTACATCTAACTAGAATGAAATGAATCAGCTGGCTCCAGGTTCCCCTCTCTCCTTTTTCTCTCTTGTAAACAAAATTAATTGTTTCTTTTTGGCTGGAAATTTAAATTTTGATGGCCACATTTTGCCCATTTTCACCCATTGCTGCTTTTTCTTAACAACATAAACGACATTCCTTCCTTTTCTTCATGTTGTTGATTCATCCGTATCCACTGGAACATTCTCAAAAAATGTCATTTGTCATGATTGAAAATAAAATTGGACTGATCACACTTTTCCAGCAGAGTCCCATTTTCTGTTTCATACATCTCCTATTTTAACTTGAATAGATCTGTTGCTCATAAAGTCCATTTTAGCATCACAAAATACTCTTGGTAACTTGAGCTCTCCATATATCATGCTGAGAACCCAGCACCAGATCCATATAGCTCCTCGTCTTTTTCTAAATCCACTCTGATATTCAGCCTCTTTTCTCTAAATAATACATAAGCCTTCTATTTACCACTTGCTCCATCAGATCTCTGCCTGGTTTTCTTAAGGGAACAATCAACTGCTCCTTCCAGCTTGCTGCTAATCTTCTTTCCTCTCATATCATATTATACAGTATCAATACCCTGTTGAGTCTCATAATGTTTCAGCATTACACAAGATACCTCAGCCTTCCTTGGTGCACTCAATCCAGGTTTATCCTGTGTTTCTGTTAACTCCCAACAGTGAATGTTACACTCAGCTCATCTTTGGTTTCATCCTTCTTTTTCAGATTTCTCCTCCAGGAGTTTTCATCTTCCTGCCATTCATGTAACTACAAAGTCTTCACTGTTAAGTGTTAACTTTTTTTATATATATATATATCTCTGTAAGTCAACCAAGGTGTTAGTAACTACAGACCTACCAAAAACCTATTCAAAAAAGCCCCTTCTCATCGATGTTTTATGATGTTTCCTCCTTTACCCATACTAGTGACTAACTTCCCACTTTAGTCATAGCGCCCCCTGGTGGTAACAGGAAGTGACCAGTTTTTACTTTTACATGTACTGATGACACATAGTTGACCCTATCAACATCATCCCACTTCTAAAACTGGTGAAGCTACAGTACATCATGAATGCTGTGAAGCTACAACTAATGGCATCCGTGTGGGGGCGTGGCGCCATGGAATTAGGGTTGCCCTTTTGATGGCTTTAGTAAACTCATATCATCAAGGAAGTTGTTACACAGGTCCATGGTGGTGACCTCTGACATCTGATAGGGACAACGCCCATGGGCAGACAAACGCCTCTATAGCACCCCATAAAAAAAACTAAAAACCCCTCTCCATAGGGGTATTTTTGAAGTAGGAAGATGAAAATTGGTACGCATGTGTAACTTGGCCAGAAGCACAAAAAAGTATTTTGCACCATTAGCCTACACCAAACAAGAAGTTGACCATTTTGATTGTGACTCGATCCCTTGCCATGGAGCATCAAGTCATGGTAACTCCTTCATGCTTTGTCCAATAGGACGAATCGCCTTGTTGTTTACATTCTATTTCCACGTAGAAAACCAGCACGTAATTTCAATGGGAACAGTAGTAACAAACGAGAGTTCAGCTATATATATATATATATATATATATATATATATATATATATATATATATATATATATATATATATATATATATATATATATATATATCATATATATATCATATTTTTCACGCCCTATCACTGTTTAGACAAATCTGAAATCATTTAAGAAACATTACTATTTCTTTGTGTTTCGTGTTGCTATGTGTTGTATTTATTCCGTTTGGGGGAATTACGGTGTCTAGAAAGCACCAGTGGCTTCAGCTGACAGGGACAGCTAACGGCGGTAGCTAAGCTAACAGCGGCAGCTGTTGTTGGACACGACATGAAACTACTCCAGTTAGCTCAGTCATGTTGTAAGATATCCGCTGGAGAATTTTTTTTATGGACCGTTTATAAAGTCACTGAGTTATTAAAGTTAAACGGGTAACCGCTAGCCCGGCTAATCTACAGTATGATAACCATGACTAATTACAAAAATGTGCACATGTAAATAGTAATGTTTGTCCAATCATTGGTTTTATAGACTTTACAAACATCAGATTACTCTAAACTACGATATAGCGACATGAAAAAATTGCGAAACTCTCGTCCGTCACTCTTGTTCGAATGCTGGTTTTCTACCCGTATGTAGTTGAAAACAACAAGGCAATTCGTCCTATTTCCTCCAAACCCACCCGCCCAGATGTGGTTACCGCCCCCTGGTGGATGAACCATCAACTTGTCATAACTCCCTCATGCTTTGTCTGATTTGCTTGAGACCTTACGTGTGTGGGACCACCCTTGAGTGCACCTACCTACAACTGATCGCCACCTGGTGGATGAAAGAAACATTGTCCTTCTTCACTCCTGCCAGGTTTTTTCTCCCTTCTCGCTTCCAATTCAGTTCAATTCAATTCACCTTTATTTAAAGTGTAAAATCACCAAAACATGGTCTCAGAACACTTTACAAGACAACACACACAGAAAAAAGAGAGTTAAAGATGACAGAACAACAGCAACAACAACAACAACAGCAACAACAACAACAACAACAACAACAACAACAACAACAGAGACAGCAGAACAGAACAAACAACAAGGATAAAATAAAACACGCTATCAGGCTATATTGTATACTTGTGAAAATAGGTGGGTCTTTAGTCTGGATTTGAAGGTGGCAATGGAATCTGAATCTCTTCCGCTTCCGATCATCGCGATCATTTATTAGGTTACATTCCACGTGTAGGCCTAATTACAGGAGGAGCAAAGAAAGCTTTTAGTTTCTTTGCCTCACAGAAGTGGAATAAACTGCAGGATTTGCTCAAACTTAAACAGTTTATTTCAGTTGAGTCCTTCAGTAGTCTTTTTTGACTTTGTCTTTCATACTGAGTGTACTTGCTTTCCCTGAAGCTGAGACCCTCAATTCTACGCTGTTCTCTTTGTGTCTGCTCAATGTACTTCTAATTCTGACACTTGATGATCATACTGTGTACTTCGTTTATAATTAGTGTCCGGGCAGCGACAGCTGCCAAGGACACTATTGTATTTGCTGATATTCTTCTTCTTCTTCTTCTTCCGAGGAAGTCATACTTCCCATGGGCGAAAACTCACCAAACTTTGCACAAAGGTCCAGCCCCATGCCAGATTCACTCAACTCCAAGGACATGTGCCCCCCCCCTCCCAGGGGGGGCACAATAAGCGTTTAAAATTAAAAACTTTAAAAATTCCTACCAAGCCAACAGTAGATGCTACAGCTGTGAAACTTCACCACAATGTAGCCTAGATACTGCTGAAACTTTTGTCAACTTAAACTTATTACAAATTATGAAGTCCATCACTCTGTTTTTTTCAATAAGTGTAAAACTTTTAAAATGTATCTCCTCCTACAATTTTTGCTCAATTGTCACCAAACTTGCTCCAGATCATCTCCAGACTGTCCTCCACAAAACTTGTTTCTCGGATTTTTGATTAAGCAAAAATTGAGCCTACAGTGCATGAAAACGTTTGACTGTAAACACTACTGTAAACATACACCATGAAATTCCTGCTAAATACATTTTCTATCTTCCTGAAAAAAATTGAGAATATTGTAGAGTCATGGTTGATGAAGTTTGGAAAATATCAGAATTTTATCTCAAAAACTGAATTTTCTAGAACATTTTGAATTCTGCTCTCATGGGATCAACTGCAGCCAATGTAAAGGTGATGTTTTTAAACATCACATTTTCTCTTGAGAAGCGAAACACTTAAAATTACAAACAAATCACCAACATTTCCATGCTCCCTAGATGCAATTTATGTATTAACAGATTTGTGTTTAGATATTAGAATTTCTGACATTTTGACCATTTTTTAAATCTGCCTCAACAACAGCTGCCCGGGCGCTGACGTCTTGAGTGTATTTGAGAAGACACACACCATGTCTCCCTACCAGATAATTAGCTCACTGAGTTAAGCGCTGGTTTGTGGTGCGAGGGGTTGTGGGTTCAAGACCCAACATGGGTGACGACGACAATGACACATAAAAATGCCAGAATCCTCATGGTAACATCACAGCAAGCCTCTAAATTAAAAAAGCAAACAGTTCGGACGATGGTCTAAAGCTCACCACAACCTGAATGCTGCTCTCATGGGAACAACTGCAGTCAATCCCAGAGTGTCACTTTTAAACATCAGCTTTTCTCTTATGAAGCAAAACAAATCACCAACATGTCCGCTGTCTAGATGCAATTTATGTATAATCAGATTTTTTGTTTAGATATTAGAATTTCTGACATTTTGACCTTTTCTGAAATCTGCCTGACAACAACGGAGTTTATGAGTCTGTTTAAGAAGACACACACCATGTCTTGCTTTCAGATAATTAGCTCAGTGAGTTAAGTGTTGGTTTGTGGTTCTTTCGATCCCCAGTCCGGGTGATAAGTATATTACATCAATATACCAGATAGTCTTTGAACAAAATCTTAGACTCATAGCAGATGATGTTTGACACAAACATCAGAATTTTACCTCAGAAACGTTGCCTGCACAACAGTGAATGGTTTACTCAATTTGTGAAGCCACTGTGGCACTGCCACTTGACAATTAGCTCAGTGCGATAGACAACAGTCTTTAGTTCCAGAGGTTGCGGGTTCAATCCCCAGCTTGTGCAGAAATGAACATTCCAAGGTCAATTAACCTGTCTTCCTGTTTCTTGTGCAAAATTTGCCCGGACACGACCCATTGCTGCGCAGCAGCTATAATTGTGTTTGGTTTTGTTTGTTTGCTTGTTTTGGTTGGTCGGTGTTGCTGTTGTGTTGTCCTTATCTCTGTAATCAGGGCGTCATTGAAAACGAAAGTCTGCTCTCAATTGGCTTTCCTGAATAAATAAAGGTTTGAAATGAAATGCAAAATTGCCGCTTGTGGCTTTAATTATGAGTGTTTCTGTTTATCACTGAGTCTTTATACACATCATGGAGTCACTTTCTTCTTTATTTGCTTTTATTCTAAGGAACTAACACATTATTATGTGATCAAGTCTTCTGTTATTTAGTTGTCAGCAACTTCTTTATCCATATTCTTATCTGTAGTAATCACTTTGCTTTTAGAAATATTCACTCTCCCTGCTTTAACTGGGTTATTTATATTTATGTTGAAGGCTAATGGTCACTGCCCGTGGCTCCATCTTTATAGAGTTTCCAATCCTAATATTATTTGACGCTGCGGTTTAGGATTAAAGACTGATTCCCCCCCTGAATCAGTCTCTGTTCTGATTTTACTACCATAATAGCTAAAGTCTTTCCATCCAAATAATACTTGATTGCCTGCCCACACATCCACTACCTCACACTCCTGCACTTTTCTACAGCCCCAGTACTACAAAGAATCTCTCCTCATCCCATCCTCCTCCATCTTTCCTATCCAGCCTGATTCCCACAAAACTATAAATCATAAAATCCAAGTTAGGACTAGATTAAAACGTCTTTTGTCAAAAGCAACGGCAAATCTCTTATGCTCAGCACCTGCTCTGTCTCTTGATTTTATGCCGAGCGCCACTGACCTCTGCTTTCTGTCTGCATATCTTCAACTGTCTGCTTCCTGTCTGAACATATTTTAAGAGACAAATTATATTAAGTATTAGGGCCACATTGAGAAGAAACAATCTGAAATTAAATGAATAAAGTCAGATGATTATGGGAAAAAGTTGTGATCTCAGAGAATGAAGTTATACTTTTACATACATTTACATACATTTTATTTCAGATGGAAAATAGAATCTTTAAAGGGAACATATTATGGAAATATCACTTTTTGAAGGGTCTTTATATTTGGGTGTTTGGCTTGTCTTCTGGCCCCAAAAATGTAAGAATTGACAAAAAAATCTGTAATGTGCAGGCTCCCTCGGTTGAAATCAACGTAGTTTACAAGCTGTTCCCTCAGTTGTCTTCCAGTGATGTAACTAAGATTCAAATTTGCATAACCCCACCCCTACCTGGGACCGGTAGAATTAAAAGGGACAGGCACTGAAACCAGCCTTTCTGAACAGGGCTGTTTTGAGAGTATGAAAAGAGAGCTGTGAGGTTTGATATATGGTATATATGGTATATATGATATATGGTTTGATATTTGGTATTTTGACCAAAGCATGTAACAGACATGTCTTTAAGTCATATGGCAGCCGCCCTCTGCAGGGCCTTTCCTAACGACTTTTTCCAGAGGTTGTTCAAAGAGCTGAGGCGTCTACTGATTGGACAGTGTTACATGCCTTTCAGCAAGTCTTACGCAGACTCATCGTTACCAGGCCAACAGCGTGGGATCTGCCCAGCTAACACACTTTGGTGTTTGAAATTGATTAAGTCGTTGATATTCACGCTTGCTGCATCTCAAAAGAGGAAGTCTCTTCAGCAGATCAAGGACAGCAGACAAATAAATCACTGACAGTGGCTTCTATTCACAACCCAACACACTGGGCCAGAGGTCATTTATAGTCAGGGGGCTTAGCACCATTTTTTGGGCTTACCGATACGAAGCGGACAAAAGCGTGAAATTTTGCACGAGGCTAGGCCAGTACCTACTACACCATTTTAGCCTAGGAGCCCACCAGAATTTTTTTGAAATATCCATATAAAGAACCATATTCTCTTGATCAAATTATATGATGAAAAATGTCATTTTTCTTAAGTCTTAAGAAGAAATTGGTGGTAGCTAATTTGCTCTTTTTAGGCCATTGTATAACTTGAATCTGCTTTTAATTTGTGCACTGACCAGTAACATTCCAAATGATGTGTATAAAGCATGCATTACAGTATCATTATTGATTAATTGTGCAAAGACGCAAAATCATCTGGAAGAGGTAGAGAAGCACTGGAGCCTTATCATTCCAAAGTTATCATGAATTATTATAAATTAAATGAAGTTAATGAATGTAGTAATTTGATTATCTGTTACTAGAATGGGCAAACCTTTGTTGTATGATTTCAAAGGTCTTGTAATTCTTGACAGTAACAACTGCACAGATGCGTCTGCAGTAAATACAGACATAATTACAGCAAGACACAGATCTGGACAAGGCTACAAAAGAAGACCTGCTGCACTTATTGTTTCTGAGAGCACAGTGGCCTCCATCTAAGGTTTGGGTCAACCAGGACTCTTCGTAGAGTTGGCCATCCAGAGAAACTGAACAGTTGGTGGAGTTGGTGAGAGCTGGTTAGAAAGGTTACAGAGAACCCCCAAAACAAAAAAAAGCTGAACTCCAGATCCTTTTGTGAGAAGGAAGAAAGTAACAGAAGATGAGCCATTGCTGCAGCCTCCACCAATCAGGGCTATACAGCAGAGTGGACCAATGAAAGCTCACATGAAAGGCTGCATAGAGTTACTCACAACCTTTAGGTGGTTGTTTGCAAATTCAAACCTTTCATATGTCATTCACTGACCACAGCTTATCCTGCACTAGGGTCACGAGTGAGCTGGAGCCTCTCATCTCACTGGTGAGAAGAGAGCTTCAGTCAGTGGATTCGAACCCAGAACCCCCTTGCTGTGAGGCGACAGTGCTAACCACTGCACCACCATACCACCCATAATTAGCCGCCTGAAAATTGAAGGATTATCACATTTCTTTTTGTAGCCTTGTCCAGATCTATGCCTTGCTACATTTGAGCTCTTGGAGCTCTTGGGGCAGTTCCTTTGACCTCATAGATCTCACTTTGCTCAGATATGCAAATGAGCTGTATTAACTGTATCTTATTGAGGTGTGTCTTTCAAATCATGTCCAATCTATGTAATTGTATTTATTTATCAAAAACAATTAGTTGACACCTCCTGAATGGCATACATTGGCATGCATGAGCATTGCAGCAAAGCCTCTGAATGTTTAAATATGTAGCCTCATTTTTTCTATTTTTATTAATTGCAAACATTTCTAAAATTCTGGGTTTGTGCTGTCATTAAGGGGGGCTGGGTGTAGATTGATGAGGGGGAAAAAGATTTTTTGTTTCTTTCTCACTTTTAATATAAAGCTAAAACTATGCAATACGTACATTATGTAATATACACACATATAGTATATAATAAACACATATTCAGCACACACACATGTATGTAATGTACCCACATTTTGTTTGAGTATTCTTATATTTTTTAAAATAATTTTATGATGCTTTGAGGCTTAAAAATAGCAGGTATTTTGGAAATATTTCATTGATAATGATGATTTTGTAATATGATATTTTACAGAAAAAATTTTCAGGGCTCCTAGGCTAAAATTATTTGTTAGACTATAAAGAAACATCATACAAATTTTGACACTTTTGTCCGCTCCGTAACGGTAATTCTGCTAAGCCCCCTAGCTATTAGTCCTGTTTTATGGAGGAACCAGGTTGTGGACTGGCGGTGAGAGTGAAGGTCAAGAGTCATAAGCAGGTGGAGGTACAGTACATCAGCACTGATGATTTAAAGCATTGTTAGTGACATTAAGCTTCAGATGCTCTTATGAGGCTCTCTGCTGCTGTTGCGCCCTGGACATAAATCTTATTATTTAATTTACATTTTAATAACATAGATGCCAATGAGCCGAAGCAGTTAAAAAGTAAATACTCACAACTGAAGTTGTATTTTCATTTTTCTTATATTTTAATATTATTTGGATTGAGGCCAGGGGTTATGATGTCATCGGCCAGCGCAGAGTAGTATTGTTTTCTTTACATGGGTGCGCGAGTCTGTGTATGCTTTGAAAAAAATGGTAGTAGAACTGGGACAAATAAAGTTGCTGAACTGTGAGACAGTGTCTCTTTTGAGAGTGTAACACAGCCTGACACGACCGGATGAAGCATCATCTGGACCCCCCCCCTCCCCACAATCAGAACAGCTCCCTGTATTGTGACATCATGTTGCCTCCTCTCATTAGACTAATTGAGCAGCTGAGCGCCATCAAGCCAAAGGCCCCTCATATCAGAAAACAGGCCAACAGCTTAGTGAACAGCATGGAGTATCCACATCCACCCACCGACACATCAGCTGCAGGCACACACATAGACACACATTTTTTCTAAAGACGAGAACTAAATAGAAAACTTCCATTCCGAACCCCCCCCCCCGGCCCCCCCCCCCACTCCGAACGGACAGATGGACGCAATCAGAAAGGAAATGGAGGCTGTGCATTGATCCTTTTTTCCTTTTTGGGGTCAAACAGATCATGTGCATAATTAACTGCAAAACAAGCAAATACTTCATATTACATGCTCATTATGCTTCTAGCCTGTCTAGCCTCTACCTGGTCTCTTTTTAGTAAACTTAACCAACTCCTTTCTTCATGCCTAAATCCAACCACAGCACATAGCAAAGAAATTTCTTTTTTTTTCTCCCTCAGTCTGCTGTCAGCAGGCTGCAGCAGCCTCACAGCCATGTGGGCTTAAGCCAGGTTAACAGGAACAGCGGTGATTCGGAGTGGGGGGGTTTCAGAGTGGATGTCCCTGGTAACACCAAATGTTTTACTTCACAATGCTGATGCGTAGTTCAGTGATTTTCTTTCTTTGAGAGTCCAGACACAAGACGAAATCAGAAAAAAATCTGAAACATGAAGTCTCCACTGTGAAGCAGTAGCAATTAGCTTTGTATCCCTGGACAAAGCTAGTATTGGCTGATAACATGCAAGTCTACAGGGCAATCATGAAGTTAGGTAATGTAGTGCTACTAATGCATTAAAACAATACTTAAGAACTTTCATTTTTGGTTGAGTTTGGCGGTGCCAGTGGACCAAAGCGCTAGTGTTTTGCCTGAAGCAAGACCCCATTTCCCATGAGCACCAGCACCTATTAACATCCTGATCTCCTGGTCATGTGCAACAACTCTGTAATGATCTGTTGATCTGCCTATTTTGTGATTCCCCAATCATTATCTCCTCGTTCATGGTGTCAACAGGTGTGCGTGTTGTGGAAGTCTCCAGATGCCGAAGCCAGTGGAAGCACACACATTGACTAGAATAGAAACGTATCGGAGCCATTCCACATTCAGTGGAATTAGCCCGTTACTCTCTCTTTCGTTTTTAGTCTCCTCACACAAAACTTTTAATTTCTTTGGTTTTCTTGCTGCTTCTGCCAGCATAGCGCTAATTCCACATAGGGTTTGCACTGGTTGGGCTTAGGCAATAATGACATTATCACAAATGTCACATTTCTTCCCTTCTTTTCACAAACACATCCTCATGCTCCATGGAGGTTGCTTCCCATCAGGAATCCATGGACCCACTAGTGCTATCCTGCCAATAATGCCAGATTGTGGCAGGACGAAGGAGGGCCCGGGCGGGGTTTGAACCCTAGTCTCCTGGATAAGAGTCACGCACACTGACCATTCAACCAAAGGGATATCCCTGGGGCCAAGTAGCCAGGGCACATGATCAATTCAAGGCATAGTGACAGGACCGTCAACTGTCACAGAGGCAAACAAGGAAGCCAGGAAACCAGTTTCATGTGAACCAGCAGCACACACACATGCAGACACACACAAATTGTAATGAAGTGATTACATCTCTTCTTTTCCCCACATATCGTCACTGACAAACTGTCGCCCAGTCAAACTCCAAGTTAAATCAGACCGCATGTGTCTGTGTGCACGTGCGTGTGTGTGTTGCCTCAAGGCTATGTGTGCAGTCCTGCAGATCTCACACTGCAGCTCCCTCCTACTTACTTCAAAAGCACCCACCACCCCCCCAAAAATAAATAAATTAAATAAACAGACAAAAAACACACATACACACACACACACACACACACACACACACACACACACACACACACACACACACACACACACACACACACACACACACACACACACACACTCAATGACAACCTCAACAAGGCACATATAGAAACATTTATAGACTGGAACACAATTCATCGCCTATTCATTTACTGAACGCTCTGAACAAACTCGACAGCGAGTGAGGCAACGGTAGTGCCAATATCTTAGGAAATAAATGTCACCGCCTCTTTCTTTTTCAGTCGCAGCCGTCACCCACATCCTCCGCCTCGCACCCCGTCTTCCATGTGTCATCTCAGATTAATGGCCTATGGAGAGGTGCTGGGGCGGGATGTTTTCCACAGCTTTTCACAGAGTTAATCTCTGTGGTGTTGTGTTGTCAGCTAAGGCGATGCAGGGCGATTTCCCCTCCAGGGGTGGCCTTGCATCCCCTTTCTCCTCTCTCTGATGCAAGAAGAAACATGGTGTTACCTGGGAATCATGTAATCTGGAAAACAAAATCGGGAGCTACATGCAGAGAAATTATTTTGACTAGAGGTGCATGACTTTTATTGACAAGCATACATTCTGCATTCACCTGAGACCACAGGAGCAGACAAATTGTAAAGTTTGCCAACATTGGGTTTGGAGCTGCTCCATCATGCTGTCCACCATATAGTTCTCCATTGTCTTTACAACCTCTTGTATCAGGAATCCCATGAGTCCTGAGCAGGTGCCAGTGGAGACAGGTCTGGGATCAGGACAGAGTTACTGTGATCTGATATCTGGTTTGATGTGCTTCAGGTTTCTAATCACTGGCTGATGGTGGGTGACTTTTTCAATTCCTTCTCATTAAAGTAAAAATCATGACTTTGGGCCCTTGTTTGGTGGCGCAGCGCAGGTCGCACAAGAAAGTGCAGCTGGTCTAATACAAGTTTCGACCAGCGCGGCCTGTCGCAAAGTCAGGTTGGCAGATTGGTAGATCGCCGCTGCGCCAATATGGGTGTGGCAGCGCAGCAGGGGGAGGTGTCACAGATTCAGCTTGGTGCAGTGGAAGCTTCGTGCGAAAATGTCCCGCCGAGTTTGCGCTGAAAGCTCGCCACCTCAAACCAGGTCTACTCTCGACGCAAGGCGAAGCGCAGCGGGCGGAGAGGGAGATTGGTTCACTGTGCACAGTGCACACACGTCACCAAGACCTCACAGGCAGGTTTCCACAGTTCCAGGCACATTTAGATGCAATAAATAACCACAATAACCGCTATTTAATGCAATAATGGAATCAACACGTGAATTTTAAATCTATATTGTCCCGTCACATCTGACGTCAGATCAAAGGCTGTTGGCAGTGTAATGAAAACTCCACCTGAATTAACACAGCAGGGACGAACATTCAGGAAACATACAGAAAAAAATAAATGAAGCACAATATTTCATATCTGTGCCAAGTCTGCTCTAAACTAAAGACATAGTAGCAATTTTAAGAGCAACGGGTTAAGGTCAAGGATAAAGTAAGCTTGAAAATCTATACAGAGATGGCTTTATTACTCTGAAACAAATAATATTCTTATTTACTAGCCTTGGTCATGGTCGGTTGGCTGCACTTGAGCACAAACTGTAATGTTTGATGACACTGATACAAGCAAACAAAATAGAAAACAGTTATCAGCGCCAGCAACAACCCGCATAGATGTTGTCCCTCCATTTTTACAATTTCGTCTTTACATTTCCATTTCAACTCTTCTCTTTCAGGAGGTTACCATGGAAACATGACGCTCTTTAACGGGTCTCCCTGAAAAGATATTGACCAGTGACAGCACTGATCGTTATCACTGGTTTTTAGTGCGGCATTTGGTCCAAGTTGAAGAAATGATGTGTGAACGCAAAGGGACTAAGCTTCTGCGCACCAGTATGTGAAAACAGCCACAGAGGCATTAAGAGTGAGGTGATGAGACCGTTTGAATCATCCAGGGGCTATATGGCATTGAGACCAGTCTGACTGTCATTCGCTTTGTGGTTAACTTACTCTTAACATCTATCACAGCTAAATTTTTCCCTGAATGGACACTTTGAGGAGGCACAGAATGAGTCATCGTGAATGAATTTGGGAGTTTCAAAAGAATCACTGCCTATAGAAATCAAAATTTGAAGGATATTCTGGTCCATGTAGCTAAAGACTGAGCCCAAATCACACCCTGCAAATTCAAGATGTATTGAATTAAAACATGAAAACAAACACACATTAATCCTGTTCTGCAGTGGTAGTTGAACACATTGTTAAATGTAAGATGACTGACGAAGTAGAGTGAACATCATGTGTGTGTGACTGCGACACACCTGTACCTTATAAGTTATAGCTGCCAGCTAAGCACTCTTGATACCAAGTATCAGGCGTCTTGATTCTGTGTCTCTTAATTACTTTTGTAACAATAATAAAACAAGGATTTGAGCTGTGATTCACCGTCTCAAATCTCAGTACAATTATTCTCCAATTCTGCACTCAACTCTAAAAAGCACCAGAATGGAGCATTCACCTGCATCTGAAGCCATTAGAGAGTGCTTCTTTAATCTATTATCAATTGTCTTTTTCTTTCAATTAACAGACAGACAATGAAAAACATAATACAGAAGAATCAGACAGAATTGAATTGAATTGGGACAGGCCTACTGTAGTTGCGACGCTGTGACGTACTTGGCCTTCAAATGCCGCCTCTGAAGGCTGCAGCCACTGAACTGGGACACAGCTATGTAAGGAAGAGTTGGTTAGTGACTACTTTTTCTAGAGTTTTAGAACTAAATGGTAGATTGGAAATAGGTTCGTAGTTTTTGGGCAGTGGTGGGTCCGGATTGGGTTTTTCAAGGAGGTTTGGAAACAGCTTTTCCAAAGAGGGAGGGAACACAACCTTCAGCAGGGAGGTGGGAATGGCATCCAGGGGGCTTGAGGAGGTCATTATAACTGACCCAAGCTTTTACATCACCCAATGTATTTACTGTAATCCTCTAACCTAGCCCACAAGCTACATAAAGGTCCTCTATTAGTTAACCACATAGAGATGTTATTACAAGGCCATACATGCAGAGAGCTAGCTCTGAATGTGAAATATTCAATTATATGAAAACCTCCATTGCACTATGAGCTCATAGCATAGAGGAAGTCAGAGCTGAATGTTTGTTTCTAGAAAAACAGTTTCACAGTGTTCAGAAGAGCTTTCTTGTTATATAAAAAAGTATATTATTATATTACAGCATATTTTCTCTACGAAAAGAAGCAAAACAATCAGGAGTCTTATTAAGATTAAGATCCAGTCAAAAACATGAATTAAAAAAGGCAAATCAGAAATAAAGGTTTTTGTGATGAGGTTTTTAATTCCACTTGTTTTAATGAAGGCCTTGGAATTATGATTTTACAATTTAATGTAAAGTTGCAATAAATTGGTTTTTAATTTAGTTTCATTAGGAGCAGCTGAAATACGGAGAGCCACTAGCAGCAGAGATCAGGGAACTAATATATAGCTGTGTGTGTGTTGGGGAGATTCCGTTGATGCTCACTTGGTACCAAAGGGGCAAAAATGCTTATAGGAGGTTTTCTGCAGACTGCTGACGGAGGCCTGTTATCATCAAAATCAGGCCATAACATCCAGGAAATCACAACAAGATAAACCTCGGAGGGAGTACAAACACACACACACACACACACACACACACACACACACACACACACACACACACACACACACACACACACACACACACACACACACACACACACACACACACACACAGTATACAGCCCTTGTCAGCAGGTGACCGGGTGGGAGATGGGGGTCATCATGGGCTCATCAACCTGACAATTTTCTCAAGGTAAGCAAGTTTTACCCCCCCCTCCCCCCCTCTCTCTCTCACACACACACAGGTATGGGTGTCATTCCCAGGGTGCAACCAACTAACAAGAACATGATATTTTTCTGATATATCAGCAAAAAACACCTTTTTAATATGCTTCAAATTGTAGCAAAAAACTATCTTCTTTGTCATTTTTGCCTTGATGAAAATGGAAAATAACAACTGATTTTCTGGGTAACTAATAGTCTTTTTACACGTTTACATGTGTTCACTCTGTCACTGTGCAGTGACATGTCAATGATTTAGACAATCTTCACCTCCTGCTGCTGCATTGTCTTCTTTTCACTTCCAGGGGACGTCCAGAAGAAGCAAAAGATTTATCACTACTGTATTACAGATGCGGTGGCGTGCACGGGGGGGGGGGCAATTGGGAGCCAAACACGCGTTAAAAGTGCCCCCATGGCAGCCACAACGTGTGCTAAAGTGCCCTCATGGCAGCCAAAACGTGTGCTAAAGTGCTCTCTTCAGTGGCTTCAAAAAGTCTGTGCACGCCACTGCACAGATGTCAACCTATAGATGCAGTATATAAGAAGACTAGATGACTCACCCACCGCTGCTGCCCAATGACACAACACAGGGCTGGTTTCATGCCAGAAGTTGATTTTTGCCAGAAGCTGATCTCCAGTCTGTTGGACACCCCCAGATTTTTACATTGTAATGGCCCTTTACACATTATTCAAGCAGTGGTTGAATAAAAAAATCAAATGTCGTCAGTACTCTGCTGAGTGATATCAAGTCATTTTGAGCAAAAGTATTCATCTTTGTGCAGCACCAGAGGCGTAAATCAATTTCTGGCAGGTGAAATCCCCTGATTTTTTACATTGCAATGAACCTTTACTGTATGCCTTTTTCAAATGGTAAAAAGTAGTGGTTGAGGTCAAATCTTGTAAATCTTACTCTGCTGAGTGATATCAAGTCATTTTGAGCAAAAGTATTCATCTCTGTGCAGTACCAGAGGCGTAAATCAATTTCTGGCAGGTGAAATCCCCTGATTTTTTACATTACAATGACCCTATACACTGCTTTTGTGAAGTCCAGACTTTCTTACCCATTTCAAGCACCACAACAGGTTGTTCTCATGATTGTGAAGAGACTAATTTCAGACATGAAAACGGGTCATGGGTGAAAAAGGTGAGAAGGATCGGACCCCGCAGAAAATTTTGAATATTTCATATTTGAAAGCATCAATCAGATGCATTTTGAGAAGAAATTCAAGCAGAACTGCAAGACAGTATGAGTTTATAATAAAGTATGGTCACATTATGCTATATAACGTTATTAGTGTTGTCACAATTAACATTTTGGTACTATTTGTACCAAAAGATCATTTTCAAATCAGAACACAAAAAATGTAATAATTTTGACTTTAATTCAAAGCAGATATCAGCGGCACGGCCGTTTCAAGAATGCTGCGTTCAAGACAGTAAAGTTTATAATAAAGCATTCCAGGTCACATTGTTGCCTGAAAGTACTATAACGTTATTAGTGTTGACTTCACAGGAATCAACATTTTGCACCATGAGTTACTGGTAGGGTCACCACAAAATTGGCTGCACACACATCATTTTCCAATTGGATAACACTTGTATCCCACAAAGAGAACACAAAAAATGTAATAATTGACTTTACTTAACTGAGCGGAAGCCTAAACAAACGTGTTATTAAGCAGCAGACTGCTTTAGCTATATATTTAAGATGTTTGATTCGACAAATGCAAACAAGAGCTAGATTTTCACGACAAATTATAGCTAACTGAGTCTATACAGAGTATTTTTGGAAATAAATTGGTTAGTTGAGCTGCTCAAATTTTTTAATTGCAAGTGCTAATGTGAGCTTAGCTAACTTTGTTTGTTTGTTGATACAAAAGGCATCAGCATGGAAGGCTGATAGCAGAGATTCCTTGCATTCCTTGCTATGACAATTTATCATTATTCAGTCATCTGCCTTCAAGGCTGATTGTAGAAGCTAGTGCCTTGCAGGCTGATTATTAGGTTAATGCATTTTTCTTATAAAATATATTTTCATTATTGCCATAGCTGCCTTCAAGGCTGATTAGAAACCAGTGCCTTGTAGGCTGATTATTAGAAAAATGCAGATTTCACATTTCATTATTGCCTTTGCTCAAGGCTGATTGTAGAAAAATAGTGTGTTGCAGTAAATTGTCATAGCATTATGGCCAGCCTGCAAGGAATCTCTGCTATCAGCCTTCCATGCTGATGCCTTTTGTAACAAACAAACAAAGTTAGTGTGGCAAGGTGAAGAGGGCCCGGGCGGGCTTCCAACCCCAGACTCCCGAGTAAGAGTCATGCGCGCTAACCAGTCAGCCAAAGGGACATCCCCTTGGCCAAGTAGCCAGGGCGCCTGATCAATTGGAGGCATAGTGACAGAAACCTCAACTGTCACATTAGCTAAGCTTACATTAGCACTTGCAATTAAAAAATTCGAGCAGCTCAACTAACCAGTTTATTTACAAAAATACTCTGTATAGGCTCGGTTAGCTATAATTTGTTGTGAAAATCTAGCTCTTGTTTCTTGTTTGTAGGCTGGAATAAGTCGACAGCTGAAGGCAGTTTCAACCCTCCCAATCCATTAAGGATAACATTGAATGATGTGTGATGGCTGTGTGAAATTTGGTTTGATTTTAGCCTAACTTGTAATTGTACTGGAATACATTAACAAGTAACCCTCCCAACCTAGGATAACATTGTGTTGAAAGGGTTGATTTTTAAAAGCTTGCCATGATATCACTAATTTGCTTCGACAGGTCTCATTTGTCGCGATTGAGCCACAAACATTTTACAAACACATAAACTATGAACAAATTTAAACAATCTGATGTTATAACTCACTCAACGTTAGCCTAACATCAATCGGCTAAAATAGCCAACATCGCTCTGGCCCTGGTGTAGACTCGCCATTGCTTCAACAATCATATGGATTACTGTAGGTCACGTTCTGATGAAACCATTAAAACCAGCAGAGACACAGCTGTGAGGCTCCAGAAAACAATCATTCCCTCTGCTGTACCTACAGTGTTGGTTTCTTCTTAGTGGAGAATAGGTTTTTTAAAGGAGTTCCTTGATTCACATGATCATGATAATGGAGCTATTCTCTGGACTAATGGTGAATCATTTAGGTTTAATCTACAGGACAATTGCACTTCATCATATTTCCACCTGACAGAGGCTTTAAACTCAATGGCTGTACCTCAGTGTCTGATGTTATCCTCTGCCTCTATTTAAAGTCACTTGAGGGGAGATGAGGGGCGGCTTTGACATGACAGAGCCATTCTTCTCCCCCTCTCCCATGTAAATCCTACAAATGAGAATCTATTTCCTGACAATAGAACGTGTTCTTTATGACAGAGACAGAAAACTGATGGAATAATTCAATAACATTGGAATGAAGCACGGCGCTATCTTTAGTCCTGAAGTCGTTGATTAAAAATGGAGAGGTGCCATTGGTGCCAACATAAAAAAACTCAGAGCGGCGTCAGGGACAATAGAAGAAGAGCAGAGCTGAGAGGAGGGCGTGAATGGATGGAGGTGGATGCAGATTAATTGATGAACTTGGTTCCCTGAACTGTGTCACTCATTGTCTGAGCCACAATTAAATTTGGCTACGACACAAATGGAATCCATTTTCCAGCCACAATGATCGTCTGTTCCTTATTATTAAACCAATGTTGTTCTTTTTTTTTCTTTCCTTCTTTCTCTGTCAGAGGTTTTCAGACTCTGACACACACATACAAGCACACATGAAACAGTCCTGTTCTGCAAAGAAGCTGGATGCTTGTGTGGCTGTGAAGAGGGCCCGGGCGGGGATCGAACCCACATCTCCCGGGTAAGAGTCATGCATGCTTGCTAGCCACCCAAAGAGACATCCCCTTGGCCAAGTAGCCAGGGCACATGATCAATTGGAGGCATAGTGACAGGAACTTCAACTGTCACACTTGTATTGTTCAACAGGCGAGATCCAGGTAAATGGACTGATATTAAAGTTCCATATAGTGTAAAAGTAGATGTTATTGTAACGGGTCCCAAGGATGAAGGACCAATAATAAATAAAATACCTGTGTAAAGCAAGTGAAGCAGAGAAGTGAAGACGCATTCTTCCAGATTTTATCTGTCATTGAAGCCCCAATATGAGAAATTGTTCAGAATTTTTTTTTAATAAGTCTATATTTTAAGCTTGTTTGTAGCGGAAGCTCCCAGTGTCTCAGTTCACGGCTCTGCCTGTGTGCACTGACACAGTACAGTACAAGAGGGACATTACAGACGAGCAGTATGGAAGTATTTGGATGTTTTTTGGTGTGTCTTTTTGGACAAAGAAAAGTGAGCCCCGTCGTATGGCAATGCAGTGCTGCGCAGAGCCCTCTGTAACCCCAAAAAGGCATGGGTGGCTCTGAAACTTCTCCCAACCCTTAGTCGACTTGAAAGTGAGTAGAAAATGAGTGAAATTTGAATTTTGGGTGAACTATCCCTTTAATAATGTGAAAGTATCAAAGCCTCAGTCCACAGAAAGATGCACACAGCCTGTATTCAGAAACTGAGCTTTAAAAACAGCCGTCAGGACTGCTGTGACTTTGTGATGTCACAACAAAGCAGTCACTAAGCCAAGTGTTTTAAAACTGCCATCCAGGAAGAGCTATGGACGCTATGGCTCACATTTTTGTCCCAGGGTACACTTGTGTTGTAAGTTTTTGCAGTGCATGCATTTTCAAATTCATTAAGCTGTTTTCTGATTTTATAGCATGTTTGTGTCTTTGTACGTGTTGTGTTTTGCATGTCTTGGGTTGCAGTGTGTTGAGCACTCAAAGCCATCTCTGCATGGAAAATGTCAACGTTAGAATGGACTGTGTGGAGGTTCCACTGATTCCTCTCATCAGTATATAACCTACAGGCTGTGCACTGAGCAACTCACCTAAGGATTGAGACTCAGTAGCTGGGATAGTACAGCAGTTTTCATCTGATGCTCATCTCTGTTGGTTCATCAGGAAACAACAGACTTGGCTGTTTTGGCGTGTGTACGCTGTGTGGTGAGTGTATGATTTGCATTGTGAGCCATCATGTTCATTTTACAATGTGTCACTCAGGTTTGCCACAAACAGCAGCTCTGACTGATGAAGCTCGCTGAGTGAAAACAACTGACAAGTCATTAAGTTTCCCAGAATTCCCCTGACCTCACTCCTCTGCTGCTTATTCCTCTGTTGCTTGTTTGTTTATTTGTTGGTTTATTGGTCGCGTGTTCGTCAGGGCTGCTCGGTTGTGCTGCCTCGTGCAGTGAGTTCGGACCAGTTGTATTTATAGATCAGTCTGTCTGAGGACGAAGCCGCGAGCCAGGGAGTAATGATGCGCTGCAAATGGGACTCATCCAAAACTCATTCTCTCTCTGCCCCCGCACACAGCCCTATTAACCTTCAAACACACACACACACACACACACACACACACACAAACACACACAAAGAGACACACACACAAAAACATATTTATAGTATCTTTGTCGGAGATTAAAGGCGCTGCGAAATCATCAGCCAAGTTCTGCACCAACTGTGAATGTTCTGAGCTCTTATCAGGGAAGTTTCATGATGATTAAAGGGATGAATTGGTGGTGAAATTATGTTTCTTTGATCATGAAAAATCAGGATCATCGTTGTTTCTGCAGAGGAAAGAAAAGTGCTCACAGGACATTAAGATAAAGCCTCAGTCCATAGTTATCAGATCTTGCATCCCAACCCAAAGTCTACGTGCAGGTCCATATCCTTGAGCCAAGTACCAAGTTCCAAGTAACCCTTCACCCAAAGGAAGCTTCTCCTCCATTTTCTTGATTTCCAGGGCCATGGGTCATACACGATCTGATTGGTTGTCTGAAAAGAAACTTCTGTGACAAAACACATTTTTGAAATGATGATGTTCAGCTAGAAACTTGTGGAGGAGGATGCTGGATGTTTTTTTCGCAGGTGGCAAAAGAACTGAAAGCGAGCTGAGGCTCAAGTTGTCCAGAGGTCAGTAGTACTCTTTGATTTTACTAATAGAACATATTTTGGGTACTGAATTTGTTTATTGAACTACTGTGCATTGACTGAAAGGTCTGTGATTTAAGTGACATGTTGTGTTCCTGATACTCATTTGGGTAATACAGTGATTTTATTTTAAAGAGTACAGTGTGTGAGTGATAATTAAAATCTGTAGTTCAAGGTTAAAATTTCTACAGTGAATACATTACAAGAATTATTTAAGTTCATGGTATTTCTTAGTGGATTTATCATACCTTACTTCATTAATCTACTAAGTGGAAGCACCAACAGAGCATGTACTTACCTTATTGTCATAGGTAATACGGCACCACAAAACATTAAAATCAAGAACCCAGAGCCCACCCAGAGTGATTCATTCAACCCAGTTCATGTATTCTTAATCACTGGGGTAGGGTGTTACAATTGCATCATACAAAGCAACATGTTGTAACCCGAACTGTCACTTTAAGGTTTGCAACATAAATGCAGGACTCTTGGACTTTTATATGCAAAGAGGCCAACAAAATATTATTATAGTAGTTGCAGGAATAAGTCACTTGCTTTTGGGATTTCTTTAAAAAAAAGAAAAAACATTCTTTGTCATTCGTGTGGCACAATGGTAATTTTCCCACCAAGCATTAGAGAAAATGATGAAACCGAAACACAATTACAAGCTTCATATTTCATCCCAACAAGAGAAGAAATGAAAAAGAAAAGGAAAAGAAAAACACAGAGGCAGCAGTTTGCATACAGACTCGGCACCTTGTCTCCAGAGACATTCATCCACACTCGCTGAGCTACAGTCTCTCACCTCAGTCTACATAAAACACACAGTAGTGAGAAGCTCATGATTAAAAGTCCAAGAGAAGTTGTTAGAGGAGACAAATGGAGGAGCTCAGTGAGTCATGTCAGAGTAAAACACCATACCAACACTTCAAACATATCCCTGCAGTTACGGCGTGTAACTACAGCACACATCTCAACAGAAACCCACAGAGGCTGCACGCAAATGTGTACATTCCTCACCCACAGGCACAAACATACACCTGAGCAGAGAGACGGCAACGTGCTGGTGACGGAGGAGGCTGCAGGATTAGCAGAATTAATTCAGGCTCCTCGGGGAAATCAGCAGCTGAGCACAAACACGCCGTAAGTATCTGCCGGCTATTAACATCAGACGCGATGGAGTCTGTCGCCTGATTCCACGTCAACCCGACTCTCATTGTTATTGTATTTTTCTGAGAACATCACAATCCTCCGAGCCTAAATGCCTTTTCCTGCTGCAGGCCAACGATGAAGATGAGCTGTAGGCTTTAATTTGCTATCGTTTATTTCACATTTTTACCACTGGCCTGTGGGACAATTGTGATGATCATGGCTGGTAGTACATCAATATGACAGGGTGGAGACCCACATTAGGACCTTTTTGCATGCCTTTGTGTTTCACATAATAAAATTGTCGTTTGGTACACTATCATTAAGTTTTACTCTCAGAATCAGCACAAGCTTGGTTTATTATAGATGTGACTCAGTAAACGTAAACATAAATAATAAACCCGTTGCTCACTGTAAGGAAATGAGTTCATAAAGTACTTACAGAACTTTACTTAAGTTAACACCATCAGTGGTGCCTGGTTAATAGAGGGTGCTAGGGCGCCACCCTACCACTCCCCAGTGAAAACATGTTCCGCGTTGTCTAAAGTTATGGACTGGTCACATCTTTCCGTCATGAGGCGCAGAAATCTTTGCCCATAGACTCTTGTTATAAGTTGTCTATGAGCAGCAGCTCCTCTCCAGGTGTTCTCAGGGGTCATCCTGTGTGTACTAGTCTATTAATGCTACATTTTTGTTTCATTTTATTATTATTTCATGTTGGTTTCAGTGTTTCCTCCAGGATTTTTTTAAGGAGTGGCAGAGCGTCACCCCTCCGAATACTATAACACATATCACAACCAATCCCACCATCACCACCACCAGACATAGTGGCAGCGTATCTGAGCAGCAGCAACTGTGGGGCCCAGGTGATGTTCAGAATGTACAGAGGTGAGATAGAAACTGGGCCTAAACACGCACTCACAAAGCCTCCTTTTGTATTGAAGATCCATCCATCCATCCATCATCCACCGCTCTTAATTTTTTTACTTCATGATCATGACCGTTCATGAACGGTCACATGTCTATTTAATGTAACTCTGTGTCTAGTCCCACTGTCGTCTCATACATTGATTTTGATTGAAACATAGAATTAGTAACTATCTATACATCTTCCAACCTTATTGGATGAACTTGGCTCAGGTGAACACAAGCTTGGATTCAATACTATGAAGATAACATATTCAGAGGTGTAGACTGCAAACATCATGTAGTGTTGATGTGGATAAAGAGGCAGAGGAGATAATGTAACTTACTGACCGTGAGAGGAGAGGCTGTGGGCTGATTTTAAAGGTTATTATGGGGACAGTTTTGCTCGCTCTCCCACACATGCAACCAAGGAACTGGAAGGTCGTTGCCTAACAAGGCCAGCCTGTAAACCACACACACACATGCAGTGGAATGACAAAGCTGTGTGATCAATAGAGGGTCTTACTGTATGTGAAGTGATGGCTCCATCATCTTCTCTGGAGGTTTAATTAACCTTTATTTATTTATTCATACTGCTTCCAGTTCGTCAGACTGATGGTTGATCGGAACAACCTCAGTCCATTACTGCCGCTTAATGTGCAGCTGCATCGGTATTGCCTTGCTCAAGGGCACCATGACTGCTGAGCCACAGAGGAGAGAGCGAGTTTGTCATTTCATCATTTATCCCCCTTCTTCTCATCTGGATTCTTTGCTCGTAGCAGGTTCAAAGTTCAAGGTCTTGTTGAACAAACACAGTTACTCACTGCTAGCAGGGAAACACCAGGGCTTAGTGGCTCTGGACTGGCAGATTGGGGTGGTGGTCCCTCTCTTCAAAAAGGGGGTTCGTGTTCCAACTATCGGGGGATCACACATCAGTGTCTATTCCAGGGTACTGGAGAGGAGAATTTGGCCGATAGTCAAACCTTGAATTCAGGAGGAACAATGCGGTTTTCATCCTGGCCATGGAACGCTGGACCAGGTCTACACCCTCCGCAGGGTGCTCAGGGGTGCATGGGAGTTTGCCCAACCAGTACACACATGTTTTGTGGACTTGGAGAAGGCTTTCCCACATGCCATCCTGTGGGAGGTGCTCCAGGAGTATGGGGTCCGAGGCCCTCTGCTGAGGGCTGTATGGTCCCTGTATGACCGGAGCAGGAGCTTGGTTCGCGTGGCTGGCATTAAGTCAGACCTGTTCCTGGTGCGTGTTGGACTCTGGCAGGGCTGACCTTTGTCACCGGTTCTGATCATTATTTTTATGGACAGAATTTCTAGGCGCATCTCTAGGCGCATTTTCGCGGAGGGGGTTTGGGAACCACTTGATTTCATCTCCGCTTTTTGCGGATTATGTTGTTTTGTTGGCTCCCTCGAGCCAGGACCTTCAGCATGCACTGGGGTGGGAGGTGTTCCGGGCATGTCCCACCGGGAGGAGGCCCCGAGGAAAGACCTAGGACACGCTGTAGTGACTACGTCACTCGGCTGGCCTGGGAACGGCTTGGGGTCCCCCCGGAAGAGCTGGAGGTCCGGGAGAGGGAAACCTGGGGATGCCTGCTCCGACTGTTGCCCCTGTGACTCGGATTCAGATGAAGCGGTTGAAAATGGATGGATGGATGGATGGAAATTTTATAGTTAAATTTGCAATCTTCAGTAGCCTATAATGAAGGACATGGTGTACACCTGTGTAACAGTTATGTATGATGGCACGACTCAGACTGGAATTGAACTCTTCTTTGGGGACTTGAGAACGACACGGACTCAAGAATTGGTGACTTGACTACTTCACAAACCCATACTGTCTTCAGACCTCCTCTGACACACAAGAGTTCATCCTATGGGAGCATGAATCTGTTCAGTCTGCTCTACAAGTACATGAGCATAAGATTTGAGTTTACCTGCTGATGGCTTCAGAGAAAACATCAGGGGGTCAGTAAAACCATCAGTGATCATTCTCTGAGGGTCATGAACACCTACAACTAATTACCTAGCTGATGGTCTGTCTGTTTGTCCTACAAACAGCAGAGACCCTAATAGCTAAGGTGAGGAGTGTTTCTCCTGCTGTCAGCTCTACACTGGTCTCTGTGTCCGATTGTCTCAGCTCAGCATCCATCCTCACAAATGTGCACCGTCTGGCACAATCCTCAGCGTGATGACAAAGCAACGCTGCTGGGTCCATATTTAATCTCGGCTGTAAAAGTGTCAACACGATCATCTGTCAAAGCTCTCGCACACAGTCGGAGCATTCATGTTTGGAGCAAAGTTTATTTGGCTGTCAAATACAAGGAAAAAAATTGTTTTCTCTTTCATCCCAGGGGATAATAGTGAAGAGTAAAGACGACAAACAAATGTCTCTGTGATGAAGACAACAATAATAATCCTGAGCTCCAATGTAAGATGTGATGGTCATGTGACTTTTATAAATGCAATTTTTATGTTGACACTTGGGCTGTAAATTTAAAACAGAGATTGTTTTTGTCAGTCATGGGGCAGGTCACACCGTGTCATTTCATATGCTTCCATCATGTTTCCTCTGATGTGAGACCTGGGGATGAAAATGTTAATTAATTGGACAAGACAATACTCATATTTTTTTTTTCACAACTTTACATCATCCTCATTTGAAGTTTCCTGAGACCAGTGTCATCTAAAGCTTCACAGGGCTTGTGCCTGTTGTGTCTGGTGATATTTGCCTCTGTGATACAGTATGAACCTGTAAATGAATCCATGGTTGCATCTTTGTTGGCTGGCTGCAGGACACATCTGCCAAGCCAGTCAAAATATCCAATCTGGATATCCGCTCTCCTTTTCTGCCTCAGCAGAGGGAGAGATGTTGACAATGGACGCTCTACCGTGCTGCACTAATGGTTAACTCCTGGCCGACCCCTGAGCCACGCTTTTTACTCCGAGCCCAGAAGGCTTTGATATTTCTCTGACATTTAACATTGCACCGTTACCTTATAGAAGTGAAAAGGGCCTCGTAACTGGCTCTCAGTGATCGATAGCTGGTTAGTTCATCCAGCAGCTGAGCCAGTCTGTCTAATCGCATTAATCTCGCCCATCATTTCTGCAGCACAGTGATTTAAACCATATAACCAGCAGAAAGAAGAAGCACCAATGTTTTCACTATTTTAAATATCAGTCTTTGCCTCTTCTGTTCTCTTCTTCCTGTCTCTTTATGTGAACAGTGTGATGGTGTATCTGACCCGTCCATGGTGCAGAGGAGGTGGTAGTACTCAGGTTTGATGTATTTATGTTTTTCATTCCACATCTGAGTTGATGACAGAGCAGCCATATTGTTTTGTTTGTCTTGTCATGGACATTATTTCTGAATAATATCTTAAAATTTGATCTTGCCAGTCAAAGGTCACATAATATGACTTATTGAAGACATGATCATTTATCTAGTAGACTTAGGGCGCATTTCCACATACGGCATGGCACGGCTCGGCTCAGTTTGGTTGTGTTTCCATTACAGCTGAGTTCTCTAGTACCTCCTCAGCGGGGGCGGGGGCGGCACGGGGGTGTTCGCGGGGCCGCATTGTCCGTCTCTCTTTTTTCGATCCGCTCGTCAGCTCCAAACTCACTCGTCTGCACCTCGTTAACAGACCACAGTGTGGATTTACACACAGCAACATTTAACTCAGGTGAAGGAATAACAACAGTCTCGATACAGATCAGCTGGTGCTGTTGCCGCTCTGTTTTTTCAATTTCCGGGTTTGATTCTCATGTCCGACGTTGCGCTCGCGCTGACGCTCTGCCCAATCAGCGGAAGGCAGTCGGCTGATGTCATGTTATAGTATCGCTTCGGCTCGCTTGGAACCAGGGCCGAGGAGGTACTAAAAATGGTACCTGGTACCAGGTACTAGGGCTAGTGGAAACAAGGGGGTAGATCGGACTACACGCAGGCGTAGCTCACAGTCGGCCATATTGAAACGGGCAACTTGCTCTGACTCTGGCTGCAGATACAGTGCAGTAGACGGTGATCCAGTCATCTTCACTGAAAAAACGATTTATAACTCTGTGAAAACAAAATCAATATGTTGCTATTACTTTAACTATTTGCATAATGTCACTATAATGTTACTTTCACAAAATAAAGTACATGATTAAAATTATCCGTGATTCTAAGTATACTGCATCATTCTAAGTATACTGCATAGATGTTCATAAAAAATCAAACCGTTTTGAAATCGGACAAAAACTGAGCAAGTTGTGGTCATATAGCAGAACATGCACCATAGGCTTATAATGCTCTGAGGGAGAGAGTTGCCTGTTCCAAGATGGCCGCTGTTCTGGATACGTTGTGTCATTGGACAGCAGCGGTGGGTGAGTCATCTAGTCTTCTTATATATATGTCTATGAGTGGAAACACGCCGTGCCGTACCGTGCCAGTGGAAAAGCGATAAATGTAAAAGTTTGTCATTCATTTTCTCTCTATACACTCAACATTTTCTTTTGTCGACCTAATTTCTCGCCTGTGGATAAAGTTTCAGTTCCTAATTGATTAGGTCAAGTTCATGCTGGTTCTGATAAAAAAAGGTGTAAGAATACGCCACAGTTTGTTGCGTATTTGGCAGGAGAGAAACTAAGTTTAAAGAAAGCCATTAAATTAGTCTTTAAACTTAAATATACTTTTCTTTATTTTACATTAATTTGCTAATTTAAAGGGACAGTATGGGACTTTACTGGCTTTTTATTGACAAAAATCAAATATGTCTTTCATAAATACGTATTTCAATGAAGTGGAATCGCGCCCGCATACAAGCTTTTGGACTTAGAAAGATGTTACAATTAATTAGTTGCCATGTTGAATCGCCATGTTTTACGTTCAGTGTCACCGTCGCCGTAGTTAACCACAAACTCGGGCCGCCGGACCTTCTCGGCTCGGGGAGAAAGTTTTCTAGACGGCGCCTGTTAAAACTGTCACCACCGTGTCGGCGAGTGTGAGGAAGGACGGAGGCACTGGTGTTGCCTTCAGGTGCAGTCAGACACCTGAATTCGGCAAACCAACTGGATGTTATTTTACTCTACGAGAGAAAGACGGTAAAACGTGGGTCAGGTAAACAATACGACGTTACCATGACAACATATTGTCACGCCGGTATTGTTTTTGCCTCGTGCTGGCGGACCGTTTGTTTACATAGAGGCTTGTTTATCCTGTTACATGCAGCGTCTGTTGTTTTTCTGACTTCTGCCCGAGTTTACGTAAACGCAACAGCAAGAATACGTGCCGACATGCAACCGCACCGCTAGATGGGGGTAAATGTCACATACTGGGGCTTTAACAGAAATATTCCTTATTAGCTTATGTCTCAAGTGGACAAATGCAATTAATTAGTTGATAAATTGATCACATTAGCTACATAAAATTGTGTGATTAATTAGTTAAAGGTAAGATTACCAGAACAATTTAGTCTCGCTCACCAGACTCTCCTCCAAAGAAGAAGGAGAGTCTGGCTGGTCCGCCTATGATTCTGCTATCAGAGAAAAAAAGCGCTCTGGCCGTTTGGAATTTTTTCAACAAATCGTTGTGGTCGGCGCCGTAGCAACGGCGCGCTTGCAAAATATTGCTGGTTGGAAACTGGATTTTGGTCCACGGTGTAACAATGGTCGGCAACCATTGACGAATATTTATTCTTTTGGTCGGTTAAACGGCGGTCAGCAACCGCTGACGGACATTTCATCTTCTGTTCAGTTCAAGACACAGATGTGTAATAGATCCATGGTTCTGTTCCTGTTGTTGTTTGTTGATGTTTCCCTTTACCGGGGGGACTGTGAAAGCTGCAACACGGAGGCGGGACTTAAATTTTTTTATGGAGAAGCAATACTTTCATTCTGTACACCTCAAAACGCCCAGTGGATGTTTTTTTTTTTTTTTTTTAATATAGCTTTGAATAAATATTCTACATATTCAACCTTTAATCGATTGCCAGCCCTATCAATCTGAAATGTCTTCCCCTGGCTGTGCGGCTAGGTAATGTGTTTGAGCTCTGGTGGACAAAGCCACATAAATGATACGTTTATGTCACACAAGCCTTCATAACAGCAAAGAGTTGGCCCTGACCACAACAATTTAAAAATTAGGTGAAGTCTGCACTGAATTTATCTTAAAGTAGCCTACTCAGAGGAACAGAGATCTAACAGTGTCCAATGTTGTTTTACCCTGTTGTTCTGGATGAAAAGCAACAAGATGTTTCTTCTTTCCAACGTTTATCCCATAATTATCCCAAATATTCCCGCCTGCAGTCTAAAGCAGCATTTGTCACTATTCAACCTTGATCAAAGGTCCAAGGAGTTTTTTTTCTCCCACAGAAATGTTGGAGTTGACAGCTTGTTGTTGCTTAGTAACAACTCCCACGATGATGCCCTGCTGTTCAGTTTGAAAAGATTCAAGTCAAGGTTACACCTACTTGGATTGTATTAATAACCTTGTCCCCCTGCTGGCATGACATGCAGGAGCTGACCTGGCACTGAACCCCAGGGACAATAACATCTTAAGACCCAAGCAGCACAATTGTGCTTGTGTTTGATGTGCATTTTCTCATTGGTATTTGGGCTTATTGGGACCTGGCAAGTATAAAAACGTAGCATCATCTTTTGACATGATGTAGTTTTTGAGAAAAATTATGGACTCTCAGCCTGAATTTCCATAGAATAATATGGTTATGGAGTGGCTATATTCCTCACTGTAGGCGGCCCCGGTTCGAATCCCGCACCGGGCAGCCCTTTCCTGCATGTCATTCCCCTCTCTGCCTTCCCATTTCCTCTCTCTCTCTTGACTGTGCTATCGATTAAAACAAAGACAATACGATATGGTTACTATTGTGTAATAAAGTACAAAACTATTCCCAACCTGCACACAGCAGTGGGTTTCCTGACTGCTTTTGCATTTATTCAGAATGCATAAACATGTTTTTGAATATGTTGAACTTCAAGGTGCAAAACACTGTGATGTTCACAGTTCACAGAGTGCTGCAAACAGTTGCAGAAATATATTGTACAATATATAAGTATAAAACATTTAAAACATTAAATTTGTTACTGTTCCATCTAAAACTTTTTATTTCAATTTTTGAACATGGCAATGGAAAAACAAAAATTTCAAGGAGCATTTAACATAGCCAAAAGCCATTTACTTACACTTCAAAACTATTACTTCAAATGAGTGCTCTTTTTTCTGCTGTGTTACAGTTGGGGGGCGACCCCTATTCCGAACGACCGCCATTCTGACGGCCGGACGAATTTCTGAGGGGTTAGGACTGGATTCTCTCGTGTTTCTTTGTTTGACTTCCTGCCCGGCTTGACACGATCGGAAGATAGACCAGATGAAACAATTGCTGCAGGGGTCAACATGGGCCTGTGTGACTGGTCTATTTTCCGTTAGTGATCGTGTAAAGCCAGACAGGAAGTAAAACAAAGAAAACAACCTTCAAAATAAAACACAGCGATTGACAACTTCAGAATCGTGGCCCCTCCGAAATTCAGAATGGCGAATCTTCGGAAATTTTCTGAATAGCAGAATGGCAGTCCTTCGGAATGGGGGTTGCACCTAAGACCCGGCAATTCATTTTTGTCCTCTGAGGGGGACATGAGTCTGAGACCTCTAAGTCAAGCATCATTTATATAATCTATCTGAATGCTACTGTCCATTTAAGAGGCTTGTTTATTTATTTTTGGCCCAGATTTTTTAATGGGCCAGAAACACAACAAAAGGCATTGTCTTTTAAAATCTAGTGGGAATTTCATCTTCCTCACATTCATTTAGCAGTGTTACTGTATGAGCTAAGTCATCAACTTCCAAATGTCTTGTTTTTCAAGTTTGTTTTTAAAATAAAAGTAATGCCACATGCCTCCACCTTAGTAAGCAGAGTCATTTTAACCCTTTAAGGTAAACACAGATAACTATCTTTCATATCAATCTTTGCACCCCTCTGCACCTGGATCAGAGTGTTTTCCCGCAGAATCATTTAACAGGTGACAGAATGACAACAGACTCAGGACAGATCACCCTCCATTTGTGATACAGCATGGAGCAGAGGTCTAAGTGAGGCAGAGAGGATTTTGGTAAGAATTGTGGAAGGAGATTCTGATCTAGAGCTGTCTGAAGATGAGGTGGAGGAGGGCCAAAGAGAAGATGAAAGTTCAGAGGAGGATACTGCAACTGTTGTGGAAGCTGAGCCTCAGCCAGGGAAAAGTGAGGATACACATCGTGTGTTATGGATCAAGAGCAATGTGTAAGCTAGCATTTTTAAGTTTATTGCTAATACAGTGTGTAGAAAGGGAAATGAAAGCAGTGCTAGTTCACACTGTTGATCACGCATACACACACATGCACGCGTGCACACACACAATCAGTTACAAACTTGACATGGCAAATTATTGACCCTGTATCAATATAGCTACTCAATCAAAAGATCCTTGTGGCCCAGGTTATCCGCAGAAATATGATCTGTGGTGGCTAGCTCAACACAAGGGTCTGGGACTGCTCCATAGTTGATTGTATTTCAGAAGTCAGCCTTGTAAAAAAATCCTTGCATGTGATTTTGCTTTAAACCCTGCTTGGCCAGCATTCCCGGTCGGAAGAAGAGTTCGAAAACTGTTCCTTGCCACCAATAAATGTCTTTAAAACAGTTCTTATGTTAGCTTTATGTTAATTTAATATTCGATAAATTTGACCAAAACAGTTGTTTTCTTAGAAATAGCAGAATTAAGTCTAAACATTGACTCCTGTGTGTTTGTTAAAACTGCCATTGTAATGTTTGAATCGAAATGGTCCTTACGATCCTGACACACAATTTTTTTACAAAACCGCGGTGCAGGAGTTTCATTGGCCTACCAGTCCAGACCCTTAGCAAGTTTTCTGAAGCTGAGGGGGACATGAGTCTGAGACCTCTAAGTCAAGCATCATTTATATAATCTATCTGAATGCTACTGTCCCTTTAAGAGGAGACAATGGGCTCTCATTATATGGCCCAGATGTGGGGCAGGGGCCAACACAACAAAGGCATTGTCTTTTCAACAATGAAAATTTCGGACCTAACCATCAGAATTGGAAGCCCACTGACTACTTCCAACAACACATTGATGACCAAGTTTTTAAAGACATGTCAGAATACACAAACAACCGTGAGGTGTTCATCACTGGCGGAAGTCTAAAGACCACATCAGAGGAGCTGAAAGATCTTTGGTATGTCTATGTACATGGCATGCCTGGGATACCCTCGGGTCTGGATGTACTGCCGCGACCTGCAGCTTTTTTTAAAGAGCTCCGGTAGATTGAGGCTTTATTTTTATGCAGGAGGACACGTGGTGCTACTGTTGATCCAATGTATTTATCTGAGCTTGCGGCACCGGGTCACTTTGAGCTGCGTTCATATGAAGTTATACCTGATGCAGTACAGCACCTGACGCTCTTCTTTTTCTAACCAGAATAGTTCCACAGCCGACGTACAGTAGTGCTACATTCAGCCGAGCCTGAGACCAGCTGAGCTCCGCTCTCCCTGCAACACAGATCACTTGCTCACAGCGTCACACACACAATCAGTTACAAACTTGACATTGGAAAATTGAGATCCCCCTGTATCGGAATGAGGCGCAATGAAAACAGGACCTAACCATCAGAATTGTGAAGCCCAGTAACGGAGAAATCCAACAAATCATTGAACAGAACTTTTAAAGACATGTCAGAATATGAATAAATGAATGTATGGGAAACACTGTCAGATTGCCATAATTTTCCAGAGAGAGGTAATTTAACAATTTTCCAGCATAACATTTGGGAAGGCTTAGCCTTCCCTAGCCTCCATTATGCGCCGCCCATGCATGTTACTGAAAGTTACAAATACACTTCTCCAGCCTTTGATAAATCTTTTTGAAGGAAATGCCACATTTACAGTATTGACATGTTAATTCATATTGTAAAATGATTGCCTACTTTTCAACAAAGAACTATCATTGTGTTATACCTGAAGACAGCCGGGCGGGGATTGAACCCACATCTCCCAGTAATAGTTCACAGCACGCTTGTCAGCAGTGCTACATTCAGCCGAGCCTGAGACGTTCAATGAACGATCGTTCATGAACACAGATCACTGGGGGCGAACGTGAACTGAAGGACACTGTATTTCTGCCGGATGAACGTTGCTGTGAAGGTCCGTTCATTCTGGCATTTGTGAACGGCGCTCTTTCACAGTTTAATTTTGAAAGTGTGCCAGTTTCTCGTGGTTTAGAGCCTTCCAGGCAAAAACCCGCCTAACACACCGTGAACAGGCCTTAATCCCCCTCCGGGAAAACACCAAATTTCACCCAGCCACCACAGAGTCCAGTGTTGCTCCTGCTTAAAATAAATGTCCTTAAATCTGTGCTTTGGTTAGGTTTAGGCAATTCCAAACCCTCTTGGGAGTTGGTTTTTAGTAAAAAGACGTAGAGGCCAATAAAATCTAGCGATGTTTTCCCGGACATATTACAAACGTTTCAGGACCTGAAATCGGTTATTACAGCTGTTTTCACGCTACCAACAGCATTTGCCAAGTGTTGTAGCCCTCACTGGCTGTCAGCCATGCAACTTTTTTTGTCGGAACAGAGCCGTCTTTTTGCATTCAGAGACGCACTGATCCACCCATAAACATTACAGAGCGCCGCTGCATTCCGCAGTTTCAAGAAGCAACTCCGGACATCAACAACATCAACAGCAATTAATAATTCTTTATTAAAAAAGACCATTCAAGCAGCAAGTTTTCCCTCGTGTTTTTAAGAATATACTGCAGGGGTGAAAGCTGCAGCTCTCTACTAGTGTGGAATGAATGAATATGTGGCAACAAAGGGCAAATGCCAGTATTCTGAGGGCTGTCCTCTCAATGCTAATGTAAATGTGGTTGGATTAAGATTCAAAATTGGATTCAAAGGTGAAATTTGACAATTTTCAGTGTTAAATTTGATAAAGTAATTGCTGTCTGTGGTTTATATGGGCTGTTGGAAATACACTTCTCCAGCAGTAACATATTGATAAATCTTTTTGAAGGAAATGCCACATTTCATTTTTGAATGTTAATTAGTTCAAAATTTTGAATTATGAACTATGAACTGAACTAGTTCATTTTAAAATTTGTGAACTGAACTTTGAACTAGTTCATGTAGAAAGTGAACTTTCCCAACACTGCTTGTCAGTCAGCCAAAAGGCACATGATCAATTGGAGGCATAGTGACAGGAACCTCAACTGTCACAATTGCATACTTGAATTGAACCTTGAATTGAACTGTGTCATATTGAATTGAATCGGATCGAAATCCTACCGCATTGAACCGAAACAAATTGTTCCATTTTAAAATGCATCGTTCCTGAACACCAGGTACACCAGGTATCGAGTTTTGTATTGGAGAGATGCACTCCCCTATACACACACATCATTTGGCAGATAGGTAGGGGTGCAACGGTACGTACAGTACCTCGGTTTTTGGCCACAGTTCTCGGTACGGTTTTGGTATGTGTTTTGTGCAGAGAACTTTTTTTTCTCCCAAAATAATGTTTAAAATTTGTATTATTTCTAATATTAGTGTACTACTAGTATTTCTAGTACTAGTATATTAGTGTAGAGCCCCGTATAAGCAATGTTCAGCTTTCTATGTAATAGACCCTATAACGAAGGAAATTTAGGTTTTCAGGAAAATCGCCGATTATCAATTAACCATTAATCGATTGGCAGTCAACCAACTAATGATTAATGAATTAAGCCTAATAATAGATGATTTGCATTTTCCTACTCACAAGCCAAAGTGTCATGCATTTAGTGGGACATACATTACATTACATTACATCCAGACCCTGCTATCTCTACCTTCTTTTGGTTTCAGTTTCACTTTGGTTTCACCTGCCTTGACCATCATTAATCACTAGACGCTGACGTGCCTCCACGCAGGAATATTCTCAGCATGAAACTAACCTGCTGACATGGAATGGTCGTCGATGTCAGACACATTCCTGCTCAGACACACAGCTCTGCCCAGTTGTAGCTGGTCTGGGGTCACACCACTGAAGTGATTTATATCCTCGACTTTTCACCAGACTCCTTTCCTCCGCTGGGTGCTGAAGAATGGCCAAGTCTTTTTTAAGCCACCAGGATTAGGTATAAGGCTATTATCACCACATGTGGACAAACGGCTGAAAAATGTTTTCTATGCATCAGTACTGAGGGGTGAAAGAACAAGTTGCAACCTGCTGGTACAACATAACATAACATACAACATAAGATTTTCACGCACATGTTCTTCCTCTCTGACTTCTCCAACACATTCACTTGTTGTCCAACACAAGTCCTCCCTGCAGGTCCTCAGTCAGAGTTGTTACAGAGCTTAGTAAAAGTATCCAAACACAACAGGAAGCTCAACTGCATAAAGTCACTGAAAACGTGAGAGCTGACAAAGAACACACAACCATCAGCACATAATTGTCAGCTTGTTCATATTCAGATTGCTGCGACATGAAACTACAAATCAGGTAAAAACAGAATAATGAATTATGATTTGTTTCCCATATTAAACTCTGCTTATTTTCCTAAATGATTGTATAATTATCATGTACTCAGTTCACTGACAAATTTTTAATTTGCAGCTTGTTACGTAAAGTTCTACTCACACATCCCGTCATAATCATCATCATCTTTGTCCTGGTCACTAATGGAGCACATTAAATCTCTGATTCCCTTGTTCATGCTTCTTCTGCCTGCTCATATCCTGGTTTATTAAATCCATTAAAATCTCTGGAAACACAAACTATTTGTTTTATGGTCTGGGTTTTTATTTGCGATTATAGTTCTAACAACAATTTCCTGTGTGATAAAGAGGCTGATAAAAAGCTTCATCATCAGAAAGAGACATTAGGATGTCAGAGGAACAGATGGAGGGGGCCCATTCACACTGATGTTAACACCATTCTTTAGTGCAAATGACAGCAGTGAATCATCTATTTCTGTAAACATTTAAACCACAGGTTCAACAGCACAAGCAGTGATTTTCCCTCCTCAGCTGAGCTTGCTGAGACACAATCAGACTGTAATACCATCTATCTATCTATCTATCTATCTATCTATCTATCTATCGATCTATCTATCTATCTATCTATCTATCTATCTATCTATCTATCTATCTATCTATCTATCTATCTATCTATCTATCATGTCTGATATTTCTCCGCTGAGCTGAAAACTGGTGACCTTATGTCAGTGACCCCCACACCCCACAGTTGGTCTGCTGTGTCCCCATGGGACCTGGGCAACTCAGAGAAGCAGAGGAAGGAGAAGAAACGGAAAGATGTCCAACCTTTAAGTGTTTGTTCGGGCTGTGATGATAGATGTCATGGTTGGGTCCGTATCAGTCAGATAAGCTGGCGTATGAATCTGAACTTTCCCTGACCTTTTCCTGGTCGACGGCTGCTGCTCTGCTTCAGTTGGGTTAATAAGCTGTCAGACTGACTGATCCCTGAGTGTGCTGCAGTGTGACAGGTATTATACACACACACACTTGCAGAGGTCAGGTCAAATCACACTTATGTTGGAAAATGTGTTCATGTTATCACACACACATGCACATGTTGGGACCCCTCCTTTCCTTCTCAGAGGCTCAGCGTTTAAATGTTCCATCATGCTGTGGGTTTTGGTCTCAGAGGAGATGGAGGTTGACAATGGAAAATCCTCCTCACACCCTCAGTGGTTTCACAGATGACCACCCGCCCCCGCTCCTCCTCCCTTGAAGTAGGACAGGACCACACTTGTCGTTACCCAAACATTAAGACACAGTGTCATCAAACAAAAGCAGCTCCTTGCCTGAGTCAGCAGCTTTCGCTTCCCAGCAGGAGCAAGGGGAGGGATGGAGAGGCAGAGGAGGAAGAGGAAAGTGCTGTCTTGATTTTGATAACCAGCCAACAAAACCGCTGAACCTTTCATCTGGGGACCTTGGCGGGGCGGAGTAATGTGCCTCTGCTGCGAGCGCCGGTGCTTCTCCATCCCGTTTCCTGCTTCCCTAAGACAGTCACACAGAGACGCTAATCCATCTTCATCTGTTACGGCTGTACAGCGCTGTGTGCAAACCACAGCCTCTGTGGGGAAATACGTGAAGTGCACGCACAGACACACACACACACACACACACACACACACACACTTAGTTGTTTCTGTGAGTTTGCTGAGCCAGTGTAAATTAGTTAAAAACGTCCTTTTGCATTTTGCGAAGCTGGGAACCTGGGTGACCCTCCCTCCCTCCCTCCACCAGTAATCCTGAGTCTTATGAAACGATAAGTCACCATCATCAAAATTTCAGGATCAGTTATGATTGCTGATTAAGCTACAAGGGGAGAGAAAAAAGGGAAATGAATATGATTGAAGTTGAAAATGATTCGGGGGCTTTGAGACATGAGGCATTACAGAGATTACACAATCTGAAATTAGTCACTTAGACATTTAACCAGGAAGCTGTATCCTGCTCATATACTGGAAACCTTTAATCATCGTCACACAAAACTGTAGCCATGATATCCGGTGAACATAGGGTGGAGGAGGATGGGGGTGTGCGGTCCACAGTGCTTTAATGTTCTTCCTGCACCTGTGCAACTAATCAAGTTAATTGGTCGACCTGAGTGATTAATTGGCCATTTGGCATCTAGAATGATTCAGTGCACATTTAGGTCAATTTTCTGCAGAGCAGGTTCAACCAGTAGTGATTCAATAATAATTTCAATTCATTGTGGGAGTACAAGTGGACTGATTCGTCAGCTGTCACTTACGTCATAACTAGTGTTGGTAGCCTAATAACGGTGTTAGAGATAATGTCGTTACTAACGGTGTTACGAGTAACACGAGTACTTTTCCCATCATTGCAACGCCGTTACGATTACTGAGAATGTGAAGTGGCGCGTTACTACAATTTGGTTGAATGAAGCGCAAGGTGGCTCAGGGTAAGTCCGAACCAGAGCGATAGAAAAACAGAGTGGCGACACTCCCATAGGACTCCGTTGTTCAAAGATGGCGGGTCGACTTCCGGGTCATGGAGCCCTCAATAGTTCCAAACATTCCTCCCGTGGCGCTGGACCACGTCTGTTTCTATGGCTGCACAGCAAGAAACTCCTGAGCTAAACTGATGAAATACCGACCAATTTTAAGTCGTAAAGTGGTAATAATCTTTGCTATGTACAGTAACTATGCTGACTTAACAAAATAAAATTTATAAGACTGATCGGTTCCTTAAAAAACATGTATTTATTTACGGTAAGATGATGATTTCAGTCCGTAGCCCAGAGGCAGTCCTGCTCACTTTTCATTCAAACAAACTAATGCCACTGCCACAGTTGTTATATTTAATCAATGAGACCAACATTAATCTCCTACAAAGAGTTTAACCAGCCATCGGTAAACGTCTGAAAGCGTGCGGATACGTTACTTGGCTCCTTATCTACCCCGGGAGGACGAGAGACTGCCGCCGGCAGATGAGGTCAGTAGAGCGGCTGCCGCAGCTCTGACAGCCGCTGCCCTGGTGCTCGGTCGCGACTCTGCACTCCTCCCAAACAAACGCCGATGCAAACTGACCCCAGACTTCGGATTAAACTGTGACTTTCTGGCATGAAAAAATATTAGAACTGTGACGTGTTAACAGCGCTAAAGCCAGCATCAAAACAGGTTTTATCAGCTTTACTGCTATGGCTGTTGGTTGCCGCGGAATGGCGATAGCGAATGCTAATTACTGTTAGCCCGTCTATGAGATTTTACATATACATATACATTAGCATTAAGCTAGCTGGCTTTATGTTGAGTTGTGATACTGGCTGTGTGCGTTTTGAACGTTGTTTGAAACTATGTGGGTTTGATTGAACATCTTTGATGCTATTCCCGCTTAATATATTGCTTTACTCCTCTTTTTATATTTTACGTATGCCATTTTTACTGTAGGGCAGGCTAATCTTCAATTTGGAGTACAAATAAAACCTTGAAGCAAAAAAGATTTTGCCTTTTGTTTAAAAACTGACATAGATAATTCAGTAACAGTTGTGAATATAGCTTTGTACGGTTTATTTTTAACATTTTACCGTCCAAAAGCAAGTTTATTACTGTCTGTCCCATAGAAGAACATGACAGTGGCAGCCTAGTTTGGAACTATCGGGAGCTACATGAACCACGTGACCACGCTGGCGGCGAGATCAAAAGCTGTCGCCACTCTGTTTTTCTATCGCTCTGGTCCGAACCAAACAACATCGGTCACATAAATACAAATAAAACTGCCACAATTGTTAGATTTTCTCAACGAGACCAGCATCTCCTAAAAATAATTCAACCAGCCGGCAGAAAACATGTGGGTAAGTTACTTGTTTTCTTCCCTGGGAGGAAGACAGAGAGAGGTTACCTGGCTGATGAGCTCAGCTCCTCGGCTGCAGCCTCTGTGATGAGCGGCTGCCGCTCGTGTGTGGCTCTGCACTCCTCCGAAAAATGTCGGAGCAAATCTACTTACAGACGTTATTTGGATAAACTGACAACAGATTGGGAATCTAAACTGTCACTTTCTCTCGCATGAAAAAATATTAAAACATAAGAAAGTGATGTTATTTCTCTAGTCGCTGCTCATATGACAGGCTGCAAGACGGGGACGCGCGTGCAGCGTAATTTGATGTCACATCCGCAGGATAGCGCGGGAAATTCGGACCCACAATTGCAGCGCATTTTGCAGCACACAGCCTGTTCAAGGCAACGGAGAGATACGCGAGAGGGCTCATTCTTTTTGATTTTGAACACTTCATCTCCCATTATTATTAGAAAACTTAAAACGCATGTGTATTTTTTCATAAATCTTGCCTAAAGATCCAACAATACACCAGATTTTGGATGAACATGATGTAGCCTACCCTGAAACTAGTTTGAGTGGAGGAAGAAATGACTGTAAGAAAAAGCTAGTTTCCCTGGTGTGAAAGCACCATTTTTAGTTTTCAAAATAAAAGTTGTTAATTTTCTTTTCACCTGTTTTTTGTTGTTGTTGTTGTTGTTGACATTTTAATGTGGTTTCAGTCAGTAAAATCTGAAGTTTACTGCAAGGACAGTTGCCTGTATGAATGAATGAATGAATGAATTTATATTTATTTAAGTGTCATACACCAGTTAAGGCGCCCAGCCTATAAGGGCTTACAAGACACATTTCTCACTCAGACAACATACCAAATCATCAGAGTACAAACAAAAGCAGACAAAACAAAAGAAAAGAAAAGAAAAATCACCTGAAATTCACAGAAACAATTCAATTTTTCTTTTTGACCAGGCACTTTTTATAAAGGTAGCTATACTAAAGACCTCCTTTCTAAAAAAAACCACTCCAGCTTCGCCTCATCATCAACCCAAAATAACTCCGGCTTCACACCTTGCAAACACAAAATGCAGTTCATCTTCAATAACATTTAAAGCCAGCCCTCAGCCTGTATGTATGTGTATGTGCTTCTGCAAGATCATTTGTTCACCATGGCAACATACTCACAATTATACTCATACTCTAGTTATCAATTAGAAAGTAAAATGAGTAGAAACATTATGAATTGAGCATTCAATAATTGGCATTTATTATTACATTCAGAGTCATTGAAAATTTTGTTATTTCATGTTCATTTTTCTGTTAAATGACCTCACATGGCCTTGTGTATATCCACTTTGCTGGCCTACAAACATGAACTTGAGCATGAAGCTATGGTTCATCACCTTGGCCTCTTTCCTCAGGAAATCAGCATTCAGCTGCGTCTGGCTGCAGGGGGGAAATGTGAAGCAATGTAAACTGGTAAACTTGTAATTGTCTTCAGCTGCCAATCAGAGCCGAACACTGAAGCAGGCTGTGTAATAACTCCATCATTAGAGGCCTGTTTTCTCCTCATCGCAGACCCACTCTGCTCTTCCTGATTTCACCACATTTAGACAATTATTCATCATCTTCTTCATCTTCTGTGCACAAAGCGTCAAATTGCAAACAGCTCCGTTGCACTGATTAGTTTTTCATGTGAAACATGAAATATTTTATGCAACACCATGTCTTTATGTTGAGTATAACAGTGTCCTCCTGATACTGATGGACACAGATGGAGAACATGATCTGTCGTTAGATGTCAAGAGATGTGGAGACATTATGATGTAATGAAATTACACTGTAATTCTACAGAGGCAAAACAAAATCATTGTTATGTGAGTCACGAGTAAGTCTCATGTCTTTGCTCTCAAGCCCAGACTCATGTCTAAAGCCCTAAACTTTGAATTTCATGTCCTGAACAAGTCATTTACACTCATCACAAAATTAGACACTATTTGAACACAATAATAACATATTAAAGTTACACAATAATGAATACCTTCAGATTCAATTCATGAGGCTCAAATCAAGGATTGATTGGTATTTAAGTCCAGGTTGTTTGTCTGTGACAGATTATGATTATGACTTTGACGTGCTTTTACTTTTGTATATAGCTGTTTTTCTTGCTTGTGGTATTTTGGTGCTTGGTTTGTCTTTGTTGTCCTTATTCATACCCAGGATCAAGCAAATTGATGAGACTGATCAGATGTAGAAACGAACCATAGTGTTAGCAGTAGCAACTGTGGCAAGGTGAAGAGGGAGCTGGGCGGGGATCGAACCCACACCTCCCGGATAAGAATCATGTGCGCTTACCCCTTGGCCAAGTAGCCAGGGCACATGATCAATTGGAGGCATAGTGACAGGAACCTCAACTGTCATACAACTTTCAGCTAAACAAGCTCAGAGATGACATCATCCAGGTCAAAGGTTAGATAGGTCAACCTACAGATCCCAGATGTTGATACTGAACCTGCCAGCAAGCAGGTTAGGTTCACATAGTATGTTGCCATGGTAACTGAGTAAAGCTGAACCAGCTTTGTGAAACCGTAAACCAAGAATTACCCCTAACTCAGAGTCATCTTACTCAGAGTTTTCACTAAACCTGCTTTCTGAAACAGGGCCATGGTCTCTTGACACTCTGCCTTCAAGCATATTTAAAGATGTTTTCAATGGAACAGCTTGACAGTCGATAACTCTCCTCAGTCAGATGTTTTTCCAAAGGCCCTGAACACTCAGTTATTAAACCTCTTAAGGAGTGTCTGATAGAAACCTGAGGGAAAAATAATTACAGACCTGTTAAAGGAAAAATCAGTGCAAAGGCAGGTTTTCAGACCCTCTCTAGTTGCAAAAGAGTTTCTCGATTGCTTTTCAGTCCGTGTTCAAACCAGAGCACTGCACTGACACTGTACCTGTTGAAGTTTTAAACCACACATCTGTGCAGTGACACATTAATAACTTTGTGCTGTGAATGACTCAACACTGTCAACGTCCATAAGAATGGAGCTCAAGAATGGAACATCTTAATCTTTGTTTAGCTTGTCCGAGGGCATTTGAGTGCTGCAAAGGATTCAACCTCCAGTCTGTTTACTGTCACTGACGTCTTCCACCACCATGCTTACTCTGTGCAGACTGGGAGATGGGGAAACATGTTTTCATCAGATTAGTTCCTTGAGGTGAAACTTCATACAAAAAAAAAAACAGCTCTGCTTAGTTTGTCATTGTGAATGTGTCCATTGAAACTGTTGGATAATGTGTTTTTCTTTGTGCCTCTGTTTTGGTCCAAACTGCCTTCATATAAAAACCTCTGCTGTTGTCAAGGCTGAACACAGGAAGCAAAAGAGAAGTAATAGCAAAATTCAAAAGATGTTCAGCTTCTCTTCATGGCAAACATCTGGGTCTGACCACATTTCATTGAACATCTCTAATTGGATGAGGCCAGGGCCGCTGACTGGGTCGGAGCTGTGGCAGATGCAATAAAGACTGATTCTGATTCTGATCTGCTCCTTTGTACCTGGGTCAGCGCGTCTGAATGAAGAGAACAGCTGTGGGCGAGTGAGAGGACAGTGGTGGGAGATTGAAGAAAATGTGACAGCAGAAATATATTTCACTGGAGACACTTTTGGAAACCTATGGATGTATTATTTAAAAACACATCCTCCTGCACAAATAGCTGCTCTTCCCCCACACCCACTGAGACTAGCAGGAGAGCTGAAGGGACAGGTAAATATTTGTGTAGCAGTTCAACACAGAGAAACCTAGAGATAATTGATGAGTGTCAATGTTTTGAATGCAGGTGTGACTAGACGTGCAGCGTCTCCACACATTAGAGACCAATAACATCATAGATATATCTAATCTAATTCTAATCTAATCTAAACAGCTGAGGCTAGATCACTTCCTGGTCATCTTTAAATGCAGACAGCCAGCTGTAGGTTGTCCTCACTCTCTCCTGATCCTGCACTGCCACGAATTGTAGCTATTAGGTTAAAAAGTTTTGTTCCTTCCTTTTCTTTTGTAAACCAACATAGAGTTTATATTCTATTCTGGAATCCTCTAATGCCAGTACAGGCGGGCTGGTCATAGGCTGGAGGGTTTCCCCACTCCCTGAGTTTTATTTGCATGCTTAATACTTTGTTGTGTTCTAATCTGTGTCTTCTCGCTTTGCTGTGTGTGTGTGTGTGTGTGTGTGTGTGTGCGTGCGTGCGTGCGTGCGTGTGTGTGTGTGTGTGTGTGTGTGTGTGTGTGTGTGTGTGTGTGTACGCCGTGTGGTGCGCCGAGAGTAGACCAGGTTGGAGGTGGCGAGCTTTCGGCGAACCCTCGACGCAGCTTTTTGGTACGAAACTTTCACTGTGCCAATCTGCAACACCTCCCTCTGCTGCACCTCCACACCCATCTCTACTAAACCAAACTGATCGTGCGTGGCTTGCACTGCTCCACCCGAGAGGTGACCCCCATTCCGAAGGACCGCCATTCCGACAGTCTGCCAGTCATTCCGAACTTCCGAGGGGCTGCTGTTCCGCATGTGTTTTATTTCGGAAATTGACCGGATTCTCTCGTGGTTTTGACTTCCTGCCCGCCTTGACACAATCGTGTCGTAGGGACAGCACCCCCCTCCCCATCCAAAGTTTCACCCAGGTGCGAGTCTGATGCAGCCGCAGCGCTCCTGCTGAAAAAAAAAAGTCCTTGCTCTGTGCTTTGGTTGGGTTTAGGCAATGTAGAAAGGAGTTGGTTAAGATTAGGTAGAGGCCAAGAAAGTCTCTACTCCTCCAAGAGTCGAACCCTGCTCCCCCCCAACTAGGGACGGCCCCTAGTTTCATATGTGTGTGACTTCAGCACCACGGACAGCGTCATGGTTTCATCAGTACACAGTGATGGCTCAATTTTTGTGTCACTGGAAACACACTTCTGTTGTTGTTGTTGTGAAACTACCAAAACCCATTATGCTCTGAGCTGCACTTAATCTCCAATTTTTTAATTTTTTTTTATAAATGTTATAAAAATTTCTTCTCTTTAACACAACTTTCTTTGAGCTTAATGAAAAGTAAAATGTGATTATAATGTTAAATACTTTATGTCTGAAAAGGTGCTTCAGAAGATGACGCTCACCAGCTCTTCATTACATTTTAAATCTGCTGCTCTTCAGCCTGGAGTTTTTTTTTCCTGAGACATTTATTAGGTGCTACTGCTTCTTTCCATCCTTCTGCTTCTATTTCTTCACTTTTATAACTGTGTGTTGTGTGCATCGGTGTGGAGGATCAAAAACAACAAACACCACCCCCACTGTTTTTGACACTCGCACAAATCACAAACACACACTTTCTCGGCTGGCTTGACACTGAGTTGTTTGTTAGACCCTCAAGGCTTTTTCTGGAAATAGGGATTTGCACACATTTCTTACAGAGAGGCCTCAAGTTAGAAACACAGTCTAAATGATGCAAAGCCTGCGGAGCTAGTTCAGGTAGTCAACTAAAGCTGCGCCCATCCTGATCAGCTGATCAGTCACATGCCCTCCTCATCCAAATAGGGCGGGCTACTTAAACCCCCCAGCTTACCTGCTCATCCCTGGCTATGCTGCTGCTGCTGCTATTTTCTGCTCTGCTGCCCATGAGGCTTTGCAAACCCACCTCCTCCCCAGCATCCACCTGTGGGCTCTGTCTCCACACACACATATACACAATTAATTTGCTGTTACATGTGTCGTCTCCTCGCCACTCACACCCCATTACTGTCTCCTGTGGGACTGGTGAGAAAATGCGTTTTGACTCGGATGTCTCTGTGGCCCCTGAAGCTTCCTATAGTATGTGTGTGTGTGTGTGTCACAGAAGCAATGTCAATGGTTTTTCATGGTCTATGAAATTAGCCTGCTAATGGTAAGGCTAACATATGAGCGCTTTCTCCATGAAGTCAGCTGTTACTTTAAGGTTCACAACTTCTTTCATGTGTGACACGAGTCAACAGCAGCTGTGCAGCAGTGCAATAAACAGAAAAGATGGGCTTTCACAAACTGGTCGTAACTCTTTACCAAGTTTGTGAGGTCTCTGGGGAAATGTCTACTGACTGTGCTGCTAATGTTGTTGCAGCGACCTCGCTGAGTCTCAGAGACGGGCAGAGATGGAGCTAAAGTACTGTGTGTGAGCAGGGCTGGATGTGTACAGTCTGTTCCGTTCTGATGAGAAAATTATAGCTACCATCCTTGAATTACATGCACAGCTACCCAGCAGGTCAGATTGAGAATAATGAGAAAATAACTGGTAATTGTGGCTGCATTACAGCCTCTCTGCTCCCTTCTTTTGATCTCCTCCTCACTCTGTGTTTCTGGCATGTCTTTCCGTCTTATTGTCATTTTGATGTCTGTCGTCGTGTTTGAGGTACATTTGTGCAGGATGTTGAAACCTGCTGCAATTATCTAAAGCCTTTCATCTAGAGAGCAGTCACTGGTTGATGACCTTACACTTCAAAAAGGGTTGCAGCACAAAGTCCTTGGTCTGGACCTTATGAGGGGTTGGCCCATTTACTGTAAATACAATGATCCAGGCACAGTGCTGGACTGTTTATGGCTGACAGGAACATACAATAGCCCCAATCTGGCCTCTAAATCAAAAGTGGATCTGCAGTATACACTGTGGACAGTGGACCCCCCGGTCAAACCAAAAGATTACATCTGGCAACAGTTTAAACCTTTACACCAGCAGCGCCTCGGCCAAGTGGTGAATATTTGATGTACAGACTGTAAAGTATTGTAAGGTAGGTTAGGCTACAAGGTGGAGCTGAGACCAATGATGTTATAGCTACATTTAACAGGTATTTGGTCATCAAAATATTTGACAAGTTAAAAATGACAAAGGTTCATCCTGAAGCACAGATGAATGTCTGAAAATGAATTTCATTGAAACAAAAAAATCTTTGCACAACCTAAGACCAGAGTTGGTTTTCCTGTTTTATCTTCACTCAAGTGAAAAATGGTTAAGAAATAATACGTGAAACTAATAATTAGCAAAATCATAGTCACCTCAAATGTGCACATCCATCTGGGTGACCATGTCCTGCTTAAACTAAATAAAGTCAGTATGATGTAAAAGGCTGTGTGTCGTGTGTTTATTTGTTCACATATGCTGTTCATGTTATGGTGTAATGACAATCCTGATAATAATAATAACGTGCGGGAGTAAACCTAAGTGTGTAGCTAAATTATACTAATGACTAAAGCAACAACAACGTGAGTGCAAGGGGGGGGTTACCGACAAGCAGACGGTGTTTGCCGTGGTGTGGACGCGTCTGCAGGCATCACAATGACGTATCGCATGATTCAAATATTAGTGCAAATATGTACTGTTATCTTAGCATTAGTCTTTAGCCAGCTCTGTGTTGTGAGCAAGTTATACAAACCCTTCCAAAGACCCAGTGTGTGTGACGATACTGCCTTTCTGTTTCAATATGGGATTCAACCGTTGTTCAGTGTTGACCTTCACTTTGGGACCCAGTCAAGCTCTGGCTGTGTGTGAAGTCTGATTGATACATGTTGTGTGAGTTGGCACAAGATACAACAAAAAAACAGAGAGTCTGTTCAGACCAGTAGATGCTGCGATATGTCCCACTGTGCCACTAGTGTGTCTCAAGATCAATAAACTATTCTTAGAGCTGAACCTGCCTGGTCAAGCTCTTGTGGTAATTATGTCTCGTGCGCTGCTGAGATATAGGAAACTTTTGATATTTCTCCTTAAATCACGATACAACAGACAAATTGAGAAGATTGGTCCTCACATCTTGGCTGATCTCAGACACTAATTGCCAATCATGTGAAGACATTTGCTGATGTCATATTGATCCGTAGAGACATCCTGTTAAGTCGCTCAGCCAGGAGGACTCTGCGGTTAAGCCTGCCAGAAACATTCTCACCAGCTTCACATTTTTTCTTCAATTCGAGCATTTTATTTTAATTTAACCCATCTCAAGGTGAAAAACTGCTGTGTGCAAAGAGTCTCCTGCTTTTATCTGCAAAAGTGTTAATCAGTATGAGCGGAGGCTTTGTGCTGCCTGCAGAGCAGACTGATTTGAAAGCAGATGATCCTGAGTGATTGACCTTGCACTTCCATCAAGTCTCTACTCATTTAGAGAACAAGCTTTGGGCTACTGTAAATTTCTCTCTCCCAGAGGTTGTTATGATTGATTTGCCTCTTCTGTTAGCTTTTTGCCCCACTGGTGTGTGATGCATTCAGCTTGTTGGTGATGAAAAACACAGAGCTATCATCTTGCATAAAGAACCCCCTGATGGTATTTCTGCACATTTAGTATTCTGAGAGAAACTATTTGATAATCACACCAACATAATGGAGTCACAAAATTAATTAAAGCTGACCTTTTGGAGCCAGCTATTAAACGGGATGTCTTTACTCCTTTAATCAAATGCCGTGAGTTTAAAGGCTGTTAAATGCAAATCGATAAATGTTAGTTATTATGAGGTGCGGGTGGGGAAATGAGTTTGAATTTAGAGACATGCAACATTGAGAGATAACGTTCACTCAATGCAAGGCCTTTAAGACCAAAAGAAGTTTTATGTCCTATAACAATGTGTGGAGAAATTTAATAGTTTGGCTCCTAATTAAGACGTCTGACCTTGTTTGCCTCTGCCTGTCCAAGTGGGTCAGGCACTGAACCCTGCAGCCTGATGTTCACGCCATAAGAAAGAGACAGAGAGAGTTAATGAGAAAATGACTTGTAACAGCTAAAAAATGAGCAATGCAAATGTGGCAAGGCGAAGAGAGCCCAAGCGAGGCTCGAACCCACACATCCCAGGTAATAGTCATATGCGCTTGCCAGTCAGCCAAAGGGACAACCACTTTGGCTAAGTAGCCAGGGCACATTATCAATTGGCGGCATAGTGACAGGAACCTCAATTGTCACACAAAGTTGGTCCTTTCATCTGTGTGCAGTTGTTTGGATTTAAAAAGAAAAAAAAAAAGTTTCTTAAGCATTTCTGTTTTGTGCCATATTTTTAAAGCATGCTACAGCTTGCTACATAGCTAAAGTTACCATTTCTAGTCTTGTCAAGAGCTTCAGCTATATTTTGCATTTACAAGACAAGAGGCTACAGTATAATTAAACACATGAGCTGTTTCTGCAGGACTGACTGATGCTACAATTCTAAATGATTAGCAAGCAAACTTTCTTTGGAGATGACTGTTGGTGAGCAAAATAATACATTAGATCAGGGGTGTCAAACTCAAATACGCCGAGGGCCAGATTTGAAAAAATGGCACAAGCCGAGGGCCACATGGTTGTTTATTGAGAACTTATTGAAATGACCTTTTTGCACATATTCAACCTAAAACTAAGAAAGCTGGTAAGTTATTGCATATAAAACAACAATAATCATTAAATAGGTCTAAATTTCATTTTTTTTTTGTTGCATTCATTTCTAATGGCTCAATCTGCAGCTTTCCATAGTCATTTCTAATTAGGGATGCACATGATTAACCATTAACCAATATCAACAACTTTGACTGATTAATATCGATTCTTTTTTTTTTTTTTTTTAACTTAACTTATGGGGGCTTGACGACACGTGCAGACTTACATCGTGCCTTCAGTCATATCAGTCATTCGTTTCTCAGCAGGAAGTTAGACATTTGTAACATGCACATGGATCTATAATAATATAATACACCCATGGTTCTGCAGCGCAGTCCAGTGACAGACGGTCGGACGACAAAACATAAAGGGACGTCTGTGTGTGCATCACCTGTAACAACGGCGCTACTGAAAAAAAGTAGGGGGGAAGAGAAAAAGTCCGGTACTGTGTTCTCCAGCGTTCCTCAGTGTTGACCTGCAGCTCCACAGAGGAGCTGTCAGAGGAACTCTGCTGTTCAGCTGCACTCGCGCTGTGTTTCATAACGGCAAGAAAAAAAAGGACATCGTCGATCGCCCGCTCAATTGACAACAGAGGATCAGGTTGCTGGTGCTGATGAACAAGTGGGACCAGGACTCGCGCTCGTGGGCCTCTGATAGCCTACAGACGTGCACTGGCAGTGCATTGTGGGATTTGTAGTTTTAGTGGTGCTACGTGCAACATACCGGCGGACCATAAATATTATCATGCGGGCCAAAGATAATTGGACATAATTAAGCACACGCAGGCCACATAAAATGACGTGGCGGGCCGGATCTGGCCCGCGGGCCTTGACTTTGACACATGTGCATTAGATACTAAGCTCACATTTCACATTGCTTTGAAGCAAACTGCTCATGGTAACTGAAAAAACAGCTGCTGCAACTGCACTATTTTGTGCTTAGAAGGCATCTATTCTTAAAGGAATAGCTCAACATTTTGGCAAAAATTTCCCACATTCAAGTTTGACTGCCCTAAGCTGCACACATTCGTATCAACTTAACTATCATTTACCTAACTTAGGTAATGTTATTTGTTGTAGTTCATAATATTTATTCTAAATAATGCTATTGGTAGCTTACCTGTCTTGCCGCCATCACAGCATCCGCTCTGTGATTTCAAGAAAAAGTTATGTTCAAGTTTTATAAAGCGGGCTGGCCACGACCAACTAGCCTAATGTGGGGGCATGCTGTGAGGGGCTGCAAGCCGCAGCCAGACCCTTCTAGACTTGGACAACACAGGCATCACTCTGTGTCTTCATTGTTTTTCCACTTTGCCCGTTTTTACAGGTCAATACTTGACAATGGTTGATTGTTTTAAGTTGTGAATGCTTTGGTTTGTGTAAGAGCGAGTTTCATGGTCATTTGTGAATGTTTATTGTTGGTTACGAGCCTTTGTCTGGCAGGTGGTCAAGAGGACTGCTCGTAACCAATACACAACACACAATTTCGCACATTGTTTTATTTAATAGGAGTTCATTGATAATTAGAGTTCGAAGATATCTAAACATTTGTACAGAGTAAGTGTGTATCAAATCCACTGACACAGCAGACGTAAGCTTTACTGTCACAGTAAAATGATACTGTCATTTGTGCTGATATATAGTATTGTGCCTTTTGTACAGTTAGGGTACAGTGTAATGATGCATCAGTCTGAAATGATCTGACTTTGTGTTTATTAGGGTGTTGGATTAATGTGATACAGTAAGTAGAGCTGTATGCCACTTACCTGAAACGGGTGAGAATATGACATTTGGAGAGTTATGCAATATTTTGCATCCGGGAGAATTAAAGAGACGTGGCTTGCCCAGCACAGGCATCACTCTGTGTCTTCATTGTTGTTCTACTGAGTCTGTTTTCACAGACAACAGTATTTGTCACAAGGTTCCACATTCAGGACCCTTAACATCTGCATTTCCAAAATTATAAATGATTTCAAAAATGCCATTTACATTATAGTGGGAGATAAGATCACACTTAAAAACGTATTACCAAAAGGTAAGTTCATCTTAATTACACAAATATTAACCTATTAAAAACCATGCCTTTTTTGAAGGCCTTTTCTCGAAAAATGCATATCCATAATAAAAGGAGAATATCTCTGCAACCACAAGGTCTATTTGAATAATTCTTTTTTTATTGAACATGGTTCCACTTTGGGGATTTGCTAGATGTGTAATTATCAGTATATATGTTACTGGTGAAGATCAAATGAATATAGAACACACTAAAAATTAAATAAAAATTCATATTCGCCTAAAAAAAAAATATATTTTTGATGAGTGTGCTTTAGAATAATGGAAATGAACCTCTAACACTCTATAAAATCATTGTACAACATATAAACATTGTCTCTGCAGAGGTTGATTCTGATAAAGTGAAGCAGGACAATATAATTGAGATATTACTACATAATATCCAGGCGAAAAATATGAATATAAATATAAATATGAATTTTTGGCACCGCTTGGAACCACTTGCCACTATAAACCAATGTTTATTCTTTAGTTTCATACTATTTGCATGAACTAACTGAAAATGAATCAATTGGAACTAAATGTGAACTCCAATCCAGGCCTTCTAACTGGGTCTGCGTACTGCTGCGTAAAACTGCACCATGTGCTGCAGAGACGTTTCTACCTCTATCTCTGCAGCGGATTGGCCGATTCGCGTGATTGACGGCTCATTCTAACCAGTAGAGCATAGGGAATGAATCTAGACCCACGTGGGTAAGATCGACAGCACTGGCAGCCATGAGCCAATCAGAATGCGCGGAGTCCCCAGACATACGCATGAGCTAGGCACATGGAGGCTGCATGAGTTCCTGCCGGCTCCATGACGTTATATCCGGTTCGCATGGTCCTAAAGACCGCCGGTCGCGGTCCCATGTAAACAATAGTGAAAGCTAAGCTGGAAATATGTGGATTTACCCTCAAAACAAGCTTTTCACTGCAAAACAGCAAAGGTAAGAGGAAGTGTAGGGCCATGCTTTGCCCGAGCACTGTTTGTGTTTGCTGGTTGTTGGCTTATTTCTCTGCTGTTGTTGTGGAGCTGCTGTGTAGCTGCTGCTGTGGAGCCACTGTTGCTATGTACCATTCCAATTTTAGTAGCCTGCTGGTTCAAATGAGTGGTAGCTCATGTGTTTTGCATAATGTACAGTAGGGTTACACCCCGCCTTTCCGACAATAGACTTCCATTCGTCGTAATAGCGGGTTTTCTTTTTTTTCCAAAGACACCGCTATTTCGAAAAGGCTACTGACATAAAGACCTAACGTTCATTCTGCTTCTAGCCTGTCTAGCCTCCACCTGATCTTTTTACTAAACTTAACCAACTCCTTTCTTCATTGCCTAAGCCCAACCAAAGCATCTCCCTCAGTCAGCAGTCAGCACGAGCGGAGGCTGTCGGAACAGCGGTGTTTCGGAACAGCGGGGTGTCGAAGTGGAGGTGCGTAAATGAAATGTCGCGACTTCGTACAAATACGAAGTTTGGTGTTTATTTGTTTGTTTTAGTGGTGTTTGGGCTGTGTTTGTGTTAGATAAATTTGGTTTTTTTCACGTTTTAGCCCAGCTTCTGCTGTTCAATTTGATATAAAATATGACTATACTCTTTCATAATCAGTGTATGGGGGGGTCAGGGGGGGTTCTGTGAACACCAGGGTCCCCCAATTGGGGGACATTGGGGCTTAACATACATCTACAAAAAGATAAGATGTTGTGGTGTGTGGGCCCTTAACTGATTAAACGTCATACTTTGATTACTGCAGCTTTAATGACCTTATAGAGATGCCTAACAAAGCACCATGAATCACAAAGCAACTTAATGGTGTTTGTTGGACTCATGTAATGGGAGTCAACACAGTCAGGGGATGAACAACACTCCTGATAAAAGAGGAGCTGATTGCTCCTGGTCCTCAAGGGTTCTCATCAGTGCCACATAAAGAACAAGTTGCTCATCTGAGAAGAGCAAGAAAACAAAACTGCTAATGAGATAAAAATGTAAGAAAACAGGAAGTACTGTAATGTGTGGGATTTGTTTTCTTAGCAGATTTACAGAGAATAATAAATGAAGAGGATTTGGATGTAGTTGACTGAAAGCTAAATGAATAAAAATAAAAGCATCCATATAAATCAGTGAGCTTTCAATTCATGGGTGTTTTTGAGGACAGAAACAGCGACGGAGATGATTGGCGTGGCTCCCTGCTGATGTCAGGGTCAGGTTGAGCTCCTCTTGTGTTTATGTCTCCCGCCTTCATTAAAAATCCATTATACTGCCACTAATGGAGACTTAATGAGGACAAGCCTGGTGGATCGCCCTTCGTGTGTGGCTCAGGGGAGACTAATCACGGCCTGATTCTCCCAATCAGGATGTTTGGCAGGGCAGGATGGGAAAGGCGTTTCTTGGTGATTCTGAAGATGACAGGTTGAGGAGGTGAAGACACGGACTCTTGCTCGAGGGCATAAACACTGACCTTGGAAGCTGAATTTTTTGTTAAAGAAAGCCATTCCAGCCTCCATGCTCAAAATGCCTTTTCAAGTGGGTAAAATTATCATCATCAGCAGAGCTCAGTACCTTGACTGGTGCATTAACATGCACACATGCAGCTGAAGTGCTTTGACCTTCCCAGCAATAACTTGCTGACTACGACAGTGACAAAAACAGCTCTCTAAAAAGTTCAGCTATCCCTCAACTTTCTCCACTCTTTGTGAACTCTGAATGAAATGAGCTTTGTGATACTTTCACCCTGCTGCTGCCCATTCGTCGACCCAGTCCCATGAAATTTTGCGAAATGAGGACCACATCGTGAAAGAAGCAAATACCCGGCTGCTCGCACCGGGAGTGAGAGAAATCCATTTTCCCCCAGCAGGAAGGTTCAGGTGGAATAGACACAGCTGGAGAAAAGGAAGCAGTTTGACACTGAAAAGGTGGAAATGAAGGGTGTGGATGCATGAACAGACATTTCACCCTCAGCACTGACAGCACGAGTTCATTCACCAACTCAAGCTGTAGATTTGTTACCTGATGTTGAGTGGTTTTCAAGCAGTGAAGCACAACAGAAACAGAGGAGATCAAGTCCCTGCAGAGGTGTCAGGAACACACACTAAACATGAATAAAATTAGATAAATGATGTCAAATCTATCAGCACGACAGAAATACACCCCATTTAAGTTCTGCATTCACTTTCTCACTGAGGGATCCACATGAAGTATTAAAAGTGCTGATCAGAGTTGTAGACGACAACAACAACAACAACAACAACAAGCCTGAGGCCTGGGGGGTATTCCATCAAGCTCACTAGGCTCAAAGTCTGGTATAAAGTCTCGCTTAGTTTGGTTCCATCAAATTGGCAGATTAGCTCCATCTCGGTACTGATGGAAACCATGGTTCTGGCTAAGCCTAACACTTTGAGCTAATGCTGCATTCCAGGCAGGCTTTTGAACCCGTAAGTTACGACTTCAAGTCGCGACTTAGTAGCGTTCCAGACAACCCGTAGGTAACTTGTGTTTTTCCGACCTGTTACCGGTGAAAGTACAGTATAGAGAATGTGAAGTAACATCATGCCGTTGGACGTTGGGCGCCATCTTTGGAGCATCGCGGATGTAAACACTTGCTCGTCCCCCTGAAAAGTTCCCAAAGTCGCTTAAAAGTAATCATGGTGAGACAGTACTGCTGCATAAAAAATGCCACAGTAGTATATGCACTAATACGAAAAACGAGATGTCTGGATAAGTCAGTGGAGGGAGTAAATCTGGGTCTTAATAATTTTCCTGTGTACATGTTTCTCGTTAAATTTGAGTTTCCCTCCTATACTACTCCACTTGTTCTGGTAACGTGACATGCTGTGATCTGTGCCCAGATTGCGAGAACCTAAAATACCCCCCTCCCTCCTTGAGAGCAGATAGGAAAGACTGTAAAGAGTAAAGTAAACAGTGAAGAGTCTGTGTGCGCTCAATTGATAGTTTCACACAAATTTTGAGACATATTGACCGCCACACGCACACACACACACACACATACTCTTTTAGATTTGTATTCCTCTCTCCTGTTTGACTGTTCTTTGATTGGTGCTGAAAAGCAGCAGATCAGAGTCAATTTAAATGCCTTCATGGATTCATTCTTGCTCACATTTCAAACACACTCACACAGATACCAGTACCTTCCCTCCCCGATTTAGCTCCTCCACCTCTATTCTCCGTCTCTCTGCAGTGTAAATCACATTAAGCTCTAATAGGCAGCTTAGACGAGCACCCAAAGCACTATGGGCCATTACCTACTCCATTTTAAGAAGAAGATCTGTTCAGTAATAGCTGCCCATTGCTGGAAATTAAGGCACCTGCCTTCCGGCCACAACCGGTAATGTCCACAGAGATTGTCAGATTATCAAGCTTTCCACTGCCATTTGAGTGAGAAGTAGGGGGGAGGAGAGGGAGAAGGGTGTCAGAGACAAAGCCATGGCTGAAGCTTAAGCCTGGACTACACGTATATGGATATTTTTTAAGTGGATATTTCCGTCCTTGTTTAAAAAAACAACAACTCCACACCACAGAAATATCTCTGTCCATACGAAGAGACAAAACTGAAAACAATCGCTTTTGAAGCCTGCAATGCCATGCCCGGTCGATGGGTGGCGATTAGCAAAATGTAAAATACCACAGAATAAGAACATGTGGCAAAATGTTGTTTTATCTGAGAAACAACTCATTTCCCTCAGTTGATGGAATCCTGGTTGAATTGTAAAGCAGTGAGATAGAAACCCTAGTTTTATATCAGGGTCTGGAGAGTCTTCACATACACACAGTGTCCATCTCAACATTTGAAGCTCTGCTTGCAGTGTGACTGAAGGGACGAGCTGCCAGTCCACCTTGACCTTCAAATGGCTTCTACTTAGACTTACCGCCAGCACAGCAGAGACAAACAAGTTCTGTTGGATACATCTTAACTATTTACAAAGGCTACAGTAAAAACAGCTGAGCAGCTTGTTTCATCCTCACGTACTGTAGATTTGGGATGGAACTGGATTTGTTGTCTTGTTTTAAAAGAAAACTACATATTGTGTATGGCAGGGGAGGGAGTCTGATGATCCACTGAGGATCCTGTTGATCATCTGGAAGGGTTCATGGGCTAAAAACAGTTTAGGAAGCTTATAGGTTTTCTCTTGTGACCTCAGGCCGATTCATCCTGACATCACAGCATGTTCACCCTACATGCCCATTTCTCCTATCAAATTTTCTTTTTATTTAGCTTTCTTCATCTTTTTAAGAAATTGGCCACTACCAGACTCCAATGTGTACTGGAAGGATACAAGAAGGAGGCAAGAATCACAAACATGGAGGCCACAGATGCGAGCTGTTACGGCCTCGTAATGGCTTCATTTTCCATGATTTGCAGCAGCTCTGAGACAATTTGACAGAGCAGCTGTTGGACAAAGAACGAACACTCTCATCATCAAACTAGATTAATTCATTTCCTGAGACTGAGAATTAGCAGAACGTCATTAACAAACTGAGTCTGAGACCAAAGAAAGCACGGACACACACCTACACCTCTGGAGAGAGAAACTGATCATGTGACGGGGTCAGTTTTTATTGCATGTTTTCTTTATTTTATTGTGTAAATACCATTTTGCATGTTGTATTTTATGTTTTTATAAGTTTTGCTTTTTTACGAACTGACCCTGAACTACCCGCAGCCAACAGGCTAATCAGTTCAACTGATTTCCAGGTGGGTCTATTTAGGCAGCAGCATACAGACACAGCAGAGATGCAGACTCTCCGGGTTGAGCAACAGGCAGCTGACATCCAGGTTTTAGCGGCGTCCAAGGTAACAAGATGTGTGGGTACCACGAGGCCGCGGCACCCACCAGCAGGGGAGACACACTACCTTACCTTAAGTGCAGCAGCCTGTGTCTGTTTGGCACAACGACTCCAGCCTGGGTGATTAACAGGATGTTATCACCCAGGAAAAGAGTGAGTGCTATTTTCCATATTGGGCAGCAGACACAGTTATGGAATCCTAGGCTCCCCAACCTGGCGTTGTCTGCAACATTCTCTTTTAAACTAAATTATTTTCGTTTACTGTAGCTATTTTAATTCAAGCAAACCTCGCCACGTCACAATCACACTATGCTAAAGCAGCTGTAGGTATTTTCTGTAAAATAAACACACTGAATGTGAATTAATCAGGATAATTACAACACACATGTAGCCTAGAAATCTAGACGCACCCTAGCGGCAGCAAATATATTTGCTCCGCAAGTGGGTCTAGAAAGGAGCCATAGGACCTTTTTGAGTCTCGAACACCGTTTGTGTTCACCATCACAGCACTTTGGCTTGTCAGGCTAACGTCGTCCTGCTCTTTGCTCTGATTAGTTGTAGCGCCACCCTATTGCTAGAGCACTATTGCGTGCAGAGGCAGTTTGAAAGACAGCCTTCATCCCGCCCCCTGGATTAAGCCGAGGCTTGTCAGGCTAACACACATGCACATGCCAGGACACATTTGAGCACATTACACATCACACACGTAAATAAAAGGGACCATTAAGGTGCAGGAGGATTTACATTGAAATTAAAGAAATCCATGTAGGGTGGGTTTATTCATTATAAAATATGTTCTTATTTTCTTCATTGGTGTCCCAGGTAAATAGCAAACTGCACATGGTTTAAAAAGGGGGAAAAAACAACAACATTTAAATATGATGTTAAGCAGGAGGATTTTATACATATTTGAAAACTATAGCACAGCAGTATCACAGTGGATTAGAAGACACCATGAAATTAGAAAAAAGTTCCACTAGTTTATTTATTCTGGTTTAATCTCAGATACACAGAGGATAAAATAAATGTTTGTGTTGTGGCATAAATCCTATTAAAAGGTTAAATTATATCCTTATTTAGTTTATCAGGGTGAATTTGCCTTTTTAGCCTCTGTGAAGCACTTTGTGCTGCTGCTTTTAACATGAAAGGTGCCATGCAAATTTGAATTTGAAAGTTAGAGGGAGCTCCTGACGCAAGCAGTGCAGTGGTAACGTCCATAAAACTCTGATTTGCTTGTATCAATTTTGGTCGCGTTTTTTGCTCCTCCCCAACAGACCTGGACAACCACAAATGTTCATCACATCACAGACCACATTCATCAGAACATGCATTAGGGAACTGTGTGTGGCTTTAATGCACATTAACTCGAAAACAGCAATAAATCTCATCTGTTTTTCCTCCAGCTGTTTCCAGAGAGCAGAAAATGTTCCCATCCTATTCATATTTATTTGAAATTTCTCAGAGCTGAAACCACAGAGTCCGTTATTGGTGCAGATTGATGACAATACTTCTCTGTGAGATGAAATTGAGGCATTAACAGGATCATTTTGCTCACAATTTCCCTGTAAGGACTGAAATCCCAGTGACACTGTGAAGCTTCACTTGAAAGACGGACAGCTGATCCATTTGAATAAAACTCATCAAGGGGTTTGTGGATCCTTGTGGACATGACTGGTTTCTTACACTCATGGTGAAGTAGAAACAAGTAAAACTGGATTCTGGTCACATCAGGAACTGGTTTCCTCAGTCTGGTCTGCGCAGAGAAAATCATGGGGCAAGTCTGCAGCCCTCCTCATTATGACCTGTCACTTACCTGTCGTCTGTTGTTTTGATAGGCAACATCTCGTGATTGTAGCTACTGTATGTGGTCGAGCGTTTTTGATGCTTTGGAAGCTTTTGGTGTGAACGCACAGTTACCCGGGAGATGTGGGTTCAATCCCCGCCCGGGCCCTCTTCACCTTGCCACACTCGGTTTACAGCAGAGCAGAGTGACTGAGAGACCCGTGTTTCGGCCGAAACACTCTAGGTAAGTGCTGATGGAAAATGGGACTATTAGGACTTATATTAACAAAAACATTCCGCTGACTTCTGCTTTAAGCCCCGCCGCTGCGAGTGTGATGCGTCGTAACACTCTGGATTTTATGTCTCCATCTCAAACTTGATGTCTTTCGCCCTTCGTCTTCCTCTCTCTCTGCCCGAGTCCGTCTTCTCCAGCCGCTCCCTGTTTCACTCTTCCTCCACACTTTAAGGTGCATTCACACCAGACCTTTTATTTTTGTCGCTTTCGTGTTCTGACTCATCCTCTTACACATGTGTTGTATCCTGTTACAGAGTACTGTAAAAGCTCTGCTCTGAAGCTAAGACTGTGAGTGACACCTCTGCTGTGTGGTGCAAGATGTGTGTGCTGTGGTGAAGCATCTCACTGTCATCCCTGTACAGAGCGGTGGGTCAGAGGCCCATCTGGATGCTGCTCTAACGCCGCTATGATGTCCGGGTGGACAGGAGGGGGACAGGGGACATCTGCAGGGAGGCGAGTACAGGGGGCTGATGGGAAAAGTGACTCAGCAGCTGACAGATCCACAGAAAACAGAGTATGTGAATAATCAGTGAGCAGCAGGTTGAGGACACAGAGACTGAAAGTGAAAAAAAACAACTCTCAGCAGGGACAGGACGTTGCTCTGTGATCACCTGGACAGGTGTGAAGATGCGTGGCCTTTGAGTTTGCAAACTTGTTTCCAGAGGACAGGGGATGCAGGAAAATGGTTCACTGCTTAAATCACCATCACACAAGTCAAGTTCTGTGTTGGAACCAATGAGCTATGAGTAACGAGGCAACACATGAAAAAGTGTTCCTCTGTTTTGCTTCTAGATTTGTCCAGCTGAAAACTTTAAGACCTCTGAAGCTGCTATTTAAGGCCTCAAGTCTCCCAACAGTCACGTTTAATTTTTGATTTCAATCCAAGTTCACAGTTTGGCCAAAAAAATGCTTTGCTTCCTAAGAAATCAAATATGATGCACTATTAACGCCCAGTGGTTACTCTGACACTAGAAAGGCAAGGTTTGACTGACAGCTTTCACACCAGCTTTCATTTGAGCCCAAACCAGTTTGGTGTGAAAGTGCCGGCAGCTGTGGTGATGTCTGCACAGTCATGACCGATGTGTGATTCTGCTCTTCACACTGTGTTTGTAAGATTTCTTTGAAATGTTCTGTCACTCCTGTCTGAGTCACATGAGCAGAAAAAAAGCTCCAACATAAAAAGACAACTGAAACAAACTTTGTTTCTCATAGAAAAATTAGATATTGAACTTTGAGCTGCAAGATCTCTACTGGGAAGTTTGTTGACTCTGCTTCCACTGTTTATAAATCCTAAATGAAACGAAGTGTGCAGTGTGCGCCCAGTGCCTCCATCACCCATTTGCTAGCTTGAGGAGAGTTATGCAGGGTTGAAGGAAGGACACATTTTATTATGAGTTATAAAGAGAGAAAGAAATATACAGAGCACAATTATGGCTGATGAGGAACAGAGGAGGAGTGTAAAGAGGAAAAAGTGTGAAGGTGATAAGAGTCTGCAATAGAAGGAGGGAACACAGAATGGGAAAGAAGAGCAGATGGTACTTTATATCTGTTCACAGAATGGCATCACATTACCACCAAATTTAATCTAATCTCCACAAAACTGCGACAGATCCATTTGGATACGGCCTCTGAGAAGAGCTCGCCGGGCATCTTTTATCACTGTGAAGGAGAACGTCGTTCCATAAATCTCCTCCTCTGGCAGCCTCTGATCAGAGCTGGCGACGAGACGCTGAGCAAACGCGGCGGCCTCTCATCGCAACGAGATAAAGAGATGAAGGCTTGGACAGTCTGATGGAGCAGGATCATCACGTCAGTCATCTTGTTGAATGAGTCATAAACTTGTAGATGGTGCAGAGATGAAACTGTACTAATGAAACAAACTGTCAGACGTCAGGAAGCACAACCCACTCATGTACTCACATCACTGCATCTGGTTTAGGTGTTAAGATGGGGGAGAAAATGTCCAGTGACAGACATGGTCTTGTCTAGATCAGAAGTGATCACACACCCCTCATCTTTAACCATTTAAACGGTCAGACACTGCCAAGCAGGGGCGGAGCTAGGGGTGGGCCTGGATGGGCACATGGCCCACCCAGATTGCCCACCCACTGAGATTCATCAAAAAAAAAAAATAGCCTATATTTTTTAATCTACTTTGCTTCAAAAGTTTGGTTGTGTTTCTTTTCTTGAATATTTAGAATATAGACAAAAAATAAAAATGAACTTCATCGAATGTGTGTCGCACTGCCTGTGGAAGCGGAGCGGGAGCAGACATTTCTCAAACTTTATTTTGTAGACTAAGGACAGACTAGATCATGATTGTGTTGGATATAAAGTGCCACATTGTCACCCTTATTGATTATTGACTTATAACGTAGCCTAACCTATAATAAATCTCTCGGCTGCTGTCCAGTACGGTAGCGGGTGTGGGTGTGTAAGCTACGTCATCGCAATACACACAATAATGCAGGTCTTTCACTTGTTGTTTGATTCTCGGCTCCTCCAGTCGTTAAGTCGACAAGCACAGGCAAGACACTGAACCCACATTTGACCACGATGTGTCATTGGATGTCAGTAATTAGCTTTCAAGCTTTCTAAGTATGAAAAGCGCTGTATGAATGTGTAGAGAGAGTGTGAATGTGACAACAGGTATAAATTGCTTTGAGTGGTCCTACAGACTAGAGAAGCACTATAAACTGTAAGTGCAAGTCCATTTACCAATTAACGATGGAGCATCTTACTTTTGCATTGTACATCAGGATCAATTATGAGGGAAAAAGATTGTACATTCATTTTGAAGTCAACATGTAGAATGGGACACCACTTTTTTGTTCATGTTTACATAATTCTGATGATGCAAAATAGAAAAAAATGGACAAACAGTCTATAAACAGACATTTAATCTTTTCCTTATCTGGAACCGGACCAACAAACTGCCACTGTACAAAACATAGATATTCTTACAAAGTGAGGTAAGAATTAAATTAATTTAATGTTTATCTTAGCTGTAACATATACAGCATATCCTGACATGTTTTGTACTTTGATTTGTAAAGAGAAAAACCCTGTGGATGCGTCCCAGAAACCACATCCATTATTATTTACAGCTTGTTCTCTTGTGGAACTTCTCCTTAATTCATCACTTGAACACATTTTTTGTTTTAAATCCTGGTCCAAACTAGGTGTTTGCTTGTTGTTCTCACAAGGTCAGCCAGCCTCTTATTAACCACAGTCTCTCAACATCTCTAAGAGATGGATGGGAAATAAACTCAGGTCTGACATCAGAGGACATCCAATAGGATTTCCATCTCACTCAGACCCTCTTCCCTCCCCACTCACACAGGTGTCACAGGTGTTTTGGAGCGACATCTGAAAACCACTCATTTAATCTGGATTTTAATTCGCCCAAATTATTGCCCTTACTGGTTTCAATATTTTTTAATTTACCTTTTTTTTTAAACCATCTACTGTCCATTGTGTAATTTTTATTTCATTTTTCTATAATTCACCCATTCAATAGTATTTTTCTGTAAATCCATTGAGCCAAATGTACAGTATAAAAAGAGGTGCTCTATTAAAAAAGTTAATACTCCTACTATCAGTGAAAAAGATTGGTGTACATTACACTCACACTGTATTCATCCTTTGCCCTCAGCCATGTTGCATCTTTTTTTTTTCTATAACCTGATCCATAAAACCAGTTGTCAGTTTTGTTTTAGAACAACATAAACTAAGTAGAAGAGAGGCGCTCTTAACTGAAGTGCTGTCTTTGTGATCTTTTTATTGTTGCAGGTGCTTAGGCACTGATAAAACCACAAAATGTGATTCATCCTTATAAATAATAGAGACATCACTTTATGTTGAGACACAAATTCTATAGTAGTATTTCTATAAATACTTATTTTATGCTTTGCCGAGGTTAAGTGAAAATGTGAAAATAAAATTACATTGAGATGCTCCTTTATAAGTGATTTTGAGTGTTTTACCTGAAAATTCTTTTTTGAGTGATCCAATAAAAATAAGGATTGAAACAAATCCTGCGAGTATTGGATGGTGGGTGGGGTTTGGTGCTGCTTTTGTTGTGACATCTCAAAGTCACAGAAGTCCTGACAGATGGTTTTACAGCTCAGTTTCTAATTACAGGCTGTGTCCACTTATTTGTGGACTGAGGCTTTGATACTTTCACAACATTTACATTAGAACTACACATGGACAAATCTGCTTTTATCCTGTACGGACATCTATCTTTACTGCGATTCCAAGATTACTTTGTTTGATTGTACTGCGAACAGGTTCAATAGCTGCCATATTTTAATAAGAATTCAAGGCTACACAGGTCCCAGTGAAAACAGCTGTTAACTTTCTCCTTAGCTCCTCCTCAAGTTTCACCACTGTAAAGGTGAAGGTTAGCTCCAGTAGTTTCTGATTTAACATCTACAAACTACTTCCTGTCACTTTCTTCTTCTCATTTTTGTTGTCTTTTGGCGTCATTTGCATTTGGACATCTGGATTTTATCTTATAAAATACTTTTGTTTTAATGCATCACTGTTCCATTAATACACAGAGAGCAGAAAGTGTGGACAGGATAAAGGAAAACTGTACACAAGAGTGGAGTGGGTGTGGGTGGATATTTTGAATAAGTGCTTTATTACACAGAACTCAGGCACAGAGCAGAATGAAGCCATTAAAGCCAAGTGGTCTGTGGTGAGTGCCAAGAGGACACTTTGAGGGTGAGAATGAAGTCAACTGAGGCCACGAAGACTTGTTCAAGAGGAACCAATTAAGTGGTGTTATGACATGAGTGTCTAAAGTGAGATGTGCTGAGAGCAGAGATGAGTAATTAATGTGAATTATGGGTATGAAGAATGGTGGAGAAAAAAAATGTAGTTAATAAAGTTGTGGAAAATTCACAAACAAAATACAGTAACTGACATTTAGTCACCTAAGAGGCCCCTGATGGCCCTGCGTGGCAAAAATAAGCCACCTTAATCATCCCATAAAGCCCGTACGGAGCTAAATGCAGATGCCCCACAAGTAGATATCATGATGTTATTGTAGCTACCATCTTCTTCTCTAAGCCCAGCCCGCCTTGGTTTCTGTTGCTATGCCGGTCAAGCTTTCACTCCCAGCCATGTTCCTGACATAAGAAATATAGAGTTTTCAACAATCTTGGCATCGATTTCAAAGGAAATATTAGCAAATTTCTGGATAAACTGTTCAGAGATATGAGAGAGAAGCAGTCACAAAGATCATTCATAGTTTCCAGTGACATGACTCGTGCAGGAGGATAAAACATTGGTTCAATGACATGATTCGACTCTGTACAGAGCAGCAATAAGGATTGTTGATTTTCCCATATGTCCACCCACGAAGACTTGGGTCATCTCACTGATCATGAAAGATACCTTGTCAAACTGCAAGTTTTTGGGCAAACAGTCCCTGTCTGGAGGATCCCTCACCTAAGAGCCCAGGTAAAGGCTTCAAAAGTACAGTGTCATTATAAAACTTACTCAAGTCGTTCGCTTCATTAACGTCTAATGACACAAATTGTCAGGTCTTGGGCTCAGAGAAGGAGAAAAATTCACCATCATCCTCTAAACTTTTGGAATATTGGGTGTCGGACTTGCACGTCCTGTACACCACCACTTCAGCATATTTTTCTCTGCTGAAAGCTTGACTGGCCTCTTGTGTATAGTCATGGTTGCTAACGTAAGATTGGACAGTAGCCATTTGTGGGAGGGGTTTGCGAAGGGTCAAATAGCTACATGTAAGGTATTCATGTGACATCTATTAATTAGTGCCTTCTGGTCACAAACAAGCATGTTTAGAAATTGGGGACCAAAGTTGAACCTGAATAAATTTTCTCAAAACTTTGCGATACTCCACTGGCGCATCTTCTTCCCTCCCCAGGTATACTGTGACTGTCTTTAGTGAGAACAAACTCAGACTATTAACGAGAGGTCACAGCTCTGAGCCTGCACACAAACATTACTGTGTAATTTGCATCTCAAACATATTTATTTCAGTGTTTACTCTGCTCATGCTGGACAAAACGTCCCTGACACCAGCGTCTGCCTTTTCACTTTAAAATGCACGATGCCCCTGAAGGCTCTGATTGGAGATAATGAGAAGGTGTGTGATTCAACTGACACTTATCATCTCTGCCAGGTCGTTTCACGTCCAATGTCAAAAAAAAAAAAAAAAAAGAGTTTCAAAATGTGGCTCTTTTCACTGCAGCTGTGGTTTTACTGTCTGCAGGGCCAGACGGGAAGCATTTGTCTGAAATTACCTCTTCATGCACAGTTAGACTGACAGTCCATTAAACAAAAGCAACAAACTGCTGGTCTGAATTTGCTCCAGCTGAATCATCCCACAGACTCCTCCTCCAGACAGGCCCAGTATAATTTCCCTCTTGTTTTCAGCAGATGCACAATATAGGAGACTGTCTGTAGAAAAGTATTTTAAGCCTACTGTCACTTCCACGGAATCCACCTTCCACATTCACCTGAATTTGTCCACACATGAAACATACTTCAAACACCTGGAAAACCATTTTTAGTCATGGTAAACAGTGTTCCCACTGCTTTAACAAACTGCTCTGACAAACTGTAAAAATGGGTTATACAATTAAAATTGCCTTGCCTTTAGTTTGGTATTTGGTCTCCACCAGATGCTGACAGATAGAGGACAGTGTGGTTTTGAACGATTACAGAGTGGAGAGAGCAAACATGTAAAGTTGGACAAAAACCCTATGACTTTACATGTACCAACCCAGCTGCTCCACTGTCTGCTGTTAATTTGGACATTTTACCATTGGAGTCTATGGAGATTGACTCACTGCTGGAGACACAATCTAGTGGCCAGTAAGTAGGGTCAACAGGGATCCAGGCAGGAGTATCATCCCAAGTTAGAAAAGCCACTGGTTTCAGACACCAGGTTTTATTCAAGCTGCAGTTTCTCTCTCTCCACTGGGTTTAATTTAACAGCTGCAGAGGGACAATAGAACTTATTGGAGTGTTTGTTGCAGTCACCAACTCAGCAGACTTTAAAGGTTTAAGAAACATTACCCCTGTTGATATGTGACAATTTACAGAAGAGTGGAGGGAGTTTTTTTTTTTTTTTTTCTCCATGGAGGTGAAAAGTTCATGATTTTACAGACACAGGCATCTGAGCAGGCGGAGCAAATCCAACCTATTTATTTAAGTATGGAATCTAAGTATGGGGAGCAATGTTGACTGTGAGGGGCATGAGTTAAAATAGCCTTTTGAAGAAAGGCATGAAGCCCATTGGCAGGCTCTACAATTTGCAGATGTCCCTTAAATGCCTCACATACAAGCGTCTTATTCAGACCACAACCTGTTACTCTGTTATTTATTCCCATGCTGTTGCTCAGAAGTCGGCAGTCAGCAGGTGTGTGAGTGTGTTACCATGGTTACAGGGAAACTGTGTCTCCATCACTCTAGGATACTCATGTTTTTAGGTTAGTGTGCTTTTGCAGGTATCCATCCATAAATGTCTATTTGATGCCAGTCAATTGTGAGATACGAAGAAAAATTATAGCAGAAAATCAGTCAAACATTCTGCCTCAGGTGATTTTCATCAGTGTTAATTTTGCATGGGCAGAAAATAAAGCAGAGAAAAGTTCATGGAGAGAAGGGACAGGAGTGTCACCTCCTCCTTTTTTTTCTCGATGATGAATAATTAATACTCAAAATGAAAGTTATTCTCTCAACCTGTTTCCAGTCAGTTGCCATTATACCCTATTCATAGGAAGGGAGGTCCCACATTGACGTATTGTTTTTGATGAAGCCCACTGCGCGAGACGAGTTGCTTAACTGCTTAACTAACACATTTCACCCAGTGGGCTTCATCAGGCTTATTAAGCTTTATTAAGCTTATTAGTTATTGATGATGACTGATATTACTGATGAAGCCCACTGGTCTTAACTTTTAAAAAACAATAAATCAATATTAAAGTCTGGATATTGTTTATTCTGCCTATAAACATACTGAGTTGTCAACTTGACTCTAGCAAAAGACTTCATGAGACTTTGTATTACAGCTCCGTTTACAAACATGTCGGCTTTCTTGAGGTAAAAAGCCCTTGGTTAAGACCACCGCCCCATGTAGAGGCTACAGTCCTCAATGCAGGCTTCCCCGGTTCGAGTCCCGCGCCAGGCAGACCTTTCCTGCATGTCATTCCCCTTCTCTCTGCCTCCCCCTTTCTGTCTATCCCACTGTGCTATCAAATAAAGGCAGAAAGGCCAAAAAAAATACTTAAAAAAAAAAGCCCTTGTGTATGTCTGAATAGCAATATGACATTGTCTATGGAAAAAAAAGCAGTTTTGTGAGATGTAAACAGCCTAAACAGCGTAAGATTGGTCTGCTCCCGTTATGCTGCTGTGGCGATGCAGGAACAGACAGTACTACTGCATAACAGGAGACATTAAAAAGAAAATATTCAGATTCATTCTTTTAGACCTAAAATATTAGGAAACAAATAGCCCCAGGCTGAATTTGCCTGGAATTGTCCTTTAACAGCAGGATTTCTCCATAGGCAACCACTTTTCTGCCTGATACCCCTTTCCTTTCCTCTACTGTAAGTGAATTAACTACCTCTTTCTGATGAAGTTAAACAGTCACAGTTGATACTGAGTAAACCAGGAGGCAGGATATTAATTAGATGAGGCAGGTTTGAATATCTCAGTCAGTTTGCTCTCGACATGACCTTCGTCTGCAGCACCGCGCTGGAGGGAAAACTTTCCTTCGCAACTTAGTGTTTTAATTTACATCTTAATAGCACACTCTGCTGTATTTCCTGTTTCATTATGTAAAACACTTGAATTTCCTTTTTGTTTTGTTCATTCTGATCAGTTTTACACGACCACAACAATATTTGTTAAAGCACGAAAATCCTCTCCAGAACATTGGCTGGTCATTAATTTCTGTGAATCTTATTGATTTTATTTTGTTTGACCATCAGTGTTATCATTACATTCCACTGAATGATTCAGCCACCTCAGTGAGATATTTTACAATCAATAGCCTACGTCTGGCCACAGGCAGTCCTGTAATTAGCTGCTTGCATTCACTTCATTGTGCTGAAAGCCCAGGATATTTATGATGAACTTGAGCCATAAAGAATGTAAAAGGAATACATGTTTTTCTTCAAACTGATGTGAGAGAATTCCTGAGGTCCTGCCTGAAACATGTTTCATTAATTGCTGTGTCCTATTGATATTCTTCATGCTGGAAATGAGAGGTTTGAGTTTTGTCCAACTGCCCATTGTTTCTTCATCCCAAGCATACCTTTTATCCTTCACAAGAAGTGTACTGTATCAACAAGTTTATCATTGAACACACCAGATGTGGGCATTTATATATCAAAATCTGTTTGCTTACTGCCAAAAGAACAGGGCTGTGTGTTATATGAGCTTCATCAGATCCACCAATGACCATCACTCGAATACTGAGTCAGTCCTCATAGACTACGACTAGACCTCATAGGCTGGCAAGATGGTGACAGTGAAGTAGCTTACTCTGAAGCCGTTACTCAATCCATGTTCTTCTCTGTACTTGTCAGTCTCAGCCTCCAGTTCAGAGTCACTAACCCCCTAACCCTACTTCTGTTCCAGCTCCACCTGTTTCATCAATGTAGCCAGTCTATCGCCGCCTAATGTTTCCGGCCAATTTCATTTGCCTCAACCATATAGTCAGGAAACTAGTAATGCGTTTCGGTTTGCTCCGTCCGCCAGAGCGGACGGACCAATCAGCGAACAGATGGGGAACTGAAGGCGAGGCCGTTGAACTCAAGCGCTCAAGCTAACCTATGAGCTTAACCGGTGTATAGCACACGTGACCACCAAGCAGCAGCGATTAGTTGAAGCAAACGTAAGCAACCGCCTCTCGGAAGCAAACGAATCCCTATGGCTCGTGTTCAGACGCTATGTGAAATGTAATGAAATAAGCGGCTGATGCATCAGGCTATTATCAATGTGCATCCAGGATAAAATCTGTTCAATTTGACAGTTAAACAGCATCTCTGCCTGTGAGCTTCTCAACAAACACAGCAACATATCTCAATAACAATAATTAAATTATATTCAACAGATAGAGTGTGCTTCACATCAAATACCACAAGGTTTTTATATAGCTCAGGATATTAAATGTACTTAATTTCCCCACCTGTTTGTGATGGTGTGAGTTTAGATGAATTAGTGTCATGTCCTCCATGTGTTCCTCTGTTTAGCTGTGTCCTGTTTTAGTCTGTCCTACCCCTGTCTTTGGTCAAGTTTGCCGCCTGTTTGACTACCTAATGTATCTCTCACCTGAGGTGATTGCACAACCTGTGCCCTCTTGTGTATTTAACCTCAGTGTTCTCCCTTTGTCTTTGTCCGATTGTCTGCGTTGCTTCCTGTGTCAGTTCCCTGTTCCACGCTACGTTCTTTCGTGTGTCTCCCCATGAGTTTTTATGTTTCCGGTCTCTTGTTTTGAACTTTGTTATTTTCTGTAGTACTTTGTAATACTTTCAGAGTCATCTGCCACCGACTCCCTAAGGCCAGACAGGAAGGCCTCCTCACATGCCAGCAGCCCAAGCCTCACCTCAAGCCTCACCTCCATCAATCCACCTAACCAATTGGGTCTAATCCTTTTGCAGGTATAGTTGGCAGTGGGGGTACCCCACTCTGTTCAATGGGGTCAGAGCAGCACAAGCCAGCCAGAATTTCCCAACCCACTACTGTAGCCACCCACCTGTCCCTGTCGTGCTGCAGCCATCCCCTCTTCCTGCTGTGCTGCAGCTACCCATGGTTGCAGTTGGGCCGCATCTCCCTCTGCTGCTGGGCCGCAGCCACAAACCTCTAAGGCTGGGTTGCAGCGGAGGGGCCAGATGACGTGAGGCAGAAGACGAGTGCAGCGTCATCGGCACCTCCCGCTGCAAAGAAAGCACGTGCTTTTTTTTTCTTCTTCTTTTTTTCGGGCCGGGCCGGGTTTGGACAGATAACTAATGCTGGTGTGTGGGCTCCGTCGGGTTCGGGCTTAATAACCCGCGGGTCAGGTCAGTTCGGGTTGTCATTTTCAGGCCCGTAGAGAAATCTAGCCTGAGCTCCAGAAATACATTTAGATATTTTATACTTCCTGTTTTGTTTGTGAAATACTGAGTTGGTTTTGACCATGTGTTTCTTTAGTTCAGTTTGTTACAACTAGATAAAAACAGACTGACAGTGTTCATACCGCTGCTCTACATTTTCCCTGGTTTTGTCTGAGACAATTAAACATGACACTCCTCTACAGGTAGAGGTTATGCTTCACTGAGAAAAGAACTCCAAACCTTTGAGTAAATGGAGAGTCTTGATTGAAAGCAGCTTTACCACCTCACCTCACTGCTCACACACACACACACGCGCGCGGTTTGTCTTCCTCAGTTCTGGATGAGGAAGTCCCTGTCAGGTGCAGCCTGTTCATGCGGTGTGGTGACTGCCAGCCAAACACGACCATCTGCGGATCAAATGCATTGTTGTTTGGTTGTTTCAGCTAATCCAACACAGTGCAGTTGTTTGTGGGAGGTGTGTGTGGGTGTGTGTGTGTGTGTGAGAAAGAGAAAGAGGGGCAGTGTCCAGGTGGAAGGAGGCAGGTGGTGATTTTATTTGTTGGGTGGATTAGGCACAAACATCGTCCCCAGAAGAGCAGGATCAGAGAGAGAAAAGTGATGCCTCCAATGCTGAATATGGATTAATGTGTTTTTATTTAGACACTGAGTCAACTGGCTCCCAGTCATGTGTCATGTGCTCCACTGCAGATCCCACTGAGAGTCAACAGTCCAGTCTGCTGCTGTCATCTACTTCATAAACCAAGAGCTAGTATATTCCTGCTGACCTGGGGGCTGCACTTTTACGACTATTTTTTTAAAAATTATTATTTTATTTTTTTTCACCTAATGATTCGGGATACAGAAGGCTGTTTTTAGGACTGAACTTTTCATTTATTATTTATTGAAACAAATATTATGCAGTTTTAAATATGAAATATATATGAAACAAAAAAATGTCTGGGCTAAAATTACAAATGTATGCTAAATTAAAAATACATAATGTAAGCAAGAAACTGGGTTGTTTGGGACAGATTGGAAGTCCCTGGTGCAGCAGTTTACTTCTGGTGATTGCTAGCTGCATCGTTTAAAAAAAAATATTTTTTCTTATCTACAGTATCACCTAGTCCTTGGTCTGCCCCTTGGCCTCCTCCCAACTGGACTTGCAGGAACACTTCCCTGGGGAGGTGCCCCGGAGAAATCCTTAGTAAATCCCTGAACCACCTCAACTCTTTTCCATGCAAAGTAGGAGCGGGTCGGAGGCATCACATTCTTATCGGAACGCCCACCTCGGGGGCAAAAACGCTGTCCGGCAGCAAACTAGGCTATCAAGGCTGGTTCATTTATGGCGCTTCTCCACTACACAGTCACGGCACGGCATGGCATAACTCGGTAAAGGTGCTTTTCCACTACAGCTGAGTTCTCTAGTTCCTCCTTAGAGGGAACGGGGGCGATCGCGGGGCCGCATTGTCCGTCTCTCTTTTTCTGATCCGCTCGTCATCTCCAAACTCACTCGTCTGCACCTCGATTACGGACCACAGCGTAGTTTTCCACGCAGCATCGTTTGACTCGGGTGAAGGAATAACAACAGTCTCGATACAGATCAGTGGGCACTGTTGTCACTCTGTTTTTGAAATTTCCGGGTTTAATTCTCATGTCAGACGTAGCGCTCGCACTCTTCCAGTGACGACACTCTGCCCAATCAGCTTGGAACCAGGGCCAAGGTGGTACTAAAATAGTACCTGGTACCAGGTACTAGGGGCTAGTGGAAAAGCAAAAAAAGCAGGCTGTGTCGTGTCGTCCCCTGCCCCTGAAACCAGGATTGCGACTGGATGCCTTCAAACTGGAAGAAATGGTGGATACACACTTACCAATAAAGAACAGGAAATACAATCCGAATAAAGCATGGGAGCGTTGGGCGTCTCTCTCTTTTCTTGCTTCTTCCTCTTTTTCCCATATATTTGAGATTTTCCTCCAGAGCACTGACCTTTGTCGACAATTCAGTCTCACCCATCTTGGTGGTTGAGGATGACCAAGAGCCCTTGTTTCTGTTTGACCAGTGCCATGGATTCTTTGCTGGTGCTGGTAATCACCTCACCCTTCTTCTGGATGAGTTTCTCCATCTTTTCCTCTTTCCACTTTGCACTCAGCGACTGCTTGCTTCTCCTTGGCTGTTATCTGGCTCTGCCATGCTGCGTTGGACTGTGCAACAGTTTTGGGCAGGGAGCGCTCCATTGCTGGCCTGTCTTGATTTGACATGACCGAAGTGTTTCCTTTACTGAGCAGACATCCCTCTTTTTCTTCATCCTTTGTTGGAGCTTGTTTTGTCTCACTGTTTTGCAGACTCATGTGTTTTTGCAAGTTGCAAATTGTCCAGGGGGCTCTTTGTCAGAGAGAGTGTTGACACCAAGGATGCATTCTCATCCTGCAGTCTTTTTCTCAAACCCCCAGCTGTCCCAGCTGCTGCCTCAGAGTGGCGTTTTTTTCAACCAGCTGTTCGTTCTCCTTCTTGACTTAGTAGAAGAGTGTGGATCATTCTGCTGCCTCCATCCCGCCACAATCTCTTTAGTCGAATGGCCATGACTCTTACCTGGGACATCGGGGTTCAACCCCCTCCCGGGCCCTCCTTTGTCCTGCCAGACAAGTAAACAAACAATGAATCATTTCTCATCTAGACAGGTTACAGTAGTCAACATGTGTGAGCACTCAGAGTATGGGTGCTTCTGGGTCAGGGTTTGACCACCTCACTGCTCTTACAAGATTTTTAGTCTGGTCTGTCAAGACTTAAAGGGACTTGCAGGATCAATAAATAAGACTCATTAGTGACACGACAGCCAGTGCAGGTGGAGCACTCATGAACTCTTCACAGCAGTGCAACTGATGCTGTGACACTGTGGCTGTATTCGAAACGACATACTATACTGCTAGTAGATAGTCTACTGACATGGCCAAAATGCATGTAGTATGCAAGCAAAAGCACAATCTGCAGTATGCAAATTCCCGGATATCGTACTGATTCGACAGTGGCTCAGGTGGTAGAGCGGGTCGTCGAATGATCAGAAGGTTGGCGGTTTGAATCCTGCTCTGTCCGGGTTGCTGCTGTAGTGTCTTTGGGCAAGACACCTTACCCACCTTGCTTCTGATGGGTCTTGATAATGCGAATGAAGTGAATGCGATAAAGCGCTTTGGGTATCGTTACAGGTATATGAATACAGACCTCTCTCTCTCTCTCTCTCTCTTGCCTATTTAGACTGATAAGTGTTGTGTTTACAAATAAGCAATCAATCCAGATTTATTCATAACTTTTTCATACCCGATGGGAGTTTGAAATAAAATAATGTTTTTTTGTTTTTTTTATCACGGTATGGCACGGTATATTTTAAAAGTAAAATAAGAAAATAAAGGACTACTACTACGCTACACGTTCTCCACCTGGCTCACCTGAGTTGTCAGAGTAGCTCTGCATTTTAGCCCCACCCCCAAAAAAATCACAAATACTTTCATAATGTGATGTGTGTGTGTGTGTGTGTGTGTGTGGGGGGGGGGGGGGGAGTAAGCAGCTGGATTTCACACAGCCAGTGCTATTAGTATAAACAACAACAATCAAACAACAACCAACACAACGACCATTATTCATTGCGTTATTACATTTTATTACAAATGAAAATGGATTTAACCAGTTGGTGGTAAACCTCTAATAATAATAATAATAATACATTTTATTTGGAGGCGCCTTTCAAGTCACCCAAGGTCACCTTACAAAAAAGGGCATAAAAAGTCAGAATAAAAAAAAAACACAAGACAGACAAGACATTAAGATAAAAAAGTGCAGTGCAGAGTGTCTGGTTATAGGGAGTGTGCCAGTTTGAACAGGTGGGTTTTGAGTTGGGATTTGAATGTTGTGATGGAGTCTGATTGTCTTATGTGTGGGGGGAGAGAGTTCCAGTGCTTCGGTGCAGAGCAGCTGAAGGCTCGGGCTCCCATCGTGCTGAGGCGTGATGTGGGAATGGTTAGCAGTCCTGCAGAGGTTGAACGGAGGGAGCGGGCGGGGATGTATTCATGCAGAAGGTCACGGAGGTAAGTGGGGGCTAGGTTGTGGAGAGCTTTGTAGGTGAGGAGAAGATTTTTGTAGAGGATGCGGTATTGGACCGGGAGCCAGTGAAGTTGGATGAGAACAGGGGTGATGTGGTCAGATGATTTGGTGCGGGTGATGATCCGGGCGGCTGAGTTCTGGATCATCTGCACTGCAGTCTGTTGATGAGTTTGGTGGGGAGTCCGGTGAGGAGGGCGTTGCAGTAGTCAATGCGTGATGTGACAAAAGAGTGGACCAGGATTTCAGTGCTGGATTGGGTCAGTGACGGGCGGAGTCTGGAGATGTTGCGGAGGTGGAAGAATGCAGTCCGGGTGATGTTTTGAATGTGGGGTGCAAATGAGAGGGTGTTGTCCAGTATGACGCCGAGGCTCTTGACTTGGGGGGAGAAGGGTACAGGGAATCCGTCAATGATGATGGGTGTAGCTGGGGTGTGTTGTGATTTGGCTAGGGTGGATTTGGAGCCGATGAGCAGGGCCTCGGTCTTGTCACCGTTAAGTTTTAAAAAGTTTCTGCTCATCCAGCTCCGGATGTCTTCCAGGCAGGTGATGAGGGAGGTGGGAGGGATGGCAGCGGTGGGTTTGGAGGAGATGTAGACCTGAGTGTCGTCAGCGTAACAATGAAAGTGGACCCCATGGTGACGGAGGAGTGTGCCCAGGGGGAGGAGGTAGATGGTGAACAGGAGTGGACCCAAGACTGACCCCTGGGGGACACCCAGTGAAACACCCGAACACCCAGACTTGTGATGGCTTAGTTGAACGAATTGTTGACGGTCGGTGAGGTAGGAGGTGAACCAGGACAGTGCAGCACCAGTGATCCCAATGCCAGCCAGGCGGTCCAGGAGCAGAGGGTGGGAGATGGTATCAGATGCTGCGCTGAGATCAAGGAGGATGAGAATGGTGAGTAATCCGGAGTCAGCTGCACGGAGGAGGTCGTTGGTGATTTTAACTAGGGCTGTTTCAGTGCTATGTTTTGGACGGAAGCCGGATTGGAATGGTTCGTGGAGATTGTTTGTGTCGAGGTGGGACTGTAATTGTGCGGCAACCACCCTTTCAAGTGTTTTGGAGATGAAGGGGAGGTTGGAGATGGGCCTGTAGTGGTTGAGGTCGGCTGGGTCAGCACCAGGTTTTTTCAGGATTGGTGTGATGGCAGCCAGTTTGAGAGAGGGGGGTACAGTACCAGTAGAGAGGGAGGAATTAATTATGTTGGTGATCATGGGGGAGATGGATGGCAGACATGCTTTGACAAGGGGAGTGGGAAGAGGGTCGAGCTGACAGGTGGTGGATTTGGCTTTGTGGATGAGTTCCATGATGGTGTGTTCTGATACTGGGGTGAAGTCAGAGAGGGAGCTGATGAGAGGCTGGCCAGTGGTGATCATCCAGGGTGGGTCGACAGAGGGGGTGCAAGATGAGGCCAGGTGTTGGTGAATGGTGGTGATCTTGGAGCTGAAGAAGTCCAAGAAAGCAGTGCACTGATTGGTGGAAATGTCTGGAGGAAGGGTTTTAGGAGGCTGGAGTAAGTGGCTGACTGTTGAGAAGAGGACTCTATTGTTACCTGAACCGGTGTTGATGAGGTTCGAGTAGTAAGAGGATTTGGCAGTGGTGAGGGAGTTTTTGTAGTGCTGGAGGTGGTCTGAGTACATCTGGCGGTGTACAGTGAGTCCAGTCTTTTTAAAGAGTCGCTCCAGTCGACGGCCAGCAGCTTTGAGCTGGCGGAGCTCAGGGGTGAACCAGGGAGCGGTGTGAGTGAATGAGACTGACCGGGTTTTCAGGGGGGCCAAGGTGGTGAGGGAGGAGGAGAGGCAGTTATTGTAATGAGTCACCAGGTCAGTCAGGGAGGCTGCTGGGGGGGGGGCTGGGGTAGGAGCTGATCAGGGTGGAGAGGTCTGTGGTGTTGATATGTTTGATGTTTCTGAAGGAGATGGTCCGTGGTTCCTTGGCTTTGTGTAGTTGGGTGTGGATGTCAAAAAGTACAGCTTTGTGGTCAGAAATGGGGAAGTCAGTGACATCAAGGTTACTGGGAGTGATGTCAGTGCAGCAGATTAAGTCCAGTATGTGACCTTTGTTGTGGGTTGGGAGGTTGACATGTTGTGTAATACCAAGACAGTCCAGGAGTGATGTGAAATCGTTAGCAAACGCACAGGATGGGTTGTCAATGTGGATGTTAAAATCACCAAGGAAGATAACCTTGGGGGACATTGCACAGACAGATGTTAATAGTGATGAGAATTCGTTGAGGAAAACAGCTGAGGGTTTTGGTGGTCTGTATATGGTGACAATGATAGTGGGTTTGGGGCCTGTGAGTTTTACAGCAAGACATTCAAAGGAGGAGTGATGGGGGACTGTGACAGCAGTGACTTTGATGTTGTCGCGGTGGAGGAGAGCGAGGCCACCCCCCCTCCCCGTGGCACGGGGTTTACTAATAAAAGAAAACCCTGGTGGAACAGCCTCGTTGAGATGGGAAAAGTCGTTTGGCTGCTGCCAGGTCTCAGTGAGGCAGAGAATGTCTAGGCTCCGATTAACAATGAAGTCTGCTATCAACAGGGCCTTATTACTGAGGGATCTGGTGTTTAACAGACAAAGTTTCAAACAGGTGAGTGGGGTGTAACAGGTTGCTTTAAGCACGGGGGACAGCACACTGTGATTGACAGGACTGACAGGTCGTGCTGTGCGAGGAGGGGGGCGGGGCCCGGTAGACCAGAAGGAGCGGATTTTTGTGTTGCTGTTGTTATTGTACTGAAAGTTCCGTCCAGAGCCTCGGTGGATGTATCTTGGTCGTTTCAGGATGTAGTGGTGAGATGCAAGCTGGGGTGGAGGGGTCCTTGAGAAGAACCGGAGACGTAACATCTTCGTTACCGAGTAACGGAGCGGCAGAGATGCGCTCGTGAGAGCCAAACATAGCGCAAACCAGAGGAACAGATTAAAAATCCACATGTTGTGATGTCGGCAGCGACGTGTTCCAGCAGATGATGATCCAGGTGATTATGGTGAAGCTACAGAGCCAGCACAGTGGAGGCAGGAGAGTGGAGCCTGCCGGTTGTAGCTTCGCTGGAGACGGGGGAGCCAGTTGGACGGCGCCGGGGGTTAGCAGCAGTCTAGCCCGGCCAGCAGGTGAACACTGTCGGGTAGCGGTGTAGCAGGGAGGCGGCGTCCTCCGCGTTGACAGCAATCCGCGGGCGCAGGTAGGCGTCCAGGAGAGCTGGCAGGGTGGCAGCGGACCAGTCCGAACTGGTGTGCTTCGTGGGGCACACCGGCACAGGCAATCCAGCCACAGAGTGTGGAGAGGAGCCACGGGAGTCCCGACAGGTGAGCCCTGTGCCGGAGCTACAGTAGCTTCTGGCTAACGAGTCAGGCAGTAGTAGCGGCAGGCAGACAGGCAGAGACTAATCTGCTGTTTCAGTGTCGCAGAGTGGAGGATCGAGCGGGCCGAATCAGGCAGATAGGTTTTAAGTCCAACAATCATAAAAGGCAGAGCGTGATTATTCAGTAAAAAACGTTAAAATAGCAAAAATAACGAGAACCAGGGGAGGCGCGGCAGCAGCTTGCCAGCGGTCCCTCACACCCGGAAGTGGAAGCACGATGAAAAAACATTGGGTAAGTTATTTGTCTGGTTTTCTCGCCCAGGAAGACGCCACGGGTTAACAGGCCGATCACCTCAGGAGAATACGGAGACCCAGACATGACATGGGGGGGAAAACAATTAAATTGTGTCCACAATATAGATATAACGTGCACACAAAATATTAATTTGGTCAGTAACCATATGTATTAATGTCTTCAGTGCTGTAAAGCTGAAGATGTCCAGGCAGAGTGCAACAAGATGCAGGAGAAAGACTCTGGGATTAGAAGAAAAGACAGGCAGCACACAATCATGAAATTTAGTCTTTTAGTGTGGATGGTTTATTAAACAACATCACACACTGAATTAGAGATTTCTGTTTGTGGGGTGTGGTGGGTCACTGCACGCTCCTGGGTTGAGCAGAAAAAAATGAGGATTACATTATTTTTACTGATAGGTGTTTTATTAGGCTTTTTGGATTAGGCTTTTATTTTGTTTTATAATTTACAAGTACTTATTTCATTCAGAGGAGCCAGAGGTTAATGTTGGAGTTCTGGAACAGCTACCCATGTGCTGTTTATGCCTCTTCACAAAGAGTGAGAGTTTGAGTTTGACATTTTGAGTTCATTTCACACACGTAAATGAGCCCTGTACTGGACCATGGGACAAGTTAATCCTTGTATTCTGGAGTGAAACAAATTTGTATATCACTCTGATACATGATGTGACCCATGTAAGTGTCTGTGCTTTGTTATTGCATTGATTCATGTCATTGACACACCTGTCAGAACATAATGAGATAGGAAGAGGCACAGTGCATGAGGGGCACACTTTTTTTCTTACGTTCCTCCAAAAAAAATCAATACTAATTTGTTACAAATTTACCGGCCACTGAAATTTAATATTTTAATGTTGCTACTATAGAAGATATCACCTAATAGATTGTAAAATATGTTCCTACAGCACCCGATGCTGCAGCCCCAGGACATTATAGATTATATAATTTAGTTTTACGTGTGGTAAATGGCTGGGTCAATAAAGCAATAATTCAAATAAGCTGTCATACTCAACAATTTTCTTCCACCTCAATAAAAAACGTGAAACATCTAAACCCCATATTGAAAACAAGACAAAACATTAAATGTTGGAAATGAAGAATGTCAAGGTTTTAAAAACGATTTTGAGAATATTTTTGCATAGATTCCTCATTAATGACTTGAAGAGGTCCTACAAACATTTTTGCACACATTTTATTTTCAAAGCAGCCAACTGTGTCTATTACATCCAGAGTTAGTAGTAATTTTCCTTTCAGTGGGAATGTGTATTGTTTGGTTAAAGGTGCACTGAAGGCGACAACTTTGGTTCCACTCCTATTTAGTTCATATTCTGGATGTGTTCAACACATTGGCTGATTGAACTGGCTCTGTGCTATACAGGTGGACTCATGATGGTGTAGTTGTTTCCCACATTTCTGTGCAAATGCTCTGACAAACCAAACATCTCTGTGAGTTAACTCGAGGAAACTGTAGCGTAGAGATCTACTGTATGTACTCTCTGATCTATGACAAATAAACTTCTGTTCCCCATCTATAACACATTTCAAAGAGATGAGGAGGAGCTGAAAGTAGGAAGAAGAACCAATTTTGAATTTGCCAGGTTGCTACCGCTGCACCGCCTCTCTCCTCTCTCAGATCTGAGGAGCAAAGGTTTTAAAATGCTAATCCTGTCGACCTTGAAGCCCTGAGGCAGCAGCTGAACTAGCGAGGCACATCTCTCCTGAGCTTCCTGTCACTCAATAATCAAACAAACAGGCAGAACCTCCCCGAACGCCTCTGCAAACCTGCCCGCCGATGATCCAGAGGCTCACACGCATGTAGACACACAAACGTTGCATCCCCCCACAACCATCTGCCCCAGGAAACACAAAAGGGGGGCGTGCAAACACACACTTTAACCTGCACACACTCTTAAAACCGTGTGCTTCCTATCACACATACTGATCACAATCAGTCACAAGCGACTGAATGCGCTAACTAATGAATCAACATATTCTGACCCGTAATGAGCCGTGGTATGAGGTGGAACAAACACATTAGAGACTCGGCAGGTGACCTGAGTGAGGTTGAGGGAGCAGTTTGCTCTTCATGCTTGCGTGGTTCAGCTTCCACTATAATTAGTCTTCTGGTCTGCACCCGGGAGACATTCACCCACTTCCCTGAAGAAGTGTAATCCAACCCCAGAGCTGCAGGATGTGAAGTGTAAACAGAGTAGCACAATAGCAGTGCCCTCTGCTCCTTGTCTTCAGCGTGTTTCATCAGCTGGTGAGGAAGCCGACTTTAAAGCGGGGAATTGTCGGATTTAGTTGCAGTGTTTTGACATCATTCAAAGGCACGGAGCTACGATTAGCTAGCCAGTTAGCTACAGCTCCTGAAAATAGAAACTGCCTCAACGGTCAAAGTCTGTCTGAGATAATGTACTGGCTCGAAAGGGTCAGGGTATTATATAGTAGGGATATTTGTGATGGTTCACTTTTTTCCGAGCTAAATGTAAATTATTATGCTGCATTATCCAATACACTGTCTTGAATGATAGTCCTATTCGCACGGGATTAGTATTACCTGGGGACCTCTGGTAATTTGTAATTGCGGAGGACGTCGGTGATCTTAATCCCGTGCGAATGCGCCATGTCAGTAATTTGTAAAGTAAAAATTCTCCCGCGAATAACCTACTATATTTCACCAAAGACCGACTAGTACCGTGCGAATCTGCATCTCAGTAATTGAGGGGAATTTTTGTTCTTTTTATTGCGTGCCTTTTCTACTTTTTCCCCTGTTAAAACCATACTGTACTGGTTGAAACATGGAGGCTGCAGTGGAAATTATGAGCAGCAATTTTGACAGGTGCAGATACAGTATTGTCTCGGTACTGGAGACCTATTTGAAGAAACAGCTCAAAAGAGTGAAATTTCGGAGGATATTGAGATGGATGACATGTGGCTTTCAACAGGCTTAATACAAATACCATGACGGCTCGTCACTGCGACAACAACTGCACACTGTTGCGAAGTCACATTGCTGCTTTGACATTTTATTTACATTTGCTTCTCACATGGATGTGACAGCATCGGATGTTACGGCGTACGTGACGTCATATCGGAGCCTGAATGTCAGTAAATTCAAGTAAAATACAGACGTCCCATTCCCGTGCGAATAGGGCTGAATGGGTTTTGAACTGTGATGACTGATTTGAACCAGCTGGTTCTGTTTAAAAGAACACTCACATACCAGTGCTGAGGACAGCCGTTAGCCGAAATGCGTCTAACTGCTGCTGTGCACCTTATATTAAAAGAAAGTGCAAAGAATGCTGTCGATTCTCTACACAAAAATGGGAACAGGAGCTGGAGTTGTGGGAGTTCATGTCTGTGTCTGTCTGAGCCTCTGGATAAGACACTTTGATCAGTGATTGTGTGTTTTTTTTAAACGTATTTCACTTCTGCAGCTCAGTCTCATCCCCTTGTACTGTGTATCTGTGGAGTTATGCTGATCAGAGCCTAAGCCGATTAATACCTGCATCTATCTCAGACTGATTTGACCCAGGTGTTGTAGCCTGTTAGCAGGTTTATTGACCTGAAGATAAACCACCTTTGAGGCCATGCACAACATTAACATATATTTTTTAAACAAATCTCCCGGCATCACTAGTGTTACTTATGATGTAACCTTTGAATCTTCATTGTGTGCCAGCTGTTTCTTCCTTCGCACATATTTGAAAAAGTTTTGGTTTAAGAGGTGGGGTACGGAGTGACTGTGCCTGATAAGGTATTCCTGCAACTTTGCACATGTTGGAGAAATGCTATGGTGTGTGATGTTGGGATGCTAATCTTTGTAAAAATATGACCAGGTGTTTTGTCAACTACTGTATTTACACACATTATTATTGTTCGACCATCTATTCTCAGACTACAGGTGGAAAATACCAATTAAGCTAAAATTTATCCCTCACTGTTAATGTGAGGGATTGATTTTAATTTATTGTGCACTGTCAATCCATACTATTGGCCCTGGTTGCTGGATGGGGATGGACTGATTTGCCTGGTCTAAGTCTGGCTGGGCCAGAAGGTTCCCAGGAGGAAGATGTCGGGATTCCAGAGCTCCATGACATCTGTGCAAAGCAGTCAGAAATAAGCCCCAGCTCATCTCAGCTCACTGCAGAGGAGGGAAGGAAAGAGGGAAAGTAAAAACTTGGCCTCAGTAAATGTAAAGAAAGAGAGAGTCCTTGAGTTGAAGCCAAAGTGGACACAAGATCTGTTTAAAAGGGTGAGTTGGCACAAAAACAAAGCACAGCGTAGCCCCTGATTGATGACAGTAACCTTCACCGTCCCAGATCAATAGCTCAGCGCTCTCCCTCCATCAGCCATATTGAGCAGTCAAATACAGATGAATCCACAACAACATCATAATTAGCCTTTAGATGATGGAAATCCCCTTAAATAATAAGCAATTGCTCCATGAACTTCCTTTTTGTCAGTATTATCAACATCCACTGTTGAATTTTAAATCAGCGTTAATCTGAGCTGCTTAAGTGTCTCTCTCTCTCCATCAGGGTTAGAAGATTTATGTTCACTTGCTGCATATTTAAACCTCTGTTGTGTATAAACGGTGTGGTGGCTGAATCTCACCTTAAAGTGCAGGTAAATGATGCATCAGGCATCTTTTTAACATGTTGTTGTATTTAAATGATAAATATAAAACAGGGTTGTATATATGTCAGAAATTGATGACATAAGCTCATAAATTGATGGTTGAAATAGAACATACAGTATGCGCATATGTCCAACACCCTCCAAATGAACAACAAACATCAGTGTGTAACTCTGCAAACAAATCCTAAAAAGTACAAGTGGCAAGCTTGATGCTTAAAGTGATCCATCAATCTTGAACCCCCTCCCCATTAGAAAGTGTATGACCCAACCTAGCAGCAGAAGAACTGGTGAGTCCACTGTTGGTCCACTACATGTAACAGGCACACATCAGTTCACACACAGTTGAGCACATTTAACATCAGTCTGTCTTTTCGAGTACAGTGGTGAGGAAGAGTTACTCTATACCTACAAAAACAAGAGGCTCAGAAAGTTTTGCAGTGTTTACATCCAAGCTGAGGTTCCTGTTAAAATCAGCACAGAATTGTGTTCTTTAAGTCATTACCCTGTCTTCCTGCGTGTTCCCTGCTGTTACCTAATGTGTCTTACCTGTGTTTATTTCCCCACCTGTGCCATGTTCCTGTTTTCCTTGCATGGTGTTGCCTGCGTGTTCTCTGCATTTTCACCATAAGTTTATTAAAATATTTTTGTTCATCATCCTGGTTTCCGTGTCCTTGTCTGCATTTGGTCCAGTTTCTGGTAAACATGACAACACAAAACCCTGAATTATTTTGGTGCGCTGATGAGCAGAAGCTGGAGTGGTGGTTTAATTTCAGTGTGTTTAAGACTGCTAGTTTTATTTCTAAAACCTGGAAAAGAAGACAGGAAAATGTCTTTAATTAATTTCTGATGATTTCCCTTGAACCCTGTCCATATTTACGGATTTATGGATGGATATCCCGGTGGGTACATAATTATGAGTGATCAAAGGGTACTGCACATGAATGGACTTGATACTGTTTTAGATGATAACCTGCTGTTATACATTGTCTAACTCTGATACAATTTTATATGTGCACTGTCCCTGTAAAGATAAAATATAAACAAATGTTTTATATATTTATTAAACATTTTGATTGTGCACCATATGCCAGAGTGGTTCACATGTAGCCAATCAGTGTAGAATAAATCAAACTGAGATGGTGTTAATGAACATAAATCACGTACTAACCATGAACACTTTGCACCTCATCACTGGACTGTGCTTGAAGCAACATGAAATGAGTCACATCTGAAAAACATCCTGGTGTTTCAGCTCTTGAATAGATATGTGTTATTGAGAGTAAAGTTGCAGCTTTACCAACAGAGCATGATCTCTAAAGCAGTGAAAAAGTGAGCCTATTTAAAGAACATGTGAGAAGGGGCGGGGGCTATACCATCTCCAAGTAAATGTTCTTTAAATCAAGGAGAAACATCTGTAGCTGACAGCACGCCTCCTTTTTCACCCATGTAGACTGTGCTCATGATAATGTGTTTGCTTATTAGCCTGCAGCAGACAAGAAGACACTAATACTATGCTTTGTTCCATGCTGCTACACTGGGAAGCCACTTATTCTGCAGATACGACCTCACAAATAACAGGAGAAGACAAAAGCGTTTCCCCTGCACAGAGGATTTTTACTGCCCTAATGAGAAATGTGGACGTGTATATGTAGCGCTGAGCTGCAGTTAAGGCCTCCATGCTCTAGAGGAGAGGAAGAGAGAACCAAAGAGAGACAGCAGCCACAAGAAGTGACTGATTGAGATGAAGACAAAATTACAGTATGCATGTTGTTTTCAGGTATTGATGGACAACATGAAAACAATGGAGGTGTGGACGCGGATGTTATGTTCGTCGGGTCATGTCTCAGTACCACCTCAACAGATCTTCTTCAAATTTGGCACAAATAACCACAACAACTCAGACTGATTAGAATTTCATGGTCAAAGGTCACAGTTCAACATCAGTGTAATGTCATAAATCTCGTTTAAGCCATTCCTGAGGCTTCACACTGCAGAAATAACTACTGTACATTTCACGCAAATGGTTCATATTTTACATGATTCATATGATAAACGTGGATGTGGCAGACAAGTGTGAGGCAGTAATTCTAGTTTCATCACATAATGATGCAACGCTGAAGTGGAATATTGAAAAAGAGAGAAATACATGCATCAAGGAGAGAAGATGACCTTGAGGAGGAAGAGTGTGATAAAGGCTGAAGGCAGAGAATCAGTGATGTACCTACAGTTAGAGCAGAAGCGGGGGGGGGGGGGGGGGGGGGGGGTTGCAGCATCAGTATGGAGAACAAGCACAGCCCTGATTCTCACCTGCTTCTCTCCATCATTGTGGAAACACTTAATTCTCCTCGTCCCCCTCCCACAAACAGCTGCTGATTATAAATCTGTCTGCAGAGACAACAGCAGCGAGCGCTGGCGTTCGGACTGCTGGTGTTTGTTTATTCTTTGACATCTAACAAATCATTTTTAAGGAAATGCTATATTTCCCTACTTTTCCCTGAAAGCTCCACATTCTCCTTGGATCCACCCCTAGCATGACCTCGTAGATATGAGTTCCTTTATGGTCCACCAATGACACGTCTCATCTCAGTGGGGACAAAAAACTTGGGACTTGGAGAAGACTTACTGCTGTTGGCAGTCTCACCACAGAGTTTATTGTTCTTGCTGTGGGTATGATTCAAATGCAGTTTGTCGGAGCGGACATTTGTGTAAGGTGTTACCTGAGGACAAGGAAATGTCTTCCTCACAGAAAGCACCACAGTGCTAAATCCACAGTGACACAGTCCGACTATAGGCTTCTACTGTGCAGAGAAAATGAGAGCCAATGAGCAGCATGACATCAACTTTATTTATGCAACACTTTTCTTAACAAAGTGCTTCACAGAAAATTAAAACCAGATAAAAGAGAAAACCAAAGCGCACAAGCGGGGAGGAAGTGAAGACAAGTAGATTAATTTTAATAAATGAAAACACATCAAACATTGTGCACAAGGACCTGACATCAGGTGATGAGAGGCAATAAAAATATTTAAAACCAGTAATTGTTGATTAAAAAAAAACCCAATATGAATAAACACACAAAGAGCTTTAAAAGAAGTGAATGATCAGAGCTCCTGCAGATGTGATGGACACCACTTGAGTCCTGCTCATTGCATTTTCCTACATTTCTTGTTTTGTTGCCAAAATGGTAACTTCGGTTTGCTATGCTAGGTAATTAGGCAGAGCTGTGTTTCAATTTTTAATTCATTTGATTACATTACTATTATAAATGCCTATTTACTTAGAGCTGTTGGGGATTTGTTTATGTTGTGCTTTGTCATTGTGTTGATGCAGTTTCAATGACATCGAGTCTGAATAAAAGACACTTAAACAGTATAATGCACATTATCAATTCCTTTTTCTTTTCTTTTTTTTTTTTTAAATCACATTAGATTTCCCTCTTATATAAAATTAAGACATCAGACCAGACTGATACAGCGGCCAGAGCTTCATGGTGTTATTTCCTGTATATTTCTGGCTTCACAAAAAAATCCTGGGCACTAGATAATTATAATCATTGGACTCTCACATTTAGCCTGAGCTGCTGTGAACAAAGAATGGGACTGTTTCAGAGGAAATCTCTTTTTTTTTCTCCTCCTTGCTTTTTATTTTGCACAAACAAAAGAGAAGATTTCTCTTCTTTGTCTTTAAATCTATTGTCTCCTCATCTTTATCCTTTGCAGCTTCTATGTAAAGCCTCATAATTGCCCCTCATGCCAGGCTGGATTCCAGTTATTACAGCAGCTAAATCTGTGAACTGCCTCTTTGATTGTTTGCTTTTAAATGGATTCAATAATGTTCAAGCTGTTGTCTCTCAATATTTCTTTATGACCCCTAAAACGTGAGATCATTTTCCCCAAACACCCTCCCACCTCCCCCAATGAACTATTCGGGCTCTAGTTTCTTAGACCAGGCCCAGTCTAGGAGCAGCGCAGGTGCGCGGTGCCAATGGGGTGGTCCCGGCGCACTTTGCAAGTTTTGTGCACGGTGCACCCTGGCGCAGGTACTCCTCCTGATCCGCCTACCGGCACAAGTGGGAAAGAGTGAGGAGAGAAGGTGTGAGTGGTTTAACACAGCTGACTCAGAGCTCCTCCTCTCCTCACCTTTAAATACGCTGCGGGCGAGGTGCAATGCAATTTTGTCATTTTATATTTCAACATTGAGGAGGAAGACAGCCAAATATTTAAAGGAGGAAACTGATGTTTTGGTCTGGGAGGTCCAAGCTCACAGAAAGAGACCTCCACGAACTGAGTAGAAGTAGTCTGGGAGGAGGTTGTTTATCAGATCATCAGAGCCCAGTGTGCGTACCCTTTTCCGCTAATAAAGACGCTCACATTTAGTAACCTATATTTAAACCCTGTGTTACAAAGATGTGAACAGATCACAACATAAACAAATGCTTATACAGTAGCGTCAGGGATGAAATCAGAGGCAGCTGTGCATAAACAACGTATTGCTGAGGTGTGGCCGGACCGTGCTATTTCTCTCTCCCTCTATTTTTTTTTCAGAGATGAGAGTTGCCAAATATATAATTACTCTCTGATGTTGAGGCTGTTTGTGGTTGGCTGAGAGAATGTCAACTTGTTACTTTGCATCACATTTTTATTTCTTAGCAGGATGTTTTTGTAATAGAGTTGCACCAAACCTGTGGAAAAATTCCTTTTCTTGGCTGATCCAAGAATTTCAGATCTCCAGGAATTTTTTTTGACATGTAGCGCCTCATGTCCTGCTGCAATTTCCATGTCAAAAATGGGTAAAGTGTACTGCAAAAACATGAAATATGCAGCTGTTGAGTCTGTTCGGTATTTTGGATGCCTACATAAAAAAAATAAAAAGAGTAAAACAGGCTGATAGAATAATAAAGCCACTTCATACACATCACTCTAATCAAAGGAAATTACTCTTTGGACTAATTTTCTTCCTAGGACTTCATTTCCCAGAATCCTCAAAATATTAACTCTATATTTCATGTATTATATTGTTTAAAAATATTCTATGGGAGTCGTCGTGGGGCTGTCTGGACATCGCTGTAGGGCCTGGCTGGTTACAACGCCACATTGCACCTACAACGAGAGGTTGCATGAGTAGTACTACTAAAAAAGTGCAGGAACAGCACGGGACTGTGTTAAAGCAGACTGTGTGAACTGTCCCAGTTTCAAAGTTTAAAGAAATTAGCATTTTTGCATTGTATTAAACATCAGGAAGTGTTGTGTAAATCAGTGTTAAAAATGAACTATGTTGTTTATTTTGTAACTAAAACAGTTAACTTCATCAAATGAGTTAACTCTGAAATTTAACACTGAATCACAGACAGTTTGTTGCACTTTTGGAGGAAAATGAGACCATGGTGACATAAGCTACCAGTCCGCTGTTAGATGTTCTCAGCCTGAGCAAAGTGCTGAAGGTTTCCAGGACTTGAGAGAGGAGATCTGGGAGTTCTGTGTGAGGAAGGGAAATGGCATCCCTCAGCTTGAAGATGCAGACTGGCTTACAGATCTTGGTTTTGCTGCAGACGACTGCTCAAATGAATGAATTGAATCTCAAACTGCAATGCAAGGGTCTTTTTTTGCATGAAAAGTACAGAGAAGTGAAGGCTTTCATGAGAAGGTTGCAGCTCCTCACAAGGCAAATGGGGGACAACATTCTCACCCATTTGCCAACACTGAAGGAAGCCACACTATCAACTCATCACCTCCACAAGTATTCATTCATGTTAGAATCACTGCATGTTGAGTTTTCAGGGTGATTTCAAGACTTTTGTGAAATGCACATGGTTTCTTCTTGGATAATGCACCCAGTGATGTTCAGATGGAACTCATGGGCATGTTGTCTGACACACTTCCGGCAGAGCACTTTAGGTCGGTCCCACTGCTTGAGTTTTACTCTTCACTCAAAGAAAATAACTTTCCACACATGAGGAGGCATACTCGGAAGATTCCTTTTTGGATCAAATTATGTATGCGAACAGACTGTCCCGCCCCCTCAGTCAGAGCGTAGTATTTTCTATTTTATCATCCAGCACCTTAGCAAAGAACCAGCCGGGTGAAGCAGCAGCCCTCTTTTTGCAGTCTATGATGTGTACAAATTAAACAACCCAAAACTCGGAAAAGACTCCACTGTCCTGTTTAACAAAAAAGAACAGCTGTGCAAGTCCAGATTCTGAGTTTCCAGTTGTCCTTGAACCCATCACATAGTCAGTGTGTCATTCTGCGTTCTGGGTGAATAGCAGAGCGGCCACACTGTGACCGTGGTCCACTCCAACTGCCTGGTTTATTGTTTATTGTTTGATCCGGGACTGATTGTGGGCCACCACCAGTCTGATCAGGTCCATTGCAGCGCAGCAGCAGCAGTACTGCCCCGCCGTCACTTGCGTATCAGCGCAATCTCGTTTACATTAGCAACATTAAGCCGACATCAGGAGAATAATGAGAATTATAATAAAAAAATATGTTTGTTTCGAAAAATTAGGGGCAATTTTGGCCCCTGGATCATGATTTTTGGGGGCGACAAAAAAAAACCCTTATAAAAAAGACAGTTGGGCTGCATAATGTGTCTCATACAGTAGGCCTGCTGTGCGTCACGTTATTACCCCACTCTTCCCTATAAGTAAATGCTGCAGCTTCATGGGGTCGTGGGGTCTGAGAGAAAGCACTTCTTTTATCGTTCTCAGGGGTCCTTTGATTTTAGTTTTTGTCCTTTTTTTCCCCACAAGGATTGTCTGAAAGCTTCTTGTGGCTCCTTTGTCATTGCCACAGCTGGTTTTGTCCTCAGAGAAGGAGCAGAAAGGTCATGCCTGCGATATCCAACAGAAACTGTGTGTGGGAGCTCTGCCTACCATATTTTCACTCTGTGTGTTTCTTTTCACACAATATCGACGCAGTGCCACCCTCACAGCGATAGAAATGTCAAAACGCCCTCTCTGCATGTGTGGGTGAGCATAGGCAGGATAATGTGTGAAGGGATGTGTGGAGAGGTGCTGAGAGACAGTTAGATTCAGTAACACTGTAGACAGTTATAGAGATGCTCTCTGTAAAGGCAAAACAATAACTACGGCCTCATAGTACAGAGTGGTGATGAACCTGTACCTTGTCCGCCCCACGTCCTTGTACTCTTACCACAACCTGTTAAGGAAGCTGCACTGCTTGTGTAATGTCCACTAAACACTGTACTCGTAATGTACAGTCCTCGGTGCAGGCGGCCTTGGTTCGAGTCCCGCGTCGGACGGCCCTTTCCTGCATGTCATTCCCCCACTCCCTGCCTCCCCATTTCCTTTCTCTCTCTCGACTGCACTATCAATTTTAACCCCTGGAGGTCCAAGCCATTTTCCCCGATTTCTTGCCCGCCTGGTCTTCTTATCTAAAAATGGTTCTCCTCAACCCAAGAAGGTATAATCAAATCATAACATCTTTTTTTTCAGCATAACCTAGGCTATCACAATATGTAGTTAGTTAGATGTCCACAAATACAAAAGAAAAAGAAAATCGGAAATGTCATCACAAGTCAGTTATTCAAAACTCACAAATATATTGGAAGTTTGATTTTTACCTGGCGTAAGTCAACATGCGTAAAAGCAGTGCTGAATCCCATTGTACGCCAATTACGTATGATGAAGGCACTTACACGGCATTTTATTGGTCAACAGACCCCAAACACAGCGCATCAAGATGGCGGGCCGGAAGGAAAATATTACTGGCGAAATGGACCAATTATCGCACAATACACCAATATTCCATTAGAATGCCTTTATTGAGTTATTGTTAAACACCCCCCCCCCAAACACCCCCAACTACACAGTGGAATATGAAACGCCTGGAAGTACGAGTGGAGCATGGCATCGGAACGGCCGAGGGGTTTCCTTTCGGGAACTTTTCAAAGTAAGAGCCTACGACACTGCGCTATGAAAATATGAATCAATAAATAATGTGTGCTCTGTTACACGATGCAGCGGACCCCCGAGGGTTGGCAATAAAAGCCCCAAAAATATACAAAATAAATAAATAAAAATAACAGCGTTACTAACGGCGTTATTTTTTTCATTAACGAGTAATCTAATTAATTACTTTTCCCATTGTTACAACGCCGTTGCCGTTACTGAGAATGTTAAGTGGCGCGTTACTAAAGTTTGGTTCAGTTAAACACAGCTGATCGATCGAGAAAAAAAATTACCGCTGCAGTGAATTTACTTTCCGTTACTGAAACAGGTTCTTGAATGTAACTCGGTCAAGATGTATCCTCAAGATTTTTTTGCAGTTCTGTTAGGTCAAGCTGCTGTAGCTGCTGACATCATGGCAGCATGATGATGATGATGGTAAAATTTAGATAAAAACATGCGTTTTTTCATCAGCATCAGCCTACAGAAATGACGGTTAGAGGGGAAAAAGGCTTCAATGCCTCAAAATGTGGCTCCATCCCCCTTAAGCAATCATCCATCAATCTATTATCTTCCTCTATATGCAGGGTCAGGTCTTGGCAGCAGCCGATTAGGAGGTTGCTGTCATCCCTCTTCTCAACTATGCGTCCCAGCTCCTCCTGGAGGATCTGCAGGCGTTCCCAGGCCTGATGGGATATATAATCACTTCAGTGAGCTCTGGACCGCCCTGGGGTCTTCTCCCAGTAGGACATGCCTGCAGTGGCTCCTTCAGATGTGAAGATGCCACAGCTCTTCTCCCCTGGATTTCAGTGCTCCTCACCCCACATTTCAACTGCTGGCAACTGTGATCTCATTCTACCATATGAACAAAAACTGACTGGTAAATCAAGTTCCAGCTCAAGTCTCTCTTCACCATATGGTCTAGTATAACATTACTATTGAAGCTGCTGCAATCTGTCTGTCAATCCCCTGCTCCTTCTCACCATAACACCTGGATTGTCTACAGACAATGAAGATTACATCATTCAGACCTTACCATACAGTTAGATACAATTTGGTAGACTGAGGTGTGCAGTGTGGCAGCGCAGTAGGGGTTGGTGTTGACAGATTCAGATTGGTGCAGTGACAATTTTGTGCCAAAAGGCTGCCCCTTAAGTGCGCTGAAAGCTTGCAGATTCCAACCTGGTCTACATTTGGCACAGGCTGAGCGCAGCTTGTTGAGTGGTAATTTGGCTGACTGGCGCACAGTGCCCACAGCACACGTCACCAAAACAGACAGGATTCCAGAATGTCAGGCACTTTTCAATGCAATATTTTCCCAACAACCACTATTCAGTGCAACTATCTGAATCAGCATAAACATTTATATCTTTGTTTCCTCACATCTGACCAAAACATCAGTTCATCATTAAACATCAAAATGACAAAATTGCAGTGTGCCTTGCCTGCAGCGCATTTAAAGGTGAGGAGAGGAGCTCACTTGATTGGTGAAGATCTGAGTTGGCTGTGTTAAACCCACTCACGCCTTCTCCCCTTCCCTTTTCCCTCTTGCGCTGGTAGGAGGGATGGAGTGCTCCCGTGCACAGGACACAAAACTTGCAAAGTGCGCCTGACACGCCCCTTGGCGCGATGCACCTGCACTGTGCTTCGCTTGCGCCTGGTCTACAAAATTAGAGCCATTAGTCTTGAATTCAGTTCAGTAAATATTCTTGCCAGTGACTGGTTATTGTTCATTACTTCTACTGATCTGTTAATTATTGATTATTACCAGCTTCTTCACTGTTCACCATATATTTTGTTGTAGAATTTTAACATTTCTGACTTTGATGCTCATGTGTTAGCGGCGATTGTGGAGTGACACACAAGTAATCCTGGGCTTCTCCTCTGATCATTTGCCTCCAGGACGAGACAATTAAAGACTACTTTGACAGAGGGACTCGCCAATCTGTTCCTGTGCCATAACAATTAACAGAAACACATTAAATCATATTTACATATCGTAAATCTTTCCCAGACTCCCATAATGCTTAGGAGGTGAACATAATAAACATGGAGGAGCTTTATCTTCCCATATTAATGGTGTCATTTTCCCTCCTTCTGTTCTTCCTCAGGCAGAAGAAAAAGTTCCTCTCTCAATGTAATGCACTGAACACACACCTCAGGGTGAAAACTGAAGCCTCAGCTCATTTCTCACCTTAGATTTAGTTACAGGTACAGTTTCACAAAGAAGAACCTCTGAAGTTGTTAAGATGTTGAAACAGGTTTAAAACTATAGAATAGTATCAGCTTTCCAAGTCACACACAATATTAGTGGATGAAATTGTGAGCCAAAAATGTTTGGCCAGAGAAGATCACAAACCCTTAAAAGAGCTGCTTGTCACCATCTCTTTCTGACATCACACAAACATCTCAACACTGTGATGAGGTGGGATGATTTATCATTGCACAGATGCACTAGGTAGGTGGTTTTCTTGCTCAGCCTCCCATTTTATTTTGATAATGTAATACTCTAAAGCCCCATGTGGCTTGTTCTACATCAGGCACCAGGCTGTTTTAAATGCCTGCCACATAATAAAGGGATAATGGGAAAGTGATTTGCATGTAGGTAGTGCTGAAGCTTGGTTATTTATACAGGTCATACAATGGCTTCTACTGGTTGCTGTTAGTTTTATTTGTAGTGAAACAGACACTTACAGTACAAAAATTACATACCAATGCATTGCAAAATCTTTAAATAAAATACATGAATCAAAATCAAAAAACGATCCCACATTTTTACAGATGAGGCCTACTTTCCGGCTATTGGAGTAGCTTAAAGGGTATATTTATTGTTTGTTTTGGGGCCTTTAAATAGCCTCATTCCAGTCTATTCAACCAAGTAGTATGTCTTCATGAATTGCTGAATCTTCAGAAGTAGACATTAGTAGTTTATAATACTGTATGTAGAGAGTAAACCTTTCACATCCAGATGTCCCTAATGGCCCATTTCTGAAGAGAATGGAAAAGAAAGAAAGTAAAGTAAAACCAAGTTAGATGTTTTTCTTGATGTAATTTTAAATAGAAAATTGGGAATTGAAATAATTGTGGAAATTATCTTCCTGAATTTTCATTTGCAGCAATTTTTGGAGCAATATCTTAAGAACAAACAGCAAGCTTAATCCTCCTGAGGTGCTTGGTCGGCCGGCCTACATCATCACTCCGGGGGAGAAAATGATTGTTAATTAACTTACCCGCAGGTTTTTAGAGGTTCACCGCCAGCTGGTTAAATTCTTTTTAGGAGATAAATGCTGTTCTCATTGATGATATTATAACAATTGTGGCAGTAGCATTAGTTTGTTTGAATGAAAAGTGAAGCTTCATGTATGTATTGGACATAGGAGCGGCACAGCCTGGGGCTCTATGTACAGAAATCACCACATTTACATCAATAAGTTAATGTTTTACAATGAACCGATCAGTCTGTATTACATTCTCTTTTCTTTTAAGTTTTATAACATCATATATAACAATACATTATTACTCCATATTTCACTCTGTGTGCACAAAAGTAGAAAAAAGAGCTCCCGCACATACTACCTGACGAAGGTCCGGACGGACCGAAACGTTGTACTAATAAACTACCCAGCAAGTGTTTGACAGTGTGCGGGAGCTCTTTTTTCTACTTTTACGCACGGCCTGACGGCTCCTCCCTCCGACGCACCTGTACTGGTTTAGTGGGTGTGCAGAAGGCTCCCTTTTCCACACTCTGTGTGCACCAAATGCACTTGGCACTTTTTTTCATATGACATGGGAATGCTTTGAGGTTGGAGAGTTTTGGAGTATGATCGCTTCCAATATCTCATTGCTTTTATCCATCAATATTTTGCCATCTCCAGCTATATTTCTGCTAAACGATATTTCCCATTTGCATTGAAATGTACACAGATGCACATATTTCATTTCATTTCATTTCATTTATTCCATTCATGGTATATATTCTTAATAATGTTGTACAAAATTCCACAAGTACACATTATTACCATGAAAGAAAAGGAGCAGGAAGAAGAAAACTTATGATACCTGCCCCTCTCTGTTAATACAATTACGTTGACTTGCTGAACACCAATCTATCTATACACATATTTATAACAAGAAAACAAACAAAAATACCACTCGTCTATCTATTTTTCTCTCTTTCTCCTTCTTCTTTTTTATAGGCACTTATCTTTTCTTTTTTTCTTTTCTTTTTTAAACATTCGTATGGCTAATTTGCATACACCAACCTAATCTAAACATTGGGTATAGCAGGTGAAAATGTCTTGTTCAGTCTTGTTAACATATTACAGTTAAAAAACGTAATATTAAGGTCTGAATGGAACCCATTTAGGCTATCAGGTGTTGTATGTGTGCAAATTAGCCATACGTAATTGGATTATGCACTGTTTGCTCATACCTGCTCTACTAAGGATGTGGCTACCTTGAAAAATTGCAGTCATCATGAAATTTAAAGTGATTTCTTGTTGGTTGACCAATGGAGTCAACTCATTCCAATTTTCATGCTAATACCATCACAGCAACTTCACATGTACCATCAAAATGGTGGATTTTATGCAAATTTATGCAAATATATGCAAATTTGATCATGTTAACAAATAATTTCAAAAAACTTGTAATACATTTTTTGTTTGTCTTAATGTCAGTAATCAACTCAGTAATTTTCATGGAGATATCTAAAGGTTAAAAATTTTACCCTATTCATGTGAACAAAAAAAAATTCATATGCGTATAAATGGGATATATTTGGGTGTTTTTCAAAACTTTCCCCTAATGGGATTCTTCTGGGCTTTTTTTCCCTCACTCGGGACATGTTGAGGATACAAAATCAGTTGAGTTTGCTTCTGTTGCAATTTGTTTAACGTTGACCCCTTTTTTGGCTTATAATTACTGGACTAAAAATCATTGTACAACATATAAACATTGTCTCTGCAGAGGTTGATTCTGATAAAGTGAAGCAGGACAATATAATTGAGATACAGTATTACTACATAATATCCAGGCGAGAAATATGAATATAAATATAAATATGAATTTTTGGCACAGCTTGGAACCACTTGCCACTATAAACCAATGTTTATTCTTTAGTTTCACACTATTTGCATGAACTAACTGAAAATGAATCAATTGGAACTAAATGCGAACTCCAATCCAGGCCTTCTAACTGGGTCTGCGTACTGCTGCGTAAAACTGCACCATGTGCTGCAGAGACGTTTCTACCTCTATCTCTGCAGCGGATTGGCCGATTCGCGTGATTGACGGCTCATTCTAACCAGTAGAGCACAGGGAATGAATCTAGACCCACGTGGGTAAGATGGACAGCACTGGCAGCCATGAGCCAATCAGAATGCGCGGAGTCCCTTTACATACGGCATGATCTGGGCACATGGAGGCTGCATGAGTTCCTGCCGGCTCCATGACGTTATTTTCGGTTTACATGGTCCTAAAGACCGCCGGTCGCGGTCCCATGTAAACACTGGTCAAAGCTAAGTTGGAAATATGTGGATTTACCCTCAAAACAAGGTTTTCACTGCAAAACAGCAAAGGTAAGAGGAAGTGTAGGGCCATGCTTTGCCCGAGCACTGTTTGTGTTTGCTGGTTGTTGGCTTTTTTCTCTGCTGCTGTTGTGGAGCTGCTGTGTAGCTGCTGCTGTGGAGCCACTGTTGCTGTGTAACATCCCACTTTTAGTAGCCTGCTGGTTCAAATGAGTGGTAGCTGAAGTGTTTGGCATACAGCATTATACGAGCCAGAAATGTGGCGACTGGGTCCACACCGAGGTGCGCCATTTTGTTTGATGTTTAATTGTTTGTTTTAGTGGTGTTTGGGCTGTGTTTGTGTTAGATAAATTTGGTTTTTTTCACGTTTTAGCCCAGCTTCTGCTGTTCAATTTGATATAAAATATGACTATACTCTTTCATAATCAGTGCATGGGGGGGTCAGGGGGGGTTCTGTAAACCCCAGGGTCTGTTTTTTATACAACGAAAGATTTTTGAGGGAGACTCTGGTTGTAAATAATAAGGTTTACTTCAGGAGCAGAACTGTGACAGTGACCTCTGTTGGTTCCACTGTGACATTAAAATGCAGCTTTTCCAAACCTATTTAGTTTTATTTTTAGACAGCTTTGTTCTCTTGTTTCAGCTCTCATGCTCCTCTGTTTTTTTCTCCTCAGTCTCGTCCATTATCACTGCTGCTCTCTTCCCTTTCCCCCGCTTCATGCTGAGACCTGCCTGTCTGAAAAGCTGTGATTGTCCTTTTGGCAGATTGAGACATGCTAAAAGCTTTTTTGCTCATCATGGTCCATCTAATCACCATCCATAATCACCTGTCAAATCGTCATCAAAGGCAGAGGGCACAGTAGCACAGATATTATAATATTGACACTGTTCTTTATTGTTGAAACATATAAGTGAAATAAAAAATGTGCTTCATTAGTTAATGGACACACCGTTTCAAAATGGCGTATCCAAAATTCAATGAAAATTACCCTCATGACAGTGAGAAAGAAGAAATATCACAACTCACTGCTTCACTTTGTGAGCAGCAAAGTCTTATCCACCGGACAACCTCCACTGCAGAGCGTTTAAAAGAGGCATCTTATGAAATAGCGTGGACTTTTCACTGTACTGAATCACTAGAATCAGTTCATTACAATGAGTCCCCCCCCCCCCCAAATATCCTCTGTGCACAGTACACTTCACATGATGCTACACAGCTCTGTGCATGCAGTACACCAGGCAGTGAGTGACACAGCACCACATTCAGCACAGTAGGCCTACAGTATGTGAACCTGAATCATGTCTGCAGCAGCAGTTCTCTGGTGCAGGTTCGCGAATCACAAGTGAGTGGGTGAGTAACAGCTTCCCCAGTGGCAGTTCTGTGTGCGCTGTAGGTTTGCGAATCACGAGTGAGTGGCAGCGCGAACCTGAATCTCGTCCTCAGCAGCAGTTCTGTGTGTGCAGTAGGTTCGCAAGCAGTGAGTGAGTGGCAGCACGAACCTGAAACACCGTGTCAGTAGCCTACGTTCGTGAACAATGAAAGGCCACAACCCCCAGTACATGCCGTGAACCACGCGCGCAGTGAGTGAACTGGAGCCCTCAGCCCCGAGCGTCAGTGAACGCATCACTGAACATGCACTGTTCCCTCGCAATGAGAGTCTCCACCACCATATTCGCAGGTGATTCAGTGATTCACAGACCACACAGCAGTTCCTCAACTTCTGAACTGAGAAAGGAAAAAATAAGGTCAGGAAGTGATTCTAGTCAGTACGTTCACTTAAATAATTCGTTCTTTCTAACGAATCACTTGCCAACGATTGACAGCGATTGGAAAAAGTGAGGACTGGCCAAAATGTCCTCACTTCCCAAAAATGTTCACACTATGATGGGTAAACTTTTGTCGGTCCTCCTCACAACAAGAACACACACACATAAACTAAGTTCCCTCTCTGGAGTTTGTCTGAGGTCATGGTGGTAAAGGGAGGAAATGAGTAAGAGAGGTGATGTGAGCCGAGGTTGATTCATCTTTGCACAGTGAACTACATTATTTTATCTCCATCAAAACACAACAGGTCCTGGAACAGTGTGAACCTTTGTGCTTCGTTTCCTCAAGCTGTTTTTGTGACTGCGACTCCTCTCAGCAGGAAGCTGCTTCATGCATTAACAGCGCCGCTATGCTGATTTGTTCTGTTGGGTCTGTGTGGAGACGGAGTGTCCACGGAGACAGTAGTGTCCTGGCCACTGAATCAATGTCCTTTTACAGACAGTAACCTCCTGTGGTGTCCCTGCCTGTGGGAGACATGCTGCTGCTTCTGCCTTTATTCTTCCTGTTGAAATGGCGAGAACACATTGTCCTGAAAATCACAAAGCACACAAAGGCCAGTGTTCATCTTTAACTGATACATAATGCACACACATGTAAATATTCACAGAGCCGCCAAGTTTCTTTGCTACTGTCGAGTGATGTTAGTGTATTTTTAGAGCCTTATAATTCTTCAGTTCCACTGAGAGGAGCCTGGAAAATAAGCAGCAGGAAAGCTAGTTAGTTAGTCTCGGCACATGATGAGTCCAAACATAGTTTCAGAGCCAGAATATCAACAGGTTACTTCTAAAGGACCAGGTTGGTGGCTCAGTGTGAGGCTAAATCTCTCTGTCAGTCTGACCATGGAGCAGATACTGGTTTGGTCTACTAAGAGCTGAACCCTAAAAGCAGCTAAAGACTTTTTTCTTCTGATTCATGTGTCACTGACTTGTTGCATCATAATTTTTGCTGTTTTCAGTAGTGGTAGCTTCTCCATCCCTGTAGTCTATGTCAAAGTGGAAATACCGTCCCTTAAAGCCAGTCGGGTACGCGTCTGTTTGGGGTGTCGCGCGGAAGTTGTTAGGTCTCGTTGGGCCCGATTCGACATACACAGTCCGGGAGCGTTGGACGTCGGGAGAGTAGACTCGACGGGTACTCAGATTGGCTGTGTGCTAGCTATGGCAATTCTGATTGGCGGTGCCCTAGCGAATCAGCACGGTGTGCGGGAGTGACGGAAATGTCTTCGGGCAATAACGAGCCTGAGAGCAGACAACGCGACCATCAGCTCAGCCAGAGATCATTTTGCTCCATGTGTTTCCAAAACGTCCAAAATGTCCTCTCAAAGGTAAAGGTAAAGGTAAAGGTACTTTATTAGTCACATATACAGTTGTACAGGTGAAATTCTTTCTCTGCATTTAACCCATCCCTGAGGAGCAGTGGGCAGCCGGGAACAGCTCTCCATTCCGACGCACCTCCACTTCGACACCCCGCTGTTCCGAAACACCGCTGTTCTGACAGCCTCCGCTTGTGCTGACAGCTGACTGAGGGAGATGCTTTGGTTGGGCTTAGGCAATGAAGTAAGGAGTTGGTTAAGTTTAGTAAAAAGATCAGGTGGAGGCTAGACAGGCTAGAAGCAGAATGAACGTTAGGTCTTTATGTCAGTAGCCTTTTCGAAATAGCGGTGTCTTTAGAAAAAAAAGAAAACCCTGCTATTACGACGAATGGAAGTCTATTGTCGGAAAGGCGGGGCTTCGGAAAGGCGGGGTGTAACCTGGGCAGCCACGGTGCGGCGCCCAGGGACCAACTCCAGATTTAAGCCAGTGCTTTTGGTCAGGGGCGCTGACTGGAGGATTAGCTAACATGTTTTGGTGGTGGGGGAAACCGGAGTACCCGGAGGAAACCCACGCAGACACGGGGAGAACATGCAAACTCCACACAGAAAGGCCCTGGGCGGCCCGGGATTCGAACCCAGGACCTTCTTGCTGTGAGGCAACAGTGCTAACCACTGCGCCATCGTGCCGCCAAGCTAATAGCAAGCTAATGCTGTGTGCACTTTGTTTTTAATCTCCATGGTTTCTTCTATGGTTTCTCCGTTATGGCATTTCCTGTTCTCATGTTTCGGATTACTGGCATGAGACTAGCGCCGCCCGCTGTTAGAGAGATTTTGCATCTTGTGCAAGCGCAGAACATACAGGCTGCTGTGCGGTCAGCAGTAATTGGGGCGGTGTGTTTCACTGCTTCCTTTCTCCCAACTGTGTCTGACGAGAGGCAACAGACTCGTCTGACAAAAGGCCGTCTGGGGCGCGGCGCGTCAGGGTGGTGTGTGGGAGCGTTAACAGGGGGAGGGGGTCAACACTACTGATCTACCAAATGCTGCCCTTTCATCAGGAGAGTGAACAGTTCAACCTCGCATGACTCTTAACTCTTTGACTGTCAGCCATTCTCAGAGCAGCGTCCTCCAGCTTGCCAGGCATTTTCCAGCTTTTTGACCGATTTTCGTAGACCCACCATGTACCTACCTACTTTTAATAAATACACATTCAGCCTATCAAAGGAAAGATGAGGGTCTCTACTTTCCAGCAAAAAAACCTGTTTGTTTCTATCTTGTTCCAGTCTTTTGAAATTGGCGGTTGAATATAGGTGGGTTTAGCCCAAAATGCCATTTTGGCAGCAAAATCTTGAGAAAAAGAGGTTTTTGTGTCGGCTGTGATTTTCAGGTGAACCAGTGCAACTGGCTCCATTATATTTTGCTTTAGTGACACCTCAACATCTGTACAGCTGTTATCTTGTAAACAACAACGAAATCAACACTGACAAATGACTTTTGATGACAAAAGACACAACATTTAGCTACAGACACACAGTAGGCTCCAGCCTTTTTCATTTTTTTCTCTGAGTTACAACTTTTTCTTTCCTTTCTTTTAGTGTGTGTGCGTGCCTCCATGTAGCCTACGTGTGTGTGTGCGTGTGTGTACGTGTGTGTGTGTGTGTGTGTGTGCGCGCGCGCACGCGGATCAGTTCGACAGGTGTTTGTAGCCGACACACGGCGCTTTTTTTTTTTTTTTAGATCAGATCCAGCTTCCTCTGGTCTGCAGGTAGCGGTCTCACTCTCTCTGTCTGTCGCGCACACACACCTACACACACAGCCTCCAGCTGTGGCTGACGTGCCCCCTGGACCCACAACCACAGTCTCTGTAGATCACAACAGACACTCCCACCACCTTCAAAATGTCCTCAAAGCTAATAGCAAGCTAATGCTCCTCCTCCACTAGACCGCGGGATTTTCAAGCTGTTTCTCTGTGATTTCTCGCTAAATCTGGCGATTTTCCAAACGCTGTTGACGATAACTGGCGATCAACGGGGTTGTTGTTAGTAACGTGTGTGCTTTGTATCACGGAGCTGTAGCTGGAGCTTCAACCAGCTGCCGAGCCGCCATGAGCGTGCCGCCGTAATCTCACCGGCGGCCGGTGTGTTTCACAGCCCCGCTGCAGTCAGACACCGCACCGCTCCATGAGGGGGGGGAAATACGCTATATTTTCTTATACTTGTTAATCCAAATGTTTTTTCTGCACTTTATGTTGATAGTACAAGTCTGATCTTCACAGAGGAGTAGGGCAAGACGTTCAGCAATGCATTGCAATAAAAAAAATGCAAAGACGTGTTTTCACGTCCTTGGCAGACCACGCTTGGAAGATCAAAGACGTGAAAACACGTCTTTGGCAGTGAAAGAGTTAATAACTGTCGTTCAACAGGGTCCCACTTGACTGTCTTTCAGTAGATCTACTGAGGCTCGAGCCCTCATATGACTCGACAATGACAATGGTTAAGTGGAACCTAAAGGTGCACTCACACTAATGCCCTCTATACACTGTGCGATTTTTGCAGTCTTATAAGACTGTTGCATGACACACTATGCGACGTGGAATTTACAGTCTTTGCTACGACAACGGTTTTGATGCGGCCCATGCGGGCAGACTGAACGACTTTGTACTTATGAATCATAGGTGACGTCAGCATCAGCTGCTTCACCATAAGTCGCGGAGACGCCGGTAGGAGCAAAACAAATAGAGAAATGAAGAAGGAAGCGCTTCTTATTGTGGCACTTTTGTGCACAGAAAAAAAACTTGACAAAGAGGAAAAAGAGGAGGCGAATGTGGTTACGGTCGTGGCTCGGGAAAAGATGCTGCATTTCTATTGGCTGAATAGTACACATAGGGCCTGATCTACTAAAGGTTTGCTTGTATTAAAACGTGTGCAAACATGGTGCCACCCGCAATAAAATGTGCAGGCTGATCTACTAACCGGGTGCACTGAGGATTGCGTCTGTCAAACGGGCAAAAAAGCATGGGTGATGTATTTAGGGCGTTTACCTTGATGAATATGCAAATATGGGCGTTTTTGCCAGAACGTGCAAAATATTGGGAGGAGAAGATGCAAATAGATTTATTTAGCACACGCAACGTGATTTATCAAACCTGAAACAGATTGCGGTGGAAGTTTTTGCGTCTTTATTTCGTATGTTTGAAAGGCAAGTATTATCTGGCACAGCTTTTTTTATCCTATTGATTCAATACCTGCCAGGGCAAAAGCCAATTTAGAGCCAAGACCAAAGATTTCGCCATGATTCTCCTACGACTGGCAAATCGCACAGCGTGTAGGGGGCATAAGGCCATGTTGTTCCATGCAGTGCTGAAGCATGAATGCCCTGTGTTCCTACACTCTATGATTTTTGAAGAATTTGAGACTGATTTCATCCCCTTTCTCCCTATTTAGTAGCTACAGATATTACTCGGTGACAATAACAATATGTAGATCGTACTGGATACTTAGGAGGTATAAGTTACACCGTGGATATATTAGATTAGATTTTAGATTTTATCGTCCTTTACAAGGATACTTGTTTTCACCTCCTCACATTTTTTACACATAACATCACACCCACATCTTTCCACACATATTCACACAGAGGTGTTGTCACAGAAGAGCACGTGGCGTGTGATAAATCTCAAATGTTGAAACATATTGTAGGGCTGTGGGAACATAGGCATGGACCCGTTCACACGCGGTTACATAAGCGTGATGGAGAACAAACCCGAAATGCGCAGTTAGCTTGATTAGGTGGATTTTTCTCTCAGTTTTAGAACCTTTTTCTTTTCTTAACTGAAGTCTCTAAATAATAACTGAGGTTGTTTTTTATTCAAAAAAACTGATAAACTGTGTTTTTCAGTTGACACCTCCTCCTCATTTTTACCTGCCAGTTTGTGACTGTGTTTGTCATTTTCAGCCTGACTGAGAAGTGCTGCGCCCATCGGGAATCAGTGAACCTACCTATCAACCAGCCGTCATCACTTCACTACAGGAGCTGTGCACTGACATCCAGTCCCCAGTGGATTGTTGTGTTCTTCATAGGGTTGTATATCTCCACCACTGAGGCCGATTCGATATGCATCTCGATACGCTGCCACCGATGCGATACGTTAACGATACACTGAAGCTCTTGTCGATACGATGCGATACGATTCACTCCTATTCACGATACGATGCGATTCAAAAACGATTTCATAACGATATGACTTAATGACAAAGAGATTTGGTTCGATATGATGTATCAGTTGTATAAGTTTGGTACAGTCGTGATACAAGAGTTTCTTAGCCCACATCAGGTTTCTTACCTCAATACCACTATTTTGTTTTACTCTGTATCCATTTGAGGGATGTATTTAATATTTGGTTAATTTTTATGGGGCAAACAACTCATATTTGAAAGGTACAGTCTAGAGCTTTTTGCTCAAAAATAAATGCTAGACTTATACAAATGAAATCCAGCTTAATCATCACCTGGGCTTCCTGTGTGGTGGTAAATCTGCATTTTGGTCTTTTGCTGTGTTTTAATAATAACTATTTATATAGCACCTTTAAAAACACAAGTTTATAAAGTGCTTCACAACACAACCTAAAAGAGACAAGTCACAGATGTTTTGTTGTGCCCGGGACATTTCTAGGTGGAGAGTCTGTGTTTTCTCTCCAGTCAGTGACAGAGCTCAGGTGAAGCTCCGTGCAGCAGAGCAGCAGAGGAGCAGAGATACTACTAGTCCTGCTGCTAGCTGTCCCTGATGCTAATCGCTACCGCTAACTAGCGGTTAGCATCCGTCGCTACCACCGCTTCCCAGCTCACTAGTTACAACCCTGACGGCCGAGTATTGACCCGTCGCTCCAGTGCTTCAGGTCGGACTGTTTACTTCTTGGCGGCTCTGACTGCGGCTCTGACTGCTACTGCTGCTGCTGCTGCTGCTGCTGCTATCTGTCAGCGGCAGGAGGCTGCACACGGCTTCCGCGGTGGTGCATTCAGGTTGCCTCGGAAAATGAAAAGATCGATGTAACCATGGAATCTACCGATGTAGACAGCTAGAAGAGATGCGATGCAAATTCAACCATGAATTTTATCCGATGTAGCCTGAATCCACCGGTGCAGTCGCATCGCAAACGTTTGTATCGGTGCACCGATATGAATCGGTGAATCTCCACATCCCTAGTTCTTCAGGGTTTGTCGTGGTGCCATGCTACCGCTGTGTTTGTCTGCCAGCTTTTCCTCTCACCTGTTTTCCAGGATCACCTTCCCGTCTACCCTCTATGCCATGTCTGCCGACCCCCAACAACCAGTTTACGTCCACAGGATTCCCTCTGCAAAATGCCAAACCCTAAACCCCAGCCAGCCACCATCCCATTGTCGCACCACACAATTAAGAATAAAAGTTTAAAAGTTTAAATGGTTCTAGAACTTGGTTTGGTTGGGAACCACGTTGAGCTAAAATAACAAGACACAAGTTGGAGTAAAAAGGGAGACACTGTTTATTTACAATAGAATGTGCATTTCTGGGCTGGATTTAAGATGCAGCACGGCCTTCAACCAGGGGAGTAGCAGGGCAATATATTCCTAGAAAGACACAGCACAGAGTAAAACAAATCCAGGAGATGGTTTATAATAAAACCAAAATTGATAGACAGAGGTCTTGTTAACTCAAGTCTCGCTGGATTCCTCTCATTATGAGGCCCTAGTAGAACTCCAAGGGGGGAGTACTACACCGTCTGATGCCTCAACCTTTGTTGAGCTTGGTCTCCCACAGCCTGCTGATTTCTAGGAGAGAGTTAAAACAAGAGAGGGGTGAACAGGGAAAAGGATCCAACTTTCCTCTTCTTTAGGGTGCCAGTGAGCCTCTGTGAGGAGGGGTTCCAGGTAAGAGGGGAGGGAAATCAAGCGTGCTGCACTTTCGGTCATTGGAGAAATGTGACACACTTGCGCACTTACACTAAGCCCATGAACGCGCACGCCAAATGCCCAAGTGTGTAAGTGTGATTGAGTGTGCATATTGGGACAGGCCGTGAATGTCTGGAACACAAGGTGCGTTCGAGATGAACTGCGCCTCACCTGGAAGGTTGGTGAGAGCAGGCGGCAGCAGCCAGGGGGTGGTGACAGAAAGCTGCAGTCAAGTCGGACAGTTTCAAGCCGCCGTCAATACAAACAGGAACAGAAGTTTGACTATGTGAATATTTTTTAGCAGTACAACATGAGATACAACAGCACGTAGTGTTTGCAGCCCAAACTAATGCTGCGTTTGATTGCACTTGGAACCTGGAAAGATCCGACCTCCGACTTGGAAAAATGCAATAGAACAGCCCTTGAAGTCGGAACTCCAACTCAGGAACTCGGGTGGGATCCAAGCAGCCTGAGTCGGTCGGAATTATGTCACAGCAATATGGTGTTGCACACCGCAAGATGTATATACTGTATATTTAAAGGAGGGTGATCTGAGATGGTTACATGCTGCTATTCTGACATGCCGCTATTTCGACATTGACTTCTAATTGTCAGAATAGCGGCATTAACATTATTTTTCAAGCGTCCCACTATTCCGACATTTTTATTTTCATTGTTGGAGTAGCGGCACTTGACTATTTTTTCAAACATTCCACTTTTTGGACATTGATTGATTACGCTTTTGTTTTTGCATCTGAGACACTGTTTCTCATACACAAATACATAGGCCTATTAGAGAGAAGACAAAACAAACTCTAGTGTGACGTCCGACAAGGATCAAACCCACCAAACACACCGGCAGCAGCACACACTGATCTGCAGCCTACCTCACCTCAGTTAACCAGGTGCACATGTGTTTGGAGCTGACGAGAGGAGAGAATGAAGAGCGAGACAACGCGGCCCTGAGGAGGAACTGAAGGACTCAGCTGTAATGGAAAATGACCTAAACCAAGTCCAGTAACTGTGTAGTGGAAAGAGGTGCAAAGTATATGGTATTCTGGAAATCAATAAATAAAAGATTTTGTGGGATAAAGGGGCAGATTACATTAGATTATTCTTCTTTCTGTCAGGACCACTATGTCAAAAATATTCATTTACTTGCATAAGTTTTATTTGGCGGTATGATACTGTTCTGGGACCCCCTGCTCTTCCACGTGCTTGCGTGGAAAGCCTGAGGCAGGAAGAGCACCTTCCTGCCTTTCACGAGCCATCATGAACGGCATAAGCAGGGAGCGCAGCAGCAAAGAAACCCAGACAGAGCAGAGCAACTAACAAGATACAATGATAGGATTCATAACAGATGACAGGAGGAGCTGGGGTGGAGGTGGGTTGCAAAAAAAAGCCGGCAGAGGAAGCAGCAGCAAGGGAGGTGACGTCGGCGTAGAGCAGTTTAAATAGCGCGCTCTGAATGCAGTTCCCCAATAGGAAGCAGCCACGCGGAGTCAGCTGAGCCATCAGCTGATCTGACTGCACCTGTGATTACAGCTGTGCTGATTAGGAGCTTGACGTCATGGCCTGCCAGAACTAACGCTACGCTCAATTTCTGTCAGGACCACTATGTCAAAAATATTCATTTACTTGCATAAGTTTTATTTGGCGGTATGATACTGTTCTGGGACCCCCTACTCTTCCACGCGCTTGCGTGGAAAGCCTGAGGCAGGAAGAGCACCTTCCTGCCTTTCACGAGCCATCATGAACGGCATAAGCAGGGAGCGCAGCAGCAAAGAAACCCAGACAGAGCAGAGCAACTAACAAGATACAATGATAGGATTCATAACAGATGACAGGAGGAGCTGGGGTGGAGGTGGGCCGCAAAAAAGCCAGCAGAGGAAGCAGCAGCAAGGGAGGTGACGTCGGCGTAGAGCAGTTTAAATAGCGCGCTCTGAATGCAGTTCCCCAATAGGAAGCAGCCACGCGGAGTCAGCTGAGCCATCAGCTGATCTGACTGCACCTGTGATTACAGCTGTGCTGATTAGGAGCTTGACGTCATGGCCTGCCAGAACTAACGCTACGCTCAATTTCTGTCAGGACCACTATGTCAAAAATATTCATTTACTTGCATAAGTTTTATTTGGCGGTATGATACTGTTCTGGGACCCCCTGCTCTTCCACGCGCTTGCGTGGAAAGCCTGAGGCAGGAAGAGCACCTTCCTGCCTTTCACGAGCCATCATGAACGGCATAAGCAGGGAGCGCAGCAGCAAAGAAAACCCCCAAAACGACCATACCGCAAATCCTGGACCTCTGCTACTGTACAAGAGAAGCCAGGAGCTCGAATAAGCCACACACTAATAATATTATCAATAATAACAATAATAAAACCATAACAACAATATTAATGTAACCAGTCATACCTATGAATATTTATTAAATCAATTAGGCTATTTACAATGAGAGGCTTATGGCTTTTGAGCATCAGGCTCTATGCCAGGCAAAATAGCAAAGGAACCCCCCCCCCCAAAAAAATGACCACGCCAGCAAATCCCTGACCCTCTAGCAACAAGAGATGTCAGGAGCCATTTATGTTGGAAATAAATGTAGCCCATTTAAAAAGGAAACAGACAAAGAACCCCCCAAACCCCCAAAAAAGAAGTGAATAATTCAATGCCAAATATGATTCTGTAGCCTATTGCTATGAAGGTCGAAATCCAGCGCAAACAAGAATAAAGCAAACCGTTCCTTGTGTGACGCTCCGACCGCGTGGCAGCATCGCTGGCAAACAGAAACGCCATAGTCCCGGAACCAGCCGCCTTCAATCAATGGAACATCTGAGACACCGCTCCGGCTGCCAGGTGAGAGCCCTGCCGGAGAGAAGGAGCCCCCCGTCGTCGCAGGGTGTACTCGTTGGAGAGCTTCGCTGCGGCATCATGACACGACAGCCGCCGCGGGTATGCCTCGTGGACGGGGAGACGACCTAAGCAGCAGCAGGGCGAGCAAGGCACGAACACGGGCAGCGATCCTTCCCGCATGAAGGAGCCCGTCTCGCAAAAAAGCCAGCAGAAAAACTTCAGAAGCAGTTTTACACTGCTTACTTACAGTCTCCTCCCTTGTGTCACGTTTGTGGCGAACGGCCTCTTGACCCATGCGCCTTTTAGCTCCAGTGGTTAGCTCTGTGCGGCTGCCTGAGCTTGGGGCTGATGTTTTGGGATGCGGTAACCTGGCCGGGCTGCAGCCTGGGCGAACGTCTGCCGTGAAGCTGCTGGGGGAGGAGGTGGCATCCTTCTTGGTAGACAGAGTTTGAGTGCTTCACCCTCCTTCTTCTCACACTTCCGTTGCATGGTGGCTACAGCCGGCCCAAAGAGGCCTCTCGGGTCCAATGGGACGTCAAGGAGGCGGGCTTTTTCCCTCTGGAACAGGCTGGAAAGGTTGAGCCACCTAGCTCTCGCCTGTGCGACCATCAGGGCCATGGCTCTGCCGGAGGTGGGATCATTTTCAGTTAAAAAATGATTCCGTTCATTGTCGACACTGTGATACGGTTGAAGTACAACACAACAACAACGCCAATGATGAAGCACTTGAACACTTTCACCCGGCCGTGGTTAAAGGTAATGAATCCTGCTCTCAACCCACCATCACCGCAGCTTTAGCCCGGAGGAGCTGCAACGCACACCGGGCAGAGAAAATCACAGAAGGCATCTGCAGAATGATTCAAACGGATATGCTGCCTAAGTGTCGTCGATGGGAAAGGTTTTCGAGGTGTGATTAATTTACTCGAACCAGCTATCATATTCCGTCACGACCATCACCAGGCTCATTGAAACTCAATACGAGGAGCGAAAGCAAGAGCTGCTAAACGAGTTAGCCACAGCAGACCGCGTTGCTGTAACCACAGACTGTTGGACTGCTTTAACGGCTGGGAGCTACCTCACCATCACATGCCACTATATTTGCAACAACTGGCAAATGAATTCAGTGGTCCTGCTCACTGAAAGCCTTCCAGGTAGGCACACAGCCGACCTTCTCACTGAGAAGATGAATGAAACTGTGGAGCAGTGGGGATTGGAAGGCCGAGTTATTGCCTACGTCCACGACAACGCGGCCAACATCACAGCCTGAATCCCACCAGAGTCAGCTGGGTTTCCGTTGCCTGTGTCAGGTGTGAGGTTTGGACCAGAGGTTTGGAGCCAGACTCGGAGGTGCAGGTAGGTTGAGGTATTTATTAACAAAAGTCCAAAAACAAACAAAATCAACCACCAACTGAAGAGGTGGTGGCGACAGGGGACGAGCCAACCCGAGGCACACTGGAACGCCAAACTGCGAACAGAGGGGAAAAAACGGAGTGATTACTGAAGTGCTGGCAGGACAGGCAAAACTTACAAGTGGCCGTGGTGATCTCTACCACATGGTGCGAAAATAATCTGGCAGCCTGGTGAACTGGTGAGAAGGTACTTCTGGAGGAGCTTGATGAAGGTGGAATTGAACGCAGGTGTGCAACCTGGAAGTGGGTCAGCTCCGCCCCCTGTCGCCACACACCTAAACTGAGAGAAAGAAAAAAAAAGAGAAAACAAACACAAGCCAAACACAAAATCCAAACCTAAACCAAAACCATGACAGTACTCCCCCCTCAAGGGACGCCACCTGGCGGCCCACCCGGTTTCCCAGGGCAACGTCGATAAAAGTCCCGAAGGAGAGTCTTGTCCAAAATAAGAGCCTTGCTCATCCATGACCAGTCCTCCGGGCTGTACCCCTCCCAGTCCACGAGATACTGGAAACCATGGCCCCGGCGACGGACGTCCAGCAGCCGGCGGATCGAGTGTGCAGGGTGCCCATCAATAACACGGGCGGGAGGGGGGGGGGGGTCGGCCGGAGGACTAAGTGGACTCAGCAACGGGCTTCAGGAGACACAGAAGGGTTAATGACCTTGTCAATAGGATATGGGCCAATGTACCTAGGAGCGAGTTTTCTGGACTCTACTTGCAGCGGTAAGTCAATTGCTGACAGCCATACCTGCTGACCCACTTGATACTCTGGGGCTGGAGTCCTATGGTGGTCTGCAATTCTGCGATTACGTTCCGTGGTCCGTACAGTAGGATGGCAACCCGGGCCTCCTGCCAGATCCGATGGGCACGTCGAAGATGGGCCTGGACTGATCGTACAGCGATCTCAGTTTCCTGATTAGGGAAAAGAGGGGGTTGGAAACCCAGGGAAACCATGAACAGTGACATACCTGTGGCAGAGTGGACTAGGGAGTTGTGGGCATACTCCACCCATGGTAGATATGTGGACCAGGAAGCTGGACATCGAGCTGCAACACACCTCAGGGATGCCTCCAGATCCTGATTGGCGCGCTCTGTCTGGCCGTTGGTTTGGGGGTGATACCCAGAGGAGAGACTGACAGAGGCCTCCAGTGCCTGGCAGAATGCCCTCCACACCCGAGAGGTGAACTGGGGACCCCGGTCTGAAACAATGTCTGAGAGGATCCCATGGAGGCGGAAGTCGGCTGTATCCAATTCTGAGCTGCTTTAGAGGAACAAAATGGACTGCCTTGGAGGATGCGGCCCTGGTGCCGGCAGCAGCTGGCGCATCAGATGACGAACCGGACCCATGGGCAGCCCCGGCGAGGGACGAGACCTGTGCTGCCACGTTATCCAAACGTCCAGCGACCTCCGCCACGTTTGTGCTTAATCGTTGTCTCAAATATGCGAGCAAACGACGACTCGTGCTGTCCGAGTAGAAGACCATGAGCTGTTATCGCCGTGCTGAAGCGGCCCGACTCCTCTGGGTCCATGTTGGCCAGATTATTCTGTCAGTTGTGAGGTTTGCACCAGAGGTTTGTAGTCAGGTAACAGCCAGGTGTTTCCCATCATGCCCTGAGGCTTGCAGTCGATGGAGATCAACTGCAGCGCCTGGCTCTAAAAACTGCGGCCGCCTTGATCTCGTGAGGTTATCGTTGCCACCATGTGCATGACACAAGAGCAAGTCGGGATCAAGTCAGACACAAATCTAACCGGCATGCATTGTGTGGTGGTCGCCGACAAAGATGGCTGTGCCCTAGCAAAAAAAAAAAGCAAAATTAAACTTTAAATTTATTTTAATGTTTACGTTTCATGTGTTAGTTTGACAATTTTTAACCACACTGGAAAACCATTTAAATAATTATGTTTATTTGGCTGGCTGTTGCAGAGAAACGGTCCAGGTAAGTCTGAGGACATAGTTGGTTGTTTACTTGCAGGTCCTAAGAAAATATTTCACCAACAACAATGTACTACAAGAATATAAAGGTTTTTAAGGGTTTTATTCCTGAGTACTGATTTGAATGGATCCTCAGACATTGTGGTTACGCAGAATCACGATGCTGCTCAGTTTTCATCACTGTGTGATGTGCTTAAGTGCACTTACTCCATTTACATATTCTACATCAGCACTGATGTGCACTGGGCCATCAGGGAGACTGATGAGTTCTCGTGGCTGAGAGAGAACAGTGGACACTGGAGAGGCTCTGAGTGCTCACAGGAAATGGACCTAGGTTTGAGAAGGAACACTTAAATTCATGGGGATATTTCAGATCCATATCTAAGGAGAGTGGCCGTGGTGTGCAGCTCCATAAGACACACAGGAGGTTTCACCTCCTCAGAGCTGAGCTTCTTATTCCCTTCTCTACTTATCCTCTCTCTGGGACCTTGTACCCTGATTTGTTCTTTGTGAATCCCAAAGAAAGAATTGGCGAATCAAACCAAAACCACGTCTATCCTCCTCCTATCCTCTACTAAATGTTCTATTGACCTTTCTGTATTATTCAATTTAACAAAAACCAAAAGAAGGAATGTAAGAAATTTGACCATTTCTACCAATTGTTTATCTTGCCTTTTTAATTCTGACATTTAAGAGTATGCCAAAGAAAACAAAGTATGCAGAACGTATGAAAAAATGGCATTTATTATTATATATAATTTAATTAATATAATATAATTCTGTAAGTAAAGTAACACAAGATCCTTGATCACAAACTAAGTTGCCACAAAATGTCAAACAAGTTGTATTAACAACAGAAACAAATGAAACCAAATTTTTACAACCTGCTGAGGCTGAATCCAAATATCAAAATCATATGGCTTTTATAGAAATGGTTAGGGAACAAATAAAAACAACAATAACAACATAAAGTAGTTGTTGAAACAACATGAAAAAGTTGTTATACATTTTAAAACGTTAATTAAGTCATAGTCCCATGTCACTGCCAGACCAACATCCCTGCAGGGTTGATCTCCTGGTTGGGTATTTTAGCTTCTTAACTTAAAATCCACTGTCACCTCCTCAGCCCAGGGAGGGGAGAAGAGAAAGTGCTGGGTGGGAATAGACATGTAATGAGCCTGGTGGCATTGGATGAAGTAGGATCTTCATCTGGAGGACCCTGGAAAACTAAATCCACTACTGTAAAGAGAGAGCTGTCCCTCACATTAGCATCTCCTCCTAATGATTCCTGGAAGTTTTTCATTTCATAGAAATAAATTGACCAGATGGTTGTTGTATGTTCTCCCTTTAGATTCCTGGAAAACTGTCAAGCTCAGAGGACCTCGCCCTCTCATGAAGCAAACTGCTCACAATCAATATCCCCCAATATCTTCTCATTGGGTTTAACCAATGCTTCTTGCCAGGTACAAATAGAAAGGGAATTTAATTTGTGGTTATTGTACTACTTCACACCACATAGTACATGCCCCACTGTTCCCCTTCAGTACATTTGATTAAGAGCTGCCATCTTGCTGTGTGAGCCTCTACTAACTCCATTTAAAGTCTCAATGTGAACTAAACTGTGTATTAGTTTTGCTGTGTGGGGAATATGCATTGATTTGTGATATGTGCTGCGCTGACTGATTGCATCATTCTGTCTCCTGCTGGCTGCAGTTTGGTTGGAGAAGAAGAGAGGGAGGAAGGTGCAAACATTCATATCCATGATTGCATTGAGTGAAATTGAAAACAGAGGTGAGCCGATGTGAGCGAATCAATCACTTCTCCTGTTGCCAGTTTTCATACGAGTTTTCATTAAGGAACATCATTGAGTCATTTTCCCGAGGAGAGCTCGGTGCGGTGTGGTGAGCCGGTCTCAAATCACAGCACGTTTCCACGGCTCCAGCTGAGGCCATATTGCATTTAAAGTGTGATTGAACATATGGTTGCCTGCCAAACACAAAAGTTTTATTCCACTGGCTGTTTGGTTTTGGACTCTTTGTCTATTTATCTCAGCACGCATCATTAGTTTAAGAAGTGAGTTATTGTTGAGTTAGAGCTTTAACGTCTGTTGTGCTGCACAAGAGTGTAGACAACGTTCAAACTGATAAAACAGTCACTGTGTTTGAATTAGAATGAGGCTCCTTTGTGTCCTCAGCAAAAAATGATTGCCTCTGTTTATTTATTATTCTCTTGTTTTTGTGTGTATGTGGGAAGAAGAAATTATAAAACAGTGAAGAGTGCGATTATATAGATACACTCAGTTTGGATGAAATCATTGGCCACATCAATGACTTAACGACGACTTAAACTTTTGGGTAAGTAGTTCCTTTAAAGTCTTAATAATAGCTAAAAGATGTGTTGATGAGACATGTTTGTTCTGTGCACAGGTCAACCTGCTGCTCATATCCAATTGCTCCTTGTGGGATTGATAAAGTTGTTTGAATTTAATTTAATTAAATTGAATTGAACTGAAATGAACTGAAGTGTTTTGTGAGGTCACACGGAACTTGACCTTTTGACATTTGATCATCAATATCTAATACCACCTCCAGTGTCAGTACTGTATATGATTTGACAAAATTATGTCAAAATGTTACTGTGACAATGTGTCAAGAATGGGACAGATGTGTGGACAGCTAAATAAAACACACACACCGAGTTATCCTTCTGGAAGTAGCCATCCGAAGATGGTTCACTGTGGTCACAAATATGATTTTTTTTTTTGTCCTCGCAGCAATATCACCCCCACCCCATTCTTTGCCCATTGCTTGGTTTGAACTTCAGCGAACTGTCCTGACTGAGTTCCTGAGTTGCTCCCATGTGATTGGCCTGTTTGGTACTTGCATTAATGAGCAGTTAAACATGTCTTAAAGGGATAGTTCCTTTTTTTTAAAGTGGGGTTGTATGAGGTACAAATGGCCCTATCTGTTGTAGGCAGCTCTCTTCTCTACCGCGGTTAAACATACCAGTGAATAGTGCTGGAAAGAGGTACTGTACAGGTGATAAACGGCTGTTACTGTAACAGACCCAAAAGTCCCATCTCAAAATGATACACCCGTTAAAGTGTATGCTATATAGGTGTGGCAAGGTGCTGAGGGACCCGGGCGGGCTTCGAACCCCAGACTCCCGGGTCGGAGTCATGCGCGCTAACCAGTCAGCCAAAGGGACATCCCCTTGGCCAAGTAGCCAGGGCACATGATCAACTGGAGGCATAGTGACAGGACCACCACTGTCACAACTGCAGGCTGCCACACAATCGGAAATGGACCTGCCACATGGATCCTAGACTGTGGCAAGGTGAAGAGGGCCCGGGCGGGCTTCGAACCCCAGACTCCCGAGTCGGAGTCATGCGCGCTAACCAGTCAGCCAAAGGGACATCCCCTTGGCCAAGTAGCCAGGGCACATGATCAACTGGAGGCATAGTGACAGGACCACCACTGTCACATAGGCTACTTATTTATTTATTTTTATGGTGCATTAACTGGGCGGGAAAAAAGTTTGGTTAGTTTATCTGGAGCTGATGTGAGTACAGAGTGATACAGCATGTCATGCTGAACAGTTGATGCACCATAAAAAAAAGGGAAAGAAAAGAAAACTGAACTATCCCTTTACTGTAATGGTAGTGTTGTACTGCGCGTGGGGATTCGCTTGATGCTACAGATTCTGGTTTGAAATTTCAACCCATACTTGTTTGTCTGCTGCCCTCCCTTCCTCAGGCGTTCTCACATGTTTGTCTTTCGCCCCCGCAGACAGAGGCAGGTGTTTTCAAGGTCAGCGTGAAGGAAGACGGCTCTGCCTGGAAATCTAATTCTGAGATCAATTTGAGCTTGGTTAACATGCACGGAGCAGGTCTCACTCAGCTTTGCCTCAGTTTGTCTAAATCTGGGAATAATTAAATCTGCCTGTCTTTTAAACTGCTTCCCTGTCTGCTCTCTCGCTTTCTCACACACACACGCACACACTGACTAGGCCCACTGAGCTGTGCACTCAGGCTTGTAAAGCAAATAGCTTCTGTTCCTATCCACAGTAAATGTTTCCCTGCTGCTGCCGAGGCCGAGGGACAATTTAAATATTTACTACCTGTGATGATTGTCACAACCGCCCCGCCACCTGCTGTGTGGGTCACAAACACACAGACAGCGAAACGGATACACAGAAGCCCGTGAAAGTGCTAATGCATATTTATTACTCTGCCTCTCATCTCGGCCACGTGAGCCATAGACAATATTTGAAATAAAAGAAGGCATCAATCGTGTGTCAGTATGGATGAGCACTGCTGCACAGCTCATCCAGTGAGGATTTACACATAAATCCTGTTACTCTGCTTATTGTTAAATAAGAACTGGGTATAGGATTAATGTGAAGGACTACCTCTGCCCTCTTTGTCCACTTTCAGAGCCTGTCAAACATTTTAGCCACACTTGCAGCAGGCAAGCAGAGTGTTCATGCAGTAGAGTGGGCCAATCAGCCACTCTAGCCCAGATGAAAATTACTCAGCAAAGCCTGCAAACCTGACGACAGACAATAATATAATAATACTATTCTTTACTCATATGGTACGTTTCCTAACAAAGTTACAACATGCTTCACATAACAAACACAAACAGCAAAACAGCAATACAAGGAAGTGAAAACTGTTTAATGCTAATGAAAATTCAAACAAAGCAGAAACTGGCTCAGCAGACCTGATCTCAGCATGTTAATTCTTCCAGAGTTTGGGGGCTCAGACTGCAAATGCCAGATGGCTCTTAGTAGCTAAACATCAGAGGAACCACTGGCTGCTGATCTGAGATGGTGCACAGAGGATGAAAGGGTGAGAAAGGGTCAGAAACTTGAGTTTTTTCCTCAAAGCGATATCCCTATTAAGACACATAAGTCTGTGGTTACAATGGGAGTTTCGCCCAGGTAGCAGGAAAGTTACTGACATACATCAGAAATCCATCCGACTGTCCTATGGCCGTTCAGGAACAGATGATTGGTCCTTGCTTTCCCCTGTATTGCACAACAAAAGATACAGCAGAGCTCGAGACACCTGGAGACTTAGTAATGGCCTGAAATCACAGTCTCCTTTGCTTCAAGATACAATCAGCTGTGAAAACCAGGAACACGTCTCTAGAGTGTTTTCTCTGTTTCTGTCGTTCACATGAAACTGACAGCTGAAGTTGTGTGTTTGAAAATCTTGTCAAGAACCTGTGATGAAGGAAAGAAAAGCTGACAAATCTCACACCTACACTCTCCTGGTCAGGCAGTGTGGTTGTCAGATTTTTTCACAAAGTTATTGGACGCAGACCCAACAGCAGAGTTCACACACTGCTCAGCATCCCGACAAGAAAAGCTCTTTGTTTGAAGCAGACTGAGAATTTTAAAGACAGCGGCACTGCAAACTCTGGGGAATGTATAATCCATTATGGGGAAGGAGAAGGAAAAATCTTGAGATTCATGTAAAACAGTAAATAAGCCACAGTTTCAGCTGCTACAAGCCAGCAGGAACTCTGAGGTTTATCACCTTTGTTAACTTTCCAAATTATTTCACTATAAGAAACAAGTAGGTCAAGTTGGCAGAGCTGAGAAAAGTTTCTGTTCTTCCTTGAAACTCGTTCAGGTTTGTTTTCTGCTGCAGGAAAAAGTTTGAGAAAAAGAAGCTCAAGGGGACGTTTCCTCAGAGCTGCAGGGACAGTTGATTATCAGCAGGGTATTCGATCAATGTGACTTTGAAAATCAATAAAGCAGGTATATGCAGTACAGTAAGGTCCTCAGGGGCAGGAGATATGAAGACTCAAAACAGATCGCTAAGGGAGAAGAAGGAGCATTGCTGCGAGTTGGTTCCCGAGGGTCCCAGACCTTAAGAACGATGTTATTCACCCAGACTGTTCTTCAGAGGAGGAAACAAACTTCCACCAGTAGCTATACATACTCACAGCAGGGCGTGAGAAAGTGGCTCTGTCAGGCTTTACATTACAAAGACTCATTTCTACACCTGGTATCAGAATTTGTAAAAAAAAAAAAAAAAAAAAGTTGCACAGAAACACAACCAAACACACACATACACACACACGACTCTTGTCAACCCCGATGTGTGTCTTACATAGCTGGGAGAAGTTTGGCGAAGGTCGCTCGCCGTTTGATATTCAAGGCGAGCAGCACGGTGGATCTTTGCTGCCGATTAAATCCGACAGCTCGCCATCAGGAGAACTATCAATCACGCAAGTGGTGGAGCCCTCAGCGAAGACTTCCAAAGACCAAGAGTCCCCCTGGGGCAATTTATGAGAGAGGAGGCAGGCGGGGGCATCAGTCCAAAGTGAGGGTTACAGTTCACATGTAGCTCTGTGGGTTTATTAAGTGAGAAGAGACCACAAACCAGGTGCGAGGAACCCCCTTGAATCTGAATGATCTTCACAGACTGAGAATCCTCCTGTAAATTAATCAGTGAGTCAGACACAGGAGACGTTTACAGCTCCATACAAACCTTTCACTTGGCAGGAACCCGGTGTGTACAACTCGTCACATCTGGAAGATAATACAGTTTTTTACGATCGCTATGACCCGTTTTTCAATACTTACAGTAAAACACATCACATCACACGGATCACACCAAACAGATCCCAAAACTGTTAATTTCATGTAACTAAACACAGACACACATTTCCAAAATACAATAATACACTAACACAATACAACAAGTCATCTACCAAAACACCAATACATGTTGTCTTCCAACAGAAACATAGTCAGTAACAGCACAGTGTCATAAAAGACAGATAGACAGATTATTATTGGTCATAAATTGATCTTCATGCTGTAGTTTATTTTGAAACCCTCTTCATTTTTCATTTGTTGCTTTTTTTGTAACAGTACAAAAAGTGAATGACCCATCTCAGAGCAGCTTTGCAGTGTCAACTGTTTTTCAAAAGTAATGAAATAAAATACAGGTCATGAATTTGTTTCAGTCTATAGTGTGGACTGCTGTTCACTTTGGCCTTTAGGTTTGGCTTTGAACATAAGGTTTTCTGTTATGGCAAACAGTGTGAAAGCAATTGAAAATGTAGCCGTTACCATTTACTGTTTTGGTCTTAGTTGAGCTTGTGTGTAAAATAAGTGAAAACAAATTTAAAATGTGTAAAATGTATGTATTTTGTGTCAAACAAGAAATGTGTTGATGACACTAAGTTGTGTTATAAATATAAGGCACTTTCTACTGTTTCTTAATAAAATTATTAAATGAACAACACAGATCATTTAAATTTGATTAAACAGATAAAAAACACTGATGTTGGACCATTTTTCAAAACTCCAAATGAACAAATTAATGTTATACAGTACCTAAATTTTCCACAATATCTGCGTACTACTAATTGCAGAAAGTAAAGATTCAGGTTCAAGTCCTTCATTCGGTCAAATCAAGTCCTTGCTTCCAGTCATGCCAACAACCAAGAGGTCACTGAGGTCCAGACCTGAGTAGTTTTTAAAGTTAATAAAATTCAAAGCTGGAAACAAAGGAAAGTGGGTGCCTCCGTCGCTGCCCTATAGAGTATGAACACTGTGCAAAAGAATATCTGATGATTTGTTATCAGAATTTCTAACTATCTGATATCAGTATTGGAACCAAACCATGAAGTCTGACAGAATGGGATTTACTGTACACACCTTTAAATTCCAAGACACTTATCCTCCATCTTTGTTTTTCCATCAGACATGAATTATCATCAGTTGTGAGCTACAGTATCGTTGGATGTGACGGTTCCTCTCCAGACACATTTCTGTTAGCAAGCAGCATGTCCAAAATTCACTCATGTCTGTCTATTTAAGTCTCGCTTATCTCCAACCATACTGCCACACAAATCCCCAGAAATGTGTCCTAATCTGAGAGATCTGTGACAGGATTTCACACTGTCTATTTAATTCACTGTATCCAGGACCACACTGGCTGCGATTTAATTGAAGAAACCGTTTTAACTTAGACACTATCTCCACTTTATTTATTGCATGTCGTATCAGACCATTAAAACTTTGGGATTTCTTAGTAACTTCTAATAGAATATTCCTAAATCTGATCACCTCTAGTCAAAACATTGCCTTAAGGCTAATTTTTGACCCTGTCAGTTGCCTGGAGAGGATAAAGGGGACACAATGTGGAAGCACATGTGCTGTCATGTCAACTCCTGTCACTCTTTGGTCTTTTGGCCTTGAGAAGAAGAAACCAGAAAACACTAGAGCTGTGAAGCTGTGTGTGTGTGTGTGTGTGTGTGTGTGTGTGTGTGTGTGTGTGTGTGTGTGTGTGTGTGTGTGTGTGTGTGTGTGTGTGTGTGTGTGTGTGTGTGTGTGTGTGTGTGTGTGTGTGTGGGTGTGTGCGTGCGTGTGTGTGTGCATGTGTGTTTGTGTGTATCCCACCCTGCTGTCTGACGGGAATCTGTCATGATATACTATAAAGAAAATAGACAATAAATCAAGATTTTATTCTGTCTAATGGAGAGTTGCAGCCAAGTCATGACTCTGAGGAAATTAACTGTGGACACAGTGATGTAAATGCTCCAGAGCACTGGGTGGCACAGGGAGTGGCTGTGATACCATCATCACCGTGGCTACAGTGATAACAGTCATGGCCTGGATCGTGATTTGGGTTCAAACAAGCATTTTTTGGGGCAGGGCTTTTGGCCTTTAATTGGTTGGAGGTTTCACCTGAAACCACACTTGAGAGCGACATCACAGTGCTGGAATACACTTGTGCAACAACAACTGGGTGATAAGCTGAATCAGCTAAAACAGGATTATAAAACGGTCATCAAGTAAGGTATTTAAGGTTTATTTAGCATATTACCATAATCCCCATTTAAGAATAAAGAGATTGAAAATACTGTTGATTATTACTGTTCTTAAAGACATGTCTGTGACATGCTTCGGTCAAGATACCCCAGATCTAGTCTGGGGCCGTTGACTCACTGTTTTGGAAAAAAAGACCCCACTTTTATTCCGGATTTACTCGAAATAAGATTTAAACGGGTTTTGGGCCAGTGTGAAAGGGGTATAATAGTGCAGCATTGATATTCATCTAGATAGTGTGTTATTATCATTATTATTATTATATATCATCATTTACTGACTGACATCACATAAATAACTGTTTTTTAATTAATTAATCAAATACTTTATTGTTATTGTTACTATTGTTTTATTTTGAAGGTTGCATCTTATGTGATGTTAGGTTTCTTTACTTCCTCATCTTTCACAAGATAACCTTACCCTCCACCCTCTCCCACTTGGATATACCTCCCCTTTACCCCATGTTCCCTGTCTGATCTTCTGATTGAAGAATTCCACGTGATTCCCATGAGTTTGTTCCATTGTCTTATCTTGTGCTTTCGACCCTTGCTTCGATTTTGGACTTCCCTGCTGCCTGTCGATTTGGTTCCTCTGCCAGTGTTTCTCTCATGGTTGACCAATGTTTCGTTTATTGGATTACACCCTTTGCCTGCTGATTTGGAACAGTTGCCTGTTTTATTGACCGACTGCATCCAATAAACTGTGTGGACTTTTCTGGAGAGTCATGCATCTTTGGGTTCAGGTCTTATTTCTATGAGATAATTAATGCTGACTCCTAATGCTGAATCATTTATTAAGTATGCAAATACAGAACACATTATAAATGATCTTGTTAATCCAGAGTTAAACTTTTTTACAAATTACATATTAATTGGTATTAATGTAGGAAGACTGCTTTATGGATTATGTATTTAGAACTACGCAAAAACATTAATTAAACATTATTGAAGTGTTACCAGCCGTAGGGACTACTGTATTTCTAATTTTATATCAGTTTTCACAACAGTTGCACTGAGGTTTTTAAACCACACCTGAACAGGTACATGAATATATTGTATGAGACTGATGGATAAAACCAAATTCTCCCAGTAGGCTACTGATTGACGATGGCAGGACCTCAACAACCTCAACAGAAACGAGAAAGGAAATTTTAAAATGTATGGAACCACTGTCAGTGCTCTGACTGATCTGTGTAACTGTGGTGCAGCCGGTTCTTTCACCTGCCAGAGTCTCTAATCATAGAAAATGTTCACTGCTTTGTCTGGATTAAAAGCATGGACACAGAATCATGAGTAGTTGTCATTTTTATCCTCAGTCACGTAACAAAAACTTGTGATCATGGTCTTTGTTCAACACTCTGACACAAATCTAGACCCTGCCCCTCCGTCCCCTCCATCCTTCACACCTCCTCTGTGGAGAAATGTCACGGCGCTCGCCCTGTGACTCATCAGCGCTGTGACAGGCTGACATTTGGCTCCTCTGTCGTCAGCCTCATCTGCAAGGTCTTATCTCTTATTACAGCAGGGCGGGGCCCCTCTCTCTCATGTTGCCTGTGTTGTCAGGTGAGGATGGGATAAACACATATGCGGACTCAACAGTAGCCTGACAAGCCAGAATTTCAGTCAAGAAATCACAAACATATGAGAGGCAATCAAGAACAAATTACAGGCAGATGCCACTGACAACGGACAGGCCGACAAATGAGACATTTTGTTTTTCTCAGGAAACATCCAGGGCTCATGTCAAGGCTACAAGAGACATGTTAAAATGTCTAGCTGTATCTGGACCAGGGACACACAGATTACATCACACATGTTTTGTTCTCTGTTCAGGATACCATTACTCCAGATGTTTGCTGCTCTAATATTGTTTTAAACCTTGTGTATAGAGGCGCTCACAATGTAGAGATTTTCTATTGGGCTGTTAGACTGTGATCAGTCTGATTGTCTCAATCATGAACCAAACAAGTCACCAGAGATCAGAAACTGATTTCGGAGCTTCAGCTTTTTTCTTTTTCTTTTAATCTGTGTGTTAACAAAGGAGATCTCAGACCCTCAACTCATGAAATATGAATTCAAAATGTGGATTTGGTGAAAACTCTTCAGGACTCGGGTTTCAAACAAATCTGGTTTGGTCGAGCTGTGGCAGCCTGATTCTATAATCAGATTAAAATGTTACAACTTCGTGTTGGATGTTTTTGCAGAAGAGGTGGAAGTTTATATCACACAACAAAGATCTTTTCCTTCAAAATAATGTGATTTTTTAATCATCTTTTGCTGTGGCTTAAAAGGTAGAGAGAGTTGTCTATCACTCAGAAGGTTGGTGGGTTGATCCCCAGCCCCTCCAGTCCACATGATGATGACTGAACCAAAATTCACTTAATTTTTTCTTTGAAATTAGTGTAACACACTTTCAATGACCTTAAAACTGGAAAAGACCTATAATACACCCAAGTTATCCATCTGCTTATGCAAAAACCCTCATTTGTCTTAATTAAAATGACGCCCTCAGTTGAGATCACACCTCACATGAGTTGATTTGTTTGATCATCTAAAAAATTAGCAATCAATTTTCAGGTTTTTTGTTTTTTGTTTGTTTTTTACAGGTCTCAGTGTGCCTGGTTAATCAGCTGTGTGTGTGAGAGTGAACAACTATTTAAATAAACATCTTTCCTCATGAAAAAAATCATACTGAATTGCCCTTGTGCAGAAATGGGTTTGAACTTTGCTTTATAAACGTGTTTTATTCTCTAACATTGAATGTTGCACCTGAGGGCAGGTAAATTTAGTGTTTGCATGCTACATGCACATCTACATAATCTAATCTAGTGGGTGTACCCGATTTCAAGTTTCAGGCTTTGTGTTGTGTCTTTTAACTGTAACAGTAAAATGCTACATGCACTGTTTCACTTTAATTATGTTTACTGATACACCTCCCGTGACAACCCTCACTGAGGACTTTAATGGGGACAATGCACTAACACTGGGTAGCTCCTCTCTTTGCTCTCAAGTCACCCTTGGTTCTTTAGCTCTAGCACATTTCAAAATGATGATGAGGAAAAAGAGAAATCCACGTGCACATCCATGCCAAAAAACTTTGGGCAGGTGTTTAGCCGGAAACATACAAAAGTTAAAAAGAAAGTAGAATGGCTCGCACACAGGGCTCCAATATGCAGTCCATTTATTCACACAAGACAAGACTTGTTTCGAGCAGAAGTTGCTCTTCATCAGACAAAAATAAGAATAAAATGATGATGGGGCTCACATCACATGACTAAAGGTGTTAGAAATGTTTTACTGAAATTATGCTGCAAATTAAAAGGTACTGTTAACTTTAATACAGCAGCTGTGGTGTCGTGTATTAAACAGACATTTAACAGACATATTTTGTTTCTGATATATCTTTAAGTGGGTAATGACATCGTTGTTTTTGTCATATCCTGTTTCCTGTTGTATGCTGTGCTGAAGTAAAGAACGTCTCTGCCGACTCCATATTTGTGTTACTAAACAAACAAGTAGAAAACACAACATGTGGTATTTATGAATGTGCTCAGAAAATGTTGCTTTTGCTATCTGACTAACTGTCAGCAATGCTGTGGAGAAGGTCACAGGACAAAGCATTTTCTTTTGGTCTGAGATGCTGGTGGTCCAATGTAAAACAAACAAAAAAAGCTATTGAGCTAAAACTGTAACTGTGCTACATGAGGCCTGCTCAGGAATCTTTTCCATGGAAATGAGCTGAAATCATAAGTCCAACTTCATTTCATTGCTGAATGATGGAAATCATTTATTCATGACTCTACTTTGGACTCCAGAGACCAGTAACTATGGAGATATGACTGATCCTTTTATGAAGCAGCTGAAACCCTCTCCTGTCATTACACTTTTTTAAATCTCCACCCCTGTTCCCTTTAAATGGTTCAGTAGTGGAGGGATGGGAGGAGGGAGTCTGGGATTTGGTGCCGCCACAGAGGTGATGTTTTCCCAGCGTTCCTTGGCACCATGATGAATCGACCATGACTCTGAAGAGCTTTTCTTCTCACGCTGTGCTTTTGGGGAAAGTCCTGTCGGAGCTGTGTTGGCCTCCACGGGGGATGTGGCTACTCTCTGCTTCTCAACCTGAGGGAGTCACACTTTAACAAGAACCTGAGCAGCGTAGAGGAAACCTTCACATCACCTTATCAGTCCTGTCTACGGGAAAAATGTTGTATTTACACTGTGTGTTTACTGAGAGATGTCATTTCTATTCATATAAGACCTTGGCATAATCCCATTTGTCCCCCTCAATCCTCTCCCTGAGTCCTACCCTTTTTGGGTATTCACATCAAGGGCAGTGGTATCCCGATCCCCTTTTGGTTGAAGGCTAAAGAGATCGAATATTTATTTTTTTTCCCCATTACATAGGATTTTTTAAATAACAACAACCATTTTATGTTACCTTCAACCTTGTATCCATTTATGATGACCCCTTCTTCATAAAAAAAAAGTTGTCAAAAAAATCTCTATATACTGTTTGTTATGTCCACTACCTAAAGTCCAGCAGCATAGAATCACTTGAACTTTTTTTATTACTGGCCTGATATCAATGCATCATGATGCAGATGATGACATATATATTTATATATACTTAATAATGGTGTTACAATTTGTAGCAACATATTTCTACCTCTGCCCCTTGTCAGTCTGTGATGTGGATTTTTGTAAAAAGCAGAATTAACTTTTACATGCAGTTTTCAAAGCTGCAATGATTCACAGTGGATCTTATAAGCCATAGGTTTCAGTGGTGCAACATTTAACTTGTTTTAAAGGCACATTGTCATTTATTTCTTATCATAAACAGAAGCACATATACAGTACTCTAATACTCATTGATATTTGTGAGCCTGAAAGTTTACCAATGTGTTGAGAGTTATGAGTATGTAAGAGAGTTCACATGATCATCTCACCTCATTGAAAAATCTTAAATCTAAATGTTGTTGTGTGTTTGTGGCCTGCAGGTATCACGTGTCTGTATGGTTTGACCTTGGTGTCCTCAGTTTTATATGGGTGCCTTTTTACTTCTGATACATTACAGCACGTAATTGCTGTTTTGCAGCTGAGATGAAATTTAATGTGATTTTAATGAATGTGTTTGATTCCTTTTATCTTTGACAAATGAGCGGATGCATCTGAAGTTTTGTGCAGTTTGTGCTGTTGATCAGAGCACTCGTCACTTTCCTCACTTGGCGATCAATCATCCTTAAAACAAGGCGGTGCTGGATCAGGTGTCGGGAGCTGATTCTTCAGGTGTCTGATCTGATGAGAGCTGGCAGGTGATTGAGTGTCAGAACCACCTGGCTGCTAATCTGCTCCCCTCTCCCTTAAAATAAAAAGCAGAGGACGAGTGCGTTGATTGATTAGTCTGAGCTGCTTAATTGCCCACAGTGCACTGCAGGCTCATCGGCCTGTGATTTTGTCTTGTTCTTGTTTTGTGTTTGTTGTAATGAACTGCAGAAAACACAGAGCAGCATTAATGAGTCATTACAGGCCCAGAAGACCTCAATGAGATCAATTTACTGAGAGAGGAAATGTCAAGAACATATACATCAGAGGAACTCAGGTAATTCTTCTTCTTCATTCGTTATCCGGCTGATTTCGCTTTCACATGTTAATGTAAACTCTTTAAAAACAAGTTCAAAGAAGCTGGTTTATACGGTGGCCCTGAAGTGAAAAACACAACGGCAAATCAGACAACAACAGCAAAAGAGAAAACAAAACACAAAAAGAGAAAACACAACGGCAAAAGAGAAAACACAACACAAAAAGACAAAACAACACAAAAAGAGAAAACACAACAACATTAACCAAACCGGAAAAAGTAGGTACCCTCGGGCGACATGAATCATTGCTGATTGGACAAAAAACTGGACTGTGCTTTGAATCAGAAGGACAACACTGCCAGTGCGCCAGAGTAGCAGGTCTAGCACAGAGGCCGCAATGTATTGCCAAAATTGTGGGAAAGAGTATGAAGATTCTTTTGTCCAATCAGCGACGATTCGTGTCGCCCCAGGATACCTACCTTTTCCGGTTTGGTTAATGTCGTTGTGTTTTCTCTTTCTGTGTTGTGTTTTCTGTTTTGTTGTTGTGTTTTCTGATTTGCCGTTGTTTAGTAGCCTAATTTGTCGTTGTGTTTTCTGTTTTGTTGTTGTGTTTTCTCTTTTGCCGTTGTGTTTTCTCTTTTTGTGTTTTGTTTTCTCTTTTGCCGTTGTGTTTTCTCTTTTGCCATTGTATTTTCTCTTTTTGTGTTGTGTTTTCTCTTTTGCTGTTCATGTCTGATTTGCCGTTGTGTTTTGCACTTCAGGGCCATCGTAGGGTTTAGAACTTTCTCACCAAAATAAGATGATGATGTTTGTGCAATTAAAACTGTGTTGTTCTTGCACTAACCTCAAAAACATCCAAATCTGTTATGGAGGAAAATCAATTGTGAGCTTATTCTCACACAATGAAGCTATATCAAATCTGTTTACAAAGCATCGAACAGATGACACTTTTGCCAATGAATAATTAGGACTTCTTTTTTTTTATACCTTCCCTTACTGTAATTTTCATCTGTTTCTCTCTCTCTCATTATTTTTTAAAATCCTCAGGTTTTGACTTTGAAGCCTAATTCAAATGTACAGCTGTTATTGAAAATGTAAATTCAGTTAAATTTGTTGGGGTGACAACAGATGATAAAATTAGCTGGACTTTGCACATCAACAACGTACAACAGAGAATCTTAAAGAACATAGACTCACGGTCATAATCATGGTCTCTGAAGAATATTCTGCCTCATCTTTATCTAACAAAACATCGTTAAGACACAGGTTTACATATGACTGACAGTTTTTTAAAACAAAGGATTCACTGACTGAAAGTTTTGCTTAAAGCATAAGTCAGCGGAATGTTTTTGTTAATATAAGTCCTAAATAGTCCTATTTTCCGTCAGCAATCACTTACATAGGGTGTTTCAGCCAAAACACGAGTCTCTCCTTCACTCTGCTCTGCTGTAAACCCAGGAGAAAATTTTCCTTGTGGGATACAAGTGTTATCCAATGAGGAGAGAACGGCATGAAGGGCTGTGTGTGCAGCCAAGGGGTGCGCGTGAATGTGGTGACGTAGGGACGAGGACCAATAGATGCATGACGAGGGCGGGGACTGCTAACTCATGGTGCGTTCAAGGCAACCCGTAACTCGTGTTTTTCCGACCTGTGAAGTCGTACCAGTTCGATCTGGTACGAGTTCACAGGTCTGAAGTTACGAGTTATAGTGCACTTTCACAGGCAACAGGTCGGAAAAACACAAGTTACAGGTTACCTGGAACGCTACAAAGTCGTAGTCGTGATTTGAAGCTGTAATGTACGGTTTCAAAAGCCTGCCTGGAGCGCAGCATTAGCCAAAACGACCTGATCGCTGACTTATCTTCTTCTTACAGTAGTCAAACAATATTTATGTTCCAAAGGAGCAAAATTCTGAAGTTTCTACAGAAAGATAACACATACTTTAAAATACATTTCTCGAGTAGTTGTTGCCTTCCAACTTCAATCATCCAACAGGTTTGCTAATGAGCTAAAGATGACAAATCAGAGGATTACCAACTACTCTTCATCCTGACAGGAACATGAACATCAAGTCTGGTGCAGTCAAAATTCATTTATACGGCCTAAAATCAAAAACAGCTTTACACCTGTTCAGCATTAGAGACTCCAATTAGAGGAAAACATTTCCATTTAATGAGAAATAAAATGGAAGTAACCTGGAAAGAGGACGGAGCAACTGTGTAGTTAGTGAGAGAGACATTAGAAGTGCAGACAGTCTGATACGAGGACTCCTAAACTCTGTGCAGACACACAATCCAAAAACAAACTATAGCAGACTCAAATTGCAATTCAATTAACTGTACAGGAAATCCAATTAGGGTTTGTCAGCTTTAATCCGTGCCTGGTCATTGGCATTCCTGATAGCGTTGTTTGCTTTGAGAATTATCGAGAAGACTTACCAGCTCCCATCAAAGCGCTTCACTCCTGTTAAGCCCTTGTTGATGCCACACATTAACGAGCCCACAGGTGTTAATTCAATTAGACAAACACAACTTCTGGAGTGCGCCTGATGTGCTACGAGAAGGTTGACGCGACGCAAGCTTGGCAAACATTTGTCAACCAGGTTGGCTTGTTTTTTTGCAGAGAAGCATGCCAGCGTTTTCTGTTGAGTCTTCCTGTCATGGCAGATTCCTCTTGCCTCAGGCCTCTGTGCTGTCTCTCAGAGTGAAGATGAAGGTCTAATTGATGTTTTCTCAGGTCTGAACCTACTAACAGATCAATGTGAGATGAGCTTGGACTCACGAGAAAAAAAACCCCTCCAGGCTGCAGCACTCAGGAACAGTTACCACTGCATACAACCCTCATAGGACAAATTTACTAAAAAAAAAATGATTTCATGCTTTTTAGCCAAAATCGAATCATAATAAAAATATATTGAAAATCAGTTCATTTCCATGTGAATGACAGGGGCTTGGTGACTACCCTGTTGTGATTCCACAAAATCCTGACGTCCTGATGTCTGGTTTTAAAGCTCCTACATGAATTACATGAACATTACAGGATCTTTAATATAAACATCTACCTTTATAATGTATGGAGTTTTAACTGTCGTACTGAAGAATATAATCTCTTTACTGTTTCCTTATGAAGCTAGAGATAAAAAGATAAACAATTCCTTGATGTGTCACTGGTGTTTACACAGGCAGAAATGACACAAGGACGTTTGGTGGACTGAGCAGCTGTATTCAGGCGATGCTGTTTAATGTTTGTGGACTCTTACACGCAGATACCGAACAGGAACTTGAGCATCAGCAGCATCAGACGAGTTCCGTTTTTTCTCCTCACATCAGCACCTGTCAGTAGCGGCAGCTGTGCGTGAGTTGGCATCAGTGAAATGAGAGGTTTGAGCTTGTTGAAACTTGTCCAGAGCACTGACTGATAGCGATGCTCCCGGGCCCAGTGGAAATAATGACAACAGCTGGTCTTGTTATTTCTCCCGATTTTCAAGTGGATGAGTCGTGGCGGATGCTGACAGTACCCTAACCAACCTGAACGCTCCCAGGGAGTCGCTCTGAGCCCTACTGCTCTCCTGAGACTCACAGCCGCAGGAAATTAATGCTAGTCAGGCTTGATAAGAAACAAGTTTGTCTGTATGAAAGTGTTCTCTGAAGACCAGGCTGTCATGTCTAATGTGGTTCTCATTTCTTTGGCAGCACATTTCCTTGAATGGTGATGACACACTGTGATGAGAATTGATTTGATTTGATTTACAGAAGCTTGTGTGACATCACTTTGCCTAATGTAATAAAACAACTTTCAGATCTTAACCTGATTTTACCAGAGCACCGGTCAATGCTGCAGCACAAACACCAACACATTGACTCAGATCATGTCTTATACTGGAAGGACTTGTTGAGTAACTGTAGGCTATCTATCTGTCCAGTCCTCTCTAAATAAGCTCTGACTGACACTTTGTGGTGTTGTTTGCTGTGAATTTTCTCATTTACAATTGCTATCTACCAACCTACAGTAAACACACTGGCTGCTAATTCATGCTCACTATGTCTATTTCTTTTTTTTTCTTTTTTTTTAAGTATATTTTTTTGGCGTTTTATGCCTTTATTTTGATAGATTAGTAGAGATAGACAGGAAAGGGGGAGGCAGAGAGAGGGGAATGACATGCAGGAAAGGTCTGCCCGATGCGGGACGCGAACCGGGGACGCCTGCTTCTGCATATACATAGGGCGGCTGCCTTAACCACTGCGCCACGCACCGCCCCACTATGTCTATTTCTGATGTTATTTTAACATGGGAGTCTATGGGAACTGTATCACTGTATGATCAGGTGGTCAGCAGAGGATTCTTTTAGTTTTAGTTTTATTTACTCCATCAGCTCATCTGGATCTGTGGCATAACAGATTAACACTATTTTCACCTGTACAGTCTACATGACCTAATTTGTCTCAGGAGGAGTTCACACTTGTTTTCTCTCAGAGCTCAATCACAAATGAAAAGTGGCATCTGTTTTTTGTTTCTTTTTTAATCCCTTCAGGTAATAATGCAATAATACAGTGTAAAAGACATACTTTATTTTTATCGTTAATCTGGTTTATTTGAATATTGTTTATGTATTTAAATGTAATTTGTTCTATTTGTGGGTAATTGGTTTCTGGGGAGTAAATGCATTAACTCAGGTGTTGTGCTGTAACCACAGGATAAAGTGATGGTCTGTTAGAGCTGTGACTTTTATGTTCAGCTTCCATGTGTGTGTTTGTGATGTTGATGTTGCATTCAGTCCTCCTGAGCCCCACAACACCAGACCGTTAACAACCTAATTAGCAAAATAAATTAAGCATCAAATGAGAAACAACAAATGTGACGGTGTGGCTCCACTAGACATCTCACAGAATTAGACTTTTCACTGTGTGTGTTTCATGCACAGAAAAGAGAGGGAGAGAGAGAGTGAGTTAATGACTCTTCAGAAGTCAAGAGTGTAACAGGAAGTGAAGTGAGCACACTTAGTGGCAGATAAAGCACTGATAACAGCCGGGATGAGTTACGTTAACATCCTGCAGGATAATTTTATCATTATGAGAGTGCATGAGTGGGAGCAGAATGGTGTGTGTGTGTGTGTGTGTGCGTGTGTGTCAGACTATTACTGCACAGAATAAATGTTAATGTGTGCGTGTGTGTCAGACTATTACTGCACAGAATAAATGTTAATATGAAAGCTGTGTACAATATAATGTAGATGTCCATATGCAGTGTGATTTTTAAACAGGTCTAGGTTCAAGGTTCCATACAAAGCCTCAGTTCACAGAGAAATGCGCACAGACTGTTTTCAGAGACTTAGCCTTCAAACTAGCCGGTAGGTGATGTCACAACAAAGCAGTAACCAAACCCCACCCATCTGGACCCTCCACCCAACATGTGCTGATTTAGTTTCTAGGTTTTATTCCTAAATCTGCTCTATTTTTGTTGAATCACTCAGAAAACAGAGAGGAGGCTCTGAGAGTCTCCTCTGATTGGCTGACACCATGTTGTTACCATAGTAGTCTGAGAGAGGAGATGTAAAACTGCACTGAAAATATTTATATATCATATTCTCATGGCTAAGAGAAGAGCTTTAAACCTTAAACAAAGAAAGAAATATTTTTATATAAAAATGCACCAGAAGTAAATAAAACCCATGACTCCATTTGTACTTTAATTTTGGCTCCATATGAGTGTTTGTTGTTGTTGTTGTTGTTACTATTTTTCGGCCCATGTTAAATGATGTGTGGGACTGAGCCTGTATGAGATCTAATCATCACATGTTAGATAAACTGTTCCTCTTTGTGATGAGAGCTGATTCCTCTCAGAATGAGATGTAACAGCAGAGGTAGATAGTTGTTTGGCTAGAGGCTGATGTAGCCTAATTCCATGGAGAAGTCACATTTATGTTATGATTAGGTTCATCATTAGTACCTGGGGTGATTGGTAACAGAGAAAACTAAGCTTGTTTGTTTAATTAACTTCTCCTTTTAGTGGAGCTGCTGCATGTGGCACCACTTTGGGCCCAAACCATCGTACCAGAGACCAGGATTTCCTGGCTGATGATCAGTTTGCTGCTGTAACCATCTGTAAAACTCTTCCCAACATGTTGTTCAAAGTATTAACTGTCATGTTTCAGGATTCAGTTGTTTTGAATTAATTAATTTTAAAGTTCAGCAGTAGCTTGATGTCTGCTCTTCTTTCTCTTAAACAGCATAAAAAATAAAGGCCAAAATAAACATGTTTACAGCCTTGTATAAAAACAGTTTTGGTCTCTACAGTATGTTAATTTTCTCCTTCATGACAACCATTTGTAGAGCTCACTTGTTTACACTTTGTTAACAACTAAATGTATGCACTACTAAGGGCGGGGCCTATTTAATTGACAGGTGGGTGAACATATATTTGTCACAAACAGCTCCAATCTCTTTGACCAAATGTCTATTAGTTGGGAGTTAGGGGGCGGAGTCAGTGGTCCGTGCTTTGTTGTTTCTTTCTTTGAATAGTTTCAGAGGTACCGTTTAATATCATTCTGTTCTGTTGCAGGTTATGCAAGGATAAATTATGTTTCAACTGATCCCAGACAGAGTCCTGACTAAACAAACAGCAGCACAAGTTCAGTAAAGAAAGTTTATACCACAACAAGACAACAGAAAGCTTCTTTAAACTGACATTTTAAACCGTCAGGTCTGCAGTGCTGGACCTCTGCAGAAGTCACCAAGTCCCTTCTGTGCATGGTGTGTAACACACACTGTCCTGTGCTGCTCGGCTCAACCCACCAAAAATAAAACAGCTCCTGAGGTTCTGAGTGATCTGTCCAGGTCCAAACTAACGTCTGAAACCTTAAAACAATCAATATTTTTATCATTTATGGCACAAATCAATAGTCCTTCCCAACTTTTTCCAATGTTATTTCCAGTTACCTTCTCACTCTGGGAGCAGATTAGGCTACCCCGAGGCAGCAGTGTAATGGGAAGTGTGGCGGGCTGGGCCGAGGGTCGATGGACATTGATCCGGCTCATTATTCCACTCCATCGAGCGCTTGCCATTAGTGACTAAATAAAAACCAAACTCTCTCCCTCTCTAACTCTCAGTAATATTCAGATTCTCTGCTCTACCTTTGGTCTTTGTTGTTGTTTAAAAGCAGCTGCAGGTTATCGACTCTTTGTTTAGGCGGTTTGGCTCTGGGTTCAGCTGTGAAGGATGTGATTACTGGCTGTTTGAGCAGTGGTGGGGTTCAGGGTGGAGCAGAGGTGGGGGTGGGGGTGGGTTGGGGGCAACGGTCGATCGCGCCCGGCAGCGCAGCCCTCTTATCAAGAGAGCGAGAGATCTAATTCAGACTCTCCATTTTCAACCACCTCAGGGGAAGGGAGGGAGGATTCAGGCTCCTGCTGCAGGGGAAAGACCCAACAAACAGGCCACACACAAAATATATATCACATCGTCTCCATCAGTATCAAACTATCACATAATCAACTCTCTTTATCAGTCTGTCTTTGCAGCTTCTCCAGTCTCCTCTGTCCAAACATGGCAGCAGATCTACAAGAACAATGTTAATGAACAACATCTTATTTTCCTCCTGACTGACACATGACACAAATTGCACTAAGACTATTTTATCAACACAAAATCTGTTTTTTATTTTACGTGTTTTGTATATTTTTGTTTTACTTATTTAGTTTCTATACTTGAGATTTTATGTGTCTTCCTGATCATCAGCTCTACCCATGATAATACAACATGTTCCACTATTTCTCCCCTGTCATGGAACTACTGATGGCTTGTATTATATAAAGAACACCATATGGACATGTTTTCATTGGGGGAGTGTCTAGCAGATTAACAGATGTGAGTTGGATTAACCCTCAGCTGTTTTTACCCGATTTAACTAACTTCAGTTACAGAATTAATTTGTGCTTTACTCTGTGCCATTTGTCTTGTTATGTTCAGAAAAGGTCACACCATCATTCAGTGAATCTGTGGAGATCAGTTCCTTACAAACATTTTGGGATGTTTTTGTGTGTGTGTGTGTTAGGGGATGGAGGAGGGGATGCACAGGCGTCAGGAGGAGCCATGTTGATTCTGCGCCTCAGGGCAAAATTCAGTGTGAACGTGTCCTGTGTGAAAAACACAGTCTCTCGTTCTTGTACGAATGAGGCTGTTCCATTGATCCCAGTGCACAAAGCTCGTAAAGTGACATGATGGGTTAAGATGGTGCATTGGCTGAAGCCCCTACCAACATGTCTGAAGACCTGTGGAGCCTGTCCTTTTGGACCTGTTTTTTCTTCAGTTGCTGCTGAGTGTTGAACTCACAAAGCCACCATATGGTTTTCTAGTTCTGCCTACATCACAATAGAGTCCAGTCACCAAAGGCTCACATCTCTCATTTCCCCTCTCCTGTTTCGAAGGTGACAATAACAGTCCATTCATTGACTCATGATGAATAAACAGTTTCCTGATTGAAATGATATGAAGACCCACTTGCTTGTGACACAATGTAATGTGTGTTGTGTGTAGTCAACATAAGGAAACAATTACAAGTCCCGCCTCCTCACTGACCTACATTGGTGTCTAACAAGAATTTCACTCTTTTTGGGTGTTAGCAGATTCAATTTCTTTATTCACGCTGCTAGGAAGTGCATGATGTTTACAGTGAGATAACCTTGACAGCTATAATATCTAACATTCTTTATTATTCCTGCAGCGCCAGATAAGAACCTTCATTCGAGATAAATCTGAGCAGCACAAAGCTACTTTAAACTCCACAACGCTGGATAAACACATTAGAAGATCGGTAAAAGTCTTGTTAAGCTAGGCAGATTTCTCTGAGAATAATGCTGCTTTGCTCTGATCAGGGAGGAAACGTAGACACTGGCAGACATGAAAGAAATGTGACTTTAGCTCAGATTCACAGACACTGTCTGACATGTTGTCTGTCTTCACAGGAGCCAAAGATACCTCTACAAACCACCAAATAAAGCAAATAAAGTTTCACGTGTAAGTGACACAAACAAATTCTTCAATCTTCCATTCCTAATTAGACTCAAGGTTTTATTATTATGAAGCACAAAAGGCTGTAGGCCTCAATCTATGGATTTTTTTTGACACTTTTTTGATTTCATTGTCTTTTTATTTCTTGCCACTTTTATGTAGTACATGTTCAACACTGTTGTCTCTTGCATAGTATAGTTTTTGTATAGAAAGCGACAGACCCACCTTAATGACCTTGGTTGCCATGAGTCACCTGGTCTCAGAAGATAATTGCCCTATTTTCACAGGAAAAGAAGAGACAGAAGTCATTCCGTGTGTTCTCCATGGCAGGCTGGTAGCTGTCTTTTGTCCAACAGCATATTACTATTTTTTCCTTTACATTCTCAGCTCTTCACTGAATTGTTTCATTCACTAAACATATTCCATAAATCAAAAAACAGTATCACGTTCCCGACACGGGATGAAATAAGAGACATTTGTGTACTCAGAGTTACATTTCCACTGTTTTTAACCAAAAGAATCATGTTCTACTTGTGTTTTTAACACTTTGAATCTCCCTTTTATGGACTCTACTACATTACTGCCCATACGAACACATCTGCACGTAAACAACAATACTAGCAACGTGTAGGTATACTCTTTTAACCTGACTCAGTACCATGAACATTCGTAGCATGAACATTCACTCAAAAACACATAAATTCACCTTCACAGAACTCATATTACACTTCATCCTTAATTCGGTTCCTATTGCAATTCAAATATACAGTCGCTCACAAAAGAAAATGAAAATAAATGCTCAGGAGCCCTACAAAACGGGGACAGCTCTCCAAACCTCCCTCGACACCCCGCTGTTCCGAAAACGCTGTTCCGACAGCCTCCGCTCGTGCTGACAGCTGACTGAGGGAGATGCTTTTTGGGCTTAGGCAATGAAGAAAGGAGTTGTTGTTTTTTCTAGACAGGCTAGAAGCAGAATGAACGTTAGGTCTTTATGTCAGTAGCCTTTTCGAAATAGCGGTGTCTTTAGAAATAAAAGAAAACCCCGCTATTACGACGAATGGAAGTCTATTGTCGGAAAGGCGGGGCTTCGGAAAGGCGGGGTGTAACCCTACAAAACCTAGCGAAAACATTGTCGGACCGCCATTTTGTTTTGTTGTTTTCTATGAAGGAAGCGGAGCTACTTCTCACTGTTTACATAACGATTTCTACATCCAAAACTTCAGTTATACATTCAACAGGTTTTTAACAGTCCTACTCAAGTTGTGGTCTTTTAACACACTTTACTAACCTGTTTTCACAGGAAAAGAAGAGACAAAAGTCATTCCATGCGTTCTCCACATCGATATATTATATTGGGTTCTCCATGGCAGGCTGGTAGCTGTCTGAGGAAGTCAGTCTGACGCAGCGTACCACAAGCGCTCACACACGGGGATACTTCCTCTTGTGGTGGAATTAGAGACCTACACTCTGACACTCTTCTTAGAAAACACATCAAATTGGCTCATATTTTCATACAAAAAACACATAAAATATAATAATTCAAAATTTGTGACCATACGCATTTGTAGGCGTCACAATAACAGTCATGGCTTTGTTAAGTTTAAGAAAGGATGATATGGGTTACTCCTTAACATTACATGATTTTTGTTATCATGGATAAAGTAATAAGAATGTGGTTAACTTTGTGAAATGTCATGAATAGAAGACACAACATAAACAGACGGTCTCATTAAACAAGTTGCTACTTATACATTTCTGGATTTATTAAAGGTGAACTATGCAAGCCTGCTTACTTTTCCGCTGTTTTGCTAACCCTCTTCTTGGCCATGTGCATTTGTTTACAACAAAGCCAGCGACAACGCAATAAATAGAGCAGTACATAACTTTATATACAATGTTATGACGTGTATATTTTCTGTAGTCTTATCTGTAATAAACAAGAGATTATGGGGTATGGGCCGTGTTTGTGTCATGGTGCCGCAGAGACGAGAACTGGGACACCAGGTCCGAGGCACTGATCTTACAAGGTTGTTTTTCAGCCAAGAGACAATACGTGGAAGGCAGATGGCCTCCATTCTCCCTGTAACAAGTTACAAGTCATTTATTAAACCATCACAGTTACTCAAAAGCTGTTTAATTAAAGGCAAAAGTGTAGCATATTTAACAGAGATGTTGTTATATAATTCTATACATCTACTAATTTTGTCCATATCTGTATTGTTTAAAAATCTGTCGAATATCAGTCTGTTACGAAATGTAGAGAGGTTTGACAAGACTCCATCACTGACAAGTGGGATATTGATGATTTGGGGAAACATCAGTTCTGTAATGACAAAGCTGTTTTCCTCCAACTGACTCCTTTAACTCTGACTGGCATCCAGTTACCATGAGCACGCTGATCCCTCCTGCTGTCTGCTGGTGGGAGACCTGATGCGCCGTCTGTCCCCACACTGACAGCTGCTAACTGATGGAGCTGTAACATGTCAAGGAGGAAAGAGCTCTTAAACTTTTAAAAGATTGCTTTCTCCTCTGATGCACAGAGTGCTGTGATAAATCAAGCCTCAGCTGATCTTCTTCTTCTTTGGTCTCAGCTAAAGTGGAAAAGTTTACTTGGTTTGTTTTTTGTATTTGATTCACACAAGCGACCCAGGAGCCAAATAGAGTTGGGACCCATTTTTCCATTTAGAGCAGGGGTGTCCAACCTGTCGATGGTGATCTACTGAAATTGAAAGTCCATACCCCCAGGTGCATGCAGACGTGTTACTACGTAATACAAAATGTGTGTGTAACCACTGCGAAAGAATGTAAAAGGGGAGGGGCTTTATTTCTGTTCAAGCAGAAGTTCCACCTTCCACCACAATGTATTAGTGGCAGAATGGTGCTGTCCATGTTTTACTACAGACAGAGAGGCAACAATATTAAAAAGCAATACTCTTCAGATCCATAAACATGGCCTGAATTCCATAACAGATGGAGGAAATATACTATTTTTATTCAACATGTGAGGGGGATTTCTGTTCACATTATTTGCCAAGTTGCAGCTTTATACATTTAAGAGAAAAAGGAAACCACGTTTTATTCCCTAATATGAACAAATACCTCCTCAAGAAAATGCAAATTAGATCATATTCCCTCTTCTTTTTCAATATTTTGGTGAAGATGTGACATAGTGAAATTCTTAACACTACAATCTGTGGCTTTACAGTTCATTTATGGTGTCATTTGAAAGCTGGCCTTTGTGTAATTCAAATACATGTGACTCTCTTGTCATAGTTCCAGAAAAATATGACAACCAAGTAATGGTGTTTTTATGGATTTTATGGATACAAATGATCTGCTTTTATAAATGCCTATGTTGTAACATCATCTCTTGTCTGAGCCATGTCTGTGGTAGCTATTTTCAGAGGGTTTCACTAATGGTCACATGACCAAAAATGTGTTCCGTTTTCTAGATACAGGGGATGTCTCACATTACCCCCTCTCCCCAATAAGAAAACACCATAGGTGGCAATAATGGACTGGATTGTAATGAGATAGTATAGGCTACAGTAAGTTTTGGGTATCTGCTGAGCCTACTGCACATGGATAGTTTTTCTCTGCTTCTAGTATTATAGCTAATTAAATTAAACCCTGTCCGCATTGGACTCACAGACTAGTTTTTCACATCAAACAGGGTTTATTTTACAAAATGTTTGCTTGTTTCTTGACACTTTAATAATGAGTTAGCCATGGGTGGATTTTTTGACCATCTTTGTCAGTAGCATCATTACGTAAACACATATTTGCTCTTAAAATACAGATGTGCTCTTACGTGACTGCTGCAGGATATGAAATATGTTGTCAACATCACTACATTTTCAGCTGGGTCGGTGCTGGTTGATTTATTTCTAAACTGCTCCACACAGAGCAGTGGGAATAAATCTAAAACACATGATTATGTGAGTGCATGATAATATAAAAGATGTCAAAGCCTCTGGTGAATGAAATGATTTGAGTCGACAGCAGCAGTGTAAGAAGACCTGGGTGAAAATAACCATGAAGAGAAGCTAATGGCTTTGGCCCAGAGCAGTTCCAGGCGTGTCATTGGACACAGAGTACAATATGATTTTATCAGACAATCCGTACGGCCCTGAGTGTGCTGATAAAGTGATAAACCTCAGAGGAGCCCTGACATAGGAGGCAGGAGGAGACATGACCTCGCTGAGCAGATAATATGATGGACATAAGTGGACACTGTGGAGAGAGATGAAAATGGAGCTGAGAGCATGAGTGAGTGTGTGTGTGTGTGGGGGGGGGGGGGGGCAGCTACTAAATGTGATCACTTTGAGGTGAGTGACAGCCTGTGGATTTCTGTCCTGCAGCTCTGTGTTCTGCTGCCACTCATACTCCTGCTGTCAGTACCACTTTTTTTTTTCTTCTGCCGCTGCATTTAATGCTACAGTCATGTTGTTTTGAAAGAAAGGTGTTTTCAAACTGCGGCCAGAAAAGTCTGATTACAGACTGTTTTGGATGTTGGATGATTTTTTTCCAGCTATTTCTGGGTCCTTTAAAAAAGAAAACTTTTATCATCCACTGCTGTTGTTTGAGTATGAGCTCATTTGTTGATGGAGGTTAACAGCTCTTCTGTCCCTGCCATTAAAACCGCTGCAGAAGAAGATGAGAATAGCGCCGCTGAACACAGGATTCAAATCCAGGCCGCCTGCTGTGAGGATATGGCCTCAACACATGGGGCGGGTGCTCTACCAACTGAGCTAAACACCGCCCCATGGGCTAAGTTTTGACATAATGAATCAGTTCTATACAATTTCATTAAAAAATGTATTCATACGAATGAAAAAGTTTTATGTGTAACATGTTTTATTACTGTCAGATTCACACGTTGGTATTAACCAGACTTTCTAATATTCTTATATTTGACCTGGCTGACTTTGTCAATGGTCAAGAAGAGTCCAGTAAGAAAACCATTGCTGTTTGACACACCTGTCCTGACATCACTGCATCAGCTGCAATTCACTGATTCACTGCCTGATTATTCAGTCAGATTGTTTCTTTACCCCCTGACTGCTGTTAGAAACCCCCCAGCTCCACATGAAATCAGTCCTGCTTCACATATTCCTTGCTGAGGTTTTATCAAACTGACGGTATGAGAAAGCAGATAATCCCCAGGCGCTAAAATAGACTCTGAGGCTATTTGCAGTCTAGGTCTTTGCTGTTGCTCCAGATTTGTATGGTTAAGTGTGAGCGGAGCTCACAGATTTGTGCGTCCGTCTCTTTCTGTCCACAGTTTGCTGCCAGGCTCTGCTGCCTGCCAAGTCTGATCCATCCCATTAACAAACGCACCTCCCCAGTGACTCCCTCCTACCCCCTTCCCCTTGGCTTGTCATCGGTGACGTCCTTTTGTGTGTCCTGGTAATTAGAGCCGGGGGGCTAGATGAAGAGGTAAAGAGGTAAAAGAAGAGGAGGCACATGTAAGCTGTATGTGTAAATCAAAATCTCATTGAGGGGACAGAGGAAGTGTTTGGTCATTACAGCTTGGCGTGAACATGCTGAGCTTGTTGTGGCTGCATTCAAGCGCCTGGTTGTTGTAATAGTGGTCTCTCTCAGGATTTAATAGAGTTTGTCTGCAGGACTAGGACAGACAAAAACAACAACAGGCAGCTGCTAAGTGTAAACTGTTCTCTGTGAACAATTCTCCACAAACAAAGACAGTTTGCCAGTGCTATTAGGAGGCCTGGCTCACAGCAAACCATCATCTATTTCATTCATTTTACATTCCACTGAGACTTGGGGCTCTAATTTTGTAGCGCAGCGCAGCCCGTGCAGTGGTAATTCCGTCCAACGCAACACCGTGTACAATATGGCAATTTGGTAGAAAAATTCAGAAAACATTTTGATAAATACAACAACAATTTACATGCAGAAACAACATACTGTGGTAAGGTGAAGAGGACCCGGGCAGGGATCAAACCCACACCTCCCGGGTAATAGTCATGCGCACTAACCAGTCAGTCACCCAAAGCGACATCCCCTTGGCCAAGTAGTCAGGGCACATGATCAATTGAAGACATAGTGACAGGACCTGTCAACTGTCACAATACAAAACAAATAAAGTGTCTCCATGCCACAAAACAGTGGCGACCTGGCTGGGTTACTATTGTTCAATGCTTCTTGGCTTTAAAAGTTCTGTTGACAGCTACCCATCTGTGTCCTGATACTTCACTTGTGTTGTGAGTTTTGCAGCACATGCATTCTGCAATTGATTTATATATTCCCTGGTTCCTGCTAATAAATGAGAGTGAGCTGCAGATGATATGAGCTGTTCATAACTTCCGGATTCATTAAAACCTATTTACAGCTTCTGATGCTCGTTCATTAGTGAAGGGATAATTTACCAAAGGGAGTTCTCATGTCTGCCACCAACATTTCACCTCCCACAACAACTAACACACACTTACCCCCTCCTCCTCCCCATTATTGTTTGTTCACCTTGAGCAGCAGAAAATGAGGCAACTGGTCTGTCTCAGTGAAGAAGTGACTTTTACCTATAATGACTGTGTGACCCTCCGTCCTCCTAAATATGGAGACCAGAATCAAAAGCAGAGAAACTGAAAGAATATGACAGATAAATGAGGTTTCGTGGTCAGTTTTAAGTTTGAGTTATTATTCAAACATAGCAGGAAGTCCACACCATACAGTCAGTGGTCAACTTATACATCAAATCCAAGCCCATGAAGTTTTCATCCTTCAGTTCATCACCCTTCAAGTCTTCATCCTAAAATCATCATTATGGATGGATCGATGGATGTTTGGAGATAACTCATCAGCTTTTACCAGGCTAAGAGACATTGGTGCCACCTAAAGGCCCGATGAAGGAACAAAAAGTTGAAGCTGAATTAGACTCAAACTTTTCTTCCACATCAAACATCATCTTACCAGTTATGAAAACGTAGCCTACTAAGTAGTAATCTGATGGTAATAAATCTCTTTGGGTGCTTGAAGCACAGAGATTTATTACAATTTTGAAGCAAATTAGCATATTCCCCAAAATGTCGTATCCAAAAATTCCAACTCTAAATCAACAATTTATAAACACACAATTAACTGAACTGTCTCAGAATTAGTCTCTGTTTCTTCATAATTAGGACTAGACCACTTACAGCAGTGGAGCTGTTTCCAGGAACCCTCCCAGGAAATAATTAGGACAAAATAAAGCATAACCAATTTATTTCCACTCTCTCCACACTGAATCGAAAAATAACTTTGGTGGAGAAACACTGATTAATTTCAGCACATTACACCAAATTACAAAAAAAGCAACTCCTATAGCATATTGAATATCACAGAACAAAGTCAGGGCAGGAAATAGAACTTGCCGCACATGAGGAAATGTTTTTTGTAAAGATGAGGGAGGTTAAGTTTCACCCAATTGCATGCATTATTAGTGGGCAGCAAACCTCCACAAGCTGATGCACTAAGCCTTGGACCTGTCAGAAGGGGAGCACTGATCTGGTTGCATATGGAGCAATTTGAATGAGGAATTGATTTAGATTTTAGCTCTTCAGTCCAATCTTTTCAGGTGCTTGCCGATCTGCAGCTTCATCAAAACACATATCTCCCTATCTCTGGAGGGCGATTGTATACACAAGCTCAACATGGACCCTGCTCAAAAGGGTATGGTGTTCATCTTGTGTGAGAACATGCAAAGAATAGCTTCCCCGTTTCTTAGTCACATAAGGAGGAGAAGAAAGGGATGATATTGTCCGACACTGAGTGTACATCAGACGTGGGCCAGTACAGTCTAAAGCAGGGGTCTCAAACTCAAATACGCCGAGGGCCAGATTTGAAAAAATGGCACAAGCCGAGGGCCACACGGTTGTTTATTGAGAAATGACCTTTTTGCACATATTCAACCTAAAACTAATGAAGCTTGTAGGCCTAAGTTATTGCATATAAAACAACAATAATCATTAAATAGGCCTACATTTAAAAAAAAAAAAAAAATGTTGCATTCATTTCTAATTAGGGATGCACATGATTAACCATTAACCAATATCAACAACTTTGACTGATTAATATCAATTCTTTTTTTTTAACTTAACTTATGGGGGCTTGACGATACAGTACGTGCATACCTGTTGCAGACTTACATCGTGCCTTCAGTCATATCAGTCATTCGTTTCTCAGCAGGAAATTAGACATTTGTGACAGTTCTGCACATGGATCTATAATAATATAATGCATCCATGGTTCTGCAGCGCAGTCCAGTGACAGACGGTCGGACGACAAAACATAAAGGGACGTCTGCGTGTGCATCACCTGTAACAACGGCGCTTAAGGGGGAAGTCCGGTACTGTGTTCTCCAGCGTTCCTCAGTGTTGACCTGCAGCAAAGCCTGCAGCTCCACAGTGGAGCTGTCAGAGGAGCTCTGCTGTTCAGCTGCACTCGCGCTGTGTTTCATAACGGCAAGAAAAAAAGGACATCGTCGATCGCCCGCTCAATTGACAACAGAGGAACAGGTTGCTGGTGCTGATGAACAAGTGGGACCAGGACTCGCGCTCGCGGGCCTCTGACGTGCACTGGCAGTGCATTGTGGGATTTGTAGTTTTAGTGGTACGTGCAACATACCGGCGGACCATAAATATTATCATGCGGGCCAAAGATAATTGGACATAATTAAGCACACGCGGGCCACATAAAATGACGTGGCGGGCCGGATCTGGCCCGCGGGCCGGGAGTTTGAGACCCCTGGTCTAAAGTGCTCCACAGGTGCAACCTCTAACCTTCTGACCTCAGTCACATGTTTTTTATGACCCAGGTTAATAAAATATTGGGGTCACATACATCTCTTCCAATAAAGATATTACTATACTCATTGCCTATAACCTCCATCTTTGAGGTGGTGTCAGATGGGATGCAGTTTTCAGACAAACAGAGGCTGTATAGTTTCCACATTTCCACAACTGAATGATAACATTTTCAGGTGATGTCAAGTCATTTTCTCTGTTGGATGTCTGAGGGGAGAGTAAGCTCTGACAAAATAGAAAAAAGGCAAAAGTGAAGGAAGCTGCAAAGGCTACTTATGTTTTGAAGCTGGATTACAAGTCTAGAGTAGAGTCGAGAGCAGATACACTAAGGACAAAAGGTATTGAAGTCTGGAAAGTCCATCAGCCGTCAGTGACTCATGTTCTTCATCTTCCTCCTTGTGTTAAACACCATCATTCACAGTTTGATACTGATCCTCAACTCAGTGACAAACTCAGTTATGAAGTAATTTGATTGCTCCTGTGAGTCTGGCCTCATCCCCACTGTGAGCGTTTGACCTGAAACCCTCAGAAGGCCGAGCCAATCAGCGTTGCCCCTCAGCGTCGCCGCTCAGATTTCTGTGATTGACACAGCACGTCGGCCAATCAGGGGCCGACTGGTGCAAAGCCCCATCACTACTGTACACTGCGCGACTCTTACCACGGCGGAACGATCTAGAGCAAAGATATTCAATATAGCAGTAGCAGCCTAAAAACAGCAAGTTAATAAGCGTGTGGGGAAGTTCTTACTACATCCATTACAGCAATTAAACAAGAGCAAGAGTTGGCGTTTGTTGAGTTTCTAGAAGGAAAAGACGTTTTCGCTGTTCTTCCAACTGGATTCGGCAAAAGTTTGATATACCAACTTGCTGACTGGCTGAATTGGTTGTCTGTCAATGCTACTACTCCCGCCCACCCCAAAGTGGGGATGAGGCCAGACTCCCCCTCAGAAATGAAATGAAATGCATTTCCGGTAGAGGCTGGTTTACGAGGCTACTACAGCGGTGGTTGGAGGGAAAATGGGCTTATAAAGTGAACTCTGGTGAAAAACACTCTCCTCTTCTACTACATGTCATGACCAACTTATCAATGCTCTACTGCCATCTGCTGGAGAGAAGAGCACATAGCAAAAATCTACACAAATCTTACGCAGAAAACCAAACTGTTGATCATGTCCCATCTACTACCTCTCATTTCAGGTTTCACTCTTCCACCTTGGTTTGTTTCCTCTTTACCCTCTTGATTCTTGTGCTTGCCTTGCCAGATTTAAACTGGTGTGCACAGTTTTATATATCAGATATGTTTAAAATTTATTCAAGTTGGGGTAGAAAATTTCGAGTTTTCATCTTGAAATGCCTCTACTAACATCCCTCTAGTTTTGCTGTGCTTCACTAGAGCAATATCAATTTTGAGTTTGTTGTAAGGTTTTGGTGTTGCATTTATGTGATAATAATAGATATAGCATAAGTACATGGTAAATGCCTTTTTATCACTTGTGCTATAACTATTATTCTTCTGAAGACGGATATACCACATACCACATACGTCTTCAGAAGAATAATTATTAGGCTACTATTATTCCTCTGAAGACGGATATACCACATACCAGATACCTTTTACTAAAAGGTGTGCAGTATATCCGTCTTCAGAATCAGCCGTTATTGTTTATTGTCATTCAGAAGTACAGCGAAATTACAGCAATGAACCTGTTCGTATATACAGCAACAGCATACAATACCTACAATAAGACAGACATAACAGGATGACTGGGCAATAAGAGGGGGAGGAAAAGGGGGGAAACGAGGAGAGGGGAGGAGGAAAAAAGCAGCTCCCAGACTCCTGTGGGGGAATACAGTGCTTTTCTGCAACTAAGTGTACAGACATGTGCATTGATTTTAGACATTGTTGAAATTTACAAATAATGGGACACTTCTAAGTCAAACTTTACTTGCCATTCAGATAACTTGCAAAAGAAAGGCCAGCAACGACTGTCTTGCCGGAGAAACTTTCCAAGTTTCAGATTGATAAGTCCCTGATTATTTTATTTTACAAATCATATGTTGAATCTGTGCTGACCATAAGCAGTAAGATTTTCGGAGTCCAACAGTGTACTTACAGATCTGTTCAATAGGCAGATAGAAAAAAAAAACTGAGCTTAAGTTGAAATGACAGATTTTAAATGTTCATGTTGTGTTTGGTCTTGGAAAAGCTCAGCACCTCTTGTTGGATCAGGGAGCCATTCAGGAATTAAGCTTTCTCTGGGGTTCAAGTAGGTGTAGTGTATTATCCACCTGAACTTTTTTGCTTTAAAGCCCCAGTATGCGATTTATTTGGCTTTTTATTAGCAAAAATCAAATATTGCTTTCATAAATACGTATTTCACTGAAGTGGAATCACACCCGCATACAAACGAAAGCTTTCTCGTACCTTAGAATGAGTTGTTACAAGTCGTTACAAATATACAAGGGGGGGTGCACCAAACCTTGGCTGCCATGTTGAATCGCCATTTTTTTACATTCAGTGTCAGTGTGTCTATACTGTAGATAACCACAGACTCACCTCACCAGAGCTGTCGGCTCGGGGAGAAAGTTTTCCAGGTAGCGCCTGTTAAAACTGTCACCACTGTGTAGGCTAGTGCAAGGATGGAGGCACTGGTGTTGCATTCAGGTGCAGTCAGACACCTGAGTGACGCAGTCAGCAAACCAACCAGATGTCATTTTACTCGACGAGAGAAAGACGGTAAAACGTGGGTCAAGTAAACAATACGACATCACCATGACAACATATTGTCACGCCTGTATTGTTTTGCCTCGTGCTGGCGGGCCATTTCTTTACATAGAGGCTTGTTTATCCTGTTACATGCAGCGTCTGTTGTCTGTCTGACTTCTGCCCGAGTTCATGTAAATCAAGAATATGGGGGTAAATCTTCATATTGGGGCTTTAAAATCTTGAATTATCTTATGTTTTTCATGGTGTTTTCTTAGCCTTAAAGTTAAGGGGTAGGTCAGAGGTTATTCAACATTTGGATGGGAACTTCATTTGTGATGAGTAACAGTTTATATTCAAATAGAATTAATATAAATAAATGCAGATCATACGAGAGAGAAAGGCGCACACATACATTTACAGTGTATGTTCGGAGTAGTGTGGAATGTAACCTGAGAAATGTGTTCCTTGTCATCTATCCATCTCTGTGGGTGATAGTTTTTGGGGATACTTGATACTGTATCTATGTTTAGGTTAGCTTGGTCAAGAGGTTAAATGGTTAAGTAAAGGTTAAATGTCAAAAGGTATAGGTTAGATTCTGTTTTTAGATCCTATCTTTGTCTGACCATCTTGGTCAAGACTAGAGTATATCCTTCTGTTGGGGAAAGTGGAGTTTCAGAATTAGAAAATGTATATAAGGTTAGAACTTGGGGCCAAGAGAGAGAGATCTCACATTGGCACCAGAGATGCTCTAGGATTCGGCATTCTTCTTGTTAATAAACTCTTCTTGAATGCAAGTGAAGACACGTCTGCGGTGATCCCTTCTTTTCATCAACACATAAATATACCACATAGGCTTCTTGGTGGTCGTAGTTTGAACTTCTTAAGCTCTTCCACATGCTTTGGTGCGTCTTTTTAAACTGAAGCTGCTGAACTTGTGCTGCTATAGTGTTGAACTAATTTCTAAATCAAACACAATCAATGAGAAAAAATATATTTCCTTTTTTGGGGGGAAAATAATCTAAAAGGAGCCAAAACAAACAATGCATTTGTCTCTTTTATTTTCGGTACATTTCAGATACAGCAGCTCTGCTTGGTATCAAAACAAAGGAAGTCGTGTTTGACCAGTTTAAACAAAAAAAAACCAGGCCCGAGCCTGACACACTGATACAGGTGCAGACTGGGCAATAACATCCTTGGAACTATGACGTTTCATAATCATAATTACATTAAATGAAAATTCAGTTTTTTAGGAGATGTTCACCTGCATCATGGGTTAGATCAATTAATTCACATAAGAGCAAGTAAATTAAGTGGAAAATATATTTCCTTGTTTGAATGAAACAGAGGATTTCTTTAAAGCATGATGATCGTAACTTAGTACATTAGCCGACAGGACAGAGTTCTGGTGGCCCAGACTCATTTTTGGAGCTAGAACCTCAGAAACAGGGCATTTCTGTGCTTCCAATTATGGTTAAACACAGAACCTTCAGTGTGTATCGCAAACGCAATGCCCACAACACTGCAGTACATTATAAAGGGCTGCTAATGGTCTTAACAAACGTTTGCTTTGCTACATGAATAATATTGTCACCATTTTAGACTCCTAACAGTTGAACAAAGGCTGAAAGACCTCTCTGCCCTTAATAAGGTAGTAGGAGTAGCACAGATAATGATCTAATGATTCTGGGCTACTTTTAACTTGGAAATTCTGAGTGTAACGGGAAATTAAACTCACAATCGCCCTTACTGGCCATCATACCACTTATCATAATCAAATAATAAATAATCCTAGCATGTTTGTCATTGCCTACGTAAACACACTGACCTGTTATTTCTGGAGGTCCAGAAATGGAGAACTACGCTGATGTTTTTGTATCCTCTCATGTGGCCCTTATTGGCTGTCATACCACTTGTCATAATCCTCATGTTGATCACCACAGATACACGGCTTCACTTAAAGGGATATTTCAACATTTTCGCAAATTTGTCCTTTACCATAATCCCTGTAGCACAGTCAATTAAAGATAACGAACCTAACCCTAAAACTACATGGATTATGGCAATTTCCCAAACTGTTGAAATATTCCTTTAAGTATGTTATGGATGGTGAACATCCTGTTTCTGTCCAGAAATAAAAAGACTGAATTTTCCTTTAACATATCACCCTGTCAAGAAACCGAAACTGTGGCATAGTTGTTAAAATCCCAAACCTGTCAAAGATAATGTTAATCTAGCACCGCACGCTTATTAGAGACACACAAATGCTGCTCCCTGCAACTAAACTAAACATAACAGAGAGCAGATAAAACCAGTTATTTTACATCATTGATGCAGATCAACCAACAGACAGAAATTGTGACTCTCAGTAGCTGCATGTTCCTGTGACCTGTACAGACACTTTAATACAGTTACTTACAGAGCGATGGCCAAACCAACAGGGTGGCATGGAGGGAGAAAAGTGTGTCGTCAGTGCACATAGTCACATGACAAAGTAGAGAAGCCAATAACACAAGATTTAGAAGAAGACCCCCCATCTAAATTAGACTTTACAAATTAGACTCTGTGGGGACATGCTATATTTTCAAACTATACACAAGAATGATAAAATACAACATTTACATTATTGCTTGACATTCAGTTATGGCTAAAGTTCATTTTATTATTTGCCAGAAAGAGTTATCTTTTCTTTTCTTTTTTTTTTAAATTTGGACTTTAGACCTCAAAACCTCAAAAATGTGGTGATGGAGCAGGTGGTAAAACACATTGGTGATTTAAATGAACAACTGCTATGGTAGAAGGATATTACTGTAACATACAGTGGGTGAGATATACCAACCATGGCTGCAGTCGCTCTATAACAGTGTGAAAACAGATGTTAGACAGTCAGCTGGGTGACACATCTTTCAAAATAAAAGCCTCGGCTTGACGATCATGACAATAGCTTCAACAGAAGGTACAAAATGATCTGTTAGTGGTTTAATGTTTAACGCGATAAACATGGAAAACTCCTGTATATTCTGTTTCCAGTAAATCCTCTGAAAAGTGAAGCAGGGCATGATGGGTAAAGGCAGCTCCTCCCAGTATCCTAGTCATCCAAATTTTGAAAATGTTTGACATTTCACCACAGATAAAATGTGCACACACACACACAGTCATGAAGACACATCACACACACTCATAGAGGCAGTGGATTAGATAGACAGGTATTAGTGCAATTTTCTGCATAGTTTCTTCTTTAAGAAGGGTGTGTGTGTGTGTGTGTGTGTGTCTGTATGTGTGTGTGTGTATTGCTCTTATGAACTTTTATTGCTTTAATCTGGGTGAACATTTAAGAATTATGATATTCTTTTGGTGTGTGAACATGTAACAATGAACAGGTCAGCCAGAGTTGTTGTTTTTTTCTCCAACTCATTTCAATAAATTCACAACACCACTGAAAATAGTAAACAGAACACAACAGAAGTGTGTGAATGTTGTTTGGCTTTAGAGGCTGTGGAGACAGCTACCTCTCAGTGGTGTTTTGACATAAAGTGAGTTATTTGGTTTATTTTAATGTCAGTATCACATGATTCAGATGCGAATATGTAATGCAGCTTGGCAGTAGCTAGGTTTGTCACTCATTTATATACTTGTGCTGTGTTGTGAGTTTCTGCAGCACGTGTTGTCCAGTTGAATTAGTTGTTTTCTGAATTTGTAGCATGTTTGTCATTGCAGTGTGTTGAGCCCTCAGGGCCACCGTAAACACACGGACCTGTTGTTTTTAGAGCTCCAGAGAGGAAATGGAGAACTACACTGATATCGTTTTTGTATCCTCTCATGGGTCAATACTGCAGATGAAGAAATGTGGCACTTTAACTCTTCACTTTTTGTAACAAACTAGACTAGACTAGACAAACAGACATAGACTTGATGAGTGGATTTGATCCTGGATATAGATTAGATTTGTTTAAATGAAATCAAACCCTGAGATGCTGCAGCCCAGAACTGAAAAGCTGTACTTTTCAGTTATGACCACCAGACGGTGCTACAGGTTCACTGTGCTGCTGACTTTCAGGGAATCAGCTGATGTGTATTTGTGGTGCTGATGGAAAAGGGAGGCTGCTGGGAGAATTAAGGGCAGGAGGAGGATGAGTGAAATCAAGGAGGATGACACACAAAAATCAACCGGAGATATTGATTCTATATTATCTTTTGATTAATTTGGACAGAGCTGCTGCTTCTTGACCTAACTTCACTGTATACAATTAACTTTTAAGAAGAGTTGTTCTTTATTTCACATTACTAAATACCTCATTACCCATGAGCCTCAGTGCTTGGTGCTGTGGGAAAATGGGACTACATTGATGTGTTTCTGGGAGGTTTTTGATCATTGCTTTAGTGCAGATTGATTATCTTTATTTTTGTTCATGAGGTCAAAGTGTTTGTCAGGTTATCTTAGTTTGTTCTCATATTTTTTCTGCTTTTCCACAGAAAAATCTTGCAATCAAACCAAAACATTGAGTTGGTAAAAGCTCCTTACTGTATGTGAACGTAACGTAACCCCTGCTTTAACCTGAGTGATGCATCAAGCTGAGCTCATCTCCAAACTTCACAGCTGGAATCCAGACAAATCAGATGCTTCCTGCCCTGGTCATGTTTCCAGTGGTGTGGCCCAATCTGTACAGCCCTCCACCGCTCTCCCTACGTCCATCAAATTAGTATAGATGGATCATGATGTACCAGAGGCTCAGCCCTTTACAGAGGTTTCTCAAGAAACTTTAAATGAGTGACATTTTGCAAAATTGTCATTAACCTTTTAAACTTGGTGACTGTAAACAGTGTCTGCCTCTGCCAAGTGTTATTCAAACACGCTGAACTTTGTTTTTTATTCTTGTGGACATCCCACAGTCTGTAAAGATGCTACTTTGCTTCTGCACCAGCACGTCAGCACATCAACATGTCTCCGGATAGATACAAAGAACCCTCAGGTTTCCTTCTGTAGATCTGCTCACATGTGCAGAAGTGATGTCTTGCTGATCCGGTGAAAGAAAAAGAAAAAATTTCAGTGAGAACACTGATAGGACCTTTTAATGTAGGAGCTAAATCTGCTCTACGCCCAAGATCCTCGATTCAAAATGTGTGTTGATGCAGGTGGAGGGAAACCACTTGACTCCTCACTGAGAGGCCATGAGAGGAGGAGGAGCAGGTGAAGACAGACAAACTGAGGAGACGTTCAGGTCTCAGTGTAACATATGGCAGCCTCTGGATCCACCGGTCCTCGTCCCGTTCTCTGTGCTGATCAAACAGGACCTGGTCAGTCTGAGTCCAGCAGCTCTGTGCTGAGTGACTCAGGTTCAGTCGTCGCTCTGCAGCGTCACCTCTAGGTCGGCACCAAACAGCTCCTTGTAGAGAGGAGGGAAGTGCGTCCGGACAATGTCCGGGTAGACGGCTCTGAAGGCCAACAGTTTCTCTGTGTGTCGACTGCACAGCGAACGCAACGCTGAGATCTTACATCTGAGCTGAGGGGGGGGAAGAGAGGAAGTTTACAGCAATTTTAGACACTGATCTTATGCCATCAGTATGTGTGTGAGCGTGTGTTGGTGTACCTTGTTCAGCACTCCGTCCTCTCTCTGGTTCTTCTGCAGGATGTGTTGCAGAGCCAGCTGAGTCTTCTGCTGCAGCTTTTCCACCTGCAGCTTCTCCTGCAGCCAAGAACGGTCTACACACACACAAACACAGCTGTCACATGTCTGGATCATAGACTGGACTGAGGTGAACCTGGGGGGCGGGGCTTACCTGCTGAGAGCAGAACAAAGGCTGAGAAGAGAGCTAGCTCATCCTCTGTCAGGTGCAAGGAACAGAGACTCTTGGCAAAGTCAAACACTGACGTGATCAGATCATCACAGCCTGGGGACACACACACAGGAGATAATCACAGACTAGTTTGACCTTACAAAAATAATTGCATAGTTTTGTGCAGAACTGTAAGTGATAGTGTAAAAATACACTGCTCAAAAAAATAAAGGGAACACTTAAACAACACAATGTACCGCCAAGTATATCACACTCAATCAACCTGTCCAGTTAGGAAGCAACACTAATTGTGAATCAATTTCACCTGTTGTTGTGCAAATGAAACAGAAAACAGGTGGAAACGAGAGGCAATTAGCAAGACTATCCCTATAAAGGAGTGGTTCTGCAGGTGTGACCACAAACCATTACTCTGTTCCTGTCGTTTCTGGCTGATGTTTTGGTCACTTTTGAATTTTGTTACTGTTCCCTAAAGGTACATTACCATGAGGCGGTGTCTACAACCAACAGAAGTTGCTCAAGTTGTGCAGCTCATCCAAGATGGCACATCAATGCGAGCTGTAGCAAGAAGGTTTGCTGTGTCTCTCAGCACAGTGTCCAGAGCATGGAGGAGATACCAGGAGACAGGCCAGTACACCAGGGGACGTGGAGGGGGCTGTAGGTGGGCAACAAGCCAGCAGCAGGGCCGCTACATCCTCCTCTGTGCAAGAAGGAACAGGAAGAGCACTGCCAGAGTCCTGCAAAACGACCTCCAGCAGGCCACTAATGTGCATGTTTCTGCCTGTCAGAAACAGACTCCACGAGGGTGGTACAAGGGCCCGACGTCCAGAAGTGAAACATACTGTATGATAGTGGATGCCTTTAGCACTTTATGTCTCTTCACTGTGCTGAGGTATCAGAGCTCCTTTCAATAAGATGCTCTGAGAACTAGTGGTGCTTTATATACTTCACTGTACCACCCATGTTTCTATGAGTGTTTTGTATACTTGTGGATGGTTATAGTTAATATTGATTAACTTCTTATATTGTAATTTATTGTTAATATGTCTGCTGAAATGCCCATAGTGATTGTGTTTTCTATGTGACGGCATTCTATGTCTATCCTGGAGGTGTCTCCTAATTGCCTGATGGCTGACAGCTGTGTAGTTGGGATTGCTGATTTCTTGGGTTCCACACTACACACTGACGAAGACTGCTTAGTCGAAACCGGTCTGTGTGAGTTGACGGTCCAGTGAGGCAATAAAAGATACATGAATTACACTGAGAGTTGCCGGCTTTTTGTTCTTTTTCTACTGTTCTTACAGCCTGACACCGTGCAGGGCGATTGGCATTTGCCAGAGAACACCAATATTGGCAAATACGCGAATGGCGCCCTGTGCACATGTTACAATATATTGAATAAAAAAATCCATATGACAGATTTAATGAAGCGTGAGGGAGGAAATCTTTGCCAAGGTTGAGGTGTGTCCATGGAAACAATGTTCACATCCTGTGACTCGCTTACAAGGAACATCAGATGTTACGTCATGTTCACTATTTTTTAGAAACAGCAGCCAACCTGTATGGGACCAAACTTGATGTTCAAGAGAATAAATATCCTGATAAGCAATCAATCGGCAAAGTTTGAAGTCACAAAAAAAAAACCTTCATCAGTTTTTATTGGCCAGCATGTACATTGATACTGATATGTTTGAGACACAGATCTGCCAAAATCAAAGCCCCTCCCCCTTCCACTCACCCAGAGCTCTGAAAACGTCAGGACCTGCAAACTTCCCATCAAAGTAGACAGCGTTGTTCTGAGAGTCAAACACCCGACACATCCGGATTAAGACGACCTCCAGGGAGCCTGGTGGAGAGAGACGGATGACTGATCACCGAAACCTAACGATTGTTTAATGACTCAGTGTCGACTGTGTGATTAATGTGATCAATCCCTAATTTAAGCACATTTACTTGTCAAACTAAATGGTTTTCATATATGAAGCAAAAGATTCTGTCCTCATGATATAGTGCTATCAAAGAGTTTGTTTAGAGCTAAAAGAAAGAGTACAGTCATCATGGTAACTAGCACTGGTGTATCTAATGCATTCGATATATGGGATCATATTAAAAAGGTGATTCAGTACATTGTGACCAAGCATCAACTGAAACATGAAGCTTCACTTCTAATGAGTAAGTCCTCATAGACTCCCATGTTAAAATGTCCAACTTCACAGCAGAAATAAACATGTTTACAGCCTGGTACGGAAATAGTTCAGTCAGTACAGCTAATGTCTTCGTTCATGACGACTGTACAGGTTGGGTGGAATCAGACACTGCCGAGAGGGTGACAGTGGATCGGTTCACCCTGAGCGTCAGAAACCTGTGGCAGACACATAGATGTCAACGCGGCTGCTCTCACCAGCTTTCAGTAGCACGATCTGGTCGTTCTGGCAGAGATCCATGAAGCCGTCGATGCGCTTGGCGAACTCCACCACGTACTGAATGGCCTCTGTGATTTTCAGGGCGCAGAGCTGCCACATCACCTCCCGTGGCTGCACAGAGGGACGACACACACTCAGGCCTCCTTCAAGACATATGATGCAGAAAGAGGCCTAAAGGTTATTAACAGCGAACCCACCTTGCCCTGGTAGCTCTCCACCTCATCCTGCAGAAAGCTCTGCCAGCTCATCTGCTGCAGCTCCTCCCTCAGGTACTGGCACGTCTCCAGGTGAGACTTGGAGATGACCTGGGCCAGGTGATCTGACAAAACAGAAATATGTTTTTTTTTGTTTTACAGTTTTTCATAGCTGCCAAAACACATTTCTTTAAACGATTTATACTTTACTCAAAACTGTAAACACAAGTTGTGTGCTTTCACACAGGCCGATCCAGTTGAACTGTGGGCCCACTCGGGTGCACACCAAAACGAGACTGGCCTGAAGGGGGTGATGAACGAGCAAGTGCGGTGTTTTCAATAATTTATGGACATTTCTAGATCACCCACATTAATAGCATCATTGAGGACCCTTTACAAATAAACCTAGGCTAGTAAAAAGAAAAAAAGAAAAAAAAGAAAACAACAGTCTACATGAATGTTTCAATCTACATTTTGTAATAAACAAATTATAAGTATAATCTGATATGACCAAGACACACACATACATTGTGTGAATGGGTTTTCTGGGCAATACCCATATACTGCCACTCGGGGCGCAAAATGCTTACACGGGAGTCAATGGAAGTGTGGTTACTCTCTTATATCAGTGCTCTAGCCCGTACTAGCAAATTAAAATGTATCATTTCAGCTTCTGATGAACCACTACTGTATGTGTGAAAACACAATTACATTAGAAAACTAATACCAGGGAAAATGAAGTAGATCATAACACTGTATGTATTGCATCTTTTCTTATGTCCACTTCACTTGAACTAAATTGTCCAGTACAGTTACTTCTGAAATGACTGTTCTTGGTCTGAGTCTTGCTCTTCCTCCTCTTCAACCTTCATCAACAAAAAGTGTGAACAGTTTTTAGTTGTGTCTAAGCAATGGCATCTAGAGTTGTGCAGAAAGGTGGTATGAGATCTGAAATGTGTCTCTAACTCTACACTCTAACTAAATAGGTTCAGGCCACTGAGGATTTAACTGAGACAATGGAATTTAGTGCCTTCATACTTCTCGTCCTCGTCCTTATGAACTCTCCTTCACATCTTTGACCTAATGAGGTTGAGGAGATGATGTTCACCACCATCACAGCAGTCTATCACCCTGACTGTGTTTCATGGTAAAAAGGAAGGACTCAGTCCTCTAATCTGTTTCTACTGTTTGAAACTTTGTCAACAAAATGTTTGTGCAACTCAGATCAGAAACCAACTGTAATTATTTTTCTCCGTACTGCTGCTGCTAATTGTTCCAGAGACCAAAACAACGCAAGGTACAAAGACTCATCCAGCTCATACAACTGTTTATTTGGATCAGGGGCTTGGAGGGAGTGGGGGAATGGGGAGGGGTATTACGGTAAATGCTTTTGTCAAAGAAAGAAAAAATCTCCAGAGAGAATAAAAAGATGATTTCCCCCAACGAGCGCCCTGCCATGTCCCAATTGGCCCTAATTAACAGACAGCTAATTACCACACAGAGATTTTAATGAGCTCTGAAGATGAGTTTCTAACCTCCTGCTATTTTAAACCACCTCTCTCTCTCTGTTCGCCCCACAATTGTTCCTCTCTTTCTTTCTCTATTCTCTTCTATTCTTTATCTTCTTTGTGTTTTCTATTCATCCACACTCCTTTTCTTTGTCTTCTCTTCACCTCTTTCAAGATGTTTCCTCATCCTTTATCTGTTTGCTTTCCCCTCCAGCTCTCTACTCTACAATCCTCTACCCCCCTTTGCAGCCAGGAGCCGATGCAGAGCTCACAGAGGGGTTGAGACCTGGACCCCCCCACACATCCACCCACCTCCATCCACCCACCCACCCACCCTGAAAATAAGAATAAGCTCTGAATATGCAAATAATATAGGGAACTTTCCATCCTCTCGGTGTCCTTTCCCAGAAGTCCCTGCATACATGCATGACATTATACACACATAGCTGAAACCTTACGTAATATATCGCTTGACTTCAATCCACACAGTGCAAAATTTTTCAGTAACACTTTACTTGACAGGTGGGTGCATAGCACATTCATAAGACCTTTCATAAGGTGTTCATAATGATTTCAGAATGGCTTCATAAGGCATGACTCAGCATTCATACATCAAGTTACATTGCTATGGAATAACAAACTGGGGAATTTTGTCAAGTCCCCTAATAGCACCTGGAAATATAAGAACAAAATTATTTTGTATGTTTCTACAATACAGTTAGTGAAGGCTTCATAAGGGTTAGGAAATTCATTGATGGTTTATTATGTTACTTTGCATGTCACAATACTGTGCAAGTGGTGAGGAATTCATAACTGAATGGCAAATGATGCTGCCTACCTCTGGAATGGTTTGGTGTCTGGGCAACTTTGGGTGACAGAAGCAAAGCAAACAATGCATCAATTCTGCATACATGACTTTAACTTAGCCTTTGAATGAGTTGGTATTTTATCCCAGTAGGCCTTCTTCCAGTTGTGATAAAGGGATTTTGATGAAACATCTGGGTAACACACTATGCAATTATGACTGTTTTATGAGGTCTTCATGACCCATTTCAATAGAATGCTGAATATTGTTTTGTATTATCAAGTGAGATTAGGGGACTTTCATTTGGAAAAGAAAATACCACTGTGTTATTCCATAACAATGTAACCTGATATGTGGATGCAGAATATTGCCTATGAAGTCGTCATGAATGTGTCAAGGAGGAAGGACCCAAATGAAGGAGCATACAAGCAGATTTCTTGCAAACTGAGGTTTACCAGGAGAACAGAACACCATGACGACAAACAATAATCCGACAAAGAACTGAAAGACACACAAGACTACAGAACTAATCAAACCAACAAGCAACAGGTGAGGAGACAGGAGGGCAAAGAAACCTGATTGGTGGAGGCACACAAGGAGCAGGGCAGGGCTGACGACGTGAAACACAGGACAGGTGTGCAAGGAGAGTGGAGGGCAAACACAGGAAGTGACACTAGAACAAAAAGCACAAGAACTGAACTACAAAATAAAACAGGAACTGAAGAAAACAAAGTCCAAAACAACTGAAAACCGAGCCACTAATGGCGGCAGGCTCAGGGCCATGACAGAATGCATTACGAACACCTTATGAAAGATTTTTTTTTGCAGTTTGGTCATCAAAAAAACTCAATGTTCACTAGCTTGGTCATGTATTACTAAAGCAGATATCAGCGGCACGGCCGTTTCGGCTAATGCTGCGTTCAAGGCAGGCTTTTGAAACCGTAAGTTACAGTTTCAAGTCACAACTACAACTTTGTAGCGTTCCAGGTAATCCGTAGCTCGTGTTCTTACCGTCCTGTTGTCTGTGAAAGTACACTATAACGGCCTCTCGTAACTTCCGACCCGTGAACTCGTACCAGATCGAACTGGTATGACTTCACAGGAAGGAAAAACACAAAGTACGAGTTTCCTTGAACGCACCATGAGTTAGCAGCCCCCGCCCTCGTCAGGCATCTATTGGTCCTCGTGCTACGTCACCACATTCACGCGCACCCCCCACAAGGAAAATTTTCTCTTCGCTTTACAGCAGAGCAGAGTGACGGAGAGACTCGTGTTACGGCTGAAACACTCCATGTAAGTGATTGCTGACGGAAAATAGGACTATTTAGGACTTATATTAACAAAAACATTCCACTGATATCTGCTTTAATTATTAAATGTTAATATTGAATTAAAATGTACTTTTACCATGTGTCTATATTTATTTCTCAGATGTAAACCCCCCCCTACACACACACACACCTCTAACCCCTCTATCTCACCAAGCTCTGCCATGGACACTGGAGGTGACACATCGCCGTTACTGAAGGAGCAGTATGGAAAGAACCCATTACTGGAGCCGTAGTCACACAGCGGTTCTGGTTTGATGCCATTAATATCCAGCCCTGATTGGTCAGGAGAAGGTTGGATGTCCAAATAGAACGCACTTCCTCCTCCTTCACCTCCAGAATCGGCCTGTTTGTGGGGGGGGAAGTAATACAGGTTTACATGGCGTCTGTTTAGGCAGGCTGCATTTGTTTCTCCAAACAGTAAAACTCACAAACCTTGGATGACACCGATCCTCCTTCTGGAGAGTTCTGCTCCATGTAGCCACCGAGGTCATCGGGGAGCTCTGTGAGGCCACTGGAGGAGAGGCCATAGGAGGGAGACAGCGGCTCAGCCTCTGTGGGGCTCGGGCTGCCGAGGCAGGGGTGGGGCAGAAGGAGGGGGCTCTGCTGCTGCTGCTGCTGTTGCTGCTGTTGTTGGAGACGGTGTTTCTGGACTTCAGCATACAAACTGTCTCGCTGCTTCTTGGACATACGACCAAACTTTACCGCTGAGAAAGACAAATGAGAAGTTAGGATGGAGCCAGGCTAGCAGTTTCCCTCTGCTATCAGTCTTTATGCTAAGCTGAAGATAAGCTACGTATATGAGATAAGATGAGCTTGCTTCTTTTACGCAATGTGTGTGTGTTTGTGTATGTCTAACCATCTCGGGACATGCCCACAGCCAGACATTTCTGCAGGCGGCAGTGCTGGCAGCGGTTTCTGCTTGTGCGGTCGATCAGACAGTTCTTCTGGCGAGGACAGGAGTAGGTGGCGTTACTCTGCTGACTGCGTCTGAAAAAACCCTGGGACACAAGAAATCAGAGACACCATGCTCAGATCTTCAGTCAACTTCCAGTTTCCTTTATTCACTTTCTACCATCCTCCACTCAGAGCCCTCAGCCTCCACCACGAGCTACTTCAATGCATTTTGAAAAGACATTAGGTCTATTACCATTTTTATGCAGATGATTCACCAATTTATTTACCCCTTAAAAGGAAAGGTGATAGCTCTTTATGGCTGTTGGTGGAACATTTTCATGACAGCAAAGCTTGGATGCCCTTAAGCAATTAACTTCAATAAGAGTAAAAGGCCACGATATTTCAACCCAGTGTTGCTTGTGAAAAACGATGGCCAATCAAAATTTTGAAGGCAACAAATTGCCCCACCTGACCACACCTTGCACATCAGTAGATAAATTTGTTGCCATTTTACCAGTTTTGAGCCTGTGTCTTAGCCTTTTTTATCTGATACCATATCCCACATGAAATCAACTACATGCAGTCTTGATTTTATTCCCACCAAGTTTCTCAAAGAGGTTTTTATTTTATCAATTGTGAAAAGCTCTTCAGAGGAAGACATATTTCCCTCTGCTTTTAAACATGCTACGGTCCAACCCCTTTTAAAGAAACACAACCTTGACCCCCGTCACCCAACTCCACCTCAGCTCCTCCCGTCATCTTGCTTTCCTTCCCTGGTTTCCTCTACATTTTAGATTTTCAATTTAAAAAAAATATTTTTAAAGCTCATAATGGGTCAGCACCATCTTATAATGGTGACCTTTTAGAGCCTTGTGCTCCTTTAAGGGCCCTAAGCTCCGTGGATGAATCACCTATTCTTGTCCCTGAGCTTCAGAGCAGAGGGAGCCCAGCTCTGTCAGGTAGCCCCCAAACTACGTGGATCCCCTGTCTCTCTCTCTCTATCTCTCTTTTTCTTTTTTCCTCTCTCGCTCCGTATCATGTACAGAGATAAATCTCCATCAGCTGCTCATTGGCTGTGAAATGAGCCTCCAGCTGCCGAGAGCTGGAGCAGCAGCTGAACACACCAGCTTGTTTGGGAGCTGCTTGAAGAGAAGAAGGTTTTCCTGAGCCAAACAACTGTGACTGATGGTTCAGACTGAACGACCAGTGTTTCCCCTGGGACTCGAACAGTGGACGCCATAGGCAGCAGCAGAATGAGGCGCTGCCAGAGCAGGAAGGACCAGATTTATAGTGATAAGAAGGAAATGACAATGTGATTTTTGTGTAAACACTGGATGATGAAGACAAACGATGAGCTCTGTTTGATTGCTGCTAAAGAAAAGTTACTGAAGGACTCAACAACTTGCGACAGTTTCTCTGTTAACGAGTCCACGGGTCGTTTGTGCAGCAGCTCATTAAAACCCATAGTCAGGTGGTTTTGTTGCTAGGTGACATCTAGTGGTTGTCCTGATTATGACAGGCTCAAAGTGAAAAGTGTTGCGACACTGTATAGTCCACAGGAGGTTGTGGACTGAAGAATCAGCCTGTGCATATTCTCTTTGTCCAGGTCATAGTATCTCAAAAGGGTTTAAATCGATTTAAACTCCTTTGAGAGAGTGCAGAATGTGACACAAGAGAGCAGTGTTTGATTCTCATGCCAAACCAACATTTTATGTAACGATGGCAACACAGATCGACTAATGTTGAGGAAGTAGCCTAACTTTATTTAACCCAAGTTTAACCCATCTTTTCCTAAACCATTGCCGTTAGTAGGCCTACTGTTAAGACTGATCTATGCACCACAGAGCTCCACAAGAAGTCCTTCCTGAATCCTGACTGTGGCCATTAAATGTAGCCTACAACTTGTCCCTCTCAGTGTCATTTTCCACCTTTTGCTACTTTAAACTCTGATAAGACTGAAATTTCTGTAAGAAACTTTTCTTTTTAATGATCCAAAACAAAAAAGTCTAAAAACTGTGAATAGCTTTTTCTCTTTAATCAATAACCTGACAACTTACCTTGCAGCCCTCACAGGTGATCACTCCATAGTGAATCCCGGAAGATTTGTCTCCACAGATTTTACAGGGAATGATTTCAATCTGAGCTGCAGAGAGAAAAACAGCAAACATCAGAGGAAAAAAAAGACTCACAGCGAGGGTCAGCAAATATGGAGATTAAATCTGTGAAAAAAACAACAATACCAACAATAAGTGATTAAAGCAAAAGAAAAGAGGTGAGATTCAAGAGCCGTTTTAAAAAAAGCAGCAAGATAAATCTGATCTACAGTATGTTGAACACCGCATGAACTCACATTTGATTATGTGTTAATAAATTCTTATTAAGGTGCTGCACCTGTCATCATGTCAACATAGTAAACATCTACGTTTTTATTTCTTCAGAGACATGTCTGAGGATGTTGAAGCTTCAGAACCTGGCGGCTCAGTGTGTGAGCACCGACTGTATTTATACACTCAGCAGTTTGAAACAGTGACAGTTCGGCTCTGAGCAGCTAAATTTAGCAGAGGGAAGTTATGTAAGAGTGGAGCCACATGAGCACACACACACACAGACACCCAAACACACATACATTAAAAACAAAGTGTGGAGACAGACGATCGTCTCTCAGCTGTTCGTCTGTGAGACAGAAACACTCGTCTGCTTCTCCTCTCCCTATTTCCCCTCTTTTTCTGAGTTTGCTCCTGGTAAAGGAGTGAAGTGCTAGCTGGTCAAGATTTGCATGTGTGTTTGTGTTTTACAGTTCTAATCAGTAACTCATTTTGATTGTGGTTTTTAAAATAAACACGTGATGACCTCAGCGTTTCATGTTTTCAGTAAATTTCATTGTATCAACTGATCAGTAACGGTCAGTTTAAGGTAAAGGTTAAAGTAAACCCAGTCTCATTGCAAATCAATACAATCACCCAAGAATATACACACACAGATTTAACCAATCCTCTTAAAACACATAAACAAGTCCCTATCAACCAGGAAACATAAACTCAGGTTGTGTGAAGACACAACACAGTGAGATAAAAATTGCCTGCTGCATATTAAACCCCTGACTCTTATTAGTCATGCCTATGCTGCACGTTCAAATTCAGACAAACTAGACGTCTTCTGTTAGAGCAGAAACTGCAGCGTTCACTGCAGAACCTCTGATATTTTGTGTCCCTGGGTACACTTCCCTTTCTGATACATTTGTGTCTTTGCATGTGCTTTCTTAAAGTAACATAGCAGAGTTTTTTGCCCTTAAAATAATGTTTCCAGACTCATTGCAATGGTAGAAAAATGGTAAATAGGATGAATGGTGCTGCCGCCGTGGTCTGAGCGGGGTCGCGTCGGCTGAAACTGCATTATGTAACTTCCCTGCACGGGTACGAAACCCCCCCCAGACGATAGCGCTTCTCAACCAGATGGTGGAAGCACTGAGCTGAAACTCCGGAATGTTGCTTTAAGCTGCAGTGTGTTGATTTGCTTAAGTTTAAAATGTCCATCGTAGTTGATAAAATAAACCTGAACTATGTTTTAGTAATAAAGAAGTAAAAAAGATAAAGTTGATAAAGAAGATTATATAACAGAGTGTTATGTTTGTGTTAAATCCTCTCTCTATCTCCCTCTCTCTCTGTGTCCCTGTGTGCCTCAGTGTCACTCGGCCCCCCTCAGAGCAGGATTGACCACCTGACCCAGTGAATGAAGATTTCCACGATCGTCAGCTGAACACACAGCAGGAGTCAGATGAGCTCTCATCTGTCGTCAGCAGGACAGTGAGGACGACTGTTTACAAGTGGTCACAGAGGACGACCTCAGACCAGATCAATTGACCAGATCTGAGTAAACAAGTGGTTTTCAAGAGTGCAAACATCCCTGTGGTGAAAAACAGGACTTTGTTCTCTGATCAGATCACAGAGGAACAGGTTCATAATTCACATCATGTTGACAGACATACATGTCCCTATATCAAGAGCAGTGGTGGCCGGTCAATAGGGGTACTAGGGCGCCGCCCCCATCAACATTTCAGAAAAAAAGTGTAAACACAGTAAACATAAATAGGCTAGCATAACAACAAATATATGGCTTATGTATACAATTTTCTCATTATTGGGATTTTGTATTTGATGAGTTTGATGAGGGAAACCAATAAATTCCCTTAACCTGCATAGCCCTGAGCAGCCTGCTGCTGCGCTCCGCCGTACTAAAAGCTAGCTTACACCGAAAATTAAAGGTAACGAACCTACTACTGCCATCACTATAGTGATTATGGCAATGGGCCAATTTGCCAAAATGTTGAACTATCCCTTTAAAAATGTTGGGTTAAAAACAACCCAATATGTGTTATTTTTTAACCCAACACTGCATGGTTAAATATTGGACAGAACACATGCTGGGTTATTTTGACCCAACAAGTGAAGCTAGTATTCAACAGTATGTCACGAACTTGCACTTAATAACTGTATTGTGGCAGACAAATGTTCTATTTGAATGAATGAATGAATGAATGAATGAATGAATGAATGAATGAATGAATGAATGAATGAATGAATGAATGAATGAATGTATTTTATTTTCGAACATGTATAAAAATAAAAATAAAAATAAAGAAATTGTATGTAACTATTGTACATACAATAGATAGAAAAAAAGAGAATTAAAGCATTAAAATAAAGAGCTAAGACATAACAAAACACCGTAAATTGTTCGAAAAAGGAAGTGGGAAGAAGTACAATACTTATTTTAATTTCCCACCCCTTTTATCTGCTCTACACATCCTAACTTCAGTACATAATAGACCTATATAAGTATATATCATGTGTACACGTATTAACTATCTATATAAATATATAATTACAAAAATAAATATATACTACATCATTATCCATATAAATATATAATTACAAAAATATATTCTATATAAATATCTATATAACCAAATTAAACACATACTACATACATATCATCAATAATATAAATATAAACTATCTCCATAACTAAATATATACCCTATATACCATATACTAAGCTAGTTACAATATATCAACCAACGCTGTTCTACATTTAACAGTAACTCAAATAGCGACCAACTTTAGATCTTGTAGCAGCTCCTGTGCCTCATACACCACTTAACTAGAGGGAGAATGCTGTTTATTATCCTCAGAACACACACACAAACTGCACACAAAGGAAGGGAGACCACTAACCAAAAACATAACTTAACTTATGGTGTCAAAGTGCTTATTTCCATAACAGTAATTGTAAACTGAGTAGAACATTGAATTAGTAAATTAGTGTGTAGAACAGTATCACTAAAGATTGTGTAGCTGATAACATCTGTGGCGATATTTAAACTTAGAATCACAAACACACTGTCTCAAAGCATGCTAACTCCTCCCACCGAACCTCAACCCAACATGTTGGGTAGTCCGAAATAACCCAACACAGTACAATGGAAATTACAACCCAACAGCTAATAACTCAACTGCCAACGACAATAACCCAGCAAATTGGGTTCTTAGATTACCCAACTTAATGAAAACAACCCAACAGTCTCAACCCAGCTGTTGGGTTGAAAAAATGACCCAACATTTCTTAGAGAGTGGTCAAACATGTCAGCAGATCACACCGAGACTACAAATAAATAATTAAGAGACTCAGATTTGGTATGTACACATCAGTAATACCACAACCACACACACCTAACAAACAGAAAAAAATGTTTCACACTTACACACCACAGCAATGAAACCACTCACACATACATAGTGAGGCGTCTGTACTGCAGCTTCCTCCCTGTAATTAGCTCTGAATGTTAATCCCATCTGAATTGTGCATTTCAACATCAAAGGGGACGTTCAAAAAAGCCACCGCCTGAAATGAGAGCTGCAGTTATTTATACAACCAGCTGCAAACACAAACATCTGCCTGCTGCTCTCTGTCCACCACCCACAGTGGAGAGGCATGTTCTTCGCTTGCTGTTGACTAAAGAGACAATGAGTGAGGAGGAGGAAGAAGAAGGGGAAAAGAAGAAGGAAGAGGACACTGAGCTGGTTTCAGTTTCAAAAACTGTTGTTTTTCCAACATTCTTCTCATTATGAATATTCTGAGGTACAGAGGTGTAGATATGTAGAAGAGAAGGGATGTAGATATAGAGGTGCAGACCCAGAAGTCTAGCGATCAGTGATGATGGTGATGATAATGATGATGGTTATATTAATGTCATCTTCCTCTGTCCTTCCTTAGTCTGACCTTTGCTTGATGAGTCAAATCAGACAACATTACATCTCTCCTCCTCTACCGAGTATCTCTTTTCATCATCAAGGGGAAATTATTTTAATGAATCATCTGCTATAACACACACACAAACACAGATCCAACTTTCTGTTTGTCATCTGCTGCTGTTTATAGACCACCTTCCTCTTCCTCTGCCCCCAGATAAAACATCTATTCTTCTCTTCATCAGGGTGTTGGAGCCTCTCATTGCAGACTCATACCCTGTCTTACTGAGAACCTCAGAGCGTCAAGGGAAACATCTCCTGAACAAGAGGAAAGGATGCGTAATTTCACATCTTTCTTCCAAGTCAAAACCTGGTGCATACATGCCATTCCTCTGTAACCCTATGTGGGTCCGATGTGTGGGTGTGTCCCTCCGAAAGTTTGCGGTGTTGAGCCACGTCTGGAGGACAGCCTCCAGATTACCTCAGCCTGGATGTAATAACGGCAGACATATGGCCCCACACCGACACCCTCCTGCAGCCTGTCAACAGATGAAGCAGCAGCTTGTTCCTCAGCCACAGTTGGTGGTACACTCTGTCACCTCTCCATCAGCTCCACTCATCTCCAAACGGTCCCTGCTCTACCTCCATAAGTTACTCTGAGGTTAAGGACCTCCTCCTCCTCCGCTCCAGATGTTACTGTATAATAGTGACCATCACTCATGCCTGGTCAGCATAAGTGATATCCAGACTGTGTTTACACACATTCAATGATGGAGATGGTCAATCAACATGAGGCATCTATTTTTTTGGCTAACTGTATTTTAATTACATAAAGGATTTCAGTCCAGCTTTTAGGTGAACAACCCCAAAAATGAACTGTAACTAGAATACAGCTTCTTTTTTTAAAATAATTTAACCATGCAATACACCTTCAATTCTTAATTCAGACGACAATATTTTTTTTCAAACTCTGGTTTTCATCATGAGTTCTTCCACACAACTGTGAATGTTATGTGTAGGCTAATCAACCAGTGTTGGATAGAGGCAAAGAACCACCTGACACAAAGTGAAACTTTGGTTTATAATGGTTGCATATTCCTATCGCGTCCGGTTTGGTTTTGATGCAAAGTTTTTGCCTTTTATTCATCACATTTCCGGTGTGTAAAGGGCCTTAAGTAGCCTATAGGGTTTCCTTCATGTTTCACTTCTTCATTGTCAAAGTGATAAGACAGTGATTGGAATTTTGATGTTTTCTCACCACACTGAAACTTGTTTTCTCAGTCTGTCATCTTATCTCTGTCTCAGTCTCATATTGATAGCAAAAACTGGAGCATCAACATCAGCATCAAGAAACACACGATGACCCCATCTAGCATCCACATGGGTCAGTTTTCAGTTATATATTTCAACAATAGATGGATGGATTGGAACAATATACTTTGGCTGAAGGAATTTGCAATTTCTCCATGATGAATTCTCCCAAACCCCAGTAGCACCTACTGTACAGTCAACAGAGAAACTTTATTAGACATAACATTTTGGCCCGTGGCCTTGATGAAGTAACATGTTTTTGCTTTTCAGTAATTAAGCTATTTTACTGACCAAATAACATAGTGTCCACAGAACACACATTCACAGACCTGTGAATGATCCACTGCTGCAGGGTGGCTGGGAAGCACACAGCAGGTGTGTGGGTGGGGTTCATCAACATCAATTGCAATGGCTGTATATTGACAATTTTTTGTTTTTAATCGAGTCCTCAGAGAGCAATTACACAACGTCATACATGAATTTAAGGACAGCTGGTCAGGGTTTTTCCTGCAGAGAGGTACAGGTACCACCAACACCACCTCGTTTTAAAGGATAATTACAGTTTCTTACAATCTGGACCTTATTTCTAGCATAAAATACAATCATTTACTCACCCAGACAACTTTGGTGTCATTTCAAGTCGTTCTGACGAAATTTAATCCACCCAAGAGCTGCGTATATATAGTGAGAACACGGGGAACGCAAGGCAACCTCTAACTAACACAATATCTGCCACTAAACTTGTTAACTTCACCAGTATTTTGTTATGATATGCTAGTGCTATTCCCCTCTGGGGTAACCCGTTATCAGCATGCGGGGTCTGTAGGTTGACTACTAACCTCTGACCTGGGTGATGTCACCTCCGACTGTGGCACTACTATGGTTCGTTTCTGCGTCTTTCCGACTTGTCACACCAAAATGAGCAGCTGGACGAAGGTCAGCTTCCACAGGCTTCCTCTCCACAGCCTGGACTCACTAAAGCTCCGGCTAGTTCAGCTAAAAATGGACCCGAATTCCAAAGCCGAATGATTATTATCAGAATGAGCCGCACAGCACTCAGAGATGACATCAGCCAGATGTATTGGTGAAATTAACGAGTTTCGCGGCAGAAAATGTGTTATGTAGAGGCTGCATTGCGCTGCCCCATGTATTCGCATTATATGGATATACAGTACACGGCTCTCGGCTGGATTTAATTTCGTCGGAACGACTTGTAATGACACCAAAGTTATCTGGGTAAGTAAATGATCGTATAAGTATATTTGCCTTTATTTAATAGTGATGACAGTAGAGATAGACAGGAAAGGAAGGAATAAAACTATGTGCATGTGTAAAGGGCTTTTAGGAAGGAAGAGGTAGGAAAAATAAGAGGACAGGAGAAGCTGAAAAGTATAGTAGCAAGTGCATTTTTAAGAAAATAAACTATTACAGTTTTTACCATATTATTTATCACTAAAAAGCAATGATTGGAATGAAGTTGGTTTGATCTCAAAAGTAAAATAGAATAGCTTTGATGTAGTTAGGCTACTTTTGTCATTTTATTGTAGCTTAGCTTGCTACATTTCTCGAGCTTCAATGTAGTGAAGCTTCATTTTATGTAGAATAACTTATAGCTTAGCCCACCACATTTTCCAAGTAGTTTGTCCAACACTGGCTTCAGCCAGACTAAAAATGAAACGTGATTGAGCTGACTGATCAAATTAAGACGATAAAGATGAAAATGCAGCTTTAATCTTGCAGCCTGATCTGTGTCACGTCCTCTCATCACCAACCAACAAGATACGTGACACGTTTGGTGAAACACCTTATGTCTGTATCTGGACGATCTAGTAGAAAGCAGACAAGGTTTAGCTAGCACAACATCTCACACTCTGAGCTTATCTTCACCATCTCTGTGCAGCAGCTGTTTGAAGTCGAGGATCCTCCGGCTCGAATCAACACAAACTAAAATCTTATTCCACAGTAATGAACAGTTGAACCTTCACAGTTTCCCCTGTGGGTGCAGCACATGCTCATGTACTGTATTGATACCAGTGTAAAATATGTAACTAGCAGTAAGTGAAGGCTAATGAGCAGGGAAAGAGTCACCGCTGTTTACTCCGAACACACCACAACTCAGGCAAAACACAAGTCCCTAATGGATAAACTATCTGACACAGAAACAGAATAATAAAAGTTTTTCAGGGTGGATCAAAGAGAAAGAAGGGGGAGATGAGTTACACACATACATTCAACCTTACACACTTTCCAAAATAAATGGTGACAATTATTGTTACCGTTTTAAAAAACTGAGAACAGGTGACTCATGACAACAGACGTTACACAAGACGTCCTCAACCCCCTGTACAGAACTAAACTCTGCCAATTTCAACACCATCTTATAATGAACCAACTCAACTCTGAACAGACCTTTACACATGCGCTCAACATCTAACCTGAACCCTTCATTTAGTTTTTTTCAGGTGAGCCAAAAGCTTATCTTGACTAAGGAAACCTTGACCAGACAGCCAGTTCTTCACTGTGCTACTGAATATCTGAAACCAAAACTTAAAAATCTGTCTTCAAAAACATGTCCCAGTCTACAGAGCCACATCTGGGACAGTTGAAACGAAGATGACTTCTGTCTTTATGTGCCACATGTCTGTTTGTAGCCATGTCCCCATACAGGGACCTCCAGCTGCCTCTTGGAGTTGACCCTGGTGCCAATGCACCAAACCACCTCCACTGTTTGGAACCTTCACAAGCTTTTTTGTGGTAGCTCTGGTGTCCTGAACTCATCTCATTTTTAATGCTTGTGTGATGTGACAGAGTTATCTCCTCATTATAACTTGCACAATCATCGCTGCAGCTCATCCGTCCATCAGCCAGTTCACCTCTGAGCAGGAACCCATCTTGCCCTTGGCTCATGTTGATCACGTGAAAATAAGTTGTGTGGTGGTTCATGTAAGAGTGATGTCACCATTACATCCCCCACCTCCAGCCCCCGTCCCCCTGCAGAGAACAGTTGAATAATCTCCTGGCTGTTGTAATCCTGTGACATAACAGGCTGGCTGAGCGCCTCCTGCAGCTTCTTAACACAGACTGCAAATCTGGACCAGACAGCTTCAAAACACACACACACACACACACACACACACACACACAGGCAAACAATAACAGGGCTTTGCTCCAAATGAGGACCACTGGTTCCAAAATGGTTGATGTTTTTATCAGAAAAGATCCACAATATGGAGGACACCTTCACTCACTTTTCTTGGGTCAGGAGTTAGCAATTATGCTAAATGCTAACTGAAGCATCTCAACTTTGAGATCCCCTCCCTTACTCTGAAGCACCTGGAGCCTCATTTATAAATGTGGCGAAGCACAAAACAGGGATGGAAACGGGCGTACGTCACTTTCCACACAAAGGTTGTTATCTATAAAAAATAAACTTGACGGGAGAATGTGCGTTAACTCCGACCCATGCGTATGCCTAGTTTGGAGGAAAAGGGGAATTGGCGACACAGAGCTGTGCTCGTGGGTGAACTACTGTATGTGCTGAACCAGGTCCAGCGTTCCAGAGGGCAGTGCACTAAAACCACGCCGCCGTGCGCTCTATGCCTCTGACCTGCCCCAACATGTCATGTTGCCACCTCACACCTGCAGCCTATTATTCACACCAACAGAACAAGAGCATGCCAGGCTCACTTATATGCAGACCGCATTTGCATTGACCATCTATGGTTAAAAAAGGGCATGTAAAGGGTGGGACGTGAAGCTGTTTCTGCTGCGTATACTTGTAGGAACTCTGTGACTTATACTGTAAAGGGAAGTTTGCTTACAAGTGTGCGTATGCAGGGTTTTACTGATCTGAATATATTTTGGGGCACACAAACTTTGGCTTTTGGGCATATGTACATTTTTAGTAACAATCCTGTGCACAGTTTTATAAATGAGACCCCTTGTCTGTTGCTGGATGGCAGCTGTGACAAACACCTCACAGCAGATTGTTTTCCTTCACCTCCACAAACTCTCAGTGCTTCAACTTACTTTTGTTTTAACAAATTTAAAACAAAACTTCTGAAGCAGTGTTCCTTAGTATCAGTGTTTGATGCATCCGCTGCTGCTAATTAATGAAGTTAATTTTCTTCTATGAGATCCTTTTCACACCCGTCTCAGGCTTTTGCTCTCTCACGTGCTTTGTCTTCTGCTATGGATGAATGACTGCAGGAGTCTCAGTCAACATATAATCCAGGTTTAGTTCAGGGGCCACATACAGCCCAATTTGATCTCAAGGGGGGTGAAAGGCGTAAAATGATTTTTTAATAACCTGTAAATAATGAGAACTCCACATTCATATATGGGCGATATGGACCAAAAGTAATATCTTAGGCAAACTCATAAAAAGGCAGTCAGTTCTTGGTCAAAAGTCAAAACAACATGTGGCAAATGACACAATAGATATTGGTAAAGGGGTAATTAAAATAAACAAAAACGCATCTCCCTCTCTGGCTTATCAACGGGCCGGTCTGGCCCTACCAACTCGACCAGACATGCTGCTCGAGAGTTAGCGCTAATGAGTCTGGCCATGTCGCGTTGCAGCTTCATCATCCGCAGGTCGGACCGCGTTGGGTTTTAATGTTCAGGCCCAGTGAGAACTCAAGCGAGCTGGGCCTGAATGTCGGCGCTGTGTTTACACTATGCGGCTCTGTGTCTCTCTGTGTCCGGCTGTCCGCTGCAACCTGTGATTTTTGAATTATTTTTGTATTTTGATTTCATACTTTTGTTTTGTCTATTGTTGTGGTCTTTTATTTCTTGTTTTTATGAGTTGAGATTTCTCTTAAAAACCCCTCTTTTTAAGGTTCTCTTAAAAACCTACACATCTGGTTTGCTGTTAAATTGTGCAAAAAAAAAAAGTGGGAGTGGCAGGGGAGAGGACAAGTGGCGCTCAGGTGGTGGAGTGAACCTCAGCTGACTGCTGAGAGACGGCAGAGACAAGCGAAACTCCAAAGCTAAATACATATTGACGGCTTAACATTTGACGAAGATTTGTCCCATGGGCTGGAGTGGACCCTCTGGCGGGCCAGTGTCCAAATTTTGACAACCCTGATACAACCCCACCAGTGAGTTCTGGGTCTGCCTTGGGGCCTCCTCCCAGTTGCGCATGTGCAGTAGACCTCAAAGCGTCCTTATCTGATGACCAAAGTCTTCCAAGCTCCTCGCCCTGTTTCCTAGCCACTCTACAGAGGAGGCCCATTTCAACAGCTTGTATCCACAATATTTTTTCAGTCACTTCCCAGAGCTGTCTGAGTTGTGACAAGAGGATGTGAAGATTGTGGAGCTGCACACATTTCCATAACGGACAATAAAGGTATAGTTTAAGCTCATGCCCAGAGGTGAGGTCTGAACAAAAATTGACTGGGAGATTGAGAGTGCTGCCGTCTCTTTACTATAACTGTGGTCAGGAGGTAGAGCGGGTCGACCATTAACCGGAAGGTCGGTGGTTCGCAGGTGGAAGTGTCCTTGGGCAAGACACTGAAACCACACTTGCCCTCCGATGTGTCTTCGGATGTATGAATGTGTGTGAAAGGGTGAATGCGACCATTACATTGTAAAGTGGTCCAAGTGACTAATGACCAAATGCAAGTCCATTTACCATTTACAACGGTCCACATTACTTACTCACTTACTTATCTTACCCTGTCAATCTCTCACTCCATCTGACCACTGTGAACAAACAAGACCCTTAGCTACTCAAACTATTTCACTTGGGCCTGCAAATCATCTCCAACCTGGAGGGGGCGGTCCACCACTCTCCAGCTGAGAAGCATGGACTCAGACTTGAAGTTGTTGACTCTCATCCCTATACGGCTGCACATTCAGCTGAAAACTATCGCAGTGAACACCGGAGCTCGTGTTCTGATGAGGCCATCAGGACCACATCATCTGCAAAGAGCACAGATCAAATCTGAGGATGCTCAACTAAGACCTATTGATGGGAAACGTCTCACAGCACCGCGGCTTGCTCCACGTCAGATGTTATTGAACTGAAGACAGCAGTCGTTACTCAGACTTCTTGTTACCCAGCGTGTAGGCGTCTCCGAGGAAATAAGGATATCCTATGTTACCATAGTAACCACAGGACCCGCTGGCTATGGTGTTTGAACGGCATCACAGAAAGAATTTATCTGCAGCTGAATCATCTTTCATATTGTTACAACAAAACTAATATATTAATCTAAATGACTCTAGATTTACTACACATTTCTTACCCCCGACCGCCGACCCCTCCTATTCATACAGGACACTGGACATATTTATTTATCTTAATTTGATTTTTTTTCACCACTTATCTTTCTTTATGTATTTAATTCCTCCTATGTGAAAACTTAACTAAAACTAAACCAGATTCTTAAAGGGCCAACGAGGAGTTTCTATTCGGTTATAAAACAGTCTCACGTTAATGTGAATGAATCTACGCTACCCACACTTGTTAATCCTTCCATTTTCGATCAATATATCGTTTTGTCTCTATCATTATTTTGTTATTATTAGTGGTGGCGGAAATGCTGGTCGAGCCGACCAGCGTTTCCTTACTTTCGGTTTCGCGGACGCAAATGAGAATAACGGCGATTCGGGTGGCGTTATGGTCGGAACTACGACGGTAACTGAACCTCTTTGAACCTCTGACTTTAATCCTTGATGAATGAAAACATGAGTCCGTCTTGCGCCGGTGGAGGAATTCTACGGTGCGCGCAGAGGCAGTGTGAAAACACTTCGCTTTCCCAAAACTCCTCGTTGTCCCTTTAATAAAAACAAAAACAAAAAAGAAACAGATTGCGGCCTCAACAATTTCAAGAATTCATTCATTCATTAATTTTCTATACCGCTTATCCTGCACTAAGGTCACGGGTGAGCTGGAGCCTATCTCAGCTGACTTCGGGCGAGAGGCGGGGAACACCCTGGACAGGTCGCCAGTCTATCGCTGGGCTAACATATATAGACAAACAACCATTCACACTCTCATTCACACCTAGAGTCGCCAATTAACCTAACCTGCATGTCTTTGGACTGTGGGAGGAAGCCGGAGTACCCGGAGAGAACCCACGCATGCACGGGGAGAACATGCAAACTCCACACAGAAGGGCCCCAGCCAGCTGGCGGGTTCGAACCCTGTGAGGCGACAGTGCTGACCACTGCACCACTGTGCCACCCTAATTTCAAGAATTACTCTTTATTATTATTAGTGACAACAAAAATGTATTGGAATAATATTTTGTCACCTTTTTATTTATTTATTTAATTCTTTTTTAGTTCATTAAGTTGTTACATAAGTTAGTTTGTTTTTTTGTGACCGTATATTTATTAAAGCTGACTGTGCAGATTAATGTTGTGCTGAGCTCTTTGATGTTGTTGTTTTTATTTAAAAATAAAAAGAACAAAATTCAATAGTATATAAAAAATATTTATCAGATATCATGTCCTTCATGAATGTGTCTTAATGATATAACTAACAGTCAAACAACACATATATATTTAATGAAAACCATCTCATCTGCTCCACCAACACCAGCCTCCTGCTCCTCCTCTTTTAATATCCAGAGTAATTGTGACTGACAATTCCCAAAATAGTGTCTACACGACGAGTGAAGGTGTCTTGTTTCCCACATGTCTCCATAGTCAACAATCATAAACCAGTTCCTCACCGGACAGTTACACACAGCAAACATTACAACCAGTGTATTTGTACAGAGACAAAAAATCTGTTTATCAAACATCAGTGAGAGTGAAGCATCCTCACAAACAACAGAATGTCTTTGGTTGAGGAGCACAGACAGAAAACTCTCACACAAAACACACGAACACACACACACGTATACAAGCACTCACACACACACACACACACACACACACACACACACACACACACACACACACATACACGCACTCCTCTTACCTTTCATGGCAGAAATGACAAAATACATATTTATAATCCAGGTTCTTGGAGGAAACAGCACTAGGAGAGTCCTCGGTGTGTGTGAGAGAGTATGTGTGTAAGTGCGCGTGTGTGTGATCAGCAGCAGCTCTGTCCCTGCTCTGACATCCTGAGCTGCTGCTGCACAGCATGAGGATCCATGTGACTGTGACATCATCAGCCCCCCCCCAACCTCCCCTCTAACTGACACACCAGCCAGCCAATGACAGGAAAGGGCAGGAAGGCGACAGCTCTGATAGGCTTTGTGTGTGTGTGTGTGTGTGTGTGTGTGTGTGTGTGTGTGTGTGTGTGCGTGTGTGTGTGTGTGTGTGTGCGTGTGCATGCGTACGTGTGTCACAGATGTATTAAAGAAAACTGATTCACATCATTAAACATGAATAAAACGAAATTTAACTTAAGGGATCTTCTGCTAAAAAGATTCATAGTAATTGTTCAATAAATTTAAAGATTTAAAGATTGCAGGCTCTCTGCCTTCCACATAGCGTTTCGCCTCTTCGCATTGCAACACAAACACACCCCGTAACCTGTAATCTCTTGTTTATGACAGATAAAACTACACACATATTCACATTGTAACACATGATATATGACATTATCCACTGCTGCATGGCTTGCTTTCTCAAATGCTTTCTCAAAACAAATGCACATGGCCAGGAGGAGGGTTAGAAAAAAAGCAACAGGAAACAAAAAAAAAAACAATCTGTAGCTTCGCTAAAACAAAGAGGAAAGTGCTTTTCTTGTCAAGCTGAAACATCCTCACACAGTACAGGTGCAGCACAGGTGTGCTCTGGTACCTGGGGACTCCTCTGACTTCATCGATCTCATTGTGTGTTCATTAAAACGTCAACGTCACCTTCATCCTGTTGTTTGTTTACTCCAACAACAGAAAAGTCAAACCAAGACACTGTGGTTTTTTTGTGGAACAGATTCTTGACGACTAGTGCCCCATGACTTCCTGTAGTCTTGTTGGTACAATGAGGCTGCCAGGCAACAAATAATTACACCTTGCAACTTCCCCATGAACCAAAGACGTGGTCGTCCCTGTGTGTCTAAAAAAGTAGAGGAAGTTTGTTTCTATTAATGAGATCGAAAATTAAAAATGAGATCACAAATTTAAAAAAAATGTACGGATCATGTTGGAACTGAAACACAGAAACATTCAAATGTAGCCTAATTAAAAGTTAGTCTGTTGTGTCAAAGTTTAATATCAATATGTTTCTTCCATCAGGAGGAGAGTAGCATCATGACAGTCGCAATCACTGACACAAAAAACAAAACCACATGTCATGTTTGTGCCGCCTCCCTCCTTCATTGCGGTTCACAGAACAAACAGTTCAAAGAATCAGAAGAGAGGAGGCAGTGAGCAGACACGAGGAGGAAGGTGTGAAACAACAGAGAAAACAACCAGAAGAAACCAAAGAGGAAGAAAACACAGGACCACATGCAGCAAGCCAAAGCTGAGAGACAGGTTCTGCAGAAATCTCCCCACCAATCAAGTCCACCCACACTCGGCAGATCCAGACACACACGCGCACACACACACACACACACACACACACACACACACACACACACACACACACACACACACACACACACACACACACACACACAGAGAGAGAGAGAGTGGCCGCGAGAGAAACTATATTTTGTGAGGTTTTTTCTTGACATGAGTTGTGTTGGATGTTGTGCTGTTTGTTTGTCAGAAATAAGAAAAACTACCACTGCCCTGAGAGTTCAATGCACTGCAATTCAAGATAATACAAACATAAATGTCCTACTAATTCAGAAAACACATACAGTAATCAATTTGACAACACTGGAAAAAACTACAGAAATTGTTTCCAGGGACACAAAAAAGTGTCTATTGATTAGGGCTGACCCCAAAAATTTGAAGCTTCAAAGCTTCATTCGTTGCCATGGTATAATCGATAATGAAAGTCTGTGATCGACTTTTTTCCTTTGTTCCTTGTTGACACCGGTTCTCTTCGGCAATTGTTACATTAAAGTGAGGCATCCTGGAAACCTGCCTGATTTTGGAGAAATGCAGTGTTTGTTTGCCATTACTTTCATTATTCCTGTTATGTTTACGCACCCCCACCCCCACCCTGTTAAAGTCGCCGTCGCAAATTATTCTGCAGTGTGATTTACATTACACTGCAGAGTAATTTATTTTGGAAAATGTGCCACTTCCGTCAGTGCCTCTTTGTCGTGTTTCAGCACTGTGCAGTTGACTGGCAGACCCAAAAGTTAGCTGTTGCAAAAAAAAAAAAAAAGTGGTTTTCTGCAGTGACAGCAGCAAAACGAGATAAAATAGACTGGCAAGTGAACGATCTGTGGTGCTAAAAAACCCTGCTCTAATTGATCGCCCAGACACTAATTACCATGAGAAAAACATGTCACAACCTTTTGTAGTAGGATTTGAATGTATCAGATACAATTTTAGTTCATTTAATATTGATATGCAGTGGCTTGTGAGCAGTGCTTGACCAGTAGCCTCAAAATACATCAGAAACAGCCATCTGCCTCATATGGGACCTCATATTGCTGCTTGTAAGAGCTGCCCCCTGTTGACTGTGGTGCGCTGTCTTGGAAAGCTACCTTACTAGCAGCCCATGCTACTCACCACTGTTGTCATTCATTTGGACGGGACCGTGTCTCATTGACAAAGACTGGGGAAAGTCAAACGGAGGGGAAGACAGCTTATTTTGGAGGTTTGTGCATATGTATAACGGACAGATCTGGGATTTCTGACGAGTGACTGCCTAAACCTGGTGGGAGCGTATGTTCCCCAGGTCCTATGTTCCTCTTTTTGAAAATGGGTCCTATGTTCCCCGTTTTTACCAAAAAGGGTCCTATGTTCCCTTCTCGCAATACATACTGGGGAACATAGAACCCTTTTTCTAAAAAAAGGTCCTATGTTCCCCAGTAGCAGTGGGGAACATAGGACCTTTCTCAAACAAAAGGGTCCTATGTTCCCCGCTGTAGCTGATCGATGGACTCCATCTATCTGGCCTGTCTAGCCTCTACCTAGTCCTTTTACTAAACTTAACCAACTCCCTTATTCATTGCCTAAACCTAACCAATGGGGCAATTAGCCTAGCCTACACTTCTCACTCAAAGTCACAACTCTACTTCCAGGTATGGGACGAAAAATTACATGTTTCTCGGGTCCTTTTGGGGAAAAGCGGGGAACATAGGACCCTTTTTCTAAAATAGGGTTCTATGTTCCCTGGTCTGGACACAAAGGGGGACATAGAACCCTTTTGGGGAAAAGCGGGGAACATAGGACCTTTTTTTTAGAAAAGGGTTCTATGTTCCCCTGTCCCATACAAAGTGGGGAACATAGGACCTGGGGAACATAGGACCCGGGGAACATAGGGATGATCCCAACCTCCTGGTTACTATAGCTACAGACAAGTGTGCTCGGTCAACCTACGGCTGGCACGGCTTTCACCATTCTCAGGTCAGTTAAGATGCTGCACATGTTGCCTCCCTAGCTGGATAGCCAGGGAGAGCGTGGTCTGTGGTAAGAATAAAGGAGATACACGTTGTGCTGGTGTTAACTTCACGGCAGCAGGATTTATTCTTCCTGTTTACATGAAAATCCTATCCTACTTCAGGTATCAACAGTTCTACAAAATCATATAACTAATGGCCCGAGCTTCAGTCCCTCTATTACATCAGATGGCCATTTATATAGCATTTTATGACAAAACAAATAATTCACGTGTTCATCTGCTCTACAATATTTTGTTGTTTCACCCAGACACATTAAACAAATACATTTTTAACTATTAATCAGCCACCTTTTATCATGTTCTCTAATGCATATCTCTTTTATCATGAAATAATAAATGAATGGTTTTAACCACTGTTTTTAAACCACAGTTTCCTGAATGAACTTAATGACATTACCTTTTTAACCTGTAGGCTGTATATCTACTTTTACCCATGTTGTTACAAACCAATCATGAATATTACACTACATTTTCATACACACGTTACCATAGCAACCAAATACATTCACACGAGCAATGGCGCTGCACTACGACTTCAGAATAATTCCTAGTTTTAGCAATAACCCATAAACATACACTTGGCTACAGATAAAAACAAGGAAATCACACGTTGCATAAGAATAGATTCATTAATAATATACGGAGTGATTTCACAGGTTATTTTCCCGTTATTCTGAGTCAACTGTCTTCACACACTACTATGCAGGTCCGCTTAGCCTTAGCCAGTTAGCATACACCGCCGTCACTTAATTCACATCAAACTCTCTCTGTAACTCGTTACTTTGGCTCGTATGTACACAACTAAACCTTGAGTCGCATGTTTAACTCTTCACACATATCATGTACACCTGTTTACATGTATATTTACTGACCTGTGGTAAGAATAAAGGAGATACACGTTGTGCTGGTGTTAACTTCACGGCAGCAGGATTTATTCTTCCTGTTTACATGAAAATCCTATAGACCAGAGCGGCTTTTTTATGCAAATGAGGATGACTGAGGCATTCTGGGTAATTTAGGGGCAGCGCCCGGCATTTTTAAATACCCTCCATTCAAAACGTCAACATGGTGAAGAGTTGTTGTGTCGCTGGATGTCACAACAACATTAAAAAAAATCCACTCCTCCGGTTTTCGCAACTTCCTTGCCGAGTTAGGTACCCGGAGAGACGGCTTTTGTGGCTACAAGCAATAAGAAGAGAGGATAAAGGGAAGCTGTGGGACCCCCTTTCCCCACATCACTATGTGTGTGGAGAACATTTTATAACAGGTAAGACTAACTTTAGCTGACGTAATTGTTGGTTATCAAATGCTTTAGCCAAATTAATGATGATTGTTTATGTAATAAAAAGTCATAGCTAACGATTTTATTGTAACCGTTAACTATCCCAGTGTTTATTAACGTTAGCTACCGAAGCCTGAAGGCTAACACGTTAGCTAGTCCAAACTGTAATAGAATTCATTTCATACCCACTGCAATACAGCTCAAAAACTCCTCAATCTGATTAACTAATTCAGTCACCATAAGCATCCTGGACCCAGCACTTTTTTAACTTCTTAACTTTTTAGCCTTCTACACGCATCTCGTATTCATACATACGTACATACGTATTCATGCAGTGGGTATGAAATGAATTCTATTACAGTTTGGACTAGCTAACGTGTTAGCCTTCAGGCTTCGGTAGCTAACGTTAATAAACACTGGGATAGTTAACGGTTACAATAAAATCGTTAGCTATGACTTTTTATTACATAAACAATCATCATTAATTTGGCTAAAGCATTTGATAACCAACAATTACGTCAGCTAAAGTTAGTCTTACCTGTTATAAAATGTTCTCCACACACATAGTGATGTGGGGAAAGGGGGTCCCAAGCTTCCCTTTATCCTCTCTTCTTATTGCTTGTAGCCACAAAAGCCGTCTCTTACTAACTCGGCAAGGAAGAAAACCGGAGGAGTGGATTTTTTTTAATGTTGTTGTGACATCCAGCGACACAACAACTCTTCACCATGTTGACGTTTTGAATGGAGGGTATTTAAAAATGCCGGGCGCTGCCCCTAAATTACCCAGAATGCCTCAGTCATCCTCATTTGCATAAAAAAGCCGCTCTGGTCTATCCTACCACGAGCGCGATGCGCCACCTAGCGGCCTGAGTGTGTCACAGCAGCGTATTAGTGTGAATGCAAGTGAATGTTGAAATAAATGAAAATAAATGAACAAAATGATAATAAAAAATGATAATAGGGGTGCCTGCTTTTCATATCTATTTCCCCCTACTATTTCTACTTATACCTATTGTTTCCAGCCCTCTACACACACATTACTGGACATGCGCAGATGTGTGGAAACTGTGCTTAATGTTTACCTTCAACAACGGTCTTTTCTCAGTTACTGGCGCATATGCTTGGTGAACAAAGACAAAGCAAAATGAACTGATCACATGGCCTCCTCTTGGTCAGGGTTTGAGTTAGCTCTCATAAACCCTGGTCTGTCTCACTGCTCTTACAAGTTCTGGTTCAGTAAGACTTAATTTATTCAGTTTACATATTATAGTTAACCATTTAACACAATTCTTAACATTTTGATGCAGTTTTGCACAGTCTTTATTAATAATTTCAATGCAGTAAAGCTGAAGATGTCCAGGCAGAGGGCAGCAAGAAGCAGGAGAGAGAGAGTCTGAGCTTAGGAGGAAAGAGAGTTAGCACACAATCATGGAATTGTGTCGGATGGTTTATTAAACAACTTAATCACACACTGAATTAGTTATTTTTGGTTGTGGGTGGGGGCCTATCCGTTACAGTCACCGCACAACCAATACTAAAGGAAATGCTAAAGAAAAACTGAGCCCATTAGTTGAACTTCAACTGTGTTCAAGTGTCTCTCCTGCTCTCGTGTTGTTTCTGCGCATCAGTGGATAAAAACACAGAATTTTCCTTTGAAAAGTTAAATTAACTATATCAGCAGTAAGGACTACAGCTTTGCCCAACATCCCACTCTGTTTCATAAAACAAATCCCAGCTGAACCATGGAGCACGAGTGAAAACGATTAAGTTCCCTGAAAACAGCCGGGCTGAGTAAACGTCAGAGCGAAGTCACTGAGGCTTCGGGCGAGAACGACTGCTGCCAGCAGAGAGAGGAAACTGAGGAGCAGCAGGAGCTTCATTCTTCCTCCAAATTGGCAGAACAGGAGGATGATTTACGCTTCGAAGGGCTCGACGACTGGCGGCGGCGCACTCCACCTCCCCCTCATCACACCCAGTCAATAAGATTCTCAGCAGCACGTTAGGAGTTGTTTGGAAAATGCCTCCACAGCACCCTCAGGATCAGTGTTTCTCCCCCCTGATCATCCCGACTGCAGGAGGATCTCACATTCATTATCCATCCTTATCAGCTCTAATGAGAGGAACTCGACTCTGGCAGCAGTCCCTGGTCACACAATCATCCTTATCTGTCCTCCACAGTCACAGCTCACACATGTTTTACAGAGAAAACTGCTTCTAATGTGGAAAAGAATAAACTATGACTACACTGCAGAGACCAGGAGCTGCTTTCAAAACTTTCAGCAAACACCTCAAGATAATCCACAGAGCTCAGTGTGAACCACCGAGGCCACAGATCTCAAGATTACAACAGCAAAACTCCATGTGTCAAAGGGAAATCACCTCAACACATTCAAACAGCCAAACAAGCTACCAAACAGGCCAGAGCACGGATTCCAAGAAGTCAATCAACCTGCGTCTCTTACAGCACCTGAGGTCTGAACCACAAAACAGGATTTAAGGTTATCGAAGCAACTTTAGGTTTAACTGTGAGTCTCAGTCCTCACTTGTTCATAGGGTCCAGAGCCAAACAGCCAAATTACTGACCAGATTACTGGAAAAACAGTAGTAGAAGTATCATTCCTAGGATCCGAACACGGACAAAATACTTCACAATGGAGTGATCTATGATAATGAGCATACATCATCATACATGTGAAATAAAGTCAAACCTCTGTGGACGAGTGGTTAGAGCACATCCCATGTTTGCATGGCCTGAAGCAGGGATCGCTGGTTTGACTCCCATCCAAAGTGATCTATTATGTCATTCCCCCAATCTCTCTCCCTGCTTTCCTGTCTGTCTTAAATCACTTTAAAAAAGAAACCTCTGGTGTCTGTGATTACAACAATGATCCACACTGATTACTATTTCTACAATTACATTCAATTTTTCAGTTTCTCTTTCTTTTCAGCAGCTGAAACTCAGTGAAATTAACTTCAGCTTTTATTTTCTGAAACAGTGCGTTCATCATCAGACAAAAGAGTGTAAATACTTACAAACTTCAAAATGAATCAGTCAATTTACAATATACTCCTAATTCACTTAAATTGAGATTGTACATAAATGTTTTTAGTTCTATTAGATCATATTATTACAGCTTATGGATGCATGCCACTTTTACATGAAAGCTCTTGTAGCCAGACAGTAAAACCTGGTGTACTGAGCCAGATGAGGACCAACCTCTTAGTACAGATAATACAGGAAGGTCAGTGTCAGGTTTTGTTAATCCACATAACTGAAGCTTGGTTATGTTGGACTGTCTGTGTTTGAGCAAACAACAGGACACAGTGAACTTACATGTGTGCGTCTTCTTCACAGCAACCGACAAACCTGCAAGACACAGAAAAGAGACACAATCATGGTCAAGTGACCTTGGGTTTTTTGAAAGGTGCTAATAAATTTGAATTATCAATCATTAATGTTATTGTCAGTCACAGCGTTGATCATGTGGAGGTGAAGCAGAAACTTCTGGGTTTTGGCTAAGAGTAAAAAAACTAATTCACAATCACATAGAAATGATCAGTGACTGAATATCACTGATCCTCCTCCTACGACATGAGCCTGTCACCTGTCACACTAGCTTAACACCCATTTTTACTGTGACTCCAACAATCATCATATATGAAAACACGTGGCAATAAACCTGATTCTGTATCACAGGCTTAACGTCATTAGTGAGCCAAGTGTCTGTGGTGCGTTCACATGTCTGTCTCTGTAATACCAGCAGATGGATATTTATGATAAAGCTTAAGCTGCAATATGGATGAAACCACTTTACCATGGTAGGCTACATACGGTACTCGTATGTGTAGTTTTTTGTATAAATACTGTGATAAAGATGGTAGGGGCTGCTGATGTCATGCACCTGCACGCTGGACCCTGGTCACATGCACACATGTTTTTGTTTAATATACTTTTGTGGTCTCCCTTTTGACTTGCTCACTGAGCCTGCGCTAAGACAAAACATATAAAGTAAAGGTTGACTGTTGGAATAATTAAAGTTTGAATTACTTCTGCAGTAAAGCTGACCAGTCATGAACATGGAGGGTGAACCTCAGTTTGCTTTGAAAAACGGCAACATTATGAAACCACAGCTGTTGCCACCTCTCTGAAATTATGTCATTACACGTCTCAGATGGTAAGACCACTTCATCTTCATCGCTAATGAAAGAAAACAAACCCAGCCGCAGGTTAGTCAAGTGGTCTGAGATTTGAAGGTTAATTTAGTGTATGTTAAAGTTCGTCCTTTTGAGGGAATTAATACACACACACTTGGACCTGAAGTGAGTCTGATGCGTAGACGTAGACGCTCAGCAGTTGAGTGTGACGCAGCTCGTCGTCTGTCTGTGTCCTGAGGGCCACGCCAGGCGCAGACAGTCCCGGGGCCAAAATCTGTCAGGGCCACAGTGACTCCCTCCTCCGGTGATGCTCTGCTCGCTAAGCCCATCTGGACAAGGTCAGACGTGTGTGTGTGTGTGTCCATCTGTGCAGTGTATGTGAGTCTTTCTATACGTCAGTAGGGCTGAACAGTGTTTTTCAGTTTCTTTAAACAATTTCCTACACGTTATAGACACAAATCAATGTTGTGGTTGGCACCCGCCACCAAAGGGCTAGCCACTGCAAGCGCTGCAAGGTCTAGTGCCTCGGTGGCGGCCAAGGGTATGGGCCCGCGTGGTGGCAAGCACCTGCTTCCATGTTCACTGTGGTGGCCCTCCGACTTGTTGCGGCATAGCCCTAGGGGCTAGAGTCCGGGCAGCTAGGAATTCTTCTTCTTCTTCCGTGGAAATCATACTTCCCATGGGCGAAGAACTGTCTGACCAACCCCATGCCAGATTTATTTTAACTCCAAGGATGATAACAATGAATGTGTAAATATAAAAACTATATAAATATAAAAAATTCCTACCAAACCAGCATTGCATGCTACAGTTTTGCAGCAGCAGCCCGGAGCTGCAGCAGCAGGAAGCGTTGTGGTGATTCTTTTAGTGTTTCTGCTGTATTTTGGGGTTTTGTATGTGTCCATGTTTAAGTCACCACAATAAATATATTTACATAACCCCCCCAAGTAAAGCTCACTTCTATTGTCAAGTCTCCTCCCATCAGCCATCTGGTAGTCTGACATTGCAGACACATACACACATGCACACACATACAAACACACACGCACATACATAGAAAACGCAGCAGGTCACTCCATCACTGTCAATAAGCCTGTGGAGTCTCCTTGTTCAGTCCTTCAGTCACCTGAGGACAACAGTTTCAGTAAAGTGTCTCCTACTAACTAATGTGTCACCGGATTTTATTTGAAACCTCATGTTGCTGAGCAAATATTCAATTACCTTAATGAGCACAACATTAACAACCAAATTCAGGATGGAAAACACTTTCAAATCAGCTCTCAAGACACATCTTTTCTCCGTGATCTTTCCGAGTTAGTTATTTAGTTTTCTCCCCCTTTGTTTTGTTCACTGTAAAGTGACCTTGGGTTTTTTGAAAGGCGCTACATAAATTAGAGTTATTATTATTATTGTTGTCTGTGTTTCGACGAAGAGTATTAGGGCAGACCACTTATCGGGGAAAGAAATGAGAGGAGGGATATTTTTTGCATTATGCACTTTAAGAATTAAGTAGAAATGTCTAGGAAAAAACTCAGCCATTTGACACAAACACAGTGCATTTAACTGCCCTTGCAGGCCCGTAGATGACCTGGTGAAAATATACTTTAGAATCGGCTTCTTGCTCTTTCACCTCACAAACACAGTGTATCAGTATTAGGATTTTAAAGAGACTGCGCCGAAAAATGCTTGACATTGATTGTATTACGACTTTATTCTCGACATTTTGACTTTATACTTGAAGTGCATAATGAAAAAAAAAAATCTCCCTCTACTCATTTTTTTTTCATGAGTGGCCTTTATACTCTTCCATAGTGTTTCCACTGCAGCCCTATGATTATGCAAACAAGGCCGATGATGTATGGAAAAGCAGTGGAGGTATATTTTCATTGTGGGTCACTGTTTCCAACTCCCAGTGGATAACATCTTCCACATAAAGGGTGTGCGAGGCCTGCACCTCATTGTCCATCTGTCTTTCTTCTCCATCTCGGACCACAATGAAAAGACAATCTCCAGTCAAAACTAAACAGTGAACTGTGGCTGCAGCTGCAGCTGATTTTAATCATGGTGGGTCAAATAAAATGTAGCCAGTACTCAACCATCAGAAATGATCAGGACAGCACCTCACCCTGTAAAGTTCTCATACTTCCTCTGTCCAGGGACCTTTTGGTGGGCAGATCAAATCTTGAAACTAAATTTATCCCCTAGATCCTGTGGTCGAAATGCACATAGTTCCTGAAAATGTTGCTGGTTCCTGGGCAAAGCTCCTGTAGAGTTCATGCTTTGGAGAAGTATTCTTTTCAACAGTTACACCTTATTTTGTTCAGTTAACCAGTTTGTTTATATGTTTATTCCTCTCTTCGCCAGAAGTCTCTGATTTAAGGATGTGCAGTCCATGGCTCTAACTTATCTATGAAATAATCTCTAGGCACCTCTTTGAAAAAGAAATCCTCAGTGCAGTCTGAAAAAGTCAAATAGAGCTCTGGTAGAAACATCTAACTTTTTTTTTCTCATTCTCCAAGTGTTTTCCACGACTTGCAAATTGATCAACCATTTCCAGGTTTTCAATAAAGAAATTAGGCTTTATTCTCACAGGCAGGAAGGAAGAACAAAATATGACAATACATTCAAGGTGTAATAAAGTACAGGTTTGACACTGTCGACAGTCTTGGTGGAAAAATCAAAGAGCTGATAAAACAATTGTGCATAAAAGTGAGGTGTAAATATCTGAGAGGAGGCGAAGTGTCTCTGACAGGATCCTGATGCTTACACTCACCTTCACTGAACTTGAGTCTGCTCCTGATGCTGTCAGATAACTGTCACCTAATGCTGATCTGATGATCTGCTTCCTGTCAAATGACTCAGAGCACACACTGAGCTGAGTGGCTGTGGTATTACTGAGAAAGCCTCAGCGACATGCACCCGGCCATGCACACTGCTGCGGCTGCTGAGGAGGAGGAGACAGATAAAGAAAAAGGTTAAAAAAAAAGAAAAAAAAAGTGGTTGATTCCACTGATCATCGAACACTGACCTGGAAAACAACTTGATTTAATGTGGCTGCAAAAACCCTCCTCAGCAGAAACACAGCAGGTCCGGGGCGTCGTTGTTTATCTGCAGCAACCTTTGACTGCCTCCAAACACAAATTCTACACACTCACATACACACAACCTGGTACAAACACTTCATATTTCAAAGACGTGAAACCAGGCGCTGTCTTCAAGCTCCTACAAGGCTTTATCATGGAATCTAGGCCAGATTAGAATATTCATTAGCTCTGCCCTTTTCAACTCCAGGAGGCAAGAGGAGGAGATGGTAAGGGTGTCCCCGAATAGGGATGTTCATAGTTGAATTAGATTCGTCAGCTTTTGCCTTTAGTCGACTAATCATTGAATGATGTTGTTTTTTCCCTTCATTGATTCATGATCTCATTATTGTCTTTTTCCGCTCCAGAGAATATAACTAAAACACGCAAATTAGCAAATGTAATTCTTCAGTTGGCTTAAGATAACAATAACAGGACAATCTCCATCCATTATTTTCCTGATCTCACTCATTAGACCTGCATGCACGACATGTATCACTGTCTCCCTTTTGGGGACAGTGTGGTGATGAGTATATGAGTTTGTACTGTGAATTAACAAGTGTATATGGCGAATGAAGACTTGTGAGTCCCATGTGAGGGCATGATATTCGTATCAGTGCTTGTATGTAACCGGTTTAGGGGTCGAGTGTCACAGCAGAATGGACAGTGCTGTTTTTTGTGCGTCGTGGGTATAGGTGCTCGATAGGCAGAGAACGTCGTCACTCAGTTTAATAAAACTTTTAGCTGAATTCAATTTCACCTCCATTGAAGGGAAACTACACTCCTCCCGGGCTCGTTTGTGGACGTGACACTGAGACAAGACACAGGAAACCTCACAGTAAGACAGGACACAGACCATGACATACTGTATATTGATTTGCATCCTTCTGTTTTTGAGCTGAAACGTGAGGCATCAACAGAATGTGTCTCCAACAGTCAGTCCCAATAGACTCCTATGTTTAAATATCCAACTTCACAGCAGAAATAAACATGTTCACACCCAGGCACAAAAACAGTTTTGGTCTCCACAGCTAATTTCCTAGAACTAACATGAATTTACTTTGTTGGCCTCACAAGGTATGAAGGACTGGGTGGGGCATTTTTAAGTGACAGTTGGGTGAGTGCATGCTTGGCACAAACTAATATGAACCAAAGTCTCAGCTCACACAGCCCTCCAAACCTATGCATCAGCCGCTTATTTCATTCCATTTCATAGAGCGTCTGAACACGAGCCATAGGGATTCGTTTGCTTCTGGGAGGCGGTTACCTACGTTTGCTTCAACTAATCGCTGCTGCTTGGTGGTGACATGTGCTATACACCAGTTAAGTTCATAGGTTAAGCTTGAGCGCTTGAGTTCAACGCCATCGCCTTCTGTTCGCTGATTGGTTTGTTTGGCGGACGGAGCAAACAGAGACGCGTTACTAGTTTCCTGACTATATGGTGGAGGCAAATGAAATTGTCCGGAAGCATAGGCGGCGCTAGCCTGGCTACCCCAAACCCCCCTGCCCTGCCCATTTTTGGATTAGCTGTAAATTAGGGGTTGGAGTTACTGCCAAGATGGTGACAGCTCCAGAGTTGTTATTGACAGTGAAGAGTCGAACTGTGATCAGCTGATTCTGGTCCAGCAACATAAACAACAGACCAGTTTGATGACTCCTGTGTATGTGCAGAAACATAATATCAGAACTGAACTAATGGCTGAAACTGCTCTCTGATCAACAGTGGGTGAAAGCTGCTGAGTGTGCCTCCTCCTCCTTCTCCTCCTCCTCCTTCCTCAGCCTCTGTGCAGTCTGTCACAGATCACACACTGACACACTGACCCAGAACCTGCAGCTCACTGCTGAAATATTCAAAGCTTCACTGAGACGACTGACTGAGGACTGTGTGGGACGTTCACAGTCTGACTCTTGAGTCTGGAGACAGCTAGGACACAGACGTGTTCACATATCCTCCACCTAAATCACTTTCAAAATATGATTTGTTCTTTTTATTTGTGGACGTTTGAAGCTGATCATGTAAAATGGTATACGGTTAGGATTTTTTAAACACAACAGTAGACCGAGAAAAATTAACTTTATTTGATAGATTAGTAAAGATAGACAGCAAAGGGGGGGGCCTTACCACTGCGCCATGCACCGCCCCAACTGTCCATGTCTTAAGGAAGGGGAAGGAGGAGGGTAAGAAGGAGGGGCAAAAAAAGTTGAAGAGAAATAGAAGAAGAGGAAGGCAAAGAAGGATAAGATGACAACAAAGTCTTTGTTTCTTTTAATTCAATTTATTAAAAGCAATTGTTTCTGCTTCAGCTCTATTTCAGCAGACACTGCTGTGGGTGTTGTCAGAGGGTTGTATATAATTGTTAGTGTTAGTGTCTGAATCTGTTTGTGTTGAGGTGGCTGGGAGTTTTGGGCTTCATAATTCTTCATTGGAGCTGAGCAGAAAGACACATGAGGGACATGGAGGCAGTGTCCAGAGGCGTTAAGAAGAAAAGCAGGAGACGTGGTGAGTGGATGCATGAGGATTCTGATGGATGGAAGAGCATGGAGGAGATGCTCAGACACACATTTGTAGCTCAGCTAAGTCTGGTATATGAAACTTACCAGAAACAATGTCTCCTCTTTTGTCTTTTGTTTCTGGTTCTATCTGCACACTCTCTCTCCGTGATCATGTGTCTTTCACTTGACTGTCGGCTGCTGCCCTGCATTTCACTTTCCTGCCCAACAACTGGATCTGGGTTCAATCTAAGGATGATGAAGTTTTGTTTAACACAAATATTTAAGCTGTAGCTGAAGATAAAAACATGGCTGCATCTATTTAAACCTGCATAAGACTCCAAAGACAAATAGTGAGTCGTGATGTTTAAAGGAGAAGGACACATATCCCAGCACGACCTCCCTGCAGCACCATGTTTACAGTACCTGTGTTTAATTTGAGGAAAATACACAACCCCAAAATATTTTTTCTATACATTAATCTTTCATGTAAGCTTTCAGGAGCCAAACTCACATCTTTCTCATCTTGTAAGACATTTATTTATGTCAAGCCGCTATGGTTCCATAGTGTAGTGGTTATCATGTCTGCTTTATGTGCAGAAGGTCCTGGGTTCAATCCCAAGTAGAACCATATTGTGATTATATCGATAAATTGGTCACTATAATTGACGAAACAGGTACCTGTCTTCACAACTTATAAAGTCAAGAAGAATGATCAAAACTGTGTGTTTAATCCTCAACTAGATGAAACATGAATTAGTGGTCATGTCCTTTAAAGGACGAGTGAAGAGCAGCAGGTATGTGTTAGAATACACCGAGTGATGATCACGTGCAGCCGCTGTCATGTTGTGCTTTAACGTCGGCCTGCAGCCTACTTCCTGTGCTGGGTTTCTACAGCAGACTTCATCACCCTTATACTTAGTCTGTCATTTTAAAACAAGTCACTGAGAGTTCACTCTCATCTCTACGTCTAATCCTTAAATCTCATTTTATCTCATTTTAAATCCTCAGTTCATCTGATGCTGCGGGCGAATGAAGGCAGAGAGAGGATGGCTGTTTCTTTTTTGTTTTCACATCCCTGATGAGCACTGCTGAAATGACTTTGGCTGCTGCTGCTAATGTGCTGTAATTGGTACGAGGAGCTGCTCGCTCCGAACAATTATAAGACGCAGGAGCTGTAATCGCTGCTGAGGCTCCGAGGGAGACAGAGATGGATTCTCTCTGCTGCTGTCAGCCAGCCGTGCTCCACATCTCCCTCTGCTTCAACACAGATTTCAGATGAAGTGAAGTAAAGCAACACAGACAGAAGTTTGTGGCGGTGCAGCCTTCACCTGCTGCAGCTGGCAGGACTACTGTCTATTAGACGCTTGGCATGTGGAGACTGTGCTGTGAGCTGAAGCCCGGGCCTCTGCAGGTCCTCCAATGAAGGTGATGGAGATCAGACCTCTGTGGCTCTTTTAACATACAGTGTTTCTTAAAAAAGACTTGAATCTTTGATGTTTAACAAATAGTAAACCAAAAAATATGATTTTTAGGCTTTTCTCCTTTTTTCCTTCCTTCCCCTCTGTCTATTCTGTCTATTCTCACCCAGCAAGGACGCTGCCTCATGTCGCCTTTGCACAGTTCCAGTGATTATTATGGACAGTGTCAGAAACTCTCTACCACCTCAATACATCTGGATAAAAAGTTTCAGACAAGAGTTGTCGTTGCAGAATAACGGGTTCCATGGTGTAGTGGTCATCACATCTGCTTTACACGCAGAAGGTCCTGGGTTCAATCCCCAGTGGAACCATATTAATGTCTAATTTATGAGAGATTAACTGTTCATTGTCTGTGCCAACAGATTTAAGGGACTCATGGTTTATGTCAGTTGGAAACAAATATGTCTAAATACCAAGCGTTCAATTAAAAAGCGCATTATCCTTTCCAAATAGAAGGGACAAAAAGTTAGTTTGAAAAGATTTTTGCCAGGTCACATCAGTGTGGTACCATGGTGTCCAGGGAGAAGCTGGAGCCAATCCCTGTCACCAGTCTATCATAGGGCTGCCATATAGAGACATGCAACCTCACACATTCACACCTATGACCACTTCAGAGTCTCTAACGGTCCGACAGGGAACCCATGCACATGGAGAACATCCAAACTCCAGAGTTCCCATATTTAAACACAGGTTCAGCTTCTTTTGACTCTCAATAAGAATAAATAAAATGATGAGGTGTTCCTTTAAAATGATTTTATTTGTATTCAGCTGTGGATTCCTCAGGTAATCACACTGGACCTGAAGTTCACAAGCTAATATGACAAAAGTACATTGCACATGCACATGCACACACACACGTACACACACGTACACACACACACACACACTCCTAGCACAAAGCTGGCGGGAGTTGCTTCCTGTCTAACCGCAGTAACGTTCAGCAATACATTAAAGAGCAGGAGCTTATCACCAGCAGCCAAACACAACTGACACACTGCTGCAACTGTGTAGCTGGTACCTGAGACGGGGAACTAAACACAACCAAACACGCAGATCACACACAAACACACACTGACAGACAGAGATATTTGTGGTCGCTGAAAGTCCCCGCTTTGCTTTCATCTGGCGTGGTTGATCTGCCGGCTGCAGGACTCGGCTGGTCGTGAATTATGAAATATCAAAAGTTAAACTTTCAAAGCTGCATATTTTCTTCTTCTCCCGTATTTTATCTACTAGAAGATATAAAAACGATCTCAGTGTAGGTTTACCATCTCCTCTCTAAGGCTTCTCTCTGGATCTCTATAGTGACTACAGGTAGGTATCAGCCAATCAGAGTAAAGGAGGCTCTGAGCCTTTCTTCTGATTGGCTGACATCTTCTGACTGATTATTTAATTACTGTAATCAGTCAGAATCAGTCAGAAAATGTCAGCCAATTAATTAAACAATTACTTAAATGGATTAATTAAATAATTGAGCAGATTTCAGAGAAATCTTATCCTGTAAGTGCTAGATGGTGGGTCCAGGTAGGCTGGGCTTAGTGACTGCTTTGTTGTGACATCACACAGTCACAGAAATCCTGCAGCTGGTTTTAAAGCTCAGTTTGTGAATACAGGCTGTGTACATTTCTCTGCAGACTGAGGCTTTGATACTTTCACAGCATTAATTAATTAACCTAGGCCTGATCTATAATTACACTACACATGGACATGCATACCTTTTATATTGTATGGAGCTTTAATATCGACAAGAACACAAATTAAAATCAGACTTGGAATCTGCAGCAGTCACTCAGTGATACAACTTCATCTGTCTTTCTGTTTCACTGCCACCGGCCCTTTAGCAATAATCTTACCCAACACACACACACAGATCGTCCCCTCCCGTGCATATTAAATATATTAAATAGATGGTTTGAGCCTCTCGGTGCTCCACTTGGACTTCATACTGTGAGAAAACATGCTGCTACTCCTTCTGTACCCCCTCCACACACACACACACACACACACACACACACACACACACACACACACACACACACACACACACACACACACACACACTCTCTCTCTCTCTCTCTCTATCGCCTTCCCGCCCTCAGGGGCCCCATATGGACCCCGATGGATGAGCCTTTTCAAAGCTGCTCTCACAGACGTGAGCAGACAGACGCTGCACGTGGCTCTGAGAGTTTGAGGAGCTGGTCTGGCGGAGAGGAGACTGTGAATTAAGATGACTTCAACAATGTCATCAATTTCCCTCTCAGCTGTAAAGTATTTCCTGTTCCCTGGTCCTGAACTGTCTTATGTGTTCATTGCATTTTTGGTTCAGTGGTAAGATGATCACAAGTGTTGTGTTGACACAAGCTAGGGAGGTTTTATCAGTAAATACTCACATCCAGATTCTTTAAACTTTGATGTCTCTTAGGTCACAATCACACTTTTTATTTTATTCTTAACAAATGTTTCTTTTTTTAAAGTATTTTATCATCAGTACAGAATCAGAACAACCTCAGCAAATGATAAATGTCAATCAATAAAAACTACAGTATAATAGGTATTTAAATCTAATCTAATTAAATAAAGACAAAAACCTTTGATTGAAAAAAAAATCTCACCCATAACAAAGAAGACAATTTTCACCTCAGAAAATGCATTTCTAATCAAGTACACTATGCATCACGCATCACGCATCACTGAACGTGCACCTTGCAACGAGAGTCTCTGCCACCAGACTCACGAGTGATTCAGTGATTCGCAGACCACGTGGCAGTTCCACTGCTGGCAGTATGCGCTCGCCGCTGAGCTCAAATGAACTGAGAAAAGAACGAATCTGGTCAGGGAGTGATTCCGTTCAGTTTGTTCACTCAAACAATTCATTGAACAAAACATTCAAACGATACAACACTACTGTACAGAGGGGCTCAGGTTTAAAGGGGGGCATTAAAGGGATATTCCGGCACAAGTTTAACACACCGTGACACATAGTAATCGACACACTGCTGTCGATTCCTCCACCAACCAACCACGGTCAAAAAAGCCACTCATAGCCACAAATAATGCTCAGAAGAGCACTGTATCACTGTATAGCTACCGCCAGTATGTGTGTAAACACACACAGTGGCTGCACTTAAGTTATTAAAGGAAGTGTTATTTATACAGCCATAATAGCAATGGTACTAAAAATTGGCATAATAAATTATTTCAGTTTTCAGCCAAAAATTTTCATTTCAGTGCATGATTAATGAATTTAAAACATGAAATACTATCAAACATATTAGAATGGATATAAATATCTTATCAACCGCAAGAAAATGAAAAAAGATTGGGTCTGCAAATTAAGAGCGGCCACTATTAATGCCACTGCTGCTTCAGAGTTGGGGCAGACGCACACCTGTTACCGTTACCATACTGACGAGCTGACGTGTCCTTTTTTGTTTATAATCTCCTCTCTTTCAGCCTCCTGTTCTCACTACACACTGTTCCGTTGTCAGTAGACACACATTGAGATGACGCTACAACCCAACTACACAGCTGTTAAATGTCTGTGTCCAGGGATGATTCAGTGTCCCACATCCTTGAATTTTAGAAGTCAGTGGTTCCATAATGTCATTACATCTGCTTTACACGCAGACGGTTTCTTATTTAGTGGCTTTGATATAGCCTAAAGAAATCTACTAGTAGACAGCTAAACACTGTCCTGAAACTATCGTTGAAAGCAGTGAAAGGGAAAATTCTCTCTAATGTACTTTCACAATGTGTGTGTGAGCTTTATGAAGACTGTTTACTATAACAGTAAGTAACTGTTCAAGGTTCGGGAGGACTCATCAAAACTATTTTACAGAAACTGAGAGCGGAGAGATTTAACACCCTTGAGATTTTGTATGCATATTTATCATGTGATAAATGAACCGTTACCATGGATACATTGTTTTCATTTCATTGTCTTTATATTTGCAGGTAAGACAGGTTTTTAGTTTCTGTTCATGTGGATCATATAGAGACAACATAAACAAAGCTGCTTCTTTTTACGATGTGATGTTGGAGGTTTTTACTGAAATGACAAGATCCATGTGTGTGTGTGTGTGTGTGTGCGTGTGTGTGAAAAGCCTCAGGGGTAAACACAGCCTTGTGACAGAGCACTGTCTATGTGTGTGTGTGTGTGTGTGTGTGTGTGTTATCTCCCACTAACTGTTGTGTTCTTCAGACAGATGAGGTGCTAAAAGACTGCAGATACTCCAACTGTGTGTGTGTCTCTGTTTCCCACCAAATCTGCAACAAAGCTCCGTCAACCTGCCATTGGATTGTCCTGTCACAGTGTTTTGTAGCAAAAAAACTTAAAGATCCAAGTGCATGCTCACACAGAGAAAACCCTGCACTCAGTTCTGTCCTAAAACTGCATCTTCGGAAGCACAACTTCATCAATTAATTAGTAGTTGTTTTTTTTAGATTAACTCAAATACCTTACACGGTGGGACGGAGAGGTGCAATTATATGCAGACTACATTTGACTTTTCATAAGGGGTTCCATGGTGTAGTGGTCATCACGTCTGCTTTACACGCAGAAGGTCCTGGGTTCAATCCCCAGTGGAACCAGAGAGGTTTCATATTGAATGACCTTGAAATGTCATTATCCCCACATGTGACTGGACAATGATGTATCACATCAACTAAAAAAGGCAGTGACAGGGAAAAAACACTGTTACATGCGTCCAATCCCCAGTGTGACCACTGAAACGAAAAAGTGACATGGCTAATTCTTAAAACTCAAACCCTGTGGTACTTCAAGTATGTCATCGTCAGCAGAACTTCCTGCTACATTTCTCCTTCTGCAAAATGATTAAAAACATATAATGACTCACCCAGCCATAGCAGGTGTACCTACTTTTACGTCCAATTAAAATTGTTTCTTTAATTTTTACCTTACTCCTCCAAAATATAAATCCTGCCGGTCACAAAAAACATCATCAGTGAGCCCCACACGGGAGGTGAAAGTGGAGGTAGAAGTCCTCCACAACAGAGTACGACTATCAACAATCCCAGATGCAGTGACTGACATACATTCTACACTACTGGTTGCTGTTGAAGGCAATCAATGTCAGTGACAAGCCCTGCCCTTGCTTTGTTTTTTACTGGAGAGATGTAATTGTGTGGAACCTAATTGAATTCTAATAGCAATTTCAAGACATTTTGGGGAAAAAAATCAGAAAAAAACATATTTAGGGGGGGAAAGGAAGGTAAAACCATGCCAGTGGTTCTATGGTGTAGTGGTCATCACGTCTGCTTTACACGCAGAAGGTCCTGGGTTCAATCCCCAGTGGAGCCACAATAAACAAATGACACTGATGCAAGTGTGTCTGTATATTATGGACTAAATCAATTGGTAGTGTAAGGCTTGTCCCTAGCAATTCTACTGAATTGGGAAACGGAAAGGTTGTAAGGGGATGCAAATGAGCGGTTGCATTTGTATGGATTCTGGGATACTATATCGGGGAATAACCATAACTGGAAACACATCTTTGACTAATCCAACAGATCGACTCTAAATCTAACTCAGGTATTTAAATCTAAATGAAGTGATTTGTTTGCTGACCAACTCACACTCCCATGAAGAATGAATGAATGAACTATGAGAGCAGCTCTGTGAAATCCTCCAGCTGCACGACGCTCTCTCCAAACGAGCTGGTTGAGCTTTTTTGATTCAGCTGTGTTACCACAGGGCAGCAACTGCACGGGCACGTTGTTTACACCAGGAATGAAGAAGAAATAAATAAGGAGCTGGTTTGTTTGAATAAATCAAATCATTTTGTTGTAAATGTCTCCTCTATTAAGGAAGCACATTATTTGATCAATTTTCTCTGCAGCCTAAAGAAAGCTCATTATTGTCGCTTGGGAACAAAGTCACTGTTCTTGGTTCCTTCCCACCTGCTCGTCCTGTTTGTGCATCTGCTGCTTTGGTTTTTCCGTCTTTTCAGCTTCCAAACTCTCCGGGTTTTAAAACATCAACACAGCTCTGTGTAATAAACAGGGGAAATGAATTTAACATGCACTGAATGGAGCCTCCCTGGCATCCATCTTTTCAATTTTCAGGGGGGCCGTCAGGCTGAGTTTAAGAGCTCTAAACTGGTAGATGATAAGTTAATCCTTTTATCCGTATCATTGCCGCGGGGCGACCGAAATAAACGCTGAAACAGGAGTTGGGAGAAATCTGGAGGAAGAGGAAAGTCTGAGAAGAGGGAACAGCAAAATGCAGCAGAGAAGGAATTAATGATAATGGTTTTATTTGACTTAGAGGTGAAGACAAGAATAAATGTGACTTGACTCACTTCGTCTCTGCAGTGCAGCGGAGGGGAGTGGCAGTATCACTGAGGCTGGAGGTTAAATCCACACTGGAGAGAAGGTTTCACCTCAGGGAGGAAGTTGGGTTAGAGTGTCTCAATGTCACAAGTTTCACCTCCAACAAGCTGGAGTCAGAGAATAAACACCAAAAGAAGGGCGTGACGAACACTTCAAACGTCTGCAGCTGCTCTCCAGCACTGCAACACTGAACCATTCTGCACAACCTCAGATTTGTTCAATGACAATGCTATTGACTGAACGGCAACCACAGGGTCAGCCCTATAATCTCAACTGACTGAGTGATAATATTTTAGCTCAGGTTTTCTGACTGCGGAGAGAGGAGAAGCACTTCCACTACACTGAGCATCGCCTACATTACAAATAGACTACTGTGATTATATGTCAAAAGCTCCACCGCCGCTAATTAATTGGACAAACTGATTAACTGTGGACCTCTGGTCCGTTTGAAAAGGGCTAACACCTCTGGTAATGTGGAGGGTTAGGGTTGGGGTAGGCAGTCAGTTTGTTCCAGACGGCAGTTTTTTTTGTTTGTTTGTTTTTTACCTGGCCATTAATTGAATACCGGCTAGGAAATGCAATATTTATTCATTTGTTTTATTTATTTTCATCAAGAGATTATTTAAATATTTATCTATCAAATTTTCTGGTGTCAGGTCACTTTGGTCTATAGCTATTCACTGACGTCAGTCAGGTCACTGAAGTTGATTTCTTATTTTACCACTTTCAGTTATGGTAAAAGGGTGGTTGAATAAAGAGTTAAATTTGGACTCAGTGTTTGTTCTTTATTAAAAGTGGTTCATTAAGCAATAGCATAAAACGGCCGGGGTAATTATCAATATCAATCGATATGCTTTTTTTCTATATCGTCCAGCCCTACACCTGACACAACTTTTTGCCTTGTTTTGCTGCCATTTCATCTGGTAACCTTCTCCTTTTGTTGGGCCCTTGAGCACTGATTGCTGAAGCATGCACTGGTTTGAGGCAGTGTTGCCAACAGGGTTGTCTCTTTCGTCTGCCTCCTACAATAAACCTGTATGTGTGTATGAGCAGGTGTGACATCCATTCATTCATCTGGTCCACTCTCACTTGAGCAGCAGCAGCAGCAGCAGAGAAGCTGAATAAATCACTGCAGCGTCTCCAGACATTCGGGAGCTAAAAACAGGATGGCAGAGACGGAGAGAGGCCGGATCCTCCTCCCCGAGGAGGCTCCTGAAACCTCTGAAATATCTCTGCTGCCCTGCGAGGCTGCAGGCTGCAGCTCTGCAGAGAAAAATGCATCCCAAGTATCCTCTGCTGCCACAATATGCAACAACATGTCTGCACAGGAAGATTAACTATTAAACCATTTGTGCTTGTTCATTCAAAATTCTTAGGAGCGTGTTTCCTCATCTCCTGCGTTTTTATCCATGAGAAAATCTGTGACATCACTAGAGCACTGGAAAACAGAGTAACGACACGCATTGGTTCAATGGAAGCGCCTCTTGGTGCCGGAATATGGGTATTGCAAAAGCGCCCAAGAACTGACATCTCTGCATTGTTGGTGAATGAGCCAGTGTGGTATTTTCAATAATTTAAGGACATTTATAGATCACCCACGTTAATAGCGTCATTGAGGACCCTTTACAGATAAACATTAACACATAGGGGAGTAAAAGAAAAAAAAATCATTAATGTTTCAATATACATTTTGTAATAAACAAATTGTAAGTATAATTTGATATGACCAAGACACCTAAAAAAAAAAAAACACGGCCTTTTTCATCAATTTACAAGTAAGTGGGCAACACACATAGATTGGAGTGAATGGGTTTTCTGGACCCTTTTGCAATACCCATATCCTGCCACTCGGGGCGCAAAAGCCTTATCACGGGAGTCATTGGTGGTGTCGTTACTCTCTTTTACAGTGCTCTAGACATCACAAAGTCACATTTGTCCTAACAGCTGGTTTTAAGGCTCTGAATAAAGGCTGTGTGTGTATTTCTGTGTACTGAGGCTTTGATACGTTCATAGCATTATTATAGAAATTATAGTCCTATAAACGCATCAAAGCTCCGTTCCTTGGCTGGGGCCAGCAGTAGTTGCATAGCCTTTGGTCGAAGCTGGACGCCGCTATTGGGTTAAACGTTGAGTGACCGTATCATCAGCCAATCAGATTTTGATGTGTTATTGACAGAACACCTCAGGGCCAGCAGAGTTTCTAGTGCTGGCCCTGGTGTTGTCATTGAAATTAGCCTGGCTGATTGGCCCATGGGCAGCTGCATGATGACGCATGTTGTCTGTTTCTGGAAAGGTGATGGCAGGTGATTTAACAGCAAGATTTTGTGATACGACTGCAGACCTTTGCAGGAAAAAATGATGTGAGACAGACGCCTAAAATGGATGCTAACTCAAACCAACAAACTTTATGTGGTATGAGGTGGGAAACTATGCACAACAAGCTGTTCTGATGGACATGTCTACTCTTCAGTACAAGCCGTGGTGATGGGTAAGTGCTAGTTTTTTTTAAAAACTTTCTCAGATTGGCGCTGCATTGGGCTAATAGGCTACTGTATGCTTTTGGTGTTGCTTCTGGGTCAAAAACTCTGTGTGTGGGTGTGTGTGTGGGTGTGTCTCAACCATTAAGAGATTATTAATTTTTGTGGGCACGCTCTTTGGCAGGGGTCTGTTACAGAAATTGATTTTATTTTCGAAGTGATTAAGAAGTCGGGCAGTAAGTGCTGTTTTTGATTGGTTTGGTTTTGGGTTTGTGTCATATGGTGCATTGTAAAGTGATGAGTGATCTAAGGGAAGATGATCCGATGGCGATGCTGCACAGTGGTGTCTTGATGCGTTGTGGTTGTTCAGCGGTCGTTGGTGTTGATTAAGTACCTCCGCACTGTTTCCCTGTTGAATTAAAGCAGAAGTAAGCGATCCGGTCGTTTTCGCTAATGCTGCGTTCCAGGCAGGCTTTTGAAATCGTAAATTACAGCTTCAAGTCACAACTTACGACTTTGTAGCGTTCCAGGCAACCCACTCGTGTTTCTCCGACCTGTTTTACCGGTGAAAGTCACTATAACAGCCACTCGTAACTTCCGACCGGTGAACTCGTACCAGATCGAACTGGTACCACTTCACGGTCGGAAAAATACGAGTTTCCTTGAACGCACCATAACAGTCCTCGTCCCTACGTCGCCACATTCACGGCGTTCCTTGGCTGCACACACAGCCCTGCATGCCGTTCTCTCTCCTCATTGGATAAAAACTGTAGGATACGATAAATGTTTTCTCCTCGGCTCAGAGCAGAGCAGAGTGACTGACAGACCCGTGTTTTGGTCCAAACACTCTATGTAAGTGATTGCTGTCGGAAGATATAACTATTTAAGACTTATATTAACACAAATATATCACTTACTTCTGCTTTAACTACACTGATTGATGCTCTTGCCCTAAAAACAATATTGTTATCCAGTGATCAATAGCATGATGTTTTGTGGGCTGAGTGTGTTGGAGGGTGCTGTCATTAATATCTCCCCAGGCTCGGGCCATGTCCAGACCGAAGCAGAGCAGCGGCACAAGCTCCAACACATCTTTATCTTCATCGACTAAGCCGCAGCTCGCCAGGCCAGATGAGAATCCATCATGGCTATTATTACCTAAGACTCTGCACTGCATCTATCACACACACCCTCATACGCACATGCATACACACATATAATGCAAGTATTTTATCTTTGTCTCTTTGGCACACTACACTTGTTCTTCTTGCTGTCTCACTTTCCCATGTACACACATACACACGGAGCCTGTCTGTCAGGTTGTATTCTCTGTCCTCCGCACTGACGTTGTGTAACACTGGAACATGAGTCTGTTGTGATTTTAACCGTGCGGGCTCCTGCAGCTGTGGCCACTGATGTGGACGTCCTGATGCAGCAGGAGGTCCCACACAGTCTGATTAACTCCCACTCCACTCCTCTTCCTCGGCTCAGGATGAAGCCGGGCCAGCAGGAGGCACCAAGGCCCGCTAATGAACGAACGGGCTGTTTGTTCTGCCGCAGCGGGAGGTAGATGATGGAGACTGCGGGAGCCTCGGCAAACATGAGAGGAGGCCAGTGTTAGTTGAGGACTCCGTTATTTAACACAGGCTAAACACAGAGAGGAGAAGCAGAACCAGACTGGGAACACCGAATCACAGCAACATCTCACCTTTACCTAAGACTCTGAGAAATGAGGCCAAGAAGCCTCCAACAGTTTCTCTGCAGGAGCAGGAAACTGATGCTGCTGCTCCACAAACTCTACACAACCACAACATGCAGTGTTTCCCATACTTAGACCAATGTGTGGCACAGCGCCAAAGAATCAAGACCAAGCACCACAGATTGCAACGCAATATCCTTTATTTAACCAGGTAAAAAACTCACACACACAAACACAGGCGATCAAATAAAAGACACTGGCAGGAAGGACTTGTGGCGAATATTGATTGACATCTACAGTAGCCAAATGTCTAGAATGTACGCCAAGCACCACCTGTGGGACTGTCAGCAACTGAGATCTTATTAACAACGCCAACAGCCTGCTCTCTGTTGTGGAGGAATTCTCTCCCCCACCCTCACTTCCCCTGCTGATCTCACAGATGAGTAATAAAATTTGTTGTGGCATCATGTTTGTATGGCAGCCCGAATGGAGAAATGCGTTTTGCGAGTTTCATGCTCATAAATGAACCAACATAAAAGAAGGCGGAAGAAAAGAATAAGGGGGAAACAGGAGAGAGTGAGATAGTCCGAAGGGAATAATGAGAAGTTTTTGAGTTATAAACCTGAAAGTTTGTGAATGGATCACCTACGCCCAAGTTTTTTTTGTCCTCAGAGGCCACCATCCCTTTTCCAATGGGAGGGTTGAGCGCGAGTGTACAAGCGAGCGAGCATAGTAATACAATGGCGAAAGCCTTGTTTATGCGCACAGATAAAGACCTACCGGGTCAAAAGAGAAAAAAGAAAAGCTGTCGCCCGAGACAAACTGATGAGGATCTGATTAGAAAGTCTTTCAAGTTTGTGGACTGTGAAGACTGACCTCATCCTCTGCTTCAGAGAGGGACAGCCTTGCACCGCCAGACGGCAGGTCTCTGCTCTGTGTCCGGAGCCTGGGCTGTGACCAGAGATGTACAGCGCACACTGTGGATATGCTCTGATTGGCTTGAATGGGAGCAAAGTTCTGCGGTGTGCACTAGGGCTGCACGGTATATGCGGTATTTGCGGTAGATAGTAGAGAATTTGGCCCACGGTAGAGATTTGCGCTCTATGACTCTTTGATTTGACTCAGAGACAGTGGAGCAGGAGAGCTTGTTAAAAATTTTCAAAAGCGGTGCTACGTCCGTGATTTGGACTCAATTCGGCTGTAAAGCTACTGTACAGCTGGTAAGTTGGCGAAAGTTAAAGTAAAGTCCACAACTTTATGAACCTAATAGAGAGAACACGCATAGGCGCCGATTCCGAGCACCCACTGACCAGGTTGAGCACCCACTGGGGGGCACGCCACCAAATATGAATTTCTCTGTGCCAGTCGGCAAGCGCCTCCCTCACCATCTCTCTAGTAGTCTTTTCTGTTTTAAATGCTAATTGAATTTTTGACCTTGCCTGTGTTTTTGTAACAGTGATGTTGTTTCCAATGAATTAAGTGTGTGAGACTAAATGGATGGAATAGTAGGTTTTGTCAGAGTGATACCCTACTCAGAACTAATCTGAACATGATCACAGTTTTTTTAAGTTTTACATGTTTTATTCTTCTCATGTTTTCAGAATTTAATTCTGGAAAATTTCAGGGTTCTTGTTCCCTCTCTGAGACTTCACATGTCTGTTGTTGAAAAATTTTCTGTTCCATCCATTTCCTGTATAGTTTTGTCTCATGAAGACAGCGAACACGGTAGAGAGCGAGCTGAGGGACGACACCATGTGTTGTATCACTGATGCTGCACTGAAGCCGCCTATAGTTTCTATATGCGCTGGATGTCCTAATGCTGTTCGTTGTGTACTCTACAAACAGCTCTGAGGGTTTATGTTGCATCAAGGTTTCATCAGCCAGATATCACAGACCAACAGTACAAACAAAGCTCCATCAGGAGCCTGAACGCAGCGCCTGGTTCTCCTGCCTCTGCATCAACCAACTGTCAGAGGAAAATCAAAGGCCAAAACACTTTCTGTTCAACACCAGCCAAAAAAAAAAAAAAAAACACAACCAAACAACAAATAAAGAAATAAATAAACCCCAGTCATACGAATCAAACACAGCTAAATCCCATTAGAGGAATCAGAACGTGGAGACAGACACACAGCAGCTCAGGCTAGAAACCAGGACCTGCAGGAAACTGAGCCCGTGAAACTAAACTGTCTGAGGCTGCTGAGGTTTACACCAGATTCTAAAAAAAAAAGATAATCAGATACTACTCAAAACAAACAAAAAAATCAGTATACTGTAGGATTAAATTCTCATTTACCACAGTATCAATACGAGCATGGGCATCTTCACTTCCTCCAACTGATTCACTGCAGTGAACTAGCAACTAACAATCTCAACACATAAACACTAGTGCTGACGTCACAGAGTCACTGAGTCCAAATGAAAGGCAGATCAAAAGTAATTGTGAGATAGGTTGGACTGTGAATGATCCAACAGTGGTTGGGTGAAGGATGCATTTGGTGAATTTGATGAAATGCGACCGCCTTGATCACACCACTGTGATGCATTTGGTCGTCAAATGCAGCCTCCGGATGATTTGGCCCTGTATGAAGACTCAGCTACAGTGATGCCTTTTACTCGAATCTTTATTCAAAAAATGTTGTGGTCATTTTCCCTCAGTGGTAACAAAATTGGTATTTACTGTAGTATTTTTTCTGGGTATCAGTATTGAGGACCGATCAAGCTCAGTTTCAGTTTCCTGAACTCTAATCCTGACATCCTTCCCTGAGTGAATCTGCAAGTCCAATGAGTTGTATCAGGACGTCAAGACTTGTTTTCACTTCACCTCTTCTTCTGCTTTTTGATAAGAGTCCAGGAAGGTTTCAGTCCATCTGCTTTCATGCACATCTGAGAATCCATGCAGACGTTCATCTCACAGCAGCAGCAGCAGCATGTCATTTTGTCAGTTACTGGTTTTATCGTCTCTATGTTGATCGGCTCAGAAACAGAGAAGAGATGTCTCCTCCATCTGCTCCCAGCAGACTGAGCAGGTGAAAGGTCACACTCCACCTGCCCCGCTATCAGGGGGGTGAGAGCCAGGATTATGAATCACACCCACTGTCACACATCTTCATTTACACAACCTGGGGCCTCATATATCATTGTGGATACACCTTTTTTTACACCCTTTTTCCCCCATTTTGTGCGTACGCACTTTTCTCCGCCAAATTTGAGATCTATCAAGCCAAAACCTGACGGGAAAAAGTGCGGAAATTTACACCCATCTTGACCCTGGCGTACCGTGATTTACACCTTTTTTGAGGAACAGGAGGAATTGGCGACGCAGCTGCTGAGTCAGAGAACTGCAGTGAGAGGGAGAGAGGAGATTTTCTGTGGCAGATTACATAAGATTATTCCTCTTTCTGCTCCCTTTTGTTGAGATTTGGGAGGTTTTGGTTGTTATTGTAGCTTATTAAAATGCAAGATCATTTTTCTGACTGATTTATTGCCTGATGTCGCCATGTATCTTTGCCCCGTCCTCCGCCCGTTGTCTTCGCTGTCACCACTGTCACTTTGTTGTCACTTTGTAGCCGCTCCACAGAGCGCACATGGCTAATTAATTATGCACGTGAAGACCTTAATGGTTGTATAGGCGTTCCGGAGGTGGAGTGTGAGGTGTGTTCATGTGCGCACTATTCTTGGGTCCGGTGTGATTTATACACGGCGACATCAGGCAATAAATCAGTCAGAAAAATGATCTTGCATTTTAATAAGCTACAATAACAACAAAAACCTCCCAAATCTCAACAAAAGGGAGCAGAAAGAGGAATAATCTTATGTAATCTACCACAGAAAATCTCCTCTCTCCCTCTCACTGCAGTTCTCTGACTCTAGCTGCGTCGCCAATTCCTCCTGTTCCTCAAAAAAGGTGTAAATCACGGTACGCCAGGGTCAAGATGGGTGTAAATTTCTGCACTTTTTCTGAGAAAAGTGCGTACACACAAAACGGGGGGAAAAGCGTGTCAAAAAAGGTGTATCCACAATGATAAATGAGGCCCCTGATGATTGTCACTCTGCATCTTACAGTGTTGAGGTGGTTTAAGCAGAATCACAGTCACGTAGTCATCACAGATTCACACACAGTCTGTTCCTCTGTGTTTAGTCTCCTGCTCTGACATCACCTCACTGAATTTAATACAACATTCAGGCGCTCTAAGCATCATTTTACAAGCAGATATCATCTGACAAGGTCAAATCTGTTGATGGGAATTCAACTACAATAGACTATTAGGCTCATGCAGGTTTACAAAAGGAAGGATATCCAAGGTAATTAACTGATGATCACAGCATTTTCTCAAATCTTTGGCTTTTATTGTAAATCATTGGCTTTCCCATCATGTTCATCAACATCTTTCGCAAAATAAATGAAATCTGAGTCAGTAAATTATGTTGCATTTAAAATCAAAGATTTTAGATCTGAATGTTCCAGTGTGGACATCTTCAATGTGAGAGAACAAACTCCTGCAGGTGGAGGTTGGTGATATAACCACAACAGGCTATGTCTGTTATGAGTGCATGTGTGTGTGTGTGTGAGCACAGCAGCTTCATGAGATAAGTTGTACTTGAGGATAATATGAGATAATGAAGCATCTTGAAGACAGTAAAGAACAAAGAAAAAGCTTCCTAAGAATAACAGAAGATCTGTGATTGATTATTTCTCCTTAATTAGGATGCTTTTTTATTTTGTTCTCATCATATATCAGATTATAAAATGAAAGCAGATCCGACCTTTGTGACACTTAAAGTTCATGTGTCCTTCAGGACCTTTTAAAGGGGCCCAGTCCCACTGGACTAAAAAGGCAGAAGGTGAAACTGGCTGCATGAAAACTAGGGCTGACCCAAAAAATTCGAAGCTTCGAAGCTTCATTCGTTGCCATGGTGCTGCCATGCTTTTTTTTTTTTTGCTTTGTTCCTTTTTTCCTTTTTGACACCAGTTCTCATCAGCAATTGTTACATTAAAATGACGCATCCTGGAAACCTGCCTGATTTTGGAGATATGCAGTGTTTGTTCATTACTTTCATTATTCCCGCTACAATCGCGCACACACACACCCCCCCCCACTCCTTTACGGTCGTCGCCGTCTGGAGCCGTGCAACTAATGCTAACACTGAAGACCTCATTTACCTCACACACACACCTCCAGCCGTCACACTGTCCATGATTCAGCAACTGATTGGACAGAAATATTTCTGACCTAAAAAATTCAATTTCCCCAAGTTAATTTACTCGACCGCGCAGGAGGCGAGTGACCAATCTGAGTTTAATTTGTGCAGGAGGAAGAGGTGACGGAAGAGCAGTGACAGCATGAATACTAACGAGGACACACATACACACATCACCCTCTTTTATTTTACTAAACAAACTCAGCCAGCGCACGTTTTACTGTTAATCACCTACACACATACACACACACACACACACGTGTTGATGGTGTGATGATGATGACGGACGAGAAGTTTCCTGACAATCAGTCTGATTTCAGTTTCCATAAACGTAAAGACTCGTCGTCACACTGTGCTGTCAGTGATAAGCTACAACACCTGATATTAGAATTTAAATAGGTTTGGAAACGCCGGCCTCCTACTCACACATGTGGCTGAGAGATAACACACACACACAGTCCAGTGTGTGTGTGTCACATCAGTGTGTCTCCCTCAGGAGGAATATCACGCTTCAGGTTTGACCACTGACAGGTTTTTGTTGAGTTTGTTTTAGAGTAGTGCAGTTTCTCAGTCACTCTGATTTCGAACTATCATTAAACACATCACTCGTCTCCACTGCAGCGTCTCAGCCTCATGACTTTTATCTTTCATCCTGTTTGAGGTGCAGAGTACTCGTCTTCCTTTGTGCCTCCTTCCTCTCCCCAGATTAGGAATCACTCTCCATCCTTACTTCCTTTCTCCTCTGGTCCTTGGATTAAAAACTGTGTCCTTCCTTCCTAATTTCCTGTGAAATGTCTCTTTCCTCCTCACTCTGAAACATAGACTGAAACAAGGATGCCGTTTTTTAGTCCTAACTAGGAAGAAAAAGTCTTCCTTGTGTCCTAATTAGACTGCTTCCACTTTCATTCCGTCCTCCTTCCTTCTTTGCTTCCTAACTCAGAGGTTTGCCCCTTTTTTCTTCCGTCCCTTTTCTATCCTTCCTTATTTTTATTTGGAAGCCTCCTAGGCCTTCTTCTTTCATCCTTATTCTGTGAAGCTGTTTTGTCTCATTGCATCAGAACAAAGATCATTCCTCTTTCCTTGATTCCTAACATAGACACTTCCCATCTTTGTGTCCTAATTAGAAAATGTGTTTCTTCCCTCCTCTCACACACTACAGTAGGAAGCTTCCTACAAGGGATGGTCCTTTTCAGTCATTTCAAGATATAACTTGCTATCAGACATAACATTATGACCACCTGCCTAATATTGTGTTGGTTCCCCTTTTGCTGGCAAACACACAACAAACTGTGATCATGTATCCTGACACCTTTTTATCAGAACCAGCATGAACTTCTTCAGCACTTTCAGCAGCAGTAGCTGTTGGATTGGACCACACAGGACATCCTTTACTCTACACTACACAAGAGCTGCAGTCTTTGAGATGCTCTGACCCAGTCGTCTAGCCATCACAATTTGGCCCTTGTCAAACTGACTCAAATCCTTACACTGCCCTTTTTTTCCTGCTTCTAAAACCTCAACTTTGAGGACAAAATGTTCACTTGCAGCCTGATATTTTATATACCACACACTAACAAGTGCCACGATGAAGTGTTATTCAGTGATATTCACTTCACCTGTCAGTGGTCATTATGTGAAGCCTGATCGGTGTATTTTTACCAGAAAAATTTAAATACAGGAGGTCTATGGAAACACCAGTGGAACCAATATTTAGCCTATGACAAGTCATGGATTATACGCTCATGAAGACAAAAAAAAGGCTCAGTTAACTACTGGTACAAGCAACAACATTACACTAAGTTTAATATTGTGGCCAAAACAACAGGTGAGCAGGCGCACAAGGAGTAAAATGCTACTTCAATAATGAAGTCAACAATCAGTAGTTTAGTACTTCCTACTGCATTTCTTCTCTCTTTCCCTTCAATTTCTCCTAAACTATAGGAAACATAACTTCCACTTCTGTACATCTTTTTCCTCATGCACCATGTTCTCTGATTCACAATATTCCTACCTTCCTTGTCCCCAACCCAGGGGACTTCACTCTTTTGATTTTTGTGACATCACAAAGTCTCAGAAGTCCTGACAGCTGGTGTTCAAAACTCAGTTTCTGAAAACAGACTGTGTGCACTCCTCTGTGGGCTGAGGCTTTGATACTTTCACAGTATTGGCATAGAACCTAGGCCTGATCTATAATGACACTACACATGAGAATCTACCTTTAATCTGTACGGAGTTTTAACATTTTCTTCACTTCTCTTCCTTAGTTGACAGCACTACTGATCTCAGCTGCTTCAATCTCAACCTCAAACTGTCTGAGAAATTAAAAATCATCATTTTGTTGTTTTTCTTGCATTGTGTTTCGGTGTCATGAAGTAAAACTTAAGTTCATTACAGACTAAACAGAGAAAATCTCACCTGCTAGTGTCTGTCACCTGAGGACATCACGTCCCTGCTGTCCTTTAAAACAGCTCCACAGCCTCTTTTCACTTTATGCTATCAATCATTTAGTCTGCAGTCGGGTTTTCTCCCTAAATATCTCATCTGGGAAACAGCTATGAATCAATATAGAGAGAAAGCACTGAGCTCCTGAGGGCAAACAAGTGAGATGAACAAAAAAAAAGAAATCCTGCAGCAAAGTGAAACATCACTTTCACTTCAACTTCGGTTAACTTTGAGCAAAGTTAACCGAGACGAAGACGAATCTGCCATCGAGCCGATCCATCACAGCAGAGACACAACGTCCTCCTTCAGACGAATTATTATACAAAGACAACACAGTGTGTGTGTATGTGTGTCTGTGTGTCAGGTCAGTCTAAGAATACCATCTTAGGCCAACCCGCCACTGTAAGAGATGGTAGAAAGTTACTCATTGATCACCAGCTGCTCAAGCGTCGTCCCACTTTCCTTCTCTCTCTCCTTCGCAGAGAATCTGGGAGAAGAGCGTTGATCCAAGGTGAGCACCGCACCTGAGCAAAGTCACCACCAAGGATTCCACCAATGCTCCGCCAAACTTTTCTCAGGCTAAAGCTACGGTGGCCTTGAGGGGACAACGCACTGCATCTTAAGAATGCCATTACCAATTTTTCCTGTTGATGCAATTCTGAATCAATTCCTGTGGATTTTCTGTGTAGAAAACAGTGAGCCTTTACAGGTTGTCAGTGTCTGTCAACAAAATAAATTGTATCATGTGTCGCTGAACACTGAACAAAAAATATGAGTCAGTGCTTTAACAACTAACTCTGTAACTGTACGGAGCACAGTGCTAAGTTTTACACAATCATTAGTGTAATGATTTTACTTGTGCACCGTATTGCACAACAATACCAGATATTATTTTGGGAATGCTGCTGGCGTTTCTACTCTTGCTAGAGATCTCAGTGGCTCAGACTCTGAGCTGTAAGTTTCACTTTGGACTCTTCCGTCTCCTAATCACCATGATAACTTCCTAATAGGCTTGTCACAAAAGCTGAATACAGTATATACTGTTATATGATCAAAACAAAAAACTGAATTCATGTATTTATAAATTCACTACTTTTTTAAGAAACAGTTTCAAATCAAACTTTCAGGTATTTAAGCACTGCCTCAACTTCTTTAAAATTGACACACATGTGAGGGCAAAGTTGTATATCCAGCATTCCCATATAGCAGGACTAGTAGCAGGACTATAGCAGGTATAAAGCAGGTATCTTGACTTGGTACCGAAGTATCAGTTCTCATGACAACACTACATCCTAAACTCCTTCGTTGTCATTTATGCTGACGCCTCTTGTAAATGCATGTTGTCATTGTTTCAGAAGGCAAACAAAACGAAATGGGGGCATCGATTAGGGAATTAGGGATTAGGGAAGCAGCTCATTCAGAGCTCTTGACTGATCCAGGTTTGGACTCCTGCAGCTCAACAGTGTCCACATACTTATGGCCGCATAGTGTTTCAGTTTTCTCTCACACTCTCTCTTGGCAGGAAATTGATTGGTTGAAGCTAGTGATTCTCAAGCTCCTGATTGGCTGCGACAGATCAAAGTGATGGCAGCTGTTTGGGCCTGAAGCTCAATGTGTGTGTGTGTGTGTGTGTGAGACGTTCACTGACTTACCCTCAGAGCTGGAAAAATGCTCCATAAATGGTACAGATTAAAAATTCTCCAGGTTTAAAGTGGGGAGAAACCTGTTTCAGAAAATCCATCTGCACTTCCTCAAAACCGGTCCCCGACCCAACACACTGACTGATTCTCCACTTCCAGAGTTGGGTGAAGTTACAGGACTGTGTGTTCATATTGACATGACTTTATAACCTTCCTCCTTAAAGCTCTGATGGCAGCTGTGTGTTTTGCTGTGACAATTCGTAGTACATCTGCTTTCAGACAAGTTCACAGCTTCCCAAAAGCCTTTTAAATATTTCACAGTTGAAGCCTCAAAAACTGCCTTAATTCCCTGAGAATCCTCCTCAGAGACTGTAAAATGTCTTTAGAAGCAGAACAAACCCTTTAAACCCACAGAGTCGTCTTCAGGACAGAGGGTGAAGCCGTGCGTAAAGGTTTAAATCATTGAGGTTATCCACTGTTCAGAGGAGATTGAAACAGGCTTCACAGGCTCATGGTTGGTTCTTTAAACAGAACCCAACAGGCAGGAACCCAGGGGCCCCGCCTGGTTTCACACAACCTCTCTGATGAGCGCCGTGCTCTCATCAGACAGTTTGCACGAGTCTGCAGAGACATCAACGACATGATGAGGTCTTAAGACTGAGCTGCCAGCTGACACCAGATCAGCTCACCTGACAGGAAACACCTGCTTTGATCTCTGCTGCCAGGCTCACACTCTGCATTTTAAGAGACCCCGTATGTCAGTCTGTGGAAACCCTGGCCGTCCAGTGAGAGAGCTGCCTGGCGGTGAGGGGCGGGGCTTACAGAGTCACTCACGTGACAGCAGCAGCAGCAGTTGTTTCATCTCATCTGATGCCTTCATCAAATTACATTCGATCAACTGATTAAGTACCAAATGTTTCACCGATTTCATTCATAAAGAAGGCCACGTTATGGCATTTAAAGCTATAGTGCGTAACTTCTATCGCCCCCTAAAGGATTTCTGCATTATTACAACAATACGGCTGACACCTATGGCCCGGTGTAACCCGCCCCTCCCTTCCCCACCGCTAGCTCTCCATGGTACCGGTAATGCACATCACACACAGTAACACTCACCAGACACAGCATAATGTTCGATAAAGTAACACTGGCTACAAAATGTGTACTGCTCATCACGTTACACGGAGTAACGCTGCTCGTCACAGCAACACAGGCTAACACACCTTGTAACTTACTGCTCGTTAGGCTAACGATGTGACTAACGATGTGCTAACAATTACAATCATAGCCGTGTTGCCTCTAGCAGCGCTCTCCTCCCTTCTCGTTGTCAGGTAAAACCAAGTAAAATGTGTCGTTACTACACCAAATACAAAAAGAACAAATACTGAAAAATACCGCGAAGCACTGGAGGAGCCGAACGGCTTAAAGGATAACTTTCGTTTTTTACAACCTGGACCTTATTTCTAGCATCAAATACGATCATTTACTCACCCTGACAACTTTGGTGTCATTTGGAGTCGTTTTGACGAAATTAGCCCCAATCGAGCGGCGCGTATCCGTATAATGCGAGAACACGGGGCACCCAATGCAGCCTCTAAATAACACATTATCCGCCGGAAAACTTGTTCATTTCACCAATATTATTCCGACGGCGGTGCGGCGCGTCTAACTTGCTACCGCTAATGTTATGGTCCGTTTCTGCATGTTTCTGACTTGTCAGAACAAAATGAGCAGCTGGATGAAGTTCAGCTTCCACAGGCTTGCTCTCCTCAACCTGGACTCAATAAATCTCTGGCTAGTTCAGCTAAAAAGGACCAGAATGCCGAAGCGTAATGATTATTATTATCAGAATGAGCCGGGCAGCGGTCAGAGATGACATCATGCAGATCAGAGGTTAGTAGGTCAACCTACGGGAGCAGGATGTTGATAACATGCCACCACGGGCTCGGAGGGGAATAACACTAGTGTATCATAACTAAATATTGGCGAAATGAACTAGTTTTGCGGCGGATAATGTGTTATTTAGAGGCTGCATTGCGTGCCCCGTGTTCTCGCATTATACGGATACGCGCCGCTCGATTGGGGCTAATTTCACCAAAACGACTCCAAATGACACCAAACTTGTCAGGGTGATTAAATGATCGTATTTGATGCTAGAAATAAGGTCCAGGTTGTAAAAAACTAAAGTTATCCTTTAATGAATGTTGTATCGTCTCCTCTTGTAGTGGCTTGAGTGAAACGGATATTTACAGACACATAGACGTTACGCAAGGCAACAGGGGTTGTTTTAATGTGTTATATAAATAGCCTAAACTTTGACCTTAACCTGCGGTCAGGTTTAGGCTAGTTGCTAGGTAACACAAAGTGAAAAGCGGTTTATGTTGTTTGTATTGTACATGACCACTTGTTGTATTGTGGTAACCATTGGGACACAGATCATCTAGTTGTTTTCCAAAATCTAACCAAGCCACATTTGATTGTAACCATGACAACCAAGGTGTGGTACACCTGTTAACTGCGTATTCCAGAGTAAACAGCTGCTGACTTAAATTTCAACCATTAGGCTACTGTGTGTGTGTGCTGCATATTTTCTTTTTTCTTCTGCAGATGATGAACTGAAGGACAAGCTGGACGGCAACACACTGACGCAAATCAGCACACACACAAACACATACGATTTCACTTTTTTCATCTCAGAGAGAAAAAACAAACACTTTGCATCATGCGTGGCTCCCTGGTGGATACACATGGAGGAAAATAATCAGAGGCAGAACTTCTTTAGTTTTTCTTTGATTTCAGAGTCCAGAGGGACACACACACAAACACACACACACACACCCACAGCTGTGGTAGGTATACTGCATCACTTCAGATCATGGCCCCTCATTATAAGAGATGATCCTTCATTTACTGTTTGTGTACTGAGTTCATTTGTTTAAATGAGCCCTTTCTCTTCAACAGCGTTTGAAGTCGTTCATCTTCTAATCCAACAGAAAATCAATATCAGCTTCACCTATTGATCTATCAGTGGTCGAAACTAATCAATGATAAAGGCACAAAGCATCTGAGACGCTAGTTTTACACTTGTCTGCTGACTCTAGGTTTTCCTCCAGCAATGCGCGAAATAGGTTCAACTTAACATCAGAATTGATAATGAAGAACTTAAAGAGGAACTAAGCAGGATTTGTAACTTAACTATGCTGCATTTTTACCTTAATTAACCATCTTTAATAAATGGCTTAACTTATGAGTTATGATGAGGGGGAACGGAGGCTCTCTGCCTTACCTGCATGTCACGCATATCTCGGCTGAAAAACAACTTGGTAAGATCCACGCCGCCACGCCGGTGTCCTAGCTCTTGTCTCGTTGCACCACGACACAAACACACCCTGTAACCCGTAATCTCTTGTTTATGACAGATTAGGTTAAACTATACGCAAATATACACATTGTTTCTACCACACAATTGATTGATTTCTCGCCGGCTTCGTTGTAAACACACGGCCAGGAGGAGGATTAGCAAAACAGAGGAAAGTGACTGGACTTTGCTAGTTCCTCTTTAAAAAAAAAAATCCTGTTGGCTGCTGATTCAAGTTTCTGCTTCTTAGACGAAAGGTCTGCTGTGATTTGACACTATTTTGATTTATATGTTTATCTGATAATGTTAGCTGCTAATGGTTATGGTGCCTGTTGATGTTAGCTGCATGTTAGCTGGTAGTTGTCCTCTACAGCTGTCACTAGTGCCACAGGCTCCTCCCACTCAGCTGCTGCCTCTGTTTGGTGCTGAATAAATGAGTCATGCGGCTGCTTTAGTCTCCACAGCCTTTTACAGACTTTACAGTGACAGTGGTTTGATCCAGATTGGAATTTAGATTGCCCACAAACCACTTCCAGACGACTGAGGAGATCTCCTCGCTGTTATAAGCTCATTCTGCCATGCTGATGTTTCACCTGTGTCTGTCAACTCTGAGGTGGTGGCTCTGTATTACTCTCCCCTGGACCATGTCCCATTCCTGCACTAAGCCCAGTGTGGTTCAGGACAAACACACACTGATTCAGATTTCAAAACTGTCAGTGTTTGTGCAGCTACAGTCAGGGAGAGCAGAGGAGTTCAGTCTGTGATCAGCTGCTAATTAACAGTGTGAGGATCATTGTTCTAATCAGAGACATCAGAGCTCCAGTTTTTGTATTCAGAGTCTCCTCATGTTATTCCGAACTGCAATGATGAAGAAGAGTTGAAGCTTCACCGTTGTCAGGAATCAAAGACTCTTTAAAAGCAGCTTTAATCATCATGATGTGATTACTGAACGTGTTGAACTCTCCTATTTGTTAGAAGCTCTGTTTTCATGATGACGATGCCTCTGGTCTGTCACTATATCTGAACTCTTTTGTCCCTCTCAGGATCCTGTAGCAGTCATAACTGAAGCTGAACTTGCTCAGGAGGAGCTCAGCTCTGCAGCATCTGTTGCCATGGTGACCTCTCCTGGTTAAACGGGAGCTAGTTCTAGGATGCCCAAATTAAAGTTGGTGAGGAACCAGTACAACCTTGTCTGACTGAGGGGAGGGAGTCTGCTGCACTGGACCATGTTGGCTCTGTGAAAGTTCTATCGCACACACGCACACGCACACGCACACACACACACACACTCACACATGTCTCAGCTTTAATCCAACAGATTTTTTATCCATTCTCTATTTTCTTACCGCTGCATGATGTCACAGCAAGTCTGCACCCAACCAACAAGATAAACTCTTCTGACTGATGAAGACAATTACTCTTCCACACTCAGTGCAAGAACAAAGAGTAGCAAGAATAGCTTTGTATGCAAATCATCCCCCTCCCACACCCACCCCACCTCCGTCGACACTGGAAAAAATGTACTGACATCAAAGGCAGTGGCTGACAAGGCCCCGACGAGCAGAGAGAAGCTGATCAGGATTCACAGCAGAGATGATGGTTCACTTTAATCCTGCACCAACACTTCACCTCAAAACACACACACACACACACACACACACACAGCAATCATGAAAATATTAATACAACAACTGCAGAGTTTTAAAGTGCCTCAGCTCTACCCTGCACTAAATTCCAACACCAGAAAGCTAAGATGCAGTACAGCCGAGGATCATGGGAACTTTTAGAACGTAAAGTTTTGACTGAATGCTTCACATGTGGATCCAGGCTATTATTAGCAGAGGAAGAATTAAAAAGTTCATTAGAGATGTAATCAATGAAACTGATTAATCAGTTAATCTAATGAAAATGTGCAGCAGGAAGATAAAGAGAAGTTGATCAGCTGTTGTCACTCAGACAGATCGTCCTCATCATTTCATCATTAGAGACTCGATTCATCTGAAACCATTGGTGATGGATGTGAAAGTAAAACTATGAGGTCACAGTAAAGTGGTGCTGTGATCAGATTGTAAATAAACACATGTTCAGTTTATCAACTTAATTTTGGTGGTGAAGAGAACTGAATCTGTCCAACATCTATTAACTATCAATATCTATTAACTCACCAGCTGTTAATGACTCTTCTTCTACTACATCTACATCTACATCTGACTCTGCAGCTGTAGCTGGATCCAATCCTGACACAGATAATGACATTTCCACAACAGCTCTCTTCTGTCTTTAACAGGGGGGCGGGGGGAGGAGGCAGCGTAGCGTGTTCGCCAAAAAGGTCCGCCGCTGCCGCACAAAGGAGCCGTCAACAGGCTAATTAACAGCTGGCTTCAGACCAGAGAAAGAGAGAGGCACTTTGGGTAATTATCATCAAAGTCAAGTAATTCAGCTCATGTAGAAGGGAGGGGGAAGGCTGAGGGAGGGAGAGGGGGTTAAATAACCTGAAGTACGAGCACAGCTGTCAACAAATTTGAAGTGTTTCTGTCAATCGAAGAAAATATTACCATAAAACCTGTTCTGTGTCCTGTCAGGTAGAACATGATGAACCTTTCAGTCATGAAACATCAGATTTCCATCAATAATCAATGATTACTGTTTCTGCCAAATATCACAATATATGAGTCTGACACATTGTGAAAACCTGATCTAAGGTCTAAGCAGAGTGGCACCATGGTGACGGTGAGGCTAGAAGGTTTAAGCGGGGATTTCGGTGCTGTTAGATAATTGAAGAAGTTTGAATTGCTCTTGACTGGCAACATCACTTTTACCTGAACCATCATGTATATAATATCTAAGTTTATACCATGGTCTGGGTGAATCCTCGATTCTGATTGGCTGCGAGGTGTCCATTAAAAAGTGATAATGGACACCTATAAAGATGTTCCGGTAAAATTGCCTGATTACGTTCTAAATATTACTGCGCTGGCTCAAATGCTTGTTGGTAACCACGGCAACGGACACTCGGACCAAAACAACTTTTTTCAGCGCATAATGGCACCGGAGTCTGTAAACACACAAGCGGTAAGAAGTGCACTAGCCCTCTGAAAAACTTTGTGTCAGGTAACATTTAAGCCGTCACTTCACCTCCCTTCACTGATCAACTGTCAGGCTGTGACACAGACACTGGCTGTACGCAGCTGCACGCTGCAGTCAGCGGCTCCCTCTCCCCTTTATCGCCGGCGAGAGTTATTAAATAGTCCGCTCAGCCGCTTATTGTGAAAGACGTAGGCTATGATTTTAACGGTAAAAACAACATTAAATTATAAGTGAATGATTTAATGTGTATTTTTCTCGTACCGTGACCATGGTATAAGCGGGATACTGTAGGTGCGATTATCACAGAATTACAGTCCTCCGCTTCGCGTCGGACGATTTTACGGGCATTATCCCTTACGTAAATGCCACAGAATTACAGAGATGATTTTACATTGCGTTGCGTTACATTGCATTACGTTGCTTTACAATCAAAATAAACAATTACGTTTTCTTACACAACAGAATGAAATATATTAAAACAGAAATAAAATACAAAGATATTATGATTACACACTTGGTTTAAAATTCTATCATAATTAGTCAAAGAATTCTAAGACATCATCATTCAAGCTCTCCATGACCTCCGTCTCACCTGTAACCTGTCAACGTGACAGGAAGTCACACTGAACCACAAATAAAAGCCAGACACAGAACAAAGCTGTCGTGAACATCCTGTCTGACTGAGCTGCTTCATTACCCACAAATCCAGAGGAGACGCTGCACAAGCTGAGGCTCTGCACGCTGGAGATAAATGTTTCAGGTTTATTGTTTGTAATGATGCTAAATCTGCGTCAAAGACGAGGAAAAAGGAGAGGGCGACGAGCTGTGTGGACGAGAATGAGAAACCTCGAGGTACCATGATACTGTAGTCATCCCAGAGGAGGAGCAGTGGTCGGGGCCAGGCAATATTGGACAAATTTAGGCAACTCTGTAACAAGTGACAAAATAGACAGACAACCAGAACATCAGCATTAGCCACAATGTCCGTTCTGTCTGAGCTGAGGCTTGAACTCACAACCACTGACACCAAGTACCATAACTAATTGAGCTATACATACTGTAGCAGGTACAGTTGATTTAGGAATTTTAAATGTTTTTAGATTATTATCTATTAGGAACATTGACATGTACTTGGAGTTGAGTAAATCTGGTATTTGTGCAAAGTTTGGTGATTTTCATATGGTAAGAAAAAGTTAAGTAAAGTAAAGTAGGATTTCTTAGGAGGAAGAAGAAGAAGAAGAAGGCCAATAACAATAGGTGCCTGGTCTACAGGGAGACACAGAACCAGGATTTTGGGTCACAGGTCAAAGCCTTCGAGCTGTTCTCAAGTCTGTGTTGAAGAAGGTGACACTCTCTCACTGCAGGGCCTTGGGCTTCATGCCGTTCCAGCCCGTCAACACTTACATAACACATGTCTGCTACATTCAGGTGCCGTCAGAAATAACACAACTGTCAGCTGAGAGTGAGCCAACACAGAGAGCTGACAACAGTTGTAACTTTTGTTAAACCACAACTCTTGATGTTTTTGTTTTCTGATCTCGTTTTGGTTTTTTTTAACCAAAACAAAGCCCTCACAAAGAACGGATGTCTGTCGAAGCCCATATACTATCTGGTGTCTCTGCTTGATCATGGGACACAGTTTGTCATGTGATTTTAATCTCAAAGTCCTGACCAGTAGTTGTGATTTGTGTCCATAGCCACGTTTCCACTGCAGGAGTTCCTGGTAAAAGGAGGAACTTCTACAGGAACCATCCTCTCGGTGGCCCTGTCTCCACTGCAGACAGGACCCACCGGGCTCTTATGGCAATGTGCGACAGTTTTGATCATCTCGAGGTCGTTGTGCAGCGTTTTTTTGTTACACTTCCCTTAATTAAGCACATTCAGGAAAAGTGTGTCTTTTGGTGTTACAAAAGTGACAGACCTGGCTTAAGGCTAATACTAAACTAACAGTACATGAGATTATAATAAACCAAACAAACTGACTTCTTTTCAAAAAAAAAGGAAAAAAAGGCCCCACAAACATTTCTGTTGTGTTGTGAGTTCTTGAGCCATGTGTTATCAAATTGTTTTTTTTATCTGTAGCATGTTTGTGTCTTTGCATGCGTTTTCTAGTGCATAAAGCCCTCTGGACCCTCTGGATTTTTTTGCCTTATAAAATGAGATGACATAAAACTAACCTTATTAATCCTAATTTGTATCACTGCAGTAGCAGGATGTAGATGAGGGTCATGCAGTGTAGTTAGAGATAGCAATATGTGCATCATCCCTGCATTAGACTTGTGTGTTAGTGTTACTGTGTTATGTTGCACATGTGTGGAGCAATGAGGAGGAAATGGTTGCATGTGTTTCAGAGGAATGTTGCACACACCACTGGAGTCTCCACTGGTTCCACAGTTTGACAGCAGCAGCAGGAGAAGACCTGCGCTACGACTCCTTTGAACGCGGCGGGTGGAGCAGCTGGTCGCTGACAGAGCTGCCCAGTGCTGTCATAGCCTCATGGAGGGGGTGATGTAGAAATGTAGTGTAAGAGTGGTGTAAAAGCAGGATGTAGTTACTCTAAAAACACTTTGTCTTCTCCTCCAAGGAGAGGCATTGATTTCAGAATAATGGCATCGTGCAACATTCAGGCGTTTCACCTCATTAATGTTCAGGTAATGTTTATATGTACTGAGTGAAACAGTCATCAGCACTGTTGCTATTTTCATCGACAGTTTTCAACCGTAAAATAAAGTCAGACCTTTAACCTGTGACCCCTCACGTCAGCTATTTGTCTGATCTTTGACCTTCCCCTGGACAGAGGTCAAGTCTGCTCTGTCAGTCACGTATAACAGAGCTTTTAAAAGTACACAGACATTTTCACAGTAGCTGGACAAACTAACACTTTAAGCACTTAACTCAGGTGAAATGAGCTGCTTCAACTGCAGGACACCTGGGTAAAGATGTGGCAGGGGGACACATGCTGGCTTCTGCAGTTATGGAAAACTTGAAACCTTAAGAGTTTGTTGCATAAAAATTCATCTCCTTACAGTCTTCATGAAAAAGGAGAACAGCTGTAGAGACCAAACCTGTTGTTTCTCCTGAAAAGTTGTAACAAACACATGAGTCTATGGGGTCTGGCTCACACACTCTAGTGGTCAGGAGAGGAACTGCAGATTCTGGTTCTTCAGTGTTTCAGCCTCGGTTCAGGCTACTTTTTTTGTAAAGATACCATGTTCATGTCCATTTAAATATAGGCTACATAATGACACATGCATAAACGTTGTGCATAATGGGACACGTCACGGACATCATGCTCATCAGACCGCTGCTTCCAAGAGGAACGCACCGAGTCCACGTTAACGTGAGCGGAGCTGCGGCTCCAAAAGGCTCAGTCAGTGCTGTTCAAACTACTCACCCATAAAAGACATGCTAACCGCCAGGCAAAATTCCCATTCAGTTCTTGGCAACGCGGTTAGCATCGCCGCCTGCGGTGCGGGAGACCCGGGTTCGAAGCCCACTCAGGACAGACCAAAGCAATAACATTGTGATTTAGGGGCTGTTGCTCTCATTGTCATCAGTGCTTGGAGCATTGAAATGTCTCCTTTTTGTTTTTTGCGGACATTGCAGTGTCCTCCAGACAAAATGTTTTTAGGCTTATTATTATTTTTTGTGGTTGATTTAACAGTATTTAAAGCGTGTCTTTCTGTAAGACTCTACTATCTGGTGTTTAAATATGTTACATAAATGTCTTATAATAACAAATGCTTATGATAATATTTTAAAATTTCCAGTCAACTTTTAACATTGATCGTAAAGCCTTATGGAATCACGCCTTCTAAATGCAACTGCTCCATTAATTAATCTGTTACCTGCAGGGTCAGGCCGATGTGCCACCGATGCCCCCCAAGCATAGCCTGATGCATCAGCCGCTTATTTCATTACATTTCATATAGCGTCTGAACACGAGCCATAGGGATTCGTTTGCTTCCGGGAGGCGGTTGCTTACATTTGCTTCAACTAATCGCTGCTGCTTGGTAGTCATGTGTGCTATACACCGGTGAAGCTCATAGGTTAGCTTACGCGCTTGAGTTCAACGTCATCGCCTTCACTTACCCATCTGTTCGCTGAGCGGACGGAGCAAACCGAAACGCATTGCTAGTTACCTGACTATATGGTTGAGGCAAATTAAATTTGCCGGAACCAGTAGGCGGCGCTAGCCTGGCTACCCCAAGCACCGGGCTTAACAAGTTTTCTGGGGGAAACCCTGCTAAGTAAGACAGAGCCCCAAAGGCTGGATCACATACTAGGCCCAGACCTCAGGGGTCCCCAGATTAGCCATGTTCAACCTTCTTTTAGTAATCTGAATGCAAACTGCACCTCTACTGTAGGTCATAATGACCCTGTGACATCATAGTTACAACAGCGAGTTAACATGAGTTTATTTTGTTTACAGATAATGATTTTTACTGAATGAAGCTACAACTCAAATAAACCACATACCAGCTGTTTGAGCTTAATGAGGAGGTGCGGAGGGAGAGACTGACAAACACAAGTGTGGTGTAAACTGCTGCGTTTTGAGTGAGAAACCACACTCCCCCTGCTGACTCCAAGACACAAAGACAAATCTATCTTTGTATTGTCACGGTCACTGATGGCTGCCTTCCCCAAATATCCATAAATTCATTCATATTACATTTTGGATGGAACCATTTTTTCAACTACTCTCAATCCCCTAACCCAACCACGAGATTATTTCACACCACCCACAGCTCTTAAAATTTAGCAGCTGTACTTGTACGCTGCATATGACCCACCGTGTTCTCCCTGGGAGTGCTGTTTTATTTATCTTTTATTATTTGCTCAGGTCCCTGCTCCTTGCTGCTCCCACTTTGACTTAGTGTCTCAGAAACAGTCACACTATCTGCTCGTCTCTGTTTCCATACAGCTCAACACTCACTGAGGTTTTTTTCCTTCTCCTTCAACAGCTGTTACGTAACCGACTCTGCTCTGAGAAACTCAATGAAGCTCCATCTGACCACCTCTCTCTCTTTATCTCTCTCTCTCTCCTTCTCTCTCTGCATACCAATAATGAGCTGCAGGAAAATGTGCCGTCAGGCCTGAGAGCTGCACACAGGGGGGGACATGACTTAACTCATTGGCATTACAGTAATAATGTGTGCTAGTGTGTGTCTGCAAGTGTGCAACTGTTTCGAAACAAACAGTTCTGTCTCAGGTTCATCGATAAATTACAAAGTCTGTGAAATGTCAAAAAATGTTGATAAAATATAAATACAACAGGCCACACAAGATCCATAGAGCCACACAGACCAAACACTGAAGTCTTAAAACTTAAAATGCCTTAAATGCCCGGATTAGGCTCATTATGTCTTTCAATTATTCACACAATCAAGTAAATCAGAGATAGTTTGCCTTCAACTCATGGTTTCGTCTGTGCATTGAGCCAAACCAATCAAAATCAAACTCCTCTGACCTACAAAACGATTAAGCAGGAATAAACTCAACTTAAGTTTGGGTTACCTTGAAGGTTTTGGATAGGTTGCATTCAGGAGCTTGATGCACACCAGTGAACAAAGTGGAAGAACTAGGCCCTATGTCTCCACAGAACTAGATCTGTAGAGGCTGCTGTCATACATGGAAGAGCATTTTTTGTCCAAATTCCCTCCGCAGGCTGCAGCATTAACAGGCCCAAACACAACCTGCAGGCTATGGACACAACAACAAACACTGCTGAGGGTCAAATCCATTGGTTTCAGCCTTTTAAAGTCAAAGTTTGAGATGTCACAGTAACACAGCACAGGGACTGATTCCTCCAGCTCCAGCTGAACCCAGCGGGTGTCAGCTCAGTCTGTGACCGACTCTGAGCGGCCCAAGTCCTGGAAAACTCTGGCGCCACAGTCTGCCTTGTGTCGAGCGCGCGCGCGCTGTGTGTGTGTGTGTGTGTGTGTGTGTGTGTGTGTGTGTGTGTGTGTGTGTGTGTGTGTGTGTGTGTGTGTGTGTGTGTGTGTGTGTGTGTGTGTGTGTGTGTGTGTGTAGGCAGCGTGGCAGCGGATCAAACTGCTCCACAGCCCGTGGGAAGTTGCTGCTGCAGCCCGTCACAGACACAACACTCACCGGCTGCTGTCACTGCTATGCCCCTGTCAAACGAGTGAACCACCGCTCTTACCTTTACTGTGGCCGGGGCTGCTGTGTCTCCTGGCTGGCGTCAGGTGCTTTCCACCACGCTGTGTCTCCGTCAGTCTCGCCGGCGTCTCTGTGAGTGGTGTAGCGGGCTCAGAGCCGCTCCTGGCCGGGTCGCTCGGCGAATCCTGCGGGGACGACTCCATTCATGCACCGGGAAATGAGAAAACTCCAATATGGTGAAATATCCCCTCAAACGTCCGTAGATGTAGAGCGAAAACTAGTAAGGCGAGGTGTAAAATCAGCGGGGCGGTGTGTTTGAGCAGCGGGAGGAGCGCGTCTGCGGGGCGGCTCTCAGGACGCTGCTGTGAGCGCCATTTGGAGTAGAAGACGCCGGGCTGAGAGAGAGGGAGGGCGGCGCTGTGGAGAGCAGGGCTCCCCTCCCTGGAGGCTGAGATCCGGACTGGATCCACACCGAGCAGCTACTTCACGAGACTTCAGAACAAAACAAACAGGTTTGAAAACTCAGGTGGAGTCACATGGGCCATACAGGTAGAGGGAGCCCCACAGAGTGACTCCAAATGTTTGCAACAGGACGCACAGGAGTGACACCTTGATGGGTGTCACCCATCTCTGACTTCGACATCATTACACTGTCATTAATTGAAAACTATGATAATTAGAGTTTAATCATCAAACACAAATTAACTAAGATTTGAATATAAATTATCCATCTGCTACACTTTTGCCCTGAGGCACCCCGCCCCTCAAATACACCCTCCCACTTACACAGAGGCCTATTTTAATTCTTACATTTAGTAATAAGTGATGACATGTTTCACTTTAATCAGATGTGGGTGTAATGTGGTGGAAAACAGCATTAAGACCAGACACGTGTTGAGCAGACCCAGGGAGAAATAGAAGCCAAAGCATCTCTGAAGACAAATTTAATATTTTTATTATAATCTGTGATATCCGCTCTCTTGCCTGAGGGGAAGCAGCTCACTGCAGTGAGGACAATACAATGCTCAATGATGGAGATGTAAAATTACATAGTCTTATTTACATATGTTTACTGAGTATAAGACACTGCCAACTTGTTGGACAAAACACCATCAAACATACAGGCTTAGATTATTTTTTAGGACACAAATTAAATCAGAGACTGAGTCATTTTGGAAACAGGCTCATCTGTTTTATGTACTGTAACTTTCATGTAGAATATTTGTAATAACTTTTGTCTTTTTTCCTTAGTGTGTAGTGCCATATTTGTTGACAACATATTTTATTGTCATGTATTTAATAGTCTGCATACATATAGGCTACCTGGATATGGACCTGTTTTTCTGTTGTTTTCCAAAAATGAATTTGAGTTTGTTAAAGTTCAGTCGATGATGTTGTCGACCTGTGACCTGAAGGAATCTGACGAGCTGATTAGATGTGTGCTGGACGGTTTCACTGAGGGAGAACAGATCCAGTAATCAACTCGGTCTGCAGCCATGATGATATTAAACTGTTCCCCACTTTCTCAGCAGGATTTTTCTCTGAAATTGTTTCAGTAATAACTGAACAATAGTTGGCACATGACGGGGTTTATGACCTGACGGCAGTGCAGTACAGAAGAGATACAGTTTGTTTCCCTGCCCTGCTGACCAGGCGACATCATCACAGGGCCGAGGTTTTGGACCCTCCTGCAGCTTCCTCCGCTCACTGAGCCCTGCCAGCTGTGTTACTGCCTCCCTCTCTACCTTTTCATCATCGGCTTCTTCTATCACCAATTTCCTTTTGCCAAGAGCTTCACAATGCCTGGAACGATTTAAAATGAGGATGTTGCTTCAGATTTCATCACTTTAATTAGTTGAGTTGAAATAAAAGAGCTGAATATGATGATTATTTAGAGCTGCAGTGAGGACCGAAGCGGCTGGCAGTCTTCTCCTGCCTGCAGTCAAAAGTCTCAGGAACCCTCATTTTACACATTTCTATCTCGCCGCAGGGAACAGCGATGGTCCACCTGCTTCACACTGCTGCAGCTCTTTAACTGCAGATTGGGGCAGATACACGAAGCATTTTCAGCAGTGATCTTATACAAAGTACTGACCCAACAATGGACTACGTTCACTTTCTTTAGTATCAAACGTGAGGCTCTGATGTCAGAGGGCACAGAGGTTGTGAAGCCTTTGCCTATAGCAAATTCAAACCACAAATTCACACGTTCAATGGCTGCAAGTGTGTTAACCCCCCCTCCATTCCGGCCATCCAAAACAAAACAGAGACTTTTTGGTCAGGACACAGGAAATGCTACAGTAAGGGGTTTTATTACACAGCACTTTTTTCAGTAAAAAAAAAGTGTGTAAATTACAGGGAACAACTAAATCATATTAAACTCTGAATTCAGTGTTCTTTCAGATAACACTACAGAAAACATGCAGATGATGTTCCAAAGGTTGCAGTCATAGAAGATCATAAGGTGGTTTCAAATGTTATAGCTTTAGGTATGGTGACCCACTGTTATACAGGTTTTTTGGGGATTTGTGAGCCATGAGAATATTTTCTCATAGAGAACTTTTCTCAATGAGTGTTTGTGTAGTTTTTTTGTTTGTTTTTTTAGCTTCCTGAGGGGATTACACTTCGTCTTGCAGATTTGAGGTACTTCAGGAAGCTCATGAGGTTTTCCAGAGTTTATGTTGTTTCTTGAGGTTCTCGGTTGTTTTGAGGAGGTTCCAGTGGGTTCATACAGAACCTCGAATTTCTAAGGATCATGGAGTGATATATTCTGGTTTTTGGAGAGTTTCTAAAGCGGTTTTCAGAGATCCTTGAGGAAGTTCTTGTGTCTTGATGAAAAAGCTCTGCCAGCTACACCTCTAGCTAATGAATTATCATGATGATGTGATATTGTTAGAAAAGCTGAGGTCAACAGGGTCATGCTCTCAAACAGAGATCTGTGCAGGTAAAGCAGACAAGTTGTCTGACTGAGGCAGCAATTAGTTGTTCCAGTTCATTGTAGAACATAAAGGTGGGGTTTTTCAGCAGCAGGGTGGAGCTCCATGACTGACAAAGACATCTCACCCTCATAACACGTCTTTATATGACTAGGAGCAGCCTGAGGGCCTGATCCTCCCCTCAGCTGCAGACAAACCTCACAGACAAGTCTTATTTTCTTATTGATCTGTGTTGTTTCTAATGTTTCATTCAGCAGGTTCAAAGGCCACTGAGTAATTCCTGCTGCCGCCTCTTTCCTTCCTGACAAGAGCAAAAGCGTTGCTGTCCTGTCCTGCTACTGGCTAGACTGGAAGCTGACTGTCCACTTCATTAGAAATGCAATGAAATTCATCAGAACAAATCAGCCCTAAATTCTTATCGTCAGAGAAGTGTTCATTTATCTGTTGGGTTAAAACTGAGCATTCTACTGAGCAATGGCTCTCTTTAACATGATTATATTTGCCCGTGGCTCAGATTGTTTTTATTCTCTCGATCCAGCAAGTACTGCAACCAAAAGCATATTGTTTTCATGTTGTCTGTCCATCCACTTGGACGCAGCGATAAACAGACCAGGGTCCTCATGTATCAAGACTTGCGTGGATTTCATACTGAAACATGGCGTACGCCAAAATCCAGAAACTGTCATTCGCACAAAAAAATTCAGATGTATCAAAGTGTGAGTGTGGAAAATGGTGAGGAAGAGCAATTGAACCAAATTTGAGTTGAAGATGCTCGATAAAGTTGAGCCGTGTAAACTTTTTTTGCGTCTACGTCATTGCGATTAACTGACGCCGCTGCAAATCTCGCGAGACTTGTGCGGACCGGGAAGAGGAGCTTCTGCTGCAAACAAGCTTGAAATATGGACTTATTTAATTTTTATTTGGATGTTTTTTTACACACATGCAAACTTCAACCCATGCCTTCAGTCATATTTTGCAGCAAAAAGTTACACAGGAGGACTTACAGGATGTGCCAGTTATGTAGCGCGGTCCCTGTGGAGGAAGATCAGAGAACGAACATACACTGTGAATCACCTGTAACAACTGCACTGCTAAAAATAATTTTAAAAAATTAAAAAAGGATGGCGTTGTGCTCTCTAGCCGGTTCACCTGCAGCTCCACAGCTGTCAGATGAGCCTCTGCTGTTCCTCTCTCTTCAGCCTGGTGTTTGGCTGCACTTTGTATAAGAACAGTTCAACGTTGCAACATGACAGCCTCGGTTGGGTGCACCGCCACCTATGCATTTGTAAACAACTCATTCTAAGCTACGATAAAGCCTTTATTTGTATGCGAATGTGATTCGGTTAAAACGTATTTATGAAAGCAAAATTTGATTTTTTCTGATAAAAAGCGAAATTAGTTACACACTGTACCTTTAAGCAAGTAGCAGTCATCTTGAATTCTTATGCCTGGGCTTTTTGATACATCCTACTTTCTGAGTTGGAGATCCAACTGCGGGCGGCGTTAAAGAAATTCCAACTCAGAGCTCAGAAATTCCAACTTCAATATTATTGACATACATGTAAGCTATTGTTAGCTAAGCATTAGTGTTACAGTAAGCTGGGAAGCTGGGTCTGTCAGTTTTTTGTCCCTGGAAACACATGTTGTGAGTTTTTGCAGCTCATGTGTTGTCAGATTCATTTCTGAAGCACATTTGCGGTTACAGTGCAGTGTTTTGAGCCCTCAGGACCAACATAGGAAACATTTTTTAGTGTGTTTACTCAAGACGCCATGCAGCAATTATGACAACATTTTGCAAGTTGTTCTCATTTCCTTTGTAGCCTGAGACTAGTCTGAGTGATAGAAGCAGACAACCGCAGGGGGGTAAATCTACTTTTCAGGATACTTCAATAGTTTCCTCACAGCTTGAATTTACATCACAGTTTTGCGTGTAAATCATGAGTGAAGCAACAGAAAGCAATTTATGTGGCTCAGCATTACAGAATAAATTCTGAGAGTTGTCCATTGGCCGGCAGGTCCTACATTATGTGCTCTGCTGGAAGTGAAACACCTGAATGAAAAGTATGCTATGGCTTCGAGGGGAAGCGCAGCTTGTGTGACCTGTTCATATGTGGTGTCATTAAATACAAAGGAGGGGAAGGTGGAGCTGCAACGCCTCTATCATCTTCTCTCTACCTCATCAGTCACTGTTCACACTGTGGAGCTTGAGTGTCCACCTCTCTGCCTCCTCCCTCCTCTGTTTCGGTTCTGACAGCAACCATAATTTATCTCGACAGGGAGTGGAGCTTGCAGTAGCCGGTTCATCCTTGCTGCAGACAACACAGAGACACTGACAAACAAGTGAAGAAAAGGACAATGGGTTCACAGAGCGAGTCTGACTGAGGTGATAAATACTCAACTTCAGCTCTGATGTTATGTCACATTACTGGATAAACAACTGAAAAAGCATAACCTCATAACTTACAAGCTGTCATACACCTCAGAAACTCCCCTGCCGCCATTGGAATTAGTAATTGCTTATGAAAAATTACATTAAAAGTTACAGTAGTGCTTTAAACTATTGAAATATCTTCTGTTATGATTTAGCTCAACAGGTATTATCTAATTTGTGAATTAATTATTTGTAACAAGGGGTAGACAATATAAGTTTGCTTCTTTCTGACCCATGTTGTTGATGATTACTCCATTCATTCATGACATACTACGTCTTGTGTTGTTATTATTATCATATATTTCTTCTGCACATACTTTGTCGTATGATGTAGCTATATGATAAACCTGACAAGCGCAAAATCAGCTCTGTGCTCTCGCTGTAACACCTAGGACCAACAATGTATGAATGTGTCTCTGCAGACTCACATACCAGCACTGGGTTCAGCCGGGTCGAGTGGAAGGATCCCGGTACGGCAGCTTGCAGGGGTCAGATCTTTGGAGGAGATAACCGCAGCTTGAGGACTCCAGCCCAGGTCAAGACATGAGCCACCACGTGTATGAAAGAGAGCGGAACTTGTAAGGCAAATTCATTACTGTCAAAATCAAAGTCATGGTGGAAAAACTTGTTTAATGATTTTTTTATTATTATTATTAGATTCTGGTTAATCAAATTCATTGAAAATGTTAAAAAAAATAAAATAACACTCACCACATTTTTTTTTTCAATACTCAACCAATCTCATCGTATTTGTTGGGTTAGTGAAAGTTTAGTGCAGGACATGGTAGTCAAAGTAAACTACAGGGTGTGCTCGTAATGATGAGCGAACATGTGATGTGTCTGTGGGAACAGTGGAGCTCTGTGACTCAGTGGAATCACACACATCACAGGACTCATGGTCAGTGTTAATGCCAGCGGTGACCGTGAACGCAGCGTCACCGGTGCAGAGCAGAGCAGCTGTTACGTAACGGCAGAGAAGATAACAGCATCTGGATGCAGGTCACAGGATGGAGGAAAAATGCTGTGGAGTGTAAACATCACAAGAGGTTCAAAGGTGAATTCATAGTTTCTGTTGTTTGTCTTATTAAAATTAATTGATGTGAATTCAATAATTTAATAAAGCAGCAACAAGCAGAAAAACTGAACAGTTAAAACGGGAAAAATAACTGCAGTTTTGAGTGAAGCTAACCAGGGTCAGGTCCACGGGGGGGTCAAAGATTACAGATAACCCTGGCCCAAGGGTCAAGCACCAGGTTGATCTTCATCATGACGATGAGCAGAGAACCTGGGACCTTAAAGGAACACTATGAGGAAGTGAAACAGTCCAACCAGTGTGATGTCAGTGTTTGACCGTGGACCCTCATGTCCCTTAGACTCCTACCTAAGTCATATTTTAATAATTATTATGTAATTATTTTTTTTAAATTGAGTGTTTAACAAACATCAAAATATTCATATGTCCTGTCACAGTCTGCTCTGCTATTGGAAATACACTTTAACAGCCTATATTCTCCACTCTGCCACCCTTCATGCAGCCTTATTGTTTCCTTCTGTTGTTCTCAGCTGCATTACTGTACGTCGCCAGCAAAGCCAGCATTAAGGGTGTCTTCACATTGAGTTCTGTTTGTTTTGTTTTGCGTCGGCCTGTGTGGCTGTTTGGGGTGCCCCTGCTGGCTCAATGATCCCTCGTCTGTCCACAACCTCCTGTCTGCCTGCTCCTCTTCTGCTTTGCCTGCTTCATCCTTGACCCTGAGCCCTGCTCTCCAACAGTACCGTCCCTCTTCCCTGAACCCTCAGCGAGCAGCTAACAGATTCCCCACAAACTCTGCCCTGCTCACTGCTGGGATTCAACCTGGTCTCTGATACTGCTGTGACAGCTGAACCACCTCAGGAGGCTCAAGGTGGTTCTGTACCAAAAAGCAGGATCTAAGGTTATTGAGATAACATCAGGTTCTCAGTCCTATGACAGTGGTTCACTTACTACCAGGTAAAACCTACTACTACTATGTTACTGTAATCTCACAGATCAGATCACTGGAAACAGCAGCATCCTGACCTAAACATTTTCACTATCATTGTGTTTTCATCTTATTTCTAACCACCCTGCTGTTCATTGATTCTTCTCTGTCTCCTATATTTTCAGCTTTGAAAAAGAAAAGATTTATTTTTGTCCAACTACACCAGTAATTGACATTGATCAGTGTGAACTTGCAGCTTATTAAACACAGTAAACCCAACATTAAACACACTGTACATGCGTCTCCTCTTCTCGCACATCAGAGCCTGTTTCCTGCTCAGATAATCTGCTGTGATAAACAAAAGCTGAGCTGATGGAAGAGCAGACGCCTCCTCGGCGATCACAGAGAAGTGAAGCTGCTGCAGCTCCGTGCTCTCAGAATAACAGTGTGTGAGTCATCGTCGGACTAACAGCTCAGTTCAATAATTCAGTGCTCCTCTGTAAGCATGAATTATTGAGTCTGGAGACTGTGTCCTGCTCTGTGAAACTGCTCGGCTGAATATTTCTCTTCTTATCAGGAACAGATTTTCTCGTCTTAGATGATCGGCTTCCAGAGTCAGGAGAGTGTTTTTAAACTCAACTACACTTATAAAATAGTCTTAAAGCACAAAGTTATTCACTGCTGAATATTTTGAACTTAACATGAACTGTGCAGTAAAACTATGCGGAGGGGGGCTGTACAATCACATGATTACAGCTCAACAAAAGTGTCACAAACAAGTTAAATTATAAGTTGTAAGTAAGAAGTAAACACCTCATGTCTCATGTCTCATCTTCCAGACCATGATTTCTCATGAGACCTACAATGTCCGTTGTGTCACAGACATCACCGGAAAGCTAATGAAATATGACGTGAGACAAAATTTATGTATGATGGACAACAAAAATATGGTAATAATAATGAAGTGCAATTTATTTATAAATGCCTTTCAAACAACTTAATCAATCAAATAAGACATTCAGAGGATACAAACTATGGGGCTGAGGTCAAGAACTCTGACATCCTGAGGGGAATGCTCCTTTAGTTTGGGCGTCTGGTTTGGATGCCTCCTGAGTGTCTTCCATTGGAGGTCCTCGGGGCTTGTCCAACTGTGGCCTTGGGGATAAAACCAAAAACACACTGGAGGGATTATATATCTTATCTGGTGTGGGGAGGTCTCTGGATGCCTCAGGAGGAGTTGGACTTTCGCTGGACAGAAGCTGCCTGGACTACTCTGCTTAACCTGATGCCCCCCTGACCTGACCCATAAGCAGAAGAAGATGGAAGACTAAAGATTCACAGAAATGCAACAACATGATTTTTGGGAGGTAAGACTTGGTCCCTGATTATGACATCTGCAATAAAGAGAAAAATAAAAAATAAAAATAAGACGATGATAAATAGTAACAATGGGGTTTGATATGACGAAGATCTTTAGGCTCGAAACAGATTCTGTGTCCGTGTTATTGTTGAGCTTCAACAGGACAGAGTGGCTGTTAAACGCAGTGAGCATCAGATGAAAAGCTGCTCTGACGTTCCTGTAATGAAACCGAACCATCTGCACACGATTCCCTTATCATCTTCACATGAATCACTAATAAAGTGTCACAATCATTTCATCACACCCAGCCCTGATGAAACGCAAACTACAAAGGGAAGTTTTAAAATTATAATGCAGCGCATTAGCGCTCACTGAATATTTTCTTTCTTTTTAGCCGGATGCATTTTAATAACACCCACTGCATAAATTTGCATTTTCTGTAAACTCCTCTCACTCAGAGAAGAAGTTCTTCATCTGCACTGACAAAGTCTGAGGAACATTAAGTCTACTTAGCTGTTCATGTTTATGTTTATTTGCACGATTATAAAAGCAACGATAAAATTGAAAAAAATAAAATAAAATTTAAAAGACCTATGCGGGTGAGGTAGAAACCCACTACGGGCTTGTATTCAAACTTCGCTTATAGAAGCAACATTAATATACTGTATCTTGAATAGCATTAACAAAATAATACAAAACTGCTGAGTTTCATATTGTCTTTTAACACTGCTGCATTTCAGGAGCCTACTTGACATGTTTTCATTATTTTTGTCACTGCATTATTGGGCATGATTTTACTGGACCCTCTGTTAAACAGGATCAAGACCCCTCACTGCCCACTTCTCTCCCAGACTTGGATATTTCCAAGTCTACTGGTGTGTTTAATGACAGAAATTTCCTTGATTTTAAACAACTCAGTTAATCAGAGCATTGTTGGTGGAATCAAAAACAAGAAAATCATCTTTCCCTAATTGTAATGTCAAAATCTATTTATCATACTCGGCTTAAAATATGACTTCAAACACCTCTTTTGTTCAGTCTGTAGGCTACGCCTACCATTTATTAAACTTAACAATAACTGAATGTCTCATCTGCTTGCCCACATCCTCAATACACTAGGCTACTGGTAGTAACAGTAGCCTATAGTAACTTCTTCAATACTCTTTCTCACTGTCAGAGTTTCAGAATTGAGACTATTAAGTGGTCAAGCACGTTGGAGATTTTTTTTAAACAGTTGGGACATAGTGCAACCTTGGGTCTGAGTGCTATAGTGCACACTGGAGCACAACTCCAACACTTTTTCTCCAAATGAGAAAATATAATGTTCTCATACTTTGCAAGATGTTAGAATGTTAGAGAGTGTGGATTTGCTAAGTTGGCGTTTGAAAGTCGGTATCTTCTTGTCAACTGCTAAACTGAACTGAGTGCAACTCTTACATTGGGAACTGGCACAAACCAGCCAAGCTTTTAATTCAGAATGTGACATGTCCACTGTCCGGGCTTTGAGCAAAGTCAATCAGGAGTCTCTGCTTAGATATTTTCATCTGTTCATGGAGGGAACTACAGTGCACAGCAACGGTTATACAGTCAGCTGCTGCATCACAATCTAATCTACTCCAAAAGTGTTTCTATGTGCAAGATTCAAATCATAAATGTGGTAAGTAAAAAATAAACAAAACACAGAATTAAACAGAGTTTGATGAAAAATACTCATTTGACAAGTCAAAATCAATGGGGGAAAAAGCCATAATTATGTAATAAAAGGTCAAAATTGTGACCTTGTTAACAATACAGGTGCAAAGTTACAGAAGACAAAATACAAGACATAAATAGATCATATAAAAACATAAAATAACATAAGCATAGAGGGCACAATAGGGTTGGCCCCTGAGAAAAAGTGGACTTTATTACCACAGCATTACCCTCCTCTCAGAATCTAGTTCATAAATAAATAAAGTACTGGTAAGCAAGATCAGCAGGACTACGTCTCCTCTCTCACCTGAAGCAGGTCACACACTCAGGATTAATCTTCCACAGCCGGGCTGTCAGCCAGAGGCCAGGCCTAGCTGGGCACGAGGCCCCACAGGGCCCCTGCAGGGCCCAGTGAGGATGTCTGATGTCTGAGTGGATGTTGTTGAACCTTTTTCAACTTGGTGCTGTGGCTCACTCTGTGACCATGGCAACAACATAAACCACACTTCGGCAAAAACAATGGTGCAGTAAATGATTTTTCCTGCAACTAATAGGGGCAAATTATTTCCTGTATTGATCAATGAACATTTTTTCTATTAAATTTCTATTTTCTATTGAAGTATTTTATGCAAAATTCAAAGAGAAACAGCAAGAAGATTAATTGTCTTTTTAATTGATAAATCAACCAGTATAGGTGTGTAATTGACAAAAACTATCAAGCAGATCTTCCAATACAAACTGAGCCCGCAGGCCATCTGTGCAGCATGATATTATGGCACATAGGTTCTGTTGCTAGGTGGCATCTAGTGGTCGTAATGATTATGCAGGGGGTGTTCAGGTCCCATGTGAAAGTGTGAGTTTATGTTATTTCTATTATCCATGAGCGTTCAACAAAAGTTGACTATGTTGTTGTTATTTTGTAACCATGACAATTAAGATTTTAATTAGGCTATAATAACATTATCAATCATCTGAGTAATACCAGTGTAAGTCCATCAAAATGTTCCAAAACTGTCACTCACCTGGTAGAGTGTGTACTGGCTCAGTCCTCACTACAGCAGCCTAGGTTTGAATCCAAAGATCTTTGCTGCAGGCTGCGCCTTCCTATCACTCTCCATTTCACTGCCCCATCAAAAAAAAGACTCCCATAGTAACAATGAGGGTAGTACTTGCACTTTACAAACTTGCATAAAAGCGGTCAGTTCCTCTGGCTGCCTGCAGGACACTGTGTGCAGGACGACCTCTGACTGATGATGTCGCCCCTCTTTCTCTTTGCAGCCTGACTGTGTGTAAACACGTGAAGTCCCACGTGTGATGAACTCAGCATGTAGGAAACGCAGCTACCCACCGGACACCGAGGACAGTCAAAGGCTCGACCTATGGGCTCGACCCAGTGACTGCACCCAGCCCTGTTCGTGTTCAGGGGTGGGAACTCAGTGTTGTTTGCACTACACGGCCCAGTTACCATGACAACAGGGGCCATGTCGCATCCGTGTAATAATTTCCACAGATTTTGTGCTTTTACTTGTACCGTGGTAGCGGGTGTAACCTCACTGTGAGAGGTTTGGTGTCAATGCAGAAAAATGTGAACTCTGAAGTGTGGATGAAAGGCTGCTTCACACTGGTATCTCACCATGCATGATATTTACATTAACTCACTGGGTATGAATATGCAGTGTTCAGAATAAAGAAAAAAAAAAGATGAAAGACAGATGGACCACATGAGGGAGGGCAGACTGTTCGCACAAGAGCGGACGAAGATGATAAATAATGTACTGATACAGACAGAGATAAATGTTTCAGTGATGGAACAGACTTTTATCTGAGCTTTGGTTATTCAACAGAGAATGTTACTGTTCAGAAATCAAAAAAACATACTGAAAACATGTTGTAACAAGATTATTTTATGTTAGACCTGTGCTTTTGCAGCTTGAAATTTATTTCCATTTCCATTCTTTCTATTCTATATAATCATATTAAATAATACCTTAAAGCTTGTTTAGTAAACTCATTAATTACTTTATTTATTTATTTAGTCTTTGGTTTAATTCACAGAAAAGAGTCTTCACTTTTCCAAACAGTGGGGTTAATTAATAAATGCCAAATATTAACCAATAATCAAAATGGTGACCTATACAGCATCTCCAATGTTTGTTCAGGTGATGCTGAGTGGAAGCTGTAGGCCTACCTGTTTTCTACATCATAGGCCTACATCATAGTGGAGCTGGAGCACCACCTTGTGACCTCTTGAGTATTTGGAAATAACAACACATTTGATATGCACAGATGAAGTCCGGAGCAAATTCCAGAAAGGTCATGAAGTCAGAATACCAATCATCAAAAAATATCATTTATATGTCCCAATGACTGTTCAATAGTTGTCTAGCAGGCCCGATTGGTGTGAAGAAAGGACACAAACCATAGATTAAGCTAAAAAAAAAAAAAATCAAGTTATAACATGACATTATAAATAAAATAATAAACACTTCTTTATCATTCTAAATACATTATTTCTTTATATTTTATGTTATTTTTGAATAACATGATATGATGACACTATGAGCCAACAGGCTGCATGACACTTTCACATAATTTACTTGAAAACTTTGACTGACTGAAGTGGCAAAATCAAAGAATAAACATGACTTGAATGAATAAATAAAATAAATTAATCATAAATAATATACAGTGTAGAAATACACTGAGGTTCTGAAAAAGTCAAGAAAAGCTCCTATTCAGTGCAATTTACGTTTTGAGGTGCACTCTTCAAAAGTTGATGCCACTTCCACACTGATTATAAAGTATAGAAAAAAATATAATACAACAGTATAAACACTCAACACCTTGTGAGTGTAAGACATAAATACCATGTAGCCTAAATTCCACATAAAAACGCAATTGTTAAACTTAAAGCAGTCTGAATACAAAATCATCAAGAAAACCTGTCATACTGTACCATATCAAACATGCTAAAAGAGGCGCCTCCTACAATAACTGAGGATAAATGCACATACAGATGAGCGACCAGGGGGCACAATGGTATAGACATGAGCATACAGCAAATACAAAAAAATACACAGACAGGCAGAGAAGGACCAGTTTAGAGAAAGGGTCTAACGTCCCACTCTTCATCGAGGCCTCTGGGTGTTATCACGTTTCAGAAGCAGATTATTGATGTGTCCCCCTTGCCGTGGAGGTTGAACATGCTCAATGCCCATGTAGGTAAGAGGAGCGACAGGATGGCTTATTATATTAAAGTGGCAGGCAACTGAACTTTTCTGATCATGATTTCTAATGGTGCTTCTGAAATTCTGACTTGAGGTCTAATCTACATAGGCCTAAGGCCGCACGGGCACTCCAACAAATAAACCAGTGTTTGTGGGTGGTAAAAAGTCTAGTTTTACGCATCAAGTTGCACTGCTGGTAGTTGCCACATTTGTAGCTAGTTACCAGGTTCGGCTGAACTCAGGACAGAGGTGGATGGAGTGGGAGAAGTGCAATCAGCCCTTACAAGCATGTTTCTAAGGTTAGGGAGTTGTTTGAACACAACACAGGTGGCTCGCCCAGCTGTATTTTTAGGGATGGGTCTGTGGCAATCAGACATGCCAATGAGTGAGTATGGGATGGCACAGGTGAGTCTTTTGTCTGCTGCTCTGTTGTTCACACAGTGAGCAGCAAAGCAGTTATAGGCTTGTGTAACCCACTCCTCTTCGCCTCTTGTGAATCTGTCTTATGTCTGTATAAATCTGGAAATTTCAGTCTATTATTGTAACCACCAGGGTAATTTGCTTGTGTGGTAATTGTTATTGTTTTATTGTTGTTGTCGTTGTTGTTTGTACTTTAGCGGTGGAAATCAGAAAATGACCCTTATTTTGAAATGTTTAACCGGAAGTGTCGTTAGCTTGTCGGCGCTCACAGCTGCTTGTAGTGGAGGGAAGCGGCTAGCTCCGTTAGCTCGTTTAGCTCCGTTACCCCCGTGTGAGTTTGTAGGATAGTTTACTGTAGTTATTAGCGCCTTCGGCTGTTCCCATCATGGCGTACCAGCTGTACAGGAACACCACTCTGGGAAACAGCTTACAAGAGAGTCTGGACGAGCTCATACAGGTGACATGCCTCACATATCACGATTGCTAGCTCGTAGCTAGCCAATATTAGCACGCTGCTAACGCCAACAACGACGCACAGTGGGCTGACTTTAGCCTAGCAGCTTCGGTGTGCTTCACCACAGAAATGTTAAAATGTTTTCAGTCTGTGGCGTTGACATACCAAATAACAACCGTAAAGTCCTGTTCTGCGGCGGTCAGTTTAGCTACTTAGCCCGAAGTGATGTTTGGTAACGACACAATCACTAGAAAATGACACACCATTATTGTTGTCATCTTTCTAATGCCTGGTTTATTACTAGGCACGTTCACAGGACTGTAGGTGTTTTTGTTTTGATACCTAGAGCAGTGGAAACAGAAACGGGTCCAGAATGAGTACTGGTCCTTGTGAACTATGCACTGTTTACTTTGCAGTTTCAGATCTGTCTGTCTGCTTGGAGACATGATTTTCAGACGGTGCTGTCCTCTTTACCTCCTCAGTACAACAGCAGTGGAAAATGTTCAGGAGATTGTATGCGTTTTACTTAATTATTTATAGGTTATTGGAAACAAATCATGCAGTTAGGTTAAAAAAATGCCCCACATTTATCAGTTTCAAATGCAGCAAGGTGCATTCATATTCACATATGCAGTACAGATGTGTTGTTTGGATTAGGCTTCTAACTGGAGATGCTGCTTGCGGACTTTCCTACTTTGTCTTGTGAGTGTGACATGCTCCTGCTGCTGGGCCTTAAAATGAATCTGATGTGTGTTCAGACTCAGCAGATCACTCCTCAGCTGGCTCTTCAGGTCCTCCTTCAGTTTGACAAAGCCATTAACACGGCACTCGCCAACAGAGTCCGCAACAGGGTCAACTTCAGGGTGAGTTCCTCCTCTGCCTCATCCCACAGTTACCTCAGTTTGTCATTCATCAGCACTGGATCGAATTTAGTATCAGAAGGTGCTGGACTGATATTGAGATCACAGTCGTTCTGAATTTTCACTTTAGCCTGTCTGAACATTTTCACTGTAAGGAGTCGTGTTTGGATCGTTGTGTCACTCTGTCACTGTGATTCCATCCCGCAGGGCTCTCTGAACACCTACAGGTTCTGTGATAACGTGTGGACATTTGTTCTCAACGACGTGGAGTTCAGAGAGGTCACTGACCTGGTGAAGGTAGACAAGGTCAAGATTGTGGCCTGTGACGGAAAGAGCGAGTCAACCCAGAACAAAACCGATAAATGGTGAGTGTAAACCGGCCACATTTCATATGATGTTGTGATGTCACATGCTCCACCACCACCACTGTTGTGCCATGACCCTGAAAGCTCAACATGCTGCAACTTAAAAAAAACACATGCAAAGACACAAACACACTACAACTAAAGAAAATATGTTGAAGCATTAGAATTCCCCAAATTTACATCAGCAATGTTTCCCGAGACACTAGAAGTTATGGACCTGTACCTCTGACTGTTTGATGATGTCAGAAATTAGTGATCAGGTCTGATAGATCATAATATCAATAACATCAACGACACATTGGAGCTGCATGCCCCACAATCCGCTCTGCTTCTTCCTATTCATCTCTTTTCCTGGTTTTTTCCCCTCTGCGCAGACTTGGGCTCCATCGCCGCAGGTTGACGACTCTCGTTTTCTATGTCGGTTGGAGCCACAGATGGACCTGGACTGTACATATAATTTATTACAGCAGAGTCACAGCTGAGAATTGAGTGTGTGTGTGTGTGTGTGCGTGTGTGTGTGCGTGTGTGTGCGTGCGTGTATGCATGTGTGCATGTGTCAGAGTGGACCAGTCACTGTACCTGCATCATTTGTTTTTATTATCAGTTTACAGGAGTTTGTGTTCAGTTTGCTGTTATAATTGAGCTGGATCATTTGTTTTTATTATCAGTTTACAGGAGTTTGTGTTCAGTTTGCTGTTATAATTGAGCTGGATCATCTTTAATAAAAACTTTATTTAAAACACTGACCGGTTTCTGATTGGTCTGTTCAGGCTGACTAAATCAAAATTTCTATTTGGAGGCCAAAGTTCAAACTGTCGGGGTCATGTCACTCACCTCCATGGTGGCTCGACCCTAAAATTCCTCATTACAACCTCACACAACAGGAGCGCATTATTAGATCCACAAGGCTTTTTAAAAGTTTTTGCACTTTATTATAACATCAGTTTTTCACATCATGTATAAAAGAGTGCAGCATTAAAATGATACAAGTACAATGGAACATTTACGTCTCTTCCTCTCAAATAGGACATGATAGAAATAAACGGCTTCGTCTCAGGTTACTGCCTATCATCTATAATACAACCGATTCAGGAGGAGACTTCACTGTGTATGAGTCCAGTATGTTATCTGTGTATATGCACTCGATTTTTTTTTATTATAAGATATGTTTCTGTGAGTTTTTTACAGACATCTTAGTCAATACTGCATGTGGAGGAAATGGCTTCTTTTTCCAAAGAGAAGAAACATCTTAACTGAGGCTAAAATAAGTGAACAGAGAGGAGCACAGTGATGATGATATTTACAGTGAAGAGTCTGATAATCATCTGTGAATTAATGGAGACAACGAGTAAGTGACAAATCAAAGACTTAAAAATAAAACTCGGTTGCAAAGCCTTGATGCAAAGACATGGACACAGTCACCCGCACTGTTCACCAAACATCCTAACTGAATGTTTTATAGTATAATGGGCTTTAAAGTGTTTATTAATGTAAAGTATACTGTTGTCTGTTTCCACAGGAGGAGTGATTTTAACAAATACATTAATAAACCCTTTGATCACAACTGTTCATTTCTGGTGACAGAGATGAAGTAAATGTGAGTTTTGTTTTTCCTGTAGTTTTCTTTATCAGCCACAAACAACTTTGGACTTAAGGAATCACTGTACAGTAAAAGCGGAGTGAGTCTGCTGTGATTTAGTGTTGATGACACAGATTACAAACAAACAAACATCATTGGTAAAACTTGCAACCGGCGGTGGTGAAGCTCTGTAAAACAGCCTGTGTATTTCAATACAGCTTCATCGAGGAATACACACGTGAGAACATAGACACTGGGTTAATCTACTAGAGCAGAACCACACTGACTTTTATTTTGTACTTCAGTGACTCTTGGCAATCAATTGAATCAAAGACAAATGGACTTTCTCTATGAAGTCTGACTAGTCCTTTGGTCAGACTAGTGAGGACTAGTCAGACTGATGCGTTGAACTGATGAAACACCTTGGATAAGAGGCGAAACCTCTTCTTAGACAAATACAAGTCCACCTGCCTTCGATTCAATTTGTTTCCAAGAGATAACGATGACCTGGATGGATGAGAATATTCACAGACATACTTCAGTGACCCTGATGCAGAAACAATTTTGCATTTCAGCTCAAGCAGCTCATATGAGCTCAGCCTTGTTTCAAATAACCAAACCACCTAGGTTTGTAACAAAAGCTTTTTCCTCATGAATCTGTAGTGTCCAGGTGTGAGATCACCTGCAGTTGTCACTGCGTCAGTGACTCCTCAGACATGGAGGATGTTACACTAATGTCAGAGTCTGACCGGTACCAATGTCCTGAAATGACTTGTAAGCTGCATCTGAAGCCCAACAAGAGGAGGCTGCACTGCGCATGGTGACGGGATACGTCTGTCCCTGATTGAAGCTGATCCAGAATCAGTTTCTAATGTACATTCTTGTTAAGCACCAATGAGACTTGTTAAGAACTTTCTGATGTCCCAACACTATGTTTTTTTCCTACTATATTTTATTTATCAAGCAAGCAATCTTTTTAGACAGCAGCTCTGAGCTGAACTGACTCTGGCTTGATAAAGTAGATTGTTCCATTTGATAGCTAACATTACGCATTTGCATCAGCTCTGAGCTTCATAAAAAACGTTGACATTGGAGTCTGGAGAGAAATATTTACATACTGCAGCTTTACAAGCTCTAAAAGTCTTTTTAAAGATGTTTTTAATTTTTCATTGGGACTTTCACCCAGCAAATATGAATAATATCAGAGATGTTCTATATTGCCTATAGTGACTTTGATAATATTGTGTTTCACTAATGACACTAGCAGCTAACAGCTAACCGGCTACTGGTCTGAGCCAGCAATTAGTTTTATGTTCTTCAGTTGGGATTCAGTGTTTTTGTCTTTGAGCATGAACAGGTCTGATCTCTGTGAGAACAAATTTGGGGGTTGAGGACTTGTTGAGGACTAGTTGGTCAACTGCTGTTAGCTACCTTCTCCCAGTCATCTTTGGCTTTGTGGATGGTGTGAGGTAGGTGAAGTCAAGTGAGACCAAATGAGACCAATATTGTCACCATCATAAATTTGAGTTTGACAAGTTGACCTTAAAGCAGTTAAGAGAAACCTGGTCAGTGTCTTAATAAAGCTGCCATGTGGGTCACGGGGTTGGAGGGGTGGGGGGGGGGTCCTCAAATGGTAATTCAGTCGTGTTAGTAGGCCTACTGTAATTAGTTAAGGAGCATGCTACTGTAATGAATGCACAAATATGGCGTTTCATTATAAATCCCAGTCTCAACAAATCAGGGCCGAGCATGCGCTGGCAGTTTACATCAGACAGCGATAGTTGACGCGTTCATCCCGACACTGAGGCTGGTTTAGTTAGGATAACCTGAGGAGCGCAGCAGGCGACCAGGTTAAAGGTCACATCATCATCAAAAAGCACCAACAGGACACAGGTTGTGTGAGATGACACAGCTACAAGATACACATTCAAAAAAAATAAAGACACTCCTAGAAAATGTTGAAAGAGTATAAAAACAAAAAAATTATAAATTTCTGGTTTCAGATGTAAGAAAGTATAAAACATCCACCCCGGTGAAGTTCAGCTCCTCGCTAACAGTCCATCTCTCCATCTTCATCCTTCTCCTCTTCCACCTCTTCCTCGTCCTCCTCCTCCTGCTCAGTCGAGGAAGCGTTGGCAGGCTTTCTTCCAGCGGCAGGCCGTGCACCACTGGTCCCTATGTTCGATGCCATAAACTTTACGACACTTCTTGGCTTCGCCACGGATCCTCCTGACACAGACACACACACAAGATTATTATTTTTCCTCTTCAGTAATTGCACCCAGGATAGAATTTCTCCCTTAAGAAGCTTGCACTGAATCTCTTTCCAAGGTTTCCTTAGTTAAAGAAAAAGTTAAGGAACTTGCAGCACTGAAAGTAAGGTTTTAATGCATTACTGGGGGAGCTTCATGTTCAAGAAGCATCATAATTATATTCATGTAACAGATATGATATGAAGAGACTTAAATGTGTATTGAGGAGCCAAGTTTTGATTAAACAACAATACATTGTAGGCTGTTCACTCTTTACTCATTGAGAAACTTCAGTGTGTGTGTGTGTGTGTAGTTACTTACCTGCAGGGGGCACTCTGGTGCTGCAGCCACTGCTCTCCTACACTGATCGAACGCACCCGAAATGACAAACCCTGAGGAGGAGGAGAGAGTCGTCAGTCTGCTGCGGATAAATAAACTGTGGATGTGTGAGTGTGATTTCAGTCATTCATCAACTTCTTCATCATTTCCTCTCATTTCTCTGATGCCTCAAAAACAAGCTGCTGTCCCTTTGTCAAGCTACAGGAGGAGGTCGCGTTGTGCAATAATGTAGGAACTGCTCAGACTTTAATGTCCTTTGTGTTGATGTGAAAACACTTTGCAGTTTCCAGTATAAGCCTGCAGGTGGCAGCACTGCACTGTGACAGGCTGATGGAAAATGTGACCGCAAACCATCAGAGGGGATTTTCCTGCAGAATAAAAACCACCAGGGAGGAATACACACACACTTCTCCCCCCCTTCCATGTAGAAACCAGTTTTAACAGGCTTCTCCGGGCTGCTGCAGGAAATCAACAATAGGCTGCTGTCCAGTATTCAGGCTGAGAAAACAGAAGTGAATTGGAGAAGCATGTGTGCGTGTGAGTTTTGGGGATGTCCAGTAATAAGTGAAAAATGTAAAATCAGTTGAAAGTCCATAATGAGTCCATTCTGTGTCGAACATTAACCTTTCACCGCTTGCTGTGAAACTACAGAGAATCTGAAGTTTCACTGTCACTGTAGAGTTTTCTGGACTTTTTTAGCTTAACCGTGAATTCCTCCTCATTATACTCTCTGACCAGGTTAACAAAACATTTCACACAACAAGATGTGATCTCATAAAGCTCCATAAATCTATTCAGTCAGTATTATAAAGCAGGTCTGGGTTCTATATTATTATGGTGAGTACTGTCAATGTGTCAGTCCACAGAGAAATGCAGTCTGTAGAAAGAAACTGAGCCTTAAAATGAGCTGTCAAGATTTCTGTGACTTTGTGATGTCACATGAAAGTAAGTCTACAAACTCAACCCAGAGCGGTAGATAATGTTATAATCTACTGCTCTGGCTCAACCCTTCCGGCCCACCACCAGTTACTTGCAGGATTTGCTCTATTTTTGCTGGATCACTAAGAAAACAGTCAGCCAGTTGGGATATATAGGGGCTATTTACCTGTTTGCCATGGCACGTGGTGGGCGGGGCTGCCCAACGACAGGGAGCTGTGCTGGTACCTGCTGCTAGGACCACATGGCTTGGAGGCGGAGCCTATAATGTTATAATAACCAGCACATAATGTAAAACAGTTTCAATTAGATGTTTAGAGTTTGATACAGAAAAATATGTGACACAAACAGTCAACCAGTGTACATAACACCACCCTACCTGGTAGGAATGCTCTGATTGGACCTGTTGGAAGCTGCCAGAAGAGGGGGAGGGGGCGGAACGACTCAGAGCACCACATGTTGGAGATGGTGGAGATTGAGGCGAGGGAGGGGGAGGGCTTGGAGGTGAGGAGGGAGAGGAGGAGGAAGGGGTGGGGGAAGAGGGGGCGGGGCCACAGAGGAGAGGCTGCTGCTGCTGCTGCTGCTGGTCCCTCTGGATGACCTCAGTGTAGTAGAAATCCTCCTCGCTGCGTGAACACCGCTCGTGTTCACCGCCACGGCTGTGAGGTTGGAGGTCAAATGTCAAAGGTCAGATTATAATAGTAAAAAAATATATATTTAAGATCATTTGTCTGTCTGTCAGGTGAGTCTCACCACAGGTGTGTTGTCCTGATGTGGCGTTTGATTCCAATCACTGACATCAGCACCTTCTCGCAGGTCGGCCACAGACACCTGTAGGCCACTTTTAGCGAGTTCTGCAGGAGGAAACACGCTGTTAGCATTCACCTGTGTGTGTGTGTGTGTATGTGCTCAATCCATCCTGTAACACAGTAGGGTCCGGCGAGCGAGACTAGCAACAACACAGTAACTCTCACCCTGCGTTTCCGCGGTGCTGGCTCGTCAAACAACACCTGCTCCAGCTCCATGTCCAGGCCTTCATCAGGGGGCGTGGACGGACTGACGTCATTCTCTGCTCTTGGCGGGGAGGGGGCTGGGCTTCCATTAGTGTGGCCGACACTCCAGTAGCCACTGCTACAGCTGTCAGAGAGGTCACCGCCACCGCCACAGTCCATCGCAGGAGCTGAAACACAAACACACTGTTTACTACAATGACCAGGAGGAGGCGAGTGCGGCTGCCTGGCGGTGTTGTGTGTTGCCGTTGTACCTGTCGGGTCTGTAGTTACAGGGCTGTGAAGGAGCGGACTGCAGGACAAACTACTGAGAACCATCGCTGCCATCAGCTCATCCATGTCCACCTCCTCCGGACTCCTCTTACTGCAGAGGCAAACAGCACAAAAGGGAAACAGGAGTTACAGTCTAATCGCTACAGATAGGTGGAGAAACATTAAGAGAGACAGAGGAAGTCTGACCTCCTGGGGACGTCGATGCAGGATGAGACAGATCTACTGCCTGTCAGAGGCACTGAGGTGGAAGAGGAGGAGGAGGAGGAGGAGGGAATAGATGAAGACCAGGTGGAAGCATCACTCTGCAGGAGGTCAGCCTGGTCCACCACACCTGGACGTTCACCTGCTCCACCAAACTGAAAATACACCTGAGACAAAGAAACACAGCTCAGTGTGAGTGCCAAACATTCCCAAACATCCCACATGGGGAATTCACCATGATGATCATGATGATGATGATGATCATCATCACCATCATCATCTGAGGAACTGAGACGTGACTGGGATTTTTCTGTCTTTCATCACAAATGTTTTTTTCTGTTCCTCTCACCTTCAGTCCAGGATGACCTTTGACTCTGTTGCTGGCTTGTTGTCCAGCTGCAGTTGCCACAGTGATGCCGCTCTCACCTGTCTCCAGGTGCACGTGCGCTCCTGGGGAGCTCACCAATGCTCCGAGTGGGGAACGCTTCCCCAGACGAGTCTTCGGCAACATGTCGGGCTGAGAAAGGAAGAAAAACAGGAGTTTGAGTCAGCCGCCACATCTGGGCTAGCTGTTCTCAGTCATAAATCACATGAGGGGAGCTAAAGAGGCTTTTGTAGCTGTTTCAGTCTGAACAGGAGTGGAGGTTGGACTTCTGAGAGTTCTGCGCCAGTCCTACATTTCACAACAATTCGTCAAAGCTGCAGTTTAAGGAAAGGTGAAGAGGATTTGGAGATGGGCAGATGGGAAACCGATCACTGAAACATGGCTGATCCTATAGTTAAGAGTTTATAGGAATGTCTGTGACAGCTGAATACAGTAATCAATATAAATACAATCAAAATCTTAATATGCAAATATCCAGATCACAGGAGCTGCAGTTTGTTTGATCAAACAGCAGCCAGGTTATGAAGAAGTGTCTGACCAGAATGGAAATTACAGTGAAAGACGTAAAATGGATGGATTTAAAATGAGAAAGTCAAAGTTCACATTTCCTCTGACTCTAGGTGCAACAGACAAAAGGATCAGGACCCCCCCCCCCCCCCCCCTCCCCCCTCACACACACACACACAAGCAGCTGTGCAGTGGCTGCTGGGAAAAGTGAAGCTCTGGATTAAGTTTACCGGTCAGATCTGTTCTGTGCGGTGACTCACAGGCTTCAGTGTCATTTACAGTCAGTGTGTGTGTGTGAGTGTGCATGTGTTTGTGTGTGTGTGTGTAACCTACTCACTAACAGTGGCACTGTCAGATTAAAGTAAACAGAACAGATGTGTTCAACAGTTTGTCAGTGTTTCTTTATCACTGTGCCTCTGCTGACAACAATGCTAATTAACAAAAACTAAACTGTGTCAGTGTGGCAACGTGATGAAACATGACCCCCACCTCCGTTGAGGGTTTCCTGTTAATCAGTGAGTCACCTAGGTTTCTAGGTTAACTTAACAAAAACACACAAGTCCAGTCCACACACATGCAAACAAAACCACTAAACAGCCCAGTCCAGCACAATATAAACACGTCAACATGTAAATATCATCATCACGTCTAATATATTCAGATCACCACGCACATAAGCATACTAAAAATCGTGGCTCAGTATCAATATTTCACTATCTGTACATTTACAGTATCAGCAGCACTATAATTATGAGATGCTTGACAGCTGTTGAAACCTTACCCAGTTGAGGGCCTGACCCCTCGGCTGGAAACCACTGTACTGAGGTTAAACACATCTATTTAATCAGTAATTATAATGTCAGATGTAAAAAATAAAATAAAAACTTTGGAAGCCAATTTTTACTTTTGATTTTCACATTTTAACTGAATGTGACAAAGTACTATGTGCTTTTATTTTGACAGGGTTGTGGTTCTGATCCCTGAGATCCTCACTTCACTGTCGGGTTGTTGACCCAAAACATTTCTAATCAGCTCGTCCTTAGACTCAGTGCGGAACATGCATCCCTCACAGGTTTGAATCAGTGCACATTTGTGTACTAACTAACAACCTTTTGTCAAAGTTTTAAGGTCAAACTTGTGTCAAGTGAAAGTAGAAACTGAAATAAAACAAGCTACAAAAGAATCTGAATAAAAATACTCAGGTGAGGAACAAGAATCTATGTAACATTTTTTTTCCTAATTTAAATTTAGTTAAAAAAAAACAAACAATAGCATGATAAATAACACTGGTAATACGTTTATCTGGTTAGTTTTTGCCCTTTGGTTCTGGTTGGTGATTTAAAGCAAAACACACACACGTTGACACAAACGCACACAGGCTATACTGAACAAACACACCCCCTTGTCTCCTCTGCTTTGAGCCAATCAAATTCCTTCATTGCTGAGTTCACACCCTCCACAATAAGAGTCCTCAATGAACATAAAAACAGCTTCTAGTCAGTCCATGGTTTTCACTGCCAATCATTACGTTTCATCTGCAAATCAAACCAGGTATTTATCTTTAGTTCCTAAAATCCTGAGCCTAAACAACAACAATAACAACAACAGCGCTCACGCCACAGGCAAAGAAAAGCTGCAGATCAAACTTATGCAGAAAATACAAGAAACGTCTGATCACCTAGATCGCTGCACTACAAAACACAGCTGAGTAAAACAGAGGTGAGAGGACGGAGGGCATAGTTAAATCCACTCTTTAAAGTTCAACAGCTCAGCCTCACACATACACACATACACAGACACACACTTTACTGTGCATTCAAGACAACATGTTAAGATTCAAAACTGCAAGGAGTCAGAGAAAGTCAGGAAACAAGCATCATTTGACACTGACCTACAGAGTCTCAGCTTCAACAACAACAATTCCAGGTTGAATGTGTCCACTGCTCCTCAATGGGCTGAGGGTGTGTGTGAGTGTGGGTGAACAGGCAGCAGCCAGTCTCAAAACCATAGGAGGGGAGGGGGGAGTTGTGAGGGGGGTCACGCAAAACCTGGACTGGATCAGACTGAACTTGACTCAGGACTCACAACAACAACAGGAGGTTTTGTCAAACTGTGTAAGGAAATTTATGACCAATATTATCATGTGGTCCTATTAATCAACTATTACTATTAGCCTACATTTCAATTTTGTATTCATTACTTCATTAAATATCTTCTACAGTGTCATTTTCTTCTAGCTAATTAAAAAAAAGAAAATCATGTTTGAGAGTCTTTCACTCAAGGATTTTCTGTTTTTATTTATTTATCTTTTTGTTTAATGTGACACCAAACTTGATAGGCTATCTTAAAACTGAGATATGCATCAAATAGTAGGCTATCTGTGGAAAATAGCCTATTGCGCAGCTTTAAACACAGCAGGTGAATACGGATGTGACATCGGTTTTGTTGTTTAATTGTAATACTAAATAATACATTTTACAATTTAACCTGGCGTCATGACGAGGTCACCATCTATAATTTCTTCCTCTGACTGTGTGATGGACAGTTCATCAGTGTTCCTTGCCGTGTACTCCTCCTCCTCCTGATCGGGCTCCGGGTTTTCCCAGCAGCCCTCGCGGTGGCTTTCTGCTCCGTAGTAAACAAGAGAACCACGTGGGGAGGAGACGGCCGCTGATTGGCTGTGCTCAGCCGCGCAGAGACACTCCCCGCTCAGGACTGTTGTTTACCAACTTGGTGCAGCAAGTCAGGCCGTATACCAGCGACTGTTCCACGCTGCTGTTGCCTTACTACACACTTTCTGTTACCTTACTACACACTTCTACTACTAGGCTACTATAACATTAACTCAACTGTAACACAACTTTAATTGTGCTGTTACACTGTTGTGATGTTCCCAGAATTAACCACACAAGCGCACAGAAAACAATAGGCTACTACAGTGCAGTAGCCTATATTATAGTTATTTCATGTAGGTTACAAACATCACTCCTATAATAATATAGCTAATAGGCCTACCTACACAAGAACCTTGTGTAGGCTATCTGAGTAAAGCTGCGTTATTGTAGGTGCAGTAAGGGATAACAAAGAGCGGCCTGTGGGCGGAGATCAGACTCTCACTTAGGCTATTACATAACTCTGACTCTGCCCCCTCCTCTCTCTTTCTGTGTGTGTGTGTGTGTGTGTGTGTGTGTGTGTGTGTGTGTGTGTGTGTGTGTGTGTGTGTGTGTGTGTGTGTGTGTGTGTGTGTGCGTGCGTGCGTGCGTGCGTGCGTGCGTGCGTGCGTGTGTGTGTGTGTGTGTGTGTGTAGCTGCACGTAGACCACATACACACACCCCGCTGCCTCTCTCGTGAGCTACGTGCTGATATCGCTAAGCGTGACTTAAAGGAGCAGTCTGTCATGTTTCAGCCACAAACAGACTACAGAGAGAGAGCGAGAGGGAGAGCATTAAACAACAAGCAAACAAAACCAAATAAACAGATCAGGGTGTTTCTCGTTTTATCGGCAGAAAGCTCATCTTGATGTTTTAGGTTTTTATTTATTTCTCTGACTGCACCATCTCCATATAGCCTACAGATTAACACTATGATGTAACATTAACAAATGTGACTGAAGGCAGGAACATTAATGTCACCATCATCATCATCATCATCATCTTCATCGCTTTCACCATCATCATTACAGGCATCATCAGACCCCAGAGTATTGATAATAATACTGATTTGTAATGATGACCGATAACTCCTACTTTTCAAGTCCCTTGATAACACTTCATAATGTTGAAGTAATATTTAAAAAGTAGGCACCATTTTTATTATATTTTTATGTAATGTAATAAATCAGTGTTTATTGTCACTTCTTGCATATTAATTAGGCCTACCAGTCTTAAGTCTTAGCTACATGTGCAGACAATCACCTGTTGCCACTTGAATGTTAGCTACTCTTTGTCATTGTGCTAGTCTTGTGTAATATCCTTTTTAGAAACTCATTATCTGGCTTGTTGTTATGTTACTGTTATGGCTACTCTAATATCCTAAGAGCAATGTGTTTACTTCTATCAGTTTTATTTATTTGTTGTTTTTCTCCTCTGGCTTTGTCAGTGATGTGCTTGTATCTATCTGTGTCACCACTGATTAGGCTAACTCACAGTCTGTTTCACTTTGGTTTCAATGGTGATCCGTCTAGTGCACCCATGGTTTCCTTGATGCTGCAACAGGCCATTATATTTCAGAAGAGCATCGATAATTTGTCAGTTCACAATGGCATGTGTGACATGTATTTATAACAGGTGGACCGGAAAAAGGATCAATGATCAGTGATCAGTAATCTGTGATTTTGAGTTTGGTGACAGAAACTGTCACTGAGGAGCTTTGTAACAGTCAGCAAAACCCTGACATGTCAGGACACAACTCACTTTGAATGTGTGTGTCTGTGTGTGTGTCTGTGCGTGTGTGTGTGTGTGTGTGTGTGTGTGTGTGTGTGTGTGTGTGTGTGTGTGTGTGTGTGTGTGTGTGTGTGTGTGTGTGTGTGTGTGTGTGTGTGTGTGTGTGTGTGTCTGTGTGTCTGTGTGTGTCTGTGTGTGTGCGCGCGCATCTGTATCATTTGATTATTCACACCATGACTGTGTGAGTGCGTCATGACCTCAGCACCAACCTTTGCCAGAGAACTGATGCATCTGCCGTGTTTCTTCATTTCATGTGGCAGTGAAGCTGATCAGTCTGATGATATTCAGTTATCAAATTATTGATTCACCTGCTCATTGCTAAGTTTCCTTTTTCCCGTGTCTCTTTCCTACATGGGTAAATATTTGTAAATTCTGTTTCCTTTAAAGCTCTAAAGCTCTTGTGTCTTCTGACTCTTGGTTTGTGTTGTGAGGTTGTTGTTGTAATCTCTGTTTCCTAAACTCTGAGGAAACACACATTTTCATTTGAGTGGAACTAACAGGTTTTATTTAAGTTCCATAACATAACATCATAGAATAGCTTTACAAGGTAATTGGTTTTAGATCAACTTGTCACATCGTACAGTTAATTATTTGTATCTGCAGTGTCAGAAATAGTTTTCTAAGTTAAGAGCTGCACTGTGTGTCTGTGTCTGTGTGTGTTTGTATGTCATCTCATTGCCTGAATACACACAGGACATTGGACTAGCAGCTGATGGACGTGGTCGACGTGCCCGCTCACACTCAAACTGCTCTGCTGAACCCTGACTCAGTAAGTCACAGCAGGATGTTACAGCGCGCACGCACGCAAACACACACACACTCACCCACAGAGTTACATTCAGACAGCACTGAATCAGCAGTTCTGGCTCAACATGAGTTTCTCAATGTAAGACTCACTAAACTTGGGAAAATAAGTATTGAGTAGTATTAAAGGGATAGTTCACCCAAAATTCAAATTTCACTCAAACTGCTCTGCTGCAGAACTGCCGTTTCCAACCTGATCTCATTTTACAGTTCACACTAAAGGATGTTTCTGAAAACTTTTGAGGCGGGAAATGTGTAGTGCAGTAACAGAATCTGGATTTATATTTGACCAACACCGCCTGGTTTGATAGTTTGAACAGTTTCACCCGCATTGCGTTGGACGGAGATTTGCATAAAGTTCAATCTTCGAACTTTAGCAAACAGCGTCAACTCCTCCTCCTGTATCCAGCGGAGCTCCTGCTCCACATAGACATGAATGGGATCCGTTGACTGAACGTCGGTTGACGGAGTTGGTGTGTCTGTACCATAAGAGCTGTGAGAATTTTCAGAGTCCCCCCCCCCCCCCCCAACTCAGAGAAGGCACAGACGACTCTGAAAATTCTCACAGCTCTTAGACGACATGTGGGTGAGTAGATAATGAGTGAAATTTGAATTTTGGGTGAACTATCCCTTTAAGTTGAACTTACACATTTTCTCAGTTTAAGAGTCACTTCTTGCTTTAACAGGAAGAATCCAAGTTGCAGTGTCATCATTTATTTAGTATCATGTAATGTAAAAACGTAATATAATCTCTTAGGACTTAATTCATTCAACTATTTATTTCATCTTTGACTTATGTCCTGAAAATCAAGACTAAAAACCCGTTCCCCTCAAGCAAAGAAGGAAAGATGAGTTGATTCAACTTAGTTCGTCTGTCTTGTGTCACAGAAGATCGACCAATCACAGGCCTGCAGCCATTAGAGGATAACAACCTGACACATGACGTGATAAAACTGAACAGATGGTGACTAAATGAAGGAACATGGACGTCCAGAGGTCATCAGAGGTCACTGGTGCTGATCATCCATCTGATCGACAGGTGAAAGGTCTGTCTGAGTCTCCGCCCCCACCGCACCTCTGTATGTTTCCATGTATACACGTCAATTGGAAAAATATCCTCACAATAAAGAGACCACACAACACAACAACACTGTTTTGGCTGCATAGAGCTCAAATCATTCATTCTGACAACTGATATGTGATTGGAAAATGTTCATCAGGTATTGATTATTTAAATATCGTGTGTATTTTATGGACTTTATGGTTCTCTGTTCTTTAAAGGGACATTCCAGCATTTTTACACGTCAAGATGTCAGTGTTGGGATAAGGGTTAGGGTTAGGTCAATGTTCTCGTTCTCAGATTTAAACCATACCGAACTTGAGTAATAAGAAACTAAATGATTAAAATAAACAAAAAATCAGCTTAGTCTCATTTAGTTTTTGTCCTTTAGCTGCCATCTCTCACTCTGTCCTCCCTCCTTTTATCTGTCATTCTTCCATCTCCCGGTCGGGCAGCGGAGGTGAAGACTCCTCTTCCTCCACTTGTTCCACCTCAGGTGTAGGGTCAGGGGGCGTGTCCTGTTTCCATTTCCTGCTGACCTGAGCGTAAACTGAATTGCTGCTTTCATCTCTTAACTCCGCCGCGACTGCGCTCTCTCCATCCTCCTGCCGTCCCGGCTCCTGATTGGTCTGTGGTGGTGACGACGATGGCAAGCTGATGGTGTGGTAGATGTGGTCGGAGTCTGGAGGGGCAGAGCTGCTATCGTCTGCACACAGAGACACAGAAGTAAACAATGACGTGTTGTGTTCACACATCTTCATTTAGCAGGAAGTGACACTTTCAGGTGTTTAATTTTGTCCTATGTGATGTTTAGATTTCAAAGATAGGAGTTTTGAAGACATCAGTGGAATCAGTGTTATTTGATATTTCTGGATGAAATATGGTTAAAAACATTTTTCCAGATATCAGTACATATTTTATTGTTTTAAAGGGACAACAAGGAGTTCTCCGTCAGCAGAACGAAAAATTACGCGACAATAAAAAAGTCTCATATTAATGTGGATGAATCTACGCTACCCACACTTGTTAATGGGCCCGTTTTCGATAAATATATCGTTTTGTCTCTATCGTTATTTTGTTATTGGTGGTGGAAATGCTGGGCGAGTCGACCAGTGTGAAAACGCTTTGCTTTTTCAAAACTCCTCGTTGTCCCTTTAAAATAATGTTGTTGTTTTTTTTACAAACATATCATCAGGGACCTTGTTTCTGTGACGTCCTCAGTTGGCTCCTCCACAACATGACCTCCACTGATTTATCCGGCGGACTCAACTCTTACACACAGACACAGAGCACAGGGAGTTTGAATAAAAACGATCAAAAAAAAAAAATACAGTGTTGTGACTTGTGACAAGATGTGACATACCACCACCTTCAGCTGCAGCCGAGTTTCCTCCTGTCTCCATCACAGCGGCACTTCCATTGGTCTGAATGTCTGTATACACACACACCAAGGTTAATCATCCGGAGCCTGGAGCTGAGCTGTTTGTGCTGCTTTGGACTGTCAGTAATATTTTTACTTAACAACAATAATAAAAACATCAGTTTAGATTCATTTAGATGAATCACCAATATACAACAAAACCAAACAACATCACATCTGACAATTGTTAGCTTCCTGGTTTTAGCAGACACTCTGTCCTGAGTGAAACACCTGAGGAGCTTAATCGCTGTTTTCTTGTTTTACTCTTCCTTTTTCTCCTCCATTGTGATACAATTTGTAGGAAAAGTAGTTTGATTGATTCAAGAGATCTCTGGTCTCTGATTGGCTGCCATTTTAACCTCTGTTCAACATCTGGTCTCAGTCATAATAGAGGATGTGTTAACCCCAATGAAACCATGGCAACAGCAGTGTTTCAGTTACCTGAAAGTAACCTGATCCAACACACAAACACACACACACACAAACACAATGAGGTGAGATGATGCTCTCAATGTTCACAGACCTTGGTTGTTCTGTGGCGCCCCCAAGTGGCTCCTCCAGGGAGTGAATGAGTTTTCTTCATGAGGAGGAAAGACACACATTAAAAGATTGATAAGTGATGGTAAACATATACACTAATATTGTTTTTACAAAGTTTAAGTTCAGAGACAGCTCCGTGCAGCAGGAAGTGACACATGTTCTCAGTTATGCTGATCATCAAACTTTATTTTTTCACTTATCACTTATTATCATTTCTTTACTCTCACTCCTGCTTGTGCAGTCTTTTCTTTTTTTTCCGAATTTATTGTTCTTGTTACGATCGTTTACGATCATTTACTTACCTTTTTCATCACTCTGGATCTCATTGATCATCGGATTCTCTCTTGCCGCGTCCTCCAGCTTCACCTGTCAGGGGGCAGCATGTCAATCAATCAATTGTCTACCTAATTACTGTAAGACAAAAGCTCAGAGGACTCTCTGTTACTCAAATGTCACTCACCACTCTGATGAGAGCTGAGGGATTTTTGTCTGTGTCAGAATCTCGCAACTCAAACGAGCGTCTAGAAAACAAAGAGAAGGAGTTAATAAAATAATATCTAATATCAATTCATTGCACACATTTGCACATTTATACTTCTTTTAATGTACATAAAAGGGATATTTTTCAGGTTTATAACAGTGGACAAATCTTAGCTATTACACACCAAAAAATATTGTAGGCCTCACAGAAATCTCAAAACTCAACAACACAATGTTAAGTGTTCCTGGGAATACAAAAAAGTGACATTTCACAATTACATCATAGTAGCCCACATTTGGAAACACTTCTGTGCAGTGCAATGAGCTTTCAGGACCACCAAAGGTAACTGTTAAGACTGCAGCTGATTCAATCATTCATTCATTCAGTCCTGGTGGAAGCAAAACCATATGAGGGGGGGACCATGAGCCCACTTGTCCATGTAGCCTTCAATCCTCTCACATAAAGGCAACTGGAGGCTGCAGCTTCTCTCCATCTTAAGCTTCTTCCCCGCACTGCTGACTTCATCCACCAGTGCTGAATTAGTTCCTCATCCTTCCTCGTGTTAATGTCCATTATAATGCTTCAAGTCTGACAGGCCACTGTAACACTGCAACTACTGCAACCACCCGACTGTATAGTTGTAAAGTAAGTGAATGACATGTTTTCAGGTGGGGAACTTGGGGAAATAAATACAGTACAGTTCCCATGAGCCACAGCTGTAGCTCATCAGTGACCCCGTTTCCTAGAAACAATGCTGTGGTGATAATAACAAAGATTCTTTCTAAATCCTGTCAATCAATAGGCCTATAACTGGTCCTCTCACTCACACGCTTTGAGTTAGCATTAAACTTTAGCTGCTCAAAGTCGGGTGGCCACATGCGCTAAGACAGTAAACACAAAGAGTAGAGCATCAGTCTGACAAGTGAATGGTTTGATCCGGTATTCAGATGGATCATGTTGTGACACTGAATTACAGTAGGGTATATGAATAATTACATTTTCAGGATCTAAATCTCTGCTCTCTCTTCATCTCTTTGAACCTCAGCATTGAAGTTGAAAAAGGAAAATTATTATGACGCTGGTGGTGGCTATTTTCAACGGTGGATTAATCCACATTTGCAGCTGTGGGTCAGAGGAGCTGGATAAGTCATTGTTTGCACAATGAGATATGGGATTTGTTTGCAGAATATCAGCTGATTGATTGTCTGAGCTGACCTGCTGCAGTCGCTGCACAGAGCTGTGAGGAAGATGGAGAGGAGCAGGAGGAGGACGAAAAAGCCCACGACCCCTGACGACAGGAACCAGGAGGTGGTGACCTCTGCTCCGATGGCGGCCATGACGTCTGAGAGAGACAGAAGCGTATAGGAGAGAGAAGGTGTCGAAGAAAAAGAGGTGAGTCGTGTAATCTCTGTGTGGTCTATTGGTGAGACTGTGCAACAGGAATGTGTCACAATTCAAATTTACTGAAGGCAAGGCCGACTTACTGCCCTGACACACCTGAGATCTGCAGCTCTCAGGTAACTCATTAATGTTTGAGGAATTTGCTTCTCTGGACTGTCAGAGTTTAAAAACGTCAGAGACATAAAAGGAATAAACAAAAACAAAGATCAAAAGGATCAAAACGAAGATTAAAATGATATAAAAACACATTTAAAAGGAGATTAGAAGCAAAGTAATGAATAGTTTAGATTCATTTGTCAAAGTCATGTTTTAAGCTTCATAAAGTAAAGGTAGATGTTTGATTATAAAGCAAGTCTAGGTTCGATATTAATATTGAGAAAGTATCAAAGCCTCAATCCAGAGCGAAATTCACACAACCTGAATTCAGGAACAGAGCCGTAAAATCAGCTGTCAGGACTTCTGTGATGATTTGGTTTGTAGTGTTTTATGTGAAATCGTGGATCTCTCAGACAGAGAGCGGCACAGAGCCTCCTCTCTTCTAATTGGCTGAGACCACATGTTGTTACTAGAGCGCCAGAGAGAAGCTGAGCGGAAAGATGTATAAATACACTGAGATGTGATATGAAATAAACACAGGAGAAAAGTAAAAATAGACAGTACAGATAAACTGAGGGTTAATTGAGGTTAATAATTGAGTCTTAACCAATGACTGTTTGAAGTTTCTTTCTTTCCAACAGCTATATAGCCTACTGATGTCCACATCAGGCACTAAATGAAAATGTGCTGGTCACTGTTTGACTGCAGTTTCTCTGGACATGCAAATGCAGAGTGAGAATCAGATGGAGCTGCAGCATGTTTACTACAGCACACACTCACAGACTGCGTCCTGTCTGTATAGTCACATTGTCATTGGTTCATAGGGAAACCCAATTGCGGCTGCACAAGCTTTGGTTTATCCTGATCATTAACGACAGACAAAACCACAAAACTGTGATGTTCCTGCACCGTCCAATGTTTACTGCCTGTTGTGTAAACATCACTGAATAAACAAGAGGCCGTCTTTACTTTTTACTTTTTTGTTTGAAGGTGATGAGTTGTGAATAACTGAAGAAACATTTTCAGACATTTTCTTTTTAAGTATTTAGTATATTTTTGGGGACAGTTGAGAGAGACACAGGGAAAGGGAGGCAGAGAGGGGGGAATGACATGCAGGATATTCTATTCTATTCTATTCTATTCTATTCTTTGTACTTTTAAGTTTGCACCTGCCTGACACCACGACAAGTTCCTCGTGCTGTAAACTGACCTTCGCTGCTCTTGGCAATAAAACAGTTCTGATTCTGATTCTGATAGGGCCGCTTGGCACAGAATTCGAACCAGGCTAACCTGCAGTGAGAACTATAGCCTCAACACATGGGGCGGGTGCCCTACCAACCGAGCTAAACACCACCCCATTTTCAGACATAAACACCACTCTGTTGTTTACTGGTATTTTAAGTTTATCTGTTCTTGAGCTGTGGTTTAGATTTTTACCTCTTATTGGACTGTTAATTATTGTTCATGTATTGTTTAGCTGTGGTTTAGATTTAGATTTGCTATGGTTTAGATTTTTACCCAGTTGTTTAGAGGTGGTTTAACTGGTTTAGATTTTTACCTCTTTGCTGTGGTTTTATATGGTTTTATGTTGTTGTTTAGCTCTTGCCTACCTTGTCCCTTCAGCTCAGTGAAAATCGAAGCACCAACACCATCCTGACCGATCCTGTTACACAAAGAATTCATACACACTTATGAATGTTATTATTACGTAAAGGAACATTTCAAAACTCACTTAAGTCACTTAAGCTAAGTGTAACCCAGTGTTTGCAGCCATTATGCTATGCTAAGCTAATCAGCTGCCATTTTTTGTGTTCTGGTCAAAAATAACTGTTCCATAAGACTAATCAAAAAACCTGTAATAACATTATCAGTTCATGATGCGTTAGATTTTTTAAATCAACTTTAAAGTTCTTGTGAACATAGTTTTGAACTTCTGTTCAGTCCCTGAACTCTCGAGTTCAGCCATACCCTACCCCTAGGCTAACCCTAACCTTAACACATTTTTTTGGTTATTGTGACTACAAGAAATTTTAGAAATTTTAAATTTTATTATTAGATGATCAGATGAAACGTACTAGTATGTTTTCCAACTACTTTGGGCATTTGTCCATTTTGTCCATCTGACAAATGAGGCTGTAGCTAGGCTACATGAGCTCAGTTTTTTACACTCTTTTTTGATTAAGAACACCAAGAGTGGATAAAAGTTGAATAAAACAAACAAAATTGTATGCAAATATAGGCTACTGTATTTTGTGTGTTCAAATCCTCTTTGTGGGCATGAAAGTCATGGAACCTTAGGTCAGTCTGATCAAATTAACTAAAATTGGCTAAAACTTTTAAATTGGTCAAATTTAACAAGCCTCGTAAACCAGCCTCTAAGGCGTCTCATTTTGTCTGGCCTCATCCCCCCTGTGAGCGTTTGGGGTGGGCGGGAGTAGCGTTGACAAAAAACTGCAATCCCCTCAGCTTCCTCTGGGGGCTGGTGTCAGAAAGCAGCATGTTTCTCCAATCGCCAATCCAACATGGCGCTGTTCAGGCCGCCATATTTGAGTCACAAAAACAACTCCCCAAAACCAATGGGTGACGTCATGGATTCCATATTTTTTACAGTCTATGTAGTGACAGGGCTTTGCACCAGTCAGTCCCTTATTGGCCAACGTGCTCTGTCAATCACAGAAAGCTGAGTGGCGACGCGGATTGGCTCGGCCTTCCGAGGGTTTCAGGCCAAACGCTTACAGTGAGAATGAGGCCAGAGTCTCCCTCAGAGTAGTGATGGGATTGGCATTTCTTTTGATTGTACTGAATCACTAGAATCAGTTCACTAAAATGAGTCGTTCAAAACATTTGTTCACCGAATCGACGACGTCTGCCCCAAGCGTCAGTGAACGCATCAGTGAACATGCACCGTTTCCTCGCAGTGATCCATATATGGAACCTTCCATACAAATACCTAATTACAAATAAAGTGAGAGAAGTGTCTTACAAACTAATTCATAGATATTACCCTGCCAAACAGTATCTGTTAAAATTCAAGAAAGATTTATGTGTGAACTGTTCTTTGTGTGAGTCTGAACCTGAAACTGTAATACATTTGTTTTGGCTCTGTAACTCCACGGCCACCTTTTGGAAAGAAGTTATCCGTTACATCACATTGAAGATTGACGCAGACTTTTCTTTAGATTGGAATAATGTACTTTTTGGTGTCCACAATGTTAAAAGTAAGAAACAGAAAGAACTGTATGTTATAAATTTGATAATAGGCCTAATATTAGGGAAGTATCACATACACAAAGCTAAATTTAGTCACTCTAAACCATGCTTTACTGCATTCCAAAGGGAAACGGAACTGTACATGCAAAGTATCTGTGACTCGAATAACAAGAAAGCTATGAAAACTTATGATCTGTGCACCTTTTTTTCAGTTTTTATGTAGTCTACCTCCTGGCTGTTATGTTGTTTTGTTTGCTTGATGACATATATATAACTGTCTTTGTATTGAATACACTGTCAATAAAGATCTATTGAAAAGAAAAAAACAAAACAAAAAGAAACGTTTCCTCGCAGTGAGAGTACCACGAGATTGGCAGGTGATTCAGTTATTCACAGACCACACAGCAGTTCCACTATCGGCCTGAGTCAGTACATTCACTTGTTCCTTCGAACGAATCACTTGTGAACGACACAACACTACCTCAGAAATGAAATGAAATGTATTTCCGGGAGAGGCTGGTTTACAAAAATGACCAAATACTAAAATTTGACTGCAACACCACGTGACAATTAATTTATTGATGAGATTGAAAGTTACTGTATTTTCTGTTCAAGTGAACTCTCTGCCGAACAAATCATTGTTCATAAAGACAAGATGAAATGATGACAACATTTGTAAAATGTTAGATGTGACATGTGAAATGACCACAGAGCCACATGTTGGCACGACCAATAAATGCAAATTTTCCTCTCATGTGAAATTAATCTTCACACACGTGCAATAAGCTTACATTTCCTGTTCTGTGAACAAACAAACAGAGGACTCAACCCTTAACACTTCAGTGGTAGTAATACGTTTTTATCAAAATACAGTTTAAGTTATTTTTATACAGCATAATGTGTCTCATGGATTGAATCTTAATTCCTGATACTAATATTAATTCCTATATGCAGCTTGTCAGCATTAGCAAAAATAAAACACCACGTTATTGTTAGTTTATTATTTTTGTAATAAGTAATATAATATTAAAGATATAATTGAATATTATGGATCAATATTCATTGAGGCAGCAAATGGAAAACATTTTGTCATTTCTGTTGTTTCAATCACTCCAGTTAACATGTTGCATATGTGTGTGAATATGTTTTCACACACATGAACAACATCTTACAGAACCACACAGGATGTGAAATGAATGAGCCATGCACCTTATAAAATATCTTGAACAATTAATAAACGGTATATTCTTCATATCAAAATACACATTTCAATTATTTCCCAAATTTCTCCAGCAGTTATTTTTTCTAATATTTCAACATTGACTTGTTTATCTGATATTTAAGATCAAAGTTGAAAACATGGACCCTAAGAGTCTTTGTTATCAATATAATTACAACACAGATCGATGACATCATCAAACAGAAAACTGAATAAAAGTCTGAAATCAGCTGTCAAGTGAAGGTTCGTACCTGTGCAGGCAGCTGGGTGCTCAGCCTCAGTGTGTGTGTGTGTGTCTGAGGGGAGTTGTTCCTGCTGCAGGTTTACTCATTGACAGATTGAACAAACACTGAGCCGCTCTGCTGTTTGAGCTGCAGACATACACACACAGAGAGAGAGAGAGAGAGAGAGAGTCATGGATGATCCTCTGTCTTAAAAAATGTAAATAAAACTCATGGATGGATGTCTAAATTACTATAGTGGCATGGTGGCTAACGGGTGGTCAGATATTACTGACATGCTAATTCATGTGAAGTGGGGTGGGCAGGGGATCAGGAAGTGGTTTATAATATTCTAACCAGTCTGAATACTTCACATTAATTTCTGAGAAATCATTCATTTCTCAGTTAGGTGAAGGGGTCTAAGTACAGTACGTATCTATTAACCTTGGCTGTCATTGCCAGGGTCAGCGAGGCTGGTGTGAAATCATCAACAGACAAGCAAGAATTCAAAACTTTTTTCAGCATATTGAAACTCAGATATTTATTGGTGAAATGCACCTTGGGAGTTGTAGTTACCTCTCAGTTTGTATGTCATAGCAAGTTTCCAAAAAGCAGGAGAGTTTCTCATTGATCAAAACTGTGATGAGTTATCAGATTTTTCTGTTATGGCATCACACACATGGGTACATAGGACGCTGATGTTGCATTTACACAAAACCCTCCTATTGGCAGAGCCACACCTTGTGTCTGACTCTTTTGTTTTGTCTTTACCTGCTGTGTATTTTTAGTTTCAATTGAAGGACTTAAGACTAGTTTACATATGTGGACAAAACTTCTGTGAAAGGTCTTAAAACAGTGTTTGATCATGTAAAAAAACGTAAATAAAAAATCTTTTAGTGTACTGTAGTGCCACCATCAGGACAGACTCTGCTGGTCAGGTTGTTAAATCATCAGTAATGTTGTTGTAATTATAAGTGGATTCTGTAATAAAGGGCAAAGTAGGTGTCGGTGATGTTGTGTGACAGCTGTGTGTAATAAACTTATGAAACCTGAGTGTACAGCACTATCTACTGCTCCACCCAAACACTCCAACTGACATTTACTGCTTGACCAGCCGAGCGAAGCCTGGGGAGAACTGAAAGAGAGATAACAACAATCCACTGTTGGTGCCTGAGTTATGTGGTGGAGATAACTTCACTTTCCTGCCCAGATGTTTGTTGATCTCTGGCTGCCTCCACCTACACATACAAAGTTTATCATTCAGATTCTACTGTCTCACTTGTTCCTGGGGGGAAAACTTCAGCTTTGACTTCAAATAATGTAATTATCTGTCTAGAACTTTATTTTTGCAAAAGCATCAGTGTGTGTAAGATGCTGCAGCAACAACAATCTGTACACAGACATTAAAGAGAGCTTATCACTTAGATTGGTGTCAATAAGACAATAAAGTACTAAGGAGAGATATGGACAAAACAGATTAAAATGAAAATAAAAAGGATTTGAAAAGAAGTATTTGAATTGATTTGTCATTTGCAGTTTCTGACATTTTCTAGACGGACTAACCCTGGTATGGAGATTATAACTGTCAGATGTATTGATTATGACTAATTACTGTTTGCAGCTATGTACTTTATTATTTGACACAGAAAAAAAAGTGAATCACTAAACCTCTACTTTAAATTAGAAAGAGACCTAATTTACAGTGAAGCAGAGCAAAAAATAAAGCTCCTCAACACAAGAAACAACAATGTTGAGCTCATAGGAAACAAAAGCAGTAACAACAATAAAAGACACAAAACATTGAAAATAAATAAAAATCCATAATCATAATTAGAATACTTAAATGAAGGTGTGCAAATCAGCTAAAGCAAGAACATGTGTGTAAAGTGTGATTTATGTTGCAGCTGCACTCTGCTTTCACTGAAAGTAGTGTGCAGCTGCAGAGTGAGTCAGTCACCTGACTATGTCTGATTAGAGTCCACATTATCGACGAGAAGGTGAGAAGGTCATGTGGACTTGGACGAATTCCAGATGCTGAACAAAAATTAGAATATATTTTGCTTTTTGTTTCTAGTGGTTTAGATGGATCAGAGGTGGAAGTGGCACTGTCTCATATCTGTCAGGGTCTTAGTTTCCCTCCTGTTGTTTTTTCTTTTTTTTGTTCTACGTGTCCTAGTTGAGGGACAGCTGCCTTTCATCAAACTAATAGAACAACACTTTCACATGTCAATGCAATGCAACCTTCAAAGAACAACACAAAGAACAAAAACAGGTGAACCTGGGCCAAGAAGAATCCACTTGTTGGATCTTTTGTGGTGGGAAATATCCCAAGATTCTTTGCACGTTGTCAATAAAAGCAAACAGCAAACATGCTGTTTGCTTTTATTTTAAACAGCACACACACCTGCAGAAATAATCAGTCTTCAGGCTGACAAATGAGGAGTAAAAAAAAAAGAAAGAAAGAAAAAGTAACTAGAAAAACCAGAAGTGCATGATAATAAAATTCTGCCCTGAGGAGCAGACACACAAACTCTGTTTGCCCAGAGACATCTCATTAATCCACAGAAGATCCCTCAGGAGTTTGTGAGCTTGCAGTTCTCATCCTCATCATCTTTGCTCCTTCTGCAGCTGAGCCTGGGCCCTTCTACTCATTACCAGTGCCGTCATAGTGCAGCAGAGCATCAGGCAGGGGAAGGAGGCGCAGGCCAGCAGGAGGCACTCCTCTCCAAACTCCCTGACCAGCGCTGGCCGCCGCCACAGGAAGTCCCTGAAGAGTGCCTCCTGCTGGGCCAGCGTGCAGAGAGACAACAAGATGTGGAAGAGCTGATGGCTGTGGCCAACGATGTCGAAGAGGCCGGGGACAAAGCACTCAGGTACAGGGCAAGAGAAGAAAAAGGCAGATAGCAGAAATAGCACCACCTGGTGGAGAAGAGACAGAAGATACTCAGTCAGTACTGTGTTATTAAAGGTAGGGGGTGATATCTTATTCTGGAGCATTTTTTACTGTTATGCTTGAAATCCTCCTCACACCACAATTGCAACAAATTTATTAAATACTTTTTCACAGAAATTAAAGATGTCAGTCACCAGTGGAACGAACAATCCTGTAAAAATTCTATCCAATCATTTTGAATGCCGTCAGTAACTGCACTGACACCGGTACAAAATTTTGCGAGATTTGGACAGACCAAGAAGAGGAGTTTCCGCTACAAACAAGCTTGAAATATAGACTTCTTTAATTTTTTTCAGAACAATTTTGCGGCTTTAATACAAGACGGACATTACATATGAGCAGCATGGAGGTATTTGGATGTTTTTTGGTGTGTCTTCTTGTTGTAAGACAGTTGGTATCCATTTGCAACCATTATGGACATGCAGTGCTGCACGGAGCCCCGCTGTAACTCAGAGAAGCCACAGAAGACTCTGAAACTGCTCCCAGCCCTTAGTTGACATGAGGGTGAAATTTCAATTTTGAGTGAACTATCCCTTTAAGTGACTTTAAAGGAATAGTTCACCCCAAAATGAAATTTCCTCCGTAGCTTCTCTGAGTTACATGTAACCATGTAACCGTTGCAAATGGACCCTGGCGGTCTTTGTCACAAAAAAACACACCAAAACATCCAAATACCTCCATGCTGCTCATATGTAATGTCCGTCTTGTATTGAAGCCCCGAAATGCAAAATTGTCCAGAAAAAAATTAAATAAGTCCATATTTCAAGCTTGATTGCAGTGGAAGCTCCTCTTCCTGGTCCGTCCAAGTCTCACGAGACAGCATGGAGATATTTGGATGTTTTTTGGTGTGTCTTTTTGTGACGAAGACCGCCAGCCGGTGTCCATTTGCACCGTTACATGGACATGCACTGATACGTCGAGACCCCCTGTGACTCAGAGAAGCCACGGAGGACTCTGAAACTTCTCCCAGCCCTGAGAGTGAGTAAATAATGAGTGAAATATAATTCTGAATACATAATTCTTGAATACATAAGTGACCATCTTTTTTTCAGAATTAAAGAAAATCCTAAAATTTTTGTTTCGTGCACCTGTCCCCTGGCCCTGTAAACATCACCTGCAGGACGTGCAGAGACATTGCAGCGTTGTTTGTCCAGGTGTGGGTGGCTAGGCGATGGGCAACAGGGCTGATGTCAAGCAGGTAGGCCACGCCCATCGGGATCACCTGGCAGAGCTTCCGGTGCAGCGGATACGGCCGACGGAAACGAAGCTTCGCATAGCAGCAGGTAGAGCAGCAGAGCCAGGCAAGGAGGGAAGCAGCTGGTAGGAAGATCTGACAAAATATATGACATCATCAGTGTAGCTACTGTATATGAATGCATCATGTCATCAGATAGGATGGATAGAAGAAACACGATCTGACCTGTACCAGCATGTTTTGCGTCCAGGCGTTATCTGAGCTGTACAGGCACAGAGCTAGAGCACAACCATACTGGTAGACGGCCACACCCACGTAGTCCAGGAAGAAGAGCGAGTAGTGGGCGTGCTCTGAGTGGGACTGCAACAGGTGAGCTGCAGCGCTGCAACATACAGCATAAATTACAGCAGGGCTCATCAATAATCTATCAATAACAGATCAAAGGGTCTGAGGATCATCTCCATCTCTGAGTAGATTTTCAGGCTCCTTCAGTTCCTAAGTTTCAGAAAAGTAAGTGATGATATGTCTGATCTGCTGCCCCTCAGAAGTCAATCTGGGAATGCAGTCAAAATTAAAAAATGGGAATTTAATAAAACAGTCATTTGTCGTGTTCTATCTTTAAAGTTACTGGATTCTCTGTGTGCTTGACTTCCCATTTGGGATGGTCTAGTAGTCTACTCTATGTAGATTGATGCAAACTGAGTGTGTCCTCTGAGGAGCTGCGTGGCAATTCTTGGCTGAGGAAGGCTGACTGCACTGCATGCTGTGGAAATGCAAAGATTAACTAGAATGGTAGTGATTTGCTCCGTGGGGCGCAGCACGTGTGGACAGCATATGGAAATTGCGGTTTGAGGTCTTGACAATTCCTCGTTGACTCACCTGCAGCTCAGGTAGGTGACTGCAGAGAGGACGTAGAGGACGAGGGGCAGCGAGGACACATCTAGAGAAAAACCCTGACCCTCTGGACCCTGCAGCCGAAAACCCAGGATGCCCTAAGGGGGTCAGAGGTCGTAGACGTCAGATACATGTTGGCAAGTAACTGGGAGGGCAAACAACCTGGACCAGACTGAGAAAGTACCCCTCCCTGCAGGACAGCGAACGTGGTGAACCTCAGCACCACGCAGACTGCAGCCAGCAGGTGACTCCACACGTTCACTGTCTCATTGTGGATCTGGAACAGACTGAGGCCGTAACAACGCCACGACAGGCCCACGGGTCGATAACCCCGAACGATGTACCGCTCCCGGAACAGAGGGGGGACGTCCACATCACGGACTGTAGGGGGGAGAGAGGGGAGGAGGCGCTGCACCAGCGGGAGGACGGTAAGGCACATTGAGGGAGGGGCGAAAGACACCCGAGGCATGATGGGGAAGAGTTGTTGTTCTGTGGAAAGGTCAAACAGTAATACGGATGGAGAGTCAGACAGGTGTGACGAGTGTTAGGTTGTCATGTAGGGGGCAAAAGGGGTATGGGGTAAGAGCAATGTGTTGTTAGACAGGTGTGTAGCAACCAAGCAACCTAACAACAAATAAAACAGAATCCAACAGACCAACCAACAAATCACACATCCAAAGAGCAGCCACGCAATCAAACAGGCAAGCAATGAGCCAACTACCAAACAAACAAAACAAACTTTACAAGGATCAAATTCAAGAAAATTTCAGAAAAATACAAACTCACATCCAGAAGGTCAGAGGTAACAGCACCCAGCAGAAGAAACGAATGCTGGAGGCATTTTCTATTCTATGCTATTAGAGGCTGGTGTGTCTTGTTGTTATGGCACTGACCTGCTGCTCAGTCGTGCTGCTGCAGACTGGCCACTGTCACATGCATGGTGACACACAAAGACACACACACACACACACACACACACACACAGGTCTAATCTCTATAATGTGCTCTTGTTTTCAGCTTATTAGAGCTGATTTCAGTCTGAATGAGTTTTTCCCTGCTCAGGATTTCAGACATCACGAGACTCAAAACACTGCTGACACACAAACACACACACAGCCTCTCCATTCACCCTTATTTTATTCATGACTTCACCTTTCATTGTATAACATTGTATCAAACATGTTTGTCCCAGCATTTTTATACTGATTATTAAAGAGGAACTATGCAGAATTTTTGAGCCTACATGTTTACCTTAATTAAACAGTTTTGAACTAATTGTGATGGTTTAATATGTAATGTAAGTTGTTACGAGGGAGAATGGAGGCTCTCTGCCTTCCACGTAGCATCTCTTGGCTGAAAACCAACTTTGCAAAATCAGTGTGTCCGACCCGGCGTCCCAGCTCTTGTCTCTGTGCACTGCGACACAAACACACCCCGTAACCCATAATCTCTTGTTTATGACAGATAAGATTACACCGATGCATAATGATATGACGTTATGTACTGTTACTTTCTTGCCGGCTTCATTGAAAACAAATGCACATGGTCAGGAGGAGGGTTAGCAAAACAGAGGAAATCCGACCGCACTTGTAAACAATAGTTACAGGTAATACTGTGGTAATCTAGATCCTGACTGAGATTGACTAAGGAAAACCGGGACTACCCCACTTCAGATCGTCCCAAAATAGTTCACCTATTTTCTATTGATTCACTGGCGTGCATAAATTATAAATAACAACTATGAACGTAGCTTGACAATTCTTTTCTCATCTTTATTTAATGCTCAGTTCGCTATGAGTACAATAAGTCTCCTTTCTTCCACACACATCCAATCATGCAGGTACGTTGTGATCTGTCAATCACACCCAGCCAGAGGCAGGACTCGACCAACTGTCATCTCTCACTTTCTCAGCATAGAAATACTACACCTATCAGCATATCATTCCTTTTCTTACATAGTTCCCCTTTAATATCATCCAACAGTCCTTTGATGTACAGATTGTGTTGGACTGAGGCCGAGCTCCATCTCTAAACTTCCTAGACTTATTTCAATGTTTTTACAACAGAAATGATGACACACGGTTTCATGTTCATTATTTTATCTTTTTATTCACAATCTGTTTGTTTATAAAATATTAAATACCAAGTGCCACATTATTGTTCTTTAGCTTCTTTTCCTCGGCTGCTGGTCAAGATCCATGTAGTCTCAGTTCTCACCAGTCTTGGCCTTGACACAAGTGCAGCCAACAACCACAGACTGATAGGAGGCGATGAAGCAGCCCGCCCCCTCCTGCCGGTTCAGCACCAGGACGTTCTGGCGGATTGGGACAGAATTCAGGCCGTGCTCTTCTGTGTGGTCCGGGTACAGCCTGGAACAGAAGCTGTTACTGCACTCTGCCTCCCAGATGGTGGAGGGAATCCGGTTCTTCACTGTGGACGATCTGAACAACAACAACAGACAGGGTCACTGTAGAGTCCTTATGGAGGCCCACAGAGGTCATCTTTCACCATATAAGGTTCATGTAATTGTGATTTAATGATAGAATAATAATAATCTTGTAATTATTTTAATTTGCTCATCCTGCAGCAAGAAACATCCTGTTCATCATCGTCATCAGCATCAAAACTTCAAATTTATTTGATAAATTGTGAACTATGGGAAGTATTATATGTCCAGTCCAAGTGTTGTTTTTTTTACCACAGTGTATTAGTAGGTTAGAAAAAAATGTGCCGGAAGAGCTGGAATCGTATGATAATTTATTATCATAGTACGTAATTCCTTCAACAACAAAAAAAGACATAAAGGGGTAAAAGCAGTGAGAAACAGTAAAATAAAATAGTGCAATTAAATAAAATGAAGCAATAAAAGGAAATGAAACAATAGAAATACATTTTGAACATATAAACTATGGGACAGTGAGGAAGAAAATAAAGATAATGGAGATAAATGAAACAATAAAAGAAATAAAAAAATACAAAGAACTGAAGATGTTTTTGTAAAAACTATAAATAGAAAGATAGTTTTATAATGTTTAAATCAAATAATAATACATTCAACTGAGTTTCAAGTGATTTGCACTGCAGGAATACTGAAAAACAAGCCCCTTCTGTCCAACCTAATAGAGCTTTCTCTTTTACTGTAATGATAGAAAAAACACACACGCATTTTAATGTTTTTTCTCATTAATTTGCAACTTTAAACTTGACAATAGCGATGAAACTTCATGTGTAACATTCAAAGAGTGAGTTATCAAACCAAGACCCAACCTTTTGATGATCTGTGGATCTGATATGTAAATTGCTCTGTTTTCTGTACGTGTCCGTGTTTGCCTGTTTCATACCCACCTCCAGGTCCACGGGGAGAGAGATCTCCTGTGGATGTTCTGGACGCTCCCGTTCCCTACAGATAAGGAGGAGACCTCTGAGGAGAATGTCAACATGGAGTGACATCCAGGAGGAGGAGGAGGAGCTTTAACCCTGGAAGAAGAGGAGACTCCCACCAACAATGCACTGCAAAATACCTGAGAACAGGAGAGGTGAGATTATTAGTGTTATTAGTTTGATTGGCTGACACTAACTTCTTGTTGCTAGAGCTCAGAGAGAACCCGAACAGAGGAGATTTAAAACTATACGCTGACATGGTTTTTGTATTCTTCCCATGGATCGACACTTCAAATAAAACACAGAAGAAGAAAACATGATTGCTGGCTGCACAGAGATGGATATGACGGATACAATTAAGAGTTTTGGATGAAGAGTAACACAATATGAGATTAAAACTTCTGTGGCAGAAATCACATCTTATCAATTACTTCACTTCCTGCGTCTTGGCCACAGAGATTCATCTCATTCTGTTCACACAAGGTTTGCAAAAAAATGTTATCGTTTCAAGCTTGACAGTTCTGGTAATAATAAAATAACGTGTGTCTTAAACTTGTGCTAATATTTTACAACAAGTATTAGTTTTTATATTTTATTGTTGTAATCTATGCCGTTTCTTCCATTACTGTAAATGAGAAGTTATCGACTGATTGTGTCCGTTATCTTCACTTATTTCACTTCTGGTTTCGAGTCAGCAGCAGATTAACTTGTAAGATTTTTATTTTCACTTTAAATTTTTCAGATTTCACTCACGTCTTTGAATCTGAGATACAGTTAGAAGATGCTGTCTGATCATCAACGCTTCATCTTTGGTTGTATTTAAAGATAAAATAGATACTCACCAGCAGAATGCAGACAGTGAGTTTCAGCGTCATGTCGACAGTGTTGGTCCGGTCCAGCTTCTGTGTATGTGTGACTGCTCTGGGTGCAGTTGTATTTATAATGATGTATGACCAGCAGATCTGATCACAGTGATAAAGGAGATGCAGAGACGACAGGGAGATTCCTGTTATCTCTGCAGTCCATCAATTTCACTGCAGATTCTTTACTGATAACATCTGCTGACAATAAGGTGAAACTTACAGGACACTGAGCTAAGAGCTGACTCCCACTCACAGGTCTGAACTGATGTGAGTGAATTGATGCAGCGGTTTGTAAAAGTAGTAGTTTCCAGGATTTATCATGACATTTTGATTGTGGTTTGAATGAATGAACAGAGATTGTGTTCCTGTTTGAACAATGTTAAAATCCCACAACAACAGCACAAAGTGTGTGAAAAGATCAAAAAGATCACAGATCTGGCACCTGAGGCACTGAAACCAGACCTGGTCTCCTTCTGGGGGTCTGAGATCCTCAGAACCACATGGACATCTGAAGACAATGCACGCAAACATAAAAACAGGAGCACTGTTAACTTTCATAACTTTTGTACAAAAAAGATATTTTTGTGGTGAACCTAAGGATTCAATTCTGGTCACCCTTAGTTTTTATTTAACTCCATCTTACATAATCTTCAGAGACAAGGTTGACAAACACTTTTCATTTTCATGTGTCAAAGCTGGGAAATGTTGGGGACCTCTGAACTTTCCATCTGTGACAGTTGAGGTTCCTGTCACTATGCCTCCAATTGATCATGCGCCCTGCCTATTTGGCCAAGGGGATGTCCATTTGGCCAAGTGGTTAGCACGCATGACTCTTACCCGTGAGTCTGGGGTTCGAGCCCTTCCCGGGCCTTCTTCACCTTGCCACACATCACATTTGTATTGTTTAGTTTCAGACTGGAGATATGAAGTCACAGCTGGATTCAGTCATTAAAACCAATGAGGAAAATGAGAAAGATAATTTATTTTTTCCAAGGGTCCATTTTCATTCTGAAATAATAGGTTTACGTCCCAGCGTCAGTGCAGTCTGAACTCAATCTGCATCATGGGATGGGAGGTCATCAAGTAGAGACAGGTCCCCCATGATATACTGTGTATGGGAAAAGGATACATTGCGTCCTACAAGTTGTGTTTGTGTTTTAAACTCATTTCTATGATTATTTAGTGGTTCAGAAATTTAGTTTGGGGGCTACTGAAGAATAGCAGCAGACTATGTATTAAAACAAAACAGAACAAATGATTGTGAACTAGTTCTTGTGAGTTCTTGTAAGTTTGAACTGGCACAATTTGAGGCTTCACATATTCTACACAAGATTTTTATCTTTGCTTCTTTGCTCATAGATGTTTTTTCTCATGCAAAAGTGTTTTATGCCCCACTTAGTTGCATTTTCTATTGTTCAGATGCATTGTAAGGTAAAAGTCTGTTATCTGATTGTTATAGTTTGTTATCTGATCATCAGTTTCTCCGTTTTGCTGCTATGACTCTTTCTCAGCATGAGATCTTCTCTGTTGTCGACTTTGTGTTGGACTTTGTGGTCTGTCTCATTTTAGGAGATTAGATTACACACTAAAAAGAATTTATAGATCTTTTTTTTTGATGACTTTTTCTCTTGAATATGTTCATTCATTCAGTTTTGATATTTTAAAGGGAAATGCTATGGATTAATTACAAATTGAAAAATTTACATTTTAAAAACATTTCTGTTTGTAGCAGCAACTTGATTGTTTCTGTGCTTAACACAAATTCAAACCTTTCAAATGTGTTCTGCCAAGTTAATTTACATCAAAATATATTTCAAATATATATTCTAAGATTTAAAACAGAATTTCATTTGATTAAACACATTTTCAATTACATTTTGTGTAAATCAACTTAACATCATCACTTTTGTAGGAGGAGGGGGTATTGAGGGGAAACTCCCTGCACACAACACAGAGCAGGTTGAAGTTTCACAGCTCATTATCAGCTCTGCTCTTTGTTTTCTACAATACAATGCTAACTGAAATATTAGCCAGATGGGCAGAAAGTCTTCTGTTGTCCATTAAACACATTTCCCTCACAGCTTTGAGCAAAACAACAGCAATTTTTATTCTTTTATTTATTTTAGAAATGATGACAGGAAACAACAGTGAATGCTAACAGTATATCCCATTCACTGAAGTTATGTAAATAAAGAACAAAGCGAATGGTGTGCTCGACTCTTATGTGAAGAAGAACTGGGTGCCGGCTCAAAAATCGAAACAAGAAAAAACTGAAATGTCAGCACTCACAAAACAATCTTGAAACAGACGCGCCAAAGTGAAATTTTGTGAGTGCTGACATTCCAGTTTTTTCTTGTTAAAGCTCAGACCTAAAGAACTCTTACCAATGAAACGTGGTGACAGATTTTAATTTATCTATCAGCCTTTCCACTTTGACAGACATGCTCTTGCTCAGTGCTTCTTGATTTCAGATGTTGATGCTTGATGAGTTTGTTTGGTTTGTTATGACATCAATATCACATGATCGGATTCACATATTATTGCAAATATCCTGTACCTGTAGTGTTAGCTCAACATTGGTGTTTACCTGGATCCGTCTCTCTTTTTTTTGCGTAGAAACACCTGTTTACGCCGGGCATGCGCTGAGAAGATGAAGATGTTTACTGATTTTGATGTTTCTGTCTTTGCAAACTGCAATGAATTGAGCCCCCAGGGCCACCATACTGAAGTCAATCCCAGCTGACATAGGGCGAGGGTGGGGTAAAGTCTAATACAGGGCAGACATATAGGTACTTAATAGGTCATTAATTTTTACCCTGATGTGTTTGTGCTTTCGGAGGAAGTCGAAGAACCATGGGAGATCCCACACATCTACAGGGAGAAGGTGTAAACTTCACACAGAAAGGCACCAGGCACCAGGGATCAAACACTGATTGTGTGGCAATGTTTCTAACCTTTGTGCCAAAGCAGCTGCTGTAGGATCCAGGTTCCGTATGATCTTCTGTGACCCAATAAATTGTCAACTTGAAAACCTCAAGTTTGGTGAGTTAGATGTTTTCACGGTTGCTAGACGACAGAATATGTGCAGGAAAAGCTGTTGACGCATGGAGAAAATTCTTCGTATTTCAGACCGCAACAAAGGATGACGGCAGCGCCCTTCAGCGACCGCAGGGGTCAAAGGGGGACAGTCAGGTTCATCTCAGGTTTCATGTTACTTAAAGGAGTTTATTTTTGTCTCCACTTTCTTCCCCTCCTTTTTGAGTCAGCATTTTTTTTAGTTTGACAATTTCCATTACAGCTTTGTTCAGCTTCGAGGAGCATCGCCACCTCCACTTGTCGTGGCTCAAGCGTCATTAAACTGTTTCATGGCTCTGTTCAGACTCAGAGAGAGATGCTGTCCTGGTTCGCATCAAAACACATTTATCTGCTCCTGCTGCCATGTAGACCTAGACCACAGACTAGATCTGAACGTGGACTCTGATGGGAACCAGGACTCTGGAGCAGAAGGAGGCCAGAGGTGGAGGTAGATCGAGGTTTGAGATGTTGTGGATGGACAGTTTTTTTTCCTGGATGTCACTCAGGGACTTAAATTGCCCCTGAAACACCCACTACCTTTACGTCTTGATACTCAGTTATGACTCATTGTGTGTGAAGGTGTTTCCCTCCATCAAACTGCGTTTACTTCACCTCCCTGCCGCTTCCTCTCTGCTGTCTTTACCGAAACACCAACCATTGGTGACCCCTTTTCTTTCTTCTCTGTGGTGGTGGGTGGCGGAGGTGAAAGTTCATAGAAACACCTCTATGAAAGGTGACATCATCTTTCGTTCCTCTTGTTCCCAGACAGAGGTCTCCTGTTGCAGAGTGAAGTCCACCAGGTTTCATTTCTTTCTGTTTATTTGTTGTAAATGTGAACAAAATGTGGTAGAATAAAATGAAGCTTCACCTCAGTTCATTTACAGTAACATAAATCAACACATGATAACAACAATGGGTGAAAATCAATCAATAAATCGGTAAAGTTTTATTCATATTTCACAAGTATAAAGCAAATCAAAGTTTACAAAGGAAGAAAGAAAAATCAACTAAGTTTTAAGACTAATGCAAAACAATGGCAATGATATAATACTTGAACACTTGAAATAATAAAGTGAGTTAATAACAACATAAAATAAATATCATTATATAGATAATAATAAGATAAAATGGTTGAAAAGAAATAAAAACACAAAATAAGAATAATAAAACAAATATATATGATATATATAATAACAAAACAAAAGTATAATTAATGAATATGAGCAGTATCAATAGAAAGGTCAAGGACAGACAGAAACAATAACAAAAATGTGATTAAAATCACTACCAAAATCACCAAATTCCAGAGCAAAGCCAGATTGAAAATATAAGTTTTTGAATTTTTTCATTAGTATCATTATCTCCAGTGCTTCTCCTGCAGAGAAAACTGATCACAAAATGTTGCTTTTGTGACACAGGTCACACGTGTAGTTTACATAAAATTCAACTGGAGTCACATTTCTCTCTTTCAGAGCCTACTGTATTAACAAATGGCGAGTGTTGTCCTCACTGCAGGCAGCCCCTGTTCACATCCCGCATCGGGTGGCCCTTTTCCTGCATGTTGTTTCCCCCTCTCTGCCTCCCTCATTTCATGTCTCCTTCTCAACTGTCCTTTCCATTAAATTAAAAGTCTAACAGTTCTTTCACACCGGTGAATCTTTCACGCGATAAGATTACATACAAAGTCAATGTACAGACGCAAATGGACGTGAATTTGTATCGGCGGCACGAATGGTGTGGCATGAATGAAGCGAATGCGCGAAATTCGCCTGTTCGCGCAAGTTCAAAATATTGAGCTCAAGCGAAATATTTGCGCGAATGCCGCGACAAAAACAAATATTCCAGCGGGCAGAGTAGAGCGAGGCGAATATTTTACTCGCGCCCGGCAGGAACGCACTGAAACATAGACAGTTTTAAAAAAAATGTTACAGTGGAGTCCTGGAGATGTGGTCACAGTCTCTGAGCCGCATCTGTCTAAAATGAAGTCGACCTTTGATCTTTTGGATAAATATCATCCTTACCCACTATCATCCTCCTTACTGACATTTGTGTTAGATTGTGTCATTACTGGTGAATGACTTATGACACTGACCTTGACCTTTGACATTTGACCACCAAACTCCCAAATGTAAAATTTTCCCAGTTTCCATTTTAGTACCCTCTCAGAGCCTGTAGATCAGCTGAGAGACGGTCTCTCGTAAGAAGATTCAAAATGATGAAAGTCAACACAGAGGATTTTTTTGTATTATTGGTTAAAGATTAAATGACTTGAACTGAATTTGAACGAAACTCATCTGTCTATGACTCTCAACAGTATTCAGCTTCCTGTTTGCATATATGGCATTGAGAGAGGCTCCTGCGCTGTGGCCCCACCCCTGGCTGTGATGTGGTTGACTGAGGTCTGAGCCCACAGGGTTTCAGCATCAGAGGCGTCAGCATCATCTCTCTGACCTGTTTTAAGTCTGACATGGAGGAAACTGCATCTGATAAGTCACCGCGTTTTAATCAGTTTACCATCAGAGTCATCAGCACTTTTCTCACCCAGCAGGAAATGAGTCTCTGCAGCCTAAGCAGCGCCGACTGGAGGCCGTTGACAGAAAACCCACCGGCTTTGCTTGTCCTGAGGGTGGCGCCATCCGAAACATCACGCTGACTTGGCTGTAGATTACTGTAAAAGTGTTACTGTAAGAGCGTTTTACTGTATATACAGTCTATGGTGAAGTACCACAAATTAATGTTACCAGCAAAGAAGAATTTTATCTCCCAGGTCACAACAGTTATATCTCTGTCACATCATAATTCAAACTTGAATTAATGAAGTTAGGGCCTGTTTTTTTTCTGTTTGTGAAAGAAAATCATCAAATTCTCCTTTTTGCCCAAAGAGACATGTTTTGTGTTGTTGTGATCGTGAGTTACGTAATACAAAATGATGAAGATGAAAATTATCTTCACTTTATTGTAATTCACACCTCGTAGCTCTGAGATGAACCTGCTGGAGTCTCTGTTGTTGCTGGGCCGTCAACAGCCTGTTATCAACATGAACACACACCACAACTATCAGCAGACTGTGGACAGAGGCAGTCGCTAACCAGACTGAGCAGCAGATCTGTTCTTGATTTAGGCTACAGTACTTTGACATTGTTTGTCTTGAAGGTCTTGGTGATGTTGTTCAGTGCTTCAAATTGAACAACGGTGCAGTTGAATTCATTATTAGAAACAACATTCTCCCTTTATTCAACAGCTTTAGAGTCATTAGCTAACCAGCTTTGATGATGTAGTACTGCTATATTTTTATTGATACTGATACTTTTTTTGTTTGTCTGCAGCTCGGTGAAGTTGTCCTTGTCACTGTAAATACAATCAAACATGTTACTGTAATTTGAAAAATAAGTTTATCTTTTACGTAATTAGTTGCGTTTGCTTTAGTTTATTGTAGCCACACATACTGTACTCATCACATCCTAAATTCCAGTGAATGAGCACATCAGCAACTGGTCAAGTTTACTGTAAACCTGATGTCTAATTTACCACATTCTCTCTGTTGCTCTAGATGGTCAGTTTATGTATCTAATTTCAGATTTTTGCGGATAACTCTTTGACTCGTGATATTTTACATATTTCACAAAGAATAAATGTATTTCATTGTGAGGAAACATCTCTTTTCGTCCGTTGCCCCGCATCATGAAGACAAGGGGACAACAAAGAGACAAACACAGGAAGCGCCTTAGATCACAGATAAGCGTAAGTCGAACAAGGTAAAGATGAGCTGGCAGCGTGGGCGAAGAGAAACACACAACTACCTGATAGTGATGATGCTGCAATTTGAGTCACAGCACAACTATAAACCAGGTCAGACGCCGCAGCCTCACATCCTGCAGCACATTACATATACAACAAAGACGACTCAGCAGATCTGCAAGCTCCAACACTGATGGAGAAAGAGGGTACAAACTGGCTGGGCAGGTTCAGGGGAGTGGGTGGGGCGGGGGGCAAGGTCCTGTAATGTTGGACTGTTGACTTGGGACGTTTTTCATATTGCATCACACATGTCATCAAAGTAGCCATGATGCAGAGAGTGACGTAACACGACGACACAATGATTTGACTCAGACACTTTTTATCTTTGTTCAGGTCGATGACCTTCGTCATGAGTCACCGAGATAGATAGATAGATAGATAGATAGATAGATAGATAGATAGATAGATAGATAGATAGATAGATAGATAGATAGATAGATAGATAGATAGATAGATAGATAGATAGATAGATAGATAGATAGATAGATAGATAGATAGATAGATAGATAGATAGATAGATAGATGAACACGATTAATTTTATATTTGCTCCAAAATGTATCATAAAAGGATATTTTCCAAGTGCTTAATGCTGCAAATATGCTGTTATCGCGTTCCCAAATAATGGACACATTTTTATGCTAATATAACTTTATTCTTCTTGACCCAAAAACAACAAAAGACATGTGTTACAGTAATAACAAATAAAAAGAAATAGTAGCATTAAACATGGATGATCTGATATCACCAAGTAATTAACAGACCAGGAGCACTGTTTTAACCAACTGGTTAGGAAAGTAGAAAAGTACTCGAGTTCTCCCCCTATCATGGCTTTCACCAGTCAAGGATGTAGCGGGAGACCAGGGCAAGGCTCAGGCCGACGCACGTTAGTCCCCAATGCCATCTCCCACGCACTATCATGACCATAGCAGGGGGGCGGTGTCTGACCCTGACCCTGGGGTTGACACCGGGTGCATGGGCCGGCGGCGCTGGACTGGACGCCTGCTGCGGCTGCTCTGGACATCACGCCTTCCCCCCTCCCCCCTCTCCCTGCTGTCTCTGTTCTTCTATCTCTCGTCTGATATGGTCATGGGTTAGGGTTAGGGTTTCCTGGGCTGTTAGTTACTTGGTGTTAACTCTGGCCAGCTTGATTTTGAAGCAGTGTAAATTCAGGTTCAGTATACAGGACCTTCATCACCATGGTCACTAACACCCAGAGAAAGTTTTCAATGAAAGAAACATCAGTGCAATTCATGGTTTGTCACTTTGCAACTACTGCATTTTCTGTCCTTTCTTTGTGCATCAGATGTGATAAGATCATGATCACACGCTGAGATCCAAGAGATCATGTGCCCAGTTGAGGGCTGGGATTCTCCCTCAGGCAATAGAAGTAGGTCGGTTTAGCTCAGTACCTGAGGAGGAAAGATATGCACATTATGTAATTTAAAATGTAATCAAGGATGAACTGCATTTTGTGTTTCATTGTCCGTTATACTGTACGTATGATGAAGCCAGGCATTTTGTTTCAGAAAATGCAAAATGTGAAGCCTGAGTTGTTTTGGGTTGATGATGAGGTAAAGTTGGAATGGTTCTTCAGAAAAGAAATCTTTACTATAGCTACTTTCATTAAAAAGTGCCTGGTCAAAAAGAAAAAGTGAATTATTTATGTGAATTCCATGTGGTTTTTGTTTTGTCTGTGCTCTGATGATTTTGTTTGTTGTCTTTATGAAATGTGTTTTGTAAGCCCTTATAGGCTGGGTGCCTTAATTGGTGTATGACACTTAAATAAATATAAATTCATTCATAAATTCATATGAATTTTATGTATTTAAGTGTCCTGAGCTCAATCATCAGTGAATTTTATTCGCTGAGGGTTGAGCTCAGGACTCAGTCCAGCTGAAGCACAGCGTTAATGAAATATCACTGAGTGTCTGCGCTGTAAGTTTTATCTTTGTTTGACCTGCAATGATGAGGCCATGATCTCCTCTACACACCACTTTAGAAGAAAATACACTTAAACACTTCAACACTGTCCCCTGAAGCTGCAGAGGAGAGGGTGACCTGGAAAATCTGCAAAATTTCAGTGCAGAGTAAATTATCTTCGGTATTGAAAGTGGGTCACACCATCAGACCAAGGCATGCAATATTGTGTACGTGGTTAAGAAACACAAAAAGATGTTGACATCATCAGCGGAAGTCCCTCAACGGTGCTGACTTTGATGTGCATCAGAATAAAAATCACAGCTTTGCCCGATGTCCACCAGAACACCAGAGAACAAGAGCAAGACAACGACCACCTGTGACTTGTCTTCACTAACTACAACAGTTTGAACTTGTCTATCCAAACCTTCAAGAGACACAACCAAGGCCGATACATCAGACCCAAACCTCTAGGAGAACCCGAGGAGCCTACGAAGCGAAGAACAGCAAACGCTGAAAAAGCTGCAAAGAGTCAAGACCTGAAAAAGCCAGAGGACAAGGACAACCATCAGCATGTTTTCAACACCCACCTCCTGCAAAGTGATGGTAAGAGCAGCTCATTTCTAACTGTTGTTGTTATTTAGGTCAGTGCAGTGCGGTGAAAAAACAACAATACACACACAATTATTAATAGGTGCCTTTCAAGGCATTGAAGGACACATGGTAACATGGTAACAGCTAAAAGCATGTCAAGGCATAAAATATAATTGAGTAAATGCAATAGCATGAAAATGAATACGATTAAACACTAGTGTCGCCACAGTTACCCAGAGAAGACGTGAAGAGAAGACAAAAAATGGTGTGCGCTTATGAGGTTGAAGACCAAACAGGCTGATAAATATACAAAGAACAGTGAATGGTTTAGTTATCACTTTTGAACAGTTCTCCCTCAATTGCCTTCTTTTATTGTGTCTATGAAGAAAACCTTCAATAACTAAACGATGAATAAAAGAAAATATACAGAGAACAAACTGAATCAAATTAAGTTAGGAAATATAAGTGAACTCAACTAAACCCCATAATCTGTGTTTTGTCCCATTTTATGTTACATTGTGTTTGCTAGATGTCTATGTCTAAAGTAACTTCACAATTACTTAACCATTTATTCATAATTTACATTTATGCTTTTTCAGAGTATTGCATATTGATTTAATTTGGACCACTCTGGGACTTTTGTGGCACATTTAAACTCGAATATGTTTATTTTACTTTGTATCTGTTGCAGAGAAACATTTTGCCATTTATCATTTATTTACATTTTTATGTTACTTTTTAGTACATTTCAATTTATTTCCTTTATTTGACATCTTTATCTGTTAAGATGATAAAACCTGTGTCCTCCTCTTCCTCAGGCTGCCTGTATTGTGGCAGTGATGTTGATGGTGATGACCATGACGGAGGCTGCAGCCGTGCCAAGATCAGGCAGCCATTCGAAACATGGAGCGAAGACACACAAGAAGTCTGATGGTGCAGAGGTAGAAACAGTCCCCCTGCACCTGGACCCCAGCTCTATGGTTCCTCCCAAAACCATCAGACCTTTGGAGAATGATTCCATCTCCCCATGGACATACAAGTATGAACATGTGCACCAATCTCTCGTCAGGGGTTTTGATGAAGCTCAAACAATTCAAGCAGAACTAATAAGATATTTACATGTTTTTTCTCTCTCCCTGCCCACAGCATCTCCCACGATGACTCTCTGTACCCGTCTGTGCTGTCAGAGGCTCGCTGTCTGCTGCAGGGCTGCTTGGACTCAAATGGCCAGGAAGACCAGAACCTGAAGTCCAGCCCCATCATGCGTCAGGTGCTGGTGCTGAGGCGGGTCCGGCCCGCAGAGGCAGGTCAGAGCTACTACTACAGGCTGGAGACCCGCGTCATTGCAGTGGGCTGCACCTGTGTGCGACCCATAGTTAATCCTCAACTGTAAAGACTACCAGGAACCAGACCTGGGTTAGTGTCATACAGACAAACGCTTCAGTACAGAAGACCAGTCATGCCATGAAAATATAAAATCCTGAAAATATTGAGGGGGGAAAAAAAGAAGAAAAAAAAGAAAAACTAAACTAAACAAAGTAAGACATTCTCATAGTTTTTGTGAATTGATAGCAAACTATCTTTTTTTATGTAAATTATAATTTGATATTTTTATATGTTATATTTAGACATTATGATGTAATGATATTTATGTAGGATAACACAAGCAATCAATCACAGTCTTCAAGTGATTTTCAAATGTACTAAATATTGAGGAGAAAGAAATAGGATTGACCAATAGAATCACATCCACATTTTGTAACAATACTATAATATTACACAGTTATTCTATTGTTCTAAGATAACATTGGAATTAGGTAAGAGGTAGATAAGTGAGTCATCTGCATAGAAAATATACTGATATCAGGCTTTAAAATACTAAATTGAACAGTCATAATATGATTATCATTATAAGTCAGTATGTAATTATTTGATAATAATCATGGCCTTTCATAATTACGATGTCAAAACAATGAACCTGTATGTCATAGATTAAGTAACTACATGTATCTCCTTTTTTAAAAATAGTCACAGCTATTAACTCATAAATAACTAACTAAATTTACCTATTCCACCTACATGCTGCTGTTTCTTGTGCTGTCTAACCTAATTTAAAATGCCTTAAATTATCTTATTTAAGTTTTATGATCTTCAGTTGGTATTTATTGGTGATGTTGTATTGATGTTAATGTATTTATAGTCTGAATGTGGTGTTGACTGAATAAACACAAATGAGCAAATAAGCAAAGTGTCATTCTTTTATTCTTGAGTTTAAAATATAATGTGATTTCTGTACATCATCATCATCATCGTTATCATCATCCATGTCACATCCTTACTCCTTTACAGTGACATTGTCAAGGAAACACACACACAGAAACACACCACTGCAGCTGTAAACACTGTACACAATCGATTATCAGTTCATCAATAAAATTATCTCATTCATATCAGAAGAGAGATGTGGGGAAGAGGTTATAGCACGTTCGCCATTAGCCACATGAGCTGTCTGCTGTTGATGATGTCTCGCTGTGCCCTTGCACCCAGTTCATACAGAAACTAGTGTAACTTTATGTGATAGCATAAATGCTAGCATGCACATTATTGTACATTGTCTTGAGAAGAGACAATAGGCTATGAGAGAAATCCAAATATAGAATCTGAAAAATGATCCGCAGGGGGTGTAATGTTCTCTCTGGATCTCTGTAAGGGTTTTAATTGAAAGCATCTCAGTATCACCTGGACTTTGCCTTGTCTAAGGTCTCATGGAGGTTTTTTCTCGTGGATCTTGCCAGTATTTTTAATCAGATGTTTTTTGTGTTTTGACTCGGACTCATCTGGATCAGGCACTAATCCGACTCACATTGACCTGGTTCTGTGGGTTCTCTGGTCTGTCTTAGTTTTCTTAGGTGTTTTTGACTGCACTTTCCTCCCTCTCATGTGGCTTGGACGTGGACTCCGACTCCGACTTAAACTTGTCATTGTGAGGTTTTTGACCTCCTGTTAGCATCCGTACGCAGACTTGTCTCATCCCTGTTGGTGGTTTGACTGAGACTTGTCTCAGTCTCAGCCACTTATCTCACCTTTCTCAGGTTTTTGTTCTCAACCAAGTCCATGGTTTTTTTTTATTATCCTTATTGGCCTTGGTTTAAAAAACTGCTCACTATCATGACTTCAATCTTGTGAGAAAGTTTCCCATCTGTTGTACTTTCTCACAGCTGACATCAGGTGTCACTACACAGCCTGACGTCACTGTATGAACCTCCTGCTGTTTTACAGTGAGTGTAATGACTGAAACTGTCCAGCAGGTGGAGCTGTTTAGCTCAGATCATATGTGTATCTTGGTCGCAGACCCTCCTCATCTGGAGCTCTACCAGGGTTACGTAGATCTGTTCACTGCTCCTCTCAGGTAAAAGTTCCTTTGGGTTGTTTGGTTTTCGGTCCCATTTCTGTCAGGTTTGGTTGGGTGCGACTTCTAAGGTTTTTGAAGATGCAAAGTCCTTGACACACAGTCTCACACACACATGAAGACGTTGGCACTGTTGGCATGGCAACAAAGCACAGTAGAATCCCTGTGAACCATCTAATGATGACTTAATCTGCAGCGTCCATCAGTTAAGCTCGTTAAAAAGAGTCCTGGTTGTTGAGGGGAGGTGAAGCGTTCAAACTCGCCCTCAGTCCTCCTCCTCCTCCTCCTCCTCCTCCTCCTCCTCCTCCTCCATCTCTTCTTATTTTTCTTTTTCTTCTCACTCTTTTCAGAGTCTCTTCTTGTCTGTCTCCCAGCAGGAGTAGCACCGGGCTCCCGGTACATCAACACTCAGCTCGTCCATCCTCCAAAAATGGCTTCCAAATAAATTCAGCTTGTGTTGTGATCAGGCCATCAAGACACCTGGAGGAGACAAAAGGGATGGATAAACTTAGTTCAACATAATCACACAGACAATTTGTTTGTGAAGACTAACAATTGTTTCCAGCAAAAATGATCTTTTACTAAAAGGCTGTGCTGATTGTAAAATTTAAACTTTATCCAAATCAGTAGTTAAAAGCTAGGCTACTTTTGTCTGTGTATCTCCTGGCTCATTTCCAGCAAAGGCAGAAACGTCATTCTATAATTCACAATCATTTTTGAATATGTTTTTTGATCAAATACTGATTGGTTCCTGCTGGAATCTCAGTGCATATTGAGTGGATAAGACTGTGAGGAACTGTGGAAGCAGGCTTAACTACTTGTTTGTATCGCACATAGATTACAGATAAAATACAGTCTCCTAACACAACAAACTTTTTTTTAAATAACCTACATGAATGTGCATCACCATGATCTATACCTAAATGAGATTTCAACTTGAACCTATGGTGGCACTAAGAGTTCAAGAGTTCATACTGCATCTTGAGAATACACCACTTTGCTACAAATTCAGAAAACAATTTCAACAATTTAACCACACAAACACAACAGAAGTGTTTCTGGGGACTCAAAAAAGAGATGGACCTCACTGGGGAGCTTTTGATCAATGCTTCATGACATAGCCTACAAAGTTGTTACTAATAAAGCCACCTGTTAGCTTAGCATTAGTCTTTAGCTGGATCTGTCACTTTCTTGTGTCCCCGGAAACACCTCGCAGTGCATTGCCAAATTGATGAGTTTGTTTTTATGAATTAGTAACATGGTGGTGTCTTTGTGGTGCGGTGTTTTCTTAAGATATAGTGACTCGGGTCACCGTACCAATACCCTTTTCATTACTGCATCGTAGCAGGTCATTTCAAAAATAGGCCATTTTCTTCCACAAAAGCCCAGTTGTTCATCACAGTCTTCCACTCCGACTCATCATTAGAGTCAGTAACAGTTTCAGAGCCTCACACATGTTGGTGGATGGGTTTTTGAACTTTTTACTAAGCTCTGCTTCAAGTCTTTTGCTAAGCTTGCACACCTGACTGAGGAAATTGAATGTTATTTCCCAAAATGTTAAACTGTGCTTTAAGAGCAGTTAGATATTAAATATCATTCTGTTGACTCTATATGTTTGATAAATAGGGTGTCTCCTCCTCCTCCTCCTCCTCCTCCTCCTCATCCTCCTCCTCCTCCTCCTGCAGCTCCTCATCGTCCTTACCTCCACACTGTGCTTGTCCTGAAACACAAACAATAAAAACTCATCAGATCAGTGATTCGTGTCTGTGAAGCAGAATCATCACCATCATCATTGATAGAGGGGTGGTATCAGACAGGAAACAACCCTCACCTCGTCCTGCAGCTGCTCCTGTGATGTGTTCAGGTGCATCCGCCTCAGCTCCTTGTCAGCATCGGCACGGTGCTCCTGACACTCTTTGGTCAGAGCTTTCTGGGCGACTTCCCGCTCATGCTCTCTCCTCTCGGCCAGGTGCTTCAACAGCTCCGCCTCATGACACTAGAGGGAGACAGAGTCACAGTTCACAAACCTTTTTCCCGTTCACCAAAAACACAGTCACTTTTATTTGTATTATTTGATAGTTGTTGTTGTTTTTACTTCAAGGTGTCACTATGTTTGATTTAAAGTCAATACCATCAAATTCTGAAAGCTCAAAGCTCTAAAATCCTCAGGGATTGTTTTTTAGACCACTATGATTTTGTTTTTTATTGGTGGATCCACAGTATTTGTTCAGACAGAAGCAATTCAAAAACTCATTAACTAAAGAGATTGAACCCCGTGGACCAGCTGTTGTTTCATCATCACATCAGAGAGACCACACACACCATCCACCCACAACATCCATAATTCACATTCATTAGTCCACGCACCTTCCTCCTCTCCTGAGCAGCATCCAGTTTCTTCTGGATCTCTTCCAGTGATGGTTTTTGGCGAGGTGGTGTGGTGGCCCTGAGCTCAGGGCCGCCGTCAAAGGTGGGTGGCTTCAGAATGACCTCAAAGGCCTGGCCACTCGTCCGCTTGCTAAGCTCGATAACCTCCATGTCCCGGATGTTGCACAGGTTCAAGTCAACCACACCTGCTGCAAGAAGAGCAAGAGACATGAAGTCAGCATAGACCAGTGAGGGTCGAGTCAGCAGGTGATGTAATCATTTGGTGACCCATTGAGGGTTCAGTCTTTTCTTGCCAGATGCTCTATACTCCACACACAAATGTAATATATGGACATGCATTGAATTTCATACATTTACATAAAAACCAGTGTCACATGTATATCCACAGCAGTTGAATATTTATTGGTTTGGTGCAGAGTAGAAATGTCCAAAGTCACTTCAAATCAAGATCCCTCTTACTGGATATTTCTAATGGCTCTCTGCTACTTTTCTACTCTGTGACAGTGAAGATGTAGGGTTTCTTTGGTTTGTAAGTGGATAATTCATCTTCAAATAAAGTGCAACCCCTGTGAGGTTTCTGAGCTAATGATTAAGTCAATAGCAGATGTTCAAAATGAATGGAAAAAACAAACAACTGATTTCTATGTGAGGAGGCCCATGAACATTTAAAAGAGAAACATTATAAGCCTGTACAGAGATGTGGGCTGTCACCATGACAACTGAGCAACTGATGGAGATTGTGACTGAGTTTCCAATGTCAAGAATAAACTTTCACATTGAGGTCAGAATAGAATAGAATAGAATAGCCGCTGACCTTCCTTCTTGTTGACCGAGGTCTCTCTGGGTTCAGGGAGGATGCAGGAGCAGAAGACAGACACCAGGGGGAGCTGTCGGATCTTCTCTTTGTAAGCTGGAGGATTCAGAGGAAACAGTGTAAATCCACACAGAATATTAACTAATCAATCCTATAATCGATCAGTAATGATCAGTTTTACCTGCTAGAGTCATTGTGATGCTGCTGTTGTAGTTTCTCCTCAAAGACACTGTGGTGAGGTAGAATCTGTTCCTGAGACACAAACACAGACACAGATACAGTCATCTCACAGTTCTGCGTATAACTTATTTTGGTGTTTAAGACATAAAATTTGTCATTGGTGAGTTCATCTGTTGCATCTGCAGCTTTCTGAAGAAGAGAAGTTTCTTCTTCAGTTGGTTTCAGATAACTACATAATAATCTTTATACACATCAGTGATTTCCTTTGCCCCTCTAGAGACTGACTGTGATTCAAGCTCAGATTATCTCTCAGCTTGTTTGTTCCTCTTGATGACTCATGTGAGGAGCCATCGATTCAAGAGCCACGACTTCAGGAGATTAAAATAAATCCTGAGTGTGAAAAAGTGAATCAGCGGCAAACACTAAGACACGACAACGCTGCAGGAGTTTGGGGTTCATGAATCAGCTGCAGCTGTAGCTGAACATCCAGCTGCTGCACAAAACGTTCAAACTGAGTGAGACTCGGTAAAATAATACCACAATACAACAACATCTGAATGTCTGAAGCAGCAGCAGCTTCGGCTCTGTAAAACACCAGAGCTGCAATTTAACTTTCTACCATCAGCTCATCTGCTATTTCAACAGCTCCAACTGCAGAGTTTGAAATAAACTAAACATGCATGCTCACATCAGGACTAGTTCAGACTGGATCAACAAAGATTTATGATGAACCCCCTAAAATTCACAACAGAGGCAGAGAAAAAAAGACTAAAGTTTTTCTGCAGAGATAAAAAGAAAAACATGAATCTGATATTAACGTGTCTAACTGATGATCCTTTAAGGGCACATGCAAACACAATGCACAAACTCTGCATGCGTGTATGTGTGTGTGTAGTAGTAGGTGTGTGTGTGTGTGTCTGTGCAGGGTCTAAACGATGATGTCATTGTTGCCAGTAAGCGCATCAGCTTCTGCAGAGCTGAGCTCGCAGAAGCTCCAACACAGAACTTATCATGAAGAAGAAGAGAAAAGGGAAAAAAATGCAACAAAGAACAAAAAGAAGAAAAAGATGAAGAGATAAAGAGATAAAGAGATGAAGAGAAAGCTGCAGTGCAGTGAGTGAAGAGAATCTGTGGAAACAATGAAACCTGCTCTGTGCTGTGAAAACAGGGTGCAGCAGCAAAACAACAACATAAACATAAGAATACAGAAAAAGATCAGTAAATATAAAAACAAGTCTAAGTGTGTGTGTTTGTGTGTGTGAGGACTCACCCTGCAGTGATGCTCGTCTCTGTTCTCTCTGTTCAGACTCAAGCTCTGCAGCTCAGCAGCATCAGCACCACACAGCAGTCTGCTACATGACATCACCCAGCAGCGCTCTGATTGGCCAGCAGGGATGCCGTGCTGTGATTGGTCCAGCAGGGCAGAGGGAGGAGGGGAGAGGCGGAGGGGATGGGGGTGGTGGTTCACAGCAGCTTTTTTTTTTTCTGAGGAATCCTCCTGATCCCTGAGTGAAAAGTCTTCAACAGAACCACAGTCACTTTACTGCACAATGATGCTTTTAAATATCACACACACACACAGACACACACACACACACACACACACACATATACACACTAATCGATTAGAACCATTTGACTGATGACATCATCTTTCCAGTGCATGAGCAGCATCAACATCTGACCATTAAAAACAAACGTGATTCACTGCAGTAAACCAAATGACCTAATGTAAACATCACATAGAGCCATAGAAAATGCATTTATGATAAATTCACCATGTTTTCTAATGCATACACATCAGACGATGGAAATTAGCCATATAATCTTGCATATTTACATGCATATGTCCATTAATATGTATTGTCCTTATTTTAAATAAATAAAGTTAAACTTAGACTGTGCAAAGATCACACATACAGTAATCTGAGTAATCTGAGATTTAGGACAAGTGGTAGGTGAAAGATGGTCTCTGCAGACTGGTTGGTTGCAGCAGGTGCACAGACCACGTGTCCAAGTGCACAGGTGTGGTGAATGGAGTCAGAGGTGTTTGAGTTGTAGTGTCATTAAAAGCATGAACCTGTGATGTTTACTGTGTGTGTGAACCTGTGTGACTTTGTGTTGCATTTCATTCTGCACATAAACTGCCATGCAATACTGAATTCATTACTACTAACAAACATCAACAGGTCACAACAGGTGGCAGCGGCTGCAGGACAACACAGAGACGCACATATTAAAGTTTAAATTTAAAACTTTATTCACATTCACAGGACTTCATACATGTGGTTCTGTCTAATCTGGTTTGATCTGGTTTTCTGGGTCGATGTTCTGCCGAGGAAATGTCAGCGCTAAATATACTGACTGACAATGAGCTGTTACTCATCCTCACTGAACACTCATCCGACACACTCACGCTCACAGATCTGTGTTTGTGTGTATGTGTGTGAGAGACCGCCTCCATCTGTTGCCGTGGTGGCAGCTCGTCTTCATTCAAACATCAAACAGGAGAAAACGCTACTGATGAGAAGTTTTAATGTTGTTGATAAGATCAGAGATTTATAAAACTTTTATCTTGCCATATTGTCTGTAAGTGCAAATCTGTGTCATTGTCCTGTGTCATGTTGGACAAATCTACGCCTGAAACGTCATCAGTTTGGTAACACATACATGAGCTGCAAAAACTTGAACATGCACCTGGCTGAGTAGATCTGAAGACAGCTATCTGTTAGCGATGTTTGAAAATAAGGTGTGTTGGTTTGGTTTATGATAAGCATCACTCCATTCAAATATTACTGCTAATATGCAGTGAGTTGAGTGCTCAGGGCCACCGTAGGGTCCTGTCGAGAGCGGACAAATCAGGTTCTCTAGAAAAACAGACTGGTTAAAGATGAGAGCATGAGAACATCATCTGTGATAATTAGAAATGAAATTATTTGTCTGGTGAGAGGTCAGAGGTCAGATTTTGGTTTTGTGATGAATTTCTGTAATTATTTCCTCCAACTGAGGCAATTTTATCAGTTTGGTATGACATGGGCAAGAATAACTTTAACTTCATTAAACCTGCCCTCCACGTTACTGGCGCAGGACTACAGCTCCCATCATGCACCGAGAGGAACACAGTGTTCTCACATACACACACACTCACACACTGCAGCTGCATTACATCATCTAGTTCAGTGTGAGGAGGATGGGAGAGGGTGTGTGTGTGTTCCTTTCTCTTTGTGAGGACCACGTTGGATGCTGAGCAGCAGCATCCAACATGTGGAGGTGATTGTAGGTCATATATGTAACTGCAATGCTCAAGGGGTGCGTGTACATGAGCGTGAGCATGTGTGTGTATGTGAGCGTGAGCGTGTGCATGTGTCTGCTGTTTCTGTGTGGAGGTGGCAAGGTGAGTAAGAGGCTGCAGCAGTGAGGAGCAAAACCTCCACATCCCAGCTGATGATGTCACCTCCAGCCAATCAGATGCGCGCTCAGAGCCACACTATCAGTGTGTGTGTGTGTGTGTGCATCTAAAGTCAAATCAGGATTCAGCAGAGGCAACACATCTGCAGCACGATGTTTTATTTAAGAGCCTCGTGTCTGCAGCACAGAGCTGTTTACAGCAGTGCAACGTAGAATAGAATAGAATAGAATAGAATAGAATAGAATAGAATAGAATAGAATAGAATAGAATAGAATAGAATAGAGGTGTGATATAAACAGAGGGAGGCGGGGCTTGATGTAGCTCTGCGGGCTGCTCTGTGCCCTCGAGGACAAACAGCAGCACTGATGGGAAGTAATGACATCACCTTTGAGAGCAAACGATGATGTCACTGGCAATGAGATCACCGCCCTGAGCCTGAAACAGTGATGTCATCACGGTGCTGATGATAGAGGCTGAGGTCAGACACTGCAATGAACATCCAAGATGTGTGCGTGTTTTAACATGGCAGTTACAGTGTGTGTGTGTGTGTGTGTGTGTGTGTGTGTGTGTGTGTGTGTGAGAGAGAGAGAGAGAGAGAGAGAGAGAGAGAAAGAGAGATGCATCTGTGCTGAAATGGTTTCATCTGTTCTCTGATCAGCAGTCAATGAAGGTATTGATTGATCTGCGTCCTCCACCTGTTGCTGCAGTTCACACCAAGAGTCACGTGAGTCACCTTTGATTTGTTAAACTGCTTTGTTGCTTGTTGATGTCACCACAACAAGACAAAATATTTAAAAAATATAGCAGGTTAGAACTAAATATTCAGAAAAGAATCAAACTTCATCAAAAACTTCTTGTTTGACTGTCTCTCCCTGTGGTCAGGTCCAGGCTCATTGACCGCCTGAGGAATCTGAGGAGCTAATAGGTTCATTCTGCCCTGTTTGTTGTCTTCTTTGTTGCAGTGCAGCGATGCAACGGGCCAATCACAGCCTGGCCTCGCAACAAACCATTATTTTTGAAAATTTACCCTGAACCGACAACAACCAATCACATGATTGAAAGAGCATGGACAGGTCCTAGGCAGACAGATGTTATGATGCTCAGTTCCAGCTGCTGGAGGGAGCTGTGCTGCCGAGGCTGAGATAAAACTTTATTGACTACTGGCGAAACAAAATGTTTGCAGTGCATAATGAGACAAACATCTGTTAATCTGTTGTGTGTTTACTGCACACCAGTTAATCAGTTTATCCTTTGCTGCTGTTCAAACCTTTTTTTAAAAATATATTTTCACACAGATTATACATAAATGCACATGCTATAGTGATGAACACAGGAATACATGCTATTATGAAACCGTATCATATCTTTTACTTTAAGTATATTTTAGATTTTAAATTAGAGCTGCACAATTAATTACAATGTGATTGTAATCTGTCTGGTCACAGTGAATATCCAAACCACAGGAGCTAAAGTCTTGTCTTGTCTTGACTAACGGTTAAATGTCAGATACCCAGGATTTTTTAGCACAGCCAAGGAGCCTTTGAGCTCACAACGTATCTCTGCTCAAGTCAAACATCTCTGATCAGATGAATCTGAGCTGGAGGACTCATGTAACTGACTGGCAGTTTAAACCAGTTCAAACCAGTTTACCAGGGGGAGAGAGAGAGTGTGTGGTTTTCAGTATGAATGAGCAGCCTGACTGTCTGCCAGTAATCGTGTGCTTTATTTGTGTCGGCGAGGCGTCGTGACTCTCAGCGTTTCTGTTTCTGGTTCAGTCTGTATCCCACTGCGGAGGAGGAGAGAGCGAGCAAGAGAGAGAGAGAGAGCGTGTGTGGGGTTGGGGGGCAACATGCAGGCAGAGGAGGAGAGAGCACAGACAGCACAGTAGGCTGAATGTCAGTGGAGGTGAGTCAGTGCTGCTGCAGGTGGAGGCTTCCAGAAGCTCACCTGATGGACAGAGAGACAGAAGGACGGCGGGAGAGGAGGACGGAGGGAGAATAAAGTCATTCCTGTGGTGGAGACGTCTCCTCTCAGATCAGCTGCTCTAACTTTGTAGAAGTTTCAGCCTGAAACTAAAAGCGAGACACAAACATGAATCATTCAAACTGTTCCTGGCGTTCAGCCGCAGTTTTACTGCTGAGCTCAGGTGCAGGTGACGACAGGTCCAGCTGCAGCAGCAGCACATCAATAAAGTGATTTTTAACAAGAGGAGTGGTTTAGTCCATGCAGTGCACACTTCATACATGTAACACTACGTGCACTTGCCTGATGTTGTTCTTCTGATGACAGAACGCACATGATCCCTCACACATTTGAACAACATGTAAACGTGTAGATGTTTGATTCAATGCAGTGTGAAGTCAGACTTTTGCATTTAATCCTGTTGATGTTTAAACACTCACTTGTGTGTAAGCTTCATGTTTCCATGTTTTATTTAATGTGTGAAGATACACAGTAGAACATAAACCAGGTTTGGCAGAAGTGGCTTCAGTTAGCATGCAGCGTACAACTCTGAAGAGTTTTGAACGTTTGAAACTCTTTTGTGCACGGAGGTGTTGTCATGTCGAAGCACAGATACTCAACTGTCTACAAGGTCATTCATGTCAATCATCTTCAGGCCTTCAATTATCTAATCAAAGTTTTTCTTCTCATCTTTAATGAAACGAGGAGAAAGTGACTCATCCGCTCAGCGGTCCGACCACGCTGCCGGATTTCAGCGAGCGCGTAGGCGAAGAACATAGAGCCCAGCGTTGGCTCAGTGTTGGCAGATGGTCGACAGGCGGGGGATGTGAATTCATTCACGGAGCTCAGACATGAATGAAGACAATACAGAGCTGCTTAAACAGAGAGCAGATCAGAAAAACACCAGGGAAGAAGACGGGCGGCTCAGTGAGTGGGAACCATATCTCCTCCATCTTTGTTTGGTAAACTTTGTCCACCTCCTCAGGTAGGTAGCTGCTGGTATGATGGTGATGTTTCCAAGGTGAAGCATCAAATCCGACAATGCCAAACTTTGGGAACTTTATGAAGCTCCTGAAAGATCTATGTTGAAATTCAGATGACCACCATTGAGAAATCAATATTTTAGATTTTTTTTGTTTTGTCACATTTCGTCACGCATACTGGACCCAGCCACCAAAGGGGGATGGAAAGGTTTCATCTTGGGAGTTTTGGCGTTGTCAATATTTATACAGTCACTGGTTATAATTACCTGATTCTTTTAGTAATGAGGATCCACAGATGCTAGCCCATCTGCTATTTATATATAAAAAAAGAAAGAATTTCTCAATTTTTCACACAAGCTGTTGGATCTGAAGCCTAAAGGTTCTCTTTCTGATCATCAAAGCTGATCGGTCTGAGGCCTTGATATCATGTCATGCCCTACTCGAAAGAAAACATCTCACTAGATGTTACAGTGTGGAGCAAACATCATGAGCTAAAGACATATTACAGCTGCAGAGCAAACAACAGAAACATTTATTCTGTTTCATTTTCACGTTTCTCACAGAATTCAACAAGAGTAGGTGATGAGTCAGCAGCTGGAACCAGAAGCTGCTGCCTGAAGGTTCAGTGGTCCTTATTTTTGACAACGAAGTGTCCGCAGCTTCATCAATTTTATGTTTACCCCGGATAGTCCACGAGACGTTTATGTCTAATTCCTGTCAGCGCTGGCCAGTTGTAACTAACGATTGTTCCTCCTGATATTAATCATTACACATGACCCGTAGGTGGATGAGCAGCCGAAACAGGTGTTGAGGATTTTCAGCCACAGTTTCCGTTGAAATCAAGAGCGAAAAACATTTAATCATTAAGACTTCTGTAGAGATCGGAGACACGGGAGAAGAGGGAATATAATAACAAGGAAGAAGGAGGAGGGCAAAAAGGGGAAGAGGAGGAGGAGAATGAGTAGAAGAAGAGGAAGAAAATATATGAGACAAAGAAGGATGAAGAAGAGGACAAGTAGGAGGTGGAGGAGTAAAAACATAAGATTAAGGAAGAAGAAGATTTTTTCGGGTTTATTTTACTCTTCAGTCCAGTGCTGATCATTGTGATCAGCTGTGTTTCAAATGGAAGCTGTTCATCCCGCCAGTCGAGTCCCGCAGAATCCAGAGCTCATCTGGAGTCTCATGGCTGTCTACTTAACTAAAGAACAGCTTTGGACCAAACCTTTAACTTTTATTTAATCCTTTCTTTTACAAACAAAAGTCCACAAGAATAGAATAGAGTCTGTTCTGATACAAAAATAGAGCTTTTAAAGGAAGAAGCGACACTGAGGAGCAGCCAAGCACAGGGTCAGAGGTCACCTGATAGCACAGGAAGTCCAGGTCAGAGCTGCTTTCTCTACTGCACATCCAGAAGCATCTGCTCCAGATAGAAGTCCGCACCCTAGAGAGGAAACCATTCCGTAACCCGCCTTTCATCTCTGTCCCAGTTTCCCGCTCAGACTTTGGGCTGTGGAGGTCAGGGGTCAGGGTCCCTCAGGCATGGCACACTTCTTGTTTCGGACTTGAACCACTTCCTTCCTCTCCTTCAGGAAGTTTCCGAAGGCCTCCTGCTCTTTGCTCTCCTCTGTCACTGAAATGTCCACAACAATTGTTCAGAGCTCACACAATGTCACTCGAAGTTCACCACACAATAACATATGCTGTCTTTTATCTCTTTGTTTAAACACATAATGTTGTTTTAATCTTTGTTTAAAGACATGATGTTGTTTTAATGAAGAGCAGTGCCCCCTAGAGGAAGAGAGCAGAACTACAGCGACTGAGAAGAAGATGAATCATTAGAAACATTTTTTCTGATCATATCTCCCAATATGCAGACACAGATTACTTTTGGTTTCATGATTATAAACTGATAAAAACTTCTAATGAAATCAATTCCACTTCAACACATTTGTGTTTGTCATTTAAGGCAGTTTAGACATCAAATATCAACAGTTTTTTTGCCATTTGATTGACCTTCTGCTGTTAATAAATATTTGATGTAATTGCAGTGTGTCTTTCTTTCAGCTGTCTGTTTGCTGCTGCCCTCTCTGGGTTTAACAAAAGGTGTACAAATATAAAAGCGCTTAAATTCCACATTTCTATCAGATAAGATCTTTAAAGAGGAACTATGTAAGTCTGGTCCCTTTTCCGCTGTTTTGCTAACCCTCCTCCAGGCCATGTGCATTTGTTTACAACAAAGCAGGTGAGAAATCAATCAATAGAGTGGTAGTCGATTGAATTTTGTGCAGAGACAAAAGCTGGGACACACGGGCGGCAGCTCTAATCTTGCAAAGTTGTTTATCAGGCAAGAGATGCAGTAAGTGACACACAAGTGGAAGGCAGAGAGTCTCCGTTCTCCCCCATAACAAGTTAAGCTATTTATTAAACCATCACAATTGCTCCAAAGCTGTTAAATTAAGGTAAAAAAAGTAGCATAGTTAAGCTACAAATCCTGCATAGTTCCTCTTTAAAATGACACAAGATAAATCTAAAAATCAGTTACAGGTGATTTTTTTTTTTGTATTATTTTGTCTCACCATTGTGGTCTATGTCGTCTGTGTCGCTGTCGTCCTCCTCTTCCTCCACGTCATCAGGGTTACCACGTGTCATGATGAGGTCACTGGGTCCAGCGATGTTAACAGCCTCTGTGGACAGAATGGATCAGCCAATTACACCAATGAGATGATTAGATGAATTAGGTCCTCGTTTCTGTTTCCTTTTTTCCTATCATCATGTAATTAATCATTTTATTTTCATTTCCAACAGTACAATGTGACATTTCTAAAGATATTTTTGTCCCACACTGTCCAGAATCTCAGATAAACCACACATGATAATGAAGTATCGATATTTTTGCAAATGAGTGTTGTATTCAGATACAACATTTTAGTATCTATACTTCATTACTTTTGACAACCCTAGTTCCTTAAACAGTAAAATATGTTTTACTAATGTTATATTAGTACCATCACTATTAAATCATGTTGTTCTTTCCAATAACCTGTTATTGGTAAACCATCACGTTGTTGTGCATTTTATTTTATGAGGATCCATGTGTTCTACCTGTCGCAGGAGTGTTCGTCATGTCGACAGCTCCCAGGTCTTTTCTAAGGCGCTCCATCTGCTCCTGCTGCTTTTTGCTCTGAGCCTCGGCCTGACAGACAGGAAGGAGGTTAAAGCATGCAGACAGAACACACACCACACACACACACACACAGAAAGACACTCACCAGCTGTTTGCGAAGTCGTTCATACTCGGGTCGATAGTCCCTGAGGAAGCAGAATAAAGAGTTCAGAACCAACAGAGTGAGTCACCATAAAACTCACTCTGTCATGACCTCTATGACTTATATATTCAATATTTACTCATATAAATAAGACAACAGTGGAATTTTAAAACTCATATTTCCATCTATATTTTAATATTCTATTTTCAACATTTATTATAGCATAAAAACTAGGGCTGGGTATTGTGGCCAATTTCCTAAATCGATTCGATTTCGATTCATAAGGTCCTAAACTGATTAACTACAATTTGATTCGATTCAATTCAATTTGCTCTTAAATAATGAAAATGGCTCAACTCTGTGTTACAAAATACTATCCTATCAATAAAGGCATAAAAAAAGCCAAAAAATATACTTTAAAAAATAATAATAATAATAATGAAAATGGCTCAACTCTGTGTTACAAAATACATAGGTACTTTATGTTTTCTTTTCACCGTAAACAACAGGTTTTAAATGCAAACTTGTAAATTGGACTGTTTTAACTTGAACTGTAAATAAAAGTGCGTCAAGTCTCAAAGTGAAAGTGGAAAGTGTACTTGAACTGCAACATTCCAATTGCATTAAGGCATTGTTTCTTAAAGTGCAAAAATAATATTAATATTAACAAAACTAAAAGTAAACTTAAACTGTATCAAGTCAAGCTCGTTTCTAGACCCACCTACGGAGCAAATATATTTGCTGCCGCTAGGGTGCATCTAGATTTCTAGGCTAGGAAAAAAGAGGAAATGTGGTGAAATGGAGCCGATGGTAAATAAAGTGATGGTGAATATGACGAGTCTGGCCGGGACACTTCGCCTGTCTCTGATCCGTCAAGTGTTATGATCCGACAGTCAGAAAGTGGAGGAAAAAGTCCGAACACATAGGAGATATAGTTACAGGTGTATATGTACAATACTGCTGCTTCATCCCTCTGACTGCAGGTAGTAACTAACGTAGTGTAATGTGCGCTTGTGCGCTTGAATGTCACGCCTGACATAACCGTGCCGCTGCTTCATCACACACCAGACTATTTGGTGGGAAAAAATTGATCTCATGCCCTGTGAATGGATATTGCAAACTTTGCAAAAAATTAAATCAATTAAACAGATTTTTTTACCCAGCCCTGATAAGAAGAACATTTAAAAAATAACTGATTTTAAAACAGAAAGTGCACAAGTAGGATCTTTAACTGCCCACTTACGTCTCATACTCCTTGGCAGCATCCTCGACCTGAACAAACAGCTCATCCAGTCCACTTCCTGTGACTGCAGACACACCCACCACCTGCACACACACAGACAACTGAGTCAGGATTCCTCTTAATATATTTCACTTGAGCCCATGATGGCAACCTGATCCCAGAGCAGGTCAGCTGGGCCAGGTTGGTTACAATCTGTCCCGCTTATGAGCTGACTGTATAATACCAGCAACACATCACACAGCAGCTCCTCGTCTATTTACACTTCACTTTGTGTCACTGTGTGCGTCATCTGTGGTGTTTGTATCCCTTGAGTCTGTGCTACATAAATAAAGTTATTTTTGGGCTGCTCCTCTTACCCTCAGGCTGGTGTAGAACTCGTCCAGGACCAGACTCATGGAGCGGGTCAGGTTGCTCACATACGACGTTTCCTGGTTCAGAGCATCCTGGAAAACCTCAAAGTCCTGCATCCACTCCACTGCAAAGCTGTGGTCTATGATGTCAGTCTAAAAAACAACAACAACAGCATAAACAACAGGACAATGTGACTGAACATCAGAACAGAGGTTAGACAGGAATTGACCTTACCTTGTTCATGACGACGATGAAGGGCAGCTTGGTCTTATAGAGAATACTGCAGGAGAGAAAGAGCAGCTGAGACTGACAGGACCTTCAGTTACTACACATTAGAGGAAACTTGTCATCTAATTTCTTTGGGTCTTGATTCTGAAATATACATGAAATATACAGATGTTTTTCATGACGTTGGTCATCGATTTTAGACATAAAGGTGATGACCACTCTGTTCTTATTACTGATTGGCCACACGTACCTGCATGCATAGAGCATGTTGGACATGAACGTGACGGGGTTGACACTGCGGGAAGTGTCCATCACATAGATCACCACACAGGGGAAGGATGACGCCTGAAACAAACACACACACGGTAAATAAACCAACTGTAACAGTAACAGTAATTAAACACAAACAGATTTCTGGTGTTAGGACCGACCAGAGCCTCTGTGATGATGGTTCCAGACGCCGACCAGGTGAAGACCTCAATCTGACCGGGGGTGTCAATCAAAACGTACCTGGAGAGGTCAGACAGCAGACACAATACAGAATCAAGCTACACAGTAACTACCACAACACAAGGACACACACAGATGATACTGATACTTAAACTGATACTGACCGATGATTCTGCTGCTTCTTCTCTATGAACTGCATCACCTGGAGAACACACGCATGTTTTAGATTAGCCGCCTATGGACTGGTGTTGAGAATTAGCACATGTGCTAAACACACCCAAGCAAAGCATCTGGTCTGTCTACTGGAACAGTCTCAATGTATTTCTGATGTCCATATCAAATAAATAAACATAACATAACATAACATTTTACAATCTCATTTTCTTGTTTTTCTTGTTTGTGTCTCATATCCTATCCAGACCACTGATAAAGTTCATTTATCAGAGATGATGTGAGTTTTTGCAGCTCATGTATTGTCAAATCAATAAAGTTTTTTTTGTGTTTGAAGCAAGTTTATGTCTCTGCATGTGTTTTCTAAAGCTGCAGTGAGTCAATCCCTTAGGGCAACTGTACAAAAATACCTACAGTATATGCATGGGTCCGTGTCAGATCATCCCCATGCAGAATTAGCTATTAGCAGCAGGTCTGCTCTGCTGTGTAGTCATGATTACTCAGACAAAATTCCAGTGTTTCGATTTGCATGTTTTAGAGTTTAATTCGACTACGGTGTTCGAGTTACCTGATCGAAGCGCGTGGCAAACAGGTTGAGTGACGTGACAATGCCACCGTTGGGTCCGAGGCCGTACTGCTTCATCACCTCCTTGTAGTTAACAGTGTCCCTGATGTCTGGAGACAAGAGGACAGGACAGACTGAAGACAAGAAAACAACATTCTCTACAACAGCAACGTTAGGAATACCAGCACCGGCCACTTCATTAGTTACACACTACTCATTAGCACAATTATCTAACAGGCCAATCACATGGCAGCAACACTATGCCTTTCAACATGAGGACGTGATCAAGATGATCTGCTGAAGCTCGACCATGTCTGTCCCTTTATGACGATAGTGAACCATCTTCTGACGGCTACCTCCAGCAGGATGACGCTCCAGGTCTCAAAGCTCAGATCATCTCAAACTGGTTTCTCAAACATGACGATGAGTTCACCAAACTCAAACATCCTCCACAGTCCCCACATCTCAGTCCAGGAGAGATCTGACCTTTGCAATGTGGTGGAACAGGAGACTCTCATCGTGGATGTGATGCTGTTATGTCAACATGAACCAAAACCTCTGAGGATTGTTTCCAGCTCCTTGTTGTTATCTGTGACGCCATGACTTAAAGCTGCTCTAAAAGGCCAAATGAGCGAGGTGTACGTAATAAAGTGGCAAGGGTGTGTACAGTACATTCTGTGTGTCCAGGAGATAGGCTGCTTCTGGTCCTCACCAATGTTTGCAGGGAAGGGCACTTCGTGGACGGCAGGGTCGAGGTTGATGACATATGGAGGAGCTTTGAGAGTGTGAAGGTGAGCCGTCAGCCTCTGCACAAAACACACACACATACTCAACACAAAACAGAGCAATGCCACAGAAAGAATAACTATACAAAACAATCCTCACATGCCATGTGTGATCTTTTAATGATAATGTTTGGCACCTGGAAATATCTATCATGATGTATATTTTATTACATATGTCTATTTATGTGATAAATTATGATTATGTGATAAACTCTCCATGTCACTCTGCTTTCAAACAGAGTGGACACATGCAGCAAAACACTTCCTCTGATCAATACAAATGTCTAATCTGCTGATTTTTTACTATTGATGACTTCACAGTGTGTTATTATTAAGTCTTTTCTCCCTTTCAGGATCCTGTAGGAATGGTGTCCCAGTGTTTCCAGTGGTTTTATTAATCAGTGCTTTTAACCCTCGAAAGTTAATCTGTAAGGAGCAGGTGAGGAGTTTTGCATCCAGTATAGTTGTATTGGTACAGACCATGGTGACTGACCATAAACTGGCGTTGTAGGACTGACACCCACACCCCAAAGTGTGGGATGAATTTGCCAAGTGAAAATTACATAGAGAGAAGATGCATATTACTGTTTAAGTTCCAGGTTGTTCACAGCGTTTTGTAAAATGATAGTTCATTAACTGTAAACATCTTGATAATGCACTTCTTTGCGCTAAAACGGCGGCACGGTGGTGCAGTGGTTAGCACTGTCGCCTCACAGCAAGAGGGTTGCCCCAGGGGGCAGGGGCCCTTCTGTGTGGAGTTTGCATGTTCTCCCCGTGCATGCGTGGGTTCTCTCCGGGTACTCTGGCTTCCTCCCACAGTCCAAAGACATGCAGGTTAGGTTAATTGGTGACTCTAAATTGCCCATAGGTGTAAATGAGAGTGTGAATGGTTGTCTGTCTATATATGTTAGCCCTGTGATAGACTGGCGACTTGTCCAGGGTGTACCCCGCCTCTCGCCCGAAGTCAGCTGAGATAGGCTCCAGCTCACCCGTGACCCGTAAGGATAAAACGGTATAGATAATGGATGGATGCGCTAAAACAAAGGGAAACAATTACGAGTTCCTGTTATTTTACTGGCCTGGTCCATCCTGACCTAAAATTTGCAGACGAAATTGGGAGTAAACAGCTTGTCTGAAGAGCCTGGTGATGCGAGGCTACCGGTGAATCGATAGCTGCGGGACATGAGGTGAACTCTGCGGGGCGTGTGAAGATGCAGCTCGCCTGTAAAGCCCCTGCTCCGGTTAACACAGACACGTAATGCCCTCAGCCTGTTTACCACAGCTAATGTTAGCACACAGCTAACGCTTAGCCCTGACGACCACAGGAGCGGGTTAGGGTTTAAAAAACGCCGTTTCTGACGACCAAGAAGAAGACCTGTCAGTTTTTCACCCCTCCTAAAATGCCCATCTCTGTCTGTTTCTCTCTCTCTGTGTCACCTGTTACCTGAGGAAGCTAACTAATGAAGCTAGCCGCAGGGAGTCACACATGCTGACTGACCTGAACAAAGGTGGTTTTCCCGGACCCCGCCATCCCCAGCACGATCAGACACACGGGTTTGTCCCGGGTAGCAGCCCCCGGTGTCCCGCTGTCTGTCCCTGCCGCCGAATCCTCCTGGTTTCCCATCAAAACCTCCTCGGGACCGGGACCGGTATGCTGCTCCGACGCTGCCATGTTGTTTGGTGTTATGACAACCGGTTGTCGTAAAGTGCCCGGGACCGTCGTAAATTACTGGACACACTCCACACGTCAGGGAGCTCCACAATACGACAACTCCGCCACGAGGAGGCGCCGCAGCACCATAATATAATACATCCATGCGCAGCATTCAGGATTTACTAGCCTACTACTACTACTACAACTACTACTACTACTACTACTACTACTACTACTAATAATAATAATAATAATAATAATAATAATAATAATAAACTCAACTGTATTAAATACCATCTCTCATAAACGAAAATGCAGTTTAAAGAGCTTTATATGAGAAGAAAATAAGAACAGATCCCTCTTCCTGGTTTTGGTTAAGACATGTGTGTTGTTTTGTTTTATGTTTTGCAATACAAATAATACAATAGTTTAAGTGTGTGAAAAGGGGTTTTAAAAGTTTAGCAGAGCCAGAGTCTGATTCTTGCAATGTTTCTTGAATAAAAGCTGACTATGTGATGTCTATGTGACTTATTTTAATTTTGGCATTAAAGTTTTAAAGGAGTCATTGGTTTTGTTTTGGATGATTTGGATCAATTCGTAAAACTTATTAATAAAAAAATAAATAATTTTAATCAAACATTGAGCTTGTTCTGACCCTTTTTCCTGACTTTAAAAGGTTTTGACTGGTAAAAGTTTTAGCAGCAGGAAGGACAGAGCCGGGGGGCTTGTCTGCATTCTTCGGCGATTTCAGGTAGCGGATGGGGTTTGGTGAAAGAGGCAAGTAGCCTCCGCCGGTGAGGTCACCGTCGGAGCAGAATCAAAGATCTGTGCTTTAGGAAGGCACACCATTGTGTGACTTTTTTAATTTTCAAACTCCAGCTTTTCAGGCAAGTTTCAACTGAGGTCAAACACCAGTATGCATGTTTTAACAAGAGAAATTGCGATTTCCGGGTGATGACTCCTTTAAGTTGGACATTTGTACTGACTGAAACAATCAAAAACAAAATGTGGAGTTGCATTATTTTTCTTTATTTTCTTTTTTCAATGAATGAAAATAAACTTAACTAAACTAAATAAAAAACAATGAAATAAAGTTCATAAAACAGGAAGAAAGCCCTTGATTCTGATCATCATCTATTCCTATTGATTACAAAACACTGAACACATCAAAATACTTGAACAATAATGAATAGGAAATACCACCATAAAAAGCTTAATGTGACTATTATGTCTCACTGCAGCCTGTAGGACACGGCCAGATGGCCAAACTGCCAGGTGCTGTCACGTGACCTTATCCCTCCACATGCCACACCCACAAACTCAAAGTTTTGGTGTATTTGGCCATTCCGAGGCTATGGCGAAGCAGTTTGCATTTTCGCCTGCAGTGTGGTGAATCCGAGTTTGATCCCCACTGGTTTTCACATTCCAAAAAATTTCGTTTTTTAATTTAAGTTTACATTTTGAGTTTGATTGAGAAGTGTAATTGTGCCATTAGGTTTAGGCAATGAAGAAAGGAGTTGGTTAAGTTTAGTAAAAAAGATCAGGTAGAGTTTAGACAGGTCAGATAAGTAGAGAGAATCCAGGTAGGAAACTTGGAATATAAATTTAAAAACGAAATTTTTACTACTTTTACTAGCCATTCAGACGGAGGAAGGGCGGGACTTTCCCAGACCTTTTCAGGCAAGTTTCAACTGAGGTCAAACACCAATATATGTTTTAACAAGAGAAATTGCGATTTCCTGGTGATGACTCCTTTAATTCAATAAATATTAAATAATTCATTCATTCATTACTTTCTCTCTCTATCGTCTAAATCACCTAAATCTACCATGTCTGCCATCTTTACATCGTCACATGACAACTACGTTGTCACGTGACAGCACCTGGCTGTTTGGCCCTCTGGCCGTGACCTAGCGAGACCTTTAATGTGCTGTAAATCCCTGAGAATCCAAAAACCCTTCACTGCTTCATGCACAATAAATTGTATCATGTACCCTCCCCAATACCACCTCTCCCATTTTTTTTTTTTTTGTTAAGTAGGCTATTTTTTATGATTATTCAGAACATTCAGGGTCTTCATACAGTGTTGACACAATTTCATTGTCCACCATTGGGCCGCACCTCTGCATAGTTCTTAACCAGCTGAGAGATCCTGACCACTTTGATGTCTGCTGGCACCTTGTCATAGTCTGCCCACAGGTATTCTGGAGACAGCACCTTGGTTGGCTTGTTGTACAACAGGTACCTACGTGGAAAGTTTAGCAAAGCAAAGCAGCTTGACTTGTATGATATTCATAGCTCCTTACAGATTTAAATTAAAAACTAAGAAAGCCAAGAGCTAAGATGTCCACGATAGTTAACAACAATAGGTAATAACGATAGTTTCTAAAATGTCCTGTCGGCTAAACCAATGAATCAGTCTATGTCTAATAGAGTTTGAGGATAAAAAGTAAATTTTAAGTCTAATTGATTTATAATTTAAAATTCAAAATAGCAAAACCACAGACAATAAATAAGTTTAGAAAATACAATAATTTGCAGAAAATTACATCAGCTGTTTAAACTGTCTTGTTCCAACACATTCAAATTAATGCAAGTTGAGTCTACTGCAAGTATAAAGATGCATAAAGATAGGGACATGAAGACACTCGTATGGAAAACTTTAAAGAGGAACTAATGAACCAACTGTGACCCTGTACCTGTTGAGGTGACTCTCTTCCTGCCACGCAGCCTCAATGTTATTTTTGGCGTCCTCCTCTGACTGTTCATAACAGTACCTGATGAATGAAAGAGACAGAGCTCTGAGAAAAGGAAAATATTTTTACCCTTTCAGTGTCTAAGACGTTATACTGGCTTTTAATTAAACAGCATGAAAATAACTTGAGAGATAATTTGGTTTTTTGCCTACTTGACCAGCTTGTGCATTTCCTCCAAGTATCCACCCCACACGGCAGCAGTGTAGTAGTAGTCTCCTTCCTCAGCAGGGATGTACGCTGTGGACTGGGGCCGACGCTCATATGGAAAATTATTCCTGGTTGTCTGAGGAGAAAATATGAACTTATTGATTTAAAAATATTAGATTAGATAGGCTTTATTATCCTAGAGGGGTGGTGGACCGCCTTCCTGATGGCATGAGTGAAAGTTCTGCATGAGGAGGGTGCACTGCACTGCAACGGCCTTGCAGTGACGCCAAATTGTTAGACATGGTTTAGATTACTCAAGTTAAAACCAATGATTTTTTTTGGCTGTTTTTACTAGACACACTGAGGTTCCAAACCAAGAAATTATTCCAAAAGTTAAAACTGACTCAATAAAGGAAGAATAAAACATGATCTGCCGACCTGATAACGCCTCAGCTTTCCTCAGAAAGTTTTATTGGCTTTTTTACAGATCATCAAAAGTCATTTTGTCATCTAAGATGGTGTGCATGTACCTGCTGGAAGTATGTACAATTCAACAATAACTCCAAAACACATAGGTGAAAATAAATGAATATTTACATTCACTTCAAATGAACAGTGACTGAGAAAGATCAAGACCTTGTAGTAGCCACGGTGAAGCACAGCAGACAGTGGGCTGAGGGACTCTGCTCCAAAGCGGCTGTAGAAGATGCTGTCCACATCCATCATAAAAAGATAATCCGCTTCTTTATGGATCTGAAATCATGACAGATGAGACGTGGGACCTGACATTTCACTACTGATATTGTGAAATTAGACATAACAAATGTCATGGTATGCGTCCATGTGTCTTGTCTTAGTGTCATTTTCTTTGTGGTTGAGTTGTTTCCTGTTTCACTTTGGAATTTGTTTTCCTGCGTGTCTTGGTCTGCGTCTTTGTCCTAGTTAAGTTCCTGTTTTATTTTGAAGTTCTGTGTCCTGTCTTCCTGTGTGTGCTCATAGATATAAGAAGACTAGGGCCCAATTCCAATCTGCCCCCTAAAGACTCAAGCCCTGAACCCTCACTCACGTAAGTGACGTCAGCTCTGAGTGACAGAGTGTGAGAGTCTGTGAGGGTCCAGATGCTGTAAACATGAATGGAACAGCACTTACCCACTCTCACCACATGTTACCTTGACAACAAAACGTTGTTGACTCCTGTCTTAGACTGATAATTTACCGTACTTTCAACACACACAAGGTGTGTGAGGGAGGCGGATTCAAAAAAAATGTTCCCGGATCAGATCGGATCAAATCAATAATCACAAACTGTATGTTACCGACAGTAAACTTTCTTTTTTTGTTGTTGCTCCTGTCCATTAACAAGCATTGCTGCTGACTTACAGTAAGGGGGCAGTAAGGGCTCATTCACTGACTCACTGGGGTTGTCCCATTTCTCCACACTTGGCTCAGTGCGCTTGGTTACGCACATACTTTGGTGACGTTTTGCCGGCTGAACGTATATTTGCATATAGTGTGCAAGCATGGATTAAGTGGCAAAGAAGTGTGCTTTGGACCTTCCCAATAGTTGTGTTACCTTGTTGCGTATATGGGTAAATTTCTGTCTGTCAACAGGCAGCCCCGACTTGAGACTCTGCTTGAGTAGTGAGTCTCTTGTCTTCATCATTGTTAGCATCCATGATTTGTTTGAGATTCTTTCTGTTATGCTTATCATCCCAGTTTATGTTGAAGTCACCAACAAGAACTATATAGCACTATACAAACTAAAATGGATTAAAAAGTCAGTTGCTATAGGTGTACTGTAGCACATTTCTCTTCTTACTCTACCTGTTTCTCGATGGCGTAGGTGGCCCACTTCATCCTGCTAAGAACTACATCCTGCCAGCGGGTGGCGCTGGGGACGTCCAGAACTGTGATCTTTCGGTCTTTTCCCAGTTCAATCTGACCGGTGAGGGACAACATGTAAGTCATTTTGTGTGAAACTTACAACTTTAATAATACTGCCAGTTCCTAGCAGACCTTCTTATTTACATGTTGGGATACACCGATACACACCTGGCTGAGGTTTTTAGTTAAAGGTTTAGTTACAGCTTTCCTATATACAACATTAATTAATCTAAAAAATATACACAACTGTTTATAAGGTCATAAACATAGAAAAAAATCACTCATTCACTATTTATAGCTTCAAAATGTCTTAAATTCTCTCTAAATCACTCAAGTTATATAAGAACCTTAGGCAACATTAAAACATACTTTCCTAAGCAAATTTTTTTTGCTGCCAACCTGTAGTCGCTGGCCAAATGCACCATCTTACACATGTTAAAACCAAATCAACGTTTTTTTAGTCTTAAGGTATCGATAACAGGCCAAATCAACATTAAAAAAGGCGAAAAAAATTTCGCCACCGACCTATGGTCGCCGGCCAAATGCACCATTTCACTACAGTCTCACTCTTGTCATTTTCTGAAACTTGGCAGCCCAGATTGGCTCATCGTGTTTGGGGGCATGGGTTAGCCATAGGTCAATTGTCATTATCCCATTGTCCTGGTTACTCTGATGAAGACCCATGCAGGGTCAAAACGTGTTGGCACATTCAAACTTTTTTCATCTTACTGAGTGCTTTTGGGTGCAGTCACTATGAAGTGGCCCAATATTTGCATTGCTAGTATCTCGTCCTAGGCTGTGAGCACCAACTACTGAATGATACCTGGCTGAAGCACAAGAGTACCTGTGTCATTGTATTTATGGTATACAATATTTTGAGACAAGAGCCGAGCCAAAAACTACTGTTTATGAATAATTCTCTTGATGACGGTATTTGTGCATTTAAGCTACTGTCTTAGGTGCAAGTGTGCTGGAAAGTGTCACCACAGTTGCAGAAAAGGAAGAACACCATATTACAGTGTAAATTACTTAATTAAAGCAGATATCAGTGGAATGTTTTTGTTAATATAAGTCCTAAATAGTCCTATTTTCCGTCAGCAATCACTTACATGGAGTGTTTCAGCCGTAACACGAGTCTCTCCGTCACTCTACTCTGCTGTAAACCCAGGAGAAAACTTTCCTTGTGGGATACAAGCGTTATCCAATGAGGAGAGAGAACGGCATGAAGGGCTGTGTGTGCAGCCAAGGGGTGCGCGTGAATGTGGTGACAGAGCACGAGGACCAATAGATGCCTGTCGAGGGCGGGGGCCGCTAACTCATGGTGCGTTCAAGGAAACTCGTACTTTGTGTTTTTCCTTCCTGTGAAGTCATACCAGTTCGATCTGGTACGAGTTCACGGGTCAGAAGTTACGAGTGGCCGTTATAGTGACTTTCACAGACATCAGGACGGTAAAAACACGAGCTACGGGTTGCCTGGAACGCTACAAAGTTGTAGTTGTGACTTGAAGCTGTAACTTACGGTTTCAAAAGCCTGCCTTGAACGCAGCATTAGCCGAAACGGCCGTGCCGCTGATATCTGCTTTAAAGTAGTCAAAAGCTACCCCACTTGTAGCCTAGACTACACGGCTCACAATTAGCATTATAACTTTTAATCGTTGTCAAGTTTCAGTTTCATTCTTCAGAGCGACCAAAACATTTGGTAGGCCTACATGTACCTATATCGGTAAAAATAAAATCAAAGTTGCAACAATAGTTAACAGAGACTGAAACGTTAGGAACAATCAATAAGTTGTTATGGCAAGAGCAGTGTTCAGGACTGTCCTCTTTACTTTGCATATTATTATTAGGCAATAACTCACCTTGGGAACATTCTCTTTATTGTCTGTGAAGATGTAGTAAGTGAGCCTGAAGTCAACAAAGAAGTACTTTTCACCCGTCTCCAGGAAGCCTTTCAAGAAGCGGGTGTATCTACACAGATGGCCAAAAATAAACCAGAAGCATCAATAATTAGTCTAAGACAAGCAGGATTCATAAGTTAGATTTCCACTTCCACAGATTATGATGCTGATGTGATTTTCCATTTTCTTATAGATGGCATCATACCACTATGTGTTCCAGTTTGTCACAGAGTCAGGCTTTGAATTAATGAGGACAATTGTAACAAAAGCAGTCTAAAGCATGTAAATTAATTTTTCACATGTAATTCATTTAATTGAACAAATTCTGAGGTGAAACACTGGCTGTCACACAGCCAGGTCTGTGCTAGACAATCACTCAGTACAGTTAAGTGTTACAACGATTACAGCTCAATTAGACTATATGGCCCTGTCCCATCTACACGTAAGTATGATAGGGATTGACTGATATATATTACTGTGAATTCTGCATTTTGTTCCAGTTTTCAATGTTGCAGACCAAGCAATCAACAAACAATTTGACTGCACTACTTTTTTAACAGGCTTTTTCTTGTGTAACACAGGTTTGAACGACTTCCATGTCAAAGCTGGTAGGAACATTGAGCATGGCCACGGCTGGGTGTGTTAGTGCCATGTGATATGATCTCAGTTAGACTAACGTGTTCACATGGATTTTCTGGTTTTAGTCAACCAACAAAACATTATTGAAATGAATTTATACTGTACTCTGAGTAGATTATTCAAACCATCACAAAAGCATCAGACGGACCACAGGCTTCCTTCAGCCCCTTCTCAAACTTCCACAGTATTATTATTGACCTTGTTTCACCAATGGCAGCATGGCTAACAAGGGGACGGCCTGGTCACAATGGTCTGTTACTCAGGCCAAACTTTACTCCTTGAACAAACACAGTTCACAGTGAAATGATTTCTGAGGTACAAAATCTAATCTTTGTGGCTAAATGTTTCTTATATGTAAACACGGTGGTTCACATATCACTGCTCTAAAGGTCACAGAATAGAAATATTTTGTCCATCTGGATGGATCAAAAACTGACAAATTCAAATTTCACATTGATAAACTTGCAGGTAAATTAAAGCTTTAAAAAAGTGATTCTTATGCAGAAACAAAACTATTGGTGGTCTTATACAGAAATGCTTCTGCTTCCACTCTCACATCAGTTGAGTCAGTTACTGTAATCTCTCTGCAAGGTTGGTTACTTGTGACAAAGCCCTTGTGAGACAAGATTGAAAGACAGCATGCCACCACTGCACGTAAGCACTTACTCGAGCTGCCCACATTGGAGGACTAGCAACATTATTAAACCGAGACAAAAGAAAATGTGTTTTCAGTATCTTACCCTTTTTGTGTGCTCGGCTGCTCATATTTCAGTCTGGAGAGAAAAATAAATTTAAAATCAAACTTTATTTAATTGTTTGAAACTGATCTGTGCCAAGTAGCAGGACAAAGGAGGGTTTGAACCCTAGTCTCTCAGATAAGAGAGATGGTCGCGCTGACCATTCGACCAAAGATCCCTGTGGTCAGCGTGCATGACTGTTACCCGGGCCCTCCTTCGTCCTGCCACACATAAAGCAACAGAAAGGTAAACACTGGCAGGTTGGCAGCGTCCAGTGATGATGATGATGGTGATTATTCCACACACCGTAGAATGTTGTTTTCTGAGTGTCACTGCAGTGAAAATCAGAATTGTGATGGCAGGTGACTCCATACAAAGCTGCACTGTCTATGTACAGCAGCCCTAAAAGCACAACTCACTGCAACTAAATACAACATAAAAACATGAAGGTCAGCCGTAATCAGCAGCAAAAGACTCACCCAGTTTGCATCTTTAGGTCTCCAATCGTCCACTTGCTTTTTTCCTGGCAAACTTCATCACATGGCACACAAAAGCTGAGAAGAGAATGAATAACATGACTCAATGGAATGACTAACAGCAGAGATTAAATGTAATATGAAACGTGGAATTGTTGGTGGCCACAGGATTGCAAAACACATTTCCTAGCAGTTTAAGGTTTGCCACTCCTGTCAGTTAGTTTGGTTGGGTGACTGAACCTGAATTGTTGCCGTTTTTTGTTAGCACTTGAGTTGGTGCATTGTCTCTTACTTGGGGTATGGGACAGGACTGTATGTAATGTAGAGGATTCTGCGAAGACAAAAAGGTAGAACAACACTTAAACTAGAGTGTTCCGATAGCTGAAACATACAGTTAGGCCCAGATATATTTGGACAGTGACACAATCTTCATGATTTGGGCTCTGCATGCCACCACATTGGATTTGAAATGAAACAACTAACCGAATTGAAGTGCAGACTTTAAGGTTTAATTCAAAGGGTTGAACAAAAATATATGATTAAACATGAAGGAATTGTTGCTATTTTTATACAAACACTCCTCATTTCAGGGGCTCAAAAGTAATTGGACAAATAAACATAACCCTAAGTAAAATGTCACTCTTCAATATTTTGTTGAGAATCCTTTGCAGACAATGACTGCCGGAAGTCTGGAAGCCATGGACATCACCAAACGCTGGGTTTCCTCCTTTGTGATGCTTTGCCAGGCATTTACTGCAGCTGTCTTCAGTTGTTGCTTGTTTGTGGGTCTTTCTGCCTTAAGTTTTGTCTTGAGCAAGTGAAATGCTCGATTGGGTTGAGATCTGGTGACTGACTCGGCCATTGCAGAATATTCCACTTCTTTGCTTTAAAAAACTCCTGGGTTGCTTTTGCAGTATGTTTTGGATCATTGTCCATCTGTGTCTGTGAAGCGCCGTCCAATCAACTTCGCTGCATTTGGCTGAATCTGAGCAGTTACTTTTGTTCAACCTCTTGAATTAAACCAGAATCATGTTTGTCTTTTCTCCCAACATTTTTTTCTCCAGACTGAGAGAAAGGACTTTCGCAGACACCACATATTTGTTGTTCAGGACATAAAAATGTTGAAAATTAGTTTCTGGTGTTCTTGGTTTGTTTTAATTTCAAGTCTGCACTTCAATTCCGTTGTAGTTGTTTCATTTCAAATACAACGTGGTGGCATGCAGAGCCCAAATCATGAAGATTGTGTCACTGTCCAAATATTTCTGGGCCTAACTGTACGTATATTTACAAATTTGACAAGGAACACAGTGTAGCAATACAAAGAGCCTCACAGCATGGATACAAAACCCTAAAGATAAAACAAATAAAATTGTTAGTTTAATAAACATGTCAAAGTAAAGTCTTTTTATTGGTTTTACCATTACTACCTATTACAGTGTTCCCAAATTAAAAATAAAAAAGCAAAACTCTTACTTACCCCAAAAGAATTAGGAGACAGGTACCACACAAAAGTTTAGACCTCCACATGGAGTGCAACATATTGCTGATGCTGACACTTCGCTGGATTATTTTCAAGTGATTGTCCAACCAACAAATTTCACCAAACAGTCCTACTGCACAGGTGGAACGTCTACTGAAAGGAGTGATACCAGAACAGACCAGTTTTGGTTCCCTTGTAGCCTAAACGTCAGGGCAGTTTTATGCCTAAGACCAAACAGAGAAAAATGAAATATATCAAATAAAAAAATAAAATAAAATAAATTTAGGGCTTGGTCTATGAGGAAAACAAAATATGAAAACAAATCCCAGCTTTGCATGCTCATGATAGAAGTTAAAGCAGAGGTCAGCCATCCGGTCGTTTTGGCTAATGCTGCATTCCAGGCAGGCTTTTGAAACCGTAAGTTATGGCTTCAAGTCATGACTTAGTAGCGTTCCAGGTAACCCATAACTCGTGTTTTTCCGACCTGTTGCCTGTGAAAGTGCACTATAACGGCCACTCGCACCATAACTTAGCAGCCCCTGCCCTCGTCATGGATCTATTGGTCGCCGCCGCGACGCTCCTCATTTACATAAAGTTGAACTTCTCTCAACTTCTAATTTGACGCTCTCGACGCGAATTCGCACTTCGACGCTCCCGATGCCCATCAACGGCAGTCTCCATTGAAAATGGATGACTTCCAGCCACCGAAACGCTCCTGACGCTTTTGGTGTGAACGCACAGTTATTTTTTTCTTTTTTCCTTTTCTCCATTTTAACCACTTTTAACCCAGGTTTTAACAGTTGTTGGTGCATATAAATTAATTTCAATGAATTATAAATATATTTCAAAATAAAATGAACTGCTTTTAGAATTTTTTATGACCTTTTTCATTAAATTGTTTCTTCTTTGGCGTTGTGGGACGTCGGTGCCATCTTTGGAGGAACGCAAACGTAAACAGTGGAAAAAACGGAGGAAAACGGGCAAGAAATAAAAGAGAAAGGAAAAGAGATGAGGAAGACGGGCAAAAAAAGAAAAGAAAAAAGAAACGGAGAAGGGGAAGGGAAACGAAGGAGGAACGTATCATGATAAACTCAAATTGAACGAGAAACAAAGGTACACAGAAAAACTACAACTTATTAAGACCCAGATTTACTCCCTCCACTGACTTATCCAGACATCGTGAACTATCTCGTTTTTCGTATTAGTGCATATACTACTGTGGCATTTTTTATGCAGCAGTAGGTACTGTCCCACCATGATTACTTTAAGCGACTTTAGGAACTTTTTTCAGGGGGACGAGCAAGTGTTTACATCCGCGATCCTCCAAAGATGGCGCCCAACGTCCAGCGGCGTGACGTAACTTCACATTTTCTATAGCCTGGGCTATATTGCAGATAAATAAGAAGGCCCAAGACCGTCTAGTAAAAGAACCTTAAAGTCGATCCTGAAGCGCACATGGAGCCAATGCAGCGATTTTAAAACAGGTGTAATATGCTCCCTCCCTCTGGTCCTCGTCAGCACTCATGCTGCTGAGTTTTAATTGTAAATAGTACATGTTCTTTTTGGGAAGACCAGAGAACAGGGCATTACAATAATCTTAACGACAAGAGACATGGAGTACCTGGAGTACCTTTACATCTGGCAGGAGAGAATTTCTTCCCACGTTGACTCTCAGGTTTGTGAAAATTCTTCCTCTGGCTGCTCTTCAACTGTGTTCTGTTCTGCAGGAGCTGGAGAGGATGATCAGTCAGCAGATTAATGTTTAATTCCCTCCTCCCCACCCGCACACTGAAGTCAGACACTCCTCCAGTCCGTCCTTGACTGGCCATAGGGCAATATGGCCAAATGCCACAATCTAGGTGACTGTGTGATGATGCAGCCGTGCTGATGTGGCTGCGTTAAAAAAAAAGAAAAAGGAAGGTTGACAATGGAGGATGGCCCGATCTGGATAAAATGACCACAGACTGGGGATTAAACTGTGACATATTCTCTCACATGGCAAAATTATTACAACTTTTTTTTTAAGTGACTTAACAGCACTAAATTATAATAACAACAGCTTTTAGCAGCTTTACTGCTATCGCTGTCAGTTGCCGCAAAATGATGATAGTGGCAATGCTAATTTCTGTTAGCCCATGGTTTTACATTATAAATTAAGCTAGCGGACTTTATGCTTACACTGACTGTGTGTGTTTTGAACTTTAAAGCAATACTTAAAATCACCCCCACATACAGTACACACCGTAGACTGTAAAAAGAATGGACGTAGCACCCGTGACGTCACCCATTGGTTTGGGGGAGTCTGTTTTATGCCGCTACAACGGGAATTTGAACTGCGCCATCTGTGTGCCACAGTCATGAGGGACCAGTAAGGTGAAGTGACAGGTTGTGGCGGGAGTGGTACCGGAAGTAAAAACTCACTCACCCATAAAAGACATGCTAACCAACTTGACAAGCGTTTGTTAACCTCTTGGCGAAGCGGTTAGCATCCGGTGCAGGAGGTCGTGAGATCGATCCTCGCTCAGGGCAAATCCGAACCAAACAACATCGGTCACACTTACTTATTAGTCCACACTAAATTTTGGCGACTACACATCTGTTCCCTTCTCTATAGAGAACAAACTGGGTGCATGCAACCTCTCCAGTCTTGTTCTTTGACTCTCCACCGGCAGAACCAAATTTTGCGCAACAGAAATATTGGGAGCTACATGAACCACGTGACCACTCTGGCGACCACATCAAAAGCTGTTGAACTCTTACATTTCTATGGCTCTGCTATTCCCCAATTACAACATGTGACATTATAGCTCTGTAAAATTCTGCAGAACCATTTTAAGTCATTTCATCTCACTAAAGTCTCAGTAGGCCTACAGAGTGAACAGTGGAGCTGATACACCTCTCTTTACTATTCACGCAGTTTGAAAGGAATTAACCTCAAAATATATATATAGATATTTGTATTGCAGCATCCTCAGGAGCTGTCTCACTGTTTGGTTCGATGTAATACAACTGTACAGGGTGGAAAAATCTCAGAATTTTGTAAGCAGGACAACTGGCGCTGACCTACAGCTCCCGGCTTCTGTCCGAAGCCCAACCCTCTCCAAAGCCTGAAACATTGTAAATGACTCTGTGGGGTCCTGCATCCTGCTGCTACTATTGTTCCACTTCCCTAAAGCAAACAATACTGTTCTATAAAATGCTGCACAAACATCTAATTGTTGTAATAGGGTTGGGGAGCGTCTCTGGGTATTTGAGAGATAACATATCAAGCCATTAATGTCAAAATTCCTCTTTGCAATTTGTACATCGACTGGTATAAATAACATAAAAAAACAACAGCATGAAAAATGTCACTACCTTCTACGGGTGGGTAATAAAAAACACAAGCATGAGTGCAAGTGAACAGTAATTGCTACAGTTTGGCCGCTCTCTTTAGACAATCAATCAACAAGGATCATCACACTGGGAATAGACCATCTGTTTACAAGGTACTAAGTCCCCGCTACTGCAACACCCCAATCAACACCACAGGTTTATTGGCTGGAGTCAGTGGTGGACTGGCACCAAAAAGAGGCCCTGGCATTTTGACAGAGAGAGGCCACACATTACACAAATAGAAGGATTGGGAACCCACAAGATAAATCTCTCCTCTGTTGCTCACCAAGAGGTGTTTATCCTTGGGGTGGTGTTTAGCTCGGTGGGTAGAGCACCCGCCCCATGTGTTGAGGCTACAGTCCTTGCTGCAGGTGGCCCCGGTTCGAATCCCGCGTCGGTCGGCCCTATACTGCGTGTCATTCCCCCCATCTCTGCCTCCCATTTCCTGTCACACTCTCGACTGTCCTGTCAAATAAAGGCATAAAAAAGCCATACACAAAAAAGAGGTGTTTATCCTTGGAAAGTAGTGATTCTGCCAGCGGGTCTAGCAGGAGCACCGTTACTCATTGAAACAACATTGATACAAGATAAGAAAGAAAGCGACAATGTAGGAGTGTCACGACTTCCTGTTTCTAGACCTTCAAATAAAAAACCCTAAAGCCTGTAATTGTTACTCCGCTTCTAGGTCTGATGACTGCAAAGACAAGATGTTGACCCGACCTCTTTATTATCGCGATAATATTGTTAATCGTGATTATTTTGGCCACAATGGTGGGGACGGCTCTCCATTCCGACACACCTCCACTCCGACACCCTGCTGTTCCAAACACCACCACTCAGAAACACCGATGTTACGACATACCCTCCCCCCCGCAGCTGTCCGAGGTGCTGAACTGCGTGACGTTGTTTACACACTGTGTTGCAGCTTGTCTGTGAAACATGCGCCGCTCAGAGACTGGGCAGATCTGTCCCACAATTGCGTTCTCCCCAATTCCGTTGCTGGACATCTCCCACACAGTAAAAGCAATAGGCCTACACTTTTTTCTCCCCCTCTGCTCCGCTCGAGTGCGGCTCGAATGGTCCCATTGGCATATATACCCGGGTTAGTGTAAACCAGAGCGGTTATATCTATCGTTCTAAACTAAACGTTTTCTGAAAACAGACGGGTGTGAACGCAGTTTTTTTTGTAAACGGAGAAGGTGAAATGTCCGTTTATGAAAATAGCAGGGCACATGTAGGCTAAACGTAGCCTAAAACAAGAGCAGAGTCTCATGCGGAGTTGAAAGCCATCCATGATGAGCCATCCATTACTCTTGATAAAAAGTTATTGTGGCTTGAGTCTTTTACATTTAGCTGGTCGTAAACCAGTTGACTTTTCCCATTTTGCCCTATGGCCAGTCTGTCACGTGTCTTTCCAAGTTTTTCTTCTGACACCATGTAATGTTTGGTGTTATATTAAAAACTTGACGACCAAGCTAAGTGCAACTTTACTTTGCTCACATTACCACATACGGCTCCAACCCAGAAGTATTGTTCTCCCCCATCCGGTTACCTTTATCTTAAAGTAACAGTAACAACATAACAAGACTACACAAAACCTCCTATAGGCCAGCTAGGCATGCTTTAAACTGAAGCTGAACAACAGCAAGCATGCTGCTCTCAGGGAAGTCCGCTTTGCAGCTCCTGTAAAATGACCAACACACTCGAACTTAGACGTCAGTCACATGAAGAGTGACCAAAATGGCTAAAAATATTTTTGCTGCTTTGGAAGCTGTCTTGTCTGAGCGCATCTTCGGGCAACTTTGCCTCTTTGGAAGGTTTGAACGTACAGTAAGGCTGTCAACCTCATCATCCTGTTGTTCTGTCGAATAAAATGGTGTAAGATTGTTCTCACTTACACCATTTGAGTGATGCTCGTTCTGGTTATTCTGTATTGACTGTTACACAAAAACTGAGATGTTTACAGAGCTGAGCTCTAAACACTGGGTAAGAGTATAAGATATTGCTGTTCATTGTGAGAGCTTATGTTGCTTTTTCTGCTTTTTGTTTATAAGAGTTGATTATTGATTGATTATCTTAATATTGAAACTGACAGCGGAAAATAGGCATTATAGACATAGGCATCAATGCTGCCAATAAAAGCAAGATGAAGACATACTGGAAACAGTGTGTAAGAGAGCGATCAGGAGCAGCTTTCAATTTTGTTACTTTTGGGTGCCGCCCCCAGATCACTGTTGTTACCCCCACTGCCCTCCACCTCTGGACCCGCCCCGGTTGTTCTTGTTTGTTTCTGCTCATAAGACTAAGAACTTTGTAAACCCTATCTTTAAAGGTGCTGCAAAAAATAAAGAAATCATTAAAGGAGTCATCACCCGGAAATCGCAATTTCTCTTGTTAAAACATGCATATTGGTGTTTGACCTCAGTTGAAACTTGCCTGAAAGCTGGACTTTGAAAGCGGCGCCGTTTTTTCGCTTCGGCTCTTTTTCCGAACAGGAATAGCACAGGGTGTGCCTTCCTAAAGCACAAGATTTTGATTCTGCTCCTACGGTGACCTCACCGTGGAGGCTACTTGCCTCTTTCACCACCCAACCCCGGCCCGTCTGCTACCTGAAATCGCCGAAGCGGTACCAGAGGGCTGTTTATGTTTTGGAGTTGTTCCCTCTGTCCTTCTACATTGCACAAAGACCAGTGCTAGGAAAAAGGGTCAGAACAAGCTCAATGTTTGATTAAATTTTTTTTTAATAAGCGAATTGATCCAAAATCCAATAAAGTAAAAAACCAGGTTATGACTCCTTTAAGTAAACAAAGGTGGAAAACATAACTAAAATAATACCACTGTATATCACATGAACATGCAAAATGAGTCTCAGTCTGCAGGCAGCCTTTTTTGTGCAAAAGTGCCTACGTCTCCTGACAGCAAACTTCTCAGACATTTCACTTTCATTTTGAGAGTTTATTTTTACTTCCAGTTCACCCTGCCCATCGACTTTAGCCACCTGTGGTCTCCATTTCAGGTAGGAAATCCAAGTAATAACAGCAAAACAAAACCATTGGGTCTCCCTGTGAGTTCAGGTCACAGCCCTGCTGCAGGATGAGTGGCTGTAACATGTCTCTGAAGATCCAGTCATTCCTCCTCAGACAGACTGGTAGAGTCATAGTAGAGTCAGTTCAGTGCAGGCGTCCAACTCCAGAGTGAAATATTCCCGCACAATGTTTCAATGTGGGTTCGATCCACCGTGGATCATTCTTTGTGTTGTCACCTTAAACACACCATCCCTCCTTTCTTACTCGTACATACGCATGCTCACATAGTTTCACACCTGTTTTTCCAAGATGACGGGTCAGAATCATCCTGTTACTCGAGATCTTTAGAAAACCAAGGAAAATGTAATACCGTAATTAATTGGAGATCTGTTGTTGAATAACGTGACAAAGTCTACCAAAGTGTAGGCCTAGATGACGACGGTCAGTATACTGAAATACGCTGCATGACCGAAATCTCAGGTGCATCTTTAATTGTGTCATTATCCTAGGAAAACAAAGTTCCTTCTCTCAAGATCTTTAGAAAAGTATCCCATTATTCATTATTTCAGAAAAACAGGACATAACATGTATGAAGTAATGTCCATTTAGGGCTTCCATATTTTTGCCCTGATTAAGGTGAATGTAAATTTTACTTGCAGCATAATAGCAAAGTTTATTGCTAAAGCCCTCCACAAGGGTTAAACAACAACAACAATCATTATGCAAACAATAAAAACAGAAACACAAGTGAGCAATGTAAAACAAGTGAAAAAAAATAAACCCTGAAAAAAATCAGTTCATCTTTAAGTCTGACTGAGTGTTTCCTACAGCAGTCCTGAGACGTCATGTCCAAGAAATAAATACCATGTTCTGTGAAGGTCAAACATGAAAGTTCATCCTTGAATCTAAAGGGATGTTTGTGACTTGTTCTCTCAAGGTGTTACCAAGATACATAAGGATGAAAAAGGTGAATGGACGAGTGACTCAAACATAATTGTTCACTCATCATTATAAAAGTCATAAAAAAAATAAAATAAAAGAGTACATCCCTGAGAGTTCATTGGTATAGCAAAACAACCAGATAGCAAATCACAACGCAGCCCTGTACCAGACTTGGACTGTCCCATGGAAATCAATCTTTATCAGCTTCCAAATGTCATTTTTTATTTCCATTGCATTAGGAAGCTTTAATGTCTGTAATATTGAATTGAATCCATGTCAGTATTTCAGTGTCCTGAAGATGCAGGGAGGGAGCGCACACCAGCATTGGAGAGGTGCTGGCAGCAGGAGCAAAACTAGTAGGGAAGGGAAGCGGAGTCGCACGATGTCCTGATGTAAAAAAAAATGTGACTTTTTAATACAATGTTACAGACATAGAAGGCTCCTGGTCAAAACGTCGGTTTAAAAAGTCCAAAAAAAAATTGACATCAGGGCTGTGAATGTGCGACTCCGCTTCCTTTAACTAGTATTTCATTGTCCACCATTGGGCCGCACCTCTGCATAGTTCTTAACCAGCTGGGAGATCCTGACCACTTTGATGTCTGCTGGCACAGCGTCGTAGTCCGACCACAGGTATTCTGGAGACAGCACCTTGGTTGGTTTGTTGTACAACAGGTACCTGCATGACAGTTACAGAAAATACTGTAATTAATCAAAAAAAAGTATCTGTTTGTAGAACTCTTCAGTATTGATTTCCTTACAGGGACATGAACCATCCAACATGACTTTTGGGGGGTTATGGTTTTATTACATTAGCCTATCTAAAGGCACAGTGGCCTTGAAAGCTTAACACTGCACTGCAGCATAAGAAAAACAACAGAAGTGTCACCGGGGACAAAAGTGACCGACCTGACTGGAGCATTTTTTTTCAGTGTTTATTGGCTTTGAAAACACAGCTTCCTCTTAATGGTGTTTGTCAATTAAGTGAGTTTGTTTGGTTTATTATAACGTGTGAGTTTTTGCAGTGTATGTGTTGTTAAATTGATCAATTTGTTCTCTGAAGTGGTTCCATGTTTGTCTTTACAAGTGTTTTATTAAGATGCAGTGTTTTGAGGTCCCAGAGCCATTGTAGAGTGCTTCTGTTTGGACCAAGGGGGTCTCAACCCTACGCACACATTCTGAGGGGGGTGAATTTTTTTAAAACTCTACCGTTCTACTGTTATAGGTTAAAATTCTCGCCAACCACCGGCTAACCGCCGCACCGCTCCAAATATGGCAAGTAAAATCCAACATGGTGCAGCTCAAACCCCCGTAGTAGCGGCACAAAACAGACTCCCCCAAACCAATGGGTGACGTCACGGGTGCTACGTCCATTCTTTTTACAGTCTATGGTTTGGACACAGCACTTGGTTAAGGTTAAAAAGATCATAGTGCCTTAAAATAGAAACAGCTCTCAGTGACTTCAGACACAACCACTTTATTCATATTTTATCTAAACCATCATCTTTAAATGTTTTTCTTGCCTAAATCTCACCAATTTATGGATGTAAACCCAGGCCTCTGGTCCAACTTGCCCCCTGCTGACTTTACAACCATTAATGAATGCAGAACAAACAAAGGAACGTATGTGGAAAGATGAGGGAATTGTTGACTGTAACAACGTACCTGTTCAGGTGACTCTCCTCCTGCCACACAGCTTCGATGCTATGCTTGGCGTCCTCCTCTGATTGAAGGTAACAGTACCTGATGAATAAATGAAACAGAACTCTGAGACAAGAGGGTGATTGCAGAAACAAAATCTGGTAAATTAGTTGTGACATGAACCTCAAAAACTTGAAGGACAAAATGTCAGAAAGACATCAAATCAGCTAAAAAAAAACACATATTTCTAAAGCCCCTCCCCATTCAGTATGCTTAAGCCCATCATCTCTGCCTTTTTCCATTGTACATTGCCTTGCAGATAAGTAGAGAGAAAATTATTTGCTTTTGCCTACTTGACCAGCTTGTACATTTCCTCCAGGTATCCACCCCATACAGCAGCTGTGTAGTAGTAGTCTCCTGCCCCAGCAGGGATGTACGCTGTGGACTGGGGCCGACGCTCATATGGAAAACCATCTCTGGATGTCTGAGGAAAAGAATTATTGATTAAAGGGTTAGGTGATTAAATTATAGCAGTGGATAATATTTGAAAGGGTAGTTAGACACATGACAAACAAAAACTAGTAGATCTAAAGACATCCAATTACTTCAGATGAACAGTGTATGAGAAAGATCAAGACCTTGTAGTAGCCACGGTGAAGCACAGCAGATAGCGGGCTGAGGGACTCTGCTCCGAAGCGGTTGTGGAAGACGCTGTCGACATCCATCATAAAAAGATAATCTGCTTCTTTACGGATCTGAAATCATGACAGGTGAGAATTGAAAACAGAAGAGAGCCCTTAGATAAACTAAAATGTCACTAGCTCTCATCCTGCGTTGTGAACATTTCTCATCTTACTGTACCTGTTTATCGATGGCATCCATGGCCCTCTTCATCCTACTTAATACTACATCCTGCCAGCGGGTGGCGCTGGGGACGTCCAGAATTGTGATCTTCCGGCCTTTACGCAGTTCAATCTGACCAGTGAGGGACGACATGTAAACAAAACTAATCAGTTCCATTTGTAATCTTCTCTGTCAATCAGTGTCAATAATCACTGTACAGTTAAAGGATAACTTTCGTTTTTTACAACCTGGACCTTATTTCTAGCATCAAATACGATCATTTAATCACCCTGACAAGTTTGGTGTCATTTGGAGTCGTTTTGACGAAATTAGCCCCAATCGAGCGGTGCGTATATCTGTATAATCTTACCAATGCAGCCTCTAAATAACACATTATCCGCCGCAAAATTTGTTCATTTCGCCAATATTTTGTGATGATACACTAGTGTTATTCCCCTCCGAGCCCGTGGTGGCATGTTATCAACATCCTGCTCCTCTAGGTTGACCTACTAACCGCTGACCTGGATGATGTCATCTCCGACCGGTGCCCGGCTCGTTCTGATAATAATCATTCCGCTTCGGCATTTGGGTCCTTTTTAGGTCAACTAGCCAGAGCTGTAGTGAGGATCCAGGCTGTGGAGAGGAAGCCTGTGGAAGCTGACCGAAGCTGAACATCATCCAGCTGCTCATTTTGTTGTGACAAGTCAGAAACACGCAGAAACGGACCATAGCATTAGCGATAGCAAGTTAGCCGCGCCGCGCCGCCGTCTGAGATGACATCATCCAGGTCAGCGGTTAGTAGGTCAACCTAGAGGAGCAGGATGTTGCTAACATGCCACCACGGGCTCAGAGGGGAATAACACTAGTGTATCATCACAAAATATTGGCGAAATGAACGAGTTTTGCGGCGGATAATGTGTTATTTAGAGGCTGCATTGGGTGCCCCATGTTCTCGCATTATACGGATATACGCGCCGCTCGATTGGGGCTAATTTCGTCAAAACGACTCCAAATGACACCAAACTTGTCAGGGTGATTAAATGATCGTATTTGATGCTAGAAATAAGGTCCAGGTTGTAAAAAACGAAAGTTATCCTTTAAGGCAAGACGAACAGACTGCATACTGCTCTTGATCAGCAGCACCACAATCTAGTAATCAACTTGAACCTTCATTAGAGGTATACCTTCAGAGAGAGACCAAAATGATCAGTACAGTACACAGTATGTATTTGGGATACTGTGAATCCAGTAAATACCTATGTCAAAGGTGCAACAACGGTTGACAGAGACTGAAATGTTGGTACTATTTAATTAATTGGTATGGTGAGCAAGAGCACTTTGCATATTATTATTAGGCAACAACTCACCTTGGGAACATTCTCTTTATTGTCTGTGAAGATGTAGTAAGTGAGCCTGAAGTCAACAAAGAAGTACTTTTCACCCGTCTCCAGGAAGCCTTTCAAGAAGCGGGTGTATCTACACAGATGGCCAAAAACAAACCAGAAGCATCAATAATTAGTCTAAGACAAGACAAATACAGTTGCACTACATCATGGTGAGCAGGATTCATTTCAGGTTCAGTCCGTCACATCAGTCTGTGAACCTACTTGCCCACAGCGAGCACCACCACAGCGATTCTTGGGTCCATTTTCTTATAGATGGCATCGATTACCACAGGGTCAAAGGTTCCCTCCCAAACCAGAGGAGCGTTCCAGTTTGTCACAGCGTTCACGTCAGTGCGTCTGGAGAGAATCAAGAAACAGTGGCTACATTTTAGACATCACATTGAAAATCTAAAAATGTGTAGCCCACACAGGCTGATGTTGTGTTAACTGTGCGAAGAGTTTTGTGTTAAAAGTAGTGAATGGGTCATTAAAAACTGTAACAAACTTCTTGTTCTTTTGACACAAAATACACAATTTAAAATTTGTTTTGACTTCTTTTACACACAAGCTCAACTAAGACAGTAAAAATTTTCACCATGTTTAACAAAACAGAAAACCTCATGTCCAAAACAGAACCTAAGGCTAAGGCTAAAGTACAGCAGTTCACATTGTAGAGTGAAACTAATTTATGTCCTGTATTTTGTTTCGTCGCTTTTGGAAAATAGTTAATTGAGCTAATGCGAATGTATCAGTCACAGCTGATTCCCATCTGTATACTGTAGCCTAGTATCTAAGAAAAACCGGATCGCCTGACGGAGGGGAACCTTATGAGTTTCACTTTTACCACGTACTGCTGCTGGTATGCACCCGCTACGTCTCTCTCTCGACACAGAGGGGAGGAGAGGGAGGGGGGAAGTTATATAGTGCAGTTTCAGCCGACACGACCCGGCTAAGGCACCATTCATCCTATTAACCATTTTTCTACCATTGCAATGAGTCTGGAAACATTATTTTAAGGCAGATAAACTCCGAAATGTTACATACGAGCAGCATGGAGGTATTTGGATGTTTTTTTGGTGTGTATTTTTGTGATGAAGACCGCCGGTGTCCATTTGCAACCGTTACATGGACATGCACTGCTACGCCAAGACCCCCTGTAACTCAGAGAGGCCACAGATAACTCAGAAACTGCTCCCAGTCCTTAGTCGATGTGAGGGTGACTAGATAATGAGTGAAATATCATTTTGGGGTGAACTATTCTTTTAATTTATGATGGTTACCAAAGGTTACCACTATTATTTTAAACTGTTTTACTTTGTGAGTGTGGCTTATCAGTAGCACAAGCCTGCACTATCGTGACTGGGACTGAGGAGCTCAACGAGCAGAAACTACTTAGCAGCAAGATGCCTCTCTTTTCCACAGATGATTACCACAAACTGCTCCAGAAGACAGCAGTACTGGAAACAACTATTCATAGGCTCGAAGTGAACATGGAGATAAATGGACAATATGGGAATGAAACCACTCTGTTTTGCCCCAAAACAGTGAAAGTGAGCAGGCTAACTAGTACCACCAAGACGCGGCAGGACTCAGGAGCCAGGTGTAAACGTCAGTAAATCAACCAGTCCTTCCTGGAACTCTCTTGGTGCAAAGCCAAAGCTTTACAATTTGCCTCCCTCAAATAGGGAAAGATGATTAACAGAAGAACCTAGCACCCGGAGACTCATGATGACACCGAATAGCCTTCAATGCCATCCAAGAGACAAGACAATCCAAAACAATGGATAAGACAGCGCTAAAACAGTTGATGAACTAATCTGGAAAATCTTAAAATGTCATGGATACCATTGCACCTAATAAAACTAAGATTACCTTGACCAGACAGAGGACACCATAGAGGAACACTATGAAATTAAAGGCTTTGAAAACAGAATGCAGGGAAACTGAATGTAAATGGAGAAAAACTTAAGATCAAATTCACCATGACCTCTACAAACAAAGTCTTTAACCATGGCTTTCTCAAGGCTAGACAGCAACACGTTTCTGAAATGATTAATAAGAACACAAGCTCTGTTCAAACAGATCTACAGCAAATAATAAATTGCGCACTTCAATCAGGCACGTTTCCTGAACCCCTAAAAGTAGCTGCCATCAAGCCACTCTTAAATTAATGAAGGTGGGTCATCAGTATTATCATAGGTAATATAGCTCAAGTGGATGGATCATCTGATGGAGAAAAAACTACTGCCTTATGGTTCAAGCAACATTATGATCATGTCAGCTGCTGTAGTGTTGGTTTCACAGAGATGTTAATGAACACGTAGCACTCACATAAAGAGCGAACATGCTTTAAATAAGAGATTAAGTGTGATGCTGTGAGAGGTTGCCATATGTAAATTCAATGGAGAAATCTTAAAAATCTGTTTTTTAGTGGCTTACCCTTTCTGTGTGCTTGGCTGGTTGTATTTCAGTCTGGAAGAAAAAAGCAAAGATCAAATCAAACTTTATAATAGTTCACAAAAGAGAAACTAATACGGCCTAAGGTGCACACTATATAGAATATAGCACAATGGAAACACATAACATCAAACAAAAGATAGACTACAATAACCGTCATTTGACAGAATTAAGGCAGTTTTGATAAAGTTTTTACATTAGCATTCAATATTAATTCAGACTAAAAAAAAAAAATTATGGAGAAGCAATACTTTCATTCTGTACACCTCAAAATGCACCGTAGATTAGAAAGGTTTTTTTTTTATAGCTTTTAATATAGCTTTTAATAATATTCTACATATTCAACCTTTAACACTGCTGTTTCTCTATGCTAAGAGAAAGAGAAGTGTAGTCTCACCCAGTGTCCATCTGTAGGTCACCGATCGCCCAGCTGCCTTTTCCTGGGCAGTCTTTTTTCTCTATGAACTTGATTTCTGGTGGATAGGTGACACATGGCGTGCATTGTGTCTGTGAGCTGAGAAGGAAAGGGAAGAAGTCACAAAACTGAAACCTACAACTCTTGGGTGGTGACAGAATTCATCACAATGCTTCATTATGTGTTTGTTTTGTTTTACAGACATGAAGGGTTGTTTTTTGTTGTTTTCTGACATTCTCTTTATAGACTTTATTGAGGTTTTGCTGTAGGTTTGATCAATGAGGTTGTTCATTGGCTACACGTTTAGTTTCATGCATTGTCTCTTACCTGAATGGGAGAGGATATCCCAGATGGACATAGGTTGCTCTGTAAAGAGACATAGGAACAAGTCAACCAGAGTTATGAGGAGTCTACATTGAAAGAGAAGCTACACATTTGCACATTTAATTCAACCCACACTTTAAGTCTCCGTGTTTAAAGGGGACATATTATGGAAATATCACTTTCTGAGGGCTCTTTAACATGTATTTGGGTTTTTGGTTTGCCTTTCGGCCCTCAAAATGTGAGCACTGACAAAAAAAATCTGTAATTTGCAACCCTAGGTTGAAATCCATGTGATTTTATGAGCTGTTCCCATTGTCCCAGTTGTCTGACAATGATGTCATTAGTTTTAGAATTTGCATACCACCCCTATACTACCTGGTACCAATAGAAGTTGCCAGGCGGGGAAGCAGTGGTTCATTTGCATTTAAGCAGGGACATTTAAAGGTCCCATATTATGCAAAATACACTTTAGAGCGGTTTTCTATCAGTAATATGCATCCCCGGCCTATCTACAATCCCCCCTGGTATGAAAAAAGTTCATCCTCTCCCTTTTTTGCTTTCTCTGTCTTTAGAAAATGTGTGCTTATACAGGCCAGTTGAAGATATGTCCGTCGGTGACATCACCGACAGACTGGACGCCACCACCTAGGTTGGTGGCACCGCCCCAGGTGAAGGTTTGCCGCGCCAGAAGCCACATCCTGTGTCTGAGGCAGAAATTAAACCCGCCTTACTAGGCCTCTGATTGGCTGAGAGGGGCAGGCAAGGCTGTGACAGATGGAGCTCATTAACATTTAAAGGTGCACGCACAGAAACAGCTTGTTTTCAGCAGAGCTCATTTGAGCGACTTTTAGACAGCTGACATTCAGGACCACGGATCGGTTTGGGGTAATACATTTCGAATACAGTGTAGTTGGACATCTGACAGCTGAGTGAAATTGATTAAAAAGAGCATAATATGGAACCTTTAAAAGGACGGGCACCAAAGCATAAGTATTTTATTGTTTCGGTGTGTCGTTCATGGATACAGCATTTTCGTGGGGTGAAAACAGTAGGGCATAATGTCTCATTTAATGTTATAATAGTTTCAGTGACCAGAGTATGGGTCAGAAGCTTTGTGTATAACCAATTACTGTCACTTTCCTCATCACTGGTTCATTACACAAGACCACACAGCTGCAGTTTTTTTTCACAATGCTGTTGCTCCGGTTTAGACTAGAACTAAGAATAGAAAATATGTAACTCCATTTCTCAGGTCCTTGACTTCCTTCCTGTCAGATGCTGTCCCCCACACTTATCTCAGATCTAGTGCTACGTGGAACACCTTGAGCGTGTGCTACGAAATGTGAGGGGCTGTTGCAGTGCATTTCACTGTATCTCCCAGAGAAACTTGTAAATGAGCGACTAAACTCAAACTTACTTCCTAGTTAAAATTCAACTAACCCTAACCCTAAATTTTAATCAAGTTAAATCAACAGTCACTCCTTTGTGATACAAGTAAACACTGTATGCGGAGAGAGGCTGAGAGACCCACACAGACGAATAAACACATGGATCTAGCCTGACAGGAAAACAAAACCAGTAGCATTAGCACATATTATAACTATCCAACATTACTGTGTAGAAGTTCTCCTTACTTAAAGTAATATTTCAAATGTTCTCAAGACATTTTGTGTACCTCCTGTTTGACGTTTAGTCCATCCAAAACAACGATTTTTAACATATGCATCAATATGCACCACAGTTAGCTGCAGACAGGAACAAGGCCGAGGAACCATGTAAGGTGACTGGGAGATTTGTAGAGACTAGTTATGTAACTAATTTATTTATGTGAAACAGAAATGAGATTAAGAGATACAGTATACAGTATCTGCACTGTTCTGTAATGATCGATATGATGACAAATTCATCAATAATAGCAGAAATCAAGACATGTATGTTTAGGTGACTCGTATTCAGAGCTGTGGGCTAATAAATATGGACATCACTTGACAGAACAGCCACAAGTGCACTGAGAATATGCTACTAAACACCACCTTGCTGGTGGTCCTCCCCAAAATAGGCTCCTTTGAATTTTCCTATATAGGACCTGCCTGTTGCACCTCCTCCAGCACTGGGTTCTTCTTCGTGGACCTCAGTTTGGGCAAGAGCACCTGTTGATCGGGAGGCTACAACTCAACGCTCACCCCCCCTGTCTACATCTGCTACCCAATTTCCTCAGTGACAGCAGGCAAGCTGTACTGGTTGGAACAATCACATCACCTGCACTCACGAGCACCACAGGGTTAAGCGCTGACCCCATTTCTCTGCAATTTATTCACAAACAACTGCACCAGCCCCACACCACCGACCTACCTCAAATACTCTGTAAACATCACCATCCTTGCCTTACTCACTGTCAACTAATCTCTTCTGGACCATCATGACTAGGTTGTACAATTCACCCAATGGTATGAGGACAATCAACTCTACCTCAATGTCAGGAGAACAAAAAAAGGGTACTCAGAACACCTTGACCCCAACTAAACTGGCTAATTATCTAACTAACCTGTCGGACAGATGTGCGCCACCTTTTCTTATAGTGAGACTGAGGCTTCAATTTAGTTTGTTTAAAGTTTTCAGGGCCTGTGTCTAGATCCACTTGTGTCAGTTTAACAGAGGAAAACACAGTGCTACACCAGGGTTATGTCCCTGAATGTTAGACAGTCGGGCAGGTGTTTTGAAAACAAGAGTGGCACATCCCTTTTACCACAGTGGACTGCTGTTGTCATGGTGCAGTGTTTGTCTGTGTGAGGCTGAGTGGATTACTGCCCTGCATGCAGCTGTACAGAGAAGCAATGGTGCAAATGCAAATAAAACATCTTTTGAGAATTATTATGAGAATTGTTCGTAAGCTTAATAAACCTGTGGTGGATTTAGTCCAGGTGGTGAATGGGAAACATTGTTGGAAGAAGAACGAACGTATATCTGTCCACATCAATCATGTTTCACAACACACAGCAGACAATAGCCTGTATGCCACAAAGGTGGGTCTTTTAAAGCCCGGTGGCCTCGTAAATATGTATAGAGCTCAGTTTCAGTGGACACACCTGTGTACCTGCCCATGTCAGCTCATATTACTGTATTCATGATAGAGCCTTTAAGACAAGTGAAATACTGCACCACTGACTTCAGGGTAGCTTTTTCTCTCTCTTTGGTGGTGGTTGTGGCGGTGTGCGTGTGTGCGTTTTTGGGGGGGGGGGGCTGAATTTGCAATGTAAACAACATGGGCACTGGACAGAAAAATGTTCCACCACAGAGAATGAATATGATTTTGGTTGTGACTGGAGTTTGTTACAGGTGCTGCTCTCACCAAAAAACTATGTCTACACCTCCAGACACACCTGGAGGCCAAAAGATTATCTTAAATTGCAATGTTTTATCATATTATTTTTATCCTGGTATAACTTGTCTTACCCAGTATTTTGACTACTATTACATCCTGAATCTGAACTACTGAATTTGCAATGTAAACAACATGGGCACTGGACAGAAAAATGTTCCAGCAAAGACAATGATGGTTTCGATTGTGACTGGAATTTGTTTTAGGAACTGTTCTCACCAAAAAACAATGTCTACATTATATTGACATATTTTAACCGTGTGAATAGCCCATCTTTCTTTCTGCTTTGCAGGGGTCTTTCACTCTCAGAGGTGGTGGGAGATGAGGAGGGGGTAGGTGACATTTTGATGATACCTTGATGCAGCTATGACCCCATCAGACCTGGTTTTTGCCTTTTTCTCAAGGGATCTAATCACAGTTGGGCAGACCCACGTTACGTTTTTTTATGGTTCCATCTAGTGCGAAACTCTGTACAGGAAGGTGGCTGATTTTAGCCTGCAGTAGATAAGCTGGTACTGACACTGTGTATATCATGGTAACCAGGGCAACTGAGGTCCATTACATGGTGTTGAAGGTGCGATATTTCAAGTTTCACACTCTTATGGGTGGTATGACAGAGTAAAAAATTAACCTGCGTGGTTGTAAAAAACTAGCCTTGTAAACCAGCCTCTCCCAGAAATGCATTTCATTTCATTTCACAGCGAGAGTCTGGCCTCATTCCTTCTGTAAGCAGTGAGCACATAAGGTGGGCGGCAGCTGGGCGGGAGTAGTAGCATTGACAGACAATTACCATTCAGCCAATCAGCAAGTTGGTATATCAAACTTTTGCCAAATCCAGTTGGAAGAACAGCGAAAACGTCTTTTCCTTAAAAAAAAAATCAACAAGCGCCGATTCCTGCTCTTTGCTCTAATGGATGGTATTTCAGGAAGAACTTCCCTTGTTGCTATTTTTAGGCTGCTACTGGTAGATAGCTCCGCCATGTTCGTTGTGGTAAGAGTCGCGCAGTATAATGACCAAGGGGGCAGTTGTCGGTCTGAGTAAGGCTCACTTCCGCGTTCAAAAAACTGCAATCCCCTCAGCTTCCTCTGGGGACTGGTGTCAGAAGGGAGCAACTCTCCATTGACTGCCATGTTAAAATAGCCGACTTTACAGCTTACAAAAAACATATTTACAGCCTGGTACATTTTATTTTTTTGGTCTCAACTGATAGCTTCTACCCCTGCACACACTCTGAGGGGGGTGAATTTATTTTAAACTCTACCGTTTTACTATTATTAGGTTTAAAATTCTAGCCAATTAGAGCGCAGAAACGTTGGGTGACACCTCTCCAAATATGGCAAGTAAAATCCAACATGGCACAATTCAAACCCCTGTAGTAGCGGCACAAAGCAGACTCCCCCAAACCAATGGGTGATGTCACGGGTGCTACGTCCATTCTTTTTACCCTGACCCTAACCATGGTAGTTAGGAACAGGTGGGACTTATCACTGATTACTTACTAGTGTGCGTACGACCGGTGTCCACACGTTTGATAATTATGGATTTTTCTGTACTTACACACATTCTAAATTTCATTCCTACGACAGAATTTAGAACCTTTTCTACGTACAGTTGATAAATGAGGCAGGAGAGGCTGGTTTACGAGGCTAGTAAAAAAAACTCAACCTTTCTGGATGTTTATGATGAATGACTTGTTCAGTTTGTTAAGTCATCTGAACACTGTCAATGTGCACCTGGAGAATCACCAACATCTGTTTTATGTGAAATTGTTAAGATAAATATAATGTTAGCTCATCATCACCTCACCCATTTGTCCAAGACACACCTCACACATTACTTGCACTGTCAAACATCCTCCATTCTCAACAAGACAAATGCTGTGTTCAACAACTCTTTGCACAAGGGACACTTTCAACACTTGCTTTGTCATCATCCTGTACCCTGACACTGAAGCAGCTCAATGAAACTCAACCATGACTTAAAGCCTACAGTACATGGGTGGGAACTGATGTTTCACTTGTAGTGACAAATAGTGACTGTGATCAAACGTAATTTATCTATAACAGCGCTGGTGACGTAAGACGCAGCCAGACTACTGTACACTGGTGGTGTGAAGTGAGGACAGTGATGGTTAGCTTACATTTATTTGTATGTAATAAATTATTTAGTTGTTTTGCAACAGTACAAAACTATAGCTAAAATCAATCTGCATTTACTATTTATTTTTGATGTTGTGGTGTATTTTTCACCATTTGACTTTCAGCCCTCACTACATAAACACCTATGGTAAATGTTTTTCAGTTTAACATTCACCCAGTGTGTTGGTGGTGGGTCCTGACAGGTGGAGCCCAGTCATAGGCTGTTGTTGTTACTATACACTGTCAGAGAACATTTACAAGGTCAAAATGATCATTAGACTCCAGGATAATGATTTACCTCTGTATCTGGAAACAGCAGTGTTCGAACTATAGACTTTTACACATGTATTTTAGATCTACATTTACTCATTTAGAAAACACTTATCCAACAAAAAACAACAGGTTTTCGACTAAGTTTTTAGTTGTGAAAAACAGACTTTTTACAGCAAGGTTTGTTGCGGTGCTGCTTTTTCCATTGCTAATGCCCCCCTGGGGGATTAATTCCTCCCAGGTTAACACCCCAGATCACCTCCTGTGTATTGGAGCCTAGTCTCCCTCACTTGTTTGTCTCATCTATTGTTACGGCAGATAGAAGCCATGTTGTAAAGCTGTGTTTTAATGTGAGCAGCGCAGGATCTGAGCAGAGATGTTTATTATTTTCCCACTTCCTTTGGGTTTTTATCAGTAAAAGCTCAAGAGTGTTTTATTTTTAGAGGGGGCAGCGAGTAGCAGTGGCCCTTTTTGACTTCAGCAGTCATTTCCTCGCTTAAACATTGTGTGACTTATTGCTTTTTCTAACACACTCACTCCTCTTATTTTCACACTTAGCTACTTGTTAGTGGATGTGTTTTTTTTTTCATTCTACATCCTCACAGAAAGACCGAAAGAAACAGAAAACCAACAGGAACCTCAGACCACGTTACTTGACTAACACTTCCACACAACACACTACAACACTACGAGGCAATAGTTAAACATCATACTGTAATATTTCATTCATCAATTACGTATCAGTCTTCATAAATTGATACTAATTAGTATGTAATTTATTGACACAGTTGGATTAAAACACTCACCCATGATATGTTTAATAATATAATATGCATAATAAATAAATAATGGGTTAATTAAAATGCAACTATTAGTCAAGTGTCAGGAGATGAACAAACTATTTGCATGAACATTCCTGCTGCACTTACACACATAATGATTCAGACATCTGATAATGAGAACCACTCATTGAAAACTTTAAACCAACATAACATAAGAGACAAACGGTCACACATAAATTGCACAGAACGATGCAGTTGTTTACTGTGCGAAGTGAGACAAGTGGGTGCTTTTAACGATCATCTGAACACTTCCGGATAACACGTTTCATACAAAGATAGCAAATAGTTCTGCTTGTTTCTCCTTAAACGCCATTTTAACTTCTGCTTTTGTGAGTTGCCATACCACACATGCATTGCATCTCAGATTACACCATCTAAGAGCATTTGATAGAAGAGTAGGAGTTTTAGAAAGCACATCCTGTTGTCACTTGAAACTGAGCTATTCAACATGAACACATCATGGGAGTAAAATATACATCAACCTTTCACACAGTTGATAAAATCAGCATCATGATCACCAGTGAACTTAACGTCTGATACGATCTCCTCAGTTTTCTTATCTGCTCTGCTTTTTGTGTGGTAAAAACCTAGAATCGCTGGGTCTTCAGTCTGTTGATTTTCAGGTGTTGTGTAGTTTTTCAAATTAAAATGATTAAAGGATTGACATGATCAGTTTATCTGATATCTTATTTGATTTTATTTCAATGATATGTTATAAAACATGATTCATCTCTGTTGGGATAAAACAATAAAGCCAGGAGGCTTTAAAACCTGAAATAAAATCTTAAAGAGTAACTGTGCTTTAGTATTTCATCCTCAATACTTCTAATAACCAGTTTCTACATAAAATAAAATCCCTGATGCATCTCAATTTAGCTTCTGCTGCAAACAAGCTTGAATATGGACTTATTTAATTTTGTTCGGGACAATTTCGCATTTCAGGGCTTCAATACAAGAGGGACATTACATACGAGCAGCATGGATGTTTTTTGTTGTGTTTTTTTGTGACGAAGACCTCCGGTGTCCATTTGCAACCATGACATGGACATGCACTGCTACACCGAGACCCCCTGTAACTCAGAGAAGCCACGGAGGACTCTGAAACTTCTCACAGCTCTTAGTCGAAATATCATTTTGGAGTGAACTATTCTTTTAAGTTTATTGTCACTCATTTATGCTTCTTAAATATGAAACTATCTGATACTGGCTGCTGTCTGTGTTTGATTTATTGTTTCTGTTCTCAATATATCAATTTTAAAACCTGAAACCGAAGCCTGCATCCTCAGAAACCCTTTAAATAAAATATCTGTAGATTTGTCAGAGCTCATTCTGTAACAACACATTGTCTGAAAATGTTGTTTACTTGTGGTGTAATCTTGAGGCTTGAATTAGTGCCAACTCCAAACCAAGCCCTGACCCATTCTATCAAGCGAGATCAGATGGCTCCACTTGACTCTATTTCATGCCTCACCTGTCAGCCTCACCTCGTCCAAGCCCACACCGCAGACACCGCAACTTCTCCACAGAACAGTAAAGGCTCCTTATGGAGATTTAGGATGAGGAATGAACAACACGGAAGCAAAACACGGGGCCGTGTTTAGCTCAGTTGCCAGAGCACCCGCCCCGTGTGTTGAGACTATAGTCTTCTTCCAAAATATATACGTAAAAAAGAAAGAAAGAAAAGAAAACGAATCAAGATAACAGAGGAGATCTGGGACAATATGACTGACAGGCTCAATGAGTGACACAAAGTTCCTTCTATTTCAGCATCAGGGGATTCCATGAAGTCCATGAAGCTCACTTAGCACAACTCTGCTCCATCAAAATAGTTAAAATGAATGCCAGCCATGTAACAATGGTAATTTATGCTGCCAGGTAATCCTGGTCCGGAGCAGGATCAAGGTGAAGATTAACTCCATTAATGTTCAAAAAATGTCCAAAGGACAGTTCTGCCAGTGCTTTTACACTCACCGTCATGTATGATAAAATCATATGGCTAATTCATTAAAAGTGTTTTTTTATAGCCTATTGTGTAGGCTACATCAATAAAGAAAATTAAACTAGGCCAAATTAAAACTTTTTTTTTTTTAAGAAAACATTTAAAACTTAAGATTGGTTGATTCACTATAACCTGCAGTCCTTGTCACCTTGAATTATACAGTATACAGCAATATTATACAGTAAATTGTGTGATCAATGCCATTAATCATATGAAATAAATGTGATAAATAGGCTATCACTTGTTAAAATAAATTAATACATTTTGTGAATTTATTTAGGTCTATTAAATGAATTCAATGTTAATAGGCTATCTATCTACATTCATTTTGTCCCTTTGATGTGGGTTTTTAAGTATTAGGCTATATCTTATTTCAAGAGGAAGGTGGACAGAACAGAAAACCGGAAGTGAGGGGAACACGCAGTAAAGGTGAATAGGAGGGGATTCGAACTCGGACTCACTGCTGCCAGGACTGAAAAACCCTGTTGAACTCGCTCTAAACATTGTGCTATGAAACGCACCTGACTTGATGGTTCACGTGATGCTGAAATATAAGGAACTTGTGTCACTCGTACATCGAGCCTGTCAGTAATAGCCTATTGTCCCAGACCTCCTCTGTTACCTGATTAACAGCAGCAGTGTTTCATTTTCTTATTGGAGGCTATAACATCTTAAATCTCCACATACTCCGCTGTGGAGAAGCTTCGGTGCGTGCGTTTCCTTTGCTTTGGATCCTTTTATGATATTTTCGGCACTTGACTGGTGTGGGCTTGTAGCCTACGAGGTGATGCTGACAGGTGAGGCTTGAATTAGCGTCAAGTGGAACCAGCTGATCTCGCTTCACGGGTCGGGGCTTGGTTTGGAGTTCGTCCTGGTTCAGCCTCAAAAATTACTACACTGGATGTTGTTGACTTCATACGCTTTGGATCCTGTGAATTAATGCTGTGTGGTTCTTTTTAGGGGGGGAATGTAGACTCACCTGCCCCTCTCTAATGTAAATTATCCAACGGGTAGAGCCCGAAATTTTTTCTTTTTCTTAGAATATTTAAAATCTCTAACACAAAATACATTTTTCTAACACCTAAAAAGAGACTTTTGTTTGTGAACAACGACGTGATCTGCTCACAAACAAACACAAGTCACGTTGGCATAATTGAAAAATAACGGAATCATGAGAGACGGTTGCTTGTAGTAGAGCGGGCGTAGATCAAGTACTGTAGGCCTAGACTATTTCCTGAGATTGTGACATCACGTAAAGCTGATCTGTTCACAGGGTTTTGCGTTAAGATCTTTATCTGAACTTATATGAAAAAGAATAAATATATATTTCAAATCAAAATGTGTCTATGGAAATGAAAATGAGTCCAGTTGTTGAGCAACTTACAGAGACAGAGCTCATCCTGACTGTAATGCACCCACATGTATCTTTGTCAAACATGCGTCAGACTTAAGAGGAAAACAAATTAGAAGCAATGTTAATGAATCATCCGAACAATCAGCATCTACACACCATCCCCCCGCCGCAATCCCTCTGACAAACAAACATTATGAATGATTTTAAACTCGTCTCAAATTTAACTTCTCATTTCCACGTGAATTCATCACATATTGTTGTTATAATGTAACCTCACAGAAGCGGCGCACAGATGAACATATGTCTGTAAAAGCCTTAAACCCAGAACAGCTGTTTGGAGAAGTAAAAAGTGAAAGTAACACAACTTACATGAACAGGGTGAGAAGAAAGGCACCAACAAGGAGAACATGGGACCTCGACATGTTGCGATACATAGCCTGTTGTCAACCGACACTTTCTGATGAGTTACATGCTACTGCACTCCGCTGCCAGGTTGTTTTCAAAGCTACCAGTGCGCAGGTGGGGCGGTGACCAAGTGCGACTTGAAACCAAGCATGGTGGGAGGGAGATAGAAGGAGAGCGAGCGAAAGAGAGAGAGATAGAGGAGAGGGGGAGGGGGAGCTCAGCGTTTCACTGACATCACATACAGGAAGTTGCAGTAAACGGCAAGTAAGGACAAAGCCTGGAGACTAATGTACCCGGAGTAACCACAGAGTGTTTCAGCTGCTTCTCTGGTCTGCGATCTAAATCCCTGTGGGAAGCATTGGATTGGAGGGCGGAGGCTGATATGAAGCCAGATGGAATAATAATAAGATAATGTTCACACAAACTTTGTCAGCACAAATGTCTCAGGGATAAAAAAAAAATTAAATAAGATTTGGGGGAACAAAGGTCAAAGTTCAAGGACTTCACAGGACACATTGCCATCTTGTCAGTGTCTGACTCCACCCATAACTGCCAGCTAACCCAAATTTTGGCAAGGAGAAGGGGCCTGATAGGGCTGAGGCTTTGGCGTTTGTGGCAACCGTGAGCTTCCCACAATGTTAGCAGCTCACAGTGAAGACAACTTGCTGATTTAAGATAGATGTTAGGACTGGGGGCAGATTTGCAGATTTCCCGCCGATCGCAGGGCGTGGCCTGACTGGACAATTATTTGTCCAGTTGTTTAGTGTGTTGTGGTAATACTGTTATTTGACTGCTCCTGATTGAGCAATGGAAATATCCACCAATCAGTAAGCACAAAGAGACCGGGAGGCCTCACCAACCAGATGTTGCTACTTGGACAGCTCACAAGCATGGCCGCTAATCAAGCAGAATAACCACTAACCCTAACCATGGCAACAACACAGCTGACTTAACCTTACAAACCTCACAATGAGCGTCACCGTCCTCTGAACATCATACGGCAACACTGTATCAATCTAGTCCACACATCAACTCCTCCAGCCACAGGCTGCTGCTACGCCACGCCTCTTCCTTCCTTGTGGATGTGGAGCAAAAACTGTGCCCAGTCAATCACACATACCAGGAAGTGGCTCACACCCTGAGACCCTCCGACCCTGAGTCTCCTCTGGATTCTTAACATATACAACCAGATATATACATGTGTATGTGTCTGTGAGTGTGTGCACAGATGTTTCCTTCCTGCTTCTATCAGACTGTAATGCCAAGCCAAGACAAACAACCAGAGACCCACAATTAAATTAAAATAAGATTAGATTAGATTACGCGCGTGCGTGCGTGCGTTGCGTGCTTGCGTCATTCCCTCGTTCATTCTCCAACAACCTGTCTCCCTTCACTGTCCAGTCTAAATAAAGGAAAAAATGCCCCAAAACACCACCACATCAGCTACAGTTGGCCATAACTGAGTCACACATGGAGACAAAAGCACAGAGATACACAAAGGACCAGACTCTCACAGGTTTAAAAGTTGTCTTATTGAATACGTTGGAACCTGACACTCTGCTATTTGAGTAGTGACAGAAGAAGATCTGGGGTGAGATTGTGTGAAAGAACGAATCCATCCACGCCACAGAGTTCAGTGTCATTGATCCCTGACAGAGTTTTCTTGGGTGGCGGCCTAAATATTAACCAGAAGAACCTGTTAGTGCTGCTGACGTGCACAAACACCTCAGACCAGTGTTTCTCCTCCAGTTTCCAAATTTGGCAACAAATCTTTTTGTTTTCTTCACAGTTAGCTTATTTTCATGTCCATTCTTGTTTGCAGTGAAATTGATGTTTTCTTTGTGATATTTATCAAGTTAATTTGCCCTTGTCTCTGTGAAGGAGGAAGTTTCTCCTTTACTTCCTCACTGTGCAAGATTCTTTCCTGTTGTCGGTGCTGCAAACAAACCAATCACAGCAAAGAATCAGTCATTTTGTAGTTCCTATAAAGTGAAACTTTAATCTCACTCTGACCTGTGTGCAAATTGGAAGTGATCTGAGGCCAAAGCTCTGTGGATGGAGGAAGCTGGTAGAGACAGGAGATAACAGAGATAAATGTTGACTGTTCTGCCAACACACACAACATACTAGTTTGTACACCAACACCCAAATTTTACATTCTGTAAAACTGACAGATCTCAGCAAGTTAAGAAGAACAGTAACAAAATAACTCCTGGGCCTTTTTAATGGGATCACCACCACAGTTTACTGGGTTTTCCTGTGTCCCACGCCTCCCCTAACTCCTTTTCCCCTCCACTCGCCTTCCCACAATGATCAATGATCCCATCAATGATGGCAGATACATACAGTACATATTTGTGTGGACAAGACATAATTTGTAATAGGTTTCATATATAATTGATACATACTGTACATGCCCCTACCACATCGTCCATGGTTGGGACAAAAAGCTGTGCAAAAATCACACTCAAAGCCTCAGTAAATCAAACAACAACAACAACAATAAATAGATTTGGACAATCCTGTTTGTTATCATGATTTAATTCTGTGATCCTTGTCGCTCCTGGAGTATGTGCACCACTGCTACCATTAATGGCAATGCTAAAAGTTGATGGCAACACCTTGTAATGCTATTGCTACACAAGACAAGTCCTTTCAGGTAAATATACCTATAGGGTTTCCTCCCCATGTTGCAGGCAGCACACATGTCATTCAACTCTGACACTCCTTAGCCTAGGGTTATCTTATTGGAGCAATATGTTCATCTCAAGATGTGTGAGTGTGTCGGTGGGTGGGTGTTATTTGTCACTCACAATGCAGTTGTTAAAATTACTCCATTTAGTGACAGAGCTGGAGGTGATGTGTTTTTAAGTCCTGTTCTCATCACCACAATATCTCTGTAACTCAGTGGAAGCTCCTCAAATTTGCTACAAACATTCATCTGGACCCATGAACTTGTTAGAGTTTGTGGTCAAAGGTCAAGGGGAACAGTTGAAAAATACCGCTTTTGCCTCATCATCAGAGGTTTTGATATCTTTTCACATCCTTGTGAACATCGCGCTGATAATTCAGATCCAGTTTATTAGGATCAAATTTATTTAACAGTGTCCATTTTCTATTTTGTGTCCCCAGAAACGCTTTTGTTGTGTTGTGAGTTTTTGCAGCTAGCGCATGTGTTATCAAATCGATGAAGTTGTTTCTGAATTTGTTGCATTACTTTGCATGAGTTTTCTCAAGCTGCAGTGAGATGATCCCTCTGGGCCACTGTACTTATGCCTGAGCTTCAGCACCTCATTTAGTCATGACCACATGACTGCTGCTAGTTTAAAGGTGGAGTGAGAAAAGATGGATTAAAACTCACTTCATTTTATGAAAACATAATAGTTAAAGTGACTGTTGTTACCTAAGGTCTCACCTGTAACACATCTGCATGTTTTCTACAAATTTGCCAGGTCAACCCACACAGAAATGTAATACATGCATTATGTGTCCCTATACCAGGGAAAATACTTTAGATATCAGATTCAAACATGATATACCGGTACCCAATCGTAAAATGTATGTGTAAAATATCAACATTATCAATTTTCATTTGGGATTAATATGATTAAGATGATGTGTGATGATGATGATTAATTGACATGCCCGAAATGAACTAAATAAATAAATAAATATTAAAGGGATAATTCAGCGTGGCAAATGTGCAGGTCTCAACTTTGTGTGTGCGTTGTTGGACTATGTACTTGGTGGGTTTTATAAAGGACAGGGGACCTGAACCATCTCAAAACAACATGCACCGATGCTCTTATAGGAATTATGGCAAGAGGCGAATAGTTGAACTATTCCTTTATCGCATAGGGTAATATTCATATCTCTGTTAAAGGGCCAACGAGGAGTTTCTATTCTGTTATAAAACAGTCTCACGTTAATGTGGATGAATCTACGCTACCCACACTCGTTAATGGCTCCATTTTCGATCAATGTATCGTTTTCTCTCTGTCATTATTTTGTTATTATTAGTGGTGGCGGAAATGCTGGTCGAGCCGACCAGCGTTTCCATACTTTCGGTTTCGCGGACGCAAATGAGAATAACGGCGAGGCGGCGTTAATGAACCTCTTTGAACCTCTGACTTTAATCTCTGTTAATATTTTGCATTTTTCATGTCATCTAATCTGAACATCAGGAGGCAAACAAGACCACGAGGAGCTTCTGGTTCTTCATGATTGTCCTGTTGCATTCCTGTAGTGTTTATTTTGTTAAATCCTCTGTGTGCGTGTGTGTGTGTGTGTGTGTGTGTGTGTGTGTGTGTGTGTGTGTGTGTGTGTGTGTGTGTGTGTGTGTGTGTGCGTGTGTGCCCGTGCGTGTGTGGCTTCCTTTATTGTCTGTTTTCAGTTCAGTTTGTGTTCCTCTTCTCTTCCTTCATTTCAATGTCTGTGATCTGAGGGTGTGGAATTTCTGTCTCTGTCTGTGTGTGTGTTGGGTGTGTGTGTGGGGGGGGGGTTGAAGGGGTGGGGTTGGGGGCATGTTGAGACATTCCTATCTCCTCCTCAGTGTAATAGGAGATGTTTTTTTACAAACACACAGTGAGCCGCCTGCTGGACAAGTTGTTATAGTATCATTGCTGTTTCATTGTGCTTTGCATGGCAGTGATGTTTCTGCTGCTGTCGTTATTATACATTTATAATCTTAGCAAGTCAAATATGTTTCTAAATGTTTGGTTCCCTCCAGAGTCGCTGACCTGCTCGCTGGCTGCAGCCCAATCCGGACATCAAGTGTCTCCTGAATATCTCTCAGGTGAAGGTGTGTCAAGTCACTAATGTGTTGCTCTCTGGATCAAAATGCCTGATAACATCTGTGGCAGAATCAGAGCTTGGATCTATCAACTGAACTATTTAAGTTTTAATGTGTTCACCTAAGACTGTGCAGCAGGAAAACAAAACATTAACTAATTCATCAGATTTCATTCCTGTTTATTTAGTGTGTTGTGATGTTGACGTTGACCTTTGACCTGATTCCACCAAAACCTAATTACTGGTATTCCTAGTTGTAATTTAGATATCATGTCCATGAGTGTGAGATGGATTGACAGATGACCTGGAAATATTATTACTCTGTGATAGGAAGGAGCAGCACCATCATTAACCCATTAGAAGTGGGTGGAGTCACCCTGTTGGAGACAGGTGACCACTGGAAAATAACCATGGAATTCTGATTCCACAGTTGTTGTTTTATGTAATAAAAAATGAGGATGGTACAGGGGGGTTTGTTGTTTTTTTTAAATTTTTACATACTTTTTACTTTTACTTTTTTTTGTAAACAAAAAAAAAATTACATTTCCAAAATAATGCCACTAGATGGCAGCAACAGATCAAACAGTAAAAACTTTCCTTGTCTTTATGTTCCCTCTGCTTCTTCTTACAGTATTTTCTTCATCTCTGCTTAGCTGTGACTCCCACTATGTTGCTGCTTTTTACAGTTTTTTTCAGTTGCTGACAGGCATTGGTCAATACTGAAGCTACCTTTTCAACATTTTCTGAACTGTCAAATCTCACTCTGGAAGCAAACTCTGTCTCTCCTACTGTAATATCACTGTAATATATTTTTTATTGTTTTATATATCCTTATATATATATATATTTTTTTGTATTATTATTCTGTTTTGACTGTTTTTTGTGTACTGTAAAAGTTTTGCAGGCGTTGAACTAGTAACTGGGAGAAGAGTGCTTGAATTTTACTAACTGTGGTCACTTTACGCATTTGGTGTGAAAGAAATGAAGAGTGATTCACGGTGCTGCATATGGACTTCTGTTTTGTAGACTGTTAAGAGTTTTGAAGACTTTTCTGTGACATTTCAGTGTCATACAAACCTGGACTACATGAGGTGCACTGTCTGTCAGAGTTCAGCTTCAGATTTAGGCCCAGGCCCAGGTCCAGGTCCAGTTCCAGATTGAGGTCCGGGTTCAGTTTCAGTTTCAGGTTCAGCTTCAGTTTCAGGTTCAGGTTCAGTTTCTGTTTCAGGTTCAGACAGAGACTGGAGGAAACAGCTGCTGCTGTCACAGCGCTCTGTGTGATGGATGTGTCTGTTGTAAACAATGGTTTGTTAATGAACAGATCTGTTTAGCCAGCCACTCCTTTGACCTTTGACCACACTCAGCAAATAGAACAGGAGGGATGGAAAAACACAATTTCATTCAGAGTAATGATTAAAAATGATGCATGAATTCAAGGTGGAATAAAGAGAGTGAGTGAAGTGTTTCATATTCAATCTGAATCAGAGCAGGACGCTCTGATGATGATGAATACACTTTTTCATTTGTGTGTATGTGTGTGTGTGTGTTTTCCAGACCCTCTAGACTCTCCAAGTCCACATCTTTAAAAGTCTGAGTTTAGACCCAGACTCTCCAATTCCAAACCCAAACTCAAAATCCTGACCCTTTGAATCCAGACCTGCAAACTCCAGGACTCACACGTTTGTTTTTATCTACAGCTTTAAGTTTACATTGTTAGCATTATAATCATCCTGTTACCTAATACTTACCATTATTGGACTATTGTACACAGGATTTTCCTGAAACCTGTGGTCACCATGAAACATGAGGTTCTCCATCCAGAGTCCGAAGTGAAGCAGTAGCTGACTTCACAATCTAAGCTTCTCATATAAAAACCAGAGTGAAACATGCTCCTGGCTCAGACCTGTGATGAATTGTTAACAGTTAAGTGTTTAATTGTTGAGTATTTATCTGTATGTGGGCGTATATGGGGTTAAACAGCTGATTAATAGGAGGCTGAAGCCTGCCGCTCTGCTCCATCTCTCACGGTTATGATAACGAGCTCATTCAATATGCAGATTGTGTCCTCAGAGGCCGCACACTATTAATTGTTCTCGTTGACTCGAGTAATTATTTGTTTGCAGATTTAATTTGGAGATTTAGACAATGTGTCGATGCCACATGATTTGTGTGAGCCGCCATGTGTGTGTGTGAGTGTGTGTTAGACATTATGTAATCCAGATCTGCTGCAGACGTAATAGGACTTGATCATGTATGTTTTAGATTCAGAGGAGCTGGACATACTCAGTCATTTTATAAAGCTTGCAACTTTGTTTTGAAAGGACTTGATCATGTATGTTTTAGATTAATAATAATAATAATAATTTAATAATAATAATTATTATTTTATTATTACAAATAATTTTTATTTTATTATGATTATTATTATGATTATTATTATTATTATACTGACACTCTCCCTCACAGTGAACACTGTCCTGAAAATCAAAAGTTTATTAATAAACTTACTTAAACTTATACTATAAAATAAAATAATTTTTAAAAAAATCTAACATTAAACAATAATAATAATGATGATAAATATCAGCTGTCAGTGATCATGTCACTGTTGTCTGTTTTCATGAATTATTAACCCTCCAATCATTATTATACACGATTTAGATACTTACATTTACATGTTAGACGACAACATACCACTGATGCATCCTTTGTCTTCACTGAGAAGCTGATACTCACTAAACCTGCTCGATGTAGAAATATTAATGTGTGTGTGTGTGTGTGTCTTCATGAGCGTCTGAATGTGTGTTTACTGACAGACACCTCCAATATTTCCTCAGATGAAGACAAACAGATAGTGGTCTGTGTGATTTTGGTGGATTACTCTTTTAATCATGCAGCTCTCTGATCTCACAGAGCAAACATCGCTGTTCTAATTAGTGGTATTAGTGTTAATTAGCGCTCCATAATCTGAAGTTAAACACGATGAACTACGTCATCTTCTGAAACTGTGACTGTGTTTGTTAATGAGATTTTCACCTTCTACAGAAACTGATTATCAGTTTTCATCCAGCAGATGAAACACACCTGAACTCACGAATACGGGCCAACACACACTAATTAACGCTCGCCTACATCTTTAAGTCACATATGGAAAACTGGGTTTTACAGTGGACACAAAGTAAAGTCAAAAGGGTGTGTGTGACCTGTGTGTACAGTATGTGTCGGTGTGTGCGTGTGTGTGGTCCAAAAAAAAAAAAAATTAATTACTACAATCCAGCTTTTTAAAATCTGCCACTTAATAAGAGCTGGGACATAATTAAATTTGCAGCGGAGTGACCTTGAGAGTTAAAACATAAAAACATGATGGATGGAAGTAAGACACACACACACACACAGCTGATCAGCTGCTTTAAAAAATCTTTTAATGAAACATCTAAAACAGTTGTGGTTTTCAAAGAAGAGGGAGCTTCTTTAGAAGATGATGATGGTTAAGATGATGATGCAAGATGTAGGAGATGGGGTGAGGGAAAGAGAGATGGTGGGGTGGAAGGAGGAGGACCTGTGGTAAACTGAAGCTGTCTATCATCAATCTGTATGTGAGGTTACAATGATTATCATTAAGCTACTTTAAAGTGCAGGAACCAATCAGATAATTTGACATGAAAATTTCTAGCAAAAAGCAAAATGCATGTTGCTAACATACTGTATGTTTCCTGCAGCTGCTTCAGTTTGGCTATAACCGTCTACTAGTTTTATGAACACATGTGCAGCTTGCAGCCTCACGCCCTACCCCTTTGTCAGTCAGTGTTATTTATAAATTTGAAAATTTACTTGCAAAGACCTTGTAACAGAGGAACCATGAGGGTAAGATGCAGCCTATTTATGAGACATAAAAAGTAATTATTGCTTTTCTGAAAATCTGCTTGCATGAGAGTGAAGCCAAACCTCAACAACATCAGCTCCTAGTCCTAGTAAGTTAGTTGGGCTAATTAGTTTCCTGTCCATTATTTTCATAGTAGCCTATATTGAAAATTCATTTTCACAAGTTCTGTAGGCTACACATAGGTATAAAGTATATAGCCTACAGCAGGTGAAATTGGACAGCATGGACAGTGAAAATGTATTTTTATATTTAGGCTTTAGGCATATTAGGCTTTAGGCATTCATAACCATAATAAGGATAGACCTACAGCACTTTATACAAGAACCATAAAAATCATTTAAGTCCTTCCATATCTTGTCAACCTGGACCCAATACAATGGATGCTGTGATCCTTTGATTAGTCAATCGTATCGTTAATTAATTAATCAATTATTAATTTCACCATTTCTTTCATAAAGAAAAATGCTTTGACTCACTGAAGCACATTGGTGTAGCCATTTTACAACGCTGACAGAAAAACCATGGATGTGTAAAAAAAAAACAACAACAACAAAAACAGGTGTTTTTCCTCCTGCAGCCTCTAAGCTGTGCCGTGATTGGTGGGATCACGTTCAGTAAAGCTAATCTGATTGGCAGGTGCAGGAGCCAATTGCAGCGCTTTTTTTGACTGACGACATTACGTCTTGATTTTCGCGCTCGCTGTCCACGCACCTGTCCCTCTGGTAGCCAGAGGAGAACTACCAAGCAAACAGTTACCAAAGTAGATGAACTTAAAGAAAAACGCACTTATGGTGACTGCCTGGGAATACTTTTATGACTTATTTTCTGTGTCAAGTGTGGGAGACGGACCTCAGTCAGCTGGCCCTTCAGAGCAGAAAAAGGTTGGTGTCACCGCCGCACCTTGCTGGTGTAGCTAGCTGCGTCATGAATGATAGGCTACTGGTCGACATTCATGTAAGTAGGGATATTTGAATCGTGAGGACTCGGACTGACCCATGACAAATGTAAAGCAACAAGTTAGCTTATTAGTAGAGGCTAGAGGGCCATTAGCCCTTTTGAATTGCTCCTAAAGTATGAATGAGTAGCTATTTAATCATCATAACATGTAGGCTAGCGTGCTGATTTTATACCTATGTGTGTTGTCTTGGGTGTTGCGTAAGTGGATTAGTAGAACAACTGCATTGATTGAATTGAGGTCAGCTAGCTGAAGTGGCAGAACGGTATAGTGGCTAAAATGGTAGCTCTAAGCAGGGCAGGTCGGAAGTGTTTTCACAAATGTCCATGTGTGGCTGCAGGTGTTTGTCGCAACCAAACAGCACTACACACCTGACTAGTTAAAGGAATAGTTCACCCAAAAATGAAATTTCACTCATTATTTACTCACCGTCATGTTGATTAAGGGCTGGGAGAAGTTTCAGAGTCCTCCGTGGCTTCTCTGAGTTACAGGGGGTCTCGGTTTAGCAGTGCATGTCCATGTAACGGTTGCAAATGGACACCGGTGGTCTTTGTCACAAAAAAACACACCAAAAAACATCGAAATACCTCCATGCTACTCGTATGTAATATCCGTCTTGTATTGAAGCCCCGAAATGCAAAATTGTCCCGAAAAAAAAAGTGTCCATATTTCAACCTTGTTTGCAGTGGAAGCTTGGCCTGGTCTGGTCCGTCCAAATCTCGCGAGATTTGCATCGGGCGTCAGTGCGAATACTGTAGTGACGCCGACACAAGAAGGACATTACATACGAGCAGCATGGAGGAATTTGGATGTTTTTTGGTGTATTTTTTGTGACGAAGACCGCCGGTGTCCATTTGCAACCGTTACATGGACATGCACTGCTACGCCCAGACCCCCTGTAACTCAGAGAAGCCACGGAGGACTCTGAAACTTCTCCCAATCCTTAGTCAACGTGAGAGAGAGTAAATAATGAGTGAAATTAATTTTTTGGGTGAACTATTCTTGTAATCTCAGTCTTCAGACAGTTGATTGGTCAGACTGTGTGCCCTTGATTGGTTGGAACAAACACCTGCCCTATACTCCATCTGATCCTCCTTCCATGTTGATGTCCTTATTGAACAGGGACGGTGTGTGTCCAGGTCAAGTCGCCTTGGTTCATGTTTAATGTGAATTTTGTTTTGTGAATTTTAAACTAGAGCTCAAAGCATTTGCTGAAAACATTGGATCTTGTTGTAGGTGGATATTGATTTGGCTTATTTTCATTTTTAGCTTTAATATAACAGTTTGTGAGTAGATACTTTTTGATGAGCACATGCTTAATTTACTACCATCATATACGCATTTTTGATGTACACATTCTCCAACATATCAATGCTGTATGACTTTTGTGCTGGGCACATGAGATAATAGTTGTCATTGTAAGCCCTGGACACTGAAATTAAGTTAATAGTAACAATAAGTTAGTAAATTTCATAGACAAAATAAAAAAAATGTTTAGATATATGGACCCATAGCAAGAAGTGACAAGCCTGGCTAAAGGTTAAGCGAACAGTATAGCAATAATTATCTCAATCATGTGATATTGACATTTAAACAAATCAAACATGGTAGCCATCTTCACAACTACTAAAGTCACGTCACAAAAGTGCTGTAGCCGGTCCATTGCTTTGTGTCGTGGAAAACACTTTTTGCAGAATTTTTGCAGCCCATGTGTTGTTAAATTGATGATATTTTCTGAGTTTGTGGTGTTCATGTCTGTATGTTGATCCCTCAGGGCCACAGCAAAGATGAATACTAGTCAACTTGGTGATAATTGCATATTGTTGGTATTTTAACTCACACTTGTAGTCCTGTCTGTAGACAACAGTTCAATGAGGTGATGACCAGCGTGAGTGGATTATAGCCTACTGTCTGTGCTGAGCTGTAGATGTCTTCTATTTTCTGTGTTTATTGTCATCTGTACATTTTCCTGTCTGTTGCTGAGTAACTGTGGCCCGTTCTGCACTCGAGTAAATGTGCGGATCCAGATTCCTATTGTGACCCGTGTTCGTCATCTTCAAGACAATGAGTGAACGTTGCTGCATGATTTTGGGTGAGTCAGGAATTCAGGAGTGACCAAGTCAACCCACAACCATGGTGATTTGGTGGTGGTGTAGTAAAGCTACTGCAGAGGCTGAAAGTGCTCGAGTGTAGGCTTGGTAGTGTGAGTGCAAGGAGTCAGGGTGTCGTGGCTGTACTACACACCTGTATGGATGTTACTATCAGCTAGTGTTTTGAATAATCCACTGATTGTGAAGCAGCGATGCCACTTTCATCCCGGATTTACTCGAAAATAGAATTTTGCACAAAGTTTGGGCTCCATCGTCTGATAGATGAGTTATTACACTAATGTTAAGACCCAGAGTGGGCTCAGATTCAATTTTATTTTCTGAACACCTTTTAATACAGTTAATACAGATCAATAACCATTAGATTCTTCAGGCTGGTGTCACTACACAGCTATGATGAACCTAAATGAGAGGCTGTGTTTCTGTCTCGTCATCACTGTCTCGTCTGAGTCGTGGTCACTTAACAAACCGCAGCAAATTACATATTAACTTTTTTTTACGCTACGCTTGGCTTTTGTCTCTGTAATGGCAGCGACGTCGCTGCACAGTCAAATGTCCCATCTTGAGATAACTGGTGTTGTAAGTCATTTCTTCATGAGACGCTGGCGACCTCCTCTCAGAGTATTTTATGAATGTAATCAGACACATCAATCACAGTGAGGCAGCGAGGCCTGTGTTAATCCTCTCTGTCCGCTCACAGTTTGGAGTTAAATGGTCCTAAAGACTAATGAAGGAGCAGACTGAGCTGTGCCGCTGCAGTCTGACGGATTAATCTCCTCCATCACTGCTCAATCAGTGACGAGAACAAAGAGTCATTATTCAGTTCAACGTTAAATCACACTTTCAACACAGAAACCATTTTCATGAAAAGTGACCAGGCTGAAATCAGTGATTTCTATAATTGGTGCTGAAGAAGTTTACAGTCTTTAAAATGTCTCCCCGTCCTCTGTGTCCAGCGTCCTGTGTAGTCAGTTTTGGTGGAGTCTCGTTGTGCTGCTGCAGGTTTCAGGTGTTTTCAGAGAAGATGGTGAACTGTGAATGTTTTGATGGCGCCCACTTGTTGATGATACTGTAGCTGCAACTTCTAGTTCTTGTAGCGTTTTATATTCACACTGAGATTCCCACTTCAGTAAAGTAAAGCAGCAGAGTAAGCAAAGTGGAGTTGGTCTGTGCAGGTGGAGCTACAGTACCTGGCCCACTGTCCTGATAAATGCAGTTTGATTCCAAGTAAATCTTTGGTGTGCTTCACATGGTACCGCTGAGGCTGCCAGCCAGTGAACCTGGACAGCAGCTCTTTGGTTCAGATCTGTGGGCTGAAAAGAAAAAAAAAATCAAGTATGAAAACTGAAAGCTGACAAAGATACAGTAGAATAGAGTGAAAAAGCTTAAATAAGATGGGCAAACAAAGAAATAATAAAAGAACAAGAGAATTAAGATTCAATTTACAATATTATCACAATAAAGAAGTGATTTATGACAAAAAATGGTCTCAACAGAGTCATCGGTGACAGTTTCATCAGTAGTAAACACACACATATTATTAAACAACTTGCCTATGAGTGGGCGGAGTCTGATTCTCACCCTTCTTTTTATTTAAATGGCTCTCAGGTAAATATCATCGACAGTTAGGTTGTGATGATGGTGGCAGCGGCGGCCTCAGTCACGCCTGTCGTGTTGAGCGAGTGCTCTCATTGAACTGTGACTCAGACAATCTGTCTTCATCTGAAGCAGCTCATCCTTCAGAGGAGGCCGGTCCCCGCTGGGACGCAAACACATCTGAGAAAGAGAAGGAAGCGTCTGATTGGTCAGAGTCAGGAGAGACTGCAGAGGGACTAAGGTGTCAGCACGCAGGTCTGACAGTCGGGACCTGGTCCAACACAAACCCCAGTCCAGTGTGCATGAGACCTTATTGTGACATTCACAGGTTAGGGACCAGGTCTCGTCCTGACAACAGTGCTTTTAGGACTAGTTCAAAAATCTTCTCTTAAACTTCCTCCAACGAGGAAATTGAGTTTGCAATTTATAGGACAACATTTTTTTTTTTTTTTTAATTTGTCAGCCAGGCTGCATCGATATGACAGGAGCAGCTCAGTGCTGTCTTGATTTGATTTGATTTATTTGTCAGTAGAAAAGAGAGGGTGGTGTCCTGGTGGTGTCAAGGGGTCCTGGCTCAGATCAGATTCTGGACCTGATCCATAAGGTCCAATATAGTGAGGAGAGTCCTGTCAATAGATTAACACACACGTGTTATAACTGGGGGCAGCTTTTGGGTGCAGTAATAAATTTTGTCCCCGGACCAAGTGACAGAGGAGTGTAGTGACACTGTAACAGACTCATTACTGACCAGACTAAACACAGCAGACGAACAAGACAAACATGTGCTGTGTGTGTGTGAGAGTGAGAGAGAGGGTGTGAGACAGATGGCAGGTTAATGAAGGCCTCGTGTGGTTGACACCTCGGTCGATACAGTATTGGCGTTCCAGTTAAGCCGACAAACGAGCAGATTATTGTGTCGCCTCTTGTTAGTGAACTGATCGTTTAGGGCCGAGTCACTCCATCCATCAGCGCACACACACACACACACACACACACACACACACACACGGTGCAGGCTGAGTGTTGATGAAGTTGATTTCTGACCTGAGCAAATAAGAAGTCAAACCCGTGACCAGTGAATATGACGAGCAGCTGTTTGGTTTCACTTCAGGTGTTCACAATCTAAGCAGGACGTCTTCCTCTAGCCGGATACGTTGATACTGTTCCACACACATTTCTGCAGAAAACGTTATTTTTGTTGCTGAATATTTAATTACTTCACTGTTTTGCATAAACTCCATTAGACTTGTAAACTACTGAATCATAGTTAGGCCTATGTTTTTAGTTGTCCATGCCAGAGCTTGTTGTTTTTCTTGGTGTCAGCTCTGTGGGATTTTGCCTCTTTTATACTTGAGGATGATTTGATTAGATTTTGATGGTCACAGGTCAAGGTCAGTGGGATATCTCAAATCTCTCCACTTCACACAATGATTATGGCTACATTTTAGATGACAGTGGATAAAAAGGGCACAAGAGGAGGAGGAGGAGGTAATTGTAGGTTATTTAAGATGTTAATTTGGGTAATAATAATGGGTATAGATTGATGTACGTTAGTTTGATTTTATGCATATTTTGCAATCTGTTTGTTCTCAGTGGAACCTCTAATGCATTGATCCTTTATTTATCATCTTGTCAGTGAAACTGTTGCAGTGCTGAAGTGACTCTGAAACAAACCAGCTGGCCTCTGTTGTGATTTCCAATGACTGACATTGATCTCTTTCACTGAATTTGATTATGTATTACATCATTAAGCACTGTCTACATGTTTCGTGTTTTAGTCTGAAAATACTTTTTCTGGTTCCTCTCATATGTGGAGCTGCTGAGTCAGGACGGTGTGTTGAAAAATAAGCCCAGAGGAGTCCAGATGTTTGTTGTTTAACAGCTAAACAGATGAGAAGAAGAAGACATTATAATGTTGTTCAGGTACTGGAATTGAAAATTGAAGCTGCTGACTGAACCTGGGCTGCATAAGGAAAATCTGCCTGAACAGGTGAAGTGAGTCCAGTCACTGCTCAGAGACAGATGTTTCCTGTGTGAGGAGGGGTGGGGGTCTGGGACCCTCAGGCCTCATACAGCAGCCTGCTGCATTCAGGGATCTATCACAGCAGGATAATGGAGAACGTCGTCCTCCCTGCGCGTATTTAACAACCACAGGCTCAATTTGGTTCCATCGCTGCTCTTGGGTCCCACGCTCCCTGAACACATCAGAGCAGTAATGCTGGCAGATTGTCTCACTAACAGTTCAGGACCATTTGAATGGTCTGCAACAACCCCCCCACCACATACCCCCAAGTCTCTCCTGGCTCTGCACACACCTTGTTAAATCCCACTTTGTTTGCGTCCCTCGTCCTCTGACAGTTAAGGAAGTGACGAATGGCCATTATTATGGAAAGAAGGTTACTTTTATACACGGCTCGCAGCGCTGAGGGGGGGCGCCACCAGCTGCTCCATCACTGTCAGGGAAACTAATGATAAGATATCATAAGACACAGGACGGCCATGTTAAGATGGAGTGGTCTCCTGTTGGGTTTTCATCAGCCGCCGTCTGTCTGCGCTCAGCATTCATCTTGATTCTGCATCCACTCGCACTTATTCTGCTTCTCACCTGCAAAAACACATCAAACACTCTCTGTAGATTTTAAGTGGGAGAATCAGCTCAAACCTTTCAAATGAATAATGATGATAAAAGTGTCATTCTTACTTTATTTCTGCACACCTTCACTGTCTTGTAAACAAAGCTGCTTCTCTGTGTTTGTACACCAGGCTGTGACAGACATGAAGCTCAGTTTACACTGAAATCAGCTACTTCTGACTCGAAGAATATGCAAAGAATCTGAGATAAACTGAAGAAGAAGTTCAGATTCTTCTCGAGGGTTTCTTTGAGCTGGTTCTTTCGGTGTCAGACAAACAGCAGAGGGCACTGTGTTTATGGGGTGTAGATAGTTTGGGCTCAATAGCTGCATTTCCACTGCGGGAGTTCCTGGTGAAGGAAGGTGCGTAGGAACTAGAGCTGGGCGATACAACGATCTCGATTTGGGATCAATGTCAAATATCGGCTCAGATTTCCTCGATATCACATGGCAGTAAAAAGCGCGACAGCAGCCTGTCACCCTGCTGTCTGATACACAGCCTCCTGTCGCCAGCTTGTAGAGTTGGTTTGAGCTGCAGCAGCTGTAGCTAAAGGGAAGCAGGATCAAGTGAAAGTTGGAAAAGTGGGATGAGTGGAAGTGGAGCCGCCAGACTCGTCTTTTTTTTTTTTTACTGTTGTTGTTTTCCCCACAGTATAGATGCTTTCTAATAATGCTGGGTTTAAAGGTATCGTTTTGATGGTCGGGTAAGCATGTGGTCATGTTGTCTGCCCACTTATCATACATCTTTTACTGGTTTATTCTCTTTTTTGGCCACTTAGACGCTGACAAAAAAAAAAGCCGCTTTCTCTTGGTGTCACATCCTGCTACGAGTATGCCCAGCTAGCACAGAGTAAACCTCAGGCCCCATCCGGGAGTGTTTCAAGGCCGCTCTGATACCCCGAGGTACAACATATCGCTGGTCTACAGGTGCAAGCCCGCTGTCTTCCTCTCGCTGTCTTCCTCTACTTTTTTGTGTGATACAGCAACATGGAACTTTTTATTTATCTTTCATGTCTCTGATTTGCAGCCTATTCATGGTTGTGAAGCTTCACTGAGGCTGAAGAGAAATTAGAGAAAGTTTTAATGAGAGTGAAACAGAAACAGAAGATAAGCTGTTAGTCCAGGGAGCCGCGCTGCATTCAGGGTCTGTAAAAACCCACCGTTGTCGCTATCTCTTCACTGATGGATGGATTAGAGGCTCAGATTGTTTTCCTGCTGTAATTTCATTGAAGTTTCCACTGAATTAATTGAAAGCGTGCAGTGGCTAAGCCCTGGAAAAACACTTTTAAACACGGAGTCCCCAAGTTTTCACCGGACGAGTCCCAAATGTGAGTTTGTGGTTTGCTGATGTGTTTGAAAAGGATTTTGATTTAATTACCACATGCACACAGGAACCGGATGGAGCCATGCTGCTCTTAAATAAAAGTTAATATCAAAACAAAAGCACACACTAATCTTTTGATAATTGAATCCTTATTTATCTGGCAGTTTTTATTTGTATAGTCACCAGCAAGAGAAATTAAGTTCTGCTGCAAATATATGCACAGGGAAAAACCTCTGTCTCCTGTGATTGTGGGAAATATGAACCAATAAGTGTTAACAGAAAGTCTACAAGTAGACAATTGACTGCTGCTTCAACACAAACACTGAAACACTGCAGAAGCTGCTGAGTCTGTATGGTGTCCCAGCAGAGGTTTAACACACCAACTCTGTCATATATCACAAGGATTAATGAAAACATAAAGATAAATGAATCTGTATGACACAAATCTATTATGTTAAGTTTTTATGTTACTGGCCTCAGGCATTCCCCTAGAAAACTGTCACTTTAAATGCAACTGAACCACTACTTCGGAGTTGCGTTACCATGACTAGCTACCAAGAATCATGGGAGAAACATGGCTGCCACTGTTTGAACTGCATACTATACTGCTAGTACATACTGATTTGGCCAAAATGCAGTATGTAGTATGCAAACAAAAGCTAAATCTGTAGTATGCAAAAAATTCTCCGATTGTGAACTTTTTCATGAAATACCTCCAGTATGAGTCTGACCAGCACTACACGTATCCCACAATGCAATGCACCCGAGGCAAATGCAAATGAGACTGCTTGCCGAAAGACTGCCTCAGATGCGAGCGTGCATCAGCGGTTTTGCATGAATTTACCTTGAAAACAACTCTCTCGTAACGTTCCGTTATGTGCAGGTCACAACTTGTCCACCAGAGCGTTTTGGAGTTGTTGGATTGTGTATTTGATGAGTTTGATGAGGGAAACCAAGAAATCACATTAGTCTCTGTAGCGTATAACTCTGAAAAGCTTGCGTCTTGGCGCTGTCGTTCTAAAAATAGCTTGCACCGACAATTAAAGGCAATGGGGCCAATTTGCCAAAATGTTTAACTATTGCTTTAATAAAGTGACTCAACAGCGCTACAAAGTAGGGGTTTTGAAACAGCCGCGGAGGGGGAGCGGCTGGCCTGGAGCATATACAGTACCTTGGCATGGCCATGTAGGGGAGTCCGGCACACATTGACAAGACAATAAAACACAGCATGCAGAGCCATCCAAAACATCGTGCAGGGCTCACCTCCAAATTCAAAAACTTCATGATATGACACTTCCACATCCTCTAGAACCATTATCCAACATTTTAATTAATTATTTTTAATATTTAATTTAATTTAATTAATAAGTTTGAAAAGCTGGAAAGGCATAATAGGCCCCCTTTAATCCTGGTGGCAGGGTGGCCCACCAGTGGCCTTTCCTCTGTGTCATGACAGTTGGCAGTGGTTTTTAGCTACAGTTGATACCTGACCTCAGGCCCCCTACTGTACATGCTCATGTGTTAGAGATGTCACGTAAAAGATGTCGTCATCGTGCTTTCGACCACACCACTGTGACTGGTTTGGAGTTAAAAAAAAAAAAATCATGTCTAGCCTGGCAGGGGGGCAAGTTAGGCCTTACAGCCTCCCACATTGCTTTAACGTCATGTTCACCTTCCAATCATTTGAGAAAAACTTTTATTTTTCTCTCTGTTCCTTTGTGTGTGTGTGTGTGTGTGTGCATGCGTTGGCGTGCATGCGTGTGTGCATGCGTGCTTAACACCACCAGTGAATCAATAACCAATACTTAAAGGGCCAACGAGGAGTTTCTATTCGGTTATAAAACAGTCTCACGTTAATGTGGATGAATCTACGCTACCCGCACTTGTTAATGGCTCCATTTTCGATCAATATATCGTTTTGTCTCTATCATTATTTTGTTATTATTAGTGGTGGCGGAAATGCTGGTCGAGCCGACCAGCACGTATTGCTTTCGGTTTCGCGGACGCAAATGAGAATAACGGCGATTCGGGCGGCGTTATGGTCGGAACTACGACGGTAACTGAACCTCTTTGAACCTCTGACTTTAATCCTTGATGAATGAAAACATGAGTCCGTCTTGCGCCGGTGGAGGAATTCTACGGTGCGCGCGGAGGCAGCGTGAAAACACTTCGCTTCTCCAAAACTCCTCGTTGTCCCTTTAACTGAAGCAGAAGTATAATGTTCATCACAGCAGCTGTTCTTTGTCTTCTCCTCTGTCGTACAGAGACCAGGTTCGGGAGGTGGCTGTGATCTGGATCTGGACCAATGACACCTGAATCTGGCTCCTTCATAGACTCAATCTTAACCTAACCACATGGTGAGTCACATGATTTCATCACGTCCAGCTCACCTGTTGTTGCTGTGCCTCTTGTGTTGCTGGTGTTCTTGTAAAAACAAATAACTCACAATTCCCAAATTCATGCACAAATTATGAAATTAACTCAAACCTCCAAAGGGATGAAATTATGTAATGTTGACATTTTAGATCCAAAAGTTCAAAGGTCAGGTTCCCTGTGACGTAATGTGATATGATGACAAAGAGACTTTTTGCAACCTCTGTCTCGAGCTCGAGGAGGAGTTCTCTTCTGGTTGGCTGACTGTTTTCTGACTGATCCAATAAAAATAGCACAGATATCGGATAAAGTATTCAGAGAAACAAAATCCTTAAGTGTTTAACGGTGGGTCCAGGTGTGCGGAGCTTGATGACTGCTTTGTTGTGACATTACAAAATCACATAAGTCCTGACGACTGGTTGAAAGGCTTAGTTTCTGAATGCAGGCTGTGTGCGTTTCTCTGTGGAATGAGGCTTTGATACTTTCACAGTTATTTATGATCACAACCATAGACTGTAAAAAGAATGGACGTAGCATCCGTGACGTCACCCATTGGTTTTGTGCAGTCGTTTTTGTGCCTCAAATATGAACAGCGCCATGTTGGATTGGCCGGCCGAGAACCCGCCCACTGGCCTCGAAGCAGCCTGTCTCTGTGCTGCTCCGGATCTGTACAGTAGCTGAACGTTTCCGCGCCCTGATTGGCCAGAATCGTATCCTAATAACAGTAAAACGGTGGCGTTAAAAAAAATTCACCCCCCTCAGAGTGTGTACGGGGGTAGAATTTTTTTTTTCATATAGTCCAGCCCTTGTTGAGCTTTAATATAAACATACTAAACTGTGATTTGGTATTATGTTGAAGTTTAGAATGGAGCATTGTGTGAATTTGTAAAGACAAAGACATACAGCAGTCTAAATGTGACCTGACCACCTGTGGTCTTGTCGTTGTACAGGATGATTCTCTTTGCCTCAATGAGTCTAAAAGTGTCTCTTTTAAAAGTTGCTGTGACTCAAAAACCAAACGACTGCGCTGTGTAAAGCCCATTATTTCCTTTTGCTCAGTGCCATCCTTTGTCTTTATTATTGCATAACAGAGGAGTAAATACAACAGATTTATCCTCTCTAATGACTTCCATGTTGACTGTCCTCCCTCGACGCAGCTGCCCCGGGTTGATTAATGCAGCAGTGCTCGGAAAGTCCGAGCCGAGGCACCGGGGGAGGACAGAAGGATGTGACAAAACAACAACAGGAAGAAAACAAAAAGGTTGTGGAGAGATCAAGGGGGGGATTGTATGAGGTGTGCTGTGTGTGAGAAACATTAAGAATGTAATGTGCTATTACTCTGTGAGCTGCCAGCCGCCTTCCTCTGGGTTCGGCTGATAATAGAGCGGGGCTTTAGGACTCATCTGACAGCAAACTCACCACAGCCGACAAGAGCACTCGACATGCTGCCGCCTTAATACCAACCACAACCACAGCTCCTGGGACAAAAATTGACATCGTCTGGAGAGCAAAGCAATCAGCCGACCTGGTATTACCAAGCATTTATGTCTGAGCCGAGCCCCGCACAGCAAATCTTGACCTTAAAGAAGCCTGTTATTCCATTTTCCTTTCAGACAACTCTGTAACTCCCTGGAAGCGCGACGGCCAGCAGGGATTTCCTGCTGGTTATCTGTGGGTTTAATTCACTGATTCACCAATTTGTTTCCTCTTGATGCTGCTGCCGACGAGCAGCCAGCAGCGGCATCAGAAACACATAACGAAAAACAGGAGGACAGACGGTGACGTGTTGGTATATGATCCTACAGAGCCGCAGAGCTCCTGTTTTTCAGAGTAAATACTCTGGAGATCAGCTCAGGTAAATGTGAGAGTGAGTTGGCTGTGAGCTGAGGATCAACAGTGAAATAAAGCAGAAACATTTATTAACTTATGAGACTTCGCAGCTGCAGGGTCCACTATCTGCAGGGTGAGGAGTCTGAGAGCTGCAGTCTCTTTATTTAGAAGCATCAGACGGAAGAGGCAAGACATTTTTTTTTCATTCAGCCCCAAAGCACAAAGTTGCTAATTAGCTGCAGACAAAGTCAAGCTGAAGCTGTGTGGAACATCATTGTTTCTGCATGTCTGATAATTTAACAAAATACTGGACAAATTAAAATGGGACCTGATGATGGCGCTAGATGAGAAGTCAGAGGATGAGCAGAAAGAAATGAAAGTGATCCTGGGTCAGATTTGCTGCTGTCTGAAGAAGAAGAGTCACGAGGAAGAAGTGGAAGAAGAAAAAGAGTCACAAGGAAGAACAAGAAAAAGAAGAAGAGTTACGAGGAAGATGAGAAATCAGAGGATGAGCAGAAAGAATGAAATGGATCCTGGGTCACAGTTGCTGCTGTCTGAAGAAGAGGAAGAAGAAGAGTCACAAGGAATAAGCGGAAGAAGAGTCACGAGGAAAAAGAAGAGTCGCAAAGACAATGAGTCACGAGAAAGAAGCGGAAGAGTCACAAGGAAGAGTAAGAAGAAAAGTCACAAGGAAGAAGAAGAGGAGTAACAAGGAAGAAGAAGAAGAGGCACGAGGAAGAAGAAGAGTCACAAGTAAGATGAGTAAGAAAAGTCACAAAGAGGAAGAAGAGTAAGAAAAAGTCACGAGGAAGAAGTGGAAGATGAGAAGTCGGAGGATTAGCAGAAAGAAATGAAGTGGATCCTTGGTCAGAGTTGCTGCTGTCTGAAGAAGAAAAAGAGGAAGAAGAAGAGTCATGAGGAATAAGCCGAAGAAGAGTCACAAGTAAAGAAGAAGAGTCACAAGGGAAAAGAAGAAGAGTCACGAGGAAGAAGCTGAAGACACAAGGAAGAAGCCGATGAAGAGTCGCAAGAAAGAGTAAGAAGAAAGTCACGAGGAAGAGTCATGAGTCCCGCGTTGAGGGGCCCTGTCTTGCGTGTCATTCCCCCTCTCTCTGCCTCCCCATTTCCTGTCTCTCTCAACTGTGCTATCAAATAAAGGCATGAAAAGCCAAAAAAAAAACTTAAAAAAAAAAAAAGAAGAGTCATGAGGAAGAAGAAGAAATAAGATCACAAGAAAAAGACCCAGACTGTATTTCCAAATTGAAGCCCCCATCACAGTGACATGGTTTTAGTTTACTGGTTGTGGCCTGTGCAGTTAAAGGTCGAGTCTGGGCGGTGTTAAGCTCAGTTGGTAGAGTACCTGCCCCGGTGGCAGGCAGCCCGAGTTCGAATCACGTCGAGCCTGAGTGTCATTCCCACCTTCTCTGCCTCCCATTTCCTGTCTCTCTCAACTCTCCTGTCCATTAAAAGGTGAAAAGCCCCCCAAAAAATATACTTCTTGGGGCTTTTATGCCTTAATTGACATCATATCTGGAGAGAGAAGGAAACTGGGAGACGGAGACACCAGGTGGAATCAAACCCAGCCACTGCAGCGAGGACTCCCCACCCAGAAATGTAGAGATTTCTTTTGTACAAGTCTATTTTTAGTTTTTAGGGAAATCCTACAGATTCTACTTTGAAATATGGCAGCTATCACCTGGAAATCTTGTATCTCCAAGGTATTTCAGTAGCATTAGATGACAAAGTTTATTTAACATATTCAGTTTTTCCTTTCCTCCCCTTCCCTACTTGATCTCTCCTTTCCTTCCTTTCTTTCTCTTCTTTGTTTGTTCTTTCCTCACTTGTTTTGTTTCCTCTCGCTTTTAGGTGATCTGATTATAATGTTATGTTAGAGGGTTCTCCCAGCACACCCGAATTCCTTTTGTCTTGACCTTGTGACCTTTTCCCCGTGACATCTTAGAGGCAGTGTTAATGAAAGGATAAAGAACATCATGTTGTGTTTTTAGCTGTGAGGCTGTGAGTTTTTGGTCTGATGTCTCCTCAGTTGGCGTTCAGAGACCCGCCGGTCAGTAAACACCTCCCAGGTTGACAGCGACTGTTGAGCTAACGTTGAACTAACGTCCTCGCTGGCGTCGTTTGAGCCATTAGAGCTGTGCACTCAGGCTTCAGTTGGAGGAGACAGCCTCATTTCCTCCTCCATCCTCCTCCCAGGAGCACGACGAGCAGTTTAAGTGATTTCTCTCCGAGCGTCCCCATAAGTGCAGCAAATATCCTACTTTAAAGCCTGTGAATTGTAAAACATGATAGTATGTGATGTTTCTTTTTTCCTCTGACGCGTCTTTTTAAAAAGCTCAGCGATCGCCGCCCGCCATCCGAGGAGATGAGCTAATTAAATTGGTACATTTTACAAGTCTTACTCAATAAATCTGAATAAATTAACAAGGCATTACTAAGGCTGCTACATTAAATTTGCATAGTGCATTTAATGAATATGCAACTGCGAGTGGAAAGGTCTGCCACTGTGAACCCCGGCGAATTAGCATAACTACTTCCAGCATGTTTCTTAAATAATGCTCTCATTTGCACATCACTGAGTTGGCTAATTCTGGCTTCGGCGAGGGCGGCCTCGTAATTAAAGAATCCCACTTTAATTTTTAATGAAGTTTATGTTACATCAATCCTGACAGTAATGAGGAGGACGTGGAAACAAAAAGGCTGCTAATAATTAAATTCACACACCAGTTTGAGGGATAATAACTCCTGAGGAGGAATTACATGACTAATTATTAATTAAATATTCATGGTATCATAGAGAGATGGCGACGGCTTGCTGTAAGAAGCTGTCTCCACGCCGGCAGAGCCCAGATGCCAAACAGCTTTTATCAGTGAAGGACTTGAGAGGTTCCTAACACAGCACCACACTGTCATTAATTATCACGACCTCTACAACAAAAGAAGGCTGTAATTGGTGGTCATCTGTGGTGGCAGTTCAGCAATAGATCCTTCTGATAACTTAACCCAGAGGAGCTGGACTTCCCAGACTCATCCATCACTCAATCTGTCACTGAGACTGAGTCTAAGTGCCTCAGTCAGAAAGAATCAGACAATAGACCGAAACAGTATTTTTTCTTCCATCTGCCTATTTTATCTCTTTTTTTATCAAACTGTTGCTGATTTTTGATTGTTTGCAGGAAAGCAAAGTCAAGCTATTGGACTCAGGCCTAGTCCCTTTTCTCATTCATACCCCTACACCTTGCAACAGTGACAGAGGAAATGATAGAAATACTCACCTTACAAATTGAAAGACCACAGCTACAAAAATATTTCCATGTGTCTCTTGCTTATGCTTCCATCTCGCTGGTGATTCACACCTTTAATAGCAAGTGGTGTTTGCTGATAAACTGCATTTTGGAGGCTTTTGTTATTATCGACTTCCAGAATCCAATGGCCACATTAAAATCTGTCTCAAAATGATGTTGTCTTGCTGTGGCTGTTATCATGGGCAGGTTATGAGAAAATTAGTTGACAGAGTGGTGGTGGAGCCACCTACAGGAGGCTTATGAGCCCCTTCACCTGGGGCCCATAAGCCTCCTGTAGGTGGCTCCACCACTGGAAGCAGCTGCAGACGACACAGTGGTTGCTCTGAGTCTTTGTGTTCGTTTTTGTTGTTTTGTCTCTTTGGGATTACTTTCTTCCTCTTAGTGGTCTTTTGTATTTGCTTTTAGACACACAGTTCTTTTAACTGTATTACTGATAAATGTTGTAATAATAAATTGTCAGTTTCCAGAAATAACAAAGTGCTGTTTTGTTTTTTAACAAAAAACTCACAAAGGGAGATAGTGCCTTAATAGAAAATAATGTTATGGTATAGTCTAGTATTTCATGTTGAAATAAAGACAACAAGTAATAAGTTGACTAATGATCGTTACAGCACAAAAACCACAACAAAATATGTAAACATACGTGGGCTGCAGACTCTTCTGGGGCAAACCTGACTGAACAATATCCGTACAATCCCCTATATCAGGTCTTCACATGCAGGGACTCTCTGACATCAGTTTTGATTCTCCTTAGGCTAACTTTTTTACATGCATGTAGCTCAATTTACCTCTCACTGAAATCTGGAGCAGGAGCAGAAAATCAAACTTTTACCCTTGTACGAGTGGCTTTCAATCTTGTTTGCAGCCTTTTGTTTCAATGGGATTATTTCTGGTTCTGTGGTCATTTTAAATACCAAGCCTTTTTGCATTTGTGTTTTATTGTTGTTGTTTTTGTATGTTCAGATTGATCTGTGTCCCGTCTTTGGTCAGTTTGAGTCTATTTGGTTGAAAACTAACAGTTGTGAAGATATGTGAAAAGTTTACAATCAAACTGAAGAATAGGTGAAAAGGCTCTTTATGTCTATAACCATAGATAACCCTCTTCACTCAGATTATGTTAAGTTTGTGTGTCATTCAGTGGATGAAGAGTGTGATGCATCAGATGCTCTCTGGTCCAATCAGAGCAGACGGTTTGCAGCATTTTTATAAGTTAATTTCAGGGGTAATGAGTACTGAGCTCCCGCTAATTCACCAGCACACACTGTAGACGGAGAGTGGAGGGTGTTGAGGTGTGAGGAGGGTGGTCCTGTCTTTTCTCATTACAGACTTGTGAAACATTCTCATTGCTCGTGTATTTAATTGAGCTGCAGAAATGCAATATCAGGAAGACTTGGGGATATATAAGGAGCATTCCCATTGGTCCCACTGAGGAGCTATTGATGTGCCATAAATCCGAGTCAGGAGAAATTTAATTGAGTTATACCACGCTGAATTACCTTGCATCTAAATGGCATCCAGGTCCGGGCAAATGGAATAATTAGGCCCTGGCCAAAATGTTTCCCCCAGAAAACTTATCCCTGGTGGAGGGCTGCAGATATTCATGGTCGACGGTTTTGTATTGTGTGTTATTGTAAGCCATTTATTAACATAACTCAATACAGTTTTAACAAACACAAAAAAATAAAATAAAAATAAATAATATCAATTGTTTAAACTTAAGTAAAATCCAAGTGAATCTAAGAAAACAAGCCATTTCTGGTCAAATTTAAAAGTAAAATAAATTAACATAAATATCAAACATTTCAAATAATGGAACTCAGGTTCTGTATCAGTTTGTGAACCATTTTTTTAACCACTTTATTTGGTTCAAATTTGTGGAAAAAAAAAAAATCATCTGACTGAAAACCAGTTGAATCTCTTTTTCATTTTTTACTCAAATCATGATTAACGTCATATTTTGACTATTTGCTACACAGATCATATTTGATAGTTTGATAACCTGGGCCACTTCAAGAGACTTTTGATTAAGTAGCCTAACCCCACGGACAGCTAGCCAGGCTAGCCTACTCTGCATTATTCCATAATTTCAGTTTGCCTCAACCATATAGTCAGGTAACTCAAAATAGTTAGCATAAGTCCGCCAGCGGGACGGATTCGAATTGAGACGAACAGATGGGGAACTCTTTTGAGACTAAAATAACAACAATTTGAAGACCATGTTGACACTAAAGATGATTAAATTGAACAAAGTAATAAATCATGAAGGAAACAAACAGTATCCATGGCTTGTTTAGTTGAGGAAATGTAATGAAATGAAGCGATTGATCATTTTCTGAACGGACAGCTCCTACACAGGATTTCAGACAGCGCGATCACGTGGTTGTCAAAGCTGCGGTTTTTTTCAGTGCTCCTGACTGACCAAAGATCTGTTGTCGACTATTTTACACATGCACCTCCGAGACACCAGCTGACCAATCAGCGGGGATGGCTCGTGGACAGGTCAGGCTAATCAGGCACAATCATGAAACCGGCGCAGTAGAGGCTGTGTCCTTTAAACTTGGCTACAGTATGCGGACAATAACATCATTAAAAGCCCAACGGACTGAAACACACTTGTTGGATTTTTTTCTTTTCCACCAGCACTGCCCAGAGACGTCCGCACCAGAATCAAACCAGGTAATTCTAAAAACACACCGGCAAAGGGACCACTGATCTGTCCTGAAAATGTTGTCATTCTGTCACCTGAGTTAGCTGCGGGAAAACACGCTGCGGTCTGTCATCCAGGTGCAGAGTGGGTGCAAAAGTAGATACTGAGCAAGATAGTTATCTGTAGTTTACCTCAGAGCCGGTAGATTAAATTAATTATAGATTGTTATATCTACTGCTCTGGTTTGCCAGTAGTAGCTACTCCGAGGTGCAGTGCAGGAGGACTCTGCTGTGAAGGTGGAGGCATGTGGCGGCGGTGGTGGATTTGACGGCAATTAACACACTAAAAAAAAAAAACATGTTTCTGGTGCATTAAATAAATAAACAAGCGACGCTTAGCCTGGCGGGGGGGCAAGCAAAGCCTGGCGGCCCGCCAGGCTTATAAAGCACTGGGGGAAACCCTGCTGGCCAAAATGTTATGGAGTGTTATCCCAAGTGACGCGGGGCTGCAGATATTCATGGTCGACCGTCTGCGTTTACCAAGAAACACATCAGATAACAAGGCTGGGTGGGGAGCACTTGGTGAGTGTAGAGTCAAGAAGCTGTAAATAACAGCTGCCTCTGTGGAGGCAGCAACATACAGGACTCCCTCAGGTTCCTCATCTGCTTGTTTTCACAAAGTACAACATTGTCTGATATCAAATATTTCAAATAATGCAACCATGTTCTGTATCAGTTTGTGAAGATTTTTTAAACCTGTCTTTATTTGGTTCAAATTTGTGGATGAAGGCACCACCATAGGTCTAAAAGTTGAATCCATATTATACTCAAATACATATTTACATATTTATCATATTCTGCTACATAGCCAATATTTGATGGTCATTGAGGGTGGGAAGTGTCCATCGTACCACACTCAACTTTTTGACCGTTATCCAGGGTTTTATCAATTTATTATTCCATACTTGTCAGTGATGATGTGGGCATACATACTCAAAATTTTTAGCATAATGTTGTTATTCGAATTGAGACACAGCATGACTCTTTATGAGACTAAAATTACAACAATTTGAAGACCATGTTGACTCTAAAGATGATTAAATCATGTACAGAGTAATAAATCATGAAGGAAACAAACAGTATCCAGGGGTTGTTTTAGTTGAGGCACTGTAGGGCTGAACGATTTATCATTTTCTGATCGAAACTGTTTTTCATTGTATTTAACTTGTGATCATGTTTCTTAATGCGGTTTTTTTCAGTGCTCCTGACTGACCCAGGATCTGTTGTCGACTATTTTACACATGCATGCCGTCTCCGTGCCATCCTGCCAAGCTCACCAATCAGAAGCGGCATGCTGCTCGTGGACAGGTCAGGCTAACCAATCAGTGAAACCTGCGCCACCTGCTAGTTAATTTCAGAAATGGCCGCAGCCGGACCAGACGCGGAGCTCGGGGATTTAATCCCCAAGAGAAACAGCACGTCGGTGATTTGGGACTATTTCGGGTTCGAGGCCAGAGACGTGCACCAGTCTCAGGTACTGTGTAAAACCTGTCGTGCTAAAGTGGCCACATCGAGTGAAAATACAACCAATCTATTCCGGCACTTGAAGAACCACCACGGCAATCTACATGATGAGTGTATGAAGAAGAAGTCGGGTGAAAAGTCTAGCGGCGCTGATACTCAGGCCCATAGTAGCAAACAGACTACAATTACAGCATCTTTTGCCAGTGTAACTCCATATGACAAGAGCAGCCGAAGACACCAGGAGATAACGACGGCCATAACACACTATATAGGCAAGGACATGGTGTCTGTTAACACGGTCACCAAGGACGGATTTAAAAATCTCCTCCGCACGCTGGACAGAAGATATGTGATTACCAACCCCAACCTGATCTAAACATTGGTTGCCATGAAAAGCTCTTGTTCAGTCTTGTTAAAGAAAAAGTGGTAACAGAAAAAACTTGAATATTACAACTCTGAATGGAACAGAACAACCGAGCCCTATCTCAGCCTGACTGTGCATTTTGTAAATGACAACTTTGATTTGAAAAGTCGCTGCCTGCAGACAGCATACTTTCCCACTGACCACACCGGAGAGAATATTGCCGTGGGATTGAGAGAGTGTCTATCAAGCTGGCGTCTGAACAAAGGGGAGCAGACGTGCATCACAACCGACAATGCAGCAAACGTCATCAAAGCAACTTAATCAATGGACCAGACTTCAGTGTTTTGGACACAGATTGCATCTTGCGATTGATAAGTGTAAAAAGCGTGTTTGTGTAAGTGTGTGTTTTATCAATTTATTCATTCATACTTAATATGATGATGTGGGCATATTGTCTAGTACAGTTTTTCTCTTAATGTTGTTTTTCTTGAAAGCCCTAGAGTACTTTAACTGCTGCTATGTTGATAAGATAGCTCTCTTGAGCCATAAAAGACTGACCTTGACCCATACCTATTATCTGGTAATTGAGTTTTTCTAATTACATAATGTTTTAACATTCTTTTTGTGTTTTGGGAACTGTTTTGTATTGTATTTAACTTGTGCATGCATGTTTCTTAATAAATACTTTTTAAATCAATTCTTAACTTTAGTTTTCATTCTTGCATTAGAGTAGTGGCATTTATTTTTAATGGAATGATGTAATTTTCTGTCATATCTGTAAATGTTACTGTACATTGGGAATATTGCACTGAAACAAATCGAAAAATCTGCCAGAAAAATCGCAATTAGATCTTTTCCTAAAGTCGTTCAGCCCCAAGGCACTGTGATTAAAACCGAGTAAGAAAAATTTTGTATTAAAATTTTGTATACAGGTAGCATAATTTGTTCTTTAATGGTGCCTGGACTAGTCAGATTAAATTGCATCTCCTGCCACCTGTTTCTAACAGCAGTTCAGTTTTCATCAGTTCATCAAGTAAAATCTATTGAAAAGTGAAAACCACGTTCACTATGAAATAACTGGTAGTTTGATGAAGTAGTTTTATTTATTGTGCTGGTGCTTTGGAGTGAGTCCTCATCAACAGTGTCAGGAGGTGAAACTTGTTCATGTTGAAGTGTACAGCTGTTTCCAGGCTATGGAGCCGGGGACTTCCTCTGTGATGAGCTGGTGTATTTGCAGCATGTTGCAGTAATAATCTGTCAGAGTGGCTCTTAACGAGTGCTGACGCTTCACTCGCTGCTCTTCAGACACTAATCGCCCCACTAATTAGCAGCTCTCCTGAAGACCACCGCTCGTTTACTAATCAGTCCCCAATTTGCTTAATCAGCAGTTTAATTGAAGTAATCGGCTCCTGCACACAGTCACTCAAGTGTGAGCCCGATTGGCAGACGCAGATCTTCTGAACCTGTAGACTCTGCTGTAGCCTACCAAAGGCTGAAGTTTCAACACCACACATTGTTTTGTAATATAAGTTGTGTTATGAATATGTGTTTGTATCTTTGTGTGAGCCCTCAGAATTAGAGGGAAATTTTAAGGATGATTTCCTGAGGAGATGAGAAGAATCAGTTGATGCAGAGGGATATCAATGATGGATAAATCGATTAGAAACCGAAAGGTTGATTCTCGGTTAAGCATTTATTAACTACTGGATCACTAGGATATTGGCAAAGAGCACCTTCTCTGACATAGGGTTACAGACTCATCTGAGCATCGTTACCTATACCTGTACCACAATTCGTCCCTAGTTACCACCCACGTCATATCTTAAATTTTTAACAACCAAGAAAAGACTTTATTCTCCATAACTTGTATGCCATGTATGTATGGCATGAACTAATCCAAAAGATACAATTTGTAAACAATTGTTCACAAATTCAAGTCTGTGCTGCTGAACCACTGCTGCTTTTAATGTTTTCATGTCACTTAGACTGTGACCCTCCCAGTGCAATGTGCTGGTGGTGGTGTGAGGGCTTCTTCATATTCAAATAGTGTAACTGAGTGAATTACTTTGTTGTGACTCGTCTCCTCCTGCGGATAAATCACCATCTCTAATAGAGGCCACCAGGGTGGTGGATGGTAGTGGTGAATGGGGGAGTCAGTGGCAGCATGCTGGGTGATAACGGCCATGACACACTCAGTAGCAGTATTCTTTTAACAGATATTTTCTTTTATGTGAAATTACAGTCTTCATAAGATTAGATTCTATGATTAAGTTTAGCGATTTGAGGGTCCATCCTTTGAAAGCGCCGACACCGGTTTGTTTGCAGCATGCATCCTCCTCTGGAGGAGGGTCTGGCGAGCGAGACTAGCAGCATGTTAACCAGAGATGGAGAAAAGGGCTGCTTTGTTGATTGCCGCGGTAGCGCTGAAACTAGGGATGTGAACGTGTACACGTGCAACACAACGTCTGCCCAAGCAAGTCAGAGCTTTTCTTTCTCTAACACTGTGACCTGGAGATGCAGCTGCATCTGAGAGGAGGATCATAGCCCCTTCTCCACTACACAGTTAAAGTGGCTCTACTCGACTCGGTTTCAGTCCTTTTAATCACAGCTGAGTTCTTCATAGTTCGTCCTCAGCGGTGGCTGGATCGTGATATGACAACGGGCCCGGCAGCGGCTTGGTCACCGGGGCTGATCGCTGCCTGCCGCTCTGATCAATGAGAGCATTTTCTCTCCTTTTTCGTCAGCTCCAAACTCACTCTTCTGCACTGCGATTTCGAAACACGGCGTAGTTTGCAACACAGCACAACTCGCTTGTCAGAAGTGGGGGGCGGAGGGGCGGGGGTGTCCCGGCCGGAGTCAATACAAAGTAACAGCAGTTCCGCACCATGTGTTTGTTATCTGTTTGTGTCTTTTCAGGCGAGCTAGTCTGCACAAACACCCATGTTTCGATGTTTTCTGTTTATTTGCTGCTTATTTATGACACTGTGCGTGTTCACTGGGGGAGAAATCTTCCGTCGGCTCGTGGCTCTGCTTCCACTGTACGAATTCTTCCGTCGTATGACCAAAATATCTGACATGTCAGAAATTCATCCGACCGTCCGATTGTGGTTCGGGAGCCGACGATCGGCCGTCGTTCCCCCCTGTACACTGTACGAATATAGACGCATGACAAGAGGAAAATTGGCCCGATCGTCGGCAGGTCGTGCGACTCAAAAATTGTGTCAAAATCGGGCCAAAATCGTACAGTGTATGCCCGGTTTAAGACTCCTTGCTAGGAATTTTTAGGTTAATATAGGAGCTCTCTGAGAGGATTCTTAGAATCTTTAGGAATACGGGCCCAGGTTCACATCCGCAGTTCCACCTGATTCAGTAAATCCCTGATCCAGTAAATCCCCAAATAAAGACATGTTCGCAGCCCATCCTCTTCCCTCAGAAGTGCCCCAAGGCTTTATCCTGGGGCAACTTCTCTTTGCAATATCACCAACTTGGGTTGAGTGTCCTTGTTAACAATTGAGGGATGGATGGAATGTGAGATTGACAGGCGGATCAATGCAGTGGTCGCCGTAATGAGGTCGAAGCTCTTGATTTACCGGTCAATCTAAGTTCCTACCGGTCATGAACTTTGGGTCATGACCGAAAGAACTGGATCTTGGATCAAAGTGGCCTAAAATTGGTGTCCTCCACGAGGGTGGCGTGGCGCTCCCTTGAAGGACAATTCCAGGCGAATTCAACTCGGGGATGTAAGTTCCTATCATTTTAGGACTAAAAGAAGGAATCTGAAGATTTTCAGTTTAATCGCTCCTGTTTTGTGGTAGTTGTGTCTTTCCCCACAGTCGCAGGAGAAAAAAAAAACATTTGGAACCGTGTCTTTTAAAAATTAAGTGACAATCAATATGACTGAACTGTATATGAAAGGCTATAGGCTTATATAATTTGAAGGGCCAGATACAGGAAGTCGTGACACGCACTCGCTGTCAGTTTGTTGTTGTTGTGTTTTGTTTTTTACACACGGCACAGTAAGTCGGGTCCCTACTTTTTTTCCTTGTCAAGAGCGACTTTTTCCGATGTTGTAACAGACGTTTCTGGTTTTGAAGCACGTACCACCGCTGTTTTCAACATTTAGGGGGCGCTGCTTGTCCCGACCCCGTTCCACAACGCTCACCGGCCGTCAGTCTCACAGTGTTTACGGAGTCCCGTACCGCTCCACGCTGCGGAGTGGTGACACTTTTATTTCATTATGATGTTGTTTTCACCACGGGAAGTCGAGGCTGAGGGAGCCAATCATCAGTTCTCAAAAACCCCAGAATTGTGTGGACAGAGGGGAAAAGAGACAAGTTTAAAACAAAAAGTAGTTTATCTTACTGCACTTTGTCCTATCAAACTAGTTCTTACACTCTACTATGTTAAAGCTTCAGTCCCTCACTTAAAAGTCACTTTGGATAAACACGTCTGACAAATACAATACATGTAAATATGTCATTAACCGCCATGGTCTCGGATAGAGGAGCTACAACTGGCCAGCTCCCATCTTCCACTCGCGTGTGTATGTATGTATGTGTGTGTGTGTGTGTGTGTGTGTGTGTGTGTGTGTCCGCAGAGGAGGCGGAGGCAGACACCCCCCCCCTCAAGTGTTTCTGAAGTGCTGGCTGGATGATGAGGAACGTGCTGAAGTGCCACCACCACTGCTACTACTCTGCATTTTAACAGAGCCACACACACAGACACACACACACTGATAGGGTCATTCATTTGTGGCTACAGCTCATCACGGCTGCAGCTCAGTCTTGATCTTCAGAAATCCTCAGCAACACTACAAGAGGGGGAATTACTCCTTAAAATATTGACTCGATACAAAGATAACAACATTTTATGATCAGTGACAGGGATGTCCCTTTATTCATCCTCATCCAAGTCCTCAATACTGGGTGTCAGTGGATTGGTCCCAGTCTGATTCAGACTTAAATGTTGATCATTATGTTTATTTTGACACAAGCATTGACACATTTGTCTTAGTTATCAGCTTAAATCTGTATATCTGAAATTAGCTCATAAATGAAATCATCATGTAATCTGTAACTCTCACCTCAACATCAAATGTGGATTAATCTGCTGCTGAATATAGTCCCCAACAAAAATATTTCCTTCTGTTTGTTTGATTGAAAGCTGCAGCCCACAACAGATTTTTATTTAAAATAAACCATAGTGAAACATCTGCAGAACATCTGTTGAAGCTGCAACTCTGAAACACAGAAAACAAACTGTTAACACAGAATCTGTATCTTCATCAAGTGTCTGGTGTGTTGGTTTAACTCCTCAGTTACACCTGGTTAAAATTGGATCAAACTCTATTAGTTCACCTTCACCACCACTGATGTAAAATGTGTCTGTGATGTCATAAAGGGGGAGGGGCATTAATAAAAAAATACCCCTCTCTGTTTTCCATTGGAGCCAATGGGACAGCGGGTTCTCCCATCACTTAGAGGCTCGTAGATTTGCTGAATCTCTGGTTGTCACGTTGTATGGAGGGTGAAGTCTGAAGCCGTGAGGGTGAGTTCAACAGAAATGTTTCTGATCAGCTCCCACACACGAATGTGGAAACGATCATGAAACATAAACAAGTAATAAAACTGCATAAAAGTTTTTGAACATTTTAAAGTTTGAATAGAGATTTTAGCTGTAAGTTTGAGTCAGGATAAGAGGTTGAAAAGTCAATTCAGTTGAATGGGGAATATATTAAAAAATGTCAATGTATCAGAGCTTATAGACTACATACTGATAATACTGTAAATGTGAAGATTTCTGTGTTGAAACTGAAGTACTGTAGAAGGATGAGATGATAATAATAATAATAATAATAATAATAATAATAACAATAATAATAATAATACCAATATAAGTGCTAGAATACATAAATAATATTTTTTAAAGAAAAAAAACACATTGATTTTACAGCAATCCCAATTCAGTTCGTAAATTAACCTGCTGATTAATGAATGGACCTCACACACACACACACACACACACACACACACACACACACACACACACACACACACACACACACACACACAGAGCACCCCTTTGCTAATTAATTGAATTCTTGAATATTTATGACTGCGAAAGTTTGATCTTCTAACCTGCTTCATCATTATTATATAGTAAATTGACAGTAGTGGTAGGAGCATAGTATGTTGTTTTTCACTACAGAAAACGTTATTGCCAGAATAATATGTTTAATATATTGTATTTTATATGTGTACATTTATAACATATAGTCTTGACATAATGACTTTTAGAGTGTTGGTATTTCTGATTGGCTGCTGTGTAACTATGATAAAGATTTGGCAGGATGACCGAGACGCTTTAAAATTTAAAGTCTGTTCTTCATTTTCATCCGCTAAGACTAAATATTTGCATTTAATATAAAACACTGAACCCCGCCCCCTCCAGCTGCAGAAGGGAGAGGACAGACTGATCCAGCAGAGCTTCATGGGAAATCCCAATGCAACATCCCCATTGAATTATATTATACTGTACTTATTAATGATAATTATTGATGTTGTTGTTGTTGGCTTATATAAAAGCAAGATAGAAAATTATCACTAATTCAAAGTTATAATTTTTCATAAAGGCCTACAATGAGACAAAAATAAAATCAACACCAGATTTAAACAGTTTCACATTGGACTAATATGTGAAAAACACTGAACCAGAAATCTGTAAAAGACCATCGTTTTAAAATTAAATCACGTTTGTAAAAAAAAAAAAAATATTTCAGTCATCATTCCTTTATTTTGTCAACTTTATCTTTAACATAGTTCTAAATTGAATTAATTAATTTAACCGTCAGAATATAACAGATAAGCAAAATATAAACAAAACTATAGCCTAAATGATTTATAACTAATAATTCATGTAGAGATGTGACATAAACAATAAAAACCAAACAGGAATAGCAGCAGAAACAACAGTGATAACGATGATATTGATAGATGATTGAGACCCACTGAGCCGATGAACTCTTCATTGACTTTCTCTCTTCATGAATTCACTGCAGAGTTCAGCGTCTCTGTTGTCGGAGCGTGTCTCTGCATCCTGAACGCTCTCCATCAGATTACCAGCTCAAAGGTCAGAGGTCAGACGTGCGAAAGCCCCCCCCCCCTCCATGTCCTGTGGGAATATTAAAGCCTCGAGCTCCTCCAGTTTAAACCCTCCTCTGAAACTGTCTCCTGCCGTTTGTCAGCAGCGATTTATCTGATCTGCGCTGAGACACAATAAAACATATGTCGCCTTTTAAAGACAAAGTGTTTAACACATGAAAACACAAACACCATCAGCTGCTTCAGTTACCTGCCATTATATTAAAGAATAAAGTCCGATTTATTGTTGTTGTATTTTTTTTTTTTAATTAGCGTGTATTTACCTTTTGTGTGCATTTATTGTTTATTGATGAAATGTAGGATTTTAAACCGGCTATCAATTAATTCAGCATTAACGCGACAGATGTATCAGACTAAGATTTACATATTGTTTTTTGTGGTCCATCCATCCATCATACTGAAATTGTTAAAAGGCAAACTTTATTTACACGTGTTTTTAAAAACAAAATTGACAGCTAGAATATGATGTTTGATGTCGACACAGGCGCGTGCTAGCGTGACAAAAACTGTCCCCAAATTATTTTAAAATTAAGAATAATAATTCAAAATGTCAGAAACATACTTTTGCTTTTAGTTTTTAAATTGTTAGATTTATTTATTTTAACTCACAAGAATAAATGAAATGGCTGGTTTCAAAAGCAAATTATATAAATAAGTGTAGGACAGCAGAAAAAAACAACAACCTGAAACCAAACGAACAAAAGTAAAAACAAAACCTGAGTCCTCTCGTTGTCATTAATGATTAACAGCTTCGATGTTTAAAACTGACGTAATAAAACCATTTAAATTAGCGATTTGAAAACCAGTAAATTTATCGTTTAATTAATGCCCCAGATTCCCTCAAATCATCTCCACACTTTTTATTCAGTAACAATAATGTTAATTACATGTGTAGCCTAATTTAATTGGCTTAGTCAGCCCGTCTATATTGATTTATTATCAATATTTATTATCAGAACAACTGGCACTTTATTTCCGGAGCTGTTGGTTCCTGCTCCGCGACGAAAGCTCGGGAGACCGATTAATTAAAAATCTGATCAACTCCTGTTAAACTCATCCTGGTAATCACGAGGCCGTTCAAACATAAACCATGTTATCTTAAAGATGTATATGGGCGTTATTACTCTTTTTTTTTTTTTTTTTTTTTACAATGAAACATTTATCCTACGCTGTTCGTCGGTGATGATGGAGGAGCTGGTCGGAGAAGCATCTTCACACTGTAAAGAGGGAAAAAAAACATAAAACAAAAACTAAACAAATTAAAGCCACTCAAACAGCAACTCCCAGCGGCTCTATTTGTCAGTGCAAATTGGCGAGGGGCACCAACACCCCCCTCAACCCACATAGACTAGCCTACACGCAAACACACACACTGAGAGTTAGTAAAATGTTGCCAAACACACCAACCTGACTCCACATCTCAGCCTCGCTCCGACACAGACATCCACGACGATCACGGCTTTTCTCCACTTCTTTTTTTTTTTTTGCCGTCGCGGCTTCAAATGAGAATGACTTGTGTTGGCTCAGTAAGTCCATGTAAATACGTGTAAATGAAACCACTCTGTGCCCCCCGTTCCCTCCCGTGAGCCCCCTCCCTCCCTCCCTCCCGCTCCTGTGATCATGTGATGGTGAAGAAGTGGCCCATTAATGAAGCTCCTCTCCGGGGGTCTTTTCTGCTCCTGTCACCGTCGTCCAACCTCAGACAGGACAGACCGGAGAGAAGGGATATGGAGGAGGCAGCAGCAGCCGCTTAGTGCAGCAGCAGCAGCAGCAGCAGCAGCGGGGCAGGAGGAGGACCGGAGACCGCGCTGCACCTGCAGGGGAGCACACATCGGACAAGCGTGGAGCAGAGGAGGGGAGGAGGAACTGGTCGCTGCTACTTCAACTTTTCACAAACTTGTGTTTGGGAGCTGTGGCTCCAGCTCTGTGCGTGAAGGAAGGGACCATGCCAGACACCTGGCAAGTTTCTGTTGAGGTGCTGTGAAGAGTTTAACTGTTCGGACAAACTTTGTGAAAAGTGAGGCGAGTCTTCTTCTCCGCGGACTGACACTGAACCAATTCGGACCCGGCTCGGCACGGCCTGGTTCAGCTGAATAATGCCTCGCCCGGGGAGGAACACATACAGCGACCAGAAACCCCCGTATTCCTACATCTCCCTCACGGCCATGGCCATCCAGAGCTCCCCTGAGAAGATGCTCCCTCTCAGTGAGATTTACAAGTTCATTATGGACCGGTTCCCGTACTACCGGGAGAACACGCAACGGTGGCAGAACTCCCTGCGGCACAACCTGTCTTTCAACGACTGCTTCATCAAAATACCCCGCAGACCGGACCAGCCCGGGAAGGGCAGCTTCTGGGCCCTGCACCCGAGCTGCGGCGACATGTTCGAGAACGGGAGTTTCCTGCGGCGCAGGAAGCGCTTCAAGGTGGGCAGCATGCAGGCCACGGACCCCCTGGCGCCCAGCAAGCCTCAGGACGCCGCCCATTACCTGCAACAGCAGGCCAAGCTCCGGCTCAGCGCGCTGCACGCAGCCGCGCACCTCCCGCAGATGACGGGCGGATACAATCTGAGCTCGGTGTCTCAGCCGTCCGGCTTCAAACACCCGTTCGCCATCGAGAACATTATTGCCAGAGAGTACAAGATGCCGGGCAGCTTGGCGGCATTCTCCACCACCGGGTACCCGCTCCACAACCAACTTACCCCGGCCTGGCCGCACATGTACGGCTCCGGGATGATGGACACCGCGGCTCCCATCTCCATGGCCGCCAGCGACTACTCGGCCTACAGCATGCCGCTCAAATCCATCTGCCACAGCGGGCAGACACTGCCCGCCATCCCGGTGCCCATTAAACCCACGCCCACCTCAGTGCCGGGGCTGCCCGGGCTGCCCACACACATCCCAGCTTTCCTTGCGAACTCGCCCCAGTCTCTGAGCCCCACCTCCCCGCAGACAGCCACCGGACAGAGCAGCCCGGCCGCGCCCGGAGAGGCGCTGCCCTCCTCGGCCTCGTTGCAGTCCGTGGTGGCGGTGCACTGACGGGAATCTGAACTCTGCTCTCTCTCTCTCTTTTTATTTTTATTTTATACACATCTATAAAAACATTTTAAAAAGGGAAAATGACTAATTCCAATTCCAAAGCGGTGTGTCACCTCCAGGACGCAAGTGAAGATGTGTGACATATTTGTTTTTCTCCTGAAAAGAAAAAAAGGAATGAATTATCTGAGCCTCTAGACACGAAGTAAAGCAAAGCAGGTTGACCTCTGACCTTTCACAAACAACAAAATAATCACATTTTGCTGTAAACATTATTAGTTTAGTGTTCTGAGACTAACAGTCAGCTCCAGTCTGAGGGTTTCCTCCACATTCCTCCACAGCAGCCTGACTGAGCGGTGACTAATTATCCTGATCTTTTGTGTTTTCAGCCTTTTCTTCTCAAACTGAATGAAAAGTCGCAGATTAATGACTTTTTAAGTTTTTCTCTCTCCCTCTGTGACCTCAGCTTTTTTTTTTCCAGCTTCTGCAACAAAAGTTTAACCCCAGAAAAAGGCAAAACTTAATTTTACGACTTGCAGGATTTTTCCTCCAAAAAAAAGAACAAACATACAAATGGAAATAAAACAGGAAAAAAAATATTCTCATTAAACCTGCATTTGGTAAACCAAATAAAGCCACAATAATTATCTCTCCTTTTTTATTGATTTCTTTTTTTTTTTAAATGATGGATATGAACAATCGCAGAGATGAGATGATTAAATAAGACTTGAAATCATATATTTATGTTCGAGGCTCTGCACAGTGTAAAAAGAAAACCACTGGACATATTTGAGTGTGAATGCAAGGATCTATTGTCTCTGATGCACTTTTTAAAAAATGAAATCTAGATGTTTTTTATTCCATAGCCTGTCGGGTTAATATAAAGGGTTTTTTTAAAAAGAAAAAAACAAAACAAAAACAAGCTGTGGTGTTGAACTGAGCCGCTGTCTGTGTTTACTGCTGCATGCTCCAACTGTCTGAAAAAGAAAAAAAAATCAGTGTTCGTAAGGATTTTATTTTTGTTATTGTATTTTTTTGTTGTTTTGTTAATTTTTTGTTTTTGTCGTTGGGCTAAAAGCATGAACATGAACAACAGGCTTTTTATTCCCTGCGCTCTGTCTGCTCATTCACATCCATTAAAAAAACCTTCTTGGGCAAAAATACACAAAATGAAGTGGCCTGTTGTGTACCTGCACGCACACACTCACGCGCGCGCGCACACACACACACACACACACGCGTACGTGCTGCTGTTTTTTGTTTCCTCGACATCCAACATGAAATAAATCTGCTTGCTGTTGTCAGGTAAAAACAATGTGGACAGAAACTGATTTTTTTTTTTTTTTTTACTCTTGCGGTTTGTGATTTTCCTTGAATTCTGTGGTGTTTGAGTAAAATCTGCCACAGGCATCTGATGTGAGCATCATTTATTTACACACAACAAAATTTTGCCCTTGTTTATTGTACTATAGCTGCAAGTGACAACAACTTTAATTATGAATTGATTTGTCTCAGCTAAATCTCTCATTTTGTTCAGGGAAATAGATCCAGCTCCTAATCAAATAAATATATAAATTTAATAGTATTTTTCCTCAATTAATAAGTTAAACAATTAATTGATTATCTGTTTAAGTTTCCGTCAATCAGGACAAAGACGAAAAAAAAAAGATTGAGGTTTTTAACTTGCTGCACATGGAGCTGATCTGAGCCCTCACATCACGTTTAACAGGGGCCAAAAGATAAAATAATGATAAATGGTTTATTTTATAATCTGTAAATAGAAACTCTAGCTCGATGCGCAAGTTACCCCAGGTTGTGCCATTCCCTGCAAACTGTAACGTACCTGTTGACCAGGTGTCACTTTTAGCTTGCCAGATCTGAAGCACATCATATTCTCTAATGTTTATGTTTCTCACAGAAACTGGATGTAATTCACGGTTAATTTTATTTTGACCAGATAATGATTTTCATGAATCAGCTGATCACTAATCTGTGGGCTATTGATTGGTTTCTGGGTGTCTTGTGAAAGGTGAATCCAGACCCAATCTGAACTATGGTCAGTGTACTGTATGGTGGCTAGGATTTGTCCTTAAAGTTACACACATTGTGTGTGTCTTTTAGCATAATATTGCATAATGCATGTGTGTTACTATTCAAAAAAGCAAGAGTTGAAACACGTGAGCCTCAAAAAAGAAACAACAAAAAATATTTATGAGGTGGGGTCGTACTGTTTGACAAAACAATATTTAACAAATGTGAAGTGGGAACACTTCAATAGATTTATGCACACATACAAGTACATGCATATATAAATACAAATTGAAAAAAGAAAAAGGAGACATGGTGGTGAATACATTTGGTCCAGTATTTCTATACAGCAGCGGAGTATTGAACGCATCAACATTCTTGCATAGTGAGTGTGCATTACTCAAAAAAAACCAAAAAAAACATCTCGAGCTCTCTGTGGCTGATCCTTGGCTCTTGGACAACTGTTCTGAGTTTTCTTTTGACTCTGTCAGAAATCTTGCAGGATCTCCTGGTTCTGGACGGTTTATGACCTCCAGCCCAAATGGTTCATTCAGTGTCAGTATGTTTAAGGTTGTGAAGGTCTCGACAGCTCGTTGCTTTTACTCATCATGAGATGCTTCTTGTGTGACACCTTGGTTACCTTTTTATAGGCGTCAATTAGGACTCCACCAGCTGATATTAATCAGCACCGATAGGAGAGGGGATAACTTTCTAAATACTGACAGGCTCCAGCTGGGTTCCTGAATTGCCCTTCCTTTCAGCGCCTCCTCCTTTTCTTCCCGTGTTCAATACTTATTCCCTGTGTCATTTCACGGTATCACACGCAGCTTTATGTTTTGATTTCTTTGTATGTGTGGATGACTTGGGTAAATGTTGACGTGTTCAATACTTATTTTCCCGCTGTGTGTATGTCTACTGTAGTGACTGGAAGTGATGTTCATAAAACTCTGACCACTTCATGATCCAGTGTTTATTTTAGTTCACATGGAGGCGACAGTAGATGTGTTCAGACCTGCAGAGGATCTGATAGTTTTCCAGAGTCTATAAAACACGTCAGTGTCTGTGGCTCAGATCAAGCACTGAATCCACTTCACTCACTACTTTTACTGTAACTGTCTGTGTTGCTGTTGCTGCAGTTTTGTTGCGCAGCAGCATCTTAAAAATAGATGAAAAAATATTTTAAAAACAGAAACAACAGATGTCCGTATACTATATCAATAAATATACATGTATCAAGAAATATAACAATGTTCCACTACTGCAGAAAAGTGATAGAGCGGCTCAGTTGATCACCATGTGACTGAAATCACATAATAACAATATTCAAAGTGCCGGACCTGCAGTTTTCTTTTTTGCTGTATGTTAAATGTATCACAACATTATTTTGCATTGTCAGTGCTGTGTTGCTGCTACACAGACGCCCTGCACAACAGATCATAAGATGTAAATGAAATGTTTGTTTGGTACATGGCCCAACAAACATGACATCAGTTTTTATCAGTGAAAATGAAGCAAAAGTGAGCATTTACACAGAAATGTCTCTCTTGCCCTAGCACATATCGTTCAGACACACAAATTTATTTAACATGTCCGTATTTATTTTATATAACACATCTGAAGAAGACTGCAGACACAGTAGAAGCTAAAAAAGTAAACAAATAGCTGTAAGAAAAGAAACACAGAAACACCGTACAGTGTTTATTGTCAGGCTAAAATGAACCTCTTTGGACAAAGTGTATTTAAAGTAATGAGGGCACTTGAACATCGGAATTACTGGAAATGCATATCTCTAATAAAAGCAATAGTATGTGGGTGTTGGTGTATAGTTTGTAGTCGATTCATTGTAGACAGAACACTGAAGTACTGAAGTACGATGTTGTGTTGTGGTGTATTTCTGCTGCAGTGTTGCTGAAACTTCAGTATAAAATCCAAGGTGAAGTCGGTGACCAGCAGCAGCAGGTGTGTTTCCCCTGTAACACGTCAATGCTGCATCGGCTCTGAGCTCTCAGTGTGTCACATCGTCGTACAGAGTGTGTGTGTGTGTGTGGGGAGGGGGGCATGAGAGGTTAAAGTGTGTGTGTAAGTGTGATGGCTGCAGATTGTTCCTCCTGCTTGTCGTCTCTGTGTCTGCTGAACTTAATGGACTGTGCTGCAGCAGTCTTCTCTGAGAGTCGACAGCCGGGCCCGTGTGGAGGAGAGGAGCGTGAGGAGCGTCTCCCTCTCCCACAGTGACGGAGGTCTTGTGTGTAAACACTGGCCGCTCTGTGGACGGAGCTGAATTAGCAGCAGGCAGCGTCTGGGCGGCCGTGAGGGATTAGCCAGTTAACACCTCCCTGGTGCCAAACACAATTGTGCGCCATCAATGCGTATAGGTCTTTGAGTGTGTTGCCGAGAGACGGCGACTGTCACCGTAAAAATGTCAGTTTGTGAACACTCGCACCCCTACCCCCCTCCCCTCCTCCTCCTCCTCCTCCTCCTCCTGAGCTTTGTGACCACACAAGTAAAACAAATGACATTTAAAGAGGCAAAGTCTTCGCCTGCCGTTATTGACATTCCTGCTCAGAGTCAAAGAAAATAGTCTGACAGGAGTCACAGGCCCTCCACCAAATATTTACTGAGGTGAAGTGATGGAGGAGGAGGGGGAGGAGGAGGAGGTGAAAGAAGATGATGATGGCGAGGAGGAGATCTGACTTATCACCATGATTTGTCTTTGTTTTTCTTCCGCTGGCAGCCGTCTTGTATTCAGGTCATCGTTCCATCTCTTTCTCATGGGCGCAACGTCTCTCTGACACTTTGACTAAACTCCTTGAATGGAGATGGAAATTGCTCAACTGTAACCAAAAGTAATGAATCTGAATTAAAATGGACAAAACAGGAGTAGTCAAGTCAATCAAACAGTCACGACCATTGTTTATTTTCAAAGCTGTGAAAGTGGGTGAGTTTTTTTGGGGGGGGTTATTGGATAAATCGATTCACTAACCTTTGAGGCTGAGAAGGTCTTACAGCAGAGAAAGTGAAAGATTCCTAGGACAATGTACAGTACATGGGTGTGGCCACACTTTCTGTCACCAGCTGTCCTTGCCCCCTCTGTTTCATCACAAGCACACGCCTCCTGCCCCTGTAATATTTTATTTTTCAGTAAAACTTGAAGTTTTCAGTCTCTCAATTTAAAGCTGGTGAACTGTTACACAGACATGTGACAGTGTGATCCTCAGGCTCTGAGTCACTGTTGTTTGGTCGTGACTGTCTGGACCACAGAGGGCCCACCTGCTGGAACGTCTGTGGTCCAGGAAAGAGATGCAGTAGAAGGAAGCTTTGAGAGACGCAGCCTCTGCAGTCTCTTCAGTCAGGAGACAATCTCACACAGTACCAATGAATCATTCACAATGTGAAGCCAACACTCAGGGTTTATGTCATCAGCCACGACCGTCAGTCAGTAAAGATTTGTTTAAAAGCTCTGAGACGTTTGTTTAGCAACAAGCAGAAGTACATTCTGCCTTAATAGTCTGTGTAAGAAACTGAAAAAAATGGGTGTCAACTTTTTACTCTTGATCATATCAGTTGTGACAGGAGGAGGAGGAAACATCAAAGAGGCAGCAGCTGTTCTGTTTGACACCTCGTGCAAGCAGAGTGAGAAAAACGGGGCTCTCTCGTGGCCTTATTCTGACCAACATTTCAGACATGTCAGAAATGTATCCAACCTTCCAACAAAAGACAATTTTGCAGGATGCCCGATGAAGCTGAAATCCAACGCAACTCTAAACTGAGTCATGCGGCTCAAAACGCAGGTCAATAATGGACTGAAACCCTACACTGTCTGTAAGGATTTACACTCAGCTGACAGACTCTGCACTTTACTGCATTTATTTCAGCGACCGCTTTGTTCCACTTTTTATATGAGTTGACCAAGCCTCGTGGTTCTCTGAAGTGCACTGTGGACCAGAACACTCTTCTAGTCTCTGAGTCAGTTGTAATGTCAACACACATGAACACAGACTCACAATTATTGTTCTCGTATGATGATGTAATTCTGGCGTGACCCATAACGTTTCCCTGTCCACTTCCTGTTCCTGCTAGAACGAATCGCCGTGGAGCCAGTTTGTGTAACTTGAATTCACTGTCTTCATTAGAAATGTCACAGCCATCCTCCGTCTGCTCCAAACTTAGAACATTCTCCTCGTTGCTTCTGTTCGTCACTTCGACGTCACGTTTTAGTTTCGGTCCAGTGGAATCGAACAGAACCGAGTCAGCTCCCAAATATCACAAACGCACTTAAAGCTGAATATCAGCTGGAAGTCCGACGTCGACGCTGAGCTGTAATTAATCATGAGCCCCTCGTTGATGTTCGTGTTTGTTAATTAGAGCTTTGAGGGGGGGGCGTGGCGGCGAGACGTTAATTAACAAACAGCTTCGTTAGTGTACAGGCAACATGTAGAGAGGGATCAGACTGAGGCGGGGAACAACAAGAGGCAGAGAAGAAGAAGAGAAGAACACAGTGATGGTGATGATGATGGTGATGATGATGACATACCGGTGCACAGAGCGTCCCGCCCCGTGGGTTATTTGCACTGATGAATGAATTCATCAGATGATGAAACAGAGTGAAAGAGGAATTTCAGTAATAAGGTAAAAGGATGAGGAGACTGAGAGGAGCAGACAGGAAGTGACTTCACAGCAGCATCTCTCAGGCAGACGAAAGAGAGGGAGACAAAGGAGGAAGAAGGAGATAAAGAAGGGGAGGAAGAAGGTGGAGGAGAGGGAAGATCCCATCGACCCCTGCATTATTTAACTTATTTAGCTTTCTTTACTTATGATGTTGTTTTGTCCAGGCTCTTGTCTGGTATCATAGCACCCTCTGTTTGTATTGGTGCTGTTGTCATTGTTGTTTTTAAAAAAGACTGCATTGTTGGTCTGAGTTCAGGTCTGAGTTCATGTGATTGGAGGATCACAGTGGACAGTCAGCCCTTACAGGACATGACGTGAGCACTGTGGTGTCTTCAGACTCACTGGCCTGGGTCTGGTATCTGTAACAATCTGTCATTTTGTGTTTATCTGATTGAGTACCTGCTGCGCTTCTCCTGGTCCTGGTCTCAGGTCCTCAGGTGGTGACTTACCCTCTCGGCCCTGATGTGGAAGCTGGTTTTCCTGTTTAAACTCTTCCATACCTCCTCGGGGCTGACGTGGCCTTTCCCCACTCGGTGCTTCTTTTCCTCCTGACACCTCATCCATCTGCTCATCTCTGCCCTCAGAGCGCCTCGCCGCTTCTCAACACCTCGGCCTCAGTGCTGGCTTTGAAGTGTCCTGGTTAGGTGTTAGTTTATGGGCGATGGTGGAGATAAGAGATTCCTGAACAGGCCATAAATTAACATCATCACACTTTGAGAGAAAAAAAAAAACAAGCTGGAGGCAAAAAACACACAGAGGTCATTAAAGTTGACAGTCTGTTATCACCTACACATTCTCCAAATACAAGAGGAGGCTGCTGCATGAGACCTGCAGACGTCAGGCTGTAAAAGCAGAGCAACGCATTCACTGATGTTCAAACAACAGAGAGATAATCTCCTTTCTGGTTAATTTCCTCCTGAAAATCAAGTTTCCTCTCTGAGCCTCAGTGAAACTCACTTTCATGAGAGTTTTAGTTATCACTGATGTCTTCATCAGTACAATACGTGTAGTCGGTGGCAGTGAAATGGGGCTGGAGACAGACGATAGAGATGATAGGAGGAGGTTCTATTGAAAAAGAAGCACAGCAGCCTTTTAATGGAACAAATGAATATGAACTTGTTTTCATTTCAACCATATCAATTAATCCATGTGCTAGTTCCTTTTAAAGAGTGAACCAACAGAACACATGTAGAAGGACTGATCAGGCCTCAGTGCGTTTATTGACTTATCACTGACTGATCGATCAATGACAGACTGTATGAAATTTTCCTGAGTTCATTAGTTCACTCTCAGTTTACAGCCGTATTGAAGCCACCTGACGGCTGCAGGGAGCAACAGCCTTCCCCTCTCCTCCTCCTCCTCCTCCTCCTTCTCCTTCTCCTCCCCATCATCATCATTATGCACAGGTGCGTTATGGGAGGGCGGAGCCGCCTGCCACAAACCATTTAGAGGGCAGGGAGGAGGAGGGGGAGGGAGGGTAGTTAGTGGGTGTGTGAAAAGAAAACGACACTAATTCATTGGCAATAAAAAATCCCCCCCAACACTCCCCCTTCCAGTTCCCAGGCAGCAGCGCCCCTCCCACCAGCGCCACCTCACCCCCTCCCCCCACAACTAATTGTCAGACATGTGGGGGAGGAGCCACCAGCCGGCAACCACCACAGCTGACGAGCATCATAACAAACCGATAAACAGAAGAAGAAACAAACAGGAAGTGCAACAGACTCATGAGAGAAACGTCTTCATTTATAGATGAAGTTCCAACTCAGCTCAGTAATACAAACCCGGATTTATTTCTTCATTTGGATCCACATATGCCTCCATACACACAAACTACAAAACAGTTACTAAAATCACACTGGATAAAAAGACAGAACAAACTAAACCAAATAAACACAGATAATTAAAATGACAAGACATACAAGTTTAGGTTTGTGAAAAGCAAGTGTAATTCATTAGAGCAGGGCTGCTGGCAATGACGACGGCAACTGTACCGACGGTGCCATTGGCCCCGTTGTCATCATTGCCAGTACTGGTACGACTGCCGGAGACTGGCCGGCCGGCCGCCCAGCACAGGACCACCTCTAATGACAAATATCAGCTTTTTTGAATCTCCCCCTCCATGTTTCACCAGCATTACAAAAAAAAAGACAGGTAAATTTTGGTTGCACATGTGCAAATTGAAGAAAAAATTACTTGCACTGTCCCAAATTTTTACAGTGAAACACAATAATCAATATGTTGTTTCAAAGTGACTTTGTATGAGTGTTTATTGCACAATTGGCCTATGTTATAGGCATATTTAATTTAATGCACTGCAACATGAATGTTTAGTTTTGGCCCGTGACCCTCCACCATGATTCATTTTTGGCCCTTCACTGAGGAGAATTTGGCCATCCCTGCATTAGAGGCTTTTGTCCTTTTTCTAATCATCTTTATTTGTTTTATTGACATTTGTCCAGAGTTTATTGCAGTGTTGCACTCATTTCAAACAATAAAAGTTATTTCATGTTAAACAGTAAAATGTATAGCCTGTGTGTTTGTTAATAGATTATCAGAATGTTTTTCTGCCCAATATCAATTATGGGCCTCCCCAAAACTCCTTGATCAGTCAGGTCCTAGAATAAATGCCCTGAGGAAACTATAATGCCTCATAAAGACGTAGTGCTCCGTGAATCTGTAAAACCCCTAGTATGTCGGACCGTTCCGGATCGGAGGTCAAGTGTCAACCTGCTCAGATTCACTGAATCCAGGTTCGTCTGCACCACGTGGCTCTGAGGGGGGGGCGGGCGCCTCGTTATTTGGGTCACACATGAAATCAAACAGATTCACCTCTAGCTGAGACAGATGATTTATTCAGGCACTGGCAGCCGCTCTGCTCGGCGACAGATTGTGTTCTTGGTGATCTGCCTGACGGCGCCGAAGGGAAACCAACAGACAAGGCTCAGCAGAGACGGAGCTGAACCCACCGAGCTCCGAGGCTTAACAACGACAACTCCACACACACTGCAGCGCCTCGGTCACACGCCTCTGTTTCCGTACAAGTTCAAAACACAACAATGAGGACACCTGTCAGTCAGGAGTTTGTTCTCTTCGACCCCCTGGAGGAGTGAGGCTAGCAGTTTCCATCTGCTCCCAGTGTTTTTATGCTAAGATAACTAACATCCTCAAATCTGACTTTGAGTGAGTGAAGCAAATTTTCATAAATGTTGGATTGCAACTGTGAGATATTTAATTAGTTTCAGTCTAGGAAACAAACCTGTTAGTCTACCGCTACTAAAACCCATCTCATCCAGACTATTACTCTTGTTTAATAGAAATGAATGTGGCTTGTCAGAAAAAGTGCAATACTGTACATAATCATGTTCTTCTCAGGTTCTTGTTTATTTTGTAACTAACAAACCAACTCACTCAGATACAATGCGTTGCGGAGCCTGCCAGTGTAGAGGAGTACTGAGGAGTTACTTGGTTAGTTCCAGTCTTCCAGATAAAAAAAACAATTTTCCGACCAGCTGATGCATTGTACATTTTTACTTAAGATTGTAGGCTACCTTTGAACTGGTATATTATTTTGAGACAGGACTTCTCGTAGGCGGTGAGAATACCCTCATTCACAACAGTGTAGGCCTGGCCTACTGCCTGTCTCGGTGCAGCGCTATGTGCTACTGTATGTCGGTTAAATCCTCCGTTCAAACTGACAGACAGATCGAGCAGAGAAGCCGCTGAGACGGATTCACGGCAACTCCTGAATTTTGATCAGGTCTATGATTTTTTTTTAAAATGCTACGTGGCATACGAGGTGCTGCAAAAGGCTTTTCATTTTTGGTAATGCATGAGTACTCTAACGCGTTACTTTTATTCATAGGTAACGCAGTAGCGTAACTGATTACTTTTAATTGATTGTAACATTGTAACGTTGATTGCTGACAGAAAATAGGACTAATTAGGACTTATGTTAACAAAAACATTCCGCTAAATAGTGAAACTGGTTCATTCACATCTCTCACCTCCCTTGTAATTCACATGTAATTGAAACCTCATGAGTCTGTGTCTGAGAGGTTCAAGTAAGCTATGTCTGTTTGGCTTTCACTCCGTCTGTGATGAATCACATCTCTGTAGCTGCTGGCAGTGAACTGAAAGTTAGTCGCCTCAAACAGCAGACTGGAATTAAAACTTAGGGAGAAACATTTTCAAAGATCACACTGAGACTCATAGCTCAGTGTCAGCAGAGATCAGCTGCATGACGACTTTGAAGTGTTTGTCAGTGACAGCAGGTCAACTAGACAGAGTTCCCTCACAGGTGAGCCATCAATCAACCTGCTCCTTCCTCCTGCAGCTCCGCCCACTAACTCTACTGCGTCTTAAAGCTCTGTGATCAGCAGGTTGTTGATCCGTTTTGATTGTGTAGTAAGTACTGTATTTTATTTATATCTTATTAGTTACACAGTGCCTCTACAAAAGAGAAGAGCCATCACAGAGGAAGGTAGAGATTTGATATCAATCAACACTTATTTGTTTATTTATTGCGCCCTTCAACATCCAAATGGTGAAAAAAGTACACAAGTAAAATAACTAGTTATAGAGGAATTAAAAAAAAACACAAACAATAAAAACATAGGCACGGATACAGAAACAGATTTTTTTTTTTTTTAATCTAACCAAATATTGTACAAGATGACCATCTATAATCATGTGTGAATGCAAGTGACTGAGTCAACCTGAATCCCAAGAAAAGGAAAAAGTCATAAACTGACTCCAAGTTTATTTAAACAGCAGGTTATAATTCTTGCTACTGATTGGACGTGTGGCTCTGTGACCCCTCCCACACCTGCAGTCATGGTCTGGTGTGTTTGAGGTGAGGGGGTTGGTGACGGTGGGTTGCACCATCAAAGCTGTGGCGTCTTTTCTTTCTATCTTTCTTTCTTCACTTTGTTTTTGTCCTCCTTTTACGAGCCGCCGTCTTGCACCTGGAGCCTTTTCATCAGGCCGAGAGGACGATCCAGGGCCGCACACATTCACATTCACCCGGACAGGGAGAAGATTAGGCTCCATTCAGCCTCCTTTCTATCCACTGAGGCTGAAAGACAGGACAAGGGGAGGGAGAGGAGAAGGAGTGAAAGGACTCTTCTGGTGGTTTCTGCTCCTGAAGGCTGAAAAGGCAGAGCAAGCCGAGAAAAGGAAGAGGGCGGAGAGAGACTCAGCTCTTTGTGTTTCTCTTAACCGCTAATTCACAACTGATTCCTCTTAATGCACTCATGAGGCTCTTTTATTTGTCTGAGTTCGTATTCAAATGGTCTTTGTAGCTTTTTAATTACGCCATCCTTTCTATCGCATAATCGAAACAAGAGCTGTTTAAACACTTGAACGTCTCTGACCAGCTACGATACTGATGAATGACAGTGATGTGTTCACCGATCAGGGGGCGAGCTGAAGTTCTCCCCTATTCTCCTGAAACACTGCAACAGCTCCTTGTTCAGATGCTTACGCTCTCCTGTGGATGAGCTACAGTACGAAAGTGATTATCTTCTGACTTTCCCCTACCACCATCATCAGTTCACTTTTTTATTTATTCAGTACTTTGGTTCATGGCCAGATATCTGGACAAATGATGACATGTCACCTTTGATCGAGTCGTGTAAACATGACTTACCACACAACCATACGGTCAGTTGCCATGAAAACATGATGTTCTGCCAGTGGTGCGGCGTTTGGACCAGAGTGAAAACAAATGTGTGGACGTGAACCACACTGGCTGAAAAATTTAACATTGTATTATTTTCGCATCTGGTGCACATCCTTGGTGCATCCTCAGTGCAGCATATTTACCAAGTGTGTACATGTAAAAGTCCAACAAACACAAGACAGTAGTTTACAATAGCAATAAAGTTTCTGAGACACATCATTATGTTGGAACTTTGCAGTCTTGTAGTACAATTACTTTACCAGAAAATGACTCGAATAGAAGTTAAAGTTGCCTTTGTAATCCCCAACAATTCAACCATGGTTATTACTGGGTTGAAGCATATTGGACTGCATTCATTTATTCTTTAAAATGGTAAAACACAACAATTGCCTGATAATGGGCTGGTATTATCATGTGCGCTCTAATCATAGGCCTATTTGAACCTGTTGCAGTTTGGTAAAATATTGTCATTAAAGCAGCTGTTGTAGAATCTGCCTATTGTAGGTGTTTGGAAATACAGGAGACATGTGTCAGTGTTATATGTAGCCCTGAAGCCTGAGGGTTGAGGTTTGGAGTTGTGACAATCTTCTTTATGACATTTATAACATTACAACATTACAACATGGATACACAGAAGTTATTTGAGTCCACCAAAAACACATTTTCAAATGTTTTGTCCTTGATGGTATTGTCGTGTTAAAGCTGAATTTCCATGGTTCTGTTTGTTATGAAGTTGTGACCTGAGTGTTCAGCTGTGAGTGTGATTTTATATTATGGTAATTTTTGTTTTTCACCTTGATACCTGGATGTGATTTGTGATGAATGAGAGTTCTGATCGATGCCCATTGCATGTGCCTCCCTTCATCTCTCCAGGTTTAAGAGTAGACCTCTTAACACAGTAGGGTTTCTGCTCGGGAAACCTGCTTTCTGTGCCCATGTAAACCTCTAATCAGGACTCTAAAGGGGTTTTTATGAGGACACATTTGCATGACAAAGTCTCAGCTCAGGGAAAGTATCACTGTGGCAGCAGAGTAGCAGAATGAAAGGGCAGATAATAACACAGAGCTGTGGGTCATTGTACACAAAATAATTTATTCCAAAGTCCAAGTGAAACGGAACAAACTGTGTTAATCTTATAAAAGTTAAACTAAAAAATAAACAGACTCCACTCAGTGTCTCTACAGTCCCAAACTCCTGTCCTGTTTGAGCTCTTTCCCCACTGCTGTCAGCTAATCCACTGGTCAGACAGTATACGTGTCAGTGAATTGTTGGAAGTTAAATATATCTTGGACCTATCTATCTCCTGGAAAAACAGAGGTTGAGGTTGAATAATAACAGAAGTTGATGTGATGCATTACTGTAGCTGACCTGAATAGCTTTATTTGGATTTTTTTTTTTTAATAATATTGTAGAGGCTAATACGTAAAGGTGGCTGTTCTGTGAGAGATGTCGGGCCCAAATTAATAGGAAAGACTGATCCTCGGACTTGTGATGAAATAGCTGAACCTTGAAAAATGTTTGAGTTCTCCACTTATTGGCCATAGTTGAGGTAAAACAGGTCTTCAGCCTCATTGTCCTCTCCTTTTTCATAATTTTAAAGTGTGCTGTCGTTCAGTAAGTCAGTCAGAAATGTTAATGGTTGGGAAATTATCTCACTGGCCTCTGCTCCCGCCTGGTCGGCAGTTAAGTTTAGTTTTCTCCTCACTCTTCACACTTTAAATCGGTAAAACTAACAGTGCTCCTCCAGCCGTATTTGCCCACACTCATTCAGCTCCACACAAAGCACAGTTCAATCACATTTTTCCACAAGTGGAACTCACGTTTTGTTTGGACAAAATAAACTACCGGAGCCGTCCTTTCTCTCTTTCAGCCTCCTCACAGCTTTTATTTCACGGCTGCCCCGACTCTCAATGAGAGTGTCAGCGCTGAAGAATGCCTCGCCCTCCTCCTCCTCCTGCTCTGCTCACCAGGATTCAGCGGCCGTCCAGCCGGCTGACAGCTTCCCCACCACATCGCCTGGCGACTGAAGGGACCACACACACTCCATGTTCTCCATGCCTGGGTAATTCTTCTTCTTGGCTTTTTGGGAGGCTGACACTGTTTGCAGCCACAGGTCTTTTCTCCCTGGCAGCTTTTTACCCTCAAGGGCTTCCAAACTAATTTCAAGCATGAGTGTAAAAGCTGTCGAGTGTTATTGGACAATGAAAATGTCCCCTCTTTGTCTTTGAGGTCAAAACGCTCATATGTGTGTCTGTGAAGGCCACAGCTCAGTTAAGTGCTCACACTGCTCATGAGCACAGTTTATGACATCTAATGTCTCGTGTATGTGTTCATACAGTAATTTCTCCCATTCAAAATGGCCTCAAATAAAGCAGTATTGCGGTAAACTCTTGTTTCCAAACCTAGTAGCTCTGCTGTTACTGAGGGTGAACATCCTGTGGTGTGATGAACTGTGGCAGCACACAGTCTCAGAGTTAGGAAATCTCAATGAAAACATGATGCATTGTCACTTCACCAACAAAGACATCAATAAATCTTGTCAGTCCCCATCTCTTGACAATGAAATTATAAGTAAAAAAGGAAAAACGCACCTTTAATGATGAATTCACTGCCTGTCCTACCTGCACAGCATAACTCAGACACTTTTAACAGCTGGTTCATTCAGCTGTTTTTTACTTATTATGTGTTTCTGTGCTTTAATGGAGCCAGAAATTTTACTGATGCAAAAAAAGCATGTTCGCTCTGTGAATGTGAGGAGTTTTTACTGTATGTTCACAGAAACTAAAGGAACATCTTACGTGTTGTTTCAATTGATGAAACAGAATTAATTACCTGTTACTTGTAGAAAAATAAAAGACTAACATCAACTTTAACATTATCTCTCAGGGTAAGTTGTGCTGCTGTGTTCATGCTGCTAAATTCACTTCTCATTGGCTTCTTTCTGTGATCTGAGAATATGATGATAAGAAAATACCAGTGGCGTTACAGCCTTGGTTTTACTGAGTGACAGTTTGGTGATGGACTGATTGACAGCGCTAAGAGCTTATAAAAATAAATGTTATTCTTCTTTGACTCACACATGACAGACTGTGGGGGAAATGACTCCCTGTTGAGCTCGACTCGGCAGCGGACTGACAGACGAGGTGAAAATAAATCGGCTCAGCCGCCGGCTCACAATCATTCTTAAAAGTTAAACAGCCATAAAAGGCTGCAGGAACTCTGACCTTCACAATCTAACCGAGCAGGAAAAGCCAATGATGTGTACAAGGCTCCACTCGGCCTCGGCAGATTATGATAAAATATGTCTCAGCGTCACAAAAAGATAACTGTACGTCTCCTTGTGACAGATACGGGCCCGCTATTTTAATAACAGCCCAATTTCTGCAGCACTAAAATGTTTTACTGTCGGCTATAAAGCATGCAGCGTGTGACACGGGGAAGCACCCGTCGCTGCGAACACTTCAAAGTAAGATGGACCATGTGGTGCGGCAGAGAATTTAAACCAGACCGTCCAGAGGTAAGTGCCATGACATGAAAACATGTAAACTGGAGCAGATCTGTCGCTCTTCATGTCGGCTCAGCAGCAACTGCTTTCTTCTGATTAAAGAAAATGCCAAGATCTTATGAGGATGTTGTTTAGTGTCATCTGTATTTGTCACTGAGCTAAAAACAAAAAAAAAGAATTCTACTTCTTCAAAGACCAGAACAAAGAAGCTCTGGCCATCCTCTCTAGGTTTTATTTCTCTACTTTTGACTGTTTGCTGCCTTGAGATTGTCATGTAGTTGTTTGGGCACATTGGTAATTAGTGAAGTTACCTCATTGTGTCATTACCTCATTGTGTTTTTTCCTTTCTCTGGATTAATCCTCACAAAGAAAGTAAACACAAATAGGCAGCGTAAGATGATATAGTTTAGCCAACAAATTAAACACAGTGGTTTATTACTGTTTGCCTCAATGGAGAACATTGATTGAACCACGTTACCTGACTCGTTCCTCTGTCTCTAGTTGGTTCAGTAAATCTACACAGGTCACTGACACAGTGCTGTCTTTGCTGAGTTACCCTGTACGCTGATCATAGACTGACATCACTGACATAAACTGACCAGACATCACTGACATAAACTGACCAGACATCACTGACATAAACTGACCAGACATCACTGACATAAACTGACCAGTGCCTCCTTCAGGTCAAGTCTAAAGACTAAAGGATGACACACCTCTAGCTCACCTTGATGGGTTTAAACTTACCTGATTCATATGCATTTTATGTATTTATACATCTGGAAATCAAAATATGCAACATTGATTTGGATGAGTCGGCTGCTTTATTATATAAGCTTTATTATGGGATGAGAAGGGGGACGGGGGCATCATGCCCACCACTTATTTACATAATTCCACTTCCTAATGTTTCTCCTGCAGCCCCACCCCCACCCCTTGGTTGTCGTCAGACTGTGAATATTTGGATGGTTGTTTCAGTCTCATGGGACCTCCCCCCCCACCCCACCCCAACCTTTTTTAAACACGGACACTGCTGCTGTCTTCAAACGAGGAGTTTCACTGTCTCTGTTTTATTCACCTTACACAGTTGGCTCCCTCTTTGTGCTCATTAAATATTTAATAGGGGGTTTAAGCATTTGCTAGGATTAGTCCAACTGTCTCCAGGGAACTGGCTGCATTGTGTCTCACCACGGCTGCTAGTTTACAGTCTGTCTGTTTAATAATCCATTTACATCTTACAGTTTTGTTGTATTTTGTTAATGCTCTGACAGTGAATTGGAGGAAGTGTCCTCTCTGGTAGCGTAAACTGAAGGTGGAGTCATTGAAAGAAGAGAAGTGATGCAGCGAATCTGTGACTTTTCTGATCAGGTAATAAAACATTATAGTGTATAGTGCAAATATGTACATTACACTGTACATACCAAGTGAATGCATCCAAGCAAAGGATGTCCAGTTGTTTCGGGAATAATATTGAGGTGTTACCTGAGTGGTGTTCTTGATGGGGTTTTAGTCGTCTTTCAAGGATTTTTAGCTCTACAAATATTTTGAATAGGAGCCCTGGTGGAGGTGTGAAGTGTGTCCAGGTGTGTGTGTGGGGGGCGGGTTCTGTGGGTGTTTTAATGAGAACAAATACTTTTCATAGAAAATGTTTGTTTGTTTATGTTTGAATGTATTTTAGATATTTGTTTGTTTGTTTTTACCAGGGTTCGAGTGTCTTTGAAACTTCGTCTTCAGGTGTTCTGTGGATGTATTTCTAAGTCTTTAAATGGGTGTTTTACAAACCTTTAGATATTTCCAAGGAGGTTCTTTATGTCTGAGTGGGTTCTAGATGCTTTTGAGGGGGCTGTATGGTATGTCAGTTTTTTTGTTTCTTGTTTTAGTAGGAAGTTGAGAGGATGTTAGTAGTTGAAGTTGAGAGTTAAAGAGGTGTCTTTGTTTGAGATGAGTCCCTGTGTGTTTGCCAAGGCTCCACAGCTCAAGGATTTGTTAAGCAGTTCAAACTTCTACAGTTGATAGAGGAGGGTTTTGATATGATAGGCAAAGAGAGATTCAGATTATAGATTATAGATTTACTGTACAGATTATAGGTGTATTTGAGGAGCTCTTGTTGATGTTAATGGAGGTATGGGATGTCTTTGACGACTGTCTTGTGGTCACTAAGAATATTTTGCAGTGGCATTGAAGACTGGTCTTTTTACAAAAATGTAAAGCAGAAAGAGCTGTCGGAGTAAATGTAGATGAAATCACAGATACTGCTCCCAGCAGTGAGATCTTGGCCTCCTCTCTGGAGGAGGTGGAGGAGGAGGAGGAGGCATCCCCTGATGTTCTGAAGCCTGTCCATGTCCTCTGGGTTGGCAGGTTTGGTGTTTGCATGTGTGGACTTGAACCCAGTTTAACAGAGTGGTTCACATATGACTGGCAGTCCTGCTGTCTTTGTAGTGGCAGAACTCTAAAAACTGACACCCCGAGGCTCTCGGGGTCCGGGGGACGTTAGTATTGGGGGACTGCGGGGCCACGCCTTCCAGCCGCCATATGCTCGGGATACCAAGTCAAACATGGGACTCTGTTCTTGGCTCATTAAAGAGTTCGAAATTTGGCAAAAGATGGTGCTGTGTTTTCCTGACCTATTTTCCAGTGTGGAGTGCTTTCACTTAACGTTTCAGTTCCACACTGTGTGAATAAACTGAAACACTAATGCTGATGGAGTTGCGAAAGTCATCAACCATCCAGTCTCAGCCATCCTCCATGGTGGGTGGATTGGTGGTCAGTAGTATCTCCATGCAGTTTGTGTGGTATCATTTTACTGCTAAGAAGCTACTTGCTAAACTAGTCTGAAGCTAATATCTAGTGAATAGAGCATTATTGCTATTTAAATCACTCCTGGACAAATTTAGTTTTTAGTCTTCACTTTTACTCTTATCAACGTGGTGATGTTCAGATTAATAACTCAATGGGCCTTCGTTAGTGGACTAATTTGATCCTTTTTGCCCTTTATACAAAATTTCTGCGCTCAGTAACCCATAATCTTTTGTTTATGACAGTTAAGGCAACAAAGATACTGTACACGTTGTGTGTTATGTAACGTTATCCACTGCTCCATGTATTGATTTTTCGCCGGCATCGTTATAAACACATGCACATGGTTGAGAGGAGGGTTGTTAGTTCCCCTTAAAATGTCCAACTTAACAGCAGAAATAAACTTGTTTACAGAATGATACAATTGCAATTTGGTCTCTTCAGCTAATATCCCCTCCATGACACCTGTTTACACTACATTACATTACAGTGTTTACTGAGGGCATGGCCTCAATGAAAAGTGGATCCTTCTGGAGTGGGAGTAAGGAGTTAAAGGGCTGAACCAGATACTACCAAGATGATGGTGGAGCAGCTCAATCTGAGGAGTTTCCACATGGAATTCAATTTCTAATTTCATGGAAGTTCTGGTTGTTCAGAAATTCCCTCAACCCCTGATTTTTGTTTGTCAGCTGTGACTGTTGTTTTCTGTTATGATGTTCAATCAATCAATCATTTATTCATACAATTTATTTGTATAGCACTTTACAATAGCCTTTACAGCAAAGCAGTAAGATAATACATCAAAACAATACATAAAAACACAAGAAAGTGCCATAGTGCTGCAAGAAGACATGTTGGGCCTGATTAGAGTCTCCATAATGATATGTGAGTCTGTGCACAAGTCATCATGACATCTTATAGATATTCTGAATATAAGTCTTGACAATCATGTCTAGAGTCTCTTAAATGTAAATATGACATGTTCTCAGTTGATACATCCTGACCCTCTGTCTTCAGCTTTTCTAATTTCTACACCATGTCCTATAGTAGTCCAGCCTTGCTGCCATGTTCCAATAATTTGCTTTAAGATCCATAAAAAACTTAAATGTAAAAAAAAAAAGGACTGTATTAAAGGTAGTCTATCTGTCTATCTGAGGTAGTATTATTATTAATAATAATAATAACAACACCTCCTCCTCTTATTGTCCTGGCGGAGAAGCGTCTCCTTTTATTACCCTGCAGGGTCATTTACAACCCACCCCGTCTATTCATTGGTTGTGGAGATAATCCTGTGATAAATCCTGCGCCGTGCCCTTCACAGTTGTCATAGCAAGACCATAAACAGCATTTATAACAATCTGAGGGAGGCGGAGGAAGGAGGTGTGTGGTGGGCTGGTGGGGGCGCTCTGCTTAGCATGCAGAACAGATTAAGATGGGACGGGTCTGCTTAGAGCCGCCGCTCCATCCGTGACAGACAGACGGACTCATGGGAAATGTTCTATCGCCGGCCCGTTTATTCTCAATGGGACACAAGCTGCGGTGACGGCTCACTCAGTGGAAAGAAACCCAGGAATTGTCTTGCAAAATAAAAATAAAAAATGTGTCCAAAAATTTAAATACAGTATGGGATACTGGCCACTGAGCCGATTAAAAAAAATATGTAATTTAATTTGCTTTATTTTTGTGCAGCATGCCTAAAAGGACACCATTAGTTTAAGTTGCAGTAATGTTTTAAATTTTGCTTTGGTGATGAAACATCAGAAAAGTTCATTCTAATTAATCTTTGTTTTTCTTTTTCATTTCATTTTATTTATTTTTATAATTATTTTAGTAAAATTGGAGAGAAGTTCTGTAGCTGGTGCTGAGGAGACATCTTCAAATATCTGTTATCATATGTGACAAATAAAATCAAATGTTTGCCATTTGGAAGACAGACTAAATTAATTGGGGTTTGAATTGATTATTGAAAGAGTTGCTCATACACAGTGGGGGGTTGGGGTTACTAAGAGCCATGGTGACCCCCCAACACCATCAAACTGACGAGTCGAGCTTCGGGACAGCATTTAGCCGGCGGCCTTCAGGCTAAACACAGCCTAAGGACTCTTCACAGGTACACAATTAATCTTAATTAAAGCTGAGTGTGACAAACAACATACATACAGCCCCACACCCAACCACCCACCCCACCGTCTCCCCTAGCCCCCAACATTTGCCTTCAGTCTTGATGAAAGAAGCAGTGACTCTGATGAATTACAACTAAAAACACTAATCAAATGAGGAGAGAGCTCGAAGTCAGAACATCAGAGACGAGCGTTGTAGAAACAGAAAATCACATTCAACATCTTCAGCAAGAATCAATTAAAACCACCAAACAATAATTAGGTCTGTTTTGTTCTACATGGGAGTAATTCTCTGAAGTCTGGTAAAAGGTAAATAACAAACACTGATAGAAAGTGTCCCTGAATTCTTCAAAACTGACCCAAAAATGCAAAGCAAATAATTCTAAGCTGCAGGTTGTGTTTTCAGAACGTCATATTTAGTTTCCATCTGCTGAGAGCAGCTCTGTGATTGGATGTTTCCTGGTAGTTGTAGTTTACATCAATGTTGTTGATTTGCAGCTGTAAGCTGTTGAAGCTTTGACTCTTTCCCAGAGAGGTATTTTCCTACATGTTTTGTTTTATTTTGATTGAACCTGAGAGGTTCATATTTAACTGTGAAGAAGCTGCTGCTGTCAGTCAGTCACTAAGCCTGTCCTCAGGGGAAAGAAACAGGACTTTTATTTCCTGAAATATCCTGTCGCACTTCACAGCTCCAAACACACAAACATAAACACATGTAGATAAACTTTTTTCCTTTCTTTTTTTTCGCTCTTGTTAAATTTAACTGGGAGTAGCTTCACCAAAACATTGTGATCTGACTATGAGCCACACACATTTAACTCAGCCACTAAACAACAATAACACAGACGCACCGGGCCGTGTCACAGCCTCTCGCCGTGGGATGCGATGGTCTCTCGGTCAAAGCAGGTTGGGAACACCGGCCCCACCGGTGGTCGCGGTTCTTCTGTAGTACGGGTCGGTGGTGCCGGCCTGCTTTGGCCCAGAGACCATCACATTTTACCACGGGAGGACACGGTGTTGCTTGAGATGAAGACCAGGCGGGACTGAGAGCTTCCTGTTTCGGCTCCGAGCTGCTGGAGCCTCGTGGGTGAGAGCTGCGCTGCTGCATCCACATGCAGAACTCGGCAAAAACTTCCAGATCGTGAGCTGTCATGAGTTTTTGATCATCATCCATTTCAGTTCTGCTCGTCATAATTTTAAAAAAGCAAAAAAAACGTAAAATTATGTTTTTGGCAGTCAACGCATGGGAACAAAAAATGAGAAATTATGTAGTTGGCACTCAATGAGTGAACACAAACTTCTAAAACATGATACCTTCATTTTCTGTCTTTCCTTCAGTCTTTACTTCACTTAGAAAAGGAAATACCCTGACTCCTGTCTTTTTAGTACACGTGGAGCTGCATCCACTTGAGAATCTAAAAAGTAAGGTTGTCATGAGGGCTTGATGCACTACAACATCACAAAACACACACATGCTACTGTACAAATTCAGAAAACAACTTCATCAAACACATTAGGCACCATAGAAAAGGCCTCAGACAGAGAAAGAGATGAGACTAGAGCTCAGGCAGACTGACATCCAGGCTAGGCAGGCAGTGGGCCATTTACTCATCCATAAAGTTTTTAAGATCTTTACTGGCTCCAGTTATATCATTTGTGCAACCGGCTCCATTGCCTCGACTGAGGTTTTTCTCTGACCATGGGGGGCACACAGGTCCGATTCGATAAGAGTTGAACTTATAAAAGCTGCAACCCAGAACTGCCATAAACCGAGGGGCATGGTTCTCTGGTGATCTAGTGTGACCTGTGGTTTTCCAAACCTCTAATCTGCGGTAATGATCTTGAATCAATGTATTGTGATCCCCCACCTTGGCACAGCCGCAATAATTAACTCCAACTAAATCTGGACTTGAGTGTTTGCTGTGATCTGTATCGTGGGAACTGCAGCCTTGCTGACTGTCTGCTGACTGCTCTGTAAAGAAAACAAAGGACAAAAAAGCAATTAAGTCCAGTAATAAAAGCCCAAGTACCATAACATGGTACATTAAATATCAGTGGAGCTCCATAAATTAACAACAAGCAGCCTCTCAAGCAGTTTGTCTCATTGAGGTTGTTTACTGGAGAAACAAACTTGGACTGACTTGGACACTGATCCGTATGGAGGACCATTACTGCCAAAGATAAACACGGCAGGAAATAGGAAAGGTAGAAATGTTGCTTAGGTGAGTCACATTATTTGTTAGTATCAGCTAATTATGATTCATTCTTTCCATCAGTCATCAGTGATTTCCTCTAAGCTCTGCATTTATATCCTAAATTCTGTGGCTTTGATGTTTCAGTGAGTGTTATGTGTGTAAGAAATTCAAATAACTTTCCACACATTGAGATCAGGACACCAGATTAGTCCTGTTCTCAGACACACACTAGTTTTACAACTCGAAGAAACCTGCAGCCACAAACTTGATGTTGAGACGTCAGTGTTAATGGTTATCAGATAGTGCTCAGTGTGTGAGAGAACATCAGTGGACATGCTAATAGACGTTTTATGTGTATTTGTCCATTTCTATATTACCTCTTCCTCCCCGTCTCCTTCAGATTAAGAGTCTTGTGATGTGAGGTTCCTGTGGCGTTGAGGTTGCGTGATTGTGTTTGTTTTGTGCTCCCGGTGGAGGTGTGGTTCGGAGGTGGCGGAGGGGCTGGTAGGGGTTGGGGCGGCGTATTGCTTTGTTTGTGATGATGGTTCCTGACTCCTCCCCCTGGGAGTGATGTAGGCAGTAGACTGTGAAGGCACAAACACAGAGGCTTTAAATCTGATTCATCTTCATTGTTAGAGGCCCTCTTTACTGTTTTACTGGCACGTTCAACAGTCAGTCATTGTTCAACCCCGAGTCCTGTTTACTGCAGTTTGACTCAACAACACACTGAGTGATCCAATGGGATCAGGTCATTTCAACATATTCCTGTAGACCTGTGAAGTTTATTTATTTTCCCCATCAATGGATTTATTCCCCCAGTGGAGGAGGACAACCCTTTATTGGGCAAGAAAAATGTCTCATATGACTGTAACGGACTGTTGTACTGTTCTGTATCACATCCTTTAATTGTTGTAGTTTGTTGAAAGGGAGCTCATTGTTGGCTGGACCACAGCAACAGAAATGGATGTGATGTCAGTCTTCAAGGGACGGTCCAGAACCTGTATGACTCTGGATTTATTTTTAGTCCTGTTTAAGTTTTTTTTTTTTTTGCTTTTTCAGTATCTTTCAGAATGCTTTTCAGTTCAACTCAGCTCAGGTTTTAAAACTCTACAGATACAGAGCCAACAGTAAATTCGCATATGGCTGCAAAAAAAGAAAAAGAAAAAAAAGTCTTTGGAGTCTTAATGGTAAAAACATCAACACTTAAAGGGATATTTCATCATTTTGGCAAATTTGCCATAATCCCTATAGTCATAGCAGTAGGTTCGTTACCTTTAATTGTCAGTGCAAGCTGTTTTTCGATAGGCAGGGCAGAGGTACAACCTGCTCAGCTAACACTACGGAGGCATATGGTATTTCCGGGTTTCCCCCATCCAACAACTCCAAAATGTGCACATTCACCACGCTATAAGATAATAATGGAACATTACGAGACATTGTTGTTTTTGAGCCAAATGTGTAGCTGCAACTAGCCTACATCCCAGACACGGCTGCTCGGCGTGAGTGACTGCAAAAGCGCAAGTAGTTCAGAGTATTTGCTTCATGTATCGTAATGTTACATAATTACATTATTATTTCATATCTAATCAAAGTCAGCTTGCAGGTGTGGGCTGAAATAAAATGCATCAAGAGTTCATGTTCAGCAGTGCAGGCCAAACCCCCTCTTAAAGTTTCTGAAACTTTTATAGGGTAGATCAATGAATTACCCATGAATATAGGCCCTGGTTCCTGTGGTGGGACCAAACCTTTGGATGCACCAATGAGATATAGTCAGCAGATGAGACCTGTTTTACCTGCAACCTGTGTTTTCTCTCACAGTTTAGGCACACGATTAAAAGACTAATTAGAGTTACTGAATAGCTTTAATTATCAAATCAGTCAGGGGTCATTTAGTGTATCTTTTCAAATGAATAACCACAAAATGCCTCAAAAAGACCCTTAATTACCAGTAGCTCAGTATAGTCGCCAATAAACGATTCCTTTAAAAACCTCTGATCTCCAGTTCTACCTCGACTTCTGGTTAATAAAGAATTCATCTGGTTTTAATGAACAAATTAAGGACATTTAATGTATAAGATCACATGTTGTGGTTCACTCAGGGGCCATGTGGGAGATGAAGAGAGTCCCTCCAGAATAAGAGCAGAGATCTTGAGGATGTTAAAGAAGAAACAGCACATTAGAGAGGAAACGCTGAGAGTGAACCGCGTTTGTCTCTGAGCCTCAAACAGCAGCCAGCATGGCGCCAATTAGCACGGAGCACGCCAACACGGCCTCCCGCAGCTCCTGATTAAAGTGCATATTGATGGTATAAATTATCCCCTGCTACAATAGATAGCTGGGCATCTATATGTAAATGTTTAATTAACCCGTGGCTGAATCGCCGCACCGGTCCAGACTGGGGGTTATTAATCTGATGATGGCGACTATAACACCTGGACAGCGCCGCCACAATGAGCCACCTGGTCATGGTGGCAGATCCATCAGAGATGCCGCCTCATTTCCTAAAGTGCTGTTTATTCTCAGTGATGAAGGCGGCGCCATGTTTAAGGTGGACTCAGGTGGTTCAATCTGAATCTCACTCAGGAACCAAATCAGAGACTTTGCACATACACGAGTTCTCAGAAATGATCAGTCTACGAGTCTATCAATACTTAGAAGTCTCTGAAAGAGTTCAGTCTAAAACCTAAATGAGACTTTCACACACTGTATGTCATTACTTTGTTAAAGGATAGAATTTATTTGATTGATTTGATTGTGATTTGTTGAAATTCATGTCAGGAAGGTGTGACCCAGTCTTGGAAATGTTTTTCTTTCAGAGGTTTTGAGTTCTACTGACTATCTATCTATCTGTCTGTCTGTCTGTCTGTCTGTCTGTCTGTCTGTCTGTCTGTCTGTCTGTCTGTCTGTCTGTCTGTCTGTCTGTCTGTCTAAAAGTTTAAATTTGTCTGTCTGTCTGTCTGTTGTAATGTCTTGTTATCTTGAGGTCCTATTATTGTGTTGACCCCTTATCTCTGTCTTTTTTACTTCTTTCTTCCTTACTACCCCTCTCTCTGTGGGTTTTCAACTCTGTCTGTCTGTCTGTCTGTCTGTCTGTCTGTCTGTCTGTCTGTCTGTCTGTCTGTCTGTCTGTCTGTCTGTCTGTCTGTCTGTCTGTCTGTCTGTCTATCTATTCATCCATCCAGTTCATATAGAGACATCCTGCTGACAGTGAACTCATGTATGTGACTGCAGTTTTAATATTTGTTGTCTCGTTGTCGTTGAAACACAAACAGCCTGTTGACACTTTGCTCACAGAAGAAGCTGCATGAATATTTGATGATGTGTAATAGAAAGACTCTCAGCGCTCATACATCGCTTGTTTACAGCCTGAGGAAAACAAAAAAACAACAGGGAGCATTAAAGCTAACCTCTGAGGCGGCAGTTAGTTCATTACAAGGAGACGCAGTCAGAAACAACAGAGCAAATCAACAGTGAACAACTGTGGTGTTCAACATGAAGCAGTAATGCTGGCGAGGCAGCAGCCCAGGTGAGTCTCAGGCGAATCTGATCCAAACAGGAAACTGTGACTGTTTTTGACTTTTACTGTTTTCTTCCTTAAACGCAGCTTCATATGGAAATGTAAATTCTGCATGAAAACAAACACCAGAAGATGTCACCACAACGTCTGGTATTCGCTACCGAGGCTATCTGCCTTAAGATTTATTTTTTCTTAAATAACAATTGGATAGCTATTGTTTTCTAGATGTGACAGGAAAGACACACCAACAGACAGAGCTGGACTATGGCAATCTACCAAAAAAAACTTTATAGTCTAATTGTAAACATGACAACAGAGATGTTGTGATGTTAAGGAAAATATCTCTTCAATGCTTATCAGCATGTTTTCCCTCAACCTTGCCAAGCTTTACCATTGCAGTAGTAACCATGGCAACACAGGTGTACACTGCTGTCATTTAGGGGCTATAAGAGATTTTCAGGAACCCTGTGGGATGGGAGTGAATTTCATTATTACTAATCACAGGAGAGTGCATGGGACAGGATTCAGGATAACACCAGCCCCGTCCCAAATCTATAGTTCCCTAATTAAGTTTATTTCAAATATGGTGCCAGTCTCCATGTTGTCTTCTCTACTGTCCTGTCTGACCTGTGCAAGTGAAGCTGCGGGACAATAATCTATTCTTTGTGATTGACGATCATCAGAGCTCACGCCTTTCGAAATGTGAAGACATATTTGCCAAAATATTGGCATCCTTGCCCTGCTTTCAGATAATGCATCACTACTAGAATTTAAACATTCGGTGACTCTCAGCTGCCTTTTCATGTTCGGCTCAGGGTTTCACTTCAATCTCAACTGATTCAGATAGATAGTAGTTTAACGTTGTGCAAGTTCCCTGTGGTGAATGTACTTCACCATGTGTGTTCATGCAGTTAAATGTATTCTTTATACCTGGTCCTTATTTTGTCATCTTTCTGGCCAACGACTGTTGGTCTTGTACTGTAGATTTCTGTGCCGACAAGAACAGACTTTGAAACAAAACTGAGTTTGAGGAAAACGTCAACAGCATTTTTTTTCATAGTGAAATTAAAGAGTGAAAAGGTGAGATTGGCCTGTTTGACTTGAAGCTGTAAGAAAGAGTCAACGAAGATGTAGATGTAAACGATCTGTGGCCTCTTGCTGCAAGTCGATGACAGACAAAGAGACGCTGCAGAGTCTCATTCCTCTGACAGAGAAACTCATTATTCCTCTAACTGCAGAGACGCGCACACAATCGCATGTGGAAAAACCCTCTTTCCTGCTCTTCCTCTCCGTCAGAGACATCGCCGTCCCCCCTCCCTCTCTGCAGGAAAGTGACAGCCCGTCTAATTGGGATTAATCAACTGGCAGCTTCAGTTGAGTGGCAGCGTCGCGATCTGAGGAGAAATAGCATTGACCCAAAGAGAGAAGGTGTATACGGCCCCGGGGCTGGTGCTGCTACTGATTCATCTTCCTCAGCATAACATTATTATTCCCAACTCCACCACAGAAGAAGAAGGAGCCTCTTTAGGATTCCTGGGTCAAGAACAAAAAAACTGAGAGGGAGAAAAGAAACTGAACTAATCAAAAAAGAAAGAAAAAGAGCAGCACTTGACAGTTTTTTCCCACCGAACATGAAAAAAAAAAAAGAAAAAAGGAATGAAACCTGCTCTCGGAAGCAGCAGCAGCAGCTACATTATTCTTTTTTATTCTTTCTCTCGCAGCCATCACTTTGAATTACAGAGGGAATCTTTTTGCTGAGAGTCAGACGTTGAAGAGGAAAAAATCAAAAATTCATCTGAGAGACTTTCAGGAGCAGAGAGAGAGATAGAGAGAGAGAGGAAGAGTGTTTTGTGCTGGAACCAACATTTGCAGAAAGTTCCAACTCCTTAAGCAATTATTAGCGGTGATAGTTTGACATGTTCAAGAGTTGTCAACAACTGGCTTTAAACAAAAGTACAAAGCAGAAATAAACACTGCCCGCGGTGGAATTAACTTGAGGGACGTGCGAGGTCGATAAATTAAACATGTGCTGCTTCTTCTTCTTCTGCTGTGTTGCAGCCGAGTGTTTCCACGAGGCTCTGACGCTCGCACTGCGTCCATGTGGAAAACAGAGACACTGTAAAAACCTTACAGCGTTGGTTCAAGTCAGATTGTCCATTAGCTCCTGGAGGGGGATGGAGGAGACAGGCCCTGGGGCCCAGAGAGGGAGACCCCGCATCCTCGTGAAGAGGATCCTCTGACGGCCTCATCTGTGATCCTTTACCCTCTTATGGTCTTTGGACTTTGAGCCAAAAACCGAAAAATCTATTTGTGGTGGACGTAATCTATTTGTGGCGGGCCTCCACGAATAAATGAACGTATGGGAAACACTGGAGTTGTTCAAGAGATAAATGCAGAGACTGCTTTCCGAAAAACTGCCCAATTTACCTCGGAAACAACTCTGTCTCGTAATGTTCCATTATTATCTCAGTGTAGTGACTGTGCAGGTCACAACTTGTCCACCAGATCGTTTTGGAGTTGTTGGATTGTGTAGAATAGAATAGACTTTATTGTCATTGTACCAGTAATTACAGGCAATGATGAGTTTGATGAGGGAAATCAAGAAATCCCATTAGCCTCTGTAGCGTGGCTATGAGCAGCTCGCAGCCCCTCTCCGCTGCTCTAAAAATAGCTTGCACCGACAATTAAAGGTAACGAACCTACTCCTAAAACTGTAGGGATTATGGCAATGGGCCAATTTGCCAAAGTGTTGAACTATCCCTTTAAGGTCAAATATGGTCAAAACATTGAGTGAATAACAACATCACTAAATCATGTTTAAACCATTAGAGTTTAATGACATGCTGCTGAGGTGACTGTTAGTGGAGGATTAACAACTTTAACTTTTCTTAATCCACACACGATTCATACTGTACGTCTCTAAAATCCTCATAACAGTAAAAGCGTCTCATCTGAGTCAGTTAGTTTGATTGATTTGAATACTGTCTTCCACTGGCCATGGCAGCGAGAAGAGACGACTTGAGGTTTTTACAGTGTAATGTGCAGCAGCGGCAGCATCTTGCATCATTTCCATCAACATGTAATGAAGCGACCCCCAGCAGGGTGGGGGTTGGGGGTTGTTTTCAATATTTTATTCTGATTCCATTGAGTTGAATATGTTCATCCCATTTCTGCTGCTAATTAGCAATGAGCTGAAGTTTGATCTTGTGAATCTTAGAAATGAAAACGCTGCAGGTTGTTTTTTTACACACTTGGAATCTGCAGGAAAATTATTTTTGTCTCTGAAACCGGAGGAAAAACATTTTGCAGATGATTCAGCTAAATTTATTGTGTTTTTTTTTTTTCCGTTTTTTACTTATGAAGGTAAATGACAGTTAATCATCACAATGATCCACTGGTCTGAATTTATTCAGTCACATCTCAGCCTGAACCAGGTCTGAGATTCATCTAGACGTAACTCACTGATCGAGTCCTGATCAAGGCCCTCAGCTAGCGTCGGCGTCTGTATCAATATTTACATCATTATAGAAGCGCTGGGAGGGGCAAATTCTTCTCAGCAGAAACCTGCTGATGAGACTGAGGCTGAACCAAACCTCTGCTCAGGAAACAATTTCATCATTTTTCTTTTTCTTGTGTCTCCTTCACGTCTGAAATGTTGCATACACACACACACACACACACTCTGCGTGGTGTGTTTCATGCAAGTAGCGCTGCATTAATCCCATCGGAGTCTGAGGAGTGAGGGGTTAATTCAAGCGACATCGACTCCAAGCGGAACAATTCAAGTTTGCTGCTCACAGGGAAATTATTAACAGGAAGTTGTAGAGCGGCATGTGCCCCCCCCACCCCCCTCTCTTCACAGCACCTAGGTCTGGACTAATCCCACAGACCAGAATCAGAGAGGAGTTATTATCTGTGTCTCCTCTCATCCTAATCCGCACCGCTCCATCAGAAGCTCTGTTGATTGATTCAATGTGTTGGATCAGTGATGGAGTCTCACACTTCTTCACTCCACAGATGGATGACGGGAGCGCGAGCCAGCCGTATGCCGCGTCCTGGTGCTCTGTCAGGCCCGACACCCTGAGATAATATTTGAAGTGCGATGGATGTTCACGTTCCTTCTCTTTTTTTTTTTTACCCAGACCTCCTCTCTCTGTGCCGTTCAGCCGCTGGTGTTCTTTTTCGCTACAAGATGTGACATTAATTCAAGTCCTCACGTCAACAACACACACTCACTGGGAGTACAGGATGACGTGTTCACCTTCAAAATAAAGGTGTGGACGAAGCACAATCAAAGGCTTTTGTTACATTCTGTTAAAATACAAATCTTTGTCTTTCATCCTCCATCAGACTGTACAACACATCTCAGTTCTAGGCAGGGAAAGGATGCTGGAGCACATGGTCAGTTTTAGTAGTTATTAAGGTGCCGTAGCTGCAAAGAGATGAGACAGAGATGTAAAAGTACAGTCGGCCTTGAGCAATCTGGGATATTTTACTCTGGGAGGAAAATATTCTGAAAACCAACTAAGCCAATATTCCTCATGTTTACATAAACACAGTTTTGTTTTGTTGTTTTGTTTTGAAATGATCCGTCAAACATGGTTCAAACACTGTTGACAAAAATGTTTTGCTGTTTAACAAAAAAATGTTCAAAATGGCATTAGTAGCCTACTGCAGTAAACTCTAGCAAAATGTCAATAAAATAAAACGATAAACAACATCAGTCCTACAGTGCGGTGTGTAGAGTGAACCACAGAAATGAGAGAAACAAAAACTGAATGACACTAACATTACTTTTCTCTAGTGGATCGACCATTATCTACAAATTAAACCCAAACTGTTTGCAGTTCACCTGTAAAGTTTGAAGAAAAGAAAACGTATTTGTATTAGTTGGTATCAGCCAACACATACACTGAAGAAAACTCGGATCAGACGATTAATCAGCCGGACCTAAACTAACTGAGACGGTTTTTATATCTTCTCGGGGGAGCTTTAATTTGAAAAGTACATTCCTCGGTCTGAGTGTTTGAAGAGGTGTGAGGGAAGTTTACTGTGATAAATTATGTTTTATTTACATCTCTCTTGTCAAACAGAGCAAAATATAGCGACATTTATCAGACAGTTAATGGAGTTTTTCCTTTAAAGGTTTGGTTTAGGTTAAACGGCAGCTTCAGATTAACTTTACCTGAGAACCTCTTCATAACAAACATGTTACAGTCACATTTTTCCATTTGAGAGGAAACAGTGTTAACACAATCAGAGCAAGTTGAGCTAATTAAACTGTTCCGTGCGGGTGACGAACAGTCTGTTTCCTGATCATTTCCTAAAAGTGACTCATAATAATTTCTGTGGGAGGAAAAACAATTAAAGCCGTTCAGATTTAAAACAGCCTCTCTGTTTCCATCAGGAGCTAAATGAATATTTGTGGATCCACAAAGTGAAGCTCCGGAGCGTCTCCGCCTCTCGCACTCCATCCTCCATCCATCAGCTCAGCTAATTCACTCCACCCAGTATAAACCAGCGCCGCCTGAAAAACAGCCATAATTTTCTCTGTCCTTATGTATTTATCAAGATGAATAATCAAGATGAAGACGCCCCCCTCCACCCTCACCAACCCACCCAGGAGCTGAGAGTGGAGGATCCTTCACCGCCGATCACCCCCCCACATCAATATTCAGACGATCAGCGGCCCATGAGTAAACAGAAAGAAGCGCTGGCCTCGGCATATTTTAAAACGAAGCCGTTTTAGCGCGGCGGCTATTAACTGATCTGCCCGTTATTTATTTCCTTTCCTTGTTATTAACGCCGGACGTGATATTATTCTAATTATATCAGGCCCAATCAGCAGAGCGGCCGTCTCTGGCTCATTTCCATTAGCTTTGTCTTTCACACTGTGATACTAATTCAATGAGACATCAAACATTTAAATGGAGCTGAGATGCAGAGGTCAGGAGTTTTTTCTCTCTGCTCTGTTATTGCTTCACTGTAATTGTGTTTGTCCCCACTCACCCCCCACCAGATGACTAATTGTGCGGCGCTGCCCGTCCCATCAGACGAGCTGCACACTAATATGTTAGTTTGCTCTCTAATGCTAATATGTGTTTTGTTGTGGACGAGGCTGCACTGGACTCACAACCTGCGACAGACCGATGTCTCTGTCGCACAAAAACGTCCACAGAAACACTGAAGAGGTTTTGGAGAGAGAGACAGGTAAGATAGGTTGAGATGGTGGGAGGAAGACATTGGACAGAAAGATGACAAGATGACGAGTCAACATCAGATAGAGAGGACCAGGTCTGGTCCACAGGATGAGAGGACAGTGAGACCATGTGAACACAGTGGCAGGTCAAGGAGACAGGTGGACAGGTGGAACAACGACAGACAATGGGACGTCAACAAAAGGAAGATGACAGGAGGACAGTGATGATTATGAGAAGGGATGAAGAGAAGGACATGAGATGTCAGAGGGACAGCTCTATGGGAAGACATTAAGGGGAGGAAGGATGAGATCGGACACCAGGAAAGAGGACGGTGAGAGATAAGAGAGCACAACAGAGACAGCACAAGTCAAAGGGAAGAGGACATGGGACAACACTCATGACAACATGAAGAGGATACAAAAACAAACTGAGATGAGGCCATAAGTCAACATCAGATAGGGGGACAAGTTAACAGGACAGAGGAGACATTGGTGTTGGCAGGACAAGGAGACAGGCGGGAATTAAAGGACAGAACAGACACCAGAGAGGACAACTGAGATGGCACAAGACGAAGGGAAGACAAAATGGGATGGAACAACAGCGAGTGTTAGTGCAATCAAAGTGTCAAAACGTCAAACACAAGGAAACAAATAGGAGACAAACAGCTGAAATTGTGAGATGACTAGTAGCCAGAGGAGGAGGTGAGGAGATGATGGGATGGACAGCAGCCTGACTTACAAGACAGATAGCATGAAAAAAACCCACTAAATTTGATGTTAAGTCCTGATGTGCAGCTATCAAATAACATGTATGATGGTTTTGTTTTAAAATCAGTGAAGCCATTATTGTTCAATTTGAAGGCCTTGACAAAATGTATGAATAAATATGAATGCAATTTTTTTTCTAATCCGCAAAAAGAAAGAAGTGTTTTCTCAAAGGCAAATTTTTTTATTGGCCTCTCAGAGCTTCCATAGTTTTATCTCATTTTAACCTCTGATGCAAAGATTTAGATTATTTCTGGTAGAAGTGGTGCTGAGCTGTGTGTGTGTGTGTGTGTGTTGGGGAGGAGTCTTGATAATAGTATTTAATTTATCACTCAGTGTGGTGGGCGACCTCTGGGCGTCCCGGTCCCTCCATCACTTCCTCAGCTGCTCCCTTTAATTGTTGGAGGTGAGAGAGTAAATGAAAATCAACTGGCCTCATAATGAATGGAGGCCATTACTCTGTTCACACACGCACACACACATACACACACTGAACAGTACAAAGGCCGGCTGAAGGTTTCCCAAAGAGGATTGGAGTCACGGACTTAAGTGCCTGCACAGATCCAGAACCAGGACAGAGTCCGGTCCGCGGGTTCTGAATCAGACAGTTTGGCAAATTACTTGGATTGATCGAGTAACAATGTAACACACAATTGTGTCCAGTCAGTCCATTGTTGAGTGTGCACGTGGACAAATACATCTTGAACCCATCTACTGAGCTTGATGCAGGATTTAGAGCAGGTCATCATGTTGGAAACCAGTGAGATTCATCCTAACTGTGCGTTCACACCAAAAGCTTCCAAAGCGTCAAAACGCCAGAGGTCAATTCATTTTCAATTAGAGCCCGACGACACCGAGCATCCAAAGCGTCACCTCTCATCAGCGCACTTTCAAAGCGTCACCAGACAAGAAGTTGAGCCATGGTTAACTTTAGGGTAATTAGCTATGACGTCAGAATAGAGATGTCCTTCGGCTGCCTCTTTTTTTCTTCTTTTTTTTGTATTTTGGCTCCCCAATGACCAGCGCGATCGAACTGTGACGTCAGTCACGGGACGAGCAACCAAAGCAGCTGAAAATATTTGCCGTTTTGGGAGCTGTCTTGTCTGAAGCCCACCCTAGTCTGTGACTAACCGTGCGTTCACACTGAACGCGATGGACACCACAACTTTCCATTCAAAGTCAATGTAAATGACGCGGTGACATGCGACAACGCGTCGCTCCTATCGCCCGAAACGTGTCGCTTGAAGTTGAAAAATTTTAACTTTTAAAGCAACATCGTGTGACGCTTTGCCGCGATATCCAATCAGTGTTGATATTCAACCACGTCACCGACACATTTCAAAACATGGTGGAGAAGATTACTGTGGCTGTGGTCTCGCTCACCAGACCCTCCTTCAGAGAAGAACTCTGTAAAAAGCAACGACCCCGGGGCTGTGTGTGTTTTCTTCAGATCAATAATATACATCTAGGGCTGTTTACCGGAGCTTTACGACACAATGTCGTACTTTTACCGCGATCGTAATAGAAAAAGATAATGCCTGCAGAGGGTCAGCGAAGAGGTACAGCTTCCTTCTTGTGAATATTTCATATGTATTTATATTTATCAATATTTCTCAGCCGTGGTTGACGAGAGAAAGAAAATAGCGGAAGGTCGGTTGCATCATAGCGCGATGAAGCGATGGTGAAAAATGTGGCGAATGTGTCAAGCGACGCGATACTCGCATTACGGGCGATGGCATTGCGTTTGGTTTGAACACACGGTAACGCTGACTCCTGCAGCTCACAAAGTTACTACGTGACTTCACCAATGGACAATAGACTGATGAGAAACACTGCTCAACTCCTCAACCTGCTCGATCAGTTTTCACATGGTGATTTTTCAGAACGGCCTTAATTCTATGTGACATAGAGTCAACAAAGTGCTGGAAATGTTCCTTGGTGGCTCTGGTCCAAACTGACATAATAATATCACACTTGCTTCAGATTTGTCGGTGGCACATCCATGAGGCTTATCGTTGTTGAGTCGATGAAAGCGAATCTTCATGGATGATAGGAACAATATAAACATCTCTTTCAGTCAAACAAACATAATCACCATAGGCGAACCAGGGCTGTATAGCTCATATCTGGGTTGGTTGTTGGTTAAAAAACTCTGACTTGTGTCAGATTGTTGTGTTTCAGTCATTTTAGTGAGCTGAGGACCATCCTCAGGCCTCTTCTTCTTCTATCCGAAATCAGAAACAGTAATCAGATTACTTTCAGCGGCCTGGACCAGGGCAGTGGAGGTCTGAGGCTCTGAGGAGGAGCAGTGAGCGTCTCCTCACAGGACAGTGTAATGAAAAGCCTGTGAGTGGCTCCACTAAAGAGTTCATTACAGCCCGTCATCAATCCTTCCTCCTCCTGAAGCTTTACATTCATCAGGAAAATTAAAAAAGTGTCATGTCTGCGGTGATTTGTATTCCTCCATCAAAACACACACGGGCCACACGCTGCCATTTGCATATTCTCAGGAGGTGATAATAAGTCATCGAGAGAGAGGAGCAGAGGAGGAGGAGGTGGACACTCAGCAGGAAGAAGAGAAAGGAGCCGAGGAGGAGGTGGAGACTCAGGACGAAGGAAGTTGAGGAGGAGGTGGAGGTTGAGCAGGAGGCTCCCTGGTCGACACGTTGATCTTTCGGCTGATCATAAATCCCGCTACTGAGCTGTGTGCGGTAGGGGAATGTGGTCATCTGGGGGTGGGGGTGGGGCTGTAGATGAGGGTTATTATGCTGATGATGTATGTGTGTGAGAGGAGGATCAGAGATGGGGTCACAGCTGACTGAGTCAATTTAAACGACAGTTCTGTTAGAAGTTCATTGACAGAGTCTGATCCGCCCGGCGACAGACGACAGAGAGGTTCAGGGAGATTTAGATGTTAAAAACATGAGAGACCAGACACAATTTGTATCGGTATAGTCTTCGGGACACACACACACACACTAGATGTTTGTCAGCTGTAAAAACATCAACATCCGGTTGTTGACTCTTTCTGATATTTCCATTTGAGGCGGCCCAATCAGATTGAGGAGGCTCCAATTTGATTGTGAGCAGTAACATCATTGTATTGAAACAACACAGTTGATCATTATGTGGTTCAATAACTGTATTAAAACTAAAATCAGGCCACGCCCACCCCAGTGGGGACTTAGGGGGCAGAGTCAGACAATGCCAAGATGGCGGCATAGAGCAGCTTACTCTGAGCTTCAGAAACCTGTGGGCGCAGTCACAGAGAAAACCTAAAGATGTTTGAAAGATTGAGGGGAAATCCTTTTTTGCCAATACTCATTCGATAAACACCTGAGCCACTAAAAAACTTCAAGATGGCTGACATTTTTGTCGCTGGTTTCTCAAAATACAACATAGAAAGTGAAATTTAGGTCACTATCAAGTCTTGCTAACTAGCCTAGTGAGTTAGCCTCCTAATATAACATGAGGACAAGTAAACAATTAGACTGCATCATTTTGTAAAATGGGTTTATGCATTGTCTCTGTGAATCTGTGACGAACTGTAACAGTTGTGAATCAGAGGCCACATTCATTTCATCATTGATTTGTATGCATTTTTATTTGAATTGTGTGTGTGTATCATCTCAAAACAGCATAAAGCCTGATTTAGCCTATCCTTCTGCGTCGCGGCGACGGCGTAGCTACGGCGTTGACGCGGACCCTACGCTGTAGCCCAGTGGTTCTCAACCTTTTTTGAGCAAACGCCCCCCTGACCATACAGTGATCCTCGGACGCCCCCCCCCCCCAAAAAAAAAAAAAACAACAAACCAAAACGTTACAAAATGTCATACTAAACTTGTTTTCTACACTTATCTGTTATTTTATTCATATTTCACTGCTTTTGTGAAGCTAAGACTCTGGTAAACATATTTCAAACACCAAAACAGTTCTTCCTCATGATGAAGGTATGTTTTCACAAGATATTTGAAAATTTTCAAAAAGCAGACTTAAAATGTCCAGCATTTGGCCTAAATTATTAGCTATTATTATTATTTTTTACAGTTCTCTAGAACAAAAATGGCCCATAATGATGGTAATGATGAAGTCGCTGTCCATGATTAACCAAAAGTCTCTCAACATATCAAACAAAGATTGTTGGAACCAAGCTTTACAGGCGGGGGTGGGCCTCTATGGTGTGCGGGGGCTGTGGGGGTATACTTTACATCTGCAATTGTCCTAAATGTTTGAGTTTCTTTTTTTTTTAGCACAGTGAGTAGAGTGCAAACACATTTTCTCCTTTTTACATGTGCAATTAAAAAGGTGAATTTAATGGAAAAATTGAGGAAAACCAACCTCAGATGGTTAAGGGCGTGGTGTTAGGGATGGGGTTAGGGGGGTCAGGGGCCACTGGGCTTCAGTGCCCAGGAGCCCCTAGGAGTATTGATCCGGCCCTGCTGCAACTACACAGCGGTTCAATTTATTTTCCTCAGTTATCAAACTCAGTCAGTCTATGTTGTTCCCCCCCTGTTAAATATGAAAGGAGGGTGAAAATCACAGGACATGTGTCTGACCTGACCGCCTCCTCTTCAGAGGTTATTAAATGTGTGATCTCTTCTATAACACCGTGTCCTAACTGGATGCGACGCGAGCGAGTGGCCGACAACTGCGTCACATTTGACGCTCTCTATCCACTCCACACTCAATCCGTGCGTCTGTTTTGTGCAAGACGCTACATCTGAACGACCACATGCACGCTGTAACTAAGGTGGCGGCCAAATATCAAATCAGATCGGTAGGAAAACCCTGTCGGGTAAAGTCGGGCGGACATGTGCGCGTGCTTCACCTGTAAAGATGGCGCCGCTGAAAAAAAAAAAAAAAGGACGGCACCTGCTCCTCGCAGGGACGAGCTGTCGGAGGTGCTCTGCTGTTCCTTTCTCTTCAGCCTGTAGCCTACACTAATGTTTGGCTGTACTTATTAAACATTCATTCATTCAGTATGGGTAAACTATACAAACAAAGAAGCATGCGTGTCATTTAAGTCAGACCGTCTGACGCAGCGCTCTTGCAGTGCGCGCTATGGTTGGTTTGAAATATGTCCCGAATTTCCCACATTATGATGCGTGTGAGATTTGCGAGAATTGATTGAATTAGGTTATTAATGTCAGTTATAGCCTATGCACTTAAAGCGATATTCCGGCGTAAGTGAAAGCCATGGTCAAACACACCGTAACACCGAGTCAGACCCCCCCTCGAGAGATCAATTTCCCCGACCGCTAGATTCACGAGTTCCACCAACTTCAGAAAAGACCGCACTATCGCCACACACACGGCGCTCTGCGGATCCACTGTAAAAAACCGCAAAACGCCACTTTTAGCCACAAATAATGCTCAAAACTGCACCAAAGTTCATCAATAGCTACATTACAGGGTCCCAGCACGTAGGACGAGCCGTCAAACATCCGCTAGCTTTACCTGTTTTCTTCAGCAGACACAACTCACCTACTTCTCCTCCTGGAGCCGCTTGCTGGTGGAGAAGCCCTGATGAGTGGATCTCCCAGTGCAGCGGAGCTAAAGAAAGCAGGTAAAGCTAGCGGATGTTTGACGGCTCGTCCTACGTGCTGGGACCCTGTAATGTACTATTGATGAACTTTGGTGCAGTTTTGAGCATTATTTGTGGCTAAAAGTGGCGTTTTGCGGTTTTTTACAGTGGATCCGCAGAGCGCCCTGTGTGTGGCGATAGTGCGGTCTTTTCTGAAGTTGGTGGAACTCGTGAATATAGCAGTCGGGGAAATTGATCTCTCGAGGGGGGGTCTGACTCGGTGTTACGGTGTGTTTGACCATGGCTTTCACTTACGCCGGAATATCGCTTTAAAACGTTGGGAAACCATTAAATATTATAAAGTAGAGCTCAAATGAACTTTGTACAAGCCAAGTTGTGGTGCCCCCCATTTTTGCCTGAGCGCCCCCCTCTCAGCCCTCACGCTCCCAGCGCCCCCCAAAAAGTTTACAACGCCCCCTGAGGGGCGGTAGAGCCCCCGTTGAGAAACCCTACTGTAGCCTGACGTGCACCTCCAAAAAATCCTGACTACACGTTGCAGCAACGCGTCGCGGCAAGAACCGCAGGGACTGTGATTGGTCCGCTCAGAACGTCAGTGTGGTAAATTCACCCGTTCAGCCTCGACTGGTCGGACAGACCACCTCCACAAACGTGTTCTTTGTCGCCTGCGTTTCAACATTTGCAATAAAAGCATTTATTTTTCAGTGAGCGGAAGCAACCAGAAACCTGAGCCCCCGGAAACCACACAAATACACAGCCACACCCCCCTAGCGGCTTGGCGGTGAATTGCAGAGCAATGCGTTCCCTCGACGCAGAACTTTTCAATGACGGCGTAGCGTCGACGCTGTAGCTCCGCCGCCGCCGCCACGCAGAAGCATAAACCAGGCTTCAGACAGTGCAGCTGAGTGAGAGCAGAGTCTGGATTCGCCGGCCGAGCCGTTTGTTTTGAAGTGCTGAGCAGTAGCCGAAGGCGGGAGCACTGAAATCTTCTGCTTCCCTTCGTCGCCTTTAATTTTAATGATGCTCTTCCTCAAGCTTAAGTAAAGTCTTCCACAGTGGGCGCTGGAGCCAGAGAGGGTTTACAGCTCCTTTGAAATCAGATCTAAGTATATATTTAATTTTGCTGCTGATGGCTGCAGGCGTATGCAGACAGTCAGATTAATTGGCACAGCATTAGGAGCCCTTCTGATGCGACTGCACCTTCATTATGAGTGGAGTGAAGCCGCCGACTGAGGGAAACTTCATCACTCCATCACTTCGCTGCACTACTTTACCTGAAAGTTTCTTGACTTTCCCCCACTCGTCATAACTCAGAGCATCGTCGTCAGCAGAGCAGAGAACAATGATTCCCTCAGTAAACTTCCAGCGGATGGCTTTCCATCTAGAATGTAAATAAGTTGGTGTGAAATAAATAATGTGTACAAGTATATCTGATAAATGCAGCAGGGAGATTAGCATAGCTGCACTCACAGTTCGCTTGGTAATCAAACTTTGCTCTCTTTGCTCCCAAATATGTTCAATAAAAGATTCCACAAAGGGAACATGTGTTTGGCTGTTTGCCTCTCCTGCTTCATCTTTGTATGTTAATGGGGAGAAAAGTACACTTTACAAAGGTTTGTCGTTTTCCGGCAGCGCTCAGTGACATCTCTGGGACGTTCTCAGCCGGATCCTGTTTCAGCAGCAGCAGCAGCAGCAGCAGCAGGGACGACGCAGGGCGGAAGGAGATGAAATATTTATGCTAATTGTTGCAAAACTTCCCACAAAAGACGACACAAGGCGTGTGATGAGGAGCTGTCAGGCAGCGCTGTCATTATGACAAGCCTGAAACCCATGGAGGAGCAGAAATCAAAGGCTCGTGCACACAGCGCTCAGGTCCCGGACGGGGCGCGCAGAAGGTCGGAGCCCCTTTAAAAATATTTCTAATGAAGGGCTGGCATCAGGAGCCCGTCAGGGAGCATTAGCAGAGACGGGCGTCAGCGCCGACGGAGCCGCGGGCTGACGCTGCTCTACCTGACTCCTCAATCTCTCTCAGCGTCTGTCGGCAGCTCCGTCAAGAAGCCAAGACCCGACATGAAAGTCAGGATGCAGGCCTGATAAACTTTGCATATTCCCCAAGAACAAGAGCAGGAGAAGAAGAAATGGCAAGATTAAACATGTGCGACTCAGTAGGCGGGCATAAATAAAAATTTTAAAGTTGCAGAGCCCGGGTTTCATTTGCATTTGGCTTTGCAGAGCAGAATCACAGAGAACAAGCAGCCGCCTGAAATCCAGTCTTTGTTTTGACTCACAAACACACAAGTGTTTTTGGCCGCGGCCGCGTCTTCGTGTGAGTAATGATGATTCAACAAGCTGCGACTTTCATGGATCCTCTTCAGCAGGAAATATTTGTCGTGTTCTCTGCTGGTGTCAGTTTTTAGGTCTCTCTCCTCAGTGCAATGAGCGGAGCCTTAATCTGCGTTTAGCCGGAGGAGGAGCCCCACCACCATCACCACCACCGCCGCCACCCCCCGGGGCGTCGCTTTGATCAAAGGCCCGATGGAGACACCTCCTCCGGGGGCCAGAAGAGAAAGGCGCTTGATCTCTGCGCTTAATTAGCGGCCCGCTTCTTAATTGTTCACTTTGCAGAATGGGGGGATTGGGTGGGGGGGGTACAGCTAAACATGTGGCAGCCGGGTACCCTCATCAGAATTCATGACTTGAAGCCTCGATTAGAGCTGAAGACACTGAGTGATTTCACTGAGTCTGTAAATTGTTGTTATCTTTTAATCTAATCACATTTCCTGGAAAATGATTTGTTTTACAGTGCTTTTATTTATTGTTTTTGCAACTCTTACCTCGGACCTCGGACCTGATTTGTTGCAGGTGACAGTGACGTCACCGCCATCGGCCAAACGAGTGAGAACAGAGCTCCGCAGCTCGTCGCCATTAAAACCAAACCTGAGGCAGAGACAGAGTGAGAGTGCGGTAACCGGGGGAGGGAGAGAGAGGTTGTCTGAGGTTGGGGGCATGAGACACCCATCATCCCCTCCGGTGGTTCTCCACGAGTGGGGCTGCTAGACAGGGTTTCAGGGTGAGAAGAAGATTCATGATGATTATTCGAAAAAAAGAGAAACTGTTTTTTTCTTGTTTTTACTAGATCAGCCATGAAGCTGAAACAGGAAGTCAAAATATCAGAGTCCAATTAAATGATGATAGTGACAATTTTGATGGTTTACGACACAACATGAAGGTAGGAATTTCATTTCAAAACTGGTTTGAAGAACTTGATTAAGCTTCTTCACTGTTACTGCATCAAAGTCCTGACGGGCCCTTGAGGCCCCAGCAACACAGCAAACAGCAGTTTCTTCATTTTCTCTGATGCTGAAATGATTAGTTTATTAATTGATTAGTATTTTTTTTTTTTTTTAAGTCTGCAGCTTATTTTTCAGGCATGTTTTCTACAGGTCACTTTGATAATTCATCTGTTACCAGTTTAGAGCCATAAAGAGCTAAAGTCTCTGTCACTGTTGAGCTGCTGTAGATTTAATATTCAGTCCAGAAATAGTGAGTAAATTATACTGTATACACATGTATGTCGTGAGTTAACATGTCACCTGTTTAGTCTGATGAGGATGTAAAAAACTAAACTAAAAGCTGTTTCAATAATATTGATGCCCTTTCCTTTTTTAGCTGCTTCATAATATCAAGAGGAGTTGAAATCAGTTTTAACTGATTAACATACAGTAATTTATTATAAATGATTTTGTGTATACTGTAAGTGTATGAAGTGATGTGCTCTGCTTAGGATCAGGCTTGGGGAATACATATACGGCGTTACGTAATCAGGATACAAAAAAAGGTAACTGTAGTCCGTTACAGTTACAGAAAAAAAACCTGTAATCAGATTACTGGTACATTTGATAAAAACGGAGATTACTTATCTGATTACTTCACATCACGGGCTGTAGAGCGGCCGTAGTAGACACTCGCTGTCTAGTCGTATTTCAGAGGTGATCACAGACGGAGCTCCTGCCTCTTCTGCCCGTACGGTGTGTGTGTGGCTGAGGCTACGCACACTACGCTGCCTCATTACGTAGTGAGCGGTACGTACGTTTACGTTGCTTTCGTGAATTGTAAACACACCGACCTCCTCGGTTTAGCGGCTAATTCAACAGCAGTGATGGATAACTGTACCGGAGAACAACTTAACGAGCTTCATCTGAGGAATAAACAGCAGCTTTTACGGAGACGGAGACCGACGCCTGAGCTACGGTAGCACGGTAGCTAACAGTTTAAACAGCAGCTTTTACCTACTTTCTCTCTCTCCCTCTCTTTCTTGCACACGCGCACTGCCAGCTTGTCTCTCACATCTGTTTCCTTGTAATAATAGCTTGTTGAGTACAGTTAACATTATTGTTGCTTCGGTTTGAGTGTGGATTAATATCAAGATGAGTTGGGTTTTAATAACGGATCTGTGTAGGCTACTAGATGGCGTGGATTGTGATGAGAAGGTGTTGCACAAATTTAAGACTTCGCCTGTCTGTGCAAAGTGCATAAGCTACCCTCCCCTCCATTGTGTTTATTTTGAAAATTACTGGATGGTCGGTGCGTTTCATTTCCTGTGGATGTATAATGCATCCATGGTCTTTGTGAATTGAAGCGTGATGGCTGCGTGACTTAATTTGATATGTTTGGTATTAAAGTAATCCAAAAGTAACTAAAAGTAATCCGTTACATTACTTCAATTTTGGGAAACTTAGAGTAAGTTACTAATTACATTTTTTGACAGGTAATCTGTAATTGTACTGGAATACATTTTTAAAGTAACCCTCCCAACCCTGTTTAGGATTAAGCTCTTAGCAGCACAGACTCACCTGCCGTCAGCAAATTTACTTTTTTAAAGAAACATTAAAAGAATAGTTCACCCCAGAATGATATTTCACTCATTATCTACTCACTCTCATGTCGACTAAGAGCTGTGAAAAGTTTCAGAGTCCTCCGTGGCTTCTCTGAGTTACATCAAAACGGGGATACGCGTGGCAGCCATGATGCGTACGCATAGTTAACAGCTTGTTTGCTTAAGAGCTGTGGAAGTTCCTCTTCCTGGCTTTTCATAAGTATCACGAGATCATTCCTGGTTCATAAGTATCACGAGATCATTGCGATTAACTGACGCCGACGCAAATCTCGCAAGATTTGGACGGACCAGGAAGAGGAGCTTCTGCTGCAAACAAGCTTGAAATATGGACTTATTTAATTTTTTTCGTGACAATTTCTCATGTCGAGGCTTCAATACAAGACGGACATTACCGTACATACGAGCAGCATGGAGGTACTTGGATGTTTTTTGGTGTGTTTTTTTGTGACGAAGACCGCTGGTGTCCATTTGCAACCGTTACATGGACATGCACTGCTACGCCGAGACCCCCTGTAACTCAGAGAAGCCACGGAGGACTCTGAAACTTCTCCCAGCCCTTAGTCGACATGAGAGTGAGTAGATAATGAGTGAAATATCATTCTGGGGTGAACTATTCCTTTGATAAAATATTTCAACTTTTCAGAATTTGAGATTTTCGGGTGGATTAATATTGAACTCAGACCCGTGTTCTTCGTCCTCGTTTCACCGTCACAGTCATCACATGACGTTTTCAGAGGGTGGAGGTTGGCGTCTGTAATTATCTCGTTGGTTTGACATTTGGTTCATGTTGGAGTGGATGTCGTGGTGATTTCTGCTTTGCCTAAAGGTCTGCGGGGGAAGGCAGAGAGGATGAGGGGGGAGAGAGGGAGTGGTGGTGATGGGATTATGGGAGCATGGCAATTGAGGATTAGCTCTGCTTTAAACAAATAACACTCATACAGGTCAAAAGGTCAACATTCAGAGAGAGCGAGAGAGAGAGAGCAGCCGAATTCATTGTATGTTTGTCTCTATTGATCAAGAGAGTGAAGTGAAGCTCTCACCATCCCATCATGCTCTGCGGCAGCATCAGGTCACAGGAAAGGGAGACAGAGTAAGACCTCATCAGACTCTGTGTCCAAGCTGACAGTGAAATCAAATCATATATAAACAATCTTCATATCCTGAACGTATTCCTGCTCTCTAGAGGCTGAACTGTCAGATCTTACTGACCTGATGAACTCTTTTCTACTTTCACCGAGTGACAATAAGCAGAATCATCAGGCGTTGATCGTTCAGTCCAACACACACAGGACTTCTGATTTAGCTTCTTGTCAGAAAAGGAGCTGAGGATGTGCCATCCCAGCATGCTTTGCATTATCATCATCTTTACAATGGTCAGGTGAACCCGTGGTTGTAAATCTTCTTTTTTTTGTGTGTCTTTGCTGCATCTTTAATCTTTTATTGGTGATAAACGTAAACAGGCTGATGCTCTCATCAAAGTTGCGGCTCAACCATCATAAACCAGAGGAGACTGTAACTCAGAGTTAAGAGACACAAAGAGCTGATGTTTGTTTAGTTGGTTGGTTGTTTTATGTTGTGTTTGTCACTTCAGACTTATAGGAAGGAATAGACACACTGGAGAACGAAGTTTTCTGATCAGTAAACCAATCACAGCTTTATCCTTCCAAAATAAATTATGGTTGATTTTATCATCAGCCGTTAGCGACAAAGTTATGTCCAGTTCCTTTGATTACTGTATTTTTTGTTTGCTTGTTTGTTTGTTTTTGATCCACCTTGTAAAAGCATGGAAAGGTGGAAAGTGCATTTTCACAGTCAGGGTCTCTGTTGACAGCAGCAGGCAGGCGGGGCTCTTGGACACGGCGGTTTGGGATGTGAGGCGTTTACCTGAGTGCAGGTGAGTCTGCATGGACTGATCACATGATCAGATGTCAGACAAGGGCAGTGACAGTGATCAGCTGAGTAATGTAGCAGGTTGTGTTAGCTTAGCATTAAGCAGCTTCTGATTTAACACAAGTCGTTTGTGTTGTCAGCGATTTTATTTAGGCTACTGATGTATCAAGCAAGTGAAGCCAAAGTCAGGCTAAGCTAAGAGTTTGGGCAATGAAAATGTAACTGTACAGGCGAGGCTAAACTAGCTTACAGTTTCCCCATGTGTCACAAACCCAGTCATTTTTCTACTTCTATCACAGACAAAGAAACAGTCGGCAGAGTAACGATGAGACAGTATGTCTTTATCCTCACTAACAGTACAACACTCATCTCCATCTCATCATCTTTGTTTTCAGAATGCAGCCTCACCCTCCTCACCCTCCTCACCCTCCTCTCCAGTCGGCTGATCACCTCCACCTTTACCTCCATCTACTGGTCAGTGTCTGTTCACGACTGCAGCTGTCTTCGATTTCACTCACACAGCACAAACTGTCTCTTCTATTTCATTAATACTAATGAGCTCGTTTTGCTGGAGGTAAAATCAGCATATTTAATTAAAAAATTAGCAGCAAACAAACAATAAAAAACCTACGAATGATTAAAGGAAAAACAACCTGCAGCAGTGAAGGAATCTTTTTATCTGAATCCTCTGGATTTAATTATCAAACATGAATTAATGTGAGATTACACAAACACACAGCACAAATATGTGTGTATGTGGGTCTACAGGGGCATCATTAATAACCAATATTTTCACATCAAATAACAACTTTGATCCAACAAACACTGAGTCGTCCTCAGGAGAGAGAGGCGCAGCTTCTTCATTTCATCATCACTTTTCCCAACAGGCGTCAGAGACAGAATTTCATGGAAAATAAATGATGGCAGAAACTTACTGTAGTTTCTCCTCCTTCAAATAAACTGATCCGCTGCCTTAAAAGCACAGTGGACACAGAATTGGACCATCATCATCCTGACTTCAGGCTTTGAAAGTCCAAAATATTATTGTGGTTTTATTTACCTTGAATGTGAAAGAAAATTTGATTGCAAACAGATTTTTTTAAAACATGTAAAAATAGGCTATATTAAACATATCGATTGATCAGATATTCTACATTGATGTTCAGGGAAGTGATGAAACCAAATAAAAAATTAAACATGTTCTTGTAGGAAATTGTTACAAAAATCTGCAAAAGGAAGAAATTCACTTGTTCTGGATGATGAGTATCACAGCTCTGAAGCAAATAACAATACAAAGGAAAAAAGTAGAAGAATTAAATCAATAACAATGGTAAGAAGTTCGAAAAATGTGGACCCTCTTCAAACTGTGACTATACGATAAAAGTCAATGAAAGTTGTTCAGTTTTATGTTTTCTTGTTTTTTTGCACACATGCATGTGGAGGCTCTATGCTGTGTGTAGATATGCATGTTTGTCTTCTTATAATGGCAGTACAGACATACTGTACCGGTAAATAGTGTGAAGAACACATCATGAGCATCATCATGTTTGTGCTGTTTCACCGGATTTGTTTCTGTTGATTTTTATCTTTTCTGCCTCTTTTTTTGTTGTCTTGCCTTGTTGTGTTAATATAACATAACGGTATCATCCAGGATTATTTCTGAGAAATCTGCCGAACATCATAAAGGAGGAAACTTGACAACTGTGAGACTCAATGGCCCTGAGGGCTCGACTAACTGCCACTTAAAGAAGAAGTAAGTGGTCCGGTCGTTTTCGCTAATGCTGCGTTCCAGGCAGGCTTTTGAAATCGTAAATTACAGCTTCAAGTCACAACTTACGACTTTGTAGCGTTCCAGGTAACCCACTCGTGTTTTTCCGACCTGTTTTACCGGTGAAAGTCACTATAACAGCCACTCGTAACTTCCGACCGGTGAACTCGTACCAGATCGAACTGGTACCACTTCACGGTCGGAAAAATACGAGTTTCCTTGAACGCACCATAACAGTCCTGTCGCCACATTCACGGCGTTCCTTGGCTGCACACACAGCCCTGCATGCCGTTCTCTCTCCTCATTGGATAAAAACTGTAGGATACGATAAATGTTTTCTCCTCGGCTCAGAGCAGAGCAGAGTGACTGACAGACCCGTGTTTTGGTCCAAACACTCTATGTAAGTGATTGCTGTCGGAAGATATAACTATTTAAGACTTATATTAACACAAATATATCACTTACTTCTGCTTTAAGAAAACACATGCAGAGACACAAGGAGATACAAACTCAGAAAACAACAGGCCACATTGCAAAAACTCACAGGGACACAAAAAAAGCTATTGTGAAGACCGCTACAGTACCTGTTAGTGGCTGTTAGTGTGCGTGTGCACGCGTATGAGACACAAAGTCCTAAAATGAGACCAAGGGATTGATTGTTTAATCACATGATCACGAACAGTCATAGGTTTGAAGTGAATTTATGATTTCATGTGCCTTCTCTCTCTTTATTGTGTGTGTGTGTGTGTGTGTGTGTGTGTGTGTGTGTGTGTGTGTGTGTGTGTGTGTGTGTGTGTGTTTCCGTGTGACGTGTAGTGGCAACGTGTGTGTGTGTGTTTCCCTCTAGTGGCAACTCCATCAAACAACAAACATATTAACAGGTAAAAAGTTTTTATTTCTCACACAGAAGCTGCTCAGATAGAGGGAGGTGATATGTTTCTATGTTTCACATGAAAACAACAACGGGCTCTAACACTGTAAGACAATCTGCAGTTAGTTGACGTCTCAAACCCAGGTGCCCTCTGGGAAACCGAGTCCACGCAGTGCTGAGGTCTTAGTCGTCTCCTCCACACAGACTGAGTAGAGCTTTCTGGTAGTCGCCTTTAGTGTGCTCCTGTAAACACACCAACAATAACGACAATTACAACTTCCTGTAGGTTCAGTATCACAATAAAAAAAACTTCCTGTATTTCCTGTATCACAGTAAAAGTACTTCCCATAATTACAGTATCCAGCTTCCTGTGATTCACATAAAGTCTGATTATTTTTTAACCTCAGTTTTGATTGTGGTCTCAGTTGGAGAATTTGATACATCTTAATGATTTTTTGTTTGTTTGATTTATTTGAAACTGTCACTGAAGCTGATTACAAATAACTTCATGTCTAACTCTGTGCTGTGTTCACTGGCCTGTTCCTGTGTGAGACATGACGGCACCTGTTCTGTCACAGAGAGGCTGCTACCACAATCATTCCTTTTTATTCATTCAAACACCCTTAAAAACAGGGGTTCACAAAGTGCTTTGACATACAGTAAAAGCACAACTACAGGGAAAAAAAGAGCAGAGGAGGTGAATAAAACAGTGTCATAAAAGAAGACAAAAAGCAATAAAATCAAATAAAAACCAATAAAAATGCAATAAAATGAAATAAAAGCACAACAAATTTTTTTTAAAGAAGATTTTAGATTTAGGCATTTACTCTGAAACGACCAGGACACTGAGTTCTCCACCTGCGGATCTAAGGCTGCAGGCAGCTTATAAAACTTTAACAGTAATCAGTAAAATTTTAAAATCTATTGTAAAGAGGAAGGTCATGGTATTTTGTAGGGCTGCATGTACTCACAGCGATAGTCTGGAAGAGCGACCGCTTGTGCTGCTTCTTGAACTCTGTTCTGATCTTCATCAAGTCGACCTCACAGCGAGACACCATGATCCTGGTCACCACCTTCTCCTTCGCCCCTTTACTCTGCACAGAGAAACATGGAGAATGTGTCAGGGAGTGATCATCACACGTTCACCTGCTCAGAGTGAGTTTGATGGAAAAAATACCTTCATAGCATCACTGAGTCTGTTGGCGAAGTACAGCTGCCTGTTTTCAAAGCACTCCACTGTGGACAGAGGACAGTAATGCTGATCAACCACAGAGCTGGAAACACTGGGAAAATATTAATGATGTGAAGGAACTGAACATGTCAACACTGGTTGGTTTGCACCAAAAGGTTTGATTTAGTAAAACTAGGTTCAAAATGAGTTAATCTAGGTTTAAATTAAGCCAAGCTCTGTTGCACTATTTCAAATTAAACTCGGTTAAGAGAAGCCAAGTTAATTTATTCAAAACAAATTTAAACTGAGTTTAATATTAAAATTAAATAAATGTGTAATAATCTATCTAATCTCATAAAGTGATTGACGGATGACAGATCCAATATCACTGGCTGATGAATCGTGAGCAACGTGACACATAATTTGTGCACCTGCATTATCCAATGCGAAAAAAAACAACCATACTTTCACCCTGAATTTACTCACACAAAGTTTGGGCTACATCGTCTGATAGATGAGTTATTACACTAATGTTAAGGCCCACAGTGGGCTCAAATTCAGTTTTCTTGTCTGAATACCTAGAAAAGGTTTTGTGCGACAGAATTAAATCTTTTTTTCTTCCTTTTAAACTCTATTGGTGCCAGAGAATTGAAACCTCATTGGTGTCATCCAGCATTTGAGCAGTGAGTCAGTGCTGTAATGAGCTGTTGTCTGGCGCTGATGAGGACTTGGATGGACATACCCAGGGTGAGGAAGGACTTCTCCAGATCTCCCTTCACCTCCTTCCTTATGCTCTCCTTCATGTCGTAGGGGCTGTAGCTCTTATACCTGTCAAAGACTGAGACACAAACAGGACCATGAGTCAGACAACAGACACTGCCATTTCTCCTCTTCGTCAAACACAGTTAAAGCCTGTGGCGGCATCTAGTGGTTGTACTATATCATAACAGCTCTGACTCCAACACAGTTACATATGGCCCAGTTCAGTGAATATCGTAGGGCTTCAGGTTTAAACCTTCCAAATAATTACTGTGGAAAACTGTTTATTTTGCCCTCAGGGAAGTTATAATCTGTATTTTTTTCACAATGTCTAAAACTGAACAGACTATTTAGTTTAGTTGTGCTCCTATGTGATCCCAAATGCTTACAATATGTTTTAATCCGGAGAAATCCCTTTTTTTTTTCCTTTGCGTCACATATTGGTGTCACCACTTTACAGGAGAACCGTGACCCTTCATTAAAAACACTGAATGATGTGTCAAATAGTTAAAACTAGTGACCATTGATATTAAATATGAAAAAAAAAATCTTTGGTGCTACATGTAAAAAATAAAAAACCTGAATCAGAACTCTCAGGATCTGAGGTTCTGGTCAGGTGATGGTTCATCATGTGACTCTAGAGGTAAACAGGTGTAGTTTACCTCTCTGCAGGTGGGGGACGCTCCTCTGAGACATGATGGTGATCCAGGTCGCAACGTCGGTTCCCTTCCTCTTTACTCCAGCTTCATACAGAGACTGAGACCAGGACAGAGGAGACATGAGACACCGTCTCCGAACAAACAGACAAACTTGTCTTTTTCTTTTCTTCTAGAAACAAGACCACTGTGACTCACCCTGGCATCTGCGTCAATCATCTCGTAGTCGACCACATTGGAGGGCTCGTCTCTCTTCGTCTGTGGATCAACAAGGTCACTGAGGTCAGTGGAAGAGCCACGGTCTTTAACAGTAGCTCTGGGTTTGTCCTCATAATCACATCAATGTTTTCTTGTTAAGAAATAAAAACATCTGACAAATTCTGACTGCAGCTATGAAAAACAGTAGGATCAACAGTTAAACTGTTAAAGATGCAGAGGAGCATCGGTTTCAATTTTTTTTCTCATGTTCAGTCAGTTTGAATCTGTCATGACTTTCTCAATAAAAGCCTTGGATATCTTGGATCTACCTCAACCAGAGCCAGCAGCAGTTTGGCGAAGTTTCCTGATGTGTCTCCTGCGACATCTTTCTCCAGATCCTTCTTAAACACTGCAACACAAAGTAGAAGTTACTGTAAGTTAACAAAGTATATAGTATTATATGTTATTGTATTATACGGGCTGTGTTTGTTGTCACAAAAGCTTCTTACTGTCTTTGTAAACCCTCTTGATCTCCACCAGCTCCTCGTTGCTCCTGGAGCAGACGATCTCGATGAGAGTCTCCTCGTCTGTCCCCAGACCCTACACGCAGACACACCACAGGTAAGACAACAGGTAAAACTCCTCAGTGTTCATAACATCAGACAGATGAACCACCTCCGGTCTAAAACACAGCGTGTGGCAGTGCTGATGTGTAGAGCGCAACCTTCAGACACATTAAGCTGATGTGTGACCTCTGACCTTCATGGAGGCCTTCAGTTCGGAGGCATCATACTGGACGGTGCTCTTCATCAGGCCCAGCATCAGAGCCTCTAGGGAGCCAGACAGCGCCCCCTTCAGAGCCATCATCAGATCCTGAAAACATACACACACAGATACGAAATTTGAATTTACATATTTGTTTATTTATGTATTTTTATTCATTCATTTCAAACTAACAAACAATTATTTGACATGAGAGCAGGGTTTGGTTTAGAGGTTTAAAGACAAGCATCAAATGTAGATCATTCTGAAAATATAACTTCTCTCCGACTTTTACAAATATTTTTACAATATTCATGTAAATATGGCAGTATCTGAGTAATGTACTAAACACATCTCTGTTCTGCTTTCCAACCTTCTTGGCAATTCGCTCATACTCGAAGGCGATCTCCCGCCGCTGTTCATAGCTGCGCCTGGTCAGGATGTCGGTGATGGTCTGTTCATCTACCCCTGCAGGGAACAGAGTCGTGCTTCAGAGGTCAGAGTTCATCTCAAATGGTTGATGCTTCATAATGTTGCTTGTCGGTTTTCATTATTGATTGTGACAGTAGTATGACAGCTTTAGCTAATCTGATGCCTGTCAGTTACCTGACTGTCAGCTCGCTGGCTAACTGGGCTAACGGTTGTCATTAGCTCGACTTTTGTTGACAGAGAAACCTTATTCAGATGCTGACAGTGAGCTACTGTAATGCTGGTGCAGGACAACAGAAGCTTTGATGTTTTCAGTGTTCATCTTGTAGACTTTCTTAAGCCCTTAAACATTGCTCTTTTGGTCCTTGTAGTAGCGAGTAAAGCTGCCTCATTGTTTCCACAGACTAAATGTCCTCAGTTCTTCAAGGTACATTATGAACCAGTGAAAAGGTTCAACTGTGTTTCATCAGTTTCATATCTAGAGATGGAAACTCTGACGTCCTCCTGCTTCTCCCACCGCTCTCACAGGAGGCTGAGTCAGTCAGTCCAGCTGGAAACCCTGCAGCTCTGCATTCAGACACAGAGGAGCTGGACGATCTGCTTCACAGGTTCAATTCCCTCACACATTTGTACCTTGCTCAGCAGTTCCACCACAGATGGGTTTGTTGCACTGAATCAGTGGCACAGGTCAGGGAGACTCGTGGACTGAGGTTTGGGGGGGAGTGGACTGTCTCACCTTTGGTTTTGATGGCTGTGTCGATCCTGGCGGCATCTTTGGCCGGGTCAAAGTCCCGTACGGGAACCACAGTGGGGAATTTAGGTTCCTTTTCCTACAGACAGAGACACATGTTAGAGACAGTGTGCTGAGATACGTGGAAACACCTTAGACACCTGGATACACAGCGACTGATGGAGAGACGTGACCTGAGTCTCTTCATGAGGTCACACTGTATCTGAGTGAATCATTGATCAGCTCAGGGTGGAGAACAGACCGCGCCTCCATCACCTGCTTTATGAGGGTGTAAAACAGCACAGAGCTGCAGGACGTTAAGATATGAGAGTATGTGGATACGGTTTGTGTGTGTGTGGTCTGATAATCTGAGGGAGATTATCAAGAGAATAGGCAAACAGGATGTGAGAGGTGAAATACTCATCTGTCACCACCTGACGTCCTGGACTGATTTATTTTGTTCCTTTTGATGGACTAAAGTCTGAGGAGCAGTTGAACCTGCTGATGATTAGTTGCTTTATAATAACTACACACTAGCATTAGTTAACATTATTAAATACTTCAATAATAGAGAATTCTCCTGCATCGTAATTATTAGTCAGTGATTTATAATCATAATGTTTAATCCTCGATTAATAAAAATAATAATTGTAGGATGGACAGTAGGATGACTTTGCAGCTACCTTAATTCATTATTAATTGCCTTATTAATAAGTATTCATAAAACATAATTATGAACCACTGACTAAATATTTGGTTTATTATATGTGTAGTTATTCAGTGTTCCATTTTACAGATCCATCGATCTGATTAGGGCTGATATCTGGACAGTGTGAACTTGCTGACGCTTCTCTGACCCCTCCCTCAGCACAACCACCCACCTGTTGATTATTACCAGTATTAGTTCACACACAGTTCCACTGACCTCAGGTGCTGATCCCAACCTGTGCTCAGGTGTGCAGCCTCTAACCTGAGCTATGACGGTGTAGAGTGTGGTAGCAGTGGGTGTGTCTGTTATAATATTAAATCCTGTTTCATGACTCACCCCTCCATACGACAGGGTCAACTGACCCAGAAACTCAGACACCAGCGCCATAATGACCGACCTGCAGAGAGACCACAGACTGTATTTAAACTGTACATGTTACTACAGCTAAGTTTAAATTGAGTTTGCCAAACTCTGTCAGAAGCAAACGTGATGAAACGATTCTTGTGTGTCTGATGCTGTCGTTCCTGTTCCATCTGTATTAGCTGCTGACCTGTGGACCTGACCTTTGAATCTTGACCCTCCTTTATTTCAGCAGATCAGTGTGTGGTGATAGCAGAAGAGGCAGGTGTGACATCCTGATGTTTCCAGATGTTTAAAGGTTTCCTCTCCACTCCAGTTTGAAAACGACACAAGTGCCTGATTCACCACCAAGCCACAGGTCCGTTTAAATCAGTGACTCTCACTACACCTCACATCTAATTACCCCTCCTCCTCCGCCTCTTCCTGCCCGCTGCTGGGGCTGTAAACACCTCAGCGAGAGCTCAGAGGTGGGTTAGGTTTATTGACTAGTGCATGCCACAGGGTGTGTCTGCAGATAAGAGAAATAGTTCTGGGTCCAAATACATCTGAAGAAATGTGGAGCCTGTTACATAACACATAGGTACACACACACTGTCTACGTCCACTGAAGTGTGGAGTCTCTTCGACCCCCGGCCCTCTTACTAAACGTTAACAGGAAGAGTGTGAGCGTCAGTGTTTTGTTGCCTGGCAACGGGTGTTACAAACAGGCTTGAGTCCAACAGACAGACCCACAGCTGCTAAGATTTAAAGAGGAAAATCACCACTTAATATATTCTGCTACGTCCTACTGCAAGGTAAAAGTGCTTATAGTGTCACAGTTAAACTGATTCCTGTACAATGCTACAGTAAAAGTACTTTCAGGGCCGTCGTGTAGCTCAGTGGGTTGAGCAGGCGTCCCGCCATAGGCAGAGACCACAGCCCTCGCTGCATGTCATTCCCCCTCTCTTTGCCTCCCGATTTCCCGTCTCTCTCAACTGTCCTGTCGATTAAAGGCAAAAAGCTCCAAAATTATTTTTAAAAAAGTACTTTCTGTGGGTGGTGTCACAGTAAAAGTACTAGCACAGTAAACTTTTACCTTAGCCTGAGCTAACGTGTGTGATGACTGACAGTGTGGATGTGTTGGTTCAGTTCTGTACCAGTTGTTTGTTTGTTTTTTTACATTGAATCATCTCTTTCCTGTTCTTCTGAAATGATCCGACATTTAAACACCGTTAGGAACTAGTCAGTGTTTTATCACACTGTCAAAACAACTGGACAATAAAGTTACAATAAAGGCTTCAAAATGAAAGCCTTCAGTTAACAGTGTGTACCTTTGTAAGTGGATTTGGTTTGTTGTACCAAGTGTCCCAGAAGAACCCTGCTCCCCCTCCTCAGTAAATGACATGAACATGCGGATAATGACGGACAGCAGAGAGCAGCGGTGTGGTGTCACATCGAGAGACTAAGGTCTAAACTTCTAACAGAGCCCAGACTCACCCAGACTGAGCGACTTGTTACAGATGTTTCCACTGGTGTTTCCACCGTTAAAGACACAAAACTCTTTAATACTCTGAGTTATGATTCAGACTGAGCACGGGTTGCTGAGTTTTTCCACTAAAGTGAAACTGAGTGTGAGTTTCTTACCTTCAGAGAAGCAGCAGAGGCAGCGAGCAGCAACAGCTCCGTTATGACCAGAACCAGCAGGGTGTGGTGTTTAAATACCAGCTGACTTACACACATGCTCACTTACACACACGCTCACACACACACACACTCTCTCCCTCTGCCCTATCACACTGCCCAGTGACTCAGTGGATGAGACTTTTACACATCGTATCAAGCACATGGGCAGAAATTCCTCACTGAGACTCAGAGCCTCGCCTGAAACAGTCTAATGAACATCACAGTATAAACAAACTCTAGTAGTAGTCTAGTAGTTTTCTGAAGCGACACTATCAATGCTTCACGTTACATCCTGACTGGAAGACCAAATTTACTACATATGCAACATGTAAAATGTAACAGCACTTACTGTTTATTTTAACATATTTGTTCATGATTTAACAGAACCACATACATGATCCTGTGTTCATGTGAGAAAACGGGTTCATAGGAAGTCATGTGACCTTCATGTGGAAATAGATACATTCCAACATCATGCTAAGATTGATATAGTAATAATAATATAATATAAACCAAAGCACTGTATCGATGGACATGAGACTGGGGTCACATAACTTTACTCGAGTCAGATTTAAGTCACTTTATAGACCAAAACTGTGGAAAAACTAAAAAAACTCAGAAAACTAAAAAAACTTTGATTTCATAGCCTGAGATATATTTGCATTTTTCCAGACATTTAAAAGTTAGATTCTGTTGTTAAAACATATTTAGATGATTGTTAGTGCAGCGCTAATGAACCAGCTGTCAGGGGGCGTAGCCAAAAGTCCAAAAACACAAGATCATCTTCACGGGATGAAAGAGAACAGAGAACACATGGTGAGACATACAGTGATAATAATTACTCTCCACTCCACTGATGACAAACAGTCCTACACAATACAAATCTTAGACATTAAAGGGATAGTAGCATTTTTTTTAAAGTGGGGTTGTATGATCTACAAATAGCCCCTAAGTACTTTAATTGCAGTAGAAGACTCTCTGCGCTCCTCCCGTTATCAACGCCAGCCCATAATAGCCCTGCCCAGAGATTTACAACATACAGTGTTGTGAATGGACCCAAAGAAACGGCCTATTTTCACAGCCTAAAAGAGGTTGTAGGTGAAAAAAAGTACACAGTTCCATTGTTCACTATAATATAATTTTTTGCAGCCCTTCAAAGTGCAGGAAAAACGTAAAACCTAACCAACTCACGTATCCCTCCGGCGAAAATAGGCCATTTCTTTGGGTCTGTTCACAACAATGTATGTTGTAAATCTCTGGGCAGGGCTATTATGGGTTGGCGTTGCTAACGGGAGGAGTGCAGAGAGTCTTCTACTGCAATTAAAGTACTTAGGGGCTGTTTGTAGATCAAACAACCCCACTTTAAAAAAAATTCTACTATCCCTTTAAAGACATTAAAACCTCTGTCCCCACCCCCAAATCTGCAACAAGTTCGGTGCCACACAGTTTAGTTCAAGTTGGTTGACACACTGATGATAATGTCATTAATAACTATAATTGTAGCATCGAGTGGTTCACAGAAATGAGTCAGATTCATTAAACATTAAACATTAACGATGTTCAATGAATCCACCTTCCTGCGTACATGAGGTCACTTCCTGCCATAATTCACTTAATTGTGGTTTACTTGCCTTGAACATACCCACAAACCCACGACCTCACCACACCACACCCACTTTATCACTGACTGGCTGGATAAAAATTAGCAGAGATCACCACCCACCGAGGAGTCCGTTTACTGTTATCCAACATTCACGCACACACACCAAAGTCACTTACCCATCTTTATCTTTATTGATTTATACATATTTACACTACAATGTGATGGAGAGAAAAATCTAAGTGGCAGTCTCCAGGTCAAAGTTCACATCACACTTATCCTTTAAAAAATGAATAAAATAAAAAATGAAAAGCAAGTAAATACAAATTAATTAATTGACTGTTTATAACAAATTACTTGTAAGGAGGGGGGGGACAAACGTTTTTCAGGACCACAAAAAATACTGGACACACCAGCAAAATGGCTGCACAATAGTACGATTTTTTTTTTAAATTATAAGGACCATATTATATTACATTCAGTCTAGAGCCCATGTATTACGGCCCTTTTTTTCATTAACTTCATTAAGGTCACTAACGTTACATAGTTTTGTTGATTTAACAGCTGTCCAACATTTTTATTTTTATACCTGATGAAGCAGATTATCCAATTTTTACATAAAGTCCAGCCAGAGCGAAGTAGTTTTTTTACCGCTCATCTGATATCAGAGCATCATGATGCAGATGATGATTTCTTACGGTTTAGTTGTGGTGTCTCAATTTGTAGGGAAATATTTCTAGTCCAACCCCTCACAATCTGTAGTTAGAGGTAGAGGTAAGTGAAGGGGTATGAAGAGAAATAGGTCCAGGCCCAAGAGTACATAACAAGAGAAAACTAATTCAGGATGTTTCTCTGCTGTTGGTACAAGGTTAGGTCCAGTGGCTAACGTTGGAAAATCCAAGCTCAGAGGTGGAGAGAGGAGCTGGTCATCAAGAGAGCAAACACACAAACACTAGTGTGGTGATGGTGTCACCATCAGAACGACATCATCAAACAGTTTCACCCTCACTCCAGCTCTAAGTCTGCCCATGTAGACTGGAATATGAACTCATGTCACCCCCACAGTCTCTAACAAAGGCTAAAGACAGCTCCACCCAACATGTCTCTGTAGGGAATTTCAGGTACAGAGGAACTACCTGGATTAGGTGGATGTGGATCTGAGGTCGTTCCAGACTCAAGTTTCAGTCTGTTTGTCTCAGAGCAGCTGGACTCTATTTCCTCCTTGCTTATATAAGTGCTGTGGGAGGAAGCTGCTACGGACTGAGCTGAGTGTGTTCATGAGAAACGGAAAACTCTATTGTTTTCTCTGATTTCACCTTCAGCAACGACAGCAGGACTGTCCTCCATGCATCCACAGTCATGGAGACTGAAGAGGACGACTCCTCTGCTCTGACAGGAACTCACGGTTTTCGTTTTTCCTGGGAAGAGGACAAGTCTGCAGTGAGACGTTCATACTAAATAGCCATAATCTGCAGGGAGGACCCTGACATTTACACCACAGGATATTTGAAAAAAAAGTCTTTAGGTGATATTACATCTGCTCATTAAACTTTCTCATGGTAATTTCATTTTGTGAAGTTGTTACTCCAGTTTTTAAGTTACTAATACATTTCACTCAAATTTGAAGTGTTGTACTTTCTACTTCGCTACATTAACTTCACAATTACCAGTTAGTTTTTGTGTCTCTCCATAGTCAGACTTTATAACCTAACTTCAGATCGGATCTGTTTCTATCAGTCTCTGCTGAGACTGTTAGAGCAGGAAGGCTGAGGAGGAGTGGTCCAGAGGAATCTGACCTCTGTGTGAAACAATCACAAACTGTATCATCAGAGATAAGATGATGTTTTATGAAGGCCACACCTCTGTGTACTAGCCCATAGAAGATCCTGTACTTATTGCCCAGCAACCCTGACAACATATAATCGCCCAGATGCATTTTCAGTTAAAGTTAGGTTAGCAACAGACCAGGAGCTCGTCTCCTCTCACCAACCAAATCCTCAACTCTCATTACAAGCTCTGTAGGATCAGATCTTCAAGAACACATCTGTCTACTTCTCCGGTTCAGTCTAACCATCTCCCCGTCTGCACCCTCATGTCTTTGTGAAAATAGGAGAATTACACATTTTGCAGAGCAGCTGCTCTGCATCTGTCCAACAGTTTTGACACTGGTGCACATATCAGCTGTGGCCACACTGCCCCCTGGTGTGTGAACAGTGGAGCTGCAGTCAGTCTGTAGGGATCCCTGGGGACTGACTGAATTGACATTATGATCATTGTCCTGCCTCAGGCTTTGAGTTGATTTTCAGCTTGTTTGGCACCTTCTAGTGGTGATTTTGTTTAAAGTAGTGGGGGGCGTTGTTTAGCTCAGTTGGTAGCAGACACCCCATGCAAGATTGTAGTCCTCGTACAGTCGTCCTTGTATCGAATCCCAACTCGAGTGGCCCTTTGCTGCATGTCATTCCCCCTCTCTCTGCCTTCCCGTTTCCTGTCTGCATGTCCACATGCGTGCTTGCATGTGTGTAACCAGAGAACAGCAGAGTTTCTTCACTTTCTTTCCACTTTCTTTCTCTCTCTTTTCTCTATACTTCTTTTTCTGTCTTTTTTCTTTCTTTTACTTTTTTCTTATTTTTTTCTTATTAATACAGGCCAACGTACACAGGTACATGTAAAGACAGTGCTGATCAAATTGACAATCAATTGTACCAAGATCTGTACATATACAAACATACAGTCATACATACTCTTTCTTTCTTTCTTTCTTTCTTTCTTTCTTTCTTTCTTTCTTTCTTTCTTTCTTTCTTTCTTTCTTTCTTTCTTTCTTTCTTTCTTTCTTTCTTTCTTTCTTTCTTTCTTTCTTTCTTTCTTTCTTTCTTTCTTTCTTTCTTTTTTCAGACCACTGGGGTTCCAGGTGGAACCCTAGTTCCACTGAGGTTCCAGTTGGAACCCTAGTTCCACTGGGGTTCCAGGGGGAACGGTCTCAGGTGTATGATTGGGATCTGCAGCACCTGAGCTCCAATCCCCTATTTCGCTGACGCTGGACTTAACCTCGTTAGCAACTAATCCTCACCAGGGCCATATTAACAGCTTTAACATGGAGACATCGCAATATGCTCACAACTGAGAGTCCTGACAAACAGCAACAATACAACAACACAACAATAAAAATAACACGTTCACAGCTTAGAGGCCTGATACACAAAAAACGCAGCGCAACACCACCCTCACATCCAAGAGGCCTGATACTCAATGACAACACAGACAAGACAACAGCAACTCGTACAACACAACAAATAATACAAACTACAGGACAAATAAGAAGATAACAATACCGACAAACAGTAACAACAATGCAAGCCACACAAGAACACCAAGCCTCTCTCAGCCACTGTCTGATCCACCACAGTTGAGTCTATGTTAATGTACCAGAGGCAACTGTTTAAGTCTGACTCTGGTTGATGTGTAGACTTGTAGACAGTGGAATGAGGCCTTGTTTGTGATGAGCCCCCACCTCCACACCCTCCGTTCTGTGCCCCATGTTTTGTACCTCCTCCGCCTCCCTCAGTCATCATGGCACATGAGCTGAATGCCTTTTATTTGCTGGGATGGAGGTGATGCTCAGTGTAGAGGAAGTGCTCCTCCTCTTCACTACAGCAGCCAGGAAAACTGGAAATATCATCAGTCATTCCACTTGTTGTGATTCATGTGACGTTGATTTTTCATCTACATGTTGTTTATACTGTTTCATGTTGACGTTCAATCTAAAAACGATATAGTTCAAGATCATCATTAGGGATTGACTCTACAGTACAGAGTCTGCCGATAATGCGTTTATGCTGCAGCTGTCAGTCTCCACCAGCAGTGAAGCTTCAATCCAATTCCAGCATTGAATCAACACCGAGCTCTGATCCTTCAAACAACAAACAACTGCTGCTCTGTCCAATTTACAGAGAATCATCAGCTGAGTCTGCAGCTCCACTCACAGAGAGTCACACTGACTCATCTCTATCAGTCCACACACAGCCTCTGATTTCACAATAAAAGTTTCAGCAGCCTGTGTCCCACAGCAGAGTGACTCAGTCTGAGAGCAGCAGGTGAAAACAGTTAAGCATCAGATGTTGGACTCATGTCAAAACTGACAAAACCTTTGGAAAGAACCTGACAGAGAGCTTTTTATTGTGTCCTCCACCAAAGATACAGAGTCACTGATGAGGAAACAATGAATCTGACACACAAAAAGAATCAGTGAATGTAGCAAATGCTCATCTCTTACTGTAGTTCACACTCGTTCATTCTCATGTTTCTGTTTTTAATTGTGACTGGACAACATGTGAGCAGCAGGCCTGTGGGACAGGTGACATACCTATACGTAGGTGGGCGACGTCAAAAGATATAGCATCCATTACTGTAAATGTCCTGTTATTCTGTATTGCACTGCATTTACCTCTGATGAACAGGAGCGATACATTCACTACTTGGTGACCAATATTGATTAAAGGGATAGTAGTATAATTTTGGTATATTGCCCCATTGCCATAATCCCTATAGTTTTAAGAGTAGGTTTGTTACATTTAATTGTCGGTGCCCGCTATTTTTAGAATGGCGGAGCCGAGCTGCAAGACGCTCAGAGATACACTACAGAGGCTCATGAACTTGTGGACAATTTGTGACCTGCACATGCAATAATAACAGAACAAGTTGTTTTCGAGGCAAATGCAGAGACTGCGGAAAAACTGCCCCCGGCTGTAATGCTTATCAGCTTTTTTGCATTAATTTACCTCTAAAACAACTTTAAAAAATAACGTTCCATTACGTGATTGACTAACAACAGGAACAGCGACAACAACAACAACGGCATCATCAACAACAACAACAGCTACAAGTAGTTATGATATTTCCCATCAGCCCTCGTCATGTACCATGTCACCCACCAGCGCCCCCAGCAGTCGACATACTGACTCTTTTGACCCCGCTATGTCAATCCCAGTTATTATCACCACCAGACAACACTCCAGAAGGAACTCTGAAGCTCATTTCCATAATCTCAAACCATTACAGTTACATAAATCAAATCTACCTCAAGACAGAACCCTGAACATGGCGCTCTTAAATGTTAGGTCTCTTTCAAACAAAACCTTTTTAATTAATGACCTAATTTTAGATAATAATATTGACTGCATGTTTTTAACAGAGACTTGGCTTAGTGCTGATGGGCCAGCTACACTCCTGGAAGCCTCACCAACTAACTATATTTTTTCATTTTCATCCAGGACTGGTAGGAGAGGAGGAGGTACAGCAACCATCCTCTCAGCAGCATTTAGTTTTAAAAATATTACATTTGAGGAATATGCATCTTTTGAATATCACTGCCTTGTTTTTAAGTCCTCCAGTTTTGTGTTTGACTGTTTACAGACCACCCAAAAGATGTTCATCTTTTATTTCAGACTTCTCAGAACTGCTCTCAATTATCCATACCAATTTCAACAGAGCAATCATTTTAGGTGATTTTAATTTACATATAGATAATCAATCAGACTCACAGGCTTCAGAATTCTTAAGCATGCTAAACTGTATGAATTTTACCCAGCATGTAACCCAACCTACACACAATAGAGGCCACACGTTGGATCTCATTATAACTCATGGCCTCTCTGCCAACATTTCCTCTATTGTGGATATAGGTATCTCTGATCATTATTGTGTTTTTTTTAATGTCAGTGGTTTTAACCAGGAAAACTTATCAGAAAGAACCGTAGGGAAACGCTATCTTACCCCTGAAGTGACTGCAAATTTTATCAGTATTTTACAAGATACTCCTTCCAACGTTTTACCCTCGTCCTGTGATTTTATTGCTGACCATTTTAACAATAAACTCAAGTCAACGCTTGAAAAAGTTGCCCCACTTAAAGTAAGAAAGATCAAATCCAAACCAAATCCTCCCTGGAAAGATGAAATGATCAAACAACTAAAGAGAAAATGTCGTATAGCTGAACGGAGATGGAGAAAAAGTAAATTAACCATTCACTACCAAATTTTTCACGAACAGCTAATCACCTATAACAAGGCCATCAAACATGCAAGACAGTCCTACTTTTCAAATTTGATCAACAACAACCGAAACAACCCCAAGATTTTATTCTCAACCATTGACCGTCTCATCAACCCTGTTCTGGACAATATTAATAACTTATCATCGAGTGAGCGATGTGAGGAATTTGCAGTCCATTTCAGTGACAAAATAGACAACATTAGATTGACTCTAGGTCAACAGCAACCAGCAAACTTAGCCACGAGCCTGGACTTAGAGCTCGTCTTTGCCTGTGAGGAAACACTTGGAAGTTTTGTCTTGGTTGATGCTGAAATCCTTGGTAAAGTTGTTTCACAACTAAAACCCTCAACCTGCTCTCTAGATCCCATCCCCACCTCCTTTTTTAAAACGGTCTATGACTTTTTAGCTGATGATTTATTGACTATCGTAAACTACTCCCTCCAGATGGGTGTTTTTCCCACTGCTTCCAAGACCGCACTTGTTAGGCCCCTCCTGAAGAAGAGTGGGTTGGATGTCTTAGACCTTAATAATTACAGACCAGTATCCAATCTGCCGTTTTTAAGTAAGATTTTAGAGAAACTTGTTTTTAAACAGTTAAATACTTTTATCATGTCCAAAGGAATCCACGAGAAACTACAGTCTGGTTTTAGAGCTAACCATAGTACTGAGACTGCACTAGTTAAAGTTGTTAATGACCTCAGATGCAACCTGGACATGAAGAAGCTGTCAGTCCTGGTTTTATTAGATTTGAGTGCAGCTTTCGACACCGTTGACCATGGAATACTTTTAAATCGACTTTTTAGCTTGGTTGGCATATCTGGCACTGTTTTTAACTGGTTTAAATCTTATCTTAATAACAGAGAATTTTTTGTAACTTTGAATGAACATTCATCTAAGAGACATAAATTGAACTGCGGTGTCCCTCAAGGCTCAATTTTGGGTCCACTCCTTTTTAACCTTTACATGCTGCCACTTGGCGATGTCATCAGGAGACACGGCATTGACTTCCACAGTTATGCGGATGATACGCAGCTTTACATTGCCGTGTCTCCTGATGACACAGGCCCGATTGATGACCTTTTTAAGTGTATTTTAGACATTAAGTCATGGATGGCGGAAAATTTTTTACAGCTCAACCAAGACAAAACAGAGGTACTGGTCATCGGTCCTGAAGCACTGAGAGAAAAACTGAATTTTAAACTGGAAGCACTGTCTTTTAACCTATCAGAGAATGTTAAGAACCTTGGTGTGGTCTTCGATTCAAACTTAACCTTTGAACGCCACATCAGACAAACCACTAAGAACGGTTTTTATCATCTTAAAAACATTGCCAAAGTACGTCCCTTTCTCTCCAAAGCCAACACAGAGACACTAATCCATGCTTTTATTACCTGTAGGATTGATTACTGTAATGCTCTTCTTTCTGGGCTTCCTAAAAAGAATATTGAACCACTACAGCTGCTCCAAAACTCAGCTGCACGAGTGCTAACAAAGACCAGAAAGAGAGCTCACATCACACCGATTTTAAAGTCCCTGCATTGGCTACCTGTGTGCTTCAGGATCGATTTTAAGATTCTTTTACTGGTTTTTAAAGCTCTTAATGGTCTTAGTCCTTCTTATCTGTCAGATCTGCTTTTAACCTATGAGCCATCCAGAACTCTCAGGTCTTCAGATAGAGGCCTTTTATCAATCCCTAAAATCAGAACTAAAACTCATGGTGAGGCTGCCTTTTCTTTCTACGGCCCACGACTGTGGAATAGCCTTCCTGAAGACCTGAGAGCAGCTGCTAATGTGGACATTTTTAAGAGCAAACTCAAAACACACCTTTTTAGCTTGGCTTTTGATTAGATTTTAATTATAGGTTTTACTATTTTATTAGTCTTCCTATTCTTTTATTGCATTTGCTGATTTTTACTGTTTATCTGATTTTCGTTTTTAGTATTGTTTTTTGTATTATTTTTATTTATTTTTAGTCTTAGCATATTTTTAGTATAATTTGAGCTGATCTTAATCATTTTATTTAATGATTACCTATTTTATTTATTTTATTATTACTTCATATCCAGTCCCTGGTGTTCCCTCACGGCAAATTTTAGAGTAAGATAGCGTTTCACTTGCCTTCTTTTAAGTTTTATAACTGAGTGTGTGTGGGGATGCGTATGTCTCTCTGTGCGTGTATGTGTGTTGTGGGTGCGCACGCATGTAGCTGCATGACTTTTGTGGTTTTTTTTTTTTTTTTTTTTTTGTTTGTTTGTTTGTTTTTTCCTAATGCTTTATTTTGCTTGTTTTGTCTGTTATCAGGATGTAAAGCACTTTGTGCTACATATATTTTTGTATGAAAAGTGCTCTATAAATAAAGTCTGATTGATTGATTGATTGATTATTATCTCATAGCGTGGTGAATGTGCAGGTCACAACTTGTCCGTGAGAGTGTTTTGGAGTTGTTAGATTGTGTATTTGATGAGCTTGACAGAAATCCCATCAGCCCCTGTAGCGTAGCTCTGAGCAGCTCGCAGCTCTGCTCCGCCGTTCTAAAAATAGCTTGCACCAACAATTAAAGGTAACAAAACTATAGGGATTATGGCAATGGGTCAATTTGCACGTTTTTGTCCCAACTCCAACCTGACACAAACATACATTTTGTCAATTTGAGATGTTAGGCCATTTTGCTTTCATAAGCGGTAATCAAAAATCACGTCTCAGGCCCCATCATTGCGTGGGTCAATCCTGAGTGTGAGGAAGAAGCTGCAGGAAACTGGAGCTGAAGCTGAAGCTGTGATGAGAGTTGAGCTGTGATGTTTTATCTCACTGCATGTGTTTATAGTGTCACCACCTCTCTCACACTCTCTTTCTTCTGTCTTTTCCTTGATTTTAATCTTTATTGTTCATGTTCGTTCATTTTCAGTCCTTGTCGCCTGTGATCTGACTCTGCAGACGTTCCTTTAGGTTTGGGGCATCTAATCATGTCCCTGTCCGTGTCCCTGTCTCTGTCTCTGTCTCTGTCTCTGTCTCTGTCTCTGTTCCGATCCCCTTGCCAGCACCGGTCCATTCTGTCTGTCCAGCTCTGCCCTTCATTTCCTCAGTAATCCTGTTAGCAGTGTCTCCGTCTAATCCTCCCTCAGTGCTCACATCCCTCAGGTCCTCACAGCCTCCTTAGCGCTGCTCCGTGGTGGTGATGCTGCTGGACCCCGACTGAACAACTCAGGTAGGACCAGAGACCCCCCAGCACAGACCACACCCACCCTCATCTGCACCACATGCTGACATACACCTTCAAACACCGACCAGCAGAGAGGAGACGTTTCTGTGGTTCAACACTCAATGTACAGCTTCGCTTTGAATCATTTGAAATCTGCAGTGAGTAGATATGTGTTTAATTTTAGTTTTAGTTTTTTGAAGAGTGAAATATCGACTGATGATAGACGAAGTAATCTGTGGTGATTTGTAGTTGGATTGTGGTTTGATGAATTTGAGGCTGAACTGATGAAAGTTTGTCAGTGTCAGAGATAATTCTCTCATCTGTTGTTTCTGGGATCTGCGGACACAGACTGCTACCATACCACTGCAGTGTCCATCAGACTGTTTTTGTGATCTTCTTTAATGACGGTGTGTGTTGTACAGACTGAAGGCCTACATTTAAGTGAGTTCCGCTCAGTTACTGGGACTCAAACGCACTCAAATGCACACTAGTTTTGCTCCCGTGACAATTTTAAATCAATTTTTATCTATCTATCTATCTGACTCATCATTAACTAACTATCTGCTTATCTAATTGGTTGGTTAGTTGGCTAATTGGCTAACACAGTAACTGAAAAGTGCAAGTGCTGAACCGGCCGCAGTGTGTGTGCGTGCGTGTGTGTATGTGTGTGTGTGTGTGCTCTCTGCTGCCAGACCTCCTGTGAAGGATTAGGGTCATGATCCGTCAGCTGTAATTGAGGCCGACACTCAGCCAGAGCTGATCCAAACTCCATTAACAGCATACAGAGAGAAGAGGGTCAAAGTAAACTCACACCCACACACGCAGTAGCTCTCTGAGTTAGAGTTAGTTCACTCGATAGTTTCATCTGTTTTTCTATCAAAAAATAAATACGTTTATTTTCACTTTACTGTGAGTTAAACACACAGGATCCATTCTATAATGAACAAACAAACAAGCAAAGCAGAAACATACAAAGGAATGAAAGAAAGGCAGAAAGAACGAACAAGGAATCCAACAAACAAACATTAACAGGTGGCTTCTGTCTGTCCGGTCTCAGAATGTTGAGCTGGGTGGTGAAAGTCGTTCCCCAGCCTCCTGAGCCTCCAACCAAAAAAGATGAAGAGCAGAAGGAGGAGAAACCGAAACCAGCGCCAGCCCCAGCGCCAGCCCCGCCCCCTGTTCAGGTAAGACAAGCCTTCTCTTTTTACTGTTACTATTTATTGACTACTATAACTTCTGTGGATCTGGCCTAAATGATCATCAACAATGTGTCAGCTGACTAAAAACAGACAAAATTGGTTTACCTGTTTTGTTAATATCTGTGTTTTCAACAGGAGAAGAAAGTGACATTTCAGGAAGAGAGCAAGAATGAAGGTGAGGTCAGAGGTCACAGTGAACTATCCGTGCTTCACTTTGGTACGCTTTCCACACTGATCATCCTTCACTGTTTGATCGACAGCTACGAAAGCCGACAAACCCAAGCAGGAAGCAGCCGAAGCTGAGGGCAACGGGTGAGTGGGACCGTCGTCTCCATGGAGACATGGTGTGTAGCACAGGTTCAATAGAAGGATAGAACAGGTGAGGACGCTAACGAGGTCACCTAGGCCACACATTTTGTCTGTATCTTGAGTAAATTAAATGAATAAGCTCCAACTCCAGACTATACATTTATTCCACATATAGAAAATTAATATTCATATTGTACATTTTACATTTGCATAATGGTATGTAATTAACTGACTACTGTACACTCTGTAAATACATTTTCAGTCACTCTAACCCTGACTCAAATATACAATATGAAAAAAGTCTCAACAACTGACTCTTATGCTGGTGGCACAGCTGTGTCACGATGAACCAACACTGGTTTAACTTAATGATTTTGACAAAAAATGAATGGTCAAGTCATTAACAAATCTAGAACGGTAGGATACAATGATAGAGGTGTGGAAGGTGGTCTAATACTATTTTGATATTCGTGTTACTGTAAGATGTTAACTTTGTCTTGAACACAGAAAAAACCTCTGTAAATGTCTCTGTAGTTTGGACAATATGAAATTTAACCAATACACTCTGTATGGCTCTTTACTCCCAGAAAATGATTTAGTGGTAGCTTATTTTTATTTAACCTTTTTTTTCATCCAGGAAGGATCTGTTGAAATTCAACAATCTCTTTTCCAAGGATGTCCTGGTCAGAAGGAGTAACATTACAAAACAATCAATCATACATACAGTACATAACAAAAGCAGGATAGCAAAGAAGACAATGGTAGTAAATACAATAAAGGAGACCCTAAAAGTGCAACACAATTTGAAGTCTAAGAGTCACAGGTGCAACTAGTGACTAATAGTGCAGAGAGAGATTTTTTTAAAGTCGGAAAGAGGGATGAGAGATCCCAACCTCATCCTGACTTGCAGGTCATTCCAGGACCAAGGCCCAAAGAAGGAGAGGGTCCTCATCCCTAACTCTGTCCTCATTAAGGGAACCTTAAAGCACAACCAACTATTAGATCTAAGATCATGTGTGATTTGAACAGCGGTAAACTTTGAGCAGAGGTATAAAGGAAGTTTGCCTAAAATAGCCTTATACTGTATATTAGAATATACCGGCAATTAGGAAAAACCAGGAAGTGTGTAAAGAGTGCAATGGTGAAACCTGAAAGCTGAACCTGTTATGAACCTCAAAGTTGCATAATAAATGGGATCTAGTTTAGCAAGGGTGGACAGGCAGCCAAATCTATAGATGGTATCGCCAAAGTCAAGCTGAGATAGAAATAAACTAGTGACTAGACGCTTATGGGCAACAATAGAAAAGCATGATTTGAATCTGTATAAGAAGTTCACTATGAATTCGAGCTTTTTTGGTAAGCAGGAGATGTGATGTTTGAAGTTTAGATCCTTATCTAGATGCCCAGATATTTGTATCTACAGCTTCTATGATGGTGCTATCACCCAAATGTAAACAATTGAAGACGTTCAAAACTGACAGCATTTTTTACTTCAGACAAAATAAGCACGAGAACCCGTTACTCTCTGTCATGTCAAATTTGAACTATAATTTTCACGTGGTGGTGATTTTTTCAGCCCCTGTTAAATGAACATGGCATCGATAACTGTGGCACGCTCTTTTCTTGAGATTGGAGGTTTTGATTTCAGTGCTAAAAGCTGTTTTGATTGCTTTTCATCTGATCCAGTTGATGAATCTCTCGTCTTTGTTTCCTCAGCCCGACAGCCGGCTCTCAGCCCAGCGTCTTGACCTGGATCAGCGGAGCTCTGTCTCAGCCTCTCCTCTCACCTAAACTTAGCCGGGCCAACTCCACCACTCAGGTGAGCTCCAGGCTCTGACCTTCTGACCTCAGGGTCGAACACAGAGATTGATCCAGAGGTCAGAGGACATTAGGTTAATGTGTTTCCTTTTCTCATCACATGGTCACAGGAAGAGACCTCAACCAGGTAATTATTGTGTGTGCGCGTGTGTGCGCGTGTGTGCGTGCGTGGGTGTTCTTGTACAGCTATACATGTGAGGACCAGTTTGAGTTTTAGACTATCAAAGTGAGGACATTTAGGCATTTGTTTTGTGTTTTGTTTTTTGTATTAGGGAAAACATTATGTCAGTGTGTGTCCTCACAAAGATAGCCATACAAACGTGTGTGTTCTGTAAATAGTTCAGTTTGTATGAGCTTCATGTGACTGATGTTCCCTCTTCTCTCTGCCGACAGTAAACCTGAAGATGAGTGAGTAATACTGACAGGATGTAACAGATGCCAAATAATGAGCTGCTTTATGAGTCTACAAACAGCCAGACTGCCAAATAGTGAGCTCCTTAATAGATCAACGAACAGACAGACTGCCAAATACTGAGCTGCAGTGTAACCCAATTATAGGCAGACTGTACTATAGTGATCTGCCCTATAAACTCATTGAGGTCTATGTCAAATAGGGAGCTGCTGTTCAACCCCTTCCAACAGATAGACTGCTAAATAGTGAGCTGCTTAACGATGAAACAACTGCCAAATAGTGTGCCGCTTTATGAGTCTATCGTCAGGCAGACTGCCAAATAGTTGGCTGCTTAACAAACCTATGTGCAACTGATTGCCAAATAATGAGCTGCTCCCCAGACTGAAAAACATTTTCTGTGTAAATCCTTTAAAGTTCATTTTGCTGTAGCTGTTTCCATGGTAACTTAATGGAAACTAAGGAAAACAGATGTTTTTGCCATCAGATTCTGACATCAGAAAAGGATGCAGTTTCTCCTAAGTTTGATAACCCATCAGGAACGTCACAGTTCTTCGGCTTAGAAAACTTGTATCAAACCCACGTCCCCCCAGATTGTCCCTGAGGCGCCCGCCGGTGTTCATAACTTGACTGTTGTGTCCCACAGGAAAGGCATGATAGCGTGGATCGCTCAGGGCCTGGAGAAAGTTGTTCCTCAGCCTCAACTGGAGCTGAAGAGTAAAGAGTCGACTCCTGCTGAGCCACCCACCGAGGTATGAGGTTTCTGCCTTCATCTTGATGCAGGAACTCTGTGTATTGCTCTTAAAATGACCTTTACTCACCTCCATTGTGTTTGCTGCTTCTCAGGTGCAGGCGCCACCGCCTCCGCCGCCACCAGGTGAGAACAGACCTGAATGATCCAGTGAACAGATATCAGGTTCAGGTCTTGACTTCATGTTGGTCAATGGTTCTTCTCGTCTTTCAGCTCCGGAGCCTCAGGTGGTTCCTGTGGTCCAGGCAGCAGCAGAACCAGATCGAGGCCGCGACCAAGACCAGGAAAAGCTCCAAGAGGAGAAGACTGACAATAACAAGCCTTTTCCACCCAGGTGTGTGTGTGTTCACATACTTTAGTAACACAAAACACATTTTACATAGACATAAAATTAAATTTTCTGTTGATTTCTTTGAAGGAGAAAAAACTGAGGATCTGAATCAGTGACATCATTGCTTGTGTGTGTGTCCATTAGGATGATGGATTGGATCAAACAGGGGATAGAGAAGGTTGTTCCTCAGCCGGAGATCCAGCCCCGCTCAAAGACAGACAGCTCTGAGAAGAGTGAAGCTCCGCGTCCTTCTTCAGGTACCTGCAGACAAACAAACAGCGTGACACACCTGCTGTGCCATCAGATATTATTACGAATAATATGTTTGATTAATCTGGTTGTCTCCGGCTCCTTCAAACAGCTCCAACTCCCGTTACTACAGCAGCAGCTCCAGTTCCAGCTCCAGCTCCAGCTCCAGCTCCACCTCCACCACCAGCCGCCAACACTGACACGTGAGGCACAGAGATCACACTGTAACTGCTGCTTAGATCACACACAAACTGAAAAACAGCTTCTACCTAAGAGCTACAGTATCATGGCAATCAGCTTCATCAAGCCTGAAATTACTTATGTAATAACCAGAAAACTGTTTTATATTATTACAGATGTGCAATAATCTGAGTGTTGTTACTGCGTATGCACCTCCCTGAGCAAAACTATCTATGATCAGAACGGCATTTGCATTTGTATTCATATTAAAATGAAGAGACAGGAGGTGAGTTGAAGACACGTCCACGTGCAGTTGAAAGGTCAAGATTTATTTTTTTTATTAACAACAGATGTGTCTTGCACTTCTAATGTTGTTTTGCAATAACACACTAAGTTTTACAGGATCTCATTTGTCTCAGATTTAAAGTGGAAGGTTTTTAAAAACATGTTGTTCTTACATCTTTACATCATGAACCTTACTTTTCTAAAATTCTGTTGATTTTCAGGTTTTGTAGTTTTTGTTGTTCTTTCTCAGCCTCAGAGTTCATCTTTTATCTCAGGTGTGAATTCTCAGGTGTCCCTTGACTCGGTTTTCTTTTCTCCTCTCAGGTCGACTAAAGAAGTAGAGCAGCAGCAGAGCAAGTGAGTGTCGCACAGCATCACAGTTCAACTGTGATTAATGTCATTCAAATAGGACACAGCAAAACATTTCACAAGACAACACTGGATTTGTTTGATGTTTATCACTAATTCGAATACAGATAAACATGCAGTGTGAAGTCTGACCTGCTGATTCATGCTATGCTTGCTACAAACAGTACATTCACTCATGTACTGTGCTTGAGTAAAACTGAGAAGTACTTGTTGTGATACTCCTGCGGTATTTTTATACACCATTGTTTTCTGTTGACTCTAACATAAAGGAGAAATGTTTTAGGTTTTTCACACAGGCAGCGATGCTCTAAATAAGATCCCTCTTTCGGCCTTTGAAAGATTTCCTGCTGTAACGCCTTTGTTGTGTGTTGACAGTGTTGTGGGCTGGATCGTCACTGAGTTCAGTCGTATGTTACCTCAGCCAATACCGAAGCAGGTGAGTGTGACTCTCACACACCTGAACCCACATTGACTAGCAGAGCGTCTCTAAACCTTTAATGTTTTTCCTCATCGTGCAGGACGCAGGAAGTGACCAGGTGCAGAGCAGTAAGTACAACCTCAGCACATTAACACACACCAACACGCACTAACACACACACACACAGTTTACAGTTGTTAAATGATAAGTCACATTTAACTTTAGTGTGATGCAGAGATTTTTTAGCTGAATTCTAACTGCAAATGCACTCATGAATTGATTGATTGGTTGGTTGATTGATTATTAGTTGTGTGTTGATTGGCAGGAGCTGGTGTCAGTGATGAGGCGGACTCTAACCGGGCTGCTCTTCTCCTTCTGTTTCAGGGGGTAAAGGAGGCGAGAGCCCCTTAAAATAAAAGGAGAAGGAAGCACGGGACAGAGTCGCTCACACTGACACTGACAGCTGAGACACCGGTTAACTGACGCACCACAGACACAGAGCAGTTTGTACTGTAGTGCTGACGAGCTGCTCCATGAAGCTGCAAGATGTTCAGTTATTACCCAGCTTTCTTTTACAAAACATAAAAAAAGCTACAGAAACCGTGAAGGGCAATTACATTTTTTTGAAAGATCATTTTCTTTTTAAAGTTTGGGGAGAAAACCTTAGAAAAACGTTCTTAGAAAAGCCTCCCTGATTTTTTATTTTTATTTTTTTAAACAAATGGTCCTAAAATGTTTCCTTGCCACTTGGGGGATCTGTAAAAAGTAAAGTTGTTGTTTTGCATGTTTTGCTCTGAAAGATGATTTTGGAAGTTTGTGATTTCTAAAGACTCCACTGTTTTCCACTTGGTCTGTCCTGGTTAATGATAATGCTACACGTGTATTAGATGCAGGGCAGACTGCGCCAAAACCTAATAAACTGGATATTCATTTTAGGCTTTTGCAAAAAATCTTGATCATATGTGGAGATTTTTAAACATTATGTCTTACAATAATGTGTTTGAATCATGCCCAATCCACATTGTATCATACATAGTTCATAGTTTGAAATATTTGGGCAACTTAAACTCCAGCTATTTTGTGCAGTCTACTGGTCCTAGTTCAGCTTTTGTCATTGGTGCTACTGGAAACTCGCGAGCTGTTAGATCTACAGTCAGGACCATCTGTAGTTCAGGACAACTGTTTGCTTCTTCTTAATCACGTAAAGGCAGCTACAGTAACTCAGTGCAACAACTCGGTGCAGCTAAGTCAGTGCAGACATTGCAGCTCATTTTCAGCATTTTGCTCTGTATTCATGAAAATAAAAACATCAATTAATATTTCTTGTTGAGTGTTTTGTTGTGCTGTCTTGTCAAAATGAAAACTTGGTGAAGAGAAAACAACCAGTCAATCAATCAACCAATCAACCAATCAATCAATCAATCAATCAATCAATCAATCAATCAATCAATCAATCAATCAGTCATGGGTCTATCAACACTTACTATTAAATGAGATTTCATCTAATTCTTGAGATACAACACAGGTGGATGCATGAAATACAGATTCACTTCTCCATTATCTGTGGCACAAATTCAGATATTTAGATCAAACAGTCTGTAAGATGCAAAGATGGATACAGTATGCAGACAATCTTCAACTATGCTCTTCCTGCCATGTGGCCCACAGTCAGCATCACACAGAAGACAAATGATCTGGTCCTGGAGGACATCGAACAGGATGGGGACAAGGAGGGAAAGCAGAGGGCAAGTAAGAAAGAGGTGAGACATCCCAGCATTTTGTCATGCTTACATGGCTTTGCAAACAACCAAAGTGGTGATGTACAATACTTGATTGGAATTTTGAAGTTGAGTTCAGTACTTCTACTGTGACACTGTAACAACAAAAAGTATTTTTCTTTGATACGGTAAGTATGGGGGGTACTTGTACAACAGGAATTAAGTATAGTTGATCTTGACATGCAAGCTAAAATGCTAATTTACTAACTGTCTACAATCAGCTGAGTCAGTGCTGTGGTGCATGACTTTTTCTCACCAGCATCATAATAATGAACGGTCACTGACGGCTGGTGTAACATCTTTAACCAACAATATATGTTTTCACTCAAACTGAGGCAAGTTTCACTTTGTATGGTACAAAAGAGACAAGCAACAGGGTAGGTTATATTGGCTTAAGTACTTACCATGCTGCGTACTATAGCACAAAGGATACTATGGTGACAATAGCATCAATACTATGATATTTAAAAAAGATTTTTATAATAACCTACTCAACAGAGATTTTTTCCATGTGATTGCTTGCAGACAGAAGACGAAGAGATCCAGAAGGATCAACCGGCTCCAAAGATTGAAAGGTTAATGGCCGCTGTCTAGTTTACTCTTTTTACCCCTTGCTCCACCTTTTGTTTGTTCTTTTTGCCCCACTGATGATTAAAACAGTAAACAGTTTTTCTGTTCAACACTTTGGTCCAAAGTCAGCTATCTCAGCCTGTACAGGACAACTGCAGGGTGTTAGGCTTGTGTATATGTACAATTGCAACTTCACCAAAGGTCCTGAACTCCTCCTTATCAAACAGGCTGCAGCAGGACCGTCTGGAGGCGGCTCGCGCCGCAGAGGAGATGGCCATGAAGGCAGCAGAGGAAGCAGTCCGCCGGCTCGAGGAGGAGCATTCAGCAAAGATCGTCATAGAGACACTGCCGGAGGCCAGCGAGCAGTAAGTCACAGTACTGTATGCAATAAAGACACTGCAATAAACAATGAAGACCTTTGAGAGAGGACTGCATAACATATGCTACAAGCGCCCCAAAGAAAGTAAACACCTGAACCACCTGATCAAAGTTGCCCTTCAATAACCTGAAGTAATGCTGCTGTTTGTTTGCCACAGATTGCCAAACATCTTGGAGGAGGAGAATGAGGACGACCCAGAGTGAGTCCATCTTCAACACCACCCTGCTTCTACCTCCCAGATTTACACTTGTACAGCACATTACTTACAGTACATACCCTAATATATACTATATAAGTTGGGTTGTACTTTCTGTTGACACTGTGCTACTTTGTTATCTGACTTCCGAGGGGATACTAGAACTGCCATACTGACAAAATGACAAATTGTTATACCAAATGGCTCAATGCTCTCTGTTCTGCTGTATTTACTGTACATTGGACTTTCTGCATTAGAGCTCCCTCCACTGGCAAAGTTAGAGCAGAACCACCAAACCCTCTGACCTGCTGTCTGCTTGGTCTTGATGCCGCCCGCTGCCTTTAGACACAAATTTCTCCCTGATGAGCTGAACTGTCTGACAGGGGCTCTCCATCTTGTTTGTCCCTTGCTGAACTCTGTTCAGGTTGAAGAACCTGCAGGAAGATAGTGATGACAACACAAACAATACGGCTCCTGTGGATAATAAAGTAACGGTGGAAAATATTGAGGAAGAGAAAAAACCTGACGAGTAAGCTGAGCCATATTTAGCTTAAGGCTTACCCCCCCCCTCGACCCTCCCTACTGTGAAATGGTGGGATGTCCCCATACCTCTAAAGAGTTGGTGATTTCATCATGAATCCATTACTGCTTTTACATGATCCTCTTGCAGAGCTCTGTAAGATCCCAACACATTATGGTATGGGCTGCATACTCCCTGTGCATAAGCTTGCAGTAAGAGCTTGTACTATAGTACCTTCCTTTCTACTAAGCCTCTTAGAGCAAGTTCAAGTTCTACCCAGTTTCTAGCTGGTGTTTGTTCTTATAAGAGAGACTAATCCCTAGATTCTGTCTGTCAACAATAACAAGACCTGGAATAAATGATCTACTGCTCAGCAGAGTTTTTTAAGGGATCGGCACTGTACCACCTCTGGGTTATTGTTCCATTCTTCCAGAGCAAAGATTAAATTGGCTGTTGCCTCATTTCTAGTGTTATACAACAGGTCTAGATAGGCTAATACAAAGACTAAACTTCAGCTCTTCAAGTTGGTACGGTGTTGCAGTCCACCTGTTCTCCATTTGAGGGTGACAGAAGTTGAATTTTTACATTAGTCCCATACCAATCCTGAAAAAATGATTCCTGCCACTTTATATTAATATTAATGGAAAAACCAATATCAAAAATACAGTATTTATATTTGCATAGACATGATGATCAATCAGAGATCATTTTGTTTGTCTTTTTTCCCTGTCCCATTCCAGTCCCATCATTTATACTTTATACATTTATACTCCCACCTGGAATCCAATATGAATCCCAAAAAAGTCTCACTTTCTTACCTTCATATCACACTGTGCAGCTACCAGTTCAGGCAGTAATATGTAAGGAAAACCTCTCCCTGAGCACCTCACACTTCTAATTTTTTAGGTTTTACAACATTTCATGACTCTACCTCACCCTCCCAGGGCATGAGCAAGAAGCTGAGTCTGAAGGTCAGGTTCTTCATTACCAGGCAATCTATATCCCAACCAGTCACCTATGGTTGTTATCTCTGGGTAGTGACAGGACACAACTGACTGAAATCCACTGACCTCGGTGATACCAGGTGCCAGCACTGGCCACTGAAGGAGGCGTGGTCCTCTGGTATGAGGTTGCTGCTGCTTAGCTTTCTTTCTAAGATCAGCTGGGAACTGGGACTTAGCTGGACTTTTGCTCTGAATAGTGTCTTTGTGCAGTTTGCCACAGTTTGTCCTTGTGGTTACATTTAACTGTACTTTGTGTTGCTTCTTGTCAACGTCTTTTGTGAATCAGGGCAAACCTCAAAAGGTACGTTGAAATTACCTCACCAGATTGAATATTAAATTTCTTTACTTGGGCAAATTCTGCTCAGTGGCAAACACGTATTTCCAACATTTTCTGGTTAGTGAATACAGTATGGTTAAAGACATACTCTCTGACTTACTAAACCAAACATCCCTCCAATCATGTTGTCCATCTAAACGTCAGACTTCCAGAGAAGTGGAAGTAGAACCGGTCCTGCATGGCATTTTCATAACCACTACACTTCCTTGTCAGATCCCTACTGGACACCTGTCAGGATGAAGATGACGCTAAGGCCCCATCTTCAACAGATGTGGAACCAGCATCCGAGAAGAGGGATCTGGAGAGTCCAGTCACTCAACAACCACAAGTCTCAGAGGCCCCGACTGCCACAGAGCAGGTGAAATGTATGGATGCATGGTGGTTGTATCATTCAACACCTGCATCCAACCACCATAAGAACAGTATTTTCTGTGCAGCAGAACAAGGGCTTGGTCAGGGCTTTTCCACTTCATGGTGCCTCCACAACTTTATTAACCTTTTGTGATTTCCCAGGTTTAAGTTTTGGATGGCTCTTGACACCTTGTACTTTTATTGGTTTCACGTCCATCAAGTTTCCATGCAAGTTGAGGCAAAACCAAAAGGTGACAGTGTAGACTGCTGATTGGTCAGAGAGAAGTATCATGAGGATGTCGTCATTACTAAACAGCCAAATGACTGTAAATCCCACCACATACCATGTTAAAGTTCTGTTAGTTATTGTTCAATACAATGTTTCCCTATTGACAACCTGCATGTGTTGCACTGAAGATGACAGCTTTCTGTGTCATCACTGCATAGCCAAGTTCAGGAGCAGAAAAAGAAGCTGATAACTAGAGTCGAGTCGAGTCGAGTCGAGTCTAGAGATGCTGCTAGCTGGGCTGAGAGGTGGAGCTTCAGGGGCTCCAGGAGTTTAACTTCAACAACTGTATGTGGGGTGGTTTTTAAATGACATTGGAAAACTAAGAGGTTGACTAGGAGTGTAGACTAGAGCTGAATCTGTTCTAGTCTGGTCAGATTTATGTAGGCAAGCTGATTTTTTTTTTTTCCTCTTTCAGGAAAATGAAGCTGCAGATGACGGTGGAAGTGGAGGTGAGAGCTGAACATGACAGTAGTTAGGTCAGATGTTTTAAGCATCACCAGAGAAATAAACATTGAGCTGGTTAAGAAAGTTTTGGCCATAATTGAATTAGAGAGAAAATTCAACTTATCTGCTCAGTTGTGCCCCTGGATCGTCTCCATGGTAACCCAATTCTGATCAGTTCCACCGGGATCTTGTCGAGTTCACATCTTGACTCTGTTTCTCCATGCAGTTCCTGACATTTGCCTTCCGATAACAAGCTTCCTGCTTCAAATCCCTCACGCTGCTGAGTGTCTGGAAAGCTGCAGGAAGCTGATGCATGACCATAACCTCAAACCCCCCACGCTATCCATGCCGACCCCGCCGCCGGAGCTCGCCCTGCTGGCCCAGGAACTGTCAGAGCTTGTGGAACAGGGGCGCCAGTACTGCATGGGCATCGCCAGCCACCTCAGACGCCTTACCTGCAACTCCCAGCATCCTCAGCAGCCTTGAGCCCCGCCCTTCTCCTGCAGACCCTTAGAGAAAGCTCATAGACATTTAACTGTGTAAATCCAAACCTTGAACATGCCAAACAAACCTGTCTGCCTTGAGGTATATCCAACCATCCCACTTCCTTCTCATTATCACTCCCATCATGCTCTGCAGTGCTTCACCAGCAGCTAGCAGCTAACAACACGTCAGGTGATCTGAACTGTGGTGGTTGTACACTCTGTGATGTACACTGCAGCATTTTTTAGAAGATGTCCAGCAGCTTTTCTTCTTCTCTGGTCCTCAGGGAGCAATGGGCAGGACCTTGGTAATGTCCCACTGCTGCAGGTGGAGGATGCAGATCAGGGAAAAGGCCTGAACATACCCCAGATCATCACAACCCCAATACCGGAGTTCGGGAGTCTGACTATCCCTGAAGTGGAAATCAGGTAACCGATGTGGATCATAAACATTCTCAGCTTTATTCTACTACTACTTCACCTTCCTGCCTCACGTTTTCATCTTCATGTTTACACACTTCTGTTTTCATGGGTCCATGTTGATGTCCTCCTGTCTTCCTGCCGTGTCCTTCTCAGTCATGCAACTGAGGACATGGACCTGCTGACTGCAGAAGAGGAGTGAGAGAAAACACACTGACATACCATCTTCTAGCTCCCCTACTTCCATCCTCCTTGTTAATCCATCCTGTCGCTGTCATCCTGCAGGACGCGTCCTCTGTCGGCGGCCAGTGTGGGCAGCGTGTTGATCCAGGATCGGCTATACGAGCTTGTCAAGCTGTTTAAAGGTCGAACGGAGCGGCAGAGGGATCGACTGGTGGATCCAGACGAGTCTGAGGGGGAGAGTCCATCAGCCTGTACGTGATGGCGCTCATTTTATGGTTCTGTCTATCCAAACGTTTGTTTTCATGTTTTTAATATTCAGTACTGAAAACTGAATGCTCCCACAAGCTTTCTGCACAGCCAATGACATGAGATAAAATCACATCACTTTATAATTAGACCGAGTTCATCCATGTGTGTCACTGACTTAAAGCAATAACTGCTAAAATTGGGAGCGATTTGGAATAATTCTTCCAGTTTTCTGCCACATCTTTCTAATTAGAGCTGTTTCTAAGGTGAAATAATCCTTCATTATTATGGTTTTCAGCTTTTAGCTGTAAGGATCAGGAAAGAAAATAAGCTTTAAAATACTCTATACATACCATATATACAAACCGCTAATAATTATACTGTACAGTCTTTATTGATTACATGAATATTTTTGCTGAGGTTGTGTAGCACTTGATGAAATTCTTAAAAATAATTCAACAGGAAAAACACAAGTTGGGAAAAAAAACAAAAAAGTATAATTGGAGGCCTCAGGGTTGAAAGGCTCCTTTATATTATAGTAGATGTAGTAGATTTGAATGCATCTAATGCTTTAAATACAGAATCATATGACACTTTTTGTCTTTTCTGCTCAGCCCCAGCAAAAGCGCCACCTCCCCCTCCACCACCTCCCGCAGAAGAGAAGAAAGAAGATGCTGGATCAGCAAAAGAAGAAGATGTGGAGGTGGAGTGGAGCTTTGAACTTCTAGGTCACCCAGTCAAACTCCCTCAACTCCCCAAACTGCCCAAGATGCCAGACTGGCTCCGAGCTATCCTGGAGTATCGCTTCCCCGCCAGCATCGATCCATTCACTGGTGAGGGACACAGAGCGAGGCTACTGATTACAGACAGAAATATTTCTGACCAATGGAAAGAGAGAAAACATCAGCAACACAACACAATTTTAGACATTTTGTTCTTTAATTCATGTGGAAGTGTTTGAGTAAATGTATAATGTGATGAGTGCTCACAAGCAGCCTGGTCTATCCAATTATCAGCTTAATGCAGGTTTGTTTGCCAACAATGCTAACACGGCAGCTACTGCCTTGATAATCTGTGTGGAAAAACCCCTAAAAGAGGAGGACAGGACAAAGAGGAAACATACAAACAAAAAGGCAGCAGCTCCGGCAGAGCAACACTAACCTGGCCTTCATATTTTCTACTTTGTCTCCATTGTGTTTTCAGACAGGCACAATGTGAAAAAAGACTCTGACTATGTGAAATTAACTCGTGGCTCTGCTGCATAAGTAGCTCCTTACTGTAATTTGTAATGTTATTTTTGCAGTACTGAGTAGTGTAACTAATTACTTTTGCAAATTAAGTAACATAAATACAATTATTGCCTTTTTTCTGGGCTTGTTACATAAAACTTTACTTACTTTAGTTTACTTACAGTACTTTATGCCATGTGTATGGTTTATATGATAACTGATCACCTGAGTTAGTGGGGTGTGGTGGAAATGTGGACGTTATGTTTCCTTCCTGGGGACAAAGGACCAGAACACAGCGGTGATCTGTTGTCTGTGTGTGGGTGTGAAGACTGTCTCCACAGTACAATAAATTGGCCTATCAGAAGTTTAAAAACGTATCTATTGTGTGTTTTATTGAACCACCAATTATGGGCACAGTGATAAATGAACAGTTGGTCTGGTCCCACACTGAGCCACAGCAACACCACACAACAGCCTGTGTGAACATCAATAGGAGAACAGAGGACAAAAAAACACCAAACTTATTTTCCCAAGTAACTAATTAATTTTATGAAGCAATAAAAAATTATAGTAACCGTAACTCATAACTCATGACCAGTAATTTGTCCATCACTCGCTTCAACTGTGCCAGAGCCTGATGTTGGCCTCGGAATGTTTCTGACATTTCAGAAGCTTGTCCACCTGTCCGACGGCAGGAGCAGATGATGAGCTGAAACGGTACAGTGTATGTCCACTTCAAGTTTCTCTGGCCTGACAAAGACTTCCTCCTTCCACAGACCTGATCTACGTGATCTGGCTCTTCTTCGTGGTGGCGGCCTGGAACTGGAACGTGTGGCTGATCCCAGTCCGCTGGGCATTCCCCTACCAAACACCTGAAAACATCCACCTGTGGCTAATGGCCGACTACACCTGTGACCTGATCTACATCACCGACATCCTGGTGTTCCAGCCCAGACTACAGTTTGTCCGTGGAGGAGACATTGTGGTCAGTGACATCACAGAGAGAAAATACTTCAGGGTTGACCTTTCTGTTTAAAAAGAGACATTTTAACATGGAGCTTTTGTGTTTCAGTGCGATAAGAAGGACATGAGGGAGAACTACATGACAACTGAGAGGTTCAAGGTGAGAACAAACTCTGTGTTTCCTCTGCAGTTTGTAGTTTTCACTGTTTTTCTCACAGACGTGATGATGATTAGAGTCTGTGATTGACAGATGGATTTGATCAGCCTGTTTCCAATGGAGATCTTCTACTACTTTACCGGAGTCAACTCACTGCTCCGGTTCCCACGTCTATTTAAGGTCAGAACACACCTCACACTCACATCACGTCACACACACACACCTACCTCTCACTCACGCTGACTCCTCTCTCATCCCCCAGTACATGTGTTTCTTTGAGTTTAACGACCGCATGGAGGCCGTGATGAAGAAGGCCTACATCTACAGGTGAGGAGCTCAACACTCAGGTGTGAGTAGGAAGGAGCTTTAGAAGCAGTGTGTTGTAGACAGTATAGCTGTCTGTAACCACAGGGGCTAACTAACCTGTAGGCCTAGATGTTCACACTATGTTGATGTTGATGTTGTTATTGCTGTTGTGCGTCAGGGTGATCCGGACTTCCACCTACCTGCTGTACTCCCTGCACATCAATGCCTGTCTCTTCTACTGGGGCTCCGACTACGAGGGACTGGGATCCACTAAGTGGGTCTACAACGGAAAAGGCAACGCGTAAGAGACGCAACATTCACAGAGCAATGAAATCTTAAAATCTTGTAGGCGACGTGTTGCAGACTCTGTTGCTAATTGATTCCTTTTTCTCCTGCAGTTACATTCGCTGTTATTACTTTGCCGTGAAGACGCTGATCACCATCGGAGGTCTGCCCGACCCCACCACCGTCTTTGAGATCTGCTTCCAGCTCATCAACTACTTCGTTGGCGTCTTTGCGTTTTCCATCATGATCGGTCAGGTCAGTCAAGTTTTAAATGCTCGTGCAATCTGTGCACCTGAGTGTACCAACAGGCAGAAATGACAAATACAAATGAAAAGTTCATTGCACTGTAAAGGCAGATACTGATTGTGTCATTTCCTGTCCCAGATGAGAGACGTGGTTGGAGCCGCGACAGCCGGGGAGAACTACTACCGAGCCTGTATGGACAGCACTGTCAAGTACATGAACTCCTACAACATCCCACAAGAAGTCCAGAACCGCATCAAGACCTGGTACGACTACACCTGGAAGTCCCAGGGCATGCTGGGTAAGAAGGAGAGGCTAAAGCTATCCAAGAAAGATGGAAGATTTTTCCAATAAATAGACAGTTCAGTTGATATTATTTATGATATTTATTCATCTCGTGTGCAGTTCATGCATTCACTCAGAGCTTTGTGATGTTTTCTCTGCAGATGAACAGGAGCTGCTGGTGCAACTTCCTGCCAAGATGAGACTGGACATTGCTGTGGACGTTAACTACGCCATTGTCAGCAAAGTTGCCCTGTTCCAGGTCAAAAACACTCACTCACTCACACAAACATGCATACACACATACAGTATAGTGATTCATGAAGGTATGTTGTTCGTCTTTCAGGGCTGTGACAGACAAATGGTGTTCGATATGTTGACGAGACTCAAGTCTGTTGTCTACCTGCCAGGAGACTTTGTCTGCAAGAAGGTGAGGATATACAGTACCTGGGTGTGTGTGCATGTGCATGTGTGCGTGTGTGTATGTGTGCGTGCATGCATGTGTGTTGACTTGCTGTCTCTCTCCGTCAGGGGGAGATTGGCAGGGAGATGTACATCATCAAACAGGGGGAGGTGCAGGTGGTGGGAGGTCCTGATCTGCAGACGGTGTTTGTCACCATCAGAGCCGGCTCTGTGTTCGGAGAGATCAGGTCAGAGCTGCCTCCTGTCGTCATCCTCTTATCCAATTAGAAGTCTGTACTGTATATGGGCCAGCATGGGGGGGTGGGATCAATACATTGGTCTGTAGGTCACTGCCGCTGATCCTGAAAATGACTAAATGATTCATGGTCCATTAACATGGTTGCAGCAGCCAAACAGATACAGAACATCTGTAAACATCTGTGCAGTAAACAGATGTTGGTGAGTCTGGTTCTCAATGGTGAACGGACTATACTGATCTAAAGAAAAGCTAAATGCAGTTTTTATTCAGTTTTTACTTTTCTCAGTTTAAACCAAATATTTATGTTCTGAAAGAAAGAAACAAACAAACAAACAAACTTCTTATCTTTTTGAACAGCTGCAGAAAGAAAGGGAAACATCCACTGAAACTTATCTTTTTGAACAGCTGCAGCGCATCAGGGCTTACATCCAGTGATACTCACATTTACATTTGTCAGTTTGCTGGCAGGAGGCGGAGGAAACCGCCGCACAGCCAATGTGAAGGCGCACGGATTTGCCAACCTGTTCATCCTGGATAAGAAGGACCTGGCTGAGATCCTGGTCCACTACCCAGAGTCCCAGAAGCTGCTACGCAAAAAAGCAAAGTAAGACCATCAGCGCCGGAGTCCATACAGACCCTGATCAATACTAACTGATTAATTTCAGCTCATGTGTTATAGGACACATGTCAGTCAAGCAAGCTGCAAAAAATGTTATGTTAACTCTTGTCTGAGACAAGTAACAGTCCACAACACTCATGCAGGATTCTAATATATTATTAACAAAAAATGATAAGAAGTATTAGTCAAAATTATTAAAAAATTATATTAATATATTGAGAAGTGGTCAGTGGATGGGAAATATGTTTTTAAATATGGACATTGGACATTTGTATTTGTCTTATTACGTGAATATTGGTGCTTTAAAAATGAAAGTTTTCATTTTTGCAATTAATTTGTTGTGCATATAGTAACAACTGACAGTGAAATGTAATGCTTTCAATGGAAATCTGTTGTTCACAGTAAAAAAAAATTACAGAACAGAATTTGAATTTAAGAAGAAAAAAGTTGTGTAATTAATTAGTTAATTATTTTTGTATTGGATTAACGAACAGTCAATCAAAACATACAAGACACCACACTATGCAACATTAAAACACAACAACAGACAGTTGTGCAAAGCGTCAGGAACAAGCAGCAACAGGTGTGAACAGGTTACAGCTCTGTAGAGATAAACTGATTCCTGTCACTGTGATGAAACACTCCATCAGTTTGATTGACTCTAAAAAACAATCACCACTAATAAATCTTATCTTATGAAGTTATTAATAACACTCACACTTTATCAGATTTCTTCCAAGAATGATAAACTAAAGTATAAAAGTCAGGCTTAAGTCCTCAGTGAGAATCAGTAATAGTTTCATCAGACTGTCTGTCCTGCTTCCGTCACATCTCGTCGTCTGACCTCCCTCCTCCGTCTCCACGGGATTAGTCTCACCTCTAATCCCTGGGTCGGAGTCGACTCAGGTTCTCAGTCAGATCATGGTGAAGCGGCAGAGCAGGTGGACGAGCTGGATCTGCTGTAGGGTTGCTACGAGACCTGTCGGTTCACACTAACTGTAGGTCGGTTTCCTCTGTTGCTACTGGACTCAGTGGCTGTGCGTGCGACTGTGCGTGCGACTGTGTGTGCGTGTGGTTAACTCAGCAATACGTGTGTGTGCTCGTGCAGGAAGATGCTGACGAAGGACAAGAAACCAGATGAGAAGGAGGCAGTTGCTGCGGAGGTCATCCCTCCCCGACCGGACACCCCTGAAATGTTCAAGGCGGCGCTGAAGGTGACGGAGCAGGCGGGACTGGAGGGAACCTTCGCCAAACTGAAGAAGACTTACAAAGCGTCTGAGACCACGGGAGAGGTACACACGCACACACGATCAATTTATTAAATAATCTCATCATCACTGTCACCTGTCTGCTACATTTATCCGCAATGTGCATGTGAAGAGTGCTGACACATTACCTTTATTTAAACACATGACAATACTTAACATTGCTACAGCAGCCAATCAGAGACTGAGATCTACAGAACATCTGTAAACATCTGTCTACACAGAATTGATGTCACTGAATCTGAAGGATGGAAGGATGGAAGGAAGGAAAGACAGAAGGAAGAAAGGATGGATGGATGGAAATTGATAAGGTCTGTTCTGTTTCTTTCTAATTCATCCATCACGTCCCTCCTCCTCTGTCTCCTCCTTTTTGTCCCTCCCAGGCTCCCTCCGTCTCTCCACTTCCCCCTCCCTCTCCAATGCACCGTCGATCTCCGATTCCTCGCACCCTAGTTCTGGATGACACCGACGCGGTGGCAGAGACAGCAGACAGCTCTGTTGTCATCAGAATGACACCACGACACCAAGGAGAGGAGCTGCTTAGTGTAGAGGTGGCGCCTGGGGAAGGAGAGAAGGAGAAGAAGTAGAAAAGAGTGGAGGAGAGAGGAGGAGGAGAGGGTGGAGGGGCAGATGTTGCTCCACGTACACCTGCTTCGTCTTCTTCTACTACAGTAAACCCTCTGCTTCCCAGAATGCCTTTCACCGACTTCCAGAGAGGGGTTTCAGCTGGAGGTGGGGAGAAAACCCACAAGCCCCAATGCATTCTGATCTCACAAACTGTTCCCCATCTCTTCTTCTGTGGTGGTTTTAGTTTCTTCCTCTGCACGTGAATAGCTGGTTAGCTGGTTAGCTTGTTATCTCACGGAGATCTTTAGCCGATCATTAGCGATTGGGTTCACAGGTCACAGGGAGTGCAGAGACGCAGGTCAGGTTGCAGTTCTCTGTCCCACCACACGAGATGACCGACGTTCACCTGCCATTAGGGGCGCTGTTTCACCCAAAGTCAACCAAAGAAAAACATGAAGAAGACTAAAAAAAAACAGTGAGTGACCGACAACATGTACATGGAACTCAATTTCCCAGAATCCCTAGCTTCTGATCTGCAGCTTTGGTGCATCCGCATCCGTGCAGCCACTGACTCACTGCAGCCTTCACTGAACTGGTTTACCGTAGACGCAGCTTCATGTTGAATAGCAATGATGATGATTTTGTTTTGTTTGCTGATGTAAACTGAGACTGATGTTTGTCTAACGTGTTAGTGGCCAGTAAATGAATGTAGAGTTGTGTAAAGCTCATTGATGAATGTGTTGAACACTGACTGTGTGTCTGACCATCAGTCTTGTTTCCTGTTTCCATTGAATGGCTCAATAACTGTCAACACACAGAGCACTAACGACTCTGAATGATTTTACTGTGTGTGTGTGTGTGTGTGTGTGTGTGTGTGTGTGTGTGTGTGTGTGTGTGTGTGTGTGTGTGTGTGTGAGAGAGAGAGAGAGGGAGAGAGAACTAGTTTTTAGTCTGATCAGGATTCAGGGCGGGGGTTCAGTACGGTGGCCCTGAGAGCTTAGCACACTGCAACAGAAGAAAACACGGGCAAGAAACAAACGTGCTTCAAATTCAGAAAACAACTTCATCACATACACTGCAAAAACTCAACACAACATACAGTAAGTGTTTCTGGGGAAACAAAAAAGAGACAGACCCAACTTGGGTCGTTTTGTTCAATGCTTCTTTACTGAAGAAGTTTGCAGTGTTATAACATTGACATCCCATGACATTATTGCAATTAAGTACTGTTGGCCTAGTTTTAGTCTTTACCCGGGTTCTTCAGTTTGTTGTGTTCCCAGAAACACTTCTGTGTTGTCAGTTTTTGCTGAATTGATGTTTGCTGAAGTCAAAGCATGGTTGTGTCTTTGTATGTGTTTTCTTTACCCCTTAAAACCCACTGGCCTAATGGGTCGGATTGCTTGCAGTTAAGTTGAGCCCTACGGGCCACCATAGTTTAGTGCTAAAGGGTTAGAGAAGTATTTAACAGACAGTGATTCAGTCTCAGACACTATTTCTCACAGTAACAACCTAGAGTCATGGACAGTAGTTTACAGGTTATTCTCTAAAACATAATACTTTGATTATATTATACATTTTTAATGTCATGATTTGCCAACATAGACTTGTACCATCATTGTTGCTGCCAGAGGGCGCTGCTGAGCTGCAGGGACACCTCCACATATGGAAATGCTGTTTGTGTGTGTGTGTGTGTGTGTGCGCGTGTGTGCATGTTTGTGTAAATCAGGAAAAGCTTCAGGAAGCAGAGGAAGCTCTCATTGTGTCGCTGTGAGCTGAAGGAAAAGACAGAAAACAAGAAAAAGGCGGGAAAACAGAAACAATGCAGAGCTGAAATCTGCCGCTGCTTAACACAGGAAGCTTCATCATGATCACCGCTTATTACTGACAGTAGAAGAAGAAAAGTCCACACATTTCTGCTGGAGACTTTAGAGCTGCTCTCCTCCTGCATGGTGACCACAAACACCAGCATCATTCAGATTTAACCTGTTTCTATGAGAGCTGCAACATGTAAACAACAGTTTGTAAATAAAAATACTTTGAATGGTGTTTCTGTGTCTCACTGTTACCTAATGGATTATTGTATTATCATATTTAAGAATCATAGTAGTAGTAGAAGTAGAAGTAGTAGTAATAAGGCCTGCCCAAAAAGGTCAGCAGCTGCTTAGAGCCCCTGTGGCCACCAGGGGACATGATACAATTCTTCATTATTTGAAAAGGACCTCCAGCACTGTAAAACCTTCTGTTGTCACTACAAAGTCAAGTCAGACACCCTCAATCAGTTGTTGGGGTGAAAAGAAGCCTAACTTACTTGGGCCAAAAATGTTTGATACTGTAGTAAATGTAATTTATGTTGGCTGGATAAAATTGTCAGATTATGTTCAAAAAAGGTTGGAAATGATTGCAGGTCCTTCTATGACACAATGAAGCACTTAGTCCTGCTGCACTACTTCTGTCCAAGTACAAATTTTGTCTGGGCTAGAGCTGAAACACAAAAAACACTGGCATAAAAAAAACCTAAACTAAAAAAAAAAAAAAAGAGGTTGGAAATGATTGCAGGTCCTTCTACAGTATGTCTTTATATGACACAACTAAGCACAATTAAGTCCTGCTACACTACTTCTGTCCAAATACAAATTTTGTCTGGGCTATGATTTTATTATGTTTTGTCTAGCTCCATGCAGTGTTTTCCTCACAGGAGGGGGCCCTCCACGCTGGGAGTAGTTTGATCCACCTGCGCCGCCTGGGGGGCTGTCGGCCTGGATGGATGGGGTGGCACCATTTAACAATCTGCTGTGTCTCTGCTTTTTTTTTTCCTTTTTTTTTTTTTACTGTTTCATAGGTTTAGGAAGGGAAGCTGAATTAAAGAAAATGATACTATAACAGAAAATATATAAGAATACACAATAGATTTAAAATGATCATATAATTATTCATGAAAGAAAAAAAGGTTTACAGTAGGCTACATTTGTTTTTTTGTTGTTGTTTTTTTGCAGTGTATGGTTTTCCACCAACTACTATTATGAAAGGTTATAAATTATATATCAAGAGTCAAGTCCATTTGTCATTTCACACAATAAAAGTAGCTTACAACTGTAAATATAAAACAACATAATAAGTGTATTCCCCCAATGCCTCAAATTAATATAGGCTAAAGATATTAAAAATTAAGTAAAAATTAAACAAATAAAATATGAAAGGCATTCTTTTTCTAGGAGGATATTTTTCATAAAGTCTTTGATGCTGGGTTACTGTCAGTTGTTTTAATTAGCCTAAATGTCTGATATAAATCTTGTAAAACTGTGTTTGTTTAAATCTTCCTAAGTCTTTTAACTTAGGCCTATATGAAAAACTTAAAAAAAAAAAAAAAAAATTCGTTTGATTGCAGTCCAACAACTTGTGTGAGTTGCGACGCTCAGTTCTTCAAATCCCGCCCTCATCTCTATAAATTTACTACTTCACTCCGCGACCATGCGCGCTCAGCACACTCAGTAGCCACATGTCCTACAGTCCCTGAAAGCGGCTCCGTCAGACAGACAGCAGTCTTGACTTCTAGCGGCGGAGAGAGGAGGAGAACTGCCGGGGCGACACTCGGCTCCTCGGCCCCGGGAAACCCGGAGACAAACTGAGTTTAAAGCCGAGATTTTAGTTGTAATTCAAGTTTCCCCGGCTTTACCAGTGAAGTTTTTCCCTGCGTGGAGCTGGGAGGGTTAAGTCCGAGGAAACGGCGAGGAGAGCGGGAGGAGAAGGAGGAGGAGGAGGGAGCGGAGTCGCTGCTCAGACCGGAGGTAAGAAAAGTTTAGTTTGGTTCTTCTCACACACTGGTCGACTCCTTCAGACTTTAGTTGGGTTTGGGTGTTTGTGGGGTCGCTGTCCCCGGGTGGGTGGACAGACCAGCTGTTTGTCTGTTTGTGTCCTTCATATGAACCAGCGGCTGAAAGTGTCAAACGGTGCAGATCTGATTCACCTCGGCCTCTTTTCATCCGGCGTCCAGCAGCTTCCACCGCCGCACAGCTCCATTCAGCCCCGACAATAGAGACTCGGCCTCACCTGGTCCACACACACATACACACGCACACAGACACGCACACACACGCACGTGTTTGTCTATGGCAATCACAACAGCAGGGCTCATCAAAACAAGTTGATAACACTCCCCAAAATATTTGAACAATGTAACATTTGATAATGTATCTAATGCTAAACAAACAAAAGTTAACCAATAAGAAGCAGAAAAGGAAAAAAATCAAATATTAAGATTTATTTTAGAAAAAGTCATGAATCTTAGTCCTACTCAAGCATGAATGGCAAATAGTTAGGCTATCTAACATTCTTCTTCTGCTTCTTCTTTTCCATCCAGCTGTTCTCTTCAGAGATCAACAAAGTGAATCATCTACCTCTATCTAACCCTAGTCTCTTCTCTCACCAACTAACTTCATGTCCTCTATTGATCCGTTCTAACATTGAAAATTAAAAAAGTATGAAGTAGTGGTAGAATTCTAAAGTAGTTTTCTAATTCTGTTGGTTAGTTTTGGCGCTTTTCCACTACAAAGTTACAGCTCTACTCGCCTCTACTCGCCTCGGTTGGTTGATGGTTTAGTCTGTGTGACAGTCACAAAAGAATTAAAATAATTTCCAATCCGTCTGCAGACAAATTGGGTATTTTGCTCGCGGGCTCCCCCTACAGTCACAGAATGTGATCCCCTCATGCAGTAAATAAAGTCCGAGTCATGACCTAGCCCCACTCCTGGCCTCTCTAACCAGCAAAGTCTAAGTAACTGTCAAAGACATTACTCACTAATCCAACAACAAGATGGTGCGTTCAATCACTGTTTTCTCTGAACTCTCACCAAGTAAAAGCCGGTCCAAGATTTGTCCCGTCCAGGGCCTTGCTCAGCTATGCTCTATTCTAGTGCTGCACGATTAATCTAATCGCAATCGCAATCGCGATGTCAAGATGTCTTCTTCTTCTGCTATGACAAACATACTGAGAATAAATGCGACTGCATGAGCCTGTAAAGCGGGACTTTATCTCCTGTAGTGTGGAGGAGACGTCTTGCCTCTAAACACGCTGAATGACAAGAGGCTTCACTCTGTGACTCGGTCTGAGCACCTGGGCACGTTTGTTCCCTAGCAGAATGAAATGATGGGAGTGAAGCCTCTTGTCAGTCATCCAGGATCTTTGTCTCTGCGGCAACCGGCAGCTGTTTTATTTCTCACCGTAGCGCTGTTATTTCATAGTTTTGTTAGGTTTAAATGTGGTTTCATGCGAGAAAGTAGCTGTTTAGATCTCAATGTGCGGTCGGTTTATCCAGATGACGGCTGTTTACCTTTGCTCCGATGTTGTTCGGAGAAGTGAAGCTTCCGGTGGAGCCTCCACCTGTGGAGCAGATCAGCGGCTCGTCACGGAGACGCCACCCGTCCGGAGAGCTTGTCAGCCGGCCAACCTCCCGACGTAACCCCGGTAGAGAAGACGTCGCTAATTAACTTACTTGCAGGTTTTTAACGGTTTTCCGCCGGGTAGTAACATTCTTTTTAGGAGATAAATGCTGGTCTCATTGATGAAATGTAACAATTGTGGCAGTCGCATTCATTTGTTTGAATTAAAAGCTTCATGTGTTTTGGATGCAGGAGCAGCGCTGCCTGCGGCTCTGTAGGCGAGCCTAGTACAGAAATCACCACATTTACATCAATAAATAAATGTTTTACCATGAACCGATCAGTCTTGATTAAATTTTATTTTATTTTATTAAGTTAGCGTGGTTTTGAATATTACAGGATTTGTGGCAAAAGCTAATCACATCTGCTTATGTGAAAGCCAGCAGAGACTACTGATGACGTAGCCTACATGTGACGGGTGACGGTGAAGGGGTGTCCCAATTCGTATGGGTTGAAAAGAATTCCATTTGCAATGAAAAAAAGTATTAAACAGATAATTTGCATTTAATGTTAATGGTTCAAAGGATGTCAGGCTGAACCTCACCAAATGTGGCCCTCTTTGCAAAAAGTTTGGAGACCCCTGCCTTACAGCATTAATTTATAATATCGCAATCGCAAATCGCAATATTTTCCACCATAATCGCAATCGCACATTTTTATCAAATCGTGCAGCACTACTCTATTCCTCCAACATCGTCTTTTTTGTCCCTTCTTCTTCTGCTATGACAAACATACTGAGAATAATGAGCTTTATAAGTAGGTACAGCTGTTGATGTTAGTGTGTGACATGTTGCCATAAAGTGATGTGTGTTTTTGTGAGAGAGCGTTGGGTAGGTAACCAGAGTTGCGTAGTGCAATACCAGGCCATAATGGGGCGCTGTTTCAAGGGCAGGGGCCATTCTCCTAGCCAGGCTAGCGCCGCCTAATGCTTCCGGCCAATTTCATTTGCCTCCACCATATAGTCAGGAAACTAGTAACGCGTTTCGTTTCAAACAAACCAATCAGCGAACAGATGGGGAACTGAAGGCGATGACGTTGAACTCAAGCACTCAATCTTAAAGCCCCAGTATGTGAGATTTACCCCCATCTAGCGGTGCGGTTGCATGTCGGCACGTATTCTTGCTGTTGCGTTTACGTAAACTCGGGCAGAAGTCAGAAAAACAACCAACGCTGCATGTAACAGGATAAACAAGCCTCTATGTAAAGAAACGGTCCCAATGAGAGGCAAAACAATACCGGCGTGACAATATGTTGTCATGGTAACGTCGTATTGTTTAACTGGCCCACGTTTTACCGTCTTTCTCTCGTCGAGTAAAATAACATCCAGTTGGTTTGCCGACGGCGTCACTCACGGTGTCATTCAGGTGTCTGACTGCACCTGAAGGCAACACCAGCGCCTCCGTCCTTCCTCACTAGCCTACACAGTGGTGACAGTCTTAACAGGCGCTGTCTGGAAAACTTTCTCCCCGAGCCGAGAAGCTGTGGTGAGCGGAGTTTGTGGTTACCTACGGTGACGGTGACACTGAATGTAAAACATGGCGATTCAACATGGCAGAGAAGGTTCGGTGAACCCCCCCCTGTATGTTTGTAACGACTTGTAACAACTCATTCTAAGGTACGAGAAAGCGCTCGTTTGTATGCGGGCGCGATTCCACTTCATTGAAATACGTATTTATGAAAGCGATATTTGATTTTTGTCAATAAAAAGCCGGTAAAGTCCCATACTGTCCCTTTAACCTATGAGCTTAACCGGTGTATAGCACACGTCACCACTAAGCAGCAGCGATTAGTTGAAACATAAGCAACCGCCTCCCGGAAGCAAACGAATCCCTACGGCTCGTGTTCAGACGCTATATGAAATGGAATGAAATAAGCGGCCGATGCATCAGGCTACCATTCTCCCTGTTACAAGACGATAAAACGTCCCGAATGATTTTGAAACACTTGAACACGTGAAGTAGTTACATTGTGTTGCTTTAAGTGAGATGAACAGACTGATTACTTTTACTTAGATAAAGTGGATGTTCACAAAGTTTTTTTTATTTTGAAACTTAATCAGCAGTTGCAAAAAAGGTTGTAAAACACTATGTTACAGCAAGTTGCATTAAATCTAGCATGTTGTTGGTGTGTGGTTCAGTGTCAGTTAAGTCTTTTTGATCGTATGAAAACAAAAACACGAGGATGTACAAATACAGTGAATTACATGAGTATAGGACTTTGAAAAAAAACTCAGTTCAAATCCAAAAAGAAGCTACTTATTGCAGTAATGTGAGTTTTGTGATTTGCCACTTTAAACCCTCTTAACCATATTGTACACTAATGAAAAAGTCCACTGTGTTGCTTTGATGGAGCTGAGCATTAATCCTAATTACTGCATTGTAGTTGTGATCATTGGGATAACGAATTTGATTTCATTCATGTGGTTGTACTTTTTTCCTGTAAAGCACTCCAAGTAAAGTTATTATGGTACAATACGGTGAATTTGCTGTGGGTGTAGATTGTTCAGCTGTAATGGATTTACTTCACTGTTGGAGATGAAGCCACAGAGCGTGACAGTTTGACTGGACTGAATCAGATGTGATTTTCTGCCTCTTCTTGCTGCTGTGACCGGAGCAGAAGATGAAAAACAGCTACTGGATCGGCTCGAGTCTGGTTGTTTTTCTTGTTGATGTGTTGTGGTATTCAGATTAACTGAAGTGCAGCGTCTGTCTGTCAGACAGTCTCTCAGGAATCAGACTGTGAACATTTATCATTCGTCTGACTCTGAACACTAAACCCAGTTTTAATCTTAATCCTAAACCGAGATTAGATGTTTAAGAACACAGTAGAACAGTGAGGAGCTGCTGAACGTCCTCGCTCTGCGGGATTTATGGGTTTTTCCTGTCATCCTGAGGACATTTGGTATCCAGACACACTCCCAGTTTCCTGTTCATGCTGAGTGTGTGTCTGTGTGCGCACACAGTGTTGTGGGTTGAATCACTGCTGTGATGATGACAGTAACGTCAGTGTGTTTGGTTGAGGAGGCGGTGGCCTGCAGGGTGGAGTCTGCTCACACTGACCACTGCACAGAAGATTTTCTATAAATAAACTCAAGTTTTTTCCTTCTTTATCACTGAGGCAGAGCAGCAGCCACATCACTGAGGAGCAGCAGCTCAAGTCCTCCAGTCTTACTCTTTATGTCTCTTAATTAAAGGAAAAAAACATCAAAACAATGTTGGAGAAAATATTAAAGGTCCCTCAGATGTGTTTTAAAATATTAGAGCCCATCCATACGAATGCGGATATAATTAATCCGCGTAAGTATTTTATTGTTTCATGACGGAAACAGCGTTTTCGGGGGGTGAAAATTGTATTTTTGGGGAGTGGGAAAATCTGAAAACGCTGCGTTACAACATCACACACGCTCCACGCAGGCCTGGAGTGTGTTGGCTACTGCAACTTTTTGAGTTGTTTTCAGTGTGTACGCAGATATTTATTGAAATGATGCCGAGTTTACAGAGATTTTTTTTCAAAACGAACAAGAAAAAGATTGTTTTGGGTGAAGTTCGTTTTCGTGTGGACATGGCCTTAGTTTAACATGTTTTTCATGTATGAAAACTTGCTTCTGACTCCCTGATTGATAAACTTGGATCAGGCCTTGAGCCCCGCCCACCTTCACCTGCTGGCTCCAGGTGAAGCATCAAGGTGTTGAGAGGAGGAAACATCAGAGAGACTCAGCCACATGTTTCAGCCTCAGTCAGACCCGGACTCAGAGGAGGAGACTGTCGAGACCAGAACCAGAGACTAGCAGATGCTGGGTCAGAGTCATTAGCACAGTTAGCATCTTTTTAAATGAATGTTAAGTATTGTAAGCATTTCTTAAAATGCTTACAATTAGCAGTTAGCATAGTTAGCATCTTTTATAGCAGTTGGAGTTTTTTAGGTACCCAACTTCACCATACACTCTGTTCAGCTCAGTGTTATTGGTTGTGCTAGTGCTAACTCTCTGACTGATTGTTTCTGTGGTCATGTGTCTTGTATTATACAAAAATACCATGTAGCTAGACATTACTGAATTAAACACTTGATTTTCATTGGAGGGGTCATTAGACTTCTTATAGAGTCCCTGTGGTGAAACATCACAACATGTTAATCAGATTAATGAAGCCTAAAGCCTAACTAATAAATGATCCAGCTGATAGATCAGCTGATGTTGGTGCAGATATAGAACAGAAGAGACATGTCATGTACCAGTGTCCATCAGTTTGTATGTAGCCTACAATGTTGACTAACAGGAACAGGCTCAGGCTTCCGCCTCGCTGTGTTTTTATGTCTCTTCCTTTCACTTTAACTCAAGGATGAATTGAGATTTTAGTGGTCAAAGGTCTTGGTTTTGGCCTTGGTGACACAATATAGTTACCGTAATATCATAAAATTTGCTCTAAACAACAAAATATGACAAAATATTCCTAGGCTAAAGGGCAGAGGTCACAGTGATCTCCCAAAATATGATTTTGACCTTGTGAATGCAATTTCTGAAAAACACCTCAAGGGAATCCCCTCAAATTTGGGGTTAGGGTCATTAACGGTGTCCTAGTAAAAATTTCAAATTTCAAATTTTATTATGGGATAACCCCTTGAGATGTGTCATCTCGTCTTCCAGGGAGTTATTTCCTCTCTCTGTGCTTAAGAACTGAAATAGACACTTGTGTTTCAGACAAACGTGCATTTTCTCGTCACTCACAGTGAGATGAGTTCATATTGTTGAGGCTCCTCTGTGATCAGCTGAGTCTCCTGCTGCAGCTGTTTCTGCTTTACATGGTAACAGGCTGAGACTAACAGACAGCAGCGGCAGCTTCAGTATCTGCTGCCTCTCACAGCTCAGTAAAGATTAACTAAGTGTTTGCTGAGTTCAGGGTCTGAGGTCGAGCTGCCGTTTGTCCTCTGGTCAGAGGTTGTCGCTGTGCAGGGTCGCCTTGTTTGTCCAGAGGTTCAGGTTGTTGTGTCAGTGAACAGTACAGCTGCTGTTAACCAGAGAAAGTCATGGTCACTGAAGTCAGATGTCTTCAACCAATTGATCACAAGTCCTCCACAGTGAACCCAGTGCTCTGCTCTCTGCCTGCAGGTGAACTGGCCTAAAAGACGATAAATAACATTTAAAGGGAGAACGAGGAGTTTTGGAAAGCAAAGTGTTTTCACACTACATTTCCCATGAGCCTCCGCACACACGGTGAAATTCTTGGACCGGCGCAAGACGTACGATGGACGTCTTGCCAAGAATGTTTTCATTCATCAAGAATGAAAGTCAGAGGTTTGAAGACAATCAGATAGCGTTGTAGTTCCGACCTTAAACGGTGATTCGGCGGCGTTATTATCATGACCGGCCGGGCAGCGTCCAGGAAACTGAAAGTGGGAAACGCTGGGTGGCTCGCCCAGCACTTCAACCACTAATAATAATAACAAAATAATGATAGAGACAAAACAATATGTTTATCGAAAATGGACCCATTAACAATGTGGGTAACGTAGATTCATCCACATTAATATGATACTTTTTTATTACCAAATACAAACTCCTTGTTGTCCCTTTAATAGTGTGTGCAGCCTTACTAACTATTTTAACATACTGTATTAGTGTAAGTCCATCAAAACACGCACCACCAGACTGGTAAACAGTTTTTATTCCAGAGCCATCACCAAGACGTTGGTACAGTCAGAAGGAAATCTTGCTGATTTTTAACATGCTTTTCAGGCTTCTCACTTTAAAAGGTTTAATTGCACTCACAGTAACTGTGAGCGTAGTTCGTGGTTACAAAATCAGGTCAAAGTAGTCAAACGTAGTCTAAGTTGGGCCCAGCTTCTTCCATGAGGGCGCGTTCAACGTTGTCAAAACATCTGGTCGTCCCACTGTTGGAAATGGTTGATTAACTCTAAGGCTGTTGTTGTGGAGCCTTAGTTTAATGGAAGTTACACAATGAACGAAGACCGTGCGACCACAATCATCAACCTGAGGCTGATACCGGCAGCTGCACTTCCTCCACTGACCACTAGAGTGTGTCTCCAACAATCATCTGTTCCTGTTTATACTTTATTAGCCAAGTCTAAAGGTATGCATGACTGAGGGCGGGGCCTCTTTAAATGATACACATACCGTACCTGCCATAAGCCAACATGTACCAAAGCCTCACCTCTGCAGATCGCCTTCTTGCCCATTTTTATATTTCTAGTTGGGAGAAAGATGTCTCCTCAGAAACCTGTGGTTGATGGCACAGAGGCAATGTCCATCTTAATTCAGGTCTGTGTTCTTATGTCCGTCTGGTCTGTGGGAGACCGGGGAGACCTTGGCCTCGGTCAGGGGAGAAATGTGGAATAAATCTGCTGAGAGGAAAATGCAGCAGCACGAGGTTTAGTCTTATCTGAGGAAATGTGATTTACTGCCTGATAATCAGAGTCAGTGCTTTGGAGTTTTAGGAGGAGGAGGGAGGGGGAGGGCAGAGGAGGATTGTGGGAAAATCTGTAGACTGAGGAGCAAGCAGCAGGAGGAGGAGGTGATATAGAGAGTATGTCTTCAATGTGAATTGAAGCTGAAGATTTGACACTTTTTTTTACAATAAAGACCAGAGTGAGCAGAACGTTGACTGACAGCGGCCTCATCATGACTTGGTCCATAGAACGTTAATTAGAACTACTTTGATTCATTTCCCTGGTTCAGTTACTCCAACATGACTGTGGAGTGAGTCTTTTTTTTTCTTCTTATTTTAACAAATTGATTTATGATCATCAGACACGACAACCGTCATGACATCACATGATTCATTGTCATCATGTCACACAACCATTTGGTCACGGCTGGTTTTTCTATACTGCTGTGTGTCTGTCACGTTACAGTGAGAGTTCAAAGGAAGAGTTTGTGTCCCCATTCCACTCGGGTTCGTTCTAGTCACTTCCTGTTTATCCAGAATCGAAGAAAATTCAATCCATCTGTGTGACGTCCTGAGTTCTGGTAGAGACGGTACAGAGAGGAGACGACTGCTCTGATCATCACCTCCTGTATCAGGTGGTGTCTCTCCATGAGACCAGCAGCAGGTGTGAGTCTGTCCCCTCCGTTCTTTACATGAAGCCATGTTTCAGTTCACCCCAGATCCTCCCACCAGTCTGACGTCAAAGAGAAGTTTGTTCAGGAGAAAATTAACTTTAATTCGTTAAAGCTGCCTCTGTCTCTGCAACGAACTCTGGAGAGATCTCACAACATCTCTCCTCTGTTGGTGTTGGTTTCACTGCTGCAGATTATGCTAATTAGCTATTAGCTAACTGTCGTGCAATTGCAATCAATTGTGCGTGTCCCTAATGATTAAAAGCACGCACACACGCGCACCATTGAACTGTTGGAGGGGAACTGAGTGTTAGACTGAGATGATCGTCTGGTGGGTTGATGACCTATTAAAGCTACAGGTTAAAAATAAGATGCGGATTCAAACTGTGTCTACTGATGTTTGTTTGTTGTGAACTAGTGATTGCCGACTCAGGAAACAGGAAGCGTGGAACATTTCGTACCATTAGCGCTGCCTCTAATGAGGTAACTTCTCTGTCTGAGCAGCAAACTGAACTATCTCCGTTTTGCCTCAGAGCTGGTGGAGCTCTGGTGGGTCGGGAGGTGCCTGATGGTGTTTCATATAGTTAACAAGAGGAGGTTAATGATGGTGATGTCACCTTCACAGCCTGCGCCAGTCTGGAGCCACATCCGTCCACGGCTGAACCCTGAGAGCCATTAAAGTCGTCTGGTCGGTGAAGGACTGGTTCCAGCTCGGCGCTGGTTCCTGATGATTCTGTATCACTATATATAATCAATCATAAACAAAGATGCAAATACAGAATATTTAGATATAAATAAAATCAGAATAGATCTGATCAGCTTAGATTTACTCATCAGTTGGGACTCAGGCGGTCACATGACGTTTGTGTGTGGCCACTAAATTTAATGTTTTCTCACATGTGACGATGATGGAGATGATGTAAGTGCTGCTTCACAGAGACCGTGAGTGAACTGTAGTAATGCAGAGAAAATCTGTAACTGGAAAATCAAGTTCTGTGTGAGTGTGTTCAGACTGGGAGTGTGTGTTTGTGTGTGTATGTGCACTCGCAGCTGGGACAGTCTGTTATGTAATGTGTCTGTGATTAAAACCAGACGGCTGCTGACTGTCACTCTGATCCACGTGAGTCCAGCAGGTGGAGCTGTTGGGCCAGATCTCCCATGATGCCACAGGGCACCAGCGTAGACACACACAATAAAAAGAACCAGAGGAGCCGCATGCAGTGAAACTCTGAGCTGAGCAAATAAAACAGGTCATAAAGATACTGACATGAAGTGTTTACTTCACTGACACTGGAACAACATCAGAAAAGTCAATAGGTTGAAGAAAGTTGTGTAGAACAAACTCTTCAAGTGTTGATATTGAAATCTGGAAACTATAGGAATGATTCAATGTTTTATGGTGTGATATTTACAAGAAGACCTCGTCTCCCAACACAGAGAGAAGATCTGAAAATAGAGAGGAAGGTTGTTAGAGCTTTAAAAAAACTGACAACCAAACGGATGGAGCATTTCACCACAGTGAAATGAATCCGCTTATGGGACAATCTCAACAAAGAGACCAAAGAATCTACAACTTATCAGAAGAAATGGTGAAAGCCTGCTGATACTTTATAATTAATTAAAATTGTATTGAGTTATTATTAATGTCTTGTGAAAGTAGAGCAGAGTAGGCTATGTCAGATTCTTCTTCTGCTTCTTTTCATTCAAGAGCATTTTGCGAAAGACTTTATTGTTATGTCGAGGAATGAAGGAAACTTGTATTTATTTACAGTATATACTCATCATTTTGCCAACAACAATTATTAGTGAGAGGAACCTGCTGAATCCCAGTCATACATGTATGAGCAGTGAGCATGTGTTTACTGCACATGGAGCCGTTAACTGTTTTCCACAGCGGCAGCAGAAACTAAAACAGTCTTTAGGCTAAAAGTTTCCCTCTGCTCTGAGGATTTCTCCCCCTCTGTTGACATTTCTGTGGAGTTTAGAGACTAAAACAGGAAGAGCAGAAGAAGATGAAGGCAACCTCCCTCCTCCTCGTCCTCCACTCTGCTGAGTTGTTTCCTCTTTCTTTTCTTCTCTCCTCCTTCATTTTCTGCCTCTTTTTCTCCCAGAGAACTGATGTCACGTCACAACTCTGTGTGTGTGTGTGTGTGTGTTTCCAGCTGCTTTCTCTGTAATTTCCTCCTGAAATAGCTCACTGTGGAGCTGGACTCTGGGTGTGTTCAGATGCATTTTTGGAATCAGTAAACCACTAAACTCAGACAGTCGATCTCTGCTGTGGTTTTATTATAGACCATAGATCACTTATGCACAGGTGCAGAGTGGACCTTAAAACATCTGCATGTATTTTACAGCTTCAGTTGTCAACCGGTGTCGTGGTTCAGGGAAAAAGCCTGACTGCGTTTTGTGATGAGATGTTTAGAGTTCAGTCCAGGCGTTCAGCAGCTGTACCACTGAATCCGTTTGTTTCACTCAAACAGAATTTAATATTAAGACATGTAGGAGGAAGTGAGGCTGAACCAGAACCATCAGGTCCAGATTGAACACAATGGGTTTCTGTTTGTCGCCTCTGTACATTAAACATCAGCTGTGTGTGAAATCGGATGTCAGTGTCGGTCTCCACGGAAACTGTAGTTTGAAATGGGCTTTTTGTTTGTGGACCAGAGTTCATTAGTAAAAGCACTAATCTGCTGTAATCCAGAGGGTCTGAGCCTCTTAGACACACCTGATGCACCCCCCCGATGCACACACACACAACAACACACAAACAAATACACACCTCCCAACCCAGCGTGACGCACACACCTCCACCTCCTCCCTCGCCGCTCCTTCATCATTGAACCCTCATCTGATACAGAAGCATAAGATAGCAACTCATTAACCTCGTACTTAACCTGTTTACTTTCTCTGGAAGGTTTTATTGTGGCTGCAGGTCACTGACCTACAATGAGCAGCTTCTTCTCTCCGTAGAATTATATATTTCAAAACAGCAGCATCACACTTGTGTTTTTTTAATGTTTTATTTCAGTTCAATAGATTAAACTTCACATACTGGTCAAATGTTCTGTAACAGCAGAGACATGTGTCTTATTGGGTCCCTAATACCAGAACAGGGTCGGTATTCAGATTTTTTTATTTTTTTTATTTTACTTGTCCATGTTTTACCCATCGTCTACCAGACTCAGTGGAGTTTGAAGTTTGATGCTTTGGTTTCTCTTTCGTTGCTCAAGTAATGTGACTAAATAATTGACATTTGTATCACCCAATCTACAATCTCTACAGGAAGGAGAGAGCACATTTTGTAAATCAGTCAAATCAGTCATTACAACTTGCATACTTCAGGGAAGTCTGTGTTGGTGACATTGTTGTGTGTTCCCAGTGCAGTGTCCTCCTAACTGAGCAGGAAGGACTCATTTATGTCACCGTGGATCAGACCACCCCTCATGTCTGGTGGGCAGTGCATTTTGGCATCTTGCATCTTGACTCCTTGACCCATTTTGGGAGTGAAACTCCTTTTTAAACCTCAAAGCTCCACAGTGAGCCGACGCTCTCAGAGCTCTGTGCCTTCATGTGAACAGCGTCTTACATGTGCGATATGTTTTGAAGTCTCTGTAAATGTGACCAGTGACCACTGCTGCCATCCTGATTGCTTTATGTCCTGCTGTGACTCCGCCCCCCTCGTTAGGACCCTGAACGTGGTCATTGGAGCGCAAAAGTCCCCTTTTGTTCAAGACATAGGCCCAGCTCTGTTGATGGTATCTTTGAAGATGGATTGCTACTATATACAGTGAGGTTGTGACCCAACTGCAGCCAATCAGATCCAGGCATCACGATTCAAAGGCTGTGATTCAGACTGTCAGCTCCCACCAGGGCCACATCCCAAGGTCCTCAGCTCTGTCAAGTGTAGGACAAGGTTTCCAGGACACTGAGTAATGAGGTCGACCGACCAGGAGAGAGGAGACCAAAGTCAAATTCAGACGTTTGGCCTCTTTATTAGGTAGGCTACATCACACCTGCAGAACTGCCTTCAGTCTTGGTGTCATAGATACGACACAACTAGGGATGCACGATATATCAGCATTAATATCGGTATCGGCCGATGTTCGTCATTTTGAACATATCGGTATCGGATGAGTAAAATTGGGCCGATATGCACAACCGATATATATCCGTATGCAACACCTGCAAAGTTGAGGTAATGCGAGGAGGATGGTAGCCTGTAACCTTGTTATTTGGAAGTAAAATACATTCTGAAAATAAAGGAAGACATTAAAAAATTCAGTTTGCATGATTTCCAGTCTGTACAAAAATGTATCATCTCAGAAACTTTAAAAATAAACAACACATATCGATATCAGTAAATATCGATTATCGGCCATAACAGAAAAATTCATATCGGATATCGGTATCGGCCAAAATTTTCATATCGGTGCATCCCTAGACACGACATCACGCAGCTGCTGCAGATTTGTCAGGTGCACATCCATGATGGAAGTCCCCTGTTCCACCACATCCTAAAGGTCAAAGCTCTACTGGACTGAGACCTGGTGGTGACATATGAGTTCAGTGAACTCATCGTCAGGTTCAAAGAACCAGTGTGTGAGATCGATGCATGCAAAGACACAAACGTGCAAAAAATTCAAAAACAACATCATTGACTTGAATATGAATCATCTGTTGTAAAATACACTAAACAATAGTTATTTCCAAACACCTACCTTATAGCCGTCTTCACAACTTCTAAAGTCAAGAAGCTTTTAACAAAAAGTGCACAATCCGGTCTATCACTCACAAATTGAAGACGTTTTAAACATCAACAGGGGAGGAGATGGGAGATAATGATCTGACATCAGCTTGCACTTCACTGAATAATTATATAATGTTCTCATGAATATGTTACCATTACCATATTACAACATTTAGCGACTCTTCCAGCAGCTTCAGCCACATGTGATCCATCAGGTGCCGGTTCTGACCTGGTTCTGTTGGATCCCAGAACACAGATGTTATGGCTGCTGATGTATAACTTTACATAAATGTGTCCCGTGGTTTCATCCTGTGTTACATCATCAGCGACTGGACGAGGTCCTGCAGAGTTTTATCCTGCTGCAACAACAGATGGTCCCGGGACAGGGAGGGAGGGACAGAGGGAGGGGTGAGAGAGGTCCCCTCACAGTGCAGTGTCTCTCTCCCTCTCCCTTTCTGTCATTCACTCAGTCTGATGGAGGTGAAGACTCGACCTGTTCCAGCTTTAATCTGCTGCAGCGTCACACTGGATAAGAGAGCAGAGAGCCTGGTGAACTGTCGGACCACGATCAACACCGTTCTGGACCCGGACATGCTGCTGCTTCCCGTCCAGTCAGGACTCAAACAGGACTAACGACTGTCGAGCGAACTAACGAACCCAACGGAGCAAAGACGAAACTCAGCGAGGGAACAAACATGGAGGAAAAGTTGACGGAGGATTTTTCTGTTGCCTGTTGCTTTTTTAAAAGTTAGGTTGTCCTGGATTCTTGAGTGAGACATGCACTGATCTAAATAACTGTTGTTGTTGTTCAGTGTTGTTCAGCTCAGATATCAGAGCAGCTCGTATCGTGTCCAAACATTCAGCTGAAACATGAAACTCTGATGTCACTCTGCGTCCTTGATAGACATTTTTAAAATCACTAATACCTTTTAATGTAGGACAGGTCTCGAAATGGGGATTAAAACTCTCAATCTGGGTCATCTCTAAATTTATATAATCTCTTTTTTTTCTTTTTTTTTCCCTTTCAACTTAGAATTAAGTTGTTTTTTTGGATGGGGTGGGTGGGGTGGGGGTAAACAAACCTCCTCTTTGCTAAAACAACAATCTTTGAACTTTACATGTAAAAGTTCATTTCTCCCTCAGACCTCAGAGCAGCGTGGTGACTATGAGCTGAGCAGCGGCTCAGGTGAAACTGATCAGACGTCTTGAGTTACAGGGAGAAACTGAAGCCGCCTCCTGCAGCTCTGGTTTCCTGTCCGACACCCGTGGACGTGACGGAAGTAGCTACGAGGACGGGACAAAGTCCAGAGGTTTTTATCAGTTCTGTGGAAATGTGATGTGGGCACGGAGAGGGCGGGATTTAGGACAGAGGTGAGACAGGTGAGAGGATTATACCAACACAACAGTGCAGGATTAAAACAGAGCGGATGAGCTTCACTCAGCTGGAGGAGAACTCGGAGTCCTGGTTCTGGTTCTGGCTGAATCTGAATCTGTTCTGTGAGGCTGTTCAGGAGACGCCTCGACTCACCTGGACCTCGTCCGAACCCGATCTGGACACTATGAAGACAAACATCCACCTGTTATAACCTAGAACTGGACCAGTGGGGCTGGGTCATGTACGTCCTGTGTACACTGGCCGTTCTCACCCTCCACAGCCTCTTCAAGAACCGGTCGAAGGCCATCGAGCTCGGTGAGGCCTCCGAGGCCGCGGGGCAGGGCAGCCATCCTGAGGATGAAGACGTTGCCGGGGTCAAGGGGGTGTCCGGGACTTGTGATGGTCGTGGACTTGATGATGTGGACCGAGGAGGACTGATGAGCTGCAGAGCTGAAGGCAGGAGGAGGCGAGGAGGAGGAGGAGGACGAAGAGGAGGAAGCAGCATCTGTAATGTCCCAGACAGCAGGAAGAGAGTTCAGGTGAGGCGACGGAGACACCTGAGAATCACAGACACAGGTCTGACAGAGAAATGATGGGTTCACTTAACGACCACGGAGATGTGACCGATCACAGCTTAGCTTCAATTTCAATGTATTTACTTTTCACGAGGACAGTGTACAATGTTCTAAGGAGGAAGGGATGTGGTTGTACCCAACTGCAGCCAGGGCTGGTTTACATTGTCAGTCCCCTTGCCAGATGTTGAATAATCAATTCACTCTCAATTTCGACTTCTTTATTATGAAGATTTTATGTTTGAGTTTGAGCAAACAAACGTTTCACTGTCATTTTACAGATAAATGATTAATAGAAAAGAATAATCAGCAACTAATCATTAGCTGTGGTCCTGCTCTGTTATTCAGCTGATTGATACGAGATGATGAGTAAACTGAACGGTGCTTCACTGCTGAAACCAAAGCTCAGTATTTATCAAACTAAAAGACAAACTAAAAGTTAAAATCTGTAACTATCCCATGTTAAAATGAGAGAAAAAAAACAAAAACAAACAGACCCATATTATAGATTATTTTTAGTTGTGTCGTTGCATTATTCCAAATATCTGCAATAATGTTACAAATCTTGGAAATAAAATTATTTATTACAATAATGCAGTGTGACAGAGTTTACGGCCAATATTGTGATTTAGGGGTGGACGATATGACGATATATTAGATCATGAAGTGATAGAGCATGTAGACGATCTGCCAAGTGCAGAGATCATGGATCGTCAGGGGCAAAGTTTGCTAAAAGAGATAACCACATTTACTTTAGTTTGCATTTTTATTTGACCTATTTTTTGATATACTTAAATCCTGTTAAAATGACTGTGTTAAATGTTATGTTTTGATTAATATTTAACTTTCATATTTATTGAAAGCTACCTTTCATGTTGCAAGAGTGCACTTTATTAGAGTGTTGTTTATCTTTTAGTATATTTATGTTGTTTGCAAATGGGTTAGGGTTAGACTGTGTGTGTGTTTTGTTATACATTAAATATGTTGTCGTTGGCATTGCTCTCACTGTTAGTCAACTGCTGCACTACTGTTGTGCAGAAAGAAAAATTTCACCAAGAACGGACCCAATTCTGATGTTGGACCAGTTCGGTCTCATCTCTGGATATTTGCTGCATGTTTTGCCGGCGTGGTGGGGTTCAGGTCTGTAACAGAGCCTCATGCTTGATTTTCATTGGCTGTGGTGTGTAATGGTGAAGACAACAGCTCCCATGATCCCACAACACTCTTTGACGATATCATCAAAAAAAATCTTCTGCTTTTGTTATGATTCATGGTTAAGGCTGTGAGTTTGTGTTATCTATGGTGTTAAAATGTCTCAGTATTTGTCTTTGTTGAGTGCCTGAAGTTTTTCCTCTGGACAGAGACGGTGTGTCCACGTTGACTTCAGTCTGAGTCCAGACGTCAACCCACATCATATAAATTATTGAGTAGTATTAAATATTGATGGAGCATTTCTGTTTAACTGGTGCAGCTTTGTTTAGACTCTTTGTGCTGTACATTAAAAAAAACAATACTACTCTGTCTGGACTGTTGAAGATCAGATGTTGACACTCTGACCAGAGAAACCAGTGAAGAGTTGGTGCTGCAAGTAAAGTCCTGTTTGTCCCAGTTCAGGGCAGTTGAACCTGGTCTAGTTGTTGTGGTTCAGTTGTCAGGGCCCCATGATGACGACCTTTGATGACCTCTGACCTCTTGTGCTACCTCACAGTGGTGAAGGTGACTGTCTCACGGCCCACCCCGTGGTCCTGATGCTGGACTCTGTCTGTTCTTCACTTAACCTGACATCTCGTCTCCTCAGTTGGTTTTTGATTGTTTTGACAGCGTGATGTCTGTCATGTGATCACATGATGCAAAACATTAATGAAATCCTGCAACCTGCGACCTCCTGACTTGTTACATGACGGTGGTGTCGAGTCAGATCAGTTATATAACCAGGACTCATCGTAATCTGCTGGACACACACAGACGCACAGACACACACACACACAAACACTGCATGGTTTGAAAATACCAGACTGTCCCGTAAATCAGTGCTTCTCTAACATTTTCACCCGACTCCTTAAACTTCCCCCAGGACAATTATGGCCGACACTTAAAGTAGGACTACAGTCACCGGGGCAGGTGTGTTTTAGGGTGAATGACCTGCTGATTTGACAAGACAGCAGGTCATTCACCCTGAGTCAAATGTGTTCACCACTGATATTGCATCCTTACTTCCTCATGTATCCCTCATGTTTACATGAACACATTTTTTGCAATATCTCTTTTGTTGTTACTTTTGTTTGTCTTTGAAAGCACTGAATAGTCAACACACTACTTTGACTCACATATTCCTGTTTTTTTCAACAATTAGTTTCATCTTGTACAGATTCATTTAGTATATTATATTATATATAGTGCTGCACGATTTGATAAAAATGTGCGATTGCGATTATGGTGGAAAATATTGCGATTTGCGATTGCGATATTATAAATTAATGCTGTAAGGCAGGGGTCTCCAAACTTTTTGCAAAGAGGGCCACATTTGGTGAGGTAAAAATGTGTGGGGGCCAAGTTGGCCGACCATTCAGCCTGACATCCTTTGAACCATTAACATTAAATGCAAATTATCTGTTTAATACTTTTTTTCATTGCAAATGGAATTCTTTTCAACCCATACGAATTGGGACACCCCTTCACCGTCACCCGTCACATGTAGGCTACGTCATCAGTAGTCTCTGCTGGCTTTCACATAAGCAGATGTGATTAGCTTTTGCCACAAATCCTGTAATATTCAAAACCACGCTAACTTAATAAAATAAAATAAAATTTAATCAAGACTGATCGGTTCATGGTAAAACATTTATTTATTGATGTAAATGTGGTGATTTCTGTACTAGGCTCGCCTACAGAGCCGCAGGCAGCGCTGCTCCTGCATCCAAAACACATGAAGCTTTTAATTCAAACAAATGAATGCGACTGCCACAATTGTTACATTTCATCAATGAGACCAGCATTTATCTCCTAAAAAGAATGTTACTACCCGGCGGAAAACCGTTAAAAACCTGCAAGTAAGTTAATTAGCGACGTCTTCTCTACCGGGGTTGTCGGGAGGTTGGCCGGCTGACAAGCTCTCCGGACGGGGTGGCGTCTTACTGATCTGCTCCACAGGTGGAGGCTCCACGGAGCTTCACTTCTCCGAACAACATCGGAGCAAAGGTAAACAGCCGTCATCTGGATAAACCGACCGCACATTGAGATCTAAACAGCTACTTTTCGCATGAAACCACATTTAAACCTAACAAAACTATGAAATAACAGCGCTTGAGAAATAAAACAGCTGCCGGTTGCCGCAGAGACAAAGATCCTGGATGACTGACAAGAGGCTTCACTCCCATCATTTCATTCTGCTAGGGAACAAACGTGCCCAGGTGCTAGTCACAGAGTGAAGCCTCTTGTCATTCAGCGTGTTTAGAGGCCAGAGACGGCTCCTCCACAATACAGGAGATAAAGTTTTCATCAGTCGCACATTTGTACAATCGATTCATTTCGCACATCTTGACATATTATATTATAATACTAATTTTACTATTTTATATATAACTTTATTAAATAATACTATTTGATATTTTGTTAAATATCAAAAATATATTAAATACATAATTTAAATGGAGTATACCTGATGATGTATTCTCAGTGATTCGGTTGTGGAGATTTATAATACAATAAAATGAAATAAAAACCTGTTTTTCTTTACTTTACAGATTAATCAATAATCCATAGCTCTATAATGTTAATCATTGACTACGTTTTGGAGTCTGTAGTTCTGTGTTTTTCAGACACACACACACTCACTCTTACTCGCTGGGCTGTTCAATTTTTCATTGGGGGAGGAGCAGCTTCTCACGCTTCAGTTGAGGCTGAAATATTTATCCGTGGATGAGATGGAGGGAGGAGGAGGAGGAGGCGGGGCTAGAGGAGGTGTGATGCTGCTGTGCTGTTGCTAGGGAAACAGAGGGAGGAAGCTGTGTGTTGGGGGGGGGTCGGCGGGTGGCGCTGACACTGATCTGCTGCTGTGTGTCGGTCGGCGTGAAGCTGCAGCAGCAAAGAGGAGGAGGAGGAGGAGGAGGAAGATGCAGCGATGATGTGGACGCGGAGGCCACAGGGAGGGAGGTGAGAGATGGATGGACGGAGGGAGAGAGGATGGAGGGAAAGATGGAGGGATGGAGAGGAAACAGACATGTTGAACAGACATGGGGGAGGAGGAGGTCTGACTGTAACCTGATGCAGAGTGCTGTGTTTCCTCTGGTGACCTGGATACGTGTGTGAGCGTGTGGTTGTGTGTGTGTGTGTGGTTGTGTGTGTGTACTGGCTGCTCATTGCTTCATTTTTCTTCGCTGTTATTTTCTTTTTTCTCGCCCGGATCGTCCTCCTTTTGTCTGGTAACGTGTTCACTCCCTCCTCCTGTGTGTGTCTGTGTGTGTGTGTGTCTGTGTGTGCGTCTGTGTAGTCCCACATGCAGAATTATTTTCAGCAGCTCACTGAGACGGTCCTGATCAGTTCAATGATCGGTTGGATCATCATCTGGCTCCGTCCTGATGATCCATCAATAGTTCAGGTGTGAAGTGCTTCCAGGTTCCAGCCTCTGACATCAGGACGGTGGAGGAACAGAACTACGTCACCTTCAGTTGAGCTCATTCAGTTGAAAATGACGTGATCAAGTACAGGTGTGTGTGTCTGTGTGTGTGTTTGTTCGTTCAGGGCTGTGGCTATTGATTACATTTTGATCAGCTGATCGATAAAACTGAACCAAATTGTTGATCAGCTTCAGTGTTAGGATGAAGAACTGGAGGAACGGATTTGACCCAGCTTGAGGACATTTAACAACACAACTGGTGATAATTCTGTCTCAGTTGTTGGACACATTTTTCATGTAGCTCTCTAGTTTTTATTGTTTTCCTGTAATGTCCTCCAAAAACACGACATTCGTTCACACTTGTCTCACTGAACTCTGCTCACATTTTACGACAGTTTTACGGCACGCTGCATGACGATGTCTCCCTGGAAACGGCCCAGCATGTTTGCTGCCGGTTAGTGCAGACGATACAGGTGCATCTAACTGTAGTTGATGCTGCTGGGTGAACGGCGAGTGTTTGATTTGTGGCTGGTGATGGCTGAAGGGAGGGTCAACTGAAAATGAGTAGCAGCCTATTTATGGACTTGTTCATTATCTGTATGAAATGAACTTTGAACTAGTCCTTTTTTAAGTGTGAACTGACACAACCCTGAACATGATGTGAGACACAGCACCTTCCTTCCTGTAAGTCAGTCAGTTTTCTGATGTGTTAGTCTGTGTATAAATAGTTTGGTGCAGATCAGGTGGTGATGAAGTGTTGGTGACATCACCCATGCTTTAAGTCTCAGGGCTCTAAGCTTTTTTTTCATGTAAATCTTTATTCACAAAGGGTTAAAGATGCAGCAACATAAACATAATGGCTGATGCTTGGGGAAAATCATTCATCTCTTGTTCAGTCCACCGTTTCTCCTCTGTAGATTGATTTTATATCAACATGTCACCAGTTTTGACTTTTGTCCAGTTGTGAGTCAGTTTTTCCGTTTTTGTATATTTCAGTTCTTTGGAGGAGTGTCTACTCTTCCCCGTTTAACTTTGCTACTAACAGCGTCTCAAAAAAGATAAATGTCATTCCCAAGCAGCGCTCTGTCGTCCATGGAGCTACTGAGACGGAGCTCACAGAAAGCAGCGTCATCACGATCGTCTTTGAAAATGTATTTTCCCCTCAGACACCCAAGTGTGTAAGTGATGGTGTGTGTTTGGACTGAAGGTGTCAGACTGCAGCAGATGGCTTAGTGCTGCCTTCACTGCCACTGGAACAGTCGGCTGCTGGTTGGAAACTGTGGATGGAAAAAACAAACCGTTCCACATGTTGATGATTCAGGAGTAGGTGACATGTAAAACATGGACTGGACTTGTGTGTGATTGTGTGTGTGTGTGTGTGCTCAGTCAACCTGAGTTGTGCAGTGTGGACAGTCTTTAGGCAGAAATGTGTCAGCAGCTGTCAACATTAATATACTGTGATGTATAGAGCGTGCATATGTGTGCGCGCGCCAGCGTCTTAGTACATCCTGAAGCTCTAATCCGCACTTTAACAATGCATCGTGTATGTGTGTGTGTAATACCTTCTTATCCCGGAGCCTGTAAATATCAAAGGAATTCTGCTTCTGCTGCTCGTGTTGTGAAATGTTTCCAGACTCTCGCACTCGCCCTGTGGTGCTGAACACGCACTTTAAATAGCAGACCACACACATAAACACACAGAGCAGTTAGTGGTTTGTTTCCAGGAGCGTGTGGTTGAATAATGAATCTTTAAGGGAATTCGTTTCTTCCAGAATCAAACCTGTGACTCTGCACTGAGCTGGATAAACTCACCCTCCATCACAAGCACATACTGATCTCTGCTGTGTCTCTGAAACAAAAAAAACTAAAACAAAACATGAATGTTGTTTTTGTGATCTGTGGGAGGATTCTTCTCTTGGCGCAGAGTGATGACATCAGATGATGCTTTACTCTGCACCTGCAGATGTGAACTTGATCTGTTCCCATTCAAGAAAATGGTTTTAGTTCAGCAAAATAAGGAATGCCCTTGAGTGGAGGCTGAGGTAAACATTTGACATAGTTTCAGAGGAAGAGAAAATACATTGGTTTAGATGTTAAGATACTCAGATCATAATTTTTGACATCGACAGATAAACAAACAATCAACCTAGAGGATTAGACCTCAGAAAATATTTGTCCTTTCTTAAAGGGATAGTTCACCCAAAATTCAAATCTCACTCATTATCTACTCACCCTCATGTAAGAGCTGTTCGAGTCCTCTGTTCCTTCTCTGAGTTACGGGGGGTCCGCACAGCAGTATTTGTCCATATAATGGTTGTGAATGGACACCAGGTTTCTACGTCCAAAAAGACACACCAAAAAACATCCAAATACCTCCAATTTCTCATGTCGGGGCTTCAATACAAGAGGGACATTACAGACGAGCAGCATGGAGGTATTTAGATGTTTTTTGTTGTGTCTTTTTGGACCAAGAAACCTGGTGTCCATTGACAACCATTATATGGACAAATACTGCTGTGCGGACCCCCCCGTAACTCAGAGAAGGAACGGAGGACTCTGAAAATTCTCACAGCTCTCAGTCGACATGAGGGTGAGTAGATAACGAATTTGAATTTTGGGTGAACTATCCCTTTAATGTGAAGATGGCAACTGAAATGGAAAAAACATGAATTTTGAATCTGAAACATCACAATACATGAAAAGTGTTCAACAGTGAGTTAACACTGCTAGCTGTTATTGTCCTAAACTCAGCTATTCATCTTCATACTGATTGTTGACACAATTTTTTTTTATTAATTGAAAGATCTAATCTCATTGCATAGATGATGAATTGTAAAATTAGCAAGGTAACTGATTCAAAATCATTGATGCCCATTTGGAGGGAGGCAACGTTAACGATAATTTAATCATTTGTATCAACAGACTCTTATTTTGACAAGTAATTTAGATGTTTTCGTGTGTGTGTTCACAGGTGAGGGTTTCAGTCATGAATGACTGTCGGCGTAGTAAACAGGATCTCACCTGTCCTGTCGGTCAGTCGTGGGTTAAATGGTTCATCTGCTCCAGGATTAACAGATTATTATCCTGCTGAGCTCATCCAGACCAGGGAAGGGAGGGTTCTGGTCTCAGATCAGGTCTCCATAATCCTGAGTGTGATCAGTCATAGACACTGCAGGTGGGTTGACTGACTCCAGATCAGTGTGTGGGGCGGGGCGGCTCGCAAACCTCTGTAGCAGGTCGCGTCAAGTCAGCAGCGGCAGCAGGGCACTGGTGTGTGTGAGTGGGACCAGTGCAGGTGTGATGATGTGAGAGTGGGTGGCAGTATGCTGGGCTGGGTGGGAGCTCTGATCAACAAGAGCTGGCTGGACAGAGAGCGGCTCGCCCCCCCCCCAGAGAGGAAGCCTCGCTGTGGACGTGGACGGGTAAGAGTGGAGGGTCGTAGCCGTCATCTGATTGGTCCTGGGGAGTTACCTGTGGGTAATTCAAAGCAGATTTGGACGAATGTGTCGCCGAAACCTTTACACGTTCCTCTGTGAATTTTGTATTCATCAGGTCTGAGTGGTGCGTTCAGGTGCCTCAGTATGTGTGGCCTTTGATGAGCCTGTGGTGCTGTTGGTTCGGTTGTTGTTGCTCTGAATTAGTGTGACGCATGGTGCACCTGTTGTTTTTTTTATCCACCTGTTGGAATAGAACAATTCATCCAAATGGCTTCAAATGTCTTCAGATCATATTGTCGATATGTTTTTTCAAAATAGACACAACAAAAATATCATCATCATTTTTATTAGGACCAGGGCCAGTTAATCCTCTGATATGAGTCATATCAGTCATATCACCATCGGTGTTGGTTGATAAGAACCGATGTGAAGACTTTTTTGTTCCTTCAAACTTCCCAGGTGAACCGCAAACTGTCTGGTTTAATTTAGAATCGATGTCTTTGCATTTGTTGATCGACTAGAGAAAAATAATGTGAGTGTTGTGTTTATTCAGTTTGTGGTCCTTCATTATATGGGTTTGTTTCACTCACTGTAGGACTGACAGGGGCTTGAGAGACGTTGCATTGCAAAAATGTGTTTATGCAAACACGATTCATATTAGCTGATTGTTAGGTTATCAGAATTTTGTACAAGCTAATATCGAGATCAGCATTTATCTACAATATAGACTGTGTACACACACATCAAGATCATATCCTCAACTTCTCAACATTATCTCTGGTTACTTATAGAGATGCACCAATCCACCTTTGTTTTCCAGTTCCGATATGTGCTGATGCTGATTCTGCTCTCTCTCTGCGGCATCACAACACAAACGCGCTCCATAACCTGTAATCCGTTGTTTATGACGGATAAGACTACCCAAATATACATGTCGTAACACGTATATGATATATAACGTTATCCCACGCTCCATGGTTTGCTTTCTCACAGGCGTCGTTGTAAACAAGTGCACATGGCCAGGAGGAGGGTTAGCAAAACAGCGGAAAGCGACCAGACTTTTCCCCTTTAAATGTGTTGGCCTCACCTAAAACAGGTTGGGGTAGGAACTTTGGGAAATAATAAAAATGTGGAAATAAATAGTTTTGCTCAATATTCATCAATTTTATGACATTATTGGTAGTTTTTTGATATATCAGATGTGTTCCCGAGCTGAAGATGAGGTGATCACCTCAGCTGTTAGTGTCTGTGTGTCTGTGTGTGTTGGAGGGTCCCTTTGGTCCCTTTGGACTGTGTATCATAACATGGCCTCTCTTTATTCTGGGATTTAATCACTTTATTCCAACCCTTAATCCACTCTGTGTCCTGGTGTCTGGTCTGGCCAGTGGAGCACTGACCTGGTTCTGTCTGGGTTTCAAACGCCTGCTTCACTGTGGGTTGTGGTTCTCTTGGCCATTTGTCATCCAGAATACATGTATATTTCTATCTGTGTGTTGGTCAGTTGGTCAACCTCGACCCTCCTCTATGTCTGTGTCTCAGATCTTAATTTTCTGAAAAGTTAGTGGTTCGTTTTGAAAATGTAAATATTTAAAGAATATATTTTTCAAACAGCTGCTCGCTGTGGGTTTAACCACACCGAAGGGAGGAAGTGGAGACTATTTTCTGCAGTGAATTAATCCACATTTTGGTGCTGTAGTGAGTATTTAGGGCAGTGTATGTGTGAGGTGGGGGGTGAGTTGAAGAAACTGAAGAAACTACAGTGTGTTAAAGAAACCTAAACAACTTCAGGTGATCTGCTTCAATGTGTATCTTGTGAAGCACTTTGAGTCTTCTCTGACATCATGACCTCCGATGCCCTTTCAGAATAACTCAGGTGTCAGAAATTCATTCAGAAGCTCAAAAACCTAGAGGATTCTCTCAGTATCGCCGTGATCCAGCGACGATCATCAGGACTCTTTGCAGACAGGAGTTGATCTCAGCTGATTCAGCTGATGTTAATTGCACAATTTGATTAAACAACATGCACATGATGGGGAAAATATATAGAATTACCGGACTGAAACTTTAACAGTAGAATGTGTTATTGTGCATTAGCTGAGGGCGAAGTCTGGTTCAGCTTTAATCCGGTCTGTCTCTGTGTCGACAGCCGGTCCAGCGGTCCAGCACTCTGCTCAGCCCGGCGGTCATGTTCAGCACAAGAAAGACCTGGGACCTCGGCCACACCCCCTGCCTGCAGGAGCTCTGGAAGAAAGACATTTCATTGGACGGTGAGTAAGACGTCTGCTGCAGAGGAGGAGGAGCTTAGATGGGGAAAAAAAAAACACCAGCATGGCTGCATTTTTGGCATGACAGAGAAGTGAGAGTGTGTGAAAGAGTCTGTGTGTGTGTGGGGGTGTGTGTGTGTGTAGCCGGGGAGGTGAGTTATACCTGTTCTTAATGGATTGAGCTCGACAGGCAGAGGAACCCGAGGAGTGTGTATGTGTGAGAGTGTGTGACGTTCAGAGGGACGAACAGGTGAGCAGACAACATCCCCTTTATTTATTTATTTATGTATCCGTGCGTGTTTTTCTCAGCTGATCGTTTTACAGTCAGAGTCTCAGGACACGATGGATCAGGTTCACAACACTGCAGCTATTGTCAGACACACATACACACACACTCTCTCCTCTGTGCTGAGCAGGTTCAGTGATTCATGTTTCCCTGAAACTCTTTTCTTCACCAGAACCTGAATATTCATGTTGGACAGATTGAAGTTGAGCGTTATACATAATATCTGCAATGAATTGTGACTGACACAGGATTTTCTCTGTTATTTGATATTGAATGAAACATGTCAGCTACAGTTCAGAAACAATGCAGATGAGTTCAACATTTTTTAACTAATGATTCATTTGAACAATAATCAGTTGATTAATCATTAATGAAATGATTGTTGACGTTGTTTATATTCTGATTTGAAAATGATTATTTACCCACTTTCACCACAGAAACACGTAGGGGTGTACATATGTTTTAAAATGTGTTTTTCATCAGTGTTGTTCACAGCTTTATCTGTATCTTAGTTGTTGTTAAGGTTAGAGTGATGGTGGGAGACACAGGGCCGTGGGTTGGACTCAAAACTGTGTCTGGACGCAGTCCAGATAATGCATGCAGTAGCAATTTAATTAGATCATTTCAGACCGGAGACGAGCAGCTGCAGAAGACGACTGAACATCAAACCAAACATTATCTTCTTTATCTTGATTGGACCAAAGACGTGATCAGCAGATCAAACACAGGCGTGACGTCACAGGGTTACAGCGTCTCCACTGTCACAGGAACTGCAGGTGGAACAACCCCAGAAATATAATGAAATAGTAGCGCGTCGTATAGCTCACTGGGTTGAGCTTGTGCCTCCTATACAGAGGCCATAGTCCTCACTGCAGCTGGCCCCGGTTCGAATCCCCCAGTGTGCCCTTTGCTGCATGTCATTCCCCCTCTCTCTGCCTCCCATTTCCAGTCTCTAAAAAATATGAATATAAAATTCAATACCAACAGACAAGTTTCAACCTGCAGCTACTGTCACAACAAGTTTAACTTATTGTACAATTTACGTTTATTATATATAAATAATTATATCCGTTGTATATTTGTATTTCTTGATAAGTTACAAGGTTTGGTTATTACGTATGTGTAGTACTTTACAGGCCACATAGTGATTTACATTAGTCAAACATACAATAATAGAAAACAAGACTGCCAGCAGTAACAGATGGGGAAAACGGGACTTGGCCATGAAGTGCAAATTGTTGGATCCAGAAATTCTGGATCAGGCGTTGAGCCCCACCCACCACCTGCCGGCCTCAGGTGCTCCAGGTGAAAGAGCAGAGAGCATTAAGATGGTTAGAGGAGGAAACACCAGAGAGACTCAGCCACATGTGTAAACCTAGGTCAGACCAGGACTCAGAGGAAGAGACTGAGAGCAGAACCAGAGACCAGCAGACGGGTCGAAATGGTTAACGCAGTTAGCATCTTTCAAATACGTTACGTGGTGCAGTTAGCGTTGTATTTACTGGATGTTGTGTGTTAGCTTGTAACTCTCTCGCTAACACTCTCACTGTACTGCCAAGGTTTCAGGTGTATTAGGCCCCGCCCTCGTCCCTACACATTAGCAGAATTGGTCAATTGGATGTGACATGTGAACCCTTCCAAGTTATGACATAGCAAACTTCACTAACCCCAAGAACAAAGAGCAGGGCCTCATTTATTCAGTGAGTGTGAGGTGGGCGGGGCCTCAGAATAACACCTAGATATCAGCAGGCGTGGAGGCTCAGTTGCTGATGAACTCTGACCTCATGACCTTTATGGACCCGCCCCCACCTGCCCGACTTCAGGCTCCGTCTCGTTGTTGGTCTTGACACTAAGTGGTTGTCGTACAGCAATAGGATTAATAATGAGAACGGTGTCGACAGAGGTGGAGGAGGAAGGGTGAGAACTAAGTTGTGGATTTGAAGAAGTAAAGGCGACAATGTTAAGGTATTAAGTTTGTCACGCGTCAGCACTGACTGTAACAGGCTGTGTGTGTGTGTCTGTGTGTGTATTCAGCAGTTTGTGCAACTGTCAACATCTACTGTGTCGCCCTGAAAAAGCAAACACACAGCGTTTTCTGTGTATGTGTGTACTGTAATCCTGGTTTATAATCTGTCAGTGTGTCCCAGAGTTTAGTTTGCAGCAGGTTTCTCTCCTCTGTGTGGTGTGTGTGTGTGTGTGTGTGTGTGTTAAGACTGTTTAATGCTCAGATTTTCCCACAGAGTGCAGATTGTTCTCAGGTTGATAAGATTTGAGGCCCTGTACGCTCAGAGCGCTTGTGACCACGCACACAGTCAGTCAGTCAGTCAGGTTAATGTATCAGCCTGCGTTATCACCTGTTATGTGGCCGGGCTGGTTCCTGTGGTATTCAGGACGTTGACTCAGGAGGAGGGAAAATCATCTCAGAGCTGATTCAGTAAAAAATTCAGTTCAGGTTTTTTCTGGTTGACCTCATTATCACTGATCAGCTCCAAATCTGATTATAGATCAGTTTACATTGGTCCACTTGGGGACTTACACTGTTTCTCATACACGTACGTCTGGTCTTCTGAGCCTGAGAGGAATCTGAGTTTCACCAACAACAGGACACAAGAAGTGGATAAAGCTGGCCCTGACTTGTTTGTCCCTCCTCTGTCCCTGTAGCGAGCTCAGTGGACTTCCTGATGAGTGATGGTGAAGACGACGGTTCCTTCCTGTCTCTGCCGTCCGCCACCTTCTCCCAGCGCCCGTCTCTGACTGCAGAGCTAAACGACACAAACACACCCAGCCAGCAGCTGCTCATCCAGGTAAGGCACAGGACACAATCCAGCAGAGGCGGCGCCACACGAGGGTCACAGGCCCCGTCCCCCGTTAAATGAGGAAAAATACAGATGTTTAAAGTGAGCGTAACGGTGTTTTTGTAGTTTCCAGCAAAGGGGAGAGGCTCTAAAGTCTGATGTCACTAGTGGTTGAGAGCAAGTGCTGACTCACAGCTGAGATCAGCTCAGCCAACGTTTAGCTGAGTCTGTCTCCAACTCAGGGAGATGTCACCTCATCATCACATCTGTAACATCTGACAGTCTGATGCAGTGACTGCAGGTCTCTGCCTCTGACAGATATTTCTGTCAAATTGTTCAGTCTGAATGAATCAGATTGTCTCTCCCTCTCTGACGGCGACCTCGTCTCTGTTCTGTCCTCTATCTTGGCCGTCTTTCACGCCGTCCTCTTCCTGCAGAAGGTCACCTGGTCCTGCTGGTGGACTCCCGCTTACGTAAACACACTCACTTTTGTCTCTTAGTGTCTCCTAGTGTCCGCTGCTACCCGCTCCTCTACCGCAGAGAGTCAGAGGTCGTAGAGCCGTAGATGAAGCTGTAGTGAAAAATAAGAGGATATCTTTAGCTCCCTGCCTTTAGAAGCAGCTCACATGTGACTGAATAAATGATGGCCACTCACTCATGTTTGTGTGTGTCTCCAGACTCTACAGGACAAAGTGTGTGAGTTTCAGGCTCGTCTCCGCACTGAAGAAGTCACTCGTCACCTGCTGCTCCAGCAACTGCAGCAGCAGAGCATTCAGGAGAAATCAAGTGGAAGAGGGGGAGGTGTTGGAGGAGGCAGCCCGACGCCTCAGGAGGAGCGGCGATTGTCCCCACCCACAGGTGAGAGCAGAGCTGAGATTACAGTTGCAGGTTTATTCAAATCCAGCTGATTCAATGTGCAAAAAAATCCCATCGAGAATGAATGGGAGGCCGTAAAATAAATGAACGTATTTTTGTACTTTTCAAATGTCTGCTGCTCCTGAATACTTTCACCAGGAGATTCCATTTCAACTTAAAATGTAGACACATGTCTCGACTATTGATGTACTGTATTACTCCAGGTTTAGGTAGTTTTTAGTTGTTTTTTTTGTTTGTTTTTGATCAATCACTGTTCAATGACCATGATTGTTTTGGGAGAAACTCTGAGATTATAATGGGTGTGTATTGCGTAGAATATTTGGGTTGGAGTGGGTGACATCATCGGCTAGAGTGGGAGAAGTTGCCTGAAATTGTCTGAAATCTTTTTCTTTCCAAACTCCTCCCGGCAAGAAATTACACTCTATACACAAGAATTTTTCCCACTATTGTTGACAAACTTGTCCTCTCTCTCACAATGTGCCTAAAAAAGCAGAGAGACTTACAGAATTTAAACCGTGAGCCTCTGAGTGCAGTCAGGTTCCTTTCTGTTGCCCTTTGACTCCAATACAAACATTTTCTGAGCAGAACGGACGCCTGTTTGTAACTTGCATCGGTTTCAAAAGAAACACCAAAACCATATCAATATGTTCAGGAAAACAATTTTGTCAGAATAGGCCCTTTTTCTCTGTCAAACACAACCACACATACACCAGCATGTGCATGTGTGCATGCACTACTCTCTTCTCTATCTCACGTACACACCAGTATGGCTCAGAGAAAGATGATTGTGTGTCTGATAAGCTCTGTCATGGGTTTGATTCCCATGTTGACATAGATGGCGTCCCTGGCAGCAGGCCCTGTGGCACTCTGAAAATTTCTGCAAGGGAATTTTCTAGTTACTTTTATGAAGCAGTAATTTGTAAAGTAATTCAGTAAGTTCTTAAAAGAAGTTACTACTGTAGTAACTGTAACACATTTGTCAGTAACTTGCCCAACACTGTGGATATGACGAGGTTGTCAAGGTTCAGACTTTATGGTCACAAAGGGTTGCAGTAGATCTGATGTAACCAGGGTGTTTGACCATGTAGAGCTCTTTATGTGATCACAAGAACCTAATAATGTATTTATCATTGAGTGTGACCCTCTGGGGTGATGTTATAATTGTTGTCATGTGAGCCTTTTTAAGGCGTCCATGTCTGGCAGCTGCATTTTTTGCCAACGATCCATTGATTAGGGAGTTGCAATAATTGAGACAGAATGATATGAAAACATGAATGTGTTTAACACTTTGTGTGTGTTTGCGTGTGCAGGTGACAGGGCATTGCAGCCCGGTGAGCAACGGTCAGATTGTCTCCCGTGTCCAGAAGAGGAGCAGCTCGTTACTCGGCTGCGCACACAGGTACAGTCGTTCAATAAGCTCATGTTTACTGAGCCACGTGTCGCGCTTACATGGCTGACATCATGGTTGACACAGTGTGGCTGCTCCAGGCAGGACCAATTATACAGCAGCACTCTCAAATCAACAAGTTGTTATAAAATTGTTTTAAAACAAATTTAAATGTCTAAAAATATTTAGAATAACACCTTAGACTGAAGGAAAGGATGAAGGAGAGTGACTCAGTGACGTTCTGCAGATTAGGGTTAGGGTCAGTAAGTTTGTTTGTCGTCTCCGAACAAACAGTTGAAGGTTGATTCTCTCTTTGCTCAGCAGCATTCAGTTGTATTCTCAGTCAGATCAGCTCCGCCTCATCAAGCTGCTGCTGCTGCAGGTTTAACAAGGTTTTTCTCAGCTCAGTGAATCTGACTGTGTGAGAGCAAAGCGTTTATAGTCAACGAGGAAGTTATACCACCAGACAGACTGTGATCAGTCAGCTGTCATATACTGAGAGAGTTTACTAATGAACTTGAATACAGTAAAAAATGTAAGGTTTTAGTGTGGACATGTTCAAATATCACAATGACATCATGGTGTGTGCAGGTGGAGGAGCTGGAGGAGAAGCTGTTGGATCAGACCCAGGAGGTGGAGAGACTTCGCTCTGAGCTGGTGAGACCATGTTCCTGTGGAACGGCCTATCATACACTAACACAGTCTTTCTGTACTTGACTTTATAAACCTGAACCTTTACAGGAGTGAGCATTAGCCAGAATGTCCTCACACAGACAGAAGTGCAAATCCACAGTCACACATCTGAAGTACAGAGAGTTAATTAATTCAAGGTGTAAACAGAGTTTAGTGTTTAAACTTACACTTGCTGAGATTCACATTTATTCCCACTCACACTTGCTGACTTCCTCTCTTGTCCTGTAGGGGGCGACAGACCTGGAGAAGCAGCTGGAGCTGCTGGTGGTGGAGAATGAGCGTCTGAAGCAGGAGCTGAAATCATGCAGGAGCTCAGAGCTTCAGAAGCTCGACGCTGCTGCAGAGACCTGCAGCTGCAGCCACTGCCCCCACAGCCAGGTGAGTTTACAACACACATACGCACAGTGTACACACAGGTACACACACAGGTCCACAGTCAGGAAGTTGCAGCCTGTTGAAGTGTGTCTGTCCTGCAGGATGCGGAGTCCCTGCGGAGGGAGGTGTCGTGCTGGGAGAACCAGGCCCGGCAGAGGGAGCGACGTCTGGCTGAGCTGGAGCGAGATCTTCTGGAGAAGAGCTCCAGGGTGGAGACGCTCCACCGGCAGCTGGACGACTCCACCCGGCAGCTGGAGGAGGCACGCCGGCGGCAGGGGGAGGCCGAGCAGACGCTCAACCTCCGACTGAAGGAGTGTGAGGATGAGCTTGCCAGACAAGCGGCAGCGCCCCCCAGAGTCAAGGTGAGGAGGCAGCGCGGCTCTTCTTGAACAGCCAATATCCAGGTGAGTAGGAGGTCGGCAGACAGGTGTGGTTGTAACAGCCGCTCTCCTCTCGTTCAGTACGTGACTCAGAAGGTGGAGGTGGAGTCGGCCGACTCTCACAAAGCTCTGGCGGAGTTGCAGACGAAGAACGCCGCCCTGCAGGAGCAGCTGTCGGTGCAGAGGCAGCTGCTGAGGGAGCTGGAGACGCAGCTGCACGAGTCCCAGAGGACATGTGCGCAGCTCAGGACGCAGGTAACATCATCTCACCTGCTGCACGTCCACACCTCCGCTCCTGTTTCCAGTTTCCTGTCTCAGTCCCAGACCAAACCCAGATCAGTGTGAGTCGGCAGCATCTGTGTAGTTCTGTCTTCTCCAGATGTTACGGATGTGCCGAGAGCTCTAGGATCAGTTGTTACTCAGTGAATCAGATTAAATAAACGTCACCGTGGTGGTGGAGCCACAGCTGTGTAGTGAGGAACGTGAGGAAGGACAGTGGACAAACAGACCTCAGATCAGTCTTCAGGTTCACCCCTCCTCCCTCCCGCTCCCCTCCTCATCTCTACCTTCTCTGTGCATGCTCTCGGGTGCAGCTGTTCGCTGAGCGAGGTCGTCTCTGCAGCCTCCTCTCCAAAGCGGTCGGCAGGGGCAACAGTGAGATGGTCCGCAGGTTGTCCAAGGTTGGCCCCCACCCCCCCTCTCCTGTGACATCATTGAGGTCACAGTGAGGGTCTATGCCCCCCCCCCATCTATCCCACAGCTCAGGCTCCAAAGCTGCAAAACAAAACCACTGAAACAGTACGATCCTCCAAACCTGAGAGACGAAGAACAGCTTTTCTCAGCCCTGAGGCTTGACTGCAGGCTTTGATAACACAATGCAGCAGGTCGGCCCATATAAGAAGACTAGATGAATCACCCAGCGCTGCTGCCCAATGACACGACGTCGCTACACGGCCGCCACCTTGGCTCAGTAAACTCGCTCCCTCAGAGCATTAAGCCTGTGGTGCATGTTCCACTAAAAAAAACAGAACTTGCTCAGTTTTTGACCAATTTTCAAACGGTTTGGTTGTTATGAACATTAGAAACACAATCATGAATACTTAAAATACTTTTCTATGAAAGTAACATTATGCAAGTTGCCTGACCCAATATGATGAGTTACGTCTGCGCGTAGTCCGATCCACCCCCTTGGGAGAGGACAGACTCAGGGCAAAGGGTCTGCAACTTCATGTGTTGTGAAGTGATGTCACTAATTATAGTGATTTAATAAGATGTCACTAATTATAGTGATTTAATAAGAAGCACAACAGTTATGTCTTGTACATAACTGAGATTAATCGACATTAAGGAAAAGCTGTTGGCTTAGAAACAGGTTTCTCTGTTTCTGTTTACACTGAGATCACTTCATCAGTGAAGTGCAACGTGTGTTTAACTGGTTAAACTGGAAGCTTTGGAACCTGTCAGGCTCTCCCACTCCATGATGATGTGAAGTCGTCCCAGTTACTCTCTCCCAGTTCATATCCCTCCACACCTGCACTATGTCTAAACCTAAGTCTGTCCCTGTGGTGTGAGTGACGCCTCCCAGTGTCTCACCTGTGTGGTCAGTTCACACCTCTGTTCGATCGTGTTGTGGTTTCGTCAGTAAATCCTGAGTTTTACTTTCACATCCAGGTGAAGTTGGCAGAGATATTACAGGAAAAAAAAACAGTTTTCTGTAAAATTAAAGCACAGAGATTAAATGTTAATAGTTAAACACAAACAACTGTCAAGACAGTTTAAGACTGAAGTTGAAATCAGGAGCTGATCAAATAATAAATCAGGCAGTTTGTGGATCATTGTCTGAATGGATGAAACATGTGAGAAGGAGGAAGTCTTAGGTGGTCACATGATCATATGATAACCAATCAGAGGATGTCTGACCTCAGCTGTAGGTGGACTCAGGTCTTCACACGGATCATTAGAGTTCAGATCAACACTGAGAGCAGATGTTCCACATCAGATTCGTTCTGTTTGATCTTCTGATGATGATAATCATAATTAGCTCTGATGCTGTTAAACCACTGACTCAACAACAGTCCGTGGTTGTTGTGGATCTGGATCTCCTCAGCTCTTCACCTAGTCCAGTCAGACCCGTGTAAACACGTACCCTCCCTCAACCATTGTCCCCTGTGGTTCTGACCCTGTTGTTGGGTCTGAGTTCCTTCCTCTGCCTGTCATTCCCATCTCAACCTCTGGTTCTGTCCTGCAGATCCTGGTCTATGAGGGAGAGATGGAGCGGGCTCAGGGTCAGCTGGAGGCAGAGATGCAGAACCTGGAGGAGGAGAAGAACCGAGTGATCGAGGAGGCGTTCATCAGAGCAGAGAGCGAGATGAAGGCGGTTCACGAGAACCTGGCAGGTCAGAGACCACTTTTTGTTTTTTGAAGTATGTACAGCCCTGTGTGTGTGTGTGTGTGTTGTCTCACTGTGTGTGTGTGTTTCAGGGGTGCGTATGAACCTGCTCAGTCTGCAGCCGGCCCTGAGGACTCTCACCTGTGACTACAACTGTCTAAAAAGGCAGGTGCAGGAGTTTCCCTTCATGCTGGATAAAGCCATCAATGAGGCCAAGCAGGAGGTGAGGCGAGGAGGAAGAAGTTGTTTTTATTATGTGTGAATATTTGGTGGTCTTAATTGTTTTAATCTGCCCTGTGTGTCAGATCTGTCAGGTGATCAGTGAGGTCAGCAGCACGAACCAGGAGCTGCTGCGGAAATACAAGCGAGAGATGAACCTGAGGAAGAAATGTCACAACGAGCTGGTTCGACTCAAAGGTCAGAGGAGACACGACATCACAGATCAACAAACAGCAACAGCTTCACCTGATCAAATTCGCCTCCTGTTCGCTAATTTAATTGCTGATGTAAAACGTTTTGGTGATGGCATCGGTGAAGTAAACACAAGTGAAGCAATGACATTATCATCTGAAACTCTGACTCCGTTTCCCAGGTAACATCCGTGTTTTCTGCCGTGTGCGGCCGGTCAGTCAGGAGGAGCAGGACAACGCAGATTCCAAGACCATGTTGAGCTTCGACTCAGATGACGACGCCATCCTCTACCTCTCCAACAAGGGCAAGATCATGACCTTTGAACTGGACAAGGTGTTCGCTCCTCAGGCCACACAGGAGGAGGTGAGACACGGCTGACGACGTCCCTGAGACCTGATCTCTGACCTGACATTTGGCCAATCGCCTGTTTTAGATCTCTCTCATGTGTAGGCGTCAAGTTAAAGTGGAATATGGAGAATAAACAGAAAACCACCATCTATTGATCAAGATAGGAATTGCAGTTGCCAGACACAACACAACATTGCTAGGGACACCGCTCTGATCAGAGTAGCACAGAGAAGAACTATGCAGGATATTTATCTTCTGTTTCATTGTTACCTTCATTAAACAGCTTTGGACTAATTGTCATGTTAGATAAATGACTTGTAACTTGTTACAGGAGAGTGGAGGCTCGCTTCCACGTCGTGGCTGAAAACCAAACCTGCTGATCAGAGCCATAGCTCTCGTGCGACACAAATGCGCCCCGTAAACCATAATCTCTTGTTTATGACAGACAAGACTACACAAATACACACATCGTAATATCTATATGATAATCCATCGTTTAATATCTGAAAACAAATGATATGATGATGCAGCGAGTTTAAACTTACAGACTAAATTTTTTTTTTTTTTTTTTTTTTTTTTTTTATATATTTTTAGTAGTATATATTTTTTGGCTTTTTATGCCTTTTATTGGATAGGACAGTTGAGAGTGTGACAGGAAATGGGAGGCAGAGATGGGGGGAATGACATGCAGTATAGGGCCGTCTCCACCAACTGAGCCAAACACCGCCCCATTTTTTTTTTTTTTTTAATGGAAAAGCAATACTTGTGTTCTGCACCGCTCTAAGCGGCCCGTGGCTGTATTATTTTTGAGAAAATATATTTTAATAAGCATTCTCCATATTCAACCTTTAAGTGACTGACAGGTGAGGTCAGAGGTGAATTTACAGCTAACAGCCGATTCAGTGGATGATGAAGATGACAATGTTTCCTGCACTGTCACCTGGGCTGTGTGCATTGATCTAGATTATCTACAGGTAACAGGGACAGACAGTGGTGGTTCTCTGTCTCACCTGTCGTCTTCTCTGATTGGTCTGCCAGGTGTTCCAGGAAGTACAGTCTCTCGTCACTTCCTGTATTGATGGCTTTAACGTCTGCATCTTCGCCTACGGACAGACGGGCTCCGGGAAAACCTACACCATGGAGGTAGGAGGATGGTTCACCCGCTGGTTATTACTGTTGTCTCAGAAACGATGATGACGATGATGATGACGATGATGACGATGATGACGATGATGACGATGATGATGATGATGATGACGATGATGATGACTCTCTATATGCATCAGGGAGTGCCCAATGACCCTGGCATCAACCAGCGAGCTCTGCGGCTGCTGTTCTCCGAGGTGACTGAGAAGGCCCCAGACTGGGACTACAGGATCACCGTCAGCATGGTGGAGATCTACAACGAGACGCTGCGGTGAGAGAACTGATCCAGAGTCCGTGCAGACCTGAAGAAAACCTGACAAAATGTTAACGTAGAACAAAATATAGAACCAACGCATCTGAGCCCTGGTGGTTCACCTGGTACAGCACATACCATGTAGGGTTAATCCTAACTGCAGTTTAAGCCAGTTTGAATTCAATTTGCTGCCTTTTGCTCCATCACACCTGACCTTTCCGTCGCTCTTCACGGTCCTATTAAAATAAAAACAAATCGGACTATTCTATAATCCACATTTGCAATAGATTATTTAGTGAAGAAAGAAAAACGGGATATTTTTCCTCTCAAGTGAGCACACCAGGCCTTTTGTGGATTAAACTTTATTTAATCAAATAATTAGTTACAGTATAAATCTGGAATTTTCCTACATCTCTTTTGTCGTTTACTTCCTGTCCTCCTCGGTCTCAGCTCTGAGCCGACTGGTTCTCTAAATGTCTAAAAACGGCTCAGATCAAGATCTTGATTTTATTTGGTTTACTTGATTGACTGAAACAGCAGAGACAGACTGTGTGGGGAGGGGGACTATTCACAGTGGTGGATCAATCCATTAATCCATCTGCTGTGGTGAGGAGCAGCAGGACTGTGTGCATTTCTGCGGTGATGAAGGAATGTGTGACTGGTGCGTTTCATAGTCAGTGAGTAATGATGCAGGTGTTGTATAGATCCAGATGTGGAGAAGCAGATGTTGTGTCCCTCCATGTATCTGCTGTGTCAGAGGTATTCAGGACAGTTATGTAAAGGTGGATCATCAGTTTTTCAAACATCTGCATCTGTCCAGCTGTTGTGTAAGAGCACAGTTGTGTAAAGCCTGTGAGAGCATAAACATCTGGACGCTGGGTCAAAGTTTTTGGCAGAAAGGTCCAGAGCTCTGAGAAACTCAGTCAGATTAAAGGGTCAGATTATGTATAAACTCAGGACATCACAACATCATCAACCTTCAGCCATCAAACACACACACTTTCTCTCTCTCTCTCTTTCTCTCTCTTACATAAAGATAAATCTTTTTTTGTGTGTGACATCAGACATACACACATTTTCTGACACTCTTGTTTTACGGGCATAGTGACAGGGATAGTGAAAAAAAGCAGCTACATCAAGTGTAAAGTCAAAGTGAACCTAGTCTTGTATGATGTTGTCAATGTTTTGGTGTAACATCTTCTTGTCTTTTTTGGTTTCACTGGTTGTTGTGGTGTTTGGACGATGAGGTCACAAGGCACCGTTAGCGGACCTGCTAACGTTAGCAGCAATATTAATAAGTTAAATGACTTCTTACACCCAGTTATCTCAGACTGAGACTGTGTGATCAGGACTCTCACACTTGCTGGGGCCAGAGCGATTGATGTAACTCTGGCTGGGACTACTGTAGTTACTGTTGCTGAGCTGTGATTGGATGGACAGTGTTGGGGGAGGAGTTCATCTGCAGGTGTTTATAAGTGTGTTTTGTCCATCAGGAACCTGCTGGGGGAGAATCCAACCGACAAACTAGACATCAAGATGAACCCTGATGGCAGCGGACAGCTCTACGTCCCTGGACTGACCGAGTTCACCGTGCAGAGTCCTGAGGACATCAACAGGGTGAGAGCTTAAGAAATGGAGATGGATTCAGGTCAATGAGACTCATTCAATCACAAGTTTATTTACAGGTCTCATGAAATATGTGGGAAATCATGTATGAAAATCTAAAATCTGACCATTTATTTATGAGCCACTGATGAATTATTAGCATAGACATGCATTTAATTCAAGTGACTTTGTCCTCAGGTGTTTGAGCTCGGTCACATGAACAGAGCCACAGCCTGCACCAACCTGAACGAACACAGCTCCCGTTCTCATGCTCTGCTCATCATCACTGTGTCTGGATTCAACACTGCTACTGGAAATCGCACACAAGGTAGGCTACACACACACTCATTTTTCCAAGTGTCCTCATGTTGTAGGTGTGTTATCATAAAAATGTACTCATTTGTCATCAAAACAAGAACACACACACATTTGCACACTTGCACACTTATACACCCCTCTAACCCGACTCTGGTTCTGGTCTAGGTAAACTGAACCTGGTGGACCTGGCAGGCTCGGAGAGGATCGGTAAGTCGGGGGCAGAGGGCAGTCGGCTCAGAGAGGCTCAGTGCATCAACAAGTCTCTGTCAGCTCTTGGTGATGTCATCAACGCCCTGAGAAGCAAACACGCCCACGTCCCGTTCAGGAACTCACGACTCACCTACCTCCTGCAGGACTCTCTGAGCGGCGACAGTAAGACCTTGATGATGGTGCAGGTGAGACCAGGTCACAGACGGTCCAGGTCTTTGTTAATTATCGGGCAGTTTGGTCATCATGTGACAAAAGCAACTTCGTCTTGTGTTCAGGTGTCTCCGTTGCCTAGCAACATGAGTGAGTCGGTTTGTTCGCTGAAGTTCGCTCAGCGCGTTCGCAGTGTCGAGCTGAGCGCCTCATCCTCGTCAACAAGGAGACATGAGAACTCGTCCACATCGTCCTCGCCCACACATGATAGTGTTGAGGTAACACATACACTTGGTGTTTAATTTAAACTCAGCATCAGAAAACACTTTTATTGTCTTACTTTTCTATTTACAAATAAAATATTTGCTTTTGCATTTATTATGACTACTTAATAATAATAATGATAATAGTAGAAAAACTGAAGTGAAATTCAAAGACAAAATGATATAAAATTATCACATTATTCTAACACAGTTTAACCTTTTCCTCAGCTGGACTCGCCCCCTGTGACCCCCGTCCCTCTCCCCATCTCTCGGGCCAGCAGCGCCGGCTCCACCCTCTCTTCAGCCTCCAGGACTCCCAGCAGCACCCGCCGCAGGTCCCAGTCTCAGCTCTCCACAGGTACACAGACACACACTCAGACATACACACAAGACCTACTAAGAAAGGAGGATTGACTAATCATCAGAAATCAATCCCTCCTGATTACACACAATCAGTCAATTCAGTAGCTACATTGTGATTATAATCTTTATTTTTTTTCTTGATTTAATTAAGAAAAGTTAAAAAGTTGTTTCATCTGTAAAATGCAAACTGAAAACTGGTCAGTCATTAAGTTTTAATTTTCTTTTCAACTTAACTGAAATATTAAATATGTTAACATCATTATTTTCATTAATGACATGACGGTAATTCAAGTTAATGAATTCAATGAAGATGCAATTCAGAGATAAAAATAACTTATTTTAGTTTCTCAGCTTCACATTTTAGAGCCTTTTAGAGTAATACAAACTGGATAATGCTCAACTTTCAAAGTAAAAGTCTCTGATGTAAACCTGGAAGCTGCCACAAAGCATTCTGGGAAATGTACCACAGCAGGTAAAGTAATAGTTGACACCACATGTGTGAACTGTGGTACAGACGGAGGATTTTTCCCAGCAGTTCTTCCATCGTTCTGTGCCGCCGCCGCCTCCTCCTCTTCCTCTGCTGTGTCCTCATTCTGTGGTCTGATTGGTTGGTTTACAGACAGACAGGTAGACAGAGCCAGCCCATTGGTCGGGGATGGTGGGCAGGTAGGTTGGGATATATGCTCATTGGTGGATAGCTTGGCATGGAAGTGCTCGGCATGGCATGGTGCCCTCCCCCTCCCCCCTCCCACCATGTAACACGCCTCACCTGTAACCAAGGAGCTCCACCTGCTTCCATTTGTGCGCCTGCAGAGCCGTGAGCAAAGCCCCCTGTGCGCAGCGGGCTGTGCTGTGTTGCCTGGCTCTGGCTCTGATCAAAGCTCAGTTCAAGTCACAAGGAAACGACGCATTCAGGAGCAGTTGCACATTTTACTGAGTGTTTGTTTCAGTTTCATCTGTGCGTTTGGCCTAGAGTAGCTTAGTTTAGCACAAACACCTGAGGCAGTGTTAGCCTAGACTGAACAACGACGAGGAAGAAAAGCAACTTTTATTTCTTCAAAATGTAGTAGAGTTGAGACGTTTACACTGGATCAGTGTAGCTAATGAAGCATTTGACGCTTTTGTTTTGTACAGTAGCAGCTATAGGCTATGTAGCCTAAGTTTTGATATTGCTCCATAGCTAACGTTACCATCAGCACCTGCATGTTTACTGACCAGTCTGAATGTTGTGAGTTTACTATCCAACTGCACTTTACTCACCAATGTAAACTCTCCTGTCACTTCACTTTTTTTTGAGAATGCTAACCAGCTAGCCTTGCCCTTTGATGGTTGTCTACATCACTTTCCAATACCGAGTCACTGTTGTCACCTCCTCCTCTGTAAACACAACTGAAGCTGTCGTTATGACTGGTCAGTCACAGGTGCTAATAGTAACATTAATTATGTAGCACCATAGTTTTACAGCACACAGGAATGCAGATGAAACTGATTAAATGATTATCAGGTGTGTGTGTTTGTCCGTCTGTTCAGCTTTGTGTTCTAACCAGACAATTAATTAATCCACTAAAGTCTTTTCCTTGTATCTTCAAAGGGATTGTGTGAGTGCGCGTGTGTGTGTGTGTATGGACCCCACCCCTCCCTCCTCCTCTCTGCTGCTCTGTGGTTGGCTGGGCGTCCTGCTGATGAGCCGAGTGTGGGATATCTTCCATGTCTACGCTCATAAATCTGAAAACACTGTTGCATCTTTAGTGACGGGTCACATCCCGTGGGGCATTCAGGGAAATATGTTAACAGTTAACAGTTGTTAAGAGTTGTTCTCTGCACTCAAAGAGGTGCTGAAGCGTGAAGAGGAGGAAAGTCAGGATGACATTTCTCAGACAGATGAGGGGGGCACGGAGGTGAGGGGGCGGTAGGATGTAAGATCAGACTTTAAAATATGGAGGATCCTCAGAGATGATAAATACACACCTCACTGTTGTTTTTTTCCAATATGTTTGTCTTACGATAACAGGAAATAGGCCTAATTTATTGACACTTAGAATATTTTTATTTAGAATAATTTAGACAGAATAAATTGGTTTTGGACCAGCTGTAGGAGAAAACATGTTTTCACATTTATCCTGAGCAATGTGGACATGGTCTGACTGATGGGTCGCATGACTCTGACTGATGGGTCACATGACTTTTCCCTGCAGGACGACTGAAGCTCACGGCCTGAGGGACATCGAGCTCCGACTGCAGGGTGTCAGCCAACACCCTGAGGATCTCACCGCCTCCGCCTCCATCCTGTCGGTGCTGGATTCACACACAAACCCCCTTCTGGCCGGTGAACTTAGAGGAGCAAAGACTAATGGGAACTTTATGGAGCAGACGACTAACTCGTCTCGTTGAGCAGAGAACATGGCCGCCAACTCTGTTTTCTTGCTGTGATGATGGACTCTAGTGACTCTGATGAGAAACATCAGAAACCCGACAAGCTCCGCCTACCTGAGCTAACCTGACTCCCTCACTAACACCCCCTCCCTCCCCCAAGAGATCAGTATACGCTCCAATCACAGTATTTTCTTTTGTTGTTTCTTTGTAACGTTGCACTTTAAATTTCTAGATGATTTTCTAACCCACGATTCCAGATGTGGTTGATTATAATATATAAACATAACATGGTGACATATTTATGTTTGACCTGCTTTAAACCTGTTTTTAGACTTTTCTTTATTTTTGGCAAGGACAAGGCCGCGTGAGACATTTGAGGTTCAACCCAAAAATCTGAGAGGAAGAACCCCGTATTGAATCTTCTTGAGGCTGAATCTGTGTCCTCATGATCTTCCTTTATCCAATCAGGGTACTCCACTGATACTGAGCTGTCCAAAAGGACGTGAGCAATACAAGTTAATGGTCACCTGTATGATTGTTTTTCCTGTGGATGTGTTTTTCTTTTTTCATGCAGTAGACGAACCTTCGTCTGCCTTCAAAACAAAAAATCTTCTTCTTCACTTCTCTCTCAACTGTTTATTCTCAGCGTGATCCCGCTGCCGTCTCGTCACCTCTGTAGGAAACCACAGGTGACCTTTGACCTCAGACTGAACAGATCTTTAGCTGTGGACCCGGTGCAGAGCTGGACGTGACGCAGGAGGTCGTGGCCTGTTAGTTGTAGTTTTAGTACCATGGATGCTTAGAACTGAGCTGCTGTGTTTGTGTGTCTGCCTGCTTCGTCTGCTCTGTAGATTTCTACAGGCTGTTTTTTTGTATTTCCCTTTTTAATAAACACTCCAAACAAAGAAACTCATCTTGATTCAGTGTGAAACATCTGAATGAGCTGTGTGAATATCAGTATATACACACACACACACCATCAATACAGTTGTGGTTGGCTAAGCTTACCATAAAGACTGCACATTGAAAGAGCTGTCTAGCCTTACTTGTCTGTGACTGAAGTTAGCATGTTAACCAGCCAGTGCTGTCCTGGCTGCACCAACGTGTTGTAACCGTAACCTCTGAAGCTCAACACACTGTGCTGAATCCAATCAATGGTAGCTATGTGTAGCAATAGCAACACTAACAAACAACTCCTTTCAACAGTGACACATGGAATGAAAACAGTCTTTCCTTCATATCCTTTATTTTTCAACCACTGACAGTGCATAGGAATACAGTTGTCCAGCAAAGAGCTGATTTCACAGGAAGAAAAACAGTTAAGTGACGTGAACATGTAAACACAAGTTGGATTGTTTCTGTGATGATTTAAAACTGACACAAGACACAATTTTCCACATGACCACACTGTCAGGAGCACAGCTCAGCATGTGGATCACCTGAGTGTATCTACTGATGCCATGCACAGTCTTTATTACCGCCCTACACACACAAACACACACACAGAGCTCCACATCAAAAATGCAACTCTGTTTAAGTAATGATTTAAAAGAAGCTTCTTATCAGATTCTTGATGGTGACAGAAATACTTAACAACTGATGATTTATAATAAAACTTGTCTAAAGGCTGCAGGAAGTGAAAGATTTTTTTGGACATAGAAAAAGAATGACACATTTTCACCATTCGTTTTTAACTTTATTTAAATAACCAATATGAACATTACATTTAAAATAGTGGATCTAAGTAGAAAAGAGTGAAACACTGGATCATCCTCAGTGTGAAGGACTAAAAGTGTTGATAATCTCAACTAAGTACTCGTTCTGGCCTCAGGTGTCCGATCACCTGATCTTAGGTGATCATTATGATCAGAAAAGTCAAAATGAATCAACATCAACCTGAGGTCCTGTTCAGGCACAAAACGACATCCTCTCAACATGTCTTGATTGAAAAGCTCTGCTCTGATTGGTCCTCCTCAACACTTAAGCTCTGCTATGATTGGTCCTTTGTCTCTGCAGCTTTTTGTACCACTCTCGTGTCTGGATACTAAATATGAAGCTGCAGCTGATTAGCTTAGCTTAGCATAGAGCCTGGTAAGAGCTAGTTGAGCTACTTCTGGACATAGCTAGGCTAGCAGCTGTTTACAGTCTTTACGCTAAGCTAAGCACCTGGCTCCATCTTTGAATAACACTGTCTTCAACATGTTTCTTTTCCACACCACTGAGATGGAGGCGCCTGTATCAGATCAGCTGATCCGAGGTCAGAGGGCATCATCTAGCGGAGCCATGAGCAGCTGCAGCTCTTTGAAGGCGCTGCCATGGCGACCAACTTGAGCTGCCTTATTCTTCACAATGTTGCTGAGGTTCTTCAGCTGCTTACAGCACGCTCTGCACTTCTGGTGTCTGTGGCCAAAAACATCAAGCATCATCAGGGTCCTCATGGAAATGTACAGCTGTCAATAAGTTTGTCTATGTTCTGTGTAACAGGAAATGTGATTGTGACAGATTTATCTAGACTCGTTAACTCATCTGTTCATCACCCTGGATTTAAATCATGTGTAACAAACAGGTGTGAACAGGAGACATTCACTGTTCAAACTTTAATATGTGAGCAGGTTTAGATCAGTTCAGTGTATTCACCTGCTCTGCTGATGCTGTAGATGTTTACAATTAACACAGTGGTGTCTAATCACTAATCAGTAAAGTGAGGTCGAGTGCAGTGCAGCATCTCACCGCTCCTCTCGTGTGATGTCAACTCCGACACAAGGTGACGCCTTCAACGTGTCCGAGATCAACATCCAGAAATGTTTCATTATAAGTTTCAGGGATGTGCAGCCGGTCTGCATGTAGCTGACACACAAAGCACAAAACAAACTGAATCAGCTGATGGAGGAAAATCTAATCGTACCAGTAATCAGGTCTGATTTACTGTCATGTCTCACCTCTCATATTTACTCTGCAACAGTTTGTCAATCTGAGGAAGAATCGACGTGCACAGGTCCAGTTTCCATAGTGATCTGAAACAAGAGAGATGTCAATTACTTTACTCAAATTTTAAACTTTATTCAAAACCGGACATGACTGTTTTCATGCAAACGACACACAAACTCTGTGCGTGTGTGTGTGCGTGTGTGCGTGTGTGTCTCACGGCTGAAGGTTGATGATGTTGAGGATGTCCACGACGATGGACAGGTCATTCATGGAGACAGCTGTATCCAGAGCATTCTGCAGACAAGAAATAAGGAGGAGAATGAAGTCCATGAGTAAGGTCCAGAACGTCATGGAGGTCATCCACTATCACCCTGGCACGACCTCTGCTCACCTTGACGTCCTCTCTCGCCCACACAGATCGGACCGTCTCCAGGTTCTTGTGGCGGCTGCTAAGCATCACGCACATTGTGTCGTGACCTTTCTTGATCTGGGTGAGAGCCTCCTCATCACTCAGAGCTCCAGGTCGACTGTTGGGAGATGACTGAGGATGAGAGGACGAGTCTTGCGTCAGTCTTGTGTTTACCTCTGATAATAACTAATAATTATAATAACAATAATTCTTTTATATGGACTTAACTAACAAAGCAACAAGAACTTGATGACAAAACCCTCAGTCTCCTCCCACTACAGGTGTATGTACAGGTCAGGGTTCATATGAGTGTGTGTGTGTGTGTGTCTCACAGGCAGGAAGTCGGCCACATTCAGACCAATGGGTTCATTTCTGGTGCTCAGGATGACTCTGGGTTGTGGTTTAGGCTTCGCCGTGGTGACAGGGGGGTGAGGGACAGGCGGCTGGAACGTGGGAAGCTCAGAGGGTGATGGACCCACGGCTGAGGGGGTGGGGCGTTTTACACAGGAGACCACTGTTGGCTCCACTCTCTGGACCGGAGTGGAGGAGGCCATAGGAGGAGGCTTCAAAACAACAAACCTTGTTCAACAGACTGCAAACACGTCTGGTCACATGACTTAAGCACTGAGCTGCTGCCTTCACTGACCTGCTGCTTGTCAGGAAACGGAGAAACCAGGTCCTTCAGTTGGTGGCCAATGGCTAGTATGGTCTCTAAGCAAACACAAGGACAAGCAAACAAACAAGTGAACAACACAACAACAACTCAACAAGAGCTGGCGCTGTGATAGTGACATCACAGTGATGAAGATGAAGAAAGACTCACCATCTTCTGGAGGAGCTGGGAACGGCTCTGAGATCTTGGGAGGAGTTCGAGCTGTAGGAGAGAAACAAATTGCTGACAAAGCAATTCAGAATAACTGAAAAATTAAAAATGTGACAAAACTTTTAACTGAAACTAAAAATATGAATAACTACAAATAAATTACATGGATTTGTAAGCACAGATAAACAGGTCTCAGCAGGTGTGATGAGGTATGATGTACAGTGTGATATGATGGTCAACCTACAGATGGCATTCTTGGGTTGAAAGATCTCTTTGTAGTCTTCAGCGTTGTGGATCTCAGCTGACGACAGTTTCTCATCTGCTTCATCCTCGCTGGGGCTCCGCCTCTCACCTTCAGGGCTCCGCCTATCAGCATCTGACCTCTGCTTCACCCTGATGACATCATAACATGTGAGGTGCTTTCGTGGCCCATGTGTCCCACCTGTGTGCGCTGCATGTGGGTGTGTGGTTACCTCTGTGAGCTGCAGGTGGTGGTGGGTCTCTCATAGTTCCTCCTCAGGGCAGCTCCTCTGGGGTCTCTGGGCTCCGTAAGCGGCTGGTTGTCCTGGATGATTCCCTGGATCACAGAGCCGCCGCTCTTCTTCACTCGCTTGAGGTCGACCACATAGGACGAGACGCTGGAGAGCTGGTGAGACACGCCGATCTGAGAGCAGAGGAGAGAGATTTGATATGATGTTTGACATTCAGGCTGGAGAAGGTGAGACTTTCTGTGTGCGGAGCTACACACCAGCTGCTGGTTGCAGATGGCGAGGTCAGAGACTTTCCCCCAGCCCACTGGCACCACATCGAAGCAGCGGTCAGGCTCCCAGCCGAAAACCCTCAGAGAGTCGGTGGCCCCGCTGTACAGACAGCCCCCGTCTGGACTGAAAAATAAACACCTGAAAAGAGAGGTGAGACATCCAAGGTCAGGGCTCAGGGGTCACATTCCAGCAGCGGGCTGCCCGACCAGCTCCACTCACCTGACTGGAGTCGTGTCTCCTTCCAACGAGCCGATCATGGTGAACTTCTCCAGGTCCCAGAGTTTGATGCTTCTAAAGACAGATACACAAACCTCACATCAACACAACAACTTGTCAACACTTGAAACACAGCATCAGCATCACACAGACACAATGTCAGAGTGACACAAAATCCTGATAAAACAAGGAGGAAAACTCTGAGCTGTAATAAGACATGAGTAAGAGCAAACAATCAATAACTGATCAGTCAATTTGAAATTGTATCAGGATCAGCAGAGCTGTTCGGACCAATCAGCACAGATGAGCATTGTTCGATCAAACAGTAAAGATAATGTTGCTAAATTAGCTGCAGCTAAACTCAGACTGAACTGGGACTGGACCACAGGTGGGGACAGGTACCGACTGTTACTGCACCTGTCAGCACACATCAAGTGTGAGGTGGGAGGCTGTTGGGGGGGGGGGTGAGCAGTGTGTGGTCTGAACAGCAGGTAACATCTGTGTGCAGATGTGACTAGGTGGCACCTGGTGCGGGTGTGGTACCTGTCAGAACTGCCTGATGCCAGCAGGTATTCGTTGGGGTGGAACTGGACAATGTTGACGGCTGCAGAATGAGATTTGAACTCTGTGATGGTTTTCCCCTGGGTCAGGTCCCACAGCTGAGAGACAAGACAAAGAGATGACGGAGGTTCGATTCCCTCTTAGACAGCTGAACGTCTCATTCCTCAGTGGTCTTACCTTGACGGTGCAGTCATCACTGGCTGAAGCTAACCACTTTCCATCAGGACTGAAGGCCAGACTCCTGACGGCCTGTGTGTGACCCTGAACACAACACAACCACAGTCAGCTTCTCACACTGACGTGAAAAATCACAGCTCCACACACATGGACATGCACACTTCTTACCTTATACCTGAACACATAACCTTTCCTCCGTACGTCCCACAGCTGACACAGATTCACCATGATCATATGAGAGCAGAAAGAAATAAAGAAAAAAAATGAATGAATGAATGAATGAATGCAAATTCCACACACACAAACATAAAAACACACGAACAAACACACACACACCTTGATGTTTGTGTCCAGGGAGCTCGAGGCTAGGAAGTCTCCAAACGGATGGAAGCCCAGACTGGTGATGTTGGCTTTGTGTCCCATCAAAGTCCTTAAAACTGCGGAAAAGAAAACAGTAATTAGCAGCAGCACTTACTGACAGACTCACGTGGAGTCAGCTGGTCGGGTGTAAATGTCTTTACTGAATAACAAATCTGTTCATCTGACCATCCGATTCATTCTGCAGTTGTGGAGCAGGTGTGTGAATCTGTTAAAATCTGAAACAATGGATTCAGGTATTTGGAAAAAGGAACTTGGTGTCTGATTCTCATTTAGTTTCATAATTATCATATGGAAACAATATAGAGCCATGTGAAGATCTGCGGCGCCATCACACCTCGTGTTTGTGTAGATGAGATGCTGCTTTTTGATGCTATTTGATTTTCTCATTAATATCATACATTTATCTCTCTCTCATACACACATAAACACAGAGAACAAACTGAGTCTCACTCTTGGCAGCCTCCAGGTCCCACACACGTATGGATCCAGACTGTGAACCAGCAACAACCTGCTCCTCCGACATGTTGAACTGGACACACTCCACTGGGTTTTTGTGACCAGTCAGACTCTGAGAGACAACACACACACACACACACACACACACACACACACACACACACACACACACACACACACACACACACACACACACACACACACACACACACACACACACACACACACACACACACACAGTTAACCTTTCACAATGTTCAGCTGGAGGTCAACACAGCTCCATCAGATCTGTCCATCCGTGATCAGGGTGTCTCACCATGATGCAGTTGGCCTTGCTCACAGCCCAGATGTTCACCCTGCAGTCTTCTCCTCCTGTGGCCAGCAGGCGACCGGAGCTTTTCCCCAGAGCCAAACAAGAGACGCTGCTTGAATGAGCCTCGAACTCCTCTGTACAGTAACACATGAGAAACTTATTTAGAAAAAGAGAGGCAGTGGGGCGGTGTTTAGCTCATTTGGTAGAGCACCCGCCCCATATGCAGAGGCTATAGTCCTCGCTGCAGGTGGCCCCGGTTGGAGTCCCGCGTCGGACGGCCCTATACTGCGTGTCATTCCCCCCATCTCTGCCTCCCATTTCCTGTCACACTCTATGGGAGTCTTTAATAAAAATCAAATCAAATAAAAAGCCAAAAAATATACTCAAAAAAAAAGAAAAAGAAAAAGAGAGGCAGTGATGGCAGCTCCACCGTTCTGTCCTATAGTGGGCAGACTGGAGCCAAACCCGCCCCCTCATATTAATTAAATGGTAGTAAAAACGCAAAATAATCAGACTAGGTTTGATATGAGGTTTTTTTCCCCCTGCTTAGCTTCACTGCCCCATTACATAAAGGCATAAATTGCCCCTAAAAAAATACCTTGAAAAAAGAATGCATGAGTGTGTCAGTGCAGCTGTGAGTCAAAGTGGTGCAGTCAAACCAGAAACTCTGGTTGTCAATCTTCACATCAAGGACGTGCGTTTCACAGAAAAATAAAAACTGAGTTTATACTCACGCAGTCGCCATGAGATCTTGGTGGTGTTGGCGGCGGCCATGCTGGTCACAACCGCACACTGCTGCTTCGTTTGAACAACCAGACGCTCCTCAGGTTAACTCATGAATTCAGTCCGGATCACTGAGGACCGACATCAGCTTCTAGTTTATTCTGCAGACTCACCTCCACCTGCAGGGACATGCATACCCGTTTACTGTCTATGTCAAAGTCACTGATGCTCCAACAGAGTTTCACAACAACAAAAAAATCAGTTTGACAAGCCGCTTTTCGGCAGCAGCCTCAGTCAAATGATGCAACACCAACATAATACATCCATGTGCAACACAGACGATGCTGTTATTGTCTCTTCTGTGCTCTCCTAACCCCTGAACCAGAATTAGTGATGTATCACATACGCATCACTTCATATTGATCTTTGAACAATGCTAACACATACATAGTATATTCTTCTATTTTCTATTGACTCCATGCAGACATACAGTTATCAGTTCTGTGTGATGTGCCAGCTGGGTTTCACCTGTAGCTCGTACTGAGGGCTGTAGTTTGCTCTTCTCTTGAACTCTCCTGTGCTACACTGAAGGTATTCTAATAATTTGACCATCACACCTGAACCAGTGACACGACAAACAAACTACTAATGTATAGAAACACCTGTCGTAACAACACGGTTCAACATCAGCACAAACTGGTCACAGGTGAACCTTCACCTGTCTGAATGAGGGGAAACATAACCTGAACTTTATAACCTGATTTATTACAGGGTTGTTGAAGTTAGCGGTGGCGGGGCTAGTAATAAATTTGACATTGAGACTGTAATCTGTTTAAATACTATGGATTAAATAGACCCGTGAAGACATTAAATGTGACAGAGAGATTGTCGGTGGAGAGATAGGTGAGGCTGCTTCATGAAGCTGCTAGCTTGATGCTAGGAGTTACCGCTTTAAAAGCTGATTAACAAACTCAACGCACTTAATTAATCACTCAACATTTCACGGACAACAGGTCAACAAACCCAGGGAGCAGCCAGGACCCCCCGGTCCGTTCACTCGGTGTTACATCCGTTGAACGGTAACGTGAGCTAACGTTAACCGATCTTACAGTCGGTTAGCACTGCGGGCTAATTACAGCTACCGGTGTGTCTGAGCCGCTGCCGTCGGGTTACCTCCGCCAGTCTGCCGCAGTTCATCATCTGAACGGAGAGGTTAATGTTTAAACATTGAAATGTCTGCAGTTAATCCGTCTCAGCCGCCCAGGACAACTTGTTGACAACAGTCTGGTCGCTCTTCAGCCGCAGCTTAGCAACTGAACAACCCAGCAACCGGCGTTTACTTCCGCTGACGTCAAGCGCAACTTTATTTACAAACTGAGACCAGCTGAGATCAGATGATTTTTCAGGTATTAAAACTCTCTTCTACAACCGGACCTTCACCGACCTTTACCCTCCAAATTATTCAAACTGACTTGAATATTGGGAACTCACATCCTTTTTGTGTGATAAAACTAATCATAAATGTATAGGGAATTAAACCAAAGGGACATAATTAGTAATTTATATTTTGAAATGACAGGGGAAAAGCATGATTATTACCTAGGATTCTTTTTTTGTCTCAAATAAGGTGCAAGAGGTGTCTGAAATTGCACAGATGTTATCCAGTTAACTCAGCTGTTGTAAAGTACATAGTAAACCTCCCTGTTCCTTCTGTCACCATACAGATGAATAGTTATGTCATCTTTTTGTGGATTGTCCCTTCAACTTTTCCGTCGTCATTTCTTATTGTAAGTCATATCTGAACACACTTAAGTATTGCACAAATTCCAAAGCTTTAAAGACAATAGCCTTATGTAATGAGTTTGACTTGTGATTTATTGTATTTATATTTCATTAATTCTTTTCTCTATTGCTCTCTTTATTTGATTATGTTTTTGTTTTGTTTTGGTCTCAACACTCTCCCCCTCTGAGTCTGGGTCTGACATGTAGCGGAGTCGCTCTGATGTTTCCTCCTCTATCCATTCTGATGCTCTCAGCGTTTCACCTGGAACCAGCAGGTGGTTTTTATGTGTGAAACACATCATGCTGAACTAAATATGAATCATGGCAACTTTAAACATCTCAGCAGTCCACATGAGATTCAACAATAAACATTAAAAACACACAAACCATAACTTAAATTTAAGAAGTTAGTGTTTACACAAGAAAACTACAAAGACCTGTAAATAGACACTGGTATCGTAATGTTTATTGGTGAATAAACAGTTTAACTTAAAACGGCCTGAAAGAATGTTCATATTTTCATCATACAGTATTTACACTGTTTCACACATTGAAGATATTATTTCCTTGGATCAGGTGTTATCAGGTGGTTAATGATCCACTAGAGTCCAACCCACGCTCTACCTACAAAGTCCCAAACACTCCAACCATTCAGATAACATATATTTGAGATGGACTAATCTTGTCTTGCACTGCTGGAGACAAATCCTTGTGCGATTCTCTCCATCAACTCACAGGAATCCTGGTGGTCGTGGTCCGTTAGAGCCTCAAAGTGGAGGTAAGCATGAATAAGTGTATCAGCTGAGGGGAACTCTTCCCCTGTGCTCAGCTCCAAATACTCCACCACTCTGTTCACAGCAGTGTGGACCTGAGAGAGAAACAGACCAGAGTCACCTCCCCCTGCACTCAGACCAGCTCCACTCACTTCCTGTCACACTACTTTGACCTTTGACCAAAACAAATCTGACTGGAAAGTATCTGTCAAAGAATCACATAGGTAGCTTAAGAATTGCATATATATAATTTATTGTTTATTTGTTGAGGACAATGCACATTAATGAACAGATTAACGCTGTGGCGTCCTGTAAGTGTGCCAGATTTAGCTCAGAGCTAGTTTCCATCCGCAGTCCTCACATTAAAAAAACAGACAGACATACCACAGAGCACAGGTAATAATAACAATACTGTGATGTAAAAATGCAATGCACTGTAGTAATAATATTTAAAAAACATATTTAACTCTAGGTGGATGAGAAGTTACCTTTAACAGGTTTCTGATGGTCACACACAGAGGGAGATCGAGGAGTAAGTGGTCATTGAAGTTGTGGACACCATCTCTCCACTCTTGGTACCGGTACAGGTTTCCACATTGATGGCAGGATTTACAGTAGGTGGAGACATCTGAAATCAACACATTTGACTGTAGTAAAGTATCAATAGCTTAACAGAGCAAAGGATCAGCAGATTGAATACCTACCTTGAATAATGCACGAGGTGGTGAGGATCTTGGCCTTCTGCGTGACGAGGACCGGGTCACTGAGGAAAAGCTCACCTGGACAGAGCCGGCACACCCTCTCCTCTGGAACCAGGTGTCGTGGGTACTGTTTACAAGCAGATGGCAGTCGCAGGTGATCGGGCAGAACGTCAGGGAGCCTTTTGTACTCCAGAATATACTGGACCATGACTCTCAGATTTCGGTCATCCATCAGTAGGTGTGGTGCATCGGAGAGACTGGCCTCACTGTCACTGTCTCCTGTGGATGTTATTGGACTCATATCCTCTCTGAACAGCTCACACTGGGTCTGAAACAGGTGCCATTTGGCGATACATTTGTGTGGACATAATTTCTTCATGTTTGTACAAGGACAGTGCCACAGCTTATTTTTAGTGTCGTATGACACCATGACTCTTCCCAGTTTACTGTGATGGGAGACGGTTGGGTCGTATACTGATATGTATCTCTTTGACTGGGGGTCTTTAGTGTTGTACTGCATTGACAGAGGTGTGTTGCTGCCCAGGGAAAGCTCTTGCCACTCAAGGCACACCGTCTTTTTATCCTCTCCAAACCACATGCGGTCGACCATCTCAGTGAGTGTTCGTTCCTGCAGTTCAGGACAGGAGGAATCTGATGTGAAGTATTTTATGGGTTTCAAGCGTTTGCACTTATTCTCTTCCAAACCACTACTGCTTGTTGGCTGCATGTTGTCCTTGCTCTCTGTGGATTCACAGGAAACACGCTGATTCTCCCCACAGTCTTTATTTTGCACATGCACAGGAGAACTGGAAGTACTGAAAGATTCGTGGACAGTGTAGGCTCCGTCCTCCAGATCTGTACATTCACTCCGTGGATGGGAATTTGCCGTTGTGACCATTGGTTTATCTGTGTGTATCCTTTCAATGTGTCGCTTTACATTTTTCCTGTTCAACACAAGCTTGCATATGGGACATTTTCTTTGGATTACAGGCTGCTCACGTGGGGAGGTTGGAGCTGGGATGGTGGCGGTGGTGAGTGGGGTTTGGGAGATGGAAGGTAGAGCAGGGTGCTTGTTCTTGCACAAAGACAAATGTCTGATGAAGTCTGGTTTGCGGCACAGCATCGACTGGCAGTAGATGCAGTGGTAGTGCCACTGTGGTCGACAGCCTAATCCACATCTGTGAATGGTGTACCCTAAAACACAACAACACAGAGTCAAAGCAGATGCTGTCTGTCATGCTTTTTAAAACATGACTCTGTTTGAACTTCCTGAGAAGTCAAAGTAGAAAACATTACCTTGGTGACGAATGGCTCGTTTGAAGTGGCTTTCCAAGTGGAATCTGACCTTGCACAGCTTTGTCGGGCGGAACACAGATGGGCGACAGAACGGACAGTGGAACTTCCTGCAGCAGTCTTTGCAGGGTGTCAGATGGGGCAAGAGCCCGCCCTCCTGTATTGTTATGTGCATCTTAAGAAAGAAAGAGAATCCGATTGGTCTAGGCGAAGCTTTAGAGCTGATATGAAATAGATCTGAGGTCAGGGGCCAGTTTCACAAAGGTAGTATAGACTGTTCTATGGTGTTAATTCAGTCTTACTTTTGACTTATCAGTCGGATGTGAGTCAAACTGTTTAACATGCTTGGCCCCCACCAGGGTCACTCAAGTACAATACCGCCCTCAACCTCATAAGTCAGAATTCAGAGCTGGGGAGGACGACATCCAAGTTGACCATGTTCCAATTATGATTTTGTAACAAGAAAAACACACGCACACGCACACGCACACACACACACAAACACACACACTCACACACACAACGGTCTGAGTATTTATCAAGTGTCACCAGAAAAAATCTAATCTAATTTATGTCCATACATCAACAAATCATTCACACTAATTCACAACATAACACACTAGTACTGTACATGTAGCCTAGCTAGGCCAATAAAATAATATAAACTTTCACCCTCACGTCTCGTGAAACTCGGTAAAATTAATTAAAGAAAAAATAAACAATGGTCCTGGTCCTACTGCGGTCCTCGATGTGCAGCCTCCGACACCAACAGGAACTCGGCTACAGCTGGGCTACAGGCAGCAGGAACGAACACCGGAGAACCGGAGCCTGCTGTCTTAGGACCTACAGCTTAGCACCGTCTCCACCTGGCGACCGGAGGACCGCATGGTATGTCTGCCATGAAAAGGGTTACTCCACCCAAAACCTTCCTTCTGATATGTTTTCTAGGTTTATTTAACAAATTAATCAGCTGTCTGATTTTAAACAACAGTTGACAGTAAGAAGCAATAATGCACTTGTTCATTTAATCGATTATATTTAACGCCAACACCTGCAACCGAGACCGCTTGCACAGGCTTACCTCGGCTGAACCACAGGGGCCTACCAAGGTCAGAGGCCTTTTATTACGGGGTCATGGTAAGATGGAAAAGTCACTGTAACTTGTGCCGCCGATCAAGCAGTAGTTTTCTCAAAAATTGAATTTCAAACGCAAACTAATAAGTTATGTTAGCAAACCCCTTTACGACAACAAAAACACCAACACCATAGCTACACAGGGCTGTGTTTTTTGTAAATTATTTACATTATCGTTTAAATATGACAGATGAGTAGATGATGAATCAGTGTGTTGCTCTCACTGACCAGAGGGCAGAGGCAGAGACGTGATCTCGGTCCTGAAACAGTGGCCTCCCCCAGTGGGACAGCAGGCGGCGCTCCGCCGCCGTGTTGACGGAAGTGGCCGCTGTCGCCGAGGAGCAGGAGGGACGCACCGTGAGTTGACGCTGCTCATCCGGCGGTGTGTGCTCGGCAAAAGGAGTTTAATTCCCCGCTGTGGTTTCTCTCCGGACCTCCACAACAGAACCGGCTTTGACGAGTCTGCTCCACGGACGAACCGCCGCCCGGACCCGTGCGGTACCGACCTGTCCAACATGGCGGCCGTTGACGTGGAAGATGAGAGTATCCTGGCGTCGATCTTTAAGGACAGCTTCCCGGATAGCTGGAGGGACAACCCGGACTTCACCGCCTATCTTTCCGAGCTCAGCTCCTTCGGGGTGGAGAAGCTGGGCCGGGAGCCGGAGCGGCTGGCGGAGGAGCGGGCTCAGATCCTGCAGCAGACCCGGGAGCTGGCCTTCTCCAACTACCAGACCTTCATCCGCACCGCCGACTGCACCGAGCACATCTACCGGGACTTCGGCCGGGTGGAGAGCAGCGTGTCCCGGCTGCTCGACAAGCTGCCCGGCTTCGGGGAGAAATGCAGGTCGGTGGTAATAGATGACCGAGGCTGGACGGGATGATTACTGTACATGATGTCAGGGCTCCAGGCGATCTAGTGACCCCTAACTCAAATTTTTGCAAAGCAAATATTCACATTTTCATTCATGATTGCCATACACCTTGACCTGGCATCTGTAATGACAGATTATAGTTTCTTTGAGTGTTAAAAAACAAAACAAACAAACGCCAATTTACTGGTTGCACATACAAGTAGATGAAAATAATGTTGTACTTTCACTGTCTCAAATTTTTGAGGCAAAAAGGGGCAGTCTGGAGCCCTGGAAGTGATTATTGATCACACACACACACAGAGCTCAGGTGTCTCTGTCTCTCTGTCCAGGGGCTTCATGAAGGAGGCGGAGGAGATTGGAGCCAGCCGCCGGATGAACAGCCTGACACTGAACCGCCACACAGAGATCCTGGAGATCCTGGAGATCCCCCAGCTCATGGACACCTGCGTCAGGAACGGCTACTACGAGGAAGCCCTGGAGCTGGCTGCATACGTCAAGAGGCTGGAGAAGAAACACTCCTCACTGCCGGTCATCCAGGTGAGTCCAGGTGGAGCAGAGCACGCTGGGGACTCTGGAGTATTCGAAGCACAGGTCGAAACACTCGGGATGGAGGGAGATGTCGCCATCAGTTGATTCTCTATAATTTACGTTTTCAGGGAATTGTCCGTGAGGTTCGTCAGTCAACGCAGCTGATGCTCAACCAGCTGTTGCAGCAGCTGCGTAGCAACTCGCAGCTTCCTGTCTGCCTGCGTGTGATTGGTTACCTACGGAGGATGGACGTCTTCACCGAGGCGGAGCTGCGGGTCAAGTTCCTGCAGGCACGGGGCACCTGGCTCAACTCCATCCTCGCTGCCATCCCCGAGGACGACCCCTACTTCCACATCACCAAAACCATCGAGGCGTGCAGGGTCCACCTGTTTGACATCATCACCCAGTACCGGGCCGTCTTCTCCGACGAGGACCCACTGGTGCCCCCCGCCAGTGGGCAGGTGGCGGTCAATGAGGGCGCCATCTTCCACGGCTGGGTGGTGCAGAAGGTGGCAGAGTTCCTGGAGACGTTAGAGAGGGACCTGCAGCGGGGCGTGGGCGGGCGCTTGGACTCCCTGTTGGGTCAGTGCATGTACTTTGGCCTGTCCTTTAGCAGGGTGGGGGCGGATTTCCGGGGCCAACTGGCGCCAATGTTCCAGCAGGTGGCGGCAGAGACATTCAGACGAGCTGTGCAGGACGCCGTGGACAAGTTCCAGGAGGACATGAACCTGTACACGCTCATCACCCTGCCCTCGGTGCTGGGAGGGACCATACCCCCCATCGCCCCCAGCACCCAGCCCGGCACTCTGCAGCCCCCCATGGCCCTGCTGGACTTCCAGCCGCTGGCCTGCTTCCTCAACAACATCCTGACTGCCTTCAACGACCTGCGGCTCTGCTGCCCGCTCGGCCTCGCCCACGAGGTCACCAGGTGTCTGGAGGACGCTCTGAAGATGGTGAGCATCTTGTTTCCTGCTAGGTGCAGCGCCGGCCCAAGGCAGGAGCGAACGAAGCGCCTGCTCAGGGCCCCGTGAGCACTGGGACGCCAAAGAGCAATTCACTTTTTAAAATCTTTAGTGCGTCTCTTCTGTCAATCCCTAGAGAAATCCTGCATAATTACAATTACCCTTGATTTTTGTTGTTGTTGCACTTATAGATATTATTGTTGCAGTTTATTTAAAACCAAAAAGAAAAGAGCAGATGACGTGTTTACAGAAAATGCATTGTCCACTAGTTTATTTTGCTAGTTTTAGTTTTAGGCCTAGATGACATTCACTACGTACACGAGTACTATGCTATATCATTTTAAATATTAAGTGTAAATCAACCCCAGGCTGCACTTTGGTACCATTTCAGATTAAAAACCATGCCAGAGGAGGATGATGAATCGTGATGACAGATTAGAAAAATGAAATAAGTTTGTAGTAGGTGTCTAAATGAGTAATAATCAGTATTATTGACAGTCGCTGCTCTTTTTTCTGGTCAGGTGACCCGTCAGATCCTGGTGTTCCACCGGGCCGAGGAGTCGGCATTCAGCAGCCGGGAGAAGGAGCTGTTTGTTCAGTTCTGCTGCTCCTACGCAGAAGATCTGCTGCCCTTCCTGAACCGCTGCCTGCAGGTCCTGTTCCCCCCAGGCCAGATCGCACTCATTTTGGGTGAGAACATCACATGACCACACGTTCCTATGACATCATCGTTCTCTCACAGGATTCAGAAACACTGATTGGTTGTCCCCCCCCTCCCCTTGCAGGTGTCCCTCCAACTCAACTGCACAAGTACGACAGCCTGGGCTGCATCAACCTCGCTGCTGTCCTCGAGCCTCTGGACTTTGTGCTTCCTCAGAGAGAAACATTAGCTCAGCCCCCACTGCCCGATGTCGACCTCACCGCCGAGCTGAGCAGCCTGACATTCGAGACACAGCTGAATGAACCAGTAACAGATCCAGACCCAACACTGACCCAGGCTGGTCCCACAGACCCAGAGCCTGGGACAGGTTCTGACCTGACAGAGCACAAGTCTGAGGCCGGAGATGAAGAGACGATTGAGGATGAAGAGTTTTCTCTGGAGTGACCCCAGATTCTGGGTTTAAACGTTCCTCAGGGCAAAGTGGGTTTTAAAGAACTGGTGGAAGAAACTGTTTGGACTCTGGGAGCTGGTAATGGGTGTGTTAATCTGCGCAAACTAATCAATAAATTAAGATCATTTGTTTGTTGGTTTTTGGTCAAACTGTTTGTGACACACAGAGCTGAACTGACAAATTAACTTTCAGATCAGATGATTTTGACAGTTGGTATTGGTCAGTGTGTAACAGTATCTGTTTGTACTCTGAGTCAGTGACACTGGCTGAGTCACTATAGACCTACACAGGTATTAAAGAGGAACTATGTAGGTCCGGTCGGCGGTCGCTTTTCTGCTGTTTCGCTAACCCTCCTCCTGGCCATGTGCATTTGTTTACAATGAAGCCCGCGAGAAATCAATCAATAGAGCAGTACATAACGTTATAAATCATATACGATGTTATATGTGTATATTTGTGTATGTATTTGTATATATTTTTTACACAACAGCGAAACAACTGTATGCCAAAAGGCTTTACCTGCAGTACAGTCCCACATTACATGAAGATATGTGCCTGGAGTCAGTGGTCAGTGGGTACAATATCTGCAGTTAGATGAGAGGTTGAGATGCAATAAGTGACACGCATGTGGAAGGCAGAGAGCCTCCATTCTCCCTCGTAACAAGTTACATGTCATTTATTAAACCATCACAGTCATTAGGTAAAAATGGAGCATAGTTAAGCTACAAACCCTGCCCTACAAAGTTCCTCTTTAAGGTCACCTGTCTTGAAAACCTCCACATGTTCAAGTGCCTATGGACATGGACGAGTGCAACGCAACCAGGTTAATCCGTTTAGCTAAATGTGTGTTTCTGTGGCAGATGCTGAGCTTCAATTTTATAATAATAATATAATAATAAAAATTCTTACCATTGAATAATTCATGACACATAAATCTGAGTCAATCTTTAAATTTATTGGATATTAATATGGAAACAATATATTGATAAATCAGTCTTAACACATGGGGCATGGGGGAGGGGGGAGGGCATGACCTTAGAAATCCTGCACAGAGGAGAAAAGCTGGCTTTATAGTTAAAGGACTAAACCACCTTGCATCATCATCACCATCACATGACCAGTTGGGCTGATGTTTTAAAATCATCTAACAGGTTTTTGATTCATCTAATGGCCCTGATCATCATCATCATCACTGTCAGTTCCATGAAGGCACCAACACGCACACACACAAGCTGCTGAGAGGAGCAGCATGAAAGAGTCTCACTCAAAATGAGATAATAATAATTACCATGTACATTGTCAGTGACAATAATAGGTTGTGCTGTCCACTACTTCTGAGTCAATTATATTGATGATGATGATGATGAAGAAAGATAATAATAACGGGATCCAGCTGTTCAGATGCTGATTCTCGAATCTCAGATATCAGAGTGTCCCTGAACACACCATCAGGGTTTCATCTCCCTATTAAAACACAGTGATTTTGAGAAACTCAGCAGTGACCGTCACATGACTTGTCACATGTAAACCAGCTGTGTAGTCTGAACCTCTGACAGATGTGTGTCTCCACATGTCCGACAGTTCCTCACTTCTTCTTGACAAATTTCTTACGGGCAGCATTTGGGTTGGCTCGTCTCCGGCCGCCGCCACACTGCCCGTCTCTGATCTGCAGGTTGGCAGCTCGGCTGTAGATGTCGTTCTGACAGAATGGCGAGCTGCCGGCCACGTAGTCCGGGTCAAAGACGTCCGTCTTCTGCCGAGCCTTATGGGACAGTCTCTGCTGGGGGAAGCGCTGGTCCTCCACCAGCTGGGGGTTGTTGCCGTGTTTCCCTCCCTGAGGCAGAGGCAGGGAGTGCTGCAAGACAAGAGGCAGGAAAACTGGTGAATGTCCAAATGCATTTGAGCCTAATGTCAGATCAGAGCAGGTGAGCAGGGGACACAGCTGCAGGAGAAGCAGGGGACATGGGAAATATGAAGAACAAACCAGAATCTGAGAGAACCAACAGAACCCTGTCCAGAGCCGCAGTGTCAAAGCTTTGAACTCATGGACCTGCGTATCCCGGTTTTTCTTCCACCTCTCTCTCGTCCTACACTTGGCAGTGACAGGCAGACAGCGGTCGCTCTACCCCACTTGCAATGTGATGAGTGTTTAACAGGGCAAGAATAGATTTCAAAATTGCCACTGTGTTAAATTAACATAGCAAGTCGCTGCGCTCATAAGACGCAGTAATCAGAAACCGGGGAACTGGTATTCATCATGTAAACAGAGATATTATTAATAACCAGGTTCCTCTGTGTATGTAAATTCAGTATCCTGAATATAATCATGAATGAGATATTGTTCGTAACCGGGATACTCAAGTCCATATAGACGCACATACAGCATTGCAGCAATCTGCATTTGTTTGATGGGAGTTGAAGATAGGATTTTTAATCTAGATAAGGGTTCCCCTAGTGTGTGTGTGTGTGTCTTACCCTCAGTCCTTTGGGGTTCAACACTTTGGGGTTTTTGGAGAAGTGCATCTTCATGTTGCCGTCCTCGCTGACTGTCACCGCCAACTTCTTCAGAGTCTTGTTCCCACAGTGAGGGCAGAACACTTTGTTCATGTTGCTGGTTGTCCTGGAAACACAAACACACACAGATTGAGTAACTGCGGATGGACCTTCATATCCTCATGTCAGAGTGTGTGAGACTCACTTGAAGCAGGCGTGACACCTCAGGATGTAGTTCCTCGCCTGTTTGATCAGCATCCCGTTCACTGACAGGACATGCAGGCCGATCTGAATGAGAACGTTCTGGGAGGAGCAGAAGAGGCCAGATGTCACATCTCCTGCTGAACAACTGAATTAATGGACAGATGTGCAGCCGCCCCCAGTTGACAGGCGTCCTGATGTCACTCACCTGCATGGCGAAGTCGGTGGTCAGACATCCCACTTTAACATCGGCAGGAGCTGTCCAATCGCCACTCTCCATCTTCACCTGCTTGATGTTACTTGGGGTGATCCAGCCTCCTCCGTCATCTTCATCCTCATCCTCCTCCTCCTCAGGCTCATTCTCCTTGTCCTCGTCGTCCGATTGGTCCTCTGTGTGTGTGTCTGCCCTGTTGTCTGATGGCGAGACGCCATCTGCCTCCTGAAACACATCATCACAGCAGCCGATTAACATCAGTAGCACAGTCTGGACCTGCTGCCGTCGGCCAATCAGGATCCAGGAAGACCCAGCAGGTTACACGACCCACCAGCAGCTCCAGCAGACTGTCATCGATGGTCGGTACCGGTTCTCTCCAGAACAGGAAGCTGTTGAATTCGTTGCTGTCGACTGGCGTCTGGTTCTGATTCTGTTTGTTCACGTTCACATCCACTGGATCCTGACGGAGCAACCACAACAGACACTGAGCATCATCACCACCACCACCACCATCATCATCATCATCATCATCATCATCATCATCATCATCATCATCATCATCATCATCAGTGTAGCACAGAGTTTTTTCCCTTTTCGTAAGTCACCTCATTTATAATAAACGATAGTAAGAATTTATAGGTCAGGTATTATTAGTAGCTATTCTCTTTATTTTTCTCTGACATGTTTTTCATGTTTGATCCAATCTTTGGTCACTACTGCTTCACTTGTTTTCACTTTGTCATCATTTAATGCAATAAAATAAAGACAACTGGTATAGTTTATATACTTGATATAAACTTGAACCTGATGTTTGAAGTGTTAATAAGTCATAGGTCACTCTGGGTAACGCAGGGCTGGGGTTTCTCTGTCAAACTGTTTAGCAGCTCAGAGATCATGTCTGCAAACCCGAATCTGTGTCACTGTGCAGGTGGTGAGTTCACTGACAGTCCGACTCACCAGTAGCTCCAGCAGGTCAGGGTCAAGCGTCGGCAGCGGGTCTCTCCAGAACTGGAAGCTGTTGAACTCATCTGTATCTGTTCGGTTCGTTGTCTCTGTCTTGTTTAACGTCTCTGTCAGCTCTGCTCTGCTGCTTGGCCTGTCCACACATTTCTGCAGAGACGTCATTAGTTAGATTCACCTCCTCATATCAGAGTCGACAGGCGTGGCAGCCAGGTATGTCGCTAAATCTGTGTTTTTACCTTGGAGGGAAAGTGAAATCCAGCAACGTTGACAGGAGTCTCTGGGTGGCGCTGCGTCCCTTGGATATTGACCTGAAACAGTAGAGACATGGAGGTCAACATGCTGCTTCAAACACCGGCTGGCCTAGCTGAGCACAAAGACTGGAAGTGGAGGGAAACTGCAACTGTGAGGCAGCAGTACCTTGACCTCAGGCTCTTCCCTCAGGTGTTGAGAGCCGACCTGCTCCAGCTCCAGCTGGTAGGTTAGAGCCAGGACTTTGATGTCGGTGGCAGAGAGGCTTGGGTAGTCCCCGGTCTTCTTGGAGAACTCCGTCACTGAACGGAGACAAACAACAAATGGCACGTGAATCAACACGTCAAGCTGGTCACCAGTGTGGACACTGGTAACCAGGGGAGTTCATGATGTCGATTGAACAGGTGTCTGACATGATCAGGTGCAGTTACCGTGTCTGATGTGTTCAGGGTGGGGGTCTCTGAAGTGAAGCTGGTAGGGCAGGAAGGCCAGACTCCTCCTGGTGGGTTTGTCTCTGATCTCGTTGACCACTTCCTTAAGGGTGTAGATGTTCCTGCCGATTTCCTGAGAAAGACCAGCAGAGTAACTATTAATGTCACTGCCCCTGTGGTCAGAGACTCAGTGCAGCCTTAACTGACACCTGCAAAGGTGAATATCAATAATACAGCACATTTCCTAAACTGTGTTTATGTTATACTTATAGTATAGTCCATATTCTGTCTCACTAATCACATGGGTGAACCACATAATAACAGCAAGTGTCATCCAGCAGTACAACATGTTTTATCTGATGACGTCACAAAGTCATTAGTGGGTCTAAACAGGTGATGTGAAGTCTACCTCTGAATTCACAGTATTTAAAACCCAGCGTGCTGTCAGAGGCCACCACCTCCACCCCCACCTCACTCCCCGTCCCCGAGCCTCTCTCTACAGGCTAACTGACCCGCAGCACTGACGGACACAGACCAACGCGTCACTTGACGGGTACAGTTCACCCGTCAGGATTGTCCAGGGTCGGACCGGGAGTCGTCTCACCTGCAGAGGAGCTTTCTTTAAAAACGCTCCTGCGTCAGCCACAACATGCTCCACCAAGCTCGGCGCCATCTTGGATGTGTGAGTGACAGGAAAAACCAATCAGAAGAGACGACACAGTCACGTGTTAGATAGAAACCCAAACGCATCATTCGTGTCGGAAAATTTGGTACTAATCTAGGTTTTTTGTTAATATTATATATATTTATTATATAATTTATTTAATACCAAATTCTTAGTTTTGTTCTTAGTTTTATATGTATATGTCACATTTATTTCACGTTTGATATTTGTGCTTCATATCGTTTTGTTTTTCATATTATGGATCACTGATTATGGATTATTGATTACCATACTATTCATTATGTGGAGGTCGGTTGATTTGTGCCAGGGACAAGTGGTAGTTTTGAATTTCTCTAAGTTTAGTGAAGGATCCATAAAGACACTTTCACTACGTAGTTACGGTAGTAGATCATCTCGCACCTCTGTTTTCCCGTTTCCCACTGTCCTGGAACGCAGCTTCGGGTTCCACGGCGGTCATGTGATGTTTTGTTGACGGTAGACGACGGAGGAAGATGGCGGCTCGCTGGAGCAGCGAGAATGTGGTGGTGGAGTTTCGGGATGCCCAGGTATTTCTGTCGAAAGCTCCGGTGTGATCGAAGAGACTGACACCTGTGTGCAGATGTACAGGTGGAGGGCAGTTTGAGAGCGGGAAAAGCCCCGTCAAACACCGTTAAACACTTCAAACTACGACCCACACAAGTTTAAAATGACACCGAGTTCTCGTTCAGCTCAGCGACCTCAATTCAGTCCAAATGTGGAGACGTCACAGCTTTGTCCAGAGAGGAGGACTGGGACATTGCAGGCTAAACAACAGTTTTATACTGAGCAGAAACACATACCAGATTAATTCCACAGATTCAGAGCTGAAACTAAACACATAGTTCAACAACTAATCAGCCAGGGTACCTGCAAAACAGATTGATTCCCTTATCTTTCATCTGCTGATCATTTTCCTGATTGATCAATTCATTGTTTAATCTGAAAACGGTTGACAATACATAAAATTATCCTCCGTGTTTTCATAAATCAGCATCAAAATCAAAATCACAGAGAAGGTCTGAGGATCATTAGATTATCTGAGTAGCATTAGGGGGTTGCATATTGTCTATTATTATTTAGGTAGGTAATTTACCTTAGTTTCTGCTTTAAATTCTGTTATTAACACTGTTATTAAACCAGTGTAGAGGGAGTTTGGATCCCAAAGGGCATTGGACACCAAGAGACAACAGGTTTCATGTAGCTATGTGGCAGTCAGTGTGAGGTGTTAAATCTGTTCTCAAATAGTGAAAACAACAAACCTTCAGTTTCACATCGCAAGACCACAAAAGAATTACATGCAGAAAACATGACTGGCAACTGATCCACTTCATGACATCACTTCACTGATGTTCCTGATGATAAAAAAAAGCTCCAGGTTGTCAGCAGATTAATAAATCACATGCCATCCTGTTTCTTTTCAGCTGTTTGTCACGTAGAATAGAAAGTTGTGGTTCACCTATCACCTCTTTCATCTCCTTCTTATTCTTCTGTGTTTTCAGGCTACTGCCATGTCCGTGGACTGCCTGGGCTCCCACGCTGTGCTGTCTGGGTGGGTTGAGGCACCTGAACACACCACAGTCCTTCAGTGTCGGAGCAGAGAACAGACTGATGAGATTAAAGTTGAAAATCTGAAAACATACTCATCATATTTACATGTGTCCTCCTCACCTGGTTCCTTAGGCGGCGTTTCCTGTACATGGTCAACCTGGAGGCTCCGTCTGAACCTCCTCGCAAAATTGGCCGACAGAGTAAGTGGGATGTGGGGACGGTCCAGTGGAACCCCCACAGATCTGAGTCCCACGTGTTCGCCGCCTCTGTGAGTGTGAACAAATTGTGTTGATGAAATATAAACAAGAACGATTTTCGACATGAACAACACCACAAACAATTTCTGCCTGTACTGTATGTGTGTGTGTTCAGAGTAACCAGCGCGTGGATCTGTATTCGTGGAGGGAGGGCTGTGGAGAGGTTCACACCTCCTTGCAGGGACACACTCGGGTCATCAGGTAACTACACATGGAAATCTAACACCACTACAGTATATAAGATGATGCATCCAGATGTGTTTGCACTTCTCTGTGATATGATACCTGACTCTGTGCCACGTTCACTGACTTGCTGCTTTGTGTTTACTGACTCTGTGCTGTCTTCACTGACACACTGTGATATGTTTACCGTCTCTAGTGATCTGGACTGGTCCTGGTTTGAGCCTGAGTTCCTTGTCACCAGCTCAGTGGACACCTACATCTACATCTGGGACACCAGGTCAGAGGAAACCTATTTTGATTTCTAAACTACGGTGGCCCTGAAGTGCAAAACACAATGGCAAATCAGACAACAACAGCAAAAGAGAAAACACAACACGAAAAAAGAAAACACAATAAAAAGAGAAAACACAACAACATTAAGAGAAAACACAACAACATTAAGAGAAAACACAACAACATTAAGAGAAAACACAACGAAATTAAGACAAAACACAACAACAACATTAAGAGAAAACACAACGAAATTGAAAACACAACGAAATTAAGACAAAACACAACAACATAAAGAGAAAACACAACAACATAAAGAGAAAACAACGAAATTAAGACAAAACACAACAACATTAAGAGAAAACACAACGAAATTAAGACAAAACACAACAACATTAAGAGAAAACACAAGAAATTAAGACAAAACACAATGAGAAAACACAACAACATTAAGAGAAAACACAACGATTAAGTTGAAATTAAGACAAAACACAACAACATTGAAAACACAACGAAATTAAGACAAAACACAACAACATTAAGAGAAAACACAACAACATTAAGAGAAAACACAACGAAATTAAGAGAAAACAAAATTAAGACAAAACACAACAACATTGAAATTAAGACAAAAACAACAACATTAAGACAAAACACAACAACATTAAGAGAAAACACAACAACATTAAGACAAAACACAACGAAATTTTATCTAGTCTCTGATTGGCCCTTTTTACATTAGACAACTTCCGGGTTGGAAGCCACGTTAGCGGGCAATGTTGAGCCTACAGCCAGGCTCGGCTGTACTGCAACGTGGCTCTAAAGCCGGCTCGGGTTGGCTCCGGTGGTAACTTATGCTTAGCTCATAACCTGGTCCCGACCAGGTCCAACCAGGTTTCCCGACCAGGTCCTAGCTGGTCCCGACCAGGTTATGTTCAGAGTTTAATCATAAAACCGGCGATACAAGCCGCTGTTTCACTGCGTCACCTTTACTTTGAAAGTCCATGGATCTGGAAACGTTTTACGGAGGAGAGATCAGCTGATCAGCGGCTGTTTACTTCTCTCTGAGCGTCTCTACACAGATGTTCTCCTCAACCGTAGCCTAGACTATACGTATATACTAGGCTGACAGTCAGTCACTGCTGGCAAAGACAAACAGATGATAATCGGCAAAGTTAATAATTTCACTTAATGTGGCCATGAATGAATTAATTCCAATGTGATCGCCTGTTATAGCAGTGTTGCCCACACGCAAATCTTGAATACGTTTCAGCTGTTTTCACATTTAAAAAGCTCTTTGTTGTCTTTGTACAGAGACGATATGAAATTTGCTTGCAGCACCTAAAAACCCCACTGTAACCTATTCAGACTCGCTTCCAATAAAAACCCACTCGCGTTATAATTGCGATATTAACTTTGCCGATTATCATCTGTTTGTCTGTCCTGCTGCCAGCAGTGACTGACTGTACAGCCTACAATAAAGTATATACGCTATAGTCTAGGCTACGGTTGAGGAGAACAAGGCGGAGACAGCTCAGTAGAGACGCTCAGAGAGAAGTAAACAGCCGCTGATCAGCATCTCTCCTGTACAAACCTTCCAGATCCATGGACTTTCAAAGTAAAGGTCTGAAACAGCGGCGCTTGTATCGCCGGTTTTATGATTAAACTCTGAACATAACCTGGTCTAGGACCTGGTCGGGACCAGACCTGTCGGACCTGGTCGGGACCAGGACCTTCAATTTGTTACCACCGGAGCCAAACCGGAGCCGGCTTGGAAACTAAGAGCCATTTTGCAGTACAGCCGAGCCTGGCTGTAGGCTCAACATTGCTCGCTAACGCACTAAACTGGCTTCCAACCCGGAAGTTGTCTGACGTCACTGTAAAAAGGGCCAATCAGAGACTAGATATGTCGCCCGATGGTACCTACCTTTTCCGTTTTGGTTAATTTCGTTGTGTTTTGTCTTAATGTTGTTGTGTTTTCTCTTAATGTTGTTGTGTTTTGTCTTAATGTTGTTGTGTTTTGTCTTAATTTCGTTGTGTTTTGTCTTAATTTCGTTGTGTTTTCTCTTAATGTTGTTGTGTTTTCTCTTAATGTTGTTGTGTTTTGTCTTAATTTCGTTGTGTTTTCTCTTAATGTTGTTGTGTTTTGTCTTAATTTCGTTGTGTTTTCTCTTAATGTTGTTGTGTTTTGTCTTAACTTAATGTTGTTGTGTTTTGTCTTAATTTCGTTGTGTTTTCTCTTAATGTTGTTGTGTTTTGTCTTAATTTCGTTGTGTTTTCTCTTAATGTTGTTGTGTTTTCTCTTAATGTTGTTGTGTTTTGTCTTAATTTCGTTGTGTTTTCTCTTAATGTTGTTGTGTTTTGTCTTAATTTCGTTGTGTTTTGTCTTAATTTCGTTGTGTTTTCTCTTAATGTTGTTGTGTTTTCTCTTAATGTTGTTGTGTTTTGTCTTAATTTCGTTGTGTTTTCTCTTAATGTTGTTGTGTTTTGTCTTAATTTCGTTGTGTTTTCTCTTAATGTTGTTGTGTTTTCTCTTAATGTTGTTGTGTTTTCTCTTTTTGTGTGGTTTTCTCTTTTGCCGTTGTGTTTTCTTTTTTCGTGTTGTGTTTTCTGTTTTGCTGTTGTTGTCTGATTTGCCGTTGTGTTTTGCACTTCAGGGCCACCGTACTAAACTCTTCCAAAGTTTAAAAAGTAGTGTTGTGTTGTTTTAAAATGAATATGAACCTGTTTTCTTTCCATTATACAAAGTCTGAAAACACCAGAATTTTTTTGTTATTTTGATCTGTTTCCATTTTCTAAAAATAAATATATTTATTTCCAATTTGGGAGACATTTTGTCAGTAGGTTATAGAACGAAACAAAAGTGTTCATTTTACTCAAACACATACCTATGAATAGTAAAACCAGAGGAACTGATCATTTTGAAGTGGTCTCTTAATTTTTTCCAGAGCTGCATATATAATGTATATTTATAATGGAAACAAGTCCCTCACAGCAGCATGACCTTCATCAGTAGAGTCTGCGTGTGCCTGTCAAAGTGTAGAAGTTCAATTTTGTCCTTGAGCTTGGAAACTAAAGTCCATTCTAAATTTTTCATTGATTTTTGTCTCTTGTTGACAACGTCACAAACTTAAACATGAGAGAAACATTTACTCCACAGCAGAATTATCCTCAGTTTAGTTCATTTACAGCTTGTTTGGGTCAACACACCTGAGTTCCCCTGTAAATATGTGTCTCTGTGTCTCTGTCCACAGAGACACCCGTAAGCCCACGGTGGCTCTGTCTGCTGTTGGTGAGTATCTAACCGAGAACATCACACACTCTCAGTGCTGTGTGTCGTTGTCGTGTGACAACGTTGTGTTCACAAACACATGATTGTCAAGTATGTAAGAGTGGGCGTGTTGTGTTTGCAGCTGGAGCGTCTCAGGTGAAGTGGAACAGGAAGAACCAGTACCTGCTCGCGTCCAGTCACGATGGAGATGTTCGGATCTGGGATAAAAGAGTGAGTCACTGATTTCTGGTCAACACGCTTTCTCTGAAAACACACACTGAGCTGAGTGTGTGTGTGTGTGTGATTTCCCCTAAACAGAAACCGAACACGGCGGCGGAGTACGTGGCAGCTCACCTGTCCAAGATCCACGGCCTCGACTGGCATCCAGACAATGAGTTTGTATTCGCCACATCGAGTCAAGACAACTCAGTGAGGGTGAGGCTGTGACACAAACACAATAATTGTGAAGTCATCGAAATGCCATGGAAACGTTTTATACATTTTTACCTACTCAATTTACTTTGTGTGTATGTTTGTAGTTTTGGGATTTCAGACAGCCCAGGAAGTACCTGAACATCCTGTCCTGTCAGGTGCCAGTGTGGAAGGCCAGGTACACGGTGAGTATCAACACCTGAGCTGACGCTAAAAACTGGAGGAAGGGTTCATGTCAGAGCAGGAGGAGGAGAAGGAGGAGGAGGAGGAGGAGTCTTCATTTACACCATCAGTTATTAACAAACACTGGTAGTTAGATTTCAGAGGATTCAGATATGAGGTCAGGTTTCCTGTGTGTGTGTTCACAGCCGTTCTCCAATGGCCTGGTCACAGTGATGGTTCCTCAGCTGCGGAGAGAAAACAGTCTGTTACTGTGGAGCACGCTCGACCTCAACAGTCCCGTCCACGCCTTCGTCGGACACGACGATGTTGTGCTCGAATTCCGCTGGAGGCCACAGAAAGAAGGTAACCAATCACAGCACAGCCCTCCAGCTCGTTTGTGCTAAGCTAACAGTGTTTTATAGTGTATGTGACAGAATGTGTTTACTGTTGTTGTTGTTGTTGTTGTTGTTGTTGACCATACAGGCTCTAAGGATTACCAGCTGGTCACTTGGTCCAGAGATCAGACTCTGAGGATCTGGAGGGTGGATCCTCAGTTGCAGAAGGTCAGAGGTCATCCTCAAAGAGATAAGTTCAAAACAGGTCTTGTCCTGATCTGTTTACGATGATGATTGTATTGTTGTCTTTGTTGTGGTGCAGTTGTGTGTCAGTGACGTGGTGGAGGACCTGATGGAGAGGATGTCTCTGACCGTGGAGTCAGAGAAGTCTCTGTCGTCTCAGGAGCCCGAGAGTCAACACAGCATCGCTCCTGTAGCCGACAGCCTGCACGGTGAGAAAACGTTTCACATTGCAACACATAGAATCAAACAGTATTTTCCATAGTGTTCCATGTGTTCGCACACATTTACAAACACTGACGCCCCCCCCCTCTTTAGACCAGGACGGTTCCCTTAGCTCTGGAGGACGTCAGGACTCGGCCGGGTGTTCAGGTCTCCCTCAGACGCTGCAACAGGAGTTCTCTCTGGTCAACCTGCAGATCAGAAACGTCAATGTGGAGGTGACACTCACATTTACAGACCAACTGGGACTCAAACATGAACACACCCATCACATCTCACAAACCGTTGGTTATTTAAGAAATTAAAATTTACACAACCCCCCACAATAAAGTAAGCCACTGTGACGATCAGTCATAAGTTGTAGTTGAACTAATTCAGTGCCAAGAAAATAGTCAAAAATAAAAGGTTCAAAAGAGAGTTCTGCTTGAAAATGTCTCCTTCACTTTAAACCTGTCTTTCTCAGAATTATCCTCCCAGAATGCTGAATTTGGAGAAAACTTGCTGTATTCAAATGTGGATAACTAAAAAGCAGAACATGCTACGAACTCATTTTCTGCCCTGGTGAACGTAGAGAGTCTCCCCTTTCATTTGAGATATTCTGTGTCATTTCAGTCGTAGCACAACATATTCTGTGGCTGTTTGAAAATTAGAAGAAATGCTCAAAAGTGCTGGCACTGGCTGTACACTGAGAGTACACTGGCAGTGAAGGAGTATTTTAACTTGGACACTGGACCACAAAAATTGAACCTATTGATCGATCTGTGCAGATGGACGCCGTGAACCGTAGCTGTGTGGTGTCGGCCCACTTCGGCAGCCATCAGGTTCACCTGGTGGTGAAGTTTCCCGCCCAGTATCCCAACAATGCCGCACCGACCTTCCAGTTCGTCTCACCGACCACCATACCCTCTGCCATGAAGATCAAGATCCAGAAGGTACAGATGTGCACCACAGCACACTGACAGGTATGTTAAGCTGTGAAGATGATGATGACGATGAGACTCCTCTCTTTCTCGTTCTGCTCAGATCCTGACGGACACGTCTCTGCAGAAGGTGAAGAGGAACCAGAACTGTCTGGAGCCGTGTGTCCGACAGCTGGTCTCCTGTCTGGAGTCCGACATGGTGAGAGCACAAACATATTAACACAGTGCATTAACTGACCCCTAAACTAACTGATTCTAAGCTGACAAAAAAATCTCTGAAATTCACAAAGGTAAAACTTCAAACGTGAAAACTCGGAGGTCAATCATCCAATCACTGAGCTAAAATTCTGTCATATGTATCTCCAGTACTCGTTTCCGACCCTAGGTGAGCAGGTACAGGTTAAACCAACATTATTATAACATGTGTCACAAGTCACAACATATCTATGCTCTCTTGTCCTCTATCAGACTCAGGAGGACGGTCCGGCCTCGGGTCCCTTCGTCCTGTCAAACCCTGTCACTCCAGCACTGCAGGCGTTTCCCCGTGTCACCAACACATATGGATCCTACCAGGTAACAAACACCTGTGGACACAACAGTATGGAAAACAGCTGATATGCGTTAATAATGTGTGTCAGCTGACAGCAACTGAACACCACTGATGGTTCTCAGTGTTGCTAAGAGACCAGGAATCAGGATGGCATCAACTTTTTCTCTTGTCTTCCAGGACGCCAACATCCCGTTCCCTCGGACGTCTGGCGCTCGCTTTTGTGGTACTGGCTGTCTGGTTTACTTCACCCGACCAATCACCATGCACCGATCTGTCCCACCCACTGAGCCCACTCCCAGGTAAGAAAAAAAAGCATCCCACTGTTTTGTTAAAACTGTTTTATTAGTTATTCATGAAAGAAACAATGTGAAAGGCCAACTGTCCCTTCAAGGCGTGTTTGTGTGCGTTCAGGTCTCTGTCAGCTCTGTCAGCCTATCACAGTGGAGTGTTGACGCCCATGAAGATGCGTTCGGAGTCTCAGAGCACCCTGCGGCTGTACAGCGGCAGCCCCACCCGCTCCGACAAAGACACTGTGTCCATCTCCTCCTTCTACTATAAAGAACGGGTGAGACACACCTGCAAACACACAGTTGTACAGTTGTGTAAAGGCTGTTTGTTGTTTGCTGCTGTTTGTCTCATTAACCCTGTCTCTAAAGGTTGTTCAAGACAAAACTACTGACTGAGAACAAAACAAACATGAACACTAATCAGTGAATTAAACAGTTAATCAGTAGGTGACGTTTAATGAACCAGTCAGGACAGAATGATAGGCATCTGATTATTTCCTATTATTGGCCTATCAATTAGTTTCACTGATTCATTTTCAGCCAATAAAGTGTTCCTTAAAGGAGTCATCACCTGGTTTTTTACGTATCCAGCCCCCCTTGGATCGCTTTGGATCAATTTGTAAAACTTATTAGAAAAAAAAAAAATAATTTTAATCAAACATCATTGAGCTTGTTCTAACCCTTTTTCCTACCGCGACTTTATCACACGAGATTACGCGCGAGGTTTTGACTGGTCCGGATGTGCATTGTATGAGGCACGTGTTGATTCGCCGCAGGAAGGACAGAGCAGGGGGGGGGCTTGCCTGCATGCAGACTCCAAAACATAAACAGCCCCCTGGTACCGCTTCGGCGATGTCAGGTAGCGGACGGGCCGGGTTGGGTGGTGAAAGAGGCAAGTAGCCTCCACGGTGAGGTCACCGTAGGAGCAGAATCAAAATCTCGTGCTTTAAGAAGGCACACCATTGTGTGCTATTCCTAAAAGCGAAAAACGGCGCCGCTTTCAAAGTCCAGCTTTTCAGGCAAGTTTCAACTGAGGTCAAACACCAATATGCATGTTTTAGCAAGAGAAATTGCGATTTCCGGGTGATGACTCCTTTAAATATTAAATACAAGCTGAACAGGTGAAACTGGTGAACTCCTCCTGCTTCTGTCTCCCTAAACAACAGCTTAGAAATGAATAGAATTAAAATTAATTATTAAATAAAAGGGAATTGAGGTTAGGGTTAGAAATAATTAATGATTAAGTTATTGTTATGTAGGGGGTCAGCATCAGAGCAGACGTTGAACTAAAACAGATGTTGAACTGACTGACTGACTACAGCGTTGCAGACTCAGGTTCAAATTCAGATTTGTCTTGTTCTCATTCTGTGACTTTGTTGAGTAACTCTCTCACGGAGAGAGTTAAAAGCTGAAACGTGAAGCTCTGTTTCCTCTTCACTCCACATTCCCCGTGAATACACATGAGTTGATGGGTAGTTCACGTGGGCTGGGAATGTTGAGCACTGCTTGAGGCCTGCTGGTGTGTCACAGTGGATGTCACCTCTTCATCTTTCTGATGGGCTTTTGTTTATTTTTACCTTTTTTTTCTGTGTTGTTTTTCTCTGGCCAATCACATGTCCCCGTGCTGCTGTGGGACACTCCTCCTTCTCACTCTCCTCCAATCAGAAGCTCCCAATCTCTGCCTCCCGCCGCTGGTCTGTCCAAACACTCCATGACTGGCCGGTACTGAGCCTCTATCCCTTCATCAAACTACCCATCACCCCTCTCCTCTCACCTGATCTTTCCATCCGCTTCTCCACCTCCTCCTCTTCCTCCTCCTCCTCCTCCTCCTCTAGGTTTCCTCCTTTCACAGCGCTGGGATTCTAACATGTTTTTCTCCGTCACTCATTGGCTGACGTCTCTCTCACTAACAGGCCGAGACAACGCAAATTATGTGTTAATCTATGTTTAACTGTAGAGTGACATCATATCTGTTCACACGGGAGTCAGGTGATTTTAAAATGATTTTAAAGCTCCATTTCTATCACATATAAAACCATCTCAGTTAAGTTTTCCATAAAAGGTTGGTGTCAGCCAATCAGAAGACAGGAGGCTCTGAGCCTCTCTTCTCTGAAAATAGAGCAGATATCAGGTAAAAACACCTGTTGGATGGTGGGTCCAGCTGGGCGGGGCTTGGTGACTGCTTTGTTGTGACATCACAAAGTCACAGAAGTCCTGACAGCTGGTTTCAAAGCTCAATTTGTAATACAGTATTGCATTTCTCTGTGGACTGAGGCTTTGATACGTTCACAGTATTAATATAGAACCTAAACCTGCTTTACAATCACACAACCACAGCCTTTACTGTCAACTGAAGGGACTGAAGGCAAAGTTTCGAGTTGCAGCAAAAAAAAAAAAAGTTGCATAGTCACATTTGTAATTTTAGCCACATAGAGACTGTTATGACATTTAGAGGAGTTGTGCAGCTGGATTTTGGACACCGAGCTAAATCTGCTCCTGACTCCCAGTGTCTCCATATGTTCACTAACCTTTAACACGTGCAGGTGAGTTCCTGTGCTCGTCAGAGCAGAAGGTGGCTTTGAACCCGTCTTGATGTAATTCTCTGAGGTAATCTGGCTGCTCAGGCGACACAGTAGTTGGTTGATAAACTGGAAACTAACCTTGTGTTCACACTACGAGCTGTCAAAGCGTCCACATAGGAAGCTCTGATTCTTCTCTGCCTCAGTCAGAGGTGTAGTAGCTGCAGTTGACTCTGGGAGGATGATCTCTGACCATCTGACCTTCAATTAGTTATTGGTGATATTTATGAAAACTGTGCAAATCAAACCTTCCAGATGTTCATGTAGATGTAGTAATGGCTGGACCCGCTCACAGCATCAATCCAGTCTCTCCTCGCAGTGTGGACACTCTCTCTCTCTCTCAGTAATTTGTGATCCAGACCACTTTTAATCAGGTGGTGCTCTGTCTCCTCTGGACCCGCTGTCTCCCTCCTCCTTCTTCTGTCCGTCTCTGTCTGTCCATCAGAAATCCCGCCGGTTCAAGACAAAGAGAGAGGGGATGGACTACAGCAACCGTCCAATCAAACTGGCCGGGAAAGTCATCATCCAGGAGATCTCCTGTCTGCTGCCTGTCCACAAGGCTCTGGGAGAGAGTTATATGTGAGAGCAGACTCCTATCAATCAACCCACTGATCATTTACTGGTTTGCTTTTGAGAATGGATTCACTGTTTATCATTTTCATTTGTCCCTGCTGACACTGACAGAATTTGACACAAACATGAACTAAGTAAAAACCGGTTGCTAAAGGCCAAGTGCAGTGTGACCCCAGAAACACTCCAGACTTTACATAGATGTTTATTGTTTTTAGCAGAGACTCAATTGAAAAACAGGCCAATCATAAGAACCAATCAAATAAAATTCACTGCTCACAGGAGTTTTTAACAAAATAAAAGCTCCACAAATATCCGCAGTCATGTGACTCACTGGGGTCACCTGAATCCTGACCTCAGGTCTGCATAGTAAGTGGCTGAGCACTGAGCAGCGGTGTCCGCTCCACCGTCTTCTGTTGCTCATATTGGTCCAGTTTCTCCTGTCAGACCATCAGTCCTCAGGTGGTTTATGTCTCTGATGTTTTTCTTTTGTTCAGTCTGAACGTGAACGACATCCAGGAAACGTGCCAGAAGAACGCGGCAGCAGCGCTCGTAGTCGGACGTAGAGACGTAGCCAAGGTGAAGATTTCTCTTTTGTTTGTCTTCTGTTTCCCCCTGAAGACAAAAACTCTGAATCGGATTCCAAATTGAGCTCATATCCAAAATTTTAGGGCGACTTCATATCAGACACTGTGTCAGTTTAACACTGACAATTCACAGAAATGACATCAAAGTGTTTCAGGACGTTTTCTTTGTCTCTGACATGATGCGAGCAGGTGTGGGCGTTGGCTTCTGCAGCGACCAATCAGGACCTGAGTCCAGATTCAGACCCGGACACAGAGACTCCATGGGCCAGACACCCGTTTGGACGCCACCTGCTGGAGACTCTGTGAGTTTATTTTAGGTTTCATCTTAGTTTTGAGTTGTCTCCACAGCAGGTGAGAACTTCACATCATCATCTATCTGCTGGAGCAAAGTCGTCAGGTTCAACAAACAAAACTTGGAGCTTTTAAGATGTAAGATATGGATGCGTTTCAGTCTAAATTCTCTCTCTCCGTGTCTTCAGCTTGGATCACTACAGTCAGATGAGTGACGTTCAGACCCTGGCTATGTTGTGCAGTGTGTTCAGAACTCAGGGTCCTCCGCCAGACTGCTACTCTCTGTATGGACACAACCCGCCACGGTCCATGTTCCCCCCACATCACTCACGCTATGTAAGTCTTTGTCGGATTGTTGTCTTTGTTACAAGCGGCTGATCGCAGCTACAGGACATGATGTGATCTGTGTGTTGTCTCAGCCCAGCTACACCTCCAGCTCCGTCACCTCAGGCTCCTGCTCCAGCACGTCTGACTCCATCACTGCCACAACCTGGAACCCAGGTGAGTGTCCTCGGTGCCACCAAACCTGTCCAGAATTGTCCTAGCCTCGTAAACCAGCCTCCCCGGAAATGCATTTCATTTCATTTCACAGGGAGAGTCTGGACTCATTCCCCCTGTAAGCGTATGGGGTGGGTGAGGGCTGGGCGGGAGTAGTAGCGTTGACAACTCCATTCAGCCAATCAGCAAGTTGGTATATCAAACTGTTGCCGAATCCCGTTGGAAGAACAGCGAAAACGTCTTTTCCTTCAAGAAACTCAACAAGCGCCGACTCTTGCTCTTGTTTAATTGCTGTAATGGATGGTATTTCAGTAAGAACTTCCCTTGTTGCTGTTTTTAGGCTGCTACTGCTAGATAGCTCTGCCATGTTCGCTGTGGTCGCGCAGTGTAGTGACGTGATCATCCGGGGATTTGCACCAGTCAGTCCCTGATTGGCCAATGTGCTGTGTCAATCAGAGAAATCTGAGCAGCAACGCTGATTGGCTCGGCCTTCTGGCCATGAATGAGGCCAGACTCTCCCTCAGAAATGAAATGAAATGCATTTCTGGGAGAGGCTGGTTTACGAGGCTAGAATTGTCCTACATACATATCGTTTTTTTGTTTGCAGGCCGAGACTCTGAGCATGCAAACCCCTGGGGCGAATCCTCCCCTGACGACTATCGCTTTGGAAACCAGGGCTACACGGATCCCCGTGAACGAGAGCGAGAGCAGCATGATATGAACAAGAGGTGATGTAGTTCTGACTCGTGGTCAAACAGACATGGGAGGAGTTTGTGTGTCACTGACAGTGCCGTGGTGTGGTTACCTGTTCCCCTGCAGACTGCTGGACCCGGCCAACACACTGCAGTTTGACGACTTTAAGAAGTGCTACGGCGAGATCTTGTACCGCTGGGGCCTGAGGGAGAAGAAAGCTGATGTGCTGAAGTTCGCCTCCTGTCCTCCTGAACCTCACAAAGGCATTGGTGCGTTACCCCACCAGCTCTGAACACTGTGATGCGTTTGATGTCAGATGCTGTAGTTTAACAGCTGACCCCTGATTGGTTTCTGAGCTGTAGCATCATCACAGAGATGAGAGTTGATGAAATGAACGAGGGATCTCACGATTATACATTTTCTTGGTACAATAAATAATAATGATATTAACGATTATCATGATTATTATGCATTCATTAATTTCACAACAGTACAAATGTGTAAAATCAAATATTGTCAAAAAATATTAACATGTTTACACAACATATTTCAAGTATCTATTAATATATAAACCAATCATTAACCCCCCAGTATTCAGGTCATAAATTGTCATCTATACCGAATGTTTACATTCATTTGAATCTTTTTTTTGTTTTGTTGTTGTTTTTTAAATACAAATGACACAATAACATTTAAGTTCCTACCAATTCAGTGTAACGTTTGTTAAATGGACCAGTATCTGAGCATTCACCTTTATTTTTGACGCACATCTGCCAACATGGTTCGACATAATCTTTTTTGGGAAGTGAAGGTATTTAGGAATCTTTACAATTAATTGTGAAAACAAGTAATCGTGACATCCCTAGTTGTGATGATGATCAGCTGATTGATCTGCTCATACAGATGTTGTGACTCCTCCCCTTCTGTCTCCCCTGCAGAGTTTGGTGTGTACTGCTGTCACTGTCGCAGTCAGGCTCGAGGGACTCAGTGCGCCGTCTGTAAACGCCTCACCTTCCAGTGCGCCATCTGCCATGTGGCCGTCCGGGGCTCCTCCAACTTCTGTCTGAGCTGCGGTCATGGAGGTCACACCAGTCACATGATGGACTGGTTCAGGCGGCAGGACGAGTGTCCCGCCGGCTGTGGCTGCCACTGTCTGCTGCAGAGCACCTTCTGATCCCACAGACCAGAACGGCTCCATCACCACGGAGACCGAAGCACGACTTTCGACACGGAAACCAGAAACCCTCTGATCCCACAGACGAGAACGCCTCCCATCACCATGGAGACCAGAGCGCCTCCTGTCAGAGCAGGAGCTGAACAGTCCGAGGGAGGCATAGCTGATTATAGAAGACGCAGGTGCCATGACACAAGCAGGACGTCCAGCATCTCACAGCATCCACTGGACGGACATGTGGATGTTTCAGTGGTCTCAGAGGACAGTCGTCCATATTGCTTCTCCTTTAGTGTAAGGAACAAAAGCTTAGTCTTTGACACATGACACAAAGTCTCTTCTTCCGCTGTAAGACTTTAATCAACTCAGCAGAACTAACTTTATCTACCAGATGTTAAAGGGATTGCTGGTGCTCCTCAATAACTGGCTCCAGCAGAGACAAAACATCACGTCAGTTCCTGCTGCTGCAGTACATTAATATAAGAAACAAACAAACATGTTTTTTTGTTTGTGTCTGTGAGGACAAAGAGACATATATATGTCCAGATTATGAAGATGATGCTGATGAGATGTTCACTTCCCTCTGGAGCTGTTACTCATCTTCAATATCGCCTTAAGTGACAGGATCGAGTGTTAAACATGCTCACGTAACTGAGCAGAGAAGAAGTTTCTGTGTGTAACCACTGTGTGAACTGTTAATAACTGTACTGTATGGAAAAATAATATTAAAACATTTTTGAATTCAGTCAAAAGTGTTTTCTGGTTTTAATGACTGCGTTTGGTTCCATCTGTGCCACCTTCAGGACAAACTTTAACTTTACTTTCTGTGGTATTTCCTAATTTAAACAGCTGCTGATTGATATTCTGTTGATGAATGAAGTGATGCGGTGGCGGCTCTCTTGCCTCACAAGCTTCAAAAGGGAGGCGCAACATCATGTGACCGTGTTTTCAGAATGGAAGTTATCAGTGTGTTGTTTTCTGTGTAGTGAACGCCTATAGGGGGCGTTAGCAGGAGGTCAAAGTCACTGGCCCCAAACTCTGCCCGTGTCCATGGGCAAGATGCTGAGTCCCGACCAACTGCTGCTCTGTGGTGGACCTTTGACCCCTGACCTCCTGGACAGGAAATCACATGAGAGGTGGAGGCTGTGGTCGATATCTGGACGGTGACCTGAGTCGACAGAAGACGCACTGAGTCAGCAGCTCTGATGTCTGAAGTCTGGACACTGGGAAGGGCTTCCCACACTCCTCACACTGGACACACACAAACACACAAGCCAGTAAGTTGTTACCGATGCAACAAAACAACACAAGTGATGATGTCATCAGGCTCCATGAACCCTGACCTTGAGGATGTGAATCCCTGATTCTTCGGTCGTCATCTTCTTCATGACCTCTGGGATCTCCTCCATGTTTTCCACGTCCCACAACCTGATAGTCCTGTCCTATAGACACACAACGAGGGTCAAACTGTTGCTGTAGCAGGACAGTGGATGTCTGAGATCAACTCAACATCTGGTTTAACACCTGCAATTTCTCTTCTTACAGAAACAAACTGTACATTACAAGAGCAGTGGATTAGTTGTTCTGGACTCACTGGACCAGTACCTTGGAGGCAGAGGCAACACACTTCCTGTCTGCGCTGACTGACACATCTGTCACCCAGTCACCGTGGCCCTGTCACACAAACACTATCAGTCACTGATCATGTCAACATGTGAATTGAAGCGCCATGGGTTTCACCACCTTGAGGATGAGTGTGGGGCACAGGGATGACATATCCCAGAGTGCAACAGTCCTGTCGTAGGAGCCGGACACCAGCAGGTTGGCTGAGGGAATAGGTGTTGATTACTCAGAGGTCATGACCTGATGAGCCATCACAGTCTCACTTGGAGGTCTCACCATCAGCAGAGAAGCTGCAGCAGCTAACGCTGCCTTCATGGCCTCTCTGCAGCAATATCCCGCCATGAGATCGAAACCCCCCTGCCTGAAGCTCCCACAGCTTCAGAGTTTTGTCCCATGAAGCCGTGCAGAGGAAGTGCCCGTTGTTGGTGAAGCAGCAGTCGGAGACAACGTTACCATGTGTACTGAGAGAGACAACAACAATTAGACAGGGAGACTGACGATGGGGCTTCTCTGTGTCTGGTCTCACCTGGTGATGGACACCGTGGTCTTCTGGACCAGCACGTCCCACAGTCGGATGCTGCGGTCCGCTGACACCGTGGCCACTCGCTGACTCTGAGGGTCGAACCTGCAGCGTGTGATGGTGGAGCGGTGGTGATCTAGAGGGGGGAGAAGGATTCACCTTTGTAAACAAACACTAACACCAACAGCGTGGAGGTCGTACCGCCGTTGTACCGCTGACATGGTGCAGTGTCTGTCCGCTCGCTGCATCACTGATGTAAATGCCGTTCTGAGGATCAGCAGCACAGACAACGAGTCGGCTGTCGGATGAGACGCTGCAGGAGGTCAGCAGGCCGCCGTGACTACACTTCCACTGTGAGACGGAGATCAGAGCTCAGTCAGTGTAAGTTCAGCTCCATTCACGAGCGAGGTGAAAATGTAAAACAGAGTTCAAGGTGACATCTTCAGATCAGACTTCAAACCATGAATCATGTCAGTTCTGCTCTACTAGAATGATTTTAGCAGCAGTTTGGTCCCCACATCATTGTTCTTGGATACCAAAACTTTTTATTTGTAACTAATTCTCATCTTCTTTCATTTTCCAACAAAACAAAACTTTTTATTGATTCACATTTGTTTATAAAATAAATGTAAACAAAAGATCAAACACAACAACACAGAACAGAGTAACAGAGCAGACAAGAAGTGGAAGATAAGGCCTCCTGACATCAGTAATAATCATCTCTTCAGTCCAGAGGAACAGGACCAGGGGCGTGGGACGTTGCCAGTTTAGTTGTGCAGCAGAAAACTCACCAGTGTCTGTCCTGTCTCCAAGTCCCAGGCCACCATCTTCTTATCCCAGGAGACTGTGATCATCCTGATATACACACAGAGTGATGATGATGATGATGATGATGATGATGATGATGATGATGATGATGACGACGAAGAACGTGTGTGTTTCAACTCATGCTCACCTGTTGCTGTTTGGGATCACAGCACATTCAGTGATGGATTTTTCATGAACTCCATCAAACTTCCTCAGAGGTTGGCAGCTCTCCACATCCTGCACAGGTCAAAGGTCAACAGTATGTCAACAGCTTTCAGCATCACAGCTGTTATGAATAAAGGACATTAACAGAAGCTGCTCACTGTTTCACACTGATGAACGACATTCCCCTCATAACAGAAGATAAACACATGTTTCAATAATTCCCTTTTGTTGCCTGATGTATATTTTTCATCATATATTTATAACATTTAATTTGTATTGTTTTGAGTCACAGCCATGTGTTTTTATACTGCCGGTGAAGCTAAATGACGCAAAAGTCATGGTGAATCAAAATGAGAACATAAGTGGGGGTGTATGTGGGGGATTAAATGTCCGTACAGTGAGGGTGGAGAAATTAAAGAGCAGCACCACTTAAGTGCCCCTGAGTCGGGCACTGAGCCTCAGCAGGAGGTTGTGGTTGTTTACCCAGAGGATGGCTGTGCAGTCTGAGGAGCAGCTGAGGAGATGTCTGTCATTGAAACAGAGTCGAGCAGCAGTAACGGTGCCACTGTGAGCTTGTAACACCTTCACTGGAACCTGCAGGTCAGTGGACACATCAGAGACTTAAGCATTATGACAATCTGCATATTTACAATAACACATGATGCTGTCAGTGTCCTCACAGGAGGGAAGTCACCTAACAGTCACAGTTTCAGGTTAAAACATGTAGTAGTCAACCTACACATGTTTATCAGTTTCAAGTGTAAAACGCCAACATCAGTTTTGTTCTTGGACATTAAGTATTGTACTTATGATGGTAATGATAATTCATGTTGTTGTTCTTGTTGTTAATAATAATAGGCTACCACCACCAACAACAACAACAATCATCATCACCGTCATCATCTTAATATTTATAATATATTTGACCATCTACACAGAGGAAGCTAATAGTCTTTTCAGCTGACTCAGCAGTTGACTTTATTTACCCATTTCCTAGCGCACGTATTGTGTGCTGTAACGTTATCACAATCACTTACCTTTCGTCTTGTCACCACGGTACAGTATTACTGACTTTATTTAGGCTATAATTGTACTTGTTTAGTGGGCTACTATGCTCATTTATCCTTTACATGATTGCCACAGGTTCTTTGGTACAGACACATTACAAGATTGTTTTCTCTGCGGTGCGCCGTCCTGCTCGCTGCTGTCTACTTGCTGGGTTGACTGATGAATTAACCTTCAGTTGCCTTTGGTTTTACCTGAGACAGTCGGTTCAACTCTGCTGCTGCTGCTGCTGCTGCTGCACCTCCTTCCTCCTCCTCCTCCTCCTCCTCCTCCTTCTCCTCTTCCCTCGCCATTGACAGCGGGTCGATATTTGTGGACATTTCATAAACTGCGTGTAAAGAGTTGACGTCAGGGAACAGAGTTTTCCCCCTCGTGGCGGTTACCACAACAACAGTCCCTCTGGCAACTGCCGACGGGGCCTTCACGAGCTGTGGGACTTTTTAAGATTTCGAGTGTGATGGACGATCACGGGGACACCGGCGCCAGAAACCAAGAACCCATGGGGCCCTGGGCAAATTCACACACATACTATAAACTTACTTAATTTTCTTATCCGCCATTAAGAATACACTTATACAACTAGATGTGAGAACATTTTTGTAGAGAACATTTTTGATTGGCACTTAGGGGATTGAAATACGACGACTGTTTGTACAATGATTGTCTGGTTTTTTGTGACACTTCTTGATGTAATCTACAGGTGAAATTTCATTCAGACTGACAGTTTTGTATTTGTGAAACATTTATTTTATTTGTGAAAATGCAACAAAGGCAGATTTGACCGTTTTCTCATCGTAGACCACATTAGGCCTGGTCCTGGTCAAAATCCACTATGCCTGTGGACTTCTCAAATATGGCCTATCCTACAGAGGCTAAACATTAATTATAACACAGTTTCTGATTTGTGAAAATGCAATAAAGGCAGATTTCACAGTTTTCTCATCATATAGACCGTATTAGACCTGGTCCTGGTCAAAAACCACTTCTCAAATCTGGCCTGGATTATCCTACAGAGGCTAAACATTCATTATAACACAGTTTCTGATCTGTGAAATCTTTATTCTATTTGTGAAAATGCTATAAAGGCAGATTTCACCATTTTCTAATCATATAGACCACATTAGACCTGGTCCACGTCAAAAACCACTATGCCTAGACTTCTCAAATCTGGCCTATATTAATCTACAGGCCCTGAAGATTCATTCAGACACAGTTTATGATCTGTGAAACCTTTATTCTATTTGTGAAAATGCAATAAAGGCAGATTTCACAGTTTACTCATCATATAGACCACATTAGACCTGGTCCTGGTCAAAAACCACTATACCTAGACTTCTCAAATCTGGCCTGGATTATCCTACAGAGGCTAAACATTCATTATAACACAGTTTCTGATCTGTGAAACCTTTACTCTATTTGTGAAAATGCTATAAAGGCAGATTTCACCATTTTCTTATCATATACATGTACTGTAGACCACATTAGACCTGGTCCTGGTTTTTGATCAGGAGGACCTGTTCTAATGTGGTCTATATGATATTACTGTAAACATGTCAACTGCTTTGTTACTTTTGGTTTTAAATAACCTAACAACAAAGTACAAAAACTAGAACTACAATTAAAATGTGATTCAAAAGCTTCTCAAAGTAGCCCAAGAACTACTGTGTCAAACGCAGGCAGATCCTTGTCAATCCTCCATCCTGTACCTAAGCCCATCCTCTATTCTCCTCATTCTTCCAAGACCAAAATGCATCACAACTCACTAAACAAGAAGTGTGTAAGCAACCGTAACAAAAATACAAAATATTGATTAAAGGATAAACATTTTATTATTCAAAATAAGAATCACAATTAAATGCAGTGAGTGCAGAGCAGACAGAGCTGGTCGTCCTCACAGAGGACAAACGTCCTGCTGGTTCACCAGGTCTGATGAGATCGCGCACTCTTCAGTCTGTAAAAACACAAACACATCATAGAAAATCATGTCTGACTGTCTGTACTTAATGAACAGTTACATGTCATAAATAGAAAATAAGTCAGTATCTTGTTTTACGCTGTTGCAACACATCACGGGGTTATGACGTCACTTAAAGTGTCTGTGTGACCTCTGACCTTTTAAGCAGCTCCCCCGTCAACACCTGTTCATCTCCACCATCACCATCCTCGTCACTGTCCTCCGAGCTGCTGTCTGACTCCTCCCTCTTACTCTTCTTCTCCTGTTTTGTTTTGTGTTTGTGCTTCTTGTGTTTCTTCTTCTGTGGAACAGTCAAAACAAGAAGAGGAGGAGAAAGAAGTTGTCAGAGTAAGAGTCAGACAGGTCGATGTAGATTTTATTTATCTTTTCTTTCTTATCATTTCACCTTTTTTTCCTTCTTGTGTTTGTGCTGCTTCTTGTTCTTGTGTTTTTTCTCTCTGCTCCTCCTCCTGGGTCTCTCCTCCTCACTGGGGGAGCAGAGAGAGGACGGCCGTCCTCTGACTGAACAGGTAAAGAACAACAGGTGAAGCTCAGTCAAGTTTTCACTGTGGTTTACACCCACTGAATTACACATACACTGCTCTGCGGCCGTAATTCCCTACAACAGCAGTATATGTGGATTCATCTGCTATAACAGTCCCAGACTAAGTCTCTAAGTCTCTTTTTCAAAATAAACTTCCTGTATTTATGTTTTTGTTTATTTACAGATTTTCTTTCAGTTGGAACAAATGAGCTGAGAGACACAGACAGAGGGAGGGAGTTCAGAGACGGACTAACGGATGGTTTGTAGACAACAAGTAAGAGTTTGGTCAGTAATATTTTATAAGGACAGATCTGCTATCAGGAAACCTAGGTAACCTGTGACCTGCTCTCTTACTGGCTGGTTTCTCTCTCTGTTCATAGCAGAGCAGGTTGTGATGATAAACTGTTTAATAACAGTTTAACAGTAACATGTTGATCCTGTGGACTCACTGAGAGCAGCTGATGGAGGCGGCAGCTTCGGACCAAACTCCTCCTGAGACGAAGCCGCAGCTGACAATCAAACACAGAGAAGAGAGACAGAAGTTATGATGTCACAGTATGTCATACCTGCTGTCAGTTCATTAATGAGTCAGGTCTGAGGACAAAGGTAAAAGAAACTTAACACACAGGTACAGTATGCCAAATGTCTGTAATAAACTCTTCAGGTTATTCCACCAAAGGCAGACTTAAGGTTTTAGCAGTGACCATGACTGAAACCTTCCTGTGTCGTTTTCGCAGTGAGGTGAGAATCAGTCTGTGACTGACTGAGACGACCTCCTCCGAGAGGCTGAGCTCAGATGAGCTACATGAATAGTACTCATGTGGAAAAACCACCAGACTTACAGCGAACAGGTCTGAAACCTGGTGTGGTGCCTCAGAACTCCCACTGTGACGCTCTGGCTTATAACATAATGGAACCAAGGAGGTTCTATGTTCGGGTCGGAGGTGGTTAAACTAAACTCACCCTGAGTTTGTGGATTGTGTTTATGTTTGTTTGTAAAAGGCCGCGAGGAAGAAAGAGGAAGGTTACCTGTCAGCTGGTGGGGTTTCGAGGTGGATGAGGTGATGGAGGGAACTGAGGTGGCGACAGAGGCGGAGGTTACTGAGGTTACTGAGGTAACGGAGGTGGTGGAGGTGACGTTTGAGATGTTGAAAAGCTTCACAGCTTGTGGCTCTGTTTTCCCCTTTTCCTCCTTTGTGTCCTCCTCCTCTTCCTCACTCTCTCCCTCTGATGAAGAGGATTTCTCGTCAGAGGAGCCGGCGAAGATGGCCTTAAACAGATCCATAGGTGGCCTGCTTTCCTCCTCCTCCTCCTCTTCATCACTCTCCTTCCTCTTGTCTGAGTTTTGCTGACCCACCGACTGTGTCTGTGAACAAGAGAGCAGTTTAGTGGCTTTACAAGGAACCAATTAGATTCTTGTGTCCTGATCTCGACCACTTAATGACCGAACCCTCAGTGGGCGGAGGCGGAGTCTACCTGTGGAGGTGGAGCAGCTGTTGAGCTCTGATCCTGTCTTGTCTCAGTTTGTTCTCTCACAGAGCTGAGCAGATCACTCAGAGCGTCTCTCTTCTTCTTCTCCTCCTCCTCCTCCTGCTGCTGCTGGTCTGACATGTCCCACCTCGACTTCTTCACCGGCTCCAGAGGCTTCGGAGGAGCTGAGGTGGAGCAGGATTGAGGTCATGTTACCAGGAGAGAACATGTTGATTTGAAAATGAGCAGGAGAAAAAGTTGTATGGGGAAAAACTGAAATGCAGAGAGGGATCTAAGGTAAACTGGTGTGAACTGGTGCCGGTCAGTAAACCCACCTGTCACATCTCTGTTCTCTGTCACCGTCAGGAAGTTGAAGACTGAGAACTTGTCCCTCTTCACTTTGGGCAAACCCACCAGACCTGAGCTGAAGGACCAAACAGAGCAAGTCAGAGACAATAACAGGTGCTAAACACACTGCACTGAGTGAAATGAGAGTGATGTCATACCCGGGATAGGGGTCGGGGACGTTGAACCTCTTGCAAAGCAGTTTGTCCGGATGCCAATCGAAAGTCTCTCTGGTCAGTTTCCCAAACATCTTCATCTTGACAGCCGCCTGTTTGTCGTCTATGTCTCCCTGATGATGCAGAAAAACAAACATGAAACAAACAACAACACGTTTATCACTTAAGCCTGCCACACACATAAAGATAATCGGGCTGATTTTGCCCCGATTTTCCCCCTTCCGACCAAAGACAAAAGTCGGCCGATTATCTTAAGGTTTTAAGATTATCTTATAAGATTCTCTTGTAGTGTGGTGTGTTAAGAGTCAACATTCCCCCGACAATCGGCTCGGAAAGCGTTCGGAGCCGACAATCGTAAATATTAAACATGTTCAATATTTACGATAACCGGCCCCGACTTTCGTGGCCGTTTTAATCAAAAGTCATCTTGTGTGTGGAAAGCCGGTGTTGTGCGGAGGAGAAGCAGCGCCTGCTCACTGAGCTCTGCTCGCCGAGCTCTGCATGCTGCTAGCGGTGAGCGAGCCACTTCTCCACACAACACCGGCAATCCTACAGAGAGTCACGGTGCAGCCCATGAGGTTCACACAGACATTCACGCACACGGAGATTTCCTGAAAGCCGAGAGCAAAGACGGTAGCGCTCGTAGCTGGCTACAGCTGCTACAGCGGCTAACAACAGTAGCAACCATGTTTAAACGTGACCGCCTCCACAGCGCGTCATGTGACAGCGCCGCTTGACTGCTCGGCGTCCGGAGCCACAGACACACAGACACACACAGATGGGATCGTTGTAAAGGCTGAAGTGTCCCGATTTCATTTTAAAAAAATACATCCCCTCTCATTGTCCAGTCCAGAAATAGACCTGAAAGTGTAGCTACAGCAATACGGATCTGTTTCTGAGTTTTCTGAGGGTCAAGATTCTGAAAAATCGTCATGTGTGTGGTGTGTTGTGTTTGGAATATCGCAGCACACCACACACAATACGATCAAAACTGTTCAATGACAGATTTTTTATCTTCACGTGTGGGGTCTCTCACAGATAAAAAATCGGATAAGATTTTGAAAATCTTTATGTGTGTGGCAGGCTTTAATTATCACTCATAAACTCAACATGTAAATGCCAAACATGTTGCTTGTCCTTGTCAGGCTTCTGTAGAAAGGATGACTGTGTATCTGGGGATCTGTTTAGCATCTGGGTATTAATTGGTTACTGGGGTAAATCACCATGGCAGGACTGAAAACTGAGTTAAACCCGAAGTTATCTGATAACCTGTGCAGAGCACAGACATCTATAAACTAACAGGTGTCAGTGGGAGTGGTCTCCAGGAACTGTCCTACCTCCTGGTCCTGGGTGACCTCCACGGTGTCTTCGTCCTCCTCCTGTTTGGCGCTGGTGAAGCGGGAGGAGAGCGAGGAGGAGGTGGGTCTATAGAGGATGGAGGCTCGGACAAACTCCTCCCTCTCCCGGCTGCGTTCCCACTCCGTCATCCCTGGGTCCAGACTCTGCTCCAGGGCATCTGACACACAAACCAGGTTCAGCTGTGAGTCCCTGCACGAGGCTGCCAGCGGTGTGTGACGGGGTGACAGTCCTACCTTTATCTCCCTGTCTGAGGCGACTCAGGTAGAGCTCGTAGCGCGCCTGTTTGCTCGGCGTCTTCTCAAACGGCCGGAAGGTCTGAGATGTCTGGACGCCTTTCCACGCTGCCAGAGCTTGCTGCTGCTGCTGCTGCTGCTGCTGCTGCTGCTGCTGCTGCTGCTGCTGCTGCTGCTGCTGCAGGGAGGATGACACCGCACTGCTTAGAGTTGATGATCTTGACGACGACCCCCCTGGCCGCAGCACATCTCTGGACTCTGTGGTTGGAGTCTGGTTGGAGGGACGGTTGGAGGCGTTGCGGAGGTTGAGAAGTCGCTCCCGGTCTTCAGGTCTCAGCAGCTCCAGGACTGAACTGGGACCTGGTCAGGATCCAGGAGCAGAACAGAGACACCTGATGCCACCTGAATGTTTCAGCATCATCACTGACCTTAGATCAGTTCAGGTCCTAACCTGTCTGGACTCAGTCAGGAACTTGTGTTTGAATGTGATGTGCTTTTACAGATATAAAATCAAATAATAACGGTTAAATTTATTATTAAGTCATAATAATAATACGGTGAATCATGGTTTTTGGTATTTTTGCTTTTTATTGTTTTGTTGCAGATTAATCTGCTCTAAAAATTTGTTCACTTAAAACTGTTGATAATTATTCAGATAATAATAATAATGATGATTTAAACCTCTTTAAGGTTGGTCTATTGACAAATGATTCAAAGTCAAGAATCATTTGATTAACAACAACAAAAACCTGCACCTCCTCCTACCTTGCAGGGCGTCCTCTCCCAGCAGGGTCCTCCTCTGGCCGGAGTCCAGCTGGTGACGTCCTCCCTGTTGGGGCTCCTCTTTGACCATGTGGCCCTTGGAGACCCTGAGGGCTTCGGCAAGAGCAGGACTAATCCCGGACAGACCAGAGACATTGAGGGATGGTTGGAAACGACGGACCGGTCTGTAGTCCCGAGGGAGTTCGGGAGGAGGGAAGATCTGTGTAGGGACACGAGGTGTTAGTCTATCCTCCATAGAGACAGACTCTCTGTCTGAGAGTTCAACAGTTCATCTCTGCCTTCACAGTTTCTTACCGTCTTTCCCTCAGCTGGTCGTTGGGACAAAGTGAACCCCTCCAGGATTTTACCAAGGTATGAGGCATCTCTACTTCTATCTAAAAACAGCAACAAATAAAACACATCATTATTTTAAACCTGGTTGAAGATTCAGAGTTTAGGGTTTAAAAGAAGCAGCTAATTAATTTGACTTGTTGGTCCGTCGGCTCAAAAAACATCACATGTCATAGGGGTCTTCCTTTGAGGCTTGCCACTCATCTAACCACCGAGCCGCTATGACTATAGTGATTATGGCAATGGGCCAATTTGCCAAAATGTTGAACTATCCCTTTAAATCAACTATCTTCTCCGACAAACATCTACAGACTCTCCAGGTCTTTGTTGTGTTACCTTTGGTCTTGGCGTACTGCTTTGGCGCCGTCCAGCCATACAGTCCGTCTCCAGGCTCCTCCCCTCCCAGCACCGTGTCATACCTGGACATGGAGTCCTTGTGGTATACATCTTCATCATCATCCTCTAGGGCGCCCACACCAAACGCCTACAGGTCAAAGGTCAGCAGCATGTAGCAAAAGTAGAACAACATCGAACTCTCTGCTTTTAAAAACCTGAAGTAGCTCACCTGTCCGGCCACGCCGCCTCTGCGTGAGTGCCTCTGTGTGTCTCCAAACAGTCGACTCCTGGTCTCAGACTGTGGCGTGAACAGGTCAATGTGCTCTGCGGCTCGTTGGCCCAGCAGTGCCAGACCCGGGTCCAGACCACGGTACCCCAGACCCCGAACCCCCAGCCTGGGGTTAAAGTCTACGGGGGTGACATCCTTTGGGGCAAAGGTCACATTTTCTGGAGCAAAGTCATCGTCGTCGTCCTGTTGGGCAGAGACAGGAGGTCAAATGTTAATATTAAACCTAACCTCACTAAGCAGCTTCTACATTAAAGCTTTATTTAAAGCCCTCACGTCTCAGCAGTGATAAGCACAATGTCTGCATCTCACCTCAGACTCCTCTGAACCAGCAGGGGCTGGCGCACAGCCGTAACCTTTAGCTCCATCATCTGTCAACAGGAGAGCACAAACTAAACCACAGGAAGTTGTAAACACAACATTGCATTGAAAATTGAAAATCTTCATTGTCCACTGTTGTGGAAATTCAAGACAAATGGGTGGAGTTTCACTTCAGCAACTTATAAACAAACATGTGATGTTGTACATACCAGTGTGCTGTTGACGAGGTTTCCTCTTGACCCTCGGCCCGACCCCCTGACCCTCCTTCCATCCCATCTTCCTCAGCAGCTCCACACCGATGGAAGACCTGAGAGACAAAACCAACACACCACAGAGCAACTCAGTGTACACATCACCTGGGCCCTTGGCTCTCATAGAAGGGTCCCTGGTTCTAAATAGTCTGACCCGGGACCTAAGTGATGGGGCCCCTGGTTGTGGGTGTGGCCTGTTACCTGGCTGGTGCGATCAGCTCCTCCAGCAGCGTGTCTCCAGGGATCAGGGCGCTCTGGGCGTGGACGGCTCTGGCCTTCTCTCTGGCCTGGTCTCTGCGGCTGGAGGAGAACTCCTGACTGGTGGTGATCTCTCTGGGAGCAATGCCGTGCTCACCAAAGTCCTGTTGCACAACCACACAAACTATTGTTGTTTATTTATTTTCATTTAGTATCAGATAAACAAATTAACGTATTACATGAAATCTCCATAATCCTAAGATGTTTCTTCACAAATGTGCATGTTCTCCTCAGAGGACATTAAGAGGAAAGTCGTGTCTCTGCGCCTTGACCCAGACACACCAGCAGCTGTGATCTTTATTTGGGTCAAGAAGTGAGGACACTCCTTCAACATGAGTCTCTTCCTCCCGCTCTATGTGTTTTACCTCCTCGTCCATGAAGTCCTCTGGCCTGGTGGTATTATATTTCCCAGCTTTCTGTTGTCGTGACGACACAAAGGTTGATGGAGCCCAGCCTGAAATCACAACACAAAACAATCATGCTTTAAATAAATGTTCATTAAAACTTTCTGACAAACTGAGACAAGAGGTCATCAGGAGATAATTATTTTACACATAAGCTGGCACATTTTATCATAATGTAAACATCAGCCAAAGAATGACACATGTGACGCAGCATTTACCTTCTTTGGAGCCCACAGTGTTGAAGTAACCGGCTGAAAACCCTCCGGTGAACGCCCCGTGGAACCTCTGGTATCTTCCCCTCTCATCTTTGACTGTCTGCTCATGGAGCGGGATGGGCTTCTTCAAAGGCTCATCTGCAGCAAACACATAAAAGACTCACACATTATAAAGCACACACACACACCAACCGATCGTGTATCCTGAATCTAACCTTTTTGCATGGTTTCTTTTTTTCATACAGTACAACAAAGAGGAACAACAACAACAACAATAGCGAGAAAAAACAAAACAAAACATGAATGAAAATTCATGAATACATTCATAAAACACCCCATCTACACACACAGACACACATAACACAGAGTCTGACAGTAAAGTTGTTCAAGTTAAACAGCAGCTGCTTCATCGCTCTGACACAGCTTTTACACTTGGTTTAATAACAAAAGAAATACCCATGTTGTTTACTTTATTCTCTCGCTTACTGGAAAATGTCAGGACGATTAACGCTGGACTAGTAATTATTATTTTATGTATAACACGTCATATTAGCTGTACTAGAGAAGACCTATTTAAACAGTATCAAATTAAATTATAATAAATTGATAATGTATGCGTCTCTTATCGACCGGATAAACAACTGGAGGTTGCGGTTCGAATAAATGGACATGAACAGAAACAGCCATCGGTACGTTAACCCTGCACGACCGTTGTTATGATTATTATGCATGGAGAAGGGAATGCTAACAGCTCGGACCTGCTGGTAGCTAGCTGCTCGTTAGCTTTAGCATCTCATAGCGACTTGTCGCAGCTCAACTATTAATACTTGAACGCCTGAAAGAACCAGGACGTGTACCAGTACCAGCGGGCGGGTGGTCGAGGCACTGAAATCAAATCTACCTTCCTCCAGAGGCTCCAGAGGAGTTCCATAAGTCACAAAGTCCTCGTCGCTGTCACTATCGGACGCCATGTCTGTACTACAATTACGGGAACCGCAGAGGAACAAACCGAGCGGAGCGGCGGGAGGCGAAGCGTCAAATGAAAGCAGCATTCCCTAAATTAAATGGCGTCATCCTGTGGTAGCAACGTCTAACTACAACATTGTAAAAAAATATAGATATAGGAATGTTTAATGTTTACCTGGAGTTAGGTTGAGCGTATTGTGTTAAAAACCAAGCCTATTTTCTTGGCCTTTTCTCGAAATTGCATATCCATAATAAAATGAGCATATCTCTGCAACCACTTTGAATAGCCTACTTTTGGTGTCATAGTAAAGGGGGAAAATTTAGAAATTGCTGAGATGCGTAAATTTCAGTATATGTGTTACTGGTGAAGAGTAAATGAAGATGGCACACAGAAAAAAATAAAATAAATACTTGCACCCCCCAAAAATCATATTTTAGATGAGAATCCTTCAGAATGATGCTGCTAAAGCTCAAAATCTCTATCAAGTGATTGTACAATGTATGAACATTATCTCTGCAGTGGTTGATTGACATAGTGAAGCAGTACAAAATTACTGAGATTTTACTACAAAATATTCAGGCGAGCTTTCCAAAATGTCCATTTTTGGCACAGCTTGGAACCTGTTTAATCTTTATTTCCACACAATTTGCATAAAAGAACTGAAATGAATCAACCCGGACTAAATAACTATTTTTCTAAGCCCTCTGTGTCCCTCTTATTGATCTATTATAAGATAATAAGATAAATCAGAGACGTTATGGGCTACATCCATGGTCCCTCTGCTGCACCATGGATGTATTATCGGCACTGACCCACACTGCGCTGCAGAGCGATAGATCGCTCTGACCTGCTGCAGCAGATTAGTTGATTAGTTGATAGTTGACAGTACTGGCCATGGCAGCCAATCAGAATCAGCAGAATCCTGACATGTGTGACGTACAGGCTATTGTGTGCACGCTCACGAAGGTTTCCGCTCCCAAAGCCCGGATCCGGACCAATTTAGATGTAACACCGGTCAAAGTTCAAACAGGAAATGTTGTGGATTTACTTTTTTATGCAGTCTATGGGATTTACCGATAAAACAAACTTTTCACGGCAAAACAGTCAAGGTAAGAGGAGTTTACAAGCATGTTTTGGCCAAGCAGTGTCTGTGTTTGCTCGACTTTGCTCGTTTTTGGCTTCTTTCTCTGCCTGCTTCTGTGCAGCCGTGGGTGCTAATCATGGTGCTAACGTTATGGTTATGCTTCGTTCCGATTTTGCATAATGTACAGAAATGTGGTGACTGGGTCCACACAGACTTGCTTCGTGAAGTTTGATGTTTAGTTGTTTAGTAGTGTTTGGGTCATATAAAGAGGAGCTCTGCTGTTCTGCTGTCTCTCTGGTGTTTGGCTGCACTTTGTATAAAAACAGTTCTACATTGGACGATCTGAGCACAGTGGATCATGCGACATGTGGCGCTGATCAGCCATCGCAGCGCACGTGTGTATTTAACGGCAAAAAAAAAAAATTGGAGCGATTTTTTTTTCTTTTGGCCGTGCGCTGCCAGCGTCTTGATCTTATCAATTAACGGTTAATAATCGGTTAACGAGCGTCGGTTATCGGTTAGAAAAAAAATTCAAAATGTGCATCCCTAGATCTAATACATCCATGGACTCTTTCATAATTAGTGCAGTCAGTAGTGGCTCTGTGATTGTTCTGCATGTCACAAGTCACCCATTTGGGGGACTTTGGAGTACACGTTTGGCAAATGTTGGTCTGGCTTTAACATAATCAGACCAAAAAACCTCAACCTCAACGTCTACTCAATTTTCCAGTATTTTACCCTACTCAATCTGCTCAACCTTGCCCCATGTTCTCCAAAATTGAACGGCTGTATCCCTGAGCACTTCAGATCAGGTTTTACTATTAGAGTGGATAAAAACTTTTTTTTCTGATGATTCACAGCAACTCATCACTCCACTCCTGATTCTCTAGACTGATATGATGCTACAACGGGTTAAACAGTAAGTAACTATAATGACCTCACCTCACCTCAAATAAACTAGCCTAAATAATGTAGTGAGGCTGTCATAAGTCTTCAGTGAGTCTAAGCCTGTAGACAATCTGTGGTGACTCAGTAGTCTACTGTTTGTAGTGGTGAGTACAATTTTAAACCAAGTTACCCATGCCATGTAAATCAATGTAACCAGGGTCCGTTTCACAAAGCAGGTTTAGTGAAAACTCTTAAGTCTGTTAACCCAGAGTAGATCAACTCAGAGTTCAGGATTTGACTGAGTTTGTTGAACCTGCTTTGTGAAACGGACCCCAGTGAAGTAATATGAATGCTCTGAGGTATCACAGCCATGTGATACAGAGATACTGTTCAGCCTCTGTGCAGCTGGTGATAGGCCTACGTACCTTCAGGGCCATAACGAGCCCAGGTCAGTTCAGCAGCAGTTAGTTTAGAGGAACAGAAATAAACTCCTCGACGTCTCGACTTCTTGACCTCTCAGCCCACTGACTTTGTTCTCCCTCACAATGGCTTCATGTTCCGCCTGCAGGTCACAGCTGGAGATGAACATCTGCAGAACAGAAACACAAACATAAGCCTCGTGTTTTATTCTGTAAACACTTAGCTTAACCAAAACAGTGTTTTCTTATTCAACAACAACAAACTGTCCAAAAGTATCTGGACAAAAAAAGAGGAGTCTCTTGTTACAATGTACAATAGCCAATAATTTAATGCACTCAATAAAGTGCTTAGATCTTTTTCTATGATAAAACATTGATTTATCTGGAGAAAAAAACCCTTCAAACTTAAAAGATAAAATTCATTTTATGTAATGCTCTCTGTTGTTAGTATTTTATGGTTTAGTGTGCTAAAATTGACTGTTTGCTTCCGGAGTGAGACTTGTTGCCAGTGTTGTGGATAAATGAGCTTTTTGAAACATGAGCAAGTGTTTTGTTGTGAGAGTTTGGGGATGAGATTAACAGTTTAGCCGAGATGCATGCTGGCAGACCGTACTAGGAGTTTTTAAAAAGCAGCTTGGACCGGTGCTCATTAGGAACTGAAATAACTAATCTCTTATCAGCTACTGGAGGAGAGGTAAACAGATGTGAATGAGAGGATCCAGATGCAGCAGCCTGCCCTGGTTTTGACTGCAGAGTTTCCTCCAAACTTTGTGGCCCAACTTTGGAGGTTTTGGCTGTTCCTGGTAGGTTAGAGGATTTTAGGGGATCAAGACCTGGATCAGTAACAGGACCTGGATCCGGATCTGGACATCTGGTACAGTTCTGCGGAGAACTCCTGTAAACAAGACTTTATGTCCTGAGCCTGGTTTTGTGGATATAAACATGTATAATTAGACAAAAGGCAGGGAAGCCCCATAATACATCAGGGAGATTGAAGGGAGAAGAGGGGGCAGGGAGGAGGGAAATGGGTGGGGGAAGAGGGGGGGGGCTGTTACATTCACAGTTGTGACACAATCAGGTTTGGTTGCACAACCGTCCTGTCCACTCGTCATCATAGAGTGAAGTTTGGCTCAGTGATGGTTCCTGCAGGACATCTGCTTACACTTAACTCTGACTCGTGCATGTGTGTAAGTGAGTGTGTGTGTGTAGATTATCAATGAATCCAACCAAGTGTGACTTCTGCCTGTGTACTTTCCCCACACACACACACACACACACACACACACACACACACACACACACACACACACACACACACACACACACACACACACACACACACCACCCCCACTACCACCATTACCACCATGACCCACACACACAGTTAATCCTGTGAGGAATACGGTTGTTGGTTCAGTGTTTAAAGGCTTCACCTCAGATGGATCTGAGACAAAACTCTGTGTCTCTGTTTGTTCAGAGAAGATAATTCATCCTTGTCATCATCTTCGTCCTCCTCCTCCTCATCTGTCTCTCTGTCAGCAGCTCATCTCTCACTGGTAACTCACACCCACTCAGGTAAAGTAAAGTGAAGTAAAGTATGCCTTTATTCATCCCACAATGGGGAAATTGGAAATTTGCAGGGTTACAGCAGCAGTACAAACAAACACATTCACACATGCTGTGCACACTCTGGTGGACTGGTAAAAGAAAATATAAATAAATATTTATAAATATAGGGCAACAGGGCAACAAGGACATTAGAAAAGATATTAAAGAGACTTCCGGGACGGCGCGGAGCAAGTTGGCAGCATAGAGCAGAGCTCCTGAGTCCATTAGACAATATTTTCCCCCAAACTACGAAAATATCGACAACACGAATTCCAAACTGATAAATGAGTGGGGGAAGAGGGCAGAGAAGTTTGAGGAAAGAAACAATGTCCAGAGACCAAAAGGAACGTGAGTCTGAAGACGAGGCGGCAAGCGGGGAAAATGACGACTACCCACAGGCCCACACGTTACTCGAGGGACTCGCTGATACGGGAGAGATACGCAACCTAAAAAGGGAGATGAAAAAAGACCTCGCCACATTCAAGAGTTTGCCGGCTTTAAGGATGAAACTAACCGAAAATTGGCACAAAATGTTGCGGAAATACAAGAGCAGCGGAAGAGGCAGGTGATAAACCAAGGGCTGCGAACCGAGCGAGAGAAAAGCTGCAAGAAGATGAGGAGACGATGAAAACGGAGAGAGAGAGACGAAGGGGAAGAGTTGCTAGGTAACCCAGATGAGTTAAATGCCTCCTGTTTCTAAGTTAAAGACCGTGTGAAAATAAATGCCCCATCCTCCTTTGTTTTTGTTTTTCTGTTTGTTTTTGTTTGTTTTGATGGGCAAACTGGAGGTTTTTTATTTTGTTACAACAGAAAGGGTACCAATAAAAGGAGGACTTGAAATGGGGAAGACCACCCTCCCCCAGTCCACCCCATAGGTCCACCCCATAGACTGCCTAATTTTGACTGCAGCCTCACACTTGGCCAGCAGAGGTCACTCTAAATGAAGCTTCGAGTAATGAACCCATTTTCGAAACAATGGGCTCTATGCACAGCTTCACTACTTCCTGAATTTAAGGCAGTTCTTTATTTCCTGTCTTACATTATTGGACAAACTGATTTATCCAGGTGTGTCCGAGTAGTCACAGTGGTCAGACTGTTTAATCAGTTTAATCAGTTTTTTTGAAACTGTGCATAGAGCCCATTGGCTCAAGTGGTTCAGTGTTTCACAAAAGCTTCATTTTCCCATCACTAGTGCAGCCTCTCTCCAAGTCTATTTGCGTTATTTATTGAACCATTAGCCCAAATGGTCAGGCAGGAGGAAGAAATTAAAGGGGTGAAAATATGAAGGGAGGAACATAAAATAGGATTATTTGAGGATGACACATTGATTTTTTTAAAGCAACCCAACGAAAGTTTCCCAAAACTTATTAGACTATTGGAGAATTATGGAAAATATTCAGGTTACAAAATTAATGTTATAAAAACACAGATCTTGTCAATAAACTTCTCCCAGATCCAAGAGATAAAGCATACAAACTAAATTGGAATGCCAAATCAATAAAGTACTTGGGAGTAGCTAAATGTCACAAAAGGAATAGAGGAATAGCTATATGATGCAAATTACACTAAAATAAATCAAGAAATTTGGACAGACTTGGAGAGATGGTCTGCTATTTTTTTAGACTTAAGCTCAAGGATAGAAATAATTAAGATAAATGTTCTACCAAGACTCATACACTTATTTCAGTCTCTACCAGTAAAGATTCCACCAAAGCAGTTTACTGAGTGGGACAGGTGGATATCAAGGTTTATATGGGGAGGAAAGAAACCTAGGACCAGGTACAAAACTCTGCAGCTCCCTAAAGACAAGGGAGGACTGGCTCTGCCGAACCTCGAGGAGTATTTCTATGCCGCACAAATCAGACCCTTGATATATTGGTGCAACAATCAGTATTTTTCAAGATGGAAAGGTATAGAAATAGAGCAGGCAGGCGTTGAAGTACGAAACTTGACAGCATATAAAGGCCTACTGGGAAAAATAGGTAACCAATTGAATGTAATAACCAAAAATACAATTGAAATATGGAATACCGTTTTTGATATAAACTGGAGAAAGAGATAAAGAAATTGAGTTGGTTTGCATTTGATGATAGGTTTATACCTGGAACAAATGAAAAAGGGTTTAAACAATGGGCAAGAAGAGGCATCACAGCAATATGTACAATGGTTGAAGCTGCAGAGTTTTGAGAAGCTGAGAGAAAGATTTGGATTAGATGAACATGAACAATATCACTACCTGTAAAATTAAAGGATTATTATGAGAAAGATAAAAACTGATACTGAAAATTAGGTTGTTGAGGTATTTCAGAGAGTTTATGAAGGTAAAAAAATGCAGAGTAATCTCAGTCCTTTATAAAAGTTTGATGTCATGTACAGTAGAAAGTCTTCCTCCCTTTATATCAAATAAAAATGGGAAAAGAAATTAAAAGAACAAATAACAGAGGAAGAGTGGTTTAATATTTGTAAAACATAGTGCACGTCCACTAGCTCCAGGATCTGGAGAGAATTCAACTGGAAGAATATGGTCAGATTTTTTATAACCCCAAAGATTGCTGGAAAGCATGTGGCCACATGGATGCTGACCATACACATATATTCTGGTCCTGTCAAAAGTTAAAAGGATACTGGGACAAAATATGGTGGGGTTTACAAAAGATAAAAACAAAAACATGTAAGATACTCTACTTGGGGAATTTAACATAAGATACAATACAGAAAGAGGATGAGTATCTTGTTAAAGTATTGCTGTCAGCCAGTAAAAAAAACAATTACCATAATGTGGTACAAAGTAGACCCCCCGACTGAGGAGCAGTGGATGTGCACTGTGGAAGAGATTTTTGTAATGGAGAAAATCACACATAAACTGAGACCACAGGAGACACAATTCGAGGATGAATGTGAAAAATGAACTGATTACAGAAGACGAGAAGAGGACACCATTGCTACTGAACAACAAGGACATTGATATAAGGAGGAGTGTTCAACTATATGATGTGCCCTGACACTGTAATTGTTGAAAGAAAATTTGAATGAGAAAAATAAGTTACCAAAAAAAAAAAGATAGCCTGTATATAGATAAGTGTTAGTGTCACTGACAGACTCCATGGAACATACCGGTACATGAACACCAGGACACGTTGGGTATAAATAGCCTATTAGCTGCTGCAAAAACACAAATATAAAACTGAAAGATAATCTTTCTTTCTTTCTTTTTTTGATGTTCAGGTAACAGGAAGCAGCTCTTCCACCTTTCAGGACCCAAACGGCCATGAAGGGAGAAAACCTCAGACTAGCAGCACCATGTCACTTCTACTCCTCTGAAACAACAACCAACAACACCACCACCACCACAACTGATGGTGCAAGATTCAGAGTCTTCTTCAACTCGGATAGGTGAGGTTCAGATGTTTGTAGTCACTGTTCAGGTCACCTGCTACTATCTGTCCTCTTTGTCGATACCTACCCCATCTGCCCCACACAAACTGCCCACACATGAACTGACTTTCATATTCAAGATGTGGATCATGGTAATTCCAGGTAATCAGTCTGAGACCTGAATGTTGACTCACGGTGAAATGTCTGTCTGACAATACGGGCTGATGAGATGTTTTTCTTTCACCATCATATCCTGCTGCTTATCAGCGGCCCACTACGCCTGGACCTGATCCGAGATCTGATCCAAGATCTGATCTCTGCCAAGGAGCTGAAAATAGAAACTTATCTCCTCATCTCGTCTCGGGGTTTAAATTTCAGGACAAGTTTTGGCATCTTCTGGTTGTGAAACAATCTTTGATGAGGATGTTTTAAAACCAGCTGCAGGCAGTTGGACCAGAAAGTAGGTCTCACCAGATCTCCTATTTCAGTCCAGGAAGTCCTGTTGTGGTCCAGATCTTCTGGTCCCCTTTGTTGGGTCCTGTACAACTTCCACCAACACAGTAGGATAGACAGTAACTTGACTGACAGAGCCCAGTGCAGAGGTAGTCCAGTGTACAGCGGAGCCAGTTTAGTGGGTTAGCGAGGTATGTTGAGTCTAAAGCCAGGCTCTCCTGTACTACAAAGGTGGCTCTCTTTGAACCCGGCTAGATCTCCATGGTAACTTATATGCTTAACTGAGTTTAATCCTAAAATCGGCTATAAAAGCGCCGCTGTTTCACTATTTAACTCATTTTCAGCTGGCGTGATCTTTACTTTGAAAGTCCAGTGGAGCTGGATCACAACGGAGCGTTTGACCGAGGGAGAGATCACGCTGATCTGCTGCTGTTTACTTTCTGAGCGTCTCCGCCAAGAGTTGTCTCCGCCTACAGTTGTTCTCCTCATTCGTTGAGCTGAGCGTCAGGAGCTCATTATATATTAGGCTATGTATTTTACTTTTATATACAGTCAGTGTCACACTGAAAGAAGTTGTGCGCTCGCAGCAGGACAGATAATCAGATGGATAATCAGTAAAGTTAATAATTTCACTCAATGTGGCCATGAACAAATTAAATTAAAATCTCGCCTGTTATGTGTTGCCCAAACGCACATCTTGAATAGGTTTACACTGTTTTTACATAAATGGTCTTTGTTGTCTTTGTACAGAGACAATATGAGATTTGCTTGTAGCCACAGCACCTAAAAAACGCATTCTATAATTGCAATCAGTGAAATAGGCTATATGAAAACAATAGCCAACAAATATTGTGAAAACACAATTTAAAATGACAGTTGTTATTGCTCTAGTTTATTGAATAAAGCTTCATATTTAAAAGTAACCAGCTTCGTAGTACCGTGTTAACTCAGACCGGGGCTTGAGGTTTTGTTGAGCGCGCTATTTGGGTGTTTCCACTAGCCCTAGTACTAGGTCCCATTTTTAGTACCTCCTCGGCCCTGGTTCCAAGCGAGCCAAAGCGATACTATAACGTGACGTCATCCAACTGCCTTCCACTGATTGGGCAGAGAGTCAGCACGAGCGCGATGTCGGACATGAGAATCAAACCCGGAAATTTCAAAAACAGAGCGACTGTTGTTGTTCCTTCACCTGAGGAAACTGTTGCTGTGTGTAAATCCACACTGTGGTCTGTTAACGAGGTGCAGACCAGTGAGTTTGGAGCTGACGAACGGGTCGAAAAAAGAGAGACGGACAATGCGGCCCCGCGAACACCACCGTGCTGCCCTCGCCCCCGCTGAGGAGGTACTAGAGAACTCAGCTGTAATGGAAACACAGCCGAGCCGAGCCGAGCCATGCTGTACCGTGCCAGTGGAAAAGCGCCATAACTTAAAAAAATTAAGTGGTACCAGCACAGTGTGTGTGTGCATGTGTGCGTGTGTGATGACTAATGTGGTTCTACAGTATGTGAACTGATGTGAACTTCTTGGACAGGAGACAGCCTGTCAGGAAATAAGGAAGTTATAGAGACCAGTTTAGACAAATCCCCCTCTGGCTGTGTGTTGATTCTGAGGAGATAGGAGATGATACCTGATCCAGAAGTCCAGGTCCTGGGCTGTGAAGGTCTCTTACAACTGAGGGCTTTTCACTGAGCCATAGGTTTCCAGGAATGTGTTTGTTTGGCCAACATCGAATGTGACACTGGGTTTAAGTCGCTGTTGTTTACGTTCTGTTCACTGATTCAAATCAACTCATCCATCTTCATGTCTGCTAGTGTTGATGAGCCATACTTCATCAGTGTGTCCTCACTAACGTTTGTTCAAGTTACAAGAAACACAAGAGGAAATATTTATGTTAAAAGTGGAGCAGCTCAGCTCATCACGCACCTTTGTGGACCTCATGGAAAAGTCACGCGGGGATAAAACAGGGACAGATGATGAAAAGAACATTAAGAGAGACCATAAAGGCTATTTGATTAGACAGCTGGCTGTATGTAGCGGTTATGCTAATAGGGGAGAGTTGCAAGCTCATCCCCATGATGGACTCAGCACAATCAGAGACACAGTGTCGCTGCAGACTTACAAACGAGCTTGTCACAGCACAGAGGTGGTGATGATTACCCACGGGAAAGAGAAAATACATTGATTTTGATGTGAAAATACTCACATAACTTATCAATACTCTGTGGCATGGTGTTGTCCAGGCAAAAAAACACTTCACTTTGCTCACCTTGCCCCTTTAATTATTTTTAGGATTATTACTATTCATAATAATCATAATAATAATAGTAATCACGTAGAAAGCCACATGAGAGTCCTGTGACCAATGAAATGTGGGGCTGGAGAGGGTTTGGCTGTTTCTTTGGGAGTAGGGCCGTCCTCACTGGAACTTAGATGGGGCATGGTTAGGGATGTAACGATGCATCATGACACGATTAAAAATCGGTACAAATGCATGACGACTTGCATCAGTGGAAATACAATTAAAAAAACGCGATGCATAAGAACAACGTAGCTTACATTATCTCAAAAGTCACTGATCGACTCATTTGTTCGACACCAGACGCCGCCGCCCACCACGCACACATCACTACTAACTCACTCTCTTTTCTCTCCTCTATCTCTCTTGTCCCTCAGATAAGACCAGTTTTACTTGTGATAAAAGGTGATAAATGGTGATGTGCATCTGTAATGAAAGGTGAATTTTTCAGACTATCTTTCTCTTATGACTAAAAGATCATTTTATTAGGTCATAATTTGTCTGTAGCTCATTTTTGATTTAAAAAGAATTGTGAGAAAATCGTAATCATGAACAAATAATCGTGGAATGAATCGAATCGTGAGTTGAGTGAATCGTTACATCCCAAAACATGGTAGATGTTGTGGTAAGTATCACTTTTTTTATCATGTTTAAATTTGAATAACAATATAGAAATAAGTATATTAAATGGTAATGATTAAACCTTGGAAAACATAATAAATGAGAAGAATCTTTGTACCTGCTGAGTGGAGGTCCAGCCCTTTCCCAACCCTCATTCCCCATCCACTACTTTAGGGATTAGTCCATAAGCATCTGTAACCCCAGCCCTCATGGAAACTCCTTACCTGTCATCAGGTCAGAACTTTGAGTTGAGAGTTTAGTCAAAACTCGATGGAGGTGGAGGAGGACTCTTTAAGAAACATCACCTGGATGCATTGGGATGCATCATCAGTGTTGTTTCCTGGGGTCATAGAGTGTTTCGGAGGAAAATAAAGTGAGAAACTTTATTAAAAACTTTATTTTCCTCTGTGACTCATTTTCACTGATGAACAAACTGATCAGACATCTCCCAGATTCCCATTTCTATGATTACATTGATTTTATTCCACAAAGTATATCATATTCACCTCCTCTGTCAGTTCCTGCTTAATTTGTGAAGGAGGATATCCTGTCAGAATTTATCTGTATAGTGCAAAGATTCAGAAACTGTCTGCTCTCCACTCCCTGACTCTGTAGCTTCTTCGTCCTCTTCATCTTCCTCATGTGGGGGCAGTCACATGACCACAGCACTGACAGTGTGTCAGCAGCAGGTGTCTGGTCTTAGTCCTGGTCTTCTCTTCACTCTCTGCTCTGGGACAAAGACTGGGTCTGTTTGGGTCTGGCTCCGCCCACACAGCTGCGGTCAGGATGGGGGTTCAATTCGCCCAGAACACCATGTTCTGGAAATCTGTGTCACATTCTCTGCTGCCGTGTAAATAATGGAGAGCTGCCAGTAGAGTGGAGACTAGGACCCACACCAGGACAGAGACAGAGACCTAGAGACCCATCCACAGGATTTAACTGTTCGTGGGTCAGACCTGCAGACACCTCAGTCCTCACAAGAACATTAACATTCCCTCACTATTTCTGCAGAAATACTAAAATAATTTAACCATTAATCATCACTGAAAGAAACACAAGGAGCCTGACACTGAACTGTGTCAGAGCTGTTTTATTAATTTAGACTTTAAGAAACTAGAGGTTTCATCTTAGAAAAAAGGTTTTTCAATTTTATTGACAAATTTTCCAAATGAATTTTTTGTTTTTTACTGTATCACACAAACTCAGGTCAGAGAATGAAACAAAAATCACCAAAATAATAATAAAAACAGGCACAGATTCAGATTCCTATCTATTTTCTCAAACATCTCAACAAAACTCCTTCTCATTAATATAAAATGCAACAAATCACTATCAGTGGGAAAACATCGCATCATTACAGCCAGTCTAAAGCTTCAGTTCAGAGTCTTATCCGAGGACTGATCTTCTTCTCATCATCATCATAAAGACGTAACACCATGGTCACGGTAGCTCAGACTATAACTGAACAAACACACAGAAACTTAACATAAGGACATATGTTTGATATTAGCCTATAATAATATCAAGGCTTTTGACTGATGGAAAAGCATAATTTACATTTTTAATAACATGAACAATTACAAATTTAGTGCACTTTCAACTCGACCCTGACATTTTACAAGACTACGGTGCTTTGGTGTGTTTTCACACAGAGCAGCAGGGAATGCTGGGTTAGAGGAAATCTCCTGACCTCAGATCAGCAGTAAGACCTCAGTTCAGACACGTCGTCCTGTAGAAGCTTAACTCTTTGTTTCTGCTCAATTAAAATGACTTTATGAGCCACATGTGGAGCTGAGTCATGAAAAGAAGGAGTCTGTTTAGACTTACAGTAAAAATGTCCCCTTTTTACTGAGACTCAGTCCAGACAGTTAGTCCAGTCCAGTCCAGCACAGTGCAGTCCAGTCTGGGAGATTGATGAATATTATGATTAAGTCTTTGTGCTGGGGCCTTGGTACAGAGACATCAGAATTAGACGGTTGGTTCTATAAAGCTCACAGAACCTCATAATAAGTAATGGATAATTTCGAGTTTGGAGGTTCGACAGGAGGGGTTTCATACATCAGGGGTTTATTTCATCATAACAACCGTCTAACTCTACATTATCCCGCTTATTACATGACTTACAAGTTAAATAATTCATTTGAGGCATAATGTTGATCAAATTTTGATTTCTAAATTCCATTATTGAGCACATTTGCAAGTTCGGTCATTCCACTATTTTGCTAATGAAGCAGATAATCAATCCGTGGATCACTGGATTATTATACATATTACGATGTGTGTATTTTATATCTGACATAAACAAGAGATTAGGTTTTAGGTTTTGTGTAAGCCCGGCCGCTTTGTTAACTACAGCTCTTCGCTGCTCTCGACGCAAATGATATGTGACCCGCTCTGGCGAAATGAGTCGGAAGTCGCAACGTTCTATTTTTAGATAATCAGCTGTAAACATGGAAAATCAATAAAAAATCGATTTTTTTTTCTTTTTAGCTAATTTCAAAGCAATGGCATTCAAAAACATTCTCCCAAAGTTTCACAGTCCAGATAATTGAGAAAAGGCAGTAAATGATGATTAAAGTTGACTTGCTACTTAAACCCTCTGAAAATGAGCATTGCATCGTTGCAAAACATGAAATATCTTCTGATCCATTTGTGATAGAGACGAGCTGTAAACTTCATCTGATTCGCTGGATTCTCCGCTTTCCGACGGTCATTGAATGGTGCCTCTATGATAAGCAGGGACGGCTACAGAAACAGATGCTAAACCGAGTAGCATCGACGCTAACAGAGCTAGCGTCGATGCTAAACAGAACGTAGCAACGATGCTAAATCGAACGTAGCTTAAATGCTAAACCGAACGTCGCGGTCAACCCAACGCTTGCACATATTTTACAAAACATCAACAAAACATCACAACTTCTGAACCGTTTATGATAGAGACGAGCTGTAAACAGCATCTGAATTATGAGATTCTCTGCTTTCCGAGGGTCATTGAATGGTGCATCGATGACAACAAGGGGCCGTATATGGTGCGTGTAATCAAGTGGTACAGGAACAGACGCCAGAAGCACAGGCGGCTAAACTTTGAATCGAATTTTCTCAGGTTTTAGAACAGAATAAGAGAGGAGGAGATCGTAATTCAAATGGCCATATCTCGAAAACTATAAAATGTATTACTTTGACTAGGGTTTCATTTTAAAGCTCATTTTCTAATCTTTCCATTGATACCAAAATCTCAACTTTGACATTTGGGTCACTGTGACTCATTTTGCTGGATCGGGTCACATATACGTGTACCACCCGCACTTGAACTCTGCAACAGGCATGGCGATCTCTCTGCTCCACTTCACCGCCTTTTTCCATAGAAAGAGGGGAGAATCATTATAAGTCGGGGCATGTCGAAAGTTGAATCGTTGTGGAAGGAGAAGGAAGGGAGGGAAAGGGGTGATGATGTGACGTCACATACACGACGTAACATGCAGTCTTTCTCATTGTCATTCATTGTCATCAACAGCATTTAACTGAACAATGGCACAATAAATGGTCAAACTCTTGACATGGAAAAATAACATTTAAAACTATAGTGCATAACTTCTACGTGTCTATATCAGCTTCACCCAAGCCACTATAAGAAGAGATGATACAATGCTAATTAAGCCATTCAGCTCCTCCAATGCCTCGCAGTATTTTTCAGTATTTGTTCTTTTTGTATTTGGTGACGTTGGTGACATTCCCACGCTGGCGCACAGGAAATAATGGTGCGTTTCAGGCAACCCGTAACTCCTTGACCCGTGAAGTCGTACCAGTTCAATCTGGTATGAGTTCACGGGTCGGAAGTTAAGAGTGGCCGTTATGGTGCACTTTCACGGGTAACAGATTGGAAGAACATGAGTTACGTAAACTTGCCTGCCGTGAACAGCCTGCCTGGAACACAGCATCGGTTTTACCTGACAACAAGAAGGGAGAGGGGAGGAGGGCGCTAATTGAAGCAACATGGCGGACAACCTGAAGATGCGACCAAGAGGTTCAGAATTGGATCCTACTAAAAAGAAAAAGCCTTCCTGTTCGGCAGAATGTCTGTTGGCAAAGAGAGTGACAGACGGCAGCGATGGGGAGGGTAGGGCCATACGCCATATTGAGGTGCCGGCCGTATCGTTGTAATAACGCATAAATACTTTTGGCGGCGATAGAAGTTACACACTGTAGCTTTAAGTCTATAATAGTGATTGACATTTTATCCGATGCGCAATCAGTGCATCGATGCAAGGGTCTGAGATACATTGTATCGGTTGGAGTAGTGTGCATCGGATATAAACTGGGCTGAAACCACAATGCATCTCCTTGCAAAAGCTTTGCATCGGTAAAATCCGATTTCTTCGTATTATTTATATATTTTTAAATGATTATTTTCAGTCAATTCACTTCCATAATTATCTCAGTCAGCTGTTTCTCATGAGCGGACTACTTGTTGCAGAATGACAAACACACTCTGATTCACCTATTAATAGGGTTGCCAACCGTCCCTTGAAATACGGAATCGTCCCGTATCTGGAGACTAAAAGACGTGTCCCTTATTGAACTGACACGGGACGCATTTTGTCCCGTCTTTTTGAAAATCCATGTCGGGCAATTTTTATTAATGACCCAGTGCAGTTGTGACTGCCGTTGCTGACTCTGCCTGTCTGGAATGAGCTTCTCATTGACCAGTGAGACACCGTTATGTTGCTGAGTCGCTGAAGTGTTGCTCAGATACGCCCGCGAAGCCGCACTTTCATTGATGTGGCTGATCGCTGATGCACTACGCTACCCCAAACAAGTGCAGTGACGAAAAAAACAAAAAACGATGGACGTGTAGAAAAGAACGGGAAAAGAAACACAAATGGCAGGAAAACCTGAGAGATCATTTATACAGAGCCAACCGCACATCTAATGTCTGTATTAGTCATGGAGGAATCACTGAGGTTAAACAGCCTGGGTCAGGACTCAGACAACCACAGAGGAAGGAGAGGCTTCACAGGAGCCAGGGAGCTCTTTCAGTTTGTTCTTCACAAGGTATTTCAGGAGCATGTATTAATAATTATATTTATTTAATTTGACTCAAATCTGGTTGCTAGATAGGCTAGCAGTGACAGTATAATCTGAAAGTATAGCTCAGTGTTTTACAACCTTGGGGTCGGGACCCCATGTGGGGTCGCCTGGAATTCAAATGGGGTCGCCTGAAACCTCTAGCAATTGATAAAAATATTTTGTTTAACTAATTATTATTCTTTTAAAAATTATGATTAAAACACCACACACAATCCTAAACCTATTATGGTACTACTTATGTTCTTGAGGAAACAATAAAGTTGCGTCAAATTTGAATAGATTGGCATTGTTTTTGAATCGTGATTGCATCATGATTGAATTGCGGTAGGAAGAAAAATTACAGTATATCGTACTGAATCGCTAGATGCTTCATGTGAATCGTTAGTGTATCGTACCGTAGCCTACATATCGAGATGCATATCGTATTGTCCTGGGGATGGAGATTTCCATCCCTATAAACAACATTTGTGTAATCCAAGGCATAATGACTGGAGCATTAGAAAATAATTATTTTCTGTACATTGAACGCCATTAATTTTTTACGATCCAAAAGGTCCCATGGGGGTCCAGCGGAAGGGGCAGGACTTCGCCACTCCATACAGAAACAGACCATAGACGCAGCATTCAATAGAACCGCGTCCAGTAACACCATGAAGTTTGAGGTCACATGACTGCAGCTGTCCTGGTCTGATCAAGCCCTTCCTCCATTGTGGAGCTGGACAGACCAACAGCTAGCCTAATGCTTCACCTGCAGCAGGCGTTATCGACTCAGAGACTTCAGAGTAAGACTCCAGTCTACGGTCTACAGAGACGTGGTCTACAGATAACTCAGACCCGCCAGAGAGAGGATCTTGTCTGATCTGAACAGGAACGATAATCAATGTCAGACCTGAGGTTACATGTTGTACTCTAGACACGTGAGGAGGAGGGGGGAGGAGGGTTTGTTCTGGCTCTGACAGGGATGAGGCTAGTGGAGGGGGGTCCTTTAGGCCTCCCATTCAGTTAAATCTGATCCATGTGGATTGGTCGGGTCAGGAGGACACAGTGTTCTGTGTTCCCGTTCAACACACACACACACACACACACATACACACATACACACTCTCTCTCTCTTACTCTAATCCTGTCCTTCCTGGCAGCTTGAACACTTTGGTCACATTCACAGATTTCTGAGTATTCAACGAGACAAAAAGTTGCATGTTCCCTCTGATTTGATTATCTGTGTGTGTGTGTGTGTGTGTGTTGTTTTTACAGCAGCAGACGTTGTGGATGTGAATGTCTAATGACTACTCCTGACAGATTTACTGTACATTATGTTTCACATATCACAGTGTGTTTTACAGAGTCACTACAAACTGTTCATGCAATCGTTGCCATCATCACTTTATTTCATAATGAACTGATTGCTAGCTATTTTTTGAAAAGCGTCAAAACTGAGTCTGAGACACACGAGACAGTAACCTGCTTACTAAAGTCATTAGTATCACTAATTGATGTTCCAGTTTCTAACTTTAGCCATAAGTACGAGTTTAGGTAACTGTTTCTAGCAGGTTTCTAACCTTAGCCTTATGTTATGCTTAGCTAACTGGGCTAGTTTCTAGAGAGAGTTAAAGAAATAGTTTATAGCTAACATCAATCATATCAATTTAATAAAATTGATATGATTACGATTAGCTAAGAGCTAGTGTTTTGAAATCAGACGATTGTTGTTCAAGTCATTTGGATCACCTTTATATAGAGGCAAAACCTGCACAGCCTTCCACACAGCAGTGCTCACTTGCTTCTCCACTCGCACGTTTATTCAATTGAAAGTCAAATGAGCGAGTGGAGAAGCAAGTGAGCACTAAGACACAGAAGATAAGATAAGGGTCAAGACTGTTTTTGCCTTTAGATTTATTAGTGCTTAAACTTGTAAGTTATATATATAAATAATAATGTTAAAACAAAACTATCGCAAAAAGAACATGGTCTGGGTAAGAACTTCTTTGGGTGCAATAGTTCAAGATTTTCACATGCAGCAACTTTAGATCTGATGTGACTGCAGGTGTGTCCCATATCGCAGAGGAATTAAATTTGGTCTGTATATCTCTGAGAGGTTGGTTGAGGATCAGGGCCGGTTCTAGCCTGCTATTAGGGTGGGCTGGTTGAGATAACAGGTGGGTAACTCATAGCCAATAGTGGCCTGAAGGCAGCCAATTTGAATTGCTGTGGTTTGTGGGGTTTCAGTCAATCATCAATCAATCATAATCTTTATTCACATATTCAAAGATAAAACAGATCGTTAAAATATTTGTAATTTCATATGTGAAATGGGACACCCTGTGAAGCTCAAGAGCTTTTTTAAAAAGGGGCCCAGACACAGAAAATCATAAGACATATGCAAAAAATACATATACAAAGACAAATACACATACAAAGACACATTTCTTTACTCTTCCAAATACAATAAAAATAGTTTTTTTAAAAATCTGTCACACATGAGCTAGGCCTATGTCTTTTCAATAATGAGCTTAAAAAATTAACTTCTCACTGAGGCCAATATTACCTACAGAGAGAAGGCAGTCTACTCTTGTTCAAACTCAGACTGAAAAGCAGCACAATAAAATAACCATCAACACCACTACGTTTGCTGTATCATCACACTCTGGCTGTTCGTTTTTAGGCAACAACCGCGAGAAACCTTGTGTATTTTCTTGCTGGTGAACACATCAAAACGTCAGAGCTACACTAAAATACTGATGGAGAGAATAACGGTGCTATGTAAAGACACCGTCAGGACGGGTGCAGCAGAGACCGAGGAGTGTAGTATATTTCCATCAGCTCAGAGACGGTCAACAGGGGGGCAAACATGCAAGGGAGTAGCTATTGTGAGACACTGCCATACTAGTCGGTGAAGAAGGCCGTGTATGCTATAGTATAAACAGTCAATCACATGGAGTAGTTTGTATGAAATGCTGGATGTTAGCAGATAGCGCTGAACTGCCTAGATTTGAATTCTGTCCCTCTTGTAAAAAGAGAATCAGTTTCAAAACAGTCACCCACTATGGGGGGTGACTGTGGGGCAAACAGTGGGCAAGGTGGCGGAAGACATGGAGATCTGCAGTTAGTGGGCGTAAGCTCCATATTATGTGACCGGGCAGGCGAGTGAGAGGAGCCAACTGCATCGTACCAGGGAGGAGGACTTGAAGGCCGTTCCACTGTCTCTGGCTGGTCTGAAGACAGCCACCCAGGCTTTTCTTGGCAGTGGAGTGGCTGGTAGTCTGGCCAGTGATGGCAGTGGATGGAGGGAGTGCACCAGTGCCTGAGAGAACTAAGGGTGTTGGGGTTGTAGTGGCATCCCAGGGGTGAGCCAGAGCCTCGTCCATCAGGGGGGTGAAGCAGTTAGGGAGGGTTAGGGATGTAGAGCCACCCCTCCCGACGGAGACACCCCTCCTGCCGTGGTGCACCACATCCGTCCAGGTTGGCTGGGTTGGCTTGAGAGTGGAGCTGAGAACCGTTGCCAGCAATCCATTTTTAGTGGCAATCATTGAGCCAGCTGGCGGCGTGAGCACTGTCAAACCCACGCCAGGTGCAGAAGCAGTGGGTGTGACATCCGGTGCTTCTGAAACAGTTTCATTCGGGAGAGGTGCTGCTCCCTGCTGTCATGGGGCCCTCTATGCACCAGACAGGCCTTCATCGAGGCCAGCTATAGGAGGGTGGTCCAGAGGCCAACATAGTTTGTCCCACCATTGGTGAGGGTGATTAGGTCTGGAGGATAGCAAAAAGAAATATGTTATGCCTGAAAGCCACAGAATCAAAGCCCTCAATTAGACGATCTTTCACCTGAAGTTCCAGCTTAAGCTGACTGGGTGATTTGAGAAGGGTCTGGCTGCGGACAGGGGCGTTCCCGTCATGACACGGGAACGCCTATGGGCGTTCCTGGCTGGTAGCCTTTCATGTGACGTACTTCCGGTTGAAGTAGCATTCTAGCGAGCGGCTAGCTGCTGCTAAACTCTGTAAATATATAACTTTAGCAACATTTGAAACATTTTCAGGCGAGAAAGTGGTCGTTTAGATCCCCACTATGTTGAAAATCTGACAAAATACCCGCTGTTTACAAATTTGTTCCGACGAAGTCGGCGTTCTCTGGCGCTAGTAAAACTAGCCGTAGTGAGCAACGCACTTCCGGTTAGTATTACAAAATAAAATACCCGTTGCCTTTTATCGCTTAGGTGCTTTTACTTTGTAAACAGGAAATGAACCTACCCTCGTTGTAGCTAGCTTGGAGCTGCCGTTTTGACTGCTCTCTCGTCCCGTTAATGGCATTTAATCGTTCAATATGCCACCGGAGAGTCTTGCCAGCTCTGAGACAGGCCTGGCTCGTTTTAAAGTATTTATTTATTGATGTAAATGTGGTGTTTTCTGTGCGTAGACTGACCCCAAGGCAGCACTGCTACTGTCCAACCATGGTTTTTTATTCAAACAAACTTCTGCTACTGCCACAGTTGTTAGATTTCATCAAAGAGACCAACATTTATTCCCTAAAAGAAGTTTAAGCAGCCGGTGGTAAACCTCTAAAAGCCATCGGGTAAGTTAATTAGCAGTCGTTTTCTCCCCGGGGTGACGATTGCAGGCTGGCCGGCGGAGCACGTCAGGAGCCGGGCTGCTGCCTCTGTGATGCCGTGGTCACTGCTCGGACCTGCATGGAGCTTCGCTTCGAGGTTAACTTCTAAACAGCCGTCGTTTGGATAAAATAAATATTGGATAAATATGAGCTGTGACCGGGACATCACAGAGGCAGCAACCCCGTCTCCTGACGTGCTCGACCGGCCAGACTAGCTCCGTCACCTCGCGGGGGAAAACGACTGTTAATGAACTTATCCGTAGGTTTTTAGAGGTAAACCACCGGCTGGTTTAACTCTTTTTAGGAGATAAATGCTGGTTTCATTGATGAAATTGCAATGAAGTTGCATTAGTTTATTTGAATGAAAAGTGAAGCTTCATGTGTGCAGCGTTATGGACACAGCAGCCCTGTCTCTGCAGCCTAACGTGTGTACAGAAATCACCACTTTTACATCAATAAATGCATGTTATACAAGGAACCGATAAGTCTGCTTTGTTTCCCCCTTTTTGAAGTTATATAACATGGCAGCATTTTTAATTTGTAAATTTTATGACCTAGGCCTACATATTTCCCAGTAGTTTCGCTTCCGGTTGGAAACATGAAATACACGTAACAGTTACACACTGTATTTATCATGTACACAGGGATACTGAATAACCGGGTTTCTCTAAGTTCGTTAACGTAATGAGCATGGATTTATTCGGTAGCGGCTAGTCAGCCGCTCGGTTAAAAAACAAAACAAAAAACGCCTCTGTTCCTGTTTTCTGAGTATCAAGATCATAGATATAGATATGATCAAGATCCATTCCACTACAACGAACCCTCAATTTACATTACAACGGAAGATTAAATTCAAATTAACGTTCTTTATCTTGCTTATCTTACTAATGGTAGCTCTACGCTACCTGTCGTATAAACTGACTAGCGGATGTGGCTATGTTAACCCAGCTATTAACCCCCGGATGTTGACAAGCGCGGGTAGACGAAGAAGAAGGGGAGAGGGGGGGGCGTTCCTGGCTGCGAAGGGGGCGTTCCTGGGGACGACAGTAACGCCCATTTGTGTCCGCAGCCGGACGATATTGGGTGATTTCTTCCCTTAACTGTGAGTACTGGAGTTTACAGCCCTCACATGCCTCCATTATAGGCAGGATTTACAGCTCCAATTACAGTTCGGAACAAGAACAAACAAGAGTTAGCTGATATACAGTAGCTAGTTTCTAACAGCAGCCTTCAGTAAGAGTTTAGCTAACTGGTGTTAGCGCTAAGTCTCACTGAAACCTGCGAGTTAAGGTTACAGCTGGAGACACAGGTCAACCTCTATAGTGTTCCCTTGTCCCTTAGCCATGTGTTCTCTGTCAACATAATATGGTAGGCTACTGGTGTTTTCCACACTGGGTTTATTCCTTCTTAACATGGAGCTGAGGTTAGACTGTCTTTTGGAAAGGTTCTATTCAATCCTGCTAAAGCTGTCTACTATCTTGGTACACCCCACCTCCATTTGTTTGAAACAGCTACTACTGCCAATCTGCTTATCGGCTCACCTACTACCTCCACAGGAACATTACGTTTGGACTCGTAACCAGCAGAAGTAGTATTTACACCCACATCCCAAACAACAACAACTCTGGCCTTTATGTAAGAGGCGTGTTGTCCTGGCTGCTAATCCAGCTCTCTGTGTTTGGGAACTCTTGTTTTCATAGCAGATTATCAAGACCTGAGTCTTGAAAACAAACAGGGTGTGAGACTCGGTCCAGCCACGCGCAATTAGAAAGAAAACCACAGGATAAACAACCGGTATGTGACTGGAAGTAAGAGGCACAGGTAAAGAGACAGAAAGTAGAGAGAGACAGGAAGTAAGCCTATAGACAGACAGGAAATAAAGTACGACAGGAGGTGCAGAGAGGCAATGTACAGGACAGTACAGGAAGTAAAGAGAGCCCAGGAATAAGCTGTGGCTTAATTCAGGTACTGCATCTTGTGGAGCAAACAGTAAGGCCCTGTGCTCCAAACACCTGTAAAATACTGAAAATAAAACACAACAAAAAGCAAGATGTTTGCAGTTCTGTTATGTCAAGCTGCTGTAGCTACATGCTGACATCACGCAGCATGATGATGATGATGATGGTAAAATTTTACAGATAACATCAGTACAAAACTGAAATGAGGGGAATTCAATCAACCTTTATTTAATGGGAGCATTGGGAGAAAAAACATTTTAAAGTAATGAAAAAGTTACTTTCTCAGTAACGCATTACTTTTTGGTTTAAATAACTGAGTTGCTTTTTTAATGAAGTAACTAGTAACTGTAACTAGTTACTATTTTCCAGTATCTAGCACAACACTAACAACTGTTGACCCCATAGCAGCAGCTCCAACAACAACAACAAACAGGAAACACATCCGATAGTTATGACTCTGCCAAAAGAGAGTTTTTACTCTATTTAATGAAAGTTTAACGTTTGAATTCCTCCAGCACCAAAGCTGTGGTTTCTTGGTTGGTTATCTTATTTGTATTGAAAGACGCGCCTGAATTTATTGGACCACTATGAAACAAACATGACTAATGAATTGAACTGCTTTGTGCAACAGATGAATCCAGCCTGTCTGGAGTCTGATTGTGACCAGTGTTGTGCGCAAAAGTATTGAACAGTGTTCATTGCAGTGTGTTCATATTATTTTTTGTGAATAATGAACTGAACATATCAGTTGACAAATGATGAATGTTAATGCGAATAGCGTTCACACTGGCAAGAGTGAACACATTTAAGTTAGTTTTATGGTACACCACATTACATTGCCATGGACATGGCCCAGCGTCAGTATTATGTTATGTTGCTGTGGTAAACATGGTACAGACACATCTACTGAAGACAGTTTGTTTAAATTAGTTTTAAGGAGTTTTATAATCAAACAAGTGAGAGAAAAAAACACATTTACATACAAATTGTGCTGCCAGATAATTCCATATGTACAGTATACAGGTGATCAAAGAGTCCAGACAGTCATGGTGAGTGACATCTTCAACAACTTCAAGACGACAGGTTGTGTTAGACCCCTATGCTCATTCTGTCTTTCACCTAAGCTGCCCCTGGGGTTTGGTGAGTAGACCTGAGCTGCTTCTCATCACTCTAATCAGTCCTCACAAGACCCAGCTCTCTGATCTGAATCTTGACTCATGATCCTCCTGGTTTCTCCCCCTGATCCTACATCATCTCCAAGCATGCTTCGCTGCCTTCCCCCTCGGCCATGGCTCCATCAGCTCCTGTGTTTACTATGTCAACAGAAGGTGTCTCTGTCACCTGTACCCGTCGTCTCTGTGACCCGATCCTGACCAGGTCCTGCTCTGTCAATGTTGTGTGTCATGGAAAAGCCCGTTTCACCGAAGCTTTGGACTAAATCCTCCTCTGGACCTTGACCTTTCAATCCATGACAGACAAAAACAGCCGGAGGGAAATACCAAACCAATCCAAGAACAGGATTGTGGTTTGGGACAGGTATTAGAGTCTCGGTCATGGACACTTATGGATTCAGCATCAGAGGCTTTGGGGCTCAGCCGGTGCCAGCACGCCCGTGACCACTCAGATTAAAAAAGTAACCTGCAGAGGGATTCCTTCAGGATGATGAGACTCGCCAGTTCTAATCCGTCAGACCGCAGGGTGAGGCAGAGACCAGGTGTGATCCATCAGGGAACACCACAACACAAAGATCCTTTCAAATGGATTGAGCGAACACTTAACCTTTCGTATTAACCCTCATTAACCAGTTATCAAGGGTTAAGTGCAGGGAGCAGCAGGAGGAAAGGGGGTGTGGTCGTCCTGCTGAAGATTAATGCATGCCAGGTTACACCAGAGGTCTAACATTATTGAGTCATTACACAACTAACAATACAGTAACCAGTGGTGGTGAACATGAAACTGTCGGTAATTCCATGAAGAGAAAAAGTGTTCTTTGCCGAGTGGACAGAGTTGAACATGGAGGAAGTTGTTTTAACAAATTATCTGTTGATTGTTGGTGCCATGTTAATGACAGAACTAGCATGATTCAGGTTCACCCTGATCCAGAACCTGCTGATAATTACAGTACAACATAACATTTACTCTGACCGGAAGTGATGAGGGGTAAAAAATCACTGCCAAACTCTATTCTGATCATCCTGGCAGATGGATGGATGGATGGATGGATGGATGGATGGATGGATGGATGGATGGATGGATGGATGGATGGATGGATGGATGGATGGATGGATGGATGGATGGGTGAATCTTCAGTCAGGTGGATAACCTCTCCTCTGCTCCCTATATTCTTCAATTAATTAGATCTCACCAGTTAAAATTTGTTCTGATTATAATATATGGACATGTAAAATATTAGCATGTTAAAGGGCCAACGAGGAGTTTCTATTCGGTTAAAAAACAGTCTCACGTTAATGTGGATGAATCTACGCTACCCACACCTGTTAATGGCTCCATTTTCGATCAATATATCGTTTTCTGTCTATCGTTATTTTGTTATTATTAGTGGTGGCGGAAATGCTGGTCGAGCCGACCAGCGTTTCCTTACTTTCGGTTTCGCGGGCGCAAATGAGAATAACGGCGATTCGGGCGGCGTTATGGTCGGAACTACGACGGTAACTGAACCTCTTTGAACCTCTGACTTTAATCCTTGATGAATTAAAAACATGAGTCCGTCTTGCGCCGGTGGAGGAATTCTACGGTGCGCGTGGAGGCAGCGTGAAAACACTTCGCTTTTCCAAAACTCCTCGTTGTCCCTTTAAAATAATTCAAGACACCTATTGGAACAATTCAACATATTAACAACGTACCGTGTTTTTCCAGCCATATAAACATATTGTTTATACTATTGGCATGTAACATAAATAAGCTACATACCATCGCTGGTGACTATATGTCGCTGTGTTGGGACACTGTAAATGTGAGGAGACACATAATGACATCATGATGGGGTCACATTTCTTACTTTTCCTTTCTGTTATTAAAATATCAAAGTCTTTCCTCTTGATGAAAATATTTTTAAACCCTTTCTCTGTTGGACGTGTCTGTCCACATCCAGTCCACTTCCTGTCCCCGGTCCAGAACTGCTCTGACATGAGACCGGGGTTTACACAGACAATATGTTGTTTACTGCTGCAGCACTAATTGTTAAATGAAGCATGGACAGCGTGGTATTGTCACTGTTCCTGTTTACTGTGGACCTGCGGCGTTCTGACAGTGTTTCACCCCAGTCGTGTCCCCCCCAGTCACGCCATCCCCTAATGAGGGTCCATGCTCTCATCCTGCACCACCTAAACCTCCACAAAGACTGCATTCTTCAGCTGGAGCCACCACTTGACTTTGACACACACAGTACACACAGTCTCTCTCTCACACACAAACACAAAACAGACCAACCAGGTTAGAGTTCACATCCACACAGCGGCGAGCTGAGATCCTCTGACCCCTGTGACCTTCTCTGGATCAGAATGTTCTCCTCTACTGTACATACGCATTGTAGGTGTGTGTGTGACCTGTAAACACAGCAGACGTGCAGGCAGGTAACAGGTCAGTCAGCTGTTTGTGGAGACACATACAGTACAGTGTGCATCAGGAGGAGACACTGACACTGTTTAAACCAGCTTTATTTATATAACACCGCCACTCAGACTGAAAGTAATGAGACGAAGAGTGAAGACTGAGACCTTGTTGATAATCTTTCAGCTCTTAAGACATAGTGATGTTGATGATGATGATGTAAAGATCCTTCACCAAATGTAAACATATTTTCTCGGGGTGGGGGCTACGGAGCTACAGCAGTGTGTTGCTTTTAATGTCACTGCTGCAAGGGATTGTGGGATAGCCCCTCACAATTAAAGTGTCAGAATGAACGTTGTCCAGACCTGGAGCTGCCAGCCTCCATCCTGAGGAGGGGGACGCTCCATCAGGACGATAACATCAACAATCACACACCTACAGCATGTACTGTGTACACTGTTCAAGACACTTTCACCACACTGAACACAGCCCCCCCCTTACCTCCCCTTCCTCCTCCACCCCTCATCTGGTTTTAGTCTGTCGGACAGTTAATGACTCAACATGTGTTCCTGAAAAACCCCATAGGTTTGTCTCCCATAATATCTACAGGTTTTCATGGCAACCAGCTCTGGTGGTCCCGCCTGTGGATTCCTGAGTCCCGTGGAGAAAATCTGTGACACACTGACCTCAATCTACAGATCATTGTTCAGTGTGTGCTGCTAAGTAGACCGGACCAAAGGTCCTGAGACCAGAGGTCCTGCTGCTGAGCACTGCTTTGTCCTCACCCCTCTCACCCACTGACCCCCCTACCATGTTGTTTTCTGTCTGTCCTCAACGTAAACAGATAGGTCATGGTCTGCCCTTAAAAACACTGCAATGACAAATGAGTGAATCTCAGTAACTGACAGATGGTCGTTAGTGATCAGGTCATATGGCCTCAGAGGTTACAGTGTGTGAGCGGTGTTCACACTCACGCTTAGTCACTGAGGCTCCGCCCTCAGTCCTCCATATCGTTAGTGATTAACAAAGTTAGGCGTGGAGACCAGCACTGTTTTTCTAACTGGCTCTGTAATCATAATCATTTCTGTTGTTAAAGGAGAATTCCGGTCATTTTCTAAGTAATCCCAGAGTGTGACCATGGCAAAAAAAATCAGAGAAAAATATGTGCAGACCGGTCCTAGCTCTCTTCCTGCTAGCTGCACTACTCTGCAGTTAAACAGCGAAGTAATGGGGCAGTTCTTTTTTTTTTTTTTTTTTTTTTGGGCTTTTCATGCCTTTAATGGACAGGACAGTAGAGAGTGTGACAGGAAATGGGAGGCAGAGATGGGGGAATGACATGCAGTATATGGCCGTCCGACGCGGGACTCGAACCGGGGCCGCCTGCAGCGAGGACTACAGCCTCAACACATGGGGCGGGTGCTCTACCAACTGAGCTAAACACCGCCCCATGGGGGCAGTTCTTCTAACTGCGACTTTGGCCTCTAGGCTATATAATGCTCAAAATATCACTACAAATGCTTTGCAACATCCACTAGTTCTTTACCACACAATATTGAGTGTGCATAAGTTATGCACACTGAGCTCACTCATTGCTCTCTCGACACGGCAGGTCGCGCTGGAACGCTAATAAATGCTAAAAGCTAATCGCCGATTTACACACACACACACACACACACACACAAACGGCTGTAGAGAGGAGCTGTGAGCAGAGTGATTGACATGGCTCTGGTTGTGAGGACTTCAAGGAGTGGAGGAGCAGCGACCGGGAGCAGAACGGTTTTGTTTGCCACCACTGGGGGGCTGGATGAGACAACTGACGTAGTGATTTATGAGTGGTTCGGATTTATTCCGTAATAAATCCTAGAGATGGGGCGGTGCGTGGCGCAGTGGTTAAGGCAGCCGTAGTGATTTATGAGTGGACCTTTCCTGCATGTCATTCCCCTCTCTCTGCCTCCCCCTTTCCTGTCTATCTCAACTAATCTATCAAATAAAGGCATAAAACGCCAAAAAAATATGCTTTAAAAAAAAAAAAAAAAAATCCTAGAGATAACTCCGCCCAATTCAAACCCACTGTACAAAAACTTAAAATACAAATATTTTGAATTTGGATGGAAACTTTTTTCTAATTATTTTTACATGTTTAATATTATGTACATAAGACCCTAAAATACATAGTTAGAAGGCTTTTGTGGTTTGGGTTTCCAGGGGCTCTACAGTAAGTTGGACATTTGTAACATGCTGTGTCTATGAATGACTCACTGATGGAGACAAACTCTAGTGGCCAGAAGAGAAGCTGCAGCTCTATGTTTTACAGCTTGATGCTGATCTTTGACTGTATTTACAAGCTGTCATATTGGAAAGTTTTCAGCTTGCAAGGACTCACGCAGTCATTGGTCAGTTATTAGTGTGGGGCTCTGACCTTGAGTCTGAGGTGGACAGGGTCTATCAGCGTTCCTGTTGCCGCCATCTACAGTCTGTTGCAAGTCCGGTCCATGTCCCTGCTGGCGTCAGTCTCTGAAAATCAACACATGCACCAACCCAACCTGCCAACAGTGTCCCCGTCTGTATTTAGGCAGTTCTCCGAAAACACGGCCCACTGGATTCTGGGAGCGGCCCAGCTGCCTGAAGACGAGCAGCCTCGTGCCAACCTGTTGTTGGCTCAGAAGTGCAGCTCTGTTACGGACTGCGAGCCGGGGGCGTGTCTGGCACTGCACGCTGCAATCAGACCCAGCTCGCCCAGTGGCACTGAGCTGGGACATGAGGTGAGAGTCTGTCCTGGGGGAGGAAGGGACGGAGAAGGGGTGCTCTTCATCACTGCTGAGTTTATTCTGGTAACAGTGTTCAAGACCTGAACCTTCACTTCTTCTGTCATGCATGTTTTCTTCTTATTGAGTGTGTCAATCAGCTATACACACATTATTTACCACAGGAACCAGCTGGTCAAATTGAAGGTGGTTGGCATGGTGACCAGAACATCCTGCAGAGCTAGGGAGGGCGCACAATGAGGAGGAGGTCCAGACTACAGAGGCTAATGGAGAGGAGGACACCCATCATCCTCAGTGTCCTCACTGACCCTCACACTTCAGGAAACAGTTTCTGCCTGTTGGGACTGGACCACAGGTTTTCAGGGAAACATGATGTGTTCAGGGCCTTAGCAGTGTTTTTATAGAGGGGAGGGGGGTCGGATGAATGCGAGCCAGTTGGAACAATAAAGAAACAGGAGCTGTGAATAAGAAGCATTATCAAGGCTCAGTTCCATTTAAAGAGGGGACTAACACCTGACAGGAAGCCCTTTTATGGGGACTCTGGGGACTCGAGCCTGGTTCAAGTCTGAGCAGAGAAAATGTAATCAAGTGCCGTCATCATTTCCTTTCTGCTGCTGTGAGGACATCAGATAAAATAGCTCAGAACATCCCGATCTGAACTTCACAGAGACCTCGTAGAGTGTTTCTCTACTAAATGGGGCTGTTTATGAACAGGTGCATCTAGTTGATCAGGGTCTGGGTCCAGAGAGAGCCATGAACTACTTCACTGAAGCTGAAGTCGCTATGAGTGAAACGTTCAGGATCACTGTGTCAGATCTGTAACTTTTCCTGTGCATCATTAGAAACATGATCCAGTCTCTTGATGTTTACTGTTGCACAGAAATGTAGGCCTCCTGAGTCAGTATGACCTGAACCATCACTCACAGTCTGAGCCAGTGTTAAAGTGTCAAACACATGAAAGTCTGACTGCTGCACAGCCACATTTGAACATTGTAGTTCATGGAGAGAAACAGGTGTGGGTATAAAGAAGGGGAGGAGGAGCGCCATGTGAAATAAGATAAAGATAAATTGTGAACTAAAAAAGAAACAAAGGTAGCACTTTACAATAAGGGTCCCTTAATTAACGTTAGTTAGTACATTATTAAGCATTAATATGCAGAGTAATGCATACATAATGATAACTAATGACATTATTCAACTTTAAATGTATGAACTAACTTTGAGTAGTAAATATTAGTTAACTACTTACTAATAGGCTACATTAATTAATGTGTTAATGTGTAATACATAATAATGATTGCTAACATATCTGTAAACAGTTCATTAATGCTTAATAATGTACTAACTAATGGTAATTAAGGGATCCTTATTGTAAAGTGTTACCGAAACAAATCTGAAGACAAACAGGCAGACTGGGTGGGCTGAGTCTCCCTGATGACCAGACGACTCCTTCGGGGCTGCTGCAGGTGGAGGCCTGTTGAGTGTCACTGGTCCTGCCTCACTCCCACTCTCTGATTGACAGATGGATCCACAGAGCTGTAGGCACACGAGCAAAGACGGGAAATGTTGGACTGCTCTCTAAACATGGGATCTGATGATGATGATAAGAAAAACATCAGGTTGATCGTTAAAGCCTGAGACTCACTGAGCTGAGGCTGCAGCTCCGTTATGACCCAGGTGGTTATTGAGTCTAGATTCTGGAGAAGAACCTTCCTCATGTGTCTGACTCACATTCGGGGATTTATCCCCACAGAAACAGATGTTTTCTCTGTGGCAGGAACAACCCGCAGCTTCAAGGTGACCCCCCCCACCGATTCCTACGTGCCATTGCGTACAAGTGCCAATGGCGCTGCTGCATGTCTTGTCTCTAATCTGCAGGTTGTGGGACATCCTGGCGTGGCTGGGGGTCACGGTGTGACCAGTAAAGCTGATCCGGGCCACGTGAGGAGCAGCTCTTTGGGCTGTGCAGGGCGAGATGCGTGTCAAAAATGCTGCTAGGATTAAGGGAAACGGGTTAGAGCCGCAGTGTGACTGCGCAGCTCAGCAGGCGCCTGCACAGCAGCAAGTAATGGTGTCAGGTGAGGACAGCCGCTGTGTGACACTGACCTCCAATCATTATTGGTGAGGACACAGCTCCTCACAGCCCCCCGACCCTCAAAAGAGACATCAGGGTCTGTGGTTTCCCTCCAGACTCAGCAGATTAAAGTTAAAGTTGGTCTTTACAGGTTGAAGCTAAATTAAGCAACATCTGTTTGTCGTTGCTGTCACCGACCGTCTAACTACACAGGTGGCAAATTATGGGGGGAGCCGACCTCCCTGTTGAAGACCTGCCTTGAACGGAGGTTAAAACAACGGTTCAGAGGGTTGAACCAATTATATATCCTTATTACCGGTCTGGTAATGTCTGGTTTGTCCAGTAATCACAGGTCACAGTTAATTACATTGCTTTAAGTTCAGAGTTAGTTTGCTTACTGTGCAGACTTCAACCCATCCTCAACCCAGCCTGAAATGTTGGTTATCACCAACAGTTACAGATAATCAATGTTGGATGTAAACTTACAGTTACAGTTCTATAAGCAATGATCACACGACCACCACTGGTAAGCCAAAGGCCACATGAGAAGAAATATGCTTCCTATCTAAAGGATTATGAAAAGACAGTGCTCAGTATGTACTTTGATCTATTCATACACTTCAAAGATAACAGATGTGCTTCTGATTGTAGTGGTCCAGTCAGGCTCAGGTGAATCTAGACCATATCCTCTAAATACTGTTACCTAAGAGAGCCACCTGGACTGTCAGAGTCTCTTGATGTTTCGTTTTTTACTGCAGCTCCCTTAGGATTTATTGAATGTCAACAAAGTTTTTGCTGTGTGTTGGTCTTTTGGTCCTTTTTGTAGGGCTTCCTGTGAAGTCAGAGGCTGACGCTGAGGTGGCCAACCTCTGCAGCGTCACAGTTACTGGAAACACAAGGAAACACTCCAACAGTAAGAGATTAAAATCTAGTGTCTAAATTCCCCACCACCAGAAACAGGTGATTCATTAGATTTAGTTTACGTCCACTCACCCACTCAGATGCTTAAAAACTGCTTCCATGTGAGGAACAAGAAGTCGGCTTCAGTTAATTATCGGAGTCATATTAGTAATGTTCAATGTAAGTTAGTCATGTTGCAACGGTAGTGGTCTTAGGGGCTGAGTGGACTAATGAGTCAGGTGTTAAGTGATCTTTTTTATGTTTTTTGAAGACAGATGCGTCATGGTCACATGACTCCACCCCCATCATGTGAAAAGGGGATCGTCTGGGGGGCAACCACAGGTACAGTCAAATGTCGTCTGCATAGCGGTGATATGGGACCAGCAGCGTTTCATCTCCTTGACACGTTCATTAAAACCTTTGACCACATGTGGTGGTTCTGTCGATACAAGTTACTCATTGAGGAAATATTTACTAGTTTTCTTCCCGAGCTTCACGGAAATCAATGGCTTAGTTTTAGACTTTACTTTCCCTGTCTCTACCTGAAAGGCTTTTATCTTCACAGTTTTCCAGAAAACCAAAACAACAAGATTCAATCTTCAATAATCTTTACTCAACAGTGTGTGTGTGTGTGTGTGTGTGTGTGTGTGTGTGTGTGTGTGTGTGTGTGTGTGTGTGTGTGTGTGTGTGTGTGTGGGCTGCAGATTAGATGCAGGGCAGCCTTAGTCCCTCCCCCCCCCTGCAGCTCTCCTCTATATATACACTGATGGAGGGAGAGGAGGGACAAGCTCTGAACTGGCTGCTACACTCTGAGCAGGCGGAGTGTATGACAGTGTGTGTAGAGCAGAGAGCGAGAGTGGTCGAGAGACACACACACAGAGTCTGAGTGACTGAAGAGCAGAGCAGAGACAGAGCAGCAGCAGACTCAGTGTTCCTCTCTGGGTTTGGATCTGAAGGAGACACCGATCAGACAGGTAACTCAGGTGCAGCACAGTCATCTCTGAGGATGGACGACTACACTCTTCCCTTCTGGATTTACCTGGGTGTCCTGACCATGATCGTCGGCGGAGCAATGAAGAAGATTTTGGCATCCCACCTGAGCACCGCCTCCACCCTGGTGGCCTGGCTGGGGGCCACAGTGCTGGTGGAGCGGCTGTGGGCGTTCTGCCTGCCGGCCGTTCTGCTCCTGGCACTGCTCGGCCTTGCCTGCTGCCTCTACTCCACTGCCAGGGCCACGCCACCGTCCGTCACCCTGCCCGTCCACGGCAAGGCTGTCTTCATCACAGGTAAGAAGGGGACTCCCCCCAACTCACTCAGGTGTGAGGCTGCATGCACTTTTATTAGGAGACGTGGAGTCGTTTCTCACACAGAGCTTCAAACCCTCAGCTTTTTGAGGAAAGCAGCTTCACATTTAACGAGTCAGACCTGCTTCAGGAGGTCAGGTTCATGGTGTGATGGAGGTTCACTACATGCAGTGCATGTTGTGTGCTTTGTTGGAAATGAATCAAACGTGATCTTTCACTCATTAAACAGATATAGATCTTGATGTTGATCAGGTTTTGGTCCTGAATCCTGAAGCTTCAGTCCTTAATTGTGAGTCTGAGTCTATTTGGAGACACATGTTTTAACAAGTTGATGTAAACATAAAAGCTTTCAACTGTATCCCACTGTCTTCATCAGCAGCTCTGTGTGAGAAAAGAGTATATTCGTTTTACATAAGTCACAACTCTCACTTTTCTCAGCAGTTCAGCCAGAGTTCTGGGCTCGGAGAGTTTAAAGGAGCAGTTTGATAATTGTCTTTTGTAAATGATCAGTCGAGGTCAGTCTGAGCCTTCTTTACAAACCAGATCAAGGATCAGACCACAGAGAGTGTGTGTGTGTGAGAGAGAGAGAGAGAGAGAGGGTGAGTGAACAATAGACTCCGGGGGGGAGTGGGGACAGGGTGGTAGTAATGGAGAGGAGGTCCACTTCACAGGGAAAAGTCAGGTCGTGGAGGGAAACGGCAGCAGTGTGTGTGTGTGTTTGCTGTACTCAGGTTCCCTGGTCTCTGTTATCTGAGATAGATAAGACAACCGGGGAGTTTATGGAACTCTGTGTGTGTGTGTGTGTGTGTGTGTGTGCGTGTGTGTGGCTGTGTGTGGACTGGCAGACTTAATCACATCTTTGTTGCCTGACATCCAGCTGGCTCCAAGCTCTTTGTGTCGTGGTTAACGAGATAATCAGATCTGCAGATTCATAACTCCGCTCTGCCTTTGGAACACAAAGGCAGAGCATGTAACCTGCACATGCACACACACACACACACACACACACACACTGCATGGGAACAGTTTGCCCTCTCACCTGCCAGTGTTTTTCCTTAAAGGTCCATGAGGCGACCTTGAACGCAGCACACTGATCCACTTCATCTTTGACATGTGACTGAGGTTAAAGTGGAAGTGACACTGACTCACATCCAACTCTAAGACCTGTCACGTTTGTCCCTCTGGGCTCGCCATAGCTGTACAAACCCACAGACTGCAGCCAGACCTCGGGGCACCTCGTAGTCCACCGTTTCCCAGGTTCAGGCCTGAGGCAGCGGCGGCACGATATAGACGGAAAGTGCACTTGTGCGTAGGGAGATGGACGTTAAGTAGTAGAGAAAAAATGTGGTGCCAGAGGTAAGAGGTGTTCTGACAGGAAGATAATGAGCTAAAAACATTGTACATGAGGTGGATTCTGGAACGCATCATCCTGCTCCTGCGGCTCCCTTAGTTACACTGAAGCTACTACAGATGATACGTGACAACCTCACACAGCCCCATGTCAGAGTGACACCACTGTCTCTTCACAGTGGGGGTACATTAACAACAGACTGATGGAGAAAGAGAGAGAGACCATTAATTCTCAGTGTTTAATCATCAACTAAACTTGTTCAAAGACAAAGATCAAAACAGCATGAGTCAAACATTAAACATTAAAGCAAGGAATCCAACAACTGCTGTGTGTGTGTGTGTGTGTGTGTGCGCGTGTGTGCAGAACGTCAGCCGGAACAGAGGTGTGGTCCTCGTCTCCTCTGGCACAGGAACAACGGTTGCTTTTATCTGAAGGAAAGTGAAAATGTAGGTTAAACAAACAACAGCCCTGATTCACACAATAAAGCCAAGGAAAAACAGAAGGCATGGCCTGTTGGAGCAGGCACATAGGTCAGACAGCTCACCTGTAAATGTAAACAGCGGTTACATGATTACATGTCCGACCCTGTTTCTACATAATCTCGCTGAATCTGTTCAGGAGGAAACATGATGTGTTCAAAGCGGCTCAGGATGACTTCAAATAAACCTGATGATGATGTGTAACTGGAGACTTAACCACAAGTTATTTTAATTATCAAAGAATCCCATAATTATTGTCTCAACTGATTTTTACACAAAAAAATAACTTTAATTATTAGTTAAAGTTTAGTTGACTAATTAAAAAGGTGGAAACACTGAAATGTTTTGATGTTGATGTGAGCTCACTACATGAGAACCCACTTTTGGAGCGGTTTGCCGTTGTGTTTCTGGGAAAGCAGATACAGACACATGAAGTGATGTGGCTCTGTGGTGGATCTTCTCACTGGCAACTAGGTTACGGTAAGATAAAACAATGTTTTATAGATCCATAAAATAAAGAGCCAGCCTCATTTCTGCAACAGCTTTGTTCAGAAACGCTGAACAGCTGGAAGGAACCAACAAGCTGAGACCAGGAGTCGACTCAGTCTTGATTCCTTATTGTAGAAGTCAGATCAACGTCCTGCAGGCTCAGCTCTCTATTGCCCACAGGAGGTTGTCTGTTGTCATGACTACACAGCTCAAAATCCCTGAGACCTGCACATGGAGAGTCACAGCTCTTCAGAGATGGAGTCTTCAACATAAGGGTTCAGTCTTGAGATCCCCCTCCCACCAGTCATGAGGATGGAAAAAAGGCCCAGTAAACCTCTTAGTTTACTGGGCCTAAGTGTTCGACACAGAGCCACATTCCTCCAAGGATGAGGACTGAAGTAGCAGGTCTTGCTGACCGAGCAGGAGACCTCCCATAGTCCTCAGACGGACCCTCCGTCATCAATGGGGGAGGAGGGAAGGGCGGAGGCGGTGGACTCACAGCTATATAGTGAACTCACACTGCTGGTGCATTCAAACCCATGCTCTTGCATGTTGGGACAAATCTGAATTCATCAGTGTACCTCCATCAACAGGACTGTAAGAACATCTGATCACCCTCTGTAGGAGGCGCTCTGACTCACTGCCGTATACACAGACCGCTAACCCACACAAGCGTCTCTTAAAACAGCAGCCCATAATGGCGAAAGCCGTGTATTCCTTCATCACTATAGTGACTCTAGTAATGGTTACAAGTTGGTTAGGTTTAAGAGAAAATGTGGATTTGAGTTGCAATAACCACTTCCTCAACATTATGGGTTATATGTTTATAGTGTATATTATACGACATGTTGCCTACATGTATATCCAAACCAAATCCGATCTACATTATGTTCAATCTGCAACATCTTCCTTGATTTAGGGCTGTATTTGCTGTATATCACATCTCTGTAGTGGATTCTACGCCATGGCACTTTTCTCCTTTGCTCCTGTCGTAGTCACTACTAATAGAGGTCACGTAGCAGCAGAAGCTGATAACGGGTCATAATAACAACCTTTTGGCTCGTTTAGAGTATTTGAAGTGGACTGACCCAGGACCATAGCTTTAACCATTAAGCCACCAGCTCCTCATGAACTCTGTGTCCCCTGCGGACCACACTAAAGAGACTGACACCTTGAACTGCTGTCTGAACTAAAGTACTGGGGGTCAGAGGTCACCACATTCAGTTCATCCCAAAGGGAACATGAATGTCTGAACCACAGGCTGAGAGACCTGAGTGTGAAGGTGGCTGAGGATGGTGTGTGAACGTGGCTCCAGAGCTACAGGCCAAGAAGAGGGTCATCTGTAGCCCAGCGGTTTCCCTTTTTATGTTGCTTGATGTGGTTTCCTGGTATTAGTCTGAAGGACAAGATCTACGGCCCGCAACACAATGTCCTCCAAGAGAATGACTCCAGGGCTCGTTCTCTTGGAGGACATTGATCTCTGGTCCAAAGGTTCCAGCTACACAGCTGCAGTAAATCAGCTCCAACAGAAACAAGATTTCACCAGTCAGACACTCTTCTTCTTCTTTCCTTTAAGTGTCGCTTCTCTTTCACTTTAGCCATTATTCTTCCCTCATTCCTTCCATTGTTCCGTCCTTCGTTCCTTCTTTTGTTTCTTCCTTCCATCGCTTATTAACATAATTTACATATTTTCCTCCTTTGATCTTCTTTTTCTTCTCCTTATTATTTTTTCAGCCATGATTTCCTCCTCTCCTCTCCTCTCCTCTCCTCTCCTCTCCTCTCCTCTCCTCTCCTCTCCTCTCCTCTCCTCTCCTCTCCTCTCCTCTCCTCTCCTCTCCTCCAGATTCATATCCATCCATAATCATGCCTTATGAGTTATCTGTTCTCTTGTTTCGGTGATAAGCCTGACACTGTGTCATTTCTAAATAGCTCTGGTCTGGAAGGTTCTTGATGGTGTTTTGACTCGTCCCTAGTTCCTTCCTCCGTCACATGACCTCTGCTCACAGTTGGACGACTCCTTCTGTACTGTTTCCAAGTGATGAAGCAACAGTGGTCTTCGATGCTCTCACGGAAACCAGACCCCTTTACACAAGAGAACAACCACCAGCAGCAGTTTGCTCAATATCTGTCCCAAAGTTTACATGGTACTCCACCAAGAACCAGAAAGTTCACCCCACCAAAGGCCAGGGATGCAATTTTAGTGATGCCCCCCAGAGAAACAGACCCAATTCCCTTGGTACCCTGCCAAGAACTAGACCCAGTTTGGGGCGGTGTTTAGCTCAGTTGGTAGAGCACCCGCCCCTTGTGTTGAGGCTATCGTCCTCGCTGCAGGCGGCGCCGTTTCAAATCCCACGTCGGACGGCCCTATCCTGCAAGTCATTCCCCCCATCTCTGCCTCCCATTTCCTGTCACACTCTCAACTGTCAAAGCCAAAAATATACTTTAAAAAAAAAGAACTAGACCCAGTTCACATTGTGTCCCACCAAGAATCAAATCCACGAGATCATACAGACACCTTCTTGGGGATTCTTAGGCCCCGACAGAAGATCTGCAAGTTCCTTCAACCATCTAAAAGACTCTGGGATACATAGAACATCCCTATGAACCATTATCATTTATTGGTGTTAAAGTAACCTCATCTGAGATTAATCGAAGCTTCAAGACCTGAGGGGTGCTGTGAACCCTGTGTGACCTGGTTGCATTCCCCGGTGTTCTCAAGAATAAATAATGCTCTCCTCTGACAGTGATGATTAAGATGAAGCATGATGTTGTGATGGTTTCCAGATGCGTTTGTGTGCTCGATGAAAGACGTCTTGACCTCTCATCCACAGACAGGTTTCTCTCCTCCCACCTCTCTGCAGCTTTTTAATAAAACAGACCGATAGCTCACGTGGTCATCCTCCTGCACCAGTGTAATGCAAACAAACCTCCTCCTCCTCCTCCTCCTCCTCCATCAAAACTGTAATTATAAACCTTTACTATCAGCCTCCTTACACAGAGCTGCTTTAACTCACTTGGGATTAACTGATGTTGCTTATCATCAGATAATATATAAAATATAAAACAATTAGAATCACTCAACTTTTCCTTAACATATAACCCCACAAACATTATCTTGCATTTCATCATCCTGTGGACACCCGTCTTCGTCGGTCTTCTCCTCTCAGTGTCTCTGTCTCATCCCTTGACCATAAAGACCCAATAAATGTTTGTTTCTGAGACAGTTTTACATCCATCTGCATCTCTTCTGTCTGACTCAGGTTCTTTCCAGCTGGTCGTTCAGTCTGTCTGGACACCAGATCCTATGTCCCGACAGGTTACTCTCATCCGGCTCTCGTCCGTCCAACCCACAGTTTATGACCTTGCTGACCAAAACTGTGTGAATACTTACAGTGCAGGAATAAACAGAACCATGTCTCTGATGGAGAACAACATTAAAACTAGTTTCATCCTTCATTAGGCTCATGTTTCATCTTCTGTGACTTGTCTACAACAAAAACTCATCACAGTCAAGTCACAGACCACCGGGCTTGCTCCCAGAGGACATTGGTCCAGAATCAGAGTCTGGACTCGGAATCTGTCAGAAGAAGAGTGGACCGCCTGTTCTCAGAGCTCAGCTGAAAATAGACAGACTGGGCTTCCACCTTTGTTAACCCTGAACTGGATCATTTACCTGTACTCTAATCAACTAAACGTAAACTTTACCAAACTTTTATTTAATTTTTTTATTGTGAAGTCTTTTGTTTTGAAAGGCACTACAGACACAAATCTTTTTTTCACCCGTGTTCTGTTAATATTAAAGTAAACTGGAGCTATATGTCTGATGGAGCAGAGTGAGTTGTATCTGAAATAACCTCATCTCTGCCGGCGGAGCTGCTACGTGTAGATGATGACAGATGTGTGTGTTTAACCTCGTTCATCTCTCATTGCTTGGCCGTCTCTGCACCGATCCCATCTTATTTCTTCATCTGTGGGGCCCCTTGGAGCTGTTGCCCCATTATGTAATATCGCTCCTCCTCAAAGCCATATCCTGCAGTGCTAGCTCAGCCACATGTTCGGAGTTCAACCTGCACTTTTAATCATCCACCTTCAATGTGGATCCTCCTGTCAGCTGGTGTTTCAAAGGGGCCGTCCTTACAGGGGCCCCCATCGTCCTTCTGGGGGTCCGACAGCTGTCGACAGCCGGGTGGGGTCAACGTTCCTCAGTCAGCATTAGCTGGACCAGCTCCACGTCTGTCAGCCTCTGAAACTAGAACCCACCTCCTGTGAGGGGTCAGGGTGGACCGGGTGAAGAATGTGGGACAGCGTGTGGTCCGACAAGAAGACATGTGGACACAGAGATGGAAACAATCACTGTGTCTCAGATGAGGACATTTCTGGGCAGCCTGACATGTCCTGATAAATAAAAATATGGAACCTGTGGTCGGAGACTCAGGTTCTCAGGATCTGACGCTCTCAGGATCTGACGGTCAAACAGAAACAGATAGAGAAACAGGTCTCCAGATATCCCCCAGAAACCAGAAACCAGACACGCCACCAATGTATCCCCCACAGTCTGAGGTTCAGTTACAGCCCCACTCCTATAAATGATACGACTGGATTTCTCTCTGTGTGTAAACAAGAAAGCCCTGAACCTTGAACCCTTGAACCTTAAGTCTTAATAAACAGGGAGACAGGAGAGGATGTCATGTGACCTTTAATTAATATTATAATAATTAATAATAATATAATATAAAACTGCATTAATATTATAGAAAGAACTGGTAATAACATAGTAATAATGGATAATAACACAGTTATAACAAGGTTAAGCATCTACCAGACAACAGAAGTAACCAATCTGATCTCAAGATTTTGTTTTTATTTTGGTCTCTATTAACACCGGAGGAATATAATATGACAGAGATATTGGTTATCTCACTCATCTTCACCAGTAAAAACTTGTTTGATGAAATTAAAGACATTCAGTTTGACATGTTCCAGTTTAGTTTGAGTGTGAGAGCAAAGAGACCTGACAGTGTGAAACCTGAGCACACATACACAGAGACACACGCACAAAAGAATTAAACTGTGATTTCACATGCCAGCCTCTCTCAGTTAGACAACTGTGTGTGTGTGTGTGTGGTTGTGGTTGTGGTATTTATTTCTGGAGCCAGCGTTCACTCTATCTTTCTTCTCTGGAAACCCTCCAAGGACACGGAGTGCGGCGGCGTGCCAACGCCTCCACGCTCCCGCCAGCAGCTCTTTCAGACACCCGCCGCACAAAAGAACAAACGGAACAGCGAGTACTGCAGAGGATCAGGTTGTAGGTGCCGGGACTTCTGGGAAGCTCGGGAGGCACGGGGTACGTGACAGATCCCTGCAGGGGCTTTTTCTGAGGGACTCCACGTCCTTCTGGGAAAACATATGTGGAAGACAAAAATGTCTCTGTACTTCTGCTGTCTGAAGGTTTAAAAAGGCCCAGAGGAGGGTCTGTGAGGGTCCAAGGGTCTGAGGGTCTGAGAGTCTGCAGGTCTGAGGGTCTGCAGGTAGTGCAGGTCTGAGGGTCTTTGGGTCTGAGGTCTGAAGGTCTCGGGGTCTGAAGGTCTGAAGGTCTGCAGGTCTGAGGTCTGCAGGTCTGAGGCTCTGCAGGTCTGAGGGTCAGAAGGTCTGAGGGTCTGAAGGTCTGCAGGTCTGAGGGTCTGATGGTCTGAGTATTTTCAGGTCTGAGGGTTTGTAAGTCTGAAGGTCTACAGGTCTGAGGGTCAGAAGGTCTGAGGGTCTGCAGGTCAGAAGGTCTGAAGGTCTAAGGGTCTGCAGGTCTGAGGGTCTGCAAGTCAGAAGGTCTGAGGGTCTGCAAGTCAGAAGGTCTGAGGGTCTGCAGGTTCGAAGGTCTGAAGGTCTAAGCGTCTGCAGGTCTGAGGGTCTGCAAGTCAGAAGGTCTGAGGGTCTGAAGGTCTGAGGGTCTGCAAGTCAGAAGGTCTGAGGGTCTGCAAGTCAGAAGGTCTGAGGGTCTGCAGGTCTGAAGGTCTGAGGGTCTGCAAGTCAGAAGGTCTGAGGGTCTGCAGGTCTGAAGGTCTGAGGGTCTGCAGGTCTGAAGGTCTAAGGGTCTGCAGGTCTGAGGGTCTGCAGGTCTGAAGGTCTGAGGGTCTGCACAGACCTGAACATCTCAGATCCGGCCCACCCACGACCTTCAGACCATAATGAATTCTTGGTGAGATTCTAAACCTGTTCCAGGGAATTCTGGGTAAAACTGAGACATGAAGCTGCCTGTGATTCTGTTTATCAGTGACTGCATGTGAAGGGAATTTGAGGTGATAAGGATGTTGTTGACGTCCTGATCTGCTCAGACATGTCCACGTCTGAAGACACTCCAGAGTCGTCCTCTGAGATTCAGTGTGAGACTCTGACTGAGCGTCCATGTTGACAGGGGTCAGAGGTCATCACAGTTAAAACTCTGGCCAGGAGGAGGAGCAGCAGCTGATCTAGTAGATCAGTGACACCTGAGCTGCACATTAACTTTAAACATCAAACTATTTCCTGTGATGTCCAGTAAGGGGGGTCATTTAACTTTGTGGTTGAACTTAAGAGAGCAAAGCTACATCCAGAAAGAGGTGGGAGCGGCTGGAGTAACAAACACATCTGTCAACATGTCACAGATGTGTTTAGTGTGAACATGTGAACAACATTATGTTCACAGAAAACATGATGTCATGTCTTCTGATGTGTGGGGGCTTGTCACACATCTAGAATCATTCACAGAGTTCAATATGTAAAAACACTCTTGACTGTTATTAGACTCAAACCCCCATCACACACTCCTCACCCTGCCTCCACTCTAATTTGTTCTGGATCCACATCTGCTCTTTTTTCTTTTTTCTTTTTTCTTACTTCCAAAAATTCCCCAACTTCTTCCCGTAACACAGCGTGCACACACACATACACACACACACACACCTGTGTGAGTGCAGCCCCACACAGAGGCACTGACATGGAAGTTGCAACCACATCACAGAGATCTGACTAATTAATTGACAAACTAAATGATGTCGCAATTGCAGTGTAGTATATGTGTGTGTGTGTGGTGTCACTTGAACAGTCAGGTAACACTTGTGTCTGTGTGTTTCTGCAGGCTGTGACTCCGGCTTCGGGAAAGCAGCGGCGAAGTCTCTGGACGCTTTGGGCCTGGAGGTGTTTGCCACTGTGTTAGACCTTTCAGGAGATGGAGCCAGAGAGCTGCAGAGAACCTGCTCCCCCCGCCTCACCCTCCTCCAGGTGGACATCACCCAGCCACAGCAGGTCCAACAGGCCCTGTTGGACACCAAGGCCAAGCTGGGTCTTAGAGGTAAAGAGAAAACTGTGTGTTATCATTGATGTGCTGGTTTTCTCTCTTTGGATGAAGCCTTCATTCAGTCCCATCAGAAAACAATACACCGTTTAAGTGTAGGTCGTTATACTCATTTTTTTCAGTTCATCAACTGGTCGAAAAAAGACTTTTATCTGGAACTAACCAACTCACTCCATTCCTCCACACAGACAGGCTCCGCAACGTGCTGTGTCACTCACCTCTTCCACACCTGTTGCCTGTGAAAGTGCACTATAACGGCCACTCGTAACTTCAGACCTGTGAGCTCGTACCAGATCGAACCGGTATGACTTCACAGGTCAGAAAAACACGAGTTACGGGTTGCCTTGAACGCACCATGAGTTAGCAGCCCACGCCCTCATCATGGATCTATTGGTCCTCGTCCCTACGTCACCACATTCACGCGCATCCCTTGGCTGCACACACAGCCCTTCATGCCGTTCTCTCTCCTCATTGGATAACACTTGTATCCCACAAGGAAAGTTTTCTCCTTGGTTTACAGCAGAGCAGAGTGAAGGAGAGACCCGTGTTTCGGCCCAAACACTCTATGTAAGTGATTGCTGACGGAAAATAGGACTATTTAGGACTTATATTAACAAAAACATTCCGCTGACTTATGCTTTAATTATTTTTATCATGTTACTCAGTAACTCAGTTACACACAGACCTTTCTTTACTGATAGTTGAATGAGAAAGCACAATTTTCTTTTTAAAAAAAGTTAATATTATGTTTAAAAAAAATCCTCCCTACCCCTGCAAGCGCGAGGGAGAGCTTTTTAATTCCAACGGATGAATACTGCAACAATTTACTTTTACTCATAGCTAACGCAGTAATGTAACAAATTACTTGTTAATCAACAGTAATGTTGTAATGTAATAAAATACTTTAAGTAGGCTAACAATGCCCAACACTGGTGCTATGTGTTTCATTCACTTTGTGTTTTAATGGCTCATCATGGGAAGTGTTAGTGTGTGGCTAAAAAATACACACGCAGAAACTGAATCTGATCATGTTTATTTGCACCTGAATGCACCACTGCGACGGAGTATGTAACTAAAACATGTTCAGAGATGTGTGAGATTGGCCTCATGGTCATCTTCCTGGAGCATGGTGCCTTCGTGGAGTTTGTTAATGTTGTTGTTGGGATTTAGTGTTTTCATATTGAGTTACTGTTACATTGCAAATGGCTAAACTTTGGACTGCACCTTTAACCTCTCAGTATTTCTGCTGGAGCTGCAGAGGAATGTGAGGTGGAATCAGTCCAACAGCCCTCTAGAAAATCAGTACAGGAGGAGGAGGGGGGGAGAGGGGGAGAGGGGGGAGGAGTCTTGTATTCCACTCAGAAACAGTCTCCTGGGTCTCTCTCTCTGATTGGCTCAGAGCTGCAGCTTTGTAATTAGACAGCTCACTGCTGGCTGTAGCTCCGAGTCATATAAGGATACTGTGTGTGCGTGTGTGTGTGTGCGTGTGTGCGTGCGCGCATGTGTGTGTGTGAGTGGGTGGATTATGTGGATGTAATAAAAGAAGTACGAGGAAAGGTCACTAACACACACACACTCCCATGTTCTCTTTGTGGCACTGTGTGTGTCCCACACACACACAAGCACGTCGCCTTAGTCAGCTGACCACTGACCTCACGCTGGACCACGTGTCATAATTATATTATAATGTGTTACGGGTTTTAATTAGACCCCAGAGAACACAGATTACTCCTCCTCCTCCTTCAGCCTGCAGACAGGACGTCACCTGGGCCTCAGGTGATTACTGGCGCTCACACTCTGGTTCATCAGTGGGGACGCTGCGGCCTTGTGAGCCACAGACCCCCACCCTGTCACTGTGATGTGTTCAGGTTCATTTAAAAAGCTACACCTCTGCTCTTTAATGAAACACCTTTATGTCCAGATGAGGTTGATATAATCTGTGTGTATGTGTGTGTTTCAGGTCTGTGGGGTCTCGTCAACAACGCAGGTGTATGTGTGAACTTTGGGGACGCTGAACTCTCTCTCATGTCAAACTTCCGTGGCTGCATGGAGGTGAACTTTTTCGGATCTCTGAACGTCACCAAGAGCTTTCTGCCTTTACTGCGTCAGGCCAAGGGACGAATCGTCACCATCTCCAGCCCCGCTGGTGTGTACACACACACGCACACACACACACACACACACACACACACACACACACACACACACACACACACACACACACACTGTGGTGTTGCAATAAATCCTAATTGAGTGTTCCAGCTTCAGATGAGATGAGTCCTTCAGGTCCAAACCAAATAGTCGGAGCTGCTGCTCCACTCCTCATCCAGCTCCACTCTGTTCGACACAACATCAGAGAACAGCTCATCAATCACTTAGTTACCCCCCGCCCCCCCTCGCCGCCCACCCGCCGCCATAGTGAATGTGCAGCAGATTTCAGCTTATCCACACACAAGCACATGTACACACACATGCATACACGCACGTACTCAGACACAAACACACACTCTTTGATGTGAACCTCCCCTTTCATCAGAGGAATGCCCCCCCCCAACCACCACCACCACCACCACAAACAAACCACAAGGGTCTCTGACTAATCCTTCCTAATAAACTCTGAGTCTTGTAGCGTTTTCAGCTGTATCTCCTGGTCAAGTCAGTGGGTGGGGTTTTACTAACTGGGTCCTGAGAGATGTGGTTGCTGACAGAGACATTTGGATGGTACCAGTAAATCACTTTCTGTAGTAAATCCTTCAGAAACACAGAGATAACTGTTTACTCTCCATGGCCTCAAGAATAAAACATTTTCAGCTCAACTCCCTTATAAACTGTGGTTGGGAAACAATACTGATTTAGGTTAATGTCAAAAAAATATATGTTGGTCCACATGGTGTCATAGGTTGGAGGCTTTTATACACCCTGGACCTTGACTGATCTTCGAGGCTCCACACTGAGTCTTCCACAGAGGTGATTGGTCGGTGTGTATGTGATGTCATGACCTGGTTGTATCTCTGTGCAGGTGACTTGCCATTTCCCTGTCTGGCAGCGTACGGATCGTCTAAAGCTGCTCTCAACCTCTTCATGAACACCCTGAGACATGAGCTGCAGCCCTGGGGGGTCTCTGTCTCCACCATCCTGCCGTCCTCCTACAAGACAGGTAACAGCAGCAAACCAGGACGCGGTGACATGACCGTAAAACTCCTCCTCCTCCTCCTCCCCTTCCTCAACCTCCCCCGCTTCTTCCTATGTTGTGGTCTAGTGTCATGTTGAATGCAATGACAGACCTCCAGCTGAGGAAAACACTCTCATAATGACAACCACATGTGCATCGCGTACACACACACACACACTCGCGCGCGTGGATGATGGATGTGACGTGACCACCCTTTAATGGTCTCTGTGGTTGGAGAATCATGTTCAGAGGTCGCCATGTTCATCAGTTACAGTTAAACAGGTTAATTACCTTCAGATAGAGAGCAGATGTCCAAACTAGAAGCCTCACATCATTTGAAGAAAAGGTTCAACAACACATTATTCAAGTAAACACAGGAACGAACCAGAGGTGATCAAAAGCATCAGCGGAACATAATTAATGACATTTAAAAAGTTAATAGATTTATTTTCCAGTCGGTGAACTTCAGAAGCAGCTCCAGTCATGACGACTCATGATAACTCATAAAACAGCAGTTAAATAAAATTATGGACAGAAGATGAAATCAATGATCCCACCTGATGATCCTGAACGTAACATCTGCCACTGCTATGGACTGATGACATCATCCTGCTGCTCACTGATTGGCCACTGCCGTCAGGTGTAGACAGCAAGCTCAGCACAGTTTATCCCCCTGTTCACAGTCTAATCCTGCAATAGCATCTTTAATCCATGGCTCTTTGCTGCTCTCAGATCAGATGAACTTTATCCACAGAAAATGTTCTCAAAACCACTTATCAGCTGTTGCATTGACTTGATCACACCAGATTAATACAATCATTGATCGCAGAGACGACAAGTACACATCAGTTCACCTCGGCAGAGTCACTGTACTGTGGAGTCGTGCTTCACTTGTGATTAAACAGTGACATGGAAAAGGTTCACTTTACCATACTGAGTTATAATGCCGTTATAGCACTGTATAACTATAGTTATACATCAAAGCTATAGTTATAAATGATCATAACAACTTTATAACAATGATCATAACACACTATAAGCATTTTATCATGACTTACAAGGTCAGGTATTATAATAGGTTATAATTGTTCGTAACTCGCTGGCAATGCCCATATCGATAATGCATTATACAGTAAATATAGTGTTATAATGGTTTATAAACGTGTATAACTATCATTATAAACACTCATAAATTATAATAAGGCTTTATAACAATAAGCATAACACATCATACAGCATTTTATAATGGCTTAGGTCAGGGTTTATAATAGAGTTATAATGCTCTATCAAGTGTTATGCTTGTTGTTATAAAGTATTATGATCATTTATGAGAGTATAACTATAGTTATACATTGTTATAACTGCATTATAACTCATTATAATTATGGTTATAATGCATCTTAGGGATAGGTGTCAAATAAAGTGTCACCCAAAATAAATATTGTTGCTATCAATCACATCTGAATCATCTCCAGGAGACAATAGCCTATGTAAAACTGACTCCATAAACAAGATGTTCAGCATGTTTAAACTGAACATTTTTTCATCAGATAAATGATTAAATAATTTTGTGGTAATTAGACAATATTGATGATACCGATAATGCTAGCAATAAGGAAAATACTGTTATTGACAATAATATTGGAACAACCACAGGTAAAGCCCTCCGGAGTTTGGACAGTGTGCGGGCTGTTGCCTTGGTAACCCAGATGTCCTCTCCATCTCCACAGGTCAGGCCAGTAACCACGCCTACTGGGAGCAGCAGCACAAGCAGCTGCTGCAGAACCTGTCTCCAGGGCTGCTGGAGGAGTACGGGGAGGACTATGTGACGGAGACCAAGGAGCTGTTCCACAGCCACTCCAAGCAGGCCAACCCTGACCTCAGCCATGTCATCGACACCATCGTGCAGGCGCTGCTGTCCCCGCAACCGCAGCCTCGGTACTTCGCTGGGCCGGGCATGGGCTTCATGTATTTCATCCACAGCTACTTTCCCTCCAGCCTCAGCACATACCTCCTCCAGAAACTGTTTCTGAAGAAGAAGCTGATGCCGCAGGGTCTGAGGAAGCAGTCGAGCTTTGACCTGAGCCTCAGCCTCTACAACAATAACAACAACAACAACGAGGAGAAACTCAAGTCACCGTAGAAACAACCTGACGGTGTCGCACCCAGCAGCAGTAGAGGACCACTTCTGTAACCTTAGAGCTGTCTCACGTTGAAGGGATCATTTTCTGTCTGTGTCTGCCCTCGGCCCCGTGACGCCCCCTACAGACAGAGACACACCTGGGGCTGCGTGGGCAGGGTCTGCTGGATGGGGTCGATTAGAGAACTCTGTACTGTTTGCACACACACACACACCAATGGGCGCACTGACGTCACACGTGCCTTCATCACATACATCACCACCACAGCAGCTGATGCTACGACACCATGGCAGCTCCTTTTGACCTCTGACCAGTCGTCTCCCACCCAATATTTTTCCCATCTTCACTGTCATCATCACAAACAACCGACAGCAAATGGAGCTGACTGCACTGACACTCAGCAGCAATCTGGCCGACACATCCGCAGTGAACTCTGACCTCTGGGAGCAGGTTGGGGTCAGAGGTCAGGGTCAGAGGGAGATCAGTGATTCCTGTCTAATGGCGTCCTCACACCCTTAAAGACCAACGTCACGTCCTGTTTAAGAAGTCTTTTGATTGACTCTGACACAACAGAGAGGATCAGAACAAAAAACAGGACTTTGAAATGTAATGTTAAAGTTTAGTGTTAGCAGTTAGCACACCGCTAATGTCCCGCTGTACAGGACCAACCTTGACTTCAGTTATTTAGTTGATCACTTAATCAGGATCAAATGAAGATTGTAGATGAAGATGTGAGACCTGACCCCTGAAATGAGCAGCTGTGGCCAGCGCCTCCGTCCATCAGCCCACACTTATAACCATCTGTGTCTCATCATTCTTATTGCTATGTTTCTTAACCCTTTGTTTCCTGCATCACAGAAAGTGGATACTGAAAACAAAACAAAAGGTCACATTCAGTCTGTCGTCTTTATTTTATACAGAACCAAAGTATACCATTGTTAATGTTTATTCTTCAGTATGGCTTATCAATTATCATCAGAATTTCTGTTTGGCATTTTTTTGTTTTGTTTTTTACAATAAAAGCACTAAAGTGTGGAATAATTAGTAAGTAAACCCACAGCCCTGATGATGAACATCGTTTTTCTTTTGGTAAATCGTAGTGGGTTTATTTCCTGTCATCAGGCAGCATGATGTTTGTATAATCTGTGATTTACTATCTGTGAACAACAAAACAAACAACAAAAAGAAAAGCTGAGACAAACAAATTTATCATTCCCATGAAACACGAGTCACATGCTTCTTCTCCTGTTGCTCCTCCCACATAAGTTTAATAGATACATAAATATCTGAAAAACAAAGACTTTTTTTTTTTTTTTTTACAATATAGGTGATATAAAAACTAGATTAATCTTAAATAATACCAATGTAAGCGCAATGTAGTTTTTTTCTTTCTGTGGTAGTTTTTAATAGGTTTGTCCTCTTTAAGTTTCCTCTAAGGACAAAACTGAAAATCACACAGTATCTTTAGTTTTTAATTAAACAATTACGAGTCTCATGTTGTTTAATCTTTCTCATCAGTTTTTAATAAGTAAGAAACTACTTCGTATTTAAAATAAATGAGGAGCAGCAAAAACCTCAGTTCCACTCAGACACATGACTGGCCTTGTTATTATTGTTGTTGTTGTTGTTGTTATTGTTGTTGTGTAGACTGATAATCAGTGATACAGTGTCAGGATGTGAGTGTCAGTGAACTGATCTGATGCCTGTGAAAACTCCAAAAACATCTTCATTTTATTTTGTTTGTTTGTTTGATTGTCTTTCAGCCCACTTCTTGTTTTTGTTGAGTCAGATTATTTATGGCGTTGTCTCTTTTATCACCTAAACTGTGAATTTTGTATAACAACTGACAACAACATGATGTAAAAAGTTCACTTGGTTCAAACTTTGATAGAAATAAATTTGACTTTTTCAGACCTGCACTGTGATTTGTACAGACACCAACTAGGTCACAACAAAGACATGCCCCCTTGTGCTACATACAGTGTAAAGGTAGATGTATATATTCAACCTCCACACAGTATGAAGATAGATGTTTTAACGCCCCACACAGTGTATAGTTTATAATAAAGAACTTCTGTGAGTTTGTGATGTCACAACAAAGCAGTCAATAAGCTGCTATCCAGCACTTGCAGAATTTGTTTTTTCTGAGTGTTTTACCTGAAATCTGCCCTATTTTTATCGGGCTATTCAGGAAACAGTCAGTCAATCAGAGGAAAGACTTGGAGCCTCCTCTCCTCTGATTGGCTCAGTTCACCCCAGGGAGGTCAGGTGGTTTGAGGGACTGAATCTATGAACGTGACCTTTCATCCAGCAGAGTTAACAACTGACCTCAGGTGACTCCAACGACTTTAACAACTGTTGTCACAACAACCAGGACCAATCAGGTGACATCTGTCACCTCAGTAACAAGCACACAGAGGTTTCATACATCGATGTCCTCGGTCAGAACTGGGTCAGAGGTTAAACTTCTACAAGTCCAGTATCCCTAAACTCAGCTCTTTGTCATTATCACCAACATCATCAAACATCTACTGTGGGTGACATTGACCTTTTCATTTCCATCAGTAGCGCCTACAAAGTTCATCTCAGGGCAAACACAACAATGTGCTGCACACACCCACTCACACAAACACACACCTGATAACAGGAAGCACTCTGTCACTCATTTGTGCACTATAGTGAATGCTGTTACTGTAGTTGTTAGTCGGAGAGGTCCATTAGTGCTGACACCGGACTGAACTCTGGAGTCTGTGTGTCTTCATGTAGTCCAACTTCGACCTAGGCCAGCAGAGTCCTGGTCCAACTTCGAAACCTGGCCAAAAGAGACCTGGTCCAGCGCCCCACCCCCGACCCAACACACGCACACACACACTGAGCAGCATGGGGGGTTGAGTGAGTGTCGACTCTGGCAGAACAGCAGCTTAGGAAATCCGGCTTGTTTCTGCTGGGACCAATATGGTGGGGGGGGGGGGGGGTCCAAATTCTCCCCCTGGTTTATAAAATATGTGGTGTGTGCAGCAACCAACCCCCCCCCCCCCCCACCACCACCACCACCACCACCAGCTGCTTGCGGCCAACTGATGATGGAAATAACTCACATTGTCCAAAGCTCGGTGGGAAAACAGCTGGCTGTGTCACCGAGTCACTGAGTTTAATTCTCACTCACACTCAACAAGAAGCACACAAGGACACAAATCCCTCAAACCTCATTAATTTATTACCCCACCACCACACACACACACCAAAATACACCCACGCATGCATGCTCTTTTCTCTCCTCTCGCCTCATTTGACCTGTTTCTGTTCCTCAAACTTAAGAGAAACTCTGATGATATTTCAAGGTTTTGGTCTGTGTGTTTCATGTGCATGTGTGTTTCATGTTGTAGCAGACGAACAGAAAGCGAATTTCATATTATGTCCTGAGATTTGATCCTCTAAACACATGTTGAGACACTTTGGGACCTCTCTTCGGGGGGCCACACTATCTTACATATCTTACATTATGTCACATCAGCTGAAGTCAGTGCCCGAAGCAGAGCTCTGACTTCTGACCTTGTGGCTACAGAGGTTTAAACATGGTGATGAAGCGAAGCTAACGGCAGAAAAAGGTTGATGGAGTCTGAAGTTTAAGATTAATGTGAGTTTTAACAAGACAAGACAGTTTGATGAAGTCAGCAAAGCCGCTTTGTGGTTCCCCTATTTCATATGCACCAAAGAGTCTGTGCTGGCAGAGAGTCTGGATGCAGATGTCTGAACCGTTGGCTCTGTGTGGATGTAGGACGCCTCAGTCTGACTCACTGCTCCCACTGAACCTATTACATCACCTGAGCTCAGGGAGTATGATCCAGAGGAGCTCCACCAAAGTGCCACCAGAGACGCTCCATCAGGACACACAAAGGAAGCCTATAGCTGACCATGGCACAGCTACTTGACAGGAGCTGAATCAGAAATAAAGTTGCTGTGTCATGATATTAATTTTGCTGTGTCATGTTATCAGTGTTGTGTAATACTAATTGATGACTTGTGTTAATAATGTTTTGATGAGTAATTAATGCTGTTATTAAAGTTGATGTTTAGTGAGGTATTGCTACATTAAGATTTCTATAGGATATTAGGAGTAAATATACATAGAGTGTGACGTCAGGGTGGAGAAATAGTTTCTAGTTTAGTTTAGCCAGGTTGAATGACAAGAACAAAGGGAAATATCCACGATACGAGAGAGAGAGAAAAAAAAAACTCAGGTTCCACCGAGATTTGAACTCGGATCGCTGGATTCAGAGTCCCAGGTGACGGCGGTGCGTCGGGGGAAATGTTGGAAATGTTGGAGCAATGTTGGACGAGGCAGCCAATCACGTACGCGGCTCCAACATTCAGCAGCCAATCGCCGTCGCGGATTCTTCCCCCAGCTCCAACATTTCCAACATTTGACCAATCACAGCGCAGAAATGTTGGACAGTCGGGGCTCTTTTTTTTCTTTCTCTGGTGGGCGGCAACTTCGAAGTTTGAAGCCGGATATTCATTCAACTGGAGAAACGGAGATTATAAATATCGCCATGGTGAGTGTTTCTTAAAAAATATATTACGGTGCCGGATAATAAATACGTTTACGTTTATGCGGTCCATATTGTACTTTGGCTGAACGTCGTCACGTCTTATTATCTTACAAGTTATTATATTACCTTCACTGTTAAATTACAAGAGACCTTAGCTAAATCAGAGGCTAAATCGAGTGTTTGTTGTCCTGTTACTGCGATGTTTACAGTGGGTATTTACATAATAATTTACTACAGTAGCCGGCATATTAGCTAATCATGTCAATTTTTCACCTTTTTTTTGACGGGTTACCGATTGTACTGTGAATGTTTACACAATTAATGTACTACAGTGTTGTGATCTGTCATGCAAATAGATTACACAAACAGATAACGCTGTCTCTTTATTTTATTTGTTGTAATGGTTGCCTGTCATATTAGACTATGTGTTATTACATACAGTAGCCTACAGTGTTTTTATGCATTTTAGTAATGTCCATCTATGTAATACAATAATATTTCATCATTTGATTCTTAATCATGTATTTCCAGGGACCAGTGCCAACAGTGTACATTTTCAAATTGACCTGTTGGAAGGGCTGCACAGGTGGAACCAGGCCCGTGGTGCTGCAGCCTTGTCCTCTGGATCATCTGCTCTCCGCAGCTACTCTGACCTGCTTCACTGTGTCAACAAGAATTACCAGAAACTGTTGGCAACAACGCTCTGCCCACCCTCCCGTTACACTGGTAAGTGTTATACATTTACACATTTTTATATCTTATTTTCTGTAAAACCCACATGGACAGGACATCAGGATCAATAAACAACAAAAACACTAACAGTTACAGTAGATGTTATAGTCTTACTTACTCTACGTCAACCACGACGCTTGTTCATTCCACAAGCGCACACACAGAGCCACAACCACGGGCAGACAAACACAGTCACACTGCACAACAGATACATTCTCAGTCCAGTGTGCCACATCCTTGAACCCTCTCTGCCTCCTTCCACTGTCTCCTTCACAGCACCCACAACACCAACTGTCTCCTCCACTGCACCCAGGACATTCAACGTCCACCGTCACAGCTTCGATGACATCCACCATAACAGCTCCAAGCTCCACAGCTCTCAGCTCCTCAACAGCTTCTGGCACATCGACCATGGCTTCCAGCACTCCAGCTTCTTCATCACCTGTAGCTGGAGTTCAAGATGCGGTACGTGTTTGTATGTTTAATTAGAATATGTATGAATATGAACATTTTCACCTATTTTGAATACATATTATTTATACAGTCCACAACATAAATAGCATATCATCCATGTCCAGTGTCAGTGAAGACTTGTCATTATCTAAATTGTCTAAATCATTTGCACAGGCTGTTGATGAGAGAAATATCCCTGGGTACCAGCATGTGGACAGCCTTGCTGTGGACAGCCTTGCAGAGTACCTGGTGGAGCTTCGGGAGCAGACGGCCCTCTTCCTCAACAACCAGCAGACAGACACCATCATCGCCCTGTGGCAGAGCCTGGATGACTACGACAAGCAGCAGGTGGTTTATGCTGCACAGTGGCTGAGTGGGCCATTTAGAACGCCCAAGAAGTCTTCCACAACCCATGTACATTGGGGGCGAGTGCAGTGGCCTGACTGCTGCAGACTGGTTGAAAGCATTCATCAGGCTGTGCAACCTGCAACCTGCATCCGAGCCCATTGAAACAAGGCAAGACTACTGATTTGGTGTGGGCAGTTCCACACGGCAGAAACTGGCCACAGCCAGTACTGTGGCAAGGTGTAGGCTGCTGTCCTGTGACAGAATCCCTGCCAAGGACCAGTGGCTGGGGGACATTAGGAAAAATCCAAATAAGATTAATCGACAGTAGCCTACTTTGTGAATAGTTAACAGTAAATATTTTTTTATTGTAAATAGTTGAATATTTTCATACAACGATTGTTTTTATGTGAAGAATAAATCTATGTACAGTTGTGTTTGTAGGTTCAGTGTTGGTTTATCTTACTTGAAAAGTGTTGTCATTTTCTGAGGAAATAAAACTCATGTGCAGCAATTGTCACTAAGTGTTTTCATTAACGGTATGTTGAAATCAATACAATAATCAATGGTTATAACATGATATATTATAAACACATTGTAGTTAAGTGTCAAGTATACATACAGTAGTAGCCAATATGACAAGTTGATTGACATGGAAATCATTTGATTTCTGATTTCTGTTCAATTGTAGCCAATATGACAAGCTTTTACATGAAAATGAGCAATTCTGCCAAATGATTCAAAGGTCAAGTCAAGAGATTCTAAGGTCATAGGTTCGAATCCCACCCATGGCACACTGAAAAATATTAAAAGTTCTGCATTTATCATCAGGCGGCTTGAAATATGTTAATTGGAACAAAAAAGTTCACTTCCTCTCTTCTTTTCTCAATTTTTCCCTCTTTCTCTTCCTTTTTCTCTCTTTTTCCTTCTTCCCCCTTCTCCCCCCTTCTTCCCCTTCTTTGTCGGACGAATGTTCCCCAGCTTGAACGCAGAGTGCTAACCATTACACCATGGAACCGCGTGAGTGCGCATAAGAATTCCGTCGAAATTTAAAGGGGCAGATTCCTCAGTGTTTTCACTGTATGATTTACTGAGTCATTCACAAACTCCCATACACACGTTTACGCGCCACTTAAAAACTCAATCAATGTTTCACTAACGGCCGACGAGCTGTATCATGGTAGATCTACTGTGAAGACACGACTCATGTTTTTGTTTTTTGTTTTAGTTCTGTGGCTTCGTTACAATGATAAATTGGTTCCGCCATGACGTGAACATTAATGTTATTCATGTTCTAACCAAAGAACTGTTCTTACTCATTTATAGGCTATAGATTTACTTTAGCTCGCAAATAAGAAACTGTAAATATCAAAGATTCAGTAACAGCGTTACACACTATCACCTATTGCTTCACATAAACCTGATAGGCTACTTTGTGTTGTTTAATGTCGGCTTATTTTATTTAAAGTTCAAATTACATTTTGACAACGTAAGAGTCGTTTCAGTCCCGCTTCTTATCACCAGAGGGCGGTGTCACACAACAAACTAAACTCTCTCCGTGTGTGTGTGTGTGTGTGTGTGTGTGTGTGTGTGTGTGTGTGTGTGTGTGTGTGTGTGTGTGTGTGTGTGTGTGTGTGTGTGTGTGTGTTTAGGCAAGCTGACTGAACCCCTCAGCTCTGCAGGGTCCAGGCGAGTCTTTCTAAATTGGCAAACTTGTTGTGAAACTTTTATGACAATAAAGCTTTGAAACTTGATTGAAGTGAGTAACTGGTCCGGGTGACATGCAGACTGAGACACAGAGAGAGGGACATACACAGAGACAGAGAGAGAGATGGATGGAGAGACAGAGAGTGACAGAGAGAGTGAGAGATCATGTTTCCTGTGTCTTTATATAAACAGAAGCAGCAGAGGAAAGTGGTTGAGATCAGATTAATGTGAAACTGGAGCTGAGGAGAGGCATGTGTCCAACCTGCAGGTGAGAGAGTAGCCAGACCACCAGACCACCGGACCATCAGACCACCGGGCCACCAGTCCACAAGACCACTACACCAAAAGACCATCAGACCATCAGATCATCAGACCGCCAGATCACCAAATCATCAATCTGTGTCAGACTTGAACCATTAGGTTTTAAGGGCCGGTTCATCCTCCGATGAAGCTGTAGAAGCTGAGGCTCAGCTGTTCACTGGGTCACCTTCAGACCTGTAGGAGGAACAGGACTCCCTGGCTCATGACTGTATCCCTCCTCCATCCAGCTGACTTACAGTATACTCTGTCCTGGTGTTTCTGCAGAACATTATGATGTCACAGGGAAGTTAACCTTTAACCTTTTGGATATAAAATTCCACCTATTTGTTTTATCCACAGAGTTAAACTGTGTCATGATTAGTGACTCAGGGTCTCCAGGTTCAGAGGTTTGTTATTATTCAAATATTTTATTGATTTTCACATTGTACACCAGTCCCCGGGTCTCCCACTCAGCAGGCACGCCGATTTTTCCCAGTGGCCAGTCGCGGTATTGCAACAAAAAATCCCCATGCGGCCCAAAAAGCTTTTTTCCCATAGACCGCAATAGTAAAAGAGAAGCCTCTAAAACTGTTCACAGGACATCTCCAGCTGTAACCTCCGCTAATTACTAATCTTTGTATTCTATATTTTTAAGTCATGGACTTTATAAAAAAATGTTTTCTAACGGCCAGAAAAGCCAAAGAAAAGTCTCTTTCTGGGCGTGACGTCACGGCTGTGTCCGTGCACTCCCAAAGCGCGGTCGTGTGAGTCTCGGGACCGAGGATGGTTACGCTGTCCGGCGGAAAAAACTCAGGAAAGTGGAAAACACGGCTCAAAAGTTTTTGTTTGGTCACAAGTTAGTTTAACTTTATGATAGTTAATGTCTGTTATTAAGCTTTTGTTTTTAAACGTAACGTTTAATTGATGAGATCGCCTCGTATTGACTGGATTTACTGACGTGAAACCGGACTGTTTTACATTTACTGCTCTTGTAAAACTCATATTTTTCAGTAGTTTTAGCTTGATAAATCATTTATGCTGTATGTGTGTCTGTGTGTGTCAACAGTGTCTCATCGCGGCTGATATTCAACACCTGTTGCTCCGTTCACAACGTCCACGTTAATTTAGTTTACGGCTTAATTAATGCTATGCTGGTCAAATGTAACCGAGACTTCTCCAGACTCCTCCATGGTCGGTGTGTGTCGTGTGGCCTGACGGTGCAGCTGCTCCCCGGCCGTCTTCCACCGGGACCGGGAGGAAGAACCTGGACGACGAACCTGCTCCTCCTCATCTCGTCAGTGTGTGTTCAGTGTCAGCATATGCTAAATTATCACTTAAACTCATAATCATATTATTAAATTGTTTGGAAAAAACAAACAAACATGCTTGTGACTTCTTTCTTCCTCTCCCAACTAAATCCAACATCTACAACCGGTCTGGGGCATTATAATACTGTAACAGCAGTGGACACTTACATTCTGCGTGTTGTGGACATAATGTAATGCTAAACTGTATAACAGAGTTTTATCCACCTCAAGGCTTGATGAAACTATAAACACAACCAGTAAGACATTTATTTTAATCAGTGTGGCTGATAAAAACAAACCATGTAATGTGTGATTTTATGATAACATCAACTTCTTTTATATTGAAGACTTCAGTATAAAAAGGTAAGAAGCCATGATAACATTATCTGAGCTGTTCTGGGGTCATCTGTCATGTTTAACACTCAGTTCTCATTAAAACGCACAAAATACAGTTAATTATGATTTATTTTCCATTGTGATTCAAGCTCTACAGGTTCGGACTGACTCGTTTTCAGTGTAACATCGTATATTAATTAACTGTCAAAACAACTTAACGATCGTAGTGAACCTACGATCGGCCGTCAAACCTTTTAAATCATTATCTTTGTTTTAAAGTCCTGTAAAAGTCTCATTCCTTATCCACAAGTAACCGTGGCTGTATTCAAATAACACATACATGAACGCGCACCGCCAAAACTAGAACGGCGGTTGCTCGTTCTCATTGCCGCGGGGCATGACGGGAGTGACTCAACTGCGCATGCTCTATGGGCCAGATAACGCGGAAGTAAACCCGGAAGCCAGGAACTTTTTCGGCGTATGCGCCAGGCGAGCAACTTCCATTGAAATGAACGGCGGCCATTTTCCGGTCCGGTATCCAGTTAATATTATACATCCATGTTGTACACTCACAGTAGAACTCAATACCCCAGGGAAAAAAAAATAAATGAAATGAAATATATAAATAAAAATAATGCAAAAAATATTAATAGTAATTGATAATTGGAAATAGTCATATAAACACGCAATATAGCTACAGAGTAATGCATAGACACAAAAACATAAAAATAAATTATAACTGCTGCGCAGCAATGGTCGGGGCCGGGCAGTTTTTTCTTCTAGACAAAATTGGGCAATTTGGAAGTGAAAGTTGCAAAGCCGTAGCACATTGATTGATCTGTTATAAATTTATTTTCAAAGTTTTGAAATTTAGATACATGCTGTAACGCCACCATCACCACCATCAAATACTGTGCAAATTAATGACAGCTGAATATCTGAAAATCAAGCAATGATGTGTCATGTCTGAGGTAGGAATCGAAAGAGAATAAGGTCATCTGGAGATACTTTATGTGAATGCCCTGACCTTTGTATTCCAACCAGGTTAGTGGTCTTCCTTAACATTATTGCCAGGGGCTTGATGGCGATATCAAATGTCTGGGGGTTCAAGGGACACCCTTGTCTTGTCCCACGGAAGAGGGAAATAATCTGATATTATTTTGTTCATTCTGACGGAGGCATGAGGTGCCGTAGGGCCAAAGCCAAATCTATCTAGCGCGGTGAACAGGTATATTCAATCCTGTCAAACGCTTTTTGTGCATCTAAGGACCATATTAGCTCTGGCTCAACATTATTAGGTTGGTATATAATGTTCAATACTCGGTGAAGGTTGATTGATAGTTGTCTAAGTAGCAGAAACGCACGCACATCCATAGACAACACTGTGTGCAGGTGCAGAGCTAAAAAAAAAGAAAGACTCTGAACACTTTGGCACTGAGAGGTTTAAATGAAGAATGTGATATCAGACCCTTTGAACTTTTTTTGGAACTGGGTCTGCTCTGTTTTTTACATCTGTATTTATATACACTGGATGCATATTTCTGCGCCTCTTTATCTATTGTCTCAAAACTCTACAATTATGAGAAAGTGGCATCAGCTGTGTGATCATGTGACCACTCACTCTTTAAAGATGGCGTTCTACCAGCCAATACCTTGGTTAGAATTTTATAGTTGCAACACAATAGGCTGACCGGACGGTAGGACTCACATAATAGTGGATCTTTATTGAGTTGAATTCGCCTGGAATTGTCCTTTAAACTTTAACCTTAAATTTAGGTTCTCAGGAAAGTAGCTGCTCATCAGTAAATAGTTAATCAATCGATGAGGTCCATCAACTAATGATTAATGAATTAATCGATAATTTTCATCCCTAGGCCCTTTTTTTTTTAAAATTGTGGTATCGAGTAAGTATCAAGAAGCCTTTACAGTCTATGGCACCAGCATTAGCGTTAGCCTCCGACTCTTTCTTGGCATTTTCCTCTCCGCAGTTGAAAAATCTTGTCGCGTAAGGTTGTAGATAGTGGTTTAAAACGATAGATTTAAAGAAGAATTGTCCTTTAAACTTTAACCTTAAATTTAGGTTCCAGGCAGGCTTTTGAAATCAGTAAATTACAGCTTCAAGTCACAATCAATCGTTCCAGGTAACCCACTCGTGTTTTTCCATCTGTTTTAATGAAAGTCAATTAACAGATAATTTTCCCCTAGGTGAACTCGTACCAGATCGAACTGGTACCACTTTGTCGGAAAAATACGAGTTTCCTTGAAGCATCCATAACAGTCCTCGTTACAGTCACATTCACCAGCATTGGCTGCACACAGCCCTCCGTTCTCTCTCCTCATTGGATAAAAACTTGGATACGATAAATGTTTTTCCTCGGCTCAGAGCAGAGCAGAGTTGACTGAAAATTTGTCCAAACACTCTATGTAAGTGATTGCTGTCGGAAGATATAACTATTTAAGACTTATATTAACACAAATATATCACTTACTTCTGCTTTAACAATAGAGAGATTTTTGTAGTCCCGCGAGGAGCCCAACAAAACCAGGTCTTTACATGGCGCTGCCCACACCGGAAGTCAGGTTCAGAGGTTTGCGAGATCACCGTGACCTTTTATCCATTCATCTCTGAGTCCAGGTGAATGCGATGCAACTGAGAAACACGTCTCTGCATGTCAATCAAACATGTTATGTTTTCTGCTGACAGAAGGTGCTTGTCTGACTGTAGCTAGTGGTGTAGTCTGTGACACTGTACTCAGTATAACCACTGAAAATGCATTCATATTTCAGTATACACACTACAACAAAACTTTCCCCAATTCCGGTCCTCAAGGGCCACTGCCTTGCATGTTTTAGAAGTTTCCTGCTACAACACACCTGATTCAAATGATCAGCTCGTCATCAAGCTCTGCAGTGGCCTGATAACGAGCCACTCATTTGAATCAGGTGTGTTGTAGCAGGAAACTTCTGAAACATGCAAAGCAGTGGCCCTCGAGGACTAGAATTGGGGAACCCTGGTCTATGTGATAGTGAGCCCACCACTGTCTGCATAGGTGTCCACAAGCTTTGACCTTACCCGCTCCCCCCCAAACATGGTGACGCCTCCCCCCGGTGGAGGCAGCAGGTCTGAGGGCAGGTGTTGCTGCTGCAGCAAGAACAGAGTGGTCGCCACAGTCGGGCGCTCTCAGTAATCAGGATGAATGTGCTGGTGATGGTGCCATGGCACTGCAGCGACTGGACTCCAGCTGAACTCATCATCCCTCTGAACAGGAACCTGAGACCTGAGCTCAGACTGAGGTGAGTTCACCTGTCTCCATGGTGACTGTATGATCTCATCTAAATTTGCATCAATCTACATCACAACGTGTCACCAAATCAGGCTTTCGGAAAGAATTTAACCTGATTTAGACGATGTGAAGGCAGCGTTACACTGCAGCAGATTACATAATATTATATTAACACTCTAGACACAGTATAAAAGGTACATGTCCATGTGTAGAGTGATTGTAGATCAGGTCAAGTGCTACACATTGCGTAATCGGTACTGTGAAAGTATGACTGTCTCAGCTGACAGAGAAATGCACTGTAACTACAGTAACTGAGCCTCAGGACTTCTGTTACTTAGTGATGTCACAACAAGGCGCTAGCAGGAGTGTTTTACCTGAACTCTGCTCTGTTTTATTGGGTCATTCAGATAATAGTCAGCCAATGAGAGGAAAGGCTCAGAGCCTCCTCTTCTCTGACTGGGTGGCACCGAACTGTTGTTACCAGAGCACCATGGAAAAACCTAAGAGAGGAGATGTAAAACTATATTGAAATGATTTAGGCCTATATCTTTTCATGGATCAAGATAACACAGAGGAAGAAACATGGAGATTTTAAAGATTTTGAATGAATGAATAAGAGTTGATTGGAGTATTTGTTTTTTGTGAGGTTGGTGACAGTGTCATTGGTTGATGCTACACAAAATTAATATTCTTGACATATTGATAATTTGTTGATGACTTATATCTGCAGACAGTGGGTCAGTGTTGGCGGGTGTCTTCACTGACCTCAGGTTAGTTCACTGTGGTATGAAGTGTCTGCAGCAACAGAGAAAACATTTTATTAGACTGAGTGACAGCTGTTATACCAAGTTTATCAAAGCCAAAGTTTACAGGTGAGATGACAGAGCCCTTCCACCAGCTACAGTTACTGTGATTGTCATTATGCACCAGAACGTTTCACTGGACCAGACGTAGAAACAAACACAGCTGGAAGCCATTTACATCATGCACTCAATGAGGAGAGATTGCATAGCTCTTCACTGTTTGCCCTTTAAAATTGTGCTGGTGTGAGAGGACCTGGCCCATGGACCTGGACTCTGCACAGCACTGAAGTCAGAAAAGCCCTGTTCTGTTTCCCCCTCGTCCACCTGCCGTCATCCAGAGTCTCCGCTCAGTCCACAGGAGACATCAAACCTGCGGCAGAGAAGCTCTCTAGTATAAAATAAGACCCGCCCAAGTCGCCTCAAAACATCCAGGGTAATTAAAGAGGAGGGTTTCATGCATTAACGAGTTTCCCTTTAAAATATCTCCACTGTCTCTGTGAGCTTCAGCTGGCAGTCGCTGACCAGATGTGGTGTTGGAGGAAGACTCCCCTCACAGGTGATAGAAAGGACAGGCACTGAGTTGAGGTGGGTCTGAGGTTCAGGAGGAGGCGGACTCTGGAGGGTTAAATCCGGTTTGGACCAGGAAACTGCGTCAAAGTGAGACGTCTCTCCTCTGCAGGATCTCGGCCGCATCTCATATTCGAACGTGGAAATTACTGCGGACAGAAAACAGAGATCAGCCTCAGACAACAGGCCACACGATCAACTCACTGGACACATGTCTGTGGGTCTTCTTGTGATGTGAGTGCAGCTTTGCATCCGTACCTCAGGAAGTCTGGAGCCTTGGAGATCATGTTCTCAAAGTCGGAGAAGGAGAGCTTGCTGTCTCCGTCCAGATCGGCCTCCTCGATGGCTTTGTCACAGACCAGTGCCACCTCCTCTGGGGTCAGCTCTCCTTTGGTCAGCTTGTTCAGCGTCTTCTCCAGGTCCTCCTTACAGATGAAGTTGTCCCTGTTGAAGTCTGCAACAGAACCAGGATGTTACCCAAACATCAGCCCGACACAGTTTCTCAGAGGATACGAGGACCTGGTAGATCTTACCGTAGATCTTGAAGGCGTAGATGGTCTTGAGCTCTCTGGGTGAAGTTTCACAGAGAGCAGAGAACATGTCCACAAAGTCGTTGAAGGTTAGGTTCCCACGTCCATCCTCGGAGAACGTCTCCACGATCCTGTCTCTGAATGGGTTTTCCTGTCAGAGCATCAGCACAACAACTTTCTGAGCTTCTGTCCATCAGTTAGTGATTCGGGGGTGGTGGTATTAATGAAAGTTTTTTCTTTGTTTTAGATTTAGTTTAATGGTAAAAACTGGTAACATGGTTCAAACAGTCGCTCACATTATAACAACCTGTTGAAAACAGGTAGATACATTAAGTCAGAAGTCACAGTTGGTGGATCTCTCTACCTTCAGCTCCGGCATGGTGACGATGAGTGTTAGAGGGACTCTGATGTCGGGGTTGTTGGTGTAGTCCAGAGGAACTAGATGAGGAGCCAGCTCACGATACCTTCCATGTAACCTGCAACAGAGGAAGAGGGGTAAACACAGCAGCTGCCATGGCACATGGGGGTTAGCATATCAACAGCACGTCTGTTTGTCTAATTTTGAAGGCTAAATCAGGATCTTATTAAGAAACTTAGAAAACAGGAGGCTGCTTGGTGAGCAGAAGATGTTATGACATCATCTAAGGTGGGTTTGAAGTTTTTTATTCTTCCTATCCTGTTGGTAGTTTTCTTATTCTCTATATTTCCTGTGATATAGTTTTGTAGTTCTCAGTTTGTAGTCTATTTCCTGTTATGTTTTAGTTGTTTGCATTTGGTGGAAAACATTGGAAACAAGTAATTTTCGGTTGTTGTTTTTTTTTTTTTTAACGAATAACTAGCCTACGTAAATAAATAAATGATGTGATCAACAATCAGAAGTTGCATCCGGTGCTCACGGAGGCTCTATGACACTGTAGCTGTGGGGCCATGGCTGTAGTGACTCCTCCTGCCACCTGAGTCTGAAGTGATGGACATAGCCTATATCATTGCAAAATGCTGGTAACTCACCGCATGATCTCTTTCCTGGTAAAGAAGGTGCAGTCCTGTAAACAAATAAACAAACCAACAGGTAAACAAATTAGTAGACAGATGATGGTGATGAGTCAGAGCTGCTGAACCTCAGGGAGGATCTGCTTTCACACCATCAGTCAGCATCACAACAGCAGGATGCAGAGGGAGGCTGGAGCTCAGCCAATCAGCAACAGGAGAGACTCACCCTGCTCAATTCCACTGTGCTCTACTGATTTCTACTGCACATCCCTGCGACGAGTGAAATTAAACCTTGTTATATAAGTTCACATAGTGTTTCTGTTCTGGTGTCTGTGGTTGTGTTTGCGGGGTGAATGCGCGTCTGCGGGTCTGAGTCACCTGATACGCCTCCAGCTGCTCCTCGGTGAAGGTTGTCTGCTTGTTGCCCATCCTTTTCGGCTGACTCTCCCATCACACAGCTGCATCACACTGCAGCTTCCCGCGGCTCTCACGTCCGTCTAAATCTTTCTAAGACGACATGTTCGAGTCCAGCAGCTGCTCCACACACAGCCCGATCCTGGTCCCGGTCCTGGTTTGGATCTGGGTCTCGGTCTGGTCTTGTCCTCCCCCTAGGTGCCGCGGATCTCTGAGCCGCAGAGGAGAAGGTGATTTTGACGCCTCAGCGATGGGAGGCGGTGCGGGGAGCAGCCTGCTGCCTTCAGGAACTCCTCGTAAAATCCAGCTTTCATAGGGCAAAAAAAAAAAAAAAAAGCCAAGTTAGTTAGAGACAGAGACACCATGTAGCCTGCCCTGAATAGAGACAAATAGCTAGAATTAGTAGTTAATAGTTTAATAAATAATTTCTCAAAATTTGTTTAATTCAACCCCTCAAACACGACATGTAGCCTAGCCTACAAATATTCTACAGACAATAGTCGCAAACAAATAAAACGTGACTCTTTGGTGCGAGTTTTCTGATGTTATTGAAACATTCAGTCAAAAATCAATCAATTAATTAAAATTAATGATTAGATTCATGATTTAGCCTATAATCTTTGCTCAGTTTCTCCTCTATCTGCAATAATAACTATAGGCTAATTGTACCAATAATAATAATACTAGTATTAGTAACAAGAACAACGAAACATGTTGTTGTTAGAGCTTTAATACTGCAGTACAGATGTGATAGCCAGCTGTTACAGGCTCGCCCTCAGCTGGTGATTAACACGAATTAAAACTAAATCTTCAAAAACCTTCAGATCTGGCAACCCGCACTGTCGCTGGTCCCTTGACGTCACCCTGTCGCCAACGACGTCACTTACTTCATCTCTGCGCCAAAGATCGTCTATCGTCGTATTGATCAATCACTACAATTATTTAAATTGAAGCCAAACATTTACAAACTTATTCTTGTGAGATATACATTTACACAAAATGTATATTTTTAAAAAAAATCGTTACAGTTTTAAATAAACGAATGATATAATAATAATAATAAAAACACATGAAATGAATAAAAACTGAGACAATGACACAAACAGCAGCTCTTTCTCAACTTTATTTTATTTTATTTTTTTACCACGTAAATATACTACTACTACTACTACTACTTTATACACGTGAAATGATAAATCAGCTTACAGGAGATGAACTCAGCTATTCACAAGATTGTAAGCCCTATAAAAAATAATAAACTAGAGTTGGTACGCTTTGTAAATCATCGATTGAATAACCGTCTTTGGTACTCATTTGTCAATACGTTGGCTCTGAGTTTTCTACGTGTTTTTTTCTTTATTTTCAAACAACAAATGAAACATTGAAGAAATACTAGCTAGAAAATAGAAGCCCCCACAGCAGTGAAATCACTAAGCGCTACCGAGTTGTTCTTTTACTTTACCAGTGACTGCACTTCCTGGTCGAGCTGACGTGCATCCGTCCGCCTGCCCGGCTCGGAGAAAAGCGTCAGAGTGAAAGCTCGCCACAGAGGATCTTTGTCCCGGAGTACAGTATGGCCGGCAACGTGTGGAGGTCAATGGTGAGGAAAAAGATGCTTTAAACCGCGTTAACGTGTCGTCGTTTAGCCGCGGACTCACTGTGTGACTTTAGCCGCTTAAGTGTCTCCGTATCCGGGAGGTTGTGTGGTTTCTGATCCGGTGTTTCGCCCGCTGCCGTCATCGGGTTAGCATGTTAGCATGTGAGCTACGTGTATGTCCTTCAGCATGACGGCAGCCAGGTAGCGGAGCGGCGACCGGTTTATCAGCGGGACACTCCCGACTTACTTACCGTTACTTACTGTCACCAGCGTCGTGAAGTTTCCACTGCATTGAAAGGACCGCTGGGACACTGTGACACCGGGGCCCCGGGCTGGAGGCTCCGGGCTCCGGTCAGGCTGTGCCGCTGCGGCGACGCGGCCATGAATCAAACTCCGATAAAAAAAAATCATCTAATGTAAAGTTTCTTCACTGTCTGGTTAAAATCTGTACGGAACAGCTCAAAACAAATCACAGGTGCTCCGGTTGATTCGGCCTGCGCGGGCCTGCGTCAAATCTCTAATATGCAGCAGTGATTGTAATGAACATGTAAATAGATATGAATGGGTCCTGTAGGTTGACACTCCGCTCTGAACCAGGAAGAGGAACCAGAGGTCCAGTCCAGTGTGGTCCTCCTGGATAGACAGAGTAATAGAAAACATTAAAACAACACTGACAAACTATAGGCTTAAATTTACCCGAGATGTGAATGTTCACTACGAAACACTGTTTAACTTTACTTCAGCGATCTGACTTCAGGTGCACGATTTAACTCTTTAAGAATAAAACAGCTGATCATCAGGAAGTTTTAAACCTTTCCTTTCTTTATTTTTCCACTTTCAGGGAAGGAGAATCACATGTGAAGGTCAAAGTGATGTTTGTCTCCACTGACATTAAAGAATGGAGACGCTTTTAATCAACACACTTGGGCTCAGTTCTCATCTTAATCTCAGGACCAAGGCTGCAGCTCCGTGTGCTGTTCACAAACCTGAGACTTTTAATGTGTCTCAGGCTGCGTGTGTGTTTTTTATGTATTGAAGTGACCTTCATGTTGTCTCCTCCAGCTGGCAGTGGGGGGTGCCGTGAGGAGACCCGCTCTGTCTTCAGCTTCCTTTTCCAGAGGGGTGAGTAGTTCAGGGTCCTCCAACCTGACGCCAACACACACAGCTACACACTCACGTGTCCACATAAATATCCCTGTGGAAAAAATGGTGACAACTCTAAGCCATGAGGCACAGATTTACAAATAATGGATCAATTAACAGGTGAATGCCCCGGTGATTAGTTGCTAGTTGTTCTGAAACTTGATGAATTAGGCAATAGATCAAACATTAAATCAATAATGGACTCACAGTTTGAGGCATGTTTCAGTCTGAACCGTGAGACACTCTCTCATCAGTTTCTCAGGTAAAATATCTGATAGTCTGTTCAAATGTCAAAGCTGATAAAAGACACCCTCAAATCACAGGTAGGGTGGCAACACAGCAACACAGATTTTTATTTTTATTTATAATCAGCCGATCAGTCGATCAATAGTAAAGTGGTTGACAAGTGTTTTGATAGTCAGTTCAGGATGCTCTTACTCTGGACTGGACACAGATCAGTTTCCATATAAATGCCAATGTTGTATAAACACATTTTAATTGAATTAAATCAGTTTAAAATATCTTGTCATCTCTGCCCACAGTTGCAGACGGTCACGCTGATCCCCGGCGATGGGATCGGACCGGAGATCTCATCCGCCGTGATGAAGATCTTTGAAGCAGCCAAAGTGAGTGTGATCAGAGTCTGATTCAGGGGGCGGAGCCTCTTCCCTCAGGTGTGTCGGAGACAGTCAGCTGGTTGTGTTTGTGTCCTTCAGGCTCCTATCAGGTGGGAGGAGAGGAATGTGACGGCCATCAAAGGACCCGGCGGCAAATGGATGATTCCTCCTGATGCTAAAGAGTCGATGGACCGGAGCAAGATCGGCCTGAAAGGTGCGAGTCCATCTCAGGTGCACGAGTAGATCTGCGAGTCCAGATCTCACCAGCTCACTCTCTGTCTCCTGCAGGACCCCTGAAGACGCCCATCGCTGCGGGACACCCCTCCATGAACCTGCTGCTCAGAAAGACCTTCGACCTCTACGCCAACGTTCGCCCCTGCGTCTCCATCGAAGGCTACAGGACCCCGTACACCGACGTCAACCTGGTCACCATCCGAGAGAACACAGAGGGCGAGTACAGCGGCATCGAGCATGTGGTGAGTGGACACGTGCCTGTTGAGTAACTGTAACGATGAGACGGCAGAATGCCAGTTACACGGAGGGAAACTGTTCTGTTCTTCTTCGATGTTGACATCAAATTTAACAGCAAGCTAAACCTTTCTGCTCTTCACCTCCAAGGAACAGTCGTGTGTTATGATTGGCAGGATTTTAATGAAGAAAAGGTGAAAACTGAAACGATGAAGGATACATACACAAAATCAGACCCTTATACATGATAAGGATGATAACTTATTCTAAAAACTGTACATGTTGCGCTAAATACTATAGAATAATGTTACCCCAAATCAAATTCCTTCAATATTCATATTACAAAAAAAATATTATGACTATAAATAAATCTACTGCCAATGCCACGCAAAGAGAAGTGATACTGGATGTAGAGGGATTGCTCTCTTTTTCCTATGCACACCAAAAAACTATTAAACTCAGGTCTAGCATATATTTAACGTCAGTCCCTCTTCGCTACCAAAGTAAAAGCTTACATTTCAAAATGAAACAATACATATTTTACACCACAGAAATTGTTACGTTAATTGTTATTGATGTTGTTAATTGTAACGGGACGTTTAATGCCTACTGTCCATTGTGGCTGAATCTGTGTCCTGTGTCCACGCTGCAGATTGTGGATGGTGTGGTCCAGAGCATCAAGCTGATCACAGAGGAAGCGAGCAGACGGATTGCTGAGTACGCCTTCGAGTACGCCAGGAACAACCAGAGGGCGAGTGTGACCGCCGTACACAAGGCCAACATCATGTGAGTTGGTTAGCCGGTGATCGGTCAGTGTTGGGCACCTTACTTTACTTTAAATAAGTTATTAGTTATAGTTACTTTTCCCAACAGAGTAAGTAACTGAGTTACTACATGATAAAAGTAAATAATTATAAGGAAAGTAACTATTGTGTAAAATGCTCAAATGTGTCAAATTACTAACCCCTGTTTATCTGGAACTAACCAACTCACCCAGTATTCCTCCACAAAGGCAGGCTCCGCAACGTGCTGTATCACTCCGCCTCTTCCACACGTCACTGATAAGTGGAGTGATACAGCACATCTGTGTGGAGGAATACTGAGCGAGTTGGTTCATTCCAGATTATCAGCTTTTTCCGACCAGTTGATGAACTTAAAATAATGTGTATATAACGTCCTACACTGAAACAGGTGTATCATTTCCATTGCAACGGGGGAAACAGTAACTTTTTTTGATTATACGTTACTGGAAAAAGTAACACAGTTTATAATGCCGTTATTCGCATTGCTGGTGATCGGTCAGTTATTGGTCAGCGATCAGTAGCCTCCAGTCATGATGTAACCGTCTCTCTCTGCCCCCCCCTTCAGGAGGATGTCTGATGGTCTGTTTCTGAGAAAATGTCGTGAGGTTGCAGAGAACTACAAAGACATCAAGTTCACTGAGATGTACCTGGACACTGTGTGTCTCAATGTGAGTCACTGTGACATCATCACGCGAGTGTGTGTGTGTGTAAGAGTGAGTCGGTGAGAAGAAGTTGAGAAGAGTGCGTGTGCGTGTTTAACACCTGTCTTGTTCTGGTTCTTCAGATGGTTCAGGATCCGACCCAGTTCGACGTCCTGGTCATGCCAAACCTGTACGGAGACATCCTGAGGTGAGTGACGTGCCACTGTCACAGGGGCAGAGGTCAACTTTGAGTGGGCGTGGCTAACTGTGCAGGTGTGTGTTTCAGTGACCTGTGTGCTGGTCTCATCGGAGGACTCGGAGTCACACCTAGTGGCAACATCGGAGCAAACGGAGTCGCCATCTTTGAATCAGTACGTTCAGTTCATTTAAATAAAACTAATTCAGAAATGTATTTAAAACAGGAGACAGTGTCCCTGATTCATGTTTGTGTGTGCGCACTGCAGGTCCACGGCACAGCCCCTGACATTGCCGGCCTGGACATGGCGAACCCGACTGCCCTGTTGCTCAGTGCCGTCATGATGCTGCGTCACATGGGTCTCCATGACTACGGCAACAAAATACAGGCAGCTTGCTTTGACACCATCCGAGAAAAGAAGGTGAGGCCGTCCTTAACCACACGTGTCTGTTCTTTCTGTCTGATCCTGTCCGTCGCTGTAACAACGTGAACGTCTGCCGTTGTCTCAGGTGCTGACAAAGGACCTGGGTGGAAACTCGAAGTGTTCAGAGTTTACAGGTGAAATCTGCCGTCGCATCCAGGACATGGACTGAAGCTACAGAGATGGAGCTGCTGTGGAAGTCTCCTCCCACCCGGACTACTGACCCCCACCCCTGCCGGCTGGTTGTATCTGTGCAGCCGGTGGGAGTCGTGGCTTCTGGGGGACTCTTGAGCTGCAGTTTTTTTTTTGCTTTCACCCGTATTTACCTGTCTTATCTGTCTTGTGAGGAGATGATGATGTTAAGGGGGCAGGGCTTCTGCAGCAGCTTCTTGTGTACATCACATTCTGAACAAACATGCGCACAATTTACAATTTTGACCAAGGAGGAGTCATTTCAGGAGAGTTTCTTTGTCACAAGAATATCATCATTACATTACCGATACAACAGTTAATAATAATAATAATAATGTTATCACTCCATCTCTGTTTTTAGACAGTTTGGATATTTGCTATTTTTTTTAACGGTGGTCCACTGTAACCGCAACAATTATTTATTATTTCTTCTTCCTGTTACTGTGTCCTGCTGCTCTCTTCAGTCTCTCACATCCAGAAGGATGAGGTTTCTATAAAGGAAGGTAGAGCCACACATCTGCTCCTGTCTTTGTCTCCAACGCAACACAACACATACATCCACCATTATTATTAGTTTATTATGAATGGGTGATATTGTACTAAACCTAGTGAGAGAACGACACAGGAAATTCAGAGACCTGCTAAAACATGTCCTTATTAATAAACCAAGCAAACCTGTTTTTCTCATGAACTTTACAAAGTAGCAACCCACGTCAGACCAGGATTTACTCCATCTCATAACCTTTGAATCAGCTCCAATTCTCCTCGTATCCTTAAGCCATGGGTTAGAGAGGAGCTTATCACTGGGTGTCCTCACAAAGGTCAAAGATATCTTACATTGTGCATAGTTAGTGACAGATGGTACATTATACAAACAGATTTGTAAAACAATCTTTTATTAAAGCGGAGATCCTCATGAGGCAAGATAACAAAACACTTCACAAGTGTCCTGAAAGGGTTAAGTTTCCTTAGAATTAAATCTTGAGTACTAAGGTTTTTCTCCTTAGTTTATATTCTAAGAATCACTTAATGTGAGAGGTTGCCAAGAAGATCTTTCCTAAACAACAGGATGTCAAATCAGCATCTTTAATGTGCTGCTTCCTTATATGATGACAGGTTTGATAGCTCTGCTAATGGCAACAGTGGGACGTCACTGCTGTAACGACTTGCCGGTACGTATTTATTGAATTAAGGAAACATGTTACAGAATTAAATATCAGACTTAGAAAACATAAGGTGTTATCTGCTGCTCGATAGATAAATATTTCATCCTCTCCAAGATGATCAGACCCTGATTTTTTCCCGCCCTGCACCCAGGGCCGGCCCTGTACATGTCGGGGCCCTAAGCAGGATAAAATTGGGGGCCCTGCCTCACAGTGTATACCGTCAAATATTTATTTAAAAAAAAAGTATTTTATTGTACCTATCAACATGATGGTGAGGAGATATTTTATTACTAATTAAACAGTAGCCTATTGCGCCACCTAAGACAGTAAAAATTATTTTACAATTATTGTTTAGCTACAGAAAATAGTGCTAATGAATGTAGGTCCAGGGGGATAGATTGTACTACTATTTGTAAATTACACTCTTTACTTCTGAGTGTTTTTTTTTAAACATACAGTTGATATTCTGACCCTGGCCTGCGCAGTAGGAGCAAGTGATTACTGACCCTTTATATTACTGCCTAGACTGAAATTTGAACCATAAATGTATTTTTGTGTGGTGGCCTGGGAAAACCCTTCACATGGTGTGATTTTGACATTTTCATTTTTTGATATTTCCATAAGTTCTGAGCTGTTCACAACTGTTTGAATTACTGAGAAAGCCCTCCCAGATCAAAAGTTATGGTCATTTTAATCTAGGCCTATCATGACCAAAAACTCGAAAAGTGAGAAAAATGGCTCAGAACGTCTGTGCTGTAACATTCTAAAGACGAGGGGACCATGGATGATAGGTTGTAGACTGCACATACAAAACATGAAATATCCTCTGAACTATATATGATAGAGACGAGCAGCAAACAGCGTCTGAATCGCGGGGTTTTCCGCTTTCCGAGGGTCCTTGAATGTGCCATCGGCATGTAATCAAGTGATACCTACAGGAACAGACGCTAAACTAAAAAGAGCACCGATGCTAAACCAAACCTACGGCGCGATGCCAAGATTGTTTTACAAAACATCATCAAAACATTATACTGTAACTTCGGAACCGTTTATGATAGAGACGAACTGTAAAAAACATCTGAATCACGGGGCCCTCTGCTTTCCGAGGGTCAGTGAATGACCCTGGATCAATGACAACAAGACCTGAAAACGGCAGCTCTCCTATCCGCTGCGCTGTCGCTGCTGCTGCAGCTGCAGGTCCGCTGCTCTGTGGCTCAGCTGACAACACTTGGTAGGATACTCGCCACAAAAACATAATAATAGACAATAAACAAAATATAAAAAGTTTTCCAACTATTTTGGCTGTTTGGCGACATCCGACGGGTTTGGGGGCCCCCCATTGGCTGCGGGGCCCTAAGCAGCTGCTTAGTTCGCTTATAGGGAGGGCCGGCTCTGCCTGCACCATGTCCACTCCGGATTCTGGTTCCTCCAAACTGGCAGCCCACATGCACGCACACACCCGGAGGGCGACGTCACAGGGCCACGCCCCCTCCCTCTCAGCAGCTCCAAGTTGCAGTTAGACGGACCGGAAACACGGCAGACTTGTCTTCAAAATCAAAGTCATCATTGACTCAAACTTGAGCCCGTTTTTACAAACATTTTGTCTCAAAGGGCTTTACATGGCATCATAACAACATCCTCTGCACTTAGACCTCACATTAACTGAGGAAAAACTCCATGGAAAACCTCTTTAACAAGGAAAAATCAGAGAAACCTCAGGGTGAGCAACTGAACAGTAAGTTAAAGAATACAAAAATAGTAATAAAGTGGTCAGTGTCCAGACTGTTGCACAAATAGAGACAGATGTAAGAAATAGGACCAAATATGTGTATGAATATGAGTATGTGTAAGAATTTGTATATATACAGTGAGCAGGATATAACAGTGTGTGTGTTTACATTAAACAATAGTAAAGATACAGGAACAGGGCAAACTCTAGGATTTTGGTGGCCCTAAACAAGATTTTGTTTCTATATTTATCATTTATATCATTAAAAGTCTTTGTACCTGAAGGTTTAACGTGACTGATAATAAGTGACGCAGTGAGAGTGAGACCACCGTCTATGAGTGAGGCCTGAGAAAAGAGTCTCGTGTCGGTTGTTTTATTGTGAAAGGGTCCTTCCGGATGTGTGTCCCGGCGTGTTCCGGTTAGCTTGACGCTGAAGCGTTTCCTGCCCCAGTCGGACCCGTTACAGTAGAAACCAGTACGGAACCAGCGCTCCCACTGAGTCCAGCGAGCCCAGCGCAGTGTCGGCGGGTCCTGGGAAGACGGAGGTGGCCGGAGGTTCCGTTACATTACCGGCAGCACCGGGGCAAAGGGCGGGAAAATGGCAAAGACGTACGACTATCTGTTCAAACTGCTTCTGATCGGTGACAGCGGCGTCGGTAAAACCTGCCTCCTGTTCCGGTTCAGCGAGGACGCCTTCAACACCACCTTCATCTCCACCATCGGTCAGTCCGCCGCGGCCCCCGTGGGGGTCCGGGTGGGGAGCGGGGTGTCAATGAGACACGGGGAAGGGATGGGAGAGAAGGGGAGGGGCGGGCTTCCTTCAGGAAAGTGAAAGCGTTTGATGAAGAGGAGGGGGAGGCGGGTGACCTTTGACCCCACTGTGCAGGATGACTTCATAATCAGGTCCAACTTGCTGAAGTGATCAGCTGGTTGTCATGGTGCTGAAGGTACAGGTAGGCTACGTAATGATGGTAACTGGTTGGCATAGTAATGGTGGTTGCCGTGATGATGGTTTTTATGTTTGTTGTCTGCGATAGTGATGATGGTTGTCGTGGTTATTGGTTGTCGTGGTGATGATGGTTGTGATAGTGATAATGTTAGGATGTCTGTGGGCTGCCATAGTGATGATAGTTGTAATACTTGTCATTGTTGTCATGGTGAACTGGACTGAGAGTCAACATCAGATGGCGTTGCTCCCTGGACGTCGTCCTCCTCGGTCTCCTGACTCGGAGGAGACACACAGTCACCTGTCTCCTAGACAACACCGCTCTGTTTGTGTGAGGACAGCTGCTCCGGCAGAGACACCACCGTCCTCGTGTGGAGACATGGACGCGTCCTGGTGTCAGTCACCACCACCCACGCGCCTTTACCCTCGTTGCTGCCATAGCTGCTCAGTGGGAGGACAGGTGAGGCCGAGGCCTCAGAGCGCCCCCTGCTGGACCACTACACCGGGCCTGACGACAACAGCCGCAGCTACGGGTCCTCACTGATAGTTGGATTGATCGTCTACTGTGGGTGATGTGTCTCTTTCCACAGTGGTTTAACAGGGAAACTCCTTGTGATCAAAAACTGTGTTATACAGAATTCTGTTAAGATGTGTGATGTTAAAATGTATAGAGAGGCAGTAGGCGGCCTTCTACTGTATACTTAACATGTACACGTCCAGACTTAACTATTGTAGTAGTAAGCAAGTTATCACAATATGTTTGTGAACCAACAGAGGGACAGTGGGTAACTGTAAAGGAGGTATGGGTCTGGATTTTGATAAATCACAGGAAATCAGCGCCATCACATTTCTGTTTAAAATGGTGATTGACTTATTACTGAAACCAGCTGATTGTTGGAGCTGTCGTGGGGAAAATGTCCCCAATATGATGTTTAAACAGAGACGGTCCTCATAACGATAGACATCCAGGTACACACACACACACATGGTGTGTTTCCGGTGTCACGAGCAGAGTGTGTCGCTCTTCTGTTTCTGATGGAAACAGGAAGTGGGAACTGTCTTCTTCTGTCTGCACTGACACACTGCTGCCCCGCGCGTGTGTCTCTGTTACCCTCTTTGTAAGGACCGATTTGGTGAAGCTGGCTGTTGTATAGACAGACATGTGTGTGTGTGCATGTGTGTGTGTGTGTGTGTGTGTGGCGGTATAACTGATCAAACTCCTGTTGCCTGTTGTTCCTCATGTTCCCACATTGTTTTCTACACAGTAATGTTGCCGTGGTTACTGTCCTGCTCAGCCTGTTGCTGTGTGACCTCTGACCTCTGACAGACTGAGCAGCTGTTCCTCGGCTCGCGAAGCAGGAAGTGGAGTTGATGTTTAGTGCTGCATAGAGAGCTGAGGTTGTGATGTCACTTCCTGTCTGGGCACTGGTGCAGTACCAACCCCTATTGAGTGTGTGTGTGTGTGTGTGTGTGTGTGTGTGTGTGTGTCAGCACAAAGCAGCACAAAGAGTAAAATTAAGTTCCCGTGCTCTCTGTGTTTTGGGGACATTTAACCCAAGAAGAACAAAGGCTGATGGGAAACTGAGTCAATTTAAAGGGATAGTTCAACATTTTGGCAAATTGGCCCATTATACATTAACATAATACAATCACAGACACCTGCCTCCCTCGTCACCTGTGACACCGGGGTCGCCCGTACAGTGTGGCGTGAGGTGCGTGATGTCATGATGTCATCATGTCAGTAACTCCTCCCCTCCCACCCGCTCCACCTCCATGACATCATGAGGAGCCTGGTTGTAGTTTGTCTCCGCTGGTTTTCTCCCAGTTCAGCTGCAGGAATGTAAAACGAGCTCCCACAATCCTCTGCTGCTGTGGTCACACAGAGGATGCACTGTCACCAGACTCATGAGAGTCAGCTGACCTCTGAGAGTGTGTGTGTGTGTGTGTGTGTGTGTGTGTGTGTGTGTGTGTGTGTGTGTGTGTGTGTGTGTGTGTGTGTGTGTGTGTGTGTGTGATCATATGAACATTTGTATGTAAAGTATGTGAGAGATGTGTGTTTGAACAATGAGCCACATTGAACAGTAGAGAGAGAAACTGTGACTGTGTTGTTATAATGACTTAATGAGTAAATTGGATGTGTGTGTGTCTACATGTGTGTGTTATACACACATCCCTTTTATATTGAGTGTGAGTCTTGCAGTACTGAGAGCGGCCGCTGAGTGGAGGTACTGTGTTATGACTGATCAGATCTCAAGTTGATAAAACAATGTCTTTGTTTTTATTTAATGTGGTCCTGCCTGAGTGAGGGGCATCTACGTCTCTGACTCTGACCCTCTCTGTGACATTTACAGCTCTCAGCAAGGTGGAGGGAGGAGGGAGGAGGGGGAGGGGGGTTGGGGTGGGGGGGGTTGAACTGCTGCTTCCTGTGGCGAGCTGAGGTCATTTCCTGCAGGGTGTGGTGATAACAATTGAGTGCTGTGCTGCCATCTTGGTGCCATGACTGAGCGTCTCACGCTGTGGTCACACAAGATCCCTGAGTGTGACCTGCCACGTCATGGGGGTGGGGGGTGGGTGCTGAGGTCACATCACTGGGCTTATTAAAACAGAGCCTGAACTATCAGTTACCATCGGTTGATATTAGTAAATGTTGATTATCATCAGTTAATATCAGTTGTATTGGTTAACATCATGACACTGTGTCTTTCGAGGGGGGGGGGGGGGGTTGAAGGGAAATGAGAGGCAGGCAGCGGTCGGGGGGAGGATGTGGAGCTGTCAGGCTTTGTTTCCGCAGCTTCTTGGAAACAGATTTTTGTCGTCAGAGCAGGAAACGTTCGGTCGCATTCATTAAAAATATCTCTTGACTTCCTCCTTCGCCACCAGTGACACACCCCCTCTCTCTGCTGATTCAACTCACAGCAGTGTGTGCTTTAAGCCCCTCCCCCTCCTGCCAGCTGGGTGGGGTCAATCAGCACATTAGGAAACAGTCCGGCTGAAGATGAGGGTCCAATAATGAGACCCCGCCATGAGTGGCTGGAGGGGCCGTGCTCTAACCCTGCCGTTTCTCTTCTCTTTCAGGAATCGACTTTAAGATCCGGACGATAGAGCTCGATGGCAAGAAGATCAAACTGCAGATCTGGTGAGTCAGCGTTCAACACCTGACCCGCCTCCTGACCTTTGACCCCACCTGGGTGTCCAATATAATATCCAGATATTTTGTTATATTCTGGTATAATCACTGCTCAGTGATGTAATCCAACGGACGGACACTGATTGGCTGGTGACTGTGATGGGTCAGAGGTCAGCGAGAGGGAAATGCTTAATGGACACACACACATACAGAGACAATGATGCTGATATTGTGTCGGTGGACGTTTTAACCTTCGAGTGATGTCACTTCCTGTTCCTGCAGGGATACGGCGGGTCAGGAGCGGTTCAGGACCATCACGACAGCCTATTACAGAGGGGCTATGGTGAGTCCCCCCCCCCCCGATTACCTCCCTGTCATTGGATGGGGAAGAATAAGAGCTGGTTCGAGCCTTCAGACTGAAAACATTGAAACATACCTTGGTCTTGTATCCCTCCATCACCATGGAGACAGACTGTAGCTTAATGGTGCATTCCAGGCAACCCGTAACTCGTAGTTTTCCGACCTGTTCCTATGGTTACCCGTACAGTCAGACTGGTAACTTCCCACCTGTGAACTCGTACTAGATCGATCTACTACCAGTTCCCTGTTAACTTGCCTGGAACGCTGCTAACTCATCACTGGAAGTCGTGACTTCCGGGTTCAAAAGCCTGGAACGCACGATAAGTTATTCATTACACACACACTCACCGTCCCGTCTGTGTTTCAGGGCATCATGCTGGTGTATGACATCACCAACGAGAAGTCCTTCGACAACATCAGGAACTGGATACGAAACATTGAGGAGGTACGACACAAACAGTATGGCTGCTCGGGGCGGTGACCTTTGACCTGAAGGTGGATGTGATGGACAACCTGTGTTCCTGTGTGTGTGTATGTGTTTCAGCACGCCTCCTCAGACGTGGAAAGGATGGTCCTGGGAAACAAGTGTGACATGAACGACAAGAGACAAGTGTCCAAGGAGAGAGGAGAGAAGGTGAGGGAGATGACTGATCAGTGATGAGCTGCAAAGTTCTCGATCTGCGTGTTTATTAAAGAATTTATATTGGATACCCCTTAAACAAACCTGTTCATTTTAAAGTATATTTTTTGGGCTTTTCATGCCTTTATTAGATAGGACAGTTCAGAGTGTGACAGGAAATGGGAGGCAGGACTATAGCCTCTACACATGGGGCGGGTGCTCTACCAACTGAGCTAAACACCGCCCCACAAACCTGTTCATTTTAAAACATGGCAAAGTATCATGTGTAGATCCGTTTGTCTGGATGATAGTTACCATCGTTATGCTGATCGACATTAGATCAATGACTGTGTTTCCTTCTGTGTGTTGATCAGTTGGCGATCGACTACGGGATCAAGTTTCTGGAAACGAGTGCAAAGTCCAGCATCAACGTGGAGGAGGTCAGTCAGAGTTATTATCTGGTCAAACCTTGTTTTACGTCTTGTGTATTCATCTGCTGAATCATGTTCTTAATATGATCTGAGGTGAACTCAGGTAGAGACACGTCAACAACGATATGACTGATGTGTCTGACTGTTACCAACACGTGTTTGAGAACAAGCTGGAGTTAAAGCCAGACTGTCTCTGCTGCAGACAGCTAGCTCATGTTTGAGATGATGTTTGAAATATGATAGATATTGAACCTGAAGTCACCTCAATAACCTTTAATCCTAGTTCATAGTACAGACCTCAGGCCTGGTCCTGGTCCTGGTCCTTGTTCAGGTCGTGTTGATGATGTTTTTTATCTCTTCAGGCTTTTTTCACTCTGGGCAGAGACATCATGACCAGACTCAACAGGAAAATGGTGAGTTCACAGTCTCTCTATTTATTTCAGTGTCATGTAACCTCAACATTATAAGTTCACACCAGTTAAATCCAGTTATTCACAGTTTATTTATAGAGCACTTATAGTTGTACATGTATAAATACATACAAGTGTATATACTGTATATGTAGATACACACACACATATAGTGTGTGTGTGGTCCTGATGTCAGAAGCTGAGTGAACGTATTCTTCTCTTCTTCTTCTAGAATGACAACAACCCATCAGGTGGGGGTGGTCCAGTAAAGATCACAGAGTCTCGCTCCAAGAAGAGCTTCTTCAGGTGTACGCTGTTGTAGGTGGAGCCTCCTGAGACCCCCCCCCCCCCCCCACCCCCCGATGGAGGAACAACAAACATGAGGAACCAAACGTGTTGATTTCATCTGCTCGGATCAGACTCCTCTTCTCCTCTCCTCCTCCTGCACGCCCCTGCTCTCCCCCCTCCTCAGAGTCTTAACATGTTTTTAAGAGAGTGATGATGATGATGATGATGATGAAGTGTGAATGTCAGAGATGAAGAGCAGAGTCTCAGTTTTCTTTTTTTTTCTCATGTTTCAGTGTTTTATTTTTCCAAAGATCGAAGCCTTAACGGAGTGAACGACATCACACTGATTCCAATCACTCATGAATATCAAGAGATTAATCAAGAGAGCTACTATACGTATACTGAATTAATTCAAATGAAAAGATTTCTCATCTAATCTCTGCCTGATTATCAACTAACAAAATTATAATTTTCGAATATTCAGTTCAAATGATTTGAGCTGATAAAGTTTGCGTTGAAAGAAATCGTTCACAAGTTAAAATCGATAAAGTTTGCGTTGAATGAAATCGTTCACAAGTTAAAATCTCCTCAAAGAAACAAACTGTGAATCTCAAAGGTCAAAAAATCACGTTTACGTCTTAAAATGCTCCATTATCAGTTTTGAATGGAGTCAGACATGGCTTGGCTTCAAATATTATATCTAGTCACTGATACAGTTTTTGTATTTTTCTTAAGATACTTATTTCATTATTATTACTATTTTAACAGAGGATTTTTTCCTGTGGCTCAAACAGGAAGTGGCTCTGAATATAAAACTGATAAATATATGATATATAATGATACCTGTGATCATTAATATTTAAACGTGTTTGAAGGACAGTGACTTGACGCGTCGTCGTCATAAAAATCACAGAAGAAGAAAATCGCACAGAGGAACCAGATCAGTTTTTACTGCAGCTTTTCTATATTTTTATATTTTATCTTGTTTCTTTAAAAACCACTCAAAGCTTTTTATGATTTTTATTTTTTTTAACATTTCTGAGGAATCTGTTTGTTTGTTGTTTTTGTATCAACCTGAACTATTTCAATTCCGTCATGTACAAATATTCACAGTCACTGCTGGACTCACAGAAACTTGAGTCCAGAAAGTTAACAGGTCATAAAAAGATGTAATAACCAATCAGCTGTTTCCAGCTGTTTCCAGCTGTTGGTCACGAGGACAAATGTTTCCATGTATTGAACTGTGTGTTGTGTTTACAGGCTTACTGCAGTATTATCAGACTATTATCACATAATTAATCTCCATCTGAAACAGAATCACTGATCAATCATCCTGATTGATACTAATCAATACTTGATTGATCTGCCGGTTTATATCTGTTACTAATTCATCAATATTTAGTTACTTATATTTGTATCTAATATGTAATTAATCAATTTGAATCAATTGATTAAAAAAGAAAAAGTATTGATCAGGTTGTAGAATGAATGTAAATGAGCATAAATAAAAAATAATCAGCTGATCAATATCAGTGGAGATAATCAATTAGACCAATCAGACAAAACCAACTTCACTTCTGTTGTTTTATTGTTGAACTTTGTTGTTTGTTCAGCACTTTGTAACTTTGCTAAAAGAGTGCTATGCAAAATATATTATAATAATTATTATTGTTTGTTGTATTGTTACTGAAGTTTACTTTAGTTTTTTCACATTAAAATCAGTTTTCAGATGTTTTCACTTCAGTCTGATGTTTGTTTGTTTTCACATGAATTTGAATAAAGATTTTATATTTCAGCTTTGTCCAGTTCTTATTATTGATCTACTGATGAGCTGATGGTTGATTATTTAGTGATTTTAAACTTTTTCTGCTTCCTGTGTGTATGAACCTAATTTGGAGTGATTGTGAAAGGTCTGACTGCAGTGACCTCTGATCCTAAACCTAAAACTCGTTCACCGTAAATGCTGGCGTCCCCACTGAGAAGCTAGACGTGTGTGTGTCCTCATACTGAAACATAAGACAAAGAGTTCCCTTGACGACCAAACAAACATCACCCGCTGCAGGAAGTATTTCACATTAGAGCTTTGAGACCACGGATCTATAATAAATCCACGGCTCGAGGCGAGCAACTCGATCTTGGTTCCTGTTCATACCGCAGTTACAGGGTTTCACCTTCAGGTCAGAGGAAGTTGATGACTGGATAATGAAGTCACCTGCTGTCACACTGTGTCGGGCCTGTGACGCTCATATTCTGTGTATTTTATTGCATGGATCTACTGTAAACAAATAATATACATCCATGATTTGCTGTTAACGGTAGAGTCTGTGTTTGTAAACACAAAACTAGGCCGTTCCTCTCGGACTCAACAGCCCCTGACGGCAGGTGTCAGGATTGACGTTCAACTGCTGTTCGCATTGAACCTCACCTCCACTTCAGGCCTTCAAAGTTCTTGTTTGAATTTACTACTACCACCAAGACAGAGACTGGACGAGTGTTAGGCCTTGCTGTTGGCTCCATCTGGCCGTGCACCCTAATCCCGGGCACTTGCAATGGCCGCCATCCGTGCCTGGGCGCTGCGGCCACACATGAATAGAAGCCCATAGGTGATGATTCAGGAGGATTTCTTTTGTATAAGTCTATATTTTGTCTTTTAGGAAAATCCTACAGACTCTAAAAACCTGTTCTAAGGCTCTGCCCCCTCGTTCCTGTCTGTGGCCTGGACCAATCAGGAGCAAGAGAGTGACCTTCAGTGAGGAGACGGGAGTCACAGCAGATGTCTGGTCTGACCACGTGCTCTACTCTGACCCTGTTGTACTCACACTCACCGGAAGGCGGAGCTGTTGTTCAAGCGCTGATTCTGTTTACCTGCTTTATAGTTGTTGATGATAAGTGCTATTTTGTAAGGCTGAATCTAAAAGTATCATTCAATCATTTTGTAAGTGCTCAATTCTTTGTTACTTTTTTTTGGAGAAATAAGATTTATTTTTTGCTGCCAGGAAATGGGAGGCAGAGATGGGGGAATTTATTACGTCTTTTGGAGGACCTCAAACAGTCTTACCAACTGAGCTAAACCTCGCCACTTGGAGAAATATTTAACAAACTACATTTAAGATTCGTATTGAACAGATGAATGGTGGAAGGAGGCGTTGATCAAGGTCAATTCTTCATCTTCATCTGCTCTTCTCAGTTTAATCCAATTTAAGGTTCTTCACAAAATTCATTTTACAAATGTTTTTTTTCTTTCCTTTGTACCTCGTCTACTTGAACATCCTTTACCTTTGCCTTTACCGTCAGTTTTGCTGTAGGTAAAATGAGGGGTCTAAAGCACAAACAAACCTGTGAATGGATCAGATCAAACTATCAAACAAGGCAATGATAACAATAATCGTATTCAGTTGCTGCACTCTGATGAGCCATTTGACCTGTGTTTCAGAAGAGGATGAAGCTTCTGTCCACGCCGAGGGAAAGCTACTAGCTGACTTCAGATCAGGTCAGCCGTTTGTTGCCACAGCAACCAATGTCAGACTAAGGTCATGGAGTCGTTTCAACAAACTCTTGTTTATTTTTTAAGTAAGAAAAGTGACAAACACTGTTTATTTACACACATGTACACACTCACTGATCCTGGGCCAGATCAGACTCTGTTCCTGGAGCAGCTGTGAGGAGTTCAACTACACATATAAACTCTAACAGTTATTTACACAACAAACTACTGAACCTGCACAAACACATAAATAACAACAGCTGCTTTAACTCAGGCGCAGTCAGCTGATCAGACTCCACCGCCAAGTTCAAACTGCAGCAGTAAGGACACACACCTGCAGAGACACACACACAGTTTAATGTAGTGACATATGGACATTAACAGATGAAAATGTTTTTATTCTATAAACTGTTTTGAATGTTATCTTACTGACATCACTCATTCATGTGACTGTTAGATTCTGATCATGTGACCACAGCTGTGAAGATCACATGACTCTGAAGGGAACATGTTTGTGTCTGTAAACTGTTTAAATAAAGTTTATCTGAGGCAGCTGCAGCTCTGTGTGAATCCACTGATACAGATGATCATTATTTACTGTTTGAATAAAACAGCAGCTGGAGGGGAACTGGAGACATAAAAGCAGAGCATGCTGGGAGTTCATCTGCAGACAGGTGAGGACAGAGACATAACTGGTACGGACAGGTGGATGTGTTGACTCACAGTAGCATCCTCCATGTGAGCTGCCTCACACGATGGTTGCCGGGCCGATGACAGGAGCAGACGTCTGAGGACGGAGACACAGGGTTAACACTTGATGGGTCTCTGCTGCGACGTCTCCGTCGTCTTCTGCGTCTCTACTCACCGCTGACATGTACTGGCTGCTGACCAGCTGTTTGTTAGAGGAGGAGGAGGAGGAGGAAGAGGAGGGCTGGCTGGAGGGGCGGGGCTCCTCGGCCAGCGGCTCCTGGAGGTGGGCGGAGACGCAGCCGCTGTCGGAGCCGGTGGAGCCGGAGAGGCAGCGAGAGGACGAGCCGGAGCTCTCAGTAGCTGAGGGAGCGAGGGAGGGACAGACGGTTAGTGAGGTGGGAGGAGTGAGACCTGCTGAGAGACAACGTCTGTGTACGTACTCATAGAGGGCTGGCTGCCCGTCTCGTGCTCCTGCTCATCCTCCTCGATGCAGGAGGCACTGAAGGAGCCCTCGGCCGCAGAGGAGGGGGGGAGGGTTTGGCTGAGGAGGGCGGAGGAGGAGGGAGGGGGGTTAAAGGTCATACAATGATACGATGGCGTTTCACTGTGAACCAGACCAGACCAACCTTGTATTTTATTCATTTTCTATATGTATATACATATTTAAAATATAGCTATTTTTCTATTCTGTATTAAGCCTTGTAGATTTGTTTTTATTTTTATTTTATGAAAATGAATGCCTTCTGGAAAAAAGTAATATGTGCTCCAACTGAAAGTGTATATACATTTTAACTACAATAAAGTTAAAAAAACAAAAGAAAAAAAGAACCGGATTGGACCATGTGGTACCTGTACATGTGCAGGTTGAGCGGCCCCAGCAGGCTGGAGGAAGAAGGTCCTGACGTCCCAGAGTCAGAGGTCACCGCTGCTCGTTTGAAAGGGTTGGAGTGGTCGAAGACGGAGACGGCGATGGACGCCCTCGTCCTGGCACCTGGGAACACATCAAGCTGATGAATAATATCAATAACACAGGCACTGAGGAGTCAAACGCCATCACCGTCCCCTCTGACTGACTGATTGATTGACAGCTGGCGTTACCTCTGCTCTTCATGATGTAATGGACGGCCCGGTCGCTGATGGCGGCGTCGCTCGGCTGAATGTCCAGAAATGGTTTGTTGCCAACACCCATCGACACCATCTCTTTCAGGCGCATCTCTGAACGCACATGACATCATCGTTAAACCATTACATCACAGAGGAAGAGGACCTGAGAGTGACAAGCTCCGCCCCTCTCTACCTTTGTTCCTGGTGGCCTGCGTCCACAGGATCCTGGCGATGTCGCACGTCCAGGTGAGTTTAGCGTCTGCTGAGGGAGCCTGAAGGATGAAGGTCTGGTTCTTGGACGTCCTCCTCCTGAACCAGATCTCAAACTTCAGCCCGCTGTCACCTGTGGACTCTGTCAGCCCCACGTCAGCTGTCTGAGGGACGAACAGGACAGGGGTCAGGGGTCAAACATAGCCTAGTTTGAACGTAAGTTGTAACTTAGGATGGAGTTTCCACATCACTAACATTTTAAGTGTTGCACCAGCTGAGATAGCTCCAATGCAGTCATAAGTTATAACTGAAGTCCTTCACCTAGCTCTTAGCAGGTGTTAAATCCCCCGTAGTGGTTGTTATGGCGCATCGTTTGGAGAGGTGGGATGATTAGGAGGAGGGGGAGAGAGAGCAAATTCTCCAAGCTGTGTTACGTCGGACGTGTGTTTTCCCTGACAGATCCTTTGGAGCAGTATGATGATTTTGATTTATATTTACACGGTTTAATTTCTCCTGTGCGGAGATTCAGTGGATCACTGACATACTTGCTGCAGACCGAACAACATGACTGGACGTGCCATAATGCCTATAGTCTTCGTTACCTTTAATTGTCGGTGCAAGCTGTTTTTACAGATAGATAGATAGATATACAGTATAGATGCACTTCATTGATACCAAGCTGGAAAATTGCATTACCTTAGAACAGCGGAGCAGAGCTGCAAGGCGCTCAGAGCTACGGAGGCTAATGGAATTTCTTGGTTTCCTTCGTCAAACTCATGAAATACACAATCCAAAAACTCCAAATCGTCTCGTGGACAAGTTGTGACCTGCACATTCACCACGCTAATAATGGAAGGTTACGATACAGAGTTGTTTTTGAGGTAAATACAGAGACTGTTTGCCGAACTGTCTGCCCACGACGGGAACACGCATCAGCGGTTTTGCATGAATTTGCCTGGAAAGCAACTACGTGGGGTCAATGGGCCAACTTGCCAAAATGTTGAACTATCCCTTTAAGGTAGAACGTACACAGAGCTGGTGCAACAGGCTACAGGTGTCACGTGTGTCCTGTGATGTCATTACCTTGAACGAGTGCTTGTAGATGAACACGTCCAGCCCTCCCTCCATCTTCTTGGGTTTACTGAAGAGAACCAACTCCTCAAACAGGAAAATGTGGCGCTGACATTTCCTCCTGCCGCTCCAGACCGTGAACTCGTCCTGACGGATCAGCTGACCTTGCTCCTTCAGGTTCACCTGCAAAGACAAGCGTCTGCTCCGTCACACTGACACCCATCGATCGTACAAACGGCTGGATTCTAACTGGACCAAACGTACATCACAGTCTCTGATGGCATCCATTGCCAGCAGGTCGTTGCCATGGCGAAGCTGGAACTTGACCATGTCGGTGGCGGCCTGCAGGGTGGTGAACTCGGCCTCCTGGGTGATGCCCACTTCCTTGCTGAGGTCGGTGAGCAGCAGAGCGTATTTACTCATCCTCTGAATGGGCTTCAGCAGGTACGACGACAGGTCCATCTTGTCTCCCAGCTCCACCTGCTTTCTCTGGGGGTCAAAGGTCAGAGTCAGCACATCAGCAGTGTAGGACACAGCTCCCACTCAGAGGTCAAAGGTCACGGTTTAAGGTCTCACCCTGAAGAAGGAGTTTCCATGGTTCAACAGCAGCGCATCAGACTTGGGTTTGTTCTTACTGTAGAGAGCGTAGAGACCGAACTGCTCCTTCTGTGAGACACACACCACATCTGGATCAACTACACAACATCTGGATCAACCACACATCTGTGTGATTAAATCTCTCTGGCTAGACGCTATATCATATATGTCATCACTTTTCAAGGTCAAGTGTTCAAAGCCTGCCTACTTGGTAAGAGACCAGTCAGATATGAATATGGAGCGGGCAGCATGCCTGCTGGAAGACCACTGGGACATTGTCTATAACAGCCTTATGCATTGATGTATGTGTATGTCCTTCTTTTCTTTTATATGAACACTGGATGACACTCTTGCAATCCCCCCACTCCCCTCGGTGTGTGATTTGTCTGTATGTTGTTTTGAGTTGTAAACACCCACAATAAAAAATTCTTAATAGCAACCACACAAACATGTTTCTCTATAAAGAAGCTGTTTCAGTCGCTCAGTGTGAGGTCACTGCTCACATTTGGACGCACATTTGGCTGCAGGTGGCAGCCATTTTTGTTTTTATAACAGAGGTTAAAACACGTTATCTCAGCAGCTATAACACACTGGAGCCAACAGGTAACTGTTAGTGTGCTGACCTCAATAGGTTGGAGAGTTTGGTGCTTACATTTCCTCGACACTGATAAGTTAACGGTTGATAACTCTAATCCTAATGTTAGCAATGTAACACATGACACAGTGTGTGTGTGTGTGTGTGTGTGTGTGTGTGTGTGCATGTCCTACGTGTCTGAGGAAGCAGTGTGGCACTCTGAGTGGGTGTTTCCAGCAGGCCTCCAGCTCCCGGAGGAAGAACTGGCTATGGAAGTCGAGGAGCTTCTCCAGATTCCCGAACACCACGGAGCGTTTCCCCCTCAGGTCCTGCGGCAGGTCGACCCGGTCCATCTCCGGGAAGTAGTGGTGGATGATGTAGCTCAGAGAGCGGACGTACTCCCGCTCTGTGGTCACCATCTCCTCCACGATGTGACGCAGTTTGCTGCAGACACAGCAGGTGACCACAGGTGAGTTCAGCACCTCCCACTTCCACACCACCTCACATCAAGAAGATCCGCTGTCAATCAATTAAATCTCTAAATAAGACGATCAGATTGATCAGCTGCAGGAGAGAACTGCCTCATCAAACCCAACCAGTAACTGGTCTCACAGGACAAACAGCGTGAATTAATTTCTTCACTTTCTCGATGAACTCTGGGTGAACTAAGAATTTCATGTTACCATGACAACATCTCTGAGAATCGCCTGTCTGTCTGCCTGTCTCAAAGGTAATCAGATCGGATTTTGGATAATGGATTGGATCAAATCTTGAAAATTAGTTGTTCAAAACTAAAAGCGGTTTCTGAGATCTCTGTCTGGATCTGTGATCCAATCTTGGTTTTAATCTCGATCAAGTCTCAAGTCACCCTCAGTTTGTGTTGTTCAAAACCTTTTAGTCGTATCGGGAAAACCTGAATGAGTATTCTGATCCCGACAGTTTGGTGGATTCAAAGTGGATTTCAGGAACAAAATGTGATTTAAATTAAATTCAAACTGGTCAAATAAACAATATTTATAATGTAGTATATATACATTTATTTATTTATATTTTGTACCTGATTTTTAAACCATTACAGTGATAAAGTAAATAAAGTAAACTTTTGAATATTCCACAATTGAAGAACTTTCCCCAACTACTGGATAGTTTAATGCAATTTGAAATTTTAAGTTTAAAGTTTGAAGTCTGAATTTTGATATTTGAAGTCTGATGTTTGAAGTTTTGAAACACATGAGAGAGTATTCACAATATATTTGACTAATGTACTGTATCTATTTAAACAGATGGAGTCTGGCTGTTTAAAGGCATTGAAGAAACAACAAAGAGCAAAGAAAACAACACATACACCCCATTTTCAAATTAACACACTTTGAGTGCATGCATGCTGCTGCTCTACCTATTTTTTACCCACCCAGTAGCCCTCAGGGTGATACACAGTCTCATCTAGAGCACTCATTATCTGGATTTGGTGATCTTGTAAAGTTTGTCTGGATCAGACTGATCCAATCCAACTTTTCTTTGAACAACTGGGATAAAAGACGGATTACATGATCCAGGATAGAAAAAAACTGGATTTCAAAATCCGGATAATTCTGATCCAGATTAAACCTTTTGAACTACTGGGCCCAGATGAAGCAGCAGGTGACACTCAGCCATGTTGATTACCCACCTTCCTCTTGGGCGACCGTCTCCTGCTGGGCTGCCACTGGTTCTCGGGGTGCCAGGCGTCCCGGGGCTGCGCAGCCCCTGCCCCGCCCAGCCAGGAGTAGCCGTCCTGGGACAGAGAGTGCGGTCTGCTGCCTCGGTGCTGCTAACCTCCAGGCCGCGGATAAACACGCCGGTGTTTCCCCTGCGTGCTGGCTCGCTGAGGGTGCGAGGACATGCAGGTCCGTAACGCAGCGCCTCGGGGGTGGAGGGGCAGTCGAAGCTCTGGGTCTTCCTGAGCTGCTGCCGTCTGCAGGGGGAGAAGGAGGAGGAGGAGGAGCAGGCGGAGGAGTCGAGGCGGGGGAGGCTGGGGCTGGAGCAGATATCAACCTGGTCCGAGGCCTCTTCTGAGGAGACGCTGCGGAACAGGCGCTGCAGGAGCGGGGTGTGCTGGGGGGTGTGAGGGGCGCTGGCGTAGGGAGTAGAGGGGGAGGCGATGGGTGAGGAGGTGAGGGGGGGCAGCGAGGAGGGTGTGCAAGGAGATGAGCTGCAGTCTGTGTCCTTCTCTGGGGTGCAGGGGAAGGATGAGGAGGAGGTCTCGCGGACCCCCCAGAACCCCGACAGTGACCTCCTGGAGGAGACGGAGCTTCTGCTGTGGGTGGAGTCGGAGCGGCGCCGGTGGGCGGAGTCTCGCGTCCTGAGCGCCGCCTCCATCTTCCTGTCAAACATCTTCTTAGTCTCCTGACACTTGGACCAGGCGAAGCTCCACTGGCAGAGGCCCCGCTCCCCCCGCAGCTCGCCCGCCGCCGCCTTCATCTCCTGGAATCGGGCGTCTGCGATTGGTGGGTGCTGCCGCTGGTAGTCCTCCAGGCTGCCAATCACAGCCTGGCATTTGTCCGGCAGCGTGCACTCCTCCATAGTGATCCCAGCTAGGTGACGCATACCCTCCAACGCCCAGCCATACGCCTGGAGAGAGGACACAGGCCACATCACATGTCTGTCAGTTGATTTTAAAAACTACAGGTAATTAAAGGGATAGTTCACCCAAAATTAAAATTTCATTGATTATCTATTCACCCTCATGTCGACTAAGAGCTGTGAGAATTTTCGGAGTCCTCCGTTCCTTCTTTGAGTTATGCATGAGTCCATGCAACAGTATTTGTCCATATAATGGTTGTCAATGGACACCAACTTTCTTTGTCCAAAAAGACACACCAAAAAAATCAAAATACCTCCATACTGCTCATCTGTAATGTCCCTCTTGTATTGAAGCCCCAACATGAGAAATTGTTCCGAAAAAAATGAAATAGGCTATATATAGTATATTTTAAGCTTGTTTGTAGCGGAAGCTCCCAGTGTCTCAGTTCACTGCTCTGCCGGTCAGTGCAAATCTCAAGTGATTTGCACTGACCGGCTTCAATACAAGAGGGACATTACAGACGAGCAGTATCGAGGTATTTGGATATTGGTGTGTCTTTTTGGATGAAGAAAGTTAGTGTCCATTGACAACCATTGTATGGACAAATACTGCTGCGCGGACCCCCTGTAACTCAGAGAATGCACGGAGGACTGTGAAACTTCTCACAGCTCTTAGTCGACATGAGGGTGAGTAGATTTGAATTTTGGGTGAACTATCCCTTTAATTAATCACACAAAAAGTCTTCTGAAGAAAAAAAAATTTTTTAATTAAAGGGATACTTCAACCAAAATCAATAATTCACCAATTGTCTACTCACCGTCATGCCAAGGAAGGGTTTGGAGAACTTTCAGAGTTATCAAAACGCTTTTAGAGTCCCTGGCTGGCAACAGATTTTCATGTAATGGCGGTGGATAGAGTTCACTTTTGAATCGTCCAAAACACACACTATGAAACATCCAAATACCTCCATACTGCTCGTCCGTACTGACCCAAATGTCCTGAAGCCGCCACATGACAAAGTTGTTGGGAAAAAATTAATTTGATCTCTGTTTTTAGCCTCGTTGTAGTAGCTCCCAGTGGCTGCACGAGATTTGCTGCGAGATGTTCTTCCATGTTTACATCATATATCCAATGGTTTGTGACGACGAATGCAAAAGATGACGAAAGCAAATCTTGTGCATGCGCACACAAACATCAACAGAGCCAGTCCGCAGCCATTATATGAAAACACGTTGCCAGCCGGACCCTCCTGGAACTCCCAAAGTGTTTTGATGACTCCAAAAGTTCTCTAAACCCTTCCTTGGCATGACGGTGAGCAGGAAATTGGTGAATTATCGATTTTGGGTAAAATATCCCTTCAACATCAAAATAATTGATGTTTAATTAAATTCAAATTATGTTGTTTACTTTCTTTCTTCAAAGATAGAGTCTCTTCTGTGAACTATAAATTTTCACCGTCAGTGATTCAGTACATATATTGAAAAAGATGTGAAGTCTAGATGCTAAAGAATTACAAAACCTTCAGGGCCATGAAAACGACCGGCTACTTTAGTCTGACTGTGAAATGAGATCATGTACTGACAAACAGAAGGTAAACAATCCAGCTGCTACCTACCGGTGAACAAGTGGGTCATGTAGTCTTAGCACACCGAAAAACTGATGAAGCAATAACAAGAGGTGTGTGTGTCCTGTGTGGGTGGGAATGATGTCACTCTACAAATGCCAGAGAAAATGCTTTGAAGTGTGTGTGAGTGTGTGTGAGTGTGTGTGCACCACAAAAGAGCCGACCCTCTTTTTTGTTGAAGGTTGTTGGGGGAGGAGCGGGTGTGTGCATGCCTGTGTGTGCGTGTGCGCGCGTGTGAGTGTGCACGCTATAAATAAAAGAGGAGGCCTCCTGTTTTTCTACGGTGATGGACCGAATGAGTCTTTGCCCTCTGGACAGACAACTAACATTACCTCACCACTGAAACACACTAGAGGTCTTGTGTGTGTACGTTTGGTGGGTTAATGACCAGCAGAGGGAGCTCAACACACAGGAAAGTGTTAGAAACAAACATATGAAATGACTTTAAATCTACTCAGTGTGACATCACAAACAGCTCTGTGAGGTTAACACAGCAACAGAACATCTCCATCTCCCATCATGCACAGCGGCATGTGGTGGTAACACTGAGGAGTTTACAGACGAGGCTGCAGGTAACTGTGACATCACCACCCAGGTCCACCCACCCACCCACACACAGAGACACACCCCTACAGTAGGCCAGTGGGTCAGCTCTTTGTGTGTGTGGGAACTGAGCTGCTGCTGTGATCAGGACTCATCAGCAGCTCATCAGTAAGAGGAGCAGTGAGCCGACACACACGGGACGGGACGGGAGGGGCAGGGGCACACATTCACTCATCTGTTAGTCAACTGTCCTCCGCTCCCAGTCTTTGTGCTCTGCTAGGCTACACACAGTTTCCCTGGGCTACCAGCCTGAGCTGAGCTAAGCGTAGTTTCATCTTCATCGCCATCATCACATGTTGCTGCGGCAGTGACGCAAACAGGGAAGTAAGTGATAAGTGATGAAACCACAGGAAACGTTTGACTGTGAATGTCAATGATTTCACTGAACAAGAGGGAGAGGAGACGAGGACTCACCCCTACCCTCATTAAAACAACATGGTTTCTATTGTGCTGCTGCAGGAGGAGGAGGAGGAGGAGGAGGAGGAGGAGGAGGAGGAGGAGGAGGAGGAGGAGGAGGAGGAGGAGGAGGAGGAGGACTGACCAGGAGCTGACTGGCTCTGGTTTTGGGGACAGTGTCTCTGCAGGATTCCAGTCCTGGAGCCAGTCAACCAAAGAGGAGGGAGGAGAGGGGGGAGGTCAAAACCTTCCAAAACCAGATAAAAGGAGGGGGGGGAGGGGCCTCTCTCTCCCCTTCAGAGGAGGAGGAGGAGGAGGAGGAGTCTGACTTCAAACACACCAACATATTTAGTGAGTCACTCAGTTTCTTCAAGATCCCGACTGATCCAACTGAACCTCCTCACATCAGAGTGTGTTGGGTCAAGACCAGGACCAGGACCAGGACCGGGACCTCATAGTGCAGACTCACTCCCCTTACCAATATTTACTATTTCATTGTTGTTGTTTATGGTAGTTGTGTGTATCTGTTTCCGTGTTTACAACTTTACCATCTGTGACTGTGACTCCTTGGAATCAAACCTGTCTGTCTTCACTTCTGTCTTTGGTCCTGATCGCAACAAACACCACAACCAGTGCAGAAACATCTGATCACAGAGGCTCAGGAACAATCTCTTTAAACTGTTCCTACACTTTTGTGAAGAACTGTACTTACCTGTATTTACCAGAGCCCCTCCCTCAACAATGCACGGGTGAGGTCAAGGTCAGTCTCAGACTTCAAACAGGTTTGAATCTTCATGAGAACTGAAGATCAGAGTCTTTACACTTTGCCACAACAGACCAGCTGCTCCAGACTGATCCAAGACTGGATCCAAGGTCTGGTCAGGCCAGGTCACCCTTGTGAAAGAGATCCTGATCTCAATGGGCTTTTATCTGGTTAAATAAAGGTTAAATAAATAAAAAAAAAAGACTGGATCCAAGGTCTGGTGGTTCTGACATGTACATGTCTTAATGAATGCTTCAGCTCCACCTCTTGTTCTGGTGCTTTAAGCTCCGTCCACATCACCACATTTAATTTTAGCACTGAAACGAGTGCCATTCTGGCTCAAACACCTGAACACACAGACACATACCTGAGACACTAGATAGCAGAAGTAGCAAATTGTTACTTTGTTACTGCATGTTACTTTTCCACTGTATGGAATATTTAACATATAACTGGTGTGTTTTTATTATTACTTGCTTTTTAATGTTGTCGGAGGTATTATCACAGCGTAAGAATTTCATTGTACTGTGTGACGCTGTCTTCAGTATATGACAATAAAGATTTGAATTGAATTGAATTGAATTGAATTGTATCGACTGTCACCATATCTTAAGCGATAAGACAACAAGCTGGATGACTGAAGTTGTAATAATTTTCCACCAAGGCCTTTTCTTGTCATACTTGATGCAATAAGAAATTATTTGGCCATTGCTGGCTACTTTATAGCGTGTGTTTGTGAACAGCAGTGTCTCTTGTGCATCTCATAAAAGACACATCTCTCCCACTCGGCTGCTGACTCTGTTTGAGATAAAGTAGCTGACAGGCTGCTGCTTTGAGTGGAGGCAGCCCTTGAACAAACTTTGCAGCAGACAGTGTTGTGTTTGGGGTCTGGGGCCCCAAAACCAAACCAGACCCAGACAGCTGGCGGGACTGTGCTTCTTTTGGGAACCTACTCTTCATTTACACCTGAAATCCATTTTTCATTTTTAAAAGAAATTGACCTCAAACACAAATATGAATTATTCTACAGAATCAAGTTGTCATCCAGCCCTACGACAAGGTCAGTAACACTTTGATCCATTATTGAGTCGTTGCCACCCAAAGGCAGTCCTGGCTAGTTTTATGCCCTGGGCAACAGACGGAGGGGATGAATTGAAAAATGGTAACGTAGCAGTGTGGCCTGAGAGCTGACCTCTGGTATGTTGATGAGTTCAGGTGTATTGCAGGTGAGCTCAGTGTTGAGAGTTGTTCCCACCTGCTGTTTAGACAAGAGGCAGGGCCTGTGGTGGGCCAGACAGGATGTAAACAAACCACTGAGTGTAAACTACAAGTCTGCTCTGAATGTGTCTGTGATTTCACTGATGACGCCCACTGTCAGTGTGAGTTCTGATCAGAGACAGTGAGTCCTCAGGGTCACACAGTGTGGCAACACTGACAACAACAGACACAACAGACTCAGCCCAATCACCTCACTGTATCAACGGTGACCCAGTCACATGCCCCCACCAGAACAACACACTGATGAGCTGACATCAGAATGAAGAGTCTGTTCTTCACTATCAGACACCGCACAGACAACCTATGACAGGAGGAGGAGGAGGAGAACAAGGAGGAAGACAACTGGACGTCCTGGGTCCAGATCAACTGAGCATAAAAACAAACTCATTAAAAGACAACCAGAGAGGAAACCACTGGCTCCACAACCTGCTGTTCCAACTCACACAACTTGTTGTTCCTTCAGCAGGCGGAGATCATGGATCTGATTCATATCAAACAACATGTATGACGCCCCTGATTTAATGCTCAACACCTAATCACATCCTTCAGTCTAAGTCCAGAGTTGGTTGACACCTGACTTTGGACACATGTGTCCTTCATCTTCAGGTCACATTACACTTTAGCTCCACTCAACACAAACTGACCAATCACAGCTATTACTTTTTGTTCACCTAAGCAGATGAGTGATGTAGAGTTAATACAGTGAGACCATGTGAAGGTTCAGTCACGGAGCAGCACTCAGGTAGGAGGGGAAGGAGGAAGGAGTAGGAGTAGGAGGAGGAGAAGAAGAAAAGTAGGAAGGAGGAGGAGAAGAAGAAGAAGAAGAAGAAGAAGAAGAAGAAGAAGAAGAAGAAGAAGAAGAAGAAGAAGAAGAAGAAGAAGAAGAAGAAGAAGAAGAAGAAGAAGAAGAACAAGAACAAGAACAAGAACAAGAACAAGAACAAGAACAAGAAAAAGAAAAAGAAGAAGAAGTGACAAGAACACACACAGACATAGGTCTCTCTCTCCACAGTCTCTCACCAACAGGCTAACGTCTGTTAGCTCACTCAGGTTCTGTTCACTTTCTGCTGCAGGAAAGTGAGACTAATGGAAAACACATTACACACACACACACACACTAACAAATGTGCACACAAACACACACACACACACACACACACACTGAAACAGAGGAGCAGAGCTCTGGAGTCAAACTGTCGCTGTCTTCACATCAAACTATGGCAGAAGTACAACAAACACACACACACACACACACATGCACACGCACACACACACACACACACGTACAGACAGACTACACACATGTAAACACCAATGAAGCTACACAACTTCCCCACAACTGCAGTGTGTCTTTACCTCGGTGTGTCCTGCTGAAGAGCTGCAGCCTGACTGAGCCGAGCAGAGAGCGGCATCCCGACCACACACACACACACACACACACACACACACACACACAGACCACCCCCCCACCTCATTCACAGGCTGAATGGCAGATGGGCGGTCCCAGGAGGAGGAGGAAGGAGGAGGGGGGGGTCACTATGGCAACAAAGACTTTGTGAAAGGAGTAAAAAGAAGAAGGAGGGAAAACTTGGCACTGGAATGTTACCTGGACTAAACACACACACACAGAGTCACATTCTCTCTCACACACACACACACACACACACACACACACACACACACACACACACACACACACACACACACACACACACACACACACACACACACACACACACACACACACACACACACACACACACACGCAAACAGAGTCACACACATGTGTCATGTTTGGACTAAAGGTTTTGTTGTTCTCTGTTCCTGTCCTGACAAATCCACGATGTGGAGATTCAGTGGACGGCACAGACTCATGCTGTGAGTCTGTGCTCTATGTGTGTGTCTGTGTGTTTGTCAGGTCAATATCAGCCGTCCGTGTAACAGGGTGGAAACTTCACAATAAAGTACAATCACTAAATTGCACACACGCAATCATCACCATCATCAGGTCAAGTGTGAATGAATGAAGAGAGCGTTTGACGCCTCAGGCTCAGCGACACTCACCAGACCACTCACACTCTGCTACAACTCTGGAGCTGTGACACAATCATCAACATCAACCCATATAACTCCCCAACCCCCCCAAACACACACGCATGCTCCCCTACAGTACAGTTCAAATGGACAAAGACCCCCTCCCTTCCAGAGGTCCAGCATACAAAACAATATTGACACTCTCGCTTCGTCTCCCCACCCCCCACCCCCTCCTGGCCCCAAGACAAGCTGTCAGTTTCTCTACAGGAGCATGTGAGGGGGGGGTGGTGGGGGGTGATGTGTTAAACCATCTGCTCTGATTGACAGACTTTCTAACTAAACTCCACTGATGTCTGGAGTCAGCTTTGTTTACTCCAAATAGTAACCATAGGAACAGATTAAAGAGATGATTAACAAGGCAACAACATCATCATCATCATCATCGGTGGACTGCAGAAAGTACCTGGTCTAAGAAGCGATAGAGTACGACGGCGCGGTCAATGTTGTGTCCAGTAGTGTTGACCCGCTGAGAGAAGTCCTGCAGTTGAGCCCAGAAGGCGTGAACTTTGACCTCATAGCTGTGGAGGTCGGCCGAGGACATGTCGTCCCAGCGCTCCAGACGACCGAGCAATGTCTCACCACGCTTACACTGGTCCTGAGAGAGAGAGAGAGAGGGACGAAAGGCGTTGTCATCATCCTCAGAGTGACGGGCATGTGAGTGTGTTTGAGAGGGAGTGTGTGTGTGTGTGTGTGTGTCTTACGAAGGCGGTGGTGTAGAAGTCCTTGAAGTCCTGCTGCTTCCTGATGAGAAGCTCCAGAGAATCTTCAGGCTCATCCAGAGTTGTCAGACGCACCTCCCCCACCTCCTCTAGCCACTTCCTCACCTGAGACACAACACACACCTGTGTCAACGCCTGTATTAAAGGATTTTTTAGCTGAACTCTGCTACATGTGTACCCTAAACAAACAGCTTAGCAGGAGTAATTGTGGTGGTTTAATAAATGACATGTAACTCGTTAGAGGGAGAATGGAGGCTCTCTGCCTTCCACGTACTGTCTCCTGGCTGAAAAACAACTTTGCAGTATCAGAGACTCTGAACCTGGTGTCCCAGCTCTAGTCTCTGCGGGACCGCGACACAAATGCGCCCCGTAACCTGGAATTTCTTGTTTATGACAGATAAGACTACACAAATATACACATCAGAACATTGTGTATGATAAATGAAGTTATCTATCGCTCTAGAGACTGATTTCTCGCCGGCGTTGTTGTAAACAAACGCATGTGGCCATGAGGAGGGTTAGCAAAACAGCGGAAAAGCGACCTGACTTGCATAGTTCCTCTTGAACAACTTTATGTTATACGTACTGTGGTAACCATGGTCACTACTGGTAATAACACCTGTAATAATCAGTGAAACATCAACAGGACCCTGGTGCATTCTGGGATCATCATGCATACTGAGTGCACTCACTGACCTCAGAGAAGCCCTGCTCCAGGACCCGGAAGTCCAGGACGAAGGTGAGCTCCTGGGTCCTGGAGTTGGACAGAGTGACGAGGCGGTGCAGCAGCTCGTCCACCTGCTCGTACAGAGTGGACGCTGCCTCCAGCTCCGCCCTGTAAGCCTCGGTCTCACTGATGCTGCTCTCCTCTCGGCGCAGCCGCGACAGGCAGGCCCCGCCCTCCTTCTGCAACTGGACCAACCGACCATCCTCCAGCACGCTACGCATCACCGCCTTGTACCTGGACAACAGCAGCTCGGCCTCCTGGGAAAGAGAAAGAGAGATAATCAGTAAACATATGGACCGACTGTTGGAGTGCGTGTGCTACAGTGTCTGTGTGTCTGTGTGTGTGTTACCTCAGCAGCAGGAGGTAGAGGTGTGGATTGCAGGACATTGATGGTTCTCTGCAGCAGGTTAATGACATCCTCACACTGACTGGTCAGCTGCTCCACTCTCTGAAGGACAAAACCAATCAGTCAGTTCATCAACATAACCTCAACCTCATGGAAAAGTTATGGACAGTTGATAACCTCAGTAGCTCGAGGGAAAAAACATTTGCCGGTTGAAAATGATTAAAATAGTAAACTGAATATCAGTGTAGGTGCAGATCAATTTTCTGTTTTCTGAGTTAATATATGAATAACTAATAGAAATAAAATAATCAAAATAAAATAAAACCACCTCATTAAGAAAACAAACTGTGATGATGTGATGGAGCAGTCATCAGGATGAAAACTGTGACCAGACCACTGACACTGTGTGTGTAGCTGTGTGTGTACTGACCGATCTGAAGCATAGCCAGCTGCTCTGACTGAAGCTGAAGGATCCTCCGAGCTCCGCAGGTAGCTGCTGCGGCTCCACATGTTTGTGAACAGCCTTCAAGGAGGTCAACACCTCCACCTGCAGCAGACATATTCACACACAGGCTGTCAGTGTACAGGTAATAGGTAATAGAGCAGCAGGTTAAAGCTGACGCACATTCAGGTCCGCATGAGGTGGTTTGTCTGTGATCAGTTACCTGTAGGGCTGCAGGTTTGTCCAGACGTAGAGATGAGTCCTTGTTGACCAGCAGCAGCACAGTGTGGACACAGCCTGGTTTGTTCTCCTGCACACATGCACACACACACACATACACCACTCATGTTAAGTATAAGCGAACCAGTTTGTGTGGAGTTACAGACAGTTCATGGAGCTTTCACCCTCTGCTGGTCAGAGATGGTAAACCAACCAGCACCAAGACAGATGGTGTGTGTGTATGTGAGAGAGAAGTACATACAGTACATATCACACATGTACTTATCTTACGTTTCCTACTTTTTTTTCATACGTTTTTAATCAATATATCGTTGTTTCTCCATTGATCCAAATCAAACGCTAATTACATAGCAGAACACGATTGTGACACAACATATGAATGATTGTTCTTCTATTTTCTTATTATATTTTATATAACAGTCTAAATGCATCTGTCCTACCTGATATCATTACTATACTGTCTGCAAGAGTTCTGCAACACATATGTACTTTCTATTATACTTTCAAGCCAATAAAGAGAGAGAGAAACCTCTGATGGTCTTACAGATGATTTTATCCCTGAGGCTCCTTAGCGACTGTTACCGTTCCAACATGGTCGACCTCCTGATTTCCTGCTCTGACAAACCAGTAACAAGTGGAACTGGTTCTGCTGTTTATCATTGTAGAGTGTAATGAAGCAGCTCCTCTCCCGTAAAGGTCACCAGTTTTATAACCTCCAGGTGTCACACATGACCTTTTCACGTGTGTCCCCTCTGAGGGATCATGTTGACACACAGTGATTTCCTGTCTCAGACTCACCTGTAGACACCTGAGGGAGGAGAAGAGGGCGGGGACAGGAGCAGCTCTGCGGGCGTCCACCAGCACCGTCAGCCCCAACGCTAGCGTCTCCTTTCTGCTCCGCAAAGGAAGTGATGTTAGAGGGAGAACAGCCGAGGCAGTGCAGTCAAACAGTGAACAGAGGAGGGGGGGGGTACCTGAGGGTGGAGGTGTAGTAGAGCAGGAGACGGAGCAGTGCGGCCTGCTCACAGCCAGGGTTGGACCACACGGAGCTCCAGGTACACACCATCAGCAGCGCTCGTCCATGCCTGTCCCTGGTTCCTGCAGGAGACACAGAGCAGTCGCTGCCTTCGTTCAGGAAACCACAACACACACAACTACACAGCACTGAGTCACGTGACTCCGCAGAGTAGAAACCACTGACATCAGCCGCTCCAGGAGGTGAAGCATCCTCAGGTGAGGCTGAAGAATACACACACCCCCTTTATTCCTCGTTGTATGATGATGTAAGTTTAATATCAATCATCTGATTGAGGGATTAAAGTGGAGTCTTTGTGTTTAAGTCTTAGCAGGAGACAAAGCTCCGTCTGTTGCTCCTCCTCAGGCTCCACCAGTTTTAGCGATCACAAGTCTGAGCACGACACTAACAACCAGTTACACACATGTCACACTGCTCCCTCCGACACCAGCAGGTGAAAACAGGTCGTAAAAACCTGCTAAACAAAACTGATCACACACACACAGAGTGTGGAGGGAGAGTGAGGTGTGTGCGTCATTGTGTTTACAGCAGATACACACTTGTATCATGTGTGCTGCTTGGATTTGCAGGGTTTCCCCCAGAGTATTATGAGCCTGGCCACCAGGTCTTACTTGCCCCCCCGCCAGGCTAAGCATCTTTTATTTATTTATTTTTGTATTCCATCAACACGTGATCAGGTGTCTTTTTCATCACCTGACACATCACAACTTCATCGGACATCATGCTCATCAGACTGCTGCTTCACCAGAGCTGACTGAGAGGAATGCACGAGTCCACGTCGACCTCGTAGCCGTTAACGTGAGCTGCGGCTCTAGAGGCTCAGCCAGCAGCTGTAGCATGGCTGTTAGCTGTTAGCACGTCGTCCCCTGCAGCTTCAGAGCTCTGGACTCCTGCGAGCCGAGACACTTTCACCAGATGTGAAAATGACCCATTGTTTCATTTTTCAGCTCGTAAAGTTCGTGATCACACGTTTGCATCAAGGAATCTGTTACCTACAAGGCCCTGCCATCAGTCAGTGATCAGCGTCAGCCGTCAGGCCCCCATCACAAAAAAACATGCTTGGGCGCCGATGGGCCACCAGTGGGCTACCCTACCACCAGGCTTAATAAGTTTTCTGGGGGAAACCCTGACTTGACGTCAGCGGGTGTGTTCAGTCTCAGGTCACTGGTCCTCAGACCTGTGACACCTGAACTGGGAGCTTGTGTCTGGACCTGGTCTTGGTTCAGGATCTGGGTCTGAGTCTGGGATGAACTGGGTGTGAACCTGTTCCAAGTTAAGTCTCGAGGAGGTGTGTGTTAGTCTCACCTGGCAGACAGAGAGCTCCAGAGCCCAGGAGCTGGCTGTAGAAGCTGGAGTGGGACGACTGGGGAGGCTGTGGAGCAGGAGCTGGAGGTCCTGGTTCTGTTGGTCCGGACACGGCAGATGGACTGATCTTTGTCCAGGGAGGACGGGGCTCGTCTCTGACACCTGGAGGGAAGACATACACCAAGTCATTCAATATATTCAATCAGAGGACAGTGAAATTACATACATTACATACAACCGGTCAGAGTGTGAGGTTACTGAAGAGGAGGGAGGGGGAGAGAAGGAGGAGGAAGACTGGTTCAGCCAATCAGAGGGGGAGGAAGAGGAGGAGGTGATGGGTGAGGATAGAAAGAGTCTGATGGTTTGTTGAATGACAGTGAGGAGGAGAAACAGGTTTCTGTACCTTCAGTCTGAAGCTCTTCTGTTCCTCCTTCACCAACCTCCTCACAGCCGCACTCCTCCTCCTCCTCTTTCTCCCCCTTCTCCTCTTTCTCCTCCTGTGGCCTCCTCTGTCCACAGTCCGACTCCTTAGGTTCGGTCTGAAATGGGTCTGTTTCCATTGCTAGTGAGGAGGTGCCTGTTGAGTCGGCCTCCTCAGACTCCTCACAGAGCGTCAGTGGTTTTGTGTTTTCACAATAAGAGTCCTCAGAGTGTGTGGCTGGTTTAACATTTTCACGATAGGAGTCTTCAAAGTGCGTCACTGGCTTAATATTTTCAGAATAAGAGTCCTCAGGGTGTGTTGCTCGTTCAATATTTTCAGGACAAGAGTCCTCAGAGTGCATCAGTGGTTTAGTGTTTTCACAATAAAAGTCCTGAGAGTGTGTTTGTTGTGTTTCGCTTTTAGAATAAGAGTTCTTTGAATGTAACTGTTGCACACTATTTTCAGAATAAGAGTCCTGACAGTGTGTGTGTAGTGTGCTGGACTCCTCGGGGTGTGTGTGCTGTATGAGAGAGTGTGTGTTGTGTGTTGGACAGGAGTCTGAGTGTGTCTGTAGTGTGTTTTCAGAATAAGAGTCCTTGGGGTGTGTTTGTAGTGCACCGTTTTCAGAATAAGAGTCCTCAGTGTGTGAGTGTTGTGTTTGGTTTTCAGAGTAAGAATCCTCAGTGTTGATACAAGAGTCTTTATCTCTGTGTGTTGCTTCACCTTCTCTCTCCTCTTCATCTGTCTCTTTTCCTTCTACTCCCTCACCTGTTTTCATCACTTTCTCCTCCTCCCATCTTTCTTGACTCTGTTGCACAACTACAACATGAACCTCCTCTTCCACCTCTACCTCCTCTGCGTCTTCCTCCTCTAACTCTTCATCTAACTCCTCCTCACCAACTCTGTCTGTCTCTTCACTTTCATCTTCCTCCTCCATTTCTCCTCCCTCCTCAGCAATGTGTGTGCGTGGCACCAAATCTTCATCCCTCATACACTTGGCCTCTTCCGACTGTTTCACCTCCTCCTCTTCCTTCTCTTCAGCTGACTCTACTATTTCATGCTTCTTTTGCTGCCTCACCAACAACTCTCCCTCTTCCCTCTTTTCCTCTCTCTCCTCCTCTTTAACCTGCTGCTCCTCTCGTCTCTGTTCTTCATTAGGCTCAGTGTGTAGCTTCACCTGTCTGTCTGAGTCGGTACCTTCTGTTTGCTCCTGTGACGCCTGGCGGGCCAACCGGATGGCAGAGGCTTCCTCAACTTCAGGAAGAGGAGGAGAGGAGGAGGAGATAAAGGGGTTGCCGGGGGCAATGGGGGTGAGGACGACAGGTCTGCAGGAGTCCTGGTTGAGGTTCTCCTCAATGAGCTTGGAACAAAACCCTGTGTGGGAAGTCACCTCCACACAGGCCCGGGAGGAGTGTGTGCTGCTGTGAGGAGTGTGTGCTGCTGCAGCAGAGTGTGTGTGTGTTGTTGGAACCGTGAGTGTGTGTGTGCTGCTCCGAGCTCTGTGCTGCTGGCTGATGGACTGGGTCAACGAGCCCTTCTGGGGGGAAAACCGAGGCAGCTCCGTCAGTTCCACGTACTCCCCCTCCGAGTCCTCGGCTTCGCTGCTGGCTGGTGATTGGTTGGTTTTTGTAGCGGATGTCCGGCGGTCCTGAACGTTGCACGGATCATGTGGCGCATTAATCGATGCATCGCCATCCTTAGCGAGGGACTCCTGGTCATCCTTCAGGGTAGTGCGGGGCCGGCTGATGAACTGTGGGTAAACGAGGTCCTCCCAGGGGACCCTGAACACGTCTCCGTGGGCGGAGAGGACGCAGCGCTGCAGCCGGGATGCTCCTCGCTGCTCCCGCTCCCTGTTGACAGAGTCCAGCCATGCCATGCTGAAGAGGGACGGCAGGGCTAACTCCGACACCTCCTGCTGCTCCACATAACGGCTGCCGGCCGACACACTGCACAGGAGCAGACGGGGGGAGGGGGCGGCACCGCTCCTGCAGGCGGCGCCGCGTGGCCGAGGAGGAGGAGGAGCAGGAGGGGCTGCAGGTGAAACCAGCAGGTAGAAGTCTCCTGGACGGAGGAGACGCTGGTCCAAAGGACAAAGCTGAACAATCACCTTCTCGTGGACACACAGAGGCCAACCCTCATGACGAAACAACACACCACAGTGCTGCACCTGAGTAGGAGGAGGGGGAGGAGGTGGGAGGGAGGGAGGGAGGGAGGGAGGAAAGGTGGAGGAGGAGGAAGAGGATCATTATTAAGTCAAGTTTTTGTTGAACTACATGTTATTAATTTTCACTAAAACCGTTAAAATAATATTCTTTTTTGAGTCGTCTTTGAGGACACGGACTAACCTAACCCTAACCCTCATGTGATGCTTCAGATAGGACAGGTGTCCTACAGACAGGACAGGTGTCCTACAGAGAGGACAGAGGTCTGTACTCACACAGGCGTGATGCTGCAGGTTATGCAGCAGCTGCTTGGCTGGCAGCAGGAAGTGCAGCAGGTAGCGGAGGCCGTCCCCTCTGTAGCAAGTCTCGACCACGTTGAGGACCTGGCAGAGGACAGTGGGGGACGTGGACTGGAAAGGAGGGTAGAGGTCTGACAGGGCAGTCTGGATACACCGGTCCAAAGACTCAGAGTCCTGAAAGGAAGAAGACGAGGTCCAGGGTCAGGCTCGGTCCTGAGGTTCACCACAGACAGGACAGAATAGGAGACACAGGACGGGACAGGCCAGTAGCTCGTCACTGATCCCTGTGTCCGACTGCTTCTGTTACGACATAGACAAGAGACACTGAGCCACATCTCAGAGGGCGGGGTCCGGCCTGGTCCTGACTCCAGACCAGTGCTCCCAGTCGGAGTGACCTCAGCTCCCAGCACTATAATTAACCTCCACAGTTTCTCTCTACGTCCGTCCTGCCTCTGACTCACCAGCATGCCTTGTGTCAGCACGTGTCTCTTCCCCACACACTCGAAAACAAGTTCAACATTTCAGGCTAACCGCCAAGCCCGCGCCCTGCAGGCCCTGGAGGTGTGGCTGGGAGGCCCCGTCTGTGTCAGGCAGAACAGGAACCAGGCTGTAACTGGATCCACTGATCTGGAGGCAGTGAAGACTGGTCAGGTAAAAATATCAGGCTGCACACACACACACACACACACACACACTCACACACAGCGTCTGGCTCCAGACTGTGTGTGTGTGTGTGTGTGTACTGTGTTGTGTATTGGAGTTTGAAAACCAGCTGACAGACCAGTGGCTTATTACAGCACAGAGGAGGGAATCAGACCTGTGACCCTCAGCTGATGGCGCCGATCGTTCTACCTGGTTCCAGTCCTGTCCCGTTCCCCAGCCTCCCCACACCCCCCACCACCCTACCCCACCGCTCCGCACCACGCCAAGCCTCCAGCTCTACTGCGTGTGTGGAGGTGAATATTCTGGATGCGACTCGGGCAGCCTTCACTCACAACAACTGGCAGCCAAATGTAGAGCTGAAGCCAATATTAGCAGGAGGCTATCAGATGACACATGGCTGGGGGTGGGGGTGGGGGGCACGAGTACAGACAGCCTGCCCTGGCTTAGGGGGAACTTCATACTGGATCAGGGTCACACAGAGGATCCAAGCAGACTGAACACAAAGACTACAACTACAGTAACATACAGCTCTGCCTTGTATCATCTAAATTAACCTCCACATCCACTGGATCCGTGGCTTCGTCTCTGGCGTCAGATCAGTCTCACAAAACTACAGCAGTGGAATTTATCTCAATATAATCCAGATCCCAATGTGACCAGGCGTAAACATCAAAATCAGAGCAGCTGACGAGGCTCAACCCTTTCAGTCAGTCAGTTTGTTTGTTTGTTTAGCTCTTTACAACATCCAAAACAGCCAAATAAAGGGTATAGGATGAAAAATAACGAGAAAAACATCCATTAAAACAGAAGCATAAGGCTCAGAAACAGGTGTGATGTTACAGCAGGTTAATCAGAAGCAGCCACAGCGAAAGCACAATCACCCAACTGTCTATACCTGGACCTACCTACGATACGTCACTTTGTTATTGCACCATTGGTGTTGTGTTGCTATGGCGATGCTGCGGCTACGGATCTAAACCAACAACATCGTCATCCCACCATCATCTTTTTTGCAGTGAAGATGAAAATAGATCTTTTGCACTGAGATCGAGGCTCCTATCACGATGCAGCCAAATATCTCGACTCTACGACATTATAAATATTATTACTATTAGAACAAAAATCACGACCACCAAAGAAGAACTGATACACAACACAGGGTACGACATCAGACTGACCTCTAGTTAGGTATAAACTAAGATGTTGATCAACATGGGCTGCAGTTCCTCTACAGTGAGTCAGTCCAATGCAGGAATAAACATGTTTACAGCCTGGTACAGAAACAGTTTTGGTCTCTACAGCTAATTTCCTCCTACATGAGCTCACCTGTTTATACATTCTACTTCATTAACCAATAAAGGTATGGAGGACAGTAGGGATGCACGATATATCGGCATTAATATCGGTATCGGCCGATGTTCATCATTTTTTAACATATCGGTATCGGGCCGATGTTTAAAATTGGGCCGATATATATCGGCCCATATATATTCGTATGCAAAACCTGCAAAGTTGAGGTAATGCGAGGAGGATGGTAGCCTGTAACCTTGTTATTTGGAAGTAAAATACATTCTGAAAATAAAGGAAGATATTCAAAAATTCAGTTTGCATGATTTTCAGTCTGTACAAAAATGTATCATCTCAGAAACTTAAAAAAACCCAACACATATTGATATCGGTAAATATCTGCCATGACCAGATATCGGTAAATCGGTGCATCCCTAGAGGACAGGGTGCTGTCACAGTTTGCCAACTGCCTTACAGAACCAGAGGAATGTTTTTGGAGCTGCCAGCAGAAATTGTGAATGAAACCTTGTTGGTTTTTGAGAAAGATGTCCAGCTGTGCTAACAATGCTAACAGAGGTGTATGCTATAACACCCCCCCCCACCCTGTCCATCCTTATTCACTGTGTGTGGAGGAGGAGGCCATCTGTCAAGGCTGAATCCATAGACTCACAACATGAATCAACCAATGACATGAGACTAACCTGCGCTCACCTCATTGATCCCATCACATTTTTATACAAAGAGGTAAATCACATCAGGGACAACAAGCCCTTCACAAAGACGTTTCAGTGTCGGCGTGACAGGTTTCAGACAGAACTACACAAACTCAGGGACACAGGCGACCCAGAGCTGAGTCACAGGAGGTCAGAGGTCATGTTGTGTTGATAATATTAATGCAAAACAAAGGAAGAGACTTGAGGTAACTCTCTGATTCTTTATGACATGAACTTCATGAGCAGACTAGACACACACACACACACACACACACACTGCAGACACTCACACACTGCAGACACACTCAGTATATAAAAGTGGGGATTACAGTATTGAGACAGCACGGCCTAACTCTGAGAAGGTGAAGGGGGAGAGAGGGTGAGGAGGGGGGAGGAGGCAGATCAAAGTGAGTGGAGTGAGGTTCCCATGAGAGAGAGAGAGGCCACCCACTCTGAGGCTGAATAATAACTCTATTATCCTAGTCACACCGACTCCACTGATAAAAAACACACTGTTTTATTTGAGCTTCTTTTAGCTTCACGGTGTCTCTGAGCTCCGACTCTGATCCGCCGCAACTCTGACATCACTCGTACAAACAGCCAATCCCAGGGGGGTCAGAGGTCATGTGGTGGATTTGAAGTTCCTTCCTCCAGCGAGCCTTTCAGAATCAGCCGTGGTTTTGATTGAAGTCACAGATCATTAGTTTGTGTTTAGTTTAGGATCAGCGCAAACAGGGGCCTCTTCAGTTACATGTGACACAGGCAGGGTGTCAGAATGAGCGCGTTGTTGTTCTGCAGTGAACCAGTGGATTAAACACAATAACACTGTATTACAGCAGATTACTGTGAAGGAGGAGCAGGAGGGACAGGACCAACCTGATCATCAGCACAGGCCGAGACAGCAACGCCACAACTACATGAACACAAACAGACTGTGACACTTCCCGATTCACTCCGCTGACCCGCTGCAGCGCTTAGCACGGGAGCTCGTATGCAGGCAGAAGAAGCAGTTTAAGAAAAATGTAGTGCCACAGGAAGGAGTTTTGGATTTGGTTGTTTTCCTCTGTGCACTGACCCGGACCTGAGACCTGAGGTGTGTTGTGTTGCCGTGTTCGCAGCAGTGAGCACGGTGTTTAATCATCCAGATGGAGCTTTTAGGCCAAACTAATCCAATCTTCAGGTTGGTGTCATGAATAGTCAGTGGGGGCCTCCCGTGTCCCTGGAGGACTATGATTCACAGTCACAACTGCTCAGCTGACGTCTAATGGAGAAACCAGCTCCTGTGGAGGAGGATCAGGGTCACTGTCAGGTCCTGACGCTACCCTGCATCTCCCCGTGTGAACACACACACACAGACAGGAAACAGATCGGTGTGATGCTGAACTGTGGTTGGTCCAGTAATATCTCTCTACCTCAGGTCTCTACAGCTGTGAATGGCAGAGAAGCTCGTCGACCATATTGAAGCCGTTTACACAACCAGACCATAGAGAGGGGTCACAGTTTCCAAAAGCAGAGGTCACAACCTCTTCAGTAACCAATCATGGTGACAGAGCGTGGGGAGGGAGGGGCTTTAAAGGCAAGGGAGCCGCAGGAGACGTGACCTTTGACCCCCCGCCTCTCTGTAACCCCCACTTATAGGTGAGCACAGTGACAGGAGAGGCCAGCTGTCCTCAGAGAGATACCTCCAGACCCAGAGACCCAGACTCTCTGGACCTCAACACACTAACAGGACTGAGACCAGTGAGTCTGAGCTTTACAGAATAATGTGTCAAATGAAACCGCAGCTACAGAGACATCTTCCTGTTGGCTCGTTCACGACAGTTTACTGTCAGCATAGCCTGAGTCATTTGCCCGCTCTGTCACTTTTTTGTGTTCATGGAATCACTTCTGTTGTCTTGTACGTTTTTGTAGCTCACGGCTACAAAAGAGAACTCACGGCTGCTATACATTTATTTCTTTTGTGACATGTTAATATCACTATGAAGATGAAAATTTGACTTATTGATCAGCACTAGTTCTGTTTCCTCAGTCAGACAAACAACAACTATCTCTGCCAAGAACAACAGGCAGGAAATGTTTTTCCTTGGAGGATCACTGATCATCTTGAGACGTAAAAGAGAAACAATAGCAGCTCAGACTAAATGACACTCGACACCAATCATGACTTCACACATCATTTTGGTCAGTTCATAATACTTTGAAGAATGCCCCAGGCCAGAGGAACAGCTAAATCTCAATCATATCCAGCAAAGCTTGAGCAAAACTTCTCTAACTGAATCGATATCAATCAATCAACCGACATCTGCTAAACATCTCATTTTCCACTGAACTGAACATCCGTCAAACATTAGAGTACAATGTCTTTCAGATGATACACTGACGATGTTTGTAATTAGCAGAGGAACTCAAACGACCTCCATTCAGCTCACTATTATAAAGTCTAACGAGCGCCACAGGTAACATCAGTCCTGTGTGAAAACCACTTCAGCTGGTGTCACTTTACACCTGTTGAACTGACTGTAACACAAACTCACATCTACATTCTCACTTTCCCCTGACAAAGCATTTACACACACACATGCACCCCTGTTGATGCGTTCACTCTGTCTGGTTGTTTGTGTTTGCTGGTTCCTGCTGCAGCTTGTTGGGAAACAGACTGATGTTCTGCCCAGCGTCTCGTGTGTCTGATCTTATCTCTGCTGTGACCGACGAGCAGGAATGAAGCTCAGTGTGGGCGGAGCTGCAGCCGGAGAGTCCCAGCAAGAAACGGATCGCAGTGGAGAAGTGAGGAAGCTGCAGGGAAAACATCAGCTGAGGGACAGGTAGAGATAAGATGAAAGACAGAGGAATGTTACAGACGCTGCCAGAACACACGCACGCACGCATGCACACAGGAAATCAAACAGTCCAGGCCCCGGGCTGAGAGTCTGCTCAGGTGTTAACTGCCTGCAAGCGAGCAAACCCTGCAGCAGCGGCTGTGGCTCTGGGTCTGTGTTTGTTTATGTTTTTGTGGCGAGTATCCTACCAGCTGAGCCACAGGGCAGCGGAGCTGCAGCTGCAGCAGCAGCAGCAGCAGCACCACAGGCTCCAGGTGCCAACCTGATTTCAGCTGCAGCCACAGATACAGTGGTGGGTCACAGTGAAACACTGAGGGTGGGGTGGAGTCTGGCCCTGAACCAGGCCTTCTGGGTCCAGTTAACGGTTAGAGGGTCAGGCTACACCTGGTTAGCAGAGACTGAACTCTGATCAAATATCCAGGACCATGCAAACTCCACCCTCCCAGGAATGCCAATATTGATCAAAATAATCGTGATTATCATTTTGGCCATAATCGTGCAGCCCTAGGGTGGGGTGGAGTCTGGCTCTGAACCAGGCCTTCTGGGCTCCACTATGTCCTGAACTTATCCAGACCCTCCCAGGAATGAAACCTGTCTCATGGCTGAGCAGGACTGCAAACTCCACCCTCCCAGGAATGAAACCTGTCCCAATTTATTTCCTGTCTTACATTATTGGACAAATTGAGTAATCCAGGTGTGTCTGAGTAGTCACAATGGTCAGACACACCTGGATTAATCAGTTTGTCCAATAATATAAGACAGGAAATAAAGCGGCTGCCTTAAATTCAGGGAGTAGTGGAGCTGTGCATAGAGCCCATTGAACCCCTTCTTGCAAATACCGGTCTTTACAACCTGCGCTGAAGGTGTTTGCACCTTCAGGTGACCAAGCAGCAGCGGACGTCAGTCCCTGAGCAGTTGTTTGAAGCCGGCGTCACGGAGCAGAGACTGATAGCAGAGAGCGATAACCTTGAAACACAGAGTTTCCCAAACAGCTGATTAGACTGAAGCTGGGTCCAGACCTCACTGAGGAGGGAGGGGTCAGTCCCTCTGGAGCAAGACGAAAAGCAAACAGCACTCACACATCAACAATCAGACAGAAAAAAGGGGATCAGCTCAGCCTGCAGAGGAACAAGAATAATCTGAGATTAACCGCACACTGAGAATAACGTTGGGGAAGACTGAGGTTTACTCGGTGCTGATTGGGGAAACAGAAAATGCCAAAGTAAGCAGCATTTTTAAAACCCAGCAGAAGAGGAGCATTAGTAGAAAGTTTCTACACTGCCAGAAGACAACAACAAAAGCAAAAGAAGAAGAAAACCGTCGCACGACTACGACTACTAAGATTGAAACTGTTGCACAATGATACATGGACTTGAGTCAGTTGGGTCCTATACGTGTCCTACTCTATAGTAGAGACACAGCAGCCTAGAGGGCTGAGTCAGAACGTTTACATGCACAGCTTCATCAAACTATGCTCAAAATTCTAAATTCAATCAGTTTCCAATCGCATTATCTGGGTATCTCAATCGGAGTTGGAGAACTCCAATATTAGTCGGACTAACGCATCTACTGGGGGAAATGGTATTATACGGGTAGTCACATACAGATCTATGTGCTATAATCAGAAGCAGATTCCATCATGTCGTCAGGTTTTCAGACCCCTCACACTCATCCAGTGTCTGACTGACACAACCATCCAGTGTGTTTTAAGATTCAGAAAGCATTGGTGCTTCAGTGCTCACATTCTCACTACACGCTGGTCTCTTGACCAGCGACCAACGCCGCTGCACATTAAATTATCTGACGTTTTTTGGGGCGATGTGTGGCGCAGTGGTTAAAGCGGCCACTCCATGTAGAGGCTACAGTCCCCAACGCAGGCCTTCCCGGTTCGAATCCCACGCCCGGCAGACCTTTCGTGCATGTCATTCCCCCTCTCCCTGCCCCTCCTATCCTGTCTATCTCACTATGAGCATAAAGGCAAAAACGCCAAAAACTATACTAAAAAAAAAGAAAGCATTGGTGACGTCAGACACACACAGGTTGAGTTACAGCACTGAAAAACGGCCAGAGGTGTTTTTGTAGGACATCATGAGGTCATCATGACCTTTGACTTTGGACCACCAAAATCTGTTCGTCTTCAGGTCCTGATGAAAGTTTGTTACTGAGATGTTGGGTCAAGACAGACAGACAGACAGACAGACAGACAGATGACCTGAGAATAGGGATGCACCGATACTGATACTGGTATCGGGTATCGGTCAGATACTGTTGTAATATACTGGTATCGGTATTGGTGAAATTTAGCGAGTACAAGAACTGATACCAGTGCATGCAATTGCTCTGCATGAAGATAGCGATCAGAGGGTGGCTTTGCATCTTTGTTGTATTTTTTTTTTAGATCAGATGCTTGTTACAACTAATTTTGTTGTAACAAACAGAGAAGAAAATAAAACTTGTCTTCCAATTCATTGCATTTTGCCTAATCGTTTGTTTTTTTGTCGTGGTAGAAGGATCGGCATCGGTACTCGGTATCGGCAAGTACTCAGATCCAAGTATCGGTATCGTATCGGTTTGAAAAAAGAGTGGTATCGTGCATCCCTACCTGAGAATAACATCAACTTTAATTTGCTGTTGTTTCTCTGGCAGAGTCTGAATCTTTGTTTATATTAATTTATGACAGACTTACTTTGCTCCAGGACATAGTTCCGTTTGTCACGTGAGACTTAAATTTGACATTCATTATCAGAGGAAAAACTGGTTGTGCTGAAAACATTAATCGTGTCTCTGCAGGTCTCAGCTCTCAGTGAACTAGGCCACAGATCCTCATGCTGGGGAATCTGCTCATAATCGGTGTTGGGTTCAGGTGTTAGGGTGTGTCGTTTCAGAGGCGGGGGTTCCCCTGAAAGAGTTGGGGAGGTTGAGGCTTTAGGTTTCAGGATGACAGCATGTTACTGACAGATACTCTGGGTCTGCACTGCAGGAACACTGACTCATTGTGCTGGAGTCTGAGGCCTTTTGGACACAGAAACAGTTTTCCCAAAACGATCCTTTTCTTTATCGTTCTCAAAAGGTTTTCACGAAGACGGCATCATTTCAAGAAATGTCAGTGTACACACGAATCTACTGAAAACAACTCAAAACGCTGTAGTACATATGCCAGGCCTGTGTGGCGCTGTAATGCAGCCACACACATACACCAAAATCCGGAGAAAAGACGGAAAGCTTGCACACCGTCTACAAACCCTTAACATTATGATTCCTCTAATCACAAGGATGTTGACTGGGAGTCGTGCCAGTGCAAATATACCAATAAATGCTGATGTAATGGAGGCGTTTCAGGCACGGTATCTGAAGGACCTGGCAGCGGTTCGCTGTTGTTGTTGTTGTTGTTGATGTAAAGTCTAGCGGTGTTGCTCAGGTTACAGGTTAGAGTGGTGCGGCTATGACATCATTGTTTCACAAAAGATGTGTTTTTATTGTCTACACAAAGACGCTGGAGCTGTGTTTTGAGGTGGGACCCGTTTCTAAAAGATATCCCGACAGAGTAAAAAACTTTTGTGGGTGACCCCTGGGACGAGGACTTTGTAGTCCTTTGTACTCCCCAGGAGTGTCCATACAACCCACCACTCAACACCTGGGACAAAACACATCCTGTCACTGATGAGTCCTGAGAGACACCTGTCATCAGAGGAGAAAACACGTCTCCTGGGCTGTGTTCGAAATCGCCCCCTATCACGAATGTAGTGTACTATATAGTGTGTTCGCCATTTTGTAGTGTTGTTCGAATTCTCCAGACTGTGGTGGCCCGCCACAGTCTCATTAATTAATGAGAGCTGGTGAAACGCTAGCATGGTTATTTAAAACACCATCTTTGATCTCTGCCTGCACATAGACACACAGACGCACGCTATATCGCGCTAATTGCTCATCTGCAGCGTTATATCGCTCGCATGATTCTCGGCGCGTCTGCTCCCGTCACAGCAATACATGGCGCATCTGCTGACGCAACCATGCTCAGAAAATTGCTGTGTAGTGTCCGAATTCCCCTCCCCTCGTTCCCTATATCATGTACATGATGTAGAAAAATCCGACCTCTGAGTCGGAAAAGTGCAATAGAACGGCCTTGGGATTCCGACTTGGGAATTCGGGTAGGATCCAAGCAGCTGGAGCAGGTCTGAAAACGTCAAAGCAAAATGGTGTCGCACACCGTGAGAGGTAAACAGTCACTTTCTCCTCAACTTTTAGTCTGTTATGTCGTTTTACTAAAAGTGTAGGATTACTTTGTAGTAGTGATATTTGCACTCCCACGCATTTACCTCAGAAGTCGGAATTTCCAATTCTGATCTTTCCGAGTTCCGAGTGCAATCGAACGCAGCATAATGTCAGGTGGGTCAGTGACAGTGTGTTGATATGGGACAGACCTGGACACAGACATCATCCTCCTCCTCCTCCTCTTATAACCAGGACAAACACATCCCTCAGTCAGAGAAGCCTCAATACAGTGGCTTCTGTGTGAGCAGCTGCAGGTGAATCAGGTGGTTTCCTGATGCCCCACTTCCTTACTGAGCTCATACTGTACGTCTTCTTCCGTCCACCGCTCTCTAGGCTGTGTTTTGAAAACGGTCAGATATTTTTGGATGGTCAATATAACCAGATCTCCCCACTGAAATATCTGGGATGTCAGATGAGAATAGCCACAAATCTAGACCAGAATCTACAGTTACGACCTGCGTCGCTGCTTCAGCAACAAGGGAAACTTTATTTATGACACTAATGATGACGATGAGGGGGATGAACATGACCCTCTTCTGGAGTCAAGACTCAAAACTTGTCATGGTGTTTGTGTGAGTTTTTAGAAACATTTAATAAAATTTCATGTGTTTGTGTCGGACCTCTAACAACACGGAGACCAGACAATGCCCAAGAACACTTAAACTGTTGCCACCAGCTAGCCAGACCATTTCCAGTGATGAGGCATCAATACTATGAGAGAAAAACTTTTTTCCCCTTAACATTAAATCAATAAAAAAATATATTACTCTAATATTAGAGAGCAACAGGAGGAAAAGGCTCGCACACTGATCAAAAATGGCAATGTCCACCAGACATTGACAGATGCAACAAAGATTTAATGGTCCATCAAACAATAAAAAAGTGCAACCATGGTGGAAAACTAAAATTAAAAAACAACAAAAGACTTTATTTTATTTTATCACCATCGGCTGCACTTTTTTGTTGTTTGACCATTAAATCTTAGTTTCATCTGTCAATCTCTGGTGGACACTGCCATTGCCAGCGTGCGAGCCTTTTCCTCCTGTTGCTCTCTAATGTTTGTTGGCCTACGCACTTGAAAAGAGGATTTTTTGGACAGTGCGCAAGAGCACAAACACCTTCTCTCCTTTTTGTTACTCTACTATTAACCACTGTGCGAGCGGGGTTTATTTAAACATGTCTTATAAAGACTTGTAAGGCTAGAGAGAGGGACAGTGTAGAGTAGACTGACTAAGGGTGAGCTGGGGGTGTGTCCTGGTGATCAATCTGTTAAATGAAAGCTTGGAACATGCTGATGAACTGACAATGATAAAACATGAATGATCAACAAATCACCTTCCACTGAGGACACAGGAGTTTGTCCCTGTTCTAGGTTTCGTCCACACAGACGGATGTAGAGAGCTCTCATCCATCAGTACCACTCCATTATCTCTACATTCCTACACTTCTACCCCCACACACACCCCTTCGTCTTTTTTCCCAGCAGCCCCTCGACAAGTCCAGACACCACCAACTTGAGGAGGAGCCTGAACATGTCCAGCTTGCTCCGTCGTCTCCCCCTCTTCATCACCGTTTTCAGGTAGAAGTGAGATTCAGTAGAAATAATAAAAACCCTTCTGTCTTCTTCATGAAGCTTGTTCACACTGTGGGTGGTGCGCTGACTCAGTGAGTGCGCTCGTGTGGGTGTGTTGCCTGCCACAGGTACAGGTGAGTCAATGAGACCTGGAGCAGGAGGCCCAGCTCCAGGTGGAAGTCCAGACTCATCACCATTGATGTCACTATTTTATGTCAACATAACCATGAAGTTCACTTCTTTGTAACAGCAGGTCATGGACCCACATGCTGGGTCTCCCCTCACTTCCTCCTGGGAGCAGCCCCTCGTCCGGTGATAGTTGTGAACCTGTGAGAGCTGTGATTATTCAATCAATCGAATCATTGACAAGATGAATTGACAACTGCTTATAACTTTTCAAGTGAAAGGCTGAACACTGAGGATCTGTTGCTACTGTCTCCTGTAAACAAGTGTGTAAGAGGACGACGCAGAGTTCACACCTGGGACACACGACTGAGAGGACACACTGGTTTAAACACAATGTCCGCTACACCACATGTACCATCATTAAAATAGGGGCAGAACACCTTTTCAGCGCCAGGAGACCTGCAGGCCTCGCAAACAGTCGGGTCGCTGTCAGTCAAACCTGGCCGTGGTTTTTCCAGTCCTGGTTCAGGCTTAAGGTAAAAGTCTTTGACAGGTCTGAGCTCGTCGAGCTCCAGTGACAGTCACAAGCAGATGATACATGAATACACACCCAGAGCCAGATACAACATTGCTGTGGTAACAACACACCTTCGTTTCTGCTAAGGTGTGTGTGTGAGTCATTGACAGAAAGAATTACGTCCGCCACGAAACGCCACGACCCCCCCCGCCCCCCTGTCGGATGGTCCGCTGCCGCCACAGTCACCTTGCAAACTTGCGGGAAATACTGAACAGTATTAATATTAAAAGAGCCGTCTTTCCTCCATCTCACGTCAGACCACAACTTCACAAAACAGCAGCCGCTACTTCATAATGGGGTCGGAGCAGATGCACAATAATAATCTACCAGTTATCATACTTTTGTAAACTTTCTCAAGTGTCTCGATCCGCTGGACGGCGCTCGATTTAAACAACGTCAACAAGGTTATTATAGCCCATAAGTTTAACACCACATGTCAGGTCCTGTTTATAATCACCTCCCTTCAGTGCTGACGTTCTCACTACACACGCTGCACGTTAAATTATCTGACGTGTCATTGAAGTGTTTTCTTATTGCTCTGGTTTGTGCATCTGAGTGTGTGTGTTTGTGGGGGGGGGGGGTCAGGGTCCTGCCACCACATCTTAAAAAAATACTAGAGGAAACATAAACATTGTGGGGGAAAAAAAATAAATACATAAAACCAACCAGCAATGACAATTCTTTAAGAAATCTCTGATTTTGTAACTTTTTCATCCATAGTATCGAATGGTATCGAGTATTTTCCCGGGTATCGGTATCGTGTTTGTAATTCTGTTACTGTGAGTCCTGACATACTTCTCACATACTCACAGTTACATACTTTAATGCTGAATGTCTATAGAGTCGTGAAGGAGGCAAAACATCAATGATGTTTACATGTGAGGAGCTGCCAGAGACTCACTGCGCTGTGCTGCTCTCATCCAGGTGAGGTCACGTAATCAGAGCTCATAGGCAGGTAAATCTGTCACCTCACTGACAGCAGCTGAACTCAAACCTACAGACAGGAATCACCACAGGATCCACAATATAACATTATCACGATTTCATCCTGATATCCTGAGTATTGCAATAATGATTATAGTAACAGAATGATTTATCGCCATTTTGAAACTGCTTATTGTAAACGCTTATTTTATCTATTACGATAAGGTGCTCATCTCACTCAAGTAATTTCTATTCTTGATAAATGTGATTCTCAAGTAGACCACCAATTGAAAAAAAAAACATTTCGTAATACAGTACAAAAAACTTTAATTCGTTTTTGCACTTTGCATAATAAAAGATCAACACATGGCATCTATGTATTGATGCAATACTGAAACACAATATATCAAGATTCTATCCTGTATTGATTTATTTCCCCATCTATATTCACCTTGTAACACACGTTGGACTGAAGTGAACAACTATATGTTCTTGGCCAGAATTAGTTCAAAACTAATATTGACTGGTTGAAATCAATGTCTCCCATAACATCTCATCTATAGCTTTGACCTAAGACTGTCACAGTGATGAGCCTTACATCCAGCTGTTTCACACTTTGACTACATGACATTTTCCTGAGTAACAGGTTTTTAAGCTGTCAATAGTGGATATTTGGATATCTATGTCTAGATCTACCTGTACATCTATATCTCATTGTTAATGTGTGGTCGTTCTGGAGTGAAAAATAGAAAAAAAACCAACAACAATGTGTGCCCAACTGAATTCAGGATTTCACATCTACTGTGTCCTCACATCTCTCCACAGTGTCTATGTTTACACTCCCTGGAAAAATAAAACCTGTCTAATTTTACATTTTACACACACTTGAATCATTACAGACTTTCACCAGGGCTATAAATAAAATCCTGACGACCTGCAGGATGTGTGACTAAACTTTTATCTTGTTTTTAACTGTTTTTTTTTTTCCCTTTTTCCTTAACAATTTACATGGGATTTGGGGGCCGGATACCAATACCAGGGAGTAAAATTTCAAATCCCAATAATTGCTCAATATTCCTCCTCATGCTTACATAAACACACATTTTCTGCAATGGTTCATCAATAAGGTTCAAATACTTGAGAGAACCACAACATTTTGCTCTTTAGCTATAAATAATCATTCAAAAAGAACTTATTATTCAAAACATCTGCAGCACTGCAGTAAACTCTTGAAAAATGTTAATAAAATTTATATGACTAGAAAAGGGTGAAAAGCCTCAAATGCATAATCACACACTTTGTTTTCACAAGTCCTACAGCGTTGTGTGGAGCGAACCTATAGACAAGAGAAACAAAAACTGAATAGATAGAGCACCAACACTAATTTTGTCTGTTGGATCCACTAATGCAAGGACATGCTTTCTAAATTAAACCCATAGATTACTGTTTGCCTGTCACATCACAAAGCGTGTGCTGATATTGACATGTCTGAGACTTTGATGCTTAATTGGTCCTGGTCCTGACAGCAGCTTCAGTCACTCTGATGAGTCTGTTCTGTCTGGTTCACGCACTGATAGATCAGCCCTGACAGTGAAGCCTGAGCTCAACAACAGCAGGAGAATGAACCAAACCACAGCAACAGGCTGAAGACCGGAAAAAGACCAGTTCAGAGCTGGTCTTCACACACACACACACACACACACAGGACAAATGTTTGAAGAATACACTGGTTGAAACGTTACACCCCCGCTAAGCCCTCCCCCACCACAACAAACCTGGCATAACTCACACACACACACACACACACACACTCCAAACTGCAATTGTAGAGGGGTGTGTGTATGTGTGTGTGTGTGTGTGTGTGTGTGTGTGTGTGCGTGTGTGTCTTACCATGCTGTGTGCAGTGTGTAGTCAGTAGATGTATATTCCAGTGTGAGACCATGGCTGTCCCTCTCTCTGTCTCTAGTCCTGTCAGGTCTGACTCTGCTCTCACTCTCAGTTCAGACTCTCACACATTAGGCTCCTCCCACCAGCTCCCGGCCCCTCCTCCTCCCCCTCCCCCTCTCACCTCTGTCTCTCTCTACTGGTGACTGATCCTGTTCCCTTCTGCTGGATCAATTAATCAATTCAAGTTTTATTTTTAAATAAATCAATCAATACACTCTTATTGACAGAGAGAATAAACTGAGATTTATTGAGTGCCCCCTCCTCACCCTCTCTTTGTCTTCCCTGAGTCTCTCACTGCTGCTCTAGTAAAGCAGATGATTCACTGATGATTGCTGGTGTTTCACTCTGGGTTTGTAATAGGTGAAAGTACATTGTCAACCACTGACACGTAACTGCACCGAGGCAGAGGAGGAGACGCTCACAGCTGGGGGCAACAGCTGGTGTATGAGTGGTGCTGGTGTGTGTGTGTGTGGGGGGGGGGGGTCCAGGGGTCTAGGTGACAACAATTTATGGCCCAGTTGGCTCAGAGCCTGGAGGAGCGCCTGCTGCTGACGACAGGTGTGTTACCTGTGAAACTCATTGCAGATGATCTTTCACTGGATTTTTGTTTTATTGTGAAATGCTGATATTGCTCTTGTTGTCTATTCACAAAAAACAGTCATTTTGTTCTTAACTATGTGTTTCATTAATCAGTAATTACACCCATCAACAAACTGAAGTGTTCTGGTATATACATGAGCCAGTAAGCTCAGTGCTTCAGTGGCAACGTAACCATAGGTAACCACATAAACTCACCGGAGACACCAGAGCGGTCGGCTCGGGGAGAAACGATCGAGGTGGCGTCTGTGAAAACCTTCACCACGGTGCAGTGTGAGGAAGGATGGAGGGTGACACTGATGTCAGGCAGACGGCAAACAGACCGGATGCAATTTTACTCGACGAGAGAAAGCCGGTAAAACGTGGGTTAGGTAAACAATACGACATCGCCATAACAACATATTGTCAGTCACGTGTGTATCGTTTTGCCTCCCGCTGAAGGACCACCTGTTTACACAGATGCTGGTTCATCCCATTAAGTGCAGCGGCTGTCGTCCGTCTGCCTGATTCCACGTGAATGCAGCATAAAGAAAAAAAACCCTTACCGCTAGATGACAGTAATTCCTACACAATGTCCCTTTAAGATAATAGATTAACATCCAAACACTGCAGCTGTTAAGGCCGGCGTCTGCACAAATAATCTAGAAGCAGATCATCAGCTCAGACGACTCTGACTGTCCAGTGAACCCAGTGTCCTCCTCCAACCGTGCCAGTGAGACCAGAACAGACTCAGGGTTTGTGCCGTTTCCAGGAGCTGCAGAGAAAACTGCCACAAACTCTCAGAGCCTCTGAAACTGGCAGAGTCACAATGACTGTGGCTGTGAATAGGTGACATGTTGGATAAAATGGTCGTCCTCAGTAACGGGCCCCCCTTCCTGTCAGAAGTTTAACGGGAGGAGTAGGCAGCGGGGGCTCAGATTCCTCTGAGGCTTTCGCTTTTAAAGAAGACAACTTCCTGTCAGTGATGTCACCTCAAACATTTGCCAGGATGTTTGAGGTGGTCCAACCTTTCACTTAAATCACTGATCACTCTCTCTGTCACAGAGAGATTCATGCTTCAGAAACACTGGGACAACACCTGTCTCACTTCCCTCCTCAGACACGAGGTTTGTTTAACTTCATATTAACAAATGACTTGTTACCATATTTTCAAAATGCATGACAGTTAAGCAGTCTATTCTTTCTATTCTCTATTCTTCTACTTTCAGGGCAGTGTCTGTCTGAATGATAATATAACAGACGCTCTGTCTAGTGGAGAGTGAGCTGGAGTAAATGAAGGCAGCAAGTTGTGTGATACACTGGATGCTGCCACCTGCTGGAGGTCAAACACACTGTCAGGAGACAACACACCACCACCAGCACGAGTGTCTCAATACATTACTACCTCCAATATAGTGGTGCCTGCCTGAACACACACCTGTATACACAACCAACCAGCAAACACACCTGAGGCGACAAAGTGTTTGAGGTCAACACACACACACACACACACACACACACACACACACACACACAGCCCATCAGTCAGTGTCAGTAGTGCAGTAGCAGTGTACACAGTGAGATAACTGTGTATAGTGGGCGCAGTAGTAACAGGAAGCAGGATAAGATCAAACCTCGGCTCATATTGATTCATAAAGGAACAGGCTCCGCCCACTCATTAATCTGGCGTTCAGCACATTCCTCTGCTCCAATGACTGCAGCTCTGACGCCGATGGACAAACACTTGGTTCTTCTTCATGTTCAGACCGTAGAAGAGTGGGGTCAAAGGTCAGGAGGAGGAGTCAACTCGGTGTCACTGAGTTTGTTTCAGGTTAAAGCAGATATCAGCGGAATGTTTTAGTTAATATAAGTCCTAAATAGTCCTATTTTCCGTCAGCAATCACTTACATAGAGTGTTTGGGCCGAAACACGAGTCTGTCCGTCACTCTGCTCTGGTGTAAACCCAGGAGAAAATTTTCCTTGTGGGATACAAGCGTTATCCAATGAGGAGAGAGAACGGCATGAAGGGCTGTGTGTGCAGCCAAGGGATGCGCGTGAATGTAGTGACGTAGGGACGAGGACCAATAGATGCATGACGAGGGCGGGGGCTGCTAACTCATGGTGCATTCAAGGAAACTTGTAACTTATGCTTTGTATTTACTTCAGTAATCTTTTTATAATATTAGTTCGATGATCTTAAATATTTTAGTGTGACAAATATGCTAACAACAAGAAAGGGGCAAATACTTTTTTATGGCCTTAGTGCGCATTAATTCTAGCGAGACAGACACAGACGTGGCCTGCCAGCCCCAATGGGTTTGGTTCACGACATAAATCATATTCCACATGTTAAGAAAGAAAACTGTTTGGTACAAGACAAAGACAGCATCTTATTATATTTTGACGGGACACTATGTCTCTGTTATCTTCTCATCTGGTCTGACTCAAGAATGAACTCATTAGATTTTTGTGGTTCAGAGTTAAAGAGGAAATGAAACAGTCAGCCAAATGAATACAGTTCATTTGGCTGGCTTCCAGTGTGCTTAAAAATTGTCAAACTAATACATGAAACGTAACCATTAAGGAGAAATTTTAAGTTTAATTTTGCATTTTTTAGCTAGTGCGCAGCCATCGTTCTGTGACATCACCGGATTGGTCGGCTCTGCTCGCCCGACACTGAACGTGAATGAGAACTACAGACAGAGACGTGAAAAATTAAACTGTTGAGACACAGGATCAGAGTTGACACCGGAGAGACACTGCTGTCTTGCTCCTTCGTGTGACAACGAGTTTTACAGTGTTGAAACTAGAGAAACGTAGAAAAAACAGTTTGTTTTCATTAATTACGGTTAATGAGCAGCCGTACAGCTGCTGCAGCTAGCGGAGCTAACGACAGAGACTCCTCGATCCGACTCCAGCGTCTGTGTGATCGGCTCTTACAGCATGTTTACATCCAGAGGAAAACTAAGAGTAAGGAAAGTTGATCATTCCCCGGATCAACCGACTACAACCTGACGTTACTCCGTCAGTTTTCAGTTTCACTGCCTACAGCGCATCCTGCTCCGACCGCAGGTGAAACCACCGCAGGGGGAGAGACGCCGAACCTCCATCACACACACAGACACAGCAGCGATCTGAGGTAAACCTGGGCTTTGACTGTAATAAATAACCTCCATCACCACAGTCTCCCTCATCAACACAATGTTCACCAAGCTACAGGTTTCACAGCAGCTTCAAAGTCCAGGAAATGTTCTTACCTTCACTCTTGTGTCCGAAACAGCAGCAGCAATAATCATCCAGCTCTAATTTGTTAATAATCCACCATTACGTCCCGCGTTTAATCCATTGTGGAAAAAAAGAAAAAAAAAGTTTTAGCTAGCTAGCTTCAAGTGTCCTGACAGGAGAAGCTGACATGAAGAGACAGTAAATCATCTCTAGACCTGGTGACGTGACAGACCAGAGCCGCTCTGGTCCAGACCGCCGTGACACCGCGCTGAGCAGCGGGCCGCGTCCCGGTGGAAGTAACGTTAGACCGGGAGAGAGTGGGCCGATCAGAAACGGCGCTACCCCCCCCCCCCCCAGGTCCAGAGATGATTTACTGTCTCTTCATGTCAGCTTCTCCTGTCAGGACACTTGAAGCTAGCTAGCTAAAACTTTCTTTTTCTTTTTATCCACAATGAATTAAACGCGGGACGTAATGGTGGATTATTCAACATTACTGGAACAAGTGCATTCGGACACAAGAGTGAAGTAAGAGACTGGACAGAAACCAGTAGCTTGGTGAACATTGTGTTGATGAGGGAGACTGTGGTGATGGAGGTTATTTATTACAGTCAAAGCCCAGGTTTACCTCAGATCGCTGCTGTGTCTGTGTGTGTGATGGAGCCCCAATGGGTTTGGTTCACGACATAAATCATATTCCACTGAAATGTTAAGAAATGAAACTGTTTTTTCCTCTGGATGTAAACATGCTGTACAGACGCTGGAGACAAAGACAGCATCTTATGAAAACAAAAGATTTTCGTTGTCACACGAAGGAGCAGTACAGCAGTGGTTTCTCCGGTGTTTGATCCTGTGGACACTCTGTCTGTGGTTCTATTCTTCAGTGTCAATCCGGTGATGTCACAGAACGATGGCTGCGCACTAGCTAAAAAACTGCTGAAAAATGCTGAACTAAACTTAAAATTTCTCGTTAATGGTTACGTTTCATGGATTAGTTTGACAATTTTTAAGCACACTGAAAATCAGCCAAATGAGCTGTATTCATTTGGCTGACTGTTTCATTTCCTCTTTAACACCTTTTAGCCATAACTCGATCTTTAAACAAAAGTTAATTTTTTTCTGTAAACAGGAAGTGACTGATACTGGTGTGAGTGAAAGAGGAGGCGGAGCCTCTAGTTCTGTAAAAATTAAGTCATAACTCATGTCAAAATCTCATCAACTGTCAGAATAACCTGAGATCTGTGATTTTCCCTACAGCTGTAAACATCTAGATGTGACACTGTGAGCTGCAGCTGTTGACCTGATTGATAACCTGCAACCTCGACCTGCTGAGAAACCACTTTGAACGCTCACCGCCAGCTGCATCACATCATAATGAAGTTTCTCTAATGGAGGGAACAGATGCATGCACCACATTTCCATGGTAACAGATGGACACACATCAGGGTCCATATGAGTCCTGTTTATTCTGCACATTAGCTAAACACACTAAATGAGTTGCTTTAGTCAGTGAGTCTCAGCTGTAGAAACAACCTGATTCATTTTTTCACGTGTACCATCAGTCCTCTTATTGAATGATTTAATTCTGTCTTCTTTTATTTAACAGTTGTTGACGCAGCTGAAGCAGAAATCAGGACAAACAGAGGAATATTTTTTATCTTTTTGAGCCTAAACAAGCTCCAAAATCTTGAACAAAACTTTTCTCACACGCCAGATCTGGTGACATTTACAATGTCCATCTATATCTAGTGGTTTAACCTGCATTTGTGAATTTAACAAGTTAAGATGAACAAACCCTACACCCGGAACAGGAAGTGGGACCATTTCAGATCAGCCAATCACAGGTGAATAGGGAGGCTCATATTATTGTTTTCTTTTCTTTGATGAGTTTTAACTAATATTTACTCATGAGACATCATCAACATGGTGAAGGTCATTTTACGAAAAGGCTGAGAGCATCATAGGAGAGGGGTGGGGGACGGGGGTGTGACACCTCCCCTCTCGGCCGACCAATTTCCTGAGAGGAAACATTGACCCCATTAACCCTGTGTCCATATAAACACAGTGGGGTGTCAGTGTCAGTGCTAGTGAGAGAGTGTGTGTGTGTGTATGAGAGAGAATGTGTGAGTGTGTGTGTGAGGACACAGACAGGCAGGTCGTTCAGTTTCCACATCTTCATTAGCAAGAGTCAAATGCACGTCTGCATCACCATTGGGAAGGAGGACAGGTCACCAAGAGAGACGTCCATGTTGGATCTGAGCAGAGGAATGTCTCGGTCCCAGCACTGATCACCTCTACAGATCTCAGGTCCATTTGATCTTTCACAACTTGGTGATAAATTCATCACGTCAACTCCAGACGCTATTGAAGCCCAGGTGGCTTCTGACCTTCCCTCAGATGAGAAAAGAACCTCACTGAATCAGCAGCTCAGTCTTCTCTCTGATTGGTTGTTTATGGAAAAGAGCCTCCAGTAAACAACCAAATGTCAGCAATCTGGAGGGAACACAGTGCAGCATGGGTAGACTCTGAGGCTTCTGAGGGGGGATTAAAGAGGAGAAGAGGCCGAGACTGGACTTATTATCCTGTCAGTGTAAGGAGTTCAGGTGACGCCCACTCCACAATGTGGATTCACCTGTGTGCAGACGACCTCAGACACACACACTTGCATCATCATCACACTTCTGCACCAACACTCAAGGCTGATTTATGCTTCTGCGTCAAGTTGTGAGTACCTCTGTTGAGCCCTCTGTGGGAACACAAACCCCTACGCCGTAGCCTGACCACCTCCAAAACATCGTAACCACGCGTCAAGGCGACGCAGATCACAAGGGCTGTGACTGGGCCGCCCCACCTATGGTTATGAGCGCAACCAGAAACATCAATCGCCAGCTTAAGGGAGAGACAGATAGAGGGACAACCAAAAATCCTCTTTTTTAAATGATTAACATGTCAATTTAGTGTGTGGGCTCTGCTACAAGGCATTTCAAATTGCTAATCCATGCCATAACTGAGCATTTTAGACTTGAAAATGCAGTTTTAGTACCAGAGTCTGAAAAAACTGAATTCAGTTTTTCAAATTGGAGTCAGTTTTCATGCGTCACGAAACTATAGCAACCAATCCCGTTTATTTCCACCCCCATCTCATTACATAAAATATGCACAGGGTATAAAGCGGGAGTAACGTACGTTAAACAACGATGACGGTGATGTTGCTCTGTGTTCGGGTGAGGAGTGGGTAAGGACAGTGATACCAACCTGTTACCAGTAAGTCAGAGACTCTGGGCATGGCCCCTGGATGCCAGCACCTAAAGAACTCTAATTCACAGCAACGGCGGCTCGCAGGAGCTAATGCCATTGTTTGTTGTAGTAATTCACCACGATAGTGGCACTTCACTCCTACATAACAGCTAGCAGTCCAGGCAAAATAGTGTTTTACGACAGACTAATGGAGTTAAGATTGGGGTTGGCGTTAAAGTTGGGGTTGGGGTTAGAGTTCAGGTTGGGTTACCCAACACTGTCTGTAATGTAGTTGTTGAACTGCATAACATTGTATTCATTCATTCGTGTTTTATTAGGAGGAGTTTTAGTCTGGAGTGAATTATCCAACAGTTGAAACTCAGCTGACACTCAACATCATGGACAGTTTGTAAACTATAAAATACATTTTGAAATATATAGGCTGCACTTGAATATAAACTGCAGGTTTTCATGTTGTAACATGAGATTTACACAGAAAGACTAGGGAACTTGCTCGCTTTTCCGCTGTTTTGGTTGTGCTCCTCTCCTCCATGTGCATCTTGTCGGTGAAAAATCAATAAGTTACATAACGATGTTACGGCGTGTGTTTGTGTCGTCTTAACCGTCATAAACAAAAGAAATAAAGTCCAAAAGAAGTGGGACTGGAGTTCTCCATTTGTTTGAACGTGGCTGGGTGAAGTCCAGCAGCACTTCACCCACAAACTCTGCCTCAATTCGCATAATCTGTTTCCATCACAAAAACTCGATTTCCTTTATCCGTGACAAATCCACCCCCTTAAATTTTATGCGCATTTGTGGTGAACTAAGCAGCGGGTGGATGGAAATGCAACTACTGTCTGTAATGTAGTTGTTGAACTGCATAATATGGTATTCTATTCTATTGTATTCTAGTCTGGAGTTTTGTTCGTTGCAGTTTGTAAACAAAATATTGAAACTTGGCCCCTCCCCTCAGGCTAAGCTGTGCAGCCTCCTGCTCCTGCTAGCAGCACTTGTCAGGACCGCAAAGGAAAGGAAATAAAGTCCAAAAGAAGTGCTGGAGCCGTGGGCTGAGAGCCAACCTTTCGCAAACACCGGGAGCCTCCGTGTATGTTTTTATGCCGTTGTGGTGAACTAAGAAGCGGGTGTTAGCAGTGGATGCTAACTGCTAGCGCTAGCTGAAGTTAGCTCAGACTGTATTTATTTGTTACCAGTGTTTGAATTGTCCTGACTCAGACTGTATTTGCTGAGAGAGAGAGACTCAGTATCATCAGACAGCTAGTGCAGCCAGCAGGCCTGAGCCTCCTACTCTGCACATAGCTTCACCTGAGCTTCGTCATTGGCTGGAGAGAAAACACAGACTCTCTCGCCATAGATATCTATGCTCTCTCGCAACTCTCTAGCTCCACCCAGAAACATCCACGTGCATAACAAAACCTAAACAAAACAGAGCAAAAGACCAAAATACAGCCACACAGGACTAGAACCCCATAGGTGATGATTAAGACGGATTTCATTTGTACAAGTCTAATGTTTATTTTTGGGCACAAAACTCCAAACCCAACCTTTAACTTTTACCAACCTGTCCGAGCGACAACAGATGAAACATTATTTACATCGATGTTGAAACTGATATGTTGATCAATGTGCACTGTCCCAGTTCAATAAATAAAAAAATAAAATAAATTATGCACATCAGATCCTGAATACACCTTTCCAAATAATTAAGTAACAATTACAACTCGACTTTCCTGTTGCTAGTTGACATGAAAACAACTCAGACTGATCTGCTGCTAATAAGTGTATGATTCTGTCTGAGCACAATAAGCCATGGAAGAGCTAATCATAGTTATCGCTGAAATAAATGAACATATTTCACAGAAGAATCAGCTGTCAATGGTGTGTGTGTGTTCGGAGCTGCTTGAAGTTCACAGACTAATGCTACGTTTACATGGAGGCCGCGCATTTCCATACAAGTCCTGACAGAGGCAGATCCGCGCTGTTCCCTCATTAGTGGAGGAGCTGAGGGTCTGAGAGGCCTGGTCCCACTGTCCTCACACAGCCCACTGCACACAGAGCGGCTGAAAGGGGGCCTACAGAGGGGCTGACACCTCAGCTCATCAGGACCGAAAGTAAAGGAGCTCCTTCTCAGATTGAGACACAGAGACAAGCTGCAGCCCAAGATAACATCACTGATCAGAGCTGATAATCAAATTATCATGCAAGTCAAAGTAGCTGTTCCTGTTAGTCTCTGTGTTAAACGTCTTCACCACTTGACAGAATGAAGATCATCTTCAGTTTAATTTCTACAGTTTATCTTTGGTTTCGGTGTCCTCAGCAGTGACATGGTCATTTAAAACATTTGAGAGTGTCCAAGTCAGAGTGAGAGCCTCCTCCTGCTAAAACCACTTACACAGGTACACTAACACGAGGGTCAGCTGATCACACCGAGGTCATCACATACAGTAATCAGGAATTGCATTTCCAATCCATTAATTGTTTTCATCCCTTCACAGCGTTTCACACTATCAGACCAACATCATCTCTGAATAATCAGTCAGTAAGGTTCTCTGGAGATGAAACACTCAGCTGTAGAAGTTATTGATGAATGGGCTCTATGCACAGCTTCACTACTTCCTGAATTTTTTTGGCCTTTTTCCTTTATTTGACGGCACATAGTGAGATAGACGGAAAAGGGGGAGGCAGAGAGAGGGGGAATGACATGCAGGAAAGGTCTGCCTGGTGCGGGACTCGAACCGGGTACGCCTGCGTTGAGGACTGTAGCCTCTACATGGGGCGGCCGCTTTAACCACTGCGCCATGCACCGCCCCGCTACTCCCTCAATTTAAGGCAGATCTTTATTTCCTGTCTTATATTATTGGACAAACTGCTTAATCCAGGTGTGTCTGACCATTGTGACTACTCAGACACACCTGGATTAATCAGTTTGTCCAATAATGTAAGACAGGAAATAAAGAACTGCCTTAAATTCAGGAAGTAGTGAAGCTGTGCATAGAGCCCATTGAATTCAATAAATGAACAATAAAGAGTTCAACCTAAACGCCTGAGCTGAGCAAATTTACATTTAACATCCATCACCTCAGCAGCTTAGTCATCTCTCTTTCACGCATGCACGCACACACACACACACACACACACACACACACACACACACACACACACACACACACACACACACACACACACACACACAGCTTCCTCACTGACGCGTTTAAAATATGTGTGCAGAGTCATTAGCCAGAGGCTGCATAGCTGCTGCAGGTGGGTGCCTGTCCAAGCTGTGTGTGTGTGTGTGTGTTATCTTTACGTCTATCTATAGTCCAGCCTGGAGATGAGCCGAGTGGAGTCCCTGTACAGCCTCCAGGGATCAAACATCTGCAGAAACGTTTGACTGGACACTTGGCTGACTCAGTACAGCTTCAACACTAAGGGATCAAATTTTATCAAAAAACACCAACTAAGAAGGAGAGAGATATAAAGAGGGGGACGGGTAACGGGCCCCATCTTGGCTCCACCATCAGACAGTAACTGTTTGTAGCTTCACTGCGCACACATCAACATTTCTACAGAACAAATGGTTAAAGCTGAACTCTGGAGGGGTTGAACTCAAACACTACACACGCTACAGCAAGTCACTGCGCTGAGTTAAAGTCACATCTCTGTTCTGACCCAGGATCAGTTCCACAGTAAACCAGCAGACCGCAGCAGCAGCAGCAGCTGTGTGAACTGATCCTGGTCTCTAACGCTCACCAGCCTCGACTCTGATGTTCTTCACATTAACATTAATTGGCACTTTCACCTACGAAATGCCACCTATCAAATTCCCTCACATTCCAGGAATTCCAGGTTACCTGAAGCATATTCACAGGAGCCTCCAGGTCGCTGAGCCACAGACTGAGGACCAGAGAACTGGCTGCTAACTCATGTCTGCTGTGTTGTGTTCACTGCACAGACAAAAACCAGGCAGAAAGACACCTACTGCCAAATCAACCCTACACACACACACACACACACACACACACACTTACTGTACTGTAGACACAAACAATGAGAAAAACAAACAAAAACTAAAAGTGACCTCCTTCTGGATTATTGAACCTCCAATTAAACTAAGTCTGTTTAAAGAGATTTTTTATTTGCACAAACGTTATTGTGTGTTCCTGACATCAATCATCAGTGCGGCCACAGCAGAGACAAACAGCAGGAGAGGACACTCACCCTGTGACTGCAGCTCGACTCCACTCAGCACAGACGTAAAGTAATCCAACCTGAACCCCCCGTCCCGGACAACAAAGACCACAGCAGCAACCATTGAGCCACACGGAAAAGACTGCAAAAATCTAAATCTCAGAGTCAGTAGAGACAGTAGAGCTCCAGCAGAGAGTTTGGTGGGGAATCAGCAGCATGTGTTGAAGCTCTGCTCTGCTTCAGACAGCTCCACCCCCTGCTCTCTCTCTCTTTGTGTCTCTGTGTGGCTCTATGTCTCTCTGTCTTTCTCTCTGTTGTTGAAGTATGTGACTCGATTAAGATTCTCAGACTCAACCAAACAGCTGATAACACGCACACACGCATGCACGCACACACATTTTTCTCTGCACATTAAGTTTTAAAATAGTCCAGCATACAGAGCCCCCACCCCCACACACCACAATCTGAGATTTCCATCTCTCATATTCGATGTTGACAGTAACAGTAACACAAATCTTCTACACTCATAGTTATGAATACTGTGAATTATCCGATAGCCATCACAACAAGTAATGTAAACAACAGGAAATTAGATAATTTTACTGCAGCTCATGATCACAGAGTCTCAGCACATAATGCAGTAAATTTAACAAGATAGACCGTGACTAAAATTGCTCTGAGCAACTCTACACATCAAACAGCTGTTACCTTCATAAAGGCCCCACCCAATTAATAGATGAAAACTGTCTTCACCTGATTGTTCACACTATCACAAAGGAGAAGTCTGAGACCAGTGGTGTAACTCCATCACTCAGTCCGTCACAGTGGTCTGTGTTCAGAGAGCTGCGCCCCGCTGGAACGCCTGAGCTTTCAAAAAGTGCAGATCATCAGAATCTAAAACGGTATCTGACTGATGAAAATCTGACTGACGGCAATCATCACCTGGAGAGAATCAGCGAGAGGAGAAGTTTGAAGTATTTTCAGAAGCATTTCAGGAATGAAACGTGATTATTTGTAAATCTAAATCTTCAGTGAGGTTTTGGGAGCTTTTAAAGGACCCACGGGTGAATAAACTCACTCAGCAGGTCTGAGGAGAACAGAAACTTCACCTTCCAGCGACAGAAAGAAAAACATGTCGACTGCACCGAGGTGTTTTCATTTCATCAGGCTGCAGCTGTGGGGGATCAGGACATAAAGCCTGTCTGCTGTGGTCGGGAGCCACAGACGCAGCAGCAGCTCTCAAACATTCCTGCACACGCCCGGTGCTTCCTGATATTCTGCTGAGTACTGCCGTTACCTGCACCGGGGGTCAACCTGCCTGCATGCTCATCACACCTGCACCAGCAGGTATCACCTGCACCGACTGACCTCCAGAGGTTCAATAAACAGCTCCAAACAGATTCATAATCCCGTCGACTTCTTCTGTATCAGACTCTGCCTTATCTAAACCATCATGTCCATGTGCCACACTTTATTTAGGTGGTTTCTACTGGACTGTTTAGGTTCCTCTCATTATTTCTTTATTCATGCATTTGGTTTTCACACAGAAAACTGATCTGCACTTTATTTGCTTCCACTTCCTTCCCTTCCTGGGTAATCTGCATCAGGCTTTGTGCCCAGCGTGTCCAGTGCCCACAGCGTCAGAGTCTATAGGATGTACCTAAAACACTAAATATAGACTATAGGTGAAGTTGGCCCCGAAGTGGTGGTAAAAAATACCACCAAGAAAGTAACTCGACATCGAGTTGCTGCCACACATTTATCAGCAAAGAAAAGTAAATACTGTCTGAGTGAAGTGCTGGAGTGTCGGGCCCATACCCGGCTGTCACCGACAATGAGAGTCATGAGGGCTATGCCGTGACGAGTGGGAGGGCCGCCACGGTGATCACGGAAGCCTAGAGTGCCGCTGCAATCACTGTGGGTGCTAGCTGGAGAGGAGGGTCCCATTTTGAATATTGTGTTTATAAACTGCAACAAACAAACCCACAGACTCTACCTTTAATGTTAACTCTTTCTGTACTGACAAGGTTTCAGATATACTTAGCCTACAGGTTGACAGGATTGGTTCCTCATTTCTGTGACTATCACACCGTGGCTCTGTGAATCTGTATGAGTCTGTCATTTGTTCATAGTTGAAACACTCAGTCATGGTGCTGACGATCATTTCACTTTGATTGTCCTGAAATTCATTTTCCAAAAGTGGAAAACACACACACCCTCCTGAACTGAAGCTAAACGTCACATGGACAACAATATAACATGTTCACCACAGCATCATGGACACACACTGACAACAGAGGCAGTGTCAGACTGAATGAAGCCTCCGACTTAACGCAAGTGAAACTCAATTTAACCTGGAGACACAGACTGATGTGTGACTTCTGGTGCTGGTGCTGTATCTGCTAATGCTAAGTGGCAGGTGGTCCCGCAAGCATCAGTGACCTTTGACCTCAGAGGGTCTTCAGTGGTCACACAGGGACTCTGAGGAGTCTCTGGGGAGGAGATGCCAGGAAGAAACAGACTGAATGAATATTAAGGGGCGCAGGGAACCCAGTAATGAGGAACTGTCTGTGTGTGTGTGTGTGTGTGTGTGTGTGTGTGTGTGTGTGTGTGTGTGTGTGTGTGTGTGCACTGTTGTTACTATCTATGAGGGGACCTCGGCGTCGTTACACATTCACGAACAGGGGACCATGCAGCAAACAGGGGACATTTTTTAGGTCCCCTGTTTGACATGCTTTAAATCAAGTTAAAATCATGTGAAAACCCTTCTGGTTAATTTTTTCAACTTTTGCCAAGAGGGGACCTGAGTGTGTGTGTGTGTAAAATACCATATTCAGCAGTGCCCCAGCAGGCTGGAGCAGGGTTTTTAATGGCTCATTCACACACGTCGTTTCTTACACTCCACCAAGGTGTGAACGACTTGAAGACCCAGCAGCCTTTCAGACTGTAGAGAGGCTATCAAAGAGGCCCCTTAGTGCACAAACCACTACCTTGAAACATTATTTGTTATTCTTTGTAACAAAATATAACGGTTCTGTTTTCATGGATGTCTTAAGTTTAAACTCACTACTGTATTAGGTATAATAGAAATTTTAAAATATTGAAACAATTTAACATCCATAACTATGTTAGAATTAAGATAGTCATTTAGATCATTTCTGTTGAATTCTAATCAAACATTAACAATAATTGACCTTGCTATTGTTGCTTGTTCAGTTTTTTTGAGCACAGGGTTTCAATTTTACAATGTGTTCTCAATCTGTATTAGTAGGAATTATTAGTTGATTTACATTGCAGAAAAAGGTCCACACTTGGTTTATATGGAGTGACAGGGGCCCACTGTTGGTTGGTGCACAATGACACAAGTTCCCACTTAGTTAGCATGGAGTGACATACACACTCCATCATGTATGAATAAGAAAGAAATAGAAAATAAATAAATAAAAATTTTATAGAAAAATAAAAGTGATAGTTCTTAAGAGATTTTTTTCATCAAAACTTAACACAAACATTTCTAATAAAATAGCACCAATAATGTTGTAATTATTTTTTAAATGTAGGGTGTACTACTGCAACACACATTTCTACTGTCTGCAATTCTTTTAATAGAGGGTTTTAGGGTTTATGGTAATCTTAATGTACTCGCATCATAAATTTGTATTCATAAGGATGTATTTTATTAGCTGTTTTACATTACAGAAAAAGGTCCACACTTGGTCCATATGGAATGACAGGGGCCCACTGTTGGTTGGTGCATAATGACACAAGTTCCCACTTAGTTAGCATGGAGTGACATACACACTCCATCATGTATGAATAAGAAAGAAATAAGCAGAAGTGATAGTTCTTAAGAGATTTTTTTCATCAAAACTTAACACAAACATTTCTAATAAAGTAGCACCAATAATGTTGTAATTATTTTTAAATGTACGGTGTACTACTGCAACACACATCTCTACAGTCTTTATTTTCCTTGACTGCATTGTTGTTCTAGGAAAAATACTTGAATTAAAGCTAAGGGTTTTAGGTCATTTTAATGTACTTGCATCATGAATCTGTATTCATAAGTATGTATTTTATTTGCTGTTTTACATTACAGTAAAAGGTCCACACTTGGTCCATATGGAATGACAGGGGTCCACTGTTGGCTGGTACATAATGACACAGGTTCCCACTGAGATAGCACGGAGCGACATACACACTCCAGCATGGGTGGATAAGCAGACATTAGATTAATGTATAAGTTTTACGATACATTTTAATCTAAATTTAATACAAGCATTTGTAATTATTAATACACAACACAAACTCGTAAACACACATAAAGTAGCACTGGTAAAGTTGTCATTATAGTTTTTTTTAAACATGGAGGGAAAACTCAACGGCAACCTGTCATGATACTTAAGGGAGTATTTCAGTTATTGATATTTATGGATCGACAATAAAACATGTATGGGAAAATAAAGGAGGAGCTGAGGGGTCATCAGCTTGTCTGAGATACAAGGGATAATTCTTCTAGAGGATGGATTAACCTGACTAAGTAATATGATTAACTACTGCAGCACACTTTTCTACAGTCTATCAAGTTTTCTGATCTACTGCAGTTTCATACTCCTTGACTGCATTGTTGTCATGGGAAAACTACTTTAAATAACTCAACTCAGGATTCAACATGGTGTGATGGCCTAGAGCCACAAAGTGTTATTCTGTGGTCACCTAATATCCCATATAGCCTACTGAAGATGACACTCTATGAGGGCCACAGACTTCTACTTTTTAAAAGCGCATGGTTTCAATCAATTTGAATGTACTTGCATCCTAAATCTATGTTAATAGGAATGCATTTTACTTATTGTTTTGCCTCACAGAAGAAAATGTCCACTCTTGGTTTGTATGAAATGACAGGGGTCCACCGTTGGCTGGTACATAATGACACAGGTTCCCACTGAGATAGCACGGAGCGACATACACACTCCAGCATGGGTGGATAAGCAGACATTAAATTAATGTATAAGTTTTAAGACACATTTTAATCTAAATTTAATACAAACATTTGTAATTGTTAATACACAACACAAACTCGGGAAAAGGGAAAACTCAATGGCAACCTGTCATGATACTTAAGGGAATATTTCAGTTATTGACATTTATGGATTCAACATGGTGTGATGGCCCAGAGCCATGTGTTATTCTGTGGTCACCTAATATCCCATATACAGTAGATGACACTTTATGAGGGCCACATTGTTGTACTGTGCTAGTGGAAATGCGCCATTAGATAGCACGGAGCGACATCCACACTCCAGTTAAATTTAATACATTTTGCAGATGGGTTTAAAAATCTGTACTAATGGTATTGATGCCAATCATAGCTGTGTGCCTCTTGCTGTACTGTTATTAGGCTAATTGCTTGTTGTTGTGAATATCATACTATTGGGGAACACTGGTGTGGTACAAAGAGTGTTTGCCAGCCATGGAGATGTTGTTGACATCTAAACTGTCAATGTCGAATCTGAAGAGTTACAGCTATACCCTGACCTTATGTGTCTATAGGCCTAATGTAAAGTATAATACAGTTGTTCTCACAGTAAAAAGAGGTATCTTGTGGAGTCTATCATTATATTGTCTTGATGTTGTCTTAAGTACTGCTGAAAGCTTAACCGTTAGGACTGAATGTGTGACAATTGTTTAGAAAGTTTAGAGCATTCATTCAAAATTAAGAAGAGTAATTAAAATGTAATCGAATGTAATTAGTTACATTACTTTGATGAAATAATTGAAATATTTAACTTACACTACTATTACATTTTCAACAGGGTAACTTGTAATTGTAACCAACTATATTTCCAAAGTAATCTTCCCAACACTGCAATCAAAGTGGTACTGATATATGACAATTTGATATCCGTGGGAAAATACAGAGGGAATGGGGAATCATCAGTTAGTCAGAGATACAAGGGATACTTCATTGAGAGGATGGATTAATCTCACAAAGTCCCTATATTAAACTATTGCTACACACATTGCTACAGTCTATTAATTTTTCACTGAGAAAAGCATGTGATTTCAATCAAGCATGGAGCGACATACACCCTCCAGTATGTATGAATGAGAAAAAATAAGAAAAATTGATAGCTCTAATGGGGAAACTTTCATTAAGACTTAATACAAACATTTCTAATGAAGTTGCATTTGCACTTCTCTTTATGATCCTAACTGTATGTAGAACTGGCTTCTGTGAGAAGTGAGTGAACGGAGTGAGGGAATCTGTGCTAGACGACTTGTGTCAGTCCTTGGCGGCAGCGTGGAGGATGGTGTCTTGTAGCTGATGATGGTCATTAGCAACTCTGAAGCCCAACCTGGAAATGACCAAGGTCTTAGAAATGTTTTCTGGCAGAGAATGGTAGATCTTTTGGGGGTAATTTCATCCATACACTGACTTATTCCCTGTATCTCTGACAATGTGATGAATCCTAATTTCTTATTCCATGTTAAGGTGTTGTTCCCAGACAGCATACTAGCAGACAATGGTAGCTCATATAAAGGCCCTGTCACAAAATATTATAACAGGGCATTACACACCTTCACAAAACTCATCAAAGAACTGACGATTCTTTACACAAAATGGAATATTGCTGGTAGACCCACTCTTAACAATTGCCAGAGAAGTTGAGTCACCAAAGGCCATAGGTTCGTGGGTAGCACATGGACAACCTGGGACCTGGGAATGCTTGTGTCTCAGTCGGTCTGATTTGGATATAAGATGTTGGCTGAAAGAAGGTAGAAACTGTGGAGCCCAACCTGAAAATGCCTAACGACCATCGTCAGCTACGACAAACCATCCCCCACACTGCCTACACTCAAGGACTGACACAGGTCATCTGGCACAGATTCAAACCCCTTACTCCATTCACTCACTTCTCAGATCCCTGTTCAACAACTCTACCTTAAAGTTAGGATCTGTGAAATACATGAGTCCTGGTGACTTGACTATTTCAATGTAGAGGAATGTTTTTTGTGTCCACATTGTAGACCGAAACCCCATATGTTTAACACTACTTAGAAAACTGTGTGTAAATGCAATGAAGTTGCTTTGCTTCCTACAACATGCACAAGGTTATACATAAATAGTAAGGAATGTACACACTTGTGTCTGGGTACTGAAACAAAAAAAGAATCATTAGGAAATAACTAAAATGTGTAACAAATGAGTCACTTAAAAAATAAACAATTAGATAACACGTTTGGCCATCTTCTGAACACAATTCAATGAATCAGTTTATATTTCACTTCAGATGCTATGAATAAGGTTGTTGAATGTACAATCCACACATCCTGAAAGCAGTCAGACCTATTTCTGTACCAGTGTGAACTGAATACAACTTTTATTGTGTACTTCCCACTCAATGTAAACTTTCTGATTCTGTGCCAGTCCTGTATCTTTTGAGAACTTTAAACTAGGTTTCAATGTGTACACCAATTCCATCTATAGATGTGTATGACTATGTGATACAGTCTATAATATACAGAAAAAAAAAACCCATAAACCATAAATTTAGCTTTTCATTTTTGTTGTGGACCAAAAACATTCAGACAGGTATACATGAACTCCAGTAGAGCTTATAGTTTGGAGAGTACAAATTTTGCAGTAGTTCAACAGTGGGTATTTTGGGGTTATTCCATCCATCTGATTTATCACCTGTATCTCTGGCAATCTGATTAATATTAATTTCTGCTGCCATGTTTAGTTGTTGTTCCCAGACAATATTTCTACTGGCACACAATGGTAGATCCAAATATTACATTTATCACAAGGCATCACACACCTTTACAAAACTCATCAAATACTTGACATGGTAGATTATTGCTGGGACACCCATTCTTTACATGGCCAACCTAAGACTAGGGAATCCAAATGTCTCTCTTAGTCTGATTTGGAACATAAGATCTTGGCTGAAGGATGTTAGTCTTTTCCAGGTTGCGCCTCAGAGTTGCTAACGACCATCGTCAGCTACAAGAAACCATCCCCCACACTGCCGACAGTCAAGGACTGACACAAGTCGTCTGGCACAGATTTAAAACCCATTCACTCACTTCTCAGAAGCCAGTTCCACATTAGAGTGGAGAGTATAGGTAGAGTTAGGATCTGTGAAATACAAGAGTGTTGATGACTTCACTACTTCAATGGAGAGGACTGTTTTTGTGTCCACATCATAGACTGAAGTCTAGGGGTGGGAATCGAGAACCGGTTCCTCTTCAGAACTGGTTCCCACTTGATCATTTCCTTGGGATCGTGTGTGGGCCTGCTTAATGATTCTGCTAACCGATTTTGCTTTTTTTCCTTTGTAAATGAGCATGTTTCTGACCCAAACAACACATTTTGTTTTCGGGTCAGAACAAGCAAACACGGCATCAGGACAGAAGCTCTCTAAAGTGTCGGGGTGGATGTGATATGACAAAAAACATTCAGATTTATAAAACACTGTGTACAGTATACACACTTGCAAGTGCCTACAAGGTAGAGATGCGCGGATTGCGGACACAACCGCGGAGTCCGCGGATAAACCGCGGGTCGGGCGGGTGACATGACGAAAAAAACTGTTTTTGGTCCACATCATAAATTTTAATTAGATTCGGGCGGGTGGCGGTTGAACCAATTAGGAAAGATATATACATCGTTAGATATTGTTACCCACATAAGAAAAACGAGCAGCACTCTTTGAAACAGTCACATTTTCATCAGACACTGCAGTTAATTGCCCACTGGGGTCTGTGCATGAGAGATGGCAACACCTTATTCATTTTGTGAGGAAATCCGCTTAGGGCCTATAGTTTTCAGTTTTGGTCATTTTATGGATGGAAACATGTGCAAAAACAATTTCAAAACTACGTGCATATTCACTTTATTTTCGGCAGTGTCCCTTTGATGTGCACTGCTGCAGCAGCTTGCACATGTCGCCACGCTGTGTTGTTGTGCTGTGTGCATCACCTGGCTGGCTGAGCCACATGACTGTCGGTGCGGTGCAACTTATCACTGGCTGTCTGTGTTGTCTGTCAAAACATGGATGAATGAAACGTATCGACTTAATATCGACCGCGGACGTCAGGAATAGATTTTCAGCTTTTGGCTCGTTCCGTTCATCTCCGCATAGCGCTCTTTTCCCGTTATTGGTGGAGAGAGAGAGAAGCGCGCACTGATGACAGCAGCGCACGGTAGAAATGAAACTCATACGGCCCGACCCACCTCATCCATAGGCTATATGATCGATATTGGCCTATAACAACGGGCGGATGGCGGGCGGGTGTGGTTTTGAAAAAACTTTGGTTCGGGTGGATGGCGGGTGGATGACGACTTATGTGATGCGGTTGCGGATGAAATAACTGCCTATCTGCGCATCTCTACTACAAGGTATATACATAGATAGTAAGGAATATAGCTTATTAGCCGGGTACTGAAACATTTAAAAAATCATTAGGAAGCAACCAAAATGTGTAACAAATTAATTACTGAATCAGAATGACATTATACTATTTGTAGATTTATTGTGTGCTTTCCACTTAATGTAAACTCGCCAGTCCTTTGTAACAATACCTTTTGACAACCTTCAATTATACTTCCACACCAATTTGATCTATAAACATTAGGGGTGTAACGGTACATGTATTCGTATTGAACCGATTCGGTACGGGGCGTTCGGTTTGGCACAGCGTTGAGATTCGGTACAGAAGTTGTGTGTGTTTACAGTCCGCCTGCAGCTACACGTGCCGCCCGATGGTGGCTATCGCTAATGCTACTGCTAATGTTAATGCTACCGCTAGCGAGTAAACAGACTTGAAGAGCCTTCCTGCTTGTCCTTCCTGCTTGTAGGAAGAGTGGAGGTGAGGGCTGTGGCTCCTCTCTCCTCTCTATCTGTCTACCTGTCCCTCCGTCCGTCCACCCGCCCGTCTCTCTCTCTCTGTCTGGCTGTGTCCATGAGCTCCCGGCACCTGTGGATCTGCTGCTGCAGATGCGGTAACAGCAGGCGTATGTGTTGACACTACGCACTGTGCCATCGTGATGATCCGCGTTATTCATTCATTCATATATTTTTTTCGCGGCCGAACGGTTGCATCGTCAGGCAGCTGTTGTGGCATTTGCCCACATTGCCCTGTGGTCAGTCCGTTCACATTTTTCTAATTCACATTTTATGTTAATTTGAGCATAATGTATTGAACTTATTAGGCAGCACTTTACAACAGTACATTTTTTTCATATTTTGTATAATGGTTTAAGTAGCTTTATATTTTATTCATACAGTTAAGTTTAATAAGTTTAAGTTTATTTGTATCAGGGACAATGCACATAACATTAGTAGGTGAGTAAAAGAATTACATTTGACTAAAACATACATTTGGTTTAGAAAAAAATTATGATATAAATTATATAAAATTATGTTTTGCATTTGGTTCTCTTACTGTACCGAAAATGAACCGAACCGAGACCTCAAAACCGAGGTACGTACCGAACCGTGACTTTTGTGTATCGTTACACCCCCAACAAACATGTATGACTGTGTGATACAGTGTGTAATATTCAGAACCCCCCCCCCACAAATAAAGCTTTAGTTTGCATATTTTTGCCCACGACAAAAACGAAGACAGGTATTCATGGACTCAAGTAGAGCTAATACTTTGGTGAGTAGAAATTTGGGTTGCAATATACACTGCCCGTCCAAAAAAAAAGTCACACACTTTATATCTGTGGTCACATTGGACCACATTTCTTCTTTGAAGATGATGGTTCCCCACTATCCTTCCAGTTTTAAATTATGTGTTTGACAGTTCTTAAAGCAATGTTAGTCTCAGCAATCTCTTTAGATGGTTTTATTTGCTTGATGAACGTCAATAATTTGACCCTTGTGAAACAGAATAACATTTTCTCCTCTACCACAGGATGCGTTTTCTGACATGGTTGTTTAGGAAATGAGACTGCATCAGTTAGTAAGTTGAATCATAGCTGAAACATAATCATACATGAAGTAATTGGAGGCTCTGACCTATTAAATGGTGACTTTTTTTTGGACAGACAGTGTAGTTCAAAAGTGGTCTTTTTGGGGTTATTCCATCCACTAGCAGACTTATCTCCTTATTCTTTGTGAAGTTAATCAATCCTCTAGGATGATAGTACAGTATTGCTTTCCTTATTGTATTCCCACATTTCAAAAAGTTAACGTCAACATTTCCACTTTGCTAAAAGAAATAACACTACAGATTAGATTGTATTTAGATTAGACCATTTTCTTCTGCCATTTAATTATCTTATTTCTTCTTTATTCACCCATGATGGAGTGTGTATGTCACTCCGTGCTAACTCAGTGGGAACTTGTGTCATTTTGTACCAGCCAACGGTGGACCCCTGTCATTTCATACAAACCAAGAGTGGACATTTTCTTCTGTGAGGCAAAACAATAAGTAAAATGCATTCCTATTAACATAGATTTAGGATACAAGTACATTCAAATTGATTGAAACCATGCGCTTTTAAAAAGTAGAAGTCTGACAATGTGGCCCTCATAGAGCGTCATCTACAGTAGGCTATATGGGATATTAGGTGACCACAGAATAACACTTTGTGGCTCTAGGCCATCACACCATGTTGAATCCTGAGTTGAGTTATTTAAAGTAGTTTTCTCATGACAACAATGCAGTCAAGGAGTATGAAACTGCAGTAGATCAGAAAACTTAATAGACTGTAGAAAAATGTGCTGCAGTAGTTTATCATATTACTTAGTCAGGTTAATCCATCCTTTAGCCTAAAAGAATTATCCCTTGTATCTCAGACAAGCTGATGACCCCTCAGCTCCTCCTTTATTTTCCCATACATGTGTTATTGTTGATCCATAAATGTCAATAACTGAAATATTCCCTTAAGTATCATGATAGGTTGCCATTGAGTTTTCACAGTGCACTCCATGTTAACAAAAAACTACAAGGACAACTTTACCAGTGCTACTTTATGTGTGTTTGCGAGTTTGTGTTGTGTATTAATAATTACAAATGTTTGTTAATTTTGATTAAAATGTATCTTAAAACGTATACATTTATCTAATTTCTGCTTATCCACCCATGCTGGAGTGTGTATGTCGCTCCGTGCTATCTCAGTGGGAACCTGTGTCATTATGTACCAGCCAACAGTGGACCCCTGTCATTCCATATAGACCAAGTGTGGACCTTTTACTGTAATGTAAAACAGCAAGTAAAATACATCCTTATGAATACAGATTCATGATGCAAGTACATTAAAATGACCTAAAACCCTTAGTTTTAATTAAAGTATTTTTCCTAGAACAACAATGCAGTCAAGGAAAATAAAGACTGTAGAGATGTGTGTTGCAGTAGTACACCGTACATTTAAAAATAATTACAACATTATTGGTGCTACTTTATTAGAAATGTTTGTGTTAAGTTTTGATGAAAAAAATCTCTTAAAAACTATCACTTTTGCTTATTTCTTTCTTATTCATACATGATGGAGTGTGTATGTCACTCCATGCTAACTAATACCCCTTTCACACTGGCCAAAAAACCCGTTTAAACCCGCTTACAATCGCCATTTGGTGGCAGTGTGAAAGGCGCACTGACCCGCGTCGACGCGGGTCAAACGACTCGGCAAGCGACGCGGGTTAAAATCGCCTTTAATCGCCTCGGCTCGGCTCGGCTTGCAGTGGGAAAGCCAGACCCGGGTCAACCCGCTAATTTACGTAACGACGTTGAGTGTTACGTGACGCCACGTCATCGCGCCGGTCTCGTCTCATAGCACGTACCAAAACAAAGCTCTGCTCGCATCCGAGACTGGGATTAAAAGATCAAACAACACTGACCGAAAACAATTGAAACAAAAGAAAAGAAACTACAGTGTGTTTAACTCATAGATATAGAAGGGTTTAACTGACGTGTTGTGCCGCGGACGAGCCATCATATGGCCGTGGCGGACTCGCTCTCCTCCGCGGTCCAGGTGCTCTGTAGGCCGGCCAGACGCCTCGTCTGCCTCGGCCGACAGACCTCCGCTGCGGGCGGCTGTGGCATGACCCACGGGCATGACAGTGCTTCTCGCACCGCGGATGAGAGCGGGGCTAAACATGGCTGCTCTGTCTGATTCCCCCGCGGGGGGTCAGACTCGGCTTATTTTGGTCAATATGAAAGGGGGCAAATGCCGATTGTTAGCGGGTCGACCCGCGTTTAAAAAACCCGCGTCGACCCGCTAATTTCAGTGTGAAAAGGGCTTAAGTGGGAACTTGTGTCATTGTGCACCAACCAACAGTGGGCCCCTGTCACTCCATATAAACCAAGTGTGGACCTTTTTATACAATGTAAATCAACTAAGTGTCACGATAGATTGCCCATGAGTTTTCACAGCACACCCCATGTTTAAAAAACAAAACAAAACACAATCACAACTTTACCAGTGCTACTTTACTGTAAGTGTGTTTTGTGTGGATTAGTAGTAATTAATAGTATTAATAGTAATAGTTACAAATGTTTGAGTTAAATTTAGATTAGTTTAAAAATTAAAATTTAGCAATTTATCTAATTTCTGCTTATTCACCCATGCGTGGGTGTGTATGTCGCTCCGTGCTATCTCAGTGGGAACTTGTGTCATTATATACCAGCCAATGGTGGACCTTTGTCATTCCACATAAACCAAGTGTGGACCTTTTTTCTCCAATGCAAAACAATAAATAAAATGCATTCCTATTTCCTAATAATTGGTTGAAACCAAATGTCTAGAGCATTTTAACCATATAAAACTGAGATGATAGTAGGTCCATTCTTGGACTGCTAAGAATGAAAAAGGCAACACATTTTTGGATGGGTAAAGACAGACGAGCAAATTATCTTAATCTATGTTAAAGCTGTTTTAAAGTAAATGTTGTTGTTTATATTGCAGAACTTGATATTTGTGCATGCAGCCATGTTACATCTGATTTGCATGTAGTTCAATAAGAATAATTTACTCTTAAATGTGGCCATTATTATTTATATATATGTTTTTATATAAAACTTCTATTCCAGAGACTTTGAAATAAGTAATGGTAATTCTAAAGTTATATTATGCATTTTTAAAAGAAACTGAGTAAGTCATTGTTGTAAACAAAGACTCATTAGGTCAATGAATGGGTCATTAGGTCAATGAATGGGTACAGACAGCTCCACTGCAGTATGTGGAGGTCCCCTCTTTGATAGGTAAATGTCGCTCAGAGCTCTAGGTCCCCTCTTGGCAGTATCTTTAAAAATGGTTAAAAGTCACATTTTCAGTAATACCGATGGTAAAACACCTCAAAAGTGAATTTTATATTCCATTTTTGTTTTTTCAACATAGCGTAAACGAAATACCCCTCTTAGCAGGTTTGAGCGACAGGTCCACTGTTAACCCTATTGGTGTGTATGTGTGTGTGTGTGTGTGTGTGTGTGTGTGTGCGTGTGGACGCAGCTGTGCTCCATTACAGAGATGAGAGCCACACAGTCACAGTGACACTGAGACGAACAACATATCAGCTCCGAGGTGACAGTATCAACAGACAAGTACAGGTACAAGAGTCCAGTCTGAGTGTTACTGTCTGTCTCCACCACTATCCACTGAGGAGGGAGATGGAGGTTTTACACCGAACAGACATCAGGACAAACACCTGAGTACGACCACCAGCAGCAGTTCCTCTGCAGACAGTTAAAGGGACAATGAGGAGTTTTGGAAAGTGAAGTGTTTTCAGACTACATTTCCCATGAGCCTCCATGCTCAATGTGAAATTGTTGGGCCGACGCAAGACAGACAAAGGACAAAACATTTGCCAAGAATGTTTTCATTCATCAAGAATGAGAAAAATGAGAATGAGAAGACGATCAGATACCGTTGTAGTTCCGACCATAAACAGCAATTCAGCGGAGTTATTCCCATGACCCGCTGGGCAGCATCTGAGAAACCGAAACTAGGAAATGCAGGGCGAGCTGACCACTTAATATATAATAATAATATATACCGTAGATGACCAAATAATCGCCCGCGTGCAAATAGCCGCCTGTGCTCTAACAGCCGCCGGGGTCCGAGCTCATTTGGCATAATAAACGCCTGTTCAATTTAACGCCCGGGCGATTAAGTTTTTACTATAGTCTTGCACAGAAAAAAAAAGTTTTTTTCAACAGCGACTCCTACCTCTGTCAGTCAGCCCCTCCTCTCGCTCTCTCTCTCGCATGCAGGCGGACACACACAGACACACACACACACAAACACAGGTGCGCTAGCGGGACAGGTCGCGCTGGACGACACAGGATAAATGGATAAATACGCTCAAGTACAGTGTTGAAATTACCGCGACCCCCCCGCTCCCCCCCAGCTACCGTTCATAACACTGCTGATCAGCTCCCTGTGTCGCGGTAACACAGACAAACTGTCTTTGTCCAGTGGTCGATGGTGAAATCCGTGTTCTTTGCATGATGGTCTGGTGCTGCTCATTGCAAAAATAAATTGTAGCCTGTTGCAAATAGCCGCCTGGTTCTTATAGACGCCTGGGGTCCAAGTCGATTTAGCATATTAAACGCCCGGGCTAATAAATGGTCATCTACGGTAATAATATAATATCGTGATAACTATAAAGACAAAACAATATATTTATCAACAAATGTGGGTAACATAGATTCATCCACATAAATGAGACTTTTTTATAACCAAAAAAAAACAAACAAAACTCTGTGTCCATTTAGTGCGTGTGTTAATGTTTTTATAAAAACATAACAATAGTTTTAAAGCTACAGCATCCTGTGAATGAATGAATGAATGAATGAATGAATGAAAGAATGAATGAATGAATAAGCCAGAGGATGACTGGTTGACGCCCCCCCCCCCCACCGAACGTCTGTGAACCTGCTGCAGCTTCCTGTCTGTGTGTGATGAGCAGCAGGAATCTGTGGATTCAGCCAAACTGAGCCTGAACCCGGGGCCAATAGGAACCAGCTGAGGAGGCGTGGTTCCTCCCACACACCCTGCAGCTCACAGACGTCGGGCTAACGCTGGCACAGATTTTGTTAATAACTGTTGGCTGCACAACTAAACACAATGACACGCCATTAATGAGCCTATAAAAACCACTGCTCTACAACTGCCTCAGAGCCTCAGCTGTCTCTATCTTCATCATGTATGACTGATGGAAGATGTGACACAGACATTAACATGGACTATAAAAAGCTCACTGGAGTGGGGGTGGGCGCTGGGGGCAGTGAGAAGGACTGACTAAAATAACATTGCATTTATTTTAGTAACTGCAACCGTCGGGGACAGCCGAAACAACAAAGACAAAACACATCCATTTCAGGAAGCAGGCTCAACAAACTCTGAGTCAAATCCCGAGCTCAGGGTTGATTGAGCCTGAGCTGGAAAACTCTTGAGTTTTCGGTTTCAGAACAGCTGATCAGAATTAGTTCAAACAACCCAGAGTATGTTGAGCCTGAGGGAGGCGCGTTCACCGTGAGCACAAGAAGCCATCATCAGTGGAGCACAGATGACAGGATTTACAAAGACAGACAGAAAGAAAAAAACAAAGCCGCGAATTTCACTCTGACCCAAGTGGAGAGTTTAATGAGGCGTATGTGGAGTATGAACACATTAAAAAACATCAGATTCAGCCGAAAACACGTGAGCTGACGTGGGAAAAAAGACTGCAGTGTGTTCTCAAAAGAACTTTGACAATGGGACAAAAACACATTGACGGAGAAAATACTGTGTTGTTATGTAACTCACTCGGTACCGCTGTAATTGATTTGTTCAGCTGTACTTCAAATCAAACAATAGCCTAAGACATTTAGTTTCATGCTTGCAATATTTGGCGATCAGTTCATTTAATTGATGAATAGTTGGACACGGAGGGGCCGACAGAGGTTTACTGTATCTTCAACAATTTCCACTCACACTGTCCCACATGAAACCTGCACGTATTGTCTTATAACGTAACAGAGCGTTGTACGGCCTGAGTCTGACGAGCCGCTGTCTCGCTGCTGCGTTCTGTCTCCCATGTAAAAAAAACAGCATTTAAATAAGTTTCACTTCCACTTCCACATCCACGACGTAATAAATTACTGTCGTTTCCTGCTCCACGCTCCACGGAAAACTCTGAGTTTCCCTCATCTCAGGCTGAACATACTCAAGAGTTTCCACTGATTTCGCTTTCTGAAAGGGACCCCGAATCATCAGTCATGATGGTCAGAAAGTTTCTATTTGTTGTTGTTGTTTCTCCTGTTACTGTCAAACTCTCACCAGAGACAAACGTGTTTTGCTGATCTGAGCTCAGCGTGGTTTCTCTGTCAGCAAATGTTTTGATTTTCAGAGAGACCTTAAAGGAACAATGAGGAGTTTTGGAAAGCGAAATGTTTTCACACTACATTTCCCATGAGCCTCCACGTACACAGTGAAATTCTTGGACAGGTGCAAGACAGACAAAGAGAAAACATTTGCCAGGAATGTTTTCAGTGATTAAAGGTGTACAGAAAAGAACATTGAATTTGAGCCCACTCTGGGTCATAAAATTAGTGTAAAAACTCATCTATCAGACGATGTAGGCCAAACTTTGTGCAAAATTCTATTTTTGAGTAAATCTGGGATGAAAGTGTGGTATTTTTTTTCGGATTATATGTCAGCCTGTACACGATTCAAAAAGCCAGTGATGTTGGATCTGTCATCCGTCATTCAAATGTCTGAAACACGCACACACACACGGAGCTCGGACTCGCCCCAAGTTTTGAATATCCCGCCTGCTCGATAACGACCAATCAAATTCGTTTTCCTTGCTTGGGTAAACTCGTGTTGCAGCTCGTGACAACTCGGCGCAACAAACGGCCATTTCTGTACACCTTTAAGAAGTCGGAGGTTCGAAGACGATCTGTTACTGTTGTAGTTCAGACCATAAACGATGCCAACTAGCGATTCGGTAGCGTTATTCCCATGACCCACCAGGCAGCATAAGGGAAACTGAAAGTAGGAAGTAGGAAATGCTGGGTGAGTCGACCACTAAACTGAACTATAATTTAAAAAAAAAACAAAAATATAAAGAAATACAAAACGATGTATATTGAAAATGGACCCATTAACAAGCGTGGGTAATGTAGATTCATCCACATTACCAAAAGTAAACTCCTCTTTAATAGGTCTCTTTAATAGGCTTTATGCACAGCTCCACTACTTTCTGAACTTTAGCCAGCTCCTCCTACATTATTGGGCAAACTGCTACAGGGGTAGCGGAGGGGAGGCGAAGGGAGGCTTACACCGGGCCATAGGTGCCAGCCGTATCGTTGTAATAATGCAGAAATCCTTTAGGGGGCGACAGAAGTTACGCACTATAGCTTTAAAATCAGGAAGTAGTGGAGCTGTGCATAGAGCCGATTTACTCAGAATTAAGTGTTACCATAGTGTGATTTCAGCCTGCATGAAATAAACTGGATTGTTCATCAGATGAAAACTGTCAATGTTTGTTTCTGAGAGACCAGACCCCAAAGTGTTTTTACACAGGATGATGTCACAGTGAAGCTAACCTTTGACCCAGGGCTGCTTCCACTGCCAATTTTCATAAAGACATAAAGGTAAGCAAATCATTGATAAGGCTTCTAGTCCATCACCTACATTGTGTCATGATTAATGTATGAGTGAGAGTGAAAGCATTTTTTGTGAGGCAACTGTAAACTTGACCTTTGATCTTTGACCACCAGAGTCTAATCAGTCTATCTCTGTGTCCAGGTGAAGGTTCCTTGGGGCCGTGGGGAAATGAAGCCTCAGCTGCCAGAGAGTCTAACAGGGTCTGTGGGACAGGTCGTCTCTGTCTCCTCCTGGTCCTCTTCCAGCATCTTTTTCTTCTGTGGCTTCAAAGCCTTCGTCCCCAACACCCCCACATTGAGACGGCTCCCTGCCTCGGCTCTTTTCTTGTTGTCGGTGAAAGCCTTGTCCTGCTGCTCTGTTGTGGCGTCCGGGACATTTACAAACAGCTCCGGTCAGGCTGTGAGCCCCGGCCGTGAAGGGGCCTCTGTGGAGTCTGCATTGAATCCAGCCCTTTGAGGTGAGGGCCAGGCCTCCCTGGGGGGCTCCTGAACCACACACTTCAACCTGACTGCAGCTTCAATGGCTCCAGACCGGGCTGCTTTATCCGACTGATGAATATGTAGAGAGAGGGGGGCAGGAGGGCAAAGGGTGACGCTGACTTGGAGACCGATTCTGGTTCAGCAGCGTCACTTATAAAGGTTAGCATGAGGGTTGCTGCTGTGACGCATTGTGACACACTGTCAGTCACAGAGCTCCATCGTTTCAGGCCACTACTGAAAACTCATCAGCGCCTCACTGTTGTTACTTTATCACCATGGATACACACATTGTAGTTCATCCTGCTTCGGTCCTGCTGTGGTCTTTGTTGCTGTAGTCGCTGGTTCTGTCCGCTCTTAGATTCTTGATCAGATTCAGGCTCCAACACTGATTATAGCGACTTCAACCAAAAGAGCTTGAGCCCGGATGTCCGACACGCTAACAAAAGAAACTCACTGGGATTTCTCAACTACCGTAAAAAAGTTGCACTTTTTTCCCCCTTTTTTTTCATTTAAAAAGATGGGTGCGGGTTATACACCGGTGCGACCTATATAATGGACCAAGGTAAATTTCAACTCTGTTCACTCTGCGTTTTCAGCGATCAGCTTGCAATCAGATGGAGCTTGACTACATGAAAGCACAGTGATCCGATCGGCCAAACCACCTCCGGAGGTTGTCATGGACGCGTTGTGACTGGTGTAAACGGTGATTTGTACCCACATACGACAAGGCTACGTGCCGCGGGTGTTTTTTCCTGATTAATTAATTTCCTGATTTTACCATCTCTTATCTCTGTCAGTCAGCCGCTCCTCCTGCTGGACTCGGCCTCTCTCTAACATGCAGGCACACACATGCGCGCGCACACACACGTGCGCTATATCGCACTAAATGTACAGTAGCCTATTCAAATTACCCCGTGATCTCTTTTTCTTTTTTTAAATCTAAAATAGAAACGCTACAATGCAGCACAGAAATTTCACGTTGGAGACTTGTGGAATACCTTGTATAGCGTTTGCATTTTAAAAATAGGCATGGAAAACCTTGTTTTCCCAGTTCCCAGTGCAACTTTTACAGTACGAATTTTACGGTAAATATCAAAATGTTTATGAAAAAACAAAAACAAAGAAGATCTACTTATAATAAGGTGTACGGACTTAAACCAAAGTAATCACAGTGATCAATGAAAAACAACTAAGAAAATTAGCCGTCAACAAAAAATACAGCGACCCCAGCTCACCCTCTCTCAAACTTAAGAAAAACAACAACATATTAAGTGTTATCCCTGCCCATAATCATGTGATCTGCTACTTATACGATTACACAAACTAAATAAATAAACAACAACAAATTAGCCCTTAATCATAACTAACAGTAAACTAATTTCATGGCTCCAGTACTGATTGTTAACAGTTTTGTTTCAGATTAGGTGAGGCTCAATACACTGAGCTACAGCGAAGACATGTTTTGCCGTCAATTCGCCCTATTCCCTTGATAAACTCTGAAACAGATTATAATCATCTTCACTGACTATTAAGTTTGAAACCTCAAGTACAATCAACAGAAGTTAGGAGCTAATGAAGGCTATAAAAAGGCTAATACAGCTCATTTCACCACGATCAACATTATTTCAGAATCAAACCAAAAACACGTTCAACAAACCAAAGACGTGGGGGGTAGCAACATGACACTAATTTCTGAGAACATAAAGTCAGGATCACTAATTATTTTAAAGTTTGTAAAGCTGTAAATCTGTAGGATGACAACAGAGATGAGGTGGAGCGTGGGTGAACATGTGTGAACATGTGGGAACATACACTAAGCAGAAAACTGTGTGAACTCTAAGTTCCCACACTGTGTGTGACCCTGAAGCTGCAAGTACATATTCTGACTCCATCTTCATGTCTGACTTAGACTGACAGTGACATCCAATCAGAAAGCAGAGTTCACAGGCAGGAGCTTCTCTGGCTTTCAGGACCACTATGTTTCCTTGGTGTAGTTTCCAGTGATCAGTCACACTAATCGATAAATCCAAACACTGAAGAAGAAACCAGGAGCTCAGATCTGAACTCTCTTCACTTCCTCAGCTGCTGCAGGTTGAACCCTCTTGACCACCACACCTTACAGCTCTCTGTCATTAGGCGTTTATTTGTTATTGATTAATTGTGTACAGTCTAACACCTGATCACATGTTGATGTCACTGTGCAGTGTGTGTCTTATGTAACCACAGTGTGAGAGCTCCTCTGGATGCGGTTGGACAATGATATGCAGTGAGGACGGGACGTCCAGTGTGCAGTCACATGCAGCGGGGCTGAGCCTCTACAGGCTGAGTGAAGGTGGTGATTATCCAGCCTTGCTGGGCTAGGACTGACTTCGCTCTGTATAATTAGTGTGTGAGCTGAGGAGGACGAGGCATCGACAGGATGACAACACAACCACACATCTCCTGCTCTGATGGAAAATTACTGAGTCAGACAGCGGCAGAGCTCTCTGAGCAACAACACGGCTCATCAGAGAAGAATGTGAGCAGGTTTTCCACCTCACAGAACAATTTACAGCAGCCAATGAGGAGTGGGGCCAGGCCTGGAGCTAAGCCCTCACAGAATAGCTTCATTCTTGGCCGGCTGGTCCGGAGGCTGGCCGCTTTGCTCCCGGAGAGACCGGGACCTCCCAGCTGGGCGGCCACATTCCCCTGGGGCTGGAGGAGTAATTATTAGGGGTGTCAACAATAATCGATTCGGCGATGCATTGCAATGCGGGACATGCGCGATTCAGCATCGATGCGGCAACATGCCATAATCGATTATGTCCCTGTTTATTTTCTGGCATCAAATAAAGTTATGAAGTTTCAATGACCTCCGAGGGCGTTTGCGGAGCAACGACATGCGCAGCCTGTAGCTACATGCTAAGCGGCAGCACCAGCAGTAGCAGTGTTGCTGCTGGTTTTCTTTTTCTTTTCTTTTTTTTACCCGCGTTCGGGTTGAGAATTAATTAATTAACGCTCATGAGTCCGGCCGTGTTGGGTCCGAGATTCAACAAGCCGGTCTGGTCCCCGTTACTACAGGCAGTACGCCCGTTTATCACTTATAAACACAGTAGCCCAGGCTAGAGGAGGAGGGTGAGTGAGCTCAGGCTGGGGGGTCACTGATGCCGCAGCGCGATCATGGATCTGCTCCGTGACACTCGCTGTGGATGCAACTGGGACACAACAGCAGCAGCACGCGCTACAGCGCATTTGACGAAAAAAAAGAGAGAGACTTGCCGTGCCGCGTAAAAAAAACAAAACAAAAAAGTGTCACTACTTCCTGTATGTGGCCCTTCAAAATAAAAGCCCCATTTCAGTCACATTGATTTCGAGTTTTTGACAAGACAGGGCTCCAATGGTTTGTTTGTTTTTTCCTGCAACCAATCGACTAATGATTTTTTGGTCGGCAATTGGGGGCAGCCCTAGAAGTGATTTATGTTTTCTTTTTCAGGTTTGAAAATGCCATATCCAGTACCCTGTACCAGTCAATTTTATTTAATGACATTTATGTCAAATAGAGTGATCATACTAACATAGCAGTCGATGAAATCTGTTGTTCAATATCTCATGACTGATGAAAAATTTGCCGTGTTGTGTGCAGTAGAATTTTGATGCATTGCAATGCATCGCAATGCATCGGAGAATCGAATCGAATCGAATCGTTACCCTCTGAATCGTAATCGAATCGAATCGGGAGGGCAGTGCCAATGCACACCCCTAGTAATTATTGATGAAGGAATATAAAAACAGGTGTGATCAAACTGCTATCAGATGGCAGAGAGAGCTCAGTCTGTAATGCTGATTTGGCCCACATCGTTGGACATTGGCTAAACCACATGGCTCTCAGTGAGCGCAGAGGACATGGGGGTGAGGGTGGGGTGATGCACTGTTCACTAGAAAACTTTTAGCCAATCAGAGGAGCTCGTTTAGACACAACCTCATATTCACTAACGTGACTTCTCTCAGAGTCCTACGAGCTCAGAGGCAGATGAATCAGATCTGACTAGGTGTGTCCCATTTCCTCAGCCTGATGTTTATGGTCGACCTGCTGTCTCACAACCAACAATTAACCTATGATTTACACCCACGGGTCCAGGTGAGCCTCTGACTACACAAACAATTACATCCATTTAGCTACTGAGTAGAAACAAAGAAAGCCATCTGAGGTGACCTGGCCGACCCGCAGTACATAAACATCCATCTCTTACCGGAGTCTTTGTTCCTCTAGTCAGAGATGCCCGGTCGAGTTCAGACCTGCAGCTCCACCAACAACCAGGACCAGATCACAGTCCTGCAGGAGAAAGTAACACACGGGCTTCAGGTACAGGTAATGACCACATGGGATCAGCAATCACACGCCTTAGTTTCTAAAACCAACCATCAGGACACAACTTCTTCATGAACGGCCTGAGGTTGAAAATTAAAGCTGGAAACTCTGAGAGACTCAGTAGCTCAATGAACAGCAGAGAGAGAGCCCACTAAACATCAGTTAGGATGGTGTGGAGCAGATCCTGATGCTGGTCTGGATGCTGCCAACGGAGAAGGACAGCCCGTTGCTTGCAGCTCCACAGAGCCCGGCCCCAGCTGCACGTTTGGGCCCACAGCTCCCTGTTTCATCTGTGAGTGACGGCACAGACAACCCCAAACAGGTTGTCTTGCAGACAGCCCTGTGCAGGTAATCGCCGGTCAACCTTAGGAAAGAGCAACAAATTAAACTGGGTTTACCACATTTATACTGGGTATAGGCACTGTATCTGCTAATACATGACAACAGAAAGAAAGATGGAGCATGGCGTTAGGTTGGAGGACGCAGACACGGTTTAGTCCTCAGCTCCAGTTGGTGTCAGTGAAGCTCCTGGATCACATCATGAGATGGTTAGAGGGCAGAACTGCATGTATAGTCACATCCTGACAATTTGTATTATTTGACAGTGCAATCCTAAAGCTTCTATTCTGTTTATATCAGTGTATAATGACATTTTATATTTGTATTTGTACATTTTCGTTTTTATAACTCACTTCAAATTTTCTATCCAAATCTGATTATCACTGGAGATCAATAATCTGATCATTCTGATATACAGTACAAATGAGAGGCTGAAGCGATGATCCACAGACATGCTCCACAAGAGCAGTGATGAAGACAAACACAGTGAGCTCTGATGTTTGAAGGTGGCTGCTCCAATGGAGGGTCCTGCTCTGCTCCGGGCTGCTGAGGTGTTGGTATGTGCTCTCACTGAAGCTCAACGTCTGTCAAGCCATCAGAGAGGGCTGCAGAGGGCAAGGCCGTGACACGAAGGATCAACTCTGAGCAGCGATAACAGCTGAGGAGTTTAGAGGAGGGAGATCTGAGAACAACTGCTGTAAAACAGATGTGTCACGCTCCATGTCGGCAGGACAGGTGGGGTTCACATTACATCCAGACCTCCTCCTCAGAGCAATGAGGGAAATCATGAGGGTTGTCGGGAGCACAGCAGAGTTTCACATCATGAATCTCCCTTGATGAACATTTTCATTAACAACTAGTCAAAACAATCAGGAAGCATGTGTTCAGCTTGTAAAAGTATTTAAACCGTTATTGCCAGGTGATGAACTCTCAGGTAGAGGGTTAGCTTGGTTTAAAGCAGGTGGTAGACACAGTAGCACAGCAGACAACAACGGCATCAGCATGAAACCTCCCTTAGTTCAGCACTGAGGGGATGAGCCCCTCACTGTGCACTCCGCTGCCTTCATTAAGTGTGTACAGTTCAGGACATGCTGATACAGAACTGACAGAGTTACACAATACAACACATGTAGCTGCAGGGGGAAACACATCAACACAAACACAGACAGTTTACTGGAGGAGCTCAATGCTGAGCCCGCAGGACGTAGTTACTGAGTGTCAGTCAGAATGTGCTGGTATGGGAGGGGAGGGGGGTTAGGACAAAAAACAGCACCCGCAGGATGATTTTGTAACTGAAGACAACGATGCAGAAAAAACTAATAACAAGACAGAGTGAGCCTGGAGGGAAACTGTGAAAGTTGCTTCAGGATGGAGGAATTTCCACAAATCTGAGGAAGTGAATTTACAACATCCAAACATACCACAGACTGAATGCAGGGTTCATCTCACTGACAGCGAAATCAACAGCTCTCTGCCATTTACAGAACATTACTATAAAGCCCGGTCTTTGTGTAAGCATTATCATCATCGTAAAAACACAGACGAATTCACACACACAAAAAACAATCTTTTTGAATTACAACAGTTTAACTGCTTTATTTCTGAGGACATTTACAGTATGTGGGTAATAGCCTCCATAAAAGATTGACTCTGCTCCACAGAGAGAAGGATTTTCTAAAACTGTCTCCACTCTCCCCCTGTGCCTTTCCTGTCTATCTCTGCGTACTATCCATCTGGTACTATCAAATAAAGGCAAAAAGCAAAAAAAAAACAAAAAAAACAACTATAATATAATTTTTTTAAAATTTAACTGCTGAGACCTCTGTTAGCTTCAGGTTTACTAAAATAACCAGAACTTTCTCAGTTTTTGACTGATTTTCAAAGGGTTTGGTTATGAAAGTCAGAAATGCAATTATGATACTGCATAGGAATTATAATTATTTTTTTCATTTTTTATTAATCATGTACTTTTTAATTGAAGCAACACACTATAGTAACATTATGCAAAATAATAAGTCCAAGTTTTAGCTACTGGCTCAACCATCTGCTTCAGCCAGAGTCAGAGCAAGTCGACCGACCCAATATGGCCGCCTGTGCGTGAGTCCGACGATCCACACCCATGGATGTATTGATCATGATCCACACACCCCTTTATAAGACCACCAGTTGACCCTGCTGAATGCTAATATGCTAACTAGCATCGGGAGCAAATGTACACAGCAGTTAAACTTAGCCTGTCTGACCTCATAGGCAGGTGTAAATCCTAAAACAGCTCCGTGTTGAAAACGCAACATTAACTTACCCAACATGTTCATCTGTTAATTGAAGTGAGTGTCCCGGACTCCAGGGCGGTGCTGAGGATGATAACAAGCTAGGCTAACAGGTGAGGCCAGGCGCTCACGGTCCAACTGCCGAGAATCCTCTGACATTTAAAAAAAAATACACGAACTCCAAGGAGCCCGTTACTGGTTACACAAACACCTCTCTGCTGACTAGAGTGCCAATATTCATTGTTAAAATGGACCGAATGAACACTGCATCAATATGAATTTTCGTATGAGAAGTCATGGGCCACCACCATAATACATCCATGGCCACCACCAGTCACTGTCCCACCAGACATAGGTGATTTCAAAATAAAAGAATGCGCGCGCTGTGATCAGTGGGAGGGAAACAGCTGGTGGCGCCATTTATGTAGTTTTACAACAATCCTGAAGTTACAGCTTAAAAAATAAGTTTGAAATTGATTTGCTGACTAATGTTAATGTTAAGCCTAACAATGTTAGTTTGAATCTTGATGGAAATTTACAAAAGCTTACATTTAGGGGGGGGGGGGGGGGGGTCAGAATTCAGATTTTAAGGTCAGAACTCTGTTTTTTCCCCCACAGCTGCCCTATATCCTCTTCTGTGTAGCCTAAATGTCAGCTTTTGTAAGTTCCACCTGTTGACTCATGTAAATCCATGTTCTGAAAGCAGTGAGTCATAGCTGGGAGATGATAAAAGTACATTTACTTTACTGAATTTAAATAGCCTAGTTGACTGGGCTGTCTTTCACCCAGAGAAAAAATGTTGTTATGCAGTGGGTATATGCTGTGTACAGTAGCCTTTAGGATGTGATGTGACCCTCTTTCACTGGCACGCTCACTTAAAATAATGTATGTAGGCCTACATTGTCCATAGCACTACAAAGTAAATTCATTCTCAATTAGTAAAGATGCAAATTTCATTCAGAAAAAAACACTTTTATTGACTTGTATTTCTGTGGCTAACAAACATTTGGCACAAAGACATGGTATGAATTTCCACGCAACAACCTGAATCACAAATGAAACAAAAAGCTCAGATTTGGCGCTGACATTCGTGCGTCTGTAGTGAAATGAAGCAAAGAAAAGAGCTGATGACTGTATGGGACACTGCAGTGATGATCAACAGGACACGGTTCAGTTTCTGTGCTGGAGCATGACTGTGGACCCTCCTAACAGCTGGTCTGGGGTCAGCTCCAGTTCAAGTATCTTCACAGTAAAGGCCTTTCTACAAGCAGCAGCATGGGTCTGTTTCTGTGTATTACTACAGTCACTGTGGTACATTGAGGCAACAAGAAAGACGATCAGTCACCAGCAGCTGCTGCATCAGCTCAACAGTCACTCATCATAAAGCCAGGCATAAGTCACCTGTCCAGGTGAGGGGGCAAATGCAGATTCCCTGCAGGGTTAGACAAGACTGAAGGACGTGAAGAACCCTTTGTTACTGACCGGGGCAACCAGAACATTTATCTGATTAATGGGTTCATTTAACAAACTCATTTTACATGTAGCTGGTGCAGAAAAAAGAGGAGAGGAGACCGCACACTTTTGCTCCCAAGCGCATTTTGCTCCTCTTCAGACAGTCTGAAGAAGAGCAAAATGCGCTAGAAACATTACGATTGATGTGCTAAATAAAATCTGCACTCGGGAGCAAAAGTGTGCGATCTCCTCTCCTCTTTTTTCTGTATCTATGTTTTGAGACCAGCACCTATTAAGATTGGATGTGCACGACCTTTTTTACCCTTCGTTCCTACATGTAGCTGGTGGAAATTAATTCGTTTTCACAGGGAATCTTGATTTTGACCAGAACAATGGCTAAATAATAAAGATGTGCATAACCGGGCAACAGAATTAAGTTTGTTGTTAACATACTTAAACATAAATGTATTGGATAAAATGTCAAATTATCAGTGCACTGTGTTTTTAGATAGATATTCAGGTAACAAATTATTACATAGCTATAACAGTGAATAATTGTGCCTGTTTATTTCCATGATTGTGTTTTTCTTGCTGTTGTTTTTTTTATTGATACCAATAAGAATTTGCAGTGACTGTGCAGTGACGAGTGAACAAAAATGCTTCAAACTGCTGCTGCAGCCAGGGGGTGCTACAGCGTGAGACAAAACCACAAGAAGCCGGTTTGAATCCACTTCTCACCACGATAAGATGCCTGTGATTCTCTTTCAACCCGCCTGAACAAACCTTCCTACAGAAAAAGTAAGCTTCCTCTTCTCGGTTCATGCTGTATCTCCCCCTTGCTCTAGCGCCCACAAACATGTAACGTCTGTTTCACCTCTGTGTTAAAGTGAGAACCCACTGACTTTTAGGTGACATGTTGTTTCTGCTTTTAAACAGTGTCTCATGATCTGTTTTTTTATTTTTATTATTTTATGTGCTGTTTTTTTCAACCCTTGCATTAATTTGATTGTAATTTGTTCCTCTGATTTTCCTCGCTCTGATTGTAAAGCTCTGTGTGGCTGGTGTCTGTTGTACCAATACACCAAGTTGTGCTTACTGCAGCAGCTGCTGGTCTAGGATCAGCTGAGTGTGTGAGTGCAGCTCTGACATTAAGGCAAATAGACTCTTTGGCAAAACAAAAGACACAGCAGACAGATGACCACAGACATGGATGGTGTGAGTGTGTAACAGCCTGCTGGTGGAAGATAAACCTGTGGACGCTCTGATGATTGGCCCCCACTAAACACACACACACGCGCGGGCGAGAGATTCAACGCACAGCTACACAACAGAGTAAGGCAGTTATAGACAGACACACACTGTATAAATGTTCTTTAGGCTCTTTTTTACACACTTTGGTCTTTCAAAATAAACTACTCTATAGATCTGATATATTTGCAGCTTTACAAAATACATTATAGATTTGATATGAGCAGCTCTGGGAGTAAATACACGCCTCAGTCACGTTTCACCACTAGTGATGAAACAGAAACGAGGCTTTAAGAAGCTTTTACCAGCTCAGGTTAAAGTCGACAGAGTCAAACTGTTTTCACTCATGAGGTTCAGACTTCCCCCCTCCCTCCCCCCCACACACCCATCCCATCAAAGGACAAGTCCACTATTTTAGAACAGTGGTCTTCAGCCCAACCCCCTTAAATCAACTGTGATGATGATGATGATGATGTTCACAGTGATGCACAAAACTTCTCCTTTAAGATGATCCACAATTCAGCGTCCATCATCAGGACTGATATGATGCTTCAGTTTTTCATTGATTACATATTATAATTTATAGATTTGATCAACACTGGTTCTCCTATGAGGACCTAAAGAGGAGCAGCAGCAGCAGCAATGTTGATTGTATCCGTGACGTGATTGATTACAGGTGATGACAAAGATTCAAGTGTCTACTGGGTATTGATGAGGGATCAGCTGTAAACTGAACATGTCAAACATCAGTGATCAATCAGAGCTGACGATGCCTCCAGTGCCGACAACACCAGACTCAACATGAACCTGATGTTTGTCCTCAAATCTCATGTTCACACTCAAACTGGTATATACAAGAATCACTTGTTCCTTCATCACAATGGAAACGCACATAACAGTTTATCCTGACTCAAACCATCCTACTGCGCCGAACACTCACTACAGCACCAGTTTTTATTCTGCTGCTGAACACAGTCCCCAGGAACAACAGTGATCAGTTGTTTGAGAAGATGATGTTCTTTTTCTTTTTCAAGCGGTGATGAGTTCTGAGAGATTCACATCCTCAGTAGGACTTAGTCGGTGACAGACAGAAACATACTGGTGTTTGAGTCTGAACATGAGATTTGATATTAAAAAAAAGAATAAATCAGATTTATGAATGAAATGTGAAGGTGTGTGTGAGAGAGAGAGCTGTATTGAAGAATCTCTGTGGATGTTCCTGACATGAGGTCATATAATTTATAATATTAGATTTAATTAAAAATGTCCCCTCTCAGCTGTGTGGACTTTTATTCTGAAAGTCCTGGGTGTCAGATGGGGTCGGAGGTCACGACAGCTGGTGATGTGAGGATGATGATGCCCTCAGGACAGAGACACATCGTCAGACCTAATGACCACTTGATCCCAGTGGAGGGTGTGATTGGAGGTTAGAGTTGGTTCATGATTGGACGGCCTGACAGGTGCGTTTGTGCGATTGTGCGTGTGTTACTGATGTTGGACCTGTGGTCACAGCTGGGTGGGGCCTCGGCTGTATGGCTCACTGCTGCCAGGCGGGGGCGCTGTCACCAGGCTCCTCAGGTAGACACAGGGGTTCCTCTTCCTCCCTGAGCCAGGGGCGGAGCCTGGGGGGGGTGGGGGTGGGGACAGGGAGGTGGGAGGCCTCAGAGATGACATGAGTGGCTGCATCTCCTGCAGCGCACCCCCCTCCTCCTCCTCCTCCTCTTCCTCCTCCTTCTTCTTCTTCCTGTCGGGGAAGTGGAACGGGCCCTGCAACACCTGGGCTCCAATGGAGGAGGTGCTGCCCCCCACGCTTCCCGGCGGGGTGTAGGAGGCTGGGCGGGGGCCACCCAGTCTGGAGAGGGCACTCACCCGGGGGTGGACGGGTTCGGCAGGGGCCGGTGGGGAAGAGATGCTTTCCAGGGAGGAGATGCTCTGGTTCCAGGCCTGCTGCAGGTCCACAGGGATGATCTTTGTGGCCTCAACAGACACACAGGGAGGGGGGGATCCCACGCTGCCTTTCCATGGGAGGTGGCTGTCTGCAGTGGTGGGTGAGGGGGGCGCGGGGGGCGGACTCTGACTCCCCTCCAGAGCTGCTGGGACTGTGGAAGGAGACACAGGAGGACATGGACATAAACAAAAAGCTCCTCTACTAGCTGGCTTGTCCATCACAGACTAGTCAGGTCTGGGGAGATTTAAAGGTCAAGCGTGTAATATTTGGCAAGGTTTATTGGCCCCAAAGATGAGGGCAAGGTCTCAGCACACCTGAAGGCACAGGTGCGTAGGAGGAGGGCATAACCCAAAATGCAAAATTCAGATGAAGCTCCTACACACTGTCTCTGACAGCTCTCTCAGTTATCGATTTATTAAAGCAATGTTTCGGTCAGTGTGACCTTCATCAGGCATATCAAAACATCTCAACAATAATACACTGTATAGCCTATTCCTGGAGGGTGCAACTGGCCAATCAGTGTGTGTGTAAGTGTATAATCGCTATAAAATAAAATTTGTTTGCTTTTCATACCCTTATAAATATTCTTTTATATGGGTCTTGTTTTAGAGAGGCTCCCACTCAGCACCCCCACACACTTTACTTCACTGATTTTAAGGGGGAGGTTCATGTCTCAACGTCAGCACCGCCTAACCACACCTCTTAGCAGTCCATTTATTTGTGAAAAAAAACAGGGGGAAAGAGAAAAGAAAGAAAAGGAGGAGCTACAATCCCTCTACTCCTAACAACTACTGTAGATAATTAGCCAGCAGATTAATTAGCCTTGGATTAGCCACAGAGCAAAGAGGCATACGCTAGCCACAGTAATTAAACCATCATGCACTGGAGCCTCTGCTCCACCCAGACTAGCTGGACTAGCTGGACTGGACTAGCTGAGAGTTAGAGGTAAAGTCAGGCAGTGCCTTATACCTGATTTTGGTCTCTGTTTGGGTGTCTCGGCCTTCCGGGCTATGAAGGTGATCCCAACGTCATCCTCCTTCTCTGGGTCTGAGTGTCGGCCCTTATCCTCCTCTGACTCCACAGGAACCACCACTGGGTCTGAACACAAACACACACAGACACACACTTACTTGCAGACCTTTTCCAGAACAGGATGTGTGAGTACAGGTTAAGTTAGACCAGTGACCCCCACAACCTATTACCTTTGTCCTGCCAGCTGACGTTGCGTCTGGGTTTGTCGCTGCTGTCCTCCTTGGCATCGGATCCTCGGCGCTGTTGGAGGGAGAATGAACACATGAGTTCAGCTGCAGCCAAAACAAGACGCAGACAACTTTCAGTAAGCCAATCAGCATGCCGCTCTGTCATTACAGAGGGCGGCAACAAGACTGTAATCAGCAGATGAAGCTGTTCATTAGGGCTGACTGCATGTGTGTGTTGCCTAAAAGAAAAGAAAGAGACGTAAATAAGAGAGAGAGAGAGAATGAAGCTGTGTGTGTGTGAGACCTTCTTGAGGCTGCGCTCCTTCTTGTGTCGTTTGTATCTGGTGGATTTGAACGTCTCCATGCGGCTCCTCATGTTCCTCTGAAATACCTCACGGTCCTGACGCTCCTTCTCCCCCAGAGGCATGAAGTGTCGGCTGTAGTGGGACTGATACTGTAACACACACACACACACACATATGATCAGTACCGATGTGTTCATCCAGGTCACAGACGTTTCCGCTGAAAGACGTGTCATGATGCGTGGTTGACACCCAGAATCCTCAAGGACCCTGAGGTGGCAGTAGCCTCGTAAAGCCTCTCCCAGAAATGTATTTCATTTCATTTCACAGGGAGAGTCTGGCCTCATTCACGGCCTGAAACCCTCAGAAGGCCGAGCCAATCAGCGTCGCCACTCAGATTTATGTGATTGACACAGCACGTTGGCCAATCAGGGACCGACTGGTGCAAAGCCCCGTCACGACACTGTGTGACTCTTACCACGATGAACATGGTGGAGCTATCTAGCAGTAGCAGCCTAAAAACAGCAACAAGGGAAGTTCTTACTGAAATACCATCCATTACAGAAATTAAACAAGAGCAAGCTTGTTGAGTTTCTTGAAGGAAAAGACGTTTTTGCTGTTCTTCCAACTGGATTCGGCAAAGGTTTGATATACCAACTTGCTGATTGGCTGAATGGGTTTGTCTGTCAATGCTACTACTCCTGCCTAGCCCCCGCCCACCCCATACGCTTACCCCATACAGAAGGAATGAGAAGAGACTCTCCCTGTGAAATGAAATGAAATGCATTTCCGGGAGAGGCTGGTTCACGAGGCTAAGGTGGCAGGACCTAATTACAGCATATTGTGTGTGAGTGTGTGAGTGTGTACCCGTCTCCTGGGTTTGTACAGGTTCTCTGCGAGGACGTGGTGTGTCTCTGTGTCCTCCTCCACCTTGGCTCCGGGAACGTTGTCGATCGCCTGAAGGTCCAGACACACGCCGCTGCCGTTCTCACGCCTGGAACACGCCAACCACACATTAGCCTGTTACAGTAGCATGATCCGACTGACATGGCGCTGATTGAGACACATCATTCAACCAGATACAGAACAGACAGTCTGAGACTGAGCCCCACACACTGACTCACAGGTAGTTGGTGACATTGGTAACCTCGGGGAAGGAGGCTCTGCTGGCCATGGAGGGCAGAGACAGTCTGGCTGAGGTCAACACGTTCCCACCCTGCACACACACACAGGTGAAAGGTTAGGGTAGGAGACCTGTACAGCGCTAACGTGTCTCCGTGAGGTCAGTCCTGCCTGTTTTCTTTGAACAGTATGTATATGTGTGTGTGTGAGAGACTGTCCTCAGTCTGCTGCTCCTCTGATGTCACTGCCTCACCTGATCGATGACACTGATGGCGTCTCTGATGTTGATCTTCTGATAGGCTTCCCATAGCTCACTCTTCCTGTACACAGACTTTCTGAGCAACAGCTTACTCAGGTAGTTCTTATCAAACTGCTCCCACCTGGAGAGAGGGCACGGTAAAAACAGATTTTTAAAAATAATTATTTGCACATATAAAATAACACATACGTATTTATGATGACCCAGCTCTGGCTCTGGTTAGTTCTCCTCCTCAATCACACGGCCACAGCTCCCCCTGCTGGTCATTGTCAGTCATTGCATCCGTAACAAATCAATCACAGTGATGTCATTATGACTTACTTGTCTCTCCAGTGGTGGTATCCCTGCAGCCCGGCGATGTCCTCTACAGCTGTCAGGATGTGGTCAAAGGCCTGAAGTGCACACACAAACACATGCAGTTTACGGTGGATCAAGTTTTTGGTTCTTTTGATACCTGAACCTGTCTTGAGTCAAGGAGAAAAGGGAAGGTGGAGGAAGAGGAGCACCTGCACCTGTTGGGTAGGCCTACTTGTCTCTTACTGTTTTCACTTTTATTGTATTTATTAATTGTTTATTGTGTATTTATAATATTTATTTTTAGCATCTTCTCCCCCTTCTCCCTCGATGAGCCTTTGCTCTTTGGTTCAGGCTGCATTTGTGAATAAGAATTTGTTCTTAATTGCTTGCCTGGGTAAATAAAGGTTAAATAAAATAAAATAAAGGAGCTCTCACCCTTTCGTGGATCTCCTCATTGATTGTCGGCTTCCTGGTGGTGGAACGAGGAACTTTGAGCCACTTGACCAGAGGTTTGATGGTGAGACCCTGAGACAAAGACATCAACACACGATAAACATATGTCCCATGATCCTCTAACAGAAGCTCAGTCTGAACACATAGAACCAGACCAGACCTGAACCAGATGTGAACTGGACTAAAAACCTAAACCAGACTTAAACCTGCAGAGATTATCAGGATAAAGCTCACAAACACACAGAGGAAGTGGCTCTTACCTGGAACATGACTGTGAAGAAGACGACCACGATTGTCGTGGCAACAAAGTAATCTTTGGCTCTCACTTGTTGGCCATCCAGGAGCACCACCAGGGCGAAGGCCACTGCCCCCCGCAGGCCACCGTATGACATCACCACCTGGTCGATCTTGTCCAGAGGAACAAGCCGGAACCGGTTCAAGACCCAGGTCTGACCTACCACACCTGGAGGGCAGAGGTCACCAGAGGTCGGAGCAGATGATGAGTAAATGATCAGCTGATCAACACTGAGTCTCTGCAGCAGGAGAGGGTAAAGGTTATAGAGGAAGTGACTGACCTATGGCTCTGAAGACGAAGATGAAGATGAGGGTGCAGGACACCAGCCCCGTGTCCCAGGCCCATTTGGACTTGTCCACAGCCGAGATGCCGAGGAAGATGAAGATGATGGTCTCTGCGATGCTGGCCAGGGTCTTCATCGTGTACTTCACAGTTGTCCGAGACTTTTGGGAAATGTTGGCCTCCACATACTTATTGGCACCAATCCCACAGAAGGTCATACTGGGGGGGGGGGGGGGTCAGAGGTTAAAACTCCCAGCAGCTGTTAGAGGGTTACTGAGGAAACCAACCAGCAAAACCAGTGAGGCCAGTAAAAACCACTTTAATGACTCTGACGTCAAACATTAACAGATTAAAAAGGTTTAAAGGGATAGTTCAACATTTTGGCAAATGCCACCATAATCCCTATAGTCATAGCAGTAGGTTCATTACCCTTAATTATTGGTGCATGTTGCTTTGAGGTCAGCGGGGCAGAGACGTGAGCTGCTCAGTGAACATAAGGGGAGTAAACGGTACAGGTCCCCTGTCCCTCAAAACTCATCAAACACACAATCGCACAACTCCAAAACACTCTTGTGAAGAAGTTGTGACCTGCACATTCACCACACTATGAAATAATGTATTATGTAACATTACGACACATGAAGCAGAAATGTAGTTCCAGCTACATCTGCCTCTAAAACAACTCTGTCTCGTGACGTTACACATTATCTCATAGTGTGGTGAATGTGCAGGTCACAACTTGCCCATGAGAGGGTTTTTGAGTTGTTGGATTGTGTATTTGATGAGTTTTGAGGGACAGGGGACCTGTACCGTTCACCTCCATTGTGTTCACTAAGCAGCTCACGTCTCTGCCCCGCTGATCTCAAAACAACATGCACTGATAATTAAAGGTAATGAACCTACTGCTATGACTATAGTGATTTATGGAAATAGGTTAAAAAAAAGCTGAACTATCCCTTTAAGAGAGAAATGTTAAGCATGAGACCCAGTGTGTGATCACTGGCCACCCTGGTTCTACTGGTTCTACTGGTTGAACTGGTTGCACTGGTTTAACTAGTTATAGCCTACTGGTCATTGTGGTTATTAAATAATCTTGGTAGTTACTCGGGTTGAACTGGTTTGAACTGAAGTGGTTGAACTGGCCATATTGGTCACTCTGGTTTGAGTGGTGGACTTACGACAGGATGGCGGACAGTGAGAAGAGCTCGGCCGTCAGATACGCCAGGTAGACGAGCAGGAAGACGAAGAGTGGCTCGATGATTCGAACCTTCTTGGTGAAGCGAGTGATGAAGCCGAGGATGACGGCGAAGACCAGACCCACCAGAGTCCCCCCGATACTGACGATGAGGAAGGAGGCTGAGGAGGAAGAGGAGGCAGGGTGAGGTCACAGGTCAGAGGTCAGAGGTCATGGTGCTCTGTCCTATGGACTCACCAACTCCTTTAAAGTAATCAGCTGTCTGAACGTTGGCTGGTCCTACCTCCACAAAGGAGATGTAGACTTTATACAGGACCTGCAGCACGGAAACAAAGAGCATCATGGGAAACTGGTGGTGAGACAGATGTCACACACTAGGTCATCATCAGCTGTTGGTGTTGAGAAGATAAAGTCATGAATTTCACTATAAGAATCAATACCTTTAGGCCTGGTATCAAACATGTCATATATCAATGATTCCAGATGAGCTGCCTGCTAAACAGCAAAGCGATCAGGAAGCATCACCGACGTCTTGTCTTGTTGCTCACAAACTTTTACAGCAGATTCTTTGGGAACTGGAGTCTTTATGATGTTGTCAAACCATAAAGAGTTTTTTTCTGTTTCTGTTTTGTTTGTGAAGTTGTAGCTACAAACAGCAGGTGTGTGTGTGTGAGTTAGTGTATGATGTAACACAACATCACCTCACATAATATAGAGAAAGTTATGATTCACATCAGTGCCACCGTGGGAACACTAAGCTCACTGTTATTGTTTCCCATGATTCCTTGGTGTGGTGGTCTGTGTCTAACATCTGTAATGTCACTGTCATCTCTAACATCTCCAACGTCTCTAATGTCTCTTAACGACTCTAACGACTCTAACATGTCTTTCACGTCTCTGACGTCTCTCAGTTGCTCCTGATTCCCACACTCTGTTATTTTCCATCTGTGGTGGATTAGCTCATATTCTGAGTGCTGCGGGGGATTAGAGAGCTGCACAGTTAATCTGCTTTAATCTCACAGTACTGACTCAATGTAACCGTTTGCTCTTCTCACTGCTGCCGCTTCATCTCACACACACTGACATCTGACCTCTGACCCTGTCAGGATATCTGCTGACCACATCTGGATCTGTGTGAGGTACATGATCCAGCTGCTGTCAGTGACACACAAATGTGCACGCACACACACAGCCACACGAACACACGCGCGTGCACACACACACACAACTGATACCAAATATGTTGCTGCTCGTTCTGATCCAACTATTCATGGATTACTGAGCTTCAGAGAGCGGCCCAGAGGCTCTGCCCCTTATGGAGGGGTCGGTTCAGAACAGAGAAGGTCCATAGAGAAGAGAGACGAGAGAGAGGAGACACCTGTCGACACACACACACGCACACACAACTACACACACAGAAACACTACAACGAGACTGAATTCATTTATTCTTTCTTCCATGTGTGTGGGTGTGTGAATGTGTCGTGTTCTCACCACAGTGACGGCGTCGTTGAGCAGCGACTCTCCAAACACAATGATAAAGAGCATGTCATTGACATGAACCTCCTCGAACACAGCGATCACGGCCACCGGGTCCACAGCTGAGATCAACGCCCCGAACAAGAGGAAGTCCATCAGATCGGCCTGCACGCGCTCATCTGCACACACACATACACATGGATACGGTCACTAAGACATTACCCCACTGACCCATGGTCTCAGTGATCTTTGACCTTTGGGACTAGGAATGTCACAATTATACATTTTCTTGGTACGATTATTGTCAGAAAAATAATCACGGTATTAACAATTATCACGATTATTATACATTCACTAATTTCACAACACTATGAATGTGTAAAATCAAATATTGTCAAAAAATAATTACATTACTCATTGTTCACACAACATATTTCAAGTATCTATTAATATAAAACCAATTATTGACCACCGAGTATTCAGGTCATAAATTGTCATCTATACCAAATGTTTACATTCATTTTAATATATATATATATATATATATATTTTTTTATATAAATGACACGCTAACATTTAAATTCCTACCAATTCAATGTTACGTGAGTTAAATGGACCAGTACAGTATCTGAGCATTTCCCTTCATTTCTGATGCACATCTGCCTACATGGTTCCGACATACTGTAGCCTAATCTTTTTTGGGAAGTGACGGTATTTAGGAATCTTTACAATTAATTAATTGTGGCGTTTAATACCACGATTAATTGTGAAAACAAGTAATTGTGACATCCCTATTTGGGACTGACCTATGACCCCTAGCAGTTTTGCGGCATACAGACAGAAGCCGGTGCAGAAGGCGTTCCACAGTGTCCCCACCACAGCATACGTCAGGATGGCCCCCAGGTTGTCGAAGAAGAGGCGGGCCGGCATGAAGTAGCCGGCGTCACCCACAATGGTTGGCAGCAGGAAGAGGAAGAAAAGGGCGGGCTCCAGCTGATACAGCTGCTTCTTATTGGCTATGAGGACGATCCCACCGAGAACCAGACCCAGCAGGATCAGCATACAGCTCTCAGGGACCACGGTGGTGAAACGCTGTGAGAAGTGGAACACTGCAGGAGGAGGAGCACATGTCACAGTGTGTGTGTGTGTGTGAGGAGCCATTCATAGTCTGCTGCGAGTGATCTCTGTCTTACACACACACACACACACTCACAGTGACACTGCTCATACATCACAGGAGGATGAAAGAGGAGCTGGTGATTCATTAACGTAGATCAGACACGGCTGATGCTTTAACGAGCTCTGACTTTTACGTCTGTTTATATGTGTTTATATGTTGTGGGCTTGATGTACATCCACTCCTAGAGTCTGTGTCTCCTCCTCCGACCTCTGATGTTGCTCTAAATGAAAAATTGTTGGGTCTGAAGCTCATTTCCAGTAGGTGACTGAAAATAAAACCGCATCCACACGGATCTGGAGTCAGTTTTTAAACGATCATGTGGCTCCTCCTAACCCTGAGTGGGTGGAGCCAGATGTCAACAGTGAGTATGTGTAGATGATCTAATGCCAGTGTGAATCCTAAACAAACATCTAGATGTGAAGCTGAAAGCGAGTCTGTTACTGTATGAGGAAGTGGGATTTCCTGTTCTCATATCTACACTTAAACACAGCATCATGGCCTCTGTGTGACTCTGAGATGAATCTGACAGCGACTTCCTGTATCAGTTCAACTCCACTCAGCTGATAGAGATGGGGGGGGGGGGGGGGGGGTTGGGTCATGATGGCAGCAGAAGACAACTAAAGACACACGCAGATGGTCACTGTGCTGTTCAGACAAAGTGTTACACAAATCAGTTACATGATCCTTCATCACCATGGAGACACAGACTGTAGTGTATTCTGACTCTCTCTCTCACACACACGCACACACACACACACACACACACACAACACATGTACAAGCACACACAAACATGAACATCACACAGCAGTCTGTCTCTGCTGTGATGAAGGGGTGTTACAGACCAACACTGACACTGTGATAACAGTCGCAACAACAACAGTCACAATAAACACAGCAACATGTTACATGCACAACAGTTAGAAAATCAGTCATAATAGCAGCCACAAATAGCCTACTCACAATAGTCGCAACAACAGCCACAACAACTTTTCTTTACAAGCAATAACAACAGTCACATTAACAAACACAAAAACAGTCACAACAGTTTCAAGAGCCATTACGATAACAGTCACAATAGTGAGTTGTCACAACCACAGTAAAAACAGTCACAACAATTGTTGTAACAATAGTCATGACAGTCACAACAGTTACAACAACAGTTGTAGCAGTCACAACGACAGTCACAAACTTCACAACAACAGTCGAAATAAACACAACAAACAGCCACAAACGCCACAACATCAACTACAACAACAGTTACAACAGCGACCACAACAGTCATACAGGGAAACTAGATCACTGGAAACTAGATCACTTGGAGATGTTCATAGTCACGGTGAAGTATCTGATGGACATTTCTCTGATCTCAGGTCTGTTATGTTCCTTTGAATTACTGTAAAGCTACAGAGACTCAGGACAAATACCGGAGAATAACCTCCGCCTCCACCTCCAGCAGTTGCACATCATGACATGGACATGAGCAGGCCAGGGCAGAGGAGTGAGCTGGTCCTCCGCTTCACTCTCGGTGTGTAGCTCTGTAACGATGTGACCTCTAACCTCCTCTCTCTCTCTCTGCCACTGCTCGAGCTTAATGTTTAAAAATAATCAAAGTTTGATATAAATCAGGTCGTCAGTGATCCAGTGGTGTGGCAGCTCAAGTCGTGGTCACATGACCAGAGATTCGGCTGAATGAACAGAGCCTCAGTGTGTGTCAGTAACATGTCTGTCGACATTAATAAGCAGCAAGTATAGGATGCTATTGTCCTGCTGCGGTGACTCACCAGGCAGCAGCTCAGGAAACACCACTCTGTGTGTATGCCTGTGTGTGTGTGTGTATGGAGCCATGACGGAGGAACAAGATGTTTAAAGAGAAAAGACAGAGGAAGAGCGGAGGAGGAGGAGGAGGAGGACTGGGGTCGGACAGACAGTGGAGTCCTATTGGTCTTGTTCTGCTCGGACTCCTGAGGCGTTAAAGAAACTCACTGGTTTGAGTCTAAATTCTTCACCAAGTCACGGCCACTGCTCCTTCACCAGGAACTGGGATTTAAAACCAACAGTGAACGATTCATCTTCAATGATCATCAGACTGACTTCAGATCAGCTTCACACAGAGACATCATAATGTTTCCTGTTTGTAGACGTGTAACGGCTCTGATAAGCTGCTCTTCTCTATTTGATTCTCTCTATATCTGTTATTGACACTTTTCTGGCTCTGCTCCTGTCCTGTGAACATCATAGGCTATCTTCCCCACACTCCTCCATCAGACCACATCAGGTCTCACACAAGTTCTACAAACTTGTTTCAGAGTTTATCAGCCCAAATAAAGCAGAGTTAGGCTGCAGAAACTCATAAAAATCTTCAGATGTCCATCTGGACCTTTTGTCCTTCTACAATTCAACAGCCTGAAGGCTCTGACAGACTCAGTGACACTGTTTCACTTCAGCTCATCAATCCCAAGACCTGAGAGTTTTACTTGCCCTTATTATTATTATATCATTAGTAAACACAATATAGCTACTGCAGTTATCTGATCTGTAATCTTCATGTTAGTTACTGCTCACTAAGTTTTATGGACTGAACTGATCTGAAGCTCTGATCAAACTCACACTCACACCAACGACACACACTTACAGATCTTGGCTACACTGGCCACCAGCAGCCAGATAGCGATGATGTACGGAGTCTGGACGTAGCTCCACTCCCACTGGACCACCCGGTACCCGCCGCCGTGGTGATGCTGCTGCCCCCCCTCTTCCTCCTCCGCGGGGGCGGCCGGCTCCTCCGCCGCGGACCGGGCCAAGGCGATACCGGGCGCCCCGTACTCCGCTCCGGGCTGCGGGAGGAGCAGGGGCGGCGGGGCGGAGGCAGAGGCGGGGACCGGCGGGGAGAAGCCGAGCCCCGGCCCCCGGAGCGGCGCAGAGCCCGTTACGGACAGGTCGGCGGCGGCCGCCGTCAGCAGCAGCAGCATTAGACCGAGCGGCAGCATCTTCCCCGCGGAGCTCAGCGGGAGGACATCCCCCTGTCCTTTATATAGCTACACACCGAGACACCGAGAGGACGCGGAGCGGCGGAGGGAGGGAGGGAGGGAGGCCGGTGGCCGGTTTACAACATCAACACACACACTCACTCACAGGCTCCGGTAAGACACGGAGAAGGAGGAGAAAGAGGGGGAGGAGGAAGGGGCACCGGGCCTGGACACGTGACCCGCCCCGCTCCACTTTAAAGAGACGGAGGCAAAGCAGGCTCCAGGTGTGGACACAGAGACCATCACCTGATCCTGCAGGTGATGGAGCTGGAGTCACGTGACCTATTGGGCCACTTTTCTTAACAAGTTGACATGATGACATCAGTTCATTAGGCTATTGTCTTCCTTGTCCAGTCGGGTTATAGCAGATGGTTGTTAACTGTAACAGTAACAACACAGGTGATGGTGAGCCTGTTATAACCAGATAAGTAGGAGGAGATAAGATTGATTAGAAATAAACAAAAATAATAATTGTGATGCCCATTAATAATTAATCAGTAGGTACACCACCTGGTGCAGGTGTCTGCATGTGGACCAGTCTCCCCCCAGACTCCGACTGTGCCTTATGTTTCTTCATTAAGTAATTATTGACACGTGATTATCAGAAATAACCAGATAACGACGTAATAAATTAAAATGTTGTCTTTATTAATTTTACCTGCACACATTATCATCTTTACACAACTTTAAGTTAAAACAGTGTGTGTGAACAGTGAGGAAGCTTTTACCTGCCAGTCACACACACGCACACACACACACACACACACACACACTGACTTGAGGTCAGAGGTCAGAGAGAACACCTGGAATGAAACCACACACTGCAAAGTACAAAAAACAACAAAAAACACCACAACTGTGCTCAGAGGAAACTGTAAGCACACACACATTCTCTCTCTCTCTCTCTCTCTCACACACACACACACACACACACACACACACACACACACACACACACACACACACACACACACACACACACACACACACACACACACACACACACACACACACACACACACACACACACACACACGGTGCTGAAGCAGTGACATGTGATTTGTGTTCATCAATTTTGTACCTCATAGTGACTTTTGTGACTTAAGTTGAAGTTTGACGTGACACATTCACCCTGACTCTCTTAAAGCTTTTTCGAGGACTTCTCCATGCAGGCTGGAGCAGTAACAGACAAGGGTTATTCTACTTTCTGACCTCTAACGACTCGTCTAAAAGGGCCGCCCCCTGCTCACATCACCTGTAAAACTTTATTAAACAACACAGTTGTTATAGTTTCCAGGATGTTTGAAGCCGAGTGTGCCTGAGCAGTGGAGCTAAAAAGGTTTGTTCAGTTTGAATCTGGTTGATGAACACAGGATGACTCCGTGGGCTGGTCTGGATTCAGTGTCTCTGATGAATTGACTGATCAATTGATCAGACTCTGTCTCCTGACTTGTTGTTGAGTCCCAGAGCCTGAACCACGTCCACACTGAGGCCACTCTTCAGAGTCCTCCTCACTGAAACACACACACATCACAGACAGGAAACAGTTTTTTTTATATATTTTGCATCATCACATTGTGACTACCAGTAACTGTCACTTACAGGAAGCAGCTTCATGTCTCGTGCTTGAGTTACTAAACTTTTTCCTTTAACATCTTGTTCTGATTGTGAAGTCTAGAAAACAAATCATTAGCAGCAGCAGCTTGTGATATGCTCTGCACTACACTGTGTACTATTATAATTGTATTATGTTGTATTTAGTTTTATATGATGGCAGGCTGTATTTACTTGATTGCATTATTGTTATTACTGTTTTTGATTTTCTTTTAAGGGACTGTGCCTAATAACACCCGGCAGGGGGACTGGCAATGTGAATCAGTCAAAGGCTGCAACTGGGTACAGCTGCACCCCCTTGGAGGGAGTTCTGAATGCTATACAGTACTCTGTCCTCCAAAAACAAATCAATAGATTGAAACTGAAATAAACTGAATTGAAATGGCACTGCCTTTACTCTGTGATAGCACTAAGACTTAGAGATACTTTGCTGATCCCAAGGGAAATTCAAGTATCCAGTAGCAGCACAAAATATACATATAATATAATGGCATTAAAAGCAATATAACACAGAGAAAAAATATATATATACAGTATATACAAAAAATGTTAGCAGTGTCTTCACTTTGTATTAGCACTGTATTAGCAGACACAGTGCTATCACATTCTACTGAATTCAGGGGAAGGTCAAGAGAAAGAGCTTCTGCTGTTTTTTGATAGGAAACGATGATAAGCTGATAATCACAGGTAAACACGACCTGCAGGTGACCTAGACTCCTCTGGCCCGACTCAGTCTGCTCCTTATAGAGGACTGAAATGAGTTCTGAGGGTCTGGTCGTCCTCCACCGCAGAGGGAGTTGGGTAGAGGGGGTTATTATCAGTTGTGAGCAGATTTACTCTGGAGGTGAAAACACTGATATGAAGATAGTGTCCTGTTGTGGACACAGTGCTGCTGTTGTCTCAACAGAGTCTGAACCAGACCATGACCTTCATAAGACCTGAGACCAGATGCAGGACCTGGTCTCGGGTCCAGGGTTCATACTCAGTGTTCTGGGACAGTCACACACTAAACAACCATCACTACATGATTAAGACATGCACTCACATGACTTCCTGTTGAGTCTGGACCGTTTGCGGGTCTTGGGACTGGATGGTCTGTCTGTTGGATTCTGGGTAACAGATTTGACCAGTCGGTCCATGATTTCATCTGTGGCGTCATCCTGGGGGGCGGTCCCGTCTTCTTTGGCTACAGACATCTGTGGTGGACTCACCCTGCCCATACCTGCAGACCCACACCACAACCAGAACCAGATTACTCACCGGGTCTCAACCAAACCAAGTCACAGGTGAACCTGAGGAAATGGTGCCTCTCAACTTCCTGCTTAGATGCAGAACCTCTCACCTTGAACAGGTGAAGATTAAACAGCCACACAGTGCCTTATTAACTGTAACTTCAGCAAGTACTTTTACTGTGACACTGTAACTACAGGAAATAGTGAATATTAATGGAGGACTTAACTCACTGGTCATGTGAAAAAACACCTTCGGTTCCAGATCAATGCCGACTGTGTGTCATTGTAACCATGATCCGTGACTGCAATGAATGATGGTATGTGTTCTCCCTGTATTTGTCTTTCCCTATGTTCTAGATTCTGTATGTAAAGCAACTTTGGGTCACTGAAAAACACTATATAAAATAAATGAATTATTATTATTATTTAGTGAACATTAATAATGACTAAACCTTCGGACACCACTACAAAATGGTGTAGTCAGTATATAGTATGTCTGAGGTCCCTATGATGAAACAGTTCTGTGACCTGTTGACAGGCCGTTGTCATGGAGACAGAGAAACGTCTTACTGCGGATGGCTCTGGAGCGCCTCAGGCCTCGGGGGTCTGTACTGCTGTTGTTGCTGCTGATCAGCAGGTTCTTCATGTTCTCATGCTCCTCCTCCTGACCCGACTCCGCCTCTGCTGCCACGGAAACAGGGGAAGGACTGTCCTGATGAGGCACCGCCCCCGAAAACTTCTCCGTCTGAGAGAAAGATGAGGAAGAGGAGGAGTCAACAGATCTACAGATGCTATGATGAGAGGAAACAGAACAGGGTGCATGATGGGAAGTGAAGGTTTTATATGATCTTCATTAAACTACACAGACATCTTCCACAGCTGGACTACAGGACCCAAATCCAGATCCAGATCCAGACCACTGATCATTTTGTTACTGAACCGGCTCTGCAGGGGTTGTGTTGTGACTATGACCTTTGACCTCTGTGGGTCAGGGTTACCTCAGTGATCATCTTGCCCCGGGTCTTGGTTCTTTCTCTGTGGGCGGCTCGTTTGCGTTTTAGGGTGAGGACTCTCTCTCGGGTCGTGCGATACTCCAGAGAGAACTCACTGACGATGCGACAGAAGCTGGTGACCTTGATGTCTCGGACCGAGGACGACGGCTGACCCAGGAACAGCAGAAAGGAGTGAAACCTAGAGGGGAAGGGGCGCAGTGGTCATTGCAATGGACCCTCTGTCTGATGGTGACCCAACTGTAAACGCAGCTAAACCCCAAGATCCAAGGCGACCAAAACACAGAAACGAATGCTTAGCACCTCAGAAACATCTGTCTGACAACACAACACAGATGTGAAGAAGAAATCTCAGGAAACAACATCACTGATCGACTTGTCAAATATTAACTTTGTACAGAAAATTACAATAAATCAGGGGTAAACTAAAGTGTGTTAGCGGTTACGTGTTGCTAAGACTAATCCTAAAAACAGCAGCTCTGGATATTACATTTAGTTTTCAGGAGAATTAGTGTGTCACCTGTTGATCACCCTCCTGTGCACCACCTTCAGGATGATGATCCTCTGCGTGCAGTCCTTCAGGAAGTCTGTCATCTTGTTCTTCAGCACCGCCTTCGTCTCGTGTTTGGCCACCACCTTCAGGTTGTCCCATGAAGCTTTGCAGCGTCTCTCCAGCTGGACCAGGTTCTCTGAGAGCAGCTCGAAGTCCACCTGGAGAAAACATCGCCTGGTCAACAACCGCCTCTACCTGAACCAACACCAACACAGCTACAGAGCAGGAGAGTCGTACTTTGGCTGAGCGAGTGATGGCTGGAATCTCCGAGTACACGTCAGAGCATTCTGGGTAATTTTCCACCACCAGGCTGCAGGTGTGATGCAGCAGAGACTGACGGTGAACCGTGTCCTTCACCTCTACCACCTTCTCCAGATAACCCAGCTCGAAGCCTTTAGCCTGCACACACACACACACAGAGTATGAAAGCAGCTGTTGTCTATTCAAACACAATTTGCACAATTTGGGTCAGAACCTCATCAGAACATGCTTCCCCTTGACTTTAAGGGATAGTTCAACATTTTGGCAAGACTCTGTATTTACCTAAAAAACGGCTCAGTTTCGTAATGTCCCATTATTATCTCATAGCGTGGTGAATATGCAGGTCACAACTTGTCCACCAGAGCGTATTGGAGTTGTTGGATTGTGTATTTGATTAGGGAAACTAAGAAATCCCATTAGCCTCTGTAGCGAAGCTCTGAGCAGCCTGCCGCTCCCCTCCACTGTTCTAAAAATAGCTTACACCGACAATTAAAGGTAACGAACCTACTGCTATGACAATAGGGATTATGGCAATGGGCCAATTTGCCAAAATGTTGAACTATACCTTTAAGAGCCTCTGCATCGGTCTAAGTTTTCAAGGCGCAGTTAAAAACTCGACAGGCTTTTGAATTGCATGTTAACTAATTATTGTGCTCACTGCCACTGTTTTATTTTGTCTTTCTCAATTTCCTGTTTGTATTCTGTGTTTTAAAATGTTTGTGAAGCACTTTGTGCTGTGAAAAATGCTATAAATAAAGAATTATTATTATTATCAGACAAAAGAAACATTAATAAACACACACCTGTCAAACTTGTCACAACTGGGACACCTGCTGTATTAACTTGTCTGAACTAAATCGCTGCGCTTTCACTTGCTGTGAGGTGTGTTCAGAGTCAGACGTAGGTACATTGTGTGTGTGTGTGTGTGCGTGCGCCCTCACGTTGGAGCTGTTGAGGAAGTTGCCGATGGCGAGCAGTGTGGCGAGGATCCTCCTGAAGGTCTGGTTGGAGGCAAGCTGCTCCATCCCCAGCTTCAGGTCAAACAGCGGCTCGGCGATCTCCTGCACGGGGGTGACACCACCTCAGCTCAGCAAAAACATGACAGATGTTTTGCCACATCCCACCCCCCAGATGTGCAGTGGGGATGCGTTACCTTCTCCAGAGCTTCGTAGTTGAGCTTGAAGGCCCAGAGCTGCAGGCGGGGAGTCAGGGCACTGATGGAGGCCAGGCTGCACAGGAACTGCTCGGCGGTGCCCAGAGGGACGTCGGGGTTGGCCAGCTGAGCCTCCTGGATCCTCTGCTTCTCCTCCTCGGTGGGGGTCATGGTCAGGATCTTCTACTCAGGACAGATGGGGAGGGGTCAGCACAGTCTGGTTACACACACTCAGTCAAACAGTCAGACAGGAGGTGACCCGTACCTCAATCCCCTCCTTGCTGATGGCAAACTCGTCAAAGTTGAGAATGGCGGTCTTGATGACATGGACGGCCGGCAGCACGGTCATCCCAATGTTGATGGCATTACTTCTCTTTGGGTCAAGAACCAGGATCTCAGACTTCTTGGTCTCAGGTCCTTTCTGCACACACACACACACAGTATTTTTCCTGTAGGTTTGCCGCCTCTGACTTTTTCCTCAGTGCGGACCTTTTGGGGAGGTGTGTATACAAACTACTGGACTCTGGTGCGGATCAAACAAGTGAACCGCGACCACCTCTGCAGCTGGGACTCACTTCACTTGTCTGGTCCGCACCAGAGTCCGAAAAGAACCCTGGTACAATTTGTTTGTGGTGTGAATGCAGACCGAACCATTTCCAAACCAAATGCAAAATCCAAGCACAACACTCGTTAGCAACGTGCCAGCCCATATGAGCCGTGGGTCAACATGGAGCAGAAAAGAGACACAATATGAGCCCTCTGCAGGACACCCGCACATCACACAAAACGCTCAATGAATGATCGACTGTGGTACATTTGTGCTTTTGTTTACAAAGTTGGTCCGCTTGTAAAAAAAATGCCATGTGAATACTATCAGACTTTCTTAGTTTTGTTTGTTTGTTTACTCCAGAATAAATCTGTTCATTACAAACAGGTGCAGTTACCTTGGCAACGGGGAGCTCTTTGGCTTTAGACTCAAACAGGTGCTCCAGGCGCGCAGTGTCCACGGCAACCTTGTCCAGCGATGCCCACACTGTCCCCCGGCCGAAGCGACACTTCTGAGGGCGTTCGGCCTGTTTCAGCTCTTTCCAGAACAACTTGACCGTCTTCTTCTTCTTCTGAGGGAGCGCCCCTGCTGAGGACGAGGGGGGGCCTGGAGGAGGGGGGGGTGCTCCTGGTGGAGGTGGCGGTGCAGGTGGGGGGAGAGACATACCCCCTGGTGGAGGGGGCGGAGGAGGAGGAGGAGGAGGAGCACCCCCCAGGCCAGGGGGAGGCGGAGGAGGAGGAGGGATGCCAGAGAGTCTACAGGCGGAAGATGAGTCGAACGTGTCCATGTCCAAGACGTCGATGTCCTCCTCGTCCAGGAGGTCGGAGAAGTCCAGGTCTTTGATGCGCAGGGCTTCTGCGCTCGGCTGCAGCTGGTCCCAAGCGTCGGCGGGGCCCCCGGCGCCCAGCGGGTTCATCTGGGTGGTCTCCAGGCGACGGGCGTGGCTCTCTACATCAATGCTGCTCTGCTGGCGAAGCTGACGACTCTAGAGGGGCGGAGCCACACACCGGTCAGCAGGAGGATGGACGTATGGATGACATCATTAATACAACCAGGTCAAACCCACATGGCCCAGAACCACACACACACACACACCTGCTGTTCTTCAGCCAGTCGGGCCCGTGCAGCCTGGGTGGAGCCTTCCAGTCCTTCCAGCTCCGCCCGGCGCGACGCGGCGCTTTCGCTGGGGCTGCAAGGCTCCACTGAGGCTCTGAAGCTGGACAGACGCTCCAACACACGACCGCGGGTGCCGAGGTCTAAGAGGAGGAAAAAACACACAGAGGTGTCACTCTAACACATTCACAGAATCAAAAGAGACATCACAAGTTGACAGTAAGATGCTCACCCTCTTCTTCTGTGGTGTCTGGAGTCTTGGAGTAGAGCATGTCCAGCAGGAACTTCTTGTCGTTGGAAAGAGTGCTGCACTGACGCTGCACTGTTGTGCACGCACACACACACACACACACACACACACACACACACACACACACACACACACACACACACACACACACACACACACACACACACACACACACACACACACACACACACACACACACACACAAAAAAAAACACATGATTATACATCCGCCGTGTTTTGCCCTGAATCCTGTCTGTCAGGCTGTTTCACCAGTGTGATGCACATTTAAGATTTTCCTGAACAAAGTTTCCACATGTAAGCAGGAGCCGCTGAGACAGAGAAGAGGATTGTGGGTAATGAGTCTCTTACCAGGCTCCTTGTGGGAGTCTGAGTGTCCGTTAGCATCCGAGCTGCTGGTGGCTGCACACACAGGGTAAAAAATAAATAACATATAAATCTGTCAACAGCATGATGTCATATCTTGTAGTTGTTCATTGTTCACCATGATGTGACGGCTCTGGAGTCGGGGAGGCCCCTCCCTCCTCTGCAGCTGGCTGTGGGCCCGGGGTATTGACATCCTCAGAAGATGACAGCCTGGCCTGGCCGAGCTGTTTGCTCCGCCTCTTCTTCTCCCACTGTGTGGCTGCCAGGCTGCGTAGGAAATTACCTCTGGAGGGGGCGAGGTGAGACAGGTGATGAGAGCAGCTCAACATGTTCAGGTGACTCCATCACAGAACAGACCCAGACGTCCTGATCTCTGTCTGCACACATCACATCCGACTCTCTCCGTTTCCATGGAGATGGACCAACACACTGTCATTTGAATTGAATTGAATAAACTTTATTGATCCCCAGAGGAGGGAAATTTGTTTGTTCTAGCACCACATAACAATAACAGATAAAAAACTCCTTGGCACACACACATCATTCATTAAAAATATGGTCAGCTGGAATGTACTTTGAATATGAACATGACGGAGAAGAAACCCAAGCACTGGATCATCTCTAAGAAAAACAACAAACAACCCGATTCATTTGAATTTTTCACTGCAAAACCAAACCAGATTAAACACCGCAGACCAGATCCTGCCCCGCCACCAGCAACGCGCACACACGCACACAGGCACACAGGCACACAGGCACACGTACACACGCACACACACGCTTGCAGCGAGGCACCGTCAACAGCTCCCAGAAAATCCTCTCTCCTGCTCCCAGCATGCAGTAGGGCTGCAGCAGTACTTACTCAAACCTCTTCAGGACGGGCTTGTCCAGATTTACATTACAGTCGTCAGAGCTGCAGAGACACAACACAAAGCTGAGCACACGCACCCAAGGCTTCAACCAGGGTGTCTTCACACTTGTTCACTCCATGACCCTCAGCCACACATGTTATCTCCACCAGCCACTTTCCCACCATCCTCAGCTGTGACCACCTGACCACAGGTAGCAGCTGCACCTCAGAGTCCTTTATGTCACCAGAACCAGAATCAGAGGCCGGGGAACATCTCTGTTAAATTGAACCAGAGCTGGCTTAAAACTAAAGTTATGAGTTCTTCAACCTCTGATGCTGCAGGAAGTTTGTTTACATGAACACTGGTTCCAGACCAGAAACCAACCGAGCCATCCTGGGTTAGACAGACACCAGGAAGACGAACATAAAGATCAAACTACGTCTGTAGAGACGAGGACATGAAGACACACAGAGAGGAAGAGACGAAGAAATAAAAGGTACTGAACTACAGACACACGGGGGAGGCAGGGGGGAGATACATGTACTCACCAGAAGGGGCTGTCATCCTCCCCTGAGCTGGGGGGTGGGGGTGGGGGCAAAGGAGGAAAGAGGTAGAAGAAAGAGAGAGGGAAAGATTAGAGCAACGGCCTAAATACTAAAACGTTATAATGGAGGGATAGAGAGAGCCAGTCACACTGCAGCTTGTCCTGCTCACTCTCATCAGGGTTAAATCTGCGTCGCCGTCCAGAGACTCCACTTTATTAGAGGTTCAGACCCAGAACCAGAGAGCTGGTCCGGAGACGATGAAGAATACAACTTATGAAACAACCAGTGATCAGGACCAGTGGTTCCTCACTCACTCTGAATCACTGAATCACGCGTTCATCTTTGTCCTGTTTCTCTACACTTACCGTTCATCTACAGCATCCGGGTCACCGTTAGCCTCGTAAACCAGCCTCTCCTGAAAATGCATTTCATTTCATTTCTGAGGGGGAGTCTGTCCTCATCCCCACTGTGAGCGTTTGGGGTGGGTGGGAGTAGTAGTGTTGACAGACAACCGATTCAGCCAATCAGCAAGTTGCTATATCAAACTTTTGCTGAATCCAGTTGGCAGTAGCAAGAACTTCTCTTGTTGCTGTTTTTAGGCTGCTACTGCTAGATTGAATATCTTTGCTGCTAGTTAGCTCCGCCGTGATCTCGCAATGTAGTGACGGGGCTTTGCACCAGTCGGTCCCTGATTGGCCAACGTGCTGTGTCAATCACAGAAATCTGAGCGGCGACACTGATTGGCTCGGCCTTCTGAGGGTTTCAGGCCAAACGCTCACAGTGGGGATGAGGCCAGACTCTCCCTCAGAAATGAAATCAAATGCATTTCTAGGAGAGGCTGGTGTACGAGGCTAGGTCACCATAGCTACATTACCATGGCTACACATCCAAGCCCAGCTGCTCAACTTACTTGAAGGTGGTTTTGGCCTCCGGCTTGTTGTTTGGCTCCGGACTCAACTTCTCCTGTAGAGAGGAATCTGAGGAGGGAGAACTACTGCACACACACGCACACGCACACACACACACACACACACGCACACGCACACACAAAGACAAACTTTAAACTCTGTTAGCCTGACAGGTCACACTATGTGTATGCTTATGACCAGTGTGTGTGTGATTTGATCTGCTATCTGAAGGGAATCCTGTGCTCTCTATGGAGGAGCTCAAAGGTCATAGGTCACCACCGCAGTGTGACCCATGAGACCATAACACATCACGACCATCATCTGAAGTGTTGGAGCTGGGGTCAGGGGTCAGAGGTCAGGCTCTACAGACCTGCAGGAAGCCGTCGGCTCCTCAGAGATGGAGCTGGTTTTGGAGAAGAGGCGGGACTTCCTGCTCAGACCCAGAGCTGACATGTGGTGACTGAGGAAGGAGCGACTGCTGCTGTTAGGGGGTGAAACAGGGGAAACACCCAGTCAGAGACAGTGAACCCACCACCAAGGAAGAAACAGAACCAGAACTCTGATAGGATAATAGATAGGATTAAATTATGTTAGTTAAGTTTAAACAAAGAGGTTTTTGTGAGTCTACAGTACACCACTCAATTAATCTACCAGTTGCTTGTTCAGAAAACTGGACCAGGACCAGAGTTGATCAGTTCATCAGGTGGAAGCCGATCAAAGGCTGAAAAGTGTCAGTTAATTAAAGCTGCTGGTCGCTAGTGGACAGAGTGATGAGAGGAGAGATGAGGAGGAGCAGCATGAGGTGCAGACAAAGGCCCTGTTTACGCAACAACGCTCGCGGATGAAAATGGCAAAAAAATGTATTTGGATGTGCCTTTCATTTAGACGGCAACGGCGTTTTCGGGGCTTGAAAAGAGTGGAAATCTTAAAAACGCTCCACCGTTACGTCACCATGTAAAGAGTGAAAACGCAAAACGTCTGCTCCAATTGCTATGGGCAAGACGAAGAAGAAGAATACACAAGCAGACAGACTCGGTGGTGTTGCGTGTTGTGTGGCTCGCTGCAGCCTAGCCGTTTCCTCCCCAAAAACACTTGTCTAAACACGAAATGAAAAGTGAGAACGCAACGCCACTTTTGCGTTTTCTGTTTCAGATCGTTTCCGTGTAAAGCCTAAATAACCTGTTCACCTCTGACCTCGGGCTGTAACTTACGGGCTGGTCGGTGACTTCACATCCTGGTCAGGGGGGGTAGTTCCATTCGGGGCCGCATGAGGGGGCAGAGGAGATCCGGATGGGCTGAAGGCGGGACTGCCGGGGTCAGAGGTCAACGGGGACTCCGCCCTACTGCCGAGTCCCCTCGTGGGGCTGGGGGAGGAGGCTGAGGAGATGGGTGGTGAGAGGGGGGTGGTGGCGGTGGACTGGAGGGGCGGGGGCGTGGGGGAGGTGCGTGGCGAGGAGCCTGCAGAGGAGGACAGGAGGTCGGGGAGGTTCTGACTGGATGTGCGGCGGCTCCTCCGTCCGTCCTGGTCGCCTGCCGATGTCTTCCTCCTCTCTTTACGCAGCTGAGGGGCGGAGTCATCCACCTCGCCATCCTCGTACCTCAGAGCATTCTGCACAAACGCACACATACGCACAAGAACCGTCAGGACCGATCACAGTGAAGTGAGCCCTCAGAGTTCTGGACTAAAAAGTAGAATTTAAGGTTATTGAGGTAATTTCAGGTTTAACTCTGGGGTTTTCAGTCTTACGATGGTGGTTCACTTGTTGAGGAAGTCTGTCACCATGGTAACAGATGCTGAACTCCTCACCTGCTCTGGAGAAGCCTAAACTTCAGTGGACCAGATCAATGGAAACACTGAATCATAAGGAGCAGTAGATACTTATATTGATTGTATTGGAGTTGTTTTGCTGCATGTGTCCACTCTGTCTCAGAGCAACTTGGAATAAATATATCAGAACCATAAATTAAACACAGATTCACAAAGATGATGATTTTACTCTTCTTCATTGCAGAAGTTCAGAATAACAGGAGGAGACTCTGCGATCAGAACTGGAAATAAAAATGAATCCTCTGATCTTACACTGACCAGTATTTTCATGATCATGAATCTGATTTTAACATTTCAAACAAATGAAACATGAACTGGTTTTTCTTTTCTGCAACAGTCTAACATTAACTCGTATTCGTGTAACAGTCAGACACATCAGATTTTTGATATTGTTCACATTTCTCCTTGTTGACATGTCTTTGCCTGAGTTCACCTGCAGGTGTCTCTGTTTCTAGCTCATATAAAGAACATTATTCATGGTTCTAAAGGTGAACGCTCTCATAGACAGAGAGGTAAAAACCAGGGTTACCTGACCCAGGCAAGAACCAGCTCGGTATCACAGATAACCATGGCGACCAGTTGGGTTTTAGTTAACCAGATTAAAGTTAACCTGGGTTTGTAAATCTTTGCTTTGTACTTCAGAGCTCAGTTTCAGCTCCATGTTTATTGCTGTTGTTGTCTTGTTGTTGTGTAATTGTTGTCAGTACAACCCCATTCCACTTACATCCCCCCACTTCTTTTTTCTCTTTTCTTTTTTTCTCTTTCTCAGTCCACAGCCCCATATACTACGCACTTTATACCTCTACTGCACTTTAAAACTGCAACACTAGCACTTTACATTAGACACTTGCACTTTACCTTCATCTGCTGCTCCAACTATAACTTTGATTGTAAAATCTGAAAGTTGTTGTTGTATTAATTGTTGTATCACTGTATTACTGTATTTTATAACTGAACACTGTATTGCTCTTAACTTGTTTGGCCGGGGGACTCATGGGTAGCCAATAGGCTACATTTGGGTACATCTGCCTTTGTTTTTAAAGGCGTAACGATGTGCACTGTCCCTCCTTACCAAATAAATAAATTGAAATTGAATTGAGTACCTCGTACACAGTGAATTGGGCCCTCAGGTCCGGCTCTGTTCCCTTGTAGTTCATGTGTTTGTGGATAACGGTCTCCATCCCGAGCTGCTCCAGACTGTCAGTCACGTCGTAGAAGGAGTCCTGGTCAGGGAGGGCAGCCAGAGTCTGACACACACACACACACGCACACACACACACACGTTACGATAGCTGGACCCGTTTCTTCACGAGTTGGTCTTCTCAGTCTGTTTGTTTACTGTTTACCTGACTGGTTGTTTGTTTACCTTGTTGATAAGCGTCATGGCGAACATGAGCAGTTCTGTGTCAGAGCCATTTCTCTCCTCCAGGATCTCCATCACATAACTCCATGGCTTCACACCTGTAACACACACACAGTTCATATACAGTATGTGATGTAAACTGCAGGTAACTATACTGTACCTGGATGGTGTGTGTGTGTGTGTGTGTGTGCCTGACTGTGTGTGTGTGTACCTCTCTGAGCATCTACTCTGTTGACAGCTGAGATCAGTAGAGGGCTGTTGGACTCAGCATACTCCACGAAGACGATGAGCAGCTTCAGTGACGTCTTCACCACCAGACGAGACTGAGGAGACAAATGTGTGAGTGAATGTCCAGCAGGGGGCTCCAGCCCTCCACAATGATGTCACTGACTCTCTACCAGAGTCTGCTCCTCCTCCAACTGTAGGCCACACCATTATGAACTACACTCTGACAAAGCTACAGAGTTTACAGGTTGAATCACCCTTTCAAAATAAATCAACTGTTTTGAATATCAAAATAAAGCTCTGCAGTTAATCCTGATGTTTTTCAGAATAAAGCATTTATTGTTTATTTGATGAGGACAATGCACATTAATGAACAATTAGGGATGTGCAAATCACATCATGTAAATATACTGGATTTAGCTAGGAGCTAATTTCCATCCGTGGTCCTCACATTTAAAAACAGACAGACATACTGTACAAAGAGATAACAATAGGAAGCTACCTGCATAAGTGCAAGAGAAGACTAATAGTAATAGCAGCAGTTACAACAATGAGAGAACAGGTAGCAACCTGCATAAATATAAAGGAGGAGTAGCAGCAGTAGCTACTAGCAGCAATAAAAAAATAGGAAATGAGAAAACAGTTAACAATCCCATGCATCGCTGCATGGCATTGTTACCTGCATAAATGTAAGAGAAAGTATTAGCAGCAATTTCACAGTAAAATTTCATAAAAAATAACATACGATAAGAGATAAGGGCTACAATAATACTGTATTAAAGTGCTGGTAGATATTTCATTCATGGGTGCAAATTTGATAGGACAGTGAGCAGATAAAGCTCTGTTGGACTCACCATACTTCCTGTTAGCGTGTAAAGCCACTGCACTGTCTCATTGTGGTTTATCACTCCGTTCATACCGTCCACAAACAGCATGATCTGACTGAGAGCTGCGGATGCACACACAGTTACACACAGTCATAGACTAGGGAGGGAAGGTGAGGGCGAAGGGGTGGAGTCTCACCTCTCAGGATATAGTTCTGATAGTTGTGATCGGCCTCCGCTCCAACTTTAATGAAACAGGTCAAACCCTCAGATGCCACAAACTCTGGAACCAGGTCCTTATCATCCTGAGAGAGGGATTTCTGAACTGTGTAAACTGTTCTGGTGTTTCTGCAGAGTTTACCCAGAATCTGTATGTGTGTGTGTGTGTCTGTGTGTTACCTGGAACAGCTGTTTAAGAGAGAAGAGTGACCGTCTGAGCTCCGGACCGTGAGAGTTGTACAGCTTCTCTGAAACACAGGATGTGACATCATCATCATCATCATCATCATCAAAATGCCCAAAAAATATACTTAAAGAAAAAAAAAAAACACCTTCGATCATCACAACAGTTTACGTAAGTCACGCGTCACAAAACTTAGCGCCACCTCTTTCACTCAGACCAATGTCAGTCACATGGAACTGAAAATGTCTGAACTTGTATCTTTTAGTCTTCCAAAGGACCAACAACAAAAATCTGCTTTTAACCATTTTACACCATGACTCCCCTGCTCCTTTCACTTTAATTGTGGCCCTATTCATTGTAATGTAATTGTATTTTATGGATGTTTGCGCTGACGTGTGCTGCTGCCTTCCTGGCCAGGTTGCCGTTGAAAATGAGATCACGATCGCAACAGGTTTGACCCGGTTAAATAAAGTTTTAAATAAGAAAATTAAATAAAACTCTCACGTCACAGACAATATCAACCACCTCTCTGGAGGCTTGGGTTATGACTAAGAGTGATCATTCAGTTTTGAGATTTAGTCTAACCCCAGAGATCTACTGTAGATCAACACGAGAGATCTAGGTCAAGTTATAAGATGTAGATCAGGTCCTCCACACCCCTCTGTCTGGCTTCAGTGACTTTCTCTTCTGTGTCATTACGTCCTTCAGTGGCCTGAACAGGACAATCTGTGGCTGCGCTCACATTCCTCACACTCTTGTGGGTTCTGGTCTGTGTGTGTGCGTCATTATTCTATGGAACCTACTCAGGACGTGTTTGTGTGTGTGTGTGTGTGTGTAGTGGGGGGTCACTGGTAGAGAGGTTTGTGGGGAGCGCTGGGGGTGAGGGTTTCGAAATAGCAACGAAACTATTTCCTGTTTGTTTTTCTTGGAGTTGTGACCTCACTCTACATATCATTTGGACAAACATCTTTTCTGATCCCTCTGACAGCCAATCAGACTGCAGCAGCCATAAAGCCCAACGCGACAACACACAAACCACCAGGAGGCACTTTAGTAGTTCACTGTACTAAAGTAGTACTAGGCTAGGAGACAGTTTGTCGCTCCGCTCCATAAATGTCTCCATTGTCTTCTCAGCTCTGAGCAGATACCGCAGTCTCCATGGAGACAGTGGTGCGGGACTAGACTGAACCCGACCAGAACCAGAGCTGAGCTGTCAGTCACCTGTAGATAAGCCTTGTTCAAAGTGAAGACCTAGCCAACCTAGCTAACAGGCATGAGGGTTTTATTCTGTTTCCAGTCTTTATGCAGAACTACAACATGAAAATAGCCCATGAGAAAATGACTGAGGGATATGAAACAGAAATGAACAAAAACACACACAGCCTCTCATAGTAACAGGAAGTCATAGGGGTCGGCGTTGTCGTGGCAACGTGACATAAATCAGTCCTTGTTCCGCCTGAATGGGATTCATACCGCAGAAGATAAAATCCCATTATGTTACAGGGCAGATTCCCATCACCTGTGTGACCTCGCGTGACCTCTGAGCTGACTCAGCGTTTCAGCACTTGAACTTGTTCTAGTGTTTATCCTGTTGATTGCTCTCTCTCACATACACACACTTGACGAACGCATCATGCACACTCCATCACTACAACTTGTGGGATGTTTGCGTGGGATGAAACTCCTGCAGCACAAACATTCAAAATAAACACCACAAAGCCTATCATCAGAAAGACTCTCACAAATGATGGCGTGTCACATCAGCTCTTATTGTGAAAGGTCACCAGGAGGAAGCAGCAGCATGAGCAGAGTAAGAAAAGACGAAGCTGAAAGTTTCCTATCATGAAGACGGCGTGCAGTCAGCTCTCTGCTGTCGCCATCAGTCTCCATCCCTCCATCACAGAGAGAATAATTAGAGGGAGAGGGGGCGGGGTCACAGGCGGGAGAAGCTGCTGAGTGATGATGTGGTGTTACAGGAGGGGGGATGAGGACGGAGTCGGGTTTGCTCACACAGTCCAAAGACCTTTCAAAGAGACGGCGACTCATTCTGGACCTTGTCGGGTTTATAGTGATACTGTGGAGGAAACGGGAGGCTCCGCCTCCGCTGTCACCGCAGAGGGTCACATGATCCAACGGTATTTTACACTCACTGTACGAAACAAACTACACCAGATTGTGATTTCAGCTGGAAATATCGATTTTTCATTTTCACTCAAATAGAGACGACACGTCGTCCACCGCCATGGACACCAGTGTCACCTACTGTGTTTTCTTGGACGACACTGTACTTTAATCATTGTCTACCAAAGTCCAATTAGCTCATCCTTCAAGTGAATGTGTCATGTCCATAGACTGTATATAATAATGTCATGTCTGAATACGTTCAGTCAAAATGAGAATGAGATGGATGAGCAGAAGACAACATGGCGCCCTCTCTGACTCTCGCTGGTGCAGAGAAATGAATGATGATGATCATCATCAAGACGATGATGTTTGTTAGGTCTCGTTCCTTTTCACGTGGAGAATTTGACCTGTAGTCAAGTGTCTCCGTAGCAACACATCTGGATGTTGCTCTTGGCCCCATTGAGGTGTTTGTGGGATTTAAATTTACTGTGACTCTGACTCAGACTCAGCATCGTTGTGATGTCACAGCATCGCCCAGCATCTGAGGCACAGAAACAGCAGCAGCTGTCATAAAGTTGTGATTGACTACTTCACAGTCTGGTATCAAAGGTCACAGCACAGAGAGACATTTCAGACAGAGGCAAAACATCTGTGTCCACAGAGAGAGCGAGAGAGAAAGTCCAGGACCATGTGACTCAGTGTGTAATCTAGGCCAGCGTGCGATCTGGTCCTAAACGACCTTGCACAGATCAAGGGTTAAAAAATCTCTATTGTAAGTTTCATGTCTTCGGTTCTGTGACATCAAACCACAGAGACATTCCACATGTCTGTTGCTGCATTTTACACAGAGCGGGTGTGTGTGCGTATGTGTTAAACATTTAATCACTTATAACTATTCAGGCAGAGTCGCTATTTCTGCGTAAATTACAGAAGAGAAGATGTTTCAACAAACAACAGACACATCCCTGTGACCACCCTGACAGACCTGCAGCCTCCTGTAGCTGTGAGGCGTCCGAGTGTCACTGGAGAACAAAGACCTGCTGTACTTTAACATCAGTGTAAAAAACATCTGGTCTTGGTGGAAACGTGTTCCTGAGCGACTCACCACTGTTTGGTGAGTTGTTCTCGCATGTTTCACCACAGGAGTTGAAACTAAAAATAAAAGCTGACGTCAGAGTGGAGAGCTGAACACAGGACACAGATCTGCGCTGTGTTCAATGTCCAATCAGGAAAACACAGCTGCAGCCTGTCTCTGACATGTTCTGATCAGTTTATCTGTTCAGAGGTAAATATCAGTAAACATAAATATCACACACAAGCGGTGTGTTTGAGGACACAAAACAGAAAATGAACACGTTTCACATTGGAGAAAAAGTCCACACATCTGATCTCAGGTCGGAGTCGCTCGGCCTTAATGACCATAATCAAGACTCATTATCAGAAATGTTTATGTTGGGGGAGGGGCCACAGCTCCCCACATGAACACACAGCTTCATCCGGACCGACCACTAACACCGACAGTGAAATGGAGCTGATCCCAGGTCAGCTCGGAGAGAGACATTGTTTTATAGATTCAGCTGATGAGGCCACAACACAGAGCAGAGGAAACTGAACTAACTACTTTAATGTTGTGTGGTCAGGAGATGACCACACTATGGACTATATAATACACTATGAAGTAGACTATATAACCTGTCGTTGGTGTTTACTGCCATATAGTTATGTAATTACACAATGTCATCATGTGACTGATGAAATTCATTATGTTTCTCTGATATTCATGTAATGAAGTTGAACCGCATCATGGGAAATGCAGTTTGTTTTTTGCTCTTGTGCTTTAAACCTGCTGTAACAATCGATACTATATTTAATTACCTGTGTTTAATTGTAAAACCTTCTGCCAGTGAGTCGAGTTAATGAAGTTGAGGATTTGCTGTCACCTTTGACCCTCAGCTGCATCAGAGCTCACACATGCACGCACCGTCAGCTGATTAACACCTGATGACTCAGCTTCACCTGCGACTGGGCTGCTGCTGCTGCTGCGGAGGCTCCAGTGACAAATCTAGGCCAGAACCAAACCTTATTATCACCTTATCTCCCATGATGCCGCAGTTTGCTCGACTCCACCTGAGTCCTGTCAGGAGGGCGGAGCTGCTGTGAGTGTGGGTCAGAGTTCAAACTAAGAGTGGGAGTGGAGCTGGGCCACAACAGCTACCCTTTGCCCCATGGCCCCTGTTGGCCCCCAGGAGGACGACCCAGCCCAGGTGAGTGCATGTTCACCTGCTGAGCAACATCAGCGTCACTTCTGCTCTGCAACAGTGACTCATGACAGCATGAGTCACTTTGACCCAAGATGGCCACCGCACAAACACCGCCTCAATACGACAGCTGAGGAGGAAGGGAGGAGCAGGGCGCGGGATGGGGGAGGAGGGGGGGGGGGGGCGTCCCTGGATTATTGGAGCTATAAGTGTTTTATTATGCCAACACACACAGAGCAGCTGAGAGTGTGTGAGATTCCTCCGTCCTGACCTCACACTGCGAGCAGGGACAAGGCCAGTGATGCATTCATGAGCGGTCCGTCACACTGTGAAAATAAGCTTTGTAGAAAATACCATTCAGCTCAGCTTTCACAGTAAACAGCTAGTTGGTCATCACCATCATCGGGGGGCATCTGATCTGGTCACATCTCCATCACGGTCTCCTCCGCTCTTCAGGTAGTTCCTGCAGTGCTGTGGTGTCTGACAACCAATCAGGACCCGCGGATGTTTCGTGGTGGTGTCATTACCAGTGATGATGGAGTAGGAACGAGGCCTCGGACTGTGAAGATGACTTAATAGATTTTCACTACATTTTTCTTTAATACTTCAGTATTGTCACAGTTCCTTGGCCACCAGCAGGAGCACTGAGCACAGGGAAGGTGGAGTAACGTCCGGGGGGGGGGGGGGTTGACGACGGGAAGGATTCCTGTGTTTATCCTGAAGAAACAGGAAGTGACCCAGATAAACTTAGTGTGGTATTTCCTGTTAGTCCCTCTGCAGCTAATGGAGTTAAAGTGACGAGCTAAGTTGCTTCACTGTGTTTGAAGATGCCATTATTGTAGTTTTGATGAGCTGCAGTGGGTGGGGCTAGCAGAGATACCTGTTGGAGCCCCCTCTAAAAAAAACCCCCAAAACAGTCGGACATATGTGTTGATTTGCAGGATTTTCAGTTTCAGCTCAATACACAGGATGTTTTCTTGTGGTCAGTGAAGGCATCATTAGCATCACTGTTAGTCTGTCATCATGTTGTGTTTACATTCCTGTCAGATCCAGAGTCCGGGGGGTGGGGTGGTTAATGTGTTCCTGTTTCCTTGTGATGGGAAAGATGAGACTGAGCTGAATGTGTCAGAAACTCACGTACAAAACCTGCTGCTGGGAATCAAAGCCACGACACAAAGGGGTCATTTCTGTCAGTGTGTGTTGGTTCATGTCCTGCTGAGTCTGAACAACAACTGACTGATAAAGAAAGACATGGAAGGAAACACACACAAGCATGAACTGTACGCACACGCAGCTTTGGCAACATTGTTCCAGGCAGGAAAATGCAATTTTGTGTCTCCATGTTGAGTCATTTCAGGATGTGACTGAGTTCAGATTAAGAAACAAACTGCTGTGTCGGTGTCTCCGCTCTGGAAAAAAATAACCCTTGCACTCCAACAGCAGACTCTGATATGAAGACAGCCTCAGTCTCAGGGTCAAAGGTCAAAAGAAAAGCTAAAAAGACTAATAACTAATAACTTACTAGGGAGGCATGAGGCAGTTTAGCTAAGTTTCTGAGGGTCACCTGGAGCTGCAGCTCAGAGGTGAAGGAGCATGAGTCAGATACTCAACATGATGATTCTGAGCTTCACACTTTCACTTCTGCTCTAAGGAAGAGGAGGAGGGATGGGAGAGGGAGGAGAAAAGGCACAGAGAGAGAGAGAGAGAGAGAGTCACAATAGCAGAGCGAGGTCTTGAAGGAGGAAGCGAGCATGCTGGGAAATCCCCTCCAGAGCAGGAAGGGCGGGGCCGTGCCAGGCAGAGCGCGGAGGGAGTCATTGGAGTGAAGGGGGGAGGAGAGGGAGGGGGAGGGGGGCACTGGGAATGTTGGTCTTTCCCAGGGAAGGTGAATCTGACGTGCTCCTGCCCAAAGGTCAGCACAAGAAATAAACTGCTGTTACCACAGCAACTGATTCAGTAAACACGACGATGAGACAAACTTCAGACAGACTCTCTGACAGAGCTGATTCAGGATCAGGCGCAGCTCCTCCTCCACCTCACCTGACCCACCCTCAGCCCAGGTGAGTCTGACATGGGGAGGACCCCATGTGGACGGAGTCAGACTGAGGGTGGGGCAAATGCTTTCATCGTTTATATCATAATTATTATGTGACATTGACAGCGAGTGATGCAGGTTACAGGCAGCGTCACTGAGGTCACACCTGCATCAGCCACGTGTCACCTGTCAGAGCATCATGTCTCAGACTGGTGTGGGAGCACAGTTCAGTTTCTCAGATGCAAATTCAAACTGAATTTTAAGACCCCCCCCCTCAAAACCACACACACAGCGGGTCATTGTTTGTAGCCCGACAGGAAACATAGTTGAAAAATAAGCGACAATTCGGGGACTTTGACGCTGCTGTTTTCTGCTTCCTGTTTACAACGGCTTGCAGGCCGCGGTCCGAGGACCAACACCTCCAGAGGATGGGAGGGAGACAACACTTGGTAGAAACTTTTGAGGTGTGTTTGGAGACCAGGTGAAATGTCAGGAGGAGCTGAGGTGAATGTTTGGGGTTTTTTTCTGCTGTTCAATGAAGAGGAGGAAAGGGGGTTGGGGGGCTGAGCTGAGCAAGGAAGACGTCACTGTGGTGAGAGTGCGGACCGAGACAGGAAAGTTTCCCCTGACTCATCAGCGATGGAAAGAATCAGAGGAGGTAATTACCGAGGATGGAGTGAACACGGACGGAGAGCTGAGTCCTAAGGATCAGGATCGGCTTCTTCCCCCTCCTGTGGAAAAACAGAGAGCGAGAGAGTCAGTGTCTCAGGGGACACGTCCACAGAGACTCAGACTCACCAGTGCGACCAGTTCATAACACACACACAAAACCAGCTATTCTGTATTTACTTACTTATGTTAAACTGTGTTTTTTATGTTTCTTTTATGCACACGTATGCACACGTCTAAGAAAAATTTCCACTGCTACAGTATGTGCAGGGGACAATAAAGGTTTTCTGATTCTGATTCTTCACATATAGTCATCGTCTCTTTCTGTTGGCTCTTCCTCCTCCCAACAACACTTTGATTGACAGCTGCCGTCGTTATGTGAATTCATATTAACTCCTCATCTGAGTGACGGCAGGGAACTGATCCCAGAATGGATCAGTTTCCACATAAACCTACAAATACAGACTGTGGCTGAGTCTGGAAAGAACGACAGCATGGAGGTATGGAAAGAATGAGATAGAGAGAGAGAGAGAGAAAGATGGAGAGAGAGAGGAAGGAAAGAAGGATGAAAAACAAGGAAAGGGGAGAAGAGTTTTTTTGTTTGTCTAAGAGCTAAAATAAGGAACATGCGCACACACACACAGACACACACACAGACCATTTTGAGGCTCACATTCAGATGACGTCTGGACCCTGTTTTTAAACCCTGAACCTCTTTACAGCCGCCAGAGACTCAGCTGGGAATAAGCACACACACACAGGCGCACATGCACACGATGACATAACAACATTTAAACGTGTCATTATGGAGGTTGTCCAGAGCCAAACTGTGCTGAGAAGCAAAAAAAAATGTGTCTGCTAAAATGTGACGTGGCTAATGTAGCTAACTGCCCTCTGAGCTGAAGTAGTTCCTGTCAGTATCTGTGTGTTTACATCAACAAGCTGACAGAGACTGTGGCTGTAAAGTAAAGTAATGTACTAATGACAAAAGAATGCGTCAAATTCAAGATATTTTTTATCTGTTTTCAGTTCATTCAAATTAATCTGATCAACAAAAGTTTCCCTTATCCATCAGCAATGTTTTCCTGTTTGGACTCATGGCGCAGAATGACGCCTGAGAGGACGACGTTTCATCATCAGTTACAGCATTGTGAATATAAATCGAATCCATCTGCTCTACAGAATCTAATTAATAAAGAATTGATCAACAAAGGAGTTTCAGATGATCAACAAACCAACAAACATGTGGCCGACAGTAGAAATATAAACACACCACAGCTGCAGCAGCTGGAGACAACCACAGCTGTTAAAAGTCCAGCTGTGTTCTGTCAGCGGGAGCCGGTGTCTGAAGCTCTGCACTGACTGAGAAGCTGCAGAGAACAGTCACCTGCTCACACTGAGCACTATCAATAAAGTTTGATACAAACTTCAGGACAACCACGGTGAAGCTGTTCCTGCCAGTTTTTCAGCAAGCAGACTCTGCATTTGCCTTGAAAACAACTTATTTGATGAGTTTGATGAGGGAAACGAAGAAATCCCATTAACCTCCGTAGCGTAGCTCTGAGCAGCTCGCGGCTCTGCTCCGCCTTTCTAAAAATAGCTTGCACCGACAATTAAAGGTTACGAACCTACTGCTATGACTGTAGGGATTATGGCAATGGGCCAATTTGCCAAAATGTTGAACTATCCCTTTAAACACAAACTGAAAATGTGTAACAAGTGGATGGACACACAGGTGACCACAGGTAACTGGGGAGTCTTACCCTACGTCTTCGTAGAAGCTCTCCAGGTCGTCCCTCTGCTCGGCCAGAGATGAGTCGAGGTCCAGGTAGTTTCCATTAGGAGACAACTGAAGCGTGCAATCCTCCAACTGAGACAGACAGAGTGAGACACAATGTGCATGAACGTGTTTGACCCCACCCCCAGCTCTTCTCAGCATTCATCAACTCCACATCACAGTGTTGAAGTGACAGATCAATAAAGTCTCTTCACAATAACCCACATTATAAAGTTCAGTCTTTTTGACTGTGTGTGTAGTTCACACCGGGATTAAACTGAGCTGCTGCTCTGATGACACATAAACACAACCCACAGAACCTGCTCCACACCTTCCTCGGTCAACAGACACTCACACACACACACACACACACACACACACACACACACACACACACACACACACACACACACACACACACACACACACACACACACACACACACACACACACACACACACACACACACACACACACACACACACACGCAGAGGGAAGATAAGCCTCATTTAACTCTTTTCTAAACATCAGCTCACAGCTGGACCCACAGTTTACTGCACATCTGCATCAAACGGGTTCACATCTGCACAGTCTGAAGCTGAGACTGGACAAGAGAGGACAGACGATGAGTTCAATCAGCTGCTAAATCCGTTGACAATCGTCTGGGATCATGTGATCAGCTTGTGACGGCAGCGTATCATCATGCTGAGACTGAATGAACCCGAAACACAACAGACAGAGAGAGAGTCTGAAATCTCTCTTTCTCTGGAGCGTTATTGCAGAGGGACATCAAACTGCAGCAGCAGCCTCCTCATCGCAGTGATTCATCAGTGCGATGCTAGTGTGTGCAATTTGCATGTTTAAATGTGTATAGATACAATTTTACAGATTTGTTTCCTTTATTCCATTATTCCTTCCTTTATTCTTTTAATATCAATATTTATATTAATGTATGTTTGTTATATTTGTATTAATGTCAATATTTAGCATTGACATTAATATATTTTATTATATTACCTTTTGTTATATGAATATTATCACTAACAGCTTTTATTTGGTCACGCAACTCCAAGGATTGTTATTGTGCAACACACTGAGCACTAAAATGGTGTAAAATTACATCAAGCCTGCGTCTGTTCTAATAATAAACTTTATTAATGACATGTTTGAATCAGATCCACTTTTCTGCTAGCTTCTCCCGTGTGTCAAAGTTGAACACGGTTGTTCTCAGTGGTTTAATGATCTGCTCCATGTTTTTCAGGGGATAAAACTGAAAGCAGAGTCTGACTGCTCTCTGAACGCAACCCAGAGGTGGAAGAGTTTTATCCAAAACCGTGTTATATTTCATGAGCACAGCTCGTGCGTTAAACTCTGAAACACTAAACCCTATAAATAGAGCTGAGACACAGAGTGAGTCATGAACAGGTACAGAAAAAAAACAATCGGGTCTGACGGTGACCAGCAGCTACTGTACCTGCACAGTCACATTCCTCCAACAAGGCTGTGTGTGTGTCGGTCGGTGTGTGTGTGTGTGTGTGTGTGTGTGTGTGTGTGTGTGTGTGTGTGTACCAACACATGACATCATCTCAATGCGTTGCCTTCCAGGGTTCATTCCTGACCTTGATTTTCATGGCTGAGCAACATGAACCAACCTCCACTCATATTTCAGCCCGTTTAAAGAAACAAGTCAAAAAGCTTCATCAACATCAAACCAACAAACACAAGACTGTATCTGTTCATTACTGTGAATGAATGTTCAGATGTGAGAACGTCTGAGTTTCCTGAAGCTACAACGTCACTGGCGATCAAACAACCAACTCAATACAACAACCAGTCTGAACATGTGATGACAGCTTCAGCTCCACTACGTCTACGGCACAAGGCCGACACTTTCCCCTTGCCTCCCGTCTCTGTGCTAGGCTCGGCTAAAGATGGGACGAGACTGTTCACAGAAAATGTTTTCAAAATAAAAGCATTGTTGTAGTTTTTCCTAATAAGTTAAAGATGTCATTGTTTGTATAATGTCATGTTTGTTTGTTTAATGTCTCTAATATGATAATAAAGTTTAATAAAATACATTATTTTAAAGATGTCAGAGTGAGAGACAGCAGCCAATCAGCTCCTTTCTCCTGACTCTACACAAAAAAGTGTGATGATGATGCATTACCATGTTACTATTAACCTGTGGCACTTTATATATGTTTTACTCCTACCATTTGCTGCAAAATAGGATTTTGTATATATTTATATTTTTGTGGGTGTACTCTGGTCTATTTAATACTGATACATGTTTTGATACATACTTTTTCTTTTTTCTCTTCTATGAGATTATTTTCTATGATTGTCATGCTTGATGCTCTGGTGATTGTCTGTTTTTGCATGTCTCACCCTGTTTTCTGTCATTTCACACACTGAGGAAGACACTAGTTGAAACCCGTCCGTGTGTTTGATCGCCTGCACCAGTGAGGTATTAAAAGTTTGTAACGAAGGACACCGAGCGTTGCTGGCCTTTTCTTGTTTATGCTGTTGTTCTGTGGCCGAGCACCAGACCTTTTCTTCGTTTTTCCGAGTGCGTGTTTTCTTTCTTCATTAAAGATGGGATGAGACCAACATACTTCCATCTTGACATCATCATCATCATCATCATCATCATCATCATCATCATCATCATCATCATCATCATCATCATCATCATCCTGTTTGAAGCCAGTAGAATTGATGATGCTATAGTTTGAGTGTGTTCACTTCTTATCAACAAGCTGCTGCTGTTATTCCTGCATCCGTCCATCATCCACCAGTTTATCTCCTGTGTACAGGCCACGCCCTCTTCCTCCTCTCCCTCCCTGCTCAGCCAACACACACACCCAAAGCCAGGAGGAGCCAAGTGAAGTGGGTGCTGTGTCGTCTCCACACTGATCAGTCCTCTGCCTCCGACAGGCTGTGCCCTGCAGGTTGAGCCCTGTGGCATGATGGGAACAATTAGTGGTCAGTGGAGGAATGTAATCTAGTGATCTCTCTGGTCTTTATCTGATTCTGCAGATTCCAGCGGGCCCCCTGAACGCCTCGCAGGGCTTCTGAGTGTGTGAGTGTGAGTCATGTGACTCAGCCTGAGCAACTTGAACTGCATTCACTTCCTGTTTGGAAAACTCGGCGCCTGCCGACTTGACAACAGAAACATCATCAGTGAGTCGACCACAGGAAACAGGACACAGCAGCTTATTCTGACACATCGTCTTCACGTCGTCATGACATCAGTCTGTATTTTGACACACAGCTGCTCCAATAACTGATTGGGTTCTTGGTGGTTGAGTGGTAAGAGCACATGCTGGCAAGGCCCAAAGCGGTGATCATCGACTCCTGACTGAGATCTACCTCATGTCATTCCCCACTTTTTCTTCCTGTCATCCCGTCTCTCTTCACTGTCCCATCTAATAACGCACAAAAATTACTTTAAAATTATATACCGTATTCAACTCTTTGGATGTGAGAAAAACTGAGTTTCCTGAAGCTATAGCTGCTGATTACAACCAGGATTATTTCACACACTTACTGTGAAACACCAGCCCAAACCTTCTCCAACTTTATCTCGAGTTCAACAAAAAACAAAAGTAAGACAAAATATGAAATTCAATAAAAAGCATTACAAATAAGATCAAACAGGCAGCAGCTTGATCAAGCTTATCTCAGAAAAGAAAAAAGTGTTAATACAAAATGTTTTCAAAATAAAAGCATTTTGTTTTTCTGTTAAGTTAAAGGTGTCAGAGTGAGGGACAGCAGCCAATCAGCTCCTCTCTACACAAATGTGAAGATGATGCACCATGTACATGGAGACAAAACCAGGATGTGGAGGGTGGATAATACTCATTTCATCTTCATTAACCATTTAAGAATCTATGGAGGCAAAAATAAAATGAGATGATAGTACTACAATGAGCTCTAAATTAAGGAAACAAAGCTGTGGTGGGATCAATGTCCTAATGTCCAGAACTTGTCTCTGCTCCATCACTGCACCAGAGTTAAAACCCGTTGGTTATCAACATGAGACTAAACCAGCAGCACCAGGTCTCAACATCAACACTTTGTCAGATGATGTCTCCATCCTCAGACTACAGAGGAGTCCACCCGGGAGAAACCAACCAGTTAGAGGACCTCTGAAGACAAAAACGTGCCCAAACAGGGACAGAGCCTGGAGGAGACCGAGTCTGTCTCAGCTTGTTGATGGGACTGATTGACAGAGGGGTCGCTCATTCCCAGGTCGTTAATATTAGTGCTGCACAAGTAATCTCAATGTAGCCTATAGGTCAGCATCCAAATCCCATGATAATGCCTCACAATATTAGTGTGTTTGGCCATCACCATCATCAGCTGTGGCAGCAGTTGACACAGGTAATCTGAATTAAATAGCCTATAAAGCTGAATATGTTTAAATCTCCTGCTGTAGGCTATTTAATATTGTTCTCAGCTTTAGGCTATATTATTCTCTGCTTTTTAGATTTAATGTCTTTTTTTGTCTTGTTGAATTTTGGATTGTCTCCTTAGAGAAGAGTCTCTTTAACTGACAAAGACAAAAAACAACAACAACCTGGGACCTCCTAAAATAAAAAATTTAACGTGAACAAAGAGTCAACGGAGTCCAGTGCTCAAGTGATTTAGCCGGTTCATCGGCTGATTTACAACATTAAATCTGTCTGAATGTGACAAAGGCTAATTAATCCGCGAGACTATTCTTCTTCAGGTTGAGCGCGTAACCGCGTGAGAAATTAGCTGGAGGAACTGACTCCGACAGGGTTTTAGCCTACTTGGTTCTGGTTATTCTGGTTGTTTCTGTGTTGTACACATGTTTTACTGTGTTTTCATAAAATTAGTAAACTTCTGCAGCTCAGGTGAACCAGTGGCCGACATGACTGCTCAGCCAGCGTCCCGCAGGTGTCTCCTCCCTCCCCCGCTCACCCACCTTCAGCGGCGCCTCGAGCAGCTTGTGTATCCCGGCGATTTGCTCGCTGATCGGCAGGTTCTCCTCCACATCCACCGTAGGAGGTCTCCGGGGCTCGGGGAAGTTTGTGCAGATAAACGGATCAGAGTCCTCCAGGTACTGCACCCGGCAGGTGACGGCGGCCATTGCAATGTAACCGCAAACCCACAACGGGCGCGAGAGAGTCGGTGCTGGTGCGAGCCTTGCGGAGCTGAGGCTCTGACTGTGGAGCTGCTGGTCCTGCGAGCTGCTCTCCCACTGAAGCCGAGGTGAATGGGAAAAACCGAAGACACACACCAGTACTACATCCGGTCCTGCCTTTCAAAATAATACAGATAACAATAATAATAATAATAGCCTAATAATAATAATAATAATGATAATAATAATAATAGCCCATTACAATAAAATAGTTTTACCTGTTCTCAAAACCTAACAATGTTGTCAGATCGGTCAAATTAGAAACACTGCCAGCATGACAGCATTCATTAGGCCTACTTAAAAACTGAAAACTCAGTGTTCAGGCCATGTATGGAGAAATGTTAACTGATCTTCCGTGTCCAAAACTAGGCTAAAGAAAACAAAAGGATTTCACAACTTGTGAATTTAGCATTTAAACCTTTATTCTGAAGACAACATCACAGAACATCTGGGTTGATTAACGACGACTTCATGGACTATTAAGTCCAGCAGTGTAATGTGAGTCCAGTATGGAAACACGGTGACGTATAGCTACTGAAAGGAGTCTGGAGAAGAAGAAGAAGAGGGAGAAGTTCTCTAGTCCTAATACATACATGCTCTAGTCTCACTGAAAACTGTGGGGGCCTGGTAGAGGATCCTGTGGCGTCCTCTGGTGGTGAACCAATGTGGTGCAGCAGCAGGGACTCAAATCCTCACCGCGAAGTCCTTCCTGCATCAGATCATAGTCTTCTGCAGTGTTACACGGTGTGGCCTATGGTGTGACACAGCTTCGAGTACACAGAATGAGAGATGTGTGTGTGTGTGCCACTTCTCAAGCAAGGTTTGGTTGTCAATGAATATGACTGTCTGAGCACGAAGTGAATAAATTGTTTCAGATATTATTCGTTGGAGGGGATCACTGATTGTTGCAATTAATTTAACCAGTAATGAATCAGTCAGTCTATACACCCTGATAATTCAAATCAATTCAAAACACTTTATTTTTTCCGTTAGAACTTCATCTGTGAAGAGCTAGTGCTTATTTAAACAAGATAAATACAAATGTTAAAATGTTTTTAAAAATACAATGATGGAGGCTCTGGTGCAAAACCACAGACCACAACAATCTTCTGGTCCATGATGATGGATAAGAAGCAGATTTAGATACTCTAGTGTGGTGTTGTGACTCTGGGCTGAGCAGGGTCCACTAGACTGACGTGAGGCAGCCTCACCGTCCAAACACAAATACAGGAAGGGGGTGGGCAGCAAGGAGGTCCGAGTCTAGGGAAAACAGTTGTAATTGAGCAAAACACAATGCTCAGGACATGAAGCTGTAGGACGTAGGCTAAATGAAAAAAAAAACAAAACCTTCTAAAAATTGTATTTTTCCATCACATGTCCTGCATGTCTATTTGTAGCATGCTGTAATAAATGTGTGGGAGCCAAGTGAACACTATGAACACAAACACTGAAATTACAGTATGAAGAACTTACTAAGAACTTACTGTAAAGCTTGACACTCTCTCCACCTCCACATTATCAATGATTAGTGGAGAGTGGCTGAGCTTACCTGTTTTCTACTATTAATTCCTTTTTTTATGCTGAGAACCAAGTTGTTGCTGTTACACCACACTGTAAAGGGGTGTTCACACCAAACGCGATTTCGTGACAGTTGTGCTTTAATTGTGTTTAACCTTTGCTACGTATCCTTTCCATTATGCAACACAAGTGCATCACAGTGCAAAATCTGTTTTAGTGAGTGAAAATGTGTTTGTGTCTTGGTGAAAAGTGCTATGGTTTTGCATAAAGAGTAACTGATTCAATGAATGTGACCAGCAACTGAGCATTTGGTTCAGATGAAAGGGCGTAGAGTTTTATCAATTGAGAAATCCTGTAACAGACTCAAACTCTTCTTCACTGACAGTAGTTGTGCAGTGGCTCCAGCAGGTGGAGCCGTTCCTCCACGTCTGCATTGGAGTTGCACTGGTATTGCGTAAGACGAGTGATGAAACAAGGTGAAACACGCACGCGCACGCACACACACGCACGCACGCACGCACGCACACACGCACACACGCACACACGCACGCACGCACACACACACATCTGGACTGATAATGTAGGTCAGTTGTCAATCAAACAACCTCCAGGATTTGAATGGCAGTCAGTCAGTAACCATGACGACCACATCAGTGAACTCATTTGACCTCATGTTAAAGACTTTCAGACTCTCACTTTTATACCCAAATTATCTGAGGTGAGGACCAACCTGAGGTTGAAACCCGAAGCTGTGTCACAGGACTGGACTTCCCGAGGTCCAGTTCCCATTGTAGACCCACGCTTCCTGTCGGACATGGTCGACCTGGAGTCGTCTTTTTGTGCAATTGTTTAGAAACGGTGAATATGATGATGAATGATGTAGGTCCCTCCCTGACCTCTGACCTCTGGACCTGGGTTTTGGCCCTGTGGTGTTAATGGGTCCAGCAGCGACGGGATGATTCATGACACTTCGGTCTGGCTGCCGAGAGCCATGGTTGTCACGGTTACAGGCTCTTACTCCATCCCTGGGTTTGATCAACATGAACGTTTGCAGCTGTTTGTTTGGCCACCCTCACTCCCTGCTAACTCTCGAGGCTCCACCCGGTGACACGACTGGGACCAAACCAGTAGGACCACAGACTCCACCCACATGAATTTCCTTACTTCCTGCTTCGCACCATCACCTCCACCTGCTGAACTTTGACCCTTGCATGGACACGTTCCTTCAGATGAGTCCTCCTTTTGCATATTCTGTGCTATAAAACTGTTTTATTGGCTGTATAATACAACATCTATTGCACGTCTGCCCGTCCTAGGTGAGGGATCCCTCCTCTGTTGCTCATCCTGAGGTTTCTCCAGTTTTTCCCTGTTAAAAGGGTTTTCCATGGAGTTTTTCCTCAGTTGATGTGAGCGTCTTAGGGCAGAGGATGTTGTTATGATCATGGGTCATGTAAAGCCCTTTGAGACAAACTGCTTGTAAAAATGGGCTATACAAATAAAACTGCCTTGCCTTGCCTCTTGTCCAGGGGAGTGACCTGCACGGCTGAAACACGTCAGGACTGAGAAAACCAACTGATGTCACCACAAAGTGACATCAAAATACAATAGATACAAGTTACTATGGTTACGATGCAAACATCTATTAAAATATGAAACTGAGGAAATGTTCGGTTTCTGTTCCCGTGACATAACCGTCTCCTGCTGCTCCACAGGAGGTCAGATGACTGGTGGTCTTTCTGCTCTGAGATTGGCTGAGAGCAGCTGTCAGTCATGGCTCAGTGTTGTGGTTCTTGGTGCTGAGGCAGCAATTTACACATCAGCTCCAGCTGTTTCACAACCTCTGTATCGCTTGGTTTCTAGAGACAAAAATACACAGTGATCAGATAAACTGACAGCAGTCCTCTCAGTCTGGGGGGGGTGGGGCGTTATGCAAGCTGAAAGCTGTGTGGGGAGGACAGGACGGGAGTGATGGACGGTCTGCAAAGTCTGGACGGACCCTCAGCTTCACAACCTCCACCCACAGAGAAGGGGAGGGGAAGAGGGGGCGGGGGGGTACGAGTAGGGGAGTGTGTGTGCATGTGTGTGTGTAGTGCATATGACTCCAGCAGTTGAGCTCTGGTAAATGTTAATGCATAACGGTGATAGACGGCGCTGTCATGTGATCCGTGATAAACTGTCATACGTTTATCATTTACCTGTGAGAGTCACCTGGTTACTGAACATATAGCCTGCAAGCCTGCTAACTCCTGGTGGGGGTGGGCGGGTGGCGGGTGGCGTTCATTACAATTCATTAAATCTTTGCACAGAGCAGTAAATTAATCTTGTGCTGTTTAATTTCACACCTGGTGCTGATTAAGGTAAGAGAGTCTGTGCAGGAATGCAAAATTACACAAATAAACAATATGGCAGCCATCTTGAATTATTTCTGTCTGTTGATTACAGATGACCCCCCCCCCTCCCACTACACGAGTGTGACGACTCATCGTACCTGTGTGTGTGTTTGTGATTGACTGGTGCAGCGTGTTTTGCCATTGAACCGTAGAGAGTCATTTTCCAGTTAAATGCTGTGTTCACACCTGTGTGAGAGAGGGAGAAAGTGAGAGGCGGGGGGTGGGGGGAGTCATGATGAGTGTGAACGTGCCTCTGGTCCGAAGCCAGGAATCCACCATCAGTAGCACTGCTAATAAAACACAAACAGGTAGAGACCAGGCCAGGCTCACACAGGTGGGTCGGCCTCAGGTGAGCCTGCAGGTCGTCCTGCTCTGTTGTTCAGAAACATCTGATAAATCATTTGCACATTAAATGAGACATTGATGTAATTACAATAAAAAAGATGGGTTCTTGCCTGAACAGCACCTGGTGTCATCAGGATTCGGGCCAACACCAACCCACAGTCTGACACCTGGACCTGGTCCCGAACCAGGATCCCTGTTCCACCTGAGCCTGAGAAAACTGACAACATACAGCAGCCACAGACCCAGTGACAGCTGGTCGGTGGAACCAGGTGAAACCAGGCAGGTAACGGCCACACTGACCATGAGAGGAGGGAACCAGTGACGGACAGTTGACTGGTCACGTGACTCGTCAGGTGACGTTCACCCTGAGAGTCCGGGAAACCACATCAGTTCACCAGAGGACAACTGTGAGGTGTCCACTCCGACAGCCAATCAGAGAGCAGCATCCAGTGTCGTATTGTGGGTTTTGGTGTAACAGAAAACTGAGATGTGGAGTCACAGAATAAAAACAAGAGTGTGTGTGTGGTGAGGGACTGATTTGATTTATTAGAGCTCTACAAGCAGCAGGAGCACATGTTTGTCTGAACCTGTCTGCAGCAGAGGGGCGGGGCTTGAACGAGACATTCACACCTTTTACCTCTGAAGTTCGTATTGTGTGAATCACTGAACATTTACAGGAGCTGAAACTTCAGGTTGTGGAAATTTATATTAGATGGAAAATTCAGGAGGCTGTGTGTCACCTGTGTGTCCATGTTTGTCAAAGTATTGTAGAATATCTGTTCCTGTTTGATCATATTGGAAAAAACGGTTTGTTGTTTACCTCTTATTTATTTTGTACGTTGTTGTGTTTGATTTGTCTTGGTCAAAATAACATTTTCTTTTTAATTTTCTGCAATGTGTACAGTAACACTGCAGTATTCATAGTAGGCTACACTCATAATACTGGTCTATAGACTCAGCAGAATACTCAGTAATACTACAGTATGTACAGTAATACTGCAGTACTCGGCACTGGTGCTTCCAGCAGCAGTGGCAGCAGTGTGGCTGCATGCTCCACGTATTGAACAACACTGTAGGGATTTGAACCTGTGACCTCAGCAGCGCGTGTTAATCCGAGTCTCTGTGGGTCAGCGCTCAGAGGGGGTCGCTCTCTGCACGGCCACCTTCCCCCCATTTCCTCAGCCAATCACAGAGCAGACCAACTGGGTGAAGGGTGGCAGTTAACTGCTGTTGCTCAACTCACCGACTCGTCCAGGACCCAACACCCTGAGCCAGCTCCACCGGGTGTCCCCCGAGTGTGTGTATGTGTGCGTGTGATTGGTGAGTGTGTGTGTGTGTGTGTCTGGCGCTGCTGCCTCCTCACTCTCTGGAGGAAGAGGAGTTTCAAAACCTGCTGATGCAACAACCGGCGGAGAAACTGCAGCTCCATCGCTGTTGATGGACAGGGGAGATACAGAGATTAATGAAGTGCCACTGATTGTGTGTAAATGTGCGTGTGTGTTATTTATTCATCATGTTGTGGGGACAGTGTTGCGTATGCAGATTTAAACAAAAAGAAACCCCATTACACCCACAAGGCTGAAAGACTTCTCTTTATGTGTGTGTGTGATAACCTGGGCCTCACTTACTCAGATGCTGTTTAGAAATGAGTTCAGCTCTGAAAATTTGTGATAAATTAGTTTAATCTGAGGGCATGATGTGATCACTAGTTGTTATGCAGATGGCTGAGCATCAGATCATTGATGTGATGTTGTTGCAGCTATCTGACCTTGGACAGGAAACAACAGTTGGACCTTCGAACAGCCTGGAGACAGAGTCTTCTTAGCACAGAGAAAAACCCCGTTTGTGGTCTTTGCATCGCTGCACCTCCATCTCCTTTATCCACCTCTGACAGTTCATCTCACCCAGTTTAATTTATTCTAATTTTCGTTAAAATTTGACTTTCACTGTGACAACTGTGATGAGCACTGTAGCACTTTATAACTTTCATCATACTCTTGTCATACATCATGCCAAAGATCATGGACTTGCATTGGTTTTTCTAAGAAAAGAACACACATGACCAGCACTCATATAACTTCTTATGAGTTTCCTCCCTTGGTTTCTGCCTTTCTTCACCGACGACGCTGAAGAAAGCAGTAGGCTGTAACGCGTACGTTGTGGGCCCCTGCTGCACAGATTAAAAGGAGAAACTAATAAGAAGTTATGTGAGTGCTGGCTATCTGTGTTTTCTGTGTTATCTGTGTGTGTTTTCTTAGTTTTGTTGCCGTGCACCTACAGTATACCTGAACTTGAGACTTTTGCGTGCTCACTTCTTCTACACACTATCCATATTGCTAGTGCTATCAAGCACCATATTATATTGCACCGTATGCATTGGTTTTGCTGTGTATTATTGACTCTATATCTATATTGGCTTCTGTAGTGTTGATGTCTCTCATTTAGTGTCATTGTCTGATGGTTTCTGCTTCCCACATGGACATGTTGTATTTCTATGGATGTCCCAAATTTCTGTGTCCCTGTGTCCTTGTTTTATGGATGATGACCGTTGTGTCTTTGTTTTGTGTATTTTAATGGCCTGAGGTCATTTTAACATCATTTACAGAAATGTCAATTAATGCGCAATGTCCTCTGAATAAAAATAAATAAATAAACGTTGCCGTGGTGACAGATGAGCTGCGTCAGTGTTACTGATGATTGATGCAATGATGATTCATCACTTGGCTGATTTAAAGATTTAACGACTTCACTGTCGATCCTTAACGACTCTAATTCGCTTCATGTAATAACTCATGTTCCCGACGTCTGCAGCTCATCAGCTGCTTAAATCAGCCCGACGCAGACCAACGCGTCAACATGAGGTCGTCAGATCACGTCCCACACAGCACTGACTGCAGGACAATGGACTTTCACCATCAGTTAACCATCACTTCACCATCAGCCCACTATCACTTCACTGTCACTTCACCATCAGTTCAGTTCACCAACACTTAACACCGTGATTCACCCTGAACAGAATGTAGCACTCTGCAGCTTCAAATCAACATAGATGCACAACAAGTACTTTAACAAAAAATAAATAAAAACACAGAATATGTCGCTCTGACTTCTAATCAGTTCATCCAGTGATGTCAAGACGACCAGAAGACAACTACGTAGGACACCACTCTGATCATGTGGAGGAATATAAAGTTCACTGAGTGGAACACGAGACAACTTCTCAGTCATCTATCTTCATGTTTTTAACCTCATTGTTACTTGGGCCTTTCAGAATAAAGTGACAACCAAAAAACGTTAGAACTTCGTTAAAGTTTGGTTTTAGGTTCAAACGTCACATGCTTTGAAGAAAAGGACGTCGTGTCTGGGTGATGCTCATATCCCAGGCCCATGTGGACACTTGTCCTCCTCACAGCGTTCACAGGTAAACACAGATGGAGCCGTGAACCATGTGGAGCTGCTGAGCGGCACAGGCTTTATTTCCAAGGCGTCATCTTGTCTTGGTGTTACCTGAGGCGGCACCGCTGCCGATGAGTGAACAGTTTCTAGCGGGCTCACTATAAAGTGATTGACTTGGTTAATGGTGACAAAGGTCAGATGGCGTGGTGATGGCGGTACGGCGTTCCTCTGCAGATAAGACGCAGCCGAGCTGACACAGTGCAGACCTGAGATCAGTCTTATCTCCAACATCAGTTCGTATTTAATTTGGGAGCTGAGCTGATTGAGCAACTCGGACTGGGACTTGACGCTGCTGCCAGGATGTTTCATAACCAAACCTGACCACAGCTGATCAGGTCAAACTCTGCGACCCACAAATGTCTCTGGCCAACACGTGAACTCATCATCTCCTGAAGCCAAATGTCCACATGGCTAATCACCCGTGACGCCACCTGGTCGCATGTAGGAGGTCTGATCTGGACCTGATTCAAACAACCCAGGCTGGTGTGGTCGGTCCAACAGTCTAACATCCAGGTGTTGATATCTTTCTCAGTTCAGGTGTGAACACGTCACATTCAAGTTGCATTTTTATACTTTAGACTTAATAGGTGTGACCTGGACTATGTGCAAGACCGACCTGACGTCCTCTGTTGTTTGTGTGGAGCAGTGGGAGGAGTCTAGATGCGGACACAGATTAATTGACCTTTGACCCTTGACCTGAAGCTAGCTGACGCGGTACTGAATCAGAGGGAGTGACCTCACACCTGTGGACAGAAAAAGAGTGAGGTCACAACTGTGAACCAATCAAATCAGCTTCAGCCCGACTCCTCCTCACTCTGAGATATTGTGCCTTGTCCATTAATCCGTCTCTGCTGACTCGCTGGGGTCATCGCCATCACCGGCAGACGGCCAATCTGATTGGCTCAGACAGGGTGACCCCCCTCTCACCCCTCCTCCTCCTCCACAGAGACTCTGGGGCGACGTTTAGCCTCCATTTTAACTGAAATCCTGCCGTCGTGAAGCAGGACGGAGACACGTGAACGCCACACTCCCAGTGTTGCTCAAAGGTCCCAGGGCAGCCATTCACCCCTTTAACCCCCACCCCCACAGACCCACAGACGGAGGAGCAGCAGACCCACTGTTGTCTGCTGTACAGAGGTTAGACAGCTGCAAGACACACACGCACACGCACACGCACACGCACACACACACACACACACACACACACACACACACACACACACACACACACACACACACACACACACACACACACACACACACACACACAAACACAAACCAGAACCAGATGACTTCAAGACTTTATAAAGTTTATATAATCACGTCCTCATTGATTCTTCTTTGTTGGTTAAAGTGTATTCACCACCGTGAAACACCATGTCTGAACAAATATCACACACCTGGAGCTAAATCACAGACTGATCACCTCCTCTGCTCTCACACTCAGGCCACACACTGGCGGCAGCTCAGCCTCTGCATATAGCATATATTAACCACTGTGTTATATAGCAGAGTGTCCCATCCTGCCATGGTCTCTCTCTCTCTCTCTCTCTCTCTCTCTCTCTCACACACACACACACACACACACACACACACACACACACACACACACACACACACACACACACACACACACACACACACACACACACACACACACACACACACACACACACACACACACACACACACACAGCAGGGTATCCCAAAATCTACTGGAATGCCATCAGAACAGCTTTCTCCACACAAACACAGCTGCTCTGACAGTTTGAGCTCAGCAGTGAATCATTTCACAGCAGCAGGTAATGCTGCTAGCAGTTAGCCGCAGTGCTAACATTAGCCACAAAGCTAAGCTAACACTCCCCCACGCCCCCCAGCCACGCCGCAGCCTGAGTTATGACTCAGTGTAATCCAACGCAGCAGGAGAGACGCTCTCCAAACTGAAACCATTACCTTCAACCTCATAATTCACTCTCTCTATCTCTCTCACACACACACGCGGTGGAGGGTGGGGACACACTGACAGTCACAGACCATGAGCATCATGTTGACTGACAGCTGCAGAAGAGTTACAGGCTAACTGGTCCCTGATTGGTTCCTGACTGGATCTCAGACCACAGTTAGAGAACCAGATTCACACTGGTTGCACTCCTTGGTCAATAAAGTCGTCCTGGTTGATGATAACACAAACTCAAGCAGTCTGGAGAGGTGGAGGTTAAAGGTCAGCAGCTCCCTTCTGTCTGGCACATGACTGAGGTCAGACGGGTTGGTTCACCTTAAGCCCACATAAGAGCAGATCACTGAGTGTATGTGTACCTATGCGAGAACACACAAGTTTTCCTAACTTCAGAATATATAGGCTATATCAAAGAGATAAAATGATAGCTTGTAGCAGGAATATTGCTTATTGATTATTGATTGATTGATCATTAGTCAGCTGGAGGTGAAGTTGAACTATTTTCTGAAAGATCCAGTCGACTCTTTCTGGAGCTGATTGTGTGTTATCGCACTCAGACCTCATTCAGATAATTACTGTAATAAAATACCTCGTGAGGGGGTGATGTCATACATCTGATAGACTGATTGGCTCTGATGATCTGGTGACCCAGGCGTACCTGCTGCCAGGCGATAGAGCCAGACAGACAGACAGACAGACAGACAGACAGACAGACAGACAGACAGAGAGAGAGAGAGAGAGAGAGAGAGAGAGAGAGAGAGAGAGAGAGAGAGAGCCAGGCCAGTGTCTCTTTATCGCTGTGTAAAGCTCTGTCCTATCAGAGCTGGAAATGAGAAAGATACAGCACAGAGGAAACACAAAGCAGCAGTTTGTGTGTGTGTAGGCCTATGTATTCAGGTCACTGCTATCTGATAGATTAATATTTAGACTGCAGGGACCAGGTCATTGTGAATAGACCTGCAGCTGCTCCTCCCTCCTCTGTTTACTCTCATGTACCTGTAAAGGACCTCTGGTCCTGATACATCAGACCTCAGAGTCTGAACCTCTGAAACACAACCAGCTACAGTGCAAGAGGAACAGTGAAACTGAGGAGAGAATTACTGAACATTGGCAAAATGACCTTTTTATGTGTGAGATGATTTAACTTGGCAACAAATCTTTAAATACGGTCAATGTACAAAAGGTTGTGGTCAAGGTCAAAGGTCCTCTTGTCCGTAACTACTGATTGTTACAAGCATCATGTATATATACTGAAAATAAAATCTGAAAATATATAAGACCAGTTGATACAAGTGCAGCAGTATGATGGGTTTGCTGCCTGTGCTCACCATGTTTCCATTAGGCCTTGTTTATAATATTAATGGCTCTGTAAATGTGACCACGGCTGCAAGGGAATCAAACCTCAGTCAGAGACCAGAGGATTCATGTCCAAACAGAAGCTAATCTGTGTTTTAATTTATTTCCAGCAGGTGTGATCATCTGTCAGAGAGACCTGAAGCTGCAGTTCCACCACTGGCCACTAGAGTGTGTCTCCAACAGTGAATCTGTCCCCAAACGCTTCCACTTTAAATGTCCAGCTTTACAGCAAAAATAAACATTTTTACAGTACAAAAACAGTTCTTCAGAGTAACTGCAAGCAGCTGTTTCTTTCAGATGAGTGAAATTCTACTCTTCCCTTATTTGTATAATGGCTTGAATTTGTTAATACAGCACTTTTCATGGCTCTAAAAGCACTTTATAGAAACCATTCCTACCACATTCACACTGGTGGTGGTAAGATACATCTGTAGCCATAGCTGCCCTGCCAGGCAGACTGACAGAAGCGTGCACAAAATTACCCCTTCTCCTCCACCAAGATACAGCCACCACCAGAGTTCACACGCATTCACACGAGGGTAGGTGACTTGCCCAAGGACACAATGGCAGCGACTGGGATGGAGCGAGATCTGAACTGCCAACCCTTTGGTTATTGGACGATTCAGTCTGCTTCCTGAGCCACTGTCATTCCTGATATGACTTGTATGTCAGCACTAATTAGCTTGTTGGCTTAACATGTTAACTCGTTAATTAATTAATTAGTTAGCGTCGGGTTAGCCTATGAACAAGACATCCAGCTTCACAAACAGTTCTAACAGAGATGTATCTGGTAGCCATTGTTATAGGATTAAAGTTAAGGTCAAGTCTTGGCTCCACCCATGCCTCTCCTCTTTTACCATTTTTGGATAAACAGGGATTTAGGGGGTGGAGTCAGACACTGCCAAGATGGCGATGGTGGAGCAGCTCTCTCTGAGAAAGAATCTCAGCAGAATCACCCTAAACCCGTTTGTCCGAACACAACAACCCTCAGAGACCACGGCTGTGACATGTGGCTCACTGGACCCCCCCCCCTCCCCTTCACTGGACAATTTCAACCATGATTTGCTAATCCAGCTCTCAGAAGGCTGGACGACGGGTGGGGGAGTGTAGAGGGTGTAGCTGGACTGAAGTGGTCTCAGCTTATGAACATAATAAATTAGATTTACAGTAAAATCCCAGCGCAGGAAAATATTAATGTGACCTTTCAAAATAAAACAGCCTCTGATTTGATTTGGACCCGCAGCAAGAAAACATGAACAAAGAAAACGTGTGCGGACACACACACACACACACACACACACACACACACACACACACACACACACACACACACTCGGCTTGCTGAGGGATTTATGGTCTCTCTCTCTTGTTGTCCAGCTCAGGGAGAGTTTCCAGTTCATGTTTCCTCCTGTGGAGCTGAGATGAGAAACAGCAGAGGCCTCTGGTCCAACACACACACACAAACACACACACACACACACACACACACACACACACACATACACGTGTGACACACACAATGCAAATACGCATTAACACACACAAGCACTCTGCTTCACAGCTTCAACAAGTACAGAAACATCGGAGCCTCAGAGCCTCACCTGTTGGTGGACTGGTTAGGTGGTGTTGGGTCCGGGGTGCGGGGGGGGGGGGGGGTCATTGGGGGGGGGGGGGGTAACGGGGAGTTATGAGCTGCACATGTCTCTCTGCACGACAGCCTGTTCCCATCACTGAGCTCGGATCAGCAGCTCTTCTTGTTTACGAGTTGTGAAACCTGGAATAAATCAATGCGTGGAGCGCAGCGCCGCCAAGATCCCAGTGACGTCACCACCCTCCACCATGAAGCCCCCCCCAACCCCCTACCCCCACTCGCTCAGTCTCTAACTCATCCTGACAAGCAAAGCCCCAACCTGTCAATCACATCCACCCTGATTGCTCACAGACGTCTGGAGGTCTGACAGCTCTCTCTCTCTCGCCCCAACCTGAGGCCGTGATCAATCGACGCCATCAGCAGCTTCACCTTAACCCCCCCATCACTTACTCAATTCTCCCTCACAAACACATCTCCTCGCCCTCCAGAGGCTTCAGCGCTGGACCAACAGAGAGGCTGTCTGCAGCTGTCCATCAATCAATCCCAACCTACTAACACACACACTCACACTTGTACACATGATGTACGATTTGCGCAGTTCTGCTTTACATTACGTTTAACACAGTTCACCACCTAAAAGGTTTAGATGGTAAAAACAAGCTATTATTCATATGATGGGGAACACTGACACACACACACACACAAAGAAGGGGGCGTGGCCGTCGTTATCATGCAACTATCCTGTAACTAATGTTTCTGTGACCAGGTTCTCTCGTGCTTTATCGCAAGTCTCTTTTCAATGAGAAGATCTAAAAGTTTTACATCTCTCGCTCTGGTAACAACACGGTCTCAGCCAATCAGAGGAGATGAGGCTCTGGGCCACTCTTTTGATTGGGAGAGTTTTTTGTGAGTGATCCAATAGAAATAGAGCAGATTTCAGGCAAAACACACAGAGAAACCAAACCCTGCAAGTGTTCGATGGTGGGTCCAGGTGGGCAGAGCTTGGTGACTGCTTTATGACATCACAAAGTCACAGAAGTCCTGCCAACTGGTTTTAAGGCCCAGTTTCTGAACACAGGCTGTGCATTTCTCTGTGGACTGAGGCTTTGGTACTTTCACAGTATTGACATAGAACCAAGATCTGCTCTGTAATTTGCTCAACACATGAACATCTACCTTTATACTGAATTGAGTTTTAAACTAAACATCTACCTTTATACTGAATGGAGTTTTAATATTAAAGCATAAGTCAGCAATCCGGTGGTTTTGGCTAATGCTGTGTTCCAGGCAGGCTTTTGAAACCGTAAATTACGGCTTCAAGTCACTTTGTAGCGTTCCAGGTAACCCGTAACTCGTGTTTTTCCGACCTGCTGCCTGTGAAAGTTCACTATAACGGCCTCTCGTAACTTCTGACCTGTGAACTCGTACCAGATCGAACTGGTACGACTTCACAGTTCGGAAAAACATATGGGTTATGGGTTGCCTTGAACGCACCATGAGTTGGCAGCCCCCGCCCTCGTCATCAGAGGTGGGTAGAGTAGCCAAAAATTTTACTCAAGTAAGAGTATAGTTACTTTAGAATAATATTACTCAAGTAAAAGTAAAAAGTAGTCATTCAAATATTTAGGCTACTTGAGTAAGAGTAGAAAGTACTTGGTGAAAAAGCTACTCAAGTACTGAGTAACTGCTGAGTAACCTCTGATTTGTTCGTTTAATGATCAGCGTGTAACTGTAGGCCTAATCAAATACACAGAAATATAATAGCAATGAAAAAATTCAGATATTGCCAAAGAACAACATTTAACAACTACGACAATAGCCTAAATGATTTTTTTTTTTTTTTTTTTTTTACAAAGTAACATAAATTAAGACAAATTCAGCCGCAACAACTTACATAGGCCTATGAACTGTCTGAGACTAATGCCAGACCCAGGTATTTAAGATCATAGGACCACCCAGAGTGGGTGGTCCTATGATTGGTTTCTAGTGAAACCAAAGTCACATGACCACCCCCCCCCCCCCCCCGAGACTCGAGTCACATGACCACACCCCGACACTGGAGGGATGGTCATGTGACTAGGAGTCACATGTCTCCAGGTGTGTATGGGGTTTAAATTTCCTGGGGACCTGGATTACTGAGAACCTTCACCAAAGACGGTTTATATTGAATATCTTTGCCTTCACGGATGTTATCCACGACATACCAGCTAGGGCTGACGTCATCCTAATCATTTACTAGCCGCAGTTTCTCAAATTTGAGGCGGAGTGGCCGTCCTGTTTACCGTGGAGATTTTGTGTGTCGCGAGTGGCTACATCTGATTGGTGAAACGCAGTCATGTGACAGAGGCTCGGAAGTATCTCCATTAAAACAAACAATTTGCACATTAGATCGATAAGAAAAAGTAGCGAGTAGCGACCGGAATGTAGCTCAATGTAACGGAGTAAAAGTACCGCTTCTTCTGAAGAAATATACTCAAGTAAAATTAACAAGTAGGCTGCATGGAAACTACTCTTAGAAGTACAATTTATCCAAAAAGTTACTCAAGTAGGCTAAATGTAACGGAGTAAATGTAGCGCGCCACCTCTGCTCGTCATGCATCTATTGGTCCTCGTCCCTACGTCACCACATTCACGCGCATCCCTTGGCTGCACACACAGCCCTTCATGCCGTTCTCTCTCCTCATTGGATAACGCTTGTATCCCACAAGGAAAGTTTTCTCCTCGGTTTACAGCAGAGCAGAGTGAAGGAGAGACTCGTGTTTCGGCTGAAACACTCCATGTAAGTGATTGATTGCTGACGGAAAATAGGACTATTTAGGACTTATATTAACAAAAACATTCTGCTGACTTATGCTTTAACATATACTGAACAGAGTTTTAATATAAACATCTACCTTTATACTGTATGGATGTGTGTACGTATGAACAGGATCTGTGACAACCCATCCGGGGCCAATCACAGTGCAGCGTGAGGTGTGACAGTGTGATGTGGGACTTGACGCTGCTGGAAACATGTGGTGTCCAGATCAGAACACATTTGAATAGTGATCAATGCTGTGATTAAAGAACTTCTAATCAGACAGTTGTTCAGCATCTGGAGGATCAGCCTCATGTGATGGTTACCGTGACAATGGGGGGCTGGGAGCGTGGGGAACGGCAGGAAAAGTGCAGCCAAGATGGAGAGGATGCACTTAAGAAGGTCAAAGGTCTGCATCCCTGGAGCTGGAAACTGGGCCAAGTGTTTACATTGATTACTGAGCCAGAGTAAAGATCCTCCAACTGAAGCTGTCAGTAATGACATCACTAATGACATCACTGACACTAATATACATATTTTTGACCCCCCACACCCCCTTGCCTTTAAACACAGCTGGACACCTGAAGAAGGAGGAAAGGGGGGGGGGGGGGGGGCGTGTGTGTTAGTGTGCGTGTGTGAGGGTGGGGGTGGAAGGGTGTGTATTTGATGCTTCTCTGTGGATGCGAGGTCTCCCAGGAGGTCGGTTTCTGGTGGAGAGGAGGAAGCTGATTGGCTCCATCTGGATCAGATCTGCACGCTGCACGAAACCTCTCAGCTTCAGTCAGCTGATACAAACACATTGGGAGTCAAACCTGTGACCTCCACATACAGGATATGATGACCTCTGCCCTCTGCAGCTCATCATCGCGCCTCATGACAGCAGCGACTGTGTTGTGCTGATGCCGATGATGTCATTTTCAAATTTTCACTGAGAGCAGCTTTTGAATGAACTACAATGTCTATTTCAGACTTTGGTTCGGCTAAGTGTTTCTGTGGGGACGGTCTGCGACAGGATGTGAACACTGGGTGTTTGTGTGTGAGTGAAGATGTTTCACTAATACATGTGTTTTGTCTCTTTAAGAAAGCACACTGAGTCCTCATAAGTACAGAAATATGTGTGTAGTTCAGTGGCTCTGCTCTTTGAGATGCAGAAGAAAAAACTCACACACACAACTACAGAACATATTTTCCAGATGTGTGTGTATTTGTGTGTGTGTGCGTGTGTGTGTTCAGCTCTGAGCCAGATTCTCGGAGGAGGTGATTTTAAACAAACGTATCTTGGCAATGACGACGAGGCCATCGCTCATTTTTATGTTTGAAGTTTCGAATGTTTTCATGTCTCCACATCTGGAGAGGAAGAGAGAGCATTGCATCGTGGGAAGAGAGAGAGAGAGGGAGAGAGAGAGAGCTGCTTACTGTCCACCAGTTCTAGGTGAAGATGAAAAGGTTTCAGGTGAAGACCATTTGGTTCTTGGTTAAGACTAATGGGTTCTACATGAAGACCAATGGGAACCAGGTCAAGGCCAACACGTTCTAGGTTTTGGTCCCTTTTCTTCTTCTTCTTCTTCTTTTTCTTCTTCTTCTTCTTCTTCTTCTTCTTCTTCTTCTTCTTCTTCTTCTTCTTCTTCTCCTCCTGATTGATTGATTTGGGGTTGCTAGTGTGTATGTATGTATGAATGTGTGTTTATGGTATGGTTTTATAAATAGATAAATCTGTGGTTTGGTGAAATGAACAGCTGATACTGTCCTGGAATTTGTGAATAAAGTGTGGTTGTAAAAATCAAAAATCTTCCTCTTCTATTATGAATTCGGGTGGGGGGGTGGGGGGGGTCAAAGTTTAGCTCAGATGAACTATGACCATTGTCGGCCAACAGAAACAGAAACTTATTATCTCGAGTTTGCGATGGGAGGAGATATCTGCAGCATTTTCTCCTCCTCTGCTCAGTATCCTCACCTCCTCAACGGTCAGAAGTTTATTTATAGACTGTCTCTAATTACTCTCTCATCGTTAACTGATCAAATTCATCATTATCATGTTGAGTTCTCTGTAAGGAGAACAGCACCATGTGGAGGAGCTCGGCTGTTGATGGTGCTGAGGGAGAAGGAGCAGGAGGAGGTGGAGGTGGACTGATATGTGAACCTCAGTGTCACGGTATGTTCTGCTGAGGAACGCTGAGGAAACCCTCAGCTGGATGAAGCCTGATCTTCCTGTCTTACATTATTGGACAAACTGATTAATCCAGGTGTGTCTGACCATTGTAACTACTCAGACACACCTGGATTAATCAGTTTGTCCAATAAAGTAAGAGGAAATAAAGGAGCTGCCTTAAATTCAGGAAGTAGTGGAGCTGTGCATAGAGTGCAGAAGGGGAAGTAGCCCCATGGGTCCTCAATTCGAAAAAAGTCCCCATAGGTATGAATGGAAGACCAAGATTTATTTCGTGATCCGTTTGAATTGTGCCATGAGAAAAAAATATGTCCTCTAGCTGTTAAAAACATCACGTTTCACACCGAGAAATCAGCAGTTTGTTGTAAACCTATTGTAAAATAAAATTCTGAAGAATCTGTAACCAGAAAGACTACAAGTCGCGTAGGTGACGCCACACACCAAATGCCGCCGTTTACCGTGTCAGTTGGTGACGTATTTTTTGTGGGACACCAGATTTGTAGTCCGTAGAGCGTCGTCACACAAAATACATTCTTCTGTTGCCGTTTTACGATAAACTGCTGATTTCTCGGCATGAAACGTGATGTTTTTAACAGCTAGAGGACATATTGTTTTCTCATGGCACAATTCAAACTAAATAAATCTTGGTCTTCCATTCATACCTATGGGGACTTTTTTTGAATTGAGGACCCATGGGGCTACTTCCGCTTCGGCACTCTATAGAGCCAGATAGAGCCCATTACAGGTTGTGCAGCAGGTGGGGACAGGTGCAGGTGTAGCAGATGTTATCTAGCCCTCTGCATTGTGTTTTCGGTACGGACTGCCCCAGGTGGGGTTCGAACCCTGGTCTTCATCAGATAAATGAATGCTTGGCAGTCAAGTTTGCATGTCCTTTATGGGTGAGTGAGTCATAGACTGTAAAAAAACATGGACGTAGCATCCGTGACGTCACCCATTGGATTTGGGGAGTTTGAACAGCGCCCTGTTGGAGTTCTGTACTTTCCATATTTGGTATTTCACGGGTCAACCGGCCGAGAACCCGCCCACTGGCCTCAACGTAACTGCCAAACTGAGCTAGCCCGACTCTGGACCAGTCACTCAACGTTTCCACACCCTAATTTATGCGAGAATTTTAAACCTAATAATAGTGACATGGTAGAGTTAAAATAAAACATTCACCCCCCTCAGAGTGTGCGCATGGGTAGTAACTCGGTTGAGACCAAAAAACGTGATGACATCAGGCTTTGATCATGTTTATTGAGGATGTAAAATCGGTGATTTTATCATGGGTGTCTGTGGAGAATGCTGCCTTCTGATCTTCACTTCTCAGACCGACAACTGCCCCCTTGGAGTGAGTGCACCCAGACCCTCCATTACACTCACCCCGCTGAACTCACTCCATCCAGGGCATCCGGGTCACGGCACCATAACTGGTCCTCTGCGCTGTGCTTTCGGTACAGACTGCCCCAAGAGGGGTCCGAACCCTGGTCTCCTGCACGGCAGGCGATGATGCAAACCATTTTGCCAAGAGATCAAGGAATGATTGGCAGCCAGGTTTACACGTCCTTTATGGGTGAGTGACCCTCTGTTACACAGGCAGGATCCAGACACACAAGCAGACAGACATGAAGGACAAACTGGGGACGAAACTAAACTAAACTAAATTAAACTAAACACATCCTCCAGGCTGGTCTCACACTGACGAACTCATCATCAACAAACATTAGCTGCTCTTAACCCAGTGGCCCTGTGAGGTCAACACAGAGAACATAACCAGACAAAAAACAAACAACATCAAGAAACATCTTCATCAGTCTGAGCACAAGCTCTGATACTGTGCTGCAGTGTTTATTGAGTTTTTATTGTTTGTGTATTTGCAGCATTTTTGATTTTGTTTTGATTCCTGCAGCTTGTTAATTTCTTTTTTTTCTATCTCTCCTGATGCAGAAGATGTTTTTTGGGCTGTTGAGGTTTGTTTGTCCTCACCAGCAAATGTAGATTCACCCTGTCACTCAGCTCAGCAGGATCTGGCTCCTACAACTCTGCTCTCCTCAGACCTGCTGCTAATAATAAACTTATCTAAATAGCATTCAAGCATGAAATCATCCATGAAATCTTATAACACACTCACACACACACACACACACACACACACACACACACACACACACACACACACACACACACACACACACACACACACACACACACACACACACACACACACACACACACACACACACACACACACACACAGACACACACACACACAGGCTGAGTAATGTTCCTGATAACTCCTCTCGCTCTCTGCTGACCATTAATATCAGTTTATGTTCCGCTTTTCATTTCCAACACTCGCCGCTCGCTTTTCTGGCCAGAAACACCTTCGCACGCCCTGAGCTCGACCTCCTCTCCCACAGGTACCGAAGGGGGGGTGGGGGTGGGGGTGTTATGACCACTGGTGCCAAAAACTAGAGGGATCAGTGATGGGGTTTGGAGGGATAAGAGGTTTCAGCAGGTCCGTGTTTCCTCACATCTGCTCATCTGATGCTGAATAAATAAGAAGGAGAAACCACAGAAATCAGCATCATTGTCTTCTACGCGGCTTCTGTTAGCACCAACGACATGCTTCTCCTCTTGAACTTCTTTCACTGGTCCAAAAACATGCAAACACCAAGAAAGCTATAAACACCCGCTTAACAGCTACAAACACCTAATATCCACTAATACTTGCTGCTAAAACCTGCTAATAAAACCTACTGCTGGTAGGCTAAGACCTGCTATCATCTCCTGCTAACAGCAGATGTTAAGCTACCGTTAATATGACTGAAAACAGAGTGTTGTTAGACTGAGATGATCTTCTACTGGGTCAAATCAACTGGAGGATATAAACAGCTGAAGATGCAAACTGTTCCTATTGTTGTGTGTAAACAAATCACACTGGGCCATCAGTCACAGACCCTTCGGATCAGCCCAACTTTTCACCCCCAGACAGCACCTCTGCTTCCATGTGGAAGACTTTAAAGCAACACAATGTAAGATTTAGCTACTCTAGTTAAGAAGGACCAGCTATGTGTCATAAGTAGATTTGTATGCTGAATCCCCGAAGAAGCACAATACGTGAATTTGTTGTCGGAGCCAGTGCCGGTGCTGTTGCCGTTACCGGTGCCATTACTGGTCAAGCAAAGATCAGGTTTTGTGTGTCGCTGTTACTGCAGTTGCAGATGCTTTGACCCTGCTCAAGCTGCAGCCGTGGCACAATTCATCCATTCAGCTTTTTTTTCTTCACTGTTTTGCTTGAAATCCTCTTCTCCAATTGAAATCAATTTATTAAATGCTTTTTCTCAAAAATTAAAAATGTCATCCACTTGTGGAATGGACCATCCTTAAAAAACACCACCCAATCATTTTGAACGCCATGAACAAATTCATTGGATTGTGATGCGTCTATCAAACTGCAATAATTGTGCGCATGCTGAGAGTCATTAACGATTTACAATACAGAAAAGAGAAGTGTGAAGAAAGGAGCTTGGACTTGAATTGTGTATTTTCAAAATGTAGCCTGCTTGAACGTTTTTTTTCAGGATCATCTATACTCTACCTCTAATTAACTTTAATCTCAGTCTCAGAGCTGCAGGTCTGAAACTCCACCTCCTGCAGCCTGATGATGACGGCGTCCTCCATGTGCTGAGACACAGAGTTTATTTTTAGATGCTGACATGACAAATCTGACAGGCTGAGAGTTATGGGAACAATGGGAGGAGGAGGAGGAGGAGGAGGAAGAGGAAGGACTGATTCTGTCTGTGTGTGTGTGTGTGGGAGGGGGTGGGGGGGGGGGGGGGGCGGATGTTGGTGTTGACCAGGTCAGTGTCAGGCAGAGACATTTGAATCGCCTCCAGTAAAACCTTTACAACTCACTCCATCTGGCGACCTTTGACTATTAAAAGAAAAAAAAAAACTGTCCCACTTTAGTTTATTGGTCTCAGGCGATGATGATGTCATCGAGTCAACAGGCTGTCAATCATTCACCATCATCCCGTCTGGTCCTGTTTGCTTTTCAAGGTCGATCAGTTTGATAAACGTTAATCAATTCACAGTCTTATCTGTCCACACATGGACACACGCACACGCACACGCACACACACACACACACACACACACCTTTGACCTGTCAATCAAGAGGGAAATTCCCTCAATTTAACTTATTTAGTTTGGGCAGAGCTGTTATAAAATAACCTGTTGTAGTATCTTTAAAAATACTTTGAGAAAAAATGATGATGATAATGAAGTTCTGTGAAGTTTATTTTAATATAGGTTAATTAACATTGAACTGGCCTCTCTCTCTCTGGTCTCAGCTGCCATCTGATTGGCTGCTGCTCCTGTCTTGTGGTTCTGTGTTGACCATCCAGCTCTTTTGTTTGACCAGAGACCACTTCAGCTGCTACAGCTGCAGATGACAACCGTTCCTCTTCCTCATCCAACATCTTCATCCTGTGACCTCTGCGCCCCTCGTTCCAAATCCTGAGACGCAGCAATACAGTTTTGTACACTGTAGACATCACATTTTTGCTCATATCTCTCATAATATGCATGTCATTTCGCCATTTGTATCAAATTTGATACATGAAAATACATGGGTTTTTCAGACCTTTACATCCTCACTGTGAGTTTTTTCTCCTGAAAAACCGTATGTATACAATCAGATACATGCAATGATCAAACAAACCACCAGGGTGCAGTTATTTATGCACCAGCAGGCCTTCACTGCGACATCCAATACGGCTGCTGTCAGTCAGTGACCCAAGTGTGTTTTCTCATGGATATTATTGCCAATTTTGAAAAAGATGACATAAGAAAAACTTTTACTGAAACTTCAGTAGGAATACTTCCTGCATTGATGCAAAGGAAAACTACTTAATATTTCATAACTTGTTTTATAGTAGAACCGTGTTGAAAATTAGATACAGCAGGTATGTAAGGTAATTTTCTATGCAAATTTATAAATAAATATATAAATTTATATTTCAAATAATTTTTTTTTTTTTTTTGAATTTTCTGACAATTATTTCATGGTTCAGGCTTTACAGGGTTAAGTCATGTTGTTCCGACAACTGAGCTGAATTCATTAGTTTTCATATGAAAAAAAAAACTAATTTAATACTCTGGACAGTTAGGACTATGTACTGTTTACATTTCAGAGATTCAGAAATAGATAAATGAGAGGACGAGGGTCCAGGGAAAGAGGACAACCCTGCAGGAGGGTGTGTAAATACAGAGGACTTCAGTGAGGAGGTGCCAAATGAGGTGGATCAAGACACAGAGCTGCATGAAATATATCATCATCCTGTATGGTGCAAACCAACACGTAGGATTTTGAGGAAATAATGTAAAATACAAAAGAATAACAAATCCATTATTGATATCAATCCTCGATGTGCTACTCATAGACTGTATATAAAAGAGGTGCTACTGTACTTTTCTGGATAATTCTGTTTGTTCCATGAACATAATCAGCTTAAAAATCATGAGCGTTTGAAACAATGTAATCCTGTTGTTCACTACAGTGGACCTGCTGTAAATTTTGAATGAATAAAGTTTTCATATTTTTTTCTTCGCAGTTTGTTTTTCACCACCCAAACACTTAATTTAAGTAAAAAAAAAAAGAGGAGGATTATGCTCCAACTCATTTCCCAGCGAGTCTTGAGAACTTTCTCAGTCCCTGGCCTGTGAGTGTCAGTAGTTTGGAGATGTCTGTGAAGGTCTCAGCTAAGGTTTTGGTAACTTAGAGTGAGGGTCAGAAGCCAGAGGGTCCTTGAGGAGACCTGGCAATTATTCATGTCACAGGCTCCAGGAGGCCGACTGGTCCTTTACTTGGTCCTTAAAGAAGTTCAAGGAGGTTCAAGCAGCTCAGTTCAAAGGTTAGTGAGGACGTTTCATCGTGATTCATGTGTTTTATTCTATTGAATAAATAAAATGAGGGGGAGGAGGGAGGGATCTCCGGGACATGACAGCGTGGTACGAGCCCCCTCCGTGGGCTGATGGGGGAGGACAGACCTTTGGCTCACACTGCGCTGAAACATGACAAATGGATTTCTGCCTCTCACTCCTCAGCACTAAAACAATCAGTAACAACAATGAAGACGAATGACAGGAAGAGATCAACAACAAGAGTGCACAGAGATCACGGAGAGGAGAATGCAGAGGGGAGAGCGTGGGCCGAACATGCAGCTTTCGCCTCTGCAGGAAGAAGGTCAGCTCACAGAACCTGGAGGTGTTTGGACCTGAAGAACATTTCAGGCATTAGCAGAAGGTTTGAGGTCCTTCAGAGGATGCAAGAACTTAAAGGATTTTATTCGATCTTTGAGAATATTCTACTGGTCTGAGATCAGGTCCTGTGAATCTTTGAAAGGTTAAAGGCGTCACTGATACGATCCTGAACCCCAACATGATCTGCTATAACACGTCAACATCTCGAACCTGCTGAGTATTTAACTTTAGCTCAAGGTTGACACAACGTTGACACTGTCAGAGCAGGAGTCAATAAGAGAATGAAAAACATGGCATCACTTCCTGTCAGTCTCCTCTCATGCTGCCTTCATGTGCTGTGGTAATTATGGTAAATACCAAAAGACGACTTGAAAAGTGCACATGAACACCCTCTCATGTGGTATTTTCCACTTGGAAACTCGTACAATTTTTTGATGCCCGAGTTGCCTAGATGAGAATAACCTTTGACCTTTTCAACATGGTGGCGAGCAACGCAAGATTCGTTAATGGTAAACAAGGCAATAAGCCTTTAGAAAACAGTTAGCAGCTATTCACTTTATGTATGCGTGCATGTACAGTAAAAACGCTTTTAAAAAGCTAGCCAAATAGGCAGTACTAAATCTCCGTGAATATTAATATTTACCATTTGAGTTTTGATAATGTTGATAATTCATCTTCAAGATTGTTTTACCTTGTAGATGTCGCACGTATATCTATGATTTTATCCAAGTAAGCAGTCTGAATCTGTGTGTCCACCATCTTCATTTTCTCTGTACAACAACAAAAGAACATGAACACAACGCACTGGTAAACACCAGATCACAAGTGGAAAATACCATCTGTACCATAGCACATGAAGGCAGCATCAGAGTCTGAGGTTCACGACGAGTGAAAGGTTTCTTGTTGAGGTGAGAGTGGAGAGGACATTTCAACAGCAGCTCCATGACACTGACTCAAAATAAATTCACTAATTTTAACTCATTCACTTTTCTACATAAAAGACAAAAACACACAGGTTCTGTTTTATAGTCAATTTTAATTTACGACATGTTTCTGCTCTCATATAAAAAAAGCTGAGTGACAGTGACAGAGAAATGCTGCCCAGCAACATTCACACCCAAGCAGACGAACCCCACCCACCCCCACATACACATCAGTTATTGTACAGGAAACAGCACAACCCCCCCACTCCCTCCCCCTCCCAACCCCTCATCCCCATGCAAAGACTCCTCTATAAACATGCTGCTGTAGAAAAGACTAATGATAGAAAAGTGAAAAAGATGAAGGCGGAGCTCAGAGAGTCACTGTTCAACAACACTGCTCCAGTAATGTGACGCATCTCTACAATCCTCATCATCATCATCATCATCATCATCATCATCATCACGTACAGGCATACGTCACATCAGGTCCGTCTCTGCAGCAGAAAACTGTCACACTTGACAACGTGAATTGGGTGTTGATGAGTTAAAATCCCACCAGCCACTGACATTTCAAACGTGAAGATGGCTGGCGTGTCTGCCACAGGAAACAGTTCTGACCTCAGAACTCAAACCTCAAGACACATACGAATTTTAGATTAATGAAACAATAATATTAATGATCAACCAAATGTTGTCAGTCGTCAGTCCACCTGTTGCCTTAACATTAGCCTGCTAGCACGAGGCTGGACACTTAGCCATTCTTGATTTTTGCTCAACATATTTTCATGGCAGTTTCATTTTCATTTTTACAATTAATTTACAGTGAATCCTTCCTTTACTTAAATTATTGACACCTGCGGATGATTCATAAGAAAAACTGTGGATGAACATTTTGTTGCCAGTAAAATTGACCATCTTGACTTTTACATTGACTTGCATGTTTTAAGAAACATTTATGCAAAAAAAATGTTTTTCACAAATTGTAAAACAAGAGTATGAGGTTACTGTCCTTTAGCTCAGTCTCACTGTGAACTGTAAATGTAAAGGTACCAGCTCTGCATTGTGTTAATGTTAGCATGTACGGCTGTTTATTCATCAATCCGGTGGAAACATTGTGAGATCAGTAAGTGTCAAACTTTAGATTTAGACCTTTACTCACCAACAGCTGTTTTGCAGCTGTGGAAACAAACACGTTTGTCGTTATATATCAGCACTCTTGTGCCGAAGCTAACATAGCATGCCGTCCAGCCAGCACAGTGTGGTTACACTGTCTCTGTAGCATTCAAAGCTGTTTGTCAAGCTGCTGAGAGCTACTACTGCTAATGCTATCTGTGTGTGTAACCATAGCAACACTGACAAACAGCTGCTTTAATGAATGAATTTAAAAACCCATGTGAAGCACTGAGGACAGCGTGCGTGTGTGCTGTGTGTAGAAACTTCTCTGAAGCAGAATTTTGATCGACCACTGTTGGTTCAGTGTTGCAGCCTGACAGACCAAAGGTGGACGATGTGAGATGTGGGGGGGGGGGGGGGGGGGGGGGTCGTGTGAGGTGGATGTGGCGGTGGGATGCTGGGTTGAGCTGAGGAGCAGCAGGATCAGACACCACAACATTCCTGCAGGAGGCGAGGACAGATCCACGCCCGCACAAAGCTCATAATTACAACACCTGATAACAACATGCCGCGGCCCCGCCCTCCTGCATGCCGTGTGGTGCGCTGACAGGGCGGGGCTGTGGTGAGGGCCTGTCCAGATCTGCTTCGAACTCATTAGCAGACGGCTACCGATCCGACCCAGTTTAACTGGATTTAGCTAAGGCTGCAGCTCATCTGGGGGAACCGACCCCACAACCGAGTGACACACACAGACACACAATGATATACACAGCTGTTTGGATCAAGACAGCTCAAAAGGTGGAGGTGGGTCTGCGTGTCACACCTGTGGCTGATTCATCAGTGCTGAGCTGTAACATCTGGCTCCAGCTGTGGGAGCTGCTGTCACATTGGTGAAGCTCTGTGATTGGTCCAGAAAGTGAGACCTCACTGAAAGTGAAATCACAGAGCAGGGAGAGGGAGCCTTCAGCCGAGTTGACCTGCAGATGCAGCAGCCACAGGTGTTACAGGTGTGACCCCAGGCTGTCAATCAAACATCCCGCTGCTCCTCAACTCTGCGTTTCGTGACTGTTGCTTGTTTTGGCGGGAAAGAGCAGAGCTGTCGTTCAGACGTGACTGTGTGGTGACAATGCAGGAACGCAATGTTAGGTTCAACAAAGGAAAGACGTTGTCCTGTGAGGACGAAGCTGCTCAGGAGACACCGGTCCGGGTTCTCAGTCTCTGCAGGCGAGTTCTTATTGGAGTTCACATCTCTCCAATAAATCAATCAGTGGATGGATGACACAACATGTCCTTTGACCCCTGCGTGCCCTGGTTTGGCTCAGATCAGAGTCCGAGTCCGGATTGGTTTCACTTTAAAAGAGTCAATAAATTAAAAACATGGCTGTCCTGGAACCTGTTGGCGTTCGTCAGAGCCCCCCAGGTTCTCCAGGACCTCGGTTTGGGTAAATGTGTGTTTAAATTGTGTTTAGTTAAAATGAGAGAAGAAGAATGAACCAAAGAGAAGATGTGAAGCCTCCAGAAAAGCTGCAGATACCAAACATCCCTGTGGCCATGCCCTCACTGCCCGTTGGTGGAGGCGTTGTTGGGGGCGGGACTGGAGCCCTCTGCGCCGGCCGGCGGCTGTACGTTGTCGGCCAGGTTGTGGGCGTGCTCCAGGAAGAGGTCTTTGAGCACGCTCAGCTCTTTGCTCAGGAGCTTGATCTTGGCCTCCAGACGCTCGTTCTCCTCCTTCAACTCGTTGACGCGCTGCTGCGTGTCCATTGCTTTCTGCTTGCTGCGCATGCGGCTCTTCTTCACCGCCAGGTTGTTGCGCTCGCGGCGCTGGCGATATTCGTCGCTGTCCTTGTCTGCTGGAGGTTTCTTCATCTTGCTGGGGGGGAGGGCCTTGCCACCACCGGCTGAAGCGTTGGCGGGAATGAGCTGGGGGACCTGCTGTAGTCCTGCTACGGCTGCTGGAAGAGAGGCAGTAGAAGAAGAGGAGGAGGAAGAGGAGGAGGAAGAGGAAGCGTGGGCCTGGCTCTGGATGACGCTCACGCCGTTGTGGTCAGATGTGGTGAGTTTCGCCTGCGACGGCCGGCTCATTTGGATGTGTTGCCTGCAGGTGGCTGATTTGTGACCAGAGTCTCCTCAGGTGTGAAGATGAACCAGGAGGAAGGAGGAGGTGGAGCCTGGATGACAGAGGGACAGGGTCAGTGAGGGTCACAGTTATATTACCACCAACAACTCTCTGCCAAGGACCAGCAATATGTTTCTACCTCATCTATTTAGCACTGAACACACTGTTCTGTCGGTGAATGTAAATGTTGTTTGGACAAAATGAGACATTTAGCCTAAAAGACATAAGTCATAAAATAAAACCAGATTAACAGTCAACAGTTAATGAAAGCACCAAGATTCAGTAATGAGCTTATGCTCCATAGGAAGATATTGTAAATACCCATGAGATCTGAGTGTGACAGCAGCTGCTTGTCTGATGAACGTGCATCATTGCTGCTGCTCCACTGTGTTGCTATTGTTGCTGCGGCTACGGCTCCTCATGAAAACAACACATCTTCACCATGTTTACATCACTAATAATAAATGTTGTTTACAAGACTGACTGATTGACTGATCAGCTCTGGAGGCTGCTCAGGTGCTTGGACACACCTGCAGCTTTCTCTGACCGAAGCAACCAATGAGATTGAGTCTTACACATCTGCAGTCAGCTCTGCAGATTCTCAGCTGACCTCAATCCATCAGTCAGAGGGATTCACCCCCTCCCCACCTCACCGGTGCTGCTACTGCTGCTGCTTTCACCACCCCACCCCGGACATCTGACGCGATAATTGGTTGGATTCTTGTTGTTCCGCACGGCAATTAGTAGCGACGCTCTGATTGGTCAGCGCGTTGCTATGCAGCCAGTCAGCTGTGCGCAGGGAAAAGCGCTCCGGGTAGAACCAGCGGAGCTCCGGCTGTTGCCTGCTGTTGCATCATCGTTAGCTCTTTGTGCCCAGAGAGGGGAACTCCGGAGTCATGCGGGGCTCAGCGGCTCAAACCTCAGTCTTCGCTAGACTTTAACTCGGTTCAAGTGAAATAAAAACACGACAAACACACACACACGAACTTCCGCCGAACCAACACCAGCCTGTGAAACCTGACACCCCGACACTTTAACAACTTTTAAGAGTGGAAACAAACAGTCTGTGGACTGTGGTGGGTTTAACTCGAAGCCCCCCCCTCTCCTCCTACTGAACACACACAGCCCCGGCTCTAGCTCTGGTTTAGTCTTTTAACACGAACACATCTACGCGTCCACTTTGTCACAAACAGCCGCGGAACCGGGCATCTAGCCAGCTAGTTAGCTCCAAGTGCTAACCGCCGCTAACGTCTATGTTCTTGTCGCTGGTTGGCAGTGGAAACGGGTTAAAGAGAGTTTACCTTCACCGGGCCGCGGTAGTGTCGACCATCCGTCAGGGCGGGAAAAGTTCGGGCAAAAGTTGGAGTTAAATTCCGTCTGTCAGAGATCCGAGTGTTTTTGTTTGGAACATGGAGAAAGAGTCGATTGCGAAATCTCTTTTACCATGTACGGCGATGTCCGGGGTCAGCCAATCAGAGGCCAGAGGTGGGCGGTCGGCCAGCTCTCCACCAATCACAGGCGAGTGTGTGGCAGAGTGATGCAATGCACCCGTTGATGGATGGATCATTTGGCCAATAGGAGGGCGGCAAAGGTTTTGTTTATGTAACGTGAGGTTCATCAAATGAGTTCATAGATGTGTGACTTCATCTCGGAGTGATGAGGTTTAATCAGCGTTAAGTACTAATTTTTCCCTTTTAGAGTTACTCCTCAGCACTTAAACCGATGGTCTGTCACCTGTGAATGAGAGGGAGCCGCTGATACATGGACAGATTAATTAACACACATCTGTCTGGGACACACACTAATATATATATAGTATACTAAATTCTAAATTTTATTATTACAGAAATTCTAAAACTTCCATACATTTCAAAGAGACGACTACAGAGAGGAGAATAAAACAATAAGTGAGTCATTTTAGGAGAAATGAAACACCTGAGGGTGAAGCAGGAAATGCTCTGATAACAGTTTATTTTAAGAAGGCACTCAAAGGTCAGAGGCCGTTCCAGTCTGTTTTAGGGATGAATACTTTATTGTTTATGACCGTGTAATTATATTAAATACATGAATTAGTATTATATGTGGTAATCAGTATCTTAGAAATATGTGATGATCTGTAATATAGAGAAACAGGCTCTGTGTGACAAATGCTAAGCTTCTTCTGGTATCATACAAAATGTGACACCATCATTCTTTCTTTACTTTAATTTCTTATATGTGTGTGTGTTGTCGCTGTTTCCTGAATGTTCCCTATTTTATTATAAACTGGAGGATTTGGTTAATAAAGTTGTGGAACTGTTTCGAGAACACAGTCTAGGCCTATACATCCACTTAGAAATGTGGTCAAACTAGTCCTACACCCACACACCTGTCACACAACTCTATGTTTAAAACACCTATAGTATCTATAGAAGACCCTAATGACATCACTGTAACATTGAGTTGATCATTGTCCCCTTGTGGTCTTTGCGTGCAAGACACTGAGAGTTTGTTTCATCTGATATGTGTGAAAATCAGAGGAAGAACAGGTCAGTAAAGGCAGCACGTGTGCCACAGCAGAAATCAAATCTGTCAACTGACAGGTCTCTGCTTTGTGATCAGCTTGTTAAACACTGCAAACCAGTCAGAGGTCAAAGGTCAACATGTCAACGCACCATGTCTGAGTCATTTGCTCTCCCTGTGCCAAGTCAAACTCAGTCTCTGCCAAGAGTGTGAAGTACAGTGTGTCCTGAAGGCGTCATGGCTTCAACTCCGCCTTTTATCTTAGCAGGAATTTAAGTCATAAGGCATTTTGAGTCTGTTAAAATGTTAAAAGGACTCAATATTCTAAGACTCAAAGATTCAACGACTCAAAGATTCATGGACTCAGACATTCAATGACTCAAAGATTCAACAACTCAAACACTCAGACTCTCTGAATCTCCACCTACAGGAACCACTGGAAACTTCCTGGAGATGCCTGGAACTGCAAAACTTATCTCTTTAACTTTTAACTGATAAAATGCCTTCAGGGGTCTGACTCACTCGAAACTCTTCAAGGATCCCACGAACTTCCTCACTAATTCTGAACATCCTCAAGGAGTGAGGGAACCTTTCGAAAGTCCATCATAGGATTTATCAGACTCCTTCCCCCAGTTTTCTTAGTTAGTCAGGTTTATTATCAAGTAGGCTACCGCACAAAACACACCGAAGATTTTTAAAAAGAAAGAAAGAAAGAAAAAAAGAAAGAAAGAAAATCTCCTGGAGAATCAACTGAACACCAGATCCACAAGAAAATCCCCAAGGTCCCCTGGAGCCTGGGACTGTCTGAAGAAATATTCAAGTACACATGGAACCTTCTCATTGAATGTAGGACTCAATCAAGCATGAATGAAACCTCTTTAATCAGTGCCAATATCCCAAAGGTCCATCAAGGATCACTGTGAACTCCTCAAGCACCTCCTTGACCGACTCAAGGGCCTGGAATCTCAAAGAATCTTCTCTACAACGCCCCTTGAACCCTCTGAAGGACTGTAAATCACCTCAAAACCCAGCTGAGCATCTTGAGTGTGCAGAGATTGTCCTCAAGAAACACCCTGGAACTTCTTCAATGACCTCTGGAAACATAAACCAACATATTGTCCTCCAGCTGAGAGCAGCAATACTAAACGCAATAAAACATAAATAACGTGAATGAAAATGAACTGAAATAATGACGTAATGACCCAGTTTGTCCAGGTCACTAAGGTCAGGTCATTAGACCAGGACCAGGACCAGGACCAGGAACCGCTCTGGTCCCTGCCGACAGAGGGCGCTCCGGTCTCACTCACTTGTTCTGAACAACTTTAGAGCCCCGACACGAACCTTCTCGCCCCTGTTACCCTTTCATGGTACCCCCGCCCCCTCCCTCCGTGTCAGAGGAGGATCACTCACCGTCTGCAGGTAAGACATGAGTGGGCAGATTTTAAACACACACACCTGGTGTGGTCTGATTCATTAGAGTATACTTAACCACATTGCATTACAAACACATACATATATTTTAATTCTACTACAAACTGGATAAAAATATCAGAAATAACAGAACCCCTCATTAAAATCGTATTTGAATGATATTCAGAGAATACCATCTTCTCACAGAGACACTCGTTATTGTCAGCAGCTCTCAGACTCCACCGCTGCAGCTCAGCGTGGGTTTAACACAGAGATGGAACCAGACTCGTTCTGTGAGTTTACCGTCGCATATGTTCCACACAGAGTTAATATTTCATATCAGACACTGAATGAAGCAGCGTAAATGTGTAACAGACACCGCGTCCCAGTGAAACTTATTGCTAATTTCACAGCAGCGTGTCTGAGGCAAAAACTCGAACCTGTAGCCTAACTTGAGATTTGGTGTCAACCACGAAAAAGGCGAAGTTTCTGAGGGCTGCTCAGCCGAACTGTGGATCGAGTCTGGTTCCGTCCATGTTTGACATTAACCTCACTGCACCGAGTCCCGAGTGGGAGCAGTGAAGTGAGTCCGGGCGGAGCAAGTCCTACATGGAGTTTTGAACTCAAGCTGTAATCAACATTTATTCTAGTTTGTCACACAAAACCTTGCATGTGTGTGTGTGTGTGTGTTTGTGTGTGTGTGTCTCCCTCTCTCTCTGTGAGTGTGTGTGTTGTGTGTGCGTGCGTGCATGTGTGTGTGTGGGTCCCGCCCACTCCCCCTGCTATATAACCGCAGTTTGACAGCTCACAGTTTACTGAGCAGGAGGAATCAGACCGAGTCCGCCGCTTCTCACCACTTCCCTCCACTCCTCTGCCCCGATACACTCTCAGAGCCTGGTCCGGTGTCACGGCTCCACAGCCAGTCACTGCAGGTCTGCAGGTCCCCGACCCCCCTCACCCGAGGACCCAACACATTACTGGACTTTCATCAAACTGGATTCCCGGGGCTCGTCGCCATGTATGCCCGGTTTTAGATTCTCAATGGAGCTCTCAAACCTGTACGAGGTCGCGCCCCGGCCCCTAATGAGCAGCCTGACGCACGGACAGCAGCCCCCCTCCGGCTACAGAGACCCCGCAGACCTCGGCGGTGAGATCGGAGACAGCGAGACCTCTATCGACCTGAGCGCCTACATCGACCCGTCGGCGTTCAACGACGACTTCTTGGCCGACCTGTTCCACCACAGCTCCCGGCAAGACAAGCTCAAGATCATGAACGGGGAGTACGAACAGGGGCCAATGGGCCCGGGGCCCCCGCAGCTCTACATGTCCAATTACATGGAGTCCAAGCTGGAGCCGCTGTACGAGCCGCGCATCCGTCCTGTGGCCATCAAGCAGGAACCCCGGGACGACGAGGACCTGACCCCGGGCATGCCCCCCACCTACCACCACCCGCACCCGCATTCCCAGCAGTACTCCCAGCATTCACAGCAGCAGCAGCAGCCGCAGATGCCGCACCTCCAGTACCAGATCGCGCACTGCGCGCAGACCACCATGCACCTCCAGCCGGGACACCCGACCCCCCCGCCGACCCCAGTGCCCAGCCCGCACCAGCACCACCACCAGCACCAGCACCCGCAGCACGGGGGCATGAAGCTGTTAGAGCAGCGCGGAGGCGGGAAACCCAAGAAGCACGTCGACAAGAGCAGTCCGGAGTACCGGCTGAGGCGCGAGCGCAACAACGTGGCCGTGCGCAAGAGCCGGGACAAGGCCAAGATGCGCAACATGGAGACGCAGCAGAAAGTTGTGGAGCTGACGACTGATAACGAGAGACTGAGGCGGAGGGTCGAGCACCTGACCCGCGAGCTCGACACATTACGGGGCATCTTCAGACAGCTGCCCGACGGATCCTTCAAACCCATGGGCAGCTGAGAGACTACTGACCCGCCGGACCCGGGCTGGGACCAAACGGGACCAATTGACTGGGCTCGGACTGGGACCAGACCGGGACCCGGACTGGACCCAGACTGGATTTGGACTGGTTTACTGCTGGATTTACACACACGGCTTGGAGCTAAGCTGTGACTGAGGCAGCTGATCTGTTCACTGCAAACATCTGTCTGAAGCCAACAACTGCTCTCAGCTCCCGAACCTGTTCTCAGAAGAACCTCGGAAACACCTGGTTGTGGAGGTGACCCCTGGTTGGCTGCAGGTGAAATCATCTCATTGGTTGATCCATAGACTCAGAGTCGAGCTCAGACTTGTATCTTTGCAGTGTTCAAGTGCCTTTATAAACTTTTTTGTGCAAAAGCCAATAAGCTCGCCCCCTGTGCCCCCCCTTCCCCGGTTGTTTTGTGCCTTCGGACAGACTCGTGTGTCGCCGCCCTCTGAGAGCAGCTAAATTTCGGGCTATGGATGATCCCAGATCAGCCTGTTGCATGTTTCACTTTCTGTGTTTTATACAAAATGTGTCTGTACAGTGACGTCACTGCTTTATATATATAGGCTCAGTGTATGTGTGTGTCTAATGCATGGATCTATAGCCCCCCTCCCCCCGAAACAAGCTGATGTACCTGTGGACCTGTTTGTCAGCTGGAAACCTCCTACATCCACTTTAATTGTTTCAGGGGTTCAAATGTGTGTGTGTGTGTGTGTGTTTTATCTTTGCACTATGACACAAAAAAGCTTCATGTTCCTGCTCAAAAAGCCCCCCCTCCCCCCAGCCCCCTGAAGGCTGATGCTGTGGACATACACGGTTTCCATATGTCTTATAATAATGAGTTCTCTCCCTGAGTCTGGTCATTTGATGCCAAAGTGAAAAACTCTCTCTCTCTCTCTCTCTCTCTCTCTCTCGCTCTCGCTCTCTCTCTCACACACACGCACACACACATGCACACACACACACACACACACACGCACAAACACACCTACACACACACACTCTCTCTCTCTCTCTCTCTCTCTGACTGGAACTGAACTGTGGTACCTGCTCCTTCAGGTCAGCGTCCTGACCTCATATCTCTTCTGCAGAGGGGATGTGAGGTTTCCAGAGGACGGCAGCTCTGTCATGCACTATTAGTGGTGGAAGGAGGCGTAATGTTGTGTGTGTGACATGTTGCATCATGGGTACTGATCTGGAACACACCTCTTCTTCATATGTGTGTTTATTGTGTTTATGTTGTTAAGAAAAAGTAAATGTGAAAAGAGTTTTTCTGTCTATGCAACACGTCGCTTCCTCTTTCCACTGTACTACACACACACACATACACTCACAGAGTGCCTTCTTATCCTCTGAGATGACTTTTGACCTCTTGTTGATCTGCTCTGTGTCAGCGAGAGAGGAAGCTCTTCTTTTTTTCTTTTTTACAAAATGATGTTAAACTGATGTTTGTTATGGTCTCAATTGTAAAATAAACCTATATATAAATAAATATATATATATAAATACATATATATATAATACCAAAAATTCTGAACTATTATAATAAAAAACATAATAAAAGAGCTTGTTTTATCACATTTTGTGTTGTGGGGTCTCTCTCTCATTGATCAGTCAATAGGGGGCGAACTCCCAGCCACCCGCACTTACAAAGAAAGATGGAAAAACTGGTCCAGGATCAGTAGACATGCAGCTCAGATGCTGAGACTCTGGTCAAAAACAAGATGAGGTGAAGCTGCAGCCGAGGAAGAGGGGGAGAAGGAGGAGGAGAGGGAAGAGGGGGAGGAGGACAGGGAAGAATAAAGACTGAGTTTCATTGTTCTCAGTCTCAGTTCTCTAAACCCATTAACTGCATCAAGCTCCTGTGATGGTCTGACACCGGTGGGACTGCTGCTCAGATCAGTGCCAAAACAACCTCCTTACATATTCATGAACTTCAGATGCTGTCAACAGAGAGAAAGAGAGACAGAGACAAGACAAAGAGGCAGAGACAGACACACATACAGAGACACAGAGACAGATTGAATGACAGAGACAGAGACAGGGGGCACAGTCCTGGTTCAAATAATCACTGATTCAACTTGACGGGGGTCCAGGAGGGAAAGGAGGATTTATTCTCCCTGGGTGATGTGGGGAGGGGGCGTGGCCTGGGACTTGTGGTTTCACCTGGGAAACAAGAATGAGTCTTTCAGTCTCTCTCCGTCTCTGCCCTTGGCTGCAGCATCTTCCTGTGGATGGAAGACATTAGCCTGTTAGCGGCTGGAAGCTCTTAAAGGTTCTGCTGGCTGTGTCTCTCTCCAGGTCTGAGTCCAGGACCGAATCCAGATCTGAGTCCAGGACCGGGTCCAGGTCTTCAGTGTTGATGGCCCTCTCTCACGGTCCACTGAGTTTCATTTCAGGTTCACTGTTTTCATTCAGGAAGCAGCAGAATCTATTGTTTAATTGTGTTACCACAATGGGCTTGTTATCCGGTTTGTGGCGTTGCTGCCATATTGGACTCTGTGTTTCAGGGAAAGATTAACGGTCCCTAAGGTCCAGCAGTCGTTACTGTCCCAGGCAACAGGGACCAGTAACATCAGTGGACCTGCTCACTATGGACCGCCTTTCTTGAGCCATCTGGGCCACTGTACTGCAGCTTCTGCCTCTGCAGGATGAAGCTCGGAGGTTGTAGGTTGAGCAAGGTGTGAGCAGACACCAGGGGTCAAAGGTCATTGTGTAGTGTGAGACCTGTGCGAGGAGGAGCCTGACGGATGTTGTCCTCCAGACGAGTGGACGAGCTATTTTCATCTGCGAATGTTTATAGAGTCAAAGATCTTCAGAGCTGCTGATTAAACATTAACCTGCTGTTTGCTCTCTGATAGACTCCCCTCCTCCTCCCTCTCTTCCCCACCCCTCCCACCACCTCTTCCTTCTCCTTCACCTCCTTTCCTCCTCCCTCTCTCATGTACCTCCACTGCCTCCTCCACTTCCTCCTCCATTTCCCCTTACCTCCCCCTCCTCCTGCTCCAAGTTATCCATCACCTCTTCCTCCACAATTATCATGTTTTCCTCGTGAACCCCTTGACTTCAACCTCCCCATCTGGTTGTCCTTCTTACCTGTGGCCACAGGGGTTTTATGTCACATTGAAGTTGTCGTCACTTTATTTTATCCTCATTTGAGTTAATTCATGACTGTGTGTTGCTGATCAGGTAGCCATGACCTTAAACTTTGACCTTTAATCATCAGGTTATTGCTCCTTTACCTGTGTGGCCACTAACTACACCAACTGCTAACACTGTTAGCTTTTACAACTCGAGGTAGTTGACTGTTACAGTGGTCTTGGAAGCCAGTTACACACATGTCCCCTACAGTTGGCACATAAAACATAAATAAGGAGTAATGAGTTTTATTTTATTTTATTTTTTACTGAAGCTAGCATGTGTAGATTCACGTTGTAATATAAAATGTTTTTTGTTGCTGTGTTTTAAATGGTTTTTACAGAACAGAGAGACTTTAACAGTTTCTGCCTGAAACTGTGAACCTGCTGCATATAAACGGTGTCACACATGAAGACTGATGAGTAATAGCTCCTGGACTTCATGTACCTCTCCTCTATCACTGACAGACACAGTATAGCTAAACCTGTTGACTACACTGTTGCACGATGCAAACGTATGCATTAAGTTTTTGTTTGTTTGTTTTTGTTTTACATTTTAACACTAATTCATACTTTTGGCCTCTATACAAACTGGGCAGTAAGGTAAACCTTTTTGTATTCACAGCCCTTTTATTTTTATATGTTGCCAGCATTGTACATTTATGAAGATTTGCTGTGCCAGCTTGTTAGGAGCATATCCAGTTTGAATTTTAAGTAGCAACATGCACAATATTGTAATCCTATACAAATAACGGATAACTCTGATGTTATTAATAACACCACCATTCTTAGTTGACTTTAGTCAGCAACAACATAAATAATAGTAAGGTTCAAATGTTGCTATCACTGACCGCTGACAATAAAGGTTACATAGGTAGATATTTAGTTGTAATGAAAAGATGGAACAGAAATAGACTGTGAGGTATGTGCTGAATCTGCAGAAGAAATAGCCTACAGTTAGGTAAATAAAACACAATTATGATGAATGTGTTTTAAATAAAACTACAACGTACAGGAGCTGGTCTGCTTCTGACAAATGTTTCAAAATCTTCAGTCACTTTTCAATTCACAGTTAAGAGTGTGTGATGTGCAGAGAAAAATATACAAAGCAAATGTCTGAACAGCTGGTCTGTCATCTCATCAAAGGAAGCTGAACTGGAGGTGGTTTTCTGGCATCATCAACACAGCCCCATATAATACACTACTCCTGTTGGCACCAGTCCCTGCGTTTTCAGTGTGGACCCTTTGAATCACAGTAAAACACAAATTCTCCAGTTAAAACATGATTTATCACATATTCTTTCCAGCTGTTGGTAGAAGTGTCTGCTTCAGCCTTTGTGTATGAATTTACAGTAGACGACAATATTCTTCTCTACATTGTGCACTGTGCTCAATACTAAATGATACCTGTGAAATAAGGACACATGTTTCTGGGACAAACCAGAAAACCAGCTTCTGATGTTTCCTCAATCGAGATGCTGAGTTAGTCGTTGAACTGTATTGGTAGTCTCCTGTTGTCCATTTGAAGCATTGATTGAGGGTCAGGGCCTCTTTGAGTGAAAGCTGACTGCTGTCACAGTTGGCCAGTGGCTCGGTGTAGCTGCTGACTGAGAACCAGCAGAATCTGTGCTGCTGAGTCAAATTATGCTATTAGTTTATACTTAAAAAAAAAACTTATATGCCAGGTCTAATTGGCTTGTTAGGTTAGGAATAACGTTATACATCCAGAAAAGCCTTTATTGTCATTGAATAAGGATGCACAATGAAACTGGGGATGCAACTCTGCATAGTAGATGGTAAATGGTAAAAAGTAAAAAAAAACAAACAAACATATGGACAACATCAGACAAACAATGAATAACATACACACACAAGCACTAAATAGAAGCAGAAAACAAGCAGTGGTAGAAAACAAGAAGTAAAAAACCTGCGACTATCAGAGAACAAGCTGGGCCATCCTACAAAGGCCACGTGGCCTGACTGAAAGCTTTGGTGTCGTCATAGAGACGGTGAAACATTGATGATTTTTAATTCTTCATTTTCTTCTCTGGTGTGTTCCTCTGTGAGCCGTACTCCGAAGCAGTGGTCATGGCGACAGGCTGCATAAACAGCCTATAGCAGTACGGTGTGAACGTGTCTGGTTTTGCTCCAGAACAAACGGGCTGAGGGTGAGTGAAGGTGGAGAATGTGAGTGGATCTGATAAGTGAGTGTTTCTGCAGCTTTAATAACTCACAGCATTATGACCGGCGGCTGGATCTCGTTTCTGCTCCCAGAATGCTCGGCTCGCTGCACGCCTCATTTCTGCTCCTGCGAGGCCTCTGGCAGGCGGCCGGCGGGAAAACATCCAGAGCAGAGGAGTGAGGGGGAGGGGGGTGGAGTGTGGGAAGAACAGCTGGAGCCTGAGATCCACCAGAGACCAGGACGATACCATCTCTGTTACCCTGAATACCTCACGATGCGTTCAGGATCACCAGCGGCCTCCTCTGCCAGGTTTCCACCACCAGTCACCGGCTGATGACGCCTTGATACAGGGAGGAGGAATGGGGAGGTGGTGAAGAGGAGGGAGAGGAGGAAGAAGAGGAGGAGGAGATGATGAGGAGGACAAGCAGAGGTTCTCCGTGGATTTAGGTGGAACCACCAGGTTTACTTACTGTAAGCCTGCAGCAGGTCAGGAAGTGACGCAGTGACATTAGCACAGAAGAGGAAGCCGACTTTATCATGCGATGTCTGGTATCCCAGCATGCACTGTGGCTGATGGGTCATGAGTCAGCAGATAGAGTTCCCACGAACAAACGCAGGAAGGAGAGAGAGAAGTGTGAGCACCACCGCTTCTTCTTCTGTGGTTAGAGAATGTCTTCTGCTGGAGAGAAACTGTGCAGCGCTGATATTGTTTGTTGTTTATTTGTTTGTTGTTTGTCATTTGTCAGACTCCCTCAGCTGAGTCCGTCCAGTCTTTCCTGCCTTCACAAGTGGTGGCGTCTCTTCCCTCCACTGAACTCATTGTTTATGATTAAACAAACTGCTTTTTTCTTTTTACTTTGCCTCTTGTCTTCATCTTGTGTTTATATCAGCCTGCTGCTACACATACCACGAACAAAATGATTGATTGATGAAGATAACAGATATTGAATTAAAGTCGTGTTTTGTCATGCAACTTCTCCTTGTCTCTGTTGTTGTTAAAACAATAAAAAACAAACTTCCACATGTGAAGGAGTTTGTGTAGAAACAGGATATTGACCAATGAGGTTGTGACTGAGGAAGTGCAGGTGATGAGCTGCTTCAGCGAGGCGTTCAGGTGTTCACAGGTGTGTGTTTGCCTCTGTGGAGGATGAACCTGAATCTCTAATTATCCTCTGCCTCTCCAGTGTCACCACCACCCATCAGCTGTGTCCCAAATCACGCACTTCTACACTTACACTTAATATTTTAAGTACATAAGTGCGTTCACACTGAGCAGTATGCGGAAATGTAATGTGCTATGCACACTACATTGGCGCACTCAAACGGACAGAAAATTAAGTGTGGATCGTTGGACACTTTCCACACCCAGCAGTCGCCATCTTTTCAAATGGCAGCAGTTGATTTGAGCAGGGATGGAGCTGACACTCAAAACAAAACAACAACAATAATACACAATAATACACAATAGAACACATAACTTAATAGAATTTAATAACTTGTTTTTATCGACAAAAAGCGCTCTCAAGTTTCGGCGATAGAGCTCCAATGGCCGGTTGCAATCAGCCTTTAAAAAATACAAGAAGAAGCTGTCGAGTCATTTCCATTAAGTGCGCAGCGGCAGTGTTTGATTTGAGACAGTACGACCCTGTCGAAATTTACACACTGCGCAAGTAAGTGTACTTCCTTATAGTGTACTGTAAAGAAGTGCACTGAGAGAAGTGCACGATTTGAGACACACCACAGGTGAGTGTCCACCGGCGGAAAGACTGAGGTTTATGGTGTTTTCACCTAAATGAAATAACTAAAGATGTCAGCTCATCAGCGCTCTGTGATTGGCTGATGAGTCAGACCTTCACTGTCACACAGGAAGTTTGACCTTTGACCTGGTACCTGGAGCAGTGGCCTTCAGTCACTGCGGAGACACTTGAACGGCCCCACCCATGTCACTCTTCGACAGATGTTAGATTTCTGAGAAAAAAAACTCTTTTATTTTGATGGAGGTGGAGTGGACATCCGGGAGCTGGCGTGAAGCCTCCGCTGAGCCTCGGGCTGAGTCAGCAGGAGCCGGTGGAGGAGACTGAGGTTTGAGTCTCGTTAATGTGAGAGTGAACAGAGCAGAAACACAACCGTGGGTATGATTCCTCTGTCAGCCTCAGGGTCTGTTGCCAAAGTGACGATGAGTAGAATCAACAGTGAACCGCAGGTTTGAGCACTGCTCCTCTGGGACGCAGTGTTTCCTCAAACCCTGTTTGTGAAACTCCTGGCACTTAAAACCTCACAAGTGCAGAGGGGGAAACCAAGGAACAAGCCTGGACACCGAGATGTCGTGATGTGAGGTTTGCTCTGCTGCAGCCTGACTGACTCTCTCTATTTATATGTCACTGTGATGGGAATAGAAGCTGCTTAGACACAAAGACAACAGAGATCTGAAGCTGCAGTTCCTCCACTTACCACTAGAGCGTGTCTCCAACAGTGAGTCAGTCCCCATTGACTCCCATGCTAACATGTCCAACTGTACAGCAGAAATAAACATGTTTATATTTTGGTACAAAATACCATTTTGGTCTCCCCAGCATAATTTCCTCCTTCATCACAACTGTTTGTTGAACTCACACTTTATTAACCACTAAAGGTTTGGAGGACTGAGGTCGTGTCCTCTTTCACATCTGGATGCTGTCCCAGTTAGCTGGCAGCTCAGTGCAACGACAAGCAGCCGACTGACAGAACCAGATGAATCTGTTTTTAGAGCTGAATGAAATTCTACTTTTCCTTTATTTACATGTCAGCACTAATTAATGTTCACCACTGTATTATCCAGCACGTGAACAAATGAGCTTGCCTACGTACAAGGAGGCTCCTGCTAACGGAGACGTAGCCATCATGCACTGAAGTCTTGGCTCCACCCACACCCTCACACACACCTCTGTAACCATATTTGAATTAGCGGGGGGTGTTGACTCTGTCCACCCTGGGCGAGCGCTGTGTGCCACTGTGGCGTCTGGGCATCGAGCCCATGGCTGCAGTTGCTCAGTCAGAGTCGACTCAGAGGAGACGGAGCTTTACAGTAAACACAGATAAGAGAAAATCCCTGAGGAAAATTCCTCAGTTTCTCTTCTGGGCCGTGTGCAGTTCAACACTTTACATTCCTCTGCTGCAGTGCTCCATTCAATATGGCTGCTGCCTCCAATCCTGGACGACTTCCGACCTCTTTGAGCAACAGTTACCTTAGAGACATCCAGTTGATTGTTCTGCATCTGATAACACAACCTCCATCATCATCATCATCATCATAATCATCGCCATCATTATTGTCCACAGAAGAAGCAGAGGACATGACAGAGACCAGGGTTTACATTGGTGCCTGTTTGCACATCTGGAGACAGAATTATTTAAGTGAACGTACTGACTAGAATCACTTCCTGACCTGATTCGTTCCTTTCTCAGTTCAGTAGTTGAGCTCAGCAGCGAGCGCGCAGGCTGACTGTGGAACTGCTGTGTGGTCTGTGAATCACTGAATGACTGTGAATCTGGTGGCAGAGACTCTCATTGCGAGGAAACGGTGCATGTTCAGTGATGCACTCACTGACGCTTGGGGCTGAGGGCTCCAGTTCACTCACCGTGCGCGTCGTTCACTGCATGTACTGGGGGCTGAGGCCTTCCATTCACTACGTGTCATTCGTGATTCGGTGAACGAATTTTTTGAGCAATTCATTTTAATGAACCGATTCTAGTGATTCAGTACAGTCAACAGAACTGCCGATCCCATCACAGCGACACAGAGAAGGACCAGAACCAGTAACATGGACTCAGTGTTTGTGTGGCGGGGGCATTGGTGGTGGTGGGGGTTGGGGGGGGTGGCCAGAGTTCACTTGGTGAGTTTACACAGGGAGAGACTCTCATTAACCACACATACAACCCCTCCCCTTTAAGTCATTGGTTAAAGTCCAAAGCGGTTCAGCAGAGTCTCCCTCTCTATTTGCTCGGGCAAAGTGGAGGGGTGGGGTGGGGGGACGAGGAGGCTGGGGGGGGGCAGAGTCCAGCTGTCCTGACTCTGTGGCCTGGGTGGGGGCATGGTGACCTGCAGGACCTGCACCAGGAGGGGTGAGGGGGGGTCGCCTGTCAGGTGAAATGAGTCCAGTCCAGGATCCAGATCAGACGTGATGATTCTCATTAATCTGTTTCAGATCAGTTTGTTTAATGATGAGAGACTATTGGCATTTTCATGGCCTGAGGCTAAGCACACCTGGGCTCACCTGAGTCAGGGGCGGGGCTACAGAGACATCATTATCAGACATGTTGTGGGATGTGCCAGCTGGAAACAGCAACGGCAATCACATGCGTGCGTAAGGTGACCAATCAATCATCAAATATCAAAGATTTAACCGATTACTGAAAAGATGGAGAATGACAACTCCTTACCTTCGAAGCTGTCACGAAGTTACGCACCTGAAAAATGTTTCACAGAGAAAAAGTTTAATTTAGAAGAAACTAAAACACACACTCACAGAGCGAAAGTGAGTGTTGAGTGTTGAGCCGTTTTCAGCCAAAACTGAAGTTCAAGCAAGTTTAAAAAAGAAAAAGTTTCACAGAGAAAAAGAAATGGTTCATTTAGAAGAAACTTAAACACGCGCACACACACACACAGACACACACATACACATACTGGGTCAGCTCCAGCCCTGCGTCTGTGCTGACAGGCTGATCCTTCTCCCTCAGCTCTGACTTACAGGCTCTGATGTTTTCACTCTCACAAACCTTCAGCTCATTAGTGTCTGAGCCTCGTCACCGCCAAGAGTTAACGATGAGCCGTGTTTGTGTGTGTCTCCGTGTGTGTGTGTCTCGCTGTGATTGATAGCATTGTTTAAAGCCAGGGAGGCTTTGGAAAGCTTTTCTACATTCAGTTTTTGGCAAGGACGGTTATGTAGAAAAACTGTGGGGGAGGCAGAAGGAGGGAGGAGGAGGGGGAGGGGGAGGGGGTGGGGGCAAATAAAGAAGAATTAGAAAACAAAACATGATCTGTCCTCACGCTCGTCCCTCTCTGTGTGGAGGCTGAGCTGTTGATGGTGAAGCTGATAGCTGCCCGCTGGGACTCCTATGCTCCACCACTCCTCACCCCCCTCCTCACACTGCCAACCAAACCACAGCTATCCCTGCCCCCCCCACCCCCAGGAGGACGGAGTGTGGGGACGGAGCAGGAGAAAGAAAACACACTGCAGGAATGTACCAACACACAAACATGGCGTCTGCTCGCTCTCTGTTGTTCTTACAAGATGTTTCGGGCCTCGCTCCGGCCCCCCCTCCTACCGCTAACCACAGCATTTCTGATATTTCTCTTTGCCCCCCCCCCCCCCCCTCGTCCAGCGTGGAGCCACAGGGAATGTTCTGTGAAAACACAACACCACAGCTCCACCGGTGGTCCACTGCTCCAGGCCCCCGGCCCCAGGGGCCTGCGAGGGCCTCATCAGGTCTGACCAGCGCTACGCCCCAAAGAGGGAGCGGGCGGATTGTTCCAGTCGGGTCTGATGGGACCAGTTCTGCTCCCGCATCAGGAACAAAGTCATGACGGTGATTAAATCTCTACGTTTATATGGAAACGATACGAACAGAAAACGCAAAAGTGGTGTCGTGTCTAAACGAGTGTCACACCCGATTAAATATTTTGCCGTTTTCATCCGCGAGCGTTGTCGTGTAAACGGGGCCTGAGGCTTGCTTGGAGCAGAAGAGGTTCTCCAGCTTCCACAGATGTTCTCCTGGTGTTGCAGATACTTGCTCTTCAGTTCCCACAGATGTTTGTTCTGCAGGTTCCACAGGCGTTCTTATTGAGATGTTCCCACATGCGTTTTGCTCCAGTTTCAGATGAAGAGTGGAGGCGCTGCTGGGAATTGAACCAGCAACCCTGACTGTGTAAAACAGAATCCACCGTCTGCACAAATGGAGTCGTCTCCAGATGTGTTTGACCTCTGACTTTAACACTGGTTTGAGGTGTAAACAGATATCAACAACAACAACAACAACAGGTCACCAACCACAGTCACAGAGACAAGAACCAGACTGAAGTGATTCACTGGAAACGCTGTGTGTGTGTGTGTGGTAATTGGTGGATTAAGGCCCCGCCCTCTGGGTGTGATCACTCCTCATTAAAGTGGCTTTATCTTCATTACAACTGATTCCCATGATTCCTCTGTCAGACAGCCCAGTGCTCGTCGTCGAGGGCAACCCAAAAACAACCAGTCATTAACCACAGTGAATCCATCAACTGGGATCAGCGGCGTCTCCAAGGACGCTAACAAGCCTCAGAACATATCTGAGCTCAGATCTGTGCGTCTCTGCTACCTGCTTGAATCACTTCCTGTTAGGTGACCAGACCATAACAACAGAGTTTGTCATCATTAGGTAGAATGATGGTTTGAAATAAAAACTTTATGACTCAAATGAATAAAATAAAATAACTTAAGTAATTATTAAAATCAAGAGCCACAGGGAACAGGTTTTTTTTCCTGATGAATCCTCAGAAAAACAAAACAAACAATGAAATAAATTGAACCTCTGATCTAGTTCTCGGCTCTGTGTGCTGCAGTTTGCTTAGTTGTGGTGTCAGGGATGTTCAGTGACATGAAGACAGTCGACTATGTTTCTGTCTGTGGCTCAGTGCCAGACACACGCATACACACACAGGCACGCACATGCACACACAGGTATGTTGTGTGTCTGTGTGTGACTGTAAACACAAAGTGTGTTGAAAGGTTTGTGTTTGTCAGTGAAGTCCTCACATACATGCTGTCATGTTTTTGTGTGTGTTAAATTCCTGAGGATGTTCTGCTGTGAAACCTGTGTTTAATCTGTGGAGATTTTAAATGATTCAAAAGTTGGTCATTACCGAAGTTACTTTTTCAACAGTCTGTATTGTCAGCTTGCCACTCAGCAAAACACGTATACATGTCTCAAAATGGGCTCATTTATTCACAACATGGCAACAAGTCTCACTTAGGAAGCAAACACTGTCTTTCTCAACACACTGGACTAAAAACAGAAACCATTATATAACATAAATTCAATCTATTAAATTAGATTTTTTTCCCCAGGTTAATCAGTATTTTATCATAGAAAAGGATCCTAGCACTTCAATGAGTGCCAGATTATTGTATATTGTGCATCGTGACAAGAATGAATCAGCAACACAGCATTTTGCTTCAATTACATTTATTTACAGTCCTTTGGAAAAATAAAGTTTACTGTGAATAAAGAACAAAGCACAATCTGAAAATTCAGGAATTTTAAAGATGCACACAAAAAACATTTTCACTCCATCGCTACTGCATTTGGCCACATGTTTTCATCAACACGAGCAGTGGTGGAGCACCACATTATCAACGCACAACAACACATGTTGTGCTTCTTGCTCTTTGACCTCTCTCCTGCTGCAACAAACTGATTACAGGGGTCATCTAAGAAAGAAATGAGCCTCTTTGTATTGTATGGTTGTAGGGTTCATGGCAGAGGGCTGCACATATTATAATATTTGTTCCTCTCCACAGTTTCACAGTTTCCTGCTGCCCAGTGACATTTCCTCCTCTTCACCTGGGTTTCAACTGAAAACTGTTTGGATTATTTTGTTGTTTCTGTTTGGAATTTTTGTTTTGTTGTTTGTTATTTGTTTTGTTTTGTTATTTAATTTTATTGTCAATATTTTGACATGGTTTTCTGAATATTTGAATATGGCTGTAGCAGAAATGCACAATGTATTTTATTCTGTTTTGATTGTGTTTTTAACTGTTTTAAACAAAATGTACTGCACAAATTTAGTGTTTTGCAGGCAGTGGACTAGTCAAAGAGCGCTGAAATTTTGGTGACTGTTTGGTGAAGTGATGGACAGTTTGCTCCACATGGACTTCTGTTTTGACAACTTCAGTTTTGACCATTGCTTGTTAGCAACTGAAAAAAAATATAATCTTCACCTAGTTTGTCACCACGAACCTGTGAGACATGTCTAAGTCCAGGTCTAAGTCCATAAATCACCTCTAATAACTCTAATCCCCCTCCCCTCCACGCACACACACACACAGACCCCACCGCCCCATCAGATCTGGGTGCAGGTATCAGGACTCATCGCTCCGGATCAGTCTGGATTAGTCTCAGACAGGTAATGAGGGGAGTTAGTCGATCAGTGAAAAAACCACACATACACGCACACACATTCCTCACATAACTGTGAGTGACAGCGACTGGAGGTGGAAAAACCACGCTCTGTGTGTGTATAAGTATTATCTGGCCGAGGGTGGGCGGGGCTGACAAACGGGGGTGTAAACACACCTTACCACAGCACGTTTACATTCCTGCCACGCACACACACACAATAATAACTCACCTCACACTCACTTATTATCTGGCTTCCAGCCATATTTGTCTTCTCACACAAAAGCTCTTTATTCACACACCCCTCTGGCCATATAAACACACACATACACACAAATACAGTGAAATAACATCAACACACATGACTCTTCCATGTTCTTTAATAAGATTTAATGAATCCATACATCAATCTATTCTGATTAGCTCTGTCCTTTCCATTCACAGCAGTTCCACTCACCTCCCGTTTATCATCTCTGTCAAGTCTTCAGTTGTTACTTTGACTGCACACAGAAATGACACACCTGAAGAACGAATGATGATGATTAATCAGTAGATGTTTATATCAAGGCTCCAAAGTTAGTGAGATATATTGAAGCTCCATGCAGTATAAAAGTAGATAGATAGTGTCAGGACGTCTGTGACTTTGTGATGTCACACCAAAGCAGTCACCAAACCCAGCCCACCTGAACCCACCACTCAACACTTATTTTACATGAAATCTGCTCTACTTTAATTGGTTCACTCAGAAAACAGACAAGTCCGTGTCAGTCAATCAGAGGAAAGGAGATTCTGAGCATCTCTTCTGACTGGCTGACAATGACCTGCTGAAGTAGAGCTCCAGAGAAAGACCTGAAAAAGATGTAAAACTTATAGATTTTCAAAGATACAGATAAAGGAGCCCCATTAGAAGAACTGACCCATTGGTTCTGTCAGTCACATTATCATTGCAGCAAATCATCTGCCTGCTCCCACCTTCATTCATCGCTGTCAATACGCTGTGCTGTTGAAACGGGTGCAGCTCTGTACAAACACTGTTTTCAATGATTTCAAGTTCTAAAATCTGTCATTCTCAATTATTATTTATCATCATTAGAATTAGTAATATCATATATGTTATTATCACACACACACAGGCAGATTTGTGCATCTTCTTATCTTTGCACCTGGCTGAGGCATAAACTCAGGTGTGAGTGTGTGGAGGTCAAAGTTTAGCAGCAAGAATGTGAACCACCCGGTTGAGCCGACCCTGTCAGCTCGAACCAATCAGGACACAGACACCGTTCCTCATGTCATGTGACGCAGCCTCACTGTGAAGAGCCCGGACAGCATCTGAGACCTGAGGCCAAATTACAGCAGCTCCATTCATAAGACCGAGGACAGAGACAGACTCAGAGACAGAGACAGAGACAGAGACAGAGACGAGACGCCTTACATCTGGTTTTACATCCCGCTCACCTGTTTACCTCATTCTTTAGCAGCCATGTAACTCTATCCTGAGCATTTGATTCATGAAAATCATTTAATCATCATCACCTCACACACACACACACACACACACACACACACACACACACACACACACACACACACACACACACACACACACACACACACACACACACACACACACACACACACACACACACTAGTTAATTTGTAAAATTTCAAATTGTAGCATCTATGTGTGTGTGTGCGTTTGTGGCCCCCAGTCGGACCCCTAGTTTCTGTCAGTCTGAGCGTCGTCCTGTGACAGCCTGTCATTTTACTGCACCAACATGTCCCCCCCCCGCCGGTAATCTCCCAGAATTCCACTAATCTGTGTGGTGGTGGCCTGTCATCAGGCCGGCGTCGGGCCGCAGACCGGTCGGTCCGGCTCTGTGTGGTGAGTATTGTTCGGTGTGTTTACTCCCAGCGTCTGTGTGGCCGAACACGAGCTAAAAATAGATGTTCAGTAAAAATAGAGTTGAGGTTTCACTCGAGGCTCCAGAGAAACCAGAGGCTGTTTGAGTTGGAGCGGAGCGTGGATCACTGTCTCTCTCTCTGGACATATACCTCGCACACCCACGCCTCTCCCAGTGTCTCCGTCTGTGAGTGTGTGTGAGTGTGTGTACAGTTTGTGTGTGTATAAGTGTGTGTGGGAGGCGGCAACATGTACAAGCGTGTGTTAGGTAATTATATGTGTGTGACATGTGTGTGACATGTGAGCACATGTATGTATGGATTCACAAAAATGTGTGTCTGCAATTAAAGAAGACTGAGGTGTGTGTGTGTGTGTGTGTGCATCATGGGTTTATCTGTGGAGATGGACACAGGACAGAGTAAAAGTCAAGTTCTTCAGTACTGTTCAAAGACGTGGTGACTTCATCAGACCAGGTCCAGATCCAGTCAGACGCTGGTCAGCAGCAGGTCTTTGGTCCCGGTCTGCAGAATTGGAAGTTTTGTTCAGATGTGTTGCACTAAAAAAACAATTCATAACTCTGTGAAAAATAAATCAGTATGTAGCTATTACATTTGCATAATGTCTCTATAATGTTACCTTTACAAAAAAAAATACATGATCAAAATTATCTGTGATTTTAAGTATGCTGCATCAAAACTGTATAGACGTTCAAAATACCAAACTGTTTGGAAATTGGACAAAAACTGAGCAAGTTCTGGTCATTATAGCAGAACATGCACCACAGGCTTAAAGGACAATTCCGGGGAAATTCAACTCGGGGTGTATTTTCCTATCATTTTAGGTCTAAAAGAAGGAATCTGAAGATTTTCAGTTTAATGTCTCCTGTTTTGCGGTAGTTGTGTCTGTCCCTGCATCGCCACGGTAGTAAAGAATGGGAGCGGATGCAAGTTCCGCTGGTTAGCCTGTTAACATCCCTCAAAGCCGCAATTTTTACGCCAGTTTTATTTTTATTTTTTTTCCACAGATAGCGTCAGATGGCTACTCAAACATGCACCGAGAAGTTTATTTGCTTGAAGCAAGCCGACATGTTTGTAAAACTCGATCCAATTCAAAGTCTCCCGGAGTCTTGCGCGAGACCCTGTTGCCGTGCTCGGTGCATTCAGTGGCAGTGAGAATTCTGCCGTTTGTGTCATAAACACAGGAATAGCAACTCTTGACTCGCTTCAAGTGTACATTTTTTTCAACAGACAGTGTCAGGTGGCGACTCAAACATGCGCGGAGAAGTTTTTTTTTATTTGAAGCAAGTCAAGAGTGGATATTCCTGTGTTTATGACACAAACGGTAGCTCCGACTGCACCTGAACACACCGAGCACAGCAACATGGTCTCGTGCGAGACTCTGGGAGACTTTGAATTAGATCTAGTTTTACAAACATGTCGGCTTGCTTGAAGTAAATAAACTTCTCGGTGCATGTTTGAGTCGCCATCTGACGCTGTCTGTGGAAAAAAATTGCGGCTTTGAGGGATGTAAACAGCCTAAACAGCGGAACTTGCATCCGCTCCCATTCATTGCTGCCGTGGCGATGCGGGGACAGACACAACTACTGCAAAACAGGAGACATTAAACTGAAAATCTTCAGATTCCTTATTTTAGACCTAAAATGATAGGAAAATACACCCCGAGTTGAATTTGCCCGTAATTGTCCTTTAATGCTCTGAGGGATTGGGTTGTGTGGCTACGTCGTGTCACTGGGCAGCAGCGGCAGGTGAGTCTTCTTATATCTATGCTCTGGTGCATGAACTTACCTGCCTGGCACTAACAAAGGCCACGCCCCCATCTTCCATACCTTAATCATGTGTATATGTTTGGATGCATTTGGCACAACTAACACCCCTAAATACACACACATGCACGCACACAGGCGCACACACACACACACCTGATTTAAGGTGTGTCAAGTGCTGATGGAGCAGCAATGGAGCTTAACGAAGCTGAAAGAGAGAGTGCTGAGAGAAGAAGACGAGAAGAGACAGAGAAAAAGAGAGACGGAGGAGGGAGGGGGTGAGGTCAGGTGCTGGTGGTGCTGGTGCTGTGAGTGTGTGTGTGTGTGGGGGGGGACAGTAAACTCTTTGTGAACCACAGAAACTATGATGCTGATCTGGGAGACTGAACACAACACCGAGTGTGTTTTTTTGTGGTGAACAGTAGTGAAAAGTGGAGCAGGTCATCCACTAGTTAGAAGATCGCTGGTTTGAAACCCAGCTCCCACTTGTCCATGTGCCCCTGAGGTGATGCACATCAGTGTGAACAGTAGTGACCTGGCTGTCACATTAATAGACAGTGTTACTCACCAGTATTCCTGCTGACTCCTGATGTTCGTGTCTCTGACAGATGTCGCCAAAACCAGAAGTGAAAGCAGCAGCAGATGTTTCCACGGTTACTGTCAGCACTTTGACAGAGAGGGAGAAACAGAGAGAGAGGTATAGTTACAGCATGTGATTGTCACTCTGTCTGAGCAGGACACTGATCTTTAAACACATCCAGACTTTATTCTGAAAACATGAAAATATTACAGTAACATGAAAACCCCAGAGTGTGTACTGTAAGTGTGTGTTTGTGTGCGTGTGTTTGTGTGTGTATGTGTTTACAGTGAATGGCTGCTCTATTTAAAGCGGCCTAGTGTATTTATGTCAGATGTATACAGCGCAAGGAGCCGGCGGGACGCGCTCAGCCTCTGTGGTTCTGGGTCGACTGAGGCCACAGAGACTGAGACACTGTCCAACCGGCAGCCGTCCTCCAGTCCAGTCGTCTGGTCTCCGTCCACTTGTGCCTGTTGTCTTTGTCCAAGAGTTTCTGTTTGATGCCTTTTTTTTAAGTATATTTTTTGGGAAGGGAAAGGGGAAAGGAGGAGGCAGAGAAATGGAGAATGACATGCAGGAAAGGTCTGCCCGACGTGAGATTCGGGGGACGCCTGCGTTGAGGACTGTAGCCTCTACATGAGGCGGCCTCTTTAACCACTGCGCCACATTTTTTCAGCTAAAAACCCACATAGGACCAGTGCCAGGTGGAAAACAGAATATTGTCTCCTGTCCGTCTGTCTATACCATGTCCTGACTGGCATAATTTTCTTCAGTTATAGGTCATCTATAGAGGTGTGCCGTAATCGCAATTCTCATTCAATACGATTCAGAATTAAAATATAAAATGTCCCAAAATCGATTAAAGAAAAAAAAAGTAACAAATCTTCTGGCTGTTGGCCTCCTTTACAGTAAAAGGCAGCGTGTTTAACTGCACTGTTTTTTTTAAAATAAAGAAGCACTTTTAATTTTGTTACTTAAAGCATAAGTCAGCTGAATGTTTTTGTTAATATAAGTCCTAAATAGTCCTATTTTCCGTCAGCAATCACTTACATGGAGTGTTTCAGCCGTAACACGAGTCTCTCCTTCACTCTGCTCTGCTGTAAACCAGGAGAAAACTTTCCTTGTGGGATACAAGTGTTATCCAACTAACTCATGGTGCGTTCAAGGAAACTTGTAACTTGTGTTTTTCCGAACTGTGAAGTCGTACCAGTTCGATCTGGTACGAGTTCACGGGTTGGAAGTTACGAGTGGCCGTTGTAGTGCACTTTCACAGGCAACAGGTTGGAAAAACACGAGTTACAGGTTGCCTGGAACGCTACAAAGTCGTAGTCGTGACTTGAAGCTGTAACTTACGGTTTCAAAAGCCTGCCTTGAACGCAGCATTAGCCAAAACGACCAGATCGTTTTCTTATGTGATATTGCTAATGATTGTGTTTGTCTACTGGGTCCATCAGGACAGTGGAACATGAGGATGAGTTGCTGCTGTGAATGCCTCTGTGTTGGCTCTGTCACTAACAGGATGCAGAGAAGCTGCAGGAGACACGGTCCTGTCCTAATCTTGTCCTGCAGGGGGCAGCAACACTGAATCTCTGTGCTGTTGCGATCATAAACATAGGACTCGAACCGATGGCCATGGTCACATACCAGAGACACACCCACAGGAAGGTCGGCCTCTGGTCTGAGGAACCAGTTAGAGCAGGACCAGGGAGGTTTGGTCTTAAACGTTGATGCTGGTTCTGACCCACGTTCAGTCCTCATGTTACTGTGATGCCTGTTGTCATAGCTACATGTCACCGTCACACAGCTACAGCTGATCACCTGTCTCCTCTCTGCACTTCCTGCTTCAGGCAGTGTTTCTGAATGCAGCTTACATAAGAAAATAAAAGAAGCTTTGACTTTACATAAGAGCGGCTGAGAGGCTGAGCGGGGTAAAGTCCACCTGACCCGCTCAGCAGGATTTATCACAGCAGCAGTTACTGATCAACCTACAGCCTGAGGCCTGGGAACGCAGCCCTGCTGCAGCCATGTGACCTCTGACCTCTGCAACATCACCATGACAACAAACTACTTCCTCACAAACTCACACTGAGTTCTGAGCGTAGAGACGTTGAACTGACGCTTATTCATTTTAGTTTAACCTGTATAGAAACCAAATTTAATCTGCATCATCTACTGACTCTACATCGGCAAAGGTCATGACCCTTATCTGACTACGGAGAGAAACAGTTCCGTCGCTAATGTTCAGTTATTTACGTATCAACAAGTTATTCACATCTTTAAAACAGTAATGGATTCCTGAATACTTCTCAGCACCAGCATCCATCCTTGACATCAGTTTCAGTCCTTCTGGCCTCTGATTGGTTGATTCAGTGACACGTGATTAGAGACAGGATGTGTAGTCAAAGTGGCGTAAGCAAACCAGACTGCTAACTAACAACTACCACTAACTTCTGTTATAAATGGTTACACCTCCCACTACTCCGACATCTCACCACTACGACAAGGCTTTCAATATAAGGAAATGTGAATTACTCAACAGGTGACTCCCTTCATTAATCTGGACTCTCTCTATCTATCTGACATGTCTAGTCTCTACCTGTTCTTTTTTCTAAATTCAACCAACTCCTTTCATCATTGCTTAAACCCAACCAGTGCAAATCTTTTGGGGAAAAAAAAGGAATTGTCGGAAAGGCAGGATGTTTAAAAAAAGAAAAAATACCCTCATTCTGACCATAGGAGGCAAGAATTGTCAGAATGAATGTCCAATCATTCTGACAATTCTTGCCTCCTTTTATATGATAAAAAATTAAGTGTTGCCATTTAGACAATTGGAGACCTATGTCGGACTGGTGGGTTGTCAGAATGGCGGTTGCCCTGCTAACTAGTTACACTAAATACTGCAACCACCATGCAATCATTGTATTCAGATCACTATATATTAGATCGTCACATAACTACTACTGTACTGGCAACCAAATAGCTATAGATTTAATATAACTGTTACCATGACATCTGCATATTTCTGTAAGGTAATTTCAGTCATTTTTTCCCATGCAGATTAATTCACACTCACTCTTAGGCTGTTTTGTTGTTTTGTATATAAGTAATTTATAATCTATAATATACAATATGTTTCCATGTGCATAATCTATTATGTATTTTCCATAGTGACTGTGTGTTTACCTAGCTAGTCTAAACATACTCTAAGCCCTATACAATGACAGCAGTTAACCTGCAGGTCAAACATTAACTGATCATCATTGGACTTTACTGAAGGTGAAACCAGACACAGGATGTACACACATGCACACACACACACGCACACACACACACACACACACACACACACACACACACACACACACACACACACACACACACGCACAAACACACACTAGTGTTTTGCTGTTGGTGAAACAGTTGGTGTAAACTTACAGGAAACAGATGAAGCAGAGTGACAATGATGGTGGATAGACAGGTCTTAAACAGCTGTAGTTTCTTGTGTCACAGTCAGATACATTACAGTGGTTGTAATTTCCAGTTTGCCATCTGAAGTTTTCACTGTGACCTCACAGTCTGGCTGCGTGGTGGCGACAGGATGGCTGATTGGTGGCTGAGTGACAGGCGATTTCAGATGAGAGCAACACACTTCCTACGTTGAATGTGCGTCTCTAAGGTGACTGATGTTTGATTCATTTCCATGATGAAGCAATGTGACAATAAACGTCTTTGTCTCAAGTTACATATGATCCACGTTTGTGTCACAGTCAGATCAGATGTAGGAACGGGCAGTGTTATGCTAATGATGCTGACAGGAGTGTGTGCACTGTCTCCGCTCCACAGGCCCCTCCTCTTGAACCATTTTGACTGGGCGAGCTGGGTGTCGGGGGCTGAATCAAACACTTGGGCACAGTGGATGTGAACGTGCTGCAGCGGCAGTGTGCCGTCTTTGCAGGCCAACGACCAGCCGACATCCAGCCAACAGTCTCTGTGTCGGTCTCTGTATTTGCTATGCAAGGGGCAGAGATTGGTCAGGCTTCACTTTCTGTGCAAATATGTGATAAGATTGAGTTCAGGAGAAGATCGGGACTGAGTCACGACAAGTTGTGTTTGCTTTTCTTCACAGTAACTGACATTTATTTGTCCCCTGTGTGTATGGACCAGAACCACTAACTACAGTGAGGCTGTAACCCAACCTGCAGTGTGGGGGGTGGAGTGGTGGGGGCGGGCGGGTGGAGCATGGACCCCCACCCCCCCACCCCGGTCAGCTCGGGACCCACTCCACACGTTCAATCATTAACACTGTTCATACAAATACATACCACTGAAATCTAACCAAGTAAAACACTGCTGCACTTCTGAGGGGAGGAGCTACAGCGGAGCGGAGATCAGAGGTCAGCAGGCACAAACACGGAGGCCACTTCATACGCGCTCTGTTGTTCTGCATTTAGAAAGTTACAGGGGGTTTCAGAACCAAGAAGGGTCCAGACCAGAAAGGAAAGTAAAATCCAAGAAGAGATCATTGATGTTTCTTTCATTTCTCCTCAAAACATATTTGATACAAAGGTGAGACCAAAGTTTTTTTTTCTCCTGTTTCTCAACTTCAACTCTGGAGAAACAAGCACGTATAATTTCATGCTTGATCAAAACAAGAGATCTCCATATGATCTAAAATAAGTCTATAAGTCTCCTGAACATGAGACCATACTGTATGAGACCAAAGAAAGAGCTAAGAAAAAACTCAGCTACGACTCCCCAGATCTCATCATTCTTCATTATGTCTCAGTTTTCTCATAGTGGCCTCAACATTATACAGCTCATCTGTGTCTCACTCTGATCAAAGGAAGACATCTCTAAATTATATTGAATAGGTCTAATTTTTTTCAAATTACCAAAGACAGTTAAAGTGCAAAGGATTGTGGGAAAATTGTGGGTCCTACTGGAGGGGGAACAGTCACAAGCTTGTTCACTGGACACAGAGCCGGACACACCAGCCAATGGGGGGCCCCAAATCGGATGTCAAAGTTCTATTCTGTCAAACAGCCAAAATAGGTGGATTTTTATATTTTGTTCAAGATTGTGGTGAATAAATATTTTCAGAAAACAAAAACTTATGTTTTTGGGCGTGTATCCTACCAAGTGTTGTCAGCTGAGGACAGAATATGGGACCTCCTCAGTGCAGCAGCAAAACAGTTTTCAGGTCTTGTGGTCATTGATCCAAAATCTGATGGGACAGGGTCCAAATTCAGATGTTTTTTACAGTTCAAGTCTCTATCATAAATGTCACATGTTACAGTATAATGTTTTGATGATGTTTTTAAAACAATCTAACTTGTTGTCCACGTTCGGTTTGGTTTAGCATCGGCGCAATTATCGGCGCTAATTAGTTTAGCGTCTGTTTGCCGATGGCACATTCAAGGACCCTCGGAAAGCGGAAACCCCGCGATTCAGACGCTGTTTGCTGCTCGTCTCTATCATATATAGTTCAGAGGATATTTCATGTTTTGTATGTTGTTTTTCATGGTCCGGTGGAGGAGTCTTTAGAATGTTACAGCACATACGTTCTAAGCCATTTTTCTCACTTTTCAAGTTTTTAGTCATGATAGGCCTAGATTAAAATGACCATAACTTTTGATCTGGGAGGGCTTTCTCAGTAATTAAAACAGTTATGAACAGCTCAGAACTTATGGAAATATCAAAAAATGAAAATGTCAAAATCCCACCATGTGAAGGGTTTTCCCAGGCCACCACACAAAAATACATTTATGGTTCAAATTTCAGTCTAGGCAGTAATATAAAGGGTCAGTAATCACTTGCTCCTACTGTGCAGGCCAGGGTCAGAATATCAACTGTATGTTTAAAAAAAACACTCAGAGGTAAAGTGTAATTTACAAGTAGTAGTAGGCTACAATCTATCCCCCTGGACCTACATTCATTAGCACTATTTTCTGTAAACAATAATTGTAAAATAATTTTTACTGTCTCAGGTGGAGCAATAGGCTACTGTTTAATTAGTAATAAAATATCTCCTCACCATCATGTTGATAGAGGTACAATAAAATACTCAAGGGGTGCATATGGCAGCTGTTTTTTTTTATATAAATATTTGACGGTATACACTGTGAGGCAGGGCCCCCAATTTTATCCTGCTTAGGGCCCCCACATGTACAGGGCCGGCCCTGACTGGACACACCTATAGAGGTCGGAGGTCATCTACACCTGGAATGACTATGTTCAAGATGGGGCGACAGGCTGGGCGTGTATGCATGTGAGCGTGTGGAGGAATATGGTGATCCTCACAGAACCCGACCCAAAATCTGATGGGAGGGTTAGGTGTGTATGATATAACAAGCTCTCAAATGTCACATGTAACATGTCTCACATGTTCAATCTAACTTGTTGTCCACAAGTTCCAAGGAGTGAACATGTTCGATGTCTGCGGCCTCAGAAAGCACCTTGTGTCTCCTCCTCTTCCTCATCTGCTCAGAGACACCATCACTTGTACATTATCTGTGTCCTGGTGGTGGAGGAGGAAGAGGAGGAAGTCCAGTGTAGAGCGAGATGTTATCAGTGACTGCAGACACACAGCAGGAAACCACAGCTCCAGCCTGGAGCATGAGGAGGCGAGGAGGAGGAGGCGCTCTCTAACTGAAGGTCGGATGTGAGGCTGCTCTCTACTCTCTGTCTGTCTGGGTTACGTAGCTGTTATCTTGCTTACATAAGGACACAATGACCTCAACACACACACACACATGCACACACGCACACACACACACACACACTGCTTCCAACAAGTGACTCTCAGTGATGAACCATATCTGAAGTTTTAATCCGACCCTTACAGCCTTCTGTGTAAAACTCTGCTGCCTTGATGTAACAAAAAACCTTTCAAAAATAAAGATGTGTTTGATTGTGGACGTGTATGAATGCAGTATTGTTCCTTTATTTTGAAAAAGATGCTGAGGAGAAAGTGTGAACCTGATTGGTCGGAGCTGCTCTGATGAGCCTCTGAATGTTTTAAATATGGGTTGTCGCAGCTACTTTTTTAAAACTCTTAACAGTCTACATTTCCAATATGCATCTCAGTTAGACAGTGCATCTCATCCCCGAAACTGTTTCTCACCAACAAAACACTTCACACGTTTCAAAATAAGCTCATACATCCACAACTTTGACAACAAGGGCTCTAATTTCTTGGCGCAATTCAGGGGGGCGCAGCATGGCGAAACCTGACTCTGCCGGTGCAGTGGTAATTTCATCCAGTCCAGCATCGTGCGCGGTAGATTTGGTAAATTGGTAAATTGTGGTGCGCCAAGATACAGTAGGTGTGGTGGCGCAGCAGGGGGAGGTGTTGACTGATTCAGTTTGGTGCACTGACAATTTCGTGCTAAAAGGCTACGCCGAGAGTGCGCCGAAAGCTCGCCAGCTCCAACCTTGTCTACTCTCAGCGCAAGGCAAAGCGCAAAGTGACTTGACTGCCCAGAGCGCGGTGTGCACACGCCACCAAGACCTCAGAGGCAGGTTTCCACACTTCCAGGCACATTTAAATGCAATAAATAATCACAATAACCACTATTTATCGTAACTACAGTATCTAAATCAGCACACACATTTATATCAATATCGATTGTCCCGTCACACTGATGACAGATCAAAGGCTGTTGGCATACGTAATGGAAACTCAACCTGACTGAATTAACACAGATGAAACCTACTTATTGATTTATTAGCGGGCAAGCGGCCACATTGTTACGCGACCATAACGAAAAACTGAAAACAAATAAACTATTATTTCTCTCAGTCAACCACAGCTCGAAACCGAGACGGGTCGAGTCGGAACCTTGGGTTTCCGAAGACCTCTAGGGCACACGGGTTTAAATATAGGTTACTAAGGGGTGTGTGTGTGTTTTTTGTTTTTTACTGGGCAAATGTCAGAGCAAACTTGGACAACAATTAGTAACCTCCTCCCAGACTACTTTTGCACAGTCAGCCCGTGAGGTCTGTTCGCGTGGGACCAGAGCATCAGTTTCCTCCCGTCTCACTGCTGCCTCCATCTTCCATGGTGAAATCAAAGTTGCGCTTCGCCCGCAGCGGATTTAAAGGAGAGGAGAGTAGCTCATTTGATTGGTGAAGAACGGACTGTGTTAGGCTAAACCCACTCCACGTCTTTCTCTCCTCCCCTTGCCACTTGCGCTGGTGGGAGGGAAGGAGGTGGGATTGCGCCCCGCCGTGCAGTCAACGAAAATTGCAAACTGCACCTGGACACATTTAGGAACAGGGCAACAAGTTTATTAGAGCCCCATTCTGAAGGCAAACACTGTCACTCTTAGCACATTGAACTACAAAACAGAGAGGTTTGAATGATTTATTTTTTTCTGATGAATCTGTATAGATTTTAGCACCTAATTGAGTGCACTGAATTGCAGTATATTGTAACAAGAATGAATCAGCAACACAACATATTGCTTCAATTGAGTTCAAATACGTAGGAAGGTCTCCTGACTGAAAAGCTTGTTTATTACAGTAAAATACTGAACTTGCATTATCCAAATGTGAAGATACTATTTTGTACACTAAGCACTTAGAGAAAAAAGAAGAATGACGGAATGGCAAGATTACAAAGTGGACGCAGACACAAAAACACATTTTCACTCCCTCTCTTCTGCATTTCGCCTCATGTTTTCATCCTAATCAGAAGTGGTCAGACACCACATTATCACACACAACAACAAATGTTGTGTTTCTTGACCTTTGACCTCATAATACTAATGAGACCAATGATGACAAACCTTGATGGCAGGAAGCGCCACACATTGTAGCGTTTGCTCCTCTCTGGCCTGGGACATCCACAACCTGCTGCCCAGTGACGTTTCTGTGACACTTTACAATAAGGGTCCCTTAATTAACATTAGTTAGTACATTATTAATGCTTAATAATGTACTAAGCTGCAGCAGAAATGAACAATGTTTTTTTTCTATCATTCTGTTTTGATTGTGTTTCTAAGATGCATTCTAGCATTTGAAAAATATGCTGTAAAAGTTCAGTGTTTTGGGGCGGTGCGTGGCGCAGTGGTTAGAGCGGCAGCACCATGTAGAGGCTACAGTCCTCAACGCAAGTGTCCCCGGTTCGAGTCCCGCGTTGGGCAGATATTTCCTGCATGTCATTCCCCCTCTCTCTGCCTCCCCCTTTCCTGTCTATCTCACTGTGCTATCAAATAAAAACGCCAAAAATATAATTTAAAAAAAGTTCAGTGTTTTGCAGGTGGTGGACAAATAACTGAGAAAAGAGTTCATGAATTTTGATGACTGTGGTGCATTTTCTATGAAAGCAATGAAAAGTGATTCAGTTTTCTCCACATACAGTAACATGGACTTCTTTGACCAGTGCTTGTTAGCAATTGAAAAAAACTAGGTAATATTTGCTAGGATATACTACAATATTCTAAGCTGTGATATATCCAGCTCTTTTTACTCTGTGGCCTGGTGGCTCTGACAGAGAGGGATGTGTGTGTCTGTGTGAGTGAGTTTGTTGATTCTGTGAGAGATGACGGAAAACTCCAAACAAACTAGTCATTTCTTCAATGGCCACAGACGCTTGTTTGGCTCAGCAAGAACATCACATTTACAATGCCTCAGCTTTAAGGTGGTCAGCGTCATTAGCCGGGCAGGCAGAACACTCCCCACTGCCGCCACCACCACCACATGAGACTCTGACGGTCCCTGAGGATTTAGGAAACACCACAGAGTCTTATCTGTGTCTGGAAGGTGTGTGTAGTTAGTAGGCAGCTGTGTGTTCCTCTTGTGTGAAGTTATGTGTACTAGTGTGTAGCCATGTGTATTTGTGTGTACTAGTGTGTAGCCATACTGTATGTATTTGTGTGTACTACTGTGTTGTGCGTCTTGACACATGAGTCATGTCACAGATTAGTGGTGAGTCTGGAGCAGGACGAGCTGGTGTTAGCAACTGAGCTGTTGTTACAGCGATACAGTGTGAAGTGATGGAGGAATGAGCTGTGTGCTCAAAGGGAAATACGCCTCCCGCCCAGTGGTCACAGCACCGTCCAACAACGTTCTGAGACACAACACACAACAGGACTTGTCTCGCCTCTGTCATACATACTGTACTGTATGTGGACAGAGACATGTTGCTGTGACGAGGACATGGTGGGAGCAGACCTGAGCCCAGGTGCACCAGGTCAATGCCAATGTCCATTATATGGACATGCACTGCTACGCCGAGACCCCCTGTAACTCGGGATAACTCTGAAACTTCTCCCAGCCCTTGGTTGACACGAGGGTGAGTAGATAATGAGTGAAATTTCAATTTTGGGTGAACTACCCCTTTAATAGATCCATGCATTTACCGCAACTACTGAAAACCATGGAAAATTCGACCGGAAATGCAAAACCAGCTTCCGGTTTTGACCATAGATGACGTTCGAAAACTTGTGGATATGTTGAACGTTGCAGCTGAAAGTTGTTAGTTTTGTGTCATTAGGATCATCATTTATATCAGAATGTGATGCATTGTACCGCTATCTGTGATAAAGGGCAAACTCGTGACCTCTGGATCCTTTTGTGTTGTTGCTGAAACAGTTTAACCCCACCACTCCAGGGTTTTCGGTATAGAAGTCCTCCTGCCAGGAAACAGTCAGTAAACGGATTCCAGTGGGGAGAAACTTCAACTTCAATCACCTTCAACGCGCGCGTTTGTGTATGTGTGCTTGTCAGTGGGTGAACAGTCAGGGCTAAACTCTGACTCTGGATCAGCTTTAAAGTAGGTGAAACATTCACAGAAACAAACGACCTTTGACCCCGTCAGCCAGTGCAGTTCCACTCATGCAGCAGCTGATCACTTGTTGGTCATTAGTCAGTCTGAGAAGTGATCCTTACTGGTCTAGATCCAGATCCACAATGAGATTTAAAACCAGAACCACATTCACCCTCACTCAGAGCTCAGTTGTGGACTTGATTAAAGCCTTCTCACTCTCTGGCTGCTTTCACAAGCTGATGCATTCACCAGGTTCACCTGCACCTGCACACTGAAACAAACCTCCACACAGTATCAGGGTAGATGTTTACATCAACGCTCCACATAGTATAAAGGTATATGTTAAATATTAAAGCTCCATACGCCAAAAAGATGGTGAAGTGTGATTACTAATCAGCTCTATCACTCTAAAAAGTGATTCATGGGGTTAGTCAGTATAGCTCAAAATCAAGAGCTTTTTCTGCATTAAAAAACAAGTTTGTTATGCATATATACTATAATGAGTTGATAACTTAATTTAATAAATGGCTCTAAATTACAATAAATAAAATTGTCGTAACTCAGTAATACATGAATTTTGAACAGATATTTCTAACTATAGAGAATGTGAACCCCTGACATCACGTCGCCGCGATCTTTGGAGGATCTTGGATGTAAACACTCGCTCGTCTCCCTAAAAAAAGTCCCCATTGTAGATAACATGATTTGGCAAAAAAAATAGAACTAGAAAATGGCGTTCGCTTTTTCTCCTGATGGCGTCTTTTCTCCTTATGGCTGCTGTCCACGCCATTCGCCGTCTTTTAGTCAGCTCCTCAACTTGTGGTCCTTGTTTTTTTTCCACTTGGGAAAGGAGAAAAAGCAAACGCCATTGTCCATTTAAATTTTTTTTTTTTTTGCCAGATCTGTGATCAGGGTTGGGAGGGTTACTTTAAAAATGTATTCCAGTACAATTACAAATTACCTGTTAAAAAATGTAATCAGTAACGTATTCTAAGTACCCCAAAATTAAAGTAATGTAACTGATTACTTTTAGTTACTTTTGGATTACTTTAATACCAAACATATGCAAATTAAGTCATGCAGCCATCACGCTTCAATTCACAATGACCATAGATGTATTATACATCCATAGACCGTTAATATAATACATCCATGCCATAGACTAGATCACTCTGGAAACAGGAAATGAAACACACCGAGCATCCGGTAATTTTCAAAGTAAAACACAATGGAGGGGAGGGTAGCTTATCACAGTTTATCACGCAAGAAAGTCACAACAAACAGGTTTTGCACAATGGTTTGCACTTTGCACAGATAAGCTAAGTCTTAAAATTTGGGCAACACCTTCTCATCACAATCCACACCATCTAGAAGCCAACACAGATCAGCTGTTATTAAAACCCAACTCATCCTGATATTAATCCACACTCAAACCGAAGCAACAATAATGTGAACTGTACTCAACAAGCTAATATTAAGAGGTTTACAACAGTGACAGACATGCTGCGCAGTGTATGTGTGTGCGTGTGTGTGTGCGCGTGCGTGTGTAAGAAAGAGAGGGAGAGACAGAAAGTAGGTAAAAGCTGCTAACTGTTAGCTGACCGTGCTACCGTGGCTCAGGCGTCGGTCTCGTCAGGTAAAAGCTGCCGTTTATTCCTCAAATGAAGCTCATGAAGTTGTTCTCCGGTACAGTTATCCATCACTGCTGTTGAATTAGCCGCTAAACTGCTGGACGATTCACGAAAGCAACGTAAACGTACGTGCCGCTCACAATCAGTGGAGTTACGTAATGAGGCAGCGTAGTGTGCGTAGCCTCAGCCACACACACACCGTATGGGCAGAGCTCCGTCTGTGATCACCTCTGAAATAAAACTAGACAGAGAGTGGCTTCTACGGCCGCTCTATAGCCCGTGGTTGATTTAAAAAATGTGAAGTAATCAGATAAGTAATCTCCGTTTTTGTCAAATGTATCTGTAATCTGATTACAGGTTTTTTTTTTCTGTAACTGTAACGGACTACAGTTACCTTTTTTTTGTATCCTGATACGTAACGCCGTTACGTGTATTCCGTTACTCCCCAAGCCTGTCTGTGATCCAGCGTTTCCCACAGGTTTGCAAGCTGACTGTGGCGGCAGCGTACCATCCGGGAGGGGGGGGATTTGGGGACGAACGTAACGATCGCCCTCCAACGGCGGCAGCACAGCTACTATTTTCACTACGCACTGCTGTTATGCATGTGCCTGCCTCTCTCTCTCTCTCTCTGTGTGAGACAAAGCCAATACGGAGTAATAAACGGAATGAGCAGCCGAAGGTTGGGCTACTGTGGCAATTTTACACAGTACTAAGCGACTTTGGGGGACATTTCTAGGGGAGACAAGCAAGTGTTTACATCCGCGATCCTCCAAAGATGGCCTTCACATTCTCTATATTCTAGTAACTATATAGGCTACTAACTATTCTAATATAGAGGTGTATTCAGTTAACACAACTTAAATATCTGTGTCTGTATGAATTTGAGTACAAGGCTAACCTGCTAGTACATGTTTAGCGCGAACCATGCGGCATGCCTGTTGGAAAGACACCCCAGTACAGAGTTGTAGACACGCATTTGCAAACTTTACAGCTTGGTGAGTACAATCTTGACTAGTTTTATTCACAACAGCTATCAGCACAGTACAAGAAATAGTTTTTCACCACTAGATGCTGTTTCTCGGTCAGCAGTTGCTAGCAGTATTCAGTTTTGTTTGTGGCAGGTGTTAATTGGCACTGTTTTTCAGTAGTTTTAACTTTGTTTCTTTCAAATTTATTTCAAATTTGTGTGGTGTTGGAGGTTTGAGAAGCAACAGCATCATGGCCATTGCAGGTGACTGAGCACACATTTGGTTTGTTATTCAACCATAGCAGCATACTGTAGTAGTCATACCATTTATAAGCTAGTCGTTAGAACAGCATGAGTGTGCAATTACCCACCGCCCATTTCTTTGCACTAGTTTGCGTGCATTTGTATCTTATTTTTCATCTTAAATAGTCAAAAACAGTTAACACTGTCTTTTATTAATGGGGAACGCTGGCTGATAAGTTTTGTGTTTTTTTTTTTGCCTGAAATCTGCTCTATTCTCATTCAATCCCTCAGACAATAGTAGTAGTAGTGTTTATTTGTCCCCATAGGGAAATTTGGTTGCAGCAGGTCTCGTGACATTTCGTCTAAAAACAGATAAGAACAGCACAATACAACAGATTAAAAAAAACAACAAAACAAAACAGCACGCACAACTTTCACACTGATCATCAGTGAGTTACTAGCCAATCAGAGGAGAGGCCCAGCGCCTCCTCTCTTCTGAGGACAGTTCAAACCTGATATATTTGTGTTTTTATCAGACTTTAAACCAGATACATAGGCCTAACCCCCCCCTCCCCGCCACCCTCCTCCTCCTGTGATACAATAATCACATTTCTCCTGCTGAACAAGAGCAGAGAGAACAAGGCTAAAGTTTCTTTTCTTTGGACGGAGTATCAGTGTCTCATCCAACATTCCCCCTCTCCTGTCTCCTTCTCTGCATCTCAGAGAGGAGAGGAAAAAAGGAGGAGAGGAGGTGAGGAAGAGTTAAAAGGATGTGAGGAGGAGGGAATTTAGGAAGAAAGACAGATATGAGAAAGGAGGAGAGGAGGCTTAAGATGAAAATGGGGGAGGTGAGGGGTGAGGTAAAGAGGCATTAGAGAGAAAACTGAAGAGGAGGAGGTGCCCCCCCCTCCCTCGTCGTACTCAGATTTATTTTGGCAGCCTGTCAACATTTTTCGAGATCAGCTGCTGGAAAAGATTCACACTAGAACTAAGGAAGGGGATGAGGGGTAGGAGTAAGAGAAGGAGGAAGAAGAACAGGGAGAAGACCCCCCCCCCCCGATCTCCTCCCAACACAGGATTAGTGAGGAGATATGAGTGAGTAATGATGAGGATCATCTCAGATCTCCTCCCAACACAGGATTAGTGAGGAGATATGAGTGAGTAATGATGAGGATCATCTCAGTGTCTCTGCACTTCCTCAACAGATCTCAGCTCCTACACTGGGGGAGGGGACGAGGGGCGGCTGATAACGAAGCATGGGCTCATCATATTGTAAAGCCTGTTCTGGGTCTGGGTCCACTGGGTCCATTGGGTCTACTGGGTCCATTGGATCCACTGGGTCTACTGGGTCCACTGAGTACACTGAGTCGACTGGCTCCATTTCGTCTACTGGGCCCACTGGGTCCATTGGGTCTACTGGGTCTAACGGGTCTACTGGCTCCACTGGGTCTACTGGGTCTATAGATCTACTGGGTCCACTGGGTCTATTGGGTCTACTCTACTGGGTCTACTGGGTCCACTGGGTCTATTGGGTCTACTGGGTCTACCGGGTCTACTGGCTCCACTGGGTCTACTGGGTCTATAGATCTACTGGGCCCACTGGGTCCATTGGGTCTAATGGGTCTAACGGGTCTACTGGCTCCACTGGGTCTACTGGGTCTATAGATCTACTGGGTCCACTGGATCTATTGGGTCTACTGGGTCTAACGGGTCTACTGGGTCCACTGGGTCCACTGGGTCTATTGGGTCTACTGGGTCTACCGGGTTTATAGGTCTATTGGGTACACTGGATCTACTGGGTCCATTGTGTCCACTGGGTCTACCGGGTTTACTGGGTCCACTGGGTCAACTGGATCCACTGGGTCCACCGGGTCTATAGGTCTACTGGGTCCACTGGATCTACTGCATCCACTGGGTCTACTGGATCTACTGGGTCTAGGTCTACTGGGTCTACTGCATCCACTGGGTCTATAGGCCTACTGGGTCTACTGGGTCCATTGGATCTACTGGGTCCATAGGTCTACTGGATCCACTGGGTCTATACATCTACTCGGTCCATTGGGTCTACTGGATCTAGAAGTCTACTGGATCCACTGGGTCTACCTGATGCAACCAACATGAAACTGAACTGAACATGGACATTTATGATGGAGAACTGTGACCGGAGATGAGTTGATCAAGAGAAGAGTTGATCAACAGACATCGAGTCCTCACTGACCAGTGTCTCTGGCCATGTTTCCATCCAAAAGTGATTCAAATCACTGGGAAATGCGCTTTAAAAGGCATTTGAATCGTGTATGTTTGAATTAAGGTACAGACTTTGATGAAAACTACAAAACTGGCAACCAGCCTGTAAATGTTTTACTGCCTTCCAAACCCACAGTGTGGATATCACCATGGAGAGAGGACTTGATGTAAGCGGGCAAGTGGATAGCAGTGATGATTTTCTCCTTTATTCTTGTTTAGAAAAAGTTACTACTACAGTATTTGGTCCTCCGTCCACTCAAATCTTATGTTGTCCGCCATGTGGTTGTCATGAGTGAACCACAAACAGTTGGGGTGAAAGTGCACTATGTCACACTTAATTTGAACATAACTGTTTCCATCCCTTTTGCATCAACCAAAACACGGCTTTAGCAAGCATATTTTAGTTGGTGCGAATCAGGGGATTTTAGTTTGAATTACAGTGTGTTCATCATAATTTTCCAATGCGATACTTCTAGCTGCGCAACAGGCTGTTGGAAACATGGTTTCTGTCTCCTCTGACAGGATCAAACCTGACTTTGTGTCGAAAAACTGGACACACGCACACACACAGAAAATAGAGAAACTTTAATCCTGCGGGGAGTGGAGGGGGGTGTGGGGTGAACCTATCAGTGCCATTGATATGGTTGATGAGAGTCACTTCCTGCTTTCCTCCAGGAAGCAGCTGTATCTGTGTGACTGTTTGATAACAACAAGATGATCACATACACACAATTATACTATAAACCTAAGTGGTGCTAGACAAAACACCTGGGGGTCCGGTTGCGTACGCACAAAAATGTGGTGTATGTCCTTTTACATGCTCATTCAGATGAAAGATGAAAAGTGAAATGACCATGGAGCTGTACGGTGCCCCACGCCAACTTCACGGCTGGTCTATGCATGTTTCTACAGCTATTGTTCCTTTGGTGACATTAGAGATGATGCTGGGAACCTGTTATGTGAAAACAATCAGTCCTCAGAGTGATGTGCAAATCATAGACACACTGAAGAACAATCAACACACCTCCATGTCGCAATTCATCAACAACAATGGAAGCTTTAGCTTTATTGGAGGATATTGCAAACAGTGCAGTGCAAAGTGCACATTAAGAGTTTTTGTTGCAAATGATGTCTCTTTTGGTCTCTGAGGGCAATCCTCTTGGAACTGTGTGCACTGTGAGCACGACACGACGGGGAGCCATGGGTCACCTGTCTCCATACAGGTGCTGACCATGCTGGGGTTCAATTTCACACACGTTGCCATAAAAGCTCCATCATGGTTTGTTTATGTAAACATTTATTTATGTGAATAGGAAGCATTTTTATTTGATAAATGTACAGATCATATGTGATGCTTAAATGCATCAACATTAACAAACATTGTGGTGAGATGGCCTGGTTCATTCATTCTAACTAACAGCATGTTTGGGAACAGACTTCAGGCTGGCACGGTGCAATGGGTGGCTTCGTGGTGAGCAAAATGTAGTTGATTTTCTTTATTTTTTTGCTATAGTTAAACTACACTGTGTGAAGTACTTATGCCAATAAACATGTGCGTGAAGTTGGAAATGTGTCTTTATCAGCCTCCTCGGCGCACTGCTGCATGTTATTCATGTACTGTCAGAGTGATGTATGAAACTAATGGAAATTGTGAATCACATAATTTACCTAATTATCGAGTAACATTGTCTACTTTCATTTGAGACAACAACAATCCTCCACTTCAGGTTCAACTTTACATATCTGAACACTTCTTTTTAACTTTGTGTGTTTGAGGCGGTCAGTGGTGTCAGGTCAGAGCAGCGCACACACTGTGCTTTGTGTTGATGGCATCGTGCCAAAAAGAACATGTTCATGCACCTCTACCCTACCTGTATTTACTTGTGCGCCTTCTTTGTAACAAAACTCTATTACAGTCTGTAGTTCCTCATCTCCTCTGCTCCTCAGTACAGTACATCAAGTATCAGTTTCAAGGTGAGAGGATGGGAAGCAGCCCGTTGCTCCCTGAGGCCACGCCTCATGTCACTCCACAGGTGACATGTCAGGGAGGTAGAACTAACTGCACCTGTGGTGAGGGCTGTGTTAAGAGTGATTTTGTCCGGTCCAATCGGCTCGGTAGGCGTTGGAAGGAGAGATCATAAATAATTAAATGAACATATTTAATGTTTGCTTTTATAAATCCTGTAGTGTATGGGGTGTTCTGAGGGGAGCCGAGCCCGCACAGTATGTATGTCTAGTCTACTGGATTAAAATTGAATTTACCTCTTGCCATGGTGACTCGCAGTATCGGGGCCAGAGCGCACAGCCTAACCCTAACAGGCCGAAAACAACCACCATTGCATCTTCGTCTGCTACTGAAGTCATGTTTGACCTCGTGAGATTTGAATTGAGCTTGAAGAACCTGATACTCTGCTGAAGAATCGGTTAGTGTGTGGTGTGTACTCAGTAGTGAGAGACTTGTGTGATCTGCCTTGTTATCATCAAGTGTGTGGTCTCCAAATCTATGAAGGTTTGAAGAATCCTGTAATGTTTGCCAGCCTTAAAGGGATAGTTCACCCAAAATTCAAATTTCACCCATTTTCTATTCACCCTCATGTCGACTAAGGGGGGGGGGGGGGTCCAAAAAAATTAAATAAGCCTATATTTTAAGCTTGTTTGTAGCGGAACCTCCCAGTTTCTCAGCTCACTGCTCTGTCAGTGCAAATCGCGCAAGGTTTGAGACTGAGACACTGGGAGCTTCCGCTTAAAATATAGCTTAAAATATAGCTTAAAATATAGACTTAGGCTACTTAATTGTTTTCAGAACAATTTCTCATGTCGGGGCTTCAATACAATAGGACATTACAGACGAGCAGGATGGAGGTATTTGGATATTTGGAAGAAAAGTGAGCCACATTCGCACCCGTCAGGACATGCAATGCTGCGCGGAGCCCCTCTGTAACTCCAAGAAGGCACGAAGGACTCTCTCAACCCAACAATTAGAATTTTGGGTGAACTATCCCTTTAAGCCAGGTGAGACTTGATAGACTCACAGGTGTCTCTCCTCCTCCTTGAAGAGGAAGATGCTGCAAGTGGTGAAACACTTTCCCAATGATTAACGGCCAACCGCTGCACACACACACATACAGTAGTATTAATAACCTGTGTAGTTGCAGATGTGCTCACAGATTAGATCTGACCTCAGATCAGAGCAGCCGCTGTTATTTAAGCTGCGGCTGCTGCTGGTGTAACAGCCAGACCTGCTGCAGGGGGTCTACAGAGTGGGCTGCAGGAGCTGATAGGAGCCAAAGATGATGGGAACCACAGACCCCCCCACCACCACCAACACACATGGCGGGGACGGCCACAGGAAGCATGTGGCCCTGCAGGAGCTACATAACATACTTCCTCTTTTCAGTGGTGACAAACACACACACACAGGCACACAGGCGCACACACACACAGGCACACACACACACACACACACACACACACACACACACACACACACACACACACACACACACACACACACACACACACACACACACACACACACACGCACACACACCATGCATTGTCTTACATAAGCAACACTTACAATAACATGCTGCAGCTCAACCAACCAAACACACAGGTGATTGTCGTTTCTGTAATTAAACATGTTGAATGATGTTATGATCATCTGTATCCATGACAACAGCTGTTATAGGATGGATACTGAATAAAAACGGTTAACCTCCTGTGTTTTAGGGTTAGGGTTAGTGTCTCATGCGTTGATCCATAAGAAGATCTAAAAGTTTTCCATGTGGAGTGCTCGTGTGCTTGAGTAGTTAGAGCATGTCCAATAATGACATAGTCTCTCAGGTTGGTGTCAACCAATCAGAAGAGGGGAGGCTCTGAGCCTCTCCTCTCATCAACTTACTGTTTCCTGAGTGATCCAATAAAAATGGAGTAGATTTCTGGTAAAACACCCAGAGAAACCAAATCCTGCATCACAAAGTCACAGAAATCCTGGCCGCTGGTTTTAAGGCTCTGTTTCTGAATACAAGTTGTGTGCATTTCTGTGTGGCTTTGATACTTTCACAGTATTAATATAGAACCTAGACCTGCTTTATATACACATGAACATTTATGTTTGTAGTGAATGAAGTTTTAATATAAACATCTACAGTACATTTATGGATGTTCCTATAAAATACCTGCATCTGCTGTGACCTCTGACCTTTATTGCTGTTTTGTGGTGGTCTTTTGTGCTTTGTGCTGAACTCATCGTGTTTGAACAAACTTAGCTAAGTCATCGTTTTCTCACTGACTCATGGCTCGAAGTACAGAAAGCAGAAGAAGAAGAAGAATAGGAAAAAGAAGAAGAAGAAAAGCTGCAGCTGCAGATTCTCCAATATCAATTCTCTCGCATCAGAACACGACCCATTTATTCCAGTTTTATACACACAGATAAAAGAGAAGCAACAACAACAACAACAGAAACAGGCTTTAGTTGTTGAAGTTAAACTGTGACATATTTGTTGCTCGTTGTCTGTATTCTTGCACATGGGCTGGAGTGACATCACAGCACAGACAAACAGCGGACTCATCCTGTGACCAAAACATTGTGTTTGGGTGAATCTGCTAAAACCTGAATCTCTGTTCTTTTTAATGTGACCTCTGAAGTATCAGATGTCTCACACTTTGACAGGTTCAAAGGTAAACGTTTGTCACATGATGTCCATCAACAAATCTGACTTCTGATTTTTTACTTCATTTACTTTACATCAGTGACATGACCTCAGAGACATGTCCTCACCCCGAGACGTGTCCTCAGCCTGAGATTTTCAAGGACACGCAGAGCACTGGATGTTTGTGATTTCAGCTCAGTGCTGAGGAGAAAGTTTCCAGACGGTGTTGAGAGCTGCATCATGGTCTCAGTCCTCGTCCGTCTCCGTCTCTAAGTCTTTGTTTAACGAGGAGACCGCGTCCGTCTGTGTTTGTCTGTTCAGTAAACACAGGCCTTTGTTTTCCTGCTGTGGACACTTAAGAGGAGGTTTGTCCTGCTCTTGGACTCGGGGGAAGTTATTTTCTGGTTTGTTTTGGAGGTCGTGTAAATAGTTGGTGATTTGTGGCGAGTCGAGCCGTCAGCTCCTCGTCACAGCGGCTGTCTCCATCTGTCTCCATGTCCCTCCTCCCTCTGTCTCTCCTCCCTCTCTGTCCCTCCTCCATCATTCTCTCCTCTTCAAAACAACATCACTCCGCTGTTTGCAACCCAGCTGCTGTGCACTGGACTGTAGAGTCCTGCAGAGTCCTGAACCAGAGTCCCCACCTCACCCATCCTTACCTGTCCTCCTGAAACGAAACTTGCTGATTAAATGTCTGCAGCTCTGTGTAGCACCTCCTCCTTCACCTCCCCATTGCCCCCCACTATATCTTGTCAAACAGGATCTTGAACCTCTTCAGATTCTATCCTCTTCCTCTCAAGAGTCTTCTTCCTCATCTTGTCTCGTCACTGTTTATCAGTCCCACAGCAGCGCTGGAGCCAGAGCCTAAACGTGGTGGTAGGAGCTGAGGGGCCTCAGTGTTTTAGTCATTATTGGTATTATTATTATCAAAAAATCTAAACTAACAGCTAAGTGTTGTTTGGCGTTAGCATGCAGCCTGACGTCCGACTTCCCTTCATGCAAAATGCCAAATTCTTTCTACAGTATAGTAATCCATCCTTCCCTACTCCTCCCAGTACCTGCAGAGACATTTGTTGACTGATTGGCTGCGTGTTCATCAGGTCCCGGGACACCAACCTCCATGTCTCCATGTCCAATGAATGAAAAATCATTCTATTATTAATTCCCACCACTGCTGTTCACAATTTAAAAAATCTACAATAGCCATAATTCATGTAGGAACAGCTGCAGCCAAGATCACCAGGATCCCTTTTTAATGTTTTATCAGGCAACAGACTCTGCTCTGATGTAATTTTCGGGACAATTAGGACAGAATTCAGGATTTTGGACTGTCCTGAATTTGTTTGTCTCCATTGACTCCCATGTCAAAATGTCCAACTTTTCAGCAGAAGTAAACATGTTTACAGTCTGGTGCAAAAAATGTTTCTCCACAGCTAATTTCCTCCTTAATGACAACTGTTTGCGGAACTCACCTGTTTATATTTTATTAACCACTAAATGTGTGTATGACGACTGAGGCCTGGGCCTCTTTGACTGACAGCAAAAGAGTTAATATTGGTTTAGCCTTAGAGCAAGATGCCTATTTGTATTAAAGATGCTAATGTGGTCACACCTGAAATGAAACAAACTAAGTTTTCACCACTGACAGTTTCCTGTTCGTCACTGTGTGTATGTGTGTTTGCAAGCTCTGCACTGCGCTGCCCCCTGAGGAGAGAGTTGGTATTTCTTGAATAACTCATCATTGTTTCTCTGCAGAGATTCACTCTGGTCAAGTTTCACAACAACACACACCCTCAGACACATTCAGCTGTTTAACTAAAGATCAGGCTCATTCTCAGAAACTTGGATCAATATATCTACTGATTGTAATGATCAATAATAGCTTCACATTGCTCTTGTTACCAAGGAGACCTTTTTCAGAATAAATCATCAGAGTTATCGAGGAAGGTGGTGGTGGAAGGTCCGTGGAGCTGGTTTAGGTGAATGGGTGTAGCTCTGTGGGTTCGAGTCCCACCACATCTCCAAAAATGAATGTGAAAAAAGTTTTTTTTTTTTTAAAGGGATAGTTCACCCAAAATTCAAATTTCACCCATTATCTACTCACCATCATGTCAACTGAAAGCTGTAAGATTTTTCAGAGTCCTCCGTTCCTTCTCTGAGTTATGGGGGGGTCCGCAGAGCAGTATTTGTCCATATAATGGTTGTCAATGGACACCGTGTTTCTTGGTTCAAAAAGACACACCAAAAAACATTGAAATACTTCCATACTGCTCGTCTGTAATGTCCCTCTTGTATTGAAGCCCAGATATGAGAAATTGTTCCAAAAAAATGAAATAAGTCTATATTTTAAGCTTGTTTGTAGCAGAAGCTCCCAGTGTCTCAGTTCACTGCTCTTCCTGTGTCAGTGCAAATCTTGCGTGATTTACACTGACCAGCGGAACAATTTCTCATGTTGGGGCTTCAATACAAGAGGGACATTACAGACGAGCAGTATGGAGGTATTTGGATGTTTTTGGTGTGTCTTTTTGGACAAAGAAAGTTGGTATCCATTGACATTGTATGGACATCATATGGACAAATACTGCTGCGTGGACCCCCCCGTAACTCAGAGAAGAAACGGAGGACTCTGAAAATTCTCACAGCTCTTAGTCGACATGAGGGTGAGTAGATAATGAGTGAGATTTGAATTTTGGGTGAACTATCCCTTTAATGCCTTTTGCAGAGTTAAGTTAAATCTGACAGTTAGCTGGTCCAACTATCTATGTTGCCATGGTTACTCAGCCATGACGGTCACGGTCTGCACTTACAGCTAAGTAGCCTAAACCTGGTGATGATTAAACACCTGGTGAACAGGAGCTAAACATCTGGATGAGATCAAACATGAGTCCAGAGTGAAAACAAAGATGAAGGATAGATGCACAGACTGTCCCTTGTCCTTCACAAGACACTGATGGACGACAGAGCTCTGAGCCGCTAAAGAGACAAAAACAGCCTCACTGTGAGGAATGTGATGTGGGGGAGTGTCATCTGACCCCCCTCTCTGGCCCCAACTTAGGCCCTGACATGAAGCTAATGAGCATCATTTATCCTCAGCTGCAGCTCAGCGAGAAGAACCAGCCGGGGAGCAGACTGGTTCTGGTTCTGGTTCTGGTTCTGGTTCTGGTTCTGGTTCTGGTTCTGGTTCTGGTTCTGGTTCTGGACGTGAAGCTGCCACAGTTTTCTGCTCCTTAGAGGAGAAACAAACACAGGGATTAACACAGAGTGACATTCAGAAGGTGAAAGGTTTTGAGAGTAAAAAGAATTGGAGTGAAGCAGAAACAGATATTAATGTGTCAACACATGGACAGAAGAAAATGATCCATTATTGCTGACTTGAGGCCAATACACACACACTGCTATGGAAACACATGTTCTGTCTCTGTCAGTCGTCACAGTTTAATTGGTGTAATTATTGTAAATCACTAAATCCCACCTGGGAGACGAGGGGGCAATAGCAGGGGGAAGAAGAAGAGGCGGAGGAGGAGGAGGAGGTGGCGTTGATTCTGAACCAAAGCCAGTTGATATTTTTAGTGTTTTTCCTGGGGAAGGCTCACAGCATGTGTTGGACCCCTAACACTTAACGCTTGACCCCTGACCTCATCACATTGTCCTCTCTCATGAGTTAGATGAATTTACAGTAACATCAGGTAACTGATGAGTTGTGATGTGAGGAGATACTGGGGCGTGTGTGTGTGTGTGTGTGTGTGTGTGTGTGTGTGTTTGTGTGTGAGGTAACTGTCCTGTAACTGTGCTGTGGTGCCAGCTGCCTCTATTTCCCATCAGTCACACTTCCTCCTCTCTTCCTCCTTCCTTCCCGTAAGTTTCCCCTTTTCTGTCCCCTCCTACCCGCCGCCGTCACAACCACCACCGCACACACATAACGATCATCTGTGTGTGACACTCCAGGAACCTCATGTTCCTGGAAAATATAATAATGAACATACAACACATTCAAACACATCTAATATTCTCAGATTTTTCATTTTCTGACTGAAAAGAAAGTTCACCATCACGATGTCCATGCCCCCACCCACCCCCCCCCTGGCTGCAGGTGCTTCAGGTGAAATAACAGAGCATCACGACGGTTGGAAGAGGAAACATCAGAGAGACTTAAGCCACATAGTTGAGCCTCAGTCAGACCCAGATAGAGTCTGTTGGGACTAGAGACGAGAGGACGGGTTTGCTCAGTTAGAATCATCTAGAACAGTTATTAGCAGTGAACGCATCTTCATGATTACCTGATTATGGATCAGTCCAGTGGTGATGGATCTAAGTGTGTGTGTGTGTGTGTGTGTGTGTGTGTGTGTGTGTGTGTGTGTGTGTGTGTGTGTGTGAGTCAGCTCTGTGTCTTCCTGTGGCATGCTGGGAAACACCCACCACTGTTAAAGGGTCAGGACAAGGCGTCCAGCTCGTTGCTTAATACCAAACCACTAACGAGCATGGTGTAGCTGGGAGAAACTCACAAATGCCCCCTGACAGTACACTGTCTGACGCAACCTGAGCTCAGCCAGGAAAGTCCACACGGTGTGACATCATCCCATGGATGTCCTCTGATGGTTCGACCAATAGGACGTTAGAGAATTTAGGATGCTTAAAGCAGAAATTTACGACTTTGTAGCGTTCCAGGTAACCCGTAGCTCGTGTTTTTACCGTCCTGTTGCCTGTGAAAGTGCACTATAGCGGCCTCTCGTAACTTCCGACCCATGAACTCGTACCAGATCGAACTGGTACGACTTCACAGGTCAGAAAAACACAAGTTACGAGTTTCCTTGAACACACCATGAGTTAGCAGCCCCCGCCCTCGTCAGGCATCTATTGGTCCTCGTCCCTACGTCACCACATTGACACAGCCCTTCAGTCATTGGATAACACTTGTATCCTACAAGGAAAGTTTTCTCCTGGTTTACAGCAGAGCAGAGTGAAGGAGAGACTCGTGTTTCGGCCCAAACACTCCATGTAAGTGATTGCTGACGGAAAATAGGACTATTTAAAAACATTCCGCTGACTTATGCTTTAAGAAGCAGTTTGTATAAAACGAGCCCTGACACCTGACAATAGTCCCATCCTGGCTGGACCAAGTCCTCAGTCTGTCCCGTGGCCTCCTCCCAGCAGGAGGGAGGTACGGTGCCCAGGAGGCATCCTTACCCCGAACCACATCAACGGGGTCCTTTCCACGCAAAGGAGCAGTGGATCAACTCCGAGTCTCTCACAAGTGATTTAATGTCTCACCTTATCTCTAAGGGATGTTAAAAATCGGTTCATGATATAAACAAACATTTACAGTATGTTTCTAGGGGTGAAACATATGTATTTGCCACATATGAAATTATTCCAGTCTCAAGGCTTCATACTGTGTATAATGCTTACTTTTAAAATAAACTTATATTTCATGTATCGAAATCTAATATGTGTACATAACACAGAGTGAGACTTTCACTGTGTTCAAGTGTGAAATGTGAAGCAAACGATAAACTACGGTGAGTCCAACTTGTGGAGGATGTTGGTTCATTACAAATTTCAAAAAGAAGAGGAAGAGAAGAGAGGAACCCCTCTGTGAGATGTTTTACATGTGAGGTGTTTTCTCTATGCCCATATACTGTATGTCCATACACAATAAAAAGGGTTATTTAGTTAACTGTATGTCAACAGCATGTTACTTTTAAAAAGTAATTAGTTATACTTAGGCTACTAGTTACTTTCCCTAAAAAGTAACTGATGGTAAAAGTAATTAATTACCAACAAACAAAAACAAAAGTGTTATCTGTCACTTGACCTAAATCCAAATGAGATAGTTTGGGATGAGTTGCAGAGTGAAGGCTATACAGTCAACAAGTGCTCTGTACCTTTGGGAATTCCTTCAAGACTGTTGGAAAACCGTTCCAGGTGATGACCTCATGAAGCTGGGGGGGCAACTGCCATTCCGACACCCCACCATTCTGACATAGGCCTCCAATTGTCCAATCATTCCGACTATTCGTGTCTCCTATGTTCGGAATGAGGGTATTTTTTTTCTTTTTTTTGAAACATCTTGCAAATCCTTTAATATATTCTTCCCCCAAAGATTTTGCAGTAGTTGAGCTTCGGCAATGATGAAAGGAGTTGGTTAAGTTCAGTGAAAAGAACAGGTAGAGGCTATATAGACAGGCCAGGTAGATTGAGAGAGAGATTTCCTTATATTGAAAAGCCTTGTCGTAGTGGTGGGATGTCGGAATGACAGCATGTAACCATAAAGCTGATGAGAGAAGGTCAAGAGTGTGCAAACAAGCTGTCATCAAAGCAAAAGGTTGCTACTTCGAAGAATCTAAAATATAAAACATTATTCTGATTTATTTAACACTGCTTTTTGTTTACTACATAATTATATATGTGCCGCTTCTCAGTTTTTACGTCTTCAGCATGGAGCTACAATGTAGAAAGTAATAGAAGATAAATAAAAACCTTTGTGTCCAAACTTTTGACTGGTACAAACATATGTGATGAAGACATGTGTATACTGTATACACGACACATACAAGACATTTATGTCATGACATGTATGTGCAGCTGGAGAAGAAGCCGCTTCTGCTCATGTTAAAGGTTACGAGGTAACGATAAAGGTCAGAACGCCCCCCACACACTGAAATAGAGGAACCTCTCCAGCAAATACACAGAGTACAGAGTATGTACTGGGCCATACAGTGTTCTGTTAATTTTCCCATACAGTGTGATGTTAAAGAGTCAGATGTTACAGTAAATAGATGTTACAGTTGGAGCAGTAGGGACAGGGACACTGTGTTTCCAGGAAATAGTCACACCCCGTCACTTTCATCAGTGACCAAACACAGAGACATGAAGGGCTCAGACTACTTCTTGCAACCACAGAGCAGCTTATACATGGCTCATGAGGATGTGTCTCCAGTAAATACACAGAGCCAGCAGGACACTTGGTGCTGCTCATACCTGAGAGTTGTTTGTTTGTTTGTGCTCAAGCTTGTGTGAATAATAAATAAGGAACTAACGAGGGAGGAGGAGCAGGGAGGGGCAGTAGGAGGAGGAGGGTGAGTCACAACCTAACGGCTGCTCCCCACCCCTCTCACCCGCTCAGGAGGCCTCCTGAAGAAAGAGGAAGCGAAAAGGGCTGACAGAGGAGAGCAGCTTCTCCTCTACTTCCTGTTTGTATCAACTACACACACACACACACATACACACAGGTTCCTAGATTACAGACTGCTCAGAGTGAGTCGAAGGTCAGAGGTCAGCTCTCAGACCAGCTGTTTTGTTTCGACCTGGAGGAGATGCTGGAGATGCTACTTCATTTAGCAGAGTCTACAGAGAAATTTTGATATTCATTTCTACAATCATTTTGTACATGGTGTCACATCTAAGAATTTATGCTCACAATAGGTATAAATATTTTATATATCCAGCTTCACACACACCCACACACACACCTTAGGACCTCGACCCTGATCCCTCAATCTGTGTGTGTTTTGTTTCCTTTTCTTAGTTGGAACGGCTGTGTCGCCATGGCAGCAGATGAAGACTTTGATTGACAGGTGTCACTCTCACTGTTTACTGACGAGCGTCCACATGATAGAGATGGGAGATACGAGGTCAGCTGATGACTCTGCCTCAGCCATATTGACCAGAGCTGATTAGGCCTATTGATGATTGTATAATGCGACACACAGGTAACCATGGTGACACAGTTAGGGAAACACCTGTACACACCTGGAGGAAACTCAGTACCCACTGGCAGCTGTGAAGGAGCCGGTGTGAAAACAATGTTCATCATCTGTGTATCTGTGGACACTGATCCTGACTTATTTCCATGGTAACTGGTGCTTTGTCATTAGGGTTGTTATAAGGAAGCTTTTGTTTAGTGCTGGATCAGAACATGTTTATGTGTATGCCTGTGTTTACATTCCTGCTGCAAACATGTCATCTCACACACACACACACACACACACACACACACACACACACACACACACACACACACACACACACACACACACACACACACACACACACACACACACACACACACACACTGGACACAATGAAAACAGGAAAGAGGTTGTCACACACTCCCTGTATCACACTATTGGTTTTATTACAGTGTAAACACACACTTCTTCTTCTTCTGTTTCGATGATGACTGTGTTGTCTCCGAGTCCCCCACCACCCACACACCCACAGACCCACACACACACACACAAACATGACATGACATACAATATATGACCCTTTATCAAAAGCGATGCCACAATATACGTGTAAACATCCCGTAGATATGTTAATAATAGAATAGAATAGAAATACTTTATTGTCTGTTTATCACAGAAAATCATCTTTGGCGTGGCTCAAAAACACATTACAAAAAGACAGACACTCTTCAGACATAATAAAAGAAACAAAAGCATGAACTGAGGGGGGAAACACAGCAAACTGTGTTAATTAAAGTGCTTAAAGCCCCTGTACGGAGCTTTTAACTGGATACGCAAAAGTCTCTGGTTTCTGCTGATGTGTCTCTGTTATCTACAACAGCAAATGAGCCCATCGGTGTGAAGATACGCTATTTCTAAGTCGTCTAATTCTATACCTCTGGAAGGCATGGACCACTGACGAAATGATATGAATAGATACATTACGCTGCTAAAAAAAACAGACAAAAAACAGACAAAAAACCAAGTCCTGTCTTCTTTCCGACGTTTCCAAAACAAATCTACACGTGCCGGCCAGACAAACGTCTTAATGACAGTGGGAAATGCAGTCGTCATTCTGGCAAAACACCACCACTTTTGTCCACAGGGGCCGCCAAAATCATCAACACAAAACAAAAAGTCTGTGTGACAGTTGAGGTTCCTGTCACTATGCCTCCAACTGATCATGTGCCCTGGCTATTTGGCCAAGGGGACGTCCTTTTGGCTGACTGGCAAGCGCGCATGACTCTTACCAGGACCGTTGCTAGGAATTCTGGGCCCCCTTAAAGAATATTAAAGTGGGCCCCTCCCCTAACGTTTCTTTTCTTTTTTCTTAGACTACGTATGTATTATCATTTTTTATTTAGCCTTCTTTGTTTTGATGCTAATGCAGCATTACACTGCAAAAACTCAAGTATCTTACCAAGAATATTTGTCTTATTTCTAGTCAAAATGTCATTTCTAGTTAAAACAAATCTCATATACTTAAAATAAGACACATCATATTAAAAGTAGTTTGTTTTTAGATACCCACTTTTTACTCCTTTCAAGCACATTTTCAGTCGAAAAAATCTGATAGTCTGGAAGTTTTTCTTCCTTATTACAAGCACAAAAATCTTGCTTTCACTGGCAGATTGTTCTACTTATTTCAAGTGAAAATTTGTTTGAAACAAGTGAAAATGATCTAAAAACAAGTTATTTTTTTTTAGGTAATGGGTCTTATTTTAAGTGGAAAGAGATTAGTTTAGACTAGAAATGAGAAATTTGGACAAGAAAAGACAGATCTATATGAAAATAAAGTGTTGACATACATTTAATTTCTGTCTTAAAGTTTATGAAAACAAGATCTACACGTCAATATATTTGATCAATCAAATCTGTCTCTGATGTCTGATGGACTGTCTATCCAACACACATGCATGTTTTCAGTGCCAGTGTCTGTTAAGTCACATTGACACTAGTTCCCATAAAGGGAACATGAATATTAGAGTTTCATCAGTGGGTCCATCACAGTGGACTCTACTACACTCATTCCTTTACTCCACAGCAGCTGGGAGCAGAATGGCCTGATGGGAAACTGAGCCGGTGGTTTGTGGTTGTTTGATCCCACAGCTTGTTAGTCAGAGAGGAGCCGCGTCGATTCAGCAGATTCTCAGCCAGGTCCCACCAGAACAACCAATCATAGCCATCCAGGGTCAGCCGGGAGGCGGAGTCTGTCTGGGGAGGGGGGTAGGGTGCATGGCGGCCATGTTTGTGGTTTGTGGAGGAGAAATGTTTAGGACTAATAAAGAGAAAAGAGTGGCTGGTCTGTTCTCAGCTGGAGAGGTTTCATTTCATGTCACCACTTCAACTTCTGTCAGTCAAACTTTATTAGCCTGTCAAAACTTTATTCGTCTCTCAGGACAGACAAAGAACAATCAACAACAACAAACACTAAGAGGGACACACAAGATTCACACTCCACTTAATGAGTCGCTCAACAACAACAACAACAGCAGCAGCAACATCGTTAATGTTGCTGTTGCGTGACTCATAAATTCGAGTGTGAATCTACAACAAAATCCTTATCTATCTTGGCGGGTCGTTGTCTTCAAGGAAAGAAATGGGACTGTATCGTTAGTCTGTGAAAACGTTTTCTGGAGTTGATGCGAAGCTTCTGCAAACACATGCAATAACATACACATACACAGTCGATCACATCAAACTAAGATTGGTTGAGGGGTGGTGTTTAGCTCAGTTGGTAGAGCACCTGCCCCATAGAGGCTCGCTGCAGGCAGCCCCGGTTCGAGTCCCGCGTCGGACGGCCCTATACTGCATGCCACTCCCCCCATCTCTGCCTCCCATTTCCTGTCACATCTCTACTGTCCTATCGAATAAAGGCATAAAAAGCCAAAAAAAAAAAAAAAAACTAAGATTGGTTCCTCAGTCACTTCCTGTCACACTGATCCCTATGCTCATCATGGGGCCCGTGTGTGTGTGTGTGCGTGTGTGAGAGAGGGAGGTTCTATTGATATCATCTGGTTGTAAAGGTCAGACAGTCCATCAGACTGTTTCCATGACTTATTTTTCATGTGATTTGTCAGGAAGTTTAAAAAAAACAACAAACACCATGTCTATACGTGCATACATACGTTTCTCTCTCTGTGTGTGAGAGAGAGTTTGTGTTCTTGTCTCTGATTGGTTCTTTCTGTCCTCTCTCTGCCGCTGCTCTGTGATGATGCAATCAAAGGCTGTGTAACTAGACCTTAAATATCTGATATTTCTCATTGGCTGGATCATCTTCAGAGACTCTGCCTACGGCTTCTCTGCCTCCTTAAAAAAAAAGAAGAAAACTCATTCTGCTGCTCCGCAAAACACAGACCAGTCAACAAACCACAAACCAGAGACCAGTCCACAAAGAAGTGTGAGGTCAGAGCAGTGACCTCAGACCCAAGGGTTCGTTCTCTGTGCAGAGTGAATACAATGATGTTTTCTAGTTTTAGAAAATGTGTCAGTGAACCTGCAACCCATCCTGCAACACGTAGATACAACCTGTCTTCTCAGACTTTTTAAACCACAAACATACAGTAGAAGTGTGTGTGTGTGTGTGTTTTGTGTGTGTATCCATTATTAGCCTCCGTTAGCTGTAGCCGCACTAAGCTCATTGTGATGATCTATAGAAGCTGTGATTAGACCCAAACACAAAGAGCTTTTTCTTCATTCAGCGTTTGCGTCCAGCAGCAGCTTAAACCGCTGCAAAAGGTCGTTACCATGAAAACCAATAAGTGGGAGTGTTAGCGGCAGATTTACATTCTGATTTACATCCACAGTAACAAGGGCGATTGTTCACCTGGATGAAGGGGGGGTTAACGCGTCATCGATGTGTGATATGTTCAGACCGAGTCAGCTGAGACATTGAGGGACCTTGGGTTGTGTCCGACATTCTGAATCTTCACAGTCAAAACATTGTTTGTGAAATATAACTCGTAGCTAAAAGGCTAATTCAGACCAGTTTAAAGGGGAACTGTGCAAGTCCGCTCGCTTTTCTGCTGTTTCGGTTACGCTCCTCTCGCCCATGTGCATCTGTTTACAACGAAGCTGGGGAAAAATCAATAAATGTGGTGGAAAACGTTACATAACATATACAATGTTACGGCATGTGTGTTTGTGTAGTCTTAACCGTCATGAACAAAAGATTACGGGGTATGAAGTGCGTTTGTGTTGCGGTGTGCAGAGACGAGAGCTGGGACACCGGGGCGGCGGCCAGGTACTACACTGATGTTGCAAGGTTAGTTTTCAGCCGTGAGGCGCCAGGTGGAAGACAGAGCCTCCGTTCTCGCTCATAACAAGTCACAAGTCATGTAGTTAACGATCACAATTACTCTGGAGGTTTTTGGTAAAAATGCAGCATAGCCACGGGAGATATCCTGCTTAGTTCCTCTTTAACAGACCATGTCTGATTCTGTCTGTTTTTCATGGGGACAGCAGAATCGACCAGTGACACCATCATCATAATTGTTGCCATCTTCATCTTCAGCATCGTCACCATCCTCCTCCTCACCTACTAACACGTAGGTCACATTTTTCTGTGGTAGAAACATGATGTGTCCTCGCAAAACCTTCTCTTCTCATGAAAGAAGGGGCGGGAGTTGATTTACAGCTGCTGGGAAGATGGATGAGCTGCTGTCTGAGCAGCTGGAGGAGAAACAAACAGAAACATGAGGATCTGTGATCTGTGACAGGAGAAGAGTCGCATGGTGACAGCTCGTCTCAGGTTTGTTTCACACTGAAATCACATAAGATGAAACCGAGACAACACTTCCTGTTCGTCATTGGCTAATGACCTGTCAGTGATTTTTCTCTTGAGTCACAGTTCTGCTGTTGTCTTCTTTTCTTTTCTGTATCACTTCATCTCACCTGGTTTTCTCTACACTTCCTGTTTTATCACAGTTCAGGCGTTTTGCTTCATTTAAACTGGCATGAACGACACAATTAGTTTGAATCTGACACCTAGTTGGTGTTCAGGCTGCTGCTTGCTCACATCACACTCACAATCAGGTCCATCAACTCATGAGTCAGCTTTAAATACATAAAGAAATTAATGCAGCTCTGAAAAAAGTAGATTGTGTAATTTAGAAATAAAAGTTGACAAAAATAAACTTAAGCGAGTCAATAAATAAATGCATGAAAACAATACATAAACCTGTGAGATCCTCCCTTCATTTGAATATAACAAATGGCCCGAAGTACAAGTCTCCTAATTAAATGTAGAATTCCAAAATAAAGGTCTCCAAAACATTTAATCTATTCTAATACAAATGTTTAATTTAAAGGACAATTCCAGGCAAATTCAACTTAGGGGTGTATGTTACTATCATTTTAGGTCTAAAAGAAGGAATGTGATGATTTTCAGTTTAATCGCTCCTGTTTTGCGGTAGTTGTGTCTGTCCGCGGATCGCTACGGCAGCAATGAATGGAGTGGATGCGAGTTCCGCTAGTTTGGCTGTTTACATCCCTCAAAGCCGCAATTTTTTTCCACAGACAGCGTCGGATGGCTACTCAAACATGTACCGAGCAGTTTATTTACTTCAAGCAAGCCCACATGCTTGTAAAACTAGATCTAAATTCAAAGTTCGCGCGAGAAGTCGCCGTGCTCGGTGCATTCAGGGACAGTCAGAAAGCTACCGTTTGTGTCATAAACACAGAAATATCGACTCTTAACTTGCTTCAAGTAAAAAAAACTTGTCGGCGCATGTTTGAGTCGCCACCTGACGCTGTCTGTTGAAAAAAATGTACACTTGAAGCAAGTAAAGAGTTGATATTCCTGTGTTTATGACACAAACGGTAGCTCCAACTGCACCTGAATGCACCGAGCAGGGTCTTGCGCGAGACTTTGAATTAGATCTAGTTTTACAAGCATGTCGGCTTGCTTGAAGTAAATAAACTTATCGGTACATGTTTGAGTAGCCATCCGACGCTATCTGTGGAAAAAAATTGCCGATTTGAGGGATGTAAACAGCCAAACTAGCGGAACTTGCATCCACTCCCATTCATAGCTGCCGTAGCGATGCAGGGACAGACGCAGCTACCGCAAAACAGGAGCGATTAAACTGAAAATCTTCACATTCCTTCTTTTAGACCTAAAATGATAGTAACATACACCCCCGAGTTGAATTTGCCTGGAATTGTCCTTTAATTAATACTCATGGAGGTGCCTCTGTGCAGGTGAAGGGCGATGATGCCAGTGATGTCAGTGATGTCATGACTCAGCATTTTCACAAGAACGTCAAGAAGAAGAAAAGGAAGACGTTTCTTGTTGTGACTCATGCTTGTTGCTGAGTGACTTTTGTTCCAGCTAGTTTGAACTTCGCCCTGAACGACCCCACCCACGGCCCAGCATACTTGTCCAGTGATGCAGATCATTGATACAGGTGTACAGTGGAGGGGGCGGGGACATCTCCTCCTCACCTTAATCCTAGCCTCGCGTCACCATTCTCTTCAGGGAGGCGAAGAGCCTGGTGTCTGTTAACTCAGAATTTTGTATGATTCACCAAATTCACCAAAATAAAAGTGTTCACCAACATAAAAGTTTCACCTTTACATTAGTTTTACATTAGTTTGGTGCTTTTATTTTGACGGAAAGGCCTGTCTCTCTCGCCCTGGATCCGGTTCCTTACCAAAACAGCGAGGCAACGGCCCTGGACTACCTTAATCCTCATGTTAGTATACAAGGACGTATCAGAATGTGACCTGAGAGGCAGTTACACCTGTCCAGACCGGGCCCTCATTCCATGTGCAACCTGCTGAGAAACCACAGAAGAAGAAGCTGCTGCTGCGGAGACCCATCCTGTTCCTGAGGCTCCTCCAGAGATCAGTGTAAATCCCAGGACACAGCTGATGGTGTGATCAGTCACAGCTGGGGCAGTGTCCCCTATAACATAATTAAGACAACATGTCAGACTGAGGATGGCAGCTTCTACTACAGTACATGCGCCACACACACACGGACGGATGCACACACTCAGGCAGGCATGCATACACACACGCATGCACGCACACACAAGCACACACACAGGTTACTTTCCTTAGAAAACAGCTCAATCAAAGAATCCACTGCCAGTAACTATTAGAGTGAGGTCACTGACACACAAACACACACACACATGCACACACTCATTATGTTGAGGTGTGCGTGTGTGCGTTGTGTGTGTGTGTGTGTGTGTGTGTGTGTGTGTGTGTTTTGGGTAATTGAAAACAGACTCTCAGCTTTCCTTGGACCATGTCCTCTGACTGAGCCTGTTTACAGATGTGTTTGGCTCAAGAGCACATCAGCAGAGAAACAGCTGGAAACATCTGGAGACTTTTTTCCCCCTTCTTCTGTGGTTCAATGAAAAACTGAATCTCTGATCTGATCCATTTACATTTTTCCTAAAACAACTGATAATGGAACACAAACACAACAGAGTACAATAAGAGAAACACAAACCTGAATGCACCACGACCTGGACTCAGAGAAGTGAATGCACCAGAACCTGAATGCACCACGACCCTGAACACAAGAAATGAACACACCAGAACCTGAATGCACCATGACCTGGACTCAGAGAAGTGAATGCACCAGAAACTGAATGCACCACGACCCTGAACACACCAGAACCTGAATGCACCACGACCTGAAGACAAGAAATGAACACATTAGAACCTGAATGCACCACGACCTAAACACACCAGAACCTGAATGCACCACGACCTAAACACACCAGAACCTGAATGCACCACGACCCTGAACACAAGAAATGAACACCCCAGAACCTGAATGCACCACGACCTAAACACAGAGAACTAAACACCAGGACCTGAATGCACTAGAGGACCTAAACACACCAGAACATGATTGTACGTAGACGTGAACAGAGAGACCTGAACACATCATAAGATCTCCTGTGTCTACTTGTTCATGCCGACACATCAGCACATCAACATGAACTGTATCTGTTTCATGATATTTAAACCTCAGAGAGAGGGAGAGAGAAAGAGTGAGAAAGAGAAAGAGGGAGGCGAGGGAGAGGGAGAGAGAGTGTACTGCTCATGATCATGCAGAGATTCATCAACAGTCTGATCTGACATGTCAGACTGTTTGCCACCCCCACCCTGTCATACAGCCCATGAATTAACTTCCTTCACTTTATTTACTTTGGTTTTCGCCACTAAACAACAATCAGCCAGTGGCTCGTGTCCAGCTCAAAGCTTTTCTTGGCTGCAACTCTCAGACTGAACCGTTCACGTTAACACACACGTCCCACGCCAGCGGGAACTTTACACACATATCTGAAAACTAATCCTTTAAGGCTGCGTTTTCCCAGAAGCCTCCTGAAAATAATTCCTCCTCTGCTGCTCGGGAGGTGAACGGTGCCCAGAGAGGCTGCAGGGAAACCTGGGAAAGTTTCTGTCTGGATTTCAGCCGCTGTCATCATCTGAGAGAGAAAGCGAGAGGGGGGTGAGGGAGGGGGGGTAAAAGAGGAATAGAGGGAAAGAGAGAGAGAGGCAGAGAGTTACCTTCAGTTTTATTCTGCAACTTGTTCAAGTCAGAAACTTGATTTTGGGCCATTAACTCACGGAAATGTGTGAGTTTCACACAGTCACATGATGAAGGAAATCAGAGGAGGATCTGATCTGTCAGTGCCAGAGCGTGAAGCTCATGAGAGGATGATGAAGGGTTGAGTCCAGTTTTCATGTTGCACTAATATTTCCATCATGAATTGACATGACGTGTAGGCTACCTGTGTGTGTGTGTGTCTCTCCCTCTCTCTTACACACACAAAGACAGAAAGAGAGATTCTTCAGGAAAAGCTCTGCAGCAGCAAGTGTGCACCAACACTGTGTGTTACAGTTACTGTGTGTATGTGTGTGTGTGTGTAAGATGTTTCTGTGGTCAGTCACTGCTGCATTCCTAAAATACTGCTGACCAAACATCAGGAAATCAAACTCACCCTCCCCTCAATACACACACGCACACACATGGATGCATGCATGCACACACAGTGGACACACTGCAGCTGTTTCACTTTGGTAAATTATGTTTTGTTTAATATCAAACAGATTTTGTCCGGTTGTTCATCTTTGATTAATTGTTAATAATGTGGAGAATCCTGAACCACAATCAGCTGTGTGTGTATGTGTGTTTGTGTTGTGAGTGCACACGTGAATCTGTCGATTATAAAGTGTCAGTTGTTTGAAAAGTACAGATGCATCGCGGGGCATGTAGGCACTGGTTCCTGCTGCTGTCCCCTCATCTCTCCTGTGGAAGAAATGAAATGAAGACACTCATCAGGAGACTTTCTGCTTGTCAGCCCTGTGTGTGTGTGTGTGTGTGTGTGTGTGTGTGTGTGTGTGTGTGTGTGTGTGTGTGTGTGTGTGTGTGTAAGAAGGCCAAACTCCAGCAGAGAGGAGGAGGAGGTGTGAGGATTTATTGCAGAGCTAAAGTCTTATCTTCAGAGGGAGGACACTAAGTCCACATTATATAAAGGTCCCAAAGGAGTGTGTGTGTGTGTGTGTGTGTGTGTGTGTGTGTGTGTGTGTGTGTGTGTGTGTGTGTGTGTGTGTGTGTGTGTGTGTGTGTGTGTGTGTGTGTGTGTGTGTGTGTGTGTGTGTGTGTGTGTAAAAAGGATAGAACCAAGGAATTTTCATAAAACCTCAAAATAAAAGTTTGAATGTTGCCATGCCGAGCCACCAAGTGATGAACAAGTCTCTGATGGTCAATATAAATATTGATAACTTCAGTTGAAATAATCAGCTTATGATCAGTTTTAGACATGATGATGATGATGATGATGATGATGATGATATTGATATTGATGATGACTGTGAAATTGTTATGTTCCTCTCTTTAAAGTGATAGTTCACCCAAACTTAAAATTTCACTCATTATCTACTCACCCTCATGTCGACTAAGAGCTGTGAGAATTTTCAGAGTCCTCCGTTCCTTCTCTGAGTTACGGGGGGGTCAGCACAGCAGTATTTGTCCATATAATGGTTGTGAATGGATACCACTTTTCTTCGTCCAAAAAGACACACCAAAAACATCCAAATACCTCCATACTGCTCGTCTGTAATGTCCCTCTTGCATTGAAGCCCCGACATGAGAAATTGTTCTGAAAATAAGTCTATATTTCAAGCTTGTTTGTAGCGGAAGCTCCCAGTGTCTCAGTTCACTGCTCTTCCTACTGACCGGCGGAACAATTTCTCATGTCGGGGCTTCAATACAAGAGGGACATTACAGACGAGCAGTATGGAGGTATTTGGATGTTTTTTGGTGTGTCTTTTTGGACAAAGAAAGTTGGTGTCCATTCACAACCATTATATGGACAAATACTGCTGCGTGGACCCCCCGTAACTCAGAGAAGGAACGGAGGACTTTCTCACAAATTCTCACAGCTCTTAGTTGACATGAGGGTGAGTAGATAATGAGTGAAATTTGAATTTTGGGTGAACTATCCCTTTGAGGTTTTTCACTTGAAAAATCACATTAGCCACCTGAAATTTGATTTCCGTTTCAAAATTCATTCATTTGCATAAAACTCTTAAATAGTTTCTATTTACTCCTGACAGTTAAAATTTGAACCCATCAGTTATTCATATCCAAAAATAGTTGATCCCATTGCTATTCCAAAAAAAGAGAAGTTAAGTTTTTGTGTTATCTCACATATCACAGCGATATCTCACACGCATGTGCATGCACGTACGCATGCATGCACACACACACACACACACACACACACACACACACACACACACACACACACACACACACACACACACACACACACACACACACACACACACACACTTGTGACATCATCAGATCACTGTCTAACATTCTGGTCACAGTAGTAATGGACGTCAGTCACCCTCTGACCACGAGGATCTGGTGTTTCCTCTCCTGTGACTCTCAGTCATGTCTCTGCTGACGACAACACACAAGGCTAAATTTAACCCCCCGCTGTCATGCAGCATCGGCATCAGGAAAAACCTCAGTGGTATCACAACAACACCCACTGGAAACACACTGAACAAGCAATAGCTCTCCAAAACTCAACGTCCCCAAACACACTCAAGACCATTAGAGTCTGAGTCACAGTCAGAAAATGTTCCTCTTTGATCATTGTATGTGTTGGTGTGGTGCCTCGGACACAACCAAATAGGAGTCAGAGCCAAAGAGTCAGATCCAGATCCAGATCTAGATCCAGACCCAGAGTCAGAGTCAGAGTCATAGAGTCACAGTCAAAAAGTCAGAGTCAGAGTCAAAATCAAAGTGTCATAGCCAGAGTCAGGTCAGAGTCAAAGTCAGTGTCATAGATTCAGATGCAGAGTCAGAGTCAAAGAGTTACATTACAGTTTTTGAGATGATTAGAAATAGCTGATAAAAGTCAGTAATGAAGGCAATGTATGAGATCCCATTTACGTTGGTATTGTTTCTTCACAATAACATTGCCTCTTTTTGAAAATGTACTCCGACATGAGAGTTTTTTCGAACAAGCTGGACCCCCTTAAATTTCCTGATGACTTTGTGTTCTTTGTATATTCATCTGATTCCCATCAGCTGCTGAACCTTCACAGCAGCGACTTCCTGGGGTCTCACCAAAATCATCAACAAAGGCTGTATGTATGAGTGGAGTGGAAATATTATGAGCACCTCCTCATATACAGTACTTCCATCTAACCAGCTAACCCTTTTCCATCTCTGCATCATGGTCTATTTAAGAGAGATGTGCTCATATCTGATTTCCTTGGACCTGGCTCAACATATCTGCACCTTGTCATCCTGAGATTGGGTCAAGCCTGGCTTTTTCAGTCATCCTGGATTTCTTAATTCTGCTTCTGTGTAATATAAAAATGTTTAAAATGAGTCTGTTCACACCATTTAGATGTTGATTAACAGATGTATAGCAGCTGTTCCCTGAACATGTGGGCATTTTGTTGTTCAGCTACAGGCTTCCTTCTCACAGTGACCCACTCTAGGTCCAACAGGAGAAATGTGCTGAGTGTCCACCACCGCGGTCAGCAGAGACCCCCAGGCTGTTCAGGGGGGTTCATATAACTCCATTTCACCATCGTCTCACACAGTCACTGAACGTACACGACCAACATTCAATATAATCACAGGCTTCTCTCTCCACTATTGTCTCCCACACACAGTGTAAACATCAGAACCAGTTCCAGTCCTCCCACACACTCCACCGGGACCGGGCCCGATCAGCACAGAGTGTTTGGCCTCTTAACACTGTCTGTGTCTGACTAAACAGAGATGACCCCGCCCGCCCAACGCTTCAGCCCAGCACATCCAGAGTCAGTCCTGAAGGTCAGACTCTGAAGTCCTAAAGGTCCAGGTTGAACCCAAAGACCTTCAGAACTGTCCGAACGGTCCTGACCAAAACTGCAATCCCTTCGGCGTCCTCTGGGGGCTGGTGTCAGAAAGCCACATGTCTCGCATAGACCCCCATGTTAAAATTGCCGACTTTACATCCTCAATAAACATGATCAAAGCCTGGTGTCAGGACATTTTTTAGTCTCAATCGATAGTTTCTACCCCTGCACACACTCTGAAGGGGGGGGGGGGGGGGGGATTTTACCATTCTACCATTTTACTATTATTAGGTTTAAAATTCTCGCATAAATTAGGGTGTGGAAACGTTGAGTGACAGGTCTGGAGCATAGACGGCAGTTACGTCAAGGCCAGTGGGCGGGTTCTCGGCCGGTTGACCCATTGAGTTACCGCCTCTCCTCCAAATATGGAAAGTACACGCCCACCAAAATCCAACATGGCGCTGTTCAGGCCGCCATATTTGAGTCACAAAAACGACTCCCCAAAACCAATGGGTGACGTCACAGATGTTACGTCCATGTTTTTTTTTACAGTCTATGGTCCTGACTCTCTGACAAACACCGGCCCAGTGCGGAGAACTGAGATCCACGGTCTCAGCTCAGCCTCCCTCACCTGGATCCTGTTGTTTAACATGAGCTCACTGCGGTTGGCCGAGACAGAGACGGAGGGACAAGATGGTGTGGCTTGTGGATTCACTTCTGGTTCTGGTTGCCAGGTCAGTTCATTGCTCTCATAGCCAGAAACTGGTCTGAGATCAGGCCACGCCCTCCTCTCTCTCTCTCTCTCTCTCTCTCTCTCTCTCTCTCTTCCTCTCTTTAACTTCTCTGTTTCTACAAGCCTTCCCTCCCTGCCTCCCCCTTCAGCCAAGCCCCCACCCCCCCCCCCCCCCCCCGCCCTTCTCTCTCACTCTCTCTGTCTCTCCGTCTCTCACCTACGCAGGGTGTCTCTCACCCGGCCTTGCGGGTTTGGCAGCCTCTCATGTTATTGTGCTGTGTGGTTTTGGAGGAACGAAGCGAATAAACCTCCTGCGCCGAGTCATCAATCAACTCAATCTGTCACCTAAATCATGGGCAGAGTCATCATGGGGGGTGTATGGGTGTGTGTTTGTGTGTGTGTGTGCACAAAAATCAGTGGAGGAAAAATAAAAAAAAGAAGCCTATTCTTTTTTTCTTTTTTTCTCATTCAGTTTAAACTGAACTGGGAGGTGGTGACTCCTACCACCTGCAAGGATGCCACCAGGGGGCAATAGAGCCAGATGGAAACGTAGCATCCTCTGGTGCAGGTGAGGTTTACCTGCAGGTGAGGAACAAGCCCATGCAGGGGTTTTCTCATGGGCGCCCTCCGGTGGCACAGCAGGAAGTCAGGAAACTTGGATCGGTCCCTAAACCTGACCAGACGGTGTCAGTAATCAATGAGATTATTGATGACTGACACAATCTCTGATAACATCACAGTCCATATCCTGAAAAACATCCATGATGAATCTAAATCTGCACAGTGAAATTGTCAGACAAATGATGAGTTCCTTCATCATGTCAACATGAAACAGGAATGGACTTCACACTCGAACTTGTTTCTATGATGTGGTTGGAATCATTATTAAAACTATAAGTTTCAGACCCGTCACCAAACTTCAGTCTGACAGATCAGATCTGTGAAACTGATGAACTGGAGAAACACCAGAACTCTGTGACTCTGACTCTGAAGTTTAAATGTCAAGTCCAAAAAAAAAGTCCAAACTTCAGCTTTCATCCAAATGCTCCATTTTAAAAACCTGCTCCACGGAGATTTACTGTGGACTTTGGAGCTTTAATTCCTGGGATAGAAATGTCGACGTCACAACATGGCAGTTACTCATGGCTTGGCATTACCCAGCCTCAAGTGACCTTGAATGGGCCTTGATGGCATTGGACTGGTGTAAGTGTTGGGCTGGCACTGGGTACTGAGAGTGGTCATAAGAACATTAAGAACTTTGGCCATTGTTTGATACGGCTTTAATTAGAGGGGAACAGCTGATGACGTAACGGCCCAGTGAAGGATCGGACTGATCCCACCTGGCCACCGTCCTCAGTTCAGAGCCGTTAGGTAACACTCTATCGTCAGTGACGTCGCCACCCAAAATCACACAATCATCTATGCAGGGTGTATTTAACGAACGCTTTTCAAAAAACCCGCAACTTCCTGTTCGGCATGATGTTTGCCAATCACCTCGGCCTTGTCCCGTAAACAGCGGCGCTGTTTTGCAGAACTACCTGACCACAGGACATCAATAAAGAGCAACTGTCCTCGTGTGCAGCAGGTTTCAACATCTGCACAGCTGAAGCAACAACAGAGTTACAACACATCCAGCAGCTGCAGGTGATACCCGTCCCCTAAGGTCAGATACGGGACAGGGAGGAGCGCAGAGACCCCAGCAGCGCTGACCTCTGACCTTTCAGTCCACTGCGATTGGTGGATATGACTGACGACTTGTGACCAGGCCAGGTGGAGTATGCACGCACGAATGCACACACACACAAAAGCACTTTACCGCAGTTTGAGTGTCCGTACTGTAGTTTCGTATTTTACTCCACTAAACTTATATAGATTTCCCCCAGTGGATGATGAGAACACGTTATCATCTTTAAAGGGATAGTTCAACATTTTGGCCCATTGCCATAATCCCTATAGTCATAGCAGTAGGTTCGTTACCTTTATTTGTTTGCGTAATCTATTTTTAGAACAGCAGAGCGGAGCAGCAGGCTGCTCAGGGCTATGCTGTGGAGGCTAAAGGAATTTCTTGGTTTCCCTCGTCAAACTCATCAAATACAAAATCCCAAAACTCCAAAATGCTTTCGTGGACAAGTTGTGATCTGCACAACCACCACGCTTTGAGATAATAATGGAACCTTACGAAACGGAGCAATTTTCGAGGTAAATACAGGGTAAATACGGAGACTGCTTGCTGAAAAACTGTCCCTGAACACAACATGCATCAGCGGTTTTGCATGAATTTACCTCGAAAACAACTCCGTCTCGTAACGTTCCGTTATTATCTCATAGCGTGCTGGCTGTGCAGCTCATAACGTGTCCATGACAGTGTTTTTGAGTTGTTGGGTTGTGTATTTGATGAGTTTGATGAGGGAAACCAAGAAATTCCCGTAGCATAGCCCTGAGCAGCCTGCTGCTCCGCTCCGCCGTACTAAAAATACTGTATCTTACACTATTAAAGGTAACGAACCTACTGCTATGACTACAGCGATTATGGCAATGGGCCAATTTTCCAAAATGTTGAACCATCCCTTTAAGGCTCAACTCCTCACTATTCAGTCAAAGAAATATGAAAATAATCATTTGCAGATTGATTCAGTTGTATTCTGGGCATTTCTACAGCCAATCAGGAGAAGGCTGTGGGAGGGGTTCACACGTTCTAACTCGCCATTGGATGTGTGGGAGGTGTGACATCATGATGATTGAGTGGTGTGCTCTACACAGGTGTGTGTCAGTGGGGCTGATGTGGGGTGTAATTGTGGCAACAGATTAATGTAGCATCATTATGGGCTCAGCCTGGTAATTGTCTGGTGTCACAGCAGCAGACGGCGAGACGATGTAATCCAACTACGCGTTTACCTGACCCCACCCGCCTCACACCCACTCTCACATGACCTCACACACATAAGGACTTCACAGATTTACCGGCAGGTTCTTCAAGTTTTCGCTGTTTTAATGTGAACTTTTGTTTTTCAGTTTCTGAGTTGGACGTGAAGCACTTACTGTAGCTCTCTTTGGATAACTCAGATTGAAGAGATTTTATATCATGACTAATTACCATAAATTATGTGATTATATTTTATACTGTATGTATATGAAACATATTAGAAAATGGAACAATTTATTATATGCTTATATGGTAGATATACCTTAACTTTATTAAACTTTGATATAGCCTACTGTAGTGGCTTTCAAAAGTCTATGGCACTTTTGAAAATAGATGTTTTAAATTATTACAGTATTATAGGCTACACATTTACAGAGTCCTCCTAATAGAAAACAGGGATGTCAGCTTCAACAACACTGAGGCAGGAAAACACAGAGCTCAGAACTGTCATGGCGACCATGTTTGATACAAGTCATTATAGACATTTAACCCCACACTGACCATCTCATGTGTTCAGTGTCGGTTCAGGAGCAGTACAACACTACACCACAACCTCTGAGTGAGGAAGGAGGAGGTGAAGAAGGAGAACAGAGGCAGACACATTATGGCTGCAACTGTCATGACCAGGTTTGTTGTTGTGTTGTGTTGTGTTGTCTTATGTTAGCTGGGTGTTAACTGAGGCTGAGGAGCTGCTCGGAGCTGCAGAGGTGGGGGTGGTTCCTTGTTGTGTTGTTGTGTTTTGTCATGTTCTAATGTTGTGCTGTGCTGTTGTGTTATGTTGCATTGTGTTGTGTGTCAGTGTGCATAGAGCTGCAGACATGGACACACTCATTCCCTCTCCATCAGAGACACTTGTCACTTGTGGGTGATAAATGCAGGCTCCTCCTCCTCTGTTCCTTCTCGCTGTTACATTATTGTGGTCAAACACTTCCTGCTTTGTAATGAACCTGTGGTCACAGTGACATTTACCACACCACAATAACACAGCAGGGTTATTACTGTGTAACACACCAGAGACTCAACACACAACTTCATTATTATCATATAAAAATACAAATCCTGAGGGACCCGTTATTATGACTTAGTAATCTATAATCATATTCACAGTCACATTATTAAAGTCGGCTCATCTGTTGATTTATCTTTGTGATAAGTTAAAGATGAAATTAGTCAAAAAACAGCCAATGAAACGTATCCAGCAACTAATGGAAGTGCAACAACAGTTGTATTTCAAGATGAGTGCAGGTCAAAGGTCAGAGCTATAGTGTTAGTGATACTGTTCAGAGTTGGAGACAGTTTGTCCTTTTTAAACACTTTGTGCTTCTTCACTACAGTGTAAAAATAACAGCCGTGTGGATAGAAACAGCAGAAGCAGAACTGAGATGGTGAAAAGACTTAAACTGAAACTTATAGACACCACAATGAAGACGGCAACAAACCACAGTGACAAGGAAGAAAAACTATCATTACGTTCAACTTTGCTGAATGCGACAACAAGAAGACAACCGGACAAGGCAACACAGAGTGCATCAATAGGCTGCGCAAGAGGGCACAGTGAGCCTGAGTGAGACAAGACAGATACAATGATACAGTTGGACAACAGAAGACAGAGGAAGTACATAGAGAGGAAGACAACAACTTTAAAAAACATCATCAGGGACAATCATAGGATGACAAGAAGAGACAAGAACTGGATGCAAGGACAACATGGGCACAACATGATGACACAGAAACATAAGGCAATGCAACGTAACAACACGGGAGAGGATGGACAGATTTAACAAATAGAAATAGAAGAAGACACAATTTGGAGGACAAGATGAGACAACAGAGAGGACCCATGTGTGCAGAGTGTCCCACATAAGTCCTTAGCAGAAAAAGCTGCTGAAATGTGAAAGCGTCCGTCTTCAGGGAGGATGTCTGTCCGCAGGGAGGACACTGAGCTCTAATCCTCTGATCCCTCACAGACAAACTCTCCGCTATCTCCACAATTTATGAGACTGCATCGAGCAACTTTCTCCCCAGACAGTAACAGGCCTGCACACAGGAGGTCAGAGGTCAAAGGTCAGAGGCCATCATAACAAATTATGCAGAAATAATGCAACGTCCATGAAATGGTCATCCTTATCAGAGCCGTGAAATCAGAGGAGACACTGAAGTGTGGACAAGCCCGAGGCTGAAACCAGGGTTCAGGGGCCCCGAGACAAACAGGTGTGACAAACAGACTACTTGGCCAAGGGGAAAAATCGACCCGGGAGTCTGGGGTTCGAAGCCCGCCCGGGTCCCTCTTCACCTTGCCACATTGTGACAGTTGAGGTTCCTGTCACTATGGCTCCAGTTGATCATGTGCCCTGGCTACTTGGCCAAGGGGATGTCCCTTTGGCCGACTGGTTAGCGTGAAGCCCGCCCGGGTCCCTCTTCACCTTGCCACATTCTGGCGTTGTTGGCAGGATCCATGTGGCAGGTCCATGGATTCCGAATGTGTGGCAGCCTGCGCGGAAGCACGAGGACGTGCTTGTGAAAAGAGGGGGAGAGATGTGACAGTTGAGGTTCCTGTCACTATGCCTCCAGTTGATCATGGGCCCTGGCTACTTGGCCAAGGGGATGTCCCTTTGGCTGACTGGTTAGCGCGCATGACTCCGACCCGGGAGTCTGGGGTTCGAAGCCCGCCCGGGTCCCTCTTCACCTTGCCACACAGGCAAACAGACAAAAATCAGATGGGATATTTTGGCAACACAGTGAAGTGTTTCTACTTCATATTTTCGCACTCAGGCAGCAGAGACTGTAGAAATAGTAGAAACAGTAGAAACAGTAGCGATAGTAGGCTAGTAACGGTAAAAAGTAATAGTGGAGTCAGGGTTGGACACTGCGGAAACACTACACACACATTAACACAACAGTAACGTCATAAACACTCAGACTGCAACCAGAGACCTGGACTTGCAGCAGAGGTAGTCGCCATGGTGATGGATGAGGACACTGAACATGTGACATTTCAGTGCCTCCACCAACACCTCTGTCCGTCTGCTCCTCGGTAAAGGTCAGGGGCCACATGGGCAGGACAGACGTCAGCCTACAGCTCACACCAACTCCCATGACTGTCCATCATTCATCAGCCCCCGCCCCCTCGGGAAGACACAGCACTGGGCGTCATGACAACAGACACTGAGTAAAACAAAAGGTCAGATGATCAAAGCAGAACCACAAGTCTGTGTTTATTTACTGTTTCGCTTATTTTGTTCAGCAATGACGGGAAGTTTGATGTTAGAACGCAGCTTACTCTTCACCATCATCATCATCATCATCATCATCATCATCATCATCATCATCATCATCATCATCATCATCATCATCATCATCATCATCATCATCATCATCATCATCATCATCATCATCAGACAGAGCAGTGAAGCTGCTGTTTTCTCCTGCAGCAGAAAGGTTTGGGGTCTTTTTAAGGGCTTTTGGTTCAGTTGGCGGTGGGCAGTTCCAGAAATGTTTGTTCTTCATAATAAAGGCATTTAATGTATCGTAGAACAGATCAGAGCTCAGTGACAGTGACGCTGTTGTAACTGATGACTGATGACTGATTCTTGCCTATTCTCCTCTTCCTCACACTCTTTCTCGTCTCAGCCACTATAGGCGACATATTGACGCTGAGCTGATGGAGACACACCTCTAGTAGGATCCACTGGCTGAAGCCTGCGATGCTGCCGCTGCACAGTTACCTGAAACTCAGACTCCTTCCCGTCTCTCAGCGGGAGGAGCCTGACTATACGGCCACCTGAGGTCAGGTCAGGCTCTGTTGTGCAGGGTCAGGGCGGCGGAGGTGTTTTGCATCGTGACCTCCAGGCCTGTGACTCAGTTGGTGACGTTGACCATTGTTTTAACTGTTTCATGCTGACTGGAGAGTTTTTAAGCTGCTTCTGTTTACTGCTCACACCGACACTTATATAACTCTGACTGGTCCCAGCTCAGTGCTGTCGAGCGGCCACATGGTTCCTAAGAGGATTCAGAGAGTGTGTCTGCCAAACAACAGGCATCTGCAGCTGTTGTTCTCCTCCGGTCCTCCGTCTTCTGTCCATTGTCCATCGTGTCTACCTCTCCTGTCTTTGCTGTTGGTAAACCTAAAAGAGGAAGTCAGGCAAACCACTTCCTGCTTCTTCAGAGCTTTAGCTTTTGTGCTGATTCATGCTGCTCAGGATGCCAGTTTCCAACACACCAACAACACTTCAGACAGTCTGTTTTTTATTTAACAGTCTAACTAAAGTCAAATATTAAGTAAAAGTTCTCACATAGTTCGATTTCTGTTAACCTTCTGACCGAACATCATTAGACCCGGGCAGGTTTTATTGTGGATGTTTGATCACATCACACACACACTCTGATCCCTCATACACAATTATCTGTCCACCTCTTTTAGATAAACAGTTTCCAACCTTCATGTTTAGTTTCTATATAAAATTGTAGAGATATTTGTCCTCTCTCCCAGCATTGGTCTCATTGTGACATCACAGATGGTTTTTTGCAGCACTGAGAGCAGAGAGTAGGCTGGGTGGAGCAGGAAAAAACATGTCTTTTCTACCTGTTTGAATGCTGTTCAACAGGTGATGATGGAGGAGCCGATGTGGTGTGACTTTTACTGGCAAAGCTTGTCGTGATGGTCTCCGCCTCCTCCTCTGTGCGGCCCACTGTGACATGTTTATATAAAATTATAAAAAGTTATGAAGCATTAGCAGAATCAAAGCTTCATTGGACAGAGGTGTCACAGTCTGTACAGCGTTGTCACTGATGCAGATGTTTCAATATTACTGTAATTCATCATTGAACTGATTTGATTTGATTGAGGAAAGTTTTTTTTTTTTTTAAGTTCAGCTCATGTTTGAATCTTTGTCTTTTTGTGAACTTTAACTCTTTGTTGTGAGAGACTCTGGCGCGTGACACATGCCACTGAGAAAAAAAATGGACAGGCGTCAGACAAGTGTCCACACAGGTGATGTGTCATAGGTGGTTCAGGTATTCAGGATTTTTCTGAAAAGCTGCACACGTCAGTGGAAAGGAACGTTGAAAATACACATTGTGACTGAAGTCTGTTAGTTTCTGTCACACTGTGGAAACACACTTGTCAGGTTAACTCACTCACCTGCAGCTATCGACCTGCTCCAGCATCGGTTCATCAGCTGTTTCTCAATAGAGAGATGATTCAGTTTCTGAGGAGAAAGTGTTTCGAGGAAGGGTGGTGTAATCATCAGATGTTTGATAATCACTAATATTTAGTAATAAATGTTTTGAATAACGATTCTGTTGATGAAGCTCTGTACATGATGGTGAATTCTTTTCTCCATGACTGAAACAATGACGAGTTCATCACTTGTTGGTTCTTTGTCTATTGTTCCAGCTGGTTCGTGTCCACTCACACACACAGACACACACCCTCTCTCTTTCTCTTTCTCTCTCTCTTTGGGTTCAACAGCCGACGGTTTAACACTCAGTTTATTAGACAGAGGAATGAGACTCTCAGGTCTCACTCAAACACAGAAAACCTTTTGTCCAGAGTTTGTTGACTTCCTGTTGTGTGTTGGCGGCGGCAGACTGTCAGGAGTCTCCGCTGCTCCATCGGCTCGAGTTCGTCGGCCTCGACTCAACAACAGCCATACATCTGCTGCTGAAGGTTAAAGTAACCACGCACTCCTCCTCCCCCTCCGTCTCCCCCTCCTCTCCATAGCTCCTTGCATCCTCCTCTGGCTCCTCCTGTCCTTCCTTACGACTTCATCTCCTCTTCCTCTTGTCTCCTCCTCCTGTCCACCTCCTTTTTGTGCCTCCTTCTTCCTCATCTGTGAAATCAGAGCTCTGTGTTTCTTTGTTTGGTAAAACACATATTTAATAAGTGTAAATGTCTTGATTTCCTTATTCCTGTTTCCTGAGCCTCGCCAATACAGATTTTTCTTCTTTTTCTGGATTGCAAACACTAAAATCAAAAGCATTACACAATTATCAAAACCTACACTCAAGGAACAAAACGTCAGGCCAGATTTGCAACACTATAAGAACAATGTCAGCCTCACACTTTTTGCAAAGTTTAACAAAGTTTTGAAAGTAGACACTGAGTCAGAAAGTCTGAGCTCCTCCATTAGATTATTCCAGAGTTGAGCAAAAAGTCACCCCTAGTTTTCAGCTTTGATGTGGGGACAACTAATAAGTTACTAACTGTGAACCTCAGACTGCGTGTGGGCTCGTAGGGAGTTAACAGATCTAAAATCTAACTTTGGGCTTGGCCATGAAGTGCCTTAGTAATCAGTGAAATTTTAAAATCGATTCTAAAGCGGACAGGCAGTCTATGAAGGGAAGATACTGTAGAAGAGGAGTGATGTGATCTCTCCTCCTTGCTTAACGCCTTGCTGCCACATTCTGCACACTTGCATTTGGAGCCTATTAAGAGTTTTCTGCTTAAGACAAGTTAAAACACTGTTACAATAGTCTAGGCGTGAAGAAATAAAAGCATGTAAAATGATTTCTGTCTTTAAAACTCAGGATTGACCTGATTCTGGATATCTGAGATGATAAAACAGGTCTGAACAATTAGCTTGCTGACATGGTCCTCAAAGGTTAAACCAGAATTATATTTTGTAAGGAACAGTGTAACATAACAGCTTCCTGAGGTTGAGAACACATGAATAACTTCTTTTATTTCAGGGCCTTTATTTACATTGATTAGACAATCAGCCTGACACATGTGGACAGATGTTCAGGCCTCCACAGTTTCTTCTGAATTTTAACCAGGGTCTAGGAACAAGGTCCTGCATCACATAACTCTCATTCCATCTCTCCCTGCATGTCCATCCACTATCCAGTGTTGCCTGGAAACATGCTTGCACACTCTTTCATCTGGTTCTATTTTCCCGACCATTGAATCACTGTATTCCTCTGAACAGACGCACCCACAGCTGCGCTGTATCAGAGCACAGTCCAGCCAATCAGAGAGCTGCAGGTTTCCACAAGAAATGAACATTTAACCCAAAGACGGTCTAGAAGGGTATCTTTGTTTACTGCAGGCCTTGCCCACAGTTCGTCACTCCACTCCTCTGACTGACTCTGGATCAGTTCCTCACGCAGTCACAGGTCAGTTCATCTTCTGTGTCAGTTTACCTGCTGCTTCACTTACCCCTCCTCATCTTCACTCACTCATCACATCCATTGATCATTAACTGATGACTGATTGATCCCTGAACTTATCATGATGACTGACTGAGGGCTGATCAATGGCTGACAACTCACTGATGACTGATTGATTATTGAATGATGACTGCTGGTTGATGATTCATTGAGGTGACAGGTGCAGCACAGCATTCTGGCCTCTAGACATCATCCTTTCATCGCTTTGACTCTTACAGATGCTGAGGCCTTTGATTATTGATCTTTTCTTGATTCTTTCGTCTATTGCTTGTCTTTTGTGTCCTGTCTTCTGCAGCTGATTAGATGTATTTCCTTTTAGACTTTAAGAACTCTCTTTATTCACTTTCACTTTACCTGAAATGACCTGAGATGAAGAAGAGCTGACGCCTCAGTTGCTGCAGCTTCATCTTCTTCTCCTTGATCGCCTTCTTCTTCTTCTTCTACTTCTTCTTCTCTGTCCTCGGGTCATGGCGCAGCAGCGTTTCACCTCCTCAGCTCTGAATGTCGTCATGGAGTGATAACGACGAGATGCCTGAAATATTAAAGAGACGACGCTGCTGCTCACAAACTCATGACTAAAGCATTAAGAGCTGCTTCTGATCTGCCTCTGCAGGTCTGAGGCAACACACTGCAACCTCTCTCTCTCACACACATGCACGCACGCACGCACTCACACGCACACGCACACACACACACACACACACACACACACACACACACATTGTAACAAGAACATGAGGAGGAGGAGAGGAAGAAGGAGGGAGGATAAAAAGAGGATAAAAGCTGCAGAGAAGGTGAACTGAAGTGGAGGAGTGAGAGGAGGACAAAGTGAGGAAAAGAAGTAGAAAAGAGAGAGAAAGTGGGGAAATAAATTAAGTAGATGGACAAGGAAGGAAATGTGTGTATATTATGATTAAACTCTCCTCAAATCAGTTGAAGGCAAAGCTTCTCCCTCTCTCTTCACTGAATTCAGATTTAAATACCTTTATTGACAGTGACAAATAGCAGCTGGTTAGGTCCAGAGAGGAGGTCGTGAGAGGCACTGTTTCTTCCTACTTGTGTCTTTTTCTCTGAAGCAACATCAGATAACACCTGATGGAGCAGATAGATGCAGGTTAATCTCTGTGACAGAGTCAACACACCCAAAGGTTAATAAACGATTACAGCTGGACAGTGTCCTGATCAGCAGTGACCTCAGGTTTATTCCTCACCACCCTGGACTTAATTAAGGCCAGATATGATCAGATGATCCATAACCTCTAGAATTACCTGGATGTGCTGCAGCTTCATGCTGAACCTTGGTTGACCTTGGCTTTACCTCTGACCTCTCAGTGCCATTGGGTTATAAAGCAGGTCAAAGTAAAGCTGAGAGATTACTTCTTCATGATTTGTCTCACACTGTTCGCCTCCACCACTTATATTAACCCTTTGAGGCCAAATCAGCTTACAAACCAGTTGACCCCTGTGTAACTCCTCTGGGTCCAGGTTAAGGTGCAGAGTTCTTAGAAATCACTCACTGTGTGCTACCTTTAATCTGACTGCAGCAGTCATATGCTCACACTGGAGCTGTGGAAATGTCACCTACACAAACATGCCACTGTGGATTTCCCATCAGCCCCTGCAATCACATGCTCATTTCCCTCACTTTTACTGCAGATTAAGATGGTGGAGGGGATAATCACAGATCAGGCGGCTCCCTGTTATACAGCATCATATGGAGAACATACACAGCCAAGAAAGTCGAGTGGAGGAATGGCAACACTTACACATCATCATCGTCATTTAACAGCACAATGCAGTTATGATAAAACCTGTGATTGGCACAGTGATTTACAATGTAATTTATGTAATTTACTGTGACTTACAGTGTTATTTACAATGTGATTTACAACATGGTTTACAGTGTGATTTACAACTGGGAGACGCTGTGATAACGGAGATGCAGTCTTTAACATTCATTTACAACGTGACAGTTTGTGCTTTGATTGATATTTCAGTGTTTTTGAATTGCTAAAATACTAAATTCCCTTGTCTGGCCCAAATCCCCAGTGGTCTGAACCCATTTATTGAAACCATCACTAGCTTTTTGGGTGAAACTGTAAACAATTATCTGCAAAGCTCTAAACACAATGTCACTCACTAAATGTACTGTGATGTACTAATGGTAAACACAGGTATACAACAGTTTTGCTGATGATGAGATGAAACCAGACCAGACCAGAAGTCAGAGTGCTCAGGTCGTTGAAGTAGAATTTTGATACTGTATATGAAAGAGATAGATAGATAGATAGATAGATAGATAGATAGATAGATAGATAGATAGATAGATAGATAGATAGATAGATAGATAGATAGATAGATAGATAGATAGATAGATAGATAGATAGATAGATAGATAGATAGATAGATAGATACAGATATGTATAAACAGTATATATTGTATTGTATTGTATTGTACAGTATATGGCTTGTTTAGTTTGATTTAGACTTTGACCACAGATGAAACTTTTTTGAGGTTGTGTTTGGTTTTACAAGAAGAGTCAGAGGTTCAGTGAAAGTACTTTAGTTTTGTTCACAGTTTTGATAAAAGCATAGGAGCTTTCAAGAAATGTGTTTTGAAACCTTGAAACCTTCCATCCTTTTCTCTAAACTGTAAACACAAAACCCAGTTTTCAAATTACATTCATAAAACCTCTGACTCTTCCTGCAAAACCAAACTATTGCCTCAAAACAGTTCAAACCTTGTTGTCATATCAGACCCTGAGTCAATCAAAGTGAAAAACACCACTGAACAGTCGCTACAGAACATAGAGGAAAACACAATGATGACATCATAAAGCTGTAGAAAAAATTTTCATTGTTCACAATAGGAAAATACATTTTGCAAAACAAAACAAAAATCCAGTTTAGCACAGAAATAAAAAAAAATATGAACAGGAATCACAGGCCACAGGACTTACTTACTCTGCCTCTTCCTCTCTGATTGCTTCTATCCATAATGAAACTTCAACAACCTGGGCTCCCTGAACATATTGGTTTCTTCACATCATTAGCCACAAGTGTGATCAATTTTAAGTTCCTGTGTTGTGTCACCTGTGCTTTAATTTAGTTTTACTTTTGCTACATGCTTAAAGTGCTGGACAGGAAATCCAATAACTATCATCATTGTCATATTTTACTGAAATACAAGTTGTTAAACTGAGAAAACATGATTAAATATTCATATTCTTGTCTTATGTACAAAATCATACATGGACTTGCGCCTCCTGCATTGAATCAGTTTATAAAAATGGTATCAACATCTATGAGTGCAGCTAGAGCAGACTGTGTTGTCCCCTTTAGAAAAAGTTATTTTAGCCAGTCTGCATTTTCTATCAGGGCTGCTCGTGAATGGAACTCTATTCCAACTCACATTAGAAATATTCCAAATTATGCCTCCTTTAAACACTTTTTTAAAAAGTGGCTAATTAGTGGTCAAGGCTGTGAACATTAAAGTGTCTTAATCGCCTAGTATTGTTGATTTTTGTGTAGCCTATTAAGTTATTGTGTTTTGTGTACTTTTTTCCTCCTTTTTTTTGTTGATGTTGGTGTTGCTGCTTATTGTTGCTTCTGTTTTGTCTGTAGCGGCTGTTGTTTGAGTTGAGTTTTATGTTAGTTTGTGTGTGTATCCATGGACTTTCGCTGAGTTCTCTGTCTTTTGTCTACTACCCAGCCTCTTAATCATTGAATGTATTTTTTGCATGTTCATAATCTTTTTTTTATTTTGTAGGGTGACTTTTAACATCAGTCCAGGGACAACAGATGCAAAATAGCCTTTCCGCTAATTCTGGCATGTTTACATTTGTCTTAACGTTTTTATTAATGTGCAATGTCCCTGATCCTTAAACCTTTAAATGAAATATATAAATGTGCTTACAACACAACACAAATTTTAGTGGATGACAATATGTTTGCAAGTTGTGTAGGTGAAAAGGTTCTTGTATAAATGGGTTCAGGGCACTGAGCATTTGGCTCAGACAATAGGGTTTTATTTAGTGGTTGTTTTTTTTTGAGAAAAAAACTGTAACAGTTGTGATTGTCTTTTTGATTACACTTTATCTGAATTGTTAAAACACGAATTCCTGTTGTGTGAATCAGATGCTCAGTTGTCTAAACTCATTCACTAAATAACATCCTTTTGACAAAACCATAAACTATCTTTACCTAGTAACAATATTTGCAGACCTAAGTCATTATTTTTGGAAAAACTCACATTTGTCATCTGTTAAACACAATGACTCACATTTGATTACACTTGTTTCTCATGATGAGACAACCAATACACAAGTAAACCAGTTCAGAGTGCAAGAAGACGAATAACAGTCATTTCTGATGACATTCGGACTAGTGCATAGCATGACAATACGGGGGCAGGCCAAAGGGCTCAATCCAACATCAGTAGATTCTCTGTGTCCACCATAATGCAGAGACAAGGGAACCATGCCATACAGGGATGGGAGACACCTTTGTTCACACCCCAGCAGGAAGACATTGTAACAATCACTAATGTAGTAGAACGTGGTTATTAGTTACAGTGATAGCCTACAATAATACAGTCATAGATAACAATCAGTGACTCAGTCTCTGGTTTATGATGAGAACAGATGAATCTGTGTTAAGGACTTGGTTGGATAGTGTTGATAGTTTTATTGATCAGGTCCTGCTCAGTTTGTTTTCTACTGTGAATCTCAGTGGAATCAGCTATAGTGAGCAGACAGCGACACCTGGTGGTCACAGAGGTGTGTGTGTCTATGTGGTGGTGGGGGGCGGGGGCGGGAGGGGGTCTAACTCTCTTATATAATGTTCATCACCCTACACCACCTCCTTTTTCCATCAGTGCTTCATACATATCTTTATTTTTTTAGCATGTTTATAGGAGCCCCCCCACCTCCTTCCCGACTGCTCAGCACAAATCAAACCGCACCCTGCTGATGTCATGATGATGTCATCAAGTCAGTTGAACAACACAGTCATCAACACCCCTTCTTCATATTATCTTTCCCCCTAGATGAAGCAGACATGGCTCCAGTCGGGCTGCATTTTGACTCCGTTCCGGCTTTGGTCCGGTTCTGTCACGGCTCTTCCCCGGAGTGCTACTCTGGCTCTGTCCCAGCCTGGTTCTGGCTTCTTCCTGGTGCTGCTCTGACTTGGATCTGATTTTGTTCTGGCTCGGTCCAGGGTCCATCTTCCTGGCTCAGACCCTTCCCCTTTCCTGAGCTGATCCAGCTCTTTGCAGGTTCAGTTGGTTTAAACCCCCTGAAGTTCAGCAGAAGCTCATCTTACAGAGAACGAGAGGCTCAGTGTTTTCTGTTGCCGTTGGGGGGGGGGGCTCAGATTTGGATCTTTGTGCTGAGCAGTGAGGTTTTATAGATCACTGGGGGCAGGTCAATGATTCCAAGTTCAAAGAAAACAAATGACAAACCATTGTGAGTTTTGGGCAGAAACTGGATCTCTGACACTTTAGCTCCTTTGAGTCTTAGGCAGAGTTTTATGGGCCAGTGAGGTCACGACCCACCACAGTCCATACAACACTGTCATGTGTGGAGCCTTTCCTGAAGCTGAAACACTTGACAGACATCGGGAGCTTCAAAGTCTCCTGTCCTGAAGATGATGTCCACGACAATGAGATGCAAACAACATGGCCGCTGCTAAACTACAATCAGAAATACAGTCAGATGCTTGTTCAATTTACTCACTGATACAAAAATGAAATAATAGACAATATGATCAAAAACTAAAACAATAATCAGGTGAATCGGCACCTGTGAACCAGAGGACTTCCTGCTAGACTAGATGAGATTGCTCCACTGTCCTCGTCTTATTATTATGTCTTATATTTTTGTTTTATTTCCAATCTGTGTCATTATTTCTCACTGTTGGTCTGCAATGTTTTATTTTTGTGTTTTTATTTTTTTAATTGATTTTATTTTTGCAGTTGGTGAGGAGATTTAGCTCCTCCTTCATGTAGGCTTTAATTCGTCAGCCATATAACATTACATTACTTTTATATATAAAATATACTGTTTAAAATATAGATTATCATTGTAACACAAAGTCCACTAGTCCCTGAACTCGGCAGAACCTCATCAACTCAGCTTGTCGCTGGCATGGTCGCTGGTCGTGGCCATTATGTCGTGGCGCGGCCGCCCCCTGCTGGACAGAGGCCGCTCACACAGCTGCGGTCGAAAGGCTGTTCCCGGATCGAAGGGATCACACCCACTGACCAATCACAGCCGGTCTGGAGCGTTACCAAGGAGACGGCGTACAGGGTTGGGAGACGGTGGACGGCAGCAACAGCTAAGCTAACAAGCTAACAAGCTGGCTGATGGACAGCTGTGTCGCAAGCGGCCGTTAATTATTTAAAATGATCAAACCACGTAAAAACTAAAACGGCACGGCCCGTGTCTGAGTCACGGCTCTCGGTCACCGTTTAATCGTCTGTCGGCACTGGAGCGCTCTCATGGCGGCGGCGGAGTCCGGCTGACGAAGCTAAAGCTATACGCGGTGGCTAGTCCGCTAATCAGTCAGCAGACCGACTCGTTACCGTGGTATCAGCCGGTAAAGGGATCCTGTGGTCGGTGAGCCGAGAGCCAGCTCCTCTGTGTCTGCAGCCGAGATGGATGTGAGTTAACAGCTGGACTGGGACGAGGTGACCCGGGGCTGTTGCTCTCTGGACGGAGTCTGGGTGTTGAGTTGAGCCGAGCCGTTCCCTCCAGTAGCAACAACAGCAGCGGCAGATCGTCGTCGTGAGACTGGGGTACGGCGGGGCTGCACGCCGCCAGTCAGGCCCGGACTCGGGGATGAATGAAATGCAGCGGAGCGCACGGCCCGTTAACCCGAGCTAACCAGGTGAGCTGCCTCTTACACCTACTCAGATGTAAAGTGCTGTGAGTCACACCTGTAGTCTCCTCATATTGAACTCCATGTTATTAACCAGTCAGAGTTAATTGATTACCCGTTCCCTACCCAAATCAGTCATTGTTTGATCTAGAACACGAAGAACTCTAATTATCCCGTTATTCACATACCAATCAGTTCCCACTCACGCTCTCCGGTGTGTTTGAGAAGTCACCACAGACTTTGAGAAACTGATAGTCTTGGTTCCAGGATAAAGGATAAACTGATGATGAAAACTGTCAGTGAATCAGGTCAGTTTCCCTGACCTGGACCATGGACATGCTGCTGCTGCTGCTGTTGTTGTTGTTAACTCTGAGGTGAACACAGAGCCAGACCTCTGGTATTGTGTGTGTTCGTGAGCAGGATGGACGTGTGCAGCAGGAACCCGAACCGCACAGCGCCGGTGGGCGAGGACGGCCCCCAGCGAGCCGACGTGCCGCTCTGCTCCCGGACCAACGGCTGGAGCTGGCCCCCCCACCCCTTCCAGCTGCTGGCCTGGCTGCTCTACGTCTACTTCGCTGTCACTGGCTTCGGCGTACTGGTCCCCCTGCTGCCGGCTCACTGGATCCCTGCAGGCTACATCGTATCCTTAGACTGATGGGACCAGCAGGACCCCACAGAGGACAGGGTCTGTGACACTGTCTGACACAGAGGAAGGGTCTGGTACAGTATGTGTGGTTGAAAAGGTGTGATGTAGATGATGTTGATGGGTGTCACACAAAGTCTGGTGGGGCTTGGACCTACCTGTGGGACTGTGGACTGGTTGACTGGTGGGTTAGTGGACTGTTGACACACTGACTGCAGCTGACTTGTCCCCCCAAGAGTGTTTGTGTGTTTGAGTCCTGACCTGTGTATCAGTGCACTGGCATCACGTTTGTGTGTCACCTGTGCGTTCACCTGCTGGCCGTGTCCGTTGACCCAGCCGACTACAACGTCAGGACCAAGAGCTTCAGAGGTCCTGTGCCTGTGTTCGACCGCTCCAAACACGCACACGTCATCGAGAACTGCCACTGCTACCTCTGTCAGGTGGACGTGTGAGTCACCCACACACACACACACACACACAGACACACACACGTACTGAATACACACTCAACAACACATCACACTCAGCTCAGAGTTAGTTTTTTACCAAACCAGTAGCTGACTTGACTAATGCTTTGACAGTGAGTGCGTCCAGGTGTTTTTACCTGGAGCTCTGTTACTTTGCACTCGAGGGAATGTAAGCTGTTTGGAGACACATCTCAGAGGACAGAGAGTCACACACATACACACACACACACAGTGTCTTGAGCTAGGAGTCCCAGGGTTTATGTTGTCAGATGTTGTCATTGCTGCACTGGAGGGTTGAGGGAGCATATTATGCAGTAGTCTGAGTGATGTGTTGTGGAGCTGCCGACTCCATGTGATCCACTACATGATGTTAATAATGAAAGGGGGGCGGGGGGGGTGAATCTCACAAAAACAGGTCAGTGGGCTGCACCTCCCCCACCCACCACGAGAAGTGGGTCAGACGAGCCAATACACACTGATGTATGGCTGCTCACATACTACATTACCCATGTACCTCAGCAGCTTTTCAACAGAGCTCAATGTTGATAAATACTGACCTGTGTGTGTGTTTGTGTGTTTCAGAGGACCGAAGTCAAAGCACTGCAGTGCGTGTAATAAGTGTGTTGCTAACTTTGATCATCACTGTCGGTGGCTCAACAACTGTGTGGGCAGCAGAAATTACAAGTGAGTTACATACACCGAGTTACATACTACGAATGTGTTCACACGCACAGACATACACCCCCCACTGACCCCCACCCCCCACCAACCCCCAACCCTCCTCTGCATCTACCTGAGTGGTTAACAATGGGTGGCTGGGCCTCGTTCCTACAAGAGACAAAGAGTTCACAGATGATTTACATAATACAGATCTATAAAATTAGTATATATAAACACATCTTTTCACCAGTCTCTTCCTATCAACACAATTGCAGTACCTTCACTGTCCAGCAGAGGTCGCCCTGGTTCTGCTGCTACTGCACATTCACATCATTGAACATCTGTAACAACTTTTTAGTAGTACTACTCGGTGTAGAACTAGTCATGTGTAGAACTAGTAATATTGTGTTTCCTCACCACAGGTTGTTCCTCCACAGTGTGGTCTCAGCTCTGGTTGGGGTCTGTCTGGTTCTGGTCATCTCCTCTTATGTTTTTATCGAGTTCTTTCTGGACCCGTCCAAACTCCGGACTGACAAACACTTCCTGGGTGAGCCCTGACCTCTGCTTCTGATCAGTGCGGTGACAGTAAAGTCTGATATAATCAGGTGCAAAGCAACTGAAGGTACAGCAGACACCGTTCATGTTAAAGTCCCTCTCTCTGCCTGTGTGTGTGTGTGTGTGTCCTCAGTGAGGAATGAGACAGGTGTGTGGTTCGTCTTCCTCCCCGTGGCTCCAGTCCGATCAGCAGCAGCTGTGATTCCTGGTGTGGCTGCTGTCACCATGGCGCTGGGTCTGCTGTCGTCAGGGCTGCTCAGTCACCTGCTCTGCTTCCACATCTACCTGAGTACGCCCAGCCTACACCTGTCAGCTCAGCTTCACCTGTCTGTTTACCTGTCTGTGTTCACCTGTCTGTGTTCCCCTGTCTGTCTGTCTGTCTGTTCACTTGTCTGTTTACCTGTCTGTGTTCACCTGTCTGTCTGTCTGTTTACCTGTCACTCTGTTTACCTGTCTGTGTCTTCACTTATCTGTGTCTTCACCTGTCTGTTTACCTGTTTGTGTATTTACACTCTGTGTGTATGTGTGTGTGTGTGTGTGTGTGTACAGTGTGGAACAGACTCAGTACCTACGAGTACATCGTGAGGCAGCGTCATCGTCACGACCGCAGGACCTCAAGGAAGCCAGGACCAGTGAAGGAGATTGCAGCTCCTTCAGTTGTCAAGGTAACAGATGCCTCTGAGACTGGATTGGAGGGGGGCGGTTGATGGTGGGGTGTGAAACCTGGTCCTGAGTGTCTGTTTCGTCCTCATTAGGATGTGGACTACTCGGGAACTCTGGGCTACACCAACCCTCAGCTGGATGTGGAGGAACCTACCACTGTCTCTCTGCAGGGGGAGGCAGAGTAAGTGCCTCCCACCCTCCCTGGTCCTGATGGTCTGATCCGTGTTGCAGAGTCCAGCCCTGCTGTGATTGGCTTAGGCCAACTGACCGGGTCCCGACACGTCTTAGTAAACAGTCGTTTCATAACAGTGAGGCTGGACCTCCGTCGCCACGGAGATGGTTCTCTGTGCTGTAAACAACATGTACAAAATGAAATTCTTTGGCTATGACTTCCAGGAAGCAAACAAAGTGTGTATTGTGTGTGTGCGAGGGGGTGTATTAGTCTAACAGACGGTCTTCATAAATAACTCCAGTGAACCAGAGACTGTATTTACATAGCAGCCTCACAGCAACCGGTGGGGGGGGTCTCTGTAGATCTGCACTGTCCCAGAACCTGAACAAGAACCAGAACCAGAGCCAAAACCCGAGCAGTGCTCCTCAATCATCATGAAGAAACAAACACATTAACACAGTTTCCATTGATCTGCTGATGTCAGTCATCAGTGATCTTACTGAACCTAATAATTAATTGATAAATGACAGTATTGACCCTGCTCAATATCAATAACAGTGCGATTACAGAAAGATTACAGTGACACCTACTGTCCAGAGACTGCATGGTATAGTTTTTCTGAATTGCTAAAACACAAATTTCTGTTGGTGAATCAGCTGCTCAGTTGTCTAAACTCATTCACTGACATTCTTTTGACTGTTTGATGTTTCTTATATTTTGCACATTCACTTTGTGTAGAACTGTCAGACTGTGTACAGTCTTTTGATTTTTCAAAACAGTTCCATTTCACAGTCCATTATAGGTCTTTTGATTTTTCAGACTTCCTGCATTGATCAATTTAAGGATGATGATGAAAATTATTTTTTTCACAGACCCTATTACTATAGCCTAGTTTATGATAGATGAATGCAGAGTAAATGCCAAATGCATTTGTGAAATCTTTTTGTTTTTCTTGTTTTGGAGATGGAAAATCCATGTTCTACAGTATAGCCTACTGTAATGTGATCAGAAAACATTTCTCCATGAGCTACTGTACCTGCCTTGAACACTGAGTTTTCCTTTTTTTTGGTGCACAGGTAAAACTATTTCCAGGTGATGGTTTGGTTTTACAAAAAAAATCAGAGGTTTAGAGAATGTAGTGAGAAAAGAGTTTTGTAAGGACAGGAGGGTTTGAAAAACGTGTTTTAACAATTGTGAGAAATTGTATCTTTCACTGAGCCAGTCACAGGTATTCATATTTACATGTATGTGTCTAAGGTTCTTGGCTAATGGCAGAGTGAGGACTGTAACCAGTCCCGTTCCTGAGGAAGAAGGTCCACCCACCATCTCTACAGAGCTGAAACCAGCAGCCTACACACACCGACGTACACAGGTACACACACACTGAGACACACACATACTGATGCACACAGTTACACATACGCACGTAATTTCATGTTGTTGTGTTTTCACAGAAAAAGAGGAGAAAAGTTCATAAAGTTCCAGCAGAGGTGATAAGAGAGCGCTGCCCGAGTGCAGTCCCGCCCCCAGGTACAAACACACACACAAGGGGTCTCATTCATGAAACGTGAGCAGCACAAATTTGTGTGTAAACCACATACAGTGGCAAATTGACGTAGATTTCCGTATTCAGTAGCGATGATCTTTACATAGGTACTTACAAAATCTACGCCTGCTTCTGACTGTGTGTAGCGCTTGTGTAAATGTAGGAATACACATGTATACAGTATTTCTTGTCAGTGTTGGAAATTACTTTGATTCGTATTGCTCTCTTGTTTCGTAGGACAAGAAGCTGATGCCTTTGAAACACGTAATTTAAACATGAAAAACAATTAGAAATATTTGGAGAGGGACAGGTTTTAGGGATCAGACACGCACATACAGTTAGGCCCAGAAATATTTGGACAGTGACACAATCTTCATGATTTGGGCTCTGCATGCCACCACATTGGATTTGAAATGAAACAACTACAACCGAATTGAAGTGCAGACTTTAAGGTTTAATTCAAGGGGTTGAGCAAAAATATATGATTAAACATGTAGGAATTGTTGCTGTTATTATACAAACACTCCTCATTTCAGGGGCTCAAAAGTAATTGGACAAATAAACATAACCCTAAGTAAAATGTTACTTTTCAATATTTTGTTGAGAAGCCTCTGGAAGCCATGGACATCACCAAACGCTGGGTTTCCTCCTTTGTGATAGACATTTACTGCAGCTGTCTTCAGTTGTTGCTTGTTTGTGGGTCTTTCTGCCTTAAGATCTGTCTTGAGCAAGTGAAATGCTCGATTGGGTTGAGATCTGGTGACTGACTCGGCCATTGCAGAATATTCCACTTCTTTGCTTTAAAAAACTCCTGGGTTGCTTTTGCAGTATGTTTTGGATCATTGTCCATCTGTACTGTGAAGCGCCGTCCAATCAACTTTGCTGCATTTGGCTGAATCTGAGCAGAAAGTTTACACTTCAGAACATCCAGTGACGAACACTCTCCAGGAAGTGGGTGTATCAGTATCTAAGTCTGCCATTAAGAGAAGACTTAATGAGAGTATACAAAGGATTCACGGCAAGGTGCAAACCATTCAGCCTCAAAAATAGAAAGGCCAGAATTGACTTTGCCAAAAAACACCCGAAGAAGCCAGCCCAGTTCTGGAACAGCATTGACTAAGATCAACCTGTACCAGAATGATGGGAAGTAGAAAGTTTGGAGAAGAATTGGAACAGCTCATGATCCAAAGCACAGCACATCTTCTGTAAAACATGCTGGAGGCAGTGTGATGGCATGGGCATGCATGGCGTCCAATGGCACTGGGTCACTTGTGTTTATTGATGATAAAAAGACAGAAGCAGCTGGATGAATTCTGAAGTGTATAGGGATATACTTTCTGCTCAGATTCAGCCAAATGCAGCAAAGTTGATTAGACGGCGCTTCACAGTACAGATGGACAATGATCCAAAACATACTGCAAAAGCAACCCAGGAGTTTTTTAAAGCAAAGAAGTGGAATATTCTGCAATGGCCAAGTCAGTCACCAGATCTCAACCCAATCGAGCATTTCACTTGCTCAAGACAAAACTTAAGGCAGAAAGACCCACAAACAAGCAACAACTGAAGACAGCTGCAGTAAATGCCTATCACAAAGGAGGAAACCCAGCGTTTGGTGATGTCCATGGCTTCCAGACTTCCGGCAGTCATTGCCTGCAAAGGATTCTCAACAAAATATTGAAGAGTGACATTTTACTTAGGGTTATGTTCATTTGTCCAATTACTTTTGAGCCCCTGAAATGAGGAGTGTTTGTATAAAAATAACAACAATTCCTACATGTTTAATCATATATTTTTGTTCAACCCCTTGAATTAAACCTTAAAGTCTGCACTTCAATTCGGTTGTAGTTGTTTCATTCCAAATCCAACGTGGTGGCATGCAGAGCCCAAATCATGAAGATTGTGTCACTGTCCAAATATTTCTGGGCCTAACTGTACACATCAAGGCTCCATCTAATGATGGCAATAACCTGATACATGATATCAACCCGAAAAACTTTAATTCCATAAATGTGCAGCTGATATGCTATGCAGAGTGTGTTGTTGTTGTTGTTGTTGTTGTGTGGTTGTGGATGCACACTCCTGCAATAGCACAGTTGGCACTGTAGGAGTTTTGAGAGACGGCTGGTTCAACCTGCCTGTACAACTTCATGTGTTGATGCAGCGAAAGCTTCCTCCTCCTGTGGCTTTTGGAGTTTTTATGAGTGTTTATGTCAGTGGTTCCCAACATTTTTTGACTTGTTGTGACCCCATTTTGACATCACAAATTTTTGGCAACCCCGATGATCACGTGATCATCGCAGCTGTCAATAGAGATACGCCAGCTCAGATATTTTTATATGCTGCATTTTTTTTAACCTCGATTTATATTAAGTAGTAGTATAAAGTACTAAGTACGTAGTATTAAGTAGTTAAAGTATAGAATACAGTTGTTTAAGATGGTGTGGTGTTTTTAATCAACCCTAAGGTTGAAAAATACTGGTTTATGTGTTTTTTCCTTGTTTCATATCAAATTATTTTGGTTTTACTTTTTCAGTGGTTTTTTAAACCGAGGACACTTTATTCACGACACGTGTTACTTCGTCCTTAGTCGCGTGGACTTTTATGTGCAAATCTACTAACTTACTAACGTTTCATGAATGAGACCCAAGAGCAACTGAGCTGTCAGCAGCAGGCTGGCTGGATCAGGTGTGAACTCTGCCCCTCACTCCTTCTTCTGAAGGTTTTACAGAGGTGTCTGTGTGTTGTCATCCTCCTGCAGAACCTGGCAGTCTGTCCTCTGTGTCTCTGGGTCAGCGACTTCCTTTCCCAGCGTTCCCTCTGAGGGCCTCCCTGCCCCCCCTTGGCCCCCCTCCGGGCCCGGTCCTGGCCGCAGCCCCCCCTGCTGAGTACCACTCAGACTCTGCTGAGTCTCTGGAGGAGATCCCGGTTGCGCTGGCCAAGCTGGGCTCTTCGTCCTCTGCTACTGCCGGAGATGTCTCCTGTTCTTCAAACAGAGCACCCCCAGCCTTCCCCCTGCCCTCCCCCCAACCCAGGACTAAAAGGAAGGCCCCCACCACCCGTGCAAATAAGAGCTCAGCGGAGCTGAGGTTTGAGATGGCGTCCATCCAGCCGCCCTCCGTGTTTGTCAGTCGGGCCAGTGGAGAGGAAGTCCTCAGTCTGGGCAGGAGACCAGCCGGGTCCAGACCTGGCTCCAGGCCCACCTCAAGGCCCAGTTCAAGGCCAGGGTCCAGACCTGGGTCTCGTGCATCTCTTGGCTCGAGTGCAGCCTCATGGATGGAGCGATGACCTGACTTTTATCTTTCTACAGAAACATACAACTGTCTTTAAATCACCCACTTGTATTTAGAAGGATTTTTTTATCTTGGACTTTTACTTTTTAATTCTGATGCCAAAGGTGACTTCCTGTCTGTGCACAATCTTTATATCTGAGAGACATTTGTTACCCGAACTATATCAGCTGTTACTTTGTTTCTCTGTTGCTGTGGCAACACCATGCCCCCCATGACACCACCACCACCATCCCCACAACACACATGAACGCGCACACACACACAGGAGAAGCTCCTGCATCTGGTTACACAAGAACCAAGACAGAATCTTAAATAAATAAATCAACAAATGCCCAGTGATCAAACTTTGAATTAATAAATTAAGAAAAGTCACATTTCACCAAAAACTTTAATTTATTTATATTTTTATGTCACGATTATCACAGATCTTCTCCTCACTCTGTCTGAGCAGTGCATTAATCTCCATGATAAGCTAAGCTAGGCTAAGACAACCAGCTGAGTGAGCGGGGTGTTTTGTTGTTTTTCTTCTGTTTGTTTGTTTTTTTACCTATTGCTGATTTTACCTGTTTGACAATAAATAAAGAAAACAGATCAGTTTCCTGGTTATCTGTCTCCACCTGCTGGACCTGGCCCCAGTTCAGGTTCCAGTCTTGGTCCCAGTCCTGGTGATGTGCTGGTCCTAGTCTAATAAAATGTAATAGACAATGAAGCACCCTGAGTTGTTGTTAAACTCTCCAGTAAATCACATATTCATTCAGATTCATCTTCTCAGGCTAATGAGCAGCAAAAAATATATTTCAGGTCAGATCATATGACACTGCAGACACAGGCCGGCCAACAGTAAAATAACAAAAGGCTGCAAAGGCAATATAATCTCTCGGGGGTCCATATATTCACATGAAGAACTGGAGGCAGCTGTTTCTTATATTTCCAGCTGCAGAGATGTGGATAAACTGACATTACATCTAGAGTCTTATCAGCACATTCTCACTAGAAAAAACCATGAAACGTTTATAACGTCATGATGTACATGAACTACAGTGGCTGTGTAGCGTTTGGAAAAGCAAGCCAACCAAGCCTCTAGAAGTTTCCTTTCTTTAGGTGATCTGATCTTGTCCTTATACAACTCCATCAGAAGCATTTCCTCAGCTGCTAGAAATAATGACACCATCTTTCTCTGACTCATTTGATCATTTTTTCATTCATCCTTTCATTTGGAATTCTCATATACCTCCGGTCCGTGCACAAAGTGAGACTACTCAAGTTTGTCTTGAAATCAAGAGCAAGTCTGGACTGCGATAGTGGAACGACTGGTCGGCTTAATTTAGAGATGGTGCTAGCTTAAACCTGGGTTTTTAAGGCGAGCTTGGCTTTCTTTAGCAATGCTGATGGAATACGTCCTGGTCCCGGTCCTGGTCCTGGTCCTGGTCCTGGTCCTGGTCCTGGTCCTGGACCCGCAGGCCAACCCACAGAGACCTGGACCTGGACTATTTCCAGCAGTGGATTAATCCATGTTTTGGTAATGTGTGTGTGTGTGTGTGTGTGTACTTGTCTGTTCTTTTCCATGGTGCGGCTCAGTCAAAACTTTGTTAATTGATCAGTTGATTATTTGATCAGTTCATTAGATGACTTCACAGCTGGGATGAGCTGCTGCAGCATGTGGAGATAAATTAAACTTAATAAATCAAATTGATCATGAGGCTTTTATTTTGACAGGCTGATGATATCTGTGTGTGTGTGTGTGTTGTTGTTGTAGTATGTCATCATCCCTCCACAATGTGAGGTGGAGTTGCCTCAGCAACAGGCCACGACAACATCATAACAGTATCAATCAAAAGGAGTGGCAATGAGAAGTATGCCCTCCCATCCCCCCACCCCGCCTCCAACCACACACACACACAGAGTTAAAATTTCAACTGAGCAGCTCTCCCTATGATTGCATGTATTTAACATGTTTTGATTGGTCACACACTTGCACACAAACTCACGTGAACGTAGCTGTGTTCAGCAGTGTCATAGGTCGAACACCTTTGGTGACTGGTGACCTGAGGTATCGTGACCTGTGATTGAACTGTTTTTATATTTATGAGACTCTGGACGGAAATTAGCATCTTGCTTTAATCCGGCACATTTAACATATTTTTGTCCATTAATGTGCACTGTCCCATATAAACAAATACGTTAGAGTCAGCAAGCTAACTATAGCTGCAGCTTGACCAAGACTGAAGCTGCAGTTCCTGTCCTGACCACTAGGGAGTGTCTCCTGTAGTGAGTCAGTGTTTACAGCATGTTTACAGCCCGGTACAAACACAGTTTTGATCTCTACAGCTAACTATAGAACTCATTCATTAACCACTGAAGGTATGGACTGAGAATGGGGCCACTTTGACTGACAGCAGCTGGAGTAGATGCACTGAATCACAGCTCCACAAGCCACACCTCTGTTTGCAAGTTTGGATTTGCTGGATATAGGGCTGGAGTCAGACACAAGGTAACTTAGGGTCAGGGGTTAAGGTAACCTTACGTGAACCCTGACTCCTGTTTGTCAGAGTCAGCACCTGCAGGAGTAGCGTCAGGGTGGGACTCGGAGAGGGAGTGTCATTGTGAGGCTGCGAACCAGTGTGAACCAACAGATCTGTTTGCTGGCTCTCTGGTCATGTGACTCTGTCCTGATTGCTCTGCTCTCTGGGGACAGCCCCACCCCGCCCGAGCTCAACAACATGATGTCATCCCCAAGTCCTCCCACACTGACAGCTGCTTCCTGCCGACACAACCGCTGACATGAGGTCATTTCCTGTTGCAGACACACACATACACATTAAGCTGATCATTGTTCTTAACTTCAGAAACAAGACAAGCTGTTTACCCTCCAACTTTGTGTGTCTCTGTGTGTGTCTGTGTGCATGTATTCATATGTATGGGTGTGGGTGTTTTCACATCGGTCGTCATGGCGATGGGTTGGGACTGTTTGTTCTGCAGACTGAACAACAGAGTTTTTGTCTGATCGGAGCAGCATTGCAGGTGAGCTCTGTCGCACCTGTGGCCATGCCCAGGTGTGATGTCAGTGAAGTGCAGCACGCTGTGACATCACTGGGGCCAGGTGAGGGTCTGTGGGTTTAGGTTTGACCTGCAGAAACATGATGGTGGGCCTCTGACCTCTGACCCCCAACTCCAGGAGCCCACAGGAGCATGCATGGCCGCCCTGCTCCTGTCAGCCTCCTCCTCCTCCACCTCCTCCTCCTTCCTCCCAGTGTTTTATTGCCCTCCCCTGATGTTGGACAAGATGTCGTCATGGCGACGGGGTAAACAGACGATAACAAGCCCTCGGCACTCTGAGCTCATTTGAATCGTGCAGCGGCCGCTCAGGGTCAGAAGACAGGAGACAGAGAAGAAGAAGAGACAAACAGAGGAGGAAAAGAGGGAGACAGAGAAGAAGAGACAGACGTAGGAGAAGAGAAGACGGACGGAGGACAGAGGACAGAGGACAGACAGGTAGGACACAAATTAAAGAACTAAATCAGTCTGAAATTGGACCAACGTGATGCTGGTCCACAGGAGGAGGAGGTTGTAATTGATCATATAATCTAAATAAATATGATGATGATGACAAGCAGATGTTTATAACTAATTTATAATAATAACTGTTTCATTGCACTTGATCAACTTTATGGCTGTCTATAAATTCTGATGATCATGAGCCAAACAATGCAAAACTTAGATATACAACCTTCATATGAAACAATTGAAGCCCACACATATACAAGTTTATGCATGCATGGTGATATACCCACAGCTTACTATAAACATAATCACATTTTAAGTTTAATGAGAAAAAACATATAAACATACAGATTTCATATCTCTTTAATAATCTGCAAAGAAGTGCATATCAATAACACATTTATTATATGTACAATTCTCATATGTTATAAACGGGACACTGCATTTACACTTACCTCTTTGTGTGTGAGCATGCATGTCTAGGAGTCATAGCACATGCACCTATTGATTAACGAGTTGACTTATCAGAGAATAAGCTGATTGGTTCAGGTTCATATTTAAGGGTAATTTAAGGACAGACAGTAAATTAAGGTCTTACTGTTTGCAACAAACACCTGACTGTGTGTCTGTGGCATTGTTCACATGCTGAAATCTATGGAACCAGCTGGTGTGGGTCTGTCCTCTGAGCTCTGGTCCTTTCTCGACTATGCTGTCTTCTTCTCTTCCTCCAACAACGTCTCCTTCCTCTGCCATGACGAACACACTGAGAATAATGAGCTAGCTGGCTTCTTACAGGCAGAGGTGTTGATGTTGGTGTGTGACATTATGTGACATTAACGTAAAGCGATATGTGTTTTTGTAAGAGAGCGCTGGGCAGGCAACCAAAGTTATCAGCAATATCAGCAATACCAGGCCATCATGTGGTGCTGTGTCAGTAGTACGGGCCATTCTCTCTGTTACAAGACAATGAAACTTCTTAATGATTTTGAAACTTTATCATTTTAAGGTGAAATAATTTACTTTAATTAAGCTGAAACAATGACAACAACTATAACACTCTCATAGTGCATTATCTCAGTAGAGTACTGTGTATCTGTATCTGTATCTTCCAGCACACCTGAACACAGCTACCTGCTGGTCTGGTTTCATTAGCTCTCCTCACTTCCTGCTTCAGGTATCTTCCATCATGGCGGCGAATGCAGACATGGAGCAGCTTCAGGACACGTTCAGAAAGTTCGCCATCCACGGAGATTCCAAGGCAACAGGGGAGGGGCTCAACGGGAAGAACTGGGCCAAACTGTGTAAAGACTGTAGAGTGGTCGACGGCAAGAATGTCACCGGCACGGACGTGGACATCATGTTCTCTAAAGTCAAGTCAGTCTGACACACACACACACACACACAGACAAACACACACACACACACACACACAATAATAACAATAAGAGTTAATGTGTCACTGTGTGTGTATGTACAGACAGAAGACGGCCCGTCTCATCTCCTACGAGGAGTTCCTCAAGGCCCTGGAAGAGTTGGCTCCAAAGAGGTTCAAGGGCCAAAGTAAAGAGGAGGCGGTGCGCTCCATCATCAGCCTGGTGGAGGGGGCGGAGCCATCCAACGCAGGTGTCACGGTGAGAGGAGGAGGGACTTACATTAAAATGTCCTCACGTCACTCATGTCCTCTCTGCACTCAATGTCGTCACCTGTCTCACCTGTCTTCTGCTGTCTTCTGCTGTCCTCTCTGCCCTCAATGACCCCACCTGTCCTCACTGTCTTACCTGCAATTAGGCCCACTGCCTTCATTGTCCTCACTGTCCTCACCTGTGGTTGATTAACTCACTGTCATCTGTGTTTCCATCAGAAAGTGGCAAAGACAGCAGCCGTGGACCGACTCACTGACACGTCCCGTTACACAGGCTCACACAAGGAGCGCTTTGATGAGAGCGGGCGGGGCCGGGGCCGTGGGGGACGGGAGGAGCTTGTGGAGAACACCGGCTACGTGGGGGCGTACAAGAACGCTGGGACGTATGACACCAAGATGAAGGCTGATAAATAAGGAGGGCGGGGGGGTGGGTGGGGGGGTCGTACAGGTCCTACAGCACTTATTCTGGATCAAACCTTGAACTTTGAACACTCTGTGTGTGTGTGCGTGTGTGTGTGCGTGTGTGCGTGTGTGGATATGACAGTGATGCAGAACTGAGTGGGGGTCCAGTCCGGCCTGGTCTTGTTTAGACACTTGTATAAAATATTTTCCTATAAAAAATCTACAACCTGGCAGATTGTTTGTGTGTCTCCAAAATAAAGTGAGAGAAAAATTATTAACAGGAACATGATCATACACGATGTGATCTGTGGAGAAGTGACCTCACTTGCAGCTGCGAGTGAGGTCACTTACTGTCTCAGCGAGAAACGTGTCACATAAAATTTAATTTATACATTAGTGGAAATTATAACTGGTTTATAACTACTGCTCCGTAGAACATGCTGCCCTGGGTCACGTGATCTTTGGTCACATGACTCTGCAACAACTTCTGGATCCATGTTGTTTCTTCTTCTGTGGTGACTGTTGAAGCTCTGTGGCTGCAGCTGAAACTGGAAGTGATATCATCATCAACCCAATAAAGACCAAAACAAAAGTTTGTGTTATGTCTCTGTTGCTCTGGTTCCACCGCAGGAACCTTGGAGATATATATACAGTTTCAACCAGAGGTTATACAGTTTAGAAAAAGACACACACACCTTTTCTCTTCTTCGGGTCTGACAGTAAAGTTGAAGGAAACCTAGGGCAATAAGGATCCATTTTTTAATATTTGTCAAATGTCAGAATAACGACAGAAAGAATTTTTAGAGATTTTTTTTGGTAACCCTTTAATTAACAGGCCGTTACTTACATGATAATGTCAAGAAATAGCCAAGGAATAACAATTACTTTTGTAGTAATGTCAAGAAATAGCCTTAAAATAACGGTCAATTTCATAGTTAAGGTTACACATGCTTTTCATGATTTTAATTTTTTGGGAAAGGCCAGAATTTTTCTCCTCCAAGTCCTTGCAATTGACTGTTGCTTCTGGCCTATTTCTACGCAATCAATCGTTATTTCTTGGCTATATATTTGTCGACATTTCTATGAAATTGGCCGTTATTTCCACACTATTTCTAGACATAATGACGCAATTAATTGTTATTTCTTGGCTATTTCTTGACATCCAGTGACTTCAAAATAAAACAGGAAATCAAGACACAGACCATTAAAAGCTGCCAAAGCCAAAGCATCGCAATGTGGAATTCTGTTTAAAGTCACAGTCAACTTAATGTATGTAAGCTGCTGGCTTTGATGAAAGTAAATAAAAATGATCTCTGTCATCGTTCTGACATAAAACAACATCGTATTTCACCTATAAAAAAAAGAGAGGAACTTTCACAATTATACATGAAGAAAAAAACATTTATGTCTATGTAAACTTCTGGTTGCAACTGTATTTATATATTATATTATAGAGTATAATACAGCATGAATTACAGTGTAGACATTTTTAGACACGTTTATTACACTAGTTCATTGCTTTGTGTGCAGACACCTTCGATGCAGAGAGAAACTTTCTCACTTCATCAATGTCAGCTCAGAGTTTAGATTCACTATAGTGTCACAAACCCTGACAGTCACTAATGGAGTCTTCACAACTGGTCAATAATTGTAATTGATTTGTGAACTATTAGAAATACTCTCTTTTTCTCTCTCCCTCTCTCATCAGTTGAAAGTTGACTGTTGATGGTCCGAGGTGACTGCTGATTAACTCCTTACATGACCAGTCAGCGCCATCTAGTGGACACATGGTAGAGCTGACAGGGTTCCTGCCTATGGTCTCTCTCTGGACACTGAGGGTCTGCGGACACATGTTACTGTATAATACAGAGCTAGTGTGGACAGCTAGACAGACTGTCTCAGGAGGACATGGTTTAGGTTTTCCAGGTCTCTGAGGTCTGATTGTGTGATGTTTGCTGGGTCTTGTACCCAACAAACATCACTCTTGTGACGTGTCCTGAGAATATAATGTTGTCCAGAGCATCTTGCACTTTAGCAACACAACGCTCATGATAGGCTACTGACAATGCACAACAAGGTTTGACCCACATTGACTTTATTTTTAAAAAATGTAGCTCCAGTCATTTGCATTACACTGTGATTATTCGTGCAGCTCTCACCACACCGCACACCACATTCAGAAAATGTCACATCACACAGCAGCATCTCAACAGGTGTTCAGTACCTGGATGCATGAACATGACGCCAGCAGGTGGAGAGCCCTGCCCCTGCATCATCAGGGGCAGCATCAGGGGTGAGTTCTGGAGGCAGTGTCCTAAAGTGGATTTACCTTCAATCACCATTTATTAAATCTGCATCCATTAAAGAGCCCTGCCCCCTCTTCCCCCTCCACCACCACCATCCTCAGAAGCATCCACTAATCCTGATTACAGAGGGAGGACGGGGTCTCTGTCTGCCACAACCCACCCAGAGGGACGCCTGAAAACATCACGGACCGGATCACAAGAGACGTAGAAGACAGAGCAGAGGACACACAGAGGAGACAGGACAGCGGAGGAGGACGAGGATGAAGGTGGAGGACAGCTGAACTTTGTCAACATGGACAGCAGAGGGAGGAGAGGGACAAACGGATCCTTCAAACACTCGTCCATCAAACGCAGTGCATCATCTGGATCACAGAAGGTAAGACTCACCTGAGACTGAGACTCAGACTCTGAGACTCAGCTGAGTCTGGACCTGATCCCTGTCTTAGTCTGACTCAGGCTCAAGTCTCTTGTGTCCTCAGACTTAAGTCTCTTAACACCTCCTCCTCCTCTGATCATGTTCTGGTGATTTCAGGTTAGAACATGACGATTGTTGAGTTTTCATGTGTGAGTGTCTCAGTGGGGGAGGGGTTATCTTCATCATCCCCACCACAACTCCTGCTGTGAATCATTAAACATGTGTGATGAGCCTTAGTCTGCGCCGTGGTAAATACACTAATAAACTGTGAGTGACAGATTAAACGCTCTGGGTGGGGTGTGGGGGGGATTATCAGTGTTGTAAACGAGATTAATGTTGTTTAACAGGAACTTTCACACTGAGCTGTGACATTACTGACAGGACAGTTATGGACCTCTACAGTACTGTGTACTTTTACTACGCACTACTTAAACGTCTACTGCACACTACTGTGTACTTCTACTATACTCTAATGTTACTTATTGTGGTATGATGTTAATGTGTACTTCTCTTCACTACGGGGTGTTTACCTACACATACTAACAGTGAGAAAATAGGTGTTTATCACCTCTCGTGTGAACAGCTATGGTCAATAATCAGTGACTGATGATGATGATGATGATGATGATGATGATGATGATGATGATGATGATGATGATGATGATGATGATGATGATGATGATGATGATGATGATGATGATGATGATGATGGTAGTTCATCGTTCATGTGAAACAGACAATAAACCCAGGGATCATGTAATGTTCACATGTTAATCCTCCTTCATCCAAAGTGCAGGAATTTATCAAAGTGCTTCAGAGAACACACACAAACACACACACACACATTATCACATACACAAAGTCATTAGTGGTGTGTGGATTGAAACAGAAAGTAGATTTCAGGCTGTGTGTGGCCACTGTAGGATTAGAGTGTAAGAGGATTGGATGCATAAAGAAATAGAAAGCTCCACTCTCCCAGTAATTAGCCAGATCTGCACACACGTGAACATGTTGATGTTTCAGCCGCTTGTGGCCTGAAAAAGACCAAAGAAGAAGAAAGAAACAATGACAGCAGCAGCTGCTCTCACGTATCATCATCAGTCTGTTTCATTCTGTGTCACTGTCTTCTTCTCAGAGATCCACTGACACGCTGTTGAAACATCATCAGACTGATCAGTGAACCAGATTGCTGCTGCAGCGTGTCTCACTAGGATCTCTGCCACAATAAAGATCAATCCTCACCCCTGACCTCTGACCTCTCTGCAGGCTGCTCTTCACTTCCTTACCTCTTGTTTCCTCAGGTCCACAGAGTCTGGATTGAGAGGACGTTCAACAAGAGAGAATGTGTCCAGATCATCCCCAGCAAAGATGCCAGCAGGTTAGGCTTGTCTCACTGATATGGGGAGAGTCAACAGTGACTCCACCTCCTCACCTGAGCACCTGAGCACCTGGCAGCTGTGAGACATGGCAGGCAGTGGACCTGATGATGGTTAGCCTCATGTCACCATTCTCTTCAGGGAGGCGAAGAGCCTGGTGTCTGTTAACTCTGAATTTTGTCTGCATTCTGGCTCCAGTCTGTAGTGGAGACGGAAATCACCAAATTCACCAAAATAAAAGTGTTCACCAACATAAAACTTATAGAATAATAGACATTAACTTGCAAGACAATAAGTGCAAAAGGTTAACTTAATGGTTTGGGGACTTTCTTGTAAATTATATTCCTTAAATTAAACAGTTTCACCGCATTTTATTAGCTTGGTGTTTTTTTGACGGAAAGGTCTCTCTCTGTCGCCCTGGATCCGTTTCCTTCCCAAAACAGCAAGTCAACGGCCCCAGACTGGGTGATGGCTAAATCGTCTTCTCTGTTGTTGTTCAGGTGCAGCTGTGGTCAGCTGCTGGCACAGCACACCGCCGTCCCCCCAGGAGCCAAAGAGGAGGGGGCCCCGCTGGTCCAACTGGAGGTCCAACCTGCTGAGAAGTGGACCCCCCTCAAACATACCCAGACCTCCCCCACTGACGCCTATGGGGTCATTGAGTTCCAGGGAGGGGGGCACATCAACAAGGCAATGGTACCAAACACACGCATCTACTGTGCTGGTTTGTCGTGAGATTCATCCGTGTCACTGTAAACAGCTCCCAACCCTCTTGCTCCACCTCCTGCAGTACATCAGGGTCTCCTATGACTCAAAGCCGGACTCCCTGCTTCATCTCATGGTGAAGGACTGGCAGCTGGAGCTCCCCACACTCCTCATCTCTGTCCATGGAGGTCTTCAGAACTTCGACCTGCCACCCAAACTGAAGCAGGTGTTTGGAAAAGGTCTGATCAAAGCTGCCGTGACAACTGGAGCCTGGATCTTCACTGGAGGAGTCAGCACAGGTACCATAGTCAGCCTGGGATCCAGATCAGTCCAACTCACTGGTCCTGACCCTGTTGTGCCTCTGTCTTCCAGGAGTGATTCGCCATGTTGGAGATGCTCTGAAAGATCATTCGTCCAAGTCCAGGGGGAAAGTCTGTGCCATAGGCATCGCACCATGGGGAATCATCGAGAACAAAGAGGACCTGATTGGGAGAGACGTAAGTCCAGTTCAATCCAGGCCAAACTGCACTGAAGCAGACTCAACCAGGCCAATCTGTATTATAATGAGGACTGTGTTCTTCTCGTTCTTCAGTCCAGACTAACCGGTGGTTTGTAAAACAGTAACTTGTTCCTCCCACCTCTGATTCCAACAACGATCACATGTGTTTCAGGTGACTCGGCCCTATCAGACCATGTCAAACCCACTCTGCAAGCTTGCAGTCCTGAACAGCAGCCACTCCCACTTCATTCTGTCTGATAACGGGACCAGTGGGAAGTATGGCGCTGAGGTCCGCCTCCGCCGGCAGCTGGAGAAACACATCGCCCTGCAGAAGATCAACACACGTGAGTCATGTGACCTGTTCACATCAAACCTGAGCAGTTTGCGGGAATACCAAATACATTCATCCTCACAAGTTCTGATCCAGGTCCAGATTCAGGCTCATCAGTTTTGGACTCACCGATCATGACACGTCATGTGACTTGTGGGTTTCCCTTTGTCATCCTGTGCCTGGAGCTGAGTGTGAGGCAGAGACGGCAAAGGGCGGCTCAGCTGTCACCTTTACCGCAGCCATGAGGAACACAGCCTAACATAGCCCCACCCGCTTTCAGTCTTTATGCTAGACTTATGCTAGACCAGATTTACATCCTCCTCTTGTTTTTGTGCTAAGCTATAGGCTCACACTTTGCTCTGCTGCCAGTTTTTAAGCTAAGCCAGGATAATGTTCCCACATGTTTGTTTGTCTTTATGCTAAATTTTCATCCACTTCCTGTCTTTGTGCAACAGTTTGCCCTGTTCTCTGTCTTTATGGTCAGCTTGGATTATGTGATCAATGTTGTTTCATTCAAGTGATAAAAAAAAAAAACTAAATGAATTTAAATACAATTACTGTGATGTTTCATGACTGTAATCAGGTTTCAACTGGATCAGGTCTGGGCTCTGGTTCGGGTCCGGTCTGGATCAGGTGTGCTTCATCCTCACATATTCTGTCTGTCTGTCTGTGTGTGTGTTTATCAGGTCTGGGTCAGGGAGTTCCTGTGGTGTGCCTGATCCTGGAGGGAGGTCCTAATGTCATCTCCATTGTGCTGGAGAGTCTAAGGGAGGAACCTCCAGTTCCTGTGGTGATCTGTGACGGCAGCGGTCGGGCCTCTGACATCATCTCCTTTGCTCACAGATACTGTCAGGAGGACGGGTGAGGATCTCAGTCGGAGAGTAGACGCCACAGAGGTGTGAGCAGGTGTGCTAGGGATCCTACCTTAATCGAACAGACCTCAGCGTCCTGATTCTGGATCAGTTTTAATCTCAGAATATATATTCTGATCCTTCTTTTTAATGTTTTTTGTGACGTTTGAAACATCACTGAACTATATCAGAGCCTGCACGACAGATGTGACAGATGTGACAGATGCAGAAGATCTGACAGATGGTCCTCCTCACCCCAAATCCTAACCATGACCTATGACCTTTAGGGTTTAGGGTTAGTAGAACGGTGGCTCAGATTAGTGTGGGGGTCCTGGCCTCCATCCTTGGCTCTGACAGTCAGACTTTAGTAAGTTTAGTTCTCCAGTTCAGACTGTGAGATTCTGGCTAAATTAAGACTCCAGCTCAGTTCAGCAGAAAATGTTTGTCTGTGGGAAGACTTCAATAGTTGCAGGAGAAAGAAAAAAATCACTGACAAACTGACAATCATATGTGTATCCTGTTTATTGCTGCTGAGATGCCACTGACTGTTACCACAGTAACAGTGGTCACAGGCCTGAGTTGATGGAAATGAGCAGGGACTGACAGCAGAGGAGGAGGAGTCAGGTTTCCTCCACCTATGGTGTGTGTTTCCTTCAAAAGATCTCACTTGTGACCTCAGTGTAAACCAGGTCACTATCTGACGTGATCTTAGTGGGCGCCGTGTACGCTTGAACATCCTGAGGCCGCCGTCCACCGACAGGTAACCGGAGTGTCTGTGTGTCTGTCGTAGGTCAGTGAGTGACAACGTCAGGGAGCAGCTGATGGTCACCATCCAAAAGACGTTCAACTACAACCGCACCCAGGCGCAGCAGATCTTCACCATGGTGATGGAGTGCATGAAGAGACGAGCTCTGGTAGGTTGCCCCCACCCACCCCCCTCTTCCTGTCTCAGCCAATCAGGACCCAGGGGGTGGAGCCAGCGGTCCCGGCTGATTAAACCTGCTATGAGACCTTGGCCGTGCTGACATTAACATAATGATAAAGGTTTGACCTTTGACCCCAACCGCAGCTCTTAGTGCAGATTGTTCTGTTTATTTAATCCTACAATCCTCTGCTTCCTCCGGTCGACAGCTGCAGCCAAACATTACATCACCTCATCACTCTAAACGGTCACTGTTAGATAAAAGCAGCAGGTCGATGGCTCAGATCAGGTCCCAACCCTGTTTCAGGGTTCAACTCATCATGTATCTGCAGCTCGTTCTCCTCTGAACCACATGTTGATCGGGTTGTGTTGATGTACCTCCACAATAAAACCAACAGACTACTAAAATCACCTGTGTATAGAGCAGCTGCTGTAACACCTGTGTTACCACAAGAATGGCTGAATCTGTGTGCGTCTCACAGTGCGTGTTGTGTTGTGTAGATCACAGTGTTCAGGATGGGCTCAGAGGGACAGCAGGACATCGAGATGTCCATTCTCACAGCTTTGCTCAAAGGTAACTAACGCATGCACATACGTATACCCACACAGACTCACAGACAGTCACAGTTACACCTGTGGTGTTTGTTTTAGGCACAAACGCATCGGCGTCTGACCAGCTGAGCCTGGCTCTGGCTTGGAACAGAGTGGACATCGCCCACAGTCAGATCTTTGTGTATGGACACCACTGGCCTGTGAGTCCACCTCACTCATCTACTGATCACTGATCAGTCCTGTTTCAGAGCTCAGTGGCATCATCACATCTAATCTGTTGTATATACTTTTTCAATCAAAATGTAAAGCACTTTGAACGGCATTCATTTGCTTTGAAAGGTGCTATATAAATAAAATTTGATTGATTGATTGATAATGATCTCAGTAAAACATGATGCGTCTTTCTCTTTCTGCAGCCTGTCACCGCCTTACCCACCGACCGTCCTAAAAGCCCCACGGCCCAGAGGGCAGGGGGAGGTGGGGCTGGGGGAGGGGGAGGAGGGAAAGGGAAAGCCAGAGGGAAGAAAGGAAAAGGAGGCAAAACTAAACCTGAGCCACCAGAGGAGACTGACCCTCGTAAACTGGAGCTGCTCAACTGGGTGAGGCTTGTCTTGACTTGTCCTTTGCTGCCACCTCCTGCACTGATCAGCTGATCAGCTTAATGGATAGAGTCATCTGTCAAAGGCAGAAACAAATTCAACAGGTGTAACAGCAGGGGGCAGTACCGACCAGTCACAGCACTGGGTTCAGTCTCACAAATATTAGAGGATGAGTGACAGATGTCAGTCATTTCAACACAGCACAACAGTTCCACAGTTTCTTCAAGTTAGGGTGGGGATGATGATGATGATGATGATGATGATGATGATGATGATGATGATGATGATGATGATGATGATGATGATGATGATGATGATGATGATCCTCCCACAGGTGAACTCTCTGGAGCAGGCCATGATGGACGCCCTGGTCCTGGACAGAGTGGACTTTGTGAAGCTGCTGATTGAAAATGGTGTAAACATCCATCACTTCCTGACGATCCCCCGCCTGGAGGAGCTCTACAACACGGTGAGACTCCCCCTGCAGGCAGGAGTAGACAGGTGAACAAGGTGATGTCTGCTTCAAAGTATATGAAACAAAGCTTTGAGCTTCACCCTCTATCTTCTCACTGACATGTTGATATGCTGACGGAATCTGTCATCTCTGATCTTAAATTAAACCTCTAGTCTCAGTCTCATGCTGTGACAACACAATGGTCAGATTAACGTCAGCTCTCTGCTCCCGTGTTCACACTCAGTCAGTGTGTTAAGCTGTCGACATCACAGTCCCTGTCTGGTTCTGGTTCTACAGAAGCTGGGTCCGGCCAACACGTTGCACTTCGTGGTCAGAGACGTCAAAAAGGTTAGTGATGCTTCCAATGCAGCTAAAAATCAATCAATCAATCAATCAATCAATCAATCAATCAATCAATCAATCAATCAATCAATCAATCAATCAATCAATCAATCAATCAATCAATCAATCAATCAATCAATCAATCAATCAATCAATCAATCAATCAATCAATCAATCAATCAGTTGTTTAAACACAAAAGTTTGAATTGCACATAAACAGCATTGACTGGACACTCAGCTTTTCTCTCTCAGCCGCCAACGTTTACTTCCTGTTGACAGTGAGAACAGAGTGAGATCCGGGTCATGAGTAGGTTTGTGTTTCAGGGCAACCTTCCTCCAGATTATCAGATCACACTGATCGATATTGGATTGGTGCTTGAGCTCCTGATGGGCGGAGCATATCGCTGCAATTACACCAGGAAGAACTTCAGGACACTGTACAACAACCTGTACGGCCTCAAACGGGTGAGTGACAGAACTCAGAGGGAACTCAGTGGGAACACAATGAGAACACAATGGGAACGCAATGGGAACACAATGGGAACACAAGGGGAACGCTAAGGGAACACAGACAGTTCAGTATCTGAAGCTGCTAAAGTTCCAGGACCAGATTAACTAACCTAGCTGTTTCCTTCTTGCAGCCCAAAGCTCTGAAGCTTCTTGGGATGGAGGTGAGTTGTCAGCATTTATCTGTCACTTCCTGTTGTCCTGTCTCTCTGAGTCTGACACGCGGGTAACAAGTTATCATTATGTATGCATTACTCGGCATTAATTAACACATTAGTTATATCATTGCTTAATAATGTACTAACTAACATTAATTAAGGGACCCTTATTGTAAAGTGTTACCGACACGTGTTCTTGCATCTACAGGATGACGAGCCCCGTTCCAAGGGGAAAGGAAAGAAGAACAAGAAGAAAGAGGAGGAGGTGGACATCGACGTGGACGACCCTGAGGTCTGCAGGTTCCAGTACCCTTTCCATGAGCTGATGGTGTGGGCAGTGCTGATGAAACGCCAAAAGATGGCGCTGTTCTTGTGGCAGCGAGGGGAGGAGGCCATGGCCAAAGCCTTAGTAGCCTGTAAACTGTACAAGGCCATGGCCCATGAGTCATCCCAGAGCGAGCTGGTGGATGACATCTACCAGGATCTGGAGAACAACTCCAAGTGAGTCACACACAGGGGTCAAGGGTCACAGGGGTCAGGGGTGCGTGGTTATGATGTCATGCTGTTCACTTTTCAGGGAGTTTGGGCAGCTGGCCTACGAGCTATTGGACCAGTCGTATAAACATGATGAACAGGTTGCCATGAAACTTCTGACCTATGAGCTGAAAAACTGGAGTAACTCCACCTGTCTGAAGCTTGCCGTCGCCGCCAAGCATCGAGACTTCATTGCCCACACCTGCAGCCAGATGCTACTGACGGACATGTGGATGGGCTGCTTGAGGATGGGCAAGAGCAACAGTCTGAAGGTACCAAGCAAAGCATCTGGTCTGTCCACTGGAACAGTCTCAATGTATTTGTGATGTCCATATCAAATAAATAAACATAACATAACATAACCCTCAATACACAGCAATCATGACTGTTCACCTACAATTTAACTCCTGAGATCAGCACCTATCATTATTGATCATTTATTTCCACATCTACCTCACATTAGCTCTACATGTGTGCGACCTTCAGATGTCACCTCATCAGAGGGATAACTGACAGAACTGATGCCATTGTTTCCCTAACTAACACGTTCTCACAGTTTACATTTTATTCACTTTGCATGAGTAAACATTGTTAGAGTAAACATGGGAGTGCTTGCGACAACACAGTGACAAATACTGATTCTATTCCGCTTTCTTTGTGCAGGTTATCCTGGGAATTGTTTTTCCCCCGGCGATCCTGCTGCTGGAGTTTCGTTTTGGAGAAGAAGCCTCATTCCACTCGTCCAGGGAGGGCGGGGACAGCAAGAGCAAAGATGACGACAACAAGTCTAGCAAGGTGCAGGAGGGGAAGGATCCTGTGTCGGTTTGTGTTGTCAAGGTCATGGTTCTAATGAAGCCTCTGTTTCAGGATGCCGTCTCCAATGTGGATTCCATATCCAAGAAAGGTGACGAAGAAGAAACGCAGAGCAAACAGAAGAGAGGAAGGAGAGTTCCCATTGGTAGGAAGATCTACGAGTTCTACACTGCCCCCTTCACCAAGTTCTGGTTCAACACGGCAAGTCCATTTTGTGGTTTGTGATATCAGCTGGTGTTGCTATAGTGATTTGACTCAGCAGAAACAAACTTTTACTGGCATGTGCCAATGTCTGTAGTTATTCTACACATCACAATGTCATCATGTGAAAATAGGGAAGGGCCAGGTTTAATATTATAAAGGAAGACATAATTGAAAGGAGTATCATGGCAAACTCTGATTGAATATAAGTAAGTCAGCTGATTTTAGGGGTGGGGTTAGAGAGGGAGGCCTGATTGATGCTCCACCTCTAAGCATCATGTGACCTGAAGGTGAAACCACCCGTGTGTGTCTTTAGATCTCCTACCTGGTCTACCTGATGCTCTACAACTACATCATCCTGGTGAAGATGGAGAGATGGCCATCTCTTCAGGAGTGGATTGTCATCTCCTACATTATCACTCTGGGCCTGGAGAAGGTCCGACAGGTAAACAGCAAACCCCCTCTGGGGTTCAGGCGTGGGTTCTTTAACCCGTGGTGACATGATGACTGATTATTCATCAGCTGTCATTGTCCTATTTGAGTCATATTGTTTCATCTTGAAGGACAGTCCGTGGTTTCCATCTCAAACCTGCTGTGACACACACAGTTCAGACCTCACCTCAGTGTGTGCTTTTAAATCCAATGGGCATGTATCAGGTGAGAGTCTGATCTCTGGTGTGTGTTGCTGACTGGATGTCGCCCCTGTGCTCAGATCCTGATGTCAGAGCCAGGGAAGCTGAAGCAGAAGGTGAATGTGTGGTTGGAGGACTACTGGAACATCACAGACCTGGTGGCCATCTCTGTCTTCCTGCTGGGGCTACTGCTGCGGCTACACAATGAACCCTACATGGGCTACGGACGCGTCATCTACTGCGTCGACATCATCTTCTGGTACATCCGAGTCCTTGACATCTTCGGGGTCAACAAGTACCTGGGGCCCTACGTCATGATGATCGGCAAGATGGTACGACTTCCTGTTGTGACACTGCACATTCAAATCAGCAGTGAACATGAAATCATGGCGGGTTTACGTCCTGTTGATGTCCTGCACAGAAGAATCAGGCAGAGGACAGTCCCTCTGGTGTCTGATCTGTTGTCTCTGGTCCCTCTGATCCCCTGGCCCTGGCTCCACCCCCTCAGATGATTGACATGCTGTACTTCGTGGTCATCATGCTGGTGGTGCTGATGAGCTTTGGTGTAGCTCGGCAGGCAATCCTCCACCCTGACGAGGAGCCAACATGGCGTCTGGCCCGGAACATCTTCTACATGCCGTACTGGATGATCTACGGAGAGGTGTTCGCTGACTCCATAGACCGTAAGACTAGAGTCCACCGTAAGACACAGCTACGTCCTCTGTCCTGACCTGTCCACACTGTCCACACTGTCCTCACATGTCCGCACTATATTCACCGTCCTCCCGTGTGCCCTGTCCTCATCTGCCAAATGTGCTTACCTATCCTCTGCCCTCAACTGTGTCGCCCTCCATGGGCCATAAGACACTAGAGTCCACTGTAAGACACAGATACATCATCTGTCCTCGCTGTTTACTGCCTCACCTGTCCTCCTCCTTACTCACTCACTTTTGAAAAGATGTCTCTGTTCTCTGTCAGCTGATGGTAACGTTGTCTCTTTTGTCTCTTCCTCTCTGCCATCCACTGTTGGACAGTTTATGCAATGGAAATTAACCGTGAGTGTCTGAGCTTCATTTACAGCAGCAGGGAGCTGTTGCTTTACAGTAAAAGCCTCTTTCAGCAGGCGGTAGCATTAGCATCTTAGAATTAGTGAAATCAGTGGCAACACCATGAAAACTTTGACTTAGCGGTCAAAGGTCAGTGAATGCACCACAGCTGATTCAGAGAATTATGATCACCTGTCAGGTTAGAGGCTTTTATTGTGAAGGCAGGACTTTTTTCGATGATAAACACAAACACTGCCAATAAAGTTCCATATGTGTCCAAAGTCAGGACACACTTTGACTCTGTGTGTGTGTGTGTGTGTGTGTGTATTCAGCTCCATGTGGAGACAACATGTATGACGAAGACGGGAAGAAGCTTCCTCCCTGTATCCCTGGAGCCTGGCTCACTCCGGCCATCATGGCCTGTTACCTGTTGGTGGCAAATATCCTGCTGGTCAACCTGCTGATCGCTGTGTTCAAGTCAGTCAGTCACACACACACACACACACACAGGAATTTAGGTTATGGACAAAAACACACTTTGTGTTGTATCACATTGCCCTTTCACCTTTTGAATATAGTTCATCATCCTCACAAGAAAAAAACTGGATGTCAAATGAAACTGTGTAACTTCATAAAAGCTGAAAAACATTTTCTACCTCTAACACTGAAATGAAGAAGATGACCTCAAACTAACCCGTGACTCCTCCTTCCGCCTTGCAGCAACACCTTCTTCGAGGTCAAGTCCATCTCCAACCAGGTCTGGAAGTTCCAGCGTTACCAGCTGATCATGACCTTCCACGACCGGCCCATCCTGCCCCCACCCCTCATCGTCTTTCCCCACATCTACATTGTACTAAAGAGGTTGTGCTGCCGTTGCCGCCGCAAGCCAGAGGGTGACCGCGACGACCGCGAGAGACGACTCCGTAAGGCTTCTACCCTTTCTAAACTAACCAGTTTAAATCAACTAGGTTAAATCAATCAGGTTAAGTTAATCAGTCTAAATGAATCAGGTTAGAATAACCAGTCTAAGTCCCCATATGAGATACCATGGTTACTGCTGGTGTTTTTCTTCCAAGAGCTGGTTCTGAGCGCTGAGGAGCTGAAAAGCCTCCATGAGTTTGAGGAGCAGTGTGTGGAGGAGTACTTTAGAGAGAAGGACGACGAGAAGCAGTCGTCCAATAACGAGCGGATCCGAGTCACGTCTGAGAGGTCAGAGGTCACTGCACCTACATTCACATACACACTAACACTCAGACACATGCTGGGTTCAGCTGACCTTTTACTAAAACACTAGGTAAACTGTAGAAACAATAAAAACAGTCGCTAATCTTCAGATTCTTCTGTTATGTTATTGTTTCTTCCTGTCTATGTGTCAGAGTGATGGAAGACTGGTCTAGGTCACTGGTTGAGGATTTAAATATTTATTGGCCCATAGATCAAACATGATACCGACTGTGATGAAAGTGATTATGATAAAGAAAGAATGCGAAAAAACTGCGTATCTGATCTCTATGTTTGTGTGTCTGACTGAGCGATGTCATGATACTGGCTCCTCCTCAGGGTTGAGAACATGTTCATGTGTCTGGAGGAGGTGAATGAGAGGGAGCAGTCAATGAAGGCATCGCTGCAGACCGTGGACCTGCGCCTGGGTCAGCTGGAGGAGTTCTCTGGTCGAATGATGAACGCTCTGGAGAAGCTGGCGGGCATCGACCACGCCGACCTTGTCAGGTCACGGTCCAGAGGCTCGTCGGTCTGCGAACCTGCCCTGCTGCGACATGGCAGCATCAACAGCGCCGACGGCTACAGCCTGTACCGCTACGCACTGGACCACGATGACCGCACGTCAGTGTCTGGGGACGCGGAGGGACACGACAGGAAGGCCCAACTGAGCCCAGACAGACCAGGAGCAGGAGCAGGAGCAGGAGCAGGAGCAGGAGCAGGAGCAGGAGCAGGAGCAGGAGCAGGAGCAGGAGCAGGAGCAGGAGCAGCAGGAGCAGCAGCAGGAACAGGAGCAGGAGCAGGAGCAGGAGCAGGTGAGAGAGAGACAGAGACCAGATGAGAGGGTCCAAGTAAGGACAGATGCACACGAGAAAGAGGAACCTGTGAAAAGGCTTTAATGCTGGCAGCTTGATACTATACATACTGCAGTATATAAATATCACATACACATAAAGTGTTACAATACAGTAAATAAATACACATGTGTATTTAGTCTTTCTGTTAATATTGACAGACACAAGTTTTTTTTTTAAAAAGCTGATTTGAAGACCACGATGTGAGCTCTCATTTTAGAGTCTGTCAGTTTCAGGTGAGGTGGCGGAGTTCGGCTTGACCCTGGAGGTCAGAGAACCACGGCAAAGGACTCAGTCTCTGTCCAATGTGGACATCCTCATCTCCCCCTGCGACCCAGACATCAGACCTCACAGCACCGCTACCCCGCCTCCATCCGAGCAAACAGGGGCAGAGCCATGGGGGGCGGAGTCGGAGAGACCGCCGGAGAAGAGCCGACTGGAAGCGGCCGTGTCCTTCCCTCTGGAGAGGTCGAAGGTTATGCAGTATTTGTCTTCTCCGACCCTCAGTGGTTCCTCAAACAGGAAGTCCATCAGCAATATCATCTACAGTCCTGCCCATCAGAACCAGGGGGGGATCACCGCCTCAACTCCCTCCACATCTCCAACAGCGACGAGGGAGCCTAGCGGAACTGAGACAAGTCAGGAGGCTAACGAATCCAGGATGGACAGTAACCATGGTAATGGCAGCAGGGAGGAGCTGACGGAGCAGCTGCTGCTGGGGGAGGACAGGATGTACCCCACCCTCCGCTCCAAGAGCCTTAACACCAACCCAAGGAAGACGAGGGTAAGGAAAAATGAGGAGACACCTCGATCGGCCAGTAGCGTCAAAGACCTGGTGTCAGCCTTCAGTGGGGAGGGAGCGGGTGGGACGCAGTCCAGGACTTCGTTCAGAGACTCAGACTGATCCTGATTAAGGGTCTGTGATTGACACGGACAATGGGAGCTCACAAGAACCATCCACCCAGTTCAATGTCCTCCAAAGGGGGAAGGCAGGATCCTGATCTGAAACGAAATCCAGGACCAGCTCCAAAGAGAAGTTCAGTTTCTGGTTTTCTCTTTTTTTTTCTAGGATATTTTTTGGGCATTTTTGCCTTTAATTGACAGGATAGTGGAGAGAGAGAGAGACTAGGGAAATGACATGCAGTACAGATCGGGAAATGATCCGACGATCACTGTATTGGACATTACCAACATGGGACATGCTCTTAACCACTATCATTTCAAATGAAACAGTTTTAGATATTCTATATATTGTATATTTTAGATATTCAATTATTTATAAAATGTTAGGAATAATATAAATATTATCTGAGATCCTTGATGTGTAAAACTGAATTAAAGGGAATTATCTAAATAAAGAACTAAAGCATCAAATCTTTGTTTCTGACCCTTCATCAAAAGATCAGTGGCTCCTTTCTTGCAACATTGTGGTGAGTTTGAGGACTTCAGGACATCACAGCGTTAGCAGCAGTTAGCAGAGAGGAGAACAGTGAGTCTGGCCTTTGTCTCAATACTTCTGGATGATCAAACTCTACGACCTGCAGGACAAGGATACACAACAACATAGATCACATACATGTCAGAAAGGTCAGCTCACAAAGTTAATAGAGGTTACAGATGTCCCTCATCATCACAGTCTTCCATCATGACTTTGACCAGTTTGACCAGTGTGGAACAGGCAGTACTCACCTGTCCGTGGTGGAGGACCAGGACACGGTCTGCCTGCAGTACAGAGTGGATTCGGTGAGCGATGGTGAGGACGGTGCAGTGCTGGAAGCTTTCTCTGATGGTCACCTGGACCAGAGAGTCAGTCTCTGCATCAACAGATGCAGAGGCCTCGTCCAAGAGGACAATCTGCTGGTCAGAGAGGTAAACAGACAGGTGAACAGAGAGCTGAGCAGACAGACAGGTGGACAGAGAGCCGAGCAGACAGACAGGTGAACACACTGGTGATCAGACCTTGGATTTGTGGAGCAGAGCTCTGCTCAGACACATCAGTTGCCTCTGTCCCACAGAGAACGTCCCTCCGTCCCCCGTCAGCTCGGCCTGAAGCTTCCTGTCTAGACTGGACACCTGGTCAAAGAGAGGAGTCAGACAGGTGATGAGTGACCCACAAGGAGATACTTGATCATGGACAGAGACAGAAACTGGGACAAACGCACTGCTTCCTTCATGTAGGTCTTCTCCAGAGCTGTCCAGATCTCCTCATCACTGTGGACACCGAATGGGTCCAGGTTGAACCTGCGGACGAGTGGACATTCAGACACCTGTCTTTGACCATATGACAGTGATGATGTCTCAGGAGCAGCTGGTTACCTGACTGTCCCTGTGAACAGGATGGGGTCCTGGGGGATGATAGACAGTCTGCTGCGCAGGTGAGACAGGCCGATGGATGTGATGTCCACTCCGTCAATCAGGATCCGTCCTGCAGCTGGTTCAACCAGTCGGAACAGAGCCGTGGCCAGAGAAGACTTACCTGGGCCACAGGGACAAGCAGTCAGGTCACGCCATCACCTGACTTCACCTGACAGTCTAACGCTTACTTTGGGTCACAAGATCTTCTTCACTTCACTTTATTTCTCACGACCACATTAGTGGTATGAGCACAAACAAACAGTGGGACGACAGGCAGTGGGGCTGTACATACTTTATACATACATCTCTGACTAGAACAAAACAAAAACTATCACTAAGGACACGCTTCCGAAAGGCACATAACTTATAAATAATTTTTGTTTTATCTGACTGTTTTATCCAACAAAATTTGTTTAAACATCTCACCAGATCCCGTCCTTCCCACAATGCCGAGCTTCTCTCCAGCTCTGATGTGCAGGTGCAGCCCCCTGAGGACAACAGGGGAGTTTGGGTGGTACCTCATCTCGTAGTCCTGGAAGGTGATGGCTCCTCGCTGAGGCCACTTCTCCGGCACCTGGTCCACCGTACCCGAGCCCTCCGCCCTGCAGCCCTGGATCACAACCAAGAAAGAAAGATCAGACTAGACCGGACCAGAATGGCCTGGACCACCAGGACCCTGTCCCACACACATGATGACCCCCCCTACTGACCGTGATGTACTCCAGCAGCCGCTCCACAGACATGAACCTCACCCCCACCTCCATCAGGGACTGAACTAGATACTGGCTGTTACTGGTCAGCTGGAGACACACACACAGTTATATCTCATCTACTGTATCTCAGGTTCCACAGATGTGGTCACATGTGGTCAGGGGGGTCTCACCTGGATGATGTAGCACAGGGCAAGGGCTTTCATGGAGGGGCTGCGGATATCGTTGGAGCTGAAGATGATGAGCAGGGCGACTGGCAGCGACATGACAGCACAGAGGGCATCGACGAGGAAACACAACCACCGCATGGAAAAGTGAAGGAGCAGGAAGTGGTGGGCGTTCATGTCAGAGAGGCTCTGAAAGCTGCAACACACACACACGCGACTGTCGGTAACAAACCAGATGTCATTTTAGTCACAGAAGTGGAGAGATGGTAAAACGTGGGTCAGGTCAACAACATGACATCGCCATGACAACATATTGTCACGTGTATTGTTTTGCCTCGTGCTGATGGACCACTTGTTTACCTAGAGGCTTGTTTAAGCCGTTACCTGCAGCGGCTGTTGTCCGTTTGCCTTAAGCCCAATTTCACATGAATGCAGCATGAAAAATACGAGTTGCTTGCGATCTACAACCGCACCACTAGATGGGATTGGGAGTAATGCTTACACAATATACCTTTAACCATCCAAAACAAATGCCTAACCTTAACCATTATTCTTAACCTAATATAAACCTAATTATAACCTAAAGTTAGACTGGCATTAGACGGGTGTTAGTTTGATGTTAAACAGATTTTTGACAGATGTTAAACAGGCGTCTAAAAGATGTTAGACAGATGTTCTTACAGCTGTGTGTACTGCTGCGTCTTGTCGTAGACCTGGATGGTGCTGAGGCCACGAGCAATGGAGGAGAAGAGAGAAACACATGGAGAACGACTCGTGTTCTCCATCTTCTTCAGCTCAAAGATGTTTCTCAGGAACATCCTGCAGGTGTTCAGACAGATGTTCAGAGTCAGACATTATATCAGATGGAGATAATCAGTCACAGTGACGTTTATGATGATTTGTGTGTGAAGATGTATCACTCTCTAGCATCGCTATGATTGGCAATGACCTGATCAGCTGATCATAGCTCTTTTCTATCCAATATCTGGTCTCTGGGTCTGGTACTCACCACAGGAGCAGAGTGAAGAGCGAGACGAGGAGAAGCACCGGCAGCAACATGACCGGGAAGATGATGGAGTTGACAATACAGGCGGAGATGGCCAACAGGCAGAAGATGATCAGAGCATTCAGGTGCTGAGGCAGTAGAGAGTCCAGCTCGTCCTGGTACCTGGAGACACAGCTGAGGAGGCGTCCGATCGGGGTCTGGTCAAAGAAGCTCATCGGACTCCCCAGGATCTGAGGGAAACAACGACCAAACAGCTGCTCATGGTACCTGGACATAGACCTGGACCTACAGTACATCTGGACTTGGACCTGGACCTGGACCATCTCACCTTTGTCAGCAGGTTGTTGTGCAGTGTGGTGGCGGCATGCGAAGTGACCTTGATGAAGCAGAAACACTTGAGAGAGCAGACGCTGAGCAAGAGGAGGATGATGATGATGAAGATCAGCTGGTAGAAGTCGAGGTCGCCGTTCAGCGTCACGTTTCCTCGCTCTGACGCCGTCACGTTGCCGACCTGACGGGATGACACAACAACATCTACACCTGCACAATAAAAACATCCTGACAGCTTCAGTGTGTGTGTGTGTGTGTGTGTCTGACCCCTGGACCCTTAGATAGCCAGTGACAGAGCCACCAGTAGCTCAGACCCGTGTTGGTGACGAGGCCGATGAAGATGAGGAGGATGAAAAAGCCTACACAGAATCCTGCAGGAAAGTAAAAAATAAACAAAAACACGTCTTATGAAATGCTTTAAATTTGAAGGGTAAAGTTGAAACTGTGTGTGTGTGTGTGTCCATGTGTGTCAGAGTCAGAGAGTGAATGACCTCTGACCTCCTGCTGCTTTAGTGTACTGCTGCAAGGTTCTCCATGTGACCGGCCCGTGTGCGTCGTTCTTGTGGTCAATCAGCTGATGGGCGGCTTCAGAGAACAGATGACATCATCAGTTTGTGACTGACATCAGGAAATGAACTGTATCTGTAGATCACTACAGTTTGTAAGACATGACAAACATGACAAACAGTAAAGACTCACAGCTGATCGCCGTAGAAACAGACGACCCTGGGGGTCAGTGAGCCAAAAGCATAAACCTCACCTGAGCCGTCAGGTGAAAGTGTGTCTGTGTTCTCATCTAACAGGTCAAACGCTGCGAGGAGCCAGAGAGAACACACCATCAACAAGAGACGGAGACAAAATTGTGAGACACGACCGTCACAATAACTCAAATTAAGGGGGAGGGGTGCAGACACAAACTGTTAACACACACAGAGAATTGGGTACCTGGGTTGACGATGCCTCTATCTATGTGACCGCTCAGCTCCACCCTCTCCTTCTTCTCTTCTTCCCAAGGCTAAAAGGTAGAGGGTCAGATTGGACAAGCTGAGACACTAGGATGTATTGAGTGTCGTCCTTCAATAATACAAAACTTTTTTCAGCCTATTAATAGGGGTTAAATAGGGTAATGGGAGCTGCAGAGCTTAATAGAGAATCTTGATCACAGGGAAATTGAAGAACAGCAGGATCTCCCTGTAACTGATGTTACACCAGATGGTGGGCTGGGGTCTGTAGGCGAAGCCAGTCAGTGGGCCGTGAATGTCGTAAATAGTTGTCAAATCATTTGAAAACTGGAGCAATTTTGATGAAAAGATAAACAATACCAACAAAAGTTTTGAAACTATATTTTGAAATCTTTAAAAGTTCTGTTTTTGTTATTACTGTGATTAACGAATGAGAGGGAGGGTGATGTTGTTGCTGGTGGGCTCAGCGTATACATGCAACTAACAGACTGACAGAAGAATAAAAGCATAGAGTCAAGATACAGACGGTCAATCTCCAAGTGATGCATCACTGAGTGGAAAAACACAAATTTAATGTTTTTCAGTTCTGCACATCATCAGGTATCAGGTCTTACTGTGCTCTGCTCCCTCAGGTGTTTGGTGATTTGCTCAGCATAGTGTCCCTCCACCTTCATCAGATCCAGGTGATTCCCTGTTTCTAAAACTGAGCCGTCCTTCAGGACCAGGACCTGGTCACAGAACTCCAGGTACTGATGCACACAGAGAGACAGAGACAGAGATTATTACAAAGATCAGTGGGAGAAAACAAACTAAAACTACAGACTCACTGTGATTATGAGGAGAAAAAGCATGTAAAGTTCACAGTCAGAGCTGCTTGGACACGTCAGGGTGTTGGAGGCGTGAAGAGAGGAGGAGGTCTCTGCAGACAGTCAGGTTCTTGACCCCTGAGGGACGACCCTGCCCTGACAGAACCAGAGACTAAAATCATGTGGCCTGAAACCGTCTCATGTTAAGACAGGGGCTGAATGATTTGTCATTTTAGTCATTTTGTGTTCTTGTGGGGTCTGGAGCTGTTACTTACCCACCGCACTTACTAACATTAAAGCTCACAACCAACATTACTGATTAGAGGAGGAAACACATTCAAGCTTTTAGTACATAAAGCATTCATTCATGCTCCCACCTGCAACTGGTGTGTGACCAATATGACGGATTTCCCCTGCAGATCTTTCTTGATGCACTCCTCAAAGATATGTTTCCCTATGTGGGCGTCCACAGCGGACAGCGGGTCATCCAGCAGGTAGATGTCTTTGTTGGAGTAAATGGCTCTGGCCAGACTGATCCTCTGTTTCTGACCCCCCGACAGGTTCACTCCCTGCTCTCCTAACTGAAAACACAGTTACAGTGAGGATCTTCACTACTACCTCCGGCTGAGTCCGTCTGAACTCCTCTGCTGTCAAATGTGAATGTTTCTGTTCATCATTTCAGCCGAACTTTGCACTAAAAAAACATGCTTTTTGTTTAAACACAAGTTCCAAAGAAAAATGAGACAAATGATTAGAAATTAAGAAAACAAGACATCTTACATAACATGTTGTTCTGTAAGTATGAACCATTTCTTAACTGCTATGATGTAACAGTCCTAACCGAGTCAGTAACAGATTAGTTTCTCACCATAGTCTGATCACCATGAGGCAGAATTTGGAGGTCGGTCTCCAAGTTGCAGCTACTAAGGACTCTGCTGTACCTGCAAAGCACCAACACATCATCACTGCAGACGTCCACTAATCTCTTTACAGTAGGAGGATAGTTCATTGTCTTTTTGTTTCTTACCTGGAGCGGTCCAAAGGCTCCCCCATCAAGATGTTGTCCTGGACAGTCCCATAGAAAATCCAGGCCTGCTGAGAGGCGTAGGCAATTGACCCATCAACTGAGACTGATCCCTGATGGAGGTGCATCTGTAAGGCAACGACAGGATGAGGTATCTTCCTGCTGAGGTCTGTACTTACCTAAGGTCTTAACTTTTAGAGGTTTGGACTTGCTGAGGTCCAACGAGCCCACAGCAGCAGAATCACATGCTGACGTGGACTCTGTGTCAAGTAACTCACCTGTCCTAACAGACTGCAGATCAGCGATGTCTTTCCACTCCCGACATTCCCACACACACCCAGCAGTTTACCCTGGTCCACAGAAACAAATTATTATTAACATACTGTACCTACTGTATCCATGAAACCATGGTGTTCACCAGCTAAAAACATCTGTGTCCAGTTAAAACCACTCATCCCTGCATTGGTCTCATATGGACTCTGACGTGTCTCAGCTGCAGCTCAATCAGACTTTTATACTGGAAAGTAAACACCAACGCCTTCCAGTCCCAGGGTCTGGTCTCTGACTAGGACCAGGTGAAGTTGGACACTGTAAACTCTGTAAGCTCTGTAAACCAGGATGAGCTGCAAACATCACCGTTATCGACTCAGACTAGTATAGTGTCTGATTCCTCACACATCACTCAGAGTCCCTCAAGACCCTCAGCAGTGTCACCTTGTCAAGGGTGAAGGAGATGCTCCTCAGGGTGGGCATGGCCACTCTGCTTTCCTTCTGCAGGTCACCCACGTCCTCTGGTTTCATCCAGGACAGTGTGGCCTTGTCGATGATGATGGCTGCTGATCTGAGGTCTGTATCCTGGATGAGGTATGGCTCGGGATTCTCTATCAGCAGTAACCTCTGCAGCAACCACAACACACACATAGAAATGTGAAGGTAGACCGTGGACATGAACATCATCTGCATAGAAACACTCAACTGCACTTTAAAGTCACTTCTGCAGGTCAGGGGTCAGTTACCTTGAGACGGGTCACTGACACAGCAGCTTCGGCCAAGACCTTGACAGCAGTGGGCGACATGGACAGAATGAACCTCATGCTGTTGAAGATGGTGACAACAGGAAAAGCCTGAAGAAGAAACGGCTCCGGTCAGTTCGCTCCCCCCAGCAGTAACGAACAAAGGCCCCATCCCTTCAGCAGGGAGGAGAGACACAGGTGAACTCACTGTGGTGGTACTGAGGGGCAAACCCAACCAGGTGTGAACGATGAAGGTGCAGGAGGCGGCGATGATGGGGACAAGGGGGCTGATGGTCATACTGAAGTTCTGGATGAGGGCCGCCTTCTCCAGGATCCTCCTCTCAGTGGTCCTGATGTCTGACACAGACACACACATTATCACTAGGAGCTTGACCTTGAATCCACGTCCTCAGACAAAGGTCTGGACCTGTGCGTCCAGGTCCAGGTTTCAGGACAGTGATGAATGACATACCTGTGATCTTCTTCTGGAACGACTCCTCCCACACGTACATCTTGATGAGTTTAATGCAGGTCAGGACCTCGTTAATTGTTCGGACTCGACAGTGTGTGACAGCTGAGGCTCTCTGTTGGTACATACTAACCAGCCTGGCAAACACAAACTGACACACACAGAACTGTTTTAGGATCTGTTGTCCTGTGTTGTTATAGTAACAGAAGACTTGAACACCTGGTGCGAATCCCGATGCCAAGCAAAGCGTACAGCGTCTTGTGTCCAGAGACCTGCAACAGGATGAAGAGGAGGAAGATGAGGAAGCCAACGAGGACGGTGTAGCCCAGAATGTAGCAGCAGTAGGTGGAGCACATGAGGAGCAGCAGAGGGAACGGCAGAAGCAGAGGACCCAACAGGACGGCCTCAAAGATACGGTAACTGTCCGAAGTCAGGACTTGGACCTTCTGCCAAACAGGTAGACAGACAGAAAGAGAGAGAGAGAGGTTGTTATTATTTATAGATGTTGTCAAAGTAAAAGCCCTTATGTTATCAGAAAAGACTTTCAAAGTAAAAGTTCACTTCTGACTGTTTTCACCTATATACACCTTCTGCATAAACTAAGAGTTCACTAAGTCTCATCAGAGAGACAGGTAGAGACAGAGAGAGAGGGAGGCAGGTAGAGACGAACCTGTCCCACAGAGACTCCACTGAGTGTCCTCAGGGACAGGATCTTGTTGAAGCCCAGCATACAGAAACCGGCCTTGAGCCGTGTCCCCGTCCTCAGGTTCAGGGCCCAGCTGAGGCCCAGGCAGCCCACCCTGAAGATCTCCACAGAGACCACGGCTGCACACAAGGCCACGCCCCCCAACACAGATGACATCTCTTGGTGTACGACGTAGCTGAGGATCTCATGGACCAGAACGCCCTGAGAGGACACAGAGGGGACAGTTGGCAAGACCTGAGAGGACACAAGGACAGGTGGGTCATCACAGATGAGACACAGATGAGACTCACTGAGCCGACAAACAGAGCCAACATGAAGAGGACAGAAACGATGAGGGCCAGAAGCAGTCGGTTTCCCTGGAAACGGAGCAGCACTCGAGTCAGAGATGCCTTCTGAAGACCGACCTCACACACCTCCTCTTCCCAGAGCTTCTGAAGCCTGAACACACACACACACACACACACACACACATGCACACATTTAACACACACTTCCTCTGAAACCTGAACACACACAGTGAGGGACGGTGTCCTCATGTCCCACCTGTCTCCGTTGACAGCAGCTCCGTCCGCAGGTGACAGACAGAGTGAGCTGAGGTCCAGCTGCTTCCTGGACATGGACCACATGAGCGGGCTGATCCAAGACATGGTGCCAAGGGACAGGACGCCTGCTCTGTCCAGAGGACTGGACCTGGACACCAAACATACAAGAAATCTCATCTGGTGTCCTCGGGGTCAATCAGCAGCACAACTGTGATGTCACTATCACTGTCATTGTCTGAGGTCTCACCTTGATCCTGCCGCCATCTCCGATTGGCTGGTGAGGTCTTTGGGTGGAGCTGTTTTACTGCTCATCCTGCTGGGACAGAGACAAATCTCAGACCGGTAAGGCACACACACCACACATACTTCCTCAGAGGTTAAGGAAGTATCCTGACATATATTTACCAAAATAAAGGCTTTAGCTGGAAATAAATGAATAAAAAAGTATTTGTCAGTAAATACTTGACAGCTCCACTTAGTGAGAACCAGTGGGACCAGTTTGAACCTGTTCAAGAGTGGGACAGACCCCCTGAGCACCTGAGACCACAGTTAGGTGCTGATGTCCCACGGCTGAGAGCAGATCTGTCACAGTGACCATGTCAGGCCTCGGTGTGTCTCATGGTTCACAGCCGTCGTGTTAATTAAGAAATCTGTGTTTGAGTTGAGTCAGACTGAAACTTCCTCAGTGAATGCCACAAAGGAAGCAAGTTCATTCAGTACCAAAGTGGCAATCAGCAAAGATGATCAGCTCAAAAGGAAGTTTGTTTCCTCAGCTTCACCTGACTGACTGACTGACTGACTGACTGACATTAGCAAAAGACTGACGCTGAAACACAGTTTCTTTAAATAAATCTGGAGCCATGTTTCAATTCACCACAGATCCTCAGTCTGACATCAACATAATGTGTTTTCAGTAGAAACTTTGTCAAAGCTGCTTCTGTCCTGGGATACACAAAACACAAACTCTGAGATCTCACAACTCCTCTCTGTTGCTTTTACCGCTACAAATGATGAGTTTCGATCTAAAGTTCAAATGTAAAACTTGAATTTATCTTTAAACTGAGATGCAACTGGTGTTTCTCTGCTAAAAACACTGTGACTCTTATAGTAACTCAAAATACAGAGTGTTTTTTTAGAGAGATCAGGGTTGGTCACATGTCCAAAGCTGGTTGTGTGAGTATTAATTGTCACTTGTGACAGATGAAAACTGGTTGATACCTAATGCAGTTATTAATTAGTCAAAGACCACCAGCTAATTAGTTTCTAACAAACATGAGACTTTAGTTACAAAACACACAGAGAGATTCATACATTTGTAGGAAGATTAGAAGATGAAAAGCTCAGAGGTGTTAGCAAAGCAGCAAGTACAGACAAAAAGCTAAAAACTAGTTCATAACACTGTCTATACGTCACAATAATTGTAACCTGGTAAGTAATTATTAGAAAGTAATCAATTTATTATTAAGTTTAGCTGAGCTGTTCCACCAGTTGTTGGTGTTTTAGTTTACTCTTTCAATATATCAAATGCCATGTTATCAGCATGTCAAATTGCATCTTGATAATATGCATGCTTTTTAAAATGTGTTGTGTGGTATAGTGGAAGCGATTTAGGCCAGAAATAAGATCTCATGAAGGGCCAACAAAATCCTTGACCTGTTGCTGAGCGGATCTGATCAGAAGATGTCTCTTACCTGGATCGCCGCTCTGACGTCAGTGCTCGTCGATATCCCGATATCTAATGCCACTGCCACTATCTTAATCATTCCATTAATCTCGCTGTTGCTAATGAGATGTATCACCTATGACCTGTAACTGCCTCTGAATCGGACCGAAATCACCAGAGTCACGTGTGGATCTGATCCAGAGTGAGAGACCATGGGCCTCGTGTCCCTCCAGGAGAAAAGGTCCGGAGGCTGTAACATCGCGACGCAGTTTCCTTCATGTCACATGGAAAAGCTACTCAGTGTGAGCACCTTCAGTCCAGCAGCCGGGTCCCGTCACTGAAGTGGACTTGTCTCGCTCTGTTGGACATGCTCGCTTGTTGCCCTGCATCTCTGAGGGACTGACAGTTGCTTCTCCACACACACACAAACAAACAAACACACACACCACGCCCCATCCTCCTCCTCAGGGCCAATCTGCAGACAACAGTTACCTGTAGGACCATCGGCAGGTAAACAGCGTCAGAGTGAAAACGGTTTGGAGCTCAGATCATTCTTGATGTTTTATTCTCACATCAATTTTCTACAGGTGGCAGCAGGTCACAGGAACAGGGTGAATATGCAAAATTCACACAGGCACAAGAATTAACCTAGACCTTTTTTGATGAACACAATACATTGGTTATAACCACTATGTTGTCATTGTCATTATGTTTTAAATGTGTGTACAGATGTAAATTTAGATGTTGCCAGATGTTGATCCACCTGGTGACCTCAGACCATGGATGTAGACCTATTAATAATGTAATTATTATGTATCTATATAGTATAATATATCCATGTCCAAGAAGAACAGAAACTTCACCAGTTCATTAGTTTCCCTTTTCTCCACTTCATTTCCACCTCCTCTTGTGCATTGCATCATGGAGGCAGTGCTGGCCATCTAGTTTTGGTGGCGTCTCCTCGTCTGTGATGGTTTCCACACACGGATATGTTGTCCACAAACACATCATAATGTGCGGAAGCAAACACATCACAAATTGTGTTCAACATGACAGCTTTATGACTACATGACACGTCATGTAGGTTTTTTTTACAGGTTCAAACAAATACGTGTACATAAAACAAAAACAGACACTGAGTTTTGAATCTGAATCTGTTTTTAAAAAATATATAATCTTATTACATTAACCCTAACCTAACACTTTAATGAACACAATTATAAATTAATGATCGTTCCCCAAATCAATCAGTTGGGAGAACAACAACATAAAATCTTTAACTTATCTATGACATTTTCATTATTTAATATAAAAGAATAAATATACAGGGGGTAAAAGTTTAAAAAAAAGAAAAAAGAAAAAAAGAAGAACTTTTTAGAGACAAAAAAAGCTACATTTATTGTCCTTGGTGGACAAGATATGCACATAACCTTAAAGGTTCTGGTTAAGAAAACAGGACGCAGCGAAACACTGCTAATTTTAGTTAGTTACTGAACTTTGGGCGCTTCTCCACCCAGACAACGACTGCATCATCCTCAGCCAGCCACTGTCTGTTCTGTAGTCGTGTGGCCCAGCTCATGCTAAAGACACGCCCCCATCTCCACTGGAGGAGGTCACTGGGTTCCTGTCATGTGTTTGATCACAGCTCCCGTACTTCATATGTTGGTGGTGGATTGCGTGGTGGAGAAGTTCTCCATGCGGAATCGAACCACCTTGCCCTGGGGCTGCGGGGGGTACAGGAAGTGACAGGTAAAGACCTGGCGACACGCCTTACGAAAATTCTCAGACAGGAAGGCGTAGAGAATGGGATTAACGCAGGAGTTCCCATAGGACAGGCAGTGGGAGATGATCCGGAAGGCGAAGGAGGCGTCATTCAGGGGGAAGGTGCCAAACTCCACCCACATGGCGATGATGTGATGAGGCATCCAGCAGATGGCAAAGGCGGTGACAACCAGGAGGACGGTCTGAGCTGTCTGCGGAGACACAAGAGATGTCTGAGACTATAGGGGTGTTTAAAGGTAAATGTGCCTATCACCATAATCCCTATAGTCCTAGCAGTAGGCTCATTGCCTTTAATTACCGGTGCATGTTGTTTTGAGATCAGCGGGGCAGAGACGTGAGCTGCTCAGCGAACACGATGGAGGTGAATGGTACAGATCCCCTGTCCCTCATCATCAAACTCATCAAATACACAATGCAACAATTCCAAAACGCTCTTGTGGAGGAGTTGTGACCTGCACATTCACCACGCTATGAGACAATTACCTCAATTGTGTTCACTGAGCAGCTCACGTCTCTGCCCCCCAGATCTTAAAACAACACTGATAATTAAAAGTAATTAACTTACCCATAGGGATTATGGCAATGGATGAAAAATGTTGAAAATATCCCTTTAAGGAGCATACCAGTCTTTAATGTCATTATAGTCACACAAACTTCTGAAACTCCACCATCAACCTCCCAGCACATCATGAACGATACTCCACTCCAGTGGCCTCAGGTTCACTGTCATCTTCTCAATGAAGCTTTTCACCTTCCACCCAGAAACGTGACCCCCGCCCCCTCCCCCATAGAGTCGTGCTGGACGTTGAGCAGAAGAAACAGCAGGAGGCGAGCGGACTCCGTGTCTCAGCGGATGTTTGGACGGTGAAGCTCTTGAAGTGTCTCCTCTATTCTTAGTCCTCTGTCTAAATATTTACCCAGGAGCCTTTGTTCCAACAGCTACCCAGAAACTGATCCCTGATCTGATCTAATGCAGACTCCCGTTGCTTGGGGGTGGAGGTGATTAAAGATTAATCAGTCAATCATTGTTTATAAGGAGGAGGAGGAAGAGAATGGGTAGGGGGACGAGGAAGAGAAGGAGGAAGAACAGAAGGGGAAGGAAGACAAGGTCTGTACCTTTCTTTTGGAGCGCTCGGACTTCTTTGACATGTTCTTCATTTTTTTATGAAGATGAAACAAAACCTAAAAAACAGACAATAACGTGTCACTTTTAAAGACAGTTTCATTTGTTGAGTTATTTATTTAGTTATTTATTATAGCCTACATCAGGTTTACAGCAGTTCAGGGAACCGCTCATCATTTTGACTGAAACTCATCTTGAAGATTAAAAAAACTGAACAAATATTTATTTTTAATTTAAACACTAAAACACTGAGACAATAAACTGTCTCGGTTTATTACTGTAGTTGGTTCAGACACACACACACTTGCTGTAAAACGTCCACCTTCCTTATTAATACATATTAATTTATTTATTAATAAACTATTGATGATCAGCTGACATTGTCTCACAGTCTGAATTTTAGCTTGCCTGTTGGCATGGATATAAGCATTTCAGTTTCAGATGATTCAGATAGTTTAAGATGAACGATAAAGTTAAACTGTAAGCGAAAAAAAACAGCTGACGCTCCTGTTGATCATCGTTTAAGTATTAAGACGATTTTGGTATGGATACTTCCCTCTCTCCTATTTTACTGTGGCACCTCTTTGCTGGCATGATCTGATATCACCAAGTAAACAACAGCCCAGGAGCGCTGTTATAACCAGCTGGTTAGGTTTAGGGTTAGGTTTAGGTTCAGCGTTAGTCCTGGGCTGTTGTTCAGACCGTGCTCTTTGCTGTGTCAGTGCGCGCGCGCTCTTGTCGCGGGTTTTTACGCATGGCTAAACTTGTAATTGCGGCTAATTTCGCCCTTTGCTTCCTGCCTGTATGATTCAAGGTGTGTGAAAACCGCTGGAATCGAACCTGTGAACTGACCTTGGTGTAGCAGCAGCTGATGAGCAGCAAAGGAATCACGTATCCGATCAGCAGCACCGTCACCTTGTAGCTGTGCCGGGAGGCACCGTACCACTGCTCCCAGCAAAACGTACTGTTTGGGGCGTTGGGGTGCGTGGTGAGGACCTGGTGCTGAGCCACCGGTACCGCGCACACCAGGGACAGCGTCCAGATGACGCACACCCCGACCAGCGCGTTCCTGCGGCTCCTGACGCACGCGGACTTCTTGGAGTGCACCACTGCGATGTAGCGGTCCACAGACATCGCGACCAGCGTGAAGATGCTGACCAGCATGCTGACGGTGACGAAGTAGTGACCGAACCTGCAGACGAAACTTCCGAACACCCACTGCGGCAGCGAGTAGATGGTGGCCTGGAAGGGGACGCACAGCAGCAGGAAGCTCAGGTCCGCCACGCTCAGGTTCAGGATGAAGACGTTGGTCGGGCTGCACGTGCGCCTCCCGACGCTCCCCCTACCACCTCCCCCACCGCTGCCGTACCTTACCTTTCCGATCACCACCATCACCAAAGAGTTCCCCACTATACCCACCACGAAGATCAGTCCAAACACCACCGGCACGATCACCGCCTCCGGCCCGGACGCGCCGTCCTCCTCTGCGCCGCCGCCGCGCGCCGCCTCGGAGTGGTTTGGGTCCAGGAGTTCAGCCCAGCCGGAGGAGCCGTTTCCCGGCACCAGCATGTTGAAACGCCGCAGGTTAGAGAGGAAGACCGTGAGAGGCGGACTGAAAGACCAGGTCCATGATCCAAGTCAAACACGTCCAGCAGAGTCCGGACTCTAGACACGGCAAGTTGACGGAAACATGTGATGTTTCCTGTATTGGACTGTCAAAATAAAACGACGTTACCAACTTTCAGGCCTGAACTCTGGTAAAAACCAAGTTCAGGATTTTATTTTGCAAGGAAGTGTTTGTACTTCCTGATGTTTTCCTGTAAAGTCTGAAGTCTCCTGATAAGAAAGTGTAACAGGGTTTTATTACAGCTAATATTCACTTTATTAACCGTGGAACTGGTTTGAACTTACGAGGGTCACCGTACAATGAAATGAAATTTAATTAATTAAACATTATGAAACATAACGAGTGACATAATCACGTCAATTGATCAGAATCAGCTTATTGATGAACCTTAATGTGTGAGGGAAGTGTTTACAAGACGATTTCATTTCCTATTGCATGATTTATGATATCAGAGACATGAGGGCATGAGGGCATGAGGGCATGTGTGTGTGTGTGTGTGTGTGTGTGTGTGTGTGTGTGTGTGTGTGTGTGTGTGTGTGTGTGTGTGTGTGTGTGTGTGTGTGTGTGTGTGTGTGTGTGTGTGTGTGTGTGTGTGTGTGTGTGTGTGTCACTGTGTCATTTAAACAGCTTTGAGCTCAGTATAAACACACCCAGCAGCAACATATAGGATAGATGATCACACACTGCCTCTGTAATGACACAGTGACACACACACACACACACACACACACACACACACACACACACACACACACAACACACACACACACACACACACACACACACACACACACACACACACACACACACACACACACACACACACACACACACGCACACAGCTGCTGTCTCAGCAGGAAGATGTGAGCACCATCTTCCAGACTTTGGACTGGAGGCTCAGTTTATCCACTGTGTCTCTATAGTGACTCAGACTCCCATGTTAAAATCTCCAACTTCACATGCCAAATAAACAGCTGTTTATGAAACTGAAATGTTTACACTTTATTAACCACTAAAGGTTTGGAGGAGGACTGTTGTTGTGGGTCCAGGCCTGTTTGACTGACAGGTGTGTGAGCTGATGTTAATTAAACCTGTTTGTCATGAGGACATACAGGTTACAGAGATCAGTCCCACTGTTGTCTCCGTCAGCCACTTCACTTCCATGATGATGATGATGATGATGATGATGATGACGACTGTCAGAGCTGAGAGAGTCAAAAATGATAGATGAGGCTCTCGTCTACAGCTGCTTGTTAATCGACTAATTTCTCTAATTTTATTTCTTCTACTTCCTCTTACTGAGGAAGTTTGATAATAAATCAGATCATCATTGAGGTCACGGTCACAGTGCTTAAGTTTGCTTAAGTTCTGTTAAAGTGATTAACCTAGGGCTGCACAGTCTAGAGGTTTTTTTTAATGCAGGTGGTAACAGTTAACTGATTTTTTAAAATTTAATTTAAAAAAATGCTTCTGAAGGGGTAATACACTGTTATGGCGGGGTGGAGCTTCGCTCACTTGGGAGAGCTGCCGCCCCATGTTGAGGCTAGAGTCCTCACTGCAGGTGCCCCCGGTTCGAATCCCGCATTGGGCAGCCCTTTCCTGCATGTCATTCCCTCTCTCTGCCTCCCTATTTCCTGTCTCTCTCTCTTCCTCTGTGCTATCAATTAAAGGCAATAAAAAATAAATAAAAACACTGTTATGGCACCTATAGTGCTCTTAGGACGCATTTAACGTAATACAGAAATATTGTGCAGATTTCCAAAATCACCGTGCCGCCCTTTGCTGTGCATCCACTCCGGCATCGCTTGCTGTACCGGGCACGGGGTTTAAGTCAAAATCCATAAAGTAATGCAAATTCACACTGGCATACTTTCTCTGTCAGCCACCCCGAGGTAAAACCTGAACACTGTGGAGCTGTTCCAAGGTTAGGATTAGGTCTGCATTTGGAGACTGTGAAACTATACTGGCCATTAGTGAGTCAGCCTCCATAATGATCCCCAGACTCGTGTGTGTGTGTTGCTGCTGCAGGCAAATGAGTTTTAGCTGAGAAGAACCATTAGAGAATGTCAGAGCACATTAGAGCTGATGGAGGCAGAAGGAAACAACAACCATCAACCGGGCTCCGGGCTCAGGGCTCGTGGGCCGGACCTGGACCAGATGTAGGACCTACTGACTCCGATTGACTAACTGATGCTGGATCAGTTCTTCTGTTTGACTTGTAATTTATTATTATTATTAAATCTTTATTGCAGACACAACAAGTGGTCCATATCATCAACAACAGACATGATCAAAAAGATTTAAGAAGGAGAGAGAGGAAACTGAATGCTGCTATTTTATAACTGTGATAACATGTTTTTGTTTTTTATTCATGATTTGTACTCCAGGGAACATTTGTACATGGGACAACAGATGGAAATTAGCCTGTGGCTTGTTTACAATATATGTCTTGTTCATGAACTTGCACTGTCCCATCCAAATAAAATCAAATTGAACTGAACTGAACTGAATTGAATTGAATTGAATTGAATTGAATTGAATTGAATTGAATTGAATTGAATTGAATTGAACTGAATTGAATTGAATTGAGGACTCATAGGCCAGAGTTTCCACTGAAAATAAGACATTAAAATATCAACAAATAAAATTATTCTAAAGAGAATCTTCAGTCATGACTCATTTCACCTGCTGTTATTAATATCTGTGATTAATGACATTGATCACTGACCTGTGACCTGATGACCTCAGCTGATGACATCACCAGATGTCATCAGCTACTGTGTCATGTGAAGATCACTGCTAATGTGTGATCCAAATAACACATGTTAAATTATATACAATCTCTGATAATTGATGTCTGATCAATAGTCAAAGAGACATTCACTGAAAACATCTATTTATATCCTGTCAGAGATAGGCTATCTGTGTTGAGTTATATAAAATTGTCAGCTATGAGGATTTATCAGGCTTTATTTACTATTGATTATTGGATTTTTAGTACTGCTGATTTATAGAACTGATTGTTATTCAGTGACAGTAGGAAACATAAGCACTGAAATAAACACTCCAAACCAGCATCATCTTGCTCTAATTACTTGTACATGCACACACACATGATGGCATGAGGAGACCCTCCTGATTCTCTGAAGGTAGTGAGGACACACCACCTATTCCTGAAACACTCATCAGCCAATTAGCAGCCACTAGATGCCGCAGCCTGACCAATCATTAACCTCCCCAGCTGCTGATAATCCAAGTTTCCCAGAGAGTGCTGCTTAAGAACTATGACCCCATTCACAGGTCTGGATCAGATTCAGATCATGTGTAGATTAGATGTGGATCTGGTGCGGATCAGATCTGGATCAAGTGTAGACGTCAGTTTGTTTTTGTGTGAATTTGCTGCTCTGCGGCCTGTGAACTGCTCTGTGATTGGTCATATGCTGGAAACCCCACCCTTCCCACGTCAACACCAGGGGGCTGTTGCACAAAACAAAGATAGATTAAAGTCTGGATTTTCCTGTTGGGCCAGCAAAATTTAGCCAGGACTTTGGTGCACCAAAGCAGAGGCAGGTTTATTCAGTGCAGCTATAGCCTGCTCCTGACCAGGCTAACAGCCAGGCTTTATGGTGTTGGGTCAGAAAAATGTGATTCACGGTTATTTCATGGTCTTCTGTCCATTTTCTGATTAAGTTTTATTAGCACATTAAAATATCACAGACAGTCAGAGAAGAAGCCTACCTTTATTTCTTACTGTCATCACGTATATAATAATTTTTATTTTGTGATCACTATGCCAACTGTTATGAAGACTGCTGTTCACATCATCGTCAGAAGTTTGATGAATAGTTTACATTTATTATTAGATATTGATGAGGATATTGTGTCAAGGTGTTTTCAATAAAATCAGAGATAACTGCAAAATATGAAGTCCCATTCATGTGAATCCTCTTCACAATGACACAAACTTGATTTTTTTTTTTTTTTAAAAGCATCATATGAGGAGGGTTTTCTGACATGAGAGAGTTTTTTGGAAGAGGTCAGACCCACTGACATTTCCTGATAATTACCTGTGTGGCATACAGGTTTTAGGGTGGCATCTTGTATAATGTTTACTACACCATCAGAAATGTAGCATCAAAATGTTTGGCATACTGCTATTACCTTAACTGGACACAGAAGAATGAGCTTTATCAAAGAGGACGTGTACTACTGCTGGTAACATGCATCAAAAATCACAAAAGACAGTAAACGGTAGTCACAGCAGCTGCTCATCAGCCCATTGTAGCTTTCTCTGAAGTCACTAATGATGCACTGTACACATTACTTATGATCACTGATCACTAATTATGTGTATTAAATGACCTAATAGGCAAAATCTGACTGTTTCAGATGATCAGTGGTTGCATTATAATCAATTTAGAGGCAAAGTGACAGACTATGAGCCTTTTATTCAACTCCTAAAATCTGTTTAACAGCCCCCCTGTTCACATCTCGTATCAACCGTCCACCTTTAATGATGTCACAGCAACTTAAAATGAGGGACCGAACCCGTTAGAATCAGTTTCTGCTTGAGGGAAAATATCAACTTCTGGATTCACTTGTCTACAACTCTATAAAACACTTTATCACTAAAACACACTGATGCACTTGTGTGTTTTAGTCGTATGTATTATGGTTAACACAGGAAGGCTAAACATACAGCTTCAACACAACAACTCCTAACTGATATTGTGCTGATGAGTGTGAACAAGAGCTCATATAACAATGATCAGAGAGGCAGATAGTTCATAGAACTGAGTGTTGATTCTGAGTTCAGATCAAACTGATCTCAGGTCAGAATCAAACTGTTTCTGAGTTTTGAGAAAAGGTGAGAGGATTTCAGATACACACACATTCCTGCATTTCATCTTAAACACTATTGTTGATCTTATGTTTTTGTGTTGTAGCTGTGTATCATGTGGTGAATCATCCACATGTTATCAAACATGCTGGCCAATCAGAGGGCAGCAGCGCAGGGCGTGTGACCCGTGAGAAGGACGATGTCGCCTAAGGTGTGATAACCAGCTGACGGCTGAGCTGGACAAGCCAGCGGACTCTCTGATTGGCCGAGGCCACACGAAGCTTGAGTATAAAAGAGCAGCTCAGTCTCAACTCAGCATCATCATCATCATGGCCTTCCTCTGGATCGTTTCCTGCCTTGCCTTCGTGAGCGCTGCCTATGGTGAGACACACACACACAGACAATAGTTTGCAATCTTGTCACTTGTCAGGTTGCTAACTTCTGTGATCTCTGGTCCAATCAGGCTGCGGCACCCCCGCCATCCCTCCCCAGGTGAGCGGCTATGCCCGCATCGTCAATGGTGAGGAGGCCGTGCCTCACTCCTGGCCCTGGCAGGTGTCTCTGCAGGTGAGACCTCAACAAACAGCAAACCCTCTCCCCCTTCCTCCTCCTCTTCCTCTTCCCCCATTTCTTCCTCTGTGGTTCAGTGACTGACTTCTGTTATTTCCTCTCAGCAATCCAACGGCTTCCACTTCTGTGGAGGATCTCTGATCAACGAGAACTGGGTTGTGACCGCCGCCCACTGCAACGTCAGGTCAGAACAGCACACATTACACACCTTTAGATGTCTCACCTGAGTCTGATCATCAGTGACAAACTGACTGACTGTGTTTCCTGCTTCCTGTTAGGACCTACCACCGTGTGGTTGCTGGAGAGCACGACAAGGGCTATGGCTCCAACGAGGCCGTCCAGATCCTGAAGCCCGCCAAGGTGAGAACCACCCATCAACCAATCAGCTTCCAGAACACACCACCTTCCCTTCCTCCCTCCCTAACACCACCTTCTCCCACCATCACAGGTGTTCACCCACCCCAAGTGGAACCCCCGCACCATCAACAACGACATCAGCCTCATCAAGCTGTCCACCCCCGCCCGCCTCGGCACCAACGTGTCCCCTGTGTGCATCGCTGAGTCCGGTGACAACTTCCCCGCTGGCATGACCTGCGTGACCTCTGGCTGGGGTCTGATGCGCTACAACGGTGAGTCACAGTCACAACAGGAAGATTCAGGATTCAATCGTTTATTCACACATAAAAAATGTTTTTAAAAAATCATTAAAATGTTTGTAATTTCAAATGTGGAACTTTAAAAAATATATATATATATTTTTATCATTGAGACTCAGGATCTCATTTACAAGAGAGACCTTAAAAAGGGGCCAGACACAAAAAATACAAAGACACAGAGTTTTACTTTGAAAAGTGCAGAGGACGTGTGTCTGATGCTTCCTGTCTCCCACAGCTCCCAGCACTCCCAACAAGCTGCAGCAGGCCGCCCTCCCCCTTCTGTCCAACGAGCAGTGCAAGAGACACTGGGGCAGCAACATCTCTGATGTGATGATCTGCGCTGGAGGAGCTGGAGCCACTTCCTGCATGGTGAGGCCCCGCCCACCTTCCTGTCTCACCTGAAGCACTACTGTAGTTTCTGTCATTGTGCTGTGCTGCGTTGTGTTGATGACGTCATGACGCTGTGTGTCTCTCAGGGTGACTCTGGTGGCCCTCTGGTCTGCGAGAAGGACAACGCCTGGACTCTGGTCGGTATCGTGTCCTGGGGAAGCAGCCGTTGCTCCACCTCCACCCCCGCCGTCTACGCCCGCGTCACCGAGCTCCGCGGTTGGGTCGACCAGATCCTCGCTGCCAACTAAACACTCAAAGGCGAACTGGGGCTGACCCGGTAGTAGAACATAAGAGTGTGAAAAGTGAAAAAAATAAAACAGTGAAACATCAATTATGCATTTGGGCATTACTTTGTGTGTGTGTCTGTGTGCGTGTTAAGAAACTGGTTAATATTCTGATCTGATCAGTTTTCCTTTATTAACATCTATTCATAAAAGTCATATCAGATCAATCCTGATTGATCAACAGAGTTGTGAGAAGAAAAAGGAACAGCAGCCTTAAATTCACAAAACTCAGTGCTAACTCCCGGTGGAGGACTTCAGCAGTACCTCCATTAGTAACATAGCCTACATTTCTCCTCACATCCAACACCGTTGTTTACCAATCACAGGAGATCTACACCAGCCTGCAGGGACTGAACTGACCCACAGTCCCTCTGACTTTTGAAATGCAAGGCAGCGTCAAAACCTCATCGTCATCGTCATATTTGGGCGTCCTTGACCACAGAAAGCTTATCCATACATATATTATTATTATTATTATTATTATTATTATTATTATTAATCCACAAATTTTAATTAATAATAATTTGTTCTGAAAGTTTCGACACACACACTTTACTACTACTACTACCAATAATATTAGTAACTAGAAAATGTCCTCTCGGGAAATTTTGAAAGGGCACCGGGGGCTAAGTTGTTCTAACCATCTCTGTCAACATGGGAATCAAAGCCACGATCTTAAGGTCAAGACAGAGCTAGAGTCTGTGTGTGTGTGTGTATAACTGTAATGACATGAAGCTGGTTCTAGAGTCTGTGTGTGTGACTGAGCTGCATCCTATATCAGTCTGATTTAGCTGTGTGTCTGTGTTTACAAACACTTAACGAGCTCCAGGTGGATTGTTTATGAAGTTAACGAGCCCTGGCCTGAGGATCAGAGGTTACCATGACAACTTGAGCTGGTTGCCAATGACGATAGGGGCCCCCAGGCTGAGGCAGACAGAAACGTAGAGAAAAAGACCGATTTTCTGCTTCTGCACTGGTCTCGCATTTAGGCTTATTCTGACAAAATGGTAGCTCCTATCAGAACAAAACACAGATCAACGGTGCCCTAAGGCCTTCCTGAAAAATTTGATACGATTTGGTGTTTCTACAGTAAATATTTATATAGACACGGGCAGTTTTAAAACATCGGTCCGTTCTGCTCCTCTCAGAAAATTTTTGTATTGCAGTCAATGAGGAGAAGAGACAGACATGGCCGCACTCGGAGGCTGCTAATTCAAATTCTGTAAGTCTCTCTGATATTTTGAGCACATGGTGAGAGACAGAACAAGTTTGTCTACAAAACTGTGAAAAATTATGTGTGTACAGTGTAAATTGTGTCCATGAGGAGTGTGGAAAGAGAAAGAATCTGGAGTTTTTCTGGGCTCTCTCCCACTCTAGCTGATGACATCACGCACTCTGACACGAACATTCCGTGCCATAGACACCCATTATAATCTCATAATTTCTCCAAAATGATCATGGTCATTGATCAGGTATTGATCAAAAACTATACAACCTATCAAAACGTGGAGTAAGACACCAATACACAAGACTTGTGTCTACTGTTTAAAGTTTAAATTAAGTCTCTAGGTGAAAGTATGCCTGAGCAGTAGACGTTTGTTAAACTCCAATGTTTGGTCTTTTTTGCTCTTTTTTTCTCGCCCGTCCCATTGACTTCAATGCAAAATTTTGAGCACTTTTTAGGATTTGCCTGGGCACTGGCCCCTCAGCTATTTCATAGCTGTTGGGACCAGTGCCCGGTGCGATTGCCCGGTGCCCTAATAATAATTTTTCATAATAATAATAATAATTTGCAGATTCTTATGTTGTTCACATTACAGTAAGCTAACCTGGAAGAAGCTACCTTTGGGGGCTGCGCACACCGAGAGGAATCATGGTCCATGACTGCAGGGGGCGCTGCCACAGGGAGCCGGCATGTGACGGTGTTGAAGACACTTAAAGCAGAAGTCAGCAGAATGTTTTTGTTAATATAAGTCCTAAATAGTCCTGTTTTCCGTCAGCAATCACTTACATGGAGTGTTTGGGCCGAAACACGAGTCTCTCCTTCACTCTGCTCTGCTGTAAACCAGGAGAAAACTTTCCTTGTGGGATACAAGCGTTATCCAATGAGGAGAGAGAACGGCATGAAGGGCTGTGTGTGCAGCCAAGGGATGCCCGTGAATGTGGTGACATAGGGACGAGGACCAATAGATCCATGACGGGCGGGGGCTGCTAACTCATGGTGCGTTCAACTCAACCCGTAACTCGTGTTTTTCTAACCTGTGAAGTCGTACCGGTTCGGTCTGGTACGAGTTCACGGGTCGGAAGTTACAAGTGGCCGTTACAATGCATTTTCACAGGCAACGGGTCGGAAAAACAGGAGTTACGAGTTACCTGGAACGCTACAAAGTCGTAAGTCGTGACTTGAAACCGTAATTTATGGTTTCAAAAGCCTGCCTGGAACGCAGCATTAGCCAAAACGACCGGATGGCTGATATCTGATTTAAATGACCTGAGAGAGAAACCCACTCTGATACTGTTTCACATTTTATTTTAAAACCTCTGCGTCAGCCTCACCTGTCCACTCTCCCACCATTCGCTGATAAGACATCCCCTGCTGTCCTGTCTCGACCAATCACGTTGCTCTGTAGCCGTATAAATGCTCCCTACTTCCACACTGTTACCATGATTGAACCATGGCTTTCCTGTGGATCCTCTCCTGCCTTGCTTTCGCCGGCGCAGCCTACGGTAAGACTTTACTGTAGCTTAAGAGGAAAGCAAGCTGGGAAAGAGGCTACACTGTTATGCTCCTCAGAGCAGGAGGTGCCGTGGCAGCTCAATTTAGTTGTTTTTTTTGTTTGTTTGTTTTTTTTTTTAATTTTTTTAGTTTTTGATGTTTTAGCTCCCTGAGAATGACACAATGCAGTTTTTCCACTGATATCAAATCATCAATATTCTCATTTAACCTTCACGACTGCTGTTGGTGTTTTTGTTTGCTGATGATGTCATGATGATGTTACCAGGTTGCGGCAACCCTGCCATCCCCCCTGTCATCACTGGTTACTCCCGTATTGTCAACGGTGAGGAGGCAGTGCCCCACTCCTGGCCCTGGCAGGTGTCCCTTCAGGTAATAACTCACAGACACGCACACACACAAGGAGACACACAAACACAGGCAAGTGTGTTCACCTGTGCTGTTGTTTCAGGATTACACCGGCTTCCACTTCTGCGGTGGCTCTCTGGTCAATGAGAACTGGGTGGTGACCGCTGCTCACTGCAACGTCAGGTAAACTCCTTCATCATCACCATCCTCATTATCATCAATAGTTTTGCTGTTATTAGTCTTTTACATGCAATATAGATATTAATGATATTGTGTCAAGGTGGTTTCAATAAAATCAGAGATAACTGCAAAATATGAAGTGTCCCATTCACGTGAATCCTCTTCACAATCACACATACTTGATTAAAAAAAAGGCATCATATGAGGAGGGCTTTCTTTTTTCTTTTTCTTTTTTAATATATGTTTATTGTTTTTCAAAATTTAAGAAAAACACAGGACAGACAAAAGAAACATACAAAACAAAACAAAACCCTCCCCCACCCCGGAAGAAACGAGTCAACCATGAACAGAACCAGCTCATCTCTTAAGAATGTAAAGGCCACATAGTCAATACAATAAACTAGACATATTTAGAGAAAACGACAAGACGAAAAGTAAAATAAGAAATACACATAGCAAGGTGTGTCACATTGACACATTAGTCCTTTTTTGCAGAACAGGGTCCCACATTCTTTTAAACATTTCTTCTCTGTCTTCGTTACAAAGTCTCAGTCTCTCCAGGTGCAGCATGTCCGCCATTTCCCTTAGCCACAAGTCGTACCTGGAGTGTCCGCCTTCCATGTCCGGAGAATTAATTTTTTTGCAATTACAGCTCCAAATAAAATAGCTTTTTTCTGATTTTTGTTGGCAGAAGATAACGGGGTAGTAGCCCAGAGAATGGCTACTAATGGATCAGGCTCCCAACATTTACCATATAGAGAAACAATGAAAAATACCCTCCCAATATGTGTACAGTTTGCTGCATAACCAAAAAGAATGTACTAAATTACCAGTTGCAGACTGGAAAGAAACTGTGCAGTTTTTCTTTAGAATAATAAAGTCTATGTAATGTTTTAAACTGGTGCAAACATTCACAGAACAGTCAAACTTTTCAGACATTTCCCCATTGTTTGAGAGTGGATAAATGGTATATTTTTTCTTAATGATTGCAAACTGGATTTTGTATTGAAGTTTGACAATAGCCGGGGACACTCACAGGGAACAGTATTTTTGCTGCTGTTTTTTTAATATGTGTCTCCTGAAGAAAGTATTGATTTAAGTGGATAAATGGTACACCTTCCCTTTTTGGGCTGTTATCTTAATTCCAGCTAGTTATTTTAACTTTACCATTGCTGTGTCTATGTGAATTGGTCATCATAAAATATATCTATAAATGAAAACATTTTCCATGACTGTGGCAGTGGCAATACATACTCAATACAAGTTAACTGACAGATGTATGAGGAGGGTTTTCTGACATGAGAGAGTTTTTTGGAAGAGATCGGACCCACTGACATTTCCTGATAACTACCTGTGTGGCATATACAGGTTTTAGGGTGGCATCTTGTATAATATTTGAATACTATTTACTACACCATCAGAAATGTAGGCATAGCACCAAAATGTTTGGCATACTGCTATTACCTTAACTGGACACAGAAGAATGAGCTTTATCAAAGAGGACGTGTACTGCTGGTAACATGCATCACAAATCACAAAAGACAGTAAACGGTAGAGTCACAGCAGCTGCTCATCAGCCCGTTGTGTGTTACAGCTTTCTCTGACATCACTGATGATGCACTGTGCACACGTCTGTATTAACCGTCCCACAGAAGCACATGGAGGAGATTTTGTAAATAGAAATTCCTTCTATGATATTAATGTTCATAAAATTACTTATGATCACTGATCACTAACTATGTGTATTAAATGACCTAATAGGCAAAATCTTACTGTTTCAGATGATCAGTGGTTGCATTATAATCAATTTAGAGGCAAAGTGACAGACTATGAGCCTTTTATTCAACTCCTAAAATCTGTTAAACAGTCCCCCTGTTCACATCTTGTATCAACCGTCCACCTTTAATGATGTCACAGTTCACACTCAACAACAATATTAACATTATCACTGTCTCTCTGAGCAACTTAAAATGAGGGACCAAACCTGTTTGAATCAGTTTCTGCTTGAGGGAAAATATCAACTTCTGGATTCACTTGTCTACAACTCTATAAAACTAAAAACACACCGATTTAGTCATATATATATATATATATTATGGTTAACACAGGAAGGCTAAACATACAGCTTCAACACAACAACTCCTAACTGTTGATATATTGTGCTGATGAGTGTGAACAAGAGCTCGTACAACAATGATCAGAGAGGCAGATAGTTCATAGAACTGACTGAAGTGTTGATTCTGAGTTCAGATCAAACTGATCTCAGGTCAGAATCAAACTGTTTCTGAGTTTTGTGTTTCATAGTTTTGAGAAAAGGTAGGAGGATTTCAGACACACACACACATTAGTGAATTTCATCTTAAACACTATTGTTGATATTATGTTTCATGAACATGTGTAGCTGTGTATCATGTGGTGAATCATCTACATGTTATCAAACATGCTGGCCAATCAGAGGGCAGCAGCGCAGGGCGTGTGACCCGTGAGAAGGACGATGTCGCCTAAGGTGTGATAACCAGCTGACGGCTGAGCTGGACAAGCCAGCGGACTCTCTGATTGGCCGAGGCCACATGAAGCTTGAGTATAAAAGAGCAGCTCAGTCTCAACTCAGCATCATCATCATCATGGCCTTCCTCTGGATCGTTTCCTGCCTTGCCTTCGTGAGCGCTGCCTATGGTGAGACACACACACACAGACACACACACAGACATAGTTTGCAATCTTGTCACTTGTCAGGTGGTTGCTAACTTCTGTGATCTCTGGTCCAATCAGGCTGCGGCACCCCCGCCATCCCTCCCCAGGTGAGCGGCTATGCCCGCATTGTCAATGGTGAGGAGGCCGTGCCTCACTCCTGGCCCTGGCAGGTGTCTCTGCAGGTGAGACCTCAACAAACAGCAAACCCTCTCCCCCTTCCTCCTCCTCTTCCTCTTCCCCCATTTCTTCCTCTGTGGTTCAGTGACTGACTTCTGTTATTTCCTCTCAGCAATCCAACGGCTTCCACTTCTGTGGAGGATCTCTGATCAACGAGAACTGGGTTGTGACCGCCGCCCACTGCAACGTCAGGTCAGAACAGCACACACTTACACACCTGGAGATGTCTCACCTGAGTCTGATCATCAGTGACAAACTGACTGACTGTGTTTCCTGCTTCCTGTTAGGACCTACCACCGTGTGGTTGCTGGAGAGCACGACAAGGGCTATGGCTCCAACGAGGCCGTCCAGATCCTGAAGCCCGCCAAGGTGAGAACCACCCATCAAACAATCAGCTTCCAGAACACACCACCCTCCCTCCCTAACACCACCTTCTCCCACCATCACAGGTGTTCACCCACCCCAAGTGGAACCCCCGCACCATCAACAACGACATCAGCCTCATCAAGCTGTCCACCCCCGCCCGCCTCGGCACCAACGTGTCCCCTGTGTGCATCGCTGAGTCTGGTGACAACTTCCCCGCTGGCATGACCTGCGTGACCTCTGGCTGGGGTCTGATGCGCTACAACGGTGAGTCGCAGTCACAACAGGAAGATTCAGGATTCAATTGTTTATTCACACATAAAATGTTTGTAATTTCATATGTGAAATGGGACACCCTGAGAAGCTCAAGAACTTTAAAAAAATATATATTTTATTTTTATTAATCTTTATTTATACAGGTAAAATCTCATTGAGACCCAGGATCTCATTTACAAGAGAGACCTTAAAAGGGGCCCAGACACAAAAAATACAAAGACACAGAGTTTTACTTTGAAAAGTGCAGAGGACGTGTGTCTGATGCTTCCTGTCTCCCACAGCTCCCAGCACTCCCAACAAGCTGCAGCAGGCCGCCCTCCCCCTTCTGTCCAACGAGCAGTGCAAGAGACACTGGGGCAGCAACATCTCTGATGTGATGATCTGCGCTGGAGGAGCTGGAGCCACTTCCTGCATGGTGAGGCCCCGCCCACCTTCCTGTCTCACCTGAAGCACTACTGTAGTTTCTGTCATTGTGCTGTGCTGCGTTGTGTTGATGACGTCATGACGCTGTGTGTCTCTCAGGGTGACTCTGGTGGCCCTCTGGTCTGCGAGAAGGACAACGCCTGGACTCTGGTCGGTATCGTGTCCTGGGGAAGCAGCCGTTGCTCCACCTCCACCCCCGCCGTCTACGCCCGCGTCACCGAGCTCCGCGGTTGGGTCGACCAGATCCTCGCTGCCAACTAAACACTCAAAGGCGAACTGGGGCTGACCCGGTAGTACAACATAAGAGTGTGAAAAGTGAAAAAATAAATAAATAAAACAGTGAAACATCAACTATGCATTTGAGCATTACTTTGTGTGTGTGTCTGTGTGCGTGTTAAGAAACTGGTTAATATTCTGATCTGATCAGTTTTCCTTTATTAACATCTATTCATAAAAGTCATATCAGATCAATCCTGACTAATCAACAGAGTTGTGAGAAGAAAAAGGAACAGCAGCCTTAAATTCACAAAACTCAGTGCTAACTCCCGGTGGAGGACTTCAGCAGTACCTCCATTAGTAACATAGCCTACATTTCTCCTCACATCCAACACTGTTGTTTACCAATCACAGGAGCTCTACACCAGCCTGCAGGGACTGAACGCAGTCCCTCTGACTTTTGAAATGCAAGGCAGCGTCAAAACAAGGAGGCAGCAGCAGCCTGATGGAGGGTGAGGGTGGGCGTTAGTGTTGACCATTTAGCAGAGATGTTCACCACCACATTTAACCTCCTGATCCTCATTGCCACCAAGAAAATAAAACGGACCCAGAACCAGAACTGATCAAGGACAGTCTTTATTCATCCTGGCCCCTCTGAGACCCTGTCTTTATGAAACAACCTTGACATTTGACCTCATAGATTATCCACCATAATTAGTTGGCTGATGACCTCATCGTCATGTTTGGGCGTCCTTGACCACAGAAAGCTTCATCCATCACACAAACACACACACATACATGTGTGCGTTACACCACAAATTTTAATTAATAATAATTTGTTCTGTAGGTTGCGACTCATGATGCACACACACACTTTACTTTTACTACTACCACTACCAATAATATTAGTCATAATAATGATTCATAATAATAACATTTGCAGATTCTTATGTTGTTCATGTTACAGTAATCTAACCTGCTGCTGGGAAACACACACATGTTTTAGCCTGGTGACCTTCAACACATACACAGAGTCAACATAAAAACACCACACACTATGTGATGTTACAGTTTTTCCTCCATTGGTTTGGCTCATTTCTTGAAACAGAAATTATATTCTCAAAACAACATGGACAAACATCCAAACCATTTGGTATTTGTTCACAACGGAATCAAATTTCTCATTCATTTCATCAAATTGTGAATGTCTTAGTTAATATTTGCAAATGATTAAGTAGTCTACAGTGTACACAACTTCCAAGTTACAGAAATAGATCTTGTTGATGGAAACTGATTGATTGATTCTCAGTCTAACGGTGGTTCTCTCCAAAACATTCATTCTATAAGTCATCATGTCTGTTCAAATGTCAAAATTAGTCAAGAATGAATGATCAAATCAAATCAGCTTTATTCATTATGGCAATTTTCATACATTGCAGTAACACAAAGTGCCTTACACAGGATAAAAACAAAACAATGCAAAACACAATGAAAACCCCAAACCTCTCACACCCACAAATATACACACAGATACACAATACACACTCACGCACATACATAGACATACACGCACACACACATACGCTAGCTGTCGCTGAGGAGACATGACTGGGCACCGAAATCTGAGGCGAGGAAGAAGCTACCTTTGGGGGCTGCGCACACCGAGAGGAATCATGGTCCATGACTGCAGGGGGCGCTGCCACAGGGAGCCGGCATGTGACGGTGTTGAAGACACTTAAAGCAGAAATCAGCGGAATGTTTTTGTTAATCTAAGTCCTAAATAGTCCTATTTTCCGTCAGCAATCACTTCCATGGAGTGTTTGGGCCGAAACACGAGTCTCTCCTTCACTCTGCTCTGCTGTAAACCAGGAGAAAACTTTCCTTGTGGGATACAAGTGTTATCCAATGAGGAGAGAGAACGGCATGAAGGGCTGTGTGTGCAGCCAAGGGATGCGCGTGAATGTGGTGACGTAGGGACGAGGACCAATAGATCCATGACGGGCGGGGGCTGCTAACTCATGGTGCGTTCAAGGCAACCTGTAACTCGTGTTTTTCCGACCTGTGAAGTCGTACCGGTTCGATCTGGTACGAGTTCACGGGTCGGAAGTTACGAGTGGCCGTTATAGTGCACTTTCACAGGCAACAGGTCGGAAAAACACGAGTTACAGGTTACCTGGAACGCTACAAAGTCGTGACTTGAAGCCGTAACTTACGGTTTTAAAAGCCTGCCTGGAACGCAGCATTAGGCAAAACGACCGGATCACTGACTTATGCCTTAAATGACCTGAGAGAAACCCACTCTGATACTGTTTTACATTTTTTAAAACCTCTGCAGGTGGAAACTCTGCGTCAGCCTCACCTGTCCACTCTCCCACCGTTCACTGATAAGACGTCCACTCCTGTCCTGTCTCGACCAAACAAGTTGCTCTGTAGCCGTATAAATGCTCCCTACTTCCACACTCTCACCATGATTGAACCATGGCTTTCCTGTGGATCCTCTCCTGCCTTGCCTTCGTCGGCGCAGCCTACGGTAAGATTAACTTAAGAGGAAAGCAAGCTGGGAAAGAGGCTACTGTTAACCTAGCATGCTCCTCAGAGCAGGGGCACCGTGGTAGCTCAATTTAGTTGTTTTATTATTATTATTTATTTTAATTTTTCAGTTTTCAATGTTTTAGCTCCCTTGAGAATGACACAATGCAGTTTTTCCACTGATATCAAATCATCAATATTCTCATTTCACCGTCACGACTGCTGTTGGTGATTTTGTTTGCTGATGATGTCATGATGATGTTACCAGGTTGCGGCAACCCTGCCATCCCCCCTGTCATCACTGGTTACTCCCGTATTGTCAACGGTGAGGAGGCAGTGCCCCACTCCTGGCCCTGGCAGGTGTCCCTTCAGGTAATAACTCACAGACACACACACGCACGAGGAGACACACAAACACAGGCAAGTGTGTTTACCTGTGCTGTTGTTTCAGGATTACACCGGCTTCCACTTCTGCGGTGGCTCTCTGGTCAATGAGAACTGGGTGGTGACCGCTGCTCACTGCAACGTCAGGTAACCTCCTCCTTCATCATCATCATCCTCATTATCATCAATAGTTCTGCTGTTATTAGTCTTTCACACGCTCTCTCTCCGATGCAGGACCTCCCACCGTGTGATCCTTGGAGAGCATGACCGCTCTTCCAATGCCGAGGACATCCAGGTCATGAAGGTTGGCAAGGTGGGTGACACCCCAGTTCCCCTCACACACACACCTTGGTGTCCTTATGAGTGTTTGTTGTTCGTAACAATGTCATTTCCTGTCAGGTGTTCAAGCATCCTCGTTACAACGGCTACACCATCAACAACGACATCCTGCTGATCAAGCTGGCCAGCCCTGCCAGGATGAACATGCGTGTTTCCCCCGTGTGCGTCGCTGAGACCGGAGACAACTACCCCGGAGGCATGAAGTGTGTGACCAGCGGCTGGGGCCTGACCCGCTACAACGGTGAGGTCACCTGCAGCACAGCCAACCAATCAGAAACCTCACTCAGAATGTGTGACATCACAAATGGCATGATGGTCAACGCCGCTCTGTGACCATCAGTAGCTCACACTGACAGAACAACATGGTGGCATTCAACTTATATGTGTGTCTGTGTGTGTGTTGCAGCTCCTGACACCCCTGCCCTGCTGCAGCAGGCTGCCCTCCCTCTGCTGACCAATGACCAGTGCCGTCGTTTCTGGGGCAACAAGATCACCAACCTGATGATCTGCGCCGGTGCCTCTGGAGCTTCCTCTTGCATGGTGGGTGACAGTGCTGACAGTGGCGGCGCTCAGGCTGATTTCCTTGTGTTTGTTATTGTTTATTCATTTGTGTCTGTGTGTGTGGTGCATTCAGGGCGACTCTGGCGGTCCTCTGGTCTGTCAGAAGGCTGGAGCCTGGACCCTGGTTGGAATCGTGTCCTGGGGCAGCGGAACCTGCACCACCAGCAGGCCCGGTGTGTACGCTCGCGTCACCGAGCTGCGTTCCTGGATGGACCAGACCATGGCTTCCAACTAAGTGCATGTGAACAGAAAGTTTCCTGTTTCAACTTGATCATCAATAAATCATTAAACAGTAACTCTGAACCTGCCTGATGTGCTCTGTTGTATTAGCTTAGTTTAGCATAGCCTGTCCTCATGGTGCGTTCACACCAAAAGTGTTGGGACCGTCAGCAGCATGGGCAGCAGACACTTTCAACCCTCTGTTCAGCTCCAGCGGTCGGTGGCTAAGGGGCGGGACTTTCAAGCAGCGCGGAAGATTGTGTCCACTCAAGTGCTCTCAATTTCTCCCGCTGTGAGACTCCCCGACTGCAACTGGCTGCCGCTGCCGCAACGCTCCTCGTTTGCATAAAGTTGAACTCCTGTCAACTTCTAGATTGACGGTCCCGATGCCCCTCGACCCCAGTCTCCCTTGAAAATGAATGACTTCTGGCCGCCAAAACGCTCCTGACGCTTTTGGTGTGAATGCACAGAGAAGTGGTTCCTGGACAATCTCATACACAGCACTGTGTGACCCGACCACTAACAAAGTTGGTTCTGTTGGTTTAAAGGGATAAACCAAATTGGATTGCCATAAGTCTTGTTAGCTTTAATTGTCGGTGTAAGCTATTTTTAGTACGGCGGCGCGGAGCAACAGGCTTCAGGGCTATGCTATGGAGGCAAAGGGAATCGTCAAACTCATCAAATACACAACCCAGCAACTCAAAAGCGCTGTTGTGGACACTTTGTGAGCTGCAGAACCACCACGCTATGAGATAATGACGGAACGATACGAAACGGAGCCGTTTCAGAGGTAAATTCATGCAAACCCGCTGATGCGCGTTGTGTTCAGGGACAGTTTTTCAGCAAGCAGTCTCCGCATTTACCCTGTATTTACCTCGAAAACGGCTCTGTCTCGTATCGTTCCGTCATTATCTCATAGCGTGGTGGTTCTGCAGCTCACAACGTGTCCACAACAGCGCTTTTGAGTTGCTGGGTTGTGTATTTGATGAGTTTGACGAGGGGAAACCAAGAAATTCCCTTTGCCTCCATAGCATAGCCCTGAGCAGCCTGTTGCTCCGCGCCGCCGTACTAAAAATAGCTTACACCGACAATTAAAGCTAACGAACCTACTGCTATGACTATAGCGATTATGGCAATGGGCCAATTTGCCAAAATGTTGAACTATCCCTTTAAAACCAGAGAGTCTTGTTATGTTCACTATTCATATTATTACATCCACTGGCACAAACTGTGACACTGACCTTGTACAGTTCTCTTCACGTTCTGCCTTTGAGAAACATCAGCATTCACTTTTCCACTTTTCACCTTTTGATCTAAAATTTGTTTTCAGTGAAGACAACGATGTCTCTCAATGGTTCTAGCCTATTACTATGCTACAATACTGTACTAGAGCAGATCTCAAGACAACTGGAGGGACGCAACTTTTTTTTAGCAGAAACATTTTACTTTTATCTCAAACAAACTCAGCATACGCAGCCCTAAATGCCTCAGAAACACATTATGATGGGGCGGAAGGTGGTGCAGTAGGTAGAGCATGCGCCCCATGTACAGTAGAGGTTATATTCCTCAACGCAGGCGGTCCCAGTTCGGCCCCATGTCGGGCGGCCCTTTCCTGCATGTCGTTCCCCCTCTCTCTGCCTCCTCCTTCCTGTCTGTCTCTACTGTTTGCTATCAATAAAGGCATAAAAAGCCCAAAACAAAAAGAAACACATTATGATGGACTGACTCTAAAGCCTTGTTCTCACTGTCACAAAATCGCATTTTTATATGCAGATTGTATCTAGCTTGATTTTTTTTTTTTTTTTACAAATCTGATTCAAACCACACATGGAGGTCGCTTCAAATATGATTGTGGTCGCATTCGTACAGATTTGTTTCAATCTAAACGTCTTGCTTGCTCAAATGGGATTTCAAGTGTCTTTTGTGTCATTCGCATTGTGACATGAACAAAAAATATAAAGCATCAGCAAAGACGTGTAGTGCCAGAGAGACAGGTTAATTCATGGTGCATTAAATGGCCGACACTTGTCACAATCACGCAGAATGTCTGCACTTGCATCGTGAAATGCAACATGCACGTCCACCCGGCACTGTCCACTGTCATTCCAGCGGTGAGGCAGCACAAAAGGTTGCACAACTCAGCAGTCACCTCTGTTTCTGTTGCTTCCTTGCAATTAGCAGACATTTATGCCATGGCTCCACATAGGCTAATGTTCTATAGGGTCTTTTTCTGTGTGGCTCATAACTGTGTTTTTTGTATGATGAGGTTGTTGTCTGTTGTTAACACTGTCATCATTGCGTGGAAACTGTTGTTTATTAGTTATTATTAACTAATTTTTTGTTGTTGTTGTTTACTGTTGTTTAAATTGCTCTTTGAACTGTAATTTTGGGAAGCACTTTGTGAATTTTATTTCTGTGAAAGGTGCTGTATTGTGCTATTATTATTATTACTGTATAATGATTTGGGACAGAAACAAGCACATCCCACTGCCTCTTTTGTTTGTTGGGGCGTAGCCTGTTAACATAGAAGAATAAATGTGGATAAGATGCACGCAGTCTGGACACACGGATCGGATCAGATGGCTTGCAATATGTACTGTCAGTCAGTAAGATCGGATTCTGATTAGCAAATAAATCTGATTTGGACTGCAATCCGAACAAGGCCTCACAGTCACGGTTCCTTTTCATGCATTTGTTTCTCTGGACTGGACGGCTGTGATCCTTCATTGTAAGGTTGTGCCAATAACTCAATAGATCTTGTTGATCTAAACTGATTGTTGATTCTCAGTCTAATGGTTGTTCTTTCCAAAACATGTCAGCATCATTTCATCATGTGTATAATAGTCCGTTCAATGGTCAAAATTAGTCAGGAACATAATACCATACATGAACTGCAGGAGGCTGAGGACGGTGACCATCAGCTTTATTTTCAGCACTGTATAGGCTACATATACTTTTCCTTGTCTTTTGTTTATGTGTTTATATTACAGTATTATCTTTATTCTGATTTTATCATACTGTATTGGGTGTATGTTGTGTTTTTATGTCAGTGTGTGAAGCCCACTGAAACAAATCCCATTCAACAATGTTGTTGACATGGCAATAAAGTATTCAAACTTGAAAACTTGAAACAATATACTGTATACATTTTCTTTTTACTCTTATGTATGGAAGTTACTTCATGTTTGTGAATAAAAAGCAATTTCCTTGGCAGTATGAGTGTAATGTGTGATGTCAAAACTTGGAGGCTACTCTTTACCATAAAATCCTTTTTTTTTCTTTCAGGTTTATACACAATTGTGTTTTGTTAGCTAAAGGACTGGGCAAAGACTGAGAGGTGGGCATGAGGGACATTTCAATGGTCGTTGTGACAAAACATTGAAACATTTTTGACGTGCAGTGCTCACACAATGCCAAAGGGAGGATGCATTGTGGGGACACTGACTATTTACTGTTTATGAGAAAGGAATTTAGTTTTGACATGAACTGTTTTGGGAGAGATATGAGTTTTTGCTGTAAGACTGTTTTGCCAAATGATATTATAGTTTTGAGAATGTAATTTCTGTTTCAAGAAATGAGCCAAACCAATGGATAAAAACTGTAGTATAGAGATGATGATGAGCTCCCACAGTTGATAGTAGTGGGCTGTAATGAAACTAAATGTTCCAGTGTGAAACTAAATAACAGTTTTATGGTGATTTTCACCTTGTTTCAATCAACATGAAAGAAAAATTAGAAAAATGACTTTATTGGTGGTGTTCAAGACACTTTAATGACCTCAGAGAGAAACCCAATCTGATACTGTTGTACATTTTATTTTAAAACCTCTGCAGGTGGAAACTCTGCATCAGCTGCACCTGTCCACTCTCCCACCGTTCGCTGATAAGACGTCCCCTCCTGTCCTGTCTCGACCAATCATGTTGCTCTGTAGCCGTATAAATGTTCCCTACTTCCACACTCTCACCATGATCGAAACATGGCCTTCCTGTGGATCCTCTCCTGCCTTGCCTTCGTCGGCGCAGCCTACGGTAAGATTAACTTAAGAGGAAAGCAAGCTGGGAAAGAGGCTACACTGTTAACCTAGCATGCTCCTCGGAGAAGAGAAGGATTCTCTTTCTTCCAAGAGGAGGTGCTGTTAGTTGGGTTTTTTTTTTTTTTCAATTTTTCAGTTTTTGATGTTTTAGCTCCCTTGAGAATGACACAATGCTGTTTTTCCACTGATATCAAATCATCAATATTCTCATTTAACCTTCACGACTGCTGTTGGTGATGTTACCAGGTTGCGGCAACCCTGCCATCCCCCCTGTCATCACTGGTTACTCCCGTATTGTCAACGGTGAGGAGGCAGTGCCCCACTCCTGGCCCTGGCAGGTGTCCCTTCAGGTAATAACTCACAGACACACACACGCACAAGGAGACACACAAACACAGGCAAGTGTGTTTACCTGTGCTATTGTTTCAGGATTACACCGGCTTCCACTTCTGCGGTGGCTCTCTGGTCAATGAGAACTGGGTGGTGACCGCTGCTCACTGCAACGTCAGGTAACCTCCTCCTTCATCATCATCATCCTCATTATCATCAATAGTTCTGCTGTTATTAGTCTTTCACACGCTCTCTCTCCGATGCAGGACCTCCCACCGTGTGATCCTTGGAGAGCATGACCGCTCTTCCAATGCCGAGGACATCCAGGTCATGAAGGTTGGCAAGGTGGGTGACACCCCAGCTCCCCTCACACACACACCTTGGTGTCCTTATGAGTGTTTGTTGTTCGTAACAATGTCATTTCCTGTCAGGTGTTCAAGCATCCTCATTACAACGGCTACACCATCAACAACGACATCCTGCTGATCAAGCTGGCCAGCCCTGCCAGGATGAACATGCGTGTTTCCCCCGTGTGCGTCGCTGAGACCGGAGACAACTACCCCGGAGGCATGAAGTGTGTGACCAGCGGCTGGGGCCTGACCCGCTACAACGGTGAGGTCACCTGCAGCACAGCCAACCAATCAGAAACCTCACTCAGAATGTGTGACATCACAAATGGCATGATGGTCAACGCCGCTCTGTGACCATCATTAGTTCAGAACAGAACAACATGGTGACATTCAACTTATATGTGTGTCTGTGTGTGTGTTGCAGCTCCTGACACCCCTGCCCTGCTGCAGCAGGCTGCCCTCCCTCTGCTGACCAATGATCAGTGCCGTCGTTTCTGGGGCAACAAGATCACCGACCTGATGATCTGCGCCGGTGCCTCTGGAGCTTCCTCTTGCATGGTGGGTGACAGTGCTGACAGTGGCGGCGCTCAGGTGGATTTCCTTTTGTTTGTTATTGTTTATTAATTTGTGTCTGTGTGTGTGGTGCATTCAGGGCGACTCTGGCGGTCCTCTGGTCTGTCAGAAGGCTGGAGCCTGGACCCTGGTTGGTATCGTGTCCTGGGGCAGCGGAACCTGCACCACCAGCAGGCCCGGTGTGTACGCTCGCGTCACCGAGCTGCGTTCCTGGATGGACCAGACCATGGCTTCCAACTAAGTGCTTGTGAACAGAAAGTTTCCTGTTTCAACTTGATCATCAATAAATCATTAAACAGTAACTCTGAACCTGCCTGATGTGCTCTGTTGTATTAGCTTAGTTTAGCATAGCCTGTCCTCACAAGTGGTTCCTGGACAATCTCATACACAGCACTGTGTGACCCGACCACTAACAAAGTTGGTTCTGCTGGTTTAAAACCAGAGAGTCTTGTTATGTTCACTATTCATATTATTACATCCACTGGCACAAACTGTGACACCGTCCTTGTACAGTTCTCTGCACGTTCTGCCATTGAAAAACACCAATATTCACTTTTTAATCTGAAATTAGTTTTCACTTAAGACAAGACCAAATGCATGATGTTTTCAAAAGCCAGAAATGTAAAAATAAATAAATAAATAAAAAACGTGAGATGGTTCTAAAAGTACTGACAGGAAGAAGGAGGGGAGTATCGCATCTCTCTAAATATCTGTGTTTTCATTTTGAGTGACTCCTCCTCCTGCCCTACTGAAACATTAATGGTCGGGGCCACAATCGTATGAGGACTCTCAACCTGAAGGTCTTGTGGTTCTGCTGGAGAGTGTTGAATGGGAGGTGGAGCCTATATGAGGCTGCTCCCCTGTGCAACTAGCTCCCTGTACGGCCTCAAACTGTTGGCAGACTGTATTTTGAGCTGGATAAAGTGAGGTGAGTTTTATTTGGTGACAGAGCTAGAGTGACGCATGACTCTAATCTTTTCTCAACTTGTTTTTTATTTCACAACCAACATTTAAATAACACATGAGAGCACATTTTTCTCAGCATGACATCCTGACAGCAGAACATCGTCAGGCATGTTCAGGTGCGTCGAGGTGGGCAGGCGTGGCCGACCCGGCGACAGTAGCAGAATGCATTGTAGAAACGGCAGTAGCAAGTGTCACAGGGGTCACAGCAGGGCAGCGGGTAACCCAGGCAAGACTGCTGGTGAGGAATGCAGCGCCGTGGTGAACGCATAGCCCGTCCCTGCACCTGCACGGCGGCTGCAGAGTCCTGGAAACACAACAGGTGTACAGCAGGTCAACCACTCCAACATCTTACCTCTATTACTTCCATTGTGTCACACCCACCTCATCGTAGGACCCTGTGTCAATCAGGATGCGATCCTCCGCTGAGTCGACAGATAGAAGGGTGGGGTCACGCATAGGGTCAGGGGCACGGGCTCTCTCTGCAGGACACAAGCCAACAGTTCAACAGATTGTGAGACCCCCTTGAAAACGAGATGGTTCATCTCAAGGGGCTATCCCAAATAAATTGAAATTAAATTGAAATCTGGTCATGTGACAGGGAGGTGATACAATAAAGACTCTGTGTGTGTGAACTTTTCTCTAACTAGTCTTCCTGTGTGAACCAATGTGTTGGTAACTGACTCTCACTCCTGTTGTGGTGACTCAGGTGACAGGTAAAGGCACTATGATTAGAGAGGTGTAGTACTGACCCAGGTCAGACAGGTAGACAGGGTCAGGGTGGCGACCATCATCTATCTGCAGGTTTCCGTGGACCAGAGCAGAGGAGAGATGCAGCAGACTGATGGAGCAGCAGCAGAGCAGCACTGAGCCCAACATCCTACCACCGTCACAGATGAGGAAGAAGAACAATAATAACCTGCACCACAACTCCCACAATCCTCTGCTTCTCCACAAACAGCTGTTAGCAGGAACAAACACACACAGGTGAGCAATCAGCTGTCAGTAATCCAGATATTAATCTTCACACAAAAAATACACACATACACGATACACAATATACACAAAATACAAGACACACATCATATACACACTATACACACACAATACATACAATATACACGCAAGAACAACAATACAACATGCACACATCATGCAAACAGATGCAGCCCATGTTTGTACAATTGTTGTTATGTGTACCGTGGGACTACAGATGGAAATTAGCCTAGAGCTAAATCTGGTGTATTTACTTTTTTAAAAAAAAATTTTTTAAAGATGTTCATTAATATGCAAAGTCCCGTCACAAGTAAACAATAAATGAAAATGAAATAAATGAAAAAAATGTTCAGGTGACGTTCAACAGTCAGATCCCGGTCTTTGATGTTTCAGTTCCACAGTTTGTCTGAGTTAGACCAGACTTAGAACTGAGACACTAGACTTGGACCTGATCTGTTTCCTCCTGAACTTCAGGAGATCAGTCATTCATCACATCATGCAAACATGCGGACATCACTTCCACGCAGCCTGCCGTTTAAAGCTGCTGCATGCTGTAAGCACATAAATTTACAGTAACAGGAGAATCTACATCAGAAAGAGAAGGAGAGAGAGAAAGAAAGAGGGGGGCTGTAGAGGTGACTTACCTGTTGCTTGCTGGCACTGTGTCTCTCTCTTTCTCTCTGAGGGGATGACAGGAGCTTTAAAGACCCCAGAGAGGAAGGAGGTCACGTGACCAGCAGGGGTGGGGGTGGTGCAGGGCATGGCCACCCTCCTCTCTGGGGTCTTTAAAGCTCCTGTCATCCCCTGCGTCATTCATCTACATTCTTTGACCTTGTAGAGAAACATCAGAAAGTCTCTATCAACGTGTCATTTATCCAAAGGTCAGAGGTCAGTGTCATAGTTGAAAGGTCTGTCATTTAAATATGCAAATTTCCATGTGCTTGTGAGGATGTTCAATAGGACAAAACACACTGAAATGATGTACCACCTGAATGTATATAGTCCAGACAGAAATATGGAGTTTAAATATTATTCCTGTCATTAACTTTCATTTATTGGTGGTTTTCCCTTCATTGTAACTATTTGACACCTGTTCTATCCGGACAGTCGAGATGGCTCAACAATAACATGAGAACCGATTGAGTGAGGAGTCCAGTGTCGTACTGTTCATAGATAGTTCATATTGAATGAATGAATGAATGAATGAATGAATTCATTCATTCATTTATTTATTTCGGACATTAAAAATAAATACAATTTAAAAACAAAAAACAGAATACAAACAAAAGAGCAGTGTCCGAAAAGGAGCAGGTAGAAGTAAAAGTTATATGACCCTTCCCGTTTCATACTTCATAAACCCAAATTAAACACATTCAAATTATTTACAATCCTAATATCCCCAGTGGATATTAGTAGCCTAATAATTAATTATTATATAATTATGAATTATATTATATAATAATTAATAATTTAACAAACAAATCATCCCTTAACACAAACTCCTGTTCAAACTCTTTTTGGCTTTTAGGTTGCCTTCTTTACATCTGGCTAGGGACAACGGATGAAAATTAGCCCTGTTGGCTAACTCCGGCCCACTTCAGTTTCTTTTTGACACTGTTGATTAGTGGTGCACTGTCCCTATGAAATAAACCAATAAATAAATAAAAATAAATAAAAACATATAACTATCACCCAACCCATAATATACATTGACAAAAAAGTCTTTGAAGATTTTTTGTTGTTGTTGTTTTTTTTTGTTTGTTTGTTTGTTTGTTTCTCTCTCTTCTTCTGTTTGTTGAATAACTGTGCGCTTTCCCTGTTTTATGAATCTTGTTATGTCCTTGTGTCTATTTTAATTGGCTTTTAACACCTGCCAGGAGGACAGTGTGATAGCCTACTAGCCGTTGGCTAAAACTGGCACTTTTACATTTTATGTTCATTAACATGCATTGTCCTCATTAAATAAACAAATAAATAAATAAATATGATCTGGCAGCTTTCACAGACCTAAGAGCTGCAAACTAGATGAGTGTCTTGGAATACCACTGATTTTCATTGGCATACCAGTCCACTAATTTGTGAGAGTTCTTCAGGCTAAATTGGAACTCCCATACAAGAACAAACTTTTTTCTTTGGTTCACAGGACATAGTTTGTGAGTTTCACCTGTGGTCAGTATGGACTCTGTCTGTCAGTGATTCATGTTCTCGATCATGTTCATATTCATATTCTCTCTATTCCTCAGATGAACTCCTTCTTCTCCGTTGTCCTACTGTTGGACAGAACATCCTCAGTCATTAACCCTGTGTTGGTCGAAGCTCATCTCACTAATGTTTCTCGCTCTGATTGGTTAGAGACCATCCGTCAGCCACTTCACTGCCTGCTTCTCTTATTAAGGTCAATCCTCGTCCTTCTCATCCTCTCTCCACAAACATGTCTGTGATTCTCTGAATTATGACATCACCTCTGCACTCTATTGATTATAGCCAATAAGCTGGAAATCCCTCTGATGAATTTGTTTGTCAGAACAACAACAAACATCTCACACACTTCCTGTCTCAATCTGACCTTTATGTTCCTCTGTTGGGCTGTTACCATGACAACAGTGAAGGATTCTCTATCACCTTCCTCCTTTGTTTCACCACCTTCCACCACCACACAGTTTCCAGACCTGGATCAAGTAGAATGATGTTGATGATGATGATGGTGATGATGATGATGATGATGATGATGATGATGATGATGATGATGATGACAACAATGATGATGATGATGATGATGATATTAGTGATGATGTTGATGTTGACGTTGATGATGATGATGATGACGATGATGTTGATGATATTAGTGATGACGTTGATGATGATGATGATGATGTTGATGTTGATGATATTAGTGATGATGTTGATGATGATGATGATGTTGATGATATTAGTGATGACGTTGATGATGATGATGATGATGATGATGATGTTGATGTTGATATTAGTGATGATGTTGACGTTGATGATGATGATGATGACGATGATGTTGATGATATTAGTGATGATGCTGATGATGATGTTGATGTTGATGATATTAGTGATGACGTTGATGATGATGATGATGATGATGATGATGATGATGATGTTGACTATATTAGTGATGATGTTGATGATATTAGTGATGATGTTGATGATGATGATGATGATGATGTTGATGATATTAGTGATGATGTTGATGATGATGATGTTGATGATGATGATGATGATGATGATGATGATGATGATGTTAGTGATGATGTTAATGATGATGATGATGTTGATGTTGACTATATTAGTGATGATGATGATGATGATGATGATGATTGATGATGATGATGTTGATGATATTAGTGATGATGTTGATGATGATGATGATGATGATGATGTTGATGATATTAGAGAAGTGACCTTCCATGTTCCCAGAGCCCCATGTGGCCTCTTCAAGCTGTACCTGACCAGGCACTGTGGCATGTCCAAGGTTTTCCAGGCTGTTCCTGGTCCCAGCAAGTGTTGAAGCCAAAGACTCAATCTTTTCTTGCAGGGTTTTCTTTTCCTGGTCCGAGCTGTTCGGCCAGCTCTTTGTTCTCGATTTTGGAGTTGAGCAGGGCTGTTTGGAGGGCGTGCAGTATTTGAGGATGCGCTCCTGTTGCTGGGTGACTTGTTGTCACGTTCTGCTATATTTACTGAACACAGCGTGTGTGGCACAGTTTGAGATTGATTTGTAGGATATTAATTAACCTACTTGAATTAATTATGTGTCGACTCTCGACAGCGCATGTATTCTCAATGGGAGCGACACGACGCTCCGCAAATTGGTCGGAGATAGTGTGGCCGCACCTTTAGACAGATCGTGGGAACTGATGTCATACAGAATCTTCAAAGGGATCAGTTCAGGAAAAAAAAAAAAGAATGAATCATGTGTGATGTCAGAATATTATTTAACGACATCATGTGTGACATCAGAATGTGATGACATCATTGGAATCCAGTGATGACTGCATCATGTGTCTTGACTTTTTTTTTGAAACAATGCTGAAATGCTGGTTTGAAATTGTTGGTTCCAAACATCAACACATCTTATTTTGAAATTACAGAAAGCTCTTAGTTTGAAAGTTTTTAAAATTATAAATCATCTAAAAATGATTCAATTACTTTGTCTTAAGAGTAAATGGAGAGCAGCTTTGGGTCTTCCATGCCCCCCACCCCGATTACATTAATGATGGTGATGGTGATGATGATTATGTGATATTAGCAGAGACGCTCTTTGATGATGATTATGATGCCAGTGAGTGTTGGTGTGTACATGTTGACTCTGGTGCCCTCTGGTGGTTTTGTTATCCAATGGAAGCGCCTCCTGAGGGCGGAATATGGGTATTGCAAAAGTGCCCTGTGTATTGTTGGAGAATTGTTGGTGAATGAGCAAGTGCAGTATTTTCAATAATTTAAGGGCATTTCTAGATCACCCACATTAATAGCATCATCGTGGACCCCTTACAAAACAGGCTGGTAAAAAAAAAAAAGTTTTCTACATGAATGTTACATTTTATAATAAACACATTTTTGATATGACCAACACACCTAACTAAAACACGGCCGTTTTCATTAATTTACAAGCAAGCATTGGAGTGAATGCGTTTTCTGGGTACTTTTGCAACCCATATCTATCGCTCTGCCCATATCCTGCCACTCGGGCGCATATGCTGCTCTACCATGGATGTATTATCACAGACCAACACAGACAGTGTGTTTGTTAACAAGACACGCCCTCCATCAGCTGACTGGTCGATGCTCTCGCTCTCTCTCTCTCAGACATCACTAATCAAACACAAGCGATGCTCGGCTCCTGTCATCATCCGACCCGGAAATCAGGTGAAGTCTGACTGACGGTGACCCTGCAGCAGGGTCCAGTCCGGAGCTTTTCACCATGGTCTTCGAGTCTCTGGTCAGCGACCTGCTGAACAGGTTCATCGGGGACTACGTGGAGAACCTGGACAAGTCTCAGCTGAAGATCGGGATCTGGGGAGGTGAGCCCCGCTGCTAGCTGGCAGCTGCCGCAGTGACAGGCCAGACTGGCTCCACAAATACCCGACTTTAAAACTCAACGCTGTCCTCAATGCTACCGACGTGCCACAGGACGAGGCTGAGTGTCTCCTGCCAATGCCCGTCGTCTGGTCTTAATATCGGCTTTGGTCTGAACAACAACCCAACTTGTGTTTCTTTTTAATGTGGACTTTAATCGAGGCTTCGCCCGCTGCTCCCGTCGCCACAACACAGGCGGAAGAGAGCACGTTGTCGTGTTGTTAAACATGAGGTTGTGTTGATTAGAGGGGGTCTTTGGGCCCAGTAAATATCTGTCGTTGTAGGAAATGGTCGCAGTGACTTGAGAAACTATCCAGTCACGTCGTTTCAATGTGACATCCTCCAGCAAACTCGTTCTCTTTGAATGAGCAGATGTGCGGACGAGGTTTGGCTCCCCGTCACAGCGGCAGTAATTGGGCCAACATCACGAGTAAACAACCCCTCCCCGTCCCTGCCCCGCCGGTCCAACCACATACCCCCAACCCCCTCTTCCAACCACACCAGGAAATGGATTCAGATAAAACAGGATGATGGATATAATCTGAATTAATTGATACAAACATGATTAATAATTTAAACATGTTTATCACTTAACTCCTTATTTTCTCCTCCAACAGGAAATGTTGTTCTGGAGAACCTGAAGGTGAAGGAAAACGCTCTGGTGAGTCTTGTACCTGTTCACCTGTGGGAGGAGCCAGCCAACACAGACAGATCAATAATGATCTGCAGTGCTGCTGCTGTAGTGGGAAAGTGAAAGTGTGTTTGTGTATTGCAGAGCGAGTTTGATGTTCCCTTCAAAGTGAAAGCTGGACAGATCGGTGAGTAATGAAGTGATGAATCATTGACAAACACAAACATGTGACAACTATCCAATGTAATGTGATGTAACTACAATGGACAGCATCCGGTCATCAGTCATCAGCCAGTCAGTTGTCTTGTGTGCATCGACCACAAGGACTCGATCCTGGACCAAGACTCAGGACTATGGCAGACCTTCAAAATTAAATCAAATTCTGCACACTTCTAATAAAATTAAGTCTTGATTTAGAATCATGTACAGACTGGTCATGCGACACAAGAGTCAGGGAGTATTTTAACATTGTCATCACCAGCGCGTGTGTTTGAGAGAGATTAAATTGCTGCTGGCTGATAAGACCACATGTCCGTTAATGGCTGTTTGAGGTTCAACTGATTTTCAGAAGAAGTTGAAGAAGGGTTTAATTCAGATTAAAGGCTGTCACACATACATAAAAGTACAGAGCTGTCACCTGAGAGTCTCCCGTGTGTTTCAGGGAAGCTGACCTTGAAGATTCCCTGGAAGAACCTCTACAATGATGCTGTGGTCGCAACCCTGGACGGTCTGTACCTGCTGGTCGTTCCTGGAGCCAGTAAGTGACCTTATAAACTCTGGTCTCAAAGGACAGTTGTCCATGTGTGTTGGTGTTCAGACAGTCCATGTACCACACCTCAGGACAGATCAGCTAATCACAGACAACCAAGTGTCTCTGCCAGGTGACCTGGTCTGATACAGGAAATATCAGGGCCTTAACATCCTGTACTGTGATGACCTCTGACCTGGGACCAGTCCTTACTTTGCGCACTGTGGTTCCAGGTTCAGAGCCCATTACGAATGAGTAAGTCTTCACTGACAGGTGCAAACTGGCTGGTATGGTCTGGGGGCGCGGTTTGTTGTACATTTTGTTGCACAGCGTATCACATGAAGGAGGGTGTGTGTGTCTGTATGTGTGTTGCAGCTGGATCTGAGCTAAAGACACGTCCATATAATGGTGAGTTCTCATGTTCTGGTTCAGTGGGGTCTCTCTCTCTCTCCATCCAAGCTGCATGGTGTCCACATCAACTCCTTCACAATAAAAGCCTTTTTAGCTCCAAACAGCAGCATGTCGTGTAGCTCTGGTTTAGTCTGTTGGTCTCAGATGCTCTCTCACTAGTTTCTACTCTGATCCTGGAGGTTTTACTGGTCCTGGTCCCAATGACACTTTTCATCCTATACAGTAGATCATTGCTAGTCTGAAGCAGGGTGGAGGTGGGTGGAGGTTTGTGAACAACCAATCAGACTACAGGTGTTGGTGTCAGTGTCCAACTCTGGACTGTGTGATTCAGAGTGACCTCTTGACCTCTTACTGTACCTGGGACTGAAGTGGCCGCTGGCCCCACATGTGGTTCTGGCACCAGTTGGCCAAACACAAATTGGACTCAAGACACATGAAGAGTAAACAGTCTGTTTACCAACAAAGCAAACAAGTTTCTTTTCACCAGGGGCAGCGTTGGACAAACTACAGTATACTCGGCACTTCCTGTAGCCAGTTTGACCAACAGGTGTTCAACTGCCGCTGCACACACAGGTGTTAAGTAAAACCGTTGTTTTTAATTTCTCCTCAGCCATAAAGTTCGATGCAGCGAAGGAGGAGCGTTACCAGCAGGAGGCGAAGCAGAGGGAGCTGCAGCGCATCGAGGAGGCGCTACAGCTGGCTGCACGAAGAGGTGAGACAGGCCCACCACTGACCCCTGACTGACCTCTTTTCACCTGAGCACTCACCTGGCGTTTGTGTTTCTTGCTTCCACTTTGGTTTCTGCTGTTACTGACACACACATACGCGCACACACACACACAGGAGCCTGACATAAGACCACCTGTCCCAAGGTGAATTCTGTTAGGAGAGTCGAATCAATGTCTGGGCTGGTCAGGTGTGTTTACACCTATGTAACGTATGAATACACCTGATCCAGACCTGATCCCCACAGACTGATGACTCAGAAAGAGTGAGGTGCTGACAGGTGGATGGATAAACAGGTCAATGTATTAACTGCCTGTCTTTACTGTTCATGCTGCGTCTGCTGACAGCATCTCAGTCTGGAGATCTGCTGTTCAGCCTGGAGAGTGTGGTTTACAAGGAGCCTCACAACGGTAACACACACACACACATACACACATACACACATACACACACATGCTCAGGTTCACATCTCACCAGACAATGTTGCTGCTTCCTGCTCTGTACGCATGAGTGAGTGTGTGTGCGCATGTGTGTGTGATGCTCTGCTCTAACTTCCGTCTCTCTCTTTAACGCTGCCAAAGTCACTAAAGGACTTAAAAAACACAAAAAGCACAAAAAAGGCTTGAAGAAACTGAAACGACCCAGCGACAGATCAGGTAAGTGAACACTAAGTGATGAGGTTTACGCATGCTCACCATAACCGCAGACATCAGTAGAGGGGACGGTCGTTCAGAGGACATGAAGAGAGTTGCTGGTCCTTCAGAGGACGTCAGCAGAGTGAGTGGTCCTTCAGCGAGCGTTAGTGGAGTCCTTGTCTCAGGTTTCCTCCTGGTTTCTGTTGGTTTCAGAGAAACCTCAGGAGGAGAAGAAGGACACGTTTATGGAGAAACTGGCCACTCAGGTGATCAAAAACCTGCAGGTGAAGATCAGCAGCATCCACCTGCGCTACGAAGATGACGTGAGTACTGATCCAAGTTCAGCTATTAGTCGAGGACCAGCTGTTTATCAGAGTCTGCAGTGGTGTTGTGACAGACAGGTGAGTCGTGTCTCACAGTCAATGTGACTGATGTGTTTCAGTTGTCAGACCCTCAGCGCCCCCTGTCTATGGGAGTAACACTGTCAGAGCTCAGCCTGCAGGTAACACAAAGACACGCACACACACACACACACAGAGTTCCTACCTGTACAAGGTGTTACTGACCTGTTGCTGTTCCCTCTCAGACCACTGATGAGAACTGGAGGTCATGCATCCTGAATGAAGCAGCAAAGATCATCTACAAGGTGACAGACGCTCTGCTCGCTCTGTTTACTGAGCCTTTCTCACCTGCTCATCTGCTACATTAGCAATTAGCTGCTTGTTGCGGATGAACCTGGGCGTCACCTGTGCAGGTAATTAAGGTCTGGTTGTCTCTGTGTTGCAGCTCGGCCGTCTGGAATGCCTCTGCGCCTACTGGAATGTCAACAGCCCCATCTTCTACAAAGGATCATGGGAGGACATTGTGGTGAGTCCATGCTGGCTTTTTGTTTGTCTGTTTCTAAAGCACAGCAACAACAACAACAACAACAACAACGAGGGATTGACCCCCTACGACCCTCTCTCCCTTCTCTGTAGGATCAGTTGAAGAGTGGGATCAGCACTAAGGACCACCAGCTGCCTCACTATCAGTACAGTGAGTCTCCTTCAGTCAGTTGATGATCAGCTGATGTGTGATGTCATCAGGCTGCACAGGTGTGTGTGTGTACCTGTGTGTGACTGGAGTTTCATCTGTGTAGTTTTCAGGCCCATCTTCGCCTCTGCTAAAATCTGCATCAACCCAAGCGCTGAACTAGAACTTAAGTCTCCCAAAGTAAACCTTCACCTGGAGGTCCAGAACATCGCCATAGAGATGACGAAGCCTCAGGTGAGACTCAGACAGACAGGTGAGATGCCAGCGTCACCACAGTGCAGTGCTGTGTATTAATTGTCCCCTGTGCTGGTTCTGGGTGGTGATGTCCTCTGCAGTACCTGACCATGTTGGAGCTGCTGGAGTCTATCGACTGTATGGTGAAGAACGCCCCCTACAGGAAGTTCAGGCCTGAAGTCCCTGTTCGCACAAACATCAAAGTCTGGTGAGTTTAACGAGGGTCCTGTTGGTGCCCCCGGTGTTTATAACCCAACACACACACTCACCTGAGGAAAGGTCATGGGGTTGTTAGAGGATGATCCCGATCAGGAGGGTCTACCAGGGGGTGCAGCAGTCTTCATTGGTGTTGTAGTCCTGTTGAGCCGTGTTCAGTCTCTGACGTTCTGCTTGTTTGCGTTCCTCTGTTAGGTGGAAGTACAGCTTCAACAGCATCCTAGAAGTCCAGATCCGGCGCTGCAGTCACATGTGGTCCTGGTCCAACATCAAGCAGCACCGTGAGAACCTGAAGGCCTACAAGACCGCCTATAAGACCCGACTACTGAATCAGAGCAGGCCTAGTCCAGACACAGAGCGGCAGATCCAGGTGCGTCTGGACGAACACGTACACATGAGCATGCATTGTGAATGTGTACAAGGTCAGGGATTAGAGAAAAGTCAGTAGTCAACCAGAGGTCAGGGTTCGGTGGAAGTGACTTTACTGTGCGTTCACACCAAAAACTTCCAAAGCGTCAAAAACGCTTGAGGGTGGGCTTCAGACAAGACAGCATTTCTCAAAAAGTCAGGAAACAAATATTTTCGTTTGCTCACTTTGGTGGACGGACCAATCAGCGAACAGATGGGGAAGTGAAGGCGAAGCCGTTTAACTCAAGCGCTCAAGCTAACCTATGAACTTAACCGGTGTGTAGCACACGTGACCACCAAGCAGCAGCGATTAGTTGAAGCAAACGTAAGCAACCGCCTCCCGGAAGCAAACGAATCCCTATGGCTCGTGTTCAGACGCTATATGAAATGTAATGAAATAAGCGGCTGATGCATCAGGCTAGGCTTCAGACAAGACAGCTTCCAAAACAGCAAATATTTTCAGCCGCTTTGGTCGCTCGTCCCATGACTGACGTCAAAGTTCGATCGTGCTGGTCATTGGAGAGCCGAAATTTTAAAAAAAGAGGAAAAAAAAGGAGGCGAAGGACATCTCTATTCTGAGAGGTTGCCACCGAACCGCGTCATAGCTAATTACCCTAAAGTTAACCATGGCTCAACTTCTCGTCTGGTGACGCTTTGGACGCTTTGGAAGCACGGTGACACACAGTTAGTCTGACCTGGTCTCTGCTGTCTGTCTCCTCCAGGATCTGGAGAAAGTTCTGGATGTCTTCAACATCACGTTGGCCCGCCAGCAGGCCCAGATGGAGGTAACCATGGTGACGCTAGTCTGTGATGTCCATACTAAGACCTGACTCCACATTAACACGTAACCTCTTCCTTGTCCAGGTGATCAGATCTGGGCAGAAGGTGGTGGCCAAGAAGGCGGCGGGGGGTCAGAAGCAGGGAGGGGGTTTCTTCAGCAGTTTCTTCGGGAGGAAGGCCAAGAAGGAGGAGCAGGAGCAGGAGGAGAGCAAGGAGGCAGAGAGTAAGTGACTGTTCATACTGATCCATAAACAGCTGGAGTGCCATCAGTGCGAACTAAGACCCTCCTCTCTGTGGTATTCAGGTTCTGGACTGGATGAACTCCTGACGACCGAGGAGAAGGAGAAACTCTACACTGCTATCGGCTACAGCGGGAGCTCCCACAACCTGGCTCTGCCCCGACAGGTGCACTCACCTGCTGACATCCTCTGACTCATCCTCCAACCCCTTTAGGAAACACCTAAAGGTCTCTGTCTCTGTGTCTCTGTTCCAGTATGTTGCCATCGTCGTCACCTTCCAGCTGCTGAGGACGTCTGTGACGGTCAGAGAGCTGCCGGACATCCCTGAGATCCTCAAGGTCGAGATGCTCGACCTCAGCACCAAGATATCTCAGAGACCTGGAGCCCAGGCCGTCAGGTGAGTCCACCGTCAGTCCACTGTCAGGTGTGTGAAAACATTGGTGCAATTTTTTTTTTTTCATAGAAATATGTTTATTGATTTTCAATTTAGAGAAAAATTAAAATAAAATAAAATGAAGACAAAAAGAAGTAGAGGAAGAAGAGAAAAGGAAAAAAAAAGTAAAGAACACAGCACATCAAACATAACAATTATATTTCATGGTCATAAAATGAGTATCTACTACATACAGAATATAAAAGCAGAAAAATAAATAAATAAATAATAATAGTAAAATAAATAGGTCAGTTGACTCATCATACTCTTGTTTGCACTGTGAGGCTTTGGACAATAGCCGGTGTCTATGGGCTCACATTTTTAAGGTAATTCAGTACTGGGTCCCATGTTTTATCAAACGTATCCCCTCTATCTTCATTGTAGAATCTCACTCTCTATAAATGTAAAGTGTTTGACAATTCTTCCAACCATAAGTTATAAGTAGGCACAGAGTCCATTTTCCACACTCGTAAAATCAGCTTTTTAGCAATCACTATCCCAATTGAACTGCTCTTCTTTCAAATTTATAAGAAAGGACACTTGTGGCCCCTAGAATGGCAACCAGAGGGTTGGGTGCCAGATTTTTACCAAAAGCCTTAGAAAAACACTGAAAAGTAAATTTCCAAAATAAATAAAGTTTTATTTGATGTGAAACTCCGTGTGGTCCTGCAGGGTGGAGGCGGCGTTGCAGCACTGGTTTGTGACTGGTTTACAGCAGCAGGGTGCGGTTCCCTCCCTCATCGCCTCAGTAGGAGACTCCTCCTCCTCTCTGCTCAGCGTTGTGTTTGAATTGAACCCAGAGGAGAGCGCCGCTGACCAGCTGCTCAGAGTGCACTCTCAGCCAGTGGAGATCATCTACGACGCGGTAAACAGCTGACATTCTGAAATGTCAGAAGATCCACCTGCAGGAACAAGTAATGACGTGTGGTCCTGGTTCTGCTCTCTTGTTCTGCAGCTGACCGTGAACAGTGTCGTCGACTTCTTCAAGACGGGGAAAGGTGTGGACCTCGAGGTCCTGACCTCGGCCACGCTCTCCAAGCTGGAGGAGATCAAAGAGAAGACAGCCACAGGTTAGATTCACAAGATCAAAGGTTCTGGTCCAGATTCTGGTCATGATTTAATGTTTTTTTAATCCTCAGAGGACCTGAGTCTGAGTCTCAGAGGGTCTGGATCCAGATCTAAAAGAGTTTTCGCTGACCCCGGGCATCAATGTCCAGACACTGAGGGCCTGATAAAGAACAAGAAGCTAATTGGTTGATCCTTCCTCACATCATTGAAAGTGTGACTCCATTGGGCCACATAGTTCTGGATCCAGTCGGTGGCAGGGCTCCAGACTGCCCCTAAATGGGGGCATTTTGACCCATCTTGCACATGTGCAACCAGTAAATTTACCCTTTTTTTACACTGGTAAAATGTGGAAGGAACGACTCAAAGAATCGGATATCTGTCATTACTGGTGGCAGGCAAATTTGTGTGACGAAGGAAATGTGAATATTTGCCCTGCAAATCGATTTATGCCCCTAAATTTTCTGCTTGTGTTCCTCAAGCTTTAAGTCAGGGGCCACTGTGCTCCTAGTGTAAAAAGTTAGTCTAGGTCCAGCAGGTCGTCCAGTAGTGGACAGTCTGTCCTTGTCAGGACTCTGATGACTCAAGACTCAAGACTACTTTATTAATCCCTTAAAGGGTAATTGAGATGAGTTCTGGTCTTTGCAGGTTTGTCTCACATCATTGAGACCAGGAAGGTTCTGGACCTGAAGATCAACCTGAAACCGTCGTACCTGCTCCTCCCAAAGTCCGGTTTCTACAAGGACAAGTCAGATCTGATCATCGTAGACTTTGGCAGCCTCCAGGTCTGTGTGTGTGTGTGTGAGATTATCTGTCTTTCTGTGTGTAGGCTTATTTGCGTGTATGTGTGATTATTTATGTGTCTGTGTGTGTGTCTGTAGTTGCACAGTGTCGAGCAGGACGCCGTTGCCTTGCCCTCGTCCACCTCTCCGTCTTTGGAGGAGATCATGGACCGAGCGTATGAGAGATACAGCGTGGAGCTGAGACGAGTCCAGGTGCTCTACAGCAAGTCAGGTACGCAAACACACACACACACACACACAGAGTTGTCATTTGGTCATTTGTTTGGTGTTATTTAAAGTGAAATTGGCAGCGCTTTTGTAATGTGATCAAATGTATTCGTTAATACCTGGAGTGAGACGAATGGATGACTGAATGAATCAATGAATGCTTTATTGTCATTGTACAATCAGTACAATAAAGTCATCACTGTTGACACAGAAGGCCTCTGTGGTACAGTATGTTATCACATTACAACATCTCCCTCTACAAGTCCATGGTTCTGTAGGTTGTAAATGAAGTTTTCACTTTTTAATTATGCAGGTTTTTGTTTTTTTTACTCACAGTAATACAGTATGAGCATATTGTACTCGGGTAATCTTCAGATTATTGTGTCAGCTCACTGCTCCCATGTGACACCCAGAGACAAATGAAACATTTATCTCTTACAAAGCCCTGGACCAAACCGCACACAGATTTTTTTTTATATCATTTTTTTATTTTGCCTTAAAATAAAGAGAAGAAATGTGACATACAACTCCTTAACAGACCGTACACAGATGACGTGAAATGAGACCAGTGAACTGAATGGGAAGGATTTTTTCATGAACCTTTCCAACGCTGTGTTGACTCCAGGTGAAGACTGGACGTCAGCTCGGCTTCAGGGCTCCTCCCTCCAGCACATCCTGCAGCCCATGGACTTTACTGTGAACCTTGCCAAGTGCATGGTGGACAAGGACGCCAGGATGCCTAGGTAAGACTGTCACCTGTCCACTCCCCTGTCCATTCACCTGTCCCCTGTCCACTCACCTGCCTATTTTCCTGTGTTCCAGGTTCAAAGTGTCAGGGGAGCTGCCCCTGCTGCACATCAAGATCTCGGACCAGAAGATACAGAACGTTTTGGAGCTTGTTGACAGCATCCCCCTCCCCAACATGGGCTCCTCCCCCTCCACTCCCACAGAGAAGGTACACTTCAAGTCCCAGTTCAATCTGACTGGGGTGGCTCAGGATAATACGTATCATATCTTCCCTGATGTCTCCATGCTTCTCTGTAGGTTCTGTCGTTGGCTGAGGTCCGACCACAGGGGCTTGGCCTCCCACCCTCCCTCCTTGACGCCATGGAAACAGGTCAGAGCTTCTTGTGATCTGACTGGCTGATGAAGACTGATAGTGTTTCCTACTGCGATGTTCTCAGATTGTGTTTCTATGTCAGACTCAGACGACGACACCAGCGGACGCTCCTTGGACGACCTCCAGCGTTTGGCTCTGGATGAACTCACCGATGTTCACTTCACCTTTGAGGTCACAGAGGTGTGTTTGTCCCTCTTTTCAAGTCAGATGGTCAAGTGACTCACAGCAGGTGGGTGGAGTAAGGGAGTAAATCAGAGTGCAAGTCTGATGTATGTGGTGCATTCAGGTGCTGCTGGAGCTGACCCGGCAGGTGGACCAGGAGAAGACGGTCCTGTCCTTCAGCATCTGCCAGCTCGGTGCTGAGGGGAAGAAGAGGAGCTTCGACCTGAGCATCACCTCGTACCTGCGCAGAGTCACACTGGACTACTGTGGAGGTGAGACCGTTTACCTGACCTATCTATTGGCGCTTTTCCACTAGCGCGGTACGGCACGGCATGCTTTTTTTGCTTTTCCACTAACCCTAGTACCTGGTACTATTTTTTTTTTTTTTTTAAGTATATATTTTTGGCTTTTTTTGCCTTTATTTGACAGGACAGTTTGAGAGTATGACAGGAAATGGGAGGCAGAGATGGGGGGGAATGACACGCAGCACAGGGCCGTCCGACGCGGGACTCGAACCGGGGCCGTCTGCAGCGAGGACCGAGGGCGGGTGCTCTTCCACTGATTGAACAGACCTGGCGTCCTCGCCCTGGTTCCAAAGAGTGATACTATAACGTGGCGTCAGCCGACTGCCTTCCACTGATTGGACAGTCACTGGAAGGGTGCGAGTGCTACATCCGACATGAGAATCAAATCCGCGAATGTCAAAAACAGAGCGGCAACGGCGCCAGCTGATCTGTATCGAGACTGTTGTTATTCCTTCACCCGAGTCAAATGATACTGTGTGGAAAACCACACTGGTCCGTAATCGAGGTGCAGACGAGTGAGTTTGGAGCTGTCGAGAGGATCGAAAAAAGAGAGGCGGACAATGCAACCCTGCGATCGCCTCTGCGATCACCCCCGTGTCGACCCCGCCCCCACTGAGGAGGTACTAGAAGAACTCTGCTGTAGTGGAAAAGCACCTTTACCGAGCCGTGCCGTGACTGTGTGGTGGAAAAGCGCCATATGAGCAGGTGATCAGGGGGCGGAGTTTTCCCCCTGTGACCAGTCAGTGGGCGTGGCCTATTATAACTATGTTTTATTTTTTGAACTGATGTAGATGACAGAAAGGAGCCTCTGCACCTGGTCAGGTCGTCAGAGCAGCAGGACTCCAACCTGCTGAGGGTGGAGTTCATCAAGGTGAGCACATCACCTGTCCGCACGCACACACACGCACACACACCATTGCAACTGACAGTGTGTCTCTGTCGTCACAGGCTGACCCCTGCGGCCCCAGCTTCCAGACTCTGTTCAACAACACGGAACAAACACTGAAGGTGGGTGGGGGAAAGGTTTCCATAGCAACGGTTGTGTGTCTGCTTGTCAAAGGTCATGGTCATGGTGACCTCATGGTAAATATTTCCATGAAGGGAGTGACCCTGATCTGAGAGGGGGAGGAGCTAACTCTGGTTACTTGGTGTTTTCCAGGTGGAGTTCTCCTCTCTCCACTTCCTCCTTCACACCAAAGCTCTGCTGTCCACCATCAGCTACCTGAGCAGCGCCCTGCCACCGCAGCTCACCACTGCTCGTGACCAGGACTCAAGGAAGCAGGTGGAGAAGACAGAACAAAGCCGGACAGGTGAGTCCAGACCGGTGTTCCTCCGGTCAGTCACCTGGTCTGTGAGGTTGTCTGTGCCCTAACAGGAAGTGTCTCCTCCTGCAGCGGCTAAAGGAGCCAAAGATGGCGGCATCTTCACCTTCAAGCTGTTTGCCGTATTGGGCTGTTTCCAGGTGGAGGTGTGCGACGACTGCGGCAGCATCGCTGACATCAGAGTCCAAGGTACTGACACGCTACGCAGCAGCAGATGAGCTCAGGTGAGACATCATGAACTAACTCTGCTGTCGATGTCACCGCCCTGCAGGAATCGATGCATCGGTCTTGGTGCAGGCGAAGGCGACAGAGGTGTTTGCCCGACTCAGAGACATCGTGGTCACAGATGTCGACCCCAGGACCGTCCACAGGAAGGTGCGGCCTGTAGATGCATCAGACATCCTCCTGTCTCAGTCGCTTTCCACACTGTAGACCAGTGATAACCATGTGATACCTTCTCTGAAAGCTGATTGGGTCTCGTTGCAGGCCGTGTCGATCGTGGGTGAGGAGGTGTTCAGCTTCAAACTGTCCTTGTTTCCCGGAGCGACGGAGGGAGAGGGCTACAGTGACATGTCCAAGGTGGACGGGAAGGTCACGCTGCGTCTGGGCTGCATCCAGATTGTCTACCTGCACAAGTTCCTCATGTCGCTGCTGGTTAGAGCATACACCACACACACACACACAACTGACACACATAACATCTTTTCTCTGATCCGTTCAGACTGAAAAACCCACACTTAAATATGACTGTAAATTCTCCATCCCAGCAATGACGATGAAGATGAGGATGGTCACAGCTGTGTGGGTTTAGTCACAGGGTTCTTCTTCAGAAAGCAAGATAAACAAGAAACAGTTTGTTCTGTCTTTGGTTTTGTCTGTGGCTCTGTGGTTCTGTCTGTGGATCTGTCTCATGTTGATGTATTTGGTTCTTTCAGGCTTCTTGTTGCGTTCAGTGTCCGTCAGCGGATGAGGTACAAGCTTAGAGCTCAGCTCTGATCTCACCTGCTGCTTTAGCTTCACTCACCTCCAGCCCCTCCATCACCTTCGTCACCTGTCGTCACATTTGGATTCATCCTCTCTTTCCTCCTGTTGTTAGTGCCGATATTCTAAAAACCTTAAGCTCCGCCCATCTGAGACGAGCGTGTCGGGAGAAAAGCTACTGGCAGGTTGCGTTTTTGAGTCTGCCGCAACAGGTGGAGCAGAAATAGAGGGATGAAGTCAGAGCTCTCCTCCTCCATACGTGCTCCGCATCTCACACAGCCGCCATCATTAACCTCTCCCCCCATTCACACTGTCATGCCCTCGTCAGTCACATGAACTTTGCCTGTGACCTCACTTCCTGCCTTGAAAATAGTTTTAAACTGAATGAATTTCATTGTTGTTTCCTAAACCTCTGAAGCTGCTCTCCTGCTCAGGTCAGGTTCAGAAGAACCCGTTAATGTAAAAATCTGAGGTTCATGGGACTCCTCTGGAGGTTTATGAAACAGAAATTAACCTGTACACTCTGGTTGGGACAGTGAACGCCTCACAGTGACACCCCCTCTCCTATCTCTGTGCGGTTTCTCCTTTTTGTCCTCTAGATGTTTGTTGATAACTTCCAGACAGCGAAAGAGGCTTTGAGTGCCGCCACGGCTCAGGCTGCAGAGAAAGCAGCGTCCAGTGTCCGAGACTTTGCCCAGAAGAGTTTCCGTCTGCACATGGACATCAAGCTGAAGGCGCCGCTCATCATCATCCCCCAGTCTTCCACCTCCCACAATGCAGTAGTGATGGACCTGGGTCTGATCACGGTGGGAAACAGCTTCTCCCTTCTGCCTGCTGAAGGTTTCTCTCTCCCAGCAGTGGTGGAGAAGATGGATGTGAAGCTGACGCAGCTCAAACTCTCCAGGTATCAACCGGACCTGAGTCAATGTGTGGTGACCTCTGATCTCTGACCTGTTGACCGATGGCAAACTGTCCTCACAGCAGATCTCTGAGTGGACAATGCGTCATTTGGACCTTGATGGGTCTGAACAGATAACCTCGTAAATCAGCCTCTCCCGGAAATGTATCATCACAATCAAGAACAATAGCTCAGTTTGTTGTTCTGTGGAGAAACAGCTGCTTCTGTTCAGTAGCCTCGTAAACCAGCCTCTCCTGGAAATGCATTTCATTTCATTTCATTTCACAGGGAGAGTCTGGCCTCATTCATGGCCTGAAACCCTCAGAAGGACGAGCCAATCAGCGTTGCCACTCAGATTTCTGTGATTGACACAGCACGCTGGCCAATCACGGACCGACTGGTGCAAAGCCCTGTCACTACACTGTGTGACTCTTACCACAACGAACATGGCCGAGTTTAGCACTTTGAGATTGTTTGCTCAATATAAAGTGCATTACAAATACAATTGATTATTATTATTATCTGGCAGTAGCAGCCTAAAAACAGCAACAAGGGAAGTTCTCACTGAAATACCATCCATTACAGCAATTAAACAAGAGCAAGAGTCGGCGCTTGTTGAGTTTCTTGAAGGAAAAGTCGTTTTTGCCGTTCTTCCAACTGGATTTGGCAAAAGTTTGATATACCAACTTGCACCGTTGGTGACAAAGACGTGACGTCACTTATTTTGAAACGCTGATTGGCTGACTGGGTTTGTCTGTCAACGCTACTACTCCCACCCAGCTCCCGCCCACCCCATACGCTTACAGGGGGAATGAGGCCATACTCTCCCTGTGAAATGAAATGAAATGCATTTCCAGGAGAGGCTGGTTTATGAGGCTACTGAACGGAAGCAGCTGTTTCTCCACAGAACAACAAACTGAGCTATTTTTCTTCTTGATTGTGATGAAGGCTGAACAGAGACAGAAGAAGTTTAGTTTAGTTTACTTTAGTTTTTATTTGCACATGATATAACCTGCATAAACAATGAAAATAATAAAATTAAACATTGTGCAGGAGAGGCAGAAGCCAAAAACAAACAACCACAGTGTTGGTCTTCAAAGTAAGAAAACAATGCAGAAATTCATAACATAAAAAATAGAACGAAAAAAAGTCAAATTAACATAGAAAAATGAAAGATACTGAATTAATAATAAAAAAATAATAATAATAATAATAATAATAATAATAATAATAATAATTAATTAAAGGTACACATTGACAGATCCAGAAATGTTACAAATCTTAACTAAAGAATGATTTTTTCAGTTGTTTTTTGAACAAAGCCAGTGTGGATATTGATTTTAGTGATGAAGGTAGATTGTTCCATAAGGATGATCCTTGTATTTTAAAGTGCGTTGATTGTAAGAAGTCTGACAAAAGGGAAGGTGGAAGTCCTTTGAGTGTCTGATATGAATGGATGTCTGAGAAAAATTTTTTTTTTAAAAAAGCTGAGTAAATGTCGAACCAATGTCGTTTCAGAACCACGCTGACGTCAGGCTCCTCGCAGCTGGATATTGAGATCCTCCAGCCAATCAACACGGAGCTGCTCGTCACACGAAACCTGGCTGCTTCCTGGTTCACGAAGATCCCGGGAGTCCAGGTCCAGGGAATCCTGCGATCCCTCAACGTAGGTGTCCTCTGTGCTGTGGTTGGAGCTGAGACTGTCGGTCAGACTGAGACGTGCTTCTGTGCTGTGTTTCCATTAGATGAGTCTAGGTGAGGAAGACCTTGCTGTGTTGATGAAGATCCTGGTGGAGAACATTGGGGAGGGAAGTAAAGAAATCAGCATGGACGTAAAGAGACAGGTGGCTCAAGGTAAGAGCATCATGGGAAGATTGAGTTAGGACTGATTGTGTCCTGGTGGTGTAGATTTTTCAGTCAAATGTGAAATCGATCTGTGTGGAGCCACTGATCAGACACTGAGACCACCTGTCCTGTCTTCTCAGGGAAGGCGGAGATTGCCGAGCAGCATGCGGTGTCGCTACAGAGAGGGGCTGACGTGATGCCTCACATCAATGGAGGCCCGACTGAAAACACCGTCAATGTTCTTCTCAACTTCGAAATCAAGGAGGTACGGAGTCTGAAACCCATGACACGTCCTTCAAGAACATCAGGCTGAAAACCTGAAGAACCACAGCTGGACCCCACATGGTCCTCGTGGTCCCGTAGCTGCAGGTCTGGTGATGAATTATTTGTTCTCATCTGCTTCCTCTACTCTCTTGTCAAGGTGCTGCTGACCCTGAAGAAACCCAAAGAAGTCAAAGAGGCACCTTTCCTGCTCTTTCACGTTGCTCACCTGGGGATCGACACGAAAGTCAGGAAGTACGACATGTGTGCCACCATGTACATCAACAAGATCACAATGAAGTGCCTGGAGTTCAGAGGTGAGTCCTACAGAAAACGAGGGTGTCCTCTAGTGGTTCTTATGGCCTGTAGTTGTTTCTGCTCTGTCCTGTAGTTGTTTCGATTTCATTCCTTTGATTTCATCCCGTCTCAGATTCAAGTGGCGAGCCATTGTGTCTCATCAGTTCTTCAGTGGAGTCCGGAGCTGAATTGCTCAAAATGCAGTATTTCAAGGTGATGACATCACTAAGTCACAGTATGTGTTACGACCTGCGCAGGTGAACTACGATTGGTCAGAGCAGGGACTAACCTGATTGTGTGCTTTCAGGCCGACCGCTCGGGGCCCAACTTCTCCACCACCTACAAGAACACTGAGCAGATGATCAACGTGAGTGACAGTCGATCCACTGACCCACTGACACATCATCAGGTCACGTCTCTGCTGCTCAGGTTTCATCTGTTCACACAGTGACCATGTAGAAGTCCGTGTGAAATAAAACCCAGTAAAAATGACACTGACACAACAAACTGATTATTGACACTTTCCAGAAGGATTGAGTGACATCCCTGAATGAGGATGGAAAGCCTCATGAATGTACGTGAAGTTGTAACACCACATGTTGTTCAGTTGTTGTGTACCTGCTCCCCAGGTGACCTTCACCTCGCTCGATTTGATGCTCCACACCGAGGCTCTGCTCTCAGCCATCAACTTCATGTCGGCCGCGCTGTCGTCAGGCAGTGTGTCGCCTGTAGAGAGAGAAACCAACTTGAGGACGGAGGACAAGACGGTGTCTGCAAAGTCCAGTCAGTACAAAACACACACACACACCAAACCAGTGAAGTATCTGATTGTTCAACTAGAACCTGTTGGCGTCTTCATGGTGGTATTTCGTTGTGTTTCCTGTCAGCTGCCCTGGTGTCACCTGCAGACAGTGAGGTCATCGACCTGAAGGTGGTGGTAACACTGGGAGCCTTCAATGTTTTGGTCTGTGACCAGAGCTGCAACATGGCTGACATCAAGATCCAAGGTAGGGTCAGGTAGCAGCTGTCTATCGTCTGTCACCACTGAGCCAACGTCATTTAACGGACCGGCTCTGTCCTTCAGGGATTAACGGCTCCTTAGCGATGCAAGGACCTCAGACACACATAGCAGCACGTCTCCGAGATTTCATCGTTCTCAACGTGGATCCCAAAAGCATCCACAAGAAGGTCAGTGACCTCCACTTGTTAGAGAATAATTTTACTTTCCTTGATAGTTTGTGTGGTTAATGGCCAATCCCTCTGTGTTATAGTGGAAGCTATGAATTAGAAGATTTTTTGTTAGGTTACTGCTGGGGTCAGTTAGCCGTGTTGATCTGTGGTGACTTCCTCTCCTCCAGGCCGTCTCCATCGTGGGGGATGAGGTGTTCAGCTTTGCCATGAGTCTGACCCCCAGCGCCACAGAGGGCGCCGGTTACGCCGACACTTCCAAGACTGACGGCAGAATAAAGCTGAACGTGGGCTGCATCCAGGTGGTTTACCTGCACAAGTTCATCACATCTCTGTTGGTGAGTCCTTGTCCTCAGTTCACAGCTTCGTCCTCTCCTTTGACTTTGAAGTTAATTTCACATCTGTTCATGTCAGTTGTATGGGTTTCCTCCAGTTAGAGCAACCATAATGACCTCTCACTCTCATGGATATGATGTGTCAGTGATACCTCGAAGGAGCTTTTTCACATTTGGTACAAACAAGCATTCACTCAGACTTAAGAATAAACTGGTTGGATTTTGGGGCGGCAGTGGCTCAGGTAGTAGTGTGGGTCGTCCAATGATCAGAGGGTGGCTAAAGGTCAAGAAAACCTTGTCGTGTGAATGTGTATGAATGAAAGTTTCAAAACATGTTTTAGCCACAACTCAAGACTTCATCCCAATTGTTAAATTCTTCTATGGCAACTCAAGACTTCATCCCAATTGTTAAAATCTTCTATGGCAACAGGACGTGAGTGGAACTACAGTCTGAGTGAAGGAGGAGACTCTGGTTCAATAGTGGCTTAAGGTTTGATTGATAAAAACAGTTTTGATTGATAAAAAATGTTGGGTTTTTTAAATTTATTTATTCAGAACTTCACCAGCAACTTCCAGACGGCTAAAGAAGCTCTAAGTGCTGCTACGGCGCAGGCCGCCGAGAAGGCAGCGTCCAGTGTCCGAGACTTTGCCCAGAAGAGTTTCCGTCTGTCCATGGACATCAACCTGAAGGCTCCAGTCATCATCATCCCCCAATCATCTACCTCTCATGATGCAGTAGTGATGGACCTGGGTTTGATCACGGTGGGAAACAGTTTCTCCCTGCTGCCTGTGGATGGATGTCCGCTGCCGGCTGTCATCGACAACATGAATGTCCAGCTGACACAGCTTAAACTCTCCAGGTGAGTCAAGTCGACCCTCTCAAGCCTGATCCAGGAGCCTGTCGACTGCTGCTTCTACTCTTTCTGTCAGTAAAGTTGTGTCAGTGTATGAGTCCAGACCTGTTTCCTGTTGTCCTCAAGGACTTGTATAGACCTGGTCCCAGACCAGCCCCACATCGAGCTGTTGGAGCCGGTCAACCTGCACTTGAACATCAGGAGGAACCTTGCAGCTTCCTGGTACAAGAAGATGGCAGCTGTGGAGATCGATGGAGATCTGAAACCCATGAAGGTAGGAAGAGGAGTTGTGTGTGCGTGTGATTTTCTTTTGATTTGATTGAAGACCACATCAGACCAGTGCAGGAGCATTAGGTTTGTTGAAATGTTTCTGACTCCAGTTCTTGTCTTTACAACCAGTCCACTTGTAGACCACCACAGGTACAGTCTTTTCTGATTGTCTTTGTCTACAGCATCACTGGTCTCTGTGTGGCGAGAATGTGTTTCTAGTGGTCGGACCCATTAGTCTCTGTAGACATCAGTTCCAGGACCTAGTTTTCGGCTAGACCAGCAGTTTGCCCTGTTCCCTGTCTTTGTGCTGAGCTCAGTTCAAGCTGATGCACTTTTGAAAACCAGGGCAATATATACTATTCTCTGCCCACAGGTGGAGCTGAGCCAGGATGACCTGAAGGTGCTACTCAGGATCCTGACGGAGAACCTGGGAGAGGCTGGCAGCTTGGAGCCCACCGCCCGAAGACAAGAGGGGGCCGGCCTGCAGATTCAAGTTGGCGGAGACCCCCCATCAGGTCTGACACGTGCATGTTCACACAACTAACTAAGGTCATGTGTTTGGGTTGCTTTGGTCATGTGACCTGTGTGTCTGCAGGTGATGCTGGGATGTCGACTGTGACCAGTGATGAAGAGGCTGATGAAGACCTGGAGTCCCTGAAGTTCAACCTAAACATCGAGTCTCTGGGTCTGGTTCTGTACAGCAGTGACCCAAAACTGGTCAGTCATGTGAAGAATGAGAACCTGGTAGAAATGAATGAGGGCGGGGGGTGGGTGGTTCACGATCAGCTGCTTCATGATCAGCTGGTTTTGGGTTTGTGGATCCACTGGTTTTGATGTCATTGATTTCTATATCAGCTGGTTCACGTATACTGTATGTGATTTGGGTTCAACTGGTTCTGGTATAATTGCTTCAGTATCGGCTCCAGCTGACTTTGATATGTTTCAGGTTGTAGTTCAATGGCTCAGCTGGGTCTGGTATGTTTCATCCGGGCCCGCCGACTCTGGATCATCTGGTCCACGTTCAGCCTGGCGGTGTTTGTAACTGACTGTTGTTCCTGCTTCCTACAGCCGCCAGACCTCCAGCACCAGCAGCACCTCAGACTCGGGGAGTTCACCCTCCACCTGCTGAAGACCTCGGGGCAGGTCATGGCCCATGGCAGCATGGAGGTGACCACCATCCTTACCTCCTGTACACTGGACGACCTGAGGACTGGCATGGAGAGGGTGACGTCACGGTAACGGCCCCAGCCACTCTGCTCTCTGATCGATTGTTATCCCAAAGCATGTTTATGAACCCAGCCTTTTGTTGTCATGGTTACAGGATGGTGAGGCGAAGGGACGAGGACAGCTCAGAGACAATGATCGACGTGACATATCGACAGAGGGGTGGCGAGCGTGAGCTGGTGGCCGTTCTGCAGAAGCTCTACCTGTGTGCCAGTGTGGAGTTCCTGATGGCCGTGGCAGATTTCTTCCTGCAGGCTCTGCCACAGAACGGTGCTCAGACCGCAACCGCTGCAGCCGGCGATAAACTACCCCTGAGACAGACCGCCGAACCTCGGGCCGATGCCAGGACCGGTAAGATTGACACCTGAACACAGACAGAAAGGAGTGGAGGGGTTCTGCACTGAGACTAGTTTCAACCACTGAGGCAAAACACTGGTCAGTGGTCAGGCCTGATTTACTAAGATCCCAGATAAGGGGCAGTAGATTTGCCTGCATGTTTGGTTAGCGCATGCAAAACGGTTGATCTACAAGGAGTAACACGCTAAATGACAACATCCACAAACCACAGTATTTAAATGAGGGTTTTGTGCGTGGTAATCGTTACGCCATGAGAGTGTGGACAGAAAGCTGGATGGCCACAATTTATTCTGATCCAATTAGTAGAGAGGGGCAAATAAACATATTGTTGAGCTGCAGCAGGAGAAACATAGGAGACTATCTATGAGAAAGTAAATGTGGTTGGTAAAACAAGAAGAGAACACATGAAGTGAACAGAATGAATACTCTGCCTCCTCCTCAGCAGGCCCGTCCCTCAGGACTCGTCTCCGGGCGGTGGTCGTGGACCCGGAGGTGGTGTTTGTAGCCAACCTAATGAAGGCGGACGCCCCCGCCCTGGTGGCCTCGTTTCAGTGTGACTTCAGCCTGCAGGGGGAGGACGATGGCACCCAGGACATGAGAGCCAACCTGAGGGAGTTGAAGGTCCTTGCCTGCCCCTTCATCCGAAACCAAGAGGACAAGGCTGTCACCACTGTAAGATCGTGTCACCACATCGGCTTCATGCGTTTCCTCATTGTCACTGATGTTCCTCATCTATGGGCTCTATGCACAGCTCCACTACTTCCTGATCGTAAGGCTGCTCTTTTATTTACATTATTGGACACACTGATTAATCTAGGCGTGCCTGAGTCAACACAATGGTCAGACACACCTGGATTAATCAGTTTGTCCAATAATGTAAGACAGGAAATAAAAGAGCAGCCTTAAATTCAGGAAGTAGTGGAGCTGTGCATAGAGCCCGTTGGCACAGTTCAGGTGTAGTGAGGGACTCAAATTAAAGAACCCATTAAAGAACAAGTGAACCCAACACCTGCTGTTACTCATCGGTCTTTCTTTGTCCAACAGGTGTTGAGACCCTGCTCAGTCGCGTTGGAAACCAAAACCCACCCTGCCCGCCCCTTGACTGGCTCTGTGACAGTGGAGGAAGTGATTGTTAAGGTGCGTTCACTGACCCAAAGACAGCACGTTTAAATCAGAACCACATGAACATGAATGAAGGTAAAGGCGAGCAGTGAGTGAAGGCGTAACCAGTTTCTCCGTCCCACAGATCTCTCCCTTTATCCTCAACACGGTGACAACCATCACTGCTGCCATGACAGCGAAGCAGCGTGAGGAGCAGAGTCAGGTTTCTGAGCCCAATGTGGGCGACCTGTGGTCCGTCATGAACATCTACAACTGTAACTACTGGTTCCTGGGGGTGGAGCCTGCCTCGGAGGTCACAGAGAGCTTCAGAGAGCAGGATGGTCGCAACGAGGGCGAGAGCTTCACCGCTGAGGTCAAGGTACCGGGACATCTAATGAGTCTGAACCTTTTTATTCACAAATGCAACCCTTTCCCGTTGTTGAGGTGTCGTTTCCCTCCAGGTCGTCCAGGTAACACTGGAGTCCGGTCTTGGTCATCGGACTGTCCCTCTGCTGCTCACCGAGCTGTCCCTCAGCGGGACGGCCAAGAACTGGACGTCTCTGCTGCAGCTGACAAGCAACATCACGCTGGAGGTGAGGACGACCTGTCTCTGTCATCCTTGTCCTCTCTTCTCACTTGTCTCCACACCTGCGTCCTCACCTGAATCCATCCCTGGCCTCTGACCCATTGACGCCTGCTGTCTCTGCAGGTGAACTACTTCAATGAAGTCCATGCAGTCTGGGAACCTCTGATTGAACGAGTGGACGGAGGCAAACGAAGATGGAACCTGGAGCTCAAGGTCAAACTCTCTAACTGCTGTTTCTGTGTCTCTCCATAATTAATGCCAGTGTTCACAGTCCAGGGGCAGTGACTTGTGGATAAATGAGTCAGAGCAGCAAAGTGTGGGCAGCAGTGTTTGAAGAGCTGCTGTGTTCGTGTGAAGGAATATGGTTATTCACCCGGTGGGAAAATAGAACCAACAGAAAGAACTGGAACCACTGGAGGAACTATGCGGGTCGCATTTCCGCTGTTTTTCTAACCCTCCTCATGGCCATGTGCATTTGTTTACAACAAAGCTGGCAAGAAATCAATCATTAGAGTGGAACATAACGTTATATATCATATACAAGGTAACAACGTATTTACTGTATATAAATGTGTAATCTTATCCGTCTTAAGAGATTATGGGTTATGGGGTGCATTTGTGTTGTGGTGCGCAGAGATGAGAACTGAGACACCGGCGGCTCCAATCTTGCAAGGTTGGTTTTCAGTCGAGAGATGCATGGAAGGTAGAGTGCCTCCATTATCCCTGTAACAAGTTATATGTCATTAATTAAACCATCAAAATTACTGCAAAGCTATTAAATTAAGGTAAAAATGTAGCTGCATAGGTAAGCTACAATTCCTGCATAGTCCCCCCCCCCCAAACAATTGCTCCGTAGTCACACCGGGTTTCAAACACACTTGGTGTAATTTGAGTCACAGCAGCCAACATTACCTGATGGTTCATCATCCCACTGTGAGGCTGGGAGCAACCGGTCAGATCTCACCTGTGTCCTCACCTGTCCGATGACCTGATGACCCCACTGTTGTCATTTGTCCCTGCAGGTAAAGACCAGTCCAGTCCAGGACAAGAGTCCAGTCCACGGAGACGACTTCATAGTTCTGCCTGAACCACGCACATCTGTCAGCATCTGCTCAAAGGACACCATGAACATCACTGTGTCCAAGAGCAGCCTCAATGTCTTCTACCACCTCGGCAAGGTACTGCACCAGTGTCATCATCATCACACCTGTGACCCGACCTCGTCAGTTGTCATAGACATATACACATAGACGCCGCCTCTGATGCTGCTGTCCATTGGAACGATATGTCAACACGGCCGCCATCTTGGGCTGGGGGAAGCCAAGCCTACTTACTGCATTAGTCAACAGTGGCAGAGGTCTATCAACGATTAAAATGGCCATAACTCATTCAACCAATTTTCAAGCCACAACAACAACAACAACAACAGCATTATAATTTTTTCTCTTTTTTTTTCTTTTTTTATATTGAACATACACTTACATACTCAGACACACACCCACATGCATACACTGTAATTTGTTCTACAAGGGTCTGACCGGGTCTGACTGCTTGTCAGACATATATGTCTATGGTCCCTGGCCCAAGAAGGCAGCCCTGTTGACGTGCCTGACAAGCCAGAATGCGGCATCTACGTGTATTTATCTATGGTCAGGTGTGATGATGATGTCAGGTCACAGCTGTAGCTTGACGCAGCAGACTGATGGTGTCACTGCATGTTTTGACCAGGTGTTCTCCGAGGTCGCCGCCTCCAGCTGTGACTCCTCCCTGAAGGAGAAGGCCCCCTTCACCATCAAGAACAGTCTGGGGATCCCCCTCATGGTGCAGCATAGTGCCAACCTGAGGCCGGTGGGAGCCGCGCAGCCGGGTAAACTCCACGAGCTGGCAGAAGGGCGATGCCTGGACCTGGAGCACTCGGTTTTCGAACCCTCTTCACGGGGAAAACTGTCAGCTCTGCAGCGGCAGGAGAGCTGCCTGTTCAACCTGACCATGGGTTAGAAACCTCAGACGTCCGCTTCCTCACCATCCACCGTCCGTCTGTGTAGCATGCATCTGAGTAACTGTGTGTCTCTGAACCTGCAGTGCCTTCTGGATACAGTGAGATCGCCAACATCGCCGTGGACAAACCAGGACGGCGTCTCTACAACATCCGCGGCCCAATGCTGCAGGAAGCCGTTTCTGTGCTGCTGCAGATCGATGCTGCCGAGGGCAACAAGGTCATCACCATCCGCTCGCCCCTGCAGGTCTGTCTTCACAGTCTGAGCCCGAGGACGTCCTCGTCTGTCTCTGTGCCTCCATCTGTGTCTCATCTTTCTCTCTCTCTGTCCTCATCGTTCCATCCTCAGATCAAGAATCACTTCTCTGTGCCGTTCACCATCCTGAGGTACTGTCCCACATCCCGGACTCTGCAGAGCATTGGACAGGCTGAGCCAGAGACAGAGTTTCATGTTGCCTTGGAAACATACAGGTACCATCACGCTGCCTTGCTCAGAGGCGGGGGCTGGGACATTTTAAAGGACATAACAATCTGTTTCATGTCTTTGGCTGTCAACTTTAAAACAGAGGCTTCATTCATTCAACGATTTCCTGGTGAGGTCAAGGCAATGCCACAGGTGTTGATGGTCTGTTGTCCCTCCAGGTGTCAGCTGTTCGTCCGTCCGTCTGGTCCTCTGGAAGGACAGTATGCTCCGTCCTCCACCTGCGTGGCCTGGAAGGAGCAGGTCCATCACAGCTCAGAGGTGCGCTCGTTGCTGCAGTGTCCCGCCACAGAGAGTGGCCTCTTGCCACTGATGGTCAGCACACTCGCCGTCCCCGATGACCTCCGACATATCGCCAGCCACGGAGAAGAGGACTGGGACCCCGCCTATGTGATCCACCTGCATCCAGTGGCCACACTACGCAACCTGTTGCCATACACCGTCCGCTACATGATGGAGGTAGCAACACACCCACACACTAGGTTATGTTAGGTTGTCTTAGTTTACATGATGGAGGTAGCAAGTCAGACCCCCCTCACCCGAGTTACACACTAGGTTATGTTAGGTTGTCTCAGAACTAGTTCATCAATATACTACATCTGGGGCCGTCAAACATCCGCTAGCTTTGCCTGTTCAGCAGACACAACTCACCTACTTCTCCTCCTGGAGCCGCTTGCTGGTGGAGAAGCCCTGACGAGTGGATCACTGAGCGCAGCGGAGCTAAAGAAAACAGGTAAAGCTAGCGGATGTTTGACGGCACCCATGCTGGGACCCTGTAATGTACTAGGTAAAAGTGGCGTTTTGTCTTAGTTTAATCTAATCTGGGGCCTGTAATACGACTCAGGTTCAACAAACCCAGGGTATTTTTCAGTTACCCAACTTAAACGAACAATAGCTAAGCGGTCACACACAGCGGTGGTAATCAACTCGGTAAGTCAACCCAGATACTATGGAGATGTATCCGGGTAAGGACTGAACCACCGTTGTAGTACAGAAAACCCGGAGCTGAAGCTACCTGGCTAAGCCCAAATCCTGCTTCGTAGTACAGTCCTCAGGTCTGTTGTGAGGTTTTTCTCCGATTCAATCCGGTTTAATATAACTCAGTGATTAATCTTGTTTAATCTGATGTATCTGGTCTTTCTTTCTCAGAGCTCAGCGGACTCCTACGAGCTCCCCGAGGGCAGTGTGTCCGACCTGCTGAACTCTCGTGTCTCAGGTGAGATCGTGTCGTTGGTGCTGATGAAGTATCAGGGCCGAGACTGGCATGGACACATTCGCGTCACGCAGGACATGCCAGAGTTCTTCGCTGCGTGCCTCACCTGCGACTCAGACACCGACTTGACGGTGGACGTGAGCATCCACGTGACGAGGACGTCGAGCCGCCTGCTGCTGTCTCTCTTCAGCCCGTACTGGATCATCAACAAGACGTCGCGAGTGCTGCAGTACAGAGCGGAGGATGTCAGCGTCAAACACCCAGCAGACTTTAGAGACATCATCCTCTTCTCCTTCAAGAAGAAAACCCTGTTCAGCAAGAGCAAGGTGAGACGAACACCTGGACGGTACAGTCCACAAAGATTTAAAATCATAAGTCGGTTGAGATGGGCGGTACAGAAGATGAATGAATGAATGAATGAAAGTTTAATATCTTAACAGAAGTTAGAGCAGAGAGAGTGTTGTGTGGTGTCATAGTAATGGCACAAACTCAGTGTGTTGTTTTTTCTGATTGTGTGTTGTGCTGTTGCAGCTCCAGTTGTGCATCTCCACCAGCTCCTGGTCTGACGGTTTCTCTCTGGACACAGTTGGGAGTTCCGGCTGCGTTCGCTGCCCCTCCAACAACATGGACTTCCTGGTGACTGAAACCCTGACTTCTTATTGAGCTTCTGACTGAGTCACATAGTCTTCATCTGTAGACGCTCCAGATCAAAAGTCAGATTACCTGCTGATGAAAACAGTGGGATGTGTTCAAAAGCGCCACAGAGTATAAAATCCTTGGGTGTGTTCCTCTCTGTAACAATCAGCCGACTCTGAACTGTGTTTGTGTGTGTGCGTCCATCCAGGTGGGCGTTAGCATCCAGATGAGCAGTTTTAACCTGACCCGGATTGTCACCATGAGTCCGTTTTACACACTCGTGAACAAGTCATCTTTCGAGCTGGAGGTGGGAGAGGTCACAAGCAACGCCTCCACCAGGTGGCACTACATCGCCTCCACTGAGGTTAGTCTGTTACCCATGATGCACCGCTTTTGATCCTGAGTGAGGAGACGTCAGGGTCTGTTTCACCTGTTTGTGATGTCACGCCTCCTGACATCGACCAGATGGCGCTGTACCCTCTGTGTGTCCAGACCCGGAGCAGAAACACAAGTGTGCAGCAGGACTGAGATGTGCTCAGAGCTGACTGCTCTTGTTGTTCTCACGGTGTTGTTGTTTTTTCTTGTTATTGTGTTACAGTGCCTTCCTCTGTGGCCAGAGAACGGCTCGGGAAAGTTGTGTGTCCGTGTGGTTGGATCTGACTCCACGTCCAAGTTCTTCTTCTTCAACCAGCAGGACAACGGCACCCTGCTGAGCCTGGATGTGGTCAGTGTCTGTTCCACCAATTACAGGCCAATTTACTCAGTTCAGTGTGTGTCAGGATTACTCATGTATGTGTACTGTATGTGTGTGCGTTGTAGTGTGGTGGGATCATTGTCGACGTCAACGTCGCTGATCACTCCACTGTCATCAGCTTCAGCGATTATTATGAGGGAGCAGCTCCCGCCCTGCTGGTTAACCACACGCCCTGGGTTAGCATCAGCTACAAGCAGAGGTCAGTCCACACACACACAAACCTGCTGCTGGTACGGTAGGTCTCCATCCAAATGTCTTCTCTGCTGATGACAAACTGTGGACTCTGTCTCTCCTCAGTGGCTCGGCCGTGGTTCACGAGCTCAAACCGGGTCAGGCTCAGCGGTTTGTGTGGGACGAGCCAGCAGGGGTCCGGATGCTCAGTTGGAGCTGCATGGAGCATGGAGGAGACCTGGACCTGCTTAAGGTCAGTGCTCAGTGTTTTCACAGCCAGGCTGGTCCAGGCCAGACGTGGGAACACGGTTCACTCATGTGCACGCTTTTTATATGCTGCATCCTTCTCACACACACACACACACACACACACCACAGCCGACCCCTGACACTAACAGTCTGCCTCTACTGGTCCAGGACGATGTGGGTCAGTTCGCCTACGACAGCCTGTCTCAGGTCCACTGGGTCTCCTTCCTGGATGGACGTCAGCGGGTGCTGCTGTTCACCGAGGACGTTGGCGCGGTAACGAAGGCACGGCAGGCAGAGGAGCTTGAACAGTTTCAACAGGAAGTGAAGGTGTCGCTTCAAAATCTCGGACTTTCACTGATCAACAACATCAACCGTCAGGAGATTGCTTACATCGGCATCACCAGGTAAACAACAACAGGTGGCTCAGGTGTGTGTGTGTGTGTGTGTGTGTGTGTGTGTGTGTGTGTGTGTGTGTGTGTGTGTGTGTGTGTGTGTGTGTGTGACAGCCCAAGTGTGTGTGTGTGTGTGTGTTTTACAGCTTGTGTGTGTGTGATTTACAGTTCAGGTGTGGTCTGGGAAATGAAGCCAAGGAACCGCTGGAAGCCATTCAGTCAGAAGACCATCAACCTGCTGGAGAAAACCTACCAAAGTCAGCTGAGTGGGAAGACGGAGGGGGGCTGGGTCAAACTGGACACTAACTTGGAGGTCAGAGGTCAACCTGCACATGAAAGCCTGAATACAAACATCCAGAGCTAACCACATTATTTTTGTCCAATGAAATGACTGCGCGTGTGCGATGTCATCAGGTCAACCTCAGTGGAGCCACTATGATGATGCGTCAGCCGTTCTCCTGCCAGGTGAGGAGGAACTTCCTGTCTGGGATCCAGGTGGAGTTCAAACAGTCGCTGCACCAGCGCAGCCTGAGAGCCCAGCTGCACTGGATGCAGGTAAACACAATCACACACACCTGAACACACATGCATGTCCAGAGCTCACCTGTGTGACTAACGTTATGTCTTTGTGCAGGTGGACAACCAGCTGCCAGGTGCAATCTTCCCCATCGTCTTCCATCCAGTCCCTCCTCCCAAATCCATCGCACTGGATTCAGGTGAGCGACCTTCCTTACCTGCTTCTTTAGTTCGAGCGTTACCAGTTGAGGCTCTGCCTTCTCTCTGGTTGAACTGGTACAGAGGTCTTCGTGGTTTTCTGAAGCGCTCTGCGTCCTCCCACTGTGCTCCACTTCAAAGACAGAGAAACATGTTTTCTGTTTTTTTTGTTTTTTTTTTAACCAGGCAAAAATCATTAAGAACAGGTTCTTATTTGCAATGATGGCCTGACAAAAAGCACAAGCTTCTTGAGGGGTAAGAGGTGTAACAGGTGGACAGGTGTTTGACCCGATGGAGCTACTTTGATAATGATCAGAAGAGATGCTCAACAGGAGGCGGTCGGATTGATGAAGTGATCAATTTGATGTCTGTTGTCATGACGTCATGATATTGTTGTGCCTCCACAGAGCCGAAGCCGTTCATAGACGTGTCCATCATCACCAGGTTCAACCAGCACAGCAGCGTCATGCAGTTCAAGTAAGTAAGAACCACTATAACCAGCTGAGGGCGCTCATGTCACCTGATCCAAGTTCCTCAGTATCTCAGTGTCACCATCTGACATGGTCCTGGTCCAGGTTCACATCCTGGTTTAGATCCTAGCTGAAGAAAAACTTGAGCTTCTGCCCAGAAGTCTCTGTGGTATTTGTAGTCCCAGCTGTCAGCCGTGGCCGTGGACCCTCGTCCCTGCTGCCTCTCAGTGTCCCTGAGTCACCTCGGGCTGAGGGAGACGTTATGGGTAGTCCTGGTGGATGGACCTCTGTTGACTTTATCACTTTTCAACACACATCTCTTCAAACTTGCATATGTAGTCTGAGTCCAATCCTTTTTTTATTTTGATTTTATGAACTGTTACCTTGTTTCATTCAATTTATAGATTTATTGTTATGTTGATTTCAACTCTTGACCCAACACTCGGAGACTTGCGACTGATTCAGGTGTTTGTGTACTTCAGGTACTTCATGGCTCTGGTTCAGGAGATGGCAGTGAAGCTGGATCAGGGTTTCCTGGGAGCCATCTTGGCTCTGTTCGCGCCCGCTACTGACCCCAAGGCCGATCGACAGAAGGTAGTGCAAGGCAGCGGGTTGACAGTTTGACTCCTTGACACATGAGCAGCACACGGAGGGGTGACCTGAGATGTGTTTGTGTTTCAGTCACGTCTGATAGAGCGAGATCTGCAGCCGCTGCAGGCCGAGCTGATGGAGGCGTCGCTCAGCGATGCGTCAGGACTCAGCTTCTTCGAACACTTCCACATCTCACCCATCAAGGTGCAGACAAACACCTCACACCGGTTTCACACGCCTCACAACTGTTCCTCTTCACCTGTGTAAAACCCGTTCACACTGCATCCACCAATCAAAGTATTGATCAGGTGAACAAGTCAGAGCCGTTCAGGTGGTTCAGGTCGGTCACATCTGGTTCAGTCAATGTTTCCTGCCTGAAAGATTCAGAAAACTGAACCTGGTGGCTGCTGTCTCTGTCTTTTCTGTTTACTATTAATGTTTAAAATGAATGTTCATGTTCCAGCTGCACCTAAGTCTGTCTCTGGTTATTGATTATTAATTCTTGATTATCGGTGTTCCAGCTCCACCTGTCTCTGTCTCTGGGCTCAAGTGGAGACGACTCGGCTGAGGAAGCAGTAGCTGTTCAGTCTCTGAACCTGCTGCTGAAAAGTATCGGAGCAACACTGACTGACGTTGACGACCTCATCTTCAAGTGAGAGAGACCACAACAACACAATGATTGATTGATTGATTGATTGATTGATTGATTGATTGATTGATTGATTGATTGATTGATTGATTGATTGATTGATTGATTGATTGATTGATTGATTGATTGATTGATTGATTGATCAACAACAACAAAATCGCAACATAACATAACAACAACAAAACATTAGCATCAGAACAACAACACTGCAAAACAATATCACAACAATAATATTAGAACAACAGCTAAGCAACAGCAACAATCTGCATCACAAAACACAACTACAACATAATGTGAATCTGGTCTCGTTGGCAGACTGGCTTTCTTCGAGGTGAGGTACCAGTTCTACCGCAGAGAGAAACTGGGCCGTGCCGTGGTTCAACACTACACGGAGCAGGTAACGTTTACTGCCTGTGGTAAATGTGAGTGCTGAGGTTTATTCTGTGAAACTGAATGCGTTTCTTCTGGCTGCAGTTCCTCAAGCAGATGTACGTGCTGGTCTTGGGTCTGGATGTCCTGGGAAACCCATTTGGACTGATCCGAGGTCTGTCTGAAGGGGTAGAGGCTTTCTTCTACGAACCTTTCCAGGTAACACACACACACACACACACACAGGTAAATTAATGTGATTACCGCTCTGCATGTCTCTGTTTAACTGATGTTTGCGGGGTATGATGTCAGGGGCAAACAAGGCGTTCAGGAATATCTGTAGCTTTGATTGTGACTACATGAAACTCAATGTAACAGACACAAAAATCACATGAGCTGTTTCTGTGTGTGTTTGTCAGGGAGCCGTTCAGGGTCCAGAGGAGTTTGCTGAGGGTTTTGTGATCGGCGTACGGAGCCTGTTAGGTCACACTGTTGGTAAGAAACTGCCGCAGCTCTCAAATATCTGAACATTTTCACATCTTCAGTTGTTGGAGCTTATAGATCTTTTTAACACCAGAGTGTTTCCAGGTGTGGAGTCAGAAGACCACCCGCACCCCTCATCTCTCCTGCAGGACACAACTAACAAAGCAAACCCCTGCAGTAGTGATGCATGGGTGAAGGTGGTCTTCTGACTCCAACCCGCGGGTCCCGCATCTATGAAGTAATTTGACCCGCCCCAGCCCTCACCACACCACCACATCTATCTTTACAACCCGTTAATCTTTCATTCAATATCTGTCAAAGTCTGTCAATTTTTTATGTGTTTTGTTAATGTCCCTTCCCACCTCGCACCACAAATAAAGTAAACATTTCTTGACCCGCACCGCCCCGCCCGTAGCCCGCGCATCACTACCCTGCAGGTTTTGAGTGTAAGGTAAGAAAAAAAAGAAAAGGTGTCTCTGTGTCTGACATTTTCTCCCGATGTCCTCCAGGTGGCGCTGCAGGTATGGTCTCCAGGATCACAGGGTCAGTGGGAAAAGGCCTGGCAGCCATCACCATGGATAAAGAGTACCAGCAGAAACGCCGGGAGGAGATGAACCGGCCACCCAAAGACTTTGGAGAGAGTTTGGCCAAAGGAGGAAAAGGACTACTGAAGGTACCAGGACCGGTCTAGAGCTCAGGTGCTGCTTCTTCAGCTGATGTGACCTGATGTTTCTGTCTCTGCAGGGTGTCTTGGGTGGAGTCACTGGCATCGTCACCAAACCAGTGGAAGGTACATCCCTCAGTAGAACCGCTTACTCCCAGATTGTAGACTTCCTGCTCACCGGAGACAAATTTTATGTTCATCTTGTCATTTCTCTCGCTCTCTCTCTGTAGGGGCAAAGAAGGAGGGGGCGGCCGGTTTCTTTAAAGGCATCGGTAAAGGTTTGGTGGGCGTGGTCGCTCGTCCAACCGGCGGCATTGTGGACATGGCGAGCAGCACGTTCCAGGGCATCCAGAGGTAAAGTGGGCAGCGTCTTGTTGAAGGAGGTGGAGCCTGATTCCCACATGTTTCAGTGTCAGTGATGAACGATGGATATTACACTGGTTCACCCAGCGATATGGTCAAGGGTCAGGGGTCAAGGTCTCTGTCTGTCTGTCTCTTTCTCTCTCTTCCTCTCTTTCTGTGTGAATATTATCTGCCGTTCACACCAGTGTAGCTATATTTATTCAGTGACCTGCAGAGCTTCATTACAGAGCTCCATCACAGAGAAGCAGTGCCTCCAGTGGACATGAATCTGCTCCACATGTGACTTGATTTAGTGGGAAACTGTGAGAAATTTGAGCCAGAACTTCAGAATTACTTTGATGTTGTAATAATGCTGAGATCCTGAGAGTTACTGCTATGTGTTATATATATGTGTTTATGTGTTATTCGTGTGTTATAGAAAATATTGTCCTGTAAAACATTGCACACACCTAAAATGACCCGACAGTAAAAAGACAGAGGCGTCCATCAGGGTTAGAGAGTGAGGTCCCTTCTGATTAAGGAGGAATCAAGTTGTGTCTTTTCCTCTCTTTGAACTCTGACCCTAACATGGAGGTCGCTGGTCCTGAACAGGAAGGTTTGACTCTGTTGCTCATTGGCTCTGAAACTGTGGGAACAAGGTTCAACATCCTGAAATTAAAACGTCGGCCGATGAGGAACTTTCTGTGTTGTGTTGTTGTGTCTCTGTTCTTCTTCTCGTCTTCTCACTAATTCTCTGCTTTGTTTTCTGTTGTTGTCGCTGTTGTCATTGGTGTGAGTATTTACACGAAGCCTGTTGAAGCTGAGCTCCTCTAAACACTGTTTATATCAGTCGTGAGCGTTGACGTCGGGTGACGTCGGCTCGTACCGATCGTCCCGAATCTGATCTCAGAGCAGCAGAGGAGGAGGAGCTCAGCTTCAACTGTGCGTTTGCATGTTGCTCGTCCTGCAGCAGACAGATGGTAAGTTGCTGCATCATGTTGCTAATAAAAACGTGGCGTCTTGAACTGATTCATGCTCATCACATCGCCCTCCACTAACTCTGCTCCCAGCCCTGCCCCTGTGTAAGACACGCCCCCAAGCTTGTTGCAGCATCATGAGTGGAGAAGTCGTAGTGGAGGTGTTGGGTGATGACAGTTCAATGGTTCAGTACTTTACACCAACCATATTCTTTCTAGCGCCTCATCAGGAAGTAGGTTGTATACTATCGGTCAGGTCTGAACCACACACTGTAAATAAGGATGAACATCGCCTTTGTGGCTCCACCCACCGGTTTCTGGAGCTCACAATGAGCTGCTTCATGGGTGCCATCTTGGCCGTGCATTATGATCTCTAAATATTGGTAAATACTGAACTGTAAAAAGGAATGAGTAGGTGTACAGTGGTGTGTGTTTCATTCTTCTTCTGTGGTTCAGTATGAATTATTATGCTTTATTACAGTGACAATAATTTCATGGTGAAATCACACTCTGGATTTTAATAAATGTGTCGCTGGCTCGAGAACCTGCTTCTGTTCCTACATTCCCCAGCAGCCTCAGTAATCTTCATCCTCCTCCTCTGTATGGAGGACCCATCTGTCATGTGACACATCAGTCAGTTCATGATAACCTGTTGAATGTTACTGTTTCATGCTGTCACTCTAGAGGTCATGAAAGGTGAGAAATCGGCAGCATCGTGTGCTTTGACAACTGAATGTGCTTCAGATCTGAGCTCGTGTCGGTCTGTGCTGTCACATCACTTGCTGAAACCCGAGCCCCTTGGACCATGAGTCTGCTGGACTATAAGTCCACTGGACCACAGGTCTGCTGACCCCCAGTCCTTACATCTGGACTCAGATTTAGCTTCATGAGGGCAGCTGGACCTGCAGCCCTCAACTCCCCTGGAAATCCTCTCTAGGTCTGACTGGGCTGGACGTCCAGGTGTTTCACATGCAACAACTGGAGAGTCAGTGAGATCACATGAGTCATGTGCATGGGTGTAAAAGGAAAGTTACAAATGTAACTACTAGGGATGCAAATTATCGAGTAATTCATTAATCGATAGTTGTTTCATCTTATCGATCGATGATCGATTAATTGATAAGCGGCAATTTTTCTAAGAACCTGAATTTCCCTCTGAATAGGTTCTATCTACTGTAGATGTAAGGTAAAATGTTATCTTCCTTATGTTAAAAAAAATGCAAATCATATTCCTTCATCAAAGATTTATTCTGGGCTCACTTGAGGGCAGGGAATAACATTTTGGTAGAATATCAAACATATTCTGAATAGAAAATATCAAAATATTACACTCATCTCTCATGTGCGACATTGGAAACATGGGAATGGCTAGTGTGACGTCACGAATCACTTCCGTGTCCAACCCCTGCTGCTAACGTATACAGAAATGCATGTTCTTCATTGTTGCCCCCCCAAAACACACGCACACACACACACTTATAAATTACATAGAGACGTTATATGAGCTAACGTTTAGCGCTTAGCCATAGCTAACTAACATTTCCTCCGTGACTGGACCACCGCGACGTACCGCAACCCGGTCTGCCTCCTCCTCTACACATGTATACGGTCGCATTGTTTACGTTGTGTGTTTTAATTAATCCTGTAACACACAGTGTGACAGTGCGCACGGTGACAGACAGGCTCATTAATGTGCAGTGGGACGAGATCACGTCTGTATCTTTCGTCCCCACAGTGACTCCCGAGTCCTGACACTTAAACCTGAGCTGCTTCTCTACTGAAAAACTCTGACAAGTCAAACTTTAGGATGTGTTAGAGGACTAATACATCTGTCTAACCATGTATGACACCTGAGACGGTAAACACAGCCGATACGGCCGGGGCGGACTCGTTCTCTGTCTCGCTGACCTCCGCGGTCCTGGCCCGCACAGGTAGCGCTACGAGACCCCCCGTCATGTCGGTCCTCCGCCGATCCGCCGCAAGTTGCAACAACCCCGCGGACACCCAGTCTCTCCACTCCTCCCTCACTTCAGCACCATTAATAGCAGCAGCATTAAAAAAAATACTGTTGTTGTTGTCGTCAGAGCCCTGCTTCGCTTGTGTTCCCGCGTTTGCGTCAAGTACGTCTGGCGTCAAGCGCGCCCTCACGCGGACTGGCGGGGAATTACGGGTTCAAAACGCAATTAATTGCAAGTAATTTATTTTAATCGAGTAATTTCTTATCGACAATTAATCGATAATCGATTAATTGTTTGCATCCCTAGTAACTACGGTTCTATGAATCCCAAATGACCGCCAGAGCTCTGTCACTCAGAATCATTGTGTGCTCGCGAGAAGATTCTGTATGATATGATCCTCAGTTGACTGTGGAAGATATGGTTTCCTCCAGGTCATCCAGTGGCCACAGGTGACACTGTTGGTATACATACTCGAACTGCGCATGCGCGAAGGGGAATATTTAGTGCTTAAAGCACCGCCTCTGGCGGTCAGCAGGGATTAAATAGAACTCCCTGTCTGGGTGTAGACCACTTCCTGTCTTAAGTCATGGTCCAGTTTGAAGTAGATGCATCTTTCTCTTCTCTGACCCAGGTCTTGTAGACATTGGTGGATTGCCTTGAAACTCAAATGCACACAGATCAGTACTTACTCGTACATGTGTTGGGTGAACTCAACCTCAGCAGGTCCAGCTGCCTCCATAAAGATCCTGGAGACACCTTCAGCTGGATCAACTGAGTCTTCACATGATGAGTCTTCATCATGTTAACATTTATCATGTCACTGTTAATCATGTTAACAGTAACGTTCATTATGTTAACATTCATCAGTTGAACTGTCATGCTCTTCATCACGTTAAGTTAACTTTTATCATGTTAACGTTCATCAAGGTAGCGTTCATCATTTTAACTTTCATTGTGAACATGTATGTATGTTTATCACGTCAATGTTCATCATGTTTCCTTTCATTACGTTCATGTTAATCATATTAACGTTCATCATGGGAACGTCAATTGTGTTAATATTCATCATGTCAACATGCATCACATTAACATTCATCAAGTCAGTGACAGTTTCATCACATCATGTGAGGACCTGAGTTTAAACGGGCAGAATGATGCTTTCAACCAATCAGAATCATGTACTGTCACTCAGGTGGAGCTAGGTGAGGCGGCTTTAAAACACATAAATTACATCGTTGTGTGTGTGTGTGTGTGCACGCAGAGTGGCAGAGTCAACAGAGGAAGTGACCAAACTTCGTCCAGTGCGTCTCATCAGGGAGGACGGCATCATCCGACCCTATGACCTGACGGAGTCGCAGGGTTTCGAACTTTTCCAGGTTTGATCACTTTGATTCCTTAATAGCATGATGTAATTTCGCATGAGTGAACAGGTGTGATCTGTTTATATACGTCATTGTACCAACCACTCATCAAAACATGGGATTTAGACATGTGGGGGAGGGTGGGTATAGAGACCTTCCACTGGACACAGGGCTGGACACAAAGCAGAGACCATTAAAGAGACTCACCTGGACAAAGAAAAACACTTCTCGTCCAGAGACATTAGCGTGTGACTGTTTGGTCGCTTTGGTTCGGTGACACAACCATTAAACCCTTTATCGAACACGGTGGTGGGACTATGGTCCAGGGATATCAGTAAGATGAACTGTGTAAGGAACCATATGAAGAGGATTGCATCAGGCAGTCAAACCTGTTCCGGGGCACCTTCATACATGAGCATGATCAGCCCAAGAAATCAGAGTTTGGACCTTAATCCCAGCAAGAATTTGTTGAGGGGACTTGAGTCCTCCAACCTTAAAAACCCAGAGGCTGTAGTGAGTCCCGGTGGGGCTGCACCAGCTCATAACCCATTAACAACTGTTTAGATACAGTAGCTGTGTTGGGAACTAGAAGTCGGTCGGCGTTACCAGCGTGTGCATTGGCTGTCTGCGCAGTGTACCATCTTATCAACAACTAATGACACAAACAGACATTTTCTGAAGCTTCACCTCCACAGCTTGGTCAGTGTCTGAGTTATGGACCCCTACCTAGAGCCCTAATCCAGATATCAAACTCCCAACCTCTAACCCTCTAATCCCTAATCTAAAATAACCAGCACATCCAGACATCAAACTGTGAAATGAAACTCAATTCAAATCATCTTGAACATCAGAACCTAAAACAAGAGCAAATAACAAATTCAATTTGGCAATTTGGAATTCATAGACCTGCACGAGAATAATGAAATATTGGTGAAGTTGAGGCTCTTTCCACAGTTTGTTTGTCTACTGCATAATAATAGAGTTTCTTTTATCTTTGTAGACTCTTCTTATCACTGTTTCTAACTTCTTCTTCCTCTTCCTCTTCTTCTTCTTCTTGTTCTGTGTTGTGTCACATGCAGCCAGAGGAGGAGTGAACAGGGTTTGGTGGTGCATCCATGGCTTTAAACTCAATGAATATTGCTGGTTATTTCTCATCCTGGTTCTTCTGATCATTTATTGTTTATTGAATCATAATGAATATAGCGCTGAGATTTATATGCATGACAAAACTAATATCTCCTCTCATACCAAATATTTTTACACTTTTTATTTTATTAGTGTTTTTATTTCTGCTTATAAATAAATGTTTGTATAATAGTTTTTGTTTATACTGTAATATGTGATAAATGTGTTTATTCCCATTGATGTAGCAATATTTTTGTAAACAACTTAACTTGTATATGAACATGTATGTGGTAGTTCTTATTTATGTGTGTGATGATATAATCCTTCAGCATGACCTCTGACCTCCAGCTCTGTGGTGTTTATATATGTGTGTAACTTCAGTGTGTAATAAAGCAGTTGTCCTTACCAAACTGGTCACACACTAGGGGAGGGGGGGGTCATTGTTGATTATCAATCATTAATTTAGCTGAGCTGCTCAGGGTCACAGCAGGAAGGGAGAGTTCTTAATGTGAGGTACGAGGGAGATGAAACCAACGTGGACTGGAGGTGGATGTAGCCGAGGCTCAGGTGCGACTCAATTCCATCCTCAAAGCACAGAGACATAGAGATGACATCATCAGAGGGGGCAGAGTCCTAACATTGTGTTTGTGTTGCAGCGTTCAGAGATCAAGCAGCTAGACGGTGAGGTGTTCAGAGACCACTGCCCGTATCCTGGACAGAGGAAGACCACCATCATTGTCACCAACAGGTAAAGAACAGTCAAACACCTGAGACTCCAGCTTCTGTTTAACAGTTTATTTATTGTGTTGTTGCTGTTGCTGTTGTGCAGGAGGGTCGTATGCGTGAAGGAGATCGACTTTGTCGGCCATTTTAACAAGGAGTGGGAGTGTTTGTTTGAGAACTTCTATCATCCTCCGGGTGTGACGGGATCTGAGCTGAAGATCTACTGCAAGGTACAGAAATGTGAACCTGAGGAAACACCTGAAATAAACCCACAAACTAACGTGAGTGTGTGTGTGTCTGTGTGTGTCAGGAGCAGCAGAAGTTGAAGCTTCCAAAGAGAGATGAGGAGTCTGTGAGAAAGGTTCAGTTCAGAGACTCAAAGACTGCTCAGGTACTCCGTGTTATTTAGCATGTGTGTCATGTTGTCCACTTCATATTTCTTCTGTGTTTGAGCCATTGCCTCACCTGATTGCCTTGGTTACCTACAGGCGCTGCAGGCAGCCATATCAAACGCCCAGATGGCGCAGCAGCAGCACCGCATGGCAAGACAGAAGTCACAGCGCTTCCTTAAACTGGACAACAAACAGTGAGGTCATTTCCGGTCAGCGGGTAATTTCCTGTCAGCGGGTCAGCGGGTGTTTTTTTTTATATTACAGATGATGTTTGTTTAAAAAGTGGGACTGCGCTTATCACATCTACTCAGCTGTAACCATCCAATCAAGGTGAAGCACATGATCAACTGTTGAACAGGGTGTTGCTTATTAAATTGTGAGCGCAGCCTTTACTACGTTTTCTGTTTAAATCAATTGTGGGATTGAAGTTTTCACTTCCTGTCAACAATTTCAACCAAATGTCCAAACTGAGATTAATGCAGAGGAGTTCAATGCTGTAAAGATTTTATGTGTCCATCGTCAAGGTGACGATTATGTTGTTTTAATTATGGGTGTTTCGCCCCCTGTGCTTTGCCTACAGGCTGCACTGCCACAAAATGAAGCCATGAAAATGACACATTGCACTAAAAGAATATTCTGATGTTAATTTGACATGTTTATGAATGATGTTTATGTTTCTACAGTGAAATGTTGAGATTGATTCAGTTGAATCTGAATTGTGGTTGGGTTATCAGTTTGACCTGTAACAATGGATTAAACATAATAACCATCTGGAGCTGGACTGTTTCTTTCTTTAAGGGACCACTTTGTGATCAGACAGGGTTTCCTCACCAGTGCTGTCACACACCTTTTTCATACCACAGAAACTCTCCTTGTAGCACTGCATGTGCATATACAGTAAGTGTGTGTGCGCACGCTGGGGTGAAGCTCTCTGCATTCAGGCTGCAGGGGGGCCTGTAGGTGGCGCTGAGGGCCTGGGGGGGGGGGGGGGGTTAAAAGCAGCAGAATCAACTCAATGGTGGTTTTAATCTCCCATCCGGCCATGTTGACATTAATGTGTGTAACAGCTGTTTACAACACAAATACACAGTAACACATACACACTGTGAGGCAGTTGCTCAGCAGGGCATTGTCATGGCAACAGTAAACACGGGAAGAAGGTGAAGACGATTATTTCCAGATGTTGGATGTTTCTGCTGACTCAGACGGAGCCAAACCCTTTGATTGGTTGTTTTATGAACATAGTGTGATCTGATTGGATGCTGTGTGTAAAAGTGAACTGACCCTGAGTCAGTGTAGAAGCAACCCTCATAAAGGGGGGGGGGCAGGCTCCCACTGCACTATGGGTAGTTTTCTCTCAGTAATCTGACCTGAGATCTGCTGCGGTTGGCACGGAAACATCTGGAACCTCAGATCTGCTGCGGTCGGCAAAGAAACACGGAAACATCTGGACCTGCTTGATCAGAGAGAAACAGACCTGAGGTCAGTTTTCACACTACATGAGAGAGTGAAGCCTACTCCACCGTTTGCCTCCTGTGACTCCATTGTGTCTCCACTGTTAGGCTACTCTACTGTGTCTCTAATGTCGCTCTACTGTTGATTTGCTGTGACTCTACTGAGACCTTTCCCTGTGAGACACTACTGGGACTCTATTATGTCTATTGTGACTCTACAGATACTCTGTTGTGACTCTGACTCCACCGTTTCTCCCTTGTTACTCTACTGTGACTCAACTGAAACTCTACTTGCTAATGTGACTGAACTTTACTCCACTGACTTTTTTTGTGACTCTCTTCTCAGACCACAGACTGTTTGCAGACACACTGGGTTCAACTCTTCGCCCCGATTAATTAACTTAAGGACATCTGTCATCTGACGAACTAATGCTCATCCTGTCTCCACGGAAACAGAGTCTGATTAATGGTATCCATGACAACAGATTAATGATCTCCTGTTCCTGCACAGCCGAGGCAGGAAGGTAGGACTGATGACATTCCCACAGGTTATCATCATGTGACGACTAAATGCCTGTGGGAACAGAGGAGGGAGAACCACAAAGTACTTGACACCAAATTTCATTGTGAAATCCCCGAAGCATCTTGTGAAATCTGGCAGAGTCTGAGCAAACTGAACAACAAAATAAACAATGACACAAATATACAATGACTGATCGTATATGTGCGTGTCAGGCAAACAAACAGGCCTCAGATCGAAGATCAAAGTAACAGTATCAGGTTGAAACTGAGTCCTACAATGGTGGTTCACTTGTTACCAGGATAGGTCACTATGGTAACAGATGCTGAACTTATCACCTGGCCAGAGACTTCAGAGGATCAGACCTAAACTATGGACTAATCAGATCCTTGGGGCTTCGCAGGTTACCATTATGACCAGTGTGTGTGTGTACTTACTTTACTCTGAGCATGAACCCATTCAGTAAGATGCTGTGCTGTGATTGGTCAAGCGATCGGTCACGTGACAGATTGTTTTGATCAGCTGTGCGAGGGGAATATCAGTCATTGGCTCAGTTGCTCCGATGGATTTATAATGTAGTAAAACACAGTCAGACTGTGTGGGGGAGGGGAGGGAGGGGAGTTTAATGACTTCCAGCTGCAAAGCAGAGGGGACGTTTGATTTCTACACATTCAGAAACAGTTTGACCTGCTGAACATTTTGCACAGGAAGTGGGAAAATCAAAGCCTGAGTCAAAGTCACAGTTACAGTTCAGCAGATGATGAGGATGATGGCGATAATGAAGATTAAGATGACAGTTGTGTGTCTCCCACCTGAGCCTCAGCAGCTTCTCAGTGGAAAGAAAAAGATCCTTAAGGAAGTAAAGTAAACAAAGAGGTGGGGTGGGGGGTGGGGGGGTGGAAAAAGTAGAGTGAGGGCCCCCAGGTATTTGCTCCGCCCACTGCCTGTTGGCTGCGTTTAGATTGGCCGTCGGCTGCAGACTAAACTAACTGAAGCTGTTTGTGTTTAAAGATGTGAACTCGATCGACCTCTGAACCTCCAGCTGGAAATTGTAAACACAGCCCCACCCCCGCCTGTTACCCCAGCAACACATGTCACGTCACCTCTGGTATACAGGCTGTCAGTTCAAATCTCCATTCATTGTCATCATCGTCGTCATCGTCATCACCATTGTCACCACGATAATCAGCAGCAGGTCTCACCTTCTGACTTGATAAAATCAGATTTACCTTTATTAGTCCCACGATGCCAGAACAAACTGATAACAGAAGTGTGAGACACCGAGACAGTGATGAAGAAGAGAAAGGTGGAGAACTGAGGAGAGCACAACAGAAAACTAGAAACTTCACCCAGCTGCTGTTTCCTCCTCCTCCTCCTGCTGTGTTATCTTCTACAGGTCACAGGTGATGACAGCTTTGACTCCACCCACGGTCTGTTTCTAATGTTTTTATCATGTTATCCAGAATCTGTTTGGCTCTTCTTCTCTGGTTTGTCTGTACAACAGGAGGTGAGCCAGTCAAACACCTAGACAAAACAAAGAAAAAATCAGAGTTATTATCTGTGAGCTTTGACCCGAAACAACAGGAAAGAGACCCTTAGGACTTCTTCTGTGGTTTTACAACTGCACTTAGAAACAGATTAGGGTAAACTTTATTTATTGATGCCTAAAGGGTGTGTGTGCGTGTTTATTGCTGTTTTGCTGTCTATGAGCTGTTTTACAAGTGAGAGTAAACTTTTATCTGCAGACCTTCATCTTCATCAGTTGATGTACAATTTTCACCTGAGTGCTGACTGCCAGGTGATCACCTGCAGGCCAGACAGGTGAAGGAGGAGGGGAGGGGGCAGGGCAACACCCTGAGGGTGACAAAGCTGCTTTCTGCACAGGAGGCACAGTGCATCAGTTTGTGATGTTTATAATGATGTAAATGATTCCTTGGGATCAGGATTAGGATAATGTTCAAATTTGAGGGTCAAGTGTGTTGCTCAGAGGCCCCTCAGCAGGCTCTGATGTGAGCTGATGTTCCCTGTGTGTAGTCTGACAGGTGTCACCGCTCAGTTTCATCATGATGTGAAATGTGAACATCACTGTCCCAAATTAGAAGGGAACTAAACAGGAGGTTTCATCAACAGGTCCAGGACCTTTTTGAGGTGAACCTAAGAGAGTAAGACTCTGTCTGGTGCTTCCCAACACACACACACAAACTGAGTCTGTGCAGCAGCAGCATCAGTGACGTTCACATGATGACCCAACAGCTGTTGCATTCAGGAACATCACACAGGAGAGGAAACCCCGACCTTCACCTGCACATCAAGCTTCCTTATTGATACAGAGAACTAAGATGTTGATGATCATGACGTGCACCTTTGCTGACAATAATTCTGACATTGACTTTGATTAGTAATTTGTTTGATTGCATTTAAAAAATGAATTTCAGAAAACATTTTAGATGAGATTTAAAAGAGAGATGGAGCCCAACCCCTGACCTCTACCACCCCTAATAAACATACAAAGGAAATAGAGTGGAAACAAACTGGAGCCACTGGATCATTAGTGCAACACATGGTTGTTTGTAGAGTGGGGGGTACGCGCATGTGTGTGTGGGTGTGAGTGTCTGCAGCTAGTGATAAAACGTTGATGCAGATCAGTTCCTGTCTCACCTGAGGCCTGGGCTCAGGAATGTGTTTTATACAAAACAGTCCCATAAAACTACAAACAATGGTTAGAGTGAGTGATGTGGATGGGTGGTCTGTCTCCACCCAGGGAGGGAGGGAGTTGTCCCTCATGTGTGGAAGCATCTGTCATGTTTCACTCTGTATGCAGTTTTTCTCCTTTTTAATTTGGAAAATGAGACTTTAGGTTGAGATCTGATAAAGAGATATTCCACTGCAGAGTTCAGTCTGTTGATTTCTGATCAGGAGGCAGAGCCGCATGTTGCACCAGGATGGATGGAATACATGTCTGAAGTAGCGAAGAACTGTGCTATAAGTCCTATAGCCTACTACAAATACAACATTAACATCCATGATACTCATTAATTATCATTTTAGGTAACTCCTCCCACAGTTTCAAGAAAACTGAGACACAACACGGATGACCTTTGACCCTTAGACATACACACACACCAGAGAGAGAGTGAGACAGAAACACAGAAGTTCAGCCAAAACGTGAGTGACAGTAGCTATGGCAACGTTAATGGAGAATTATGTGCAGCGTGGACTCTTGACAGTGATGGCGGTGGCCAGGGGGCTTGAGCCAATCCCAGCTGATTTAGCGCGAGGGCAGGTTCAACTGGACACGTTGCTAGTCTGGACTATGGGAGAAACCTCTGGTGAAACTCCACCCAGAAAGCCTGACTGAGAGGCAAGGGTGCTACCCACTGTACCACCGTGGCACCGGCACACACACACACACACACAACTTTCTGACCGTTATGAGGTCATCCGGGTACTTACAATACACTGCATTTTTGCCACACTCCTTTTTCAACCTTTATGTTTAGTTTACTCTCTCACCCACTATTGGCCTCGCTGTGACACCACTGACAGTTTTGGGAGTAGCCTACTACCCCTGAGTGCGTGTGTGGAGGATGTCACATTGAAGATAACACAGACTGCTGTTAGCAGCTACAGCTGTTATCTACTGTGTGTGTCTGCGTCTTTGTGTGTGTGCCTTTCACTCTGTGCATGTGTGAGGGTCAAAGGTCATCTCCTCTGTTATTTTAGGACTTGCAGATATGAAACATCCTGCAGGAAGTTTTCACCTCAAGGACAGAGCGACGCCATGTTCAAGGTCTCACTGTCAGTTACAGTAAACTTAGTTACAGTTGCTGTTTATTCACTAAGAAATCCTCCTGGACTCTGACCCCGACGTTAGGAAGAGAGAAGAAAACAGTTCATGTGTTGTTTTGTTTTGTTTTGTTTTGTTTTTCCTGGTTGATGAACGGACCCGCTCCGGACCCGGTTTCAGGACTCTGGGACGGGATGTGCAGGTGTGGGTGCGGAGCTGCACGTGTCTGGTTTCTCCTCCGGGAGGGGCGGGGATAGTTTGGGGGGGCGGTGATGAAGAGGAGGAGCAGCTGGTCTCGGTTCAGTCTGTCGCAACGTTTTCTTCCCCTTTGTTTCCAAAGTTCTGATGAGCAAACTGTGACCGCACCAACCCGGATTAAAACCGGATTAAAACCGGATCAGAACCGGATCAGAACCGCGGCATCAGCAGGGCCTGGCCCCGCAGCGGGACCCGAACCCGGAGCGGAGCAGAATCTGGTTCTGGGAGTTTGGATCCGAATCCGGATCATGGGTCAATAGGACGGACGGACTTTGTGGAAACTTACTTTGTTTCCATGGAGATGAGAATTTTCCCGCCAGCTGAGGTGTTGATCACACTGAGTATTGATACCCAGTATTGATAGTGTATTGATTGCGTATTGATCGGGGGGATGGCCGCGCTCCTGCTGCTGCTGCTCGCGCTCTGGGGATGCGGGCACGCCAAAAGCGCGTACCCGCTGCGACCCTCTTACAGCTTGTACACCGGCGGGCATGCGCACAGTGCCCGCGCGACCAGCAGACACAGGTAAGATGACACGTGCACGGAAAGGATGATGAAGATGACGATGATGGTGAGGGTGGAGATGAAGGAGGAGGTGATGGTGACGTCAGGATATGATGACCTCACCACAGAAAAGTGTGTGTGTGTGTGTGTGTGTGTGTGTGTGTGTGTGTGTGTGTGTGTGTGTGTGTGTGTGTGTGTGTGTGTGTGTGTGTGTGTGCAGCAGATGTTTTGTTGTAAGAGGGTGGACAGGAAGTATCGGTTTGACTCCTGGTTCTGCAGAAACTCTAATGATGCTGGTGTGACGTCAAAGGATCCCGGTGATGTCACACATGCCAAACATGTTTTCATGGAAACGGTCCCTCCATAGCTTGTGATGCTGCTTCAATGGGTAGAAACTGGTTTAACTGAAAGATGAAGATGATGAGGGTGATAAGGAAGATGATGAGGATGATGATGATGATTCCTTTGTACAGCAACCAAATCATAATCCACATTATCTCCAGGCTTCTTACAAGTTTACTATAGAGAGAAATAATGACAATAATAAAGATAATGGTTGTAGTGTCAGATCCGGATCCTGCTGCTCCAAAACTGAGAGAGAGATCCAGTCATTGAGGGGAAGTGGTGATGATACAGTAATTATGTGTATAATGCTATATTGTTACAGTTCAGTTAAAGCTGCAGGCCTGATCCAGGTGTGAGCCAGCTGTGATGGACTCAGCTGGGGGTGGGTCGGGGCCGGGCCTTTCTCTTTCCACATCACCAAGCAATTCATTGATTCTCATTTAACCTGATCCAGCTCTAACTGTGAACCTGAGTAGTTTGAAGCCTGAGCTTAAATTTAGGGTGGGCGTAGCCGTGTCGGCCTTCTGACCCAGTTCTGAACCACTCACTACCACGAATGTCACTCCAAATCAAGTCACACTTGGCTGGAGGGCACTTGAACCATGACCTTAAACCTGGGATACCGTATGTGAAAAGCGGCAGTGTTTGTAAAACACATTTCAGTTATTTTATCGTCCTAATCACAAAAGATCACAGCTGTCTAGTCCAGAAGAAAAAATGTATCAAGTTGTTTTTCACCCTTCCTGTGACAGGATGATTTTAATGCTCCTGATGTTGCTCAGGCAGAAGAAGGCCGCTCTCCGTACTTGACTGAGGTAAAGGTCACAACCTGGTCAAAGATGCTCTCAGTTTGGGGCTGTAGCTGGAAGTCATCCAGGTCGTTAAACAGATGACGCATCTAGAGCAGAGTATTAGAATTTAAACAAAAAATGCTGCTAATCCAGATCTTTGTATTTAAGACGTTTGAAAATTGACCACCGGGCTCCATAGATCAGTAGAGCTGAGTCTCATCTACATAACAGTGGATATGTATTCAGTGTTTCCTGATAATCTTGCCTAAAGGAAGCAGATAATAATTGGTCTAAGCATCGAACCTTGTGGAACTCCATGACCTTTGAACCTTTGTGTTTAGTAAAGAGTCATTATTAACAATGAATAAACTTGAATCAGTCTGATAAATCTGACCTAAATCAGTGATCAAAGTAATAAAATCCTGTGGTCAAATTGGGATGTGTGCATCTTATATTAAAAGAAAGTGTCATCACTACCAAAATTGCTGTCAATTCTCTCACACACGTCAAATTGGGATGACAATGATGATGAGGAGGATGAAGATGGGGATGATGAAGATGGGGATGATGGTGATGATGATGATGGTGGTGGTGGTGGTGAAAGGACTGGATGGTCTGGTCTAAATTTTATATCGGCATAATATGAAGCAGTAACAATTTATGTCAGTACATTACAAAAAAAACTGGTATTCCACACAGTGCAAAGCAATTTTAAGAACATTTATTGTGGAAAACTGCAACGTTAAAAAATGCTAAACCTTTTTTCAAGTAACTCAATCTCTGGAAAATACTTGATAAACGATAAGCTTCACAACATGAAAGTACTCAACCAACCAATACGCAATCAAACTCCCTTTAGTTCATTTCTGTAGCGCTGTTTGCAGAGAACATAATATTCTTTTTCTTTCCTCATAAACGTCAGGTCACATATGACAATATACTGTAATGTTGGGTGTAGTCTTCCTTACACTGAATATAAGTCTATTTACAAGTGTGTCACTTGAGTAGCTCGAATTCACTCACTGATGGCGGAGCGTCAGGTATTCAGAAGGTGGTCATGAAGTCACCCCGTTGATTTAGTTCCCTGTTCAAAGCTTAACAGAGCAACAGTGAAGCTCTGTTGAGAGATAAGGACAGTCTCTGAACGAGCAGAGGTGTATTGATTACATATTAATCACATACTCTTTAAGTCGTCGTTCTGGAACCATTGGTTCTTCGTGACCTAGACACTTTCTAACTTGTCTCTGAATATCAAACTCCTCACTCTTGTCTCCACATGACAAAGCTCTGCCCCTGACCAATCAGCCCTCCTGGAAAAATTACATCATCATGAAACCGGTGTGGCTTTCAGTGATTATTACTGAAGCCCAGAAGTCACACAAGCACACCCACACAAACACACAAACTCACAAACACATACACAGCCTCCTCCTTTTGGCAGTAAAGCAGATGTGATGTCAACAAACTGAAACAAACGCCTAAATGACTCATTTCCTGTAGAGTGACATCACTGTATGTGTGTGTGTGGTGTGTGTATGTGGTGTGTAGTGTCTGCTGATGGTGTGAAGTAAATTCCTGCTTGTTGTTCTGGATTCCTGAAAAAAATCTATCCCATGATTTAATGAAGTGTCAGACACACTGATGACATCAGCACCACGAGTTGAGCGTGGCTTTACCCACAATGCCCCTCACTATGAACAATGAATGTATGGTTGTGTGTGACAGAGAGAGTTTGTCAAATGATCCGCTGCTGCTGCTGCTGCTGCTGCTGATGATGATGATGATGATGTGTGTATGTGTGTGTTAAACAGAAATTGGTGTGCGTTCGTGGTGACGAGGACGGTGAGCTGTGTCGTTGAGGACGGAGTTGAAACTTATGTGAAGCCTGATTATCACCCATGCAACTGGGGGAGTGGCCAATGCAGCAGAGTGGTGGTGTACGTACACACACACACACACACATACACACAGTGATTAGTATTACTATACAGTGCAGTACCGTATTTGATCAGATCTGTACCCATAGGCGTCATTTACGCTGGGGACATGTCCCCACCACTTTTTATCAAGAACAATTTTGTCCCCACCACCAAATTAAGTTAAAGGGATAGTTCACCCAAAATTCAAATTTCACTCATTATCTACTCACCCTCATGTCGACTAAGAGCTGTGAGAATCCTCTGTTCCTTCTCTGAGTTATAGGGGGTCCACACAGCAGGATAATGGTTGTGAATGGACACCAACTTTCTTCATCCAAAAAGACACACCAAAAAACATTCAAATACCTCCATACTGCTCGTCTGTAATGTCCCTCTTGTATTGAAGCCCCAACATGAGAAATTGTTCCGCCGGTCAGTGCAAATTACATGAGAATTGCACTGACACAGGGAGAGCAGTGAACCAAGACACTGGGAGCTTCCGCTACAAACAAGCTTAAAATATAGACTTATTTAATTTTTTTTGGAACAATTTCTCATGTGGGGGCTTCAATACAAGAGGGACATTACAGACGAGCAGTATGGAGGTATTTGGATGTTGTTTGGTGTGTCTTTTTGGACGAAGAATCCTGGTGTCCATTGACAACCATTATATGGACAAATACTGCTGTGCGGACCCCCCGTAACTCAGAGAAGGAACAGAGGACTCTGAAAATTCTCACAGCTCTTGGTCAACATGAGGGTGAGTAGATAATGAGTGACTATCCCTTTCCCTTTAACATTACCCTACCCCTCCCGGAGCCAACTCGCAACAATGTAGCATCGATTACAGTAGTTCTCAGAGTCTTTCTGTCATCGCCAGCTTTGGACAAAGAGGAGTTTTCAAGCCGCACCGTGGGCAGGGGGGCTTGGGGGAGAAGGAGCGGGTCAGATAAGACAGCAGCCGATGCTTAATTTTGGGTGCAACAAAGTCACTGTTAACAAAATAAGCATCTAATCTCTCGCTTCAAATTAAAGTTTGTAACATGTCTGTTTGCAGCAGCTGCTGACAGATGTGCAGCTGACAGTGACAGTTTCCTCATCGCTAAACCTGGGCCATCATCCGATCCTTCCTCGGGACAAAGTCTCTTGGACATAATTGTATATTCTGTGTTTTTCCTCTCTTTAACTCATTTCAGTCTCATTTCAGTTTTTGTCAGTTGGCAATCATCTGGTGCACCCGCTGTTTCTCTCGGGCTTGTTCACTCACCCTCGATGCGCATATAAATGCTATATAAAAAAAATAAAAAGGAAAAAACACAGATGTGCCAATTGAAATGATCTACTATAGTAGTCTAACAATTCAATGACCACAGCTGATCACGGGTGGGGGGAAGGAGGGGGTTATGCCACCTGATGTTGGGGCTGAGCCTGTCTGCTGCTGCTCTGATTGGTCGTCTGATCTCTGCAGCTATCGGACATACATGAGACCACGCTACAAAGTGGCCTACAAGATGGTGACAGAGATGGAGTGGAAGTGTTGCCATGGTTACAGCGGAGAAGACTGCACTGACGGTCCAGTTGGTGGAGCAGGAACTCAGATTGCTACCACCAGACCCCAACCCAGACCGGGACAGGGAGGGGGAACGAGCCATGGACAAGGGGGTGGAGGTTCTACGTCTGGGTCGAGTGGAGGACACGGTGGTGGTGAGTGGGTTCCTGAGAAAGACAAACATCTGTCTGTCCTGTCCTCGCTGTACAGGGACACAGACCAGACCCATGTGGATCCCATGGAGTCAAACAGTTTAACTCGTGGTTCTACTCCAGAACTGAATATCAGATCTGATCCAGACAAACATTTATTTTATGATTTGTTTATTTAGTCGGGACAATGCATATTAATGTACGAGAGTATCCACAGTAAATACACCGGATTTAGCACATGGGCTAAATTACATCCGTAGCCCCCAAAACAATACAACAATTAACATAAAAAGTCCATAAAGACAGAGGACCAGTAGATAACAGAAGTACATTTACATAGTTACAGGAGGGTTGGACATGAAGCCAACAGACATCAGTAATGTAACCTACTATTACTACTGATGACCTCGGATGACCTTTGATGTCGTGACCTCTGATGAGGACATCATGAACTGCTCTTGTTGTTGTTGTGTTTTCTCAGCTGACAGGGAGAAGATGCGGCAGCTAGAGGAGAAGATCGAGAGTCTGACCAAGAACCTCCAGGACCTGCGGTCAAACCTCGAGCAGGAGAGCAACAAACCAGGCCTCAGTGGTGGAGGAGGACGAGGAGGAGGAGGAGGGGGAAAAAACCCCGCTGATGCAGCTCAGCCGGAAATTAAAGAGACGATTCACAGCATTCAGGCCAAACTGGACCAACTGGACAACCGCACTCAGGTCAGTTCACCTGAAGCCGACAATTATCTTCTGGTTCAACCATTTCGAACTGAACCCATCAGCATGTGTGTATATCAGTGTGTCTTAGTGCGATGTGTTTATGTGTCCACATACAGGCTCATGATAAAACACTTGTGAGTATCAACAATCACCTGGTGAATGGTAAAGGAAATGACATGGACAGAGGTTTCTCTGGAGGAGACAACTCCCTGAAGGAGGAGATCTTGAGGGAGTTGGAGAGGAGAGTGTCACTGTCCTGCTCCTCCTGTCAGGTGAGAGTTTGGACAGAAAGTCCACCCAGTAGTGTAGTGACTTTCATTCATTAATTCAACCTTTAAGCTTGGAGGAATCATGAAGAACCCTCTCATGTTTTGTTTTTTTAAGTTTTTTTTTTTGGCTTTCATGCCTTTATTTATTACCCATTATTGGATAGGACAGTTGAGAGTGTGACAGGAAATGGGAGGTAGAGATAGGGCCGCCGCATAGCGCATAGGGCCGTCCAACGTGGGATTCGAACCGGGGCCGCCTGTAGCGAGGACTACAGCCTCAACACATGGGGCGGGTGCTCTACCAACTGAGCTAAACACCGTTCCAGAACCCTCCCATGTTTGATGTTGTTGAAAGCACAGAAGAAAAACACAATGAAAGTCAACTTTTTAAACTGGCCCATGGCAACAACTGTGCTGTTGTGCTGAGTTTGTACATTGTTACATGTCCAAAAAAAATAACATTATGCCTTTTAAGACTTTATGAATCAAAAAGGTACCAATGCGTATCACCAGTGCTTATCCCACCTTTACATATTAAATAGAGTGAGTGGGGTGGCTGTTACCTGTAACCAATCAGAGAGCTGTGTCCAGCGGAAGCAGTAGCACATCTATAGATAAGATCACCATCACTTCACTTCTGACTCCTGAAAGCATCATGTGTATGTTCCTGTCTTCATGTGATCCTCTGTGTTTCAGGCCGGCGTGGAGGATCTGCGCCGCCAGCAGGAGGAAGACCGAGAGAGAATCCGAGCTCTGGAGAAGCAGCTGAACGCCATGGACGTTCGGTACCGGCAGGACCTGGGTGGGCTGCAGCGGGATGTGACGCGCTTGCAGGGATGTTGCGAAACCGTTGACGACCTCCAATACCGCGTCACTGATGCTGAACGCAAGATCAGCTCAGCCTCGGAGAACATCGATATTCTCCAGAACCACGTGGACGACCTCAGAGGAGGAGAGGAAGGGGGAGGAGCAAGAGGAAGAGGAGAAGGAGAAGGAGGAGGCAGCCGTACTGAGAACAGCGGAGCCAGTGGAGGGAGTCGTAGTGGTGGAGGTGGAACTGGAGGAGGTGGGCAGGGGAAACTGGTGACAGAGGACATGTTGGATCGTCGGCTGAAGGACCTGCAGTGGCGGGTCAACAACACTGTGCAGCAAACAGAGCAATGTTGCTCATCACTGGAGAACAATCTGAGAGACGACATCCACAGAAAAGTGGAGGACCTAAGGAGCGTGTTCTCTGACAGGTTTGATGACCAGGCGTACAGGATCGCAGATGTGGAGCTGGATGTGGCGCTGGTGAAGGAGAGGGTGAACGACCATGACAAGAGGCTGTCACAGCTGGAAAATAACACCTCCCTCCTCAACCAGAGGGTGGAGACGTGCAGCTGTGGAGGGTCTGGAGGAGGACGTGACCGAGGAGAAGGAGGGAGGTGGACGGGAGGAGGTGGAGGAGACAGAGGAGATGGAGGAAGGTGGACAGGAGGAGGTGGAGGAGACAGAGGAGATGGAGGAGGGTCGACCAGTGGAGGAGGAGGATATGACCGAGGAGAGGGAGGAAGGTGGACAGGAGGAGGAGGAGGAGACAGAGGAGATGGAGGAGGGTCGACCAGTGGAGGAGGAGGATATGACCGAGGAGAGGGAGGAAGGTGGACAGGAGGAGGAGGAGGAGACAGAGGAGATGGAGGAAGGTCGACCGGTGGAGGAGGAGGTGACAGAGGAGAAGGAGGAAGGTGGACCGGTGGAGGAGGAGGAGACAGAGGAGATGGAGGAAGGTCGACCGGTGGAGGAGGAGGAGACAGAGGAGATGGAGGAAGGTGGACCGGTGGAGGAGGAGGTGACAGAGGAGAAGGAGGAGGGTCGACCAGTGGAGGAGGAGGAGACAGAGGAGAAGGAGGACGGTGGACAGGAGGAGGTGGAGGAGACAGAGGAGATGGAGGAGGGTCGACCGGTGGAGGAGACAGAGGAGAAGGAGGAAGGTGGAGCGGAGGAGGAGAGGGAGAGAGCAGGGGAGACACCGGGGAGGGATCATCTGGGACGGGAGGAGGCAGAGAGAGCACTACAGAGAAATCACTGGAGTGGAGGGTGGTGGCGAACGAGGACCGGATCCGACATTTTAACACTCGAATCAAAGACCTGTCGGTGTCTGGAGACTCTCTGTATGACAAGGTGAGATCATCGTAGCCAGACAACCAGTCTCTTGTGATTGGCTGACTGTTTTCTGAGCGATCCAATAAGAAGAAAGCAGACTTTAGGTAAAACTAAAGCTAAAACAGAGAACCCAAATCCTGTAAGTGTCCAGGTGGGCGTGGCTTGTTTTCTGCTCAGTTGTGACATCACAATGTCTCTGAAGTCCTGACAGCTCATTTTTACTCTCAGTTTCTGTGCAAATATTCTGGCTGTACTATTGTTTTCAGTTAGATCAGTATTATTATTAACATAATTCCTTAGTCACTGGTGACAAATCGGGTGATTTTATGATTAATTACCATACATTTCTTACATATAGCTCCTTTAATATAGAACCTAGATCTGCTTTATAAATACACCACACATGGAAATCTACATTTAAATTGTATGGAGCATTAATGTAAGGATCAAGGAGCCTTAAAACAGATGATTGACATTTACTGTGTGTAAAGGAAGGAGGAAGGAGGAAGGAGGAAGGAGGAAGGAAGAGACACAGACGTCATCTACAGTATGTCCTTTGTGAATATTTACAGCACCAAAGAAATGTCTTTATTAATATCCAAGGAGGTGCTGAATTTAATCAACATGGGGCAGAGGACAGACAGTAGAGAAGCAAGACGTCTCACAGGCATCACAAAGGAGATAAAATAGAAACTACAATAAAAAGGAGTTAAACTTTAATGTTATTGTTGTTGTTAGTAACATCATATTAACCACAATTAACCAACCTGCAGGTTGTGGACCTGAGTTATGACGTCAATAAGATCAAGACTCTGACGGGTGACAATGGCGAAAACTTGCTGGGGCAGAACGGAGAGCTGTGCAAGAAGGTGGAGGAAGAGCTGCAGAGGCTAAAGAATCACTCCCATGATGCTCTCGGGCGTATGCAAAGTCATATCAACAGACTTGAGATCAGATTCGACTCAGAGAAAAATGGGTGCTCCCAGATCTGTTCAGCCCTGCAGGATGATGTCCGCCTGCTGCGAGAGGACGTCAGAGGGTGCACCAGCCAATGTAAAAACGGCCTGAAGACGCCCACAGGTTAGATCAACCAATGAAAACATCCTTCACAAAACCTCACCAACTAAAGTTTCAGTTTAAAAAAAAGGAAAAACATCTGACCGTGGTAATTTAGAAAAACTGATCATAAAAACGTGAGTATTAAATTAAACTGAGCAGTTAATGTGAGTTCACCTCACTGTCTAATGTACATAAACCAACAGGTGCTGGTGGTGCAGGTTCTGGTCCTAGTTCTGGTGGTGGTACCGGTGGACATGGTCCTGGATTGGATGCTGAAAAGCCGTTAGATGGCCACAGTGTGATCGGAGGTACCATCAACAACAACCAGCTGAAGACGCTTCAGGGCGAACTGTCCGAGGTCGTCCTTACCTTCAGCTCCATCAATGACACCCTGAAGGGGCTCGAGCACACGGTGCAGAAGCATGGCAGCGTTATTACTGACCTCGGTAAGATGAACTAAAAAGAAGCAACAGTCTCTAATCATCCATCCCCCCCTAACATCCTGGTCCGTTGACTCCCTCCAGGAAACACCAAGGATAAGATCATCTCTGAGATTGACAAAATCCAGCAGGAGGTGACGGAGCACGTGGAGGAGAGCCGGGACAGCCTGGATGGGATGCGCCAAGACATACGGCGGTTTGAGAGTACGCTGCTGGTGGAGCTGGGAGACTGTAAGAAGTCTGGAGACGGGCTGGAGAAGAGGCTGTCGAAACTGGAGGGTATCTGTGGACGGCTGGAAGGGGTGTCTGATTCTGTCCACAAGATCAAGGAAGGTACAGTATGTTTTAAATCTTCATGTCTGCACAGGAAACAACGAACCTCAACGTTCAACTTGAACCTGAACTGATCTAAGATCTGAACCTGTGTCCTCTGTTTTCTGATGTGTTCAGGGCTGAATCGACACATATCCAGTTTGTGGACATGCGTTTCCGGTCTGAATGACTCTGTCATCAGTCATGGAGGAGTCTTGAACCTTATCGAGAAGAACCAGGACGATGTCCAAAGCCGGATAAAGAACCTCAATTCGAGTGTGATCCAGGTTCTCAAAGACCTTCAGACTTTCTCTGACCACAACAGGACTGGTGCGCTGGACTCTACTGTCTTCTACTGTCCACTTCTTCTTCTACTGTCCACCTCTATCGCCTACTGTCCTTTTCTGTGTTTTACCGTCTTCACTTGTGTTCCTTTTCATCTTATTGTTTTTATTGTTGATGTAAAGCATGTAGTATATGTTCAGTGAAACTCACGCTAATACAGTCTCTGACCTTTACCTTTCACCATGTTGTAAGATGAAGCTGTTGAACCCTGACCACATTTCAATATTGGTTTAGCGTAAAGGAAGAGGTTCAGGGGTAAGGCCCCAGAAGTCAGGGTCTAGTTTTGTTGTCAGGACAAACATGTTTCAGATCAAGGAAGTGCAGTGCCCCAATACTGATCCCTGTGAATCAGCGGCTGATTGGAGATCTGTTATGACCGACAGCTCAAGCCACCCTCCTCTGTTCTAACAGTGACATTATCAGTGAAACAACAGATCCAGGTCCTTTAGCAGAAAACAGTATAAGAGATAAAATCAGGACTGAAAAATAACATGTAATATCATTTATATGATACAGGCCTTGCCGGACCCCCAGGGCCCCCTGGCTTCAATGGGCTGCCAGGTCCGCGGGGACCTCCTGGACCTCCTGGACAAAGGGGAGAAAATGGAGCACGAGGTCTGGCCGGTGAGATGCGTTTATTCAAATTCACCTGATGGAGGGAGCAGGAAAATTGTTCACCCCAGGTCCCTCTGTGAATAAAGTTCATTTGATCAAAGCTATTCCCCTTTAAATCTGTTTAAAGCTATTGCCCTTTAAATCTGACCTACTCTACTGTACCCCCTGACCCTCCTCGACTATTCAATCTACTGAAGATTCACAAAGCTCCAGAGTCCTGGATGGTTTCCTTCAAATACTTGGGTCTATTCAACTACAATCTGAGATTGCATTTGTGAGCTGCTCCAGAGTTTTAATGTAATTACAGTTTACATTAAAGGAGGAACAAAAACCTTAAAGACATCCGTGTGTACACAGACTTAGACAAGAAGTCAAACAGCCATGCCTGCTCAGTCACATACCTTACATTTTTAGTCAGGCTTCAGGAAAGGGCCATCCAATCTAATTTGTGCCAACAACCAGATGTCTATCCAGACTTGGAGGATATCGAAGGACAATAAGTACTGGAGGAAAATAAGTGTCTCTGTATTATTCAAGGCTTCTGTTAGCATTTTAGACACTTCATTTAGCACTTGATTTTTACAGCTGTGTGTGTGCATGTGTGTGTGTGTGTCCAGGTGTACCTGGTGCTGATGCTCATGTTCCCAGACTTTCTTTCTCTGCTGCTCTCACTGTCCCCATGGACCGAGCTGGAACCATCATCTTTGACCACGTCTTCGTCAACGAAGGAGATTTCTATGACCCAAACACAGGTTAGAGGACACACACACACACACACACACACACACACACACACACTGGTGCTGCAGTGTCTTGCTCTGTATCAAACCAAGGACTTTGTGGTTACTAGACACTTGGTATGTGTGTGTCCTCCAGGTGTTTTCACAGCTCCTGTGGATGGACATTACTTCTTCAGCGCTGTCCTGACAGGCCATAAGAAGGAGAAGATCGAGGCAGTTCTGTCCAAGTCGAATTACGGCATAGCGCGTGCTGACTCCGGGGGCTACCAGCCCGAAGGCCTGGAGAACAACCCAGTGGCTGAGGCTAAAACCCCCCCTGGCTCTCTGGCCGTCTTCAGCATAATCCTGCCTCTGCAGACCCGGGACACAGTCTGCATCGACCTGGTGATGGGCAAACTGGCGCATTCTGTGGAGCCCCTCACCATCTTCAACGGCGTGCTGTTGTACGAAGACATGTGATGGGCTAGACCCACCTTCTGAGGGATGATGCGGTGGCAACAGGAAGTGAGACGTCACTCCATGTTTTTATGTTATTGTTGTATCAAGTCTTTGTCTCTTCACGTGTGGACGACAGCAGGAGTTGATCATCTGCCTGACTGCTTTAACCAATCATCTGATCTGCTGCAATCACATGACCCGACCTCAGCAGCAGCAGCAGCAGCAGCAGCAGCAGCAGCAGCAGCAGCAGCGGCAGCGGCACCAGGACATGCCCCTGTCAGTGAGGATCAGCTGATACCTGGTGGTGACGTGACACCTTGTGGTGAAGAATCACAGTGTCATCAGTTTGTAGCGTTGTTAGCGCCCCCCGCAGGCACAGAGGTCATGACAGCCTCGACACAAACAACACCCTGAACAGCCATGAAGCTAAAAGTGACGAGAGTGTCCTGAGGGTGGCGCTACAGGAAAACTGATCAGGACATTGTTTTGATCTGACTGGGAGATATTTAGACGCCTGTCTGTCATTGATGATCTGATCGAGACAAGTGAACAGACAGATGGAGCCTTAAGCCCTGCCGCCAGCAGGTGAGAGGTTGTCATGGCTACATGCTATAAGTGTAACTTTAAAGGAACTGTCTTACTGTCTAGGAGCTGAGTTTGTGTTTTATAAGCAAATTGTAAGCACGTTGTGAATGTTTTATATTGAGCTGCACTTTTTTTTTATTTAAACCGATTTCACAAAATGTCATAAGCTGAGAAACTCAGTTTTCTTATTGTCAACAAATCACAGAGATTCAGTAACTGTACAGTGACAGTTTACTGTCTTCATAAGCGTTATTTAAGTTAATGTACAGAGGTTTTATCATCCAAATCTACTTATGTAATATAAAAGTGCTTTATCTAAAAAATATAGATATAGTCAAACATTGTCATGCACAGTCTTTATCACATGTTAAGTTTGTATCTGTGAAGGAATCAGTCAGATAATGTAGGACAGGGCTGGTTATTAAGTCACAGTGCCTGGAACTATTCTATACTCTCGACATCGACTATTAACTTTAAACTATACTATCAGCTATAAATAAATGTTCCATCACTGGACAGACTCAAACCGACAGTGTGTTGATCCATATCTCAACAGCTTCCCCTGTCTGTGTCTCTCAGCTCTGAGCTGATCGGTTCCTATTTATATTATTGCACACACACTCTCTCAATTATATTAATACACACACACACACACACACACACACATGTTTAGATTATATTAATACACACCAAATAAATACCTCTGAATGTTGGATTTGTTGACAAAAAGAAAAGTATCAAATGTGATCAGACATCTCAGCTGAGAGCAATGAAGGACGACATATTTCATCTGCAGCTGTTTGCTTTGTTTATTAATATTACAGCTGACTGAGGAAAAATATGAACAATGTATCGTAACTAAGTGCTTTAATGACCACAGCAGCCAAAAACATGATGTAAGTGTGATGGTCTCATGTGAGTAACTACGGATTAACGGAGGGACAACAGGTTCCAGATGTTTAAACTTTACTCTGACAGGTTTAAGCTACATGTAGCTACATGCTACATACTAAAGCCTGCAGCCACATTAGCTACAATTGTCATGTACACCTGATTTAACTTTCACATTTTGTATTGGATAATTTTACTGTCATTAAAGAAACGAGTAAAACTCATCAGGCTGTCTAATAAACTGTGTGCCAGTTGAGGAAGCTTATATAACTAGCAGGAGTTATAGTCAGCGCCTGATTTAAAAGTAACATAATTTTATATAACTGACCTGTTTACATTTTATTAAATGTATGCATACTTGAGTGTGTGGCCTTTGAATGACAGGTGGTTGTGTCACTGTAAGTTAACTGCTAGTTGTCTGCTTGGCACCACTTCAGTGCCTCTTTATTGGACAGGGTTCATCCTACTGAAGTAGGTGAATTTCTGGCATAATCTCATGTAATTTTCAACACTAATTTGCATGCATCAATTTTATGTGCTCACCTGATCTGAACCCATCAGATCTTTGCTCTACAATTATCTCATTGCCACATGAATTGGTCTTAGGTTAGCCTTGAGGTAAGATGCCTAGACACAGGGCTATTCTAACATTGCCAAAGGTGCCGATGCCCCCTCCTGTGGCGGTTATACAGTTATACAGTTGCATGTTTGTGTATTTGGTTGTTCTACATTTTGCAGTTGATCTACATAAATTAAATTGTGTAAATGAAAAATATGTAACAGCAGCATTTCAATGAGGGTTTTGTGTTTTACAATCAGTTCTGCCATGGAGAGTTTGGACGGAGAGCTGAAATTGGCTCCTGTGAGAAAGTAAATGTAGTTGGTCAGCATGCCGCATAATGGTGCCAGTGTGCATAATCAATAAATGTACAGACCTTATAGACCTGAATATGTAGTACATGGATAGTGAAGTCAGTATGTATCACACCAATCACCATGCCTGTGTTTGTGCCTGTGCTGTGTTCTGCCACAAGGGTGCAATGCTTGATTTTACATTTAGATGTACAGTATAAGGTTGAACCTGATACATTGGTGTGATCAGGTGATACAATGTATGCCACATTTAACACAGCACCATGACCTGACGAGATCTGACCTGATTAAATTCTGAAATATGGTCTGAAATTGAACCTTCATCCTGAAGTGGGTCAAAGTGTAAAAGTATTATTAAAACCTTAGTTATTTTTGCACAATACAAAATTACTCTGGGTGCAGATGAAATTCCAGCATTGAAAACCAGAGTTAAAACAACAACAGATCTGTCCATAGCAGCTGTCCTTCATGGCAACAGAAACCATAGAAATCCTCGTCATCAAAAGATCTCCATCCTCATCTGGACTCTCCTCTGCTGCTGCTGCTTCACTGGTAATGTTTAGATAGACGGTTGTTTTACTCCATATTTATCTGGGTTCATGTAAATGAAGATCTTCATGAAAATTATCTGTTGTGTACAATGTTATTATTGAAAACAGCGGGCGGAGAGTGAGCTGGGAGGTCGCCATCACATGTAGGATCAGTAAGAAAGTCAAACATCAATAAATATTTACACTGGCACATAAAGTTCGAGAATCTCCTTAACTGCTTGTTTACTATGCTCCCAGTCAAGCGTCAAGGTGTTGTTGTATTACAGGCGGTGGACCAAGCTCTGACTTCACTCTGACTATCAGAGTCCAAACTGAAGATGCAATAGTTCACTACTGTCAACCCAAAAATGCCTTTCTTAGTCAGACTGAAAAGAAACTGAATGGACTGCTGCTCCATGTGTTCAACTTCAACATCTGCCCTGTGTCTCTGCTTCGGTCTTGGTCTCATTCGTGTTGTGCCGTTGGACTTTCTTCCCAGACTGGACATGTTCTCACCACTTCCTGCAGTCCTGCACTCTTGGGTTTTCTCCTCTTCTTCCTGTTTTTCCCAGCTGCTCCTTTTTCTAACCACACACACACTGAGCATGGAGCCACCTTTCACTGTCATCACATTGGATGTAATATTATTAACTGAGTAATCAATGAATGTGTTACTTATTTTTTTAACACCACTGGAGCCACCTAACCCCATCTGTGACAAGAAGTCTGTCATCATCTGGGATTGGATGAATCTAATTTAATATAGTGGCCTCTATTATGGCAGCTTTGCTTTCTCTCTCACCATATCAGGTCACTGCTTGTGTGGTGTTGAGGATGCTCTGTGTTTCTGTACAATACACAATAGGAGATGTATCACTTGTATTCACACTGTATTGTGTGAATTTCAACATTTTTCCCCATTTTAATGTATTTTTTTATATATGGTCTTGATCAGTTTAATGCATCATGCTGAGTTTTCTTCATAGTGACAACTAGAATTATTTTAAAAATTATTAAAAAACTTACCAAGATGATTTTTTAGGTGCCCAACCTGACTTTTGCTACTAATTTCAAATAAGAAAAAAATGAAATAAATAAAAATAATGAATAAATAAATAAAACAGTTAGAATAATTACAAAGTAAAGTTATTGTTACCGACCACCTTTAGAGTCTAGACTAGATTGTCTTAATCTTTGTCAGTGAACATTTACCTTATATTCGTGCGGCTTGATGTTGATATTATCAGTATTTCAGATTTTCAGAAAAGTGAAAAAATCCACCTATGCTGTCGTTCAGTCAGTCGTCCTAACTGGGAAAACTTCCATGCAAAGTAAAAGTGCATGCAAAACTTACTGCTGTGCTCCAGCAACTCCCCCAATATTTATTCCCCCATGTCTCCTTACCTTAGAGCCCAAATCATACACGCGTCCCACACACACACAGTTATATCCTTATGAAAACACCCTAAGGATATAACTCATCTGGATTAGTCCCATGCAACAAAACTGAAGAAGCCTTTTGCCCAAAAAATCCACCATCAAAGAATCCATTGTCTCTCAAGTCTGCAAAAACAATAACACAAGTCCACGCACTGGCTGCGAAGAAACTCTCACCAATAATCTTGTCTTCAGGAATTTGGTTTTCAATGTTTAAAAATGTTAATACATCCCAACACACATAAACAGGTGTCAGTATGATAGCAGAAAGACCATCCAACAGGAGCTTTATTCAAAGCAAGCTGAGACCTTTCTAATGCCATCACCAGATGTTTCTGTTGATGTCTGTTGACTTTTAATTGTCTAATGTCTCCGTATGTTCCTGTGTCATATTTGTAATGTATCTCCTGTTTTTAGTTCTGTTTTAGTAGTCAGTGTCTGTGTTTTCATGTGATTGCACTTTTTTAAAAATCTTTTCTGCCCTGTGAAGCAATAATGTAGCATGACGCCCAAGACAAATTTCTAACGGGACAATAAAGTTTACCCTGACTGACCTGACCTGATGTCATAAATAGAAAGTGGGCAGACAGGGCTTCGCAGGGGCTGTTTGAAGTAAGGGAAGGGGTCAGTAAGTGTTTTATCTTGAGGACAAGACGATTTGATGCTGGCAGACCTTTCAAGGGTCTTTTTTTAAAACACAGATAAGAGGACTAACAAGTGGCTGGAGAGGAGCAGTCAAAACAAGACCCGGAAGAGGAAACCTCATCAAACACCAGACTGATGTTTCCCCACACGTCTTAATCATATTTCCTCATGCAATGTGTCCTGACCTGGTGTCTTGTTTGGGTATGCAACAGGGTATGACAATATCCAAGTGTTGAGATAATTATTTTCCAAGTGAGTATGCTCTTTGTTTCTGGTCATCACCTAACATATGCCTCTCCATTAAAGGAAGAACCCCATTAGCTTTCAGAGAACTAATCATTGAAGAATGCTCTATCAGTCGGCACTATCAGCAGCTCCTCTGGTGGAGGAGAGGGGGTGTCTCTCTGTTTTAAAATGGATCCTAAAGACAAGACAGAAGTGAACCTGCCAAGTGACTCATGTCAAGTGGACGTTCTTATCTGGGAGAGATGGGATGGCTCTCTCTTGCAATGGCTCCACTGCTCTCAAGGCAGGGCTGGCAAACACTGCGACAGAGCGGACGTCTGCTGCAGGTTTCAGTCAGGGAGCGTGGACACTCGCTTTTTAGGAAATCTATCTGTCTTCTTCTGACCTTCTGAGAAATTATGAGGACTGACTAGTACTGGGAAATAGCAGAACAGTAATTCTGTCCTCCTACAGGTCTAAGGCATCAGGGTTGTAGATCAGAAGAAGAGGTGGACTGGCCCAGAGACTGCTCTGCTCCAGGCAGCCCGTCCCTCCTTGAGGCAGCCCTCAGCCACAGGCCACCATGACGGAGTGGACCCTGCTCAAGCGTCTCCTAGATGCCGTCCACCAGCACTCCACCATGATTGGTCGCCTGTGGCTCACTGTCATGGTCATCTTCCGGCTGCTCATTGTGGCTGTGGCAACCGAGGACGTGTACACCGATGAGCAGGAGATGTTTGTGTGCAACACCCTGCAGCCGGGATGCTCCACCGTCTGCTACGATGCTTTTGCACCCATCTCGCAACCTCGCTTCTGGGTGTTCCACATCATCAGCGTCTCCACACCATCCCTCTGCTTCATCATCTACACATGGCACAATCTGTCCAAGCTGCCTCACAGTACCACCCAGAGGCTTGGTCAAGGACCCAGGGATACAGCGGGGCAGGGAGGCCCAGACCTGGGGCCCGACAGCGGACGGGAGGCGTATGATCGGAGCTGTGATTCAGACAGCTGCTCCATCCGCTCACACAAACATTTGGGTCACAGCCTGGCAGATGTGCTGGAGGGCATCCCACCCCAGAGCCTGCAGAGGGTAGACCCCAAGAACCTGGTGTCACTGAGCCAGGCCCAAGCATGCACTTTGAGGGAGGGGAATGCAGAGGGTCCCGTGGTCTCTGCTGGGGTTCTGTCTAAATGTTACGTTTTCCATGTGTGTTTACGTGCTGTCCTGGAGGTGGGCTTCGTTCTGGCCCAGTGGAAGCTGTTCGGCTTCCAAGTGCCTGTTCATTTCCTCTGCACCTCGGCTCCATGCAGCCAGCCGGTGGACTGTTACGTGTCCAGGCCCACTGAGAAGACCATCTTCTTGTGCTTCATGTTTTGTGTTGGGGTTTTCTGTATTCTCCTTAACCTGCTGGAGCTCAACCATCTGGGCTGGAAGAAGATTCGCCAGGTGGTGAAGCTGAAGGAGAGGGCGTCCTGGGGAGGTTGTCCGGGAATGAGGGGGGGGTATGAAACCTTCTCACCAGACAGCCCCTCTCTCACATCCTTACTACACTTCAGGGATGTGACCAGCACCACCTCTCTGCCCACATTGGACCTGGTGGTGGGTCACCAGCCTGACTGGACTTGTGCTGTGAACTGTGGCAGCACGAGGGAGTCCGGGGAGGTCAGAGGGACGAGGCCAGAGCAACTTAAGAGACAGGACTCCCACAAAGGAGAGAGGCATCCCCTGAACAATAAGAGGGAGATCCGAGGGTCCAAGCAGAGGAGTGCTCAGGTCTGGATATAGTCTCTGACCCATGGATCCAACTATCAAGGGTTCAAAAGGAGGAAAACGATCCAGGACCTGGAGATTTACATTTCTTAAATATTCAAAATCTGTACTTTATTATCCATGAGCAGACTGGAACCAATTAGAAAAACCAAAGACTTCTAATCTGTCAACATGATGGACAGAACCTTAACATAAACGCTGAGTTGTGTGCTGATGCTGGGCGAGTCTTAAAGCCTGAAGTCATTATGGATGAGTGATTTCATGTGTTTACCACACTGGGTAAGATTTATAAGGGAACCAAAGTCTATGTATTTGACTGTCCAGAAAGTAGATGCCTTTTTTGTTTTTTGCAAATTGTTATTATAAACTATGGGAAAAAGATGTTCTTTAATTCACACGAACAAAGGGGTAAATGAACAATTATACATCTATACATGTCTGTCCGTTACTCATTTGAAATATTGAATTATTTTCTGTTCATAAACTGTTCAGATCAATGAGACTGTAGAAATGACATCAGGGGAATAGGTTGTCCTTCAACATGGTCAGGACACATCAGATCCTATTATGCCAGTGTTCAAGGAGGTTTTAACCATCCTAAATTAAGAAGGAGGCTTAGGGACATCATATAGCTCACTGGGTGTCCATATACAGAAGCTACAGACCTCGCTGCTGCATTTTCTCTCTCTCAAAAGGCAAAATTTTTTTTTTTTCATTGTTTTTATTTTATTTTCTATTTTTATTATTACTACTGTCATTGTTTATTTGTCTGTTTGTTTATTAAAAGAAAAAGATAATAAAAAAAGAAAAGCCCTATCACCTGAAAAAAAAAAATCAAGAGGCATAGTCTAAGAGCATCCAGATTCTCTCAACTTTTCTTTATTCCTCATGGATTTTCATTCATCCTGGACCTCGAGCTTTCATTATGAAATAATGATTTTGACTTCTTGACTGCAGTATGACCCTCTGCTCTCAGCTGAAAACATCTGCTTGAAGGAAGTTGTCCCAATTGCAGCAACATCTTCTGAATGATGTTTAGTTTTGTTAATGTGCTTGTACTGGTGTCAGCTGCTGTTATCACACTCGCCGCTCAACCTCTTGCAAAATCTCAATAAAAAGATTTAGAATTAAGAAAAAAAAACTGTTTAATGTTTGTCAATTTACAGAATAACAAAAAAAAACATTGCTCGTTTTAAGATTCAACAAATAAAACAACATGGAAAAAACAACAGAAATTATGTTAACGGTACTCAGGAACCATTAACATGTGGCTCTTCTTCCATATCTTCCTCCTCCTCCTCCTCTTGATCTCCCTCGTTCATCTCCTCTTCCGCATCTCCACCCATGTGTGCTGACATCTGTGCCGTGTCTTCTTCCTCCTCCTCCTCCTCCTCTTCTTCTTCCTCCACCATCCCTGAATCTGATTTCACAAATGATTTAATTATTCATCGATGCAAATACAGTGAAGAAAAACAAAATGTTTTGCTAACAACATTAAACGTCAGTTGAGTGGTGTGAACCACATGCAATACTTATTTGCAGGATCAATTAAGTCAATCAAATTTTTTTTTTACTATATCAAAAACAACAAGTGGTTAAAACACTGACTTCCGATTACAGCGACTCAAGTCCTCATACACTAGTATCAATGGTCCACCAGGTCCTGTACAACTGTTGATCCGGTTCTGAAATGGTAACATTTGTTGAGCACTGACCTGGTCTGAGATCTCGGCCTGGGATCTGACCAGCCTGCAGCATCCCTTTCAACCTCTCCACCTCTGCCAGTGACGAAGCGTTGGCGATGGCATTCTGAACAAACAACACCAAACAACAGGTTGTATGCAATGGTAAGAAATTTTTAGCATTGTGAGTATAGTGACCAAAATGATAACATTATCAGTATTATGTTGCACAGACGCACAGACAACGTTAAAAAAAAAAACGTTTTAGAACACCCTGACAGAATTTCACCAGGAGAGTATCTGCTTTGGAAGTGGGGCTCTTAAAATAACACATGAATTTCAATCATCAACAACGATGCATTGTGTTTCCTAGCAGACCGGTGTCTTTGAAACCAGTCTGCTGTTGTTCCAAACACTTGAGAGTCAGCTAGAAAAGGCTCATGTGGATTCTGTAATTCAGTCTGTATTAAGTGTTTTGGCAGTGACATTTACCAACACATGACTCATTTGTAAAATAGACTTGTTTATTCCTCTGTAGCTTCCTGTTTTCCTTCATTGTTCATTGCACAATTGTTTATGGCAGAGTTTAAAGCAGAGTTGTATAATTTCCCTTGTGAAACACACGTTCTGACAACTCTATCTTTCATCTACTGCTCATCTTAGGTTTTACTTTTGGATTACTTCAATACCAAACGGGCAAATTTGGAATATCAGCATCAATCCACATATGACAACCATATGACTACATACTAACGACACGGCACAGCTCGGTAAAGGTGCTTTTCCATAACAGCTGAGTTCTGTAGTTCCTCCTCAGCGGGGCCGCATTGTCCCTCTCTCTCTTTTTTCGATCCTGTCATCAGTTCCAAACTCACTCGTCTGTTCCTCAATTACAGACCACAGTGTGGTTTTCCACACAGCATCATGTAACTCAGGTGAAAGAATAAGTCTTGGTACAGATCAGTGGTCGCTATTGCCACTCTGTTTTTGATATTTCCGGGTTTCATGCCCAGTCAGAGGAAGGCAGTCGGCTGACGTCACATTTTAGTATCGCTTCGGCTCGCTAGGAACCAGGGCCAAAGTGGTACTAAAATAGTACCTGGTACCAGGTACTAGGACTAGTGGAAAAGCAAAAAAAAAAACGTGCCATGCCATGCTACTGGAAAAGTGCCAATAGATTAAACCACTCCAAACACAAGGTCAAACGCACTGATCATCTGGCAAATTTCAAAATATAACATGATAGATAAACTCCCGACTGCATCACTTTGTCAACATTTGTCAAACCCGCCAGCACGAGTCACGAGCGTCAGCGCTTTGCTGCATGTCACTCCCCACCTCTTGCCTCCCATTTCCTGTCTCTCTCGACTGTGCTTTCCATCAAAGGCAGAAAGCCCTCCAAAAATAAAAAAATGTAATTCTGTTAAGTAATTCCTGTTTTCATCAAATATGTGTTTTCCTGTACTGTAACGAATTAGAGTTACCTTTTATGTATCCTAACAACGTAACGCTGTTGCATGTAATTTGTTACTTCCCAATCCTGCCTACAGGTCATATGGTCTGTCAAAAAGCAGGAAGGTAGTCCACCGACTACCAACTGGACTCTTTCCTGTCATAAAAAAGACCCAGCAAATGGATAAATGACAGGTCCAGCACATCTATAACACAAGGGCCCAGCAACAGCACTGGGTTTGTCTACTGCCTGAGATGTGACCCATTCAGACACGACTCGACACACCTGTCACATGCCCAGCACAGCGCTGTTAAACCACTGCAACACTGTCTGCGTCTACACTGAGCTCAAGGATCAAACTCTTGAGCCCTTTTCACTGTCAAGCTCAAGGATCAAACTCACTGATTGAATGGGTTAAAGCAAAAAAAATCTTTTGACTGAATTTTTTCTTCAAGTGCACGCACCATCCATGCAGGAGACCCAACGCTACTACGTACCGGATCTGCCTCCACCAAGTGACAGTCATGTACACTCGCGCAGGCAGGCCAGGGTTGCCAGACAGTGTGAAAAATATCCCCCACAATCTTTTCTTCAGTGATTAGCGAGCGAAATTATACCGACCGGGAGCGACCCCCACCCTCCCCTCCTGTGCTCGCGCCGCCCCCCCACCTCCCCGTTATAGGTTAATGCAACGGTCCTGGCTAGTTTTATTGGTTGAGAGCAGCATTAGTAAACCACAACAAAAACACGCCTTTTTTTCTCCCCTCATTTTTTCCCAATGACGGAAATCCGATGTGGCGACGGAGAACTTAAACCCCTGTGATTGACTTTTCTACCACATTGTAGCATACCAGAAACTCTTTCAATCTTCACACAAGGTTCTTGTATTTTTGGGCCAACATCTGTTTTTCATTGATGAATGGACACTGTCCAGTTGCCATGGAGACTGCTGAACTCAATGTTAAAGGAATAATTCACCCCAGAATGAAATTTCAATTACAGGGGGTTTTCGATGTGGCAGTGCATGCCCATGTAACGGTTGCAAATGGACACCGGCGGTCTTCGTCACAAAAAAACACACCAAAAAACATCTTACATGTTTCGGGACAATTTTGCATTTCGGGGCTTCAATACAAGACGGACATCACATACAAGTAGCATGGAGGTATTTGGATGTTTTTTGGTGTGTTTTATTGTGACGAAGACTGCTGGTATCCATTTGCAACCGTTACATGGACATGCACTGCTACACCGAGACCCCCTGTCACTCAGAGAAGCCACGGGGGACTCTGAAACTTCTCCCAGTGAACTATTCTTTTAACCCTGTCTTGGCTCAAGGATGCTCCAATCAGAGCTTGACCTGAGGAGGTCAAAGGCCGAGAACCAGACGTTACCGTCTCCCACCGTTAATAAATAACATACATAATTGGGCCTCAGGGTAAACTTCATCCTCACAGGGGAGACTCGGGGAAAAGCCCGTATGCTCACATCTGTGTCAATCCCTGATTGCCAAGGGATGTAAATGCAAACTTTTAACACTTCATACATTATGTGACAACATTTTTCAAGTAAAAACTGTGAACCTTGACAGCTTCCACATCTGCTTGTGATGGGCCCGTCCTCTTCTTCTCAAGCTGTGCTGCCACTCCTGGAGTGAATCTGGAGAGGAACACAAATCAGTCAGAAACATTGTCCAACAACGGCTTCTCTGACCTCTCAACCAGTGTAGTTAATCTCATGTGTAGTGTCTTTTCTTTAGTCAAATAAACTGATACATTGTCCAAAGACAGCAGTCCTGAGCAACACTGTGGTGAGCATTACTGGCTTCAGGTTTTAAACACTTCAGGCCCAGTTATTAACGAAAGAACGAGAACGAAAATGGCCAACTTTCCAATTAGAAACGGTCCAGACTGTAGGTGCCACCATTTTCGGGGAGTTTTGACATGAATCACAAACACATAGCCAAAATGAAACCTCATTTATCACAGTGGATTCTGATGCACAGGAATACACTGTTATTTGGCCCGTCCCATGAGCCAGGATCCAGCGGTTGTGAGGAGCTGCTGTCTGACATGGACTTTAAGTCTTACGTTTTTGTTCGCTTGGCAATATCCTTTGCAAGCTGAGCACCTCGTTTGCCTTTGAACATTTTCTCCGCCTCTTGACGTTCCTATGATGATATCACACAGTTAAAGTGAAAAACCTTGTTAATCACAGACTCAGCTTTCATTGGAAGGGAGAGAGGGGCACAAGGCCAGGCAGGAACATTCACCATAACTTCTTTGGATGCTCAACAGGATGCAGCAAATTGTTAGAAATTCAATGTTTGTAGGTTAATCAGCCTTTTTTTTAGCTTCCATCTCCAATACACGTGACCCATGACTGACATCTCCTACCAGGCTGTGAGATGCTGTGCGGGGTCACTGAGTACTGGTCGTCAGGCCTGTTTCCCACATTTAAAGACACATCATACCTGCTCATTTCCACTTACCTTCAGCTTCACTTTCTGGAAGTCAAGCACACGGATCTGTGGGATTTTGTTGATGACATAGAGCCTGTAATGCTTCTTGTTTGTCACTGGATTCCTCAACAGGCTGAAATTATAACAGACATGCTCAATCACAATCAAAGGGGTGGCAAGACGGTTCAATCACCAGTTACTGGTCAAGTACTGAGAACTCATACCTCAGAAGAGTTAATGTTTTCACTGAGGCCAGAGGGTCCAGGTCACCCTGCACATAAAAAGAACATTGATTCAGAAAAAAAAACTGCACAGAAACTTTCCTAAAGTGCCTGGTGGTACATGACCACCATCTTCTCAAAGAACAGTTATTAGGGATGACAGGCTGTAGAGTTACGATTTTTCTGACATTTCATTTCAAATCAATTAACACTGTATATAGACAATAGAAATGTACTCACCAGCTCCTGAATATTGTTGTTTGTGAGAACCAGTTCAGACAGACTCGGCAAAGACTGCTCCAGATTCTCACCTATGCGACTAGAGAAAACGTTTCATAAGCTTGTGTGTGCATGCAGTAATCAACCTGCTTGCCGAGTGATGAGGTTAACAACTGGGCAGCACTTTATTTAGACCACTCAACACATCTACTAAGGCACTATTCAATCTGAAGCTGCAGAAGACACCTAGGCACCGCACAGCGATTTATAAACACATAAATATGACCTTAGATGATTGTCTTTAGCACACGAAAAAGCACAGTGAGCAATAAGCTAGCAGCTAAAATCAGCTAAATGAACACTCAATGGATGCTGCTTCAGCTTACCAAATCCTGTTGTTGTTCATTAGCAATGTTTTCAGTCTTTTGAGCAGTGGGAAGCCATCCAGTTTTCTGATTTCATTATCAGAGAAGTCTATGGTGTCAAACTGGTCCAGTGTAGCCCCAAGGTTTTCAAGCACTGGAATTTTATAACCTGTGACGTGAAAAAAAAAAAAAGTTAACCTGAGAATTGTGGCAGAAGGTTTTAATTTGTCCGACACAATTTATTGTGTTTCAGTGAGACAGTTGTGGAGAATTGCTGTGTTTGTGAACATTATAAGTGAGAGCTAGGCTAATACGGATGAATACAAGCTATGTGGGCCATGGACATGATGTACCTGTTGACAGTCCATTTATCAGTGATCGATTAAGGCTCCCTTATTCAGTGATTGGCTGGGGAGATGAACGGACAAGAACTTGACCTGGCTTTGGTCTTTGGAGCTAAAACCCCTTAAATATTGTTATATTTGTAAAACTTACGACTATTTTCAAAAGACCAACAAGTATTGCGCACCTGGCTGCCGTCACATCCCTCAGCTCCAGGTTATTATGCTCTGGGACGCCATGACGCTTAGCGGAGGCACCAGTAACACTACGACCACTGTTAGCTGCTGCAAAACGCCTCATCACCACCACCTTCACCACGGATTTACCCGGAGCTGCCTCTCATTTGTGTATGTTTCTATTGCCCTGGTTTCGCATTCAACTCCAGACAAAGCTAGGTTTGCTCTCAGCCTCCAGTCTACCGCCGTGTTGTAGGGTTACTGCAGCTAACCTGTTGTCTCTCTGTTTTTTGCCTTGGCCAGCAGCTACGTACTCAAACTAACCTGGAGGACCCGCAATAACTCACTTTGCTGGTACAAGAGCTCATTTGTCCGGTTTTGAACATTGCGCGGTTTGGGCCCTGGGTACAACACTAGCATGTAGCCACGGCGTGCTAACGCAAAGCGTCCGTGAGTAAAGTTTAAACTAACCTCGTAAGTCCAGCTCCCTGTCTCTCACGGGGTTGGTGTACTGAGCAGCCTGCTCGATCAGCTCCGCGGATAACTTCACCATGGCGAGGCCGAAAACAGACGTTACCGGCTCTTTCTCTTTGCAGCTAACCTGCAAACACGCTGCTGTTATCCGGAACAAACGCTCTGCTCACGTCTTCTATCTCCGGTCTGTCTGTGTGAGTGGCGCCGGGCTGCGGACCGACGTGTCACCTCACAGCGCCGCCTGCTGGTCCGGAGACTGTGGGGCTGGACTTTAAATGGCTTTAGGCCTGTTGGTGTTCGCTATGTAAAGTTATTATATGGATGCTTCTGTTGTTTTCCCTCTCTTACTTACTGCCATTACTTCTGCTTTTATTATTCCTGTCCCAGATTTATGTTCCGGCATGATGTGACTGTTTTGAAATAGAAATAAACCATTTAACCTCAAGTATCCCAAAACTATTTAAATTAGAGGTTTTTGTTTGTTTGTTTTTTGCCTTGAGCTCATTAAGCCAGCTTATCTACTGCCTAATTTCCTCCTACTATTAGGCTACATGAGAAAATATCCAACAAAAATGGACATCTATTCCCAGTTGGGGGAGGTTGGGTTGAACAGACATCACTCAAATCATCCTCTGTGATGTAGCATTAATGTGTAATCAGAATCAGAATACCTTATTGATCCCCAAGGAGAAATGTATTTTTGTTGCAACAACAACATCTCAAAGTGTACAAATTAAAGAGCAAGTAGTCAAGAAATATAAAAGAAAGAAATATAAATATATACAAAATAAAATAGAATAAAATAAGATAAAATAAATTAAAATACGTATGTAGCGTATATGTAAAATATAAAAATATACTGTATGTACAAGTGCAAACATGGACAGGAGTTATTGCCCAATAAATATGGTACTGAATGTGGGTTATTGCAGATAAGTATGGCCAAAGCCTGGCATATGGATTATTGCACAGAAAGGAAAGAGTCACAGTGTCTGACATTAAGAGTGAGGAGTTATACAGTTTGATGGCCACAGGCAGGAATGAATTCCTGTGTCGCTCTGTGGTGCATCGTGGTGTGATCAGTCTGGTGCTGAAAGAACTCCTGTCTGACCAACACGTTATGAAGCGGGTTGGACACATTGTCCAGGATGGCTTTCACCTTGTGAAGCATTCTCCTCTCTGACACCACCGTCATCCCCACAATGTTGCTGGCCTTAAATATGTCTCTGTGATGTTGCCATGTATGTCACTTCACAAACATATCGATATACCTCCCCTAACCATTTATGTTAAATATATTCATTTGTTGCAAGTTGCACTATGTATGCAAAAACAGCATACATAGCCTACAGTATAAATTCTATTTTCTCACGTAACCCTGACAAAATCATATGGATGCGAGTCAATGACTAATTTCTGTCAAATGTAGGCTAATAAGTTTTTGTTCATACACTTTTATAAAAGCAATCGTTTCAAACCAAATGTTTTAATGTAGAGTATGTAATCTTGTAGTTTGTTATAAGTTTCTTATTTTTGATTGTGGATCTTATGTTGTTTTCATGTAGTAGCCATGATGTATTATGTTAGTCTATGTATTTTGTGATTATGTTGTGCAGTTTTGTTTAATGTATTAATTATTTAATTTAGTCCATTATACATTCATTTAATCTTCACTTAGGGTGTTTTATTTGTATAAATGTTTTGTGGATGCAGTCTTTAAAATATTTTGGTTACAACTCCTGATCCATCCATTCTGATGTTTTCGGCTGCCTGCCCATGTGCTAAGGGGGACATGTAAAGGCATACCACTTAATAATAAAAATAATAATACATTTTATTTGTTGCCGCCTTTCACAATAACCAAGGTCACCTTACAGATAAAACAATAGCAAAAATAGATATAAAATACAATAGCACAAGAAATACATCTTAAAATACAACAGCAGACCAGATATCCTTCAATGTCCGATGTGTTGACATGACGTTGAACATAAAGTGAGTTAAGTGAAACAGTCTCACTGTCCTGCAGTAACAGTGTATATTTTTATGAAGCACAAATCACCTGCAACACCCGTGGCCCTGACACACTACAAGCTAATAAGACAGAGTTACATATACACTGTTGTCCAACAAGGGTAATTATAGTTTGGAAAAAATATTAAATAAGTCAAATGAAACCTCTAGTAAATAAGAGACAAAGGAAAGTGAAGTGAAACGCAGAGGCACTAAAAGTAACCTGAGAATATGACCATTATACATTAATGGATTTCTTTAATCCTTTAACTAATCCAACCAAATAACATCCGTCATGTCCCATGTCACATCGTGGGTGTCTCGACCATGGAGATTATGGAGATCTTGAGGAACAAAATAAAACTCATTAAGCCAGACCAGAGAAGAAACATACACACCCAAGACATACCCACAATTATAATCCCACAGCCACAGTTCAAACAGGGACAGGTGAAGCCTGTTTTGTTTGATTTCTTTATGAGTCTTTATTTGTTCTCCTTTCCGGCTTTTGTTATCCAATATTTTCTATTCTTACGCATGAAAGTGCCACATGCAATGTCATTATTACAGGGCAGGATCTTGGATCTTAACCTCATCAGCCAGCTAAAGACTTCCTCCTAATGCTGCCAAGGTCCCAGTCCTAGCCTGTATCAAGATGAAAGTCATCTGCCTGAGTAACTATAACTCAAGACCCTCTGTTGCATTTTTATACAGGCTATGGTCACACAAGCAGAGCTTTATAGTCATCACAACCATCAACAGCACAACACCCAAGTAAAACAACAACACTATTTTTTATAGATGTACACATACACACCAAATGCACTGCTCACTGCCTTAACATTCTGTGCAATTAATATACATAAAGATAAATACAGGCAGACATGTGTGACGCGCAGGCTATGGTTGTGTGCGGCGCTCGAAAATTTGGTTCCCCCTGCTCCCTAAGCCCATCCGGACCTAGTTGGATGTAACGCCGGTCAAAGTTCAACTGGATTTACTTTTTTATAGACTATGGAATTCACCCATAAAACAAACGTTTCACGGCAAAACAGCAAAGGTAAGAGGAAATTTACAACCATGTTTTGGCCAAGCAGTGTCTGTGTTTGCTCGTTTTTGGCTTGATGTGTTTTGCTGTGCTTCTGTATCCGAGCCAGAAATGTGGCCACTGGATCCACACAGAGGTGCTTCATTAAGTTTGATGATGTTTAGTTGTTTATTTTAGTTAGCTTGGGCTGTGTTTGTATCATTATAAACATGGTTTTTACATCAGCTTCTGCTGTTTAATTGTAAAATATGACACATAATTATGCTGAGGCCAGAAATGTTGGCCACTGTGATCCAGATTCTAGGTGAACTTGGAGAGAGCTGACACAGGTGTGAATGTGTCTCATGAAGTTTGATGATGTTTAGTTGTTTATTTTATTTAGCTTGGGCTGTGTTTGTATCATTATAAACATGGTTTTTACATCAGCTTCTGCTGTTTAATTGTAAAATATGACTATACTCTGTCATAATTAGTCTTTTGCGCACTCAAACCCATTCAATGTAGTAGGCGCTCTCAAAAAAAAGAGTTAGCGACGCGTGTTTGACAGTTGTTTTTTTTTCTTACGGACCGCCTACATGTGTGACTTCAGATTCTAGGTGACTGTTTCCCACTGAGAGCTGTGTGGAAACACAAGATGTGTGAATGTGTCAATCAGAACCGATTGTCAGCCTCCTTTCTGAAAATCACAGGCCAGGTCAGTGTAAAGCTCCAGCATGGGAGTATCTGACCAAGATTTTTCTATCATACCAAACACCAAAGGGTGAGTTTAAGTAAAATAAAATATAAGACAATGGATGGATAAATTTATGTCCGGCCCCCAAGGCTGTTAAACTGTCGACAAAAAATTGTAGACTTCCTACTCAGCATAAGTAACTTGGACTGTCCAAAGTGGCTCTACATGTGGTGGTGAGGGGGGGAGTTGTATCAGTGCAGGGGAGTGAGAGGGGCTTAGGTTTGATTTATGCCTTTAATTGACAGGTAGGTGGGGAGAGAAACTGGGGTAATGACACGCTGTAAAAATGAGCACAGGAATCAAGCCAGCGATCACTGGGCAACTGGATGTGCTCTTCTTGACCACCAAGCACCCCAGGTGCACCTTCCTTAGCCAACAGAGGAAGTGGAGGCACTGCTGATTTGTTATCAGATATTTGAATGCTTGCTTCGTCATGGAAGGAGTTAATGCTCAGTGGGGAGTGGTCGGCACGAGGCCACCTGTGGTCAACAGTCTAATTGAGGAGAATACCCTCAAATGTATGTTTACGAGACAGAGCCAAATTCCCTAATATGAATGTTATCCCAGGCTGTACTGTGCTGTCGAGCTTTCTTTTTTCCCCCCATTTGTACCATTATGTGATTCCTATGTTTCATATATTTTCCTCAGTTCAGATTTCTTTATTTCTTCTTGCTTGTCCCCCAGCCAGCACCACTCCTCTTAGATAAACAGTAGCACCCAGCATTGCTGGGAGCTATCAGTCTAACCTGATACGTGCTGATAACAGCTCATACAAATCAGGCTTTTCTGTATTGCATGCCAGCTTCAGCCAAACCTATGGCCTCTGCGTACAGTGCACAGATAATCATCTGTGGGTTTCAGACAGTTGGATTAAAGGAGTAGATAACATGTTTTCTTTTTATTGAAGTGGTCATCTGTATTGTTGCTGTTGCAAATACGAAACACAAATGTTGTGAAACATAATTTAAAGCTTCAGTTGGTAACAATTATTTAGTCATATTTGCTGGAAGTGTCACTATATTCTGATAGTAGAAAAGGACAAAATGCAACTCTTCTGGCTCCACCTACAGCCTATAATCTTATTTGCAAAAATCCACCACTCCTGGTGTAGATTAACGCAAGTATCATACTCAAAAATTAATTTGAAGTGGTTCCTGTGACTGTGTCCATCACAAACACATTTAAACTTTTAGCTCACCAGTTTAGCTGGTCCCCATGGCCTCACTGCTCATTGGGATAACTGTAAACTTTTTAGATAGGTTTTTATGTTCTACTTGCCAGAATGTATCAAGTCAAAATACCTTCAAATTAAATGTCCTTGTAGAGAAAATTAACTTGATTTTATTTTGGCGGTCTTGCACATAGGTTGGTACTTTGCAGTGTATTTTATTTTGGAAAAATTACCACCTCCGTCTGTGCTTCTGTAGCCGATGTCATATCTGGCCCTCTGCGTTGTGTTTCTCTCTTGTTTCTCTTGGTACGGACTGCCCCAGGTGGGGTCTGGTCTCCCACACGGCAGGTGACGATGCAAACCATTTTGCCAAGAATAATTACTTGGCAGTTGGGTTAGCTCATCCTTTTTGGGTGAGTGAGTGCACATCCGTTACACATCTTCTACTATTACCCACTGAGCTACCCAGCTGATCACAGACTGCTCAAACTCACTCACACTGACAGGTGGACAGCTCCTTCACGAGAGGACTAATGAGGGGCTGCGGCCGCCACAGAGTCGTGATAGGAAACGCTGGATGCGCTGGTTGATGAAGTTTTGTTTTTACTGAGGAGGAACTATGAAGAACTCAGCTGTGATTGAAAAGCACCTAAACCCAGTCGAGTTTAGTTATAACTGTGTTGTGGAAAGGGGTGAAAAGTAATCGTAACTGGGAGTGGAAACCCTGTTTTACATTGTTTTACTATTAAAAATAAATAAATCTTGTGAGACATATTTTTAACGCGATGAGAAATATCGTTGAGTTTAATCTCACAAGATCTTTTGGCACGAGATTTCGTCACACCCCTATTAACTGCTGGTGCTTGGACCTATTTGCCACACGTGACATCACGCTTAACAGCCGGAAAACCCTTATTTCTAAAGGTGTAGAGCCATGGAGAGAATCCATCCATCAGCTCCACCACTTGTACATGCAGGGTTGCAGGGGGACTGGAGCCAAGGGCGGGTAACATCCTGGACTGGTCCCATTCCCACATCAGGCATGAACTCCAATAACAGGGGATGAAGCCACAGTCTAATACTTTGATATGTAGTATCTTTGAGTGGAGGGTGTGGAGCACATTGTGCTGTGGATTTCAATTGCAATATTATTTGCATATGGTGGTGAAGAAATATTAAAATGCATAGCACAGAGATGAGAGTGGAGAGCAAAGGTAGTGGTTGAGGGCCTCATGTACCACTGTTTAAAGTCCCCACCCCTGTTGCTCCACTAGATTAGGAACTTGATCATTATCACACAACATCTAGAATGAGCCTATATAAAACAACACTGAACTTAGGAATCATATAGGAATCATGGCCTAAATGTGTGGCTTTAGAAGATGTTCAGGGTCGGTCCTTTGCTGAGGACACACAGGTCACGTTATTTCACAAAAGATAAGTCTGGGTGATATTCAGGGGAGTTTTCACTGAACCTCTTTTATTCTATACCGCATACAGTACACACATTTGCAGCTTATTACATATTTGCTGTGTAACCACTGTCTGATAAAAATGAATGTTCACAATAATCCTTGTCAAACCACATGATTTGATCGCACCTTAGCCACCAACATGTAAGCCCAGTTATCACTGTTGGTTAAAGGAGGTGAACACTGTCCAAACACGCTGACCACAGACTGCCATATTTCAGGCTGACTCAGAAAATCTCAATATTGTGCAATGTAATCACGTTAAGTTCAAGTCAGACCCAAAACTTCCACTGCACTCCAGTGTCATTTACTAACTACTGACATTGGACTGTATTTATGGTAGGTATGGCAAAAAACAACAACTTTATTTTAATATATTTTGCTGACTATTGAATGAAACAATCACTTCTTCTAGATCACTTCACACGGCTTGTTCTTTCTCCTGTCCTCCACAGTAGGCTATGTTCGCCTATTTGGCCTGTATTCTTTCTGATCATTTATTGTAAAGTGTTTGTGGATAGTGATTTGCTATTTCTATTATTGTAATTAACCTTGTAAAGTGTACCGAGACCATGTTGCTCCATGGTGATTTTACACTTTAAATAAACTAAACTAAACTTCTTCCAGTAGAAAGGAGGTGGAGACTAATGTGACACAGTTACAGGAAGTCCATTGATTTATCAAGCTATCATGACTCAAAAATATTTAATTAATCATCTGAGGAAATTGCTTTGTTACAGTGCTCCATTCCAAGTTTAATGATAAAAAAAACATTTTACAATGTCCCCTTTTCAAACTTGATACCACACCCACAGTGCAACGTGTAATAGACCTCAGTTGTCACTGGTTACCATAATAAACATACAAGTGAACCAATCGTTACCATGGTTAAGGCACAAAAGAACTTAATTGAAGTCTTAATAGATTTTTTTTTTTTTTTAACAATTTTTAACCATGGGTATTTCATTTGTATTATAAATGTTTATCTTCATATGTAGGCCTACTTGTGTGATTGTAGCCTAATGTATCTACTTATAGGTTAGCCTATACTATAGCACCAACAACATCGGGACATATTGATTTGGTATAGTATATTATATTTTTGTATCATTTTCCCAGTTGTTAAAGGACAATTCCCAGCAAATTCAACTCAGGGTGTATTTTCCTAACATTTTAGGTCTAAAAGAAGGAATCTGAAGATTTTCAGTTTAATCGCTCCTGTGTTGCAGTAGTTGTGTCTGTCCCTCCATCGCCACGGCAGCAGTGAATGGGGGTGAATGCTTAGGCTGTTTACATCCCTCAAAGCCGCATTTTTTTTTCCACAGACAGCGTCAGATGCGCTACTCAAACATGTTTAGAAGTTTATTTACTTCAAGCAAGCCGACATGCTTGTAAAACTAGATCTAATTCAAAGTCTCCTGTGCTCGGTGCATTCAGGGGCAGTCAGAAAGCTACCGTTTGTGTCATAAACACAGAAATATCTATTCTTTACTTGCTTCAAGTTTAAAAAAACGTATTTGTGCATGTTTGAGTCGCCACCTGACGCTGTCTGTTGAAAAAAATGTACACTTGAAGCAAAATAAATAGTCGATATTCCTGTGTGTATGACACAAACAGTAGCTCTGACTGCACCTGAACACACCGAGCAGGGCAACAGGGTCTTGCGCAAGACTAGGGATGGGTACCGTTTGCATTTGAATCGATACGGTACCGATACCGGTACCAATCGGTACCTGTTTTCGGTACTTTTTGTATGTGTGGTAATTTAAAAAATTAAAAAAACGTGTGCGGCACTCATGCAGACTGCACTCTTGCTGACGCACGACGAAGGTGCATTCAGGTACCGAAATGTGGTACCGATTGACTTTATGTGAATCAATACTCGGTACTTTGGTGGGAATTCGGTCGGTACCAAAAAAGTACAGAATTTCGGTACCCATCCCTACGCGAGACTCTGGGAGACTTTGAATTAGATAGAGTTTTACAAACATGCCGGCTTGCTTGAAATAAATAAACTTCTCCGTGCATGTTTGAGTCGCCATCAGCCTAAGCAGTGGAACTTGCATCCGCTCCCATTCATTGCTGCCGTGGCGATGCGGGGACAGACCGCAAAACAGGAGCGATTAAACTGAAAATCTTCAGATTGCTTCTTTTAGACCTAAAATGTCCACAAAATACAGCCCTGAGTTGAATTTGCCTGAAATTGTCCTTTAAGTGACTTTTGAACCTTTCAAAGAGTTGTTTACTTTTCTTCTTTGTTGTTTGGTGTTTGTGGTGTTATCTTGAGCTCCTGTTGTGGGTGTGATTTACAGATTCTGAGAAACAACAAGATTCAAATGGCAGCAGTGAAACAATTGCTGAATAGATACGAGGCTACGCCTCTGACTGTCCATCGCAGAGCAGACCCACGTCACACAGCCCCATAATCTTATATTTGTGGATGGTAAAACAATACTAATGGATCTGTAATGAAGTGAAGTGAATTGAAGTAATCTCAGCTCTCTGTTCGTGTTGACTCACTGTTGAGTCTTGCTATTGTTGAAGATGACTGTTGTGATAAGACAACAAAAGGCAAAAGTGCTTATCACACACAGATCTGAACACACCTTGAGACGTAAGCCTTTATCGCACGACTCAAAATATGATAAAGTAAAGCAAATAAAAACACTCAAGTGGGTATTTAGTGAAGTCTTTATTCATCTAAAGTCTTATTTTCTATCCATTATTGCTCATTGACCACCGAGGCGTGTTACTCCTTCACTTCAGGTTTGGTTGTTTTAGGTCTGTGAATATTCTCATTTGTTTTAAGTGTTTTACTTGAAACTTGATATCAAAGGCGTCTCTGCCCACTCATAAGATAAATATATGACATATATTCCCCTCTATCAAGGCTGATATTGCCATATATGTCACCTATATGGAGATTTATGATTATCACATACAGTATGCAGTGTTTCCTCTACATTCATTTAGCAGTGGCGGCCCGCCACTGCTACATCCTCGCCGCCGCTCCTTCAAATTTCATGTTTTGTTTTTTTTTTAATTGTCGCAAATACACCACCGCCTCATGCCCCCACCTTCACAGCAGAGTCCTGCTGCACCTCGCGAGTAGCTAATAAGGTAAACTACAGATAACTATCTTGCTCAGTATCTACTCTTTGCAGCCCCTCTGCACCTGGATGACAGACCACAGAGTGTTTTTTCCGCAGAATCATTGAACTCAGGTGACAGAAGGACAAAAGACTCAGGACAGATCAGTGGTTGCTGTTGCCGGTGTGTTTTTAAAATTAACGGGTTTGATTCTCGTGTCGGACGTCGCGCTCAGTGCTGGTGGAAAAGAAAAAAAACCCCAAATAGTGTGTGTCAGTCCGTTGGGCTTATAATGATGTTATTGTTAGCCTGTACTGCGCCGAAACATAAACGTGCATAAACTCCACCTCCTCCCCGTGGCCGTCCGCTGGTGTCTCGGGGTGCGAGGAGGAGGAGGAGGAGGAGGAGGAGGAGGGCGGGGGGGTAACGGCGATGACGGCGGCGACACCGACGATGACGAGACGGCAGAACGATCCTGTGTCGGAGCTGTCCGTGCGGTTTAAAGGCTAGGGAGGCAGCTTTTTTTGACAGTATAAACTTACAGACTAACCTTGGGGATAATGTAAATGAAGTGATGTGAAAAAAGATCAGACGTCTGCGTCTCCCCTCGGCTCCCCTCTCACAGAGCAGCCCTTATTCGTATTATTTGGACGTTTTAAAACGTAAGAAAGTGACGGTTTTTCTCTACTCGCTGCTCTGGCTGAGGAGATGAGAACCGTGTGGACTCAACTCAAAGCCTTTCTCTAGTTTTCTGCCTCCCTTAATCAAAAGTCTCTTGAAGTAGGCCCAGTCTACCAAACTAAGAGAAAGATCTGTGGTAGTTTAAATATAATACAGACGTTATCATGACGTGAGGAAAAAAAGAAAAAGAGATGTTGATTCGGTGGAAACCCGGCTGTACAGGTGCGTGCGCGGGGGTGGGGGGGCTACGGTATGCGGGGGTCCATCCCGGGGGGGGGGGGGGGGCGCCACTCCTTAAAAAAATCCTGGAGGAAACACTGAGTATGTATGCTTTTACTTTCATTCTCAGACAGACACTTAAAATAAATCAACTCTCCTTAGATTTAGGCTAATTGTTGATAGCCTCCTGTTTTTGTTCCTCTTACTCAAGATGATCCACACAGCATTTATGGGGACTATTTCTTTGGTAGAAAGCAGGTTCACTGAGAACATCTGATGATCATGCTTTGTTGTTTGATTTTGATTTTGTTCCAAGAAATATATGTTCAAGCTGCTGTATGCTTACTTTTGCTCACATCTTTGCTGTTCTGCTGATGTGGTGTGGTTTTCAGCCACAGGCGTCGCGTCATGGACATAGCCTCCAAAGGTTTCAGAGCAGAACTTGCCAGAACTTCACACTGCCAAATTTTCAGCCAACACAAAAATGGGTGGGAGTCATTCCAAGCCGCATGTCCCCTATCATACAGACTTTTAATCCTTAATAAAATTTAAAAGAGTAAACAGGAAATTAGCTGTAGAGACCAAAACTGTTATTTTTCACCCAGGTTGATTATGGTTCTTTATTGTAAGATAAATATATAGTCAATATCTATTTATTGAGAAATGTTGTGATAATGTCATGTAAGGATAGCTCTATAAGTCAATTTCTAAATAAAGGAAAAATTAAAATGCTTATGACCATAAGCCCTAGAGTTCATGACTTGTGGTCAAGAACTTTACGACATGACCGCGGTAGATCTCGGATACAAGCGGTCAAAATCGGTTTTCTCTGCAAAGTGGTGGGGCGCTCTCTTAGGGTGACGAGCCCTGTCACCTGAGAGGAGCTCCACCTCCCACTCCTACACGTCAAAGGAGACAGCTGAGGTGGCTTGGGCATCTGTATTGCATGCCCCCTGAACGCCTCCCTGTATGGGCATGCCCCAACGAGAGGAGGCCCTGGGAAGGGCAGGACACCCTGGAGTAACAGTGTCATTCGGGTGGCCTGGGAATGCCTTGAGACCCTCTCAGAAGAACTGGAGGAGGTGTCCAGGAAGAGGCAAGTCTGGGCATCCCTGCTTAGACTGCTGACCCCGTGACCCGGCCCCCAGATAAGCAGAGAAAGACGGACTGACGGAAAAATAAAAAAAGATCCCCAGTAACAAAAAAGATTATCAATGTGCTGAAGTAGCTGAAATAGTCTCAGAGAACTTACATTAATATAAACAAGAAAACATGTTGTATTATTTAAAGATAAAAACATTAACATATTAATTCCAACTTCTTTTGTTGTGTGCATACAAGATGGTGACAGATGGAGCAAAAAAAATTAATAAAATGAATTGTCCATATTTGTGGACAGGACAATGGCCTGGAAGTGAGGTGTACATTATTTTAACCAGTAAGCACAGTGAAACATGGAAAGACACACAAAACATAGGGCAGGACCAGCAGTCACAAATCCGTGAAGCCATAGGAATGCCACTCCCTCACCTGCTGCGCTAAGACCTTGCCCCTTGGTATAAAGAATTGGGCCTCCCTCCCATCTCCCTCATTGTTCCAGCGGAGAAGCAAATGGCTATGGCAAACAAGTGGCCGCTATGGCTGACCCTGTCTGCCATCGTAGCTACTTTGCTCAACGGTACATATATTACACATTGAGACAGCTCAAACATGCTGCAGCAAAATTGATGCTTTTTGTATTACAATGTGGTTTATAGATTACTTCACAAATAATTGTTCTTTCTTTTCACAGAGGCAAAGTCTCAGATCCCTGGGATCCCTGAGAAAATAACAGGTGAGCTTGTTTAACCATGTGATAATTGATTCATTTGTAAACTACAGTCACTTTTGTGGCATCACAGCCTGATTTTGTCTCTGCAGGAGTAAATCCCATCCACAATGGCCAGGTTTGCAGCACATGGGGTAACTTCCACTTCAAGACCTTTGATGGGGATGTTTACCAGTTGCACTCCACCTGCAACTATGTCCTGACCTCCTCGTGCAGGAGCAGTTACAGTGACTTCAACATCCAGATCAGGAGGCAGGAGGCTGAAGGCCACCCCACCATCCAAAACATCATCATGAAGCTGGAGGGTTCAATTGTGGAGCTTTCTAAGGGCTTGGTGGTCATCGATGGCAAACCGTAAGTTGACTCTAAAGTCCATAGACCTGATGCAATCAGATTTAATGGAGCATGTTGATTATATTTACCCACACGCAAATGTAAGATATGAACATACACTGGATTTCTATACAAGCCATGAAATAAAATCATACATGTAAAGAAAGAAAGAAAATTGGAACAATGTGAAATGTTAACATTTGTGTTTAGTTTATTTTTAATTATTTCTGCTTATATTTTACACGTCATATGTCATATAAATATACATCAATATGCTAATAATATGAACATGATGATGTTCCAAAAGTCTGAGACCGTGTTCCCAAAATATAATGTAAAAATCTTTTTATTCCTATTTCAATAATCACCTTTGACCAGGTGCAATTATTACATTCAGAGTCTCAGTTTTGAGAAGATATACACTTATTTATCAAGAATTAATCACACTATTCACATTTACATTATAAAAATACACAATGCCAAATATTACTTTGGGTTTTATTCATGCTTTAAATGTATCTTCATACATCCAGACATTTTTGATAGTAATATAAGTTACACATGGCAACAGCACTCTTGATAGGGACATACAGTAGCGTATACGTCTGTCTTGTGGTTAAGAGATGGTCGAGACTGGTCGAGGCAGACCTCAACTATTGCCACTACACAGATAAACCTTAACTGAATTGCACTGAAGAAAAAATGTCTTTGCGTTTTGCGATGCTTCAAGATGTCTTGCTTGTTTGAATTGATCATCAGTAAAACAGCTTATGCACATTTATTGAAAATATGTCCATATGATGCAACCATCCATGTACAGATCACATTGGCAAATTATATCATCTCATTTATTTTACATATCAACATCTGTTTTTATATCTTTTCGTATAAATATGGATGCATATGTGTACAGGCTAGAAAAATATGTAGCTATAAATATGCAATTGTGTCAATTTGTAGTTGGTTTCATATATATTTTGGGTATTTATGTTTGTATTTTTTGAACATATAGGAAGATGTATAGAAATCCTACAGCTCTATTCATAAAGTTACAAATATATCAGAGATCATCGTGGCTACAATAATGGGACATGGTTTATTTTTTCAGAGCTGTTTTGCCGTTTAATCAAGCTGGAGTGTTCATCGAGAAAACCGTCACTTACATCAAAGTCAAAGCAAACCTGGGATTGGTTGCCATCTGGAATGAGGAAGACTCTTTACTGGTGGGGTCATAATGTTAATGATAATAATGATAATGATAATGTGTTATGTGCACATATTTATGTATTTTTATGTGTATATACTATTCCCTATACATGTTGTTTTGTCCTCTCAGGTGGAGCTTGACTCAAAGTACAAGAACCAAACCTGTGGTCTCTGTGGCGACTTTAATGGCCTCCAGCTTCGCAACGAGTTCTATAGTCATGGTACGCCTAGACCCCCATCAGCAGGTTAGTCAGCATGAGCACAACTACAGAACTAACCTCTGTCTCCCTCTCTGTTATCCCAACAGGTGTGAAACTTTCCCCCATGGATTTTGCCAGCTTCTGGAAAATGGATGGCCCCACTGAGAGCTGCTCCGACTACACACCGGAATCAGAGCAAAGCTGCGATGAAGTGGTGAGGCCGACTTAATTATTATGGGTCTGCAGTAATAATGTCATATAACTGCATGGCTCACAGTATAACGCCTGTGGGAATCCAATGCACATACATAAACTGCATTTGTGTATGGGAAATGCAATTTCATGTCCGTTTTGATGATACAGCAGTCATGCTGAATCATGCTCCATCATAGCTTGGCCTGACAAATGAATTGCTTCCTGTCCTGTCTGTCCGTCCATCTGTCTGTCTGTCTGTACTTCTGGTCTATAGAAACCTCTGTGTGAGCAGATCCTCACAGGGCCAGCCTTCAACAGCTGCCACAGCCTGCTGGACGTCGAGGCCTTCACCTCTGCCTGTATTGCAGACTTCTGCCACTGTGGCAAGGGAGTTGGCGTAGATCCCATCTGCCTGTGCAACACAGTGTCCGAGTTCTCCAGACAGTGCGTCCACGCTGGTGGCAAACCCCTCAACTGGAGGACCAAGGAGCTCTGCTGTGAGTAGACGTTGCCAAGTACATGTTCCCTCTTACATGTGCTCAAAGAGACCAAATTATGAACGTGTGACAAAGTGAAACAGTTTCATAAAGTATTTACAGTTAGTTTCATATTTTCCCTTACATTTACGTAATGGAGAAAGAGGAGTCCCTACTTCACATAATTGATCAAAGAGCTCCTGAAATTTGACTCATGGCCCTTTTCCACTCAGCTCGACTCACCACGGCTCTACTCTTTCTTTTTTTTTTTTGCTTTTCCACTAGCCCCTTTACTACCCTAGTACCTGGTACTTTTTGGTAACACCTCACAGCGGGTTTCAAGTTGTTGTTTTTTTACTTAATTGCAAGTTGCAACAACAACAAACAATTCAGTCATTCCAGCTCACATTTCCGTAACAGTTACACATATATGACAGCATAACAAGAGTTAAACAAAAGAGGAGAACAATCAAATTAACAATAAAAAAAAAGAAATTTCTTGGTGACCCGCCTCGTAATCCCATTAGAAAATTTTTGAGTGTATATTAATTATTGATATACATTTCTTACTTGTAGGCCCTAATTAACTTAAGAGACTTAAAATAATAATCAGCTTCAGTCAAAAACAATTTAAATGATGGTGAAGAATTTCGACATTTCGCGAGCCCGACTTCCGACACGAGAATCAAACCCGTTGATTTTTTTAACACACTGACTGATCTGTAGCCTACTGACTGAGACTGTTGTTGTTCTTTCACCTGAGTTAAATGGCACCAATATAACGATCTCACCCACGTTGAGGAGGAACTCACCTGTAATGGAAAAGGACCTGAACCGAGTCGAGTCAAGCCGAGTAGAGCTGTAACTGCGTAGTGGGAAAGGCCCAAGAGTCACTTAAAGTCCAGAGTGGCAAATTCATTTTGACATTTTTCTGGGGTTGGTCCCAGCTGATGTACTAGATCAGAGTTATTGTATTCAGTGTCTGAGTAGAGCTACAGGGAGGTCACTAAGGTCGACTGACCAGTGACTTCTAGGTCGAGATTAATCTTAGCTGTGACCCCCACCATCTAGAATCACCCTCCTCTCGTAATAGCAACTGCACTTTCGTGTAACACATAAATTATCCCAGATTTCCAGATTCCACAGCACCTGGTAGCCCTGGTATCAGAGAAGCTGCTTACTAAACACCTAATGACATGTGCTTTGTGGTGCTTACAATTATCATCCATAACATGAAGCCAATGTTATACAGTCCATGCTGGTTACCATTTATGTGAATGAATGTAATCGGAAAAGTTATGTAATTGAAGTTGTGGTGTTTTCACAGGGAAGTCCTGTCCTGACAAAATGGAGTACAAAGAGTGTGGAAGTCCCTGCATTGATACCTGCTCCAACCCAGAGGCCAGCCACACCTGCGACAACCACTGCATTGATGGATGCTTCTGTCCTGAGGGTACAGCAAAGTGACACACACACACCTTTTCCCCCCAGACATCCCCAGATATTTTTATTGTTTTTTGGCGAACGTGAACATTTTCACATTTTCTCCACAACCATCATGGAATCAAAGAATAAATTAATAAATAAATGAGTAGATATGAAAACAAAACAAACAAATAAAATAACCCAAGTACAGGTACAGGAGATTTTATTGATCCCTGCAGGGCAATTCAGTTTCCACAATCCACCATACACCTACAGTCAATCACACACAGCCTAACACACATAGCAAGGGTTGCATGATGGAACGTAGGGATGTACAAATATAACTCATATATCTAAAAGTATAAATAAAACTAATAAGAGGTAAAATAATATATAAAATAAGAGGTAAACAATATATATACATGTATGTATTTCTATGAGATAAAAAAAATATATATACATATATGTGTGTATAAATAAGGAGGATTCACATCACACATCAGTTAACTCAGCATTTAACAGCATGACTGCTGAGAGAACAAATGACCTGGCATATCTATTGGTCTTTCTGGGAGGCACGGCGTACAAGTGAAAACATAAGCACACGGCCTTACACACAGTGCATATATCTGCACATATCACACCTATAGATGTTTTCACACATGACACACCCGACATGCCAGTTCAAAACAAATAGGGATATACAAATATACAAAAAATACATTTAAAAATCAAAAATCAAAAAAATGTAAGTAAAGATTGTAATAATAACATTCATAGACACACAGAAGGCAAAAATACCACAGCACCTCAAGGGTATTCAGAGACATTGTCAAAATAATGGTCGACTAACTGTTGTGGTCAGATATTTCAGTCCCACTGACTTTACTAACAAAGTACTCTGATCTCTTTCAGGCATGGTGCTGGATGATTTGAATGGAAAAGGTTGTATTCCTGCGAGCCAGTGCTCCTGCAGCTACAACAACAAGATCTACGCACACGGAGAGTCACACAGCACCAACTGCAAGAACTGGTACGATACAATCTCTGTGTGTCCTCGCAGCATCAAACAGCACATGAAATAGCTTTTACAGATGTGGTCACTGGTCATGCAGATGTTACAACATATGTAAATGGTTACAAATGTGTTAAATGGCTTTCTGTGGTGTGTGTGTGTGTGTGTGTGTGTGTGTGTGTGTGTGTGTGTGTGTGTGTGCTGACAGTGTGTGTGAGAGCGGTCAGTGGAAGTGCACAGAGGAGAACTGTCCAGGAATCTGCTCTGTGGAGGGCGGAGCTCACATCAACACCTTTGATGGAAAGTTCTACACCTTTCATGGGGACTGCTCCTATGTTCTGGCAAAGGTAAAGTCTGTCACACAAACATACACACATACCTGCAGTGGTAACAAATACACAACACTGCCACAAACAGCTGTTATTGATAGAAAAGCACTTTTTCTACCTCTACAAATGTCACTGCCACATTACTACCAGCTACTAGTTAGTGTTTTGTATACATACATCCACTTATGTCACTGGTATTGTGTTGCCTCTGTGCTCTGCCTTCACTTTAGCAGCCGTTGTAACCATTTTGTGTCTCTGTGTTCAGGACTCTGCCGGCTTCAAGTTTGTGGTCCAGGGAGAGCTGGTGCAGTGTGGACTCACAGAGAGTGAGACCTGCCTCAAATCTGTCACCTTGGCTCTGTCTGGAGGAGCTAATGTGAGTATGATGCTCTCAGATCTTAAAAGAGCTGTATTATTTTCAGAACATATCCATAAAGATAATATTATTTTTGTTTTACTGTTGGAGGGAAATGAGTCTATTTCCAATAAAAAAAAGTTACATAAATCCATCACTGTCAACATCGTATCTACACTGTTACAGTTAAGATTTCAACATCATCTTGTGTCTTCTCTTATAAAGGTGATCACCATCCACTCTGATGGCAAGGTGTTTGTAAATGGCATCTATGCTCAGTTACCGTTTTCTGCTGGTAAGAGACACCCCACTCCACCTGTGACTTACACCTTAGTATATTTTTCTATTTAACAGTCAAACTTTTCCGGTTGTGAGTTTTGAGTGTCTTTTATTTTAACTTCTCTGCCATTTGTCTCCCCAACATTTTCTACGTATTTTCTTACATTTTTATATTTGTTTTGACAAGTGGGGTCTGTGAAAAATTGCATTTGATAACCATCAATGTCATTTGGGTTTTTTTTTATATAAGTGGAAGGAGTCAATACAGAAGATGAATGTTATTATTCTCTATGGACCTGAACATGTAGTGCTACTGCTCTCTAATTCAGTGTTGCAGTAAATGTTTCACCATGCTGATGGTACCAGACCCGGTTCTTAACACTCAGGCTTAGATAGTAGCCTATGCATCTTAGTGTACTATGAAAGGGACTTTATCGTTAACATTGATTATAATGAGAAGTAGTAGTAGTAATGTTTCATCCTGTCTAGTCCCCTCCATATGATACACTCTGTTTTCGCCTGCAGCTGGGATCTCCGCCTTCAGAGGGTCTTCTTTCTACCTGCTGGTCCAGACATCAGTGGGAGTTCTGCTGGAGGTGCAGCTGCAGCCCATCATGCAGCTCTACATCAGAGTGGCCACTGATTACAAGGACAAGACCAGTGGTACGTTAATTGGACTATAATGTAAAAATGTCCCATTGAACTTCAGTTCATCCTTGTTGGAGTGTACGAGGTTCTGCAAATAAACTGCTGATAATCTTCTCTCCCTCATTAACATTATGTGCCATCTACCTGCAGGTCTGTGCGGGAACTTCAACAATAACCAGGCGGATGACTTCCTCAAGCTCAGTGGTGTCCCAGAAGCCACAGCAGCTGGTTTTGTCAACAGCTGGAAGACACAGGGCGGTTGTGCAGATGTTAAGAGCAACTTTGAGAACCCCTGCAGTCTCAGTCTGGACAATGGTAGGTGCAGCTCATTCACATTCTGTGGGCTTTTCACAGTGTGGGCTTTTCACAGTGACTGATGTTGGCCCTTGTGTGTTTCCAACAGAGAAGTTTGCCCGACACTGGTGCTCCAAGTTGACTGATCCCCAGGGCGTGTTTGCCCCCTGTCACTCAGAGATCAGCCCTGACTCTTACAGAGAGGTGAGTATCACATAATACATGTGTTTGTTTTATGTGTTTTTATGAATTATGTTGTTATGTCCTTGTGTTCATTTTAATGGCTTTTAACATCTTGCCAGGAGGACTACAGTCTGAAACTAGCCGATGGCTAACACCTTTACATTTTATTACGTTCATTAATGTGCACTGTCCTCCTTAAATGAAAAAAATAACTAAATAAAAAATAGCATCAAAGCTACACCTTCCACAGATTTCCTACGTGACATGGTGATCTCACTGCTGTTTCTGCATCATGTTTTCTTGTAGAACTGCATGTACGATAGCTGTAACTGCGAGAAGAGTGAGGACTGCATGTGTGCCGCCGTCTCCTCATATGTCCACGCCTGCGCAGCTGCAGGAATCCAGATCAGCGACTGGAGAAAGACCATCTGTGGTGAGTAGTGAGGACCGGTCCAACAGAGGTGCGTTGTGCGTATGGTGTCACAGACATTGTTTCTCTCTGACTCTGTGATCTCGTGACCTCCTCAGGGAAGTACTCCAGCTCCTGCCCAAGAAGCATGGTCTACTCCTACAACATCACATCCAGCGGCCGCACCTGCTACTGCCTCAGCACCGATGATCTAAGCTGCCACTTCTCTTTCCCACCGATTGATGGGTGTGTCTGTGCAGAGGGAACCTTTCTGGATGAATCTGGGAGCTGCGTCCCCGCTAAATCTTGTCCCTGCTATGACAAAGGCTCTGTCATTCCTCCTGGACAGGTTGTCAACAAGGACGGCCACGTGTGGTATGAAAAATTCAGTATTGCATGAATTATTTAAACTTTTACAGTTTGTTATATGTTATAAACAGACTGAATGTCATCCCTGTGTCCGAACAATTTGATTTGGTTTGGCATTGGCATTTTGACTTATTTTGACTTATTTTGACTAATTTAATATTTGATGTATTTAATTTGGTGTTATAAATTGATAAGTCAATTAAAAAAGACATTAAAACAGGTGATGGGATTTAATATTGTGTATTTAGTATTGTTTTTGACTACTAGTCAAACCAACAATGCAGAATTAACAGAATAGGCCATGGATGTAAACCAGTCAGCGGCCAGTAGTAGTAGTAGTATGTTTTAATGCTGCAGCTGATTAGTGTAATCAACATCTATATTAATAAATATTTTTGTGTTTCTTCACCAGCAAATGCAAAGAGGGCAAAATGGTCTGCATTGGAGATTTCATTGAGCAACCAGGTAAGTTACCAAACAGAGAAGTAGCGGCCTATAAGTAAGCGCCACGTCATTTCCTGGTAGTACAGATAACTCAGACAACTAACCAGGGAGAATGGTTTCATCTGTGGATGGCACAGTGGTAATAACGTAGATTTGCACTGCCCCCTAATGACAAGAAGGTTCTGGGTTTAATCCCCAAGCCCTCGTCTCTGTGTGGACTGTCCAGCTTCCTGAACAGGAACAGGTTAACTTGAAACTCTTAATGTGTGTGTTTGTTTGTGTAATAACAAGTTTCTGTACTGTACTGTACTGTACTGTAAGCATTATATACACTGAAACAATGGGAAATCATTCTCTGACTGTCTATGATCAGAGCAGGAAACAGCACTGTGGGATGTGTCACCATCTGCTGAAGAGAAAAGTTAACTGTAGTTCTCTGCAGAGATTAAATCCATTGAGTGAGATTTCTTTTCTGGTTTTCGTTCTTGGGTAACACTGTAGTTTTGTTTCAGGATACCAGACTGTGTGCCAGGATAGTGTGTCCTACCACTAGAGGGCGATGTTAGAAAATTCAGTGAAGTAATTTCATACATGTCTTTTTGCAGCCACTTGTGTTCCTCCCATGGAGTTCTTCAACTGCTCCGCTAATGGTCCTGCTGCAAAAGGAATCGAGTGTTACAAGAGCTGCAGCACATTAGATATGGCCTGTGTGAGTCACCTGCTCTCCAACATAAAGATTCACATGCAAAAACAGATTTTATATGACTCATTGTAATCATCTTGGCTGAAGTTGTACATGAAACCTGTGATTGTGAATTATGAATTTGACCTGCTCTCCAGGTGAGCACTGCGTGTGTCTCTGGCTGTATGTGTCCAAGTGGAAAGGTGTCCGATGGTAAAGGAGGCTGCATCGAGCCGGATGCCTGTCCCTGTGTTCACAATGGCAACTTATATCAGCCGGGAGAGAGCACCAGAGTGGATTGCAACACATGGTGAGTAAAGCACAAGAAAAGTATGAATAATTAATAATACAGCCCCATTTGTGAATGACATGTGGCTACAAACAAACCGTTTTTTCAAATACTAAAAGTCATTTAGATTGTCTAAAGACTATGTCCATCAAATCTGTATCTATCTACAGCACATGTAAAGACAGAAAATGGACCTGCACCACCAATGAGTGTGACGGAACCTGCTCCGTATATGGAGATGGACACTACACAACTTTTGATCAGACGCGCTACACCTTTGATGGCAGCTGTGAATACATCCTCACTCAGGTATGGAATGGATGTGCAAAGAATTAGCTGGAGAACAGAATAATGGAAGTGAATTGCACTTTCACACAAAACTGAAGAATGAGTCTGCAATAAAACCAGAGAGCAATTCAAAATAGTCAAACCCACATCACTAACTGTAACTACCTTCTGCAAAAGGTTTTGGTATAGTAGAGCAACAAGATGGTTCATATTTGTCATGGATATAAGGATGTATAATGTTTTACCCATAGATGTATAAGGGTAAAAAAAACCTAAAGTAAACCTTCTATATCTATGGTTTTACCTGCCTCCCCACCAGCAGCAGTCTGAGTCTATTTATAAAGTAAAAAATTAAAGTAATTGCACAATAAATATTAACCAGTGAAGGCATATTCACTGGTTAATATTTATTTTTAAGTGCAATTACTTTAATTTTCCCCAATATCTGAAACAATATTTGATTCCCTTCAGTTCACAATACAATCTTAGGCACACTGGCCAACTTTTTTATTTTACCCCCAGAATCAATAAAGAATCAGGTTGACGTGCATTCAAATACAAAGCCCCAGCTGACTGGAATAATCTCCCAGGTTCAATTAGGTCCATATCCTCTTTTCATCTTTTTAAATCATCATTGTTTACCTATCTTCAAACTTCCCTTTTCGCTATACATTGAATTTAGTACAATTTCCTTTGGGATTAATATTGCCAATTGTAATATATTACTTTACTCGGTACTCCAAATAATTTGTTCCCTCTGCTATTCGGCTGCTGAATACAGAGAATTGAACTGGTGTGTGTGTGTTCTTCAGGACTACTGTGGCAGTGCTCAGAATAATGGAACCTTCAGAGTGATCACCGAGAACGTTCCATGTGGAACAACAGGAACCACTTGCTCCAAGACCATCAAGATCTTCTTGGGGGTAAACAGTCACGATATAACTGAAATCTGTTTATAATCCCTGACACAGCATTGGTTTGTTGGTTATGTGGTGCTGTTTATGACTCACAATGGATGTCTCACTTTACCCAGAGTGCACAGCTTGTTCTAAAAGAGGGAGGCCACCAGCTGCTCTCAAGTGGAAATGAGGAAACAGTCCCATTTCGTTACAGTACTATGGGTAATTACCTGGTAATTGAAGCGAACAATGGGCTCATTCTCATGTGGGACAGGAAGACCAGCTTGTTTATCAAGCTCAGCCCAAAATATAAGGTAATGCTGGAGTCTGTAAAGTAAGGTTTTGGCTTGCATGTGAAAAAAAGTGAGAAGTTTTGATATTGAAGTTTAACCACATGATATAAGGAATTCTACATTTTCAGGGTCATGTGTGCGGACTATGTGGCAGCTATGATGACAATGCAAATAATGACTTCACCACGAGGTGCAACGCTGTGGTGGTCAGCCCGCTGGTGTTTGGTAACAGCTGGAAAGACTTACCAAGCTGCCCTGATGCTAACAGCATTATTAACCCCTGCACCAACAACCCATACAGACAATCATGGGCCCAGAAACAGTGCAGCATCATACAGAGCAAAGTCTTCTCTGCATGCCACTCCACTGTAAGTTGTGGTTAAATATTATTTATATATATAGTGTATATTCTATGAATTGAAAATATTTTCTGTCCAATATCATCATTCAATATCATCATTCACCACAGGTGGATCCAAGTCCATTCTATGAAGCATGTGTATTTGACTCATGTGCTTGTGACACTGGAGGAGACTGTGAGTGTTTCTGTACTGCTGTGGCCGCCTACGCTGAATCCTGTAATCAAGCAGGTGTCTGCGTGGAGTGGAGAACCCCAAAAATTTGTCGTAAGTATCCATAAAGAAACATTTTTGGTTGAGGAGCTACATGTATGAAACAGTCAATACATTATCTCAGAGTTGTACATGTATTTCTTTTTTAGGACATGAAGATAGATTTATCGCCAAATACCTATTCAACCTGTAATATTAGAGCTCTAGAAAGAAATCTTGGTGAAAGAGGATTGCAGTGGTTTTCAGTACTTGGATCACATAGGCTACTCTCCATTTTCATTGGGAAAAAAAGGATCACGATCATACAAACTCTGAATAAATTTGATCATCAGTCTCCTTTGGCCCTAGATGTTCTCCATGGTGTCAATCATTCATCACACTGTGTGTTGCTGTGTGCTGCTAGTGTGTTATCTTTCAGGACAGCCTTTTAGGTAGTGTTTGTGTCGCAGCTTTAGGACGTGTTTGTGTCGCAGACTCGCGGTGCCACTGAGACAAGAGCTTTTTCTTTTTGCTTTTTTTTCCATCGACAAGAGAGCTGTGACATTGGGTCAGAGGCTCTGATCATGCAGATTTGATTTTCAGCCATGGTATAAAAGGAGCCTCCACTCTCTCAGTAACAAGCTACAAGTCATGTATCTAAAATCACAATTAGCTGTTTAACAACGGTAACAATGAAACATAAGGTAAATATCCTGCATAGTTCTTCTCTGTTCTACTGTGATCAGAGCGGCGTTCCTAGCAGTGATGTGTTACACTTAGCAACGGTCTGGCAACTGACTGCAGGAATTTTTTTTCTGTTGTTGTTGTTGCCTATCTTGATCAATAGATGGTTATATTCTGGAAATTCTTCATATTCAACCTTTAATTTTTACTGCACTCCCTAGACCTAGGGACTCTTAAAGGAGTCATCACCTGGGATTATCTGGATCTAAAACTTATTAATAAAAAAATAAATAATTTAATCAAACATTGAGCTTGAAGAACAGCATTAGCAGTGGGGACAGAGCATTGCCATCAGGCACGCGTTGTTAGGAAGGACAGACCTCCTTGCATGCAGACTCCAAAAATAAACAGAGTTTTCAGCGGAGCCGGGGTTTGGTCTAGCCTTGGTGACCGTCGGAGCAGAATTTCGTGCTTTAGGAAGGCACACCATTGTGTTATTACCCTCAAACCACTTTTCAGACAAGTTTTGTCAAACACCAGTATGCATGTTTTAACAAGAGAAATTGCGATTTCCGGGTGATGACTCCTTTAAGGATTATCTGGCTGAAGATGTTCATTCCTATGAAGAACAGCATATCAGTGTGGACAGAGCTATCAGGCATTGTTATGTGCACCGCTTTCTCCAATATAGTTTTCAAGTATTGTCTAGCCTTGGTGATTTTGCTTTTGAGTTATTACCCTACCACTGATTGAACCCTTCGTGTAGATAGCGAAATTGAAATCAGGAAGGGGGGATTTTTCACGGGACTGTAGTTCTGATAGCGGACTAACTTCTCCCTGTGTTGCCTTGATCTTGGCCTTCGGCCTTACAGCATCTGAGTATTCAGTTTTCTATATTGAAAGATTAATTTGTACCCCTGTCCATCCTTGGTTGGTTGCTACCACTTTGTGAAATTCATTGAATTACTTCAAGACACACCACACAACACAATCACATTAATATGCGCATTAGATCAATCAGATTCCATGTAATTGAAAAGATCATTGAATAATTATGAACATACAAGTACACATTCTCAACAAGCTCACTGAATAATCCATATATGAACATTCCTATACTGAATAAATTTTATAATCTTTTTCAGCTATCTTCTGCGATTACTACAATCCCCCCGATGAATGTGAATGGCATTATAAGCCATGTGGATCTCCTTGTATGAAAACCTGCAGGAACCCCTCAGGCAGCTGCTCCACGCAAATACCTCCATTAGAAGGTACAATAATTATCTTTTTAAAACAGTTACAGTTGGGTTTGAAGTATTTTCAGTGAATGAACAAGTGTTTGTTTTTTTATTAGGTTGCTATCCAAAATGTCCTCCTTCTGAATCATACTTTGATGAGGATACAATGACATGTGTTTCTAAAGAAGAGTGTGGCTGCTATGATAATGAAGGGAGACACTATGATAATGGTGAAAAAGTGCCAACAACAGAAAACTGTCAAACATGGTAGGTCTTTCATGTTTCAGTCAAGATACTATAAATTTGTGGCAGGTTCAAATTAAATGAAAGAGGTAAAAACTGACAATACATCATGTTTTTTTCTCTTGAAGTATGTGCAGTTCGATGACCATCACATGCCAGTACGATCCCCAAGGTATACAGTATATGGACAGATTGTGGGTTCTAAAAATTTCATATTAGGTCAAGTCAGCTTAATATGTTAATAATACATGCCCTCTTTTGACAGCCTGTACTTGCACATATAATGGAATCAAATATCTCCCTGGAGAAACCATCTACAACACAACAGATGGACATGGAAACTGTATCACGGCAGTATGTGGGAAGAATGGTACCATAGACAAGAGTTCATACCCGTGTCCAGTACCTACACCAACAACAACTCAAATGCCTACCACCACTACTACAGAAACCCAGTCAACAACAACTTTTGTTTTTACATCAACCATACCAGGTTTGTGGAGGATTTCCTTTTAGATACTAAAGATATTTTCAATTGTGTAATTTATCACATAACAAATGTCAATATTATATGTGTCCTCACTGTCTGTTACAGTCACATGCAGTCCTTGTGAATGGTCACCATGGTATGATTCCAGCTTCCCCACATTGGGAACCCAAGGAGGAGACAATGAAACTTACGAAAGCATAAAAGCAGCAGGGCACAAGATTTGTGATAACCCAAGCCAGATTGAGTGCAGGGCTGAGAAATTCCCAAATGTTTCAATTGAGAATGTGGGACAAGTGGTACAATGTAACCTTGCTAATGGGCTGACGTGCAAAAATGAAGACCAGTCAATGCCACTGCGCTTGTGTTATAACTACCAAATCAGAGTGTTGTGTTGTGACTATAACGCATGTCCAACAAAACCTACTCCATCGCCAGTGCCTCCAACCTCAAGTACAGAATTACCAACAATGTCCACAACAACACATTATACTGACACAACACCTTGCCTGGAAACAATTTGCTCCTGGTCAGAATGGATAAATTCAGACTACCCTCATTATGGTCCTGAAGAGGGAGATAATGAAACCATCATAAGCATCATCCAGAAAGGATATGACATTTGTGACAATCCAGTAGAAGTAGAGTGTGAGGCTGTGTATTACCCAGGGGTTTCGTTAGGAGAAATAGGTCAAATAGTGACATGTGACAAAAATGTAGGGTTTGAGTGTAAAAACAAGTTACAATCTCCTCCCATATGTTTGGACTATAAGATAAGAGTGAAGTGTTGCAAAACAATGCCATGCAACTCAACAACAACTCCAGTTACTACAACTACAACAATAGCGCCAACTACTACTTCAACCACTACACCTTCTACTACAACCGAAACAACAACAACAACGCCCACACCAACAACAACGCCCACACCAACAACAACGCCCACACCAACTACAACTTCACCTTGCCCTGAAGGGGGAAATATGACATGTGTTTGGTCAGATTGGATTAGTCTTGGTAAACCCACACCAGGTCCCAGTGGTGGAGAAGATGAGACCATCGAGAAAATTATCTCTGCGGGTCATCACATTTGCGTTAACCCAAGTGATGTCGAGTGCAGAGCTGTTCTCTACCCAGATCTAACCTTGTCAGAGGTGGGACAAGTTGTGACTTGTAACAAAAATGTGGGTCTGGTATGCCACAATGACCAACAAGGACTTCGAGGAGACTGTTTTGACTACAAAATTAGATTCAAATGTTGCTCATGCCAACCCAGACCTCCTTCCACCACAGTGGCGACTACCACACCAACGACCATTACAACTACAACCACACCTTCCACCACAACTGAAACAACTACAACTCAGTCACCAACAACTACTACTCCTACCACTACACCTTCTACTACAACAGTATCAACCACTGAGACACTTCCTTCAACAACTACAACTACAACAATAGAAGTCACCAACCTCAAGTACAGAATTACCCAATTCAGCCATTATACTGAAACACCTTCTAAACAATTTGCTCCTGGTCAGAATGGATATCAACTCATTATGGTCCTGAAAGGGAGATAATGAAACCATCATAAGCATCATCCAGAAAGGACATGACATTTTGACAATCCAGTAGAAGTAGAGTGTGAGGCTGTGTATTACCCACCTTCAAATAGTGACAACAAGGGTTTAGTAAAAACAAGTTACAACTCATGTTTGGACTATAAGATAAGAGTGAAGTGTTGCAAAACAATGCCATGCAACTCAACAACAACTCCAGTTACTACAACTACAACAATAGCGCCAACTACTACTTCAACCACTACACCTTCTACGACAATTGAAACAAGTACAACTCAGCCACCCTCAACCACAACCGAAACAACAACAATGCCCACACCAACTACAACTTCACCTTGCCCTGAAGGGGGAAATATGACATGTGTTTGGTCAGATTGGATTAGTCTTGGTAAACCCACACCAGGTCCCAGTGGTGGAGAAGATGAGACCATCGAGAAAATTATCTCTGCGGGTCATCACATTTGCATTAACCCAAGTGATGTCGAGTGCAGAGCTGTTCTCTACCCAGATCTAACCTTGTCAGAGGTGGGACAAGTTGTGACTTGTAACAAAAATGTGGGTCTCATATGCCACAATGACCAACAAGGACTTCGAGGAGACTGTTTTGACTACAAAATTAGATTCAAATGTTGCTCATGCCAACCCAGACCTCCTTCCACCACAGTGGCGACTACCACGCCAACGACCATTACAACTACAACCACACCTTCCACCACAACTGAAACAACTACAACTCAGTCACCAACAACTACTACTCCTACCACTACACCTTCTACTACAACAGTATCAACCACAAGGCAGCCACCCTCACCTACTCCTTCAACCACTACACCTTCTACTACAACAGTAACAAGTACAACTCAGCCACCCTCAACCACCACACCCTCAACCACAACCGAAACAACAACAACAACGCCCACACCAACTACAACACCTACACCAACTACAACTTCACCTTGCCCTGAAGGGGGAAATATGACATGTGTTTGGTCAGATTGGATTAGTCTTGGTAAACCCACACCAGGTCCCAGTGGTGGAGAAGATGAGACCATCGAGAAAATTATTTCTGCGGGTCATCACATTTGCGTTAACCCAAGTGATGTTGAGTGCAGAGCTGTTCTCTACCCAGATCTAACCTTGTCAGAGGTGGGACAAGTTGTGACTTGCAACAAAAATGTGGGTCTCGTATGCCACAATGACCAACAAGGACTTCGAGGAGACTGTTTTGACTACAAAATTAGATTCAAATGTTGCTCATGCCAACCCAGACCTCCTTCCACCACAGTGGCGACTACCACGCCAACGACCATTACAACTACAACCACACCTTCCACCACAACTGAAACAACTACAACCACCAGTACACCTTCTACTGCTGAGCCAGTTGTTACAACTACAACTCAGTCACCAACAACTACTCCTTCAGCCACTACACCTTCTACTACAACAGTAACAACCACAAGGCAGCCACCCTCACCTACTCCTTCAACCACTACACCTTCTACAACAATAGAAACAAGTACAACTCAGTCACCCTCAACTACAACCGGAACAACAACAACAACGCCCACACCAACTACAACACCTACACCAACTACAACTTCACCTTGCCCTGAAGGGGGAAATATGACATGTGTTTGGTCAGATTGGATTAGTCTTGGTAAACCCACACCAGGTCCCAGTGGTGGAGAAGATGAGACCATCGAGAAAATTATCTCTGCGGGTCATCACATTTGCGTTAACCCAAGTGATGTTGAGTGCAGAGCTGTTCTCTACCCAGATCTAACCTTGTCAGAGGTGGGACAAGTTGTGACTTGTAACAAAAATGTGGGTCTCGTATGCCACAATGACCAACAAGGACTTCGAGGAGACTGTTTTGACTACAAAATTAGATTCAAATGTTGCTCATGCCAACCCAGACCTCCTTCCACCACAGTGGCAACTACCACACCAACGACCATTACAACTACAACCACACCTTCCACCACAACTGAAACAACTACAACTCAGTCACCAACAACTACTACTCCTACCACTACACCTTCTACTACAACAGTATCAACCACAAGGCAGCCACCCTCACCTACTCCTTCAACCACTACACCTTCTACTACAACAGTAACAAGTACAACTCAGCCACCCTCAACCACCACACCCTCAACCACAACCGAAACAACAACAACAATGCCCACACCAACTACAACGCCCACACCAACTACAACTTCACCTTGCCCTGAAGGGGGAAATATGACATGTGTTTGGTCAGATTGGATTAGTCTTGGTAAACCCACACCAGGTCCCAATGGTGGAGAAGATGAGACCATCGAGAAAATTATCTCTGCGGGTCATCACATTTGCTTTAACCCAAGTGATGTTGAGTGCAGAGCTGTTCTCTACCCAGATCTAACCTTGTCAGAGGTGGGACAAGTTGTGACTTGTAACAAAAATGTGGGTCTCGTATGCCACAATGACCAACAAGGACTTCGAGGAGACTGTTTTGACTACAAAATTAGATTCAAATGTTGCTCATGCCAACCCAGACCTCCTTCCACCACAGTGGCGACTACCACGCCAACGACCATTACAACTACAACCACACCTTCCACCACAACTGAAACAACTACAACTCAGTCACCAACAACTACTACTCCTACCACTACACCTTCTACTACAACAGTATCAACCACAAGGCAGCCACCCTCACCTACTCCTTCAACCACTACACCTTCTACTACAACAGTAACAAGTACAACTCAGCCACCCTCAACCACCACACCCTCAACCACAACCGAAACAACAACAACAACGCCCACACCAACTACAACGCCCACACCAACTACAACTTCACCTTGCCCTGAAGGGGGAAATATGACATGTGTTTGGTCAGATTGGATTAGTCTTGGTAAACCCACACCAGGTCCCAGTGGTGGAGAAGATGAGACCATCGAGAAAATTATCTCTGCGGGTCATCACATTTGCGTTAACCCAAGTGATGTTGAGTGCAGAGCTGTTCTCTACCCAGATCTAACCTTGTCAGAGGTGGGACAAGTTGTGACTTGTAACAAAAATGTGGGTCTTGTATGCCACAATGACCAACAAGGACTTCGAGGAGACTGTTTTGACTACAAAATTAGATTCAAATGTTGCTCATGCCAACCCAGACCTCCTTCCACCACAGTGGCGACTACCACGCCAACGACCATTACAACTACAACCACACCTTCCACCACAACTGAAACAACTGAAACAACTACAACTCAGTCACCAACAACTATTACTCCTACCACTACACCTTCTACTACAACAGTATCAACCACAAGGCAGCCACCCTCACCTACTCCTTCAACCACTACACCTTCTACTACAATAGAAACAGTAACAAGTCAGTCAACTCAACCACACCCTCAACCACAACCGGAAACAACAACAACAACGCCCACACCAACTACAACGCCCACACCAACTACAACTTCACCTTGTCCTGAAGGGGGAAATATGACTTGTGTTTGGTCAGATTGGATTAGTCTTGGTAAACCCACACCAGGTCCCAGTGGTGGAGAAGATGAGACCATCGAGAAAATTATCTCTGCGGGTCATCACATTTGCGTTAACCCAAGTGATGTCGAGTGCAGAGCTGTTCTCTACCCAGATCTAACCTTGTCAGAGGTGGGACAAGTTGTGACTTGTAACAAAAATGTGGGTCTCGTATGCCACAATGACCAACAAGGACTTCGAGGAGACTGTTTTGACTACAAAATTAGATTCAAATGTTGCTCATGCCAACCCACATCTTCTCCCACTACAGCGGCAACTACCACACCAACAACCATTACAACTACAACCACACCTTCCACCACAACTGAAACAACTACAACCACCAGTACACCTTCTACTGCTGAGCCAGTTGTTACAACTACAACTCAGTCACCAACAACTACTCCTTCAGCCACTACACCTTCTACTACAACAGTAACAACCACAAGGCAGCCACCCTCACCTACTCCTTCAACCACTACACCTTCTACAACAATAGAAACAAGTACAACTCAGTCACCCTCAACCACCACACCCTCAACCACAACCGGAACAACAACAACAACCCCCACGCCAACTACAACACCTACACCAACTACAACTTCACCTTGCCCTGAAGGGGGAAATATGACATGTGTTTGGTCAGATTGGATTAGTCTTGGTAAACCCACACCAGGTCCCAGTGGTGGAGAAGATGAGACCATCGAGAAAATTATCTCTGCGGGTCATCACATTTGCGTTAACCCAAGTGATGTTGAGTGCAGAGCTGTTCTCTACCCAGATCTAACCTTGTCAGAGGTGGGACAAGTTGTGACTTGCAACAAAAATGTGGGTCTCGTATGCCACAATGACCAACAAGGACTTCGAGGAGACTGTTTTGACTACAAAATTAGATTCAAATGTTGCTCATGCCAACCCAGACCTCCTTCCACCACAGTGGCGACTACCACACCAACGACCATTACAACTACAACCACACCTTCCACCACAACTGAAACAACTACAACTCAGTCACCAACAACTACTACTCCTACCACTACACCTTCTACTACAACAGTATCAACCACAAGGCAGCCACCCTCACCTACTCCTTCAACCACTACACCTTCTACTACAACAGTAACAAGTACAACTCAGCCACCCTCAACCACCACACCCTCAACCACAACCGAAACAACAACAACAACGCCCACACCAACTACAACTTCACCTTGCCCTGAAGGGGGAAATATGACATGTGTTTGGTCAGATTGGATTAGTCTTGGTAAACCCACACCAGGTCCCAATGGTGGAGAAGATGAGACCATCGAGAAAATTATCTCTGCGGGTCATCACATTTGCGTTAACCCAAGTGATGTCGAGTGCAGAGCTGTTCTCTACCCAGATCTAACCTTGTCAGAGGTGGGACAAGTTGTGACTTGTAACAAAAATGTGGGTCTCGTATGCCACAATGACCAACAAGGACTTCGAGGAGACTGTTTTGACTACAAAATTAGATTCAAATGTTGCTCATGCCAACCCAGACCTCCTTCCACCACAGTGGCGACTACCACGCCAACGACCATTACAACTACAACCACACCTTCCACCACAACTGAAACAACTACAACTCAGTCACCAACAACTACTACTCCTACCACTACACCTTCTACTACAACAGTATCAACCACAAGGCAGCCACCCTCACCTACTCCTTCAACCACTACACCTTCTACTACAACAGTAACAAGTACAACTCAGCCACCCTCAACCACAACCGAAACAACAACAACAATGCCCACACCAACTACAACGCCCACACCAACTACAACTTCACCTTGCCCTGAAGGGGGAAATATGACATGTGTTTGGTCAGATTGGATTAGTCTTGGTAAACCCACACCAGGTCCCAGTGGTGGAGAAGATGAGACCATCGAGAAAATTATCTCTGCGGGTCATCACATTTGCGTTAACCCAAGTGATGTTGAGTGCAGAGCTGTTCTCTACCCAGATCTAACCTTGTCAGAGGTGGGACAAGTTGTGACTTGTAACAAAAATGTGGGTCTTGTATGCCACAATGACCAACAAGGACTTCGAGGAGACTGTTTTGACTACAAAATTAGATTCAAATGTTGCTCATGCCAACCCAGACCTCCTTCCACCACAGTGGCGACTACCACGCCAACGACCATTGCAACTACAACCACTCCTTCCACCACAACTGAAACAACTACAACTCAGTCACCAACAACAACTACTCCTCACCACTACACCTTCTACTACAACAGTAACAACCACAAGGCAGCCACCCTCACCTACTCCTTCAACCACTACACCTTCTACAACAATAGAAACAAGTACAACTCAGTCACCCTCAACCACCACACCCTCAACCACAACCGGAACAACAACAACAACCCCCACGCCAACTACAACACCTACACCAACTACAACTTCACCTTGCCCTGAAGGGGGAAATATGACATGTGTTTGGTCAGATTGGATTAGTCTTGGTAAACCCACACCAGGTCCCAGTGGTGGAGAAGATGAGACCATCGAGAAAATTATCTCTGCGGGTCATCACATTTGCGTTAACCCAAGTGATGTCGAGTGCAGAGCTGTTCTCTACCCAGATCTAACCTTGTCAGAGGTGGGACAAGTTGTGACTTGTAACAAAAATGTGGGTCTCGTATGCCACAATGACCAACAAGGACTTCGAGGAGACTGTTTTGACTACAAAATTAGATTCAAATGTTGCTCATGCCAACCCAGACCTCCTTCCACCACAGTGGCGACTACCATGCCAACGACCATTACAACTACAACCACACCTTCCACCACAACTGAAACAACTACAACTCAGTCACCAACAACTACTACTCCTACCACTACACCTTCTACTACAACAGTATCAACCACAAGGCAGCCACCCTCACCTACTCCTTCAACCACTACACCTTCTACTACAACAGTAACAAGTACAACTCAGCCACCCTCAACCACCACACCCTCAACCACAACCGAAACAACAACAACAACGCCCACACCAACTACAACGCCCACACCAACTACAACTTCACCTTGTCCTGAAGGGGGAAATATGACTTGTGTTTGGTCAGATTGGATTAGTCTTGGTAAACCCACACCAGGTCCCAGTGGTGGAGAAGATGAGACCATCGAGAAGATTATCTCTGCGGGTCATCACATTTGCGTTAACCCAAGTGATGTCGAATGCAGAGCTGTTCTCTACCCAGATCTAACCTTGTCAGAGGTGGGACAAGTTGTGACTTGTAACAAAAATGTGGGTCTTGTATGCCACAATGACCAACAAGGACTTCGAGGAGACTGTTTTGACTACAAAATTAGATTCAAATGTTGCTCATGCCAACCCACATCTTCTTCCACCACAGTGGCAACTACCACACCAACAACCATTACAACTACAACCACTCCTTCCACCACAACTGAAACAAACAACTACAACTCAGTCAACCAACAACAACTACTCCTAGCCACTACACCTTCTACTACAACAGTATCAACCACAAGGCAGCCACCCTCACCTACTCCTTCAACCACTACACCTTCTACAACAATAGAAACAAGTACAACTCAGCCACCCTCAACCACCACACCCTCAACCACAACCGAAACAACAACAACAACGCCCACGCCAACTACAACACCCACCAACTACAACTTCACCTTGTCCTGAAGGGGGAAATATGACATGTGTTTGGTCAGATTGGATTAGTCTTGGTAAACCCACACCAGGTCCCAGTGGTGGAGAAGATGAGACCATCGAGAAAATTATTTCTGCGGGTCATCACATTTGCGTTAACCCAAGTGATGTTGAGTGCAGAGCTGTTCTCTACCCAGATCTAACCTTGTCAGAGGTGGGACAAGTTGTGACTTGCAACAAAAATGTGGGTCTCGTATGCCACAATGACCAACAAGGACTTCGAGGAGACTGTTTTGACTACAAAATTAGATTCAAATGTTGCTCATGCCAACCCAGACCTCCTTCCACCACAGTGGCAACTACCACACCAACGACCATTACAACTACAACCACACCTTCCACCACAACTGAAACAACTACAACTCAGTCACCAACAACTACTACTCCTACCACTACACCTTCTACTACAACAGTATCAACCACAAGGCAGCCACCCTCACCTACTCCTTCAACCACTACACCTTCTACTACAACAGTAACAAGTACAACTCAGCCACCCTCAACCACCACACCCTCAACCACAACCGAAACAACAACAACAACGCCCACACCAACTACAACGCCCACACCAACTACAACTTCACCTTGTCCTGAAGGGGGAAATATGACATGTGTTTGGTCAGATTGGATTAGTCTTGGTAAACCCACACCAGGTCCCAGTGGTGGAGAAGATGAGACCATCGAGAAAATTATCTCTGCGGGTCATCACATTTGCGTTAACCCAAGTGATGTCGAGTGCAGAGCTGTTCTCTACCCAGATCTAACCTTGTCAGAGGTGGGACAAGTTGTGACTTGTAACAAAAATGTGGGTCTCGTATGCCACAATGACCAACAAGGACTTCGAGGAGACTGTTTTGACTACAAAATTAGATTCAAATGTTGCTCATGCCAACCCAGACCTCCTTCCACCACAGTGGCAACTACCACACCAACGACCATTGCAACTACGACCACTCCTTCCACCACAACTGAAACAACTACAACTCAGTCACCAACAACTACTACAACCTACCACTCAGCCACTACACCTTCTACTACAACAGTATCAACCACAAGGCAGCCACCCTCACCTACTCCTTCAACCACTACACCTTCTACTACAACAGTAACAAGTACAACTCAGCCACCCTCAACCACCACACCCTCAACCACAACCGAAACAACAACAACAACGCCCACACCAACTACAACGCCCACACCAACTACAACTTCACCTTGTCCTGAAGGGGGAAATATGACATGTGTTTGGTCAGATTGGATTAGTCTTGGTAAACCCACACCAGGTCCCAATGGTGGAGAAGATGAGACCATCGAGAAAATTATCTCTGCGGGTCATCACATTTGCGTTAACCCAAGTGATGTCGAGTGCAGAGCTGTTCTCTACCCAGATCTAACCTTGTCAGAGGTGGGACAAGTTGTGACTTGTAACAAAAATGTGGGTCTTGTATGCCACAATGACCAACAAGGACTTCGAGGAGACTGTTTTGACTACAAAATTAGATTCAAATGTTGCTCATGCCAACCCAGACCTCCTTCCACCACAGTGGCAAAAACCATTACAACTACAACCAACCTTCCACCATTGAAACAACTACAACCACACCTTCCACCACAACTGAAACAACTACAACTCAGTCACCAACAACTACTCCTCCAGCCACTACACCTTCTACTACAACAGTATCAACCACAAGGCAGCCACCCTCACCTACTCCTTCAACCACTACACCTTCTACAACAATAGAAACAAGTACAACTCAGCCACCCTCAACCACCACACCCACAACCACAACCGAAACAACAACAACGCCCACAACAACTACAACGCCTACACCAATTACAACTTCACCTTGCCCTGAAGGGGGAAATATGACATGTGTTTGGTCAGATTGGATTAGTCTTGGTAAACCCACACCAGGTCCCAGTGGTGGAGAAGATGAGACCATCGAGAAAATTATCTCTGCGGGTCATCACATTTGCGTTAACCCAAGTGATGTCGAGTGCAGAGCTGTTCTCTACCCAGATCTAACCTTGTCAGAGGTGGGACAAGTTGTGACTTGTAACAAAAATGTGGGTCTCGTATGCCACAATGACCAACAAGGACTTCGAGGAGACTGTTTTGACTACAAAATTAGATTCAAATGTTGCTCATGCCAACCCAGACCTCCTTCCACCACAGTGGCGACTACCACGCCAACGACCATTGCAACTACAACCACTCCTTCCACCACAACTGAAACAACTACAACTCAGTCACCAACAACTACTACTCCTACCACTACACCTTCTACTACAACAGTATCAACCACAAGGCAGCCACCCTCACCTACTCCTTCAACCACTACACCTTCTACTACAACAGTAACAAGTACAACTCAGCCACCCTCAACCACCACACCCTCAACCACAACTGAAACAACAACAACAACGCCCACACCAACTACAACGCCCACACCAACTACAACTTCACCTTGTCCTGAAGGGGGAAATATGACTTGTGTTTGGTCAGATTGGATTAGTCTTGGTAAACCCACACCAGGTCCCAGTGGTGGAGAAGATGAGACCATCGAGAAGATTATCTCTGCGGGTCATCACATTTGCGTTAACCCAAGTGATGTCGAGTGCAGAGCTGTTCTCTACCCAGATCTAACCTTGTCAGAGGTGGGACAAGTTGTGACTTGTAACAAAAATGTGGGTCTCGTATGCCACAATGACCAACAAGGACTCCGAGGAGACTGTTTTGACTACAAAATTAGATTCAAATGTTGCTCATGCCAACCCAGACCTCCTTCCACCACAGTGGCGACTACCACGCCAACGACCATTGCAACTACAACCACTCCTTCCACCACAACTGAAACAACTACAACTCAGTCACCAACAACTACTACTCCTACCACTACACCTTCTACTACAACAGTATCAACCACAAGGCAGCCACCCTCACCTACTCCTTCAACCACTACACCTTCTACTACAACAGTAACAAGTACAACTCAGCCACCCTCAACCACCACACCCTCAACCACAACCGAAACAACAACAACAACGCCCACACCAACTACAACGCCCACACCAACTACAACTTCACCTTGTCCTGAAGGGGGAAATATGACTTGTGTTTGGTCAGATTGGATTAGTCTTGGTAAACCCACACCAGGTCCCAGTGGTGGAGAAGATGAGACCATCGAGAAGATTATCTCTGCGGGTCATCACATTTGCGTTAACCCAAGTGATGTCGAGTGCAGAGCTGTTCTCTACCCAGATCTAACCTTGTCAGAGGTGGGACAAGTTGTGACTTGTAACAAAAATGTGGGTCTCGTATGCCACAATGACCAACAAGGACTTCGAGGAGACTGTTTTGACTACAAAATTAGATTCAAATGTTGCTCATGCCAACCCAGACCTCCTTCCACCACAGTGGCGACTACCACGCCAACGACCATTGCAACTACAACCACTCCTTCCACCACAACTGAAACAACTACAACTCAGTCACCAACAACTACTACTCCTACCACTACACCTTCTACTACAACAGTATCAACCACAAGGCAGCCACCCTCACCTACTCCTTCAACCACTACACCTTCTACTACAACAGTAACAAGTACAACTCAGCCATCCTCAACCACCACACCCTCAACCACAACCGAAACAACAACAACAACGCCCACACCAACTACAACGCCCACACCAACTACAACTTCACCTTGTCCTGAAGGGGGAAATATGACTTGTGTTTGGTCAGATTGGATTAGTCTTGGTAAACCCACACCAGGTCCCAGTGGTGGAGAAGATGAGACCATCGAGAAGATTATCTCTGCGGGTCATCACATTTGCGTTAACCCAAGTGATGTCGAGTGCAGAGCTGTTCTCTACCCAGATCTAACCTTGTCAGAGGTGGGACAAGTTGTGACTTGTAACAAAAATGTGGGTCTCGTATGCCACAATGACCAACAAGGACTTCGAGGAGACTGTTTTGACTACAAAATTAGATTCAAATGTTGCTCATGCCAACCCAGACCTCCCCACCACCACAGTGGCAACTACCACACCAACAACCATTACAAACAACCACTCCTTCCACCACAACTGAAACAACTACAAACCACACCTTCCACCACAACTGAAACAACTACAACTCAGTCACCAACAACTACTACTCCTACCACTACACCTTCTACTACAACAGTATCAACCACAAGGCAGCCACCCTCACCTACTCCTTCAACCACTACACCTTCTACTACAACAGTAACAAGTACAACTCAGCCACCCTCAACCACCACACCCTCAACCACAACCGAAACAACAACAACAACGCCCACACCAACTACAACGCCCACACCAACTACAACTTCACCTTGTCCTGAAGGGGGAAATATGACTTGTGTTTGGTCAGATTGGATTAGTCTTGGTAAACCCACACCAGGTCCCAATGGTGGAGAAGATGAGACCATCGAGAAAATTATCTCTGCGGGTCATCACATTTGCGTTAACCCAAGTGATGTCGAGTGCAGAGCTGTTCTCTACCCAGATCTAACCTTGTCAGAGGTGGGACAAGTTGTGACTTGTAACAAAAATGTGGGTCTCGTATGCCACAATGACCAACAAGGACTTCGAGGAGACTGTTTTGACTACAAAATTAGATTCAAATGTTGCTCATGCCAACCCAGACCTCCTTCCACCACAGTGGCGACTACCCACACCAACGACCATTGCAACTACAACCACTCCTTCCACCACAACTGAAACAACTACAACTCAGTCACCAACAACTACTACTCCTACCACTACACCTTCTACTACAACAGTATCAACCACAAGGCAGCCACCCTCACCTACTCCTTCAACCACTACACCTTCTACTACAACAGTAACAAGTACAACTCAGCCACCCTCAACCACCACACCCTCAACCACAACCGAAACAACAACAACAACGCCCACACCAACTACAACGCCCACACCAACTACAACTTCACCTTGTCCTGAAGGGGGAAATATGACTTGTGTTTGGTCAGATTGGATTAGTCTTGGTAAACCCACACCAGGTCCCAGTGGTGGAGAAGATGAGACCATCGAGAAGATTATCTCTGCGGGTCATCACATTTGCGTTAACCCAAGTGATGTCGAGTGCAGAGCTGTTCTCTACCCAGATCTAACCTTGTCAGAGGTTGGACAAGTTGTGACTTGTAACAAAAATGTGGGTCTCGTATGCCACAATGACCAACAAGGACTTCGAGGAGACTGTTTTGACTACAAAATTAGATTCAAATGTTGCTCATGCCAACCCACATCTTCTCCCACTACAGCGGCAACTACCACACCAACAACCATTACAACTACAACCACACCTTCCACCACAACTGAAACAACTACAACTACCAGTACACCTTCTACTGCTGAGCCAGTTGTTACAACTACAACTCAGTCACCAACAACTACTCCTTCAGCCACTACACCTTCTACTACAACAGTAACAACCACAAGGCAGCCACCCTCACCTACTCCTTCAACCACTACACCTTCTACAACAATAGAAACAAGTACAACTCAGCCACCCTCAACCACCACACCCTCAACCACAACCGAAACAACAACAACAACGCCCACACCAACTACAACACCTACACCAACTACAACTTCACCTTGCCCTGAAGGGGGAAATATGACATGTGTTTGGTCAGATTGGATTAGTCTTGGTAAACCCACACCAGGTCCCAGTGGTGGAGAAGATGAGACCATCGAGAAAATTATCTCTGCGGGTCATCACATTTGCGTTAACCCAAGTGATGTCGAGTGCAGAGCTGTTCTCTACCCAGATCTAACCTTGTCAGAGGTGGGACAAGTTGTGACTTGCAACAAAAATGTGGGTCTCGTATGCCACAATGACCAACAAGGACTTCGAGGAGACTGTTTTGACTACAAAATTAGATTCAAATGTTGCTCATGCCAACCCAGACCTCCTTCCACCACAGTGGCGACTACCACACCAACGACCATTACAACTACAACCACACCTTCCACCACAACTGAAACAACTACAACTCAGTCACCAACAACTCACCAACAACTACTCCTCCAGCCACTACACCTTCTACTACAACAGTATCAACCACAAGGCAGCCACCCTCACCTACTCCTTCAACCACTACACCTTCTACAACAATAGAAACAAGTACAACTCAGCCACCCTCAACCACCACACCCTCAACCACAACCGAAACAACAACAACAACGCCCACACCAACTACAACACCTACACCAACTACAACTTCACCTTGCCCTGAAGGGGGAAATATGACATGTGTTTGGTCAGATTGGATTAGTCTTGGTAAACCCACACCAGGTCCCAGTGGTGGAGAAGATGAGACCATCGAGAAAATTATCTCTGCGGGTCATCACATTTGCTTTAACCCAAGTGATGTCGAGTGCAGAGCTGTTCTCTACCCAGATCTAACCTTGTCAGAGGTGGGACAAGTTGTGACTTGCAACAAAAATGTGGGTCTCGTATGCCACAATGACCAACAAGGACTTCGAGGAGACTGTTTTGACTACAAAATTAGATTCAAATGTTGCTCATGCCAACCCAGACCTCCTTCCACCACAGTGGCAACTACCACACCAACGACCATTACAACTACAACCACACCTTCCACCACAACTGAAACAACTACAACTCAGTCACCAACAACTACTCCTCCAGCCACTACACCTTCTACTACAACAGTATCAACCACAAGGCAGCCACCCTCACCTACTCCTTCAACCACTACACCTTCAACTACAACAGTAACAAGTACAACTCAGCCACCCTCAACCACCACACCCTCAACCACAACCGAAACAACAACAACAACAACGCCCACACCAACTACAACGCCCACACCAACTACAACTTCACCTTGTCCTGAAGGGGGAAATATGACATGTGTTTGGTCAGATTGGATTAGTCTTGGTAAACCCACACCAGGTCCCAGTGGTGGAGAAGATGAGACCATCGAGAAAATTATCTCTGCGGGTCATCACATTTGCGTTAACCCAAGTGATGTCGAGTGCAGAGCTGTTCTCTACCCAGATCTAACCTTGTCAGAGGTGGGACAAGTTGTGACTTGTAACAAAAATGTGGGTCTCGTATGCCACAATGACCAACAAGGACTTCGAGGAGACTGTTTTGACTACAAAATTAGATTCAAATGTTGCTCATGCCAACCCACATCTTCTCCCACTACAGCGGCAACTACCACACCAACAACCATTACAACTACAACCACACCTTCCACCACAACTGAAACAACTACAACTACCAGTACACCTTCTACTGCTGAGCCAGTTGTTACAACTACAACTCAGTCACCAACAACTACTCCTTCAGCCACTACACCTTCTACTACAACAGTAACAACCACAAGGCAGCCACCCTCTCCTACTCCTTCAACCACTACACCTTCTACAACAATAGAAACAAGTACAACTCAGCCACCCTCAACCACCACACCCTCAACCACAACCGAAACAACAACAACAACGCCCACACCAACTACAACACCTACACCAACTACAACTTCACCTTGCCCTGAAGGGGGAAATATGACATGTGTTTGGTCAGATTGGATTAGTCTTGGTAAACCCACACCAGGTCCCAGTGGTGGAGAAGATGAGACCATCGAGAAAATTATCTCTGCGGGTCATCACATTTGCGTTAACCCAAGTGATGTCGAGTGCAGAGCTGTTCTCTACCCAGATCTAACCTTGTCAGAGGTGGGACAAGTTGTGACTTGTAACAAAAATGTGGGTCTCGTGTGCCACAATGACCAACAAGGACTTCGAGGAGACTGTTTTGACTACAAAATTAGATTCAAATGTTGCTCGTGCCAACCCACAACTTCTCCCACCACAGCGGCAACTACCACACCAAAGACCATTGCAACTACGACCACAACTGAAACAACTACAACTCAGTCACCAACAACTACTACTCCTACCACTACACCTTCTACTGCTGAGCCTGTTGTTACAGCAGTGACACCTACTTCGCCAGTTACAGGATCTGTGATATGCTACTGCTACCACAATGGCACAGCATTCCGTCCTGGTAAGTTATGACTGATTTTACTATGCTACAAATCAAGTTTACTCTTACATTGGTCACCAGACTTTGATAATGAATTGACAATTGAAGTATATTATTGATATGGTGTCAAGTTCAAAGTCCCATTTTAAATTAGAACATGCTCAGTACATTTTTAGTTTGAATCAAATTTGTTGAAAATGTTCTCCATGTGCAGCTATTGTCAACCTTAATATGAGTTTTACCTTTTCTAAATGCACCTTCCATATACCTGTATATCTGTTATACTCTATAAACTGTACCTTCAACTATTATATTACAACAATATTGATGTGTTTTATTTGCAGGGTCTATTGTCTACAATGTGACAGACCATGATGGCTACTGTTATGTAGGGTATTGCAATGACAGCTGTCATGTGGTTCCGCAACATCACCCCTGTGGTTCAGACTGTATTGATGTAATTCCTCCAAGAAAGGTATTCTTTTATCTATTTTTCAACTTTCTGATAAATTGTTAAATAATTCTGAACCCCTTAGTGTTTACTGCCATCATTTATCTGGTCATAATGGAGTTTCTATATATGTTTTGTCTACCCCCACAGAATGGTGAAAGTTGGAAAGTAAATAACTGTATTGTGGCAACATGTGAAAATGGCAATGTGACTTACAACGAAACACAATGTCCAACTCAAGAGCCCCCAGTATGTGTTAATAACTACCCTGCTATTGACGTAATGGATGGTGATGAATGCTGCACCCATAAAGAATGCCAATGTAAGTCTGTCCAGCTGACCTTGTTGCTTGTTCACAAAATTGTCCAGTTAAATATAGATATGCTTTTTTTTTTTTTTTTTTTTTAGCTGTGGCAGTGTTTTTTCTTTTGTCTTGTCGTAGTTGCATAATTTTACATTTCCTTATTTCAACAGTGGTTGTGTATCATTTGGCATTAGATGACTTTTGAAATTTCGTTCATTATATCTTATGAAGGTGTCTGCTACGGATGGGGAGACCCCCATTACGTCACCTTCGATGGAACATACTATGAATTCCAAGGCAACTGTTCCTACTGGCTGGTGAAGGAAATCTTGCCCAAATACAACTTCAGTGTGATGAATGATAACGACTACTGTGGTGACGTTGAAGGCTTGTCATGTCCTCACTCGATCAGTGTCTTCTACAATAGTTACAAGATCTCTATTACACAGAAGGAAATCAATGGCACTGTCACAAACCTGGTAAACAAATGGCATAATTAACATTCTACATTTTTAATTCAAACTCTTGTCACCTGTTTTACCTTCAATGCTTCCTCTGGTTTGTACTTGTATGTGCAGCAGACCCAAGGCAAAATTCATAAAAGTTTATTTGTCACATTTATATGATTTCTTTCAGGTTTCTGTAAATGACAAACCAGTGAGTCCTGCATACCAGAATACTGACTTCCGTTTAACCACCACTGGTATAACCACAGTGCTCGTCATCCCTAAAATTCGTGCCAAGGTCACCTTCTCAGGGATGACATTCAGTATCTACCTGCCAAATGGCATGTTTGGCGGCAACACAGAGGGACAGTGTGGTGAGTCCTGCAACAGAGAATAACAGAACACTACTGTATCTAGACCTTACCTGACATAAGCTGATAAATGACATGTATACACATATTAGTAGAGTATTTGTGTTCATCACACTCAGAAGGTCAAATCTATTTGTACCCGTTTTCACAACAAAACATAAGTATAACTAATGTTTCAGCCGGAAAACAGAAGTGCTCAAGTTGTGTTGAGGTTTTACTAATGATGAGGATTTCTCTAGGTACATGCACCAACAACCGAACAGATGACTGCAGGTTGCCAAATGGCAAAATTGATCCTTCATGTCCTCATATGGCGCACGAATGGCGTACTAACAGCAGTCACTGTGACCCTCCAAAACCCCCACCAACACCTACACCTGGACCAACACCTGTCCCCTGCAACACTACCGTCTGTGAAATCATCAAGAGCAGGTAGGACATACAGGGAAATACCTGTCAGAGAGGTTGCACCACTCAACATCAGGTTCTGACATTGCTTAGTTTTGGTATAAAATGTATTTAATGTATTGTAATGTAAAATGTATTGTAAATGTAATTTTAGTCTTAATTTTTTAATTGACATCTTTGATTAAATTATTTGCTATTATAAACAGACATTAATTAAAATTATTTGTGCAATGCTGTACTTTCACAATATCAACTTATGTGTACATAATGCGTAGAGATGTTGCCTACTGAGTTTGTATCCAGTCGTCATACTGACAGTAAATCCCATCTTCCACAGTGTGTTTGAAGCTTGCCACAACATTGTTGACTACCATCCATTTGTCGTGGGCTGTGAATTTGATGTCTGCCACATGCACAATTATCAGATTGGCTGCACAAGCTTACAAACATATGCAGATGCTTGTGCTGAGGCTGGAGTATGTATTGACTGGAGGTGGTCCACCAGAGGACTCTGTGGTATGCTAAATTATGAAATGTTTACCACTATCACATGCTTAGTACACAGGCCTCAATAAATTCCATCATGGTCATTCTCTTTCTACCCCTCAATAGAATACAAATGTCCAAGTGCCAAAGTGTATGAAGCCTGTGGACCTCAGGTGGAGCCAACCTGCGATTCCTGGTACAGCACTTCACTTCACATCACATTTCTATCTCATTGTAGCCAATTATTATCCATTCATTTATTTGATTTCACTCGCAAACAACACTTAATGTTATATTCTGCAGGTATAACGAGAAATTCATCTATGCCATCAATGAGTTCAGTGCCATGACAAATGTGATGATGGAGGGTTGTTTCTGTCCCAATGGCACTCACCTTCTCTCATCCAGCTCGGATGAATGTGTGCCCACCTGTGGTGAGTAAATACAGATATCAGTGTCTTTAAAGTTAAAATTCCATAAATAAAAGTTTAAGAGGTCAGGGTAAAGAATGTTGTTGTTTTTTTTTGCACCTTACATTAAAAGATTAATGTTGGCAGCTGCTGATAATGTGTTGTTGTGTCCTTGGCTTATTTTTGTTTTTGAAAATAACTGATACTTATGTCAATGGCCTAAGGAATGTGAATACAGTTTTAAAGTTTGATATTAATGTTTGTTATAAGAAAATCTTGGAAAAGAATATGAAAGATTACAAGAAAATTGATTTTAGAGAGTATACATTATACAATTATCTGGAGGAGGCTAACCCCAATGACAAATACATTTTTCTCATTATAGAAATTTGTCGGCTGGAAAATGGAAAATGGGCAGAGGTAAATAATTTGTCCATAATGCCACAACGCCATAATCGTCTGACAGACATGTAATTTCTTATGTTGCTTCCTTGGCCCAATTCTACACACATTGTCTCTTTAGGCCAACGAGTCATGGAGAGAGGGCTGTAAGGAGTGTATATGTGAGGCAGACACACTGCAGGTCACCTGTCGCAGGATTTCCTGTCCAACACTGCCACCCCTTAACTGTGCCCAGCCGGGTCAGATCAAGGTCACGGACACTTCCTGCTGCTGTCCAAAGGAGAGGTGTGGTAAGTGAGCATTGATAATGAAACACTAAGGAAGGGAGGAATGGTTTCCACTCTTGATCAACAGAGGAGACTTGTTTATTCACTGAAATAAAGACAAGTCTTTCCTGTAAAAAAAAAAAAAAAAAAGATAATGAAACACTATCACAACGTAATTGGGTAACAGTGACAGTCATTACATCATGCTCTTTTCTTGCCTGATACAGTTACTTTTGCAGGTGTTAAATGCTGATATCAATGCCCCCTATACACAGTAAATCATTCTTGTCTTTGAACAGAGTGTGATGTGAAGCTGTGCCCCTCTGTGCCATCCTGCCCCCCTGGCTTAACTCTAAACAGCACCATGGGAGTCTGCTGTTTTGAGTACACCTGCAGTAAGTTTGCTCATGTGTAACTGCATGACCAGGTTTCAGTTGTGCCACAGTTGTTGTAACATTCATTCACTGACTGCTGTTTTTTCTCTGCAGCGATCAATCCACACGTGTGTGTCTTCAACAACAATGAATATCAGGTGAGATCTCACATCTGCAACACAATACAATACAGAGGGTGTAGTTTAACACATAGACAATGAGGCATATAAAGACACATGTGGAAAATTATGAAGTCCATTGCGAATTGGAACAATTTCACATTATGGTGTACTCTGTATGGTAATGTATGCACTCTTATATTGTAAATGTTAACACACATTAGTTGCTTCCCACATGTCAGAATTGAAGACAGATGTACTGTACCTAAAAAAAAAAGATATACATGTACATTTTGAAGTAAAAGGATGGACTGTTGCAAAATGTCATAACAAAAGAGTAATCATAGAGATATTTTTGCTATATACATATTATTATCATTAATATTATTATTATTATTATGAGTATCTGTATCTGTGCTGATCTTTGCACTCTGTCCATCAAGGTTGGTCACGTTGTGCCCATGAACCCATGTGAGGACTGCATCTGTACTAAACAGACAGACGGTGTTGCGCGCATACAATGCCTCCCTAAACCATGTGACACACACTGCCCCCTGGTAAGAATATTTTTTATTTACGAGCTCATCCATCGACTGACATGTTTTCTTCAACTTGTGTTTTGCATTGTCATTGGAAGTAACTAGATGTAATGTATGTCACAGAAAAATTTGGGTTTGAGAGGAGTAAGAGGCGATCGAGGTGGAGAGGGGGGGGGGCAGAAAGAGAGACCATAAACTGATGATTGTTAATTGTTTGTTTGGGTCTGTTTTTAGGGTTATGAGTACCAGAATGTCCCAGGGCACTGCTGCGGAAAATGTGTCCAAACAAGCTGTCTTATCACGCTGGGAAACAGCACACACACATTAAAGGTTTGTATGTTTCAATGCATGTAAGACAGGAGGTGGTTATGTTTTATCAATCTGGTGCATTTTTTCATACAGTAATGGTGTTACCAATTTTATTAAATTCACTGTGATGTTGTGCACTGTGAGGCCGCAATATGAACAGATGTTACGGATGATAATGTGGAAGTGGTTCTGATGCAGCCTGTTGTGTTACTCTTCAGCCTGGCAACATCTGGACCCCCCCTGGGAACCCCTGCATTAAGTATGAGTGTGTGAAGATCGGTACCCAGTTCATGACCATCGAAGCCAAGACCGTGTGTCCTGCCTTTGACCCTGATGAATGCATACCGGTAGAGTTTACACACACATGCAGAGACAGACACTCACACACACACACACAAATGATCACTGTAGCTTCTCAAATAATGGAAGCTTTGACACACATTCATTCATGTCTCAGGTGAAGATTTAGAGATGCAGGTAAAGAATGATGTGAGAGCACTGCCACCTGCTGGCTAACAGCACTGATGTAAATGTGTGTGTCTCCTACAGGGAACAGAGAGCACTGCGCCAGATGGATGCTGTCGTGTCTGTATGTATAACATATTCAAAGATTTATTTAGATAGAAGTGCATGCAAAGTAAAAAATATGAAAATGAAAATATTTATGAAATCTAATAAAAATCTTTTGACATGCATGTATAGCCTATGAAAATATGTAGGCAAGTGTATGATATTATTCTATACATATGTTTTATATATTTATCCATCCCAAATTCTGTCAGTATATGTTGATATCATATACAGTATGTTCCAAATGAAAAACATATATGGCAAATACAAGTTTTATATATAAACTGTTTAATAAGCTACATGACCATTTATACAGTATAGTTGCAACATGTTATACCTGATAACAGTTAATCAGATATAGAGACATAAATGAATCATATTATTGGTATAATGTCACTGTTGGTATAGGGGCATGCATGAGATGGATTACAATTCTTTATGGCTACATTCATTGTATCATTGGTACAAGACCCTTTTCAGGTGTATATTGGTATTTGATCGAGTCAGTTTATTTAGCTTGGACAGGTTCCTACCGCTGGGTTAAATTGTACTTGGACTTGTTTTGAAATAGAAAAAAACAGAAACTGTAGTTGTGTTTGTACATGATCAGAGTAAATCAGGTCGATTATTCACTCACAATATTTCTCCCTGATGCCTCAGGTATACCAAAGGGTTCTCCATGCAACATGTCCACCAAAGCTATGTACCTGTATAGTCAGGGCTGCCAGTCCAAAGAGCGCGTGAACGTCACATCTTGTACTGGAGCATGCGGGACCTCTACCTTGTGAGTCACCATCATTTTATTTTCTTCATCATCAGTGTCATGAAAACGTCCCCATCCTTAAGTGTAAAAATTGTTGAACATCATTGTCCAAATCCATCACAACTGAAATGACAGATTTTTCAAAGGTGTTTTTCTCAATCGCTATGTCCCTCTCTCCCCTCAGCTACTCTGCCAGAATGAAATCCTTGCAGCACTCCTGCTCCTGTTGCCAGGAGGTGTCCACATCCAAGAAGCAGATCCAGCTCTCCTGCCCTGACAACAAGGAGATCACCTACACCTACATCCACATCGATGCCTGTGCGTGCCTCAAGACGGACTGCTCTGCACCAGGCCAGAGCAACGTGGCACCTACTTCCTCCGCTATCAAGTCACGCCGACGCAGGAGATGAGGCAAACAAACAGGGCCTCTGCTTGGAGCAACTGAATAATCATAATTGATTCAGCATCAATGTTTCCTCTATTTATGTCTACTGTATTAGAATGCTATAGTTTTAGTTTGACACGCTTGTAAACCAACAGAGATATTATTAATAAAGATCATACTGTCGCTGCAGATTGAGTTTGCCTCTGTCTTGGTTTCTTATAGGGTATGTAAAAATGCAGATATGGGTGATCTTGACACTCTGTCCTCCAGAAATGAATTAATTTAAACAGCAGTAAAATTAAACCTTCATAATAAACATACATTCATCCGCTGCTGGCGTAAACTTATTCCCAAGCAACAATGGTCCCTGTTCAGTCACCCCAGGGTTACCTGAGGTCAACCTCTACATCACACCTGAACTTGAGTGAAGTGATCCCTGACTAATTCAACTACCTATGACTACAGTGTATAGGTGTGTCTAATCCCCTTTTAAACCTTTGTTCAAGAATTCAATATAAACTGCATTTGCGTGTGTTTATTGCCTGTCGTAACATTGAACATTATTCTGCAGCCCATCAATCAAACAGCTGTGTGAGAAGTGGCCACATCCTGCTCTCAGTTTACCTCCCTCCCCCACGTGTGAGATAAAAGTCTTACAGAAAGATCACGGCAAAGCTGCGATGAAAGCAGAGAGTCGCAGGCAAACACTCCTAGTGTGCAACGGTGCCTTTGGGCAAGGCGGTACCACACAGCACACATCCCCGAGTCAGACCTTTCACAGGTTGAGGGTGGAGAGGAAAGGTATTCATAGGAGTCTTGGTAAACAAGGATGTTTACTTAATTTAACATTTATCTAACCAGATACGTCAATGAAAGCAAATTATCGTGACCAAACCTCTCAACACCACAAGGATTTAAATACACAAGCAATTAGCAGAATTGACCATGACGCTTGCGAAAGATTTGCAGTAATCAGTACACATCTCAACCATTTCCATATTTACTGAGACGGAGCCAGATAGAAGTTACTTAAGGATATGTTGAGTAAGAACATTACAACATACATTCAAGCACATTTACAGCCACAACATGTTTTATCATTATACTAATATATCTAACTTCATCTAAATTTAGCTTTGCTTATTTCACATACATGTAAAGTAATGCCATATACAGTGTGTCCAGAGGATGTATATATTGTTTGATGTAACAATATATTGAGTTTGTGTCCTACCCACTGCTCTCTCCCTGACATTCCTGTCTTTCTCTCACTGTCAGGATGAGGACACAAATCTCTGGAAATATCTCTTTGAAAAAAAAAAAGGAAAAACAGCTTTGTATATGAACACTATCCTGTCAGGCCACCAAAAAACAGCATGTATGTTGACATTATGCATATATTTGACTTTTGAACCCCCACAAAAATGTTCGACTTCATGGCCTCCAGACAGACATGATTTAAAACTCAAGCAGTCTCCATGTAAATTGAAATTTGAACCTGTCATAAAAATAGGCACTCATAGCCAAGTGAAAATATCATCTAAAACAATAACTTGTCAAAAGTGAATAAGAAAAGTGTCGCTGCTCTAGATTCTTCAAAGAGCAGGACTATGCCCAAAATCACCCCATCATAGTACACTTTCCTGCTGTTTTATTTATACCTAATGCCTTCTTAATTTCTGTCAACTACTACTACTTTACTACTTTGTATGAATATTGAATGTAACGAAGCATGAGAATGAAAGTGACACCACAACTCCTTAATCTTAATAACAAATAAACAAACAGTGCTGCTGATACTGGCTCACAGCAGACCAAAGATGTTGTCATCTGGATCTGCAGTATGAGTTATGACCCAAAATTAATGAAAAGTAATGTTTGCTGTTGCCACTGGAGAGCATTGAGGCAACTGTTGTGTCTCAAGTGACTTTGCTCTGTCTCTGTCTTGAGCCCCTTTTTAAATGTTCTGGAGAAAATGACTCATACACCCCAGAAGTGGTGATTTTAACAGCTGGAATATTGTCTGGAACTTTTAATGAGTGAGTCAATCAATTGAGGTGCAGTTGCTCCCTGAACTCAGAATACTAGAGTGTATTAATTGGATAAAGATAATGATTAAAAAATAAAGATAAATATATTCAAATACAAAAATACAAGATAAACATGTACACATAATACATTTTTATGCAATAATAGTAAAAAAGACTTTGTAAAGAAATAGTTATATGAGTTTTAAGATTGTTGAGGCTATTAGTCCTCACTGCAGGCGACCCCAGTTAAAATCCCGCGCTGAGTGGCTCTATCATTCTCCCCTTCTCTGCCTCCCATTTCCTGTCTCTCTCAACTATCCTGTCATTTAAGGCAAAAAATCACCCAAAATATGTTTTAAAAATGATTGCTCTCTCATATTACTTATATAAGTAAATACATCATCATCAATCATTATGCAGCTCATGTCAGATGGTCTTTTGGTTCTGAGTGTCTGACTCTCGGAGAGACAAGTTATACAAGTGTTTAATGGCCAAAGGCAGGAGTGACTTCCTGTGGTGCTCAACGGCATCCAGTCATGTACATTTTCAAACCATTGGCTTTGCCAGTCATCTTTGCAGGTAAACCTGATGACACAGGGCCAATCGATGCCCTTTTTAACTGTATTTTAGACATCAAGTCATGGATGGCAGCAAACTTCCTACAGCTCAACCAGGACAAAACAGAGGTTTTAGTGATGGGTCCTGAAGGCCAGAGAGAGAAACTTTTACCAAAGTTACAGGATTTTAAACCTTCACAATCTGTAAAAAAAATCTGGGTGTGATTTTTGACTGAGCTCACGTTTATTCCACAAATCAAAAACGTAACAAAGATACTGTAGGTTTTTACCATCTTAAGAATATAACCATAGTCCGCCCGTTTCTCTCTCAGGCCAGTACAGAGGTGCTGATGCATGCTTTTATCTCCTGTCGTTTAGATTATTGTAATGCCCTGCTCTCTGGTCTTCCCAAAAAGAGCATGTATAACTTACAATTATTACAAAACAAGGCAAGAGGGCGGGAGCACATTACACCTGTTTTAAAATCGCTGCATTGGCTCCCTGTGCGCTTCACTAGTTTGTCTTAACCCTATTGACACAGTTCATTTAATTACATTTAGCAGAGCAGAAGTCCTAATGCCACAACACAAACACTGGAGGTGGTAAAACAGAGGAGAGATTATATTAAAGATGCACCACAGGATGCATATCCTGGACTGAGCTTAACTTAGTCATCTTGGTTTATGTACGCAGGCCTCTGACATCAACACAAACCCAACAATCCCTCTCCTCCTTAGAGCAACACGACGCCATGTTTACATCTGAACAATGCATCATATTGTGTTCATTTTCCAGAGGTGACTGAGTGACAGGTGTGGACTGCTCCATGTTGACATGTCTTACACACTGAATAAGCCATCAGCCCTGACTTTTGTTAACTGGTAATGGTTTGCTTAATCATTGTGCTGTAAAAATTGAAGGCACAGTCGTGACTAAGCTTTCCCTAAGGTTACGTTTTCTGCCCGAGCCTGTGACCAATCCGACATCAGGCTCAGGCAGGGGTGAGCCAGGGTTGAAGTCAGGTAAGGGAATGTGCAGAATGTGCACAGGGTCATGTCTTTAGTTGTACTTTTTGCTGGATGTATAATAACATAAAGATGACAACGTTCAGATAAGGTCTGGTTATCTTAGTCCAATTCAATCCCAATATTACTTATCATTCCAGTGGTGAGAAAAGAAAGTCTTGACAATCACAGCATCTGCCTCTGGGCCAGGTTGTCATTGTAATGAGAACTGTTTCTTAATTGACTATCCTGGTTAAATAAAGGTTAGTTAAAATAAATTGATTTTATAAAACAATGTGTGTCTGTTTTGAACACCACAACACCCCTTACATGAGCAGAACTCCCCTGGTTCTGGTTATGTAGATCTTCTCCTCTACTATCACAGGTCAGAGGGCCCTTGAGCAATACAGATCCCAGCCTGCATTAGCTTTCATTATTACGTTGAGGGTTCTCCAAGGGGTTGGAAACAAACGTATTGATGTAAGTATTGATATGACAATCACAGGGTAATAAAAGATCAATATAATTAACTCCTTTAGAGCTTTTGTCTGGCACCGCTTTGGGGCTTTAATGGATAGCACAATCGAGAGAGAGAGAGAAAGAGAGAGAGAGAGAGATACAGAGAAATTGGCACAATACTTAACCCAAATAAAACACCCCCAAAAAAGGCAAACACTCACAAGATACAGACTTAGCAACCATAATCTTGCCATTGAAACTGGTCGCCATAGAAAAGAATGGCTAGAAAGAACAAAAAGAATCTGTGTCCACTGTGAAACAGGAGAAGTAGAGACAGAAACTCACTTTCTCACATACTGTCCCAAATACAAAGAAATTAGAGAAAAATTATTTCCCAAATTTAAAGAAAAAATTCCAGACTTCCTCACCCTCCAACAAGACAAAATCATTCAAATCCTCCTGGGAGACGACAGCTCCACTGTAGAACTGGCAGGAGAATATGTCACTGCATGTCACACAACAAGAAATGTTTCAATGTAAGATTGTTTATTTTATTCATCTCTGATGTCCACCGTGATACGATCAATATTCTCATGATCACTTATTATTGTTTTTTGTTTATTGTTTATTATTTTACACACCCACACCACTCCTTTTCTATCTATTTATTCCCTGTTTTTCATTCAATGTACTTTGTAGCTTTTTATAATTTTGATGTGTATCCTTTTGTTTCATTGTATATTTATGCTTTGGCAACACAGTCTTTGTGACAGTCATGCCAATAAAGCTGAATTGAATTGAATTGAATTGAATTGAGAGAGAGAGAGAGAGAGAGAGAGAGAGAGAGAGAGAGAGAGAGAGAGAGAGAGAGAGAGAGAGAGAGAGAGGAAATGGGGAGACAGAGAGAGAGGGGGAATGACATGCAGCAAAGGGCCACCTGAGTCAGGATTCGATACAGGGCCGGCTGCAGTGAGGACTATCCTCTGTAAATGGGGCGCCTGCTCTACCATCTGAGCTAAACAACAGTCCCATCCAAAGGTTTTTTTTTTATCATGAACTGATGTGACCTCTTACATAGTCTTTCAAATAGATTTTTAAGTTCAGCTTGGGTTTGAAAAATTATCAAATAGTTTTCATAAAATAATGTCCACGACGCTCTTTGTAATTCGGCCCTTTTCCATTAGAGGAGAATGCACAAAACGTCCACTTCATGAACTTGACATGCTTGTCATCTGCACACACGACATTTATTGAACATGAATCTTAGTACAACATTATGGTTGTTACAGAGTTGAGGTGAATGTTAACTAAACCAGGATTTAAAAAAAAAAATGCAATTTAGACTTGATTAATACATAATTTTGCTTAAATTCAACCCTTGGTGATGTAGTTGAATCAACTCTTGGAGATATGACAAAACGTTCCAAAATTCACACATTTCAAAATCTAAAACTTGCCAGATATTTGGAAGTATAGGCTACTTAACCAAATAAGGTTGTCACGGTTTACAGTGTGGAGATAGATTGAGCAGTGACATAATGAATATGAGTATAACGCATAAATCAAATATATGGATTTACCAAATACATATTTCATAATAAGCTTCGTGGGGATTATCTGGGTGTGGGAGTTTAATTTGTTCATTAGATTATAAATCAAGTCAATACGGATATAGCACAAAGAGAAGGCAAACTATATGCCGAGGTCCCCCTTTCTGTGTCTCCCCATTTCTTGTCCTATCAAATAAAGGCCTAAAAGCTCCCCCCAAATACTTTGGAAATCATGTGAATATTAAGGCTTTGCACAATAAATAAAATGTCAGGTTGGTCAACCTCATGTTTGTTGAACATACTGTAGTTGGAAAACTTTTAACTAGGATAGAATAAGTCTATCACAGGATAGCATAGAGACAAACAAGCTCACACTCATTGGAACCAATTAACCTAATGTGCATGTGTTTGGGAAGAAGCCATAAAACGTGCTGCACACATAAGGGCCCAAGTACCAAACCCAAAACCTTCTGGTTCAATAACTCTAAACTTAACAGTGTGATTGTTATAACTGTGTTTGTGCTGATGGACTCACATAATTAAAGGCACATTAAACGCACTAATAATATGGAAAAGAACAAGGCCTCAAACTATTTCCTGAAAAAATATTGAATTTCAATAAAAATGACATACAAGTGATTGATTGATTGATTGATCGATTGATCGATCGAGTTGTACCTTATCAGCTAGAAGTGACGTTGTGCAACGTGTCAGGTATTATTTATTAATGTAAATGTCACAGACAACATAATGTAGAGTAAAGGAGGGATGAGTGGAACTGCCTTATACACACACACGCACTCTCTCCCTCTCTCTCTCTCACCTGAAGGAACCAGTGTGGCTCCACCTTGACCGGCAGGTTATAAAGGGATTCTTCCACCAGGTGGGACCTCTCATACTGGGTCAGTCCTCAGGATCAACATGGGGACTATAGGACTCCAAGCCACAATATGTCTCATCTACCTGATGCTGCTGATCGGCTCACTCACTCAGACTGGTGAGTGATGTGCTATTTGCTTAATCACACTGAAACAACAAACAAACTATAGAGGTCATTGATTGATAACTGCTTAATTACATTTATATGATGTCAAGTCATTTTCAGGACTTGCAAATGTCTTTTTGCATTTGTATCTTATCATAAAACACCCAAGCTGTCATAGGTTTGTTTCATACAAACATATTTAACATCAAGTCATAATGGATTTATTGCAGTTTACGTACTTGCTTGAACCTTATTCAGAAGATATTTCAATATTGAATGCAGTGTGAAATATCTGTCTTAAGCATCACAGGGGTCAATGACGTGTCAGAAAAAGCTCAATACATAATTATTTTGTATTTACTTGTCTTTATAGTAACCATCACTCCATCTCCAAACACACTGAAGCTGACTTCAGGTAACCGAGGCAAATGCCTACAAAGAACTTTCAATTTCAGGGCAAAATTATGTTCTAACATGTTTGTCATGTTGCAGCCAACTCATCTCACATCGGCCGTGTGTGCACAACTTGGGGAAACTATCACTGGAAGACCTTTGATGGAAATTTCTTCCAGCTGGCCTCCACCTGCAACCATGTCTTGGTCTCGCAGTGTAAGGGAAGCTTTGAAAATTTTAACATCCAGATGAGGCGCAAGACAGAAAACAACATCCCCACCATCAGCAGCATCGTCATGAAGCTGGAAGGCTCTGTGGTGGAGCTCTCTGGAAACGTTGTGGTTGTCAATGGCAAGACGTAAGTTCAGTTTGAGTTGACTTGGAGATTCTTAAATCCATTTCCACTGCCTTTTGGGTCCTTGCATCTTTTTAATCACATAGGTAGTGCCTCTGTTCATTTAACTACTGACCTATGAAAAACTTACAGACTTTTATTAGAAGCCTATGTTGAATCTTTTCTCTGGGTGATAGTTCAAATAACTGGTGATAGACAGTTTTGAATAAAAATGGAAAAATCCCAATGTATATAATACCAACATCAACACCATTGAATGTCATAAAGATGATATTTGACTTTTTGATGAGATAAATATGGCTAGATAAAGATATAGGCTACGCCACGGTATAAAAAAAGAGAAAAGATAGCCTATAAACACTAACCCTACAAACATACAAATATACAAGAAAGATATATAAAATAAAAAATAAATTAAAAAAATTATTATTATTATTATTATGAATGAAAAAAAAGTGGACTGTACCATTCTGAACCAATCATTAGTTGGAATGTTCCATAACGTTCATGCTCTCGTGCGACGTTAGCGTAGACAGCCTACAGCAGCAGGTATCAGGTATTACAGGTAATCGGAGCTAGCAGCTAACCTATTATCTTGTGCAATACACGCTTTCTTACCTCCCAGATTCTGCATTACGTTTTAATTTAGACAAAGATATAAACCGTCTTTGATTTAGATGCCAGTGTTAGCTAGCTAGTACTACTGTAACGTTATGTAGCCTATCTTATCGTAGCTAACTACTTTACTTTTTTTTTTTTTTTTTAGGCTATCTACGTTTCCTACAATATTACAATACAATATTTATTTTCTAATACGCTCTGATAGTGTTACCTCCTTCGCCAGCTGAGGTGACAAACAAATCATATACACATTTTTCTTTTTCTTTTTTGTTTTTTACACATTACAATCTTTGGTAACACTTTATTTTAAGGGGTCATTGTTCCTGTGTACCTACCTAATTAATTACAGTGCAATAACCTATGTAACTGCATGTAATAACATGTACTTGCATTGTAAATACACAGCGTATTGTAAACACACTAATCATTGTAAATACATAGTGTGTTGTAAATACACTGTGTATTTACAATGCAAGTACATGTTATTACATGCAGTTACATAGGTTATTACACTGTAATTAATTAGGTAGGTACACAGGAACAATGACCCCTTAAAATAAAGTGTTACCCAATCTTTCAAAGTCGCATACACAGTTATCATTTCCTCTTCTGTGTGTCAGCTGCCCCTCACTTCACATATCAACTCTGTCTTTTTTATGCTGCAGGGTGACCTTGCCATTCGTCACCTTCGGGGTGACTGTGAAGGGGACCAGTTCAAGTATCACTGTCGAATCTAAGCTTGGACTCACAGCCATATGGAACATGGATGACTCACTGGATGTATGAACCACACCCTCACACATGCACACACATCTTGTCCTTACTTCTGTGTCATTGTTGATTTTCAGACTGTAAACACACTGACAAAGTTACACATTGTGACCCAGCTGTAAACAACTCAACAGGATCTCGTGCTCTACAACTCCAGGAGCCTGTCCCTGAACATGCTTGTTGTGCATGCGTATGTGTACAAAGGGACACGATCACTCTTAAGCTGTTCTACTGGTTTTAATTGAAAGGCTGATGTTATCTTATCGTGAATATGTTGAACGTATCTTTCTAACAAGGCTGCTGCAATTCAGCGAGATATTTGATAAGCAAGTGTCATTTGGTTGACTAATCACAGTTGTTGGCAAACCATTGTACCACTGGAGGCATCAGTATGTGCGTTCAAATGGCTATGGATGAGTCTGAATAAGGCAAACATGTTTGCCACAGATTTCTACCACTCTTCAAATAAAGAATCGGAGCTACTCTCATGAGTAGGTGTCAATTCCCCAGTGCCTGAAGCAACACAAACACAAAATTCCTTATTACCATGACTAATTAAATAATACCTCTTCTTTCTGTCAATAAATCATTCTGTGGATACTGAAGCACCATGGTAAAAATCCCTGAAGATATCTATGGATTAATTTGTCTATCTATGTCATTTGTACAGCCGATATTCAACAGAACATGGAATCTAAGAAAATATGAGGATATCTTTGATCTTAAAAGTGAAAATCTTAATAATGAGCTCAAATCTTATAAGATATAGATTAAACACTTATTAATAACTGTGTTTTATTTGTGTCTACAGATTGAATTGGATGACAAATACGAGAGCCAGACCTGTGGACTGTGCGGAGACTTTGACGGCATAGCCAATGACATGATGAAAGACGGTAACACCTTTTTCAGTATTATGGCAGATAACGCACTATAGTTCCTTTTTCACGTTTCCATTTAACTCTGAAAAGAGCAAATTTCACACAGTAAGCATATTGTGATAAAGTGAGGTTACATAACTAAAAAAAGTGTAGTTTTTACATTCATTGGCCACATTTGTGGTACATGTATGGTACGTGTATATAATTAATTAATGAATTACATCAGCTTTCAGAGAATGTAATTAAATTTGCTATAATTTAGCAACATAAAAGTTTCTGCTATTAGTTCCTGTTCTGAAGATCATTGCAGACATTTTATTTATGGGCCTTCTCTTCTCTCTGTGGAAGGTCGTGATTTCTATTTTAACCTATTTAGGTTTTGGCAAGTCCTTATTGTAAAACATGGTGCCACTCGAAGATCAGTTTATTCACTGAGCTGAAGTTGGTGAAGTTAAATATGTTATAAATTGCCCTTCTTTATCTGTACATACAGTATATCTGTACATGTATTCCTCCAGGAATGTGCAATTCATTTTTTACACATTCATTTTCATTCATCTCCCAAATCTTGTATTTGTTATGAACTGTTTGCGGCTTTGTGCTATATCAAACAAAACAGTCATACTGGAAGTTCGACCTGTATTACACTGACCAATATTAAACTAACCCTTGTATGCAGCTGCCTGAAAGTTTGACCTTAGGGTACAAAACAGAAGCCAAGGCTCCGGCTCCTGGAGCGAGTCACTACTGAGAGAATTGTAAACATTGCAGCATGTTGCAAAACGCCTGAGAGAACGCTGCATTGCAAATTTTTACTTAACACATGATAACAATGAGCACCGCTGTGTGTTGACTCTGCTCTGCTGCAGGAGCTCAGCTGTCTGTGGCAGACTACGCTGAAACGTACGAGGTGAACGGGCCAACAGAGAGCTGTGAGGATCCTGACCCGTTGCCCACCCAGAGCTGTGGTCATGAGGTGACTCTTCGTCATAATCAATGTTCAACAACAAAATAATAGAATATTAAAACTTAATATCTGGTTTGTCAAGTTGTCAATTTTTGTATTTGTTCCCATCATGCAAACTTATTTCTGCTGGTAGATCCGCATTAAAGGTTGTGTTACAATAGTCAAAGCTGAACACTCATTTCAATCTTCATTTCACCAACGTGAAACTGAAAGTTTTGTAAGACTGTGACCTCTTAATGATTATTTTCAAGTATGAAAGCAAAATTTACACTTTTTTCACCTTCCACTCATTAAACATGTTGACCTTTAATTCAGCTAACAAAATTATTTCTAAAGTTAGAGACCGAATGACAGCAGTAAATGTTATGATTTTGTTTCGTTCTTGTTTTCTGCAGAAATTCTGTGACCAGATTTTCAACAGCGCTCCATTCAGCAGCTGCCAAAACCTTCTGGATGTGGAGTCCTTCTCCAAAGCCTGTGAGGCCGATAAGTGTATTGATGTAGACAACAGCGACTCATTTCTCTGCAAAACCCTTTCCGAGTTCTCCAGAGAGTGTGTCCATGCAGGCGGCGATCCCCCGCAGTGGAGGAACGAGACCTTTTGCTGTAAGAGTGCTAATATGTAAAGATGACAAAACATATGGAGTTGTTCTACCTCTGAGTTACGGACAGGTAACAGAGCTGTTTGTCTTCACAGACAAGGAGTGTCCATACAACATGGAGTTCTTGGAGTGTAGTAATTCATGTCCTGACAGCTGCTCCACTCCTCAGGCCAGTGAAACTTGTGACACCCACTGCCACGACGGTTGCAGCTGCCCTGCCGGTACTCACACGACATTACGCTATATATGACATACGCCACCGCATACTCGATCTAATCTATGTCCCATGCACGGTTATAAAACATGTTACTTTATATTATTCCTCCTCAGGCACGGTCTTTGATGACATCAGCAACACTGGCTGTATTGCACTGAATCAGTGTCCATGTATGCACAACAACAAAGTCTACAAGTCTGGAGAGTCGTACTCATCCAGCTGTAGATCCTGGTAAGATGAGGACCTTTATTCAAATGCATCAAACAAAACTGCTGTAAATCAAGGTTTTCATGAACAAGGTTCCTCTGAAATTGCTTTTTACTTCAGCATGTTCTCTACACAATATTTAATGTGATCATATCTTTGATGACGAAATTAGTTACAGTTTATTTGAGTTCTGATTTGAGTAATTGATAGTAGTCTGCTCACATGTCACAGTTTTGTCCATTCACACTAGTAGTGAATGTTTGCTACCAAAAGAGAGTAAACAACTAAATGGTTTTACAGCATCGGGGTTAGACTACATCTATAGGCCCTCAGAGAATTTGAAAATGTTTGTTTCTTCCTTTCTGTTTGTTTTGTTTCTCGTAAACCACTCAGTAAGCAACAGTTAAACGCATCCAATTCAAATGAAGCCATTTATACTTTTTAGACACAGCTCAACCTGACTGAAACAGCTACTCAGGGGCTGGCACTGTACATGCTGTCTATTAGTACTGCAGGATTCCTGTCTCTGGTTGGTCGGTTTGTCCTAGAAGTGAAAGCAAAGGAAGGAAAACCTTACTCATCAATAGCTGCTGACTCCCAGCTTTTCTGTGTAACAGGGAGACTTGGTGGTAGATGCAGGTGTCATATTGTAGAATTTCCCCCTTTGGGTTGTTATAACTAAAATTTGAAACGTTCTAAAAATGTGTGTCCGTGTGCTGACAGTGTGTGTGAGAGCGGTCAGTGGAAGTGCACAGAGGAGAACTGTCCAGGAACCTGCTCTGTGGAGGGCGGAGCTCACATCAACACCTTCGATGGAAAGTTCTACACCTTTCATGGGGACTGCTCTTATGTTCTGGCAAAGGTAAAGGTCGTCATCTGCCTCTCAATGATCACACCAGGGTTTATCATTTACCATTATCTGCTTTACATCATAAGACATGATAGAATATGAATATGCAACATGAGATGTTTGAGTCTGTCCAAAGCCAGATTAGTGTTCCATGGTGGGTGACATGTTTGTCCCAATGTGTGTTGCAGGAAACTAGTGGTTTCACATACACTGTGCTGGCAGACCTGGTCAAGTGTGGTCTGGCTGACAGCAGGACGTGCCTCAGGGCTGTAACTCTGGCTTTACACAACAGCTCTGTGGTAAGTTTCAGACTCCATCTGTTTGGAGAGCATTATTAGTGTTTCCTGAATAATGGCTTATCTCACCTTCACCAAAAGTCAAAGTTCTAATGACATTCATTAATTATCTGGATATACTGTTGGATTCATGCTCACCGTGATCTATAATGTGTCTTTCTGACAGGTTGTGAAAGTCCAAGCTTCAGGGCAAGTCTACGTGAATCAGATTCTTTCTCAGCTTCCACTGTTTACATGTGAGTTGCGTCAAATCATCTAACAGAACAAACAGTGTGCTAGAAAAGCAGCCATTAGTCATTAATTCACCATCCATGTGCAACAACAAATCAAATACAAAACTGTACAATCTTATCTTATCTTAGTTTAGGCTTTAAACCATTTACTCAAGTGTTTTATATTAACACATTTGAGGAGTTTTTGATTTGTATTGTCATAATATAGCAGCACGGTGGTACAGCACTGTTACCCCACATTCAGACCGAAACAACAGTCGCAGACCCAGAAATTTTATCTTTATATTTGATGTTTTTTTTGTTTTTGTTCTTTTCTGCCCACTGCAGCGGATCTGAGTGCTTTCAAACCATCGTCCTTCTACATCCTTATAAGCACTAAAGTGGGCATACAAGTAATGGTGCAGCTGTCCCCTGTGATGCAGGTCTTCATTTCAGCTGACGCCTCACTCAAGGGAACCACCTCTGGTATGCTGTCATATGATTACTTCAGTTTCCCCTTCCATTGATATTGTTTTCCACTGTGTTTTCCATCCCAGTCAATAATGTCAGAAAAAAAGCAATGGTAAAGTCGTATTGTTTCCTCTGACAGGTTTGTGCGGGAACTTCAACAACAAAATGAGTGATGACTTCAAAGTGATGAGTGGGCTGGTCGAGGGCACTGCCACAGTGTTCGCTAACACATGGAAAACCAGAGCCAGCTGCCCTGACATCACAGCAGGCTTTAGTCACCCTTGTAGTCAGGGCATCAGCAAAGGTACAGCTAGACTCACCTCATGACATGATGTCACAGTATCTTGTCATGTACCATAATGTTTGTCATATAACATTTTGTAACCAGACTGTTTTGGTGTGTTTCTTTCTCAGAGTCTTACGCCCAGTTCTGGTGCACCAAACTAACAGATCCCAGTGGAGTGTTTGCACCTTGCCACTCTGCTGTCAGCCCCGTCACATACAAAGATGTACGTCTGCATGCACAAAGCTGCCATTGCAAATTATCTTAACTACTGTACACTTATGATGTGTCTGTAACCACTGTGCCTCTTCATAGAACTGCATGTATGACACCTGTAATTGTGAGAAGAGTGAGGATTGCATGTGTGCTGCAGTCTCCTCATACGTCTACGCCTGTACAGCGGCAGGCATCCACCTCACCGGCTGGAGGGAAACCGTCTGTGGTGAGAAAGACCCTCTTGTTTTAATGTAGTAATGGAGTGTTTTTAGAAAACTCAATCACATGCAGCATCAACAAATCAACAGCAGTCTATTTAATTATGTTTATGAAATGAATGGTTTATTGCAGCAGTAAACAATAACAGTCCCCTTCTCCTCCTCCTCCTTAGGCAAATTCAGCTCATCATGTCCAGCACTAACAGTGTATGAGTACAACATGACCTCCTGTGGCCGTACCTGCCGGTCCTTGAGCCAGGCAGACTACTCCTGCAAGATCACCTTCACCACAGTGGACGGCTGTGGCTGTGCTGAGGGGACCTACATGAATGATGAGGGCCAGTGTGTGCCCAGTTCAAGCTGTCCCTGCTACGATAAAGACAACATTATTCCTGCTGGACAGGCTGTCAGTAAGGACGGCACCACATGGTAAATGCAGAGTGCAGTGACACCAATTGTTGGGTATTAAGGGTTCACAAACGACATGTCAGAAAGGAGATTCAGTTCCATCATCCCATGAGTGACAGTTAGGTGGACAAGCAGTCAATGCCTTTACTTGAAAAGTTTATAAACAGTAAATAGTGTCACAGCTCTCGTCAGTCCGATTTATTATTTATCTTCTTAATATATTCTAAATCTGAACCTCTTCACCACCACTTTTCTTTCAATAGAGTTGCAAACCTCTTCAAACATAAACATGTAAGTCTTACTTTAATGAGTAAGTCGGTCATAGGATAGTTTGTCATTGCTACAAACACTCACCTTATAGTGACTGCGATTATAAATGTGACTTTGATTTCTATTTAAGGGCAGAGCGTTCATTTTATGATATGAATTGAGTTTCATTATTGGCACACAATGAATTTTGGGATAGGTTGGGCCACGAAGGATTCACCAGGACTGCGCGAAGAATGGTGATGTTATATTAACTGTGTGTTTCTCCCTTCACACTTGATGCAGTATCTGCAGACAAGGAGCTCTGAGCTGCGCAGGACAATCCATGCTACTTTGTAGGTTTCCACACACTTTAATTCATGTAGTTATTTAATATAATGACAACAAAACATCATGATAATTTGTCTTTATTATTGTTCAGCCTTACCATCATGTGTTGCCCCCATGGTGTACTTCGACTGCTCCACTGCTCCACCCGGGGCTACTGGGACTGAGTGTCAGAAGAGCTGCAGCACCCTGGACATGGCTTGTGTAAGAACAGCTTAGCATGTGTACCCACTCACAGAGGTCAGACAACTACGTAGTTATACATGCGCTGACCCTGTTTGGCTCACCCCATCTTCTCGCCCTCCACTCTGGGTGAATACAGGTCAGCACAGGTTGCACGTCAGGCTGCAGGTGCCCTGATGGCCTGGTGTCCGACGGAGTAGGAGGCTGCATCAACGAGACCAGCTGTCCATGTTTTCACAATGGACAGGTCTATCAGCCTGGACAGACACTGACTGTGGAATGTAACACCTGGTTTGTACAGTTCATTTCATTCATAGAAATATAGTATATTCCTGTATTGGGACAAAATATTCCTCTTACAGAGGCAACATTTATATTTTCAACTTAAAAGACACCAGTATATTTAGAAAATAATGTGTATCCAGATCCATAATATCTGAAATTTGGACACATTTTGTTTCTCATGATCTTTCATGTAATTCTACGTTGGTAAATTCTATTTTAAAATTTGACAGTAATTATCACAAATATTTTTGCTCTTTGATCCTTAAAAAATAGCTCAGCCTACATAGATGTAAATACTGCAATGTCCTAGTTTTTCTTGGCAGGTATACATGACTGAAAGTTTGTGTGTGGTGCTTGTTTCCCCAGCTATTGCAGTGGAAGGAAGTTTACATGCTCCAACAATGTGTGTGACGCTGTTTGTGGTATCTATGGTGAGGGCCACTACGTCACGTTTGATGACAAGAGGTTTGACTTCAATGGACAGTGTGAATACACACTCCTCCAGGTAAGGATTTTAATCCTGTTTATCATGTAGTGACAGAAGTGATGTAATACAACAGTGAATGGACATTGTCTTTCAGCAGCTACTTTCTGTGACATAGAACAAAAAAGGCTTTATATTTACCAAATATCAAAATGTGATTAATTGTGTGTAATTACTCAATGTTCTAATGTGGTTAATGTCAGGAAACAAAGGATTGTGACTAAACGATAATGTCTGTGGTAAATTGCATCACATGCCTGTGCTCTCCTCAGGACCACTGTGGTCAGGGCAGTGGAAGCTTCAGAATTATCACAGAGAACGTTCCTTGTGGAACCACAGGAACCACCTGTTCCAAGACCATCAAGATCTTCCTGGGGGTAAGCAGCCCAAACACACTCACATGTGTGTGCCGTGTTCTTCCTCAAACACCAGAATGGAATATAAAACAGGATTATGGATTAAATGATCACTCATGCTCATAGCTATCATTAATTGATTGTATTCATTGATTGATAAAAGTTACAGTTCTTTTATTAAGTTAGCAGGTTTATTCTATTATAATGATAGAATTCCATGCTATGCTATGCTATAATGCTAAATTAATATGGTAAATACAGGATATCCTGGACATGTGCTGTCTGATTGAACGTTCAATGACACTGCTAATAAAACACGGCCTTCTTGGTGACACATAGTTAATTTAGAACCTGCTCCTTTTTCAAGAAACAAAGAGTGAGAGCTCCTATTCACACAATGGCAATTAAGTTTTCACATGAAGGCCAAAGATAAGAAAAGGAAATATTTAAGTGATACCTTGTTCCGTACTAACTGAATGTTCATTCGTGTTCATACCCACAGGATAATGAATTCCAGCTTAAAGATGAAACCTTCCAGGTGGTGAAGGGTAGCAGCAAAGTTTTCCCTGCTCAGATTCGTAAGATGGGAATTTACCTGGTGCTAACAATTAAGGCGGGACTAGTGCTCATGTGGGACCAGAAGACTAGTCTTTTCATTAAACTCAGCCCCCAGTTCCAGGTAAACAATTGAATCTGCATATCTTCATAAAGCATGGTTCTTGGTTAAACCCGTTCTTTTCAATTCAGCATTGTCATATAAGAGCCAACCCATTTACAGTACTAGCTATTCTCATCAAAGAGGTAAAAGAATAGTGAACCGATGATTTCAATGGTTTTCTGTCATTGAGAAAACTTATCAATTAAACTTATATTTACCTTCTGAAGTTATATTTCCCATGTAAATTTGGATTCACATCTGTTTTATGTTTGGCTTCAATGTTCAGTTAATTTGAATTTCCATTTTGACACTCTATTCTCACTGGGTTCCTCCCTCTCAGGGTCAAGTCTGTGGTCTGTGTGGAAACTATGATGGCAACAGTAAGAACGACTTCGCCACACGCTCCCAAGAGACAGTGGCAGATGTGCTAGATTTTGGAAATAGCTGGAAGGTTTCGTCCAGCTGCCCCAATGCCCAACTTATCAGTGATCCCTGTGCCTCCAACCGCTACCGCGCAGCCTGGTCACAGAAACAGTGTAGCATCATCACTAGCGTCACTTTCCAGAGCTGTCACTCACAGGTAATTATGGTGGTAACAAGCATACTTAAGTGGCATGGGAACTTGTTTCTATGCAGCCTTGTCTCTCTGCCTACTTGTCAGACTGTCAAATATTTGTCACAGTCCCTCACTGATGATTCCTTATGATTCTGTTGACAACTGACCTTTTTGCACCATCATCACCACACACTGGTACCAACGGCTTTGAGCGACATTGCTGCCACCACTAATACTAACATAGGACAACAGTCTTTTCATTACCCTTAACCTTTATTAAAAGACATTATGTTTTCAAGGTTGACCCTGGTCCTTTCTATGATTCCTGTGTGAGAGACTCTTGTGCTTGTGACACCGGCGGTGACTGTGAGTGCTTCTGCACTGCTGTGGCTGCCTACGCCAAGGCTTGTAGTGAGGCTGGGGCCTGTGTTAGATGGAGAACTCCAAAGCTGTGCCGTAAGTTTGGCAACCATCACACCAGGAATATATGAGCTAAAGGATTTTTCTTCATTGATAATGCTAAAACAAAACTAGAAATTCTATATTTAGCCACAAGTGACACCCTGACTTTAGTAACAACTGCTAATGAATATGTATTTTCTCTATTTTGTCTAGCTATTTTCTGTGACTACTATAACGCTCCTGATGGTTGTGAGTGGCACTATAAGCCATGTGGAGCCGCCTGCATGAAGACCTGTAGAAATCCATCTGGAAACTGTTCCAACCTCATCACGTCCCTGGAAGGTGAATCAGATAGAGCAGTTAGTTTTACACATTGATCTGACACGTCTTGTTTGGGTTTGTTTTTATCCTCAAACTGGGAACCTTTATTGAAATACTTATAAGGACTCATGGCTCAGGAGGTAGAGCAGGTAGGCCAGTGATCACAAGGTTGGTGGTTTGATCCTTAGTTCCCCTTCGTCATATTTATTTTGTCTGTCTTTTATGGCAGTTTACTCCCACGTTGATGTGCTTGTTTGTGAGGCAGAGGCAAATTGTAAATTGTTATATTAAGCATTTTATCATTTGCCATACTCAATATATTGTTATGAATTTACAGGCTGTTATCCAAGCTGTCCACCAACCCAGCCCTACTTTGATGAAGACACCATGAAATGTGTTCCCTGGAACCAGTGCGGCTGCTATGATTCCAAAGGCACCCATTACAGCATTGGCGAAAAGGTGCCATCAGAGAACTGTTACACTTGGTATGTATATCATACACTGCACCTTCACCGTAAAATTTACCAGCCTGTAGGAAATCAATATTGTATAAGTCAATATAAGTTTGTTAACAATGATAAGCAAGCAACACAAACATTTTTCTGACCTGCACACTAGCCTGCTACTTTGTCAGTATGTTCCCTTGGTCTCCTCAAGTATCCAGGGTTCATTCCCTCTCTTCATCTTTAGATGCACTCATGATTTAAGTGTTATTCCTGGAAATGTTTTGTTAATTAATTTTAAACAACAGTTAAAAGAATAGAGTGTTTCGTGGAAATATAATTACCAGTATTGTGATTCTCTATATCAGCACTTATGGAATGACTATGGTCCAATTAAGTTACATAAATATGTAAGTATGACAGCAAAAAAACAGGACGCCCGCTCACCGTATGGCCCGGCTCGTGGGAAACACTGTGTCATGTCACAGCACATCTGTGTCACGTTTTTTTGCTGTCATATTTCATCAGCATTTTGAGCATTTCACATAACCTGTAGAATTTCCATCAGAATCTAGCACCACTCCAAACATTTTCCAGAGAGTATGATAGTAAGTGTGTGTGACTATAGTAGTGTATGTGAGAGAGTATGATAGTAGGTGTGTGTGACTATAGTAGTGTTATTGATGCAATATTCAGAAATGGCAATGAAGATTCAGTAAAATTATTGGTGTTTTTGTCAATGTCAAAAATTGCATTTTCTAAACAAAATGTGAAAGAACCTGCACTAATCTAAATTTTGTTCTGTTTAAAAGCTCTTGTACAGTTTCTGGAATATCATGCACCTACGATGTCAACTGTGAGTACAATATTTTATTCAACTATACACTCCACCACTCTACACACACGCAGCAGCAAATCACACCTTATACAATACATATACATACAGTATATACATCATACATGGGCATTTTACGGCCCGCGGACCAGACCCGGCTCGCATGCCATCACAATCCGGCCTGCGAGCCGATGTGCGAGCCGAACTACTATATGACCCGATTGCTTTTATTATGTTGATTTGCACTAATCAGCTGTTTGAAACAGTGACAGCCCTTAGATCAGGAGCCTCCACATTGCAGACAGAAACCTCCTCCAGGTAGAATGCAGTGATGAACGGCTGCTCAGTCTCTTTGTCTGTCGGACACCGGAGCTCTGACGGAGGAGAGAGAGGAGCCGCTCTGCTGCAGGTAGAGCAGCGTAGTTTTGACCACCGCGACCGGCCGGTGTTTCACAACCCTCCGTCAGCTGAACCATGTCATCTGCTGACAGTTATAAAGCGCCATCGCGGCAACTAATTGTTATTTCCCAAATACTGAAGTTTAGCAAACTGTGATTATTATTTTATGAGATCGCTGGGTTTTCTGACGTGATCCACCATATGACTGATTGTAGCCACGTGCGTCTGAAGTCCTCCATCCACCAATGGCTACACTTGTAATAAAAGCAGTCTTTTTTCATGTTGGTGCTGTTAGGCAGCAGCAAAGGAGTAGGATATTTTGTTTCTTCATAAATATACACAAATCAGAACAGTCTCACTGAATCAGAACTGAAAAGGATCTGAGTGGTTAATTATTCAGGTGTCTGTGAACATTATTAATTGAAAGTTTGCCTTGAGTCCATATTTTTATCATAATATAGCTGTTTCTTCAGTGATCTGTGATGGATATAGCCTAAGTTGAAAATGCGAGTACATGGATTGTCAAAATCAAAATCAAATCAAAGTTTATTTATAGAGCACTTTTCATACATAGACTGTAAGACAAAATGCTTTGTGGATTGTGGGCTGTCAGCCTATATTGTAATGCAATCATTTACACCAAATATATAGTTATATAATATAGCCTATATTAGGCTATATTATATATAATTATATATAATTCAGCAATAAATATTTGATGTTTCAATTTGATTTCGAATCGTGGGGCCCTTCACTCACTTTATCGTAGTCAGTGTGGCCCTCTGGAAAAAATAATTGCCCACCCCTGATGTATATATATATATGTGTGTACACACACGTACATGTTATATGTTATGCTCTTCTTCTGCAGCTTGTACGTGCTTCATCAATGGAAAGACCTACAGTTATGGGGAAACCATATACAATACCACAGATGGGCTAGGAAACTGCATTACAGCTGAATGTGGTGCCAATGGTAACATAACAAGGGACATATACCCCTGCATAACTACAACCACCACTGGGCCCACAACAACCCCCTTTACATTTACCACAGTTCCTGTCAGCACTGTGATAACTGAAACACCTTTGACCACAACCAAGGGTACAACTGTTACACCTGTCGAGACAACATCAGAGGAAACAACAGTCAGTGCTGAAACAACAAAACCACTTAAGAGCACAACTGGTCCAGTGACCACCTTTACAACAGCTGTTGTTGAAACTACAACCTCAGGGCCTGCTGTCACAACAACAAGTGCCGAAACCACTGTTATAATCTCAACACCATCAGTTAGTACTGCCACCACTGAGGCACCTCTACCCACAACAACGGGAACCACAGTTACACCTGTTGAGACAACATCAGAAGAAACAACAGTCAGTGTTGAAACAACAAAACCACCTAAAGTCACAACTGGCCCAGTGACCACCTCTACAACAGCTGTTGTTGAAACTACAACCTCAGTGCCTGCTGTCTCAACAACGAGCAGGGAAACTACTGAGGTGACATCAACACCTTCAGTTAGTACTGCCACCACTGAGGCACCTTTACCCACAACAACGGGAACCACTGTTACACCTGTTGAGACAACATCAGAGGAAACAACAGTCAGTGTTGAAACAACAAAACCACCTAAAGTCACAACTGGCCCAGTGACCACCTCTACAACAGCTGTTGTTGAAACTACAACCTCAGGGCCTGCTGTCTCAACAACAAGTGCCGAAACCACTGTTATAATCTCAACACCATCAGTTAGTACTGCCACGACTGAGGCACCTCTGCCCACAACAACAGGAACCACAGTTACACCTGTTGAGACAACATCAGAGGAAACAACAGTCAGTGTTGAAACAACAAAACCACCTAAAATCACAACTGGCCCAGTGACCACCTCTACAACAGCTGTTGTTGAAACTACAACTTCAGTGCCTGCTGTCTCAACAACGAGTGGGGAAACTACTGAGGTGACATCAACACCTTCAGTTAGTACTGCCACCACGGAGGCACCTCTACCAACAACAACGGGAACCACAGTTACACCTGTTGAGACAACATCAGAGGAAACAACAGTCAGTGTGGAAACAACAAAACCACCTAAAATCACAACTGGCCCAGTGACCACCTCTACAACAGCTGTTATAACTACAACCTCAGTGTTCGCTATCACAACAACAGGCAGGCAAACTACTGAGGTGACATCAAAACCTTCAGTTAGTACGGCCACCACTGAGGCACCTCTATCCACAACTAAGGGGACCACAGTTACACCTGTTGAGACAACATCAGAGGAAACAACAGTCAGTGTTGGAACAACAAAACCACCTAAAGTCACAACTGGTCCAGTAACAACCTCTACAACGGCTGTTGTTGAAACTACAACCTCAGGGCCTGCTGTCTCAACAACGAGCGGGGAAACTACTGAGGTGACATCAACACCTTCAGTTAGTACTGCCACCACTGAGGCACCTCTACCCACAACAACGGGAACCACAGTTACACCTGTTGAGACAACATCAGAGGAAACAACAGTCAGTGTGGAAACAACAAAACCACCTAAAATCACAACTGGCCCAGTGACCACCTCTACAACGGCTGTTGTTGAAACTACAACCTCAGGGCCTGCTGTCTCAACAACAAGTGCCGAAACCACTGTTATAATCTCAACACCATCAGTTAGTACTGCCACCACTGAGGCACCTCTACCCACAACAACAGGAACCACAGTTACACCTGTTGAGACAACATCAGAGGAAACAACAGTCAGTGTTGAAACAACAAAACCACCTAAAGTCACAACTGGCCCAGTGACCACCTCTACAACAGCTGTTGTTGAAACTACAACCTCAGTGCCTGCTGTCTCAACAACGAGCGGGGAAACTACCGAGGTGACATCAACACCTTCAGTCAGTACAGCCACCACTGAGGCACCTCTATCCACAACTAAGGGGACCACAGGTACACCTGTTGAGACAACATCAGAAGAAACAACAGTCAGTGTTGGAACAACAAAACCACCTAAAATCACAACTGGCCCAGTGACCACCTCTACAACGGCTGTTGTTGAAACTACAACCTCAGGGCCTGCTGTCTCAACGACAAGTGCCGAAACCACTGTTATAATCTCAACACCATCAGTTAGTACTGCCACTACTGAGGCACCTCTGCCCACAACAACGGGAACCACAGTTACACCTGTTGAGACAACATCAGAGGAAACAACAGTCAGTGTTGAAACAACAAAACCACCTAAAATCACAACTGGCCCAGTGACCACCTCTACAACAGCTGTTGTTGAAACTACAACCTCAGTGCCTGCTGTCTCAACAACGAGCGGGGAAACTACCGAGGTGACATCAACACCTTCAGTCAGTACAGCCACCACTGAGGCACCTCTATCCACAACTAAGGGGACCACAGGTACACCTGTTGAGACAACATCGGAAGAAACAACAGTCAGTGTTGGAACAACAAAACCACCTAAAATCACAACTGGCCCAGTGACCACCTCTACAACGGCTGTTGTTGAAACTACAACCTCAGGGCCTGCTGTCTCAACAACAAGTGCCGAAACCACTGTTATAATCTCAACACCATCAGTTAGTACTGCCACTACTGAGGCACCTCTGCCCACAACAACGGGAACCACAGTTACACCTGTTGAGACAACATCAGAGGAAACAACAGTCAGTGTTGAAACAACAAAACCACCTAAAATCACAACTGGCCCAGTGACCACCTCTACAACAGCTGTTGTTGAAACTACAACCTCAGTGCCTGCTGTCTCAACAACGAGCGGGGAAACTACTGAGGTGACATCAACACCTTCAGTTAGTACTGCCACCACGGAAGCACCTCTACCCACAACAACGGGAACCACAGTTACACCTGTTGAGACAACATCAGAGGAAACAACAGTCAGTGTGGAAACAACAAAACCACCTAAAATCACAACTGGCCCAGTGACCACCTCTACAACAGCTGTTGTTGAAACTACAACCTCAGGGCCTGCTGTCTCAACAACAAGTGCCGAAACCACTGTTATAAGCTCAACACCATCAGTTAGTACTGCCACCACTGAGGCACCTCTACCCACAACAACAGGAACCACAGTTACACCTGTTGAGACAACACCAGAGGAAACAACAGTCAGTGTTGAAACAACAAAACCACCTAAAGTCACAACTGGCCCAGTGACCACCTCTACAACAGCTGTTGTTGAAACTACAACCTCAGTGCCTGCTGTCTCAACAACGAGCGGGGAAACTACCGAGGTGACATCAACACCTTCAGTCAGTACAGCCACCACTGAGGCACCTCTATCCACAACTAAGGGGACCACAGGTACACCTGTTGAGACAACATCAGAAGAAACAACAGTCAGTGTTGGAACAACAAAACCACCTAAAATCACAACTGGCCCAGTGACCACCTCTACAACGGCTGTTGTTGAAACTACAACCTCAGGGCCTGCTGTCTCAACAACAAGTGCCGAAACCACTGTTATAATCTCAACACCATCAGTTAGTACTGCCACTACTGAGGCACCTCTGCCCACAACAACGGGAACCACAGTTACACCTGTTGAGACAACATCAGAGGAAACAACAGTCAGTGTTGAAACAACAAAACCACCTAAAATCACAACTGGCCCAGTGACCACCTCTACAACAGCTGTTGTTGAAACTACAACCTCAGTGCCTGCTGTCTCAACAACGAGCGGGGAAACTACTGAGGTGACATCAACACCTTCAGTTAGTACTGCCACCACGGAGGCACCTCTACCCACAACAACGGGTACCACAGTTACACCTGTTGAGACAACATCAGAGGAAACAACAGTCAGTGTGGAAACAACAAAACCACCTAAAATCACAACTGGCCCAGTGACCACCTCTACAACAGCTGTTGTTGAAACTACAACCTCAGGGCCTGCTGTCTCAACAACAAGTGCCGAAACCACTGTTATAATATCAACACCATCAGTTAGTACTGCCACTACGGAGGCACCTCTGCCCACAACAACGGGAACCACAGTTACACCTGTTGAGACAACATCAGAGGAAACAACAGTCAGTGTTGAAACAACAAAACCACCTAAAGTCACAACTGGCCCAGTGACAACCTCTACAACAGCTATTGTAAAAACTACAACCTCAGTTCCTGCTGTTTCAACAACGAGCGGGGAAACCACTGTTATAATCTCAACACCATCAGTTAGTACTGCCACCACTGAGGCGCCACTACCCACAACAACGGGAACCACTGTTACACCTGTTGAGACAACATCAGAGGAAACAACAGTCAGTGTTGAAACAACAAAACCACCTAAAATCACAACTGGTCCAGTGACCACCTCTACAACAGCTGTTGTTGAAACTACAACCTCAGGGCCTGCTGTCTCAACAACAAGTGCCGAAACCACTGTTATAATATCAACACCATCAGTTAGTACTGCCACTACTGAGGCACCTCTGCCCACAACAACAGGAACCACAGTTACACCTGTTGAGACAACATCAGAGGAAACAACAGTCAGTGTTGAAACAACAAAACCACCTAAAGTCACAACTGGCCCAGTGACCACCTCTACAACAGCTATTGTAAAAACTACAACCTCAGTTCCTGCTGTTTCAACAACGAGCGGGGAAACCACTGTTATAATCTCAACACCATCAGTTAGTACTGCCACCACTGAGGCACCTCTACCCACAACAACGGGAACCACAGTTACACCTGTTGAGACAACATCAGAGGAAACAACAGTCAGTGTTGAAACAACAAAACCACCTAAAATCACAACTGGTCCAGTGACCACCTCTACAACAGCTGTTGTTGAAACTACAACCTCAGGGCCTGCTGTCTCAACAACAAGTGCCGAAACCACTGTTATAATCTCAACACCATCAGTTAGTACTGCCACCACTGAGGCACCTCTACCCACAACAACAGGAACCACAGTTACACCTGTTGAGACAACATCAGAGGAAACAACAGTCATTGTTGAAACAACAAAACCACCTAAAGTCACAACTGGCCCAGTGACCACCTCTACAACAGCTGTTGTTGAAACTACAACCTCAGTGCCTGCTGTCTCAACAACGAGCGGGGAAACTACCGAGGTGACATCAACACCTTCAGTTAGTACTGCCACCACTGAGGCACCTCTACCCACAACAACGGGAACCACAGTTACACCTGCTGAGACAACATCAGAGGAAACAACAGTCAGTGTGGAAACAACAAAACCACCTAAAATCACAACTGGCCCAGTGACCACCTCTACAACGGCTGTTGTTGAAACTACAACCTCAGGGCCTGCTGTCTCAACAACAAGTGCCGAAACCACTGTTATAATCTCAACACCATCAGTTAGTACTGCCACCACTGAGGCACCTCTACCCACAACAACAGGAACCACAGTTACACCTGTTGAGACAACATCAGAGGAAACAACAGTCATTGTTGAAACAACAAAACCACCTAAAGTCACAACTGGCCCAGTGACCACCTCTACAACAGTTATTGTTGAAACTACAACCTCAGTGCCTGCTGTCTCAACAACGAGCGGGGAAACTACTGAGGTGACATCAACACCTTCAGTTAGTACTGCCACCACTGAGGCACCTCTACCCACAACAACGGGAACCACAGTTACACCTGTTGAGACAACATCAGAGGAAACAACAGTCAGTGTTGAAACAACAAAACCACCTAAAATCACAACTGGCCCAGTGACCACCTCTACAACAGCTGTTGTTGAAACTACAACCTCAGGGCCTGCTGTCTCAACAACAAGTGCCGAAACCACTGTTATAATCTCAACACCATCAGTTAGTACTGCCACCACTGAGGCACCTCTACCCACAACAACAGGAACCACAGTTACACCTGTTGAGACAACATCAGAGGAAACAACAGTCATTGTTGAAACAACAAAACCACCTAAAGTCACAACTGGCCCAGTGACCACCTCTACAACAGTTATTGTTGAAACTACAACCTCAGTGCCTGCTGTCTCAACAACGAGCGGGGAAACTACTGAGGTGACATCAACACCTTCAGTTAGTACTGCCACCACTGAGGCACCTCTACCCACAACAACGGGAACCACAGTTACACCTGTTGAGACAACATCAGAGGAAACAACAGTCAGTGTTGAAACAACAAAACCACCTAAAATCACAACTGGCCCAGTGACCACCTCTACAACAGCTGTTGTTGAAACTACAACCTCAGGGCCTGCTGTCTCAACAACAAGTGCCGAAACCACTGTTATAATCTCAACACCATCAGTTAGTACTGCCACCACTGAGGCACCTCTACCCACAACAACAGGAACCACAGTTACACCTGTTGAGACAACATCAGAGGAAACAACAGTCATTGTTGAAACAACAAAACCACCTAAAGTCACAACTGGCCCAGTGACCACCTCTACAACAGTTATTGTTGAAACTACAACCTCAGTGCCTGCTGTCTCAACAACGAGCGGGGAAACTACTGAGGTGACATCAACACCTTCAGTTAGTACTGCCACCACTGAGGCACCTCTACCCACAACAACGGGAACCACAGTTACACCTGTTGAGACAACATCAGAGGAAACAACAGTCAGTGTTGAAACAACAAAACCACCTAAAATCACAACTGGCCCAGTGACCACCTCTACAACAGCTGTTGTTGAAACTACAACCTCAGGGCCTGCTGTCTCAACAACAAGTGCCGAAACCACTGTTATAATCTCAACACCATCAGTTAGTACTGCCACCACTGAGGCACCTCTACCCACAACAACAGGAACCACAGTTACACCTGTTGAGACAACATCAGAGGAAACAACAGTCATTGTTGAAACAACAAAACCACCTAAAGTCACAACTGGCCCAGTGACCACCTCTACAACAGTTATTGTTGAAACTACAACCTCAGTGCCTGCTGTCTCAACAACGAGCGGGGAAACTACTGAGGTGACATCAACACCTTCAGTTAGTACTGCCACCACTGAGGCACCTCTACCCACAACAACGGGAACCACAGTTACACCTGTTGAGACAACATCAGAGGAAACAACAGTCAGTGTTGAAACAACAAAACCACCTAAAATCACAACTGGCCCAGTGACCACCTCTACAACAGCTGTTGTTGAAACTACAACCTCAGGGCCTGCTGTCTCAACAACAAGTGCCGAAACCACTGTTATAATCTCAACACCATCAGTTAGTACTGCCACCACGGCACCTCTACCCACAACAACAGGAACCACAGTTACACCTGTTGAGACAACATCAGAGGAAACAACAGTCATTGTTGAAACAACAAAACCACCTAAAGTCACAACTGGCCCAGTGACCACCTCTACAACAGTTATTGTTGAAACTACAACCTCAGTGCCTGCTGTCTCAACAACGAGCGGGGAAACTACTGAGGTGACATCAACACCTTCAGTTAGTACTGCCACCACTGAGGCACCTCTACCCACAACAACGGGAACCACAGTTACACCTGTTGAGACAACATCAGAGGAAACAACAGTCAGTGTTGAAACAACAAAACCACCTAAAATCACAACTGGCCCAGTGACCACCTCTACAACAGCTGTTGTTGAAACTACAACCTCAGGGCCTGCTGTCTCAACAACAAGTGCCGAAACCACTGTTATAATCTCAACACCATCAGTTAGTACTGCCACGACTGAGGCACCTCTGCCCACAACAACAGGAACCACAGTTACACCTGTTGAGACAACATCAGAGGAAACAACAGTCAGTGTTGAAACAACAAAACCACCTAAAATCACAACTGGCCCAGTGACCACCTCTACAACAGCTGTTGTAAAAACTACAACCTCAGTTCCTGCTGTTTCAACAACGAGTGGGGAAACCACTGTTATAATCTCAACACCATCAGTTAGTACTGCCACCACTGAGGCACCACTACCCACAACAACGGGAACCACTGTTACACCTGTTGAGACAACATCAGAGGAAACAACAGTCAGTGTTGAAACAACAAAACCACCTAAAATCACAACTGGCCCAGTGACAACCTCTACAACGGCTGTTGTTGAAACTACAACCTCAGGGCCTGCTGTCTCAACAACAAGTGCCGAAACCACTGTTATAATCTCAACACCATCAGTTAGTACTACCACTACTGAGGCACCTCTGCCCACAACAACAGGAACCACAGTTACACCTGTTGAGACAACATCAGAGGAAACAACAGTCATTGTTGAAACAACAAAACCACCTAAAGTCACAACTGGCCCAGTGACCACCTCTACAACAGTTATTGTTGAAACTACAACCTCAGTGCCTGCTGTCTCAACAACGAGCGGGGAAACTACTGAGGTGACATCAACACCTTCAGTTAGTACTGCCACCACTGAGGCACCTCTACCCACAACAACGGGAACCACAGTTACACCTGTTGAGACAACATCAGAGGAAACAACAGTCAGTGTGGAAACAACAAAACCACCTAAAATCACAACTGGCCCAGTGACCACCTCTACAACAGCTGTTGTTGAAACTACAACCTCAGGGCCTGCTGTCTCAACAACAAGTGCCGAAACCACTGTTATAATCTCAACACCATCAGTTAGTACTGCCACTACTGAGGCACCTCTGCCCACAACAACGGGAACCACAGTTACACCTGTTGAGACAACATCAGAGGAAACAACAGTCAGTGTGGAAACAACAAAACCACCTAAAATCACAACTGGCCCAGTGACCACCTCTACAACAGCTGTTGTAAAAACTACAACCTCAGTTCCTGCTGTTTCAACAACGAGCGGGGAAACTACTGAGGTGACATCAACACCTTCAGTTAGTACTGCCACCACTGAGGCACCTCTACCCACAACAACGGGAACCACAGTTACACCTGTTGAGACAACATCAGAGGAAACAACAGTCAGTGTTGAAACAACAAAACCACCTAAAATCACAACTGGCCCAGTGACCACCTCTACAACAGCTGTTGTTGAAACTACAACCTCAGGGCCTGCTGTCTCAACAACAAGTGCCGAAACCACTGTTATAATCTCAACACCATCAGTTAGTACTGCCACCACTGAGGCACCTCTACCCACAACAACAGGAACCACAGTTACACCTGTTGAGACAACATCAGAGGAAACAACAGTCATTGTTGAAACAACAAAACCACCTAAAGTCACAACTGGCCCAGTGACCACCTCTACAACAGTTATTGTTGAAACTACAACCTCAGTGCCTGCTGTCTCAACAACGAGCGGGGAAACTACTGAGGTGACATCAACACCTTCAGTTAGTACTGCCACCACTGAGGCACCTCTACCCACAACAACGGGAACCACAGTTACACCTGTTGAGACAACATCAGAGGAAACAACAGTCAGTGTTGAAACAACAAAACCACCTAAAATCACAACTGGCCCAGTGACCACCTCTACAACAGCTGTTGTTGAAACTACAACCTCAGGGCCTGCTGTCTCAACAACAAGTGCCGAAACCACTGTTATAATCTCAACACCATCAGTTAGTACTGCCACTACTGAGGCACCTCTGCCCACAACAACGGGAACCACAGTTACACCTGTTGAGACAACATCAGAGGAAACAACAGTCAGTGTGGAAACAACAAAACCACCTAAAATCACAACTGGCCCAGTGACCACCTCTACAACAGCTGTTGTAAAAACTACAACCTCAGTTCCTGCTGTTTCAACAACGAGTGGGGAAACCACTGTTATAATCTCAACACCATCAGTTAGTACTGCCACCACTGAGGCACCACTACCCACAACAACGGGAACCACTGTTACACCTGTTGAGACAACATCAGAGGAAACAACAGTCAGTGTTGAAACAACAAAACCACCTAAAATCACAACTGGCCCAGTGACAACCTCTACAACGGCTGTTGTTGAAACTACAACCTCAGGGCCTGCTGTCTCAACAACAAGTGCCGAAACCACTGTTATAATCTCAACACCATCAGTTAGTACTACCACTACTGAGGCACCTCTGCCCACAACAACAGGAACCACAGTTACACCTGTTGAGACAACATCAGAGGAAACAACAGTCATTGTTGAAACAACAAAACCACCTAAAGTCACAACTGGCCCAGTGACCACCTCTACAACAGTTATTGTTGAAACTACAACCTCAGTGCCTGCTGTCTCAACAACGAGCGGGGAAACTACTGAGGTGACATCAACACCTTCAGTTAGTACTGCCACCACTGAGGCACCTCTACCCACAACAACAGGAACCACAGTTACACCTGTTGAGACAACATCAGAGGAAACAACAGTCAGTGTGGAAACAACAAAACCACCTAAAATCACAACTGGCCCAGTGACCACCTCTACAACAGCTGTTGTTGAAACTACAACCTCAGGGCCTGCTGTCTCAACAACAAGTGCCGAAACCACTGTTATAATCTCAACACCATCAGTTAGTACTGCCACTACTGAGGCACCTCTGCCCACAACAACGGGAACCACAGTTACACCTGTTGAGACAACATCAGAGGAAACAACAGTCAGTGTGGAAACAACAAAACCACCTAAAATCACAACTGGCCCAGTGACCACCTCTACAACAGCTGTTGTAAAAACTACAACCTCAGTTCCTGCTGTTTCAACAACGAGTGGGGAAACCACTGTTATAATCTCAACACCATCAGTTAGTACTGCCACCACTGAGGCACCACTACCCACAACAACGGGAACCACTGTTACACCTGTTGAGACAACATCGGAGGAAACAACAGTCAGTGTTGAAACAACAAAACCACCTAAAATCACAACTGGCCCAGTGACAACCTCTACAACGGCTGTTGTTGAAACTACAACCTCAGGGCCTGCTGTCTCAACAACAAGTGCCGAAACCACTGTTATAATCTCAACACCATCAGTTAGTACTACCACTACTGAGGCACCTCTGCCCACAACAACAGGAACCACAGTTACACCTGTTGAGACAACATCAGAGGAAACAACAGTCATTGTTGAAACAACAAAACCACCTAAAGTCACAACTGGCCCAGTGACCACCTCTACAACAGTTATTGTTGAAACTACAACCTCAGTGCCTGCTGTCTCAACAACGAGCGGGGAAACTACTGAGGTGACATCAACACCTTCAGTCAGTACAGCCACCACTGAGGCACCTCTATCCACAACTAAGGGGACCACAGGTACACCTGTTGAGACAACATCAGAAGAAACAACAGTCAGTGTTGGAACAACAAAACCACCTAAAGTCACAACTGGTCCAGTGACCACCTCTACAACAGCTGTTGTTGAAACTACCACCTCAGGGCCTGCTGTCTCAACAACAAGTGCCGAAACCACTGTTATAATATCAACACCATCAGTTAGTACTGCCACCACTGAGGCACCTCTGCCCACAACAACAGGAACCACAGTTACACCTGTTGAGACAACATCAGAGGAAACAACAGTCAGTGTTGAAACAACAAAACCACCTAAAGTCACAACTGGCCCAGTGACCACCTCTACAACAGCTATTGTTGAAACTACAACCTCAGTGCCTGCTGTCTCAACAACGAGCGGGGAAACTACTGAGGTGACATCAACACCTTCAGTTAGTACTGCCACCACTGAGGCACCTCTGCCCACAACAACGGGAACCACAGTTACACCTGTTGAGACAACATTAGAGGAAACAACAGTCAGTGTTGAAACAACAAAACCACCTAAAATCACAACTGGCCCAGTGACCACCTCTACAACAGCTGTTGTTGAAACTACAACCTCAGGGCCTGCTGTCTCAACAACAAGTGCCGAAACCACTGTTATAATCTCAACACCATCAGTTAGTACTGCCACTACTGAGGCACCTCTACCCACAACAACGGGAACCACAGTTACACCTGTTGAGACAACATCAGAGGAAACAACAGTCAGTGTTGAAACAACAAAACCACCTAAAGTCACAACTGGCCCAGTAACCACCTCTACAACAGCTGTTGTTGAAACTTCAACCTCAGTGCCTGCTGTCTCAACAACGAGCGGGGAAACTACTGAGGTGACATCAACACCTTCAGTCAGTACGGCCACCACTGAGGCACCTCTATCCACAACAAAGGGGACCACAGTTACACCTGTTGAGACAACATCAGAGAAAACAACAGTCAGTGTTGAAACAACAAAACCACCTAAAATCACAACTGGTCCAGTGACCACCTCTACAACAGCTGTTGTTGAAACTACAACCTCAGGGCCTGCTGTCTCAACAACAAGTGCAGAAACCACTGTCATAATCTCAACACCATCAGTTAGTACTGCCACTACTGAGGCACCTCTGCCCACAACAACGGGAACCACAGTTACACCTGTTGAGACAACATCAGAGGAAACAACAGTCAGTGTTGAAACAACAAAACCACCTAAAATCACAACTGGCCCAGTGACCACCTCTACAACGGCTGTTGTTGAAACTACAACCTCAGTGCCTGCTGTCTCAACAACGAGCGGGGAAACTACTGAGGTGACATCAACACCTTCAGTTAGTACTGCCACCACGGAGGCACCTCTACCCACAACAACTGGAACCACAGTTACACCTGTTGAGACAACATCAGAGGAAACAACAGTCAGTGTGGAAACAACAAAACCACCTAAAATCACAACTGGCCCAGTGACCACCTCTACAACAGCTGTTGTTGAAACTACAACCTCAGGGCCTGCTGTCTCAACAACAAGTGCCGAAACCACTGTTATAATCTCAACACCATCAGTTAGTACTGCCACTACAGAGGCACCTCTGCCCACAACAACGGGAACCACAGTTACACCTGTTGAGACAACATCAGAGGAAACAACAGTCAGTGTTGAAACAACAAAACCACCTAAAGTCACAACTGGCCCAGTGACCACCTCTACAACAGCTATTGTAAAAACTACAACCTCAGTTCCTGCTGTTTCAACAACGAGCGGGGAAACCACTGTTATAATCTCAACACCATCAGTTAGTACTGCCACCACTGAGGCGCCACTACCCACAACAACGGGAACCACTGTTACACCTGTTGAGACAACATCAGAGGAAACAACAGTCAGTGTTGAAACAACAAAACCACCTAAAATCACAACTGGTCCAGTGACCACCTCTACAACAGCTGTTGTTGAAACTACAACCTCAGGGCCTGCTGTCTCAACAACAAGTGCCGAAACCACTGTTATAATCTCAACACCTTCAGTCAGTACGGCCACCACTGAGGCACCTCTATCCACAACTAAGGGGACCACAGTTACACCTGTTGAGACAACATCAGAGGAAACAACAGTCAGTGTGGAAACAACAAAACCACCTAAAGTCACAACTGGCCCAGTGACCACCTCTACAACAGCTGTTGTTGAAACTACAACCTCAGTGTTCGCTATCACAACAACAGGCAGGCAAACTACTGAGGTGACATCAAAACCTTCAATTAGTACCACCACCACTGAGGCACCTCTACCCACAACAACGGGAACCCCAGTTACACCTGTTGAGACAACATCAGAGGAAACAACAGTCAGTGTTGAAACAACAAAACCACCTAAAATCACAACTGAAACTACACCCCCAGTGATTACGGCCACACCACAGACTTCAACGTCATACACACAACCTCAGATAAATATAACTTCTCATACATCAAGTGTAACTACAGTGACAACAGTTGAAGGTACAACTTCTATTGGTCCAATAACAAAGACACTTCCACCTACTGTTGTTTACCCAACTGGATCATCAACTACTCAGCCTGTGACCACCACAGTCATTTCTACTGTGTCACAGTTCAGTACATCTACACCAGTATGTGCCTGTGTTGTGAATGGAACTTCTTATAGTCCTGGTAGGTAATCTCCACGTTCATTTTTACTTGTCTTTTTTGATTTATTGTGGGGAAGTTGCATGGATGTACTGTGATCGTTTTAACTCCTTCTCAAAGTGAATGTACCAATTTTTCCCCACCATAACTTTGTCACCATGCCTTAGTTTTTTTTCACTTATTTTTGTCATCATTGATAACTTCTCTGCCCTGAACTGTCGTAACTTTTCTTCTTTATTAATCCATGGTTCCTTAATCACACTGTTATTGAGAACTAGTCCACGTGTACAGATAAGCCGTCAACCATGTGTTCTTTGACACATTTCATAATGCAATGTAATAAGTTGGAGCATGCTACCATTATACTCGTTCTTATTAGATATTTCTTATTAGTTATTTCTTGTGTGAATCAGTATTCTTTAAACTCTGTTAATTTTGTGCACATTGTTTTTCACAGGGGACTTGGTGTACAATGTTACTGATGGCACTGGGTATTGTTATGTTGCATATTGCAATGCATCTTGTAAGATTGTGACAGAGAGCCGTCCATGTCCCACAACACCGATACCTAGTACAACTGCTAGTTCTACCACTGCGGTGTTCAGCAGTACTACAAAGGGCACAACCTTAAGCTCTGTTTCTCCCACCACCACCATTCCTCCTTCTACCCCAACACCAACCATTCCAACAACAATCAAATCTACGACAACACTGGATTGCAATGACCTGGATCCCCCAAGAAAGGTGGGTCATTCATTCATTCATCATGGTATTTCCACAAGACCAATGTATTTAATCAGTACCTTCTTTGATGTACTGGAACAGAAATACCTGTGGCACTTTTCTGAAACATGGTTTTTCCCTGTTGTGCTGATTTTTTATTTTAGTACTATACCAGTTTTTCCATTATTGGACAGTAAATAGTCTAGGGAGGAGCCTGAAAGTGCATTTGACACATTCCTGACATATTGGGTGTGGCGCAAAACGTAACGCTCTGCATCCCATAAAATTGTTTACTGTTCACATAATCCATTCTTTCCTATGTGATGTGCTGTTTGCTCATCCCCATCCAGAACGGTGAAACCTGGAAGGTTGACAACTGCACTACAGCTGTATGCACTAATGGCAAGGTCACAGAAATGCACACTCCCTGTCCCACAGTGCAACAGCCCATCTGTGCCAATGGACGCAACCCTATCCAAGTGGATGATGGGTGCTGCTTCCATTACGAATGTGAATGTGAGTTGAAAAAACAAACTCACAATTAGGATGAAACTTTTTTTTATGTTCAGCAGAGAATGTGGTGTCCATGTGCTCAGACTATTGACTGTAAAATGTTTCCCCTATGTAAAACATTTACCAAGAAAAGTGCTTAGTGAAAATGTATGCTGCAGTTTTCAGTGAATTCACAGCCAGACTCTACAGCCACCATCTGACTAACTGCTAAATGTCTCCAAATTTGCTTGAACTACTAAAGAAACACATCTCTAGAGTGATTGTGTAGTAGGTACTGAGTGCAAATGAATAGTGATCTTGATGTTTTGTCCTTATCAAAGTTTATAACCTTAATCTCTCCCACAGGTGTGTGCAGTGTCTGGGGTGGATCTCATTACATGACATTTGATGGAAATTCATACAGTTTCGATGAGACTTGCACTTACTACCTGGTCAAAGAGATAATTACTAAATATAACTTGACAATTATGCTGAATAACCATGACTGCAATCCTTCAGACGGCTCATTTTGCCCCCAGTCTCTCATTGTTATATATAAATCCTACAAGGTCGTTCTGACTCAGTTGAACACTTCAGGCACAACAACTAATGCGGTAAGAAACAACATAAATTATCTGTTAATTTAGAGTCAGTCTCTCACTTGATTAAGTATTTTTTCGAGCACTGACTCAATAATTAAAATTTGTTCACAGTCTTTTCTGAATCTGTTTTCTCTCCTCATCCCGCAGGTGTATGTGAATCAGAAACGTATCTATCCAGCCTATAGCAATTCTGTCCTGCGCCTCACTGGCACGAATATGGTGACCACATTGGAGATACCAGAAATTAGCACAAAGGTGATCTACAGGGGCGCCTCATTCAGCATTGATATCCCCAAATCCCTATTTGAGGGGAACACTGAGGGACAATGTGGTGAGTTACCTGAACATTTAACTCTTGATCTGCACCCTGACTATAATCAGGGACCTTGTGTTTGCCAAATCGTGGAATGAAAGAAAGTAAAAGCACAGTCTGTGCTACTAATACTCAAAGGGCAACTGCACCACTATCACTACCAGAATCCACAGGAGCACAGAAATTAAAATAATAATTACATTAAAGCAGAAGTCAGTGGAATGTTTTTGTTTTGTTTGTTTTGGTGTGGCTAGCTCTGCCTTCAACCTGCTGGCTTTCCTTTTCCAGGAACCTGTGACAACTCACAGAACAACGACTGCCGCTCTCCCAACGGCCAGGTGGAAAGCTGCTCCAACTCTGCTGGCCAGTGGCATGTCCCAGGTACACCCTGTGTCACCCCCACTACACAGCCAACTACGGCTGCACCGCCCAGGACCACTTCACAACTACCAACATCAACACCTGTTTGCAAACCTGCCATCTGTGATGTCCTAACCAGCAGGTGAGGTCATCTTCACAGTGACTAAGACTTGACAAATATTGTCAGCCAGTGATTTTGTTTAGATCAGGTGTAGGGCTAGATGGAAGTGTGTTGAAGCAGTCAAGATATTTTTCAGATCACTTAGTGAATGGTTGTCTAATTTCTTTTTTGCCTTGTGTATGTCCCTCTAGTGTTTTTGAGGAGTGCAGCAAAGTCATTTCTCCATCACCATTTGTAACGTCTTGTGTAGTGGACAATTGTAAGAGCAGCAATAACAGCTGCTCCAGCCTGGAGGCCTACGCCACTCAATGCGCTAATGCAGGAATCTGTGTGGACTGGAGGAATGCTACGGGTGGACTGTGTGGTAAGACAAATCAACAGTGTAAGATATCACAGTAGTTGTATGGACTTCAAGAATGTGTGCATAAATGTATCTTTGTCTAATAGAGCACAAGTGTCCGAGCAACAAAGTGTACAAGGCTTGTGGCCCCACTGTGGAGCCAACATGTAATGACAGGTAAAGTAGACTATGTTTCTGAGATAGAGAATTGGCTGCACTCTTAAAGATATATAACAGCATTTACATAATGTTATTAGTTGAAATTGGTGTGTAAAAGCCTGTAAATCCATTTCAAGCCTGCTCACCGCTGTAATAACAAGTGGTTTTATTTCCAACATCAGATACAACAAGAAGTTCCAGGCTGACAGCAGCACGTCCACTAACTACACTAAGGAGGGCTGCTTCTGTTCTGAAGGCACCACCTTATTCAACACAGTTGATGACACATGTGTTACCTCTTGTGGTAAGAAGACATCTACAGTCAAAAAAAACTTGTATTGAATGAATGTTAAGTATCAGTTGTCATAGATACAAATCTACAAACACTGTTTTGCGGATTTCAGATGTGTGTGTTGGGCCTGATGGAAAACCCAAACAGGTGAGAACTCTGAATAAAAAACACAACCATGCCCACTAGCAAACCTCGAGCTGTGTTTTTGACCTAGTTCCTGTCTCCTCACCAGCCTGGTGACACATGGGAAAGTGGTTGCAATATCTGCACGTGTGACCACGACTCATTTAGCGTCCACTGTGAGCCCATCGAGTGCCCCACAGAACAGACCCCAAGCTGCAGTGAGCCCGGCCAGCAGCTGGCTAACAAGACAAGCGGCTGCTGCACAACACAATCATGTGGTAAGTCACAGTGTCTAAGAACAGGTTGGCTGAGTGTGTGTGTGTGTGTATATATATATATATACAGTATATATATGTGAGGCTGGGTGGAGGTTGGTGAAAAAGTAGAACGGTTACATGTTTATAACAGCAGAGAGTTTGAAGCTGATCTTTTTCAGGAGCTGAGACTTCACTAATAGAACAATGCACAAAGATAAATGTAATGTCTGAGGTGAAAAAATGTTTTCCTTGTGGCATTATGGGATTTAAACACCTGTTACACTGTGCAGAAGTCCTTATTGATTGACATCAATAATGGGTTGGTGAGGTGACTCTAGTCATGTTCGTTTTTTAAGCTGTGACTTCTGTCCTGACAGAATGCAACGTAAACCTGTGTCCTGCTCCCATCACCTGCCCATTGGGATTTGGACTCAAAGCCACCAACGGCACTTGCTGCCAGTCCTATGAGTGTGGTACGTCACGCTGCTGTTTAGAATTACATTCTGTAGAGTATATGCAAATGTATACAGAGAAAGACCATATTTTCTAAATCTAATAGTGTCTCCTTATTTGTCCCAACAGTTCCTAAAGGTGTGTGTGTCTATGACATGAATGAGTACAAGGTAAGAAAACCGTTCAAACTCGTCAACATATGTGTCAGTAAGTGCAACAGGGAGGAGGCTCCAGGTAGCACAGGTTGATCTACGCATCATTTACTTGAATACAATAAAGGTTCTGCAGAGTGGAGGGGGGATTACTACCATCTCTGCTGTGGGGTTAGATGAGGGAACAGATGATAGGCAGGAACTCAAGAGCAGAGAGACACAGCAACTAAATCCAAAGACATACATGTATATGTTTCTTTGTTGAGACAGAAACTGAACCTTATCAGTCATCAAACATGACAAACGGAAATAGACAGGACCAGAATGATACAAGTGACATAGAGGATCCTCTCTTCACTGGCACATGGTTGCAATGGTTACATAGTCATTAAGCAGGAGTAAGTAGTAAAAGAAGAAGCGTAGGACAAAGAGCCTCTGGTGCAGCTTCAAGGTGCTATTTTTACTGTTTGCTCAGGTTCACATTGACTCTGCTGTGTTGGTTTTGTTTTTGTTGGTTTTGTCTTTTAACCTCTGGCATGGAGTAAACAACTTCTACTACAAGAGGTTTCTGAGGAAACTTTATTTAACTTACGAGGTCTATTATGCAAGATTTTTAAGTCACCATGGTACAAAGAACTTGTAAAGACCAACATGTAAACATTTGTTTTTACCACAAAATATCAAAAACTGTTGTGTTGAGTCAATGGAACATCACACTTGTTGGTTTATTTATACTTATTCAAGAATGAACTGATGTTTGACCCATGTGTGATTCTACAGCCTGGTGCCAAGATACCCACACCACAAACACCGTCAGAACCTCCACTGGTAGCACCATCAAGGTCGCCATTAGGATCACGATCAACAACACTATTAAGAACACAACCAGGAACATTTGCACCATCAGGTACAACAGCAGCACCATCAGGAACAGGTGCACCATCAGGTACAACAGCAGCACCATCAGGAACAACAGCAGCACCATCCGGAACAGGTGCACCATCAGGAACAACAGCAGCACCATCAGGTACAACAGCAGCACCGTCAGGAACAGGTGCACCATCAGGAACAACAGCAGCACCATCAGGAACAGGTGCACCATCAGGAACAACAGCAGCACCATCAGGAACAGGTGCACCATCAGGTACAACAGCAGCACCATCAGGAACAGGTGCACCATCAGGTACAACAGCAGCACCATCAGGAACAGGTGCACCATCAGGTACAACAGCAGCACCATCAGGTACAACAGCAGCACCATCAGGTACAACAGCAGCACCATCAGGAACAGGTGCACCATCAGGAACAACAGCAGCACCATCAGGAACAGGTGCACCATCAGGAACAACAGCAGCACCATCAGGAACAGGTGCACCATCAGGTACAACAGCAGCACCATCAGGAACAGGTGCACCATCAGGTACAACAGCAGCACCATCAGGAACAGGTGCACCATCAGGTACAACAGCAGCACCATCAGGTACAACAGCAGCACCTTCAGGTACAACAGCAGCACCATCAGGAACAGGTGCACCATCAGGAACAACAGCAGCACCATCAGGAACAACAGGTGCACCATCAGGAACAACAGCAGCACCATCAGGTACAACAGCAGCACCATCAGGAACAACAGGTGCACCATCAGGAACAACAGCAGCACCATCAGGAACAGGTGCACCATCAGGTACAACAGCAGCACCATCAGGAACAACAGCAGCACCATCAGGAGAGTCCTTCCAACCAGGACCCTGCCAGGAATGTTACTGTGGCCCCAAAATGGATCCTGTCACCAAACTTAACATCATTACCTGCAAACCTGTAGTCTGCGACACAAACTGCAACAAAGTAAGTTCATTCTGACCTATCCACTGTTTAGCACAGTGTACGTATATGTTCATATACTTTTCAGTTCTGTATCAGGAAAGTTATGTTGTACTGTAGCAAGATGTTGGAAGTAAACCACTAAAGAGTAACAGGGATAAATTTCAAATGTAGACAATAATATGAGCTTTACAGGGACTAAATGTGGTTTGAACACACACTCAAATACACACTCTCTCTCTGTCTTCAGGGTTATGAATATCAGGTTGCACATGACAAGTGCTGTGGCACCTGCGTTCAGAAGAGCTGTATATTCACTACCACGGACAACACCACGCAAGTTATTGAGGTCAGTAAACTGTGTGTGTGAGTGTAATAATAACAACAACGATAGGAATCTCTTTGTTGAACACATGGCTCACTGTAGCCTCTCACCATAACTGACCACACATCACTTACATGGTTTATTTACTCAAACGAACAATATAACTCTATATAACATTTTTTTTTTTTTACATATTCTATTTTCTCATTTATTTTCATATTTCATGTATTTTTATTTTACATCTTTGTCTTAAACACTTCATAGTCTCAGTTGTTTGCTGGGCACAGCTGTGACTCCACATGATTTCCCCTTTAACATAGATGACTCTGTCTCATTCTTCTGCCTCTCCTGCTGCTACAGGTCGATGACACATACGTACCTGACGATGACAAGTGTGTGAAGTACACCTGCGAGAAAATCGATGGACAGTTTGTTACCAAAGAGACCAAGACCAGCTGTCCTCCATTTAACCCCTTGGACTGTGAACCAGTGAGTTTATCGAACCCCTACAGCTGATGACCTCCTTCCCCTCTGTCAGTGGCCCAGCAACTAAATCAATACTCTCTAACATATCTCCTTCCTCCTCCAGGGCACAGAGACAACGGACGCCAATGGATGCTGTAAATCCTGTAAGTGTGATGGAGTCTCAGTAATACCATCTAATCATGTTTTCAGAGTGAGCTGTGCATCACGTGTTCTCTAAACACCTACTCTGTGTGTGTGTGTGTGCGTGTTCCAGGCAAGATACGGAGTGTGTGTGATGTCCAGTATAAGACGGAGGTCATCAAGGTTGACAACTGTAAGAGTGCACAGCCCGTCAACATGACCTCCTGCGCTGGTCACTGTGGAAGCTCGTCCATGTGAGTCAAGTTATCTACTTCATCTGTAAACCAGCAGATTTGTGTTTGTTACAAACAACACAGAACCCTTCATGCTCATCTGTGTGTGTGTGTGTGTGTGTTTGTGTAGATATTCGTCTGCTGCCAACAAGATGATGCAAGAGTGCGAGTGTTGCAGGGAGACCTCGACCAGTCAGAAGCAGGTGGAGCTGATCTGTGACGATGGCTCCAAGGTGCAGCACACCTACATGGTGGCGGATGGCTGCAGCTGCAGCAAATCAGAGTGTGTGCCGGGAGCATCCAAATCTCAGCGCCGCAGGAGACGCTGATCGGTCGCAACTGATTTAACCTGGACGGATTTAAGTCCCATGGACACTGGAACTTCACCTTAAAATCTTCTTCTTCTTCTTCTTTGTGTCAGGTTTTATTTATATCCCAACTTGTGCTCTTCTTCCTCTTCACTGTCACATCCTGGCACTTTTAAGTAAAACTTCTCCATTTTAGGATTTCTTGGATGATATTAAAATCATATTTCTGCAACATGAACACTTGATTCAAGTTTCTTATTGATCCCTGGTGGATGATGAGCGTGGAAGTTAAATCTGTATTGATATATAAGGTTGAGCTGACTTCAGCTTTTGAGAGGCTGAGCTGCAACTACTGCACATTATGACTCAAATTTAACAAATTCACAGTTTAAAATATGGAAATTCTAATTTAAGACCAAAGTGAACTGATTTGAAAATAACAGAATAACATAGTGTAATGAATATTAAACAAACCTCAGGCAGGAAGCACACTGACAAAAAAAAAACTTTGAAACCTTCAAGAGTCAATAGAAAACTTTAACTGCAACACACACAAACACTGTGGCTGAAACACAGCAACATTTAAAGCTTGTGCAACACAGACAACTAGACAACATGGAAGCTCAACAGATCAATTTTCTTCATTTTCATGTGCATGGTTTAACATTATGGCACTGGTATAAATTGATATTTTGTGTCTGCTGTGGATCTGAGGCCTGTGCTACAAAGCAGGTTTAACATATCCAGGATAACTTTTAGTTATGTGACCAAATAAAGCCTAAATGGTCGCCATGAAACCGATACTATAAAGCTGGTGCTCACCTGGTGCAGGTAACCCTGGGTTTTCCTCTATATAAGCTATATGAGTGCAGTGTGTGAAAGAGGCAGAGCTGTTAATTATTAGCAACATTGTCAGAACCATTAAGAGATGAGAAGAAACACTGACCCCTGCGAGTCATTTCAATTACAGCCGTGTCCCACAGTGAAATGAACAAAACCACTTAAAAATATATAATTTCTACGGAAATGGGAGCTATATTGTAAATATGTGTATAAATTATTATTCAGTATCCAGCTGTTGTCTGCATGCGATTTAAAGGAACATAAGTTGACATTAGATAGAAAGGGAAGCTGTGTCTGAATGAAATATTTCACATTCATAAATCATAAGTTATGATCAGGGTGTGGATCACTGATCTAATCAGAAATGGAGTATTTCCAGTTCATGTCACAGAGTCTCCTGTCATTCTGAACTGTTGTGATGTAGAAGAGTAAAATCACCATCACTGTCAGATTAACAAATCTGCATTCAGTTAAATTGACGTTTTAATAGTTCTGATATATTTTATTTACTCTCCATGTTGCTCTGTTTTCAGACAGAGTGGACGCATGCAGCAAAACAACTCCACTGATCAATACAAATATCTACTGCTATTTTTTATTGATCACTTTATTGTAAAGTCTTCCCTGTCAGGATCCTGTAGGAATGGTGACTCAGTGTTTCCAGTGATCTGATTAATCAGTAGTTTTGATCTGATCCTCTGAAGTTAACCTGCTCCAGAGCATGTGAGGAGTTCAGCATCTGTTACCATGGTGAATTCTTACGAAGTAATAAGTGAACTGTCGTCAGACTGAAAACCCAGAGTTAAGCCTGAAGTTACTCCTATAACCTTAAACCCCCCTTCATAGAAAAGAGCTCAGGTTTCTTTCACCTGAATTTGGTCTCAAAAGCTACACACAACTTTCTGTTGAGCCTCAGAACATCTGGATCTCACCGCTCCCGTCACTCTGCATCTTGACGTGCGATTTAAAAATGTGACTCCACAGGATTTTACTTTATAACATCAACTCTTCACATCCTCACTTTACTTTACAAATGAGTTACCGTACATCAAAACTTTACAAGGGAACCATGTTCTCGCTTTGACTGATGAGAGTTCAGTGATTATTTTTTCTTTTCAACCTCAAAAACGCTGCTTGTCATTTGTTCGATTTCTTTGTAATTAAATACTTTCCATAATAATTTATCAGACTTAGAGTGCACTTGACATTTTACAGCTACATAATGAAATGAAGCAGGTCACTGCAGGTTACTACAGACAGGTTCTCCGTACAACAGCGACATCAACATAAACAGGTGAACGTGACTCTGCTGCTCAAAACTGTGCAAATCAAACCCTGGGTTACCATGGATACAATGAGAGATTGTGACAATCAAACAAAAGATTAAAAACAATGATCTTATTCATAAAGTCGCACTACTGCTAAATGAATATTTTGTTTGAGCCTCTACTTAACAGTCACGACTTGAAATACTGTAAATCTTGAAGCAGTGACAACCAGAGCCAGAGGTGGACACAGCTGCTGCTCTAGGGACAGGCGGCTGTGTTCGCAGAGACGGGTCGGGCTTCATGTTCTGTTGGGCCAAAGTCAATAATGGGAGAGGATGCTGATCTCTGCTCCTGGGGCTGCTGGGAGCTCCAACTGTGGGAGTGTGCATGTGGGAGGGCTGCATGCATATGTGTGTGTGTGTGTGTGTGTTGGGAAGTCCACTGTGAGCTGGCGTTCTGTGGTTAGAGCTCCTCGGCCATCTGCAGCAGGGAGTTGATGGCAGCGTCCTTGTTGCCCTGCTGCGCGTCCAGCACAGTGCGAACCACCTCCTTGTCCAGGTTGGGGAACATGTCCTGCAGGGCCTTCAGGTCCTCCTCGCTGCACACTGGCCCCTGGCTGCCAACAGCTGGCATGGCTGCTGGCATCGCCATAGGAACCATGCCCTGGTTGTAGACTGTAGGAACTCCTAAAAGCACAGGACACACAGGAGAAAGTCAGCCTCCATGTAGCAGAGAGAAGTTTCCTCTGTGTGTGTGTCTGTGTGTGTGTAACTGACCTGCAATGGGCACATATCCAACTCCTTGCTGATACACTGAGGGCATCAGGACAACTGGCTGAGTCATCATCCCTGCTGGTAATGACTGGCAAAAACACACAGAGAGTTTATGTGAGATGCATTTCTTGGTCACAGAGTTAAAATGGGGAAATGTGATTAACTGTGTTGCAGGTTGGTTTGAGTGCATCTTCATTTTCGGCTTGTGCTTCTAAAAGTACAAATGTGAAGCGCTGCATTGTGATTCTGGGCTGCTCCACAGAACAGTTGACAGAGGCTCTTCACTTCAGGGACATATTATCCTGAATAGAGTCTAAACTCTTGTTCCACTGAGCAGCTGCTTCAGTGAGCGGCTGCTGCAGCACCACAGTGTCAGTAGGAGGCCTGTCCTGCAGGTCCCTCCCTCCTGAACCGACAAGCTCACTGCGTGCAAGAAACAAGCAATTTTTTCTAACTAGTCTTTACTGTTTTAATTGAGTGTCTCTCTCGTATTTTGTATTTTCCTACTCGTGTGCTACAACTCAAATGTCTTTGTAAGTATTAGTAGTAGTAATAGTAGAAGTATCTTGTCTCACAGATGGGAATGAGGGTTAAACAAACTAAAATCAGTCCAGTTCTAGCAGAATGCTAATTAGAAAGCAGCTTGGAACTATAAACGATGATGATGCTGAGACGATGATGATGATGACTGAGAATAACATAAATGTTAAGATAACAGAATACTATTCCTCAACAATGATCTTTGTCATTGTTTTGCTGCTGTTCTAACTTCTGTATGATGTGTTATTCATGGTAAGTTGGGTTTTTTTTCTTGTATTTTCTGCCATTGACAGAAAAAAATGCTTTACTATATGCCTGCCATTACTTCACACACTGAGGCAGCAGAGCACCCATGAACAAGAAGAAGTGGATGGATAACCAGCTGTTTTCTGAACCACAGGCATCGCCTCCTGCTACAACGTTGTACATGACGTTGGGGCCTTTTCACTTGTGTTTACTGAGGTCAGACGGCAGGAGACAACCAAAACTGGAAAAAGCAGGAAGGGAGCTAAAGATAAACAGTCCTGTTTGACCCCTGACCTCCGGTTCACTTGGCTTCTCCTCACAACCAGGTCTATTATGTAGCTGCTTGTTGTTTAATTGTACAGAATTGTTCGTTCTTTAAAATGGCACATTGAATGGTTTTTATTTCTCAGTGAGTGTGGTGAAAAGTGCAGGGAACGGGTAAGACCTCAACCAGAAGGCGTGTGTAGTACTCACAGCAAACGACATGACCAGGTTGATCATGCCCTCCTTGTCGTCGCCCTGTCTGCCACTGAGGCTGAACCACTCGTCCACCACATTGCCTTCCCTCAGGCCTTCAGGGATGGTGACATGAGTCCACGCTATCCTGTCGTCCATGGAGAACGCTCTCTGGATGATACGTCAACGAGGAAACGGTTGAGACAAACAGGATACTGCATGCTCATCACACAAATGCACACTGATAAAAAGGAAGAAACATCTCCTCCTCCTCCTCCTCCTCACCTCGTCAAAGATCTCCAGGTAGAAGGAGTCCACCCCCGGAGGCACGGTGCACTGGATCACCTTGTTCCACCGCGGATTCTTGGCTCCGTTGTGAGCTGTTGGCGTCTCGTAGACGGCGTAGCCCAGTCGGATCCTACAGTATGGATCCATCCGTGTCATGCCGTAGTTTTTAGCCAACTTGGCCTGTACAGCAAAACAAACACAGTGACCTCAGCGAGGAGATGCATTTATGTTGCCCGCTGTCCGCTGTCACAGTTCAACTGTACACTCTTGTTTTTTTTTTGGTGTTTTCAGTGGAGAGAGTTGCACAGATACGATCATTTCAAATCTGCTTTGTACCACACGTTACACAAATAATACTGTTCACATTTACACATTAATACAAGTTGATATGTGTCCCACTTGTGTTAAACCACGGCCATATAAGATGTTTCATTGTGACTAGTCCAACCGAGCAGATCAGCTTTTAATAGCTCAGTCCGTGAGCTGAGAAGGATGGAGGATGTCAACATCTTGTCATGTTTCCTCATACAGAGTTTTTACAAATCATGTCCAATCAGCTGAGTTCACCACACATGGACTTCCAAAGTGTCATAGCAAAGCATCTGAATGTTTTTCCTAAGAATGGATGGATCCTGGCAACATGGTACTGTCAATCATAATGCACATTTTTGGCTTAAAAATACATTATTACTATTTGGTACATAACATCAATATTGATACAAGTATTTGGAAAACTGAGCAGTGTTTACCTGAACCACTGTGATGCTGAGTCGTCCCACTGTTCCTATTGAGCCTCCGTACTGCAGCTGCCTGGCTGCCTGAGCATCCAGCTGAACCTGCTGCTGCTGCTGGGTGGGCGTGATCCGCAGGAAGTCCTGGGGCAGCTCCCCAATGTACACCTGAACACACACAATTTGAATTTACAAGTGAAAACCTGCAAAGTCAGTCACTTCAAAACATTTCCTACAGAGTTTCCAGGCTACAAGATGGCAACAAGTGTTTTGATGTGTTTATAAAAACTGTCCGACTTTAGAAAAAGAGAACTGTAGAAAATATATATAAATATATAAATTGCAAGATGAAAGGTACTATAAATAAAATAGTTTATTACCATTGTTTTGTTTTGTTATTTCATTGTTTTCACCTGACTCACCCTAATAAGACCAACACATGTTATATTATCCATACACGTGTTGTCTACAAGGGATCAACATTGAAGTAAAAACACCACCAGTCATCTCTGCTTCTATGCCCCAAGCCTAGGACATGTCACATGACATGTGACAGCAATGAGGAGCAACGTAGTAAAGAGACTGAATTAACAGCAGATACAGACATTATGTTGTCTGTGAACATCAGGCACAAACTGCACACAGACAGAGGTTAAAGCTCATCCACCAGTGGTGGAAAGCCTTGTGTGGATGATGCATCTGACATTTTTGAGCAGAGAGAGGAGTTAACCATCTGCCCCTACACATAACTGCATCCCGTAGTCACATGACAGCTGCTCCACCACATACAGCAGGCTGCTAACTAAAGTGACCCGAGTAAAGTCAGGTGATGTGGTCTGACAAAACCCGTTTTAGTTTGAGTTACTAACTAGGCTAGTTTAAATGTGATGATGACACTGGTCTATATTGGTTGAGTGTCTAATACTGTGAGGGACAAGCTGCCCAGTTTTCATTTCGTAAATAGTTATTTCTAAATCATGTTACATTCATCTGAGGATTTGAACAGGGGTCATGTTAATCACACGATGACAGCACGCGTAATTATTTTTGTCAATGGGGTTCAAACCCTAAGTTAAAAACTCGTCCCTCCTGTGAAGGTGGTCCGTTTCCATCTAAACTACGGGCAGTAGTTCTCAAAGAGGATATGATGTGGTGGTTTGTTTTCAATTAAAAACCAAAGCTGTGAATCAGTACCGTTAGAGCTGACATTACAGTCAATCAACGGCCACAGCAGCCGACGTTAATCCGTTTACAGGCGTTACCCTTGTACTGTGCTGTACTAACGTTAGCTCGGTATTTACAAACGTCGTTAATGTACCGATGACGTCCCCGTTAGGAAAAAATAACGGGCGTTAGGTCGCTGTGTGGCCGTTTAATGACTGAAGTGAGTAAACTGTCAGAGAGGTGTTGGTAAAACTACAGTCAGGCTAGTTCCACCCGAGCTATCTGTCAACAAACTGAGTGAGTGAGGACTCAGACAGCCGCCTACCTGTCCCCGCTGAGTGCTGATGGTGGTCGCCATATTGTCTCTTCAACGTCTGCGGGGCTGGTTTCTCGACTCTTCTTTAATCACTGATGTAACGTCGGCAAATAAAATAACAACACACAAGTGCTGCTCGGATTAATGTTGACCCCGGAAGTGTCGACTGTGTGTGCGTGTGTGTGCGCTAGAGTGCGCGTGTGTGTGTGTGACGTGTGTAGAGTTTTTTTTTTTTTAACTTTATTTTCAGTGCAAATGCGAACGGAAGTTCCCTGGAAGCGTTTTTTTTCTTCTTCTTTTTTACAGTATAAATATTGTCAATATATTTCAACAGTTGTTTGTTTGTTTTTTCACAGTAATCTTTAAATTTATAAGCAAATGATGGAAACTAACTGCCTTGGGAAGAACAGGGTCGATCTTCAGGTCATAAATAATTCAACAGTTGTTCATGTAAACAAATTAAATAGGCCTCCAAAGCAGATAAGTTTTATCTTGAACAAAAACGTATTACACATGGATGGATATAGCCCATAGACTGATATAGCCTAACATAATAGAGAGGACACATGTTAAGGTTTCTCAAACATTTTATTTGGACAGTCAAAAACCAAACCAACCATAACAGAATCACACACAGCAACCTCACAGACCTGACAGCTGATTCACTGCAGCTTAATTTGTTGTTCACAGAAAGCTAAGATCCAAAAGTAGCCTAAACAAAACAAGCCAAACTGGGAAGATACATCCAACCTAAAGAAAAAAAACACACACTAATGTAGTAATTTCAGCAATGTCCCACATTAAAATCCCCACACTCAATTTTCTTTATAAAACTAAACAAAAAACCAAACAAACTGCATTTAATTCAGTGCAATGGAGCAAAAGGCAACTTCGCATAAATACTTGACAAGGTTTTATCAGGTGTTTGCTATGACTTGATGATGTTTTTACCTTGAAAAGTTTTAGTCTTAGTGCAGTTACTGTAGGCGATATGTCGCTGAATTAACCCTGTTTTACAGACCCACTGAAACAAAGCAGAAGCAGTGGGTGCACTGCACAGAACACAACACATGCTTCATTCATTGCACCTCGCTTCAGATTCATGTGATTGTGAAAAGCTGAACACCTCACCTTGTATCAACTATTTATCTTCAGTGACTGACTCAAAGACCGTATCACTCATCCTAGAAATCCTGTACACATTTATATAAGTTTTTCCATATAATCCATAAAACAAACAAACATTTTGATGGAGATCCTTTGGATTTTGTCATTGAAAGATAGTGACAAAAACATTCTGTGTAAAAACACAAACAACCACCCCCTCCCACTAAACTCAACCTCAGCTATGACTTTTCTTGATTTACACTAAGCCTGGCAAACATAAGGGTGTCCATACTGTATTTGCTGCAACAGCTAATAGCGGCAACTTAGAGCCTGTAAAATAAAAGTCCTTACAATTCACATAAAGGAGCAATGCATCTTTTTCTTTAATGGCTTTCCTTTTTCATCTATTTACCTGGCTGTTCCTTCCAGGCCTTCCATGTTTCAGGCCAATGAAGTGAATGTATTGAGACATGGAAACAGACTGATGGTGCGCTTCACAACATCCAAAGCAGTGGAACACGTGATTTGCAGTAAACTGGCCCAAACTGGGGCTGGGTATTAAAATAGAAAAGTTTCTGTGTCACTGTTAAAACTGTCAAATGCTCAGTCTTATCAAATCTGTGCATATTCATGACCTTGTTTATTAATCTATTTTAATACCAACTCATCTGTCAATTTCAGACTGAACCTTTATTTAAAAATGATTTGTAGGAAAGGTGTTCATGTTCCTCAAAGTAAGGTACTGATGTGACTCTAACAGTATTTGTGTTAATCACTTCAAACACTGCAATGGTCCTTTGAAAAATATTATGCAACGCTTTAATACGTTTAAAACCAAATTCCCTAACAGATTTATTGTGGAGACTTAACAAGCAGTAAAGCAGGGACATTAAAAAGAACAAAGCTGTGTACTGAATCACAAAACTGCCTAAAGGAGGAAGTCTTTTACTGATAGTCTCGCTCGCCAGACAGAAGAAGGTATTTTCTGGTGCCTGTCAAGATGCTGAGAGTTCTATAAAAGCATCATAATGCTGCCATGCTTTTTGTATTTGGTATCAACACTGCACAGTTTGATTTTATAAAAACTATTAAACATGTGAGGACTGGAGATGATTTGTTGCTCCACAGTTCTTCTACAAGAGTACAGCATCATGATTATTCTGTGTGTACAAAACTGTATTATTTTTTCATGATTTTTGTTTTTGGCACTGACAATCCACAGCGGGTTATTAAATAAATAAACAAAACAAACAAATGTTCTCATTTGAATTGATTTTTTGTTTTATTTTAGGTTTGGCTGTTAAATAACAGTTCTTGTCAAAGCAGAAATACATGATGGGATGTATCTATGACAGCATCCATCACACGGTTTCACAAGAATAAGGACCGACTCAAAAACATAAGACACCTCAAGTTAAGCGAGCTCTGGACCGATGTTACCATGATAACATAGACTGGAGGTAAGGTGTCTTGTGTTTTTGACTTAAAATTAGTCACTCAGCATCGTTAGGACTGGACCAACATGACAGAGGCTGGAGCAGTATGAAATATCTTAGTGAAATTGGCCCCTGATCTCACTGAAGAAACACAGTCAAAGAAAAAGGGAAAATACTGATTGTGCAAAACATTTGGCACCAGTTTATTTGTTTTTAAGTTAACACAAACTAGATCACAGTTTACCAAGAATTTCATTGTGGATATAACGAAAACATGGATACTAAATACACTGTGACAAAAGGCGCTCCACTGTGGATTTTATGTCTAATTCGTCCACAAGAGAGAGCAGAAAAGCATCATGTGCTTGTGGCGGTGAGTTGACAGGCTAACTGACATTAAATGCTTTCTCCTCATAACATCACTCAAAATATGAACTCCCAATGATGAACTCATGCACAACATTGCCTGGGGATAGATTAGCTGCTTTAAAACACACACACACACACACAGGAAAAAAAAACACAACAAAACCAGAGGATGGGGGGCACTGGGAGGACTGCAACACAACACAGAAGATAAAAACAAATGTAAAGCTCAGACTCAAGCTGATTTTGAGAAGAAAAAAAATTCTAGTGGTTATGCGGGTCAGTTCTAGAAAAATAGATTCTCTTATTTGCTTGTAATAAGTCTAAAGCAACTTTCACACATTCAGTGGCAGTCTTTCTAGTGCCCCTTGCTGACAACACAGAGGACATACAGAAAACAACAAAACAAAACCTCATCAATGTCAAACACAAGGTCAAAGGTGAAATTGGAAGCGTCAGAGAAGCGCAGGAAACACAAGGACTGGACGATGAACTGTGACGCCACATCAACATGCTAGGGCAAACAGGAAGAGATCTAGAAAAAACAAAAAGAAAAACACAACAGGGAGACAAACCTAGGTTAAACAGCAATGGAACACAGACAGGAGAAGAGAAAAGAAATCAAGAAATGATTATCTTTGTGCAGGGTTGATTCACGGTCTAAACACTCAACAGTTGACAGTGAGGACGAGTGTTACCACAAACTGAGGTGGATGACAACAAAGGCAAAACACACACGCCAGACAGCCTAAATAAAATGGCAGCACAGAGTCAGCAACAACATGCAGGAAAAAAACAGCTACTCACATACTGTTATAACCAGTTATTATGATGCAGTTAAAAAACTGTGAGTGGAAATAATGAAAAAAAAAAGATTCCCCACAACAAATTAGATTTTCTACATGGTATATAAAGTCCCAGAAGTTTTCCATGATCAATTTTAATATTGTATTGTATAAATTACAGATTCATTTTTTATTCCTGGTTGTGGCCTATTCTGTCTACCATTCAATTTATAATTGAAAAACCTATTGGCAGACCCATTTTACGTCATCCCTTCCCTGTGAACATCAACTGATTTAAGTTTTATCACAGTTTGATCTCTGAATGCTGCACTATTACTCCAAAACTAAACTGCTACAAAGATATAAAGGGGCCATTTATAAGGTTTATCTCTTGTTTTGCTCAACACTTTAAAAAGTGATGAGATGGGCCGGCAGCTAGCTGGTTAGCATGCCATCCTAACTTCAACTTTACTATCTACTTTGCAAAAGACGTACAGTGATGTGAGTAAAGGAATGAAATTTGATGCAGATCTCAACAATGTTTCTTCTAGACTGGCAAGTAAACAGGGCCAGTGGTAGCTGGTTAGCATGCTAACTTCAGTAGATGAAAAGACGGTTAAAAAGTGGTATTTTCTCCTGTCATTTACACAAAGCTGCTCTTCTACTCCATCTGAAAATTAACGTCTCCTGCTTTATTTCTGATGGCTTACATGTTACCCATAATTCACAGCAGAAGTCTGGTTATGTAATAGTGAAATGATCAGTGAGACAGACTCCCTGTTTTCATTACGACTGAAATTTCCACACAGATGATGCACTACTGCCTGAAACACACAGTCACACAGTATTCAGAGACAGACCAACATGGTGTTAGTTTTAGTCTTTAAAATAGTTTTACTTAACTAAAAAATGTTTAACCTAAAACTCAAAGTTAAGGCAGAACTTTCTCAGTTCAGGGGCTGTGTCCCACCTGAGGGGGGAGGATCCTCTACAGATAAGACCCTCTGACCACACAGAGACATGAAGCCATTAACTGATCCCTGTTAACTTTTAAAATAAACCACCGGGAAGTTGCCTTCAGGGGGCTGATGTGTTAATAGCAGTGGTGTCCAGAAAAATGTAATAATATAATGTAATGTTTCACCTTATGACATAACACCACTTTAATTAATGGTCAATATACAGCACTGACAGAACTCCTGCTTATTTGTGTGTGTGTGCGTGCGTGTGTGTGTGTGTGTGTATGTGTGTAAAGCAAAATAATGCTTCAATTATTGAAGCACAACACTGACTGGATCAGCTATGATGACAAAAGTCTTAGACACACGATTGTCATGGTTCTTGTGCAATAGTGAAAATTATTTTTGTACAATGAACACACCAAGAAACTTCCAGCAACTGCAGGAGGGACAATGTTACACAGGACACAATAATGAGAGGGAGAGGGAGGGAATCTGTCTGACCGTCCAACACTACGACACCGCCGTCTTTGGACTAGGCATCTGGAATCAATCTTAAAAGCTACTGTAAAAACACACAGGACTTCACCTGATGCAAAGCTGCTGACGGCACATAGAGGATGGCTATTTCTTCATACAGAGAGACACACAGGTTAAAATGGACTTATAGAATAAACTATGCTCCCTGTGTTTTTGGAAAATGATTTATTCAAGATGTAGGCATGTATGACAGAGAGGGGGTTCTATGAAGTCTGTAGCAGCACTGATGGATCCTACACACACAGTTCATGCCACACTGACACATAGTACACATCACCAAAAAAAAAAAAGAAACAACGCTGAACAGGCAAAGAGAGGACACACAGCGGGAGATCAAATGGAGTTGTTGGACTTCACATTTGTCTTTCAAAATAATTTCAATTCAGATAAATAATTTAGGCAATAAATAGTTCCCCAACACACAGGGGAAGTATAAAACCTATATAAAAATAGAAAAGGCATAAGTTTTAAATATACATCTCAACAATTGTCTTGCTTCCTAGTTCTATTAAAAAAAACACACACGCACGCACACACACACACACGCACACACACACACATACACACACACAATTTTGTGGTAGTCTAAGTAACTAACGTGTTTGTCTTGAGCAAATTTGACATTTATATGAATTCTCCAATCACAGAAGATATTCAGTGAGAGACATAGTGGTGTAGCCCTCTGTAGATTAGCTAGCCGCTAACTAGCAGGACAGTAGCTTGAGGGTTGTGATGAATTTTGTACAAATCACCTGGATTCAAAGTCGAAAACTAACTAAAACCATAAAATGTGTTTCCATGAGGCATCAAAATTTCCATGAGACAGACTCTAAAATCAAATCTATGACGTTTGGGCTTTTTTCTTTGTGCCAAACTTCACAGTGTTGCTCGTAACAACTGCCATTTAGGCTTCACGGCCTCATCAGGCTGACCGTTAACCTTTACCCTGTCGCTCAGAGTGCAGCAGCACAGGAGGAGCACCACCAAAACATGGTATTTTTTAATTTAGTAGTATATACTTACATGAAGCTGTATAATTAGATGTGTTGAACTAACCTCCAGATAAAAAAAAAATACAATAAATGCAATGTGTAAACTGTCCAACCGACAGAAAATCAGTTTATATACAACACAATCCATGTTCAGATGTGAATCTATCCACCTGAGGCCACTTAATTAGTTTAGGCCGTGCAGCGCCCACACGACCAGTCAGATACAGACAAGCAGTAATGTGTCATTGTGTTCAAGTGTAACTCAAAGAGATGTGTGTGCGTGTGCGAGGGGGGGTCCTGAGGCCAGGTAATAGTGGTCGGAGCAAGGTTACAGGAGGTTAAAACTGACTTCAGCGACTTGAGTTGAAACAGGAGCAGGCATTTACTGATCAACACTGTGCCCACTACCATGTTAGGAGAAACACGCACTCAGTGTGAGTACAATTTCAGTATGTCAGTATATCTGCATGTTTTGGTGGAGCCCCTCCTTAAAACAATCTGAGCTTCTGTACGTTACTTCAACAGCTAGTTTTCGGTGTATATCACATACACAGTTTCCTTTTAAAGAGATAATACAGATGAGTGAAACACAAGTCGAGGAAACCACACATTTTTCTTTGCGAGGATGTAAAAAGAAAAGTGAGGATTTTCAGTTTTCTAATCAAAAGCAGCTGTTTTCCAGCTGCCTCCAGGAGCATTAGCTGAGTCTGGGTGGTGGAGGGGGACAGGAAGTGAAAAACAGATGGATTTGGCACTTGACTGTCAAAGTGCAACATATACCTAACAATTAACTCATGTTTATTATGTACCACAGCAAACTGATAACATTTCAACTTAAATTAGAATACACCTGTTTGTCTTATTTGTTAAAATGAAAACAAAGTGCATAAACCACAACAGAACACAGGAAGAATCCAGTCTAGGTGAAAAACTCTTGCATGTAGCTTCATGTGTCTCTTTGCCTGGACATGTTACAGTGACCAGGAGAGGCAGCGCAGCAGACATCACCCTGTAATGCACAGACAAGTTTCTGTGGACCAGTCTTGGTTATTCATACTCCACTTACCATAACACCACCCTGCCTAGCTAAGTCTGCAGTGCCTCAGCACCTTCAGTAGGGCTTGCTGTCATTCTTTGAGCGCTTCAGCTGCACCTTCAACCTCTTCATGCCGATCTGGAAACCATTCATTGACTGGATGGCTGCCTGCGATGACACGGGGTTGTCATAGCTCACAAAGCCTGTGGAGAAAATAAAAACATTCACAGTATTTTCAACACGGCTTTAAGTAGGAAGATTATTGCAAATGAAACAAAATCTTTATCCGCGACAGTTTTCACTAAGAAAGTGATCAAATTAGAGAGCTTAGTCACCAGCTGTCTATGTGCACATAAAGCGTATCTTCATTGCTCTATACTCATTCCTAAAGAGCATGAGCATGATATTTTGGCAGGTGGAAATATTGTGTTCACAAGAGGAGAGTTTATCATGCTCCCTCAGATCAGCATTACAGCCTCAGGCCAGATTGGAGAAGACAGTGCTTCAGAAAAGGACCAGTTGGGTGGGGGCAAGACGGTAAGTAAATAGCAGCTAATGCTAATGTTAATTATGTAGCAACAAGTACAAATGGCTCATTTTAAACAATACCAATGTTAATCATATGATTTCCAGAGTCCTTATTGTCCTTATTTGACACAAAAACACAATATGATGAACTTTCAGACTCAAGCGGCAACGTGAAGCCGATACCATTTAAACGATTCCAACTCCAGTGATATGCAATCTTGAAATATACTTGGATTTTACCGCCAACGCTTTTATTGAAAGCACATTTGGAAAGGGTTTCTTAACGTCCAATTAGGAGAAATAACATCTGATTGCTGTTCGAGGATCATTCTGGAAAACTAATAGACTTGTTTTGCTTCAAAAAAGTTAATAAATAAAATGTGAACAAATCTTTGTACGCTTTGTTTGTCTGACTATTTCAAGTGTGTGCTTGTTGGAAAATGTTCTTACTGACATTAATACCACTGCCAATAATACTTGCAATACTTTCAATGTTTTCCAGAGGTCTTTGTGTAAACAACTTTGTCCTTTCATGAGCTATTTTACTGCATGTTTGCCAGTTAAACAGACTCACGAGCTGCAAAGCAAGTTGGGAGTAGAACAGGAAAAAAAGACAGCTCTTGTACTTGTCTGGTGACAGTAAAGAGGTGCAGGCAAAAGTAGTAGTTTGTAAGAGCTCAATTTAACTTGAAGAAGCACAGTTGTCTGAACGACTGAACCGGCAGTAGCGATTCTTCTCTAGTGCTGAGGCGTCTTATTCTCAGTGCAACGTAATTTGCTCCAAAACACTTACACTGTTAGCACTTCTTCATTCAGTGGATGAATCAAGTTAAATGAACATTGCTCCTGTCTGCACCTCTCTGTCCACGTGTGCACCATGCAAGCTGCAATCAGCACCAAAATACCACACAGACCAGTTTAAAAGGTCGGGAAAACAGCCACCTGCTTGTGCTGCTTCTACTGGTTGTTGCCAGGATCCTAAAGCTGTTGATTCAAAGCATTTCTGGATCATAAGAGGCCCTCACAAACAGTAGTTAGTGTGAACTCACCAAAGCACTTGCTGAGGTTTGTCTGTTTGTCAATGAAGACTTTAGCAGAGATGACGTTTCCAAAGGGCATAAACATCTGGAGCAAATCTTGGTCGCCAAACTCCTGGGGCAGGTGGTAAATGAACAAGTTGGCACCTTCTGGACCTGTCAACCAAAAAATCTGTTTTAACACCATTCAAACATTAAACAGGAATATTTTAACTCTTTTAGGGATATTTATGCCTGAATGAATTCATCTGATGATCAAATTATGTTTCAAATAGATGCTGCAACCAGAGGCCATGTGAGAGGAAAAAAATGTTGTGGTGAATCAAGTCAAGAAACTAAAAAAAAATGCAGGTAGACAACATTATTACTAATGCATTTCAGGAGAGGAACGTATGTCTGCAGCAATATTTAGAGAAAATATCATGTACCATGTATCTGTATATAATCATGTAGCCTACATTTACACAAGGTGGGCTGAGGTCACAACATTTACCAAATCAAAATGTCCACATTCATTTTTTTTCCAACCCCCTGGGCCTCTGTGACGTCATATTAGACACTATCTATGAAATACATTAAATCAGTGGAGTGGGAGTGTTTGAGACTATCATGAACATACAAACAAGGACAAGCCTTCTGTTAGGGACTTGAACTTGTTTTAAAAGTGGAGCTGTTGACATCATGATCTGAGGTCGTGTCTGAGAGAAAGTGCAGAGACGTCTTACCGGTGCTGTGACTGTTGCTGGCTGACGCAGCATATTTAAAACAAGACAGAATCCTTAGCAGAAGGTAAGAGCAACACTGAACACACACACGCACACACACGCCTCATCCAACCTGGCTGCAACACTACTTTAAACCAACATCAAACATATCATTCAGAAGAAGCAGGGTTCAACTGATTCAGATTTTAAGAAAACATACAAATTAACTCAAATGTTTTTTTAAACCTGCAGCTGTTTTTGGTTCAGTTTTTGATCTTTGGTCAGTCTGGATGAAACTAGACTCAACAAACTTTGAAACATGCTCATACAGTAGTTTGTCCTACTGGAGTTCCACAATTGTGTTTTTCTTTCGTACTGTAAAATGACAACTTCTGAGCATGGTTGACAAATGCACGCCTGCTCCCCCTGCCACCCCCACCCCCCATGTTATATCTCCACTCCCACAGGGCCCACCTTCTTTTTGGCTGCCTGCTGCTGACACGCTCTGCTGGGGCAGCAGACTCTGGTTGTACAGACTGGGGATGGCAGCGGCGGCGTACTGTTGGATGCCTGAGTAGGCCTGGCTCAGGGCCTCCATGGTGTTTCCTGAGCCATTGGCCAGGCCCCCAGAGCTGAGGCTGCCATTCAGTGCTGCCATGCCTGCATCAGAGGTACAAGGACAGAGAAATTAAAAGATCTTGCCTCATCATTCAAGTTAGTGGATGATTTGTTATTTATTTATAAAACTTTTAAGTTGACCTACATAAATTAAACGACAGAATCCAGAAAGTTAATGAATGATATAGGAAATGACGTCTGCACGATAGATTACACCATAGCTGGAATTTAGATAAAGTACATCTGGTTCTCTCAGTGTGTAGCAAATAATGAATACTGGTAGTTATCGTACCACAACCAGCAGCATAAAACCATAAGAGCTTGGGGTTAGTACCTGCCAGGGAGCCCATGTTGAGGCTGGCTCCAGCGCCGGCAGCTAAAGACTGCAGGGCCCCCAGAGAGGATATGGGGTTCACTGAGGAATTGCTGCTAGAGGTGGGAGAGGAGCCTGCCCGGGGGGGTAATGTGTGTTAGCATTACAATAAACACAGCTGGAAAATATGAAGACGAAGCTGTGCAGTTACAGTGGATCAGAGCAACACTTTGCATCTGAAATAGCCTGAAGAGAATGTGTCATGACACATTTGTGTTTTACACTTCTCACCTACAGTAGCTATGGTTATATAAAGCTGTACAGATGTGGCAAGAAAAGGTATGTGAACCCTTTGGAGGACAACATTAACTGATTTCCATTTTCAAGTCGACAAACACCTTTGTCTCTTTACTGAACACTCCCAGTTCTGCTGGAAAAGCAAGTTAGTCCTTGGATTTGAGCTCATACATTTCTGCTGAGTTAAGATCCGAGTGCTGACTGAACCACTTCTCAAGGTGGACTTCGTGTTAGATTTACTTTGATGTTTAAGGTCGGTGTCCTGGTGCTTTCACCGCCTTCTAGTAAGATCCATCAGGTGGACACACTCCCTGACATCATTGAAATAAATACACTTTTTGCAGCAAATTCCAGCTCCCAAAAGGCATATTTCAAAACCATGACATCAGAGAGAAAGTAAAGTAAATAGAGCGTGGTAGAATAAAATCATCATGCTCTTGTCAATATGGAAATACTGTAAAACAGTTTCCTCAGACACAACATGCTCAGACTCACTTTCTCACATTTTGTAATTCAATAACCCTTGACTCCAGTTAGCTTTTGTTGGCATTAGTAGCCAAGGGATTACATAGGACGACACCGACAGACATGGCTGCCCAGAGAGCAGCAGGTACGTGCTCACTGCTCCACAGGAGAAGCTGAAACAGGAATGCACTTCCTACTCCACTGTGAGAAATACTCTTTAATAAGAGACGCTCACTTCAAAGTAATAACTAAGAAAATCAAAGGATTCCACCTGCTAACACCAGAGGAGAAAATGTCAGTCCTGCTAGGAGAAGGGACAACAGCTCCTCTGGCAGCCAAATAATGTAACTGCTTGCCACAGCCTGAGGGACCCACTTCACCCACTGATTGTATTAAATTCTATTGTAATGTTTATTTGTTATTGAATATTGAAATATGTAATACTGTATATACGTATATTTGTTATATTGAAAAGTCTTTGTAAATAGTTTGTACAATGCTTTGGCAACAGCAAATTTCTGTTCATGCCAATAAAGCTGTTTGAATTGATTAGCCTACATATGATATGATATGAACAAGAGCAATACAATGACTTCAGTTATTAGTTAACATGTTTCTCTTTTTCTTGCCACTGTCTGTGTGTTTACGTGGCGGCATGTGGACAACAAAACAATAGTGAACCTTGACTGTGATTCAGTTGTAGTTTTTGTTACCTGAGCTCGTTAGTGCACTTAGGGGGCTACTAGATGTCGTCATCGCGCTGGAGCCTGTGGGCGTGGCCTGTGTGGCAGTTGCTGCTGCTGCCAAAGCAGCCAGATTCTGTATGGCATTAAGACCTGGCAGACAAACAGTTTAAGTTCAAGACTCCTCCCAGCATCGCATCTCTAATCGTACTTCTTTTCTACAGTGTGGTTGAGTGTGTACCTGAAACAGGGTGCAGGTTGTTGAGTGCATTCCCTGTGGAGGCTGACTGCTGCAGCAGCTGCAAGTACAGCTAAAGCCATGAGGAGATATGAGAGACAACATGTTAAAGCAGAAGTGACAATACAGTTGCTTTGTTGTGGTTTTGTGGCCCTTTAAAAACACACACTCACCGCTAGGTACTGTGGCCCTAGACTGTTGAGCCCAGTCAGATTTCCCCACATGGAGGCAGCGCTCAGTTGCTGCATCTGCTGCTGCAGCTGTTGGGCCATGCGCTTCTGCTCCTTATCCTTCTGAGTGTCTGCAAACTTGACTACTATGGGTGATGAACAACCCTGAACACAGACACAGGAAATAATCAGCACTGTAACACCTCTTGCACTGATTAACTATAATTGTTTGAGTGATGAAGCTCACCTCCATGGTCTGAGACTGGTGCATGGACTTGATGGCTGACTGGGCCATTTGTCTGGCTGTAAATGTCACAAATGCACAACCTGACAGAAAGACAGAAAGATAGAAACACTGTGAGTGAAACAAACATGTACAGTATAAAGATTCGGGAGCAGTTTCAGGCCAGACAAATGATGAATCAAAAATAAAGCTGGAGATAATTATCTATAGGTTCATTACTACACATGGTCCCACTATTGATTGTTTTTCTTTTAGTTTCTCACCACGGCTGAGTCCATCAGGGCCTCGAAGTATCCGGCACTCCTCTATCTGTCCGTACGGGGAGAACATCAGTCGGATGTCGTTCTCATTACATTTCTTGGAGATCATGCCAATAAACAGCTTCCTGTCCTCCACTGCTGTATTCAACACAACAGAAAATAGACAAAGTTAAAACTTAAACGGAAAGTTGTCTTTATAGTGGCTGCTCTGCAACTTGTCATTAAACAAACATGAGCTCAGTTTAGGACGGTATCTTCTCTCAGCTGAACTTTGTTTTGAATCAACGTCAGGCTCACATTTCGAGGTTGTTGGGACTAATATGTGCGATTCAGTTACATGTTTGCATCAAGTATCAACTCAAAACAGTTATGATGTTTCTATATTCACCTGAATATAGATTGGGTGAATAAGTGAAAGAGGAAGGTTAAGTTGATCCTTTGTTGTGAAAAATAAACCATGTTTTCAGTTTTATTGATTAAAATAACATTTATCTCATGCTTTGATCTAGTTTAAGTTTGATATTTAGACTGATGCATCTCTGTAGGCAATGGCTTCACATTTGTTAAATGATACTAGAGAGTACAATGCTTCATTAGGGTTATCATGATCATTAGCATTAGCAAAGGGTTTAGCACAAAGTTGTTCTAAAAACTACTTACCATTGTTTTTCTCACTGTCAGCCGGCTTCATCTGGATCGGGTGGTGCATCTGTAGAATGAACACAAACAAACAGCACACTAGTACTCACAGTGCTGACATACATGCATCTCTGTGCAGCGCAATATATTTAAGTAACGTTGGCAGAAATATCATATCCAAGTTACTTGTTCCAGAAGGAGCAGGGAGAGTTATGGTAGAAGATTAGCAGGTTGTGATACTGTTTAAAAGGTGGTGGAAGAGCGCCATGAACACTTGTTTGGCTTTTTATCCATTAACAGTTTAAATATCTTGGCTGTTTAAGTGTTATCACTTAACTTGCTCTAATAACAAAATATCAAATGTGCCAGTACTGATATTTAATTGTAAAAGAATTAATACTTTAATGGGACTACCTGGAACAATCAATACAGAAAATAACACCAACATGTTTTTGAATTATCCAGAGTAACTGAAATCCATCACCACTAGTTTTATCTTTTTGGCTGGACTGATTAGAAAAGTTGAAAAAAAAAATGGCAGTGGCAGAGATACCCAGATCTTTCATTGTTGATCATATGTAACAGACAGTTTTATAATTTATCAGGTCATGTCATATTAAGGTTTATAAAATCGATTGGGATCAATAGCTCAAATAACAAAATTATGGCAAGTGAACTTTCCCCCACCTTTGCTGACAAAAACAAATTGAATATGTCAAAACAGACTTCTCTTCTGTTCTCCTGTTGATCTTTCCATACAAAAACATTTGTGTCCAGCACTGTACTCTATGTTTCCTTTCCTTTTTCCAAACTCTGGCCCATTTAACTGATGGAGGGTTAGAGCTGCTGACAACTACTGAGGAAAACACAGAAACAAATGCTGCTGATTCTTTAGTGGATTGACCAGTGACTATCTTGGAAGGGGCGGGTGCACATGACACCAAACAGATGGCAGCATCGTAATTGAAGGACTAAAGAGAATCCTTTATTACAAGGAAGAAATGAGCATGATGAGGTCTTCATCAGAGTGCACAACAACATGGAAATGCACACTGCAAGCATACGTGGAATTTGGCATTTGGTTTTGGTTAAAAACAAAGCTGATATATTAACCACAATCAACACACTACCAACAATACATTTAGACTTCTCATGAAAACATATGTTATTATTATAATTAAGTAATTTGTTATTATTGGTAAATAAAGAAGAACAAAGTACTCAGTCAGGACTTCTCTGTGAAACTACTTGTGTTCACTGCTCTGGTGTGGCTGATTCAACAATGTGCTACTGTAGCTGCCACTCTTACAGTTAAATCACACATTTGATATTATTGATTGAGCTTTCTGCAAGCTTTCAAAACTCTACACAAATACAGACAAACTGGACACCACACAAATACAACCCCATCTGTATCCATGTAAACATTATGGTAAGGTCACATTGCACCACTTAAAATTGCAGACAACATTGGGAGAAGTCTAAACTATTTACTTAGTTTCTTCACTGGAGCCATTCATCAGGTGGATTCTTGTCAGTTGTTCACTTTCATCTTTTTTTGGGGGGGCATTGGCCGATTAAAATGCTCAGGAGGCTGATTACACAAAAAAATATATACAGACACGACAGAGACATGTATCCTCGTTAATGCTATTTCCTGAGTTAATTTTGCCATGTATTTACTAAATGTTAAATTGTGATCTAATTATTATTTAATTACTGCACTTTAGACATCTGCCATTAGCTGCCCTGCTCTCTAAACAATGGCATGGGCAGATAATGTATGTCATTTGGAGCAAACTTTAGTTAACAAGTGCTACAGCACCATTGTCTGGCCACTTTGCATCATATGTAACATGCTGAATCTGGAGCCTGTTATGGTTGTGCCCGTTGGTGTACCTCGTGCAATTCAGAGCTTATTTTGACAAGATTCTCAAGATTGAAAGTGCAGATGGAGGACACCTACCCCAGGCAAAATCTTCATGTTGTGCAGAGCGTTCTGTGCTTCCAAGGCTGACTTGCGAGTATAATATGTTATAAAACAGCAGCCTGCCAGGAAGGGAAAGAGACATCTGTGTCATACACCTCACTGAGTTACTTAATTTAATTTGTAAAACAATAAATCTATCCTCTATATAGAGGATATGCCAAAAGCCAGAGAAGTAGTACCAATGTCACTAAACTACTATGAAGCCCTTAATACTGGAAAGTCATGAATGAATGCACACACAAAAATTCACAAATATATTCTGGAATTAATATGTGAATAACTCCAACCACAAGAATATTTTCAAAGCACAGTGTGGAAAAAGACGCAAATGAGATCATGAACCAATGAAGAAAAAACTTCATGTTTCAGAGATTAGTTTAAGTTAGTTTAAGTTCATTGGGATAGCCCCTAGATTAGATGACTAAAGGCAAAATCTGAGGAATCAGATTCAACTATGAAAATCCTTAGTTTTCGTCAAAAATGTTTATATAGAACGACAAATGTTTTGTGTACATTACAAAATATTTTGTGGAGTTCCATTTACATATAAATCCCAAAATACATTTGTGAAACCTTCTGCGTGCACTTCCTCATTTAGAGACTGATCTGGCTCTGTTGACTGATTGACAGGAAAATGGTGCTGGTATTTATAAATCATGATACATGTAAACATGTAACAAAGACATGCTGAACACACAAAAACACAAACCAAAACCTTGTGCCTCAGATTGACAGAGGACAACAAAAAAGAGCACTAGAGGCTGTTTGATGTGGTGAGTCTGAGCAACACCAATATACGTTCATCTGGTTTCTATGTGGTTCAACATGTGCACTATACTGCAAGATTTAGGGGTTACAGTAATGCTATTGTGGATTATGTCTCTTACTGTATCTGTGTGTGTGTGTGTGTGTGTGTGTGTTATTCCAGGCTGACCTTTGCTCTGTGGTGGATTCTGGCTGCGGTCTCGCAGCACATTAATCTCATAGACTGCTCCATAAGGCTCAAATAGCTCACGAAGCTGCTCTTCAGACCAGGACCGTGGGATCTGTCCCACAAACATCTTAATGGCATCAACATCGGGTTGGTCAGGATGGTCCAGAGACCCATTCATCTTCTTCCCGCTGCAAAAGACAAATATCAGTGCATTGAACCAAAAATATTTTACTTCATTTCATTATGAGAGCTGTGCAGCACTTTAACTCATTCACTAGTTCGCTCAAGAAACACTTGCTTTATTTGCAAATAAAGCAGAAAGTGAGATCTAATCACAAGTGATCAATAAAGATACATTTTAAAGCAGGTGTCAACAGACACACTAGTGGTGATCACTGAGGATGCAGATTAATACCAGGTCTTTAAGAACAGCTAGAAAGTAGCTGCATCTGACTCTGCTGCTCACTGTTCACACACATCTTTAATCCTCACTGGAGAAACTCCATGTGCTTCTTCAAATCGTCCACCATCATCCTTGTCTCTGAGGCACTGCCTGTGAGTTCAATGATGTGAGGATATCACAATACAAATCAGCGTTTCTTTAGCGTTTTTGCCTATATTTGAAAGATCAGTAGAGATAGACAGTAGATAGATCAGTAGAGATGAAGGAATGACATGCAGGAAAGCTCTGCCCGACACGGGATTCGAACTGGGGACGCCTGCCCTAACCACTGCGTCACACACCACCCCGATCAGCGTTTCTTAATACTGTAGCAAATTTAATGCCAGCAAAGAAAAAGAAAACCACAGAGGCTGCACCATAGAGTCACTGTGACCAGTAGCCTGAAAATACTCCATATAAAAGTCAGTGTTTTTTTTAAACAGACTTTAACAACCTGCTAATGCTGTGAGAACTACTCACGTTACGAGTTGTTGCTATATTAACCTAATCAAACTAATGTTGGCCCTCGTAAATGCTGTCAAGTGATTCCAGCTGTCACGAACCACAAACGGTAACATTTATTACATTACAGAGCTTCAGTCGTAGTGAAAACCTAATATTGCACGTTTGGCATGCTGCTGTTTTTATTTTCATCACTCAGCTCCAAGTGTTACCAAACAGCTGAAGCTTTCCGCTTAACTGACAGCGTAAACTGAAGCTGACGTTCACTGCTGTGAGAGAGAGGGATGTCAGGTTCACTGATATGAACGGAGCCAGATTCATGTTCAACTCCAGCATGGCCTACAAGCTGTGCCATGTTTCCACCACTACAACTTTCTTACTGCAGCATGTGTACCTTGTACTTCCAAACATGCATAGCTGCTGCTACTGTAGGTTCAGAGTTGGAAATTCCTCCGTCCGTGTGTCAGGTAATCCCAGACACCTTCGCAAACTCATTGATGTTTTCTGACTCCTCTATGTTTCTCTCCCTGACATGTGCAACTAACTGTCAGTGCCCTCTGCTTTCTCATCCCCATTTGCAACAGCCAGGCAGGTACTGTACCAGTCTCCTGCCTTGGTGTCTCTCCAGCTGTGATGACCCCTAAGGATTTGATTTATGTTAAAACTGTCAACTCATGTCACAAGATATAGCTGAAACCTAAAAGTATCACATCTTATTGACACTCAAGTAATGAAAATGCTTCATCTTTTCACAACACTGTGGACAGGCCAGTCACTTAGTGGTCAGTGAGGACTTCCATCTCTTCATGCAGGAGATTTCCTAAATGGTAAACATGCTAAAACGGTATTAAGTGGACATGTTGCTGGCCTTGTTTAGTGCACCAGAACATGAGTTTCCCGGAGCTTCTCATGTTCACAATCTTTTGGCCCGGTCATCTTCTGACTAAGATGCCAGTTATGCTCAGTATGCACACTCCACCCCTCCTGCTTCCCCGTACAATCCTTTGGACTTCTCCGTAAACAGCAACAGCAGACAGACACAGAGAGCCAAAGAAAGAGAGGAGCTGTTTGCAGAGCTCAGCCCAGCACAAGTACTGTACTGTAAAATACATGGGATAAATTCACAGGCAGCTTCAACTTTTCTTGTAGCAAAGCAACCTCACAACCACAAGGGAGAACTACAAAAACCACCCAGTCCTTACTGCAGTGCCAATCATTATTTAACAGTCAACAAGTTTATATTTAGAAGACCTGGTATACTGAAAATACATAGCATCCAATTGAAAAGGGAATCTTTTTTATAAAGCCTTAAAGATCTGAGATTAGAAGAACACACACACAAAAAAAATCAAATCCACCATCACTGCAGCTGTACAGCCACCATTTCCATCTCTGACTTAAACCTATACACCACTCTAGCCAGTTAGCTGTACAGTATATACATGCTGTAAGTTCAGCTTCTTTGTAGTCCTATTTATACATCTTACATCATTCTGCACATACAAACACAGGAACTAAATAAAAAAGGGAAGCAGGGGAGATCAGAAACTATGAAAACCAATTATATGGAATCACAGGCAGCACACGTCTACACAAAAAGACACATATCGTAGAATAGATGACCATTTAGTAGCCCGGGCTTTTAATATGCTAAATCGACTTGGACCCCACGCGTTTATAAGAACCAGGCGCGTATTTGCAACAGGCTACAATTAATTCTTGCAATGAGCAGCACCAGACCATCATGCAAAGAACAAGGATTTCACCATAGACCACTGGAACAAAACTACTTTTTTCCCAACACATCTTTGTTGACATCGGACAATAAATACAAAGACAGTTTGTCTGTGTTACCGGGAGTCGATCGCGCTAATCTCAACATTGTACATTAGCGTATTTATCCATTTGTCTTTGTCGTCCAGCGCGGACGACTATTTGGTCATCTAGGCTGCAAATAGTAGTACACAACAGCTGTTCCCCTGAGGTGTGATCCTGACATCCCACATTCAAACCCAAATGGCAAATCACTGACTGTACATAACAGACTGTCAGGAACACCTGTTCACCTGCTTATTTATGCAGTTTAAGGAGCAAATGATGTAGTGGCAGTTCATTGTGTAAGATTTAGTAGATAGAGATTAGGAAAAATGAGTCTCAGTGACTGACTGACTGGTTTGGGGTTTCCTGAATATGATAACCTGGATTTTTTTTCACACACACAACAGTCTAGAGTTTTTACACAGGATGAACCCCAAAGAAATCATCCTTTATGGACCTCTGGATTGTGTCCTTCATAAAGTAGGCTATCATTATTATTATGAAAAATAATAATAATAATATATATAATAATAATAATAATAATAATAATATAATAATAGAAGAAGAAAAAATAATAGAAGAAGAAGAAGAAGATTGTAGGTGACAAAAGTCAATGGAGATGAGTCAGACTGGGACTGACACAGAACATCACACCAAGACCACTGTTGTTTGAAAACAAAACAATATATCAAAGTGTAAATTTTGTGTATCATTTGAGGCTTGAATGATGTTTCTAGGTTAAATATTGGCAAAGTTACACGCCTCCAAAGACAGGTAGCACATGTTGTCATCAATGGCCTTCACTTCAGTATTGTGGTTGGAAAATGTTCATTGACATTTTAAGTGTCACTCAATTCATCCAAAAAATATTTGCTCTTCTTTGCAAAAATCACCCCAAGCTGCAGTGGAGGGATGTCATCATGCAAGAGAAATATGTGGTTCTGACGAGTTTATTCTTGGTGCAACTCATTTTACACCTTAACACCAACAGCGGTCTCCGCCCAGCCTCAGATGGAGGAATGACCCACCTGGTGCCTTGGCACAAAACATCACATAGTGATATCAAGGTCAGGAAATCATCTGCTACTTGCTCTGGATACTGCACCTTTATTCTAAAGTGATGCAACTAGAGATGTAACAATGTGGAGCTGATGATGACCAGCAATAACAATGGATGCTGTATTTTTACGTCCCGTGTAACTGTTATAAACTTGTTTCTGATAATGCCCAAGTAGTTAAATAAAACAAAACACAATTACGAATAGCTTCACATATACTTGGCTTGGACTGATTAATGTTTACCAAAAGCCCCTAAACTGCAAGAGTACAGAGAGACGACACTCGTTGAGGACGTCTCAGTAGTTATCACTGTGTTTGTTTAACAGATGTCTGATTCAAGCATTATCTCCCTGGCAGCTTTTGTTGAGCATGTGGTTGACAAATATTGTCTTTATCGAGACCTAACACCCCAAGTCCATTTCATTTTCTACACAATAGCCTTTGCTCTGACCTGCTGCACATCCTGTGTGTGTGTGTAGAGCTAAGTCCTGCCCTCATACAAACAAACACTGACACAGAGGGCAGAGCAGAGAAAAGAAAGGCAGAAAAGCACATTTTTTCTGAGTGGTCAGTTCTACTCCCTCTTTTGTTTTTGTTTGGCACTGTCGTGTGGCCGGAGGATGACATGACCTGTAATGACATGGCCCGCAATCTGTCTCTCAATCAAATTAGTTAAATAAATAAAGGTAACGCAATCACAACTCTTATTCCATGTTTAAGGATCCAGCTGCCTGAAAACAGACATTGGTGGGTCAGGTCTGTCAAACATCATCATGATAATGTTCTTGTCTGCATGCATGTGGATTCTTCCCACAGTCCAGAAACAGAGGGCTCAGTTTAACTTCGTCCATTCAAAGTAGTTGTTTCCAAAACAACAGGCTTGCCCAGATGTTACTTTGGAAATCGAGTTCTCAGAGTTTCCTTTTTTTAAATGTAAAAAATATTTGGATTTAAGTGCGACATTACCACCCCTTTGTCAACCAATACCTCTTGCACTTTCTTTGCACTCTGCATTAAACACATTTCTGGGATATTCTCCTTCCACCTGTACAGTATTGTAAAAATAATCAATATCCTGTCTCAAAGGTACACTAAAGATGCAAGAATTTTGGATTATTTTGCATTACCTTTAGATTGGACAACTGTAATTCTTTAGTATCAGTATGTGGTTGATCCCGTGGTTGATCCAAATGTTGTAGCTCACCTCTTCTGTGTATAGCTTCCTAAATCACAAATCCTCCAATGATCAGACATCATTATATCTTCAAGAGCTCATAGTAGGTTACCCTGCTACCACACGAGAGCACTCTGCTCTGCAGGTCTACCGCCTCATTTCACAGCAGGAACTTTTCCAAAAAACTAGCAACCTGATAGGAACTATGTGCATTTCAAATGCAGGAAATGATCTAAATTTAATTCTGGGGTGGATGTTGTACCCCCAAAAAAGTCCCTGGTTGGAGGGTTGACAGTTCAAGCCTGCAGAAATCTCTGATTGGTTAAGTACTCAGTTAATTTTATTTCACCCTGTGTTTAAAAGCTGCTGCTGCGACTGACTGATTTGTTTTGTTTGAGACTCTATTTTCAGTGTGGTTCCACATGGACTCCCAAAAGAAAGTGTACAATGGATGACAGATGGATGAGGGGACTGATGAGCAGAGGACAAAGTGCATTTGGCAGAAGATGACATCCAGCAGCAACTGGAACTGGCAACCCGCAACAAAAAGGTTTACGCCGAAATATATACGAAATCTCAACAAGCCAAACAGGTCTGGGAGCAGTTAAAAAATGCCTCCATTTCATTTCTATATGTGATGGCCCTGATTGCATAGCCTTTCTGAGACTTTGGCTGCAGTGGAAATGCAGACAACAATGGCGGCCCACAGGAACCTTTTAGTTCCTCAAGAAGCGGTGCGTTAGGTACTTGGTCAAAATGCTCCTTAGTTTGCAAGAGGCAGAGCCTTCAGGCCTATCAGGCTCTGGGTCTGGGAGGGCGACATCCTCTCTACATTTAAGATCAAGTCTAAAAAGATGCACGATTAAAATCGTCCTCCATCCTCAGGGATGGCTGAGATGAGCCATAAAAATCCCTAAATTATGCTGCTGAGCTTTGGAAACTCCCATGATGCCCTGAGTACTGCCTCTCTCTTCCATGCTCTTTCTCTCTATGTTCCTATTTACAATATAGTATAGATAATATGTTTCAACCATGGCAAAATTAACTATAAATTAGTTTTAAAAACAACACAGGAGAGACACCAGTAAGCCCCTGTAAGAAGTGTGTATCAATTTTAAATACTTTATCTATACTACATGGATGTTTGGATCCATCTCCACTTCTTGCTTTATTCAGCAATGTGACACCCAACAAAGAGGATGGGGGAATCTTTCCCACCTGTGTACTCCTAATAGATTAAAAACATTACCCAATATCTCACACAAGATGAGCTACTCAGTGTTTGTTATGACATTTTATATAATTTGGCAGCCATTTTTTATCTTTGCGGAGGAAATAGATGCAGAGAACATGATTCCATCATTTTTGTATTGCCCCCCACTGGCAACCTTTGTGAATGACTTATTTGTACCCAGTGCCATGGGTGGCTTCTCTATGCTGGATTGGATGCAATATTCATCTTGATCAATAGAACTTGATCAAAAACCGGCTCGTGTTTTGGCTGAGCGGTGTACACTGGTGGCACTTTGCCTAAGAGAAAAATGGAGCAATGTGACAGCACCAAGATAGACTGAACATCGTTAACTAACCATGTGTTTGACTGGAAGTGAATACTGTCTGTATCCACACAAAAAAAGCCAAATGTTAGCCAGTATTAGCAGTTTGTTAAAACATTTTTCCTACAAAGAACTAAGATAATTTTGTTGTGTCTGATTAATATCTCGTTCAAATAATGCCACCTATACCCATTTGTATGAGTCAGTATATTATGATCGTTACACAGCTTATCTGGATTATTTCTGAACATCAGGTGAATCTTTGTCAACAGCCACTTGACCAACAAAGACAGGTGAGCATGTGAGCAGGGGACTCTGAGGTTCGATCTGATGTCATGGTGACATAATGTCTGGATGTGTCTTCCCAGCCTGAAAAATAACACCTCTGGCACTGCTATGGAGCACCATTGTTTAGCTGACCTGTGTGACTCAATATTTTAGACTCACTTTTATGTTAATGAACAATTCTAGAGGTTGACTCATTTATCTAATTGTGTGGGTCAGTGCATCTGAATATGATACACACAACTTTGTCAGTATTCATATATTTTTCACGGATCATTTAGTAAAACATATGAGTTCAAACTGGTGACGGACCATCACAATTTCTTAGTGTAGTATCTGTGTGTCACTTTTTTCATAGTACAGAAAAGCTTGTGTTTTTGTTAAACAATGAATACTGGCTCATCCTGGGTATCATTATATCATGACCTGACATTCAGCTGTGCCAGCAGACATGTTTAATTGATCAATTAGCACCTTGATATCAAAATCAATAAGGTGTACACTTGCACACTGCGACAGTACGCCAGGAATGACAAAGCAAATCAGCTCAAAAGGATTTATTTTGGGTGAAAAAATATTAATAATGTGGCAATTGTGGTTGTATTTTAAGTATCATTAGTCGTCAGAGCAGCCCATAAAATACAAAGCTCAGAAAAACAAAAGATTTGTGTCATGCACAAACAACATGGATCAGAGATGGTTTCCAACTGATTACCAGAATTTGAACTGGAACCAGAATCAGAGAAAAAACAAAGTACAGGAAGGAACCATCTCAATCAACCAGAGTGGAGAGCTATGCAGATAATAAAACAAAAAAAAACAAAACCTGCATACACAGGATCTGACTATATTTTCGAGGGATTTCTCTCTAACACATCAATGGGCACAGGAGGAACACATTACTAGAAAGGGCAACACAGTGCTGATCATACAGAAAAACATATTCAACATCCCAGCGGAAAGTTCAATCTAATTGGAATCAAATGTTTTTTGATTAATTTAAATCAAATCAGCATTCAATAGCTCAACTATTCATCAAGAATATTTGACCATGACAACACCACAACAAGACAGCAAGTGATCAAATAAAGGTGAACATCTCATTCACAGGCCTGTTATCACCCTGACAAACTACAACACAGCTGCACATGATTATTGCTTATTACAAACTAAACCACAAAGACCATCCTTAACATACACACACACTTTCTGTATGATTTCTAGAAACTTTACAGAATGTGAAATACTCACAAAGCTGACCTAGTGAGTTACTTACACAGGACTGGAATTCAAAGAGCAGTGGTCCACCATCATCTCAGGCAGGAAATCCAGCTTAAAAGAAGCCATGGTGGAAAAACGTGTTTGTTTTCTTCTTCTTTAACGCAGCAAAGATGAATTTATAGTGAGATCAGACAGTGGTGGTGGTGGTGGTTGTAAACTCCAGAGCATAAATGGTAAGTCCCTGGTGACTGGTATTGCAAAGACAACTGACAGAAAAAGTCAGAGAGAAACAGTGTGCCGTGACAAAATCAATCCACGTGGAGAACCCGTCCACTGGAGCAACAAATACGACAAACAAAATGCGCCTGAGGAAACACCTTTGTCTGAGATGGAAGAAGAGTACAAATGACAGACACAAAGTGACAGGCCTTCAGGTCGGCTTTCCAGGTTCTGCGACTGGGACTAACCGCTGCATGGGGATCATAGAGACAGAGTGCTGCGGGGATCACTGGGGCCAGAGAGAGTAATGGCCATTTGGGGTCCCACAATCAAAGTGCTGATGATCCACGGCCTTTGTGAACATTTCTCCAAGGCCAGCAGATCTGGCTGCAGCATCAGATAAACAGGGTGTCAGATTGATGGTGATAAGGCCCAGTGGGCAGAGGGAATGAAAGAGGGAGTGAATAGTACTCCCCAGCCAGTAGCTAATCCCTGGACTAGGCACAACGGGGGCTAACAATTAGGTTCCGGCCTGAGGGGGGTTGTGTTTGCCCTGTTGTCCTGCAGGCTGCACTGGTTGGTGTGTGACTTGTGTGTGTAAAAACAATGTCAAATGACACTGGCTTTGGTCTTTGTCCACCACACAGTGCACACACAAACTCACGCGAACATACACGTCAACATATCTATGAAATTAGATTAACTCAGGGAATGTATGTAACGCTGACATGCACACGTGTGAATCTCCTTCCTAATAACCTGTTACTGCTGCATTTATATTTTGGTTTTTCATTCATTATTCTTCTTTTGTTGCACAGATTGACACCTATCAATTGTGCAACATGCATTCAGCTGACCAACAGGAAACCAGCAGAGAGTCTTCAGGCCACCACCATTCTTCCACAAAGTACTATATACCCTTGTCTGGTGTTTAGCAGAACTGAATCAGGATAGTCAACTATGCGGATATTTGGATTGTTGTGTAGTTTTTCGTACTAGGCAATCAATAGAAAAAAAACTGCAGAATACACTGTGAACCCCAATAATTGTTGATAATAAACTGCACGCTAACAAAAATAACTATCAGTGCAAACAGCAAGAACGGCTCTTGACATGAGAGTGTGTACATGTCTCTAGACGCAGATGTGCGCCTTAAGTAGGCTAAAGGTGTGTGTGAAAGAAGATAGAAAATGTCAGTGAGCCAAATGTGTGACCTAAAACAGGCTGACCGCAAGTGGCACAGCAAGCGTGAAAAATCACCCGCCTGCTGTGAACAGTAAATTGTTGTTTGACAGTGTGAAAATCCCTTGAATTAAACCGTATGAGACACGTTGCACCAAAAACAGAGAAATGTCTGACTTTCATGCACAGTCAACCTGGAAACTCACCAACTTCATAAAAATGAATGTGTTGGTACCTCGTTGCTTTTTATCATTTTAATGAGGGTTTCGTCCTCAACCCACTGACCTACTGTACTGTCTGCAGCGTTGTACTGTATGTGTGCACTGATGGACTTCTTACCCCACTAGTGCCACACCAGAGACTTCCAGGTTAGGGAGGGGGAGTGTGGGCTGTCCAGCCTGCTCTGGAGACACATACAGGGTTTCGGGGTCCAGGCTATCCATCCAGGGCCTTGCACTACTACCGCTATCATACACAGAAACACACAAACACACACAAACAAACAATTACAACTGAGAGCACAACAACAACAAAAAAACTGAACAAATATTTACACATCAGACAGAGACATTAACTTGAAACCAACAGTGTAACACAGCACAAGCATGGCGTCAATGTGTTTGTGCATCCAAGTGACCCAGTTGGACCCTGTTTAGCTGCTTCATGCAATGCAAAGTCGTGATGTTGTGCATACTGTCCCCCAGCGTGGCTGTGGAGCCATGATGGTCTTCTCCTACTGTACATCGACTCTCTTGTGCTGAGCAGCTATTGTGTGTCTGTGCTGGAGACTACAGAGAACGCTCTGTTTCAAGTCTATCTGTGGTCAGCTCTCTACAGCTCCAAAGAGAGTCTGTAGTAGAGTTTCACTTCACTGCAGTGGCATCGTGTCTGATCGGCCCTTTTTTACAGTCTATGTCAAATTAATTTTAAAACTCATCGAAGCTGTTAACAGTACTGCTTACACAAATGGTTACTGCTGCAATTGTCTCCCTTTAAGAGCTAACGAGCAGGCTTTTATTGTGAACAAATCCTACAGCAAATCCAACAAGTTAATCATATTCTTCAGCAGGTCTGCACAACAACAGATGCACATAATCTATGTTACAGGAGAGGTTTTCAATAATGCGAGGAAGAATGGGTAACCCTTTAATTTGCAGGCCACTAATTCCGTGATAATATCAAGAAATAGCCAAGAAATAACAATTAATTGCAGAGTAATGTCAAGAAATATTCTGAAAATAACAGTCAATTTCATAGTAATGTCACGTTTTTTATTAAGGAAAAAGATTACACATGCTTTTAATGTTTTAATTTTGGGGGAAAAGGCCAGAAATTTTCTCCACCAAGTCCTTGCAATTGACTCTATCAATCATTATTTCTTGGCTATATTTCTCGACATTGAAATTGGCAGTTATTTCTAGGGTATTTCTAGACATTATGACTCAATTAATTGTAATTTCTTGGCTATTTCTTGACATTGTCATCCCATAATTAGCAGCCTGTAAATTAAAGGGTTACCGAAGAATGCTTTGACTGTGTTTCCTGCTAACCACTGCACCTCAAATTCATCATCCAGTAAGCAACTTATTCTACCTAACCGAGGCTAGTCCACCAACACAAAAACATCCTATTAGTCTTACTCCTTTTAAGCTACCTTAAGTGATCCTTGATAAACCCCATCACAAATCCACTTATCAATGGCTTAGTTACTAATTGTTTCACTCCAGCGAAGATCTACACATCTACGGTATCAGAAACCCTACCTGTCTGTCCTGCCATCAGTGTAACATCCATATCCTGTGCCTTAGACATGTCATTTAACAGCATCATGTTTTATCAGTGAATATCTAGTAAAACATCCAACATATGTCTGAATTTGATCACAGGAGCTTCTGTTAACAGAGGTTGCAACTTTGTGTGACATCAGTGATCTGCTCCCTGGTCACGGCCACTTCACTCAAGACTTATTTTTATTATCAGGACTCTTGTACTTTTCTGTTCATTCACTGTTAATTTATTTTTCTGTCACTGTTAGGTAAATCCCACCATACAGTGGGGGAGATACATTTTCACCATATCAACAATTTTCTAATTCAGCATATTTCATTTGCACCTATTGACGTAAAATACGGACCTGAAATTTTTATGGATTGTGTTACAATGTCTTTAGTTGTGTAGTTTTATGGAGTTAATACCAATGTCTGATGTGATTTGAACAGGTGAAATGGAAGTAAACTTGATGGGTTGAGTACTATACAGTAACTGTAGCATCACCAACTGCTTACAGCACATCTGGTACCAGCATTATTGGGTTGTCAACTCGTTTTAAATATCTTAAAGGAATCAAAAAGAACACAAACATAAATTACATAAACATTCAAGAAATTCAGATTGAGCAACTGCTTCAGTTTTTCCCAAGTAGTTCAAATTAAATTTGCTGTTTCATGAAATGCGCTATGTAGTGTAACAATTGGTTTCTAGTTTGCAGTAATGGCTTTTCTCCGTTGGCCTAGCAGAGGGAAACCCAGCCATAACCAACCAACTGCTCTGACCCTCCACACTATTGCTCTGTTTGGGAGCAGCAGGGTCAGACCACGATGATATTCCCTGAACCAAGTCATGCCAAAAGTTTATTTTCATGTTCAACATCATAACATCAAAGGAGGAGAACATCTATAACATCTGTTACTCTTATGTCACAGTGCACAGTGTTGAATATCAGATATTACTGCACACACCTCTATGAATTTATTACACAAACGCAAATGTCAGCGGTGTACACTGACTGGCATTACATTAAAATGGCTCTGATGTACAACCAAGAGGTGATTGCATATCTAATTTCCAGTTAAAGCTAACTGCAATAGCAAAGGTTGTCCAATAACCACTGATCACCAAGACCTTCTCAATTTCGTCCTTATATAATTAAGAAATGAAGACTTAGCAGTCTACAAATGCTGTAACTCAGCTGCAGCAGTAGTTAGCAATGCTGTCAAAATCTGCAAAAAGGGCATTCAATCATTTCTTTAAAAACAAAACAAACAAACCTTTACCATTTACATTTTTGACATGGTGTCCCTAAGAGGGCAAACCAATAAAATGAGAAACATAATAGTTCTTCATTTGAATGCATATCTTTGAGATGCGCCCAGTGCCGACCAGTGAGTTTTTGCAACTCACTCTCTCCACAGTTGAGTTGGATGTGCACTCTGCCATCTTCACCAATTCTTTTCAGGCTGACCTACATTTCATTTTCCATCAAGGAAAGTAAACGTTGTGTGACTCTTGTCTGTTGTGAAGTGCATTCAGCGGCTCAGGTCCATACTAGAAATCACGAGGCTACTCCATTATTTCCAATATCACATATTGATCAGAATCAAATGTTTTAGTTCACAATTTGATTGTATCACTTCATATTACCTGAGGTGTGCTTGAATTATTATGTCATTATACAATATTATCATTTATCAGTGGTGTAAAATGCTCTTGACATTAAAATAATTACTTAACCCAAACATAACCTCAACCTAACTCTAACCCAAGAAGCAGTCTCCAGCTGGGGCGGAGCTGCGTATCCAGAGTGCAGAAATCTTAAAAACTGTGGTGTTGAGGAAGCTTTTCCTGGTTAAAAGTGTATTTTGCAAGGCTTATTAAACTTAACTCTGTGGCGTTCCAAACACACACACCTGCACAAGTTTTTTTGCCTCACAATTTGGGATTACAATCTTGAAACTGAATGAGCAAAGACTTTCCATCCATCAACGAGCAGATTATTTGGATGATTAAATAATCCACAAGTATTCAGCTGTCTTGAAACAGTAAGCCTACATGTGAGGCTGGACAGAGGTGGAACAACGTGCTGGCCCGGCACTCAGCACAATAACCATCTGAGCGTGCAGCCAAGTCACAGGCGAGGTGGCAGCGAAGTTAAGAACACCACATTGTCTCTGAATTTTTAAAAATGAACATAGCCAATTATGCACAGCTGTTATTAATGCATGCCTCCTGATTTTATCAGACAAAACCACATTTAAACAGCTTGATGCTGAAGTTATACTGTTGAATGCTTACAATATGGCCTTCATATGTCATAGTGGTGTCCAGCTTCACTTATAATAATATATACCACTCTGGTTGTCAGGTTTGTTGAAATATTAGTACACATGTGTGTGTGCTTGTCATACACTAGATAAACAGATCCTGCACAATCACCACAATGTTTATGTTTAGACGCAGCTGGTATGTTATTGTGATCAGTTGCACAACAGCTTCTTAATATTTTAGCAAGGTTTCTGCATGTGAGCCCGCGATGACAGGACAGAGGGTGGAGTGACGGAAGTGACTTCCGCGTTAAGTGACATCACGGCCAGACCCTCCTCCTCTTTTATGTACATTTATGTATGTTAACCATAAATCTTTAAGAAAAAGCTTTGAGGCTAAAACCCCGCAGAGGTTGTTGTCGGCTAATAAACAGCACCTAAAATACACACGCGCGCACACACAACAGCAGCCCACTTGCAGAACCAGACCAACTCTGTCATGACGTAATTCTGTCAACACATTACCGTCACATCAAACCACCGTTCAGACCGTAAAAGCAGCGTCTACACATCACAACCAGGAGCATTAGCTGACACTGAAACACCGTGGGTCTGTTGTGGTAACGTTAGCTCGCTACAACAGCCGTTGACAACTTGGGATTGACCAACTTACCCGTGTTTTTACGCCACTGTTTATATGACTCGTGCTTAAAAACAAAAAGCCGTGTTGCTTGTTTGGATACAGTGACACGCTGTGTTTCTTGGAAAAACTAGTTTACTACCACAGGCCAATAAGTTGTGGTCAATCACTTTGGTGATTTAGCTAGCTGTCCCCGTGTAAAATGGCAGCAGCCTCTTCTGCTGAACCGTTACCACCCGACAGCTGCGTGGGGGGGTGGGACCGAGGAGGGGGGCGGCAGGAGGCAGTGTTATATAGAATATTTGCCTCGATATGGGTTTAAATGGCTGCGTGTGGGATTGTAATTTTGAAGTAAAAAGTCATGTCTTGTTGAGTAGCAGTTGGTATTTCGTGCTCTTTAACGCGGTAGAGAAAATCCAAGTGACAGTTCCCTGGTTTAAAGAGTAATGTGGTACGGTCCATAAAAAGGCACCCTAGCATGGACAATTATTTCCTAATTTTCTACAAGAGGCTTTAGGGTTAATCCTTAGCATGGACGCATTTAACAAACAAACAAACAAACAAACAAAAAAGAAAAAAAATCTTATATCCTCAAAGCAAAACTTCAATGATTGAAAAACGTTAAAATATGAAATATGAGGTAAGGAAAATAATAGGCCATCTCTAAGTTGATATGCAGATATCTTTTTAAATGATTTTTTTAAATAAATAAATAAGTAAAAATAGCACAATTACATGTGGGGCATTTTAAAGTCATCACAACTATTAATAACATAATAAATACAAATATAAAGAATTAGCTGATATCTGTTGAATTTGAGAGAATAGAACTGTGAAATAAAGATGCAATAATGAAGGATTAGAACAGGAGCGTTGCAAGCCATAGGCTCTACTGAGCAGAAAAACTGCTTATATTCTTAAAGCATTAAAGTGTACCGCCTAAATACTGGGGGCATAACCCAAGTAAATATAAAATGCAGTTTTTTAATGATGATTTCATTTATTAAGGGAAAAAAGATATTCAAATCATACCTGGATTTTTAACATCAATTTGTATAACGGATATGCTCTGTAGTACTGAATAGCAAGCAGTGTATCGGTCTGTATTTAAGTGTTCTCATGAGCAAACTGAGCCTTTAGGAATAAAAAAAAAACATATTGTCACATGTTGTGTCACTACTTCAGGGACCTGTTGTGACATCATACCCCCCCCCCCCCCCAAATGCAAATGCACTATACAAAAGGAACACAGCAGGCTGTATGTGCAGCAGAGACCCAGGTCCTTTGAAGTGCAGGGAGCGCTCCTGAAGGCGATCCAACAACTCTGTGGTGGCATCAGCCATCTTCTATGGCGCGGCCTTCTGGGACAGCAGCTCTACTGCTGACAGGAAGAGACTGGACAGACTGATCAAGAAGGTCAGCGTTGTTCTGGGATGTCTCCATGATCCAGTAGAGGTGGTGAGAGTGACAGGAGGAGGACAGCTTAGCCATCACCTCCAACCCCATGAGAGATACCACAGGTCTTTCCTCCGGCTGCTGTCAGACTCTTACACAAACACTCAGCAGGCCAAACACAACAAGGGACATTTGATTCACTTTGTGTGCAATAATTAATGCATTTCTTCTATATTTCAAATACCATTACTGTATATATGTATTTATAGTTAGTACTTTGCCCTGTTTCTCTAAAGTCAGGCACAGTAGGTGAATTGGTCACTCTTACGTGCACGTTAAGTGTGAGGGTGTTTCTCTCTCTACGTTGGCCCTGTGAAAGAGTGGCAACCTGTCCAGGGTGCACCCCACCCTCACCCTGTGTCAGCTGCACTGGCTCCAGCCCCCTGACAACACTGCATGGGTGGGCAGAGTTTGCAGCTAATGGATGAATACAACAGTTAAAGGTGGCACCCTATTCATTCCCATGAAAATTGCTAACTTGGCAAAAAGCATGCACCAAGCCCCCCCTCACATCCATGTCTGTGGGCCCATAGAGGATGTGCACTTGAGTCCTTCCTCAGCTTGTTGCGGTGTATGTTCCCATGGGTTGACATTAACTCTTTTGACAGGCACCTTTCAGAATTATTTACATTAGACAAGACAAATCACACTTAATAAGATCTCAAAGTTATATTAAAAGTACTTTTAGATAAATAAAAAAGAGCAGTTTTCATGACTGCTTGTGGTACACCAGCAAACAGCACATTTATTTGCTACAAGTGTACAATATAAATACATTAATGGAGTAAATGTACTGTAGATGCAGATGTCTTAAAACAGACAATAGCAACAACCTTTCTACAGTCATTTCCATTAGACAATGCCTTGTCACATTTTTCACATCATGGAATAAAATTATTGTTGTGAGATCACAACACTGAATTTTCTCTGATTGCATGTGCTATAGTTCCTCCTTTTCTACTGATAAACAGTCCTGCAGTTGTCTGATTAGGCATCTTCTTCTGCACCGTGCGGTGAAGGTAGCCATTATAGAAGTCAGTTGCTGACAGCCTTTTTTTCAGAAGCACCGTCCTGAATCCCACCCAACCATCCTGGAACAGAGAGCACGGATGTCAGATGTTAGAGCCACAACATTATCAGCACATGGTACCTTTATTTGAAACAGGCTTCATATGAAAAAGGAAATTATATCAGTCTGGGGTTATTAAGATGCAGCTCCTATTGTCTGCGAAGACTCTCAAAGGAATGTTTCACCTCTCATCACAAAGACTTCTAATGCAGTTCCTCAAAGGAATGTCTCTTTCCACAATGGCACTATTTCTGACCCATCACTGGAAAGACTTGGACCATGAATTAATGACAGATTGGTCAGGTAATTATTGAGTTATAGACTCAGACTTTGACTTACACACAAGGCCTAGGTCTGAGGCCCAGTTCCCTTTACTGTACCAATAAGCTCACTCATTCACACCAGGGGTCATGGCATTAAAAGGTTCAACACCCATTATCAGTGCTTAATTTGTAAATCATGAGGTGCCGGAACGCAAAGTACATATGACAGAGCTCAGGGATGACGAAATGACGAGACGGGCAAAGGTGCCAAGGAGAAAGCAGGAAAAACTAAATGACATTATAAATACTAAGAGGACTGGGAGATGGAAATATATATAATCTATTGATAGTTTGCGGGCCGTTTTCAAAGGTAAGACGTTATGATATTTCCTGCCGTATTATTGATTAGACAGATTGGTCAGTGGTTGTAGAGCGGATTATTGAGTTATAGACTCAGACTTTGACTTCCAACACACTCTCCATTCTCCTCTTCTTCTCAGTCTCCCTGCTGTAAACGGGCTGATGCCAGGGTCCCCGCCTGTTGCTCCGGCCAGAGGTTCCCAGTTCCCAAAGAATAGATTTTTCGGCAATATCGTTCCGTTCATTCATCTCGTGCACGCACGCACGCACGCACACACACACACACACACACACACAAGCAGGCCAAGGGTACGGCCTAAGTCAACTTCAACAGATCTCCGACTAAATCTTAATAAACAACGTGGAATTATGGAGATTTGTTCGGTAAATGAATATATACATAATATTATTTTCTTTTATACATTTTAAAACGTTTTTTCAGGGGGATCTGCCCATGGCAAAATTAAGAAAGGATTCAACACCCATTATACAGCATGAGAGTTTGTTCGCAAAAAGGTTTTAGGGGTCTAATTATTCTAAAACTGAGTGATATGATCTGAATCCTGCTGCTGAGGACATTACACACATCATGTAAAAACACAAGCTCAGTGGAATGAAAACAATTTTATAACAATGTTTTGATGAGGAAGTGGGGCTGGAGTAATATGAGAAAAACAAATTAACAATGCTGGACAGACCTTACAGCAGACTGCCAGAGTATTAGTCTCCTTCTGATAGGTCACTGTGCCAGGGACAGGTTTCCTCGTTTGATCTGCCAACAACATGCGAGTATATTATTTATTATATAAATTATATTATTATGATAGCTCAGGGTCATGGTACATTACAGGCCAACAAAAAAAGCCCATGCATGTCAAATCTCAACACAGATTTTTATACTCCTTGTACACACATCTAATAATAATAATAATAATGATAATAATAATAATAATAGTAAAACGTGTGCATGTACTGTTAATATAGTATATACAGTAGTGCTTATCCTGCTGAGGGTCAGCAGACACTGGTTGAGAGGTGGGCTACACCATGGACTGGCAATCGATCTAAATCAATTTTTAACAAACTTACCTGAGAGTGAAATGTGACATTTTCCTACAAAATCCAGAAGTTTAATTGTTTTGCCCATCCATGTGGTCCTCAAAGGCATCTGATGGCAGAGATAAGAGAATTAGCCGTCTCCTATTGCTAATCTGGTTTTACAAAATAACCTATAAACCATATCCACAAAGATCAGTGTTGAGATAGGTGATTATAACATTCATCAATACACAGGAATGCAAAGAACAGCTAGGTAGGTAGTTGGAAAGGGAATATAACCCTGTTGTCATTACCATTAATCCAATGGCGCGATACAGATGATCAATTTGGTCACACGTCTGCTCCTCCCACACCACCCAGCTCATGGAGGCTCTAATTTTTGGGGCTGTTGGGGCGAGATTAAGATCAAGAATAAGTTTGAAGGATTTCTCTTGATTCATTTTGAGTGTAAATGTGTTAAGACCTACGGACCAAATGTTGCACCCATCTCTCCTTGCTCTCTTTTATGTGGCAGTATCTCAGAAAGTGTCTTCAACGTGTCAACAAGCTGTTTTCAGGAATGCAAAAACAGCAACTAGATTATAATCATGAGTTTTTATCATCTTCTAATACCCATGGTCTTACAACTCACCAGATGTGCTCCCTTAACGGCTAGGACAGCTCCGAGCTCATCAGCAGTACACCTCTCAGAGACCTGGTGAAGCTCCTGGTTGACAATGGGGCCCACGTCAAACCTGGGATGTAAAGACATGTTTCATCTGTCTGCGTTTGTAGTAAAAAAAAAGGAGAGATTTTTCACTCCATTTACCTGTTAGGGCGGATCTGGATGATGGTGACTCCTGTCACTGTGTCACCGTGGAGAATGGTGTGAAAGATGGGTGCTGGACCTCGCCACCGAGGCAGCAGGCTGGGGTGAACATTCAAAATCCCGCTGCAGTGACACAGCATGTTCACACTGACACATCTTCTTGAATATTCTGCTTGAATATGAATTTAGTAATTCATGTACAAATGTACAATATAATAACCTACTAATACAATACATCTTCTCTTAGAGGGGCCATTTGTATCTTTTCTCTGCCACAAAACAGTGTTTCTTGATGGGAGCAGGTGCACTACAGCTGTTGTTGTGTTTACATGACAAGAGTTTTGTTCTCCACCTCTGGAGACAGTGGGTGTTGAATAAACGAATAGAGGTTAGATGTTGAACCCAAAACTACTGGTAATGGTAGATGCAATAGACTGTCACTTATCTGATCTATCTTTCTTGTGTAGCCATTAAATGCAATGATTATATAGCCGTTCTTGTATTTGAGCCATTCATTGTTTGCATTTATGTTGATTTTGATGGTGTCCAATCATGAAACTATAATCTGGTCATAATCTGATAAGAGACAACACAACAACACAAAGGCAGAGCAGAGCAACAACAAACCACAAAACAAAAACTGCTCACTATGGAAACTTGTTGATGAGTCCCTCGCGCAGTAAACAGCCAAAAGACACCACGACCCCAACATCAAACTGTCCATCCGCGATGTCAGGGGGCCAGCTGTGGACTGTGAGGTGGTTTTGTTCAGCGAACTTCTTCACTGGGACTTCACCAGAGAAAGTGACGACTTCAACAGACTCCACGATGCCTTCCCCGGAGCTCCTGCAAACACAACACGGAGGGTAGGTAGTTATGCTCCTTCTTCCAACAGGAGTAGCCACACGAGATGTCACACAAGCTTTCTGTGAATGAAATTCAGTCAGTGAACTAAATGTTCCCACGTGACAAGATATGGGAAGTACTCAGACAACTAGGAGCTGTCCTGTGTGGAGACTGGGATACTGCACCCTGAGGTTCATGTGTGTCTATAAATATGACACGACAACCTAACCATGTGAGTGTAGTGTGAGGCGTGTTGACGCTCACCTGCTGGATGTGAGGAGTTTTAGGGACTCCACGGCAAAGTGATCGGTGCCGAAGAATAGCAGCCTCCACGGGGGTCCCGTCGATGACATGAACCTGCAGACCCGCCGCTGCAGACCCTCGGTACTCCTCCTCGGCAGCAGCGTGGGTTTACAGCACTGGTGGAGGCGCTGGAAGACTTGAAGAGCAGCTCCCGCTGTCCTGCTGTTCGTCCACATGCTGACATCAGGTGTTTTACTATTGACAGAGGGTTAGTTTCTGTGACTGAAGCGAACTCGCCCTGAGTATGTCCATACAGGGCGCCGCCATGTTTCCACTGCACTTCCGCCCCCGTCTTCTTCTTCGTGAATGATTATTGGCAGTCGGCGTCCAGCGTTCAGGCCCATTACTGCCACCTATCGGAGAGTGGATCGGCAGGAAAGAAAAAAAATAGACAAGATTATTTAGTGTACGGTATTCAAGTGTATTAATCCTGATTTTTAAGATACGTGATTAGATGAATGAACATCACCCTGATGCTTCTGCAAGTAGGTTTCTAATAGTCGTAGAGTCTTTTTTTAGGTGGTGAGTTTTCATAAATATTAGCCTACTTCAGTGAAAGTCTCTGTTACAAATTGAGTTAGGAAAATAAGTTATGAAATCAAGCAGAAACAGTCACATTATGGTTGAATTTGTTACTTTGACTAGTTTTGTTTTGACCCTTCCTCTTGGTGCATACATTTATGATTTTAATCATAACTTGTGGCAGGAGTGAAATTACAGAATGATCAATCGATCTTGCACTGTATAAATATAGAGAGAATCAAATATCAATTCATATGCAGGCTATCCCGCCAGTGTTTTCTAAGCCTGGATGGATACCTGAAGCAGCTCTTCTTAGAGCTGGTTAAAACCTCAATAGTGCTTTTCTCTGAATCATCCAGGCAGCACAATACATCTGAGAGTGCTGTTGACCAGCACTGTGTGCTCTATGTGGTAATATAAAGTGCTGTTAAAAATAACTGGAGTTTCGGAAAAGGTATAAAGAAATTATTATAGCCTACTTTAACAGGACTTGGTAATCAGTGCTTTATTTCGTAGTGAAACAATTTCTGAACGACAAATAGGCCTATGTTTAATCATTAACCCGCATCAGTATAATTAACTCTGTGTGTGGTGTCAAGGCTGCAGCAAAGGAAACACACAACGACAGGTGAACAACAAGCATTGCAACAAGCAAAATAGGCAACATCTGTGTCTGTAATGTGACCAATCTGGAATGGACTGATCCACATTTTAAAAAATGTCACTCCGTCTGTCAAGGACATTAACACAGAATCAGGGATAGACATGAGACAGAGACCCCATGCAGGCATTCAGCTTCATGATGATTGTCTTAAAACCTTGAGGTCAGATGACCTAGCATGTCATCAGCATCTGGTGTTAAGATGTTTGGGGTGGGAAATCAGGACCACATTGCAATTATTCAGTGTTTAGTTCCCCCATTGTTACAGGACTGGAGCTACAAGCTCCTGCCTCAAAGAGTTGCTGGGCTTGAAGTGCAGTGCTGCACATGAACATCTTCCAACATAGGCATATCCTTATTGATTAGAACAGATGTTTTAGACAATGTGATCTGCAACAGCTGATTGTGCGGTAGGTAGGGTGACAGGGTGAATATAAGGTTCAGTCGTCAGAGTTTTGCATCGTTGCAAGTTGTTGACCGTGGAAAAATAGGAGCAGATGTACATGCAGCATCAAGTCGGTTTTGAGCCGCTCTGGTAAATAGGATACTGTTGAATAGACCTACTGTTACAATTTATATATTTAAAAAAAATCACCATAGATGTCTAAATTGTAAACTTACATGTGTATTTATTATTACAACCAACTACTATCACTTCTTTAATGTGTTCTTCACACCTGTCAGATGATGTCCACTTGACATAAGCTTGCTGAATAAAGTTTTGATGATAAAAAAAAAAGAAGGGGAGATGCGTTCAGGCCTTTTCACAACCAAGAGTTAACACATTAGTCAACATAGGAAGAAAACACACAGCAGCACCGTGAATGCAACACAGCTACATCCACTTTGAAATCACCAATAAAAACCTTCCAGTATTTTATTGTATATTTTATATGTTTATTTGTGACCATTAATGCTCGAGTTGTGACATTTGGAGCCGCTGTCCACCGCGCTCTCATCTCCACTGTGCGACTTTATTAGTTGAATATAGGTGAAACATGTCTACCAGGATGTTGACGGTGTCAAAGTGGCCGACATCCAGCAGCTGATCACGGGTCATCCACTGGCCACGCCTGTCCTCCGAAGTGGTGGTATCCGAGCGGACCGTGAACGCACCGTTAATGTGAGTCACATGACAGTCCAGCCGCTCCGACTGATCTGATACACATCTCTGATCATCATGGTGAGCGTTTCTATAACTGCGTGATTTTTCTCTGTTTATCAGCGTGTGTCCTTCAGGTACCGGTGCGTGCTCAGCTTTGCTCGGTGCAACGATAGAAACCGGTGGTGTGTTAAACTGACCCAGGACCAGGTTGTGTGTGTTTGTGTGTATGTAACGTTATGTGTGTCTGCTGTGGCCTAACGTCTGACAGCGGTTAGCAGAGCTAGCTAAGTGCCTCAGCTACACCTCCATTTTATCAACGTTATCGTTACGGGATTTATCACACTAAATCCAACATATGTAATGTAATAATGTATGTGTTGGGTTAAATTAAGCTTCAAGTATCCGACAGACTCTGAGATATCCGGGACAACACAGGTGACAGCTGCTAACGCTAGCTGTTGTTTAGCACACTCTTCCGCTTTGCTGTGTCATTTTTTTTTACTGTCGCAAAATGTCAACGACCTGGGCTCGTTTCATCTCAACAAAGTGGAAATTGTGTGTGGTTAACACAACATCTTAAAAGGCCAGATGACATACGTTTGGACATGTTTTCGTATATGTACGTAAACAAGTCAGTGTAGCCCGGACGCGTCTGTGCTAACCGCGGACATCAGGAGTTGGGCTGCCTGGAGCAGTGATGGGTCAGCCCGGGCTCAGGGGACTTATTCTGGGCTGCCTGGGCTCTGTTTATGTTTTACACAGGATATGGTCACTGTCAGCTCCTGCAGGTGAAAGTGGAGCAAGGGACACATGCATTAGTATCGTCATGTCCCACAGGTCTTCATCGTAATAAGTTTGCACAAGGCATAATCTGAAGCTAGTTCTAATTCTCCATGAAAAGTGCAAGATAACATCCTACCATGACTTTTGTTGTTTGTGGGTCAGGTCAGTTAAGTAGACAGAGCAAAGTCAACTGCCGATACAGCAATTTATAAGATAAGATCATCTGGTAATAGGAGCCCTCTGTCCCCACAGTGGGAAATCCTCAGCATTATAGCAAAGTGGACTGTGCAAGACATGACAAAAGTCTAAAGCGATTATATAAATCTAAAATAGAAACATAAGGGATAAGAACATAAGTATAAATCAAGAAAATATACAATGCACAGTAATATTTACAATATAGGCAGAAGAAAGCAGCTTTATTTCAGCACATTGAGAAGCAGTCTGATGACTTCTACCTTGCATCAAGCATCATTCAGATTCATGAAGCTGTGTTCCTTTTCTCTGACTGCAGCCGACCACACAGCAGTCTCCCCAGGATGAACAGGAGAAGCTTCTGGATGAAGCTGTGCAGGCCGTCAAGGTCCAGTCTTTCCAGATGAAGAGATGCCTGGTAGGATGACGTCCATTTGTTTTGTTTATTCGCTGGGGGCAAACTGCTGGATTTTTTTCAGCACACAATTTCAAAATCATGAGTTGGTTTTCCATAGAGAGGTGGATTTCTTGCCATGTGTTTGTATTGTGTTAGATATGTGACATAACAGGTAGCCAATAAAGTGTTTTTTTCTTTAATTTCTGTAAATACTAAAATGCTTTGGTTGTAAAGGTTTAGAGTGCTCATAGTGTGACTGTGTTGTGTGGTCTGCAGGACAAGAACAAGCTGATGGATGCTCTGAAGCATGCCTCTAACATGCTGGGTGAGCTGAGGACCTCCATGCTTTCTCCAAAGAGCTACTATGAGCTCTGTATCCTTTTAGTGCGCATTGTTATTTACTGTATTATGGTTTTTATATACGCTGTGAAGCACTCTGTGTATCCGTACTGAGAAGGGTGCTATATAGATAAAGTACTTCCTTACTTACAGCTGCATATGAGGCTGTGTGGGAATTACAGTCACTTGCAACTGACATTTCTACGCAGGATTTTCTCTAGACATATTAAACACCAAATTTGACGAACAACCTGGCCCTGCATCAAATAAAAAGCAGCTTATGTCAGTTGCATTTCATAAAGTCACTCAGTTTGTCTCCCTCCACATTGCTCTGCTGTGTTGCCCATGTGAGCACCATGTGAGTCTCCCAGCAGCTCTATGGAGGACCCAACTGGTGCCTGCTCACAGACAATATGGCTCCATGAAAGGAGGGTGGAAGCTTTATCCAATTTCCGCATCAAATGTTTGATTTGTTAGCGACTGGCTGTTGCATGGGCTGAGGATCTGCTCCCTCCCATTAGACAGAACAGTCCAGGTTCCCAAAACAAGTTTCTGTTACAAACAAAAAGCCTCTGCATGTCCTCACCGTCCAGCGTCCACCTCACACCGTCAGGCTCGACTCTTCACTCCTCACCTCGGTTCAGCTCCAAACATTAGCCACTTATTCAGGGCTATGTGATTCTTTCCCGTCCAAGCCTCAAAATGGGGCCATTCACAAATGATGATGCAGCCTTTGTCAGTTGCTTCCAACTTATTCATTTTTCTCTTTAAGAAATTTGACACATGTGCACAAGCCTCATTTCCAAATCAGCCATAAATGGACGAAGGGCAAATGGTTTAGATTAAAAACACTGTGAATCCACCACCAGTAAACAGACACAGAAGACAAGAAAACAATGTAGTTTTATTGATTGGCTCTCTCAGACAAAAACCAAAAATAATAACATCCAAACTAAAATAAACTATAAAAACAACAGTTGATAAAAGGCATTGGGATACAAGTGAGGCTGAAGAGAGATTTAAAAGGAGATACAGAGTTAAACCTGCCAGAGAGCTGCAGATTTGTACTTTGAATCCACTGCAATCTATAGATGTTTCATCTGCTGAGCTGTTAGCAGAATAAAGTGCACTGCAATCATCCCCTCTTGAAAAAGTAAAAGCCTGTGTGGCCTTTTATGAAATCCGCAAATGAACAGAATGATCTAACTTTAGCCAGCTGCCTCTGCTGAGTGAGGCGGCGTTGGACCAGACGTTGTTAAACTAGATCCCCAGAGTAGAGCAGAGATTATTAATATTGCTCCTGCTGGTGGCCTCGTGTTCTGAGTGGACCACATGCTGTTGCTTCTTGTTATTTGGTCCTTGTCAAATTTCTGTCCTGACACTTTTGTATCGGTAAAGCCAATGTGTCCAGTTAGCAGCTGTACATTTTTGTAATTACACGATTGTCCTGAGGCATATTGTCCCTGAAAGCACGATGGACTGAGACTGAAGTTGATACTCTATGAACAGTGAGTCATTGTTGCCTGTGGATACGTTGTAGTGGGTTTGCACTGGTCCCTAACAGTCTTTCTCAGACATGGCCATCTCTGACGAACTCCACTACCTGGAGGTTTATCTGACTGATGAGTTCGCTAAAGGTCGGAAGGTGGCAGATCTGTATGAGCTGGTCCAGTACGCAGGGAACATCATCCCCAGACTGTGAGTATCACATTAACTGTGCTTCCATCACATATTCAGACTCTTATTTTCAAATGAAGAAAAGTTTTTCTGTCACAAATCAACACATTTTACCGGAATACACTGCCGACTGCGTGTTCGTCATTCGTTATCAGGGTTCCGTTAAGACTTTCATTTACTTTAGTGGGGACTGGTGATTATCAACAGGCATCAGTTGTTTCTGCAAACCTATCAGTGATGTGACTGTCTACCGTGATGCTGTATGTTTTGACATTGACATGAAAAACAAACTAAAATCACACAATCAAACAGGTAAAGCACTTGTTCAAAAACATAGTAATAATAAATAGAAATTTTAGGGCCAATATATAATTGGCTGTGTATTTTAATTTGCATCAAGATTCAGGAAATTGATGAAAATTTCCTGTGGTGTTAGCAATTAAAACATTGGATGGATGGATAGATATATGGAAGTCAAGCTACAGACAAATATTGGCAGGGTTTTTTTAAGTATATTTTTTGTGAACTTTATTAGATGCAATTGAGAGAGACAGGGAATGGGGAGGCAGTGAGAGGGGGAACGACACACAGGAAAGGGCCGCCCGATGTGGAATTAGAACCGGGGCCGCCTGTAGTGAGGACTTTAGCCTCTACACATGGGGCACCTGCTCAACCTACTGCTATTCTTTAGGAATAGCTGATCAGATTAAAACTCTTGGCTCTGCCCTTCTCTCCCCAGCTATCTGTTAATCACAGTGGGCGTGGTCTACGTCCGCTCCTTCCCTCAGTCTCGTAAGGACATTCTCAAGGATCTGGTGGAGATGTGCCGTGGGGTCCAGCACCCACTCCGGGGCCTCTTCCTCAGAAACTACCTGCTGCAGTGCACCCGCAACATACTGCCGGATGATGGAGAGCAGCAGGAGTAAGCAATATATACAGTATATGTAAACTGAGACTTCATTTGTTAATCTTCTGAGGGTTTAGGGAATAATTTCCTAGAGCGGGGGTTACCAAACCTTTCAGCCCAAGACTCCCAAAACTGGAAATGTCTTAAACATGGGCATGACGTCAACACAAAGTAACTGAACAGCTTTATTACAAAGATACGATTAGGAATATAGCAGTTTACTATAAGATAAAAGCAGAATACCTCAGTCAAAGTAATATCTATGTAACTTATGAGTGAACATTGTTGCTGTCATGTGCAAACTTGATTTTGACGCATTACTTTCATTTCAATGTTAGCAGAAGAATATTCATTTTGGGAATTACAATGTTTCAGCTATGTTAATCTCTCCTAAGGAGATTCTCAACGTTTAGACATAATGGGAAGCGCTACCCTAGAGCACGACGCCTACGCTGTGTCTCCAGGGCGGCATACTTCAGGTCTTTGTTTTAACACTTCCATGTTCTAAACTCGAGGTCTTTCCTCCACAGGGGAACGGAGGAGATGACCGGCGACATCAATGACTCCATCGACTTCGTCCTGCTGAACTTTGCGGAAATGAACAAGTTATGGGTTCGAATGCAGCATCAGGGTCACAGCCGAGACAGAGAGAAGAGGGAGAAGGAACGACAAGAGCTCAGGATCTTGGTCGGCACCAACCTGGTTCGCCTCAGCCAGCTGGAAGGTGTCAATGTGGACAAGTACAAACAGGTCTGTGTAACAGCTCATCTACCAGTTTGAGTTTTGGTGGTGAAAACAATTGAAATGGGAACAAAGTGAGATCTAAATCAAACAAGGAGTTGCTGAGACATCATCATATTATCAAATGAAGTATTACATAATGTCATTTATTCAGAAATCATTGTACTCTCATTTAGAGTTGTGTGACATGCGATGGAAGAGGAAGTGAAATTAACCCCATTTGGCCACGTTTTTGCATTTTCATTCGTATTAGTATTGGAGTTCCATTTCCTTTGGAAAACAATGAGCTATATTGTTTTCTAGGCTGTTGCTTTTCCTTCTTTATGGTCCCATATTTTGACATGCATCCGAGCACATAATATACAGTCTGTGTGGATAATTAGAAATCTGTCTGATAAAACAGTTTCCCCTCTGTTTGTTTCCCTCCACAGATTGTTCTTTCTGGAGTGCTGGAGCAGGTTGTGAACTGCAGAGACTCGCTGGCTCAGGAGTATCTCATGGAGTGCATCATTCAGGTAGATACATGGAAATGACTTGATTCAATCTGTGTTAGTGCAGCCACTGACCTGATTTAACTGATTATTGTGATTGGTCGACATATGGACGTGACTGAAGATTAAAAAAAGTCTCTTTGTTAAAGTGGCACCTCAAAGATTTTCACTCAAATGCATGTCAGTATTAAGCGAGGAAACACAATCGTTGAGCTTATGCTGAAGGTATTGCAATATAATATATTTAGAGTATAAAATGTGCATACACTGTATCAAGTTGATGCTAATGCAAACTGAACTGGACCTAAAATGTTTGAGATTGATTGACTGTTGTGTTTGGGTATATTTTCGGTGTAAACATGACACTTACTGTAGGTGAAGCCATTGCTAAATAACAGTATTGACCAGTTGTGTCAGTGATGTTTTTCTGTGACTGATGACTCTTTGAGCGTTTATTAATTTTAAATGAATAGTTGATGTGACTACCCGTTGCCCTTTAAGATGGGGACAAATGTCACGCTGCAGAATAGGGGTGGGAACAGTTCACAAAATCCTTGGTTTGGTTTGTTAACAGTTCTGTGGTCACAGTGGTGCGTTTGGTTTGGTGTACCTTGTTGTTTTTAACACCACAGAAATACCATATATCAACATAAAATACATATAAACACACAATATAATTCAGCGTAAATGTAAAAAGTATGTGTTGTGCAGTCATGTAAAAACTAATAAAATGTGTACACACCCACGCTTAACTGAAAAAAGTGACTTCAACACTTTCAGTGTTTCACTTTCAGCGTTCTTGTTGCAAAGTTTGCACTCTTTGTTTGAACATTATCATGTTTTGATTCAAGCTGCTTTTATACAGCGTGTTAAAGGCAATAACTCAACCTCGCCGTTCTTTTTAAAACGCTTGTGTTGAAGGAAGAGTCGGCATGTAAACAAGCAAAGCCGGCATGATGAGGGGTCGTCCTGAACGGTGTTATAGCAGGATCTCTGGTTAACACTGGACAGGCTGTTTGCAGACAGGTCTGTTGTCAATGTGTCTGTGAGAGAGACAGAGCGGGGCAGGGTCCACATCTGACCACCTGCTACACTCCCTTGCCTCTGTGCTGAATGAAAAAGAAAGAAAACGTTGCGCATGGCATGCGAATGAACCGAACGACACACACACGCTCTGAACCGAGACAGTCGACCTGGATGGTTCAGAGCGATTTTCATAAACTGTTCCGTCCCTACTACAGAATGAAATTAGGACCATCAGATGTTGCATAATGGTTAAGAATCATCCAAATTTAGACAACAAAATATCATATATGGGCCAGCGTTTTAAACAGACAGAGAATTTACCACGCTCAGTTCTTGTTTGAATCTTCAGTCTAAGTACCGTTCTAAACTCTTCCTGTGTTGTAAGGTTTTCCCAGACGAGTTCCACCTTCAGACGCTGAACCCTTTCCTGCGTTCCTGTGCTGAGCTTCATCAACACGTCAATGTCAAGAACATCATCATTGCCCTCATTGACAGGTATAGTTTGATTCAGTGTAATTCAACAACGTTAATAGAAATAGAGACCCTGTAAATTCCTCTTCGGTTTGTCTACCAATGCTGTCAAAGTTTGCAGTCTAAGTTTTAAAACCCTGTCTGCATCATTGTTTCCGAAAGTCTTTATTTCTGCCCATCCAGGCAAACTTCAAAAAACACAAAAGTCTGTGTTTTAGGTTCTTAAAATCTGTGCAAGCATGGATGATGTGCAGGAAGTAGAATTATGTAAAAAAAAAAGAAAAAGATGATGATTTCGCCTTAAAAAAATTCTCATTTACCAATTTCCACTTGATTTTTCAGACTCGCTCTGTTTGCTCATCGAGAAGACGGCCCTGGTATTCCAGCTGAGATCAAACTGTTTGACATCTTCTCTCAACAGGTGGCCACCGTCATTCAGGTGGGTTACATTAGGTTTACCTGCTCTGTGAAAGTGATGATTCAGGTCATCTGCTGTGTGACATGATCTGACACTCGGTTTAGAAAAGGGATTTCTAGGATGCTGGCTCGATAGATCCTTTAAGAACAGGGGATCTGACCAGAGATCCAGACCAAGTAAACTACATGAGCATAAAAGGACTTATCTTTAGGCTATCAGCAGCAGCATCAAAGGCTTCTAGCCTGTTTTGTAGTTTTTTTTCTTAAGCTTTCTTTGTCTGGTCCTGTTCGTATATTGACAGAACATTGATCACTGAACAGTTTTTAGCGCCACTTCTTACGGACCCGTCGGCTGTTCCTCCTCGGTCCCAGTCAAAGTGTCAAACTAAGGCTGGCCTGACCATGCTGATGTTCTTACTGTCTGTCTCCACGTCCCTCAGTCTCGTCAGGACATGCCATCCGAGGACGTGGTCTCTCTCCAGGTCTCTCTCATCAATCTGGCTATGAAGTGCTACCCTGACCGCGTCGACTATGTAGACAAGGTCCTGGAGAGCACTGTGGAGATATTCAACAAGCTCAACCTGGAACAGTAAGTCCTGGTACTCGAAGAAATAACTTGAAGAAATAACATTATGTGATTCAAGAGAGTCAGAGTGAGGCAATAAGTCAAGATTTGACTGTCATTGAATGTTTTAATTTTCCTTCAGATAGTTTGTATATTTTGTATATTTGCATTGAACCAACATAGGCTGACAACAATACAAACAAGATCAAATTCACACATCAGAGGAAGCTCAAACGGAAATGGGGAGAAATTTGTTAAATGAAAGGCGAGAGTGTTGATGTCAGGGTGAGATTGAGTAATCTGAACCATCATCCTCTCACATATACACCTTTGACCTCGCTCTCCTCCCTATCGTAGCATAGCGACCAGCAGCGCGGTGTCGAAGGAACTCACCCGGCTGTTGAAGATCCCCGTGGATACCTACAACAACATCCTGACGGTGCTGCAGCTCAAGCACTTCCCTCCACTCTTCGAGTACTTTGACTATGAGTCACGCAAAAGCATGAGCTGCTACGTGCTGAGCAACACGCTGGACTACAACACCACCATTGTGGCACAGGAGCAGGTTGGTTTGGCACAGGGGCGTCATGTACGGGGAACGCTAGCTAAAAAGAATACAGTTATAAACCCTGATGTAATGATAGAGGCCACAGCCCGCGATGCCATTTCATTATTTTGTGTCATTTTGAGTCAGTGAGTGAAGGCTAAAAAACAAGAACAGCTCTCTTTATTTTATTTAAATGAATCGGCATCATGAATCAACATCCCTGTTAAACAGCTTAACAACATTACAGCAGGATGGCTGCAGGACTGTTATGTTAAACTGTGTTAGTTTTAGCCGGGCGTTTCTAATAAACTGTGTCTCTCCAAGGCAACATGTCAATTATTTCTTTCTATTATCTAATGCTGAACCATTATAGGATCATTCACATTAAGCAGGTAAAACGAAAAGTTCAGAGATAAGTTAAAAGCAGTACTTTCATTTATTCATCTACAGGTGCAGCTCATTTTAGAATAACCCGGAAAAGTCTATTTTTTTGTAATTAAAATCAAAAAGTGAAAGTTTACAGTTTAAGAAAATCTACTGTCTCCAACAAAAGAACTTGAATTTCTAGGAAAACTGCACTAGACCTTAAGGTTAATTCTTGTGTTACCACCTCCTACAAGTCTTACTTGACCTCAGACTGGTTCAACCAAAAGCAGGATGGAATCAAAACTCCTCTCTCTCTCTCCCTCTGGTTTCTCTAGGTGGATTCAATCTTGAATTTGGTGTCCACGCTGATCCAGGACCAGCCGGACCAGCCGGCCGATGATCCTGACCCCGAGGACTTTGCTGAGGAGCAGAGCCTTGTGGGTCGTTTCATCCACCTGCTCCACTCTGAAGATCCTGATCAGCAGTATCTCGTGGGTCCTTCTCTCAACTCTGCACATTTATCCTTTAGATACAGATAAAGCACATTCTGTACTGCTGCTGCTGCTGTACTTTGTTACTGATGTCCCTGAGGTTATTCTGAACGTATTTCAATGTAGACTTGTGCACCGTGATGAATTACACAAATGGATGTGATGTATGAAAATGCATTAATATCACTGCCCTGTTATGTATAACAAAATACAAAATTTTATAGCCTGATTTCCAAAAATATTGACAGATCTTAAACCGTCACTGCCTCTGTCATTAATCCACATTGACGCTAACATTTCCAATTTGTGGTCAGATTCTGAACACGGCTCGAAAACACTTTGGTGCCGGTGGAAACCAAAGGATCCGCTACACACTTCCTCCTCTGGTGTTCGCTGCCTACCAGCTGGCCTTCAGATACAAGGAAAACTCCTCGTCGGTGAGAAAACATCACCTCCCAGCACTTCTCACAAGCTGCATCTGTGGAGTCATTCATTAACTTTTTCATTCGTCTCAAATTTTGTCTTCCGTCAGGACGACAAGTGGGAAAAGAAGTGTCAGAAGATCTTTTCGTTCGCCCACCAGACCATCAGTGCACTTATCAAGGCCGAGCTCGCAGAGCTGCCTCTTCGTCTCTTCCTGCAGGGGGCGCTAGCTGCAGGAGAGATCGGCTTTGAGAACCATGAGACTGTAGCGTACGAGTTCATGTCACAGGTAGAACATCATGAGCATTCACCCTGCACCTGCACAAGTATTGAAACCACTGGACAGATGTCAAGTTAATATAATGATCCCATTGGCCTCCTGCCCTTAATATCTATAATAACAGCCCCCGTATTCATGTACAAGTCAAGGGTTAAATGTTTATAGATTAATGTGAAAGCTACAGGTGCTAGAATTCCTTCAAAGGCACATTATTTACAGAATAGAAGATAAAATATTTTACTGCACAGAGTTCAAAGAAACATAACAGATGAGCCAACTGAAAATGTGTTAGAAAGACACGTTCACACATATTGTGCCTGCTGTATCTTATCTTTCTTTAAGAATCTGTTTCAATAAAAGGTTATTTATGATAACATACATTATTACATTTTCTACAACCTACTGTTCAGCAGAGGTAAAACCGAAACAACCATGGCGATTTATTTACTTTAAATCGCTTCCCTTTGATTCCTAAGTATTGTAAATATCTGTTTCTCTTCTCTTCTCCAGGCCTTTTCTCTTTACGAGGACGAGATAAGTGACTCCAAAGCTCAGCTGGCAGCCATCACCCTGATCATCGGCACCTTTGAGCGGATGCGTTGTTTCAGTGAAGAAAACCACGAGCCCCTGAGGACCCAGTGTGCGCTGGCCGCCTCCAAGCTGCTGAAGAAGCCCGACCAGTGCCGAGCCGTCAGCATCTGTGCGCACCTCTTCTGGTCGGGCCGCAGCACCGACAAGAACGGTGAAGAGGTGTGTTGTCAAATACATGCACAATGCACAACGTTTCACTTCAGTGTGTCACCACAGCCAACGTTGCTAACTGGTGTGTGTGATGCATGTTTAGATCCGTGACGGGAAGCGGGTGATGGAGTGTCTAAAGAAAGCCCTGAAGATCGCCAACCAGTGCATGGACCCGTCACTGCAAGTCCAGCTTTTCATTGAAATCCTCAACAGATACGTCTGCTTCTACGAGAGGGAAAACGATGCGGTAGGACGCCACACGCACAACATTTAAACTAACTTTATTTATAACACTGGGATGACAAATTAGTTCCTTTTACTGACCATAGAAGTAAAGCAAACAGGATGGCATAACACGACCAAAAAATAGACAAACACGGACAGTTGAGCTATTAAACTGATAATTAAAAATCCTAATATTCAACATGTTAATGTTTGGATTCTTTAATGCATTTCTGTGATTTTTTTATATTTAAAATGGTACAGTTTACATTATGCCACTAGTCGTCTTCTTGAGTTTTAATGAGTGTGGAAGCTTCACAGCTCCAAACTCCTTACTTTCAGTATTCAGTGCTGCTTATATTTAATGTGATTGCTGCCCAGAGGAGATCACAGTGTAAACTGTTCTTCATCCTCCACCCGTCCAGGTGACTGTGCAGGTATTAAACCAGCTGATCCAGAAGATCAGAGAAGACCTTCCCAACCTGGAGGCGAGTGAGGAGACGGAGCAGATCAACAAACACTTCCACAACACACTGGAGCATCTTCGCCTGCAGAGAGAGTCCCCCGAGTCCGAGGGCCCTGCCTATGAGGGCCTGGTCCTTTAAAACTACTGCAGGTCGGAGGGATGTCAAGCCCACCCATAGATGTCTCACTATGTTACCAATATACAACTACACACACACACACACTCACAAGGACACACAGAGGTGAGGAATAAAAATAAACATCAAGAAATGCTAAAAGAACTCAGTCCTTCATTTTTCTAATCATTATTATTGATTTTTATTTTTTTGCTCTTTGCATCGTTTCCTCCTCACTGTCCCTCGATAGCAGAACTATTGTCTGCAGCAGGTTGGAGATGTTACATTTTAAGACATGTGTGCCAGCAACAGTGTACCTAGCTTCAATTTGCACTCGTGGCAAGTCTTAGGAATCATTCCTTCATGAATTCATACTTGACCAATTTAACTTTAACCTGCATCACTTTATTGTCCATAGTAGACTTACTAGCTGTGATAGGTGTACACACACTGAGTCATCCACCCCCCCACTCATTTGCATCCTTCCATGCTGAGAAGTGGATATATAAGCTGAGTGAATATAGTAGTGGCATTGCAGCTGTGAACCTTACGAGCTAGTTTCCAAACTTGAATAATCAATAACTGTCAACAATTTAAACAGGTTGGGACCAACCCACACTCGAAAACCTGACCACAACAATAATCCATGAAATGATTGTGCGTGCGTCGCATGTTCCTCAGTTTGCATGCCGTCCTGGCTGGGCTGTGCAGAAAATCACAAATCTAATAATTTATACGTGGGTAAATTGTTATATTTTTCAAAAAGATCCTCTTCCATCAAACCCCGGTAGTGCTTCTTTTTTTTAAAAATAACATCAGAGTTGTCTTTCCATCTCTGTAGACTCCATGTATGTGTTAGTTTATCTCTGGACTTCTTGCCAGTGGATCGACACGTTCAGAACTGCAGCATGTGTTTGCATGCGTTAGTGTGCTTGTACCATACGGCCCGGCGTCAACGTCAGTTTACTCTATATACAGTACAGTAGATCCCACCAACTAACCACAGTGTCTGATAAATCCTGTTGCTCTTGACGCTGCACTTTCAGATGGAGCTGTTGTGGGTTGGGGGGTGGATGGGGGGGCTGCGGCGCCTCCCCAGGATTGTAACCCTGACAAGTTGCCATACTATGTAATAATGTACAAGTTTGTCTGTTAGGTTTTGGGATAATCTGCTGCGGTGTCTGACACTGTCTGCTGATCTCTCTCTTTGTTTTCTAGCCTTTGTTGATTTGTTGGAGGCGGTGTCCAACAACCTCCCACCCCTTGAATCTGTGTGTGAACCCACTTGTAAATCAGATAAAGAAAAGAAAAAAGCAGATTAAATAGCAACTATCATTGTCATTTACTGAAATAAAATTGAAATTAACATTGAATATTTGCATTTTTGTTAATTTTACACACAGCATATGAATATAATAAAATCTTATCATTATTAATACAGTGAGTGACTGTGGTCTTATGTTATTATCTTGTGTGTTTTTTTTCCCTTTAATTCTAATTACAGCAGCATGACACTTTCTCTCTGGCCTATGGATGTAGAGTTCAAGTTCAAGAGTTCAAGAGAATTTATTTGTCACATACAATAATACAAGATCATTGCAGTGAAATGATATGTGCAATACTCAAGTGACTGTGCAATTAAGAAAAACGAGAAACATGACAAGACAGCTACATTAATCTAAATAAGGAAACTGAAAAAAAACACACTCACATACTCTAAACTAAGTACACACACTTAACAACAGACAACAACATTCAACAATTCAATTAAAAAGCCAAGTGCCCATACTGTGCCAAGTGATGATAAAAATGTAAGAGTGGTGCTAGCTCATTAAAATTTAAAGTAAGCATAATACGTAATAAATAAAGTAATAAACAATGTAATGTAGATAATGTTTAGTAGTGCATAAAGTGTTTCTAATGTTTTGTCCACCCTAATTTACAAACTGTAGGCCAACACCACTAATTGTGACCTCTATAGTCGAAGTAAATCCTATAAAGTTTCAGCTCTATTAACAGCTGTTGTTATTTTTTGGATGCAAATGTATTTATCTGATGTATGTATACAATATTGCAAACATAGGCCTACATTAGCATCCACATTTTATAATGGAAATCAAATTTTCCCCATAGACACTATATTTGCACACATTACATTTGTGTATATGTTATAAATGTATTGGTTTGCTTGCCTTTTTGGCACCGTAACTTATTTGGATGAAGTAGCGTCCTCAAAAATATTGTTGTACACGCACATAGGCAGTTTCCCAATAATGGCAATGTACCATGAAGCAATATGCTGCCTGAGGGTTACATTCTTTTCACAACCTTTAAAGACTACTTCAGGAACAGTGGGAAAACTTAAACACCTCCCGCAGACGGATACTGTGTGCTTGCTGGAGCGTTAATTAACAAACTGAAAGCATAAACATAACTGCAGTTGTGGTAATTAAGTAAGTATTTGAACGTACATTTATTAGTTATTCTTGAACCTAAGTGAGTTTACTTTTTCCACCACTATTAAATATAAAAAAAAAAAAATTTGGAGTATTGATCTACACAAGCTAAACAATATAAGACGTAAATGGATTCCAAGTATTTCCGGGTAGCCTATGATATGTATTATTAATTACAGTGTAGCCTACTTATTATTTATTTAATTATTGCATTGCATTTCCCTCTGGAGATGAATGAAATATTTCAAATTCTGAGAAATACATACAGGGATAACAGCAAGAACAAATACAATATGGCTCCTAGATAATAAGACGTTTTACTGTGAGTCGTATCATTAATTTTTCTCTCTTTTTATGTTACGACTGACTGAGCACCGTGAAGAACTCAGAAAACGAAGATTTTTCAATCTCCCATTTTTTCGTACGGACCTTGAACGCTCCGCGCCACCAGTCGGACTTGCAGTGCGCATGCTCGCAGCTTTAGCATTAATAGTGTAACTGTAGTATGTATGTATGTGCTTATTAACGGTTAATTGTCACCGAGCAACACCGGGCCGTGTTTCTGTGTTTCTGGAGGGCGCCTCGTTGGTCGGTGTGGGTCGGAGTGGAGCCGTCGCGGTCCATGTTTTTACAGAGAGAAGTTGTAGCTTACGTACAAGTATCGGTCCGTCGCTGCTGCTGAAGGAGAACAGACTATGTCGGCGAATAAAACAAAGAAAGTCAAAATGGCTACTAAATCTTGTCCCGAGTGCGACCAACAGGTGAGGAGGAGACGTCGTGCTAATGTGAACGTTGGTACCGTCGGTGCGTGTCTGTGTTGTGTGTTGTTCAGTTTCCGTGGTGTTTTGGTGATGGCCCGGGGCCGTCATGGCAGCTCATCGCTTCAGCTGCAGCCGCACATGGAGCATGAAGGACGGGGTCGCCAAACAGCCCAACTTAGCTCCTGCTGTGTAGCTGGGAGAGCCTCCACCGTCCAGGATATCGTTAGATATAATCACACATATCAACCCAATATCAATAAGTACTCAAGCAATATTTCACTAAATATATAATTTTGTTTCTGCAGTTTTTGTTAGAGTGTATGAACTTCGCCATATTTGATATCAAAAGTTGTGGATGGAAGTTGTAGATTAATCCAAGGTTGATTACAGCTCATCACAGCCATTGCCCTGCTGATATGTCCTAGATAAAATGGAAGAAAACACTTAACAAAGCCACTGATTGCAATTCACCACAACTTCGTGTTTGACTTCAGAAGATTTGGGTGTGATTGAAGTCGTTTATTGGACTTGGAGATGTACCGTAGTTGTGCTTAAATCAGGTTTTGTATGAGGCAGTGACGGTACAGTACATGAGCCTGTACATGCAGCAGTGCAGCTGTCTGAGCCTGTTTACATCAGTAGGGTTCACACACCTGCCGAAACTGGAATAATGACATTTACACCCAGTTCAGTTTGTTCAGTTGTGCAAAAGGGAAGGAGCAGCCAGGCTTCATCACATCACAACTATTTATGTCATCTGCACTTCACCGTAAATCAAAACACATCTTATGGCATGGTACCTGTAAAGAAAAAAAAAGTGGTCTTGAATATGGGAAGAATAGCTAGTAAAGCTGATGCTGAAGAATAACAATTACTTACAAATGAAGTGTCAACAAACTGATGGGATTGCACTGACTGATATCATATTGAAAAAAGAAGTAATGTTTGATACAATATGAGATCAGTCAGTCACAAATAATTATATTTTTCAAAAACCCTTGTAAAATCATTAATGTGTTGCTGCTGTAACATCCATAAATCAAAGCTACCATTTCCACTCCTCCCTCCCCAAGTGTTAATAATGATAATAATAATAAGAATATAGTTATGAAAGCAGATCAAAAGATATGTATCAGTATAAATGACAATTAGAGGGATCAGCAAAAGACACAAACTCAAACACACTGAAACACAGTAAAAAGGAATAAAAGGTTTGTATGGAAACAGGAAAATAGATGATAAAACACGTAAAAACATCACAAAAACAAGTCTAACAGTCGGCTTCACTCCACAGCAGAGGGGCCTGAAGTAAAACACCTTTAGATTTAAACATTTAAACATTTAAATCAATGCTACAATGGACAGGGAACCAATCAAGAGAAGCATGGATCAGGATGACATGATGTCGGCTGTAAATCAGTGAGGAGCCAAGGTGCTCCTGAACCAGTCCATAGTTCAGAGAGACTTTTGATTTTGTGGCGAGAAACTAAACATGTTTCCTGTTTGTTTCTCTCTAGATTCCAGTTGCATGCAAGTCTTGCCCGTGTGGTTATGTGTTTATTAGCAGAAAACTCCTGAATGCCAAGTTGAACGAGCGCTCGCCAGCCATAGCAGGTAAGAGTCAACTTCCACAAAGCTGACAAGATTTGATTTGATTTATTGAAAATATACAATGAAAATGTCAGTTTGGCAAACCAACCTGATGCATTAATCCTGATGTGTTTCTGTTGTCTTTTTCTTGTGGAGTTGTAGTAAAAGGCAGCTGTTGCCTTTTACTACAACTCCACAAGAATAAGATGACCTGGATGACTGAGAACCTTCACGGACATCTATTGTCTTTTGTTTTCTTCCTCAGACAAATTGGACTTCAAACGGAGGAGGACGGAGCGCATTCGTAGAGAGAGGATTGACTCCCCTTTAACCAGTGACATGGAGAACAGGAGACGTTCCCGCACCAACAGCCAATCAGATCCCATCCGAAGGGGGCGCGGCCGACCAAAGTCGGTGGGGCTGAAGAGACAGGAAGAGGAGAAAGGTAAAAGGAGTGATCGCTTACACTTGGATATTGCAGAGACTGTTTGAAGATGCACGTATATATATTCGCACATGTACAGAAATATCTACTCACATTTATGTTACATAGGTGTTTCTAATTTATGTTTTTATTCTACATTATGTTTCTAGTCTTACTTCATGTCTTACAGAAAAGAAAATTGAATTTGAGCCCACTGTGGGTCTTAACATTAGTGTAATAACTCATCTATCAGACGATGTAGCCCAAACTTTGTGAAAAAATCTATTTTTGATTAAACCTGGATGAAAGTGGGTTTTTTTTTTTACGCATTAGATAATGCAGGCGCACGGATTATACGTCAGCCTGCTCACGATTCATCAGCCACTGATATTGGATCCACCATCCGTCAATCAAATGTCTGAGACACACACACACACACACAGAGCTCAGTCTTGCCCCAAACTTTAAATATCCCACCTGCTTGATAACGACGAATCAAATTTGTTTTCCTTACTCGGGTAAACTCGTGCGGTAACTCGTGACAACTCAGCGCGACAAACAGCCATTTCTATACACCTTTAAGATTTTTCTCCTGTGCTGCTATTTGTCTTCTGCTGCTCCATTTTTCTCTGTAGAGCATCAGTAAACTTACATCTTATCTCATGCACAATGAGCAGCATCACCAGTTTGATTATCTAGTTATGAAGCCTAAACTTGATTTCTGTCTTCAATTATTGTGTCTGAACTGTCATGTAATGTGTGTTCACAGAGAAACAGGAGAAGGAGGTGGATATTTATGCCAGTCTTTCTGATGAGAAGGCCTTTGTGTTTTCTGTGGCCTTGGCCGAGATCAACCGCAAGATCCTGGGTCAGAAACTAATATTATAGACTGAAGCCTGAGGGAGTGACAAACCTAGCAACGAGGACGTATCATCACATGAAGAAACTATCAAAGAGGACGACCAAAGCGAGCACAACTGGCTGGAGCTAAACTTTGACCTGGACGTGCTTCACCTGATCAACCAAGGAGATGGTGAACTTCCTCCAAGGGATTAAAACCACGTTACGGCTACGTAGAGTTCAGGTTCAGGATCAGGTCAGATCTCTTTAAAGATGGAAAGCTTGACTCTTGGTGACATCCAGCTCCACCAGAGCAACGCAGGAATTCAGATGAATGTGATGATTCATGTTGCGTTTGATGGACCCGAGCAGAGTGCCATACACCTCTGTATAATTTGATGATATAGATATACATACACATATATTTATATATAAAGTATATGAAGTATATCCACCCAAAGTAAGACAGACCAACTGGGCTTATCCTTTTTTAAAAATCATAATTTGTCACCAGAAGTTTTCTTAATTAAGTTTTTATTACGTTTCAGTGTCTGGGATTTAAAAAGTCTTCATAATTCAAAGACTAACGAGTGAACATTTTAACATGAAACAGAAAACAAACATATTTGTGCCAAGGAGGTTTTACTGCAAGAAGAAACAGCATGATTTGTGTGTGTGGTTAAAACTGCCAACCTGCAAGGTTAGCCTCATATCAGTCAGAGCTATCGGTTGTTTGTATTGAAAGGGATTTCCAGTAATTCTTGTAAATCTGACGTAGTTTCAGAAAATTCTGTTGCACAAAGAAGTTTGAAATAAACCTGAGTTCGGTTACAGCGGCATGTGAAGACCGCAGGGTTGTCAGGTTTAGTTTTCGCTCTCGGGGGGTGGTGGATGGTCAACACATCTGCAATATCCCAATGAAGAAGCAGCCTCATGTGACTCAAAAAATTCAAATGGACAAAGATGAAACATTTTGGATAGTATGAGGATGTTGCAGTGTTACCAGCCCAGAACCAGCAACACACTACAGCAGCTTATAAGCCGTCCAGTCACCTCCATGGGGTTTTTAAAATGTTGTTTTCAATAGCTGTGATTAACTGTTTAGACCAGGCGGTACACCATACCACAAGACAAAACTGCATGTCCCACATGTTCAACAGGAAAAGACATTTGGTCCCTAAATGTATCGCAGGTTGTTTTTTTCTTTCTTGTGGTTTTGTTTATGTAACATGTAAGCCCCAATTTTAACTTTCTTTACATTTAGGTATTATGGTGAATATACACTAATATGGAGAAACTGTGGTCAATAAAGTTTCTTGGGATTAAAAAAAAGAGATTTTAATTTGTAAACTTTTGATGTGTGTGTGTGTTATCTGGAGAGGAAGCTGTAGCGCAGTGGTTCCCAACATTTTGGCTTGTGACCCCATATTCACTAATTTCTGGCGACCCCCGATCATGTGCAGGCTCAGATATTTCTATATGCTGCATTTTATTTTAACTCGATTTATATTTGAGAAAGTCAAAGTATAGAATACATTTGTTGAAGACTCTGTGTGTATGGTGTTTTTAATCATAGTTTTAAAAAGTATAATAATTAGGTAAAATATTTTTTCATCAGTAATGTTTATCAATTAGTTGACATTTCAGGCGACCCCATTTGAATTCCAGACGACACCATGTGGGGTCCCGACCCCAAGGTTGAAAAACACTGCTGTAACGGCTCAGTCCAGCCTCAGAGGTTCACGCTGAAATAGATGCTCTTAACGGAGTGCCCAGACTCAGTGTTTCATAAAACAGTATCTGCACCAAGTCTTTCAGGTCAAAGTGTTGTACATTTTGCCTAGTTACACAAAGGAAAATCACATGCAAGACTTCAACATTTTTAAAAATGTGCTTTCTTTTAACAAAATGAAACTATGCTGCAAAAGCACTGTTATGTTACCTGAGTGGGAAAAAAACCCCATAACTCTGCCCCTACTCAGCTACATCTCCTTTTCCAGTCTGGTCCAAAATGACAACTTGACAGGATTTGATTGGCTGTCACACACCTGAAGGCATCTGATTACAAGGGATGGGGCGTGAGAAGTAGAAAAGAGGCCTGTGGCTGTGACCCTGAAGTGTCTGAGCAGCTACCATGATGAGAGCTGGTTCACTTAGTAGAACAAGTAGAACTTGGTGTGAAGCGTTACATGTCGTCTGGTGATCCATCAACGCGATTGGCTGAGGTCTTGTGGATTTATTAAGACTAAATAAGTGAAATGATATGATTAGATGTCTTATTGAACATCTGGAAGAACTGAAGTTAAAAATCTCCCGATTCATTTAAGTGCCGAGCTGTTAAAACACCATCATAATAAACACAACACTCGCTGAGGTTTCAACAGACGCGTTTAATGTGCAGAAAATTCATTATTGTCAGTTTAAACTAGAAACCTTCAGTCCGACATAAAACATCTCCCCTCAACCATAAAACACATGATCCAAGTGAACAGAACAAACCAGAGGCACCGCGTGAACATCGCCTGCATTCAGCTGAACATCAGTGCTCACCCACCTTCAGGGTAACGTCTTTTATTAGATCCGAAGCTGAGCCGACAAAACTACAAAGTGACAAGTGAATTTCAAACTAGTTATGTATAGAAAATTAAAAACATTTTAGCGCCAGGAGACCGGAGGAATAAATAAGATAAAAGTTAAAAGGTGGATCCAGTCGCTGTTAGTGTGCTTCAGAGACGCAGTTGGCTCAGAGCTGATCACACTGTGCCTCCCGAGGTCTCGCCATCGTCTCAGCATGACGTGAAGAAGCAAAAATGTATTCACGACAAACAAGAAAATGTTAAAATGTGAAGCCGTCATCAATCAAACGTCGCGCTGTGCTGACGTTAAGACATGCGAGTGCTTTTTTTGGGGGGGGTGGTTCAGTAAAAGAATGTGCCAAAGTCGCCCATGCCGTTGCGTTTGAACTGGTTTCCCTGAATGGAGACAAAGATCTGGTGGTCCATCAGATCCTCAACGGCTCGGCTGCAGGACGTCTCCTTGTTTCTGCTCGGCTGGCGACTGAACTGCCACTTCCTGCCTGAGGTGGACGCCGCATCGCCGTCTGTGCCCGCGTTTTCTGCGGACTCAGGCTGAGCGGTCGCTGAGCTGTTGGAGGTTGGACTCTGAGGGTCTGAAACTCCTCCCACCTGTCTGTCTTCAGCTGTCTGTCCACTGGGGTCTTTCACGGGGTCTTCTGGGGACAAATAAAAGGTCAGTGAGATGCTGATTCTGTACGGCAGGATGTTTCTGTGGCGACGAGCGGCCCTTACCCTCGTCGTCCGCAGGAGCTCTTTGTTCACTGTTGGGCTTCACCAGGATCACTCCATAGCACTCGTTGTTGTGGATCACATTGTTCTCCATGGTGATGGATGGCATCACATCCAGCTCATCAGCAAAGTCCTGCACACACACAGTCAAATGTCAAATGAGGCCAAATTGTCCCCGAGGACAAACAATGTTGGTAGAGTTGAAGAGAACGGGAGGTTTAAAGGGATAATTCAACATTTTGGCAAATTGGCCCATTGCTATAATCACTATAGTTTTAGGAGTACGTTTGTTACCTTTAATTGCCGGTGCAAGCTATTTTTAGAATGGCAGAGCAGAGCCGCGAGCTGCTTTGCATGAATTTACCTAAAAAAAAACTCTGTCTCATAACGTTAGGTTATTATCTCATAGCATGGTGGTTGTGCAGGTCACAACTTGTCCACCAGAGCATTTTGGAGTTGTTGGATTGTGTGTTTCATGAGGTTGATGAGGGAAACCAAGAAATCCCATGAGCCTCCGTAGCATAGCTCTGAGCAGCTCACGGCTCTGCTCCGCTGTTCTAAAAATAGCTTGCACCGACAATTAAAGGTAACAAACCTACTGCTATGACTATAGGGATTATGGCAATGGGCTGATTTGCCAAAATGCTGAACTAACCCTTTAAAGTCCCATCATCAAACAGTTACTGACAGAAAGAGAGTTTATGACTCATTATGTGAACATTTTAATGTCGTCTGGCTTGAACAAGTTCTCATCATCCTGTTTTTGATCATTTGTTTTATAACTTCTACTTTGAGTCGTCATATTTGTGTCATTGCCTCTTCTCACCTTGATGAGGATCCCGTCCTTACAGTGATGGATGCCATTACTGACCAGACTGCACACAGTGCCGGGGTAAATCTCCACACCAGCCCCCTGCACACAACAACACAGCAACATGACTGATCTGCCCAGTTAGAATCACTGCCAATGTTCAAAACATTTTAAAAAAAACACCAAGGACCTCCTACAGCTCTTTAGCACTGGAGCACTGGAGCGAAGGTCAGTGCACCAACCAGTTTGTTACACCACAAGAAGGACAAAGGACAAACAACAACCAACAAACAAACATGCTCCCCTGCCCTGACTGATTGACAGCATTACTCCTTTCCTTTCATAAAGGAAAGTCCACAGGAAGGTAGGAGACCAGATAAGAAGCAGTGAAGCTCCTTTCCTTATCATGTAGAGAACTGGACCAGTTCTAATCACAATGCTACTCAGACACTTCAAATCAGATTTGTTTTTGATCGTTCATTTTCTATACTCTTGTATAGTGTGTATGATGTAGATATGCAATGATATTACAGTGTGCTCTAATAAAAATATTTGAAAGAGACACTTCAACTCAGTTTACTAATTTTGAATCTTCCTAAGGTAAAATACCAATACAGTGTTTCCTCTCTTTTAGCTCTGTGTTTGGTCTCCACCAGCTTCAGCGCCTGCTGCCACCAGGTCAGAGACCGAACCAGAACAGTATAAACAGCGCTCACCTTGGATCCGTACAGGTCGCACATGTTCATGTTGAGCCGGGCAGACGTCCGAACGATGACCCCGGTGGTCTCACACTGCAGCACACAGTTCTCCATGTTGAGAGTCCCCTGACGGACACCTGGCAGGTAGCAACAGCAGAGTCAGCACATTCAGACTGTCACTGTTCGTCTTACACTGATCACACAGATGTGTGTGGACTCGACTGCACATGGGCGTGAAGATAATAAAAACTGTAGGACTGAGAAATGATCACAGTGCACAGGTGAAGATGTGAAGATATTACACAGCTTTCTACAGCTGAACTTGTTGTGTTGTCATGGTATTCTCCACAAGAAACGTTGGTGGACAAAAGGGCTTCTTGTGATTAAAAGGAGTTGCAACAATCGTGTGCTGACAGACAGCTATCTGCTTTTTTTCAAACTATCGTAATATCGGCCTTTAAAAATCCACTGAGTCAACTTCCTGCTCATCACACACAGCTTGTTTATGCTGCAGACGTCCCCAAATCCCAGCCTCATCCTTCTGTGTGTCAATATCCATCTAGTTGTCAACTAGGAAACATCTTTAATGTGTGGTAGTTAGTCATATGGAGGAAAAATGGAGAAGTAAGTGAGCAAGAAGAGCACGGCACTCGTTCAGGATCTGGGACATTGTTCATCTCTACTCACAGAGGATGCCCTCAATGGCGTCATGTTGAATGAACTTGATGTTGGAGAGTCTGACATCAGCGCCGGTGGACTCCACAAATGAGTCGCCCTTGCTTTTCTTCTCAATCACCACATCGTCTGGAAAACCAAAGCCTGGGAAGCACACACACACACAATCAATACTCGTCACTGATGATATTGGCATTGGCATCAGTTAACAAGGTCTGCATTTTCTTTTATCTTTGTCGTTCTGTCTTTATCTTTGATTTACAGTCTTCAGTGTTGTTGTTGTCTTATGTCTAGAGTTTCTGTTTATGACTTGGTCGTTGATTGTGTATTCTGCGTGTGTATATTTACCCTCTACAGTGATGGAGTCTGGTATGAAGATGCTGCTGTTCACAGTGTAGACACCTGGAAGAACAATGACCACGTCCCCCTGATGACACGAGTCCACCGCCGACACAGGCTCTCTGTGGAACTAAACACACAGTAACAGACTGAGTCTTTAGTATTGTCATCTGTGGTTTGTTAGTTTCAGACCTAAACTCACACCACACCAAAGGTCCTGTGGCGAGTTTGTGGTACTGACCATGATCTCGGCGTCCATGCTGGAGCACAGGGGCAGCAGTTTGGCACTGAGGAGGGACTGCAGCTGCGTGGGGCTGCAGGGGCCGGTGACCACGTGGACAACCTTCAAGCCAGATTCTCTGGGCCCACGACTCTGCACACACTGCTGCCTGGCATTACCTTTGTAGGCCAGCACATACCTGGGCAGAGGGTGATGGCGTGAGTATCCCCGCTTGTGGAAACAGTTGAATGAGACAAAGAAGACATGGTGATGGTGGTGAGTGTGAAGGAAACGTGTCTCTACCTCAGCAGGGGGTTCTCGATGATGTGCAGTTTGCGTTTGAAGGTCTCCAACTGGTCGTACAGCTTCAGACCCTCCACCATGGACACGTTGTCCAGCTCAGAGTCGGAGTCGGGGCTGAGGCCACTGCGCAGCACGGAGAACTGCTGGAAGCACTGGGAGCACTTCTCCAGTAAGGACTGGTACTCTGCCACCAGGCCCACTGGCACTCTGTCCTCCAAGATGTCGTAGTAGCTGAGAGGAGACATTTGGAAGCTGGATTCATTGGAAGAAACCAACACTTCGTACAAGACTGTCACAAAGACAGAGGAGGCACTCACAGTCTGAGACGAGGCTCCACGCAACGAACAAAGTAGTCGAAGTCGTCATCTTCATCCTCCTCATCCCACTGCCTCCAGATGTGCTTATAGAAGAACCTGCGGACAGAGGAGAGGAGGGTATATCACAGCTGGCCGGTAAACAACAAATTAATAAATATGTGGACAAGCAGCAGTGTGAACCTGAGGTGCTCCAGAGCGAGGGCGGTCTGATCGAAGTCCCCAGACTCTTCGTAGACCACGTGCAGTTCCTGCAGCAGGACTTTGTGCTGAGTGGCCTCCAGCAGAGACGTCATGGCGTCTTCGGTGAGTTCACAGCCTCTCGTGTCACACTGCAGCGGCAGCACGAGCCTGACGCATGCCTTCAGGTCCTTCAGCTCCAAGTCGCGCACCTGAAATCATCGCCAACTCCTCAAGACATGTTGCCAGTGATTTACAACAGCCCTCACTTATATTTAAGTCAATTTCTTAACAGGTCCAGTGTGACTGTCAAACTGCTTTTATGAACCAGCCTCTTCCTCTTTTTGAAAGAAATGAAGGCAAGAACTCATCCAGAAATTCAACATTTTTTACTTTTTAACAGTTTACTGAGCAACTCTATTTCTAGTGACATTAATCAAAAAAAATCTTTTTTTAATCAAAAACCTGAGTGCATGACCTGATCAGGGCTAGATAGTAATGAGTAGTGTACTTCAGTATATTTTCTGAGTATGTAAAAAAAATTTGTGAGAAAACTTCTGATTCTTGAGCAGAAATCATGAAAATTTTGACTCCTATACATTTCTATAATTTATACTCTTACTTTGAAGCAGAGGTTCTTGTCAGAAAATTTGATGGACCACACCCCAGTTATATTGTACTTGCTTTTTAGTCTTGAACAGCACCTAGCAGTGGAAGGTTTAATAATGTCTGGAGTTTTAGAGATAACTTCAATTTCTTACATAAGTATTTGCATTCATGTGAAAACACCGATTGTTGGTTCAAGATTGTTTCTATGATTTTTTAAGTTCTACACTAGTAAATACTGATGTGTGAAAATGCAACAACCCAATAATCTTTAGTCCCACAAAAGTTCCTAAATCCTGTTCTGACTCAGGATTAAAGGCAAAATGTGTAGAAAATAAAAGTGAATAAACTGGTCTCACCTCAATCAGAACGTCAAACACTTCAGTCGACCACACGGCCAGCCAATCACACGGCTCCACCACCTTCTCCAGGTAGTCTGCTGTGAAGGCCTTCACCTCAGAGGGCTTACAGTCGCCTACACACAAGTACACACACAGATGAGGCGTTCAGTGACTCTGACTATTGATGATATGCACTGGAGTCAGACTCGGTGGTAGTGTGTGTGCTGTTACCCAGCATGTAGTCCTGAAAGGCCTTGAACCTCTCGTAGAACAGCAGGTGGTTGGTCTGAAAGGTGTCTGGGAGACTCGAGGGCACTCCACTACGACGCTCACTTCTCTGCAGCTGAGTCCCCGACTTCTCAGTGTTAAAGTTATCTGTGCCGCTGTCGTCATCGCTGTCATCATCATCACTTCCATCTTCTTCATCATCATTCCTAAACAGGGCTGTTGAAAAAGGCCAGATAAACGTATGTAGGGCAACTTAAATAAAAAACCAGTCTTGACACTGTTATATAAGAATAAAATTACCATCTAACCTGCTGATTATTTGACACTTTCAACAGTCTGATCCTGGTCTCCTCATAGAGAAGATTATGTACTAATAATAATAATAAGAAGAAGAAGTTCAACCTTCAGACCCCACTGAAAATCTCAACTATTTTTATGCAGCCTTTAGGTCACCAGTCACTTTTAAGTAGATATGGGACATTGGCCACCTTCACTTCTTTGTGGAAAAGGCCATAATAATTCCAAAACATTAAAAAAACAACATTAGTGTTGTGCAGAGTAGCAGCATGCCATCATTCTTGTAATTAATTACACTTACAAAGTTATTCAGTAGCCCAAGTTAATGAGCTAAAAGTTGTAAAGCAGGAAACAAAGTTTTTCAGCATTGTTCCTGTTCTCAGTCCCAAAACAGTCTCATTGAACACACAGTCTACACAACAGCTTCGCCACAGTCACAGGAAGCCTTTGCCTGCATGTTTTTTTAATCACTCTTGGGAGCATTTTAATTTGCCGATGCCAAATATGAAAAAAAAGAGTGGGTCAGTAAAGATTGCAAATTACACATCCTAATATATAATCTCTTACCTGTTCTTCTTCTGATTATTCAATAAAGATCATATTTATTGTATTTTGAATACAATTGTATTCAAAATATGATAATCTTGTGTCTTACTCAAGAAGACGATTCTTCAGTTGTTTCCATCTGAACCCTGGATGCAACACAAGATTTTTTTCCCTCTGAAACTCCTTTTTTGTTTTTTTGTTTTTTTTAAAGCTATCTATGCTAAGGATTGTTTTCTGGTGCATCTGTGGTGCTTCTTAGAGCTAATCAGGTAAATCCAGTTTAACCTGAAGCAGTTTCTGAAGGCTGGTGTAACATGTGCTGCCTGCTGCCAGAGGGGAAATAAATTAATTGAGAGGTATATCACTCCAACCTTTGTACTGTTGTGTTCGTGCTCCACCGCCTGGTTTAAATCTCTATATATGAGGATTTATAGAGCGACAGGAAAACGACCCAACATCTCAAGTTCAAAGCTTCACAAGAGCCCTTGTTTTGTTGTTCGAGATCTCCTACTGTACGTGTACACTATTTGTTTAAAAACAGAGATACATTTAGGTTTATCATATTAAATCAATATATCAGAACTATTATGGCTTCATTTTAATTATGATTACAGATTCCTCCTGAAGATGATTTTACTTTTCTTCGTCACAGCTCATGATGAGACTCTCTGACCAAAACTGGTACAGTCATCAACACTGATTAGTATTTCCATGAAGTTATATTCCAGTCAGACTGACACATCAGACACAAACTACTTATTTTTGTCTCTGCAGTTGAACCAGTCTGACATTAAACCTCCACTTTAATTTTCTCAACCACGTGTTAGCAACATGTCTGTTCTTCATCAGGGCTGACCAGTGTTAAGTCCCACTTTCCTGGTATTTCCACCTTGCACCTCGCTTTTTATTGATGAATATTATATTCATTTTATGTTAATTATCTAAACACTTTTGTAATCATTTTTGTACTCTCTTGCCTACACTAACATTTATTAATTATATCCGCAACAAACTAACCTATTTATCATGAGAGATTAACAGTATTTCTGATTTCTGTGATGTACGTACTGAGTGGTGCGGCAGCGGTGAACCCAGGGATATCTGAGCCAGGTGATAAAGCTACGTAGTGCAGGTTAGTGTGACAACAAATGTTAGGTTTATCCTAGTCGGGTAATCAAAATTGATCCTGGATTATGCTGAACAGGCCTCAGATCATGACGGGAGGCCATGGCTCATGACAAGCCACTAAGGCTGGAGTTGATGTTGCCATTAGATAGAAGATAAAAGGGAGATGCTCTCACATTCGTGTTTTATAAAAGTGCAATAATAACCGCAGACCTTGTGTTATGGTAGGAACAGGATGTCTTTCTGCTGCATCTCCATCTCCATCGCCATTGTTGTTGTTTTCCACGTCGAGTTCAACGTTAACGAACGACGACAGGTCGACCGCCGACACGTTTACAGCCTCCGTCCCTCCCGTGGACGTGGTTTCCCGTGACTCCTGCTCCATGGACGGGTTTTTATCGATACTGTAAAAGTTATTTCGACGTTGAACACAGTCTTTTAGGCCAGCCCGACAAACACAAACGTACAGCTCACACACACCCTGTCCCACTTTCTTTCAAAATATTCCCGGTCTGCTTCACCACAGCCAATCAGAGCAGACTACCACAGGATGTCCCGCCCCCTGAGCGCCTCTCAGCCAATGAGGGAACACAATGACGAGACTGCGCAGCGTCCTATGGTGAAAGTAAAGTAAAGACGCTTTATTACTACCAAAGACGGTTTGGTACTATCTTTAGCTGAAAGTAAAGTGCCTAGAGAGAGGCACATAAAATATATATGAAACAGCATATTAAAAAGTGGGAAAAAAACAACATGCAAAATATACAGTAGATAGGCCATGAGCAGGAGAAACAACAACAACATAAAAAAAACCCTAAGGGCTTGTCAAGTGGTCCTCCTAAATAATAAACATTCTACATAGCCTACATTTAATTTACAGTAATGAAAAAACAACACGCTCTATATCAGTATACATTTAACGCTGTATATCAGTATAAAACATTTTCTTTTTTTTTTTTTTTTTTTTTTTTTTTTTTTTTCAAATCTTTATTTCAAATTCACAATGCCATACATTCCAATTTGAACTCATTTGAGGAAAAAACATTTGCTTGCATTTAAAACAGTACAAGCTTACAACATATCAAACAGTTAATACAAAATAAAATAAAATAAAATAAAAATTATTACAGGGGTTGACATTTCAACATTAAGCGTGTTTAAGAGCACAGGACTGTAAACTTAAAGAGCAAGAGACTCTGACATTGTTTCATACAACTCATTTATGGACTGGTTTTCCTTCGATAACACCTTTAGGGATGTTATATAGTTTTTAATTTCATTCTTAAAACAGTTTATGTTGGGCTTGCTGTTATTCCATTTATTCTTGTGTATATGATATTTTGCCATAGTGAAAATAATGTTTACCATTTTGGATACCTTTTTTGACAGACCATCCATATAGATCATCACTTGAAATTTGTTAAACAAAGAATCGTTAGTCCCAATATTTAACCATCGATAAACATCTTTCCAAAACATCATTGTGACTGTACAAGAGAAAAAAAGGTGTTCAATTGTTTCATGCTCTATCATACAGAAAACACATGGATTAACTTCAAAATTGAACCTTTTCCTTAGAGTTTCAGCTGCAGGATAGATATTATTTATTAATTTGAACTGAATTTCTTTTACCTTGGGTGAAATTGGCCATTTAAGATAGTTACAATGAGTCTTTGTTAATGCAACTTCATGATCTGATATCTTTATTTTCGTTGGTCTTTTGATATCATGGAATAGCTTTTCCTTTAACACACTTCCAAGTACTTTGTTGTTACATTTTCTTTCACCAAATTTCAGTTCACCAATTTTCAAATCAGGTAATTTAACAGACACAATTGAATTTGTGAGGATATTTTTTATCATGTATTTTAAGGGAAGTGGAATAGCTCTACTGATTTGATTAAATTCTCTATTAGAGCATTTTAAATTAAACTTTTCTACAAATGAATTAAATTGTAACAAATTGCCATTTTCATCCATCAAGTCAGTAACATATAGAACCTTTTTGTCATACCATTCTTGTTTAAATAAAGTCTTCCTGTTACTTAATATCGTTCTATTATTCCACAAGGTGGAGCTATGTGGTGTGAAATTGTGTGTGAACATCATTTTCCATTGGAGCAATATTTGTTTATGGAAGTCAGACAGTTTGATTGGTAGTTTAGTTATTTCAAAGTCACACCTTAACAAAAATTCTAATCCTCCAACATTTTGGAAAAGATATTTTGGTATGTGGAACCATATGGAATTCGGCTGTGTCAAATAAGCTTTTATCCAATTCAACTTTAATACACCTATCATGGATTCAAAATCAGCAGCTTTCAGCCCACCATGTTTGTAGTCTTTAACCATCACAGATTTTTTAAGGTAATGTGTCTTGTTTTTCCATATGAAATTAAAAATGATTGAGTTTACCTTTTTAATCATTTGGGGGGGAACATAAAGAGATTGACAAGGGTATACTAATTTTGATAAACCTTCTGCTTTTGTTAATAAGATTCTGCCAAGAATAGAGAGATCTCTCATGAGCCAATGGTTGAGAGATTTTTTCATACTATCTATTTTCCCTTCAATGTTTAGTTGTTCTCTCTTTTTTCTATCTGTAGTCATTATTAAACCTAAGTATTTTAATTCAGTTTTGACAGGGATGGAGCCTATATTTGTCTCAGCACATGGATGAAGAGATAGTATTTAACATTTTTTCAGGTTTAGACATAATCCTGAAGCTTTGGAAAAGACTGATATTATATCTAATGCTTTTTTAATTAAAGATTTATCTTTTAGAAAGACTACTGTGTCATCTGCGAATTGACTTATTCGATATTCATAATCAAAAATGGTGATTCCTTTAATTTGAGGGTGATTTATAATTAGATATGCTAGTCGAAATAGGACAACCTTTTCTAATACCACGTGAGATCTTTATTCTTGGTGTCATTCCAGGGTTGAGGGAGATGTAACTGTAGATATCCTTATAAAACATTTTTATGATCTTGCAGAACCCTTCTCCAAATCCAAGTTTTTTGAGCACCGTAAACATAAAATCATGTTCCACAGTGTCGAATGCTTTGAAAAAATCTATGAATAACACAAGACTATCTGGCTGAATGAATGATTGATAGTCAATCATATCTAGAATCAGTCGAATATGGTTGTGAATATGTCTTCCCTTTATGAAAGCTGATTGATACTCTTCTATTAGTTTTCCAATTACATGCTTTAAGCGATTTGCATAAACTAAAGCAAGAAGTTTATAATCATTGCATAGTAAGGTTATTGGTCTCCAGTTGTCTAGCATCAACAAATCTTTTTGGGGTTTTGGTAATAAGGTTATCAAACCAGTTTTCATAGTAGGGGACAAACTTCCTTTCTTAATACATTCCAGAAAAGCGTTATATAGTAGCTTTTTGATATCCATCAAAAATGTTTTAGGAATTCGGATGTTAATCCATCTATCCCTGGTGATTTACCATTTTTCATTTGTTTTAATGCATTTTCAATTTCTATTACAGTTAATTCTTCGTCAAGTATATGTTTGTCTTCTACATCTAGTTTTTTTATGTCTTCATTGATTTTTTCAAATAAAAAGTCACAGTCTGAATTATTAAATTTTGATTTATACAAGTTACCATAAAAGAGACAAATTTCATCTTGGACTAATTTCTGATCTTCAATTATAATATCATTTGTCATAAGTTTATTTATTTTCTTCTTAGTCTGTCTTTGTTTTTCAAGGCCAAAGAAATAAGTTGAACTTTTTTCACCCTTTTCAATCCATCTAGCTCTTGACCGAATATAAGCTCCATTTGCCTTTGTTGTGTACATGTCATCTAATTGGGATTGCAATGACTTTAATTCAGTAATGTTGTCTAAGGATAATTGTGTATTATTTGTTAATAAATTGATTTTGTCAATTAGATCCTTTTGCTTTTGTTTCCTTATACGTGACAGTTTTTTACCTGTGTCAACTGCTATTTGTTTGGTCTTAAACTTAAACCATTCCCATTTACTGATATCACTCATGTCTAACCTTTCAACCTCCAAGATAAGAGACTTCACCTGATCACAAAATTCAGCATTTTGTAGGAAATCATTGTTAAACTTCCAAATATTTGGAGAATTCAGTTGTTGTTTAGATGTTAATAAGTTTAGACTAATCATGCAGTGGTCAGTGAACGGAGAAGCTGATATTTTACAATCTGAAATATCGTTACATAACTCAGATGAAATCAGCCAGTAATCTAGTCTTGAACATTGACCATTTCCTGCAGAGTTATACCATGTATACTGAACTGATGTTGGATTTGATGTTCTCCAATAATCAATTATGTGTGTTGTTGTACATAAAGACAGTATAGTGTCGCTGTACACAGGTTGAGAATTCCTATGAGGTAGTCGGTCTAGCCATGAATCTGGGGCTATATTATGGTCTCCTCCCAATATCACTTTATTTGTATTATAAGTTGTTTTCCATTCATTTATAAATTGGCTTAATTTTGCATAAAAGTTGACATTCATTGCTTGGTTGTTAAAGCCATAAACACATATTAAAATATAACGTTTGTCGTTTGTCTCTACTACCACCATTAACCAATGACCTTCAGTATCTTTTTTATTATCAATTATGTTACCTGGAAATCTATTGAATAATATCATGACTCCTGCTGAGTGTGATGTTCCATGTGCAAAGAAGGCGTAATCCCCCCATTGAATTTTCCAAAATTTTTCATCAGTCATAATAGAATGAGTCTCCTGTAAAAAAACACATTGCGATTTTTGGTCCTTACAAAACAAAAAAATGGCTTTACGCTTTGTAATGTTTTTCAAACCCCTAACATTCAATGACATAAAAGAAAATATGGTTGTTCTAAATGCGCTTAACTTTGTTTTTGTTTTTTTTTTCCATGCAGGAATGAACATGTTGTCCTTAATAACATTATATAGAAAATATAGAAAAACAACAACTTGGAATTGAATTCCTTAAACTCCTTTTGGCAGTTAAATCAGTTTAACTTTCACCTGGTAAGATTCATACTTTCAGTATGTTTAACCAAAATACCTGAGAGTTTGCATCTGTAAACATAAATACATCTTACCATGTTACTGTATTTTGCTCTGTATCAGAAGGTGCCTGAGTGTTTGCTTACTAAGCAACTATTAGGGGTCAACTCTGCGTCCGTCGATGAGTGCATATCCTTCTCTTAGGGAGGCCTTTTTTCCGTTTCTTCTGGCTTCTTGCACCTTGGGCCACAGCTTGGCTCGAGCCTCACGATCTTCCTTTGAGAAGTCCTCCTTGAACTGAATGTTCATCTCTCTGCACACTCTTGCCTCTCTTGATCTCCTCCATACTTCGTCGCGAACAGTTCGCAAGGCAAACTGGATGATTATAGGTCTTGGCATTTTGTTGGTAGCTGCATCGTTCTTCTTTCCCAAGCGGTGCACTGTGTCTACTGACTCACGGAGTTTCTCCACTGACAGCGGGATTACTCTTGTCAGGATGCCGATCACAGTATCTCTTGTATCCTCTTTGTCTTTTTCAGGAAGCCCCATCAGTCTAAGATCCCACCTTCTCTTGTACCTGGCTTGCTCCAAACAAATCTGCTTCAGTGACGCATTTTCTTTTTTCAGCATCAGCATTTCTTCCTTCACTTTGCTTATTTCTTCTTTGTTTTCTCTCACTGCTTGTGTGTTAGCTTCCATTCGACTTTCAAAAATTTTCAGCCTGTCATCTTGTTCATCAAATCTGTTTATCAAAGTTTGAATTGCATTCAAGATGGTTTCATTTGTAATCTCACCCGGCTGGTTTCTCTCGTCTTGATTCCTTTGTTTCATTTTTTTGGGATTTGGGCTGGGCAGTGGTGTGTGGTTATGAAGCATTTTCCGGTTTTCTTCCTCCATCGCCTCTATTTCTTCAAGTTCTTCTTCATCACATGCCTCTTGCAGGGCCGCCAGGTTGTATTCGTGGTCTGTTGTTGTTGTTTGAGCGTTAGCCGCTTTGCTAGCGTTAGCCATCTCGTTCTCGTTGTAAAAAAAGAGCAAAAGTGTTCAGACTCGAAAAAACAAAACACCGTGGGGTTCAGGAGTTGTTCGTGCAGTTCTTTTGTGCAGTTGTTGTTGTTTTTTGTCGAAGGGTAAATGTCTAGGACGGTTTCAAAACTTTAATAACGGAGCCTGCAAAAGATGCTACCGCTCACTCCGCCATCTTAACTCCTCCTCTAAAAAAAACATTTTCTTGTGGTCAAGGGAAAGTGTCAGGCCCCTTCAACAACCTCCCACACCAGCGCCACCTGCAGTTTACAACATCCAGGCCCAGTAATGTGAAACGTCCCCTCTGCCACTAGAGAGCAGGAAAGGTCCATCTGAGCAGCACCTGTCTATCCACCCTGTGTGGAAATCCTCCAAAAAAGTCACAGACATTGGAATAAAATAAAACTTCAGACATAGAATGGGTTTTTGGGTTCTTGTCTTTAATCACCTTATTCTTCAGATAATTGAAGAGGCAAACATTTTGCTTAAGATAGGCCCTACAGGTAATTCAAAGGACAAAGTAACACAACATAATTAGATTCAGTCTATAGGCTAATTGAAAGAAAATATGTCACAGTCTGCTCTCATATGCTATTAGTTAGATTAATTAGCCAATTAAAGTATATTATCATGATGTTCACACCTTCATGGAAACTCAACAGAATATGACACAGTTCATAACACAAGAGTGAGAGCAAAAACCTTTAGTGAAAAAATGCTTCAGTTCCAAAAATACAATATACAGCTACCACGCTGATTAGATTTGTTTTTTTGTGTGTTTTTTTATGAAAACAGTCATTAGTCTCACTGAAATTTTAGTCATTTGATTTTTGTCAGTTTCATGAGACAGTTGTTCCTGCTAATGTAGTACCGCTGTGTGAAGAGGATAATTATCTAATTCATCTGGTTATGATAGATTTATCTCATTAATCCCTTTGTTTCAGGAACTGTTAACATCAGATATCATTACTGACAGAGACATAACTTCTCACACACTGCAGCGTCTGCATTTTGAAATGTCAAACATTTTTGCCATAGCTCTGGTTTTTAAAGGCCACTTAATTTCTTTTTTTCATGCTGAGAAAGTAACCATTCACACATTCTGCAACAGTAGCAGACATAAATAGATAAAACACAGAGTACAATAGGCCTGTTGTGTTCTAGCTGATACAGATTCATTGAAATAATGCCTGGATCAGCCCCAGCACAGATCCTTGAGGTCATAGACCATCACTGTTCACACATGTACACAGTAAAGATGACACTCAGTAACACACAAACTGATGGTCATTCCAGACACTTCACTGTGGTGAGCGTACATCACATTAGAGACACACTCCCAACTACACACATAGTTACAGGTATGACATAAGAAACACAGGTGAGATGATTCAGACTAATTTCATTTTACCAAATTAGGTTATTGAACCAAGAAGTGGTGTTTGAATTATTTTGATGTGGAAACTTTTGCTGGAATTGCAACAATTTATGGAAATTAACAATACTTGACATACTGGTAATTGTTTTTGCTTGGTTTAGGGGCTTGACTTTGCAGCTATAAGGCTGAACTTTTGCAAGTTTCATTTCATTTTGTTGTTGTTGTAACTCATCCTATTATTTTTTAAGTCAGCTGATCCACAGTTTTTTGTGACAGATCAGCTCAGGACATCTATATGATCTGTACATAAGAGGTACAACACTGTTGTTAAACTGTCCAATAAAACATATCTAATATGCCTTTAATAGGTGTTTCAGACAAACCAAGAAAGCAACAAGTATTATATTTCAACTTCAAGACCAAAGTAACCTCCAGAGGAGATTATAGGATGCATTAAACACTCGACAACAAAGTCAGCACTAAATCACAGGAGGCCTTGTTGAAATCAGACTCCTGTGTGCAGGCTGAGATGCACATGCACATTCTAAAAATACTTAAACAGCATAGGACTAGGAAAAGTAAAACACATTAAAAACAACTGCAATGCCCGTTCTGTCTGTCCTCATCTACTGTATGCAGTTTAACGTGCATAAAACTGAGAGGAGCAGTAGCATTGATCATCAGAACTTGGCATAATTCATGTATTTGAGCCTTTTTGGGACACTAATATTCTTGTTATATTAAAGCCCCTCTCTCCAGTGTTTCCCACTGCAGATCCAGATCTGGCTGAGCCCCTCCTTTCCTCCCTCCTTTCCTGCCTCCCTCTCGGTTAAAGCCTGTGAAGCTGCTGTGAATGTGCTGCCGTCTCCTCTGTCAGATAACTTCATGGCCTCTCTGAAGGTCACTCACTCCCACACATCCGTCCACGGACAGTTTCTCTTCCACTCAAAATGAGCTTGTTCACCCACTGCCCTCAGCAGTTCAGATATTGTGCAAGGCTTCAGCTTTTTTTTTTTTTAGTTTGACTATTTTGGACAGAGTAGCCTAGATGTTGTTTTTCGGGTCTTTAAACATAATGTACCAGACCCTCAGAGGCCCCCTTTTTTTAATGAATATTTGACTTCATAAAGTCATATTATTATACACGTTTCAGTGGAAATGGTTGGACCACACATCTGAGAGATAAACCTGTATGTCATCAAGACTAAGAGTACAGCTAGCTACAGTCAGCATGTTAACCTGCTCACAATAACAAGTCAATCACGCTAATATTTAACTGATAATATTTACAGAATTAACATGGTAATCTTAGCTATCATGTACATAGACGGCTGAGGGCACTCTCAGCAGGCTCCTTTTTTTCTTTTTCTGATGACACTGTGTCTGTATCTGAGTCTGATCATGGCCCTGCATTACCTGAGTTTGTTGAATGGGATGATGATAATTATCTTACCCCAATGTATCAAATAAAATAAAATAACTGATTTCAGACATTCTGAACATGAAACTAGTGTCACACAGGGCAAAACAGGCTCTATCAGAGGATCAATTGTTGAAGAATTTGAACTCCAACCATGTAAGTGAGACGATTTTAGGATGTTCATTTATTTAAAGTCGTTTGTGTGTTGGTTCAACGTGTTACTGAATAAAGATAAGCCTGGCTTTTTAAAATTTTAATACCAGCTCCAAGACCATTAGTGGCAGGAAGAGAGACTTGTTTTCTCTCAGGCAGGAAACAGGTGTAAGAGAAGGTCAAGAATATGAATGCGTCAACCCGATCATGTTTTGTCTTTGGAATTCACTGTGATGTCTTCAGGCCACCGTCAAAGAGATCTGATAGAAACTCCAAACCAGGTTACTAAACTGAATCTTTTCGACCAGCTATTCATGAGTTTCAATGTAGTCCTATACCTGCCATGTTGGGGACCAACACAGGTGTTTCAATTTGAGTTGTGTTTCTGATTAGCATAGAACTAATTAATTAGTTTGAAACACCTGTGGGTCCCCAACATGGCAGGTGTAGGACTACAGTACATTTGAAACTCATGGCTATTGTTACTACCTTGAATTTGTTTTGTTTTGTAGAAATTTGATGCTGTGATCGAAATAAACATTCATTCATTCATTCACTAAACTGAATCTGAATGAGATCTGCTATTTGACAGCATCCTATAATCTACTTTATTGGTGGTTCTTTTGCAGCAGTGCTCCAAGGCACTTAGGTGTTAATGAACACGTTACCTTCACATTCACGTTCAGTCGAGTTACAGCTACAGGACAGCATTGTATGGACTAATCTCTGATGTTCTGGAAATCACAAGTTGGTATTGGTTCACTTTGAAAATTCATTGATAAAAAGTTGTCCATCAACCTCTCATCTGATAAAAACGTCATTAGTTGTTGCATTGTTTCCTGTTCGGTCAGAAACCAAACTAAAATCAAAGCTTTGACCTGATTACAGTTTCAGTCTGAGCCCAACATTCAGACGGTGAAAACTGTTTTGTGTACATCATCAAACAGCTCCAAAAACAACAACCAAGAGTTAGTCAAGGCACTAATTATGGCTATGTGAATCATTATCCATATATACATGATTTTTGGTGCTGGTTAGCGGTGTTTATTATGCACCTCTGGATTTCTGGTGATCACCCCAAAGCTTCGAGTTATGTCCACTGGACAAAAAAGATCTTTAGTTTCATTATTTACATACTTCCCTATAGATCGATCAATATGTTTTTAAAACACAGAATCACCCCGAAACTATGTTTTAGTTCACACTCTTTCTGCTCTAACTTCTTCTTCTCTTTACTTATTTTTTTCATATCCTTATTTTCTTCACTCACGCTCCAGGATTGGATGTTGTATTGTGTGTGTGTGTGTGTGTGTATGTGCATGGTAGGTGGGTGAAAGTCTGCAGTAAACTATGCCTAGTTGACAACCAACTAAGAGACTTCATCACTTCAGGCACTCCAGTCCATTTCTCTCTCTCACTCTCTTCAAGTCCATCACAGTCCGATCATCCGTTGTTCCTCCTTCTTCTTCTCCTCACAGCAGCTCTGGTCTGGATTCAGGTCAGAAGCTCAGGATGAACTCTGTCACATATTTAAATGGTGGCATCAGCAAAGTCCCGTCTGATAAATCCTTTCTGCAAAACACAAAAAAATGGTGTGAGCAGAATATCATAAAAACAGTGAATACGAGTCATTGAGTGGGACATTTGCCCTAAGCCTGTGCTGAGTTTGTTACCCCTCTCAGCTCAATTTGTGTTAAAGCACTTTTCACCCTCGCCTACCTGAATCATAAGTCATCAACAGCTAGGTTACCCACACTCACTCCCCTGGCTTAGATATTTCAATCATTTAATGAAGTATAAGGGAGTAGTTCACAACCACCGGGTCCGCTGGTGGGACCCAAGGGTATTGCAAGTAGGCCGACAGCACCATGGATGGATGCAGCCTCATTACTATTCACACAGCCAGCAGATATGGAGCTAAATTACTTTTTATTTGGAGTGCTGTTTCTGGATACTAGTCTAACACTGACTGACTTGTCTCCACCAGCTCCTGAGAGAAACACCTGCCTCTTTATCTGCTGAGGGCTTCAATGTGTTGTGCGGTGAGCATTTGTTAGACCTATTTCAAGGTAGAAGAGCAGCCTGCTGCTGCTGCTGGAACCAAAGCTGTGAAGTTACAGTTTACAAAACTATAACAATGACTTGAAAGACTTGTTGAAAGACGAAATGCTGTGGGGGGAACAGCCGATACCTGCCCCACCCAGTCATTATTATGGTCTGTTTCTCCAGATTGCCCAGTAAAGGTTAGAACTCTCTTTCCTTTAAAAAAAAATAAAAAATCCTTTGATCCACAAGCTCTAAAGAAAAGCTCATGAATGAGTAGTTAAAACAGAGAAAGATTTGCCCTGTGAGAAACATGAACAGAGTCTGTTTTCTTCTCTGGTTTGGACCAGTTTGTTTGCATGGTGATGTGTAGCCACAGCCAGAGAGTGAGGGAACTTTTGTTTTGTCTGCGAACAGGAGGAACATGCCAGCGACTGCCAAGTCTACTAAACCAAACTGCCCCTCTCAGAGGGGACAAAAGAGACCTACCCGCCCCTGCTGAGAGACCAAAGCTCAACACAACCCAGAGCAGACTCCAGCAACATCTGACACAAGTAGAACGTTCAGCGGGTGAAGCAGGGACGACCATATATGTTTTAATATCATTTTGTTCGTCAAGACTCTAAAAACAAATTATCATGCAGGTTTATAATCAGAAACCAGCATCAGAGGAGTAAAGTATTAGTGAGAATCATAAATCAAGATGCTAAAACATTTTTGTATAAAAAGGAGTTGTTCCACTTGCTCCTGTCCAGCCTGCTGTGATCCTTTGTCCAGCCTCTCAAAATGTCATCTTCAATTTCTTTAAGCTGTTTCATCAAATTAATTCCCGGTTCCATCAATGCCACTGGTTTTACTCCCCCAGCAACTGGACAGCTGATAAACTCTCAATTGCTTTGCTCAAACACGCAGTTGACGGGGGAGCAACAGGAAGTAATCAGTAATCAGGCAGCGATTTTAAAAACCGCTCTGATTAATATCTAGTCTTTTTACATTGAAGCTGCAGGAAGGTTCTGAGCTCTGTGAGCAGATTGCATGTTTTCCCTGCTAATGGTGAGACAGTTATGATGAATGTGACTGAATGAATGTAAATAATAGAAATGTAAAATGTGAACTTCCACTGATTTCCTAATGCGTGACATAGCTGTACGATCCACTCGCTATCAGCTCCAGAGAAAATATTTGCATTAGCACAGCCAAGTATCTCTAGATAAGGCATGGATGGAGGCTAACAAGGTCCAGGCCTTCACAGCAGAGGGAGGGAGGAGGAGGGCCAATGGGAGGAGAGGAGTGGAGGTCAAATGGGTTAAAAAGCAGATGTGTACATAGAAAAACATCTGCCAGAGATAAAAACCTAGAGAACAATGTCAGACAACACCCACACATCACATCCTGCGCTCCATTATAACTTCAGTCTCCAATCTCATACACACATCAATATAAAATATATCATTATTGGACCTATACAGAAATGTTCCTATATGAAGAGTAGTGTTGCCATATGTATTACAATCACAGGTATAAAGATATAAGGTTATAACATATGAAATACCCAAACTAAACAGTATATTGAAATATACATCTACATACAATATCTTATTGCATATAAATACCATTGAGCTCTTCTGCTGTAGAACATGTTACAACCATATAAGTTAATATGTATTTGATTTATTAAAGCAAAATGTTACAATATGTTCATTGAATTTACTTTTTTCCCCTCATTTTGGGGAAGTGGTCTCTGACACCAGGACTCTATTATTTATAGTATCAGCTCATATTAACAGGGTTTATGTCTGCAAAATTGGCATATGTGCATACATGCATATTTATGTGGGTTGAATATTATAAATGTTTCTTTTCTTTGTTTTTGCCTTCATTTAGTTTAGAAAGGGGCAGTGAGAAATCATAGCAAAGGGCTACAGGTTGAACTTGAACCCAGGACCAAGCCTGCATGGCACATGCTGTACCAGGCCACTGGAATGACCAAAGTATAGCCTACCATGTCAGTTTTCTGTGTGTGTGAAGTATTTCATGTATGGAAATTCAAAGCAGGTGCAGTATATTCTCCACACTGTGGACAATAAAATTAACTAACTAACTAACTAACTAACTAACTAACTAACTAACTAACTAACTAACTAACTAACTAACTAACTAACTAACTAACTAACTAACTAACTAACTAACTAACTAACTAACTAACTAACTAACATATCACAGTGTTTGGAGCTGTGGTGTTTCTGGTTCTGGTCCATTGAGTTCTGCAGTTTTCCTTATTCAACACAGAAGCAAAGGCATTTATATACATGTCAACATCTTAGTGCTGTTTGGTTTGTTTCAACGCCGAGGAAAGGAACTCCCTTGTTGTTCCGAGAGTTATAAAGTTAGTTTAAAGAGCTCAGTGTGACTGCAGTCAGGTTGCCTCCGCACCGTGTTTTTATTTCCTGCTCGCTAGTCACAGTTGCTGTTGTTATTCCTGTCTGGTCTCTGTTCATGTTTTCTGAGATTTCCCTCTCTGTTCTTGTCTGCTTCTATCTTACTTTGTGTATCTGGGTCCAAAAAACCCAACTGATGAGCAAACAACAAGAGATCTGTTCACCTCCAGGGCCGGGATATGCTTGGTGCTGTTCGGTAGAAAAGAAAAGATGGACAGTCTAACATCTGGCTGTTTTCAAGCGTGACTGCCAAGTAAAGCTGACATCTGGGGAGATGAGTTCAGATCTCTCCAGCTCTGTCTTTGTTTCTGTCTCTCTCTCTGTGCTACCGTGCTGTGATCACCACACTTCAGCCCTCAGATCTCAAGCAACTATAAAAATCCAGGAGGTTAGAGGTGGAGATGGAAACTTGGTCTCACGCTTCTTCATCTAATCCTTTGTCTGCTCACTCTCACACAGACTCACACTCAGCACTACAGCTTCCTCACTTGGTCGACTCCCCGGAAAACATGTTGCTAAGGCACCATCTGTTTGACAATGTTGTGTTTTTGTAAAAACATGTTTTCAGGATGAAATGTTGTTATCAGCGTTGAGCCATCAGCTGACTACACATGTGGGGCAAATAAAATAACTTCATCTGATACAGAGACACAGTGCTGAGGTGTTTATAAGATTCCTTGATTTCAAGAAAAAACAAATGCAGTGATGTGTAGTCCACGATACTAACTAACAACAAACAAAAAGGTTATTGGCCAGATATTTAGTTAAATAGATAGGTTGGATCATCAGTGCTTCCCGCTGGACGACTGCGTTCCAAGGTCTAAGCTACAAAGTTTGAATGTAAAGGGTGTTTCTACTTTTATTGTTTCCATTCTTAGAGAAGAAGGTCTCAGCACACCTGCAGGTGTGCAGGAGGGGGCATAACAAATGCAAAGCTTTTTGAAGAAGCTCCCACACACTCATTCTCAATTATTTTATTAAAGCAACGTTTTAGTCAGGAGTATGACCTATGGCATACATATATGTTTTTGCCTGATGAAGGTCATACTCCTGACCGACTCAACCAATATTCTCAATTTTTTTCAGGAAGATTGAAAATGTATTTATCAAGAATTGGATGGTATAAGTTTACACTGTTTACAGTCAAACGTTTTCATGAACTGTAGGCTCAATTTTTGATTAATCAAAAATCTGTGTGGATCATTTGTGGAGGACAGTCTGGAGATGCTCTCTAGCAAGTGTCAATATTGGTGTCAATTGAGCGAAAAGTGTGGGGGGAGACAGGTTTTTATAAGTTTTGGAGTGATAGACTCCATATTTGTAATGAGTTTAAGTGGACAAAAGTTTCAGCAGTATGGAGGCTACATTTTAGTGAAGTTTCAAAACTCTATGCATGGGGAGTAGGACTTCCTAGGAAGAAGAAAGAAGAAGAACACTGAGAAAAACAATAGGGTCCTGGCAGCTGATGCTGCCTGGCCCCTAATAAAGAAAAAAAGTTATTTAAAATGTAAAGGGAAAGTGTCATCTGTAACTTCATGGCTTTTGGAGATCATTTCATCTTCCACTTCCACACCAGAAATTATGACCAGGGATGACCAAACTTTTTTGCATGCCACTGTAGGTGTGGATGTAAACTACAACCTGAAGTGTAGTATGTGTGGGGTACGCTCACAGGTAACTATGAGGAGTCACAGTTAATGTCCAAACAAATATGGTGGCTCTACTCCAGGAGTTGGGCCTGAATCTGAAAGCGTAGATGCTTCTGTTGGTGCCATTCTCCAGTGTTTTCCTGTGATCTTGTCAACAGTGTACAAATGTGTATATGGTGGGGGTCACTGGAAAAGTGCCAGGGACCACTGGGAAAAAAAACATGTCAGAGACGTCAGCCAAACACTGAGTCAGAACCACCACTGGCCACGGACCCCTTGTGCGGATATAATGGGGAAAGCTAATGTCCTGGAATCCTGTCTCGCAACAACAATTACACTGAAGCCTTTTGTGATTCGATTTCTGAGCCTCGACTTCAGTTTACCCAGAATCACTGGGCGGGGTGACCACAGGTCAGTACGCAGCACTGAGAACAAGTAATGAAGGCTTGGCTGCTTCCACCACACAGGAGTGAGGCCAAAGAGCTTCCTCTTGCTGTCAGAGGACTCTTCTACAGAAGCTGAAGAATGTGGCTCCAGTCTTTAATGGCTCTGAAGGAAGGAGACACACGGAGAGCAAGTGCAGCGCTCACTGCTGCTGCTACTTTACCTCACAGTTTGGTGCATTTTAAAATAAAATCACAGTGTTTCCAAATGTGACGTGATGTGCTTTAACTGTTTAAGACATCAAACACCTGCTTCCACTAAACAAAGTCACAGTTTTTATTGTTAATCATTTTAAAATTTAAATTCCAGTGGAAAATAAAAAGATGATGTGAGCTTTATTTGCACCCTCATGTTGAGTGAAAATGTCAGTGCTTCACTTACTGTGTGTTGAGACACATTTAACCCCCATGAAAAAGCCTGAAGGTGGTTATTTCACTGTATTACAGTCTTTCTCATTTCTGTTTATATTCCTACATTTATTTTTTTTACTCTCTTACAGATTTATTAATTTTTATGGCACTTGTATGACTTGTATGACCGATAGCAGACAGAAAAAGTTAGCAGTGATCTTGCAGGTCAACACATGGAAGATTAAGCAGGAACAAAAAGAAAACTAAACTATTATGTAAACTCAATAAACCCAACTATTCAGGTTACTGAATATTGGTTTTAATGGTTTAACTGGTCTCTGATTTTACTGGCTGCTGCTGAATGTGTGCTGAGTCTTTGCCATTTTTCATTTATAGCTTCATAAGACCAATAATCCTGTCAGTGTTTGTGTTTTCAGCTTCATCCTCAAAGAGCATCATCTCTTTTATTTGGACTTTTATTTTGAAGGCAGCACACTGGGCTCCAAGAAATTCAGATGAGGATTTTCACAATTACTTGACTAAACAACTGATAAATAAACAACTTTTTAAATCAGGCCATTAATCATAAATAAAATGTGAAGTAGTTTTGATTTTACAAAAGAAAAAAATGTTGTCCAGTCATGTTTTTTTTTCAACTCCTGCTGAGTCATGCATGTTTTTATGTTCTCACATCTGGACTAGTGTAGTGGACTTTACCCTCGTATCAGTCTGAGCTCCTACATTACACTTCTACTCACCACATATAAAGCATCAAATGGCCTCAAACCTGAGTTATTTAGAGGACCAGTTAACCCTGTATGTGCCAGGGTGTCGGCTTCGACCAGTGGAGGAGCTCAACTGGTAAATGTTTCATAAGTTGTTGTGACACAGTTGTTCATTTTTTGTATGTTTTGCAAGGCAATCAGTATTTTCACTTTACTCACTTCTGTTTCGTGATGGCTTTTAATTGCTGTTTTAATTCCTTTAAATATTTAATCGGCACATTTTACTGTACTTGTAGTTTTACAAAGGTGATACGTTTGCAGCATGTGATATTTGATATTTAGGCGATGACAGCAGCAGCTGTGGGTCTCACCATCTTGTAGTCTTTGTGCAGCTTGTTGTATTGGAACATGTTGCAGAGCACAGTGGAGGCAGCTCTGGAGGCTTTCAGGCTCCCGGAGCTGAAACGAGACGCAGTGACAGACAGTGAGAAACGAGGAGGAAATACCAGAGAGCATAAACAGAGGGGGAAACTCAGCGATAAACACTTTAAAATCACAAACAAATTAGCAAAAGGTTGTACTTTTGTGTGACCTGCTGCCAGAAGTGAAAGCAGCTCCAAAATGTGTCACAAAAGGGACATGCAGAGTCACAGCTCTGTTTTCACTGAAGTTCGCAGCATCACTCGTACTTGTTATCGTGGAATGACTTTATGCCGACCAGCTTCGGCAGGCCATTGAAGTACGCAATGTCGCGTGCCGCCATGGAGCTGCAGGAGACCAGGTGGTTAAGGGCTCCACAGATGTTGACCACCACCTCGCTGGATGGCGTTCTTTGGAGGCCGTCACTGGGCAGCTTGGCGACCAGAACGTTCACCATGTTTTTGGCTGCAGGGGTAGAAAGCACAGGCAGCCGTGTTACAGGATCCTTAGTGAGGTTCAACTCATAACCAACACCGGTTCTTCCTCTTTGTTCTGGTACAGGAAGTAGCCATTGTGTAGCTCCATTAAAGTCAAAGTGAACCTTCAACTTTTTTGTGTCATTATTTTTTTTGTGGCATCTCTGTTGCTGCTTTTAAATGCCATATTTTTTTATAGATACACTTGTGGTCTGTGGCCATTTTCTTTCTTCAAGAATTTTTTTATCTATGAATTTCATTTTTTTTGTGTGAGCATGAGCATAAATATGCATATATATGTGTGTGTTTGTATGCATATGTAATTCTTTTACATAATGTATCTCTTGAATTTGTTTTAGTGTTGATTGTTGCATATTTAGAAAGCATGGAATTTGCTCTGATGAAAACATTTTTTTTTTTAACACATGACTGAATAAAAAACAAAAAATATGCTTTCACTATGTGACGGTTGATCATTGAGTGGAGACTGATGGATAAAAATGTGAATTCTATCGATTTACCGGTAAAATCTCCTATGTCATAAATTGTGAGTAAAAACGACTGCATTCAGGAAGATGACCTGTGTTCTTACCTGTGTGCTCTTTGTTGGTGCAGTGTCGGGCCAGGTTTCTCAGCAGTCCAGTCAAAGACCTCAGCTCTATGTCACTGTCGGTGTCTAACAGGTTGAGCAGGAGGGGCAGCATCCTCTCCTGCTCTATCACCACCCGGCTCATCACTGATGACCACTGACAGGGAGACATCACACATCACATGAGCCTCTTCTACTCATCAATTTCTAACATATACTCAAGTACATGGATCCACCAAGATAGTAACTACTCTTTCTGAGGTCAATGCAATTAAACATTACAGTATATAGTAATATGAAATCAAATTTTAAAACAACAATAATAAGAACACATAAGTCCATAAAAGATTTGGTACATTTCTAAAACAGTTCCAAGAAACACTGAAACTGCAGCATGTGCAGTGACTGAAGCAAAATGAATGAATTCAATCTGAAATATGAATCATATCATCATATGAATAGCGGGCGCCTACCCAGGCCTCTCCTGTGGTGATGTTCTGCAACGCTCCTATAGCGGCCTCACGACTGGTCGAGCTAATGTCCCCGTTTTCTAGAACAACCTTGTAAAGTGTCACAACCTTCGGGTGCCAGAGCCACTCTGAGCCTTTAGGCTGTCGGGACACCTCGGGCAGCATGGACAGGTTCTGGTTACGCTGTCATGGAGAAGGCAGAGCAGAAACAAAGCCAGATCAGAATCAAACAAGGAGTTTGACTCATGGTGCTCATATAGACAGGTACAGTATACGGTAAGAAACAAGTATGGCACAGGGAAAAACAATGAAATGGTTAGAGGTTAGGGTTACTTTCGAAGAGATACGATAAGAGAAACACAAAAAAAATGCACATACGGGACATAATACTGTTATGTTTACAGTCATGACAAGGAATGTGTGTTTTTAGGGTTAAGTGTATGTTTCGGTGGTTGCTGTTTGGTTTGGAGGGTATCACATAAATATATAGTATAAACTATACTTTATCAGAAAACCACAAATATTTTACAGTAAATAATTATTCTTTGCTGACAGATATTATTATTTTACCCAAGGGTTGTTTTCAGTGACATGGGGTTGAATTCAATACCACATACCATACCCTATCAGAAAATAGATATAATACAATAAATAATACTTTTTGTACTTGTTTACAAAGGGAACTGTAGAACAGCAGTCAGGACATTAAGACTTATTATAAGACTTTATAACAATGCTAAGTTCTCTGATGGATACAGGACCCATTTCATCCCACTTTTTATTTTTATTTATCTTTTTATTTGTAACTTTAGTGGACTGAAATGACAATAAAGAGATGTGTTGTTTGTTCTTGAGTACTGGGTATTAATGATGAAATGGGTGTGCGTATAAATGTATCTGTTGGTATTGCAGTATTGTTTATGAATTTAAGGGGATCCAAGGAGAGAAGCCATCATTGTGTCTAATTTAGATTTAGATTAGATTTAACTAAGTAAAACAAATCACAGTGTAATAATAAACAGTTCAAACCTTTATAAGTTTTGTCATGTAAGTTTTATCATCTCTGTGCACTCTGCAGGATTTACTGTATAACACACACACACAAGCAAGAAAACCACTAGGAAACACACGCTATCAGCAATTAAGGCCAGTTTCCGTCAGGAGTCCAGAGGTCATGAACTCCAAAGTTTAATCTTGCCATTTTTTCTTTGCTCTTTTGTGATTGATGTTTTCTTGGAGAGGTGTGTGAAGGCAGTGCGATGAATTCTACCTGAGTGTTTTTCTTGCTGTACATGGTGAAGCAGTCGATGTTGACGGCGTCCCTGGGGGCTGAGGCTCTGGTCTGTCCCTCCAGACGGAGACGCACTGAGGGAGGCAGCTCCGTGTAGAGCTGGTAGGACAGATTCCTCATCACGCACAATGAATTCTCCAAACCCTGAACGTTGAAATAAAGAGAGACAGAGAGAAAGAGAAACCAGTTAACCAGTTAAAACCCAGCACCTTCTTGCTGTGAGGTCACCATGCAGCAACGTGCCTGAGAGCAAAACCTGAGGTAACCCACCTACAGAGCTCATCATGATTCGACTGATTATGTAATTAATAAACATAGTAATAATATTTAAGCAACTAATCCTCACTCGTAATGTAGAACCAGGGAATTTCAGTTCACGTAGAACCTGAGACAGATGTTAAAATGCTGCTGGTACCTTGTCGTCACCTCTGTCCTCTTGTTGAATATAGCACACCAGAGCGTCCACCAGGCCTCGCATTTCTCTCATCCTCTGTCTCGTCCTCTCATTCACTGAGCTCAAGTTCCTGTCCACAAACACACACATTATGCAAACACAGTTGTGAGTCAACACAGTGACAACCACTGAACCATCCAATTCAGAGAAACTTTTAGGTTTTACATGAGGGACTCACCTGAGGCAGCCGGTGGTGTTGTAGAAGATTTCTCTCTCCGACGGGTTCAGTGGGACACTGTTGCACAGAGGAACCAGGACTTTGTCCGTCAGCTCTGGTAAAGCGTCTTTGGAGAGCTTCTCCTTCAGGTTGTCTCTGGAGGACAGATTCCACAGGACGCCTGCAGCCGCAACGGGGGTTCATGGTCAGAATAACTCACATCACATCTGGACTAACACACGGCATCCAAACCAGAGGACCGCTGCTACCTGTGATGGTCTTCTGAAGCTCCTCGTCCTGCTCGCTCAGGATGCTGACCAGACGCGTCACTCCGCTGGCGTTTATGAGCGCCACCTTGTTGTCGCTGTTCTCGTAGATGAGGTTCCGCGTGGCGCCCGTGGCGTAACGCTGCACCTCTCGGTTCTCACTGGTGAAAAGCTGAACCAGAGCTGGAATACCATGCAGCGCACGCACCTGAAAGACAAACACTGGGCTTCACTCACACTTCAGGACCATCTGTCCTGTCTTTTCTAAACGAAAACAAACACAACAAGCTCATTACCTGATTTTTGGCATCGCTGCTATGGTAACACTGATGTTGTATGTATGCAGCTCCCAGCACTTGCAAAGCAGTGTCTGATTCCGACAGATATCTGACCGCTGTGGTCATGTCCAGACCATGCAACCTACACACACAAATACAATACACACATTCAATAATTCATTTATTTATCAATGAATTATTTAGTCTATAAAATGAACAAAAGCAAACATAAAAGTAAAGAAACACTCTTCTGTCACTCTCCTTTATCATTTCACCAACTACAACTTGATTAATTTGTTTTATCTTTTGTATTGTGTTTTATTGTCTTTTTGTGTATTTATATAACTTGTTCTTTTTCATTGTCAGGCTGCACTTGTAAATAAGAAATTTGTTCTTAACTTGCTCGCCTGGTTTAAATAAAGGTTAAATAAAAAAATAAATTAAAAAAAACATATATAAGTTCATGATTCATATGTCACATTAAGCTGATCTGAGGTTGGTAAATGGGTGTTTTAAAGTAAGTTAATGAATGAAATGCCTCACCCTCCCAGTGGGTCGTTGCTGTGTATCGAATCTCCATCTAAGATGTCCACTCCTTTCCCGACACTCCTCAGACTGCGGAGCGAGGCGGCCCGGTGCAGGGAGGCTTGGTATTGCCCGGACCCCATGGCATGGTTGGACCTGGACACGTGTTGCTGCCACTGCGTCCCCCAGCCGTCCCCCGCCATGGGCACCACCCTGCCGGTCCCATGCCAGCCGTCTCTCTCGAAGGCGGAGGAGCCCTGCTGCTGGTAGTGCTGCTGTCGGTTGGTGATGCGGCTGATGGTGCGGTGGGAGGGCCCCTTGTAGGTGTACTGAGATGGCAGCTCCTCCTGCCAGTGGCCTCTCTCCTGGGCCAGTATCCCACTGAGGCTGCGCCGCATGGAGCCTGCAGGGGGCACGGTGACCGTGTAGGATACGTTCTCCGGGGGATCCAGCACAGTGAGCGGAAGCCCCTCCTGGTCAGCCTGGCACAGAGACTTAGAGCGCCTGCTTCTGCTCTGGGTCTGGTAGGTCTGGAAGTTGCTCTGTACCGTGCTGGCAGCTTTGTGGTTCACCTTTGAGCCGTTTTCCACCACAGAGCGCGAGGAGAAACCGGAGGAGTGGAGGGGTGTCGTGGGAACCTGGGGGGTGGGAATATGAGATAGATAAATACAATTTTTTCTCAATTCCTGAGTCCTGAAAAGTTCAATTTTCTCACTGTTGCATAAAGCTGTCATGCAGAATCTCTTATAGTAAAGGCAGTGAATACCACTCGTGTCTTTTTCCCAACAGTTAAAGATAGAGCAAGAGTTTCCACAGTCAGCAGCTCTTTCCTTCTGCCCTTTATTAAATCTGTGTTACTGTAACCTGAAGGAAGTACGCTGCAGCCTTTGCATTGTTAGACTGGGCTGCTAAAAACAACAGGCAAATGTCCTGTTTATATTTTTCTTCTGTCTTTACATTGTTCTGAGTCTGATCGGCCTCCTGGAGCTTCCATTTTCCCTCTCACTGACTCAGATACAATTAGAGCAGAGAGGAAACATTATTCATTCGCAACACTGGCTCATTGCTTTTAAGATGTGTGTCTGTGTGTGCACTTGCCTCAGGTCAAGGAATTCCCCACTGCCCCAGAGATTTAAAGATAAAAAGATGTTTTGGGAGAATTCCCATTCCTATCTTAACCCTTAATCTCAGTAGCCCTCAAAAGGCTGTATCTTTGTAAATACACGATTAGCACTTTGTAAATACACGATAGCAACATGGATTGTACACACCAGCCGGCTATTGACCAAAGATCATTAAATAAAAATTAAATGTTATGCAACAATGAGGTAAATAATCCATACAAAAAAGAAAATACTACTTTCCGGTGGGCGCACATTTTTGAGACTGAGGGTTAAAGATAGGAATTGGAACTCACCTACTGTATATCACTGATTAAATTAAACTATTGTTAAACTACAATTACAGTAAAACATACTTTTAATTATAGACAGGAAACAAGACAACATTGTACAGTGCATGAGTCATTAAACTGGTTATCACTTTCATGGGTTGCAATTTATATTCATATGTTCGCATGGTGTTAATGTGGTGGGTGGTACTCACAGCCAGGACACGACTGGGTGTGTGTATCATGGACCTGGAGCTGAAGCCGTGTGTGAAGGTCTTTCCTGCGGGGAGGCTGTAGTCTAGACAAAAAGAGAAACCTAAAATATCAGTACTTTGATCGCTGTGCCAGTTTGTCAAAAAAGATTTAGTTTTTTCATTCAGGATGTCACTTCATGTCATCATCATCATCATCATCATCATCATCATCATCATCATCATCATCATCATCATCATCATCATCATCATCATCATCATCATCATCATCATCATCATCATCATCAACTGAAATGGAAAAAAAGGAAGTTACATAAACTGTCAAACTTAATAACTCATGACAAGTGGAAAGATAATTCACTTTTGTTTTGGTTTCTCGATCATCCAAATCGTATCAGCAGGTTTGGACTCAATTATACTGTGTCTAATTATCATTATTATGATCATTGTTTTATTATTTATCAAATCTTTATTTAACTTCTTACTTCTCCTTCCCTTTTTCAGTATCTAGTCCAACTCCTTCATACTGCAGATTTCATTCAACCCTTAAAATGTGGACTTTGAACTATTCAGCTATTACTCAGCTTATTGATTGTTCTACACTTATCCTAAACTACTGAGACTCTTCTCAACCCTTTCACTCCACTAAACCTGCTGCTATCATGTTCTAATTACTCCTCAGCTATTGCTTAGTCTTGATGCTTCAACAATGTTCTTCTGCTGTCAGTTTTCAATATATTTGAGTAGACTTTTACTTTTTTACACTAATCTTCAACAATTCAAGTCATTTCCAACCATTCCATATAAATCCACCTCCCTCTCGCAAGTTCTATTTTAAATCTAAACCTAATTGCTTCGGCTATGTTAGCTTTGCTTCATCAGTTTCTTCAGCTAATTCAGCATTGTTTCAGCAGTGGTGTTCAGCTGCTTTCAGCATTCACACACATTTCCCGCTGGAAATGCTGGCTTTCATCATTGTTACTATGCCATTATTACTATGCCTGCAAAAGTGGCTCTACAGACTGAACCACCAACACCACTGGAGGAGTGAAGTAGCCTGCAGTACAGACTGAGGAGGTTTAAAGATAATTAGCGACCATTAGACAAGCATCCAGCACTCACAGTGCATTGGAATGACTGGTCAGTGTTGGAGAGGCGGAGACTCGGTGTGATGACCAGATAAGCCCGGCTCTGGATTCTCCCTGCTTGGGCTTCATGTGAATAAAAAATGAAACAGTTCCAGTAGCTGCTGTTTAGTCTGGGAAGCCGTGACTCTGCGGTGTGTCACGGAACAAAGCAGCATCGACCGGTGGCACCCACCCTGCGACTGGATGGGTGTGTCCACTGTGGAATCTGATCACGCCTCGTCAGGCCACCAGGCTTCAGCAGGGGGCGTCACTCCAGAGCCGGGGCTCTGGGGCTGGTTTAATGTCACGTAGAGTGATGGGGCAGAACCACTGTGGTGCGGATGGATTCACTTCACTGCACAGACCGAGATAATGTGCACAGACGTGAACCGTGGCTGAAGGAGCTGTGTAGATTACACACACCGAAGAGGACAATGCGCTGTAAAACATTATATAAAGGAGCAGCTGTGACTTCATCCAGTCCAGCAGCACGGAAGGAAGGAGGGAGGGAGAGAGGGAGAGAGGGAGGGAGGGAGGGAGATTGTGTTGGGAGGGGCGGCATGCCTGAACAGAGAAATCACCAGGTCAGAGGTCATGGTAGGTATGCTAATACACGACCACCACAGTGAGGAGAGCAGGCACAGTAAATGTCAAATGAAACTGGGCTCTCACATCAAACAACATTATATTAAAGAGAGTGCTCCACTACAGGGGAGAGGGGAGATAGGAATATGTCCAACCGGCAGGTCGGCGGCCAACTCCAGCCTGTAAATCAAGTCCAGCCAGCTGCTGATTGATTGTGTAATTATAAAATAAGAGTTTGCTATAATAAAGCATAAAGGTGCACGGTAGAAAACCTATAATATTTGGTTTTGATGAAGTCACAGTTTTGTTCTTATGAGGCCATAGTCTCAGAGTCTTGAAAATGTGGCGCCATGTTGTGTCAGGTGTACCCACATAATGAGACCAGATCACGTAACAGGCTCAAGTAGCAGTAATATATAATTCATGTATGTGTTACAATTATATGTATATATTTATAGCCCGCCATGTTCATCTCCAGAGTGAATATGAGGAACAACTGTGATGCAGTTTCTGAACTTCTGTGTGGTCCTCACCATAAAGTGGGATCTTCCATCTGTGTGGTCTGAAACACAAAACATGCTAACATAATGTGTTATTTAATCTGTGTATGTCTAAATGGCATAGTTGATCTTTTTTTTTATCAGAATGAATGGTGACTGCCTTCAAAGGTTTCCTGGTCTTGGTCATCTAACAATGCAGACACCAACTGGTTACACTGAAAAAAAGTTAAACAAATAATATAATGTGGTCCAGTGGTCTGGTCAAGTCTACAATTCAACAATTTATGAATATTTGCACTGAGGTGAGTAAAGACACAGGTTCTGACCTTCTCTCTTTTTTTTCATCCTTGACACATGTATGTCACTTTTCACATGAACAGTCAAGTGCAACATGATAAACAGTCTCGGGGGTGGGGCGTCAACAATACTGTGTCTCCTCTCGATTTAGAAAAATGTCACACAAACTAAATGAAAATTTGATATTAGAGATCATTTCTGAGTTTATGATTTGTCTGTTTGCTCATTTTTGTCAAGCTGCGGTGGTTTTTTGCAGTCAATCACACTCCAAACACAACACTTGCAGTTCCCTTAAACATTATTGCACATTTTGAATCTGTTTGTGTGTTTAATCTCACATTTGTGCTCACGTTTTAATCCTGTTGGGTTACTTCAAGTGTGTGCCAAGTTCATCCTCGAAATAGGGTAGAAATGGTTGCCAAACTTTATAATATCTATGGCGGTGGATTTAAAGTGTTCAAGTTTGAGATTGGACATCAACTCCTCCACCTCCACCAAATATACCTGTCCAAATACAATATAAATGTTGATTGCTTTTACTGTGGCCCTACTAGTATAGAAGATTTAGTGATGGTTTCCATGATACACGGATTATATACTGATACTTTGCAATGAATTTTTGTATTGTTGGCATTAGGTGTGTTGTGGCTTCCATTGGTGTTCACTGCTATGCTGCCTCTCATCTCGCTGTGTCAGGTCATTTCGTTCAGCTAACACATTATTTAGTTGTGATCCTGAGTATAGTTATGTTTTGTTGACCTCTTTTATAGGCCTATAGTTATTATCACATTGTTGCCTATCTATCCAGACCCTGAAATTACCCTAACCCATAAATCAAGGTTCTGGGAGACATGCGTAGAATTTCTTGGTGGGGGTGGTGGTAAAAATAAAAAAAAATCATATGCCACAATGATTTCAGAATAAGGGAGTGGTATTATCTAAATATCTCTGTCAAAGTTTTATGACTATGATTAAGCCCATCCAGACACAGTTTTTTTTTCCTCCGGCTTCTACAACGAAAAGCTTTTCGGTGATTTACGACTGTAGCTCCTCTCTTTCACTATGAGGGCTGTGGTATGCAGCCAAGCCTCTCACTGCTTTCCATCATTGTCAGGAACCCATCTCCCACCAAAATCTCCAGTCTTTGTCCCGTTATATTCACAAAAACAACCAGCTCTCCAGCAGCCAGATCTCAAACACCCGTGCACCCTCCACACCCAAACTCCAGAGTGTAACAGCCAACCCTCTGCATGCTAATTACAGTCCATGATGCAAAAGTGTGGGATGAAAAAAAAAAAAAACAGAGAGTCATATGACCTTATTTTCTTTTGTGAAACACCAAATCATAGCAGAGGGTTTCTTTATAACAGCCGATTATATGAACCACAGACAGTGATGGGTCAGGGAAATTCAAACAACAAATCCACCCACCAGCACCACTAAATCTCACTGATTATGTTTGATAAATCCAAACAGAAACAGAAAACAGGCTGTTACGAACCAGACTCCTTCAACTCGCTGCTCTGGGACGACAGAAGCTTCCTCTGGATGGAGCCCGGCTTCTTCCCTAGCCTTGATGTTATGCTAAAATAATCACTTTATAAACAGGACACAGATATGAATGTGTTAAAACTCTGAAAGAAAGTGATTAAATGTGTTTCCTGAAAATGTCAAACTCTTGACATAGTATTCTGACAAGGGATAGTAAGAGATTGTCAGTGATCATTACCATTGATTTGCTTTGAGGAAGAGGAGGTCTTCATTTTGTTAAAAACTGTTTAGCATGCCTTGCAAAAGACATTTTCATACACATTTCCAATAAAGAAAACATTTGTTGCAGCCTGTTGGTATATTATAATGGGTCACAGACACTTGTCTATTGTAGTAGATTTCCATCTTATTGATTAATAGTTAATGAACACTTAATGAGTGTAGGCTATCAGTTAGCATCCCTCCTTCAAAGCTGAGAGGTTGAAGAAAGCTCAGGCTCACAGCTTGTGCACCTCTCCAACAAAACATAGGGAAAGGATTGTTGAAGAACTGACTCCTGCTGTTCTGCTGGACTTGAGGTTTGCTATTGTCCTCGCAGGGTTTTCATTGTGGATTCAGTCCTCCCTCTGTGTCCTTGTGCCCTTTGACTCTGCTCTAAGTACAAACTGAACCGTTTTACCCACAACAGTTTTGGAGAGAAAAATGGATGAAGTTGAAATAACAAATTCCTCTGAGCTGTTTATCATAATGAATGTATCCGGCGTTGTTTGTTTTAGGTCTCAAGACAATAAAAACACTTCAGCTGAGTCCAGCACTGAACTTATGAAAAATAACTCTTTTCTAAATGCTGAAATCATGTATTTAGATGATATAACACCCACATGCAGTCATCAAATCTTAAAGCCAAATGAGCAGACCCAGCAGGCCTGACCCCAGTGGCTGATGTACTGTCCAGACTAAAATAGTCTCTGATAACACGTTGTGAAGAGGAGATTGGGAAGGAATGTTCCCCACGCAAGGTGGTCAATGAGCTCAGGGCGTGTTGCACCAGACATCTGCCCACTCCCATTTGTCCTTCAACAACACAACCCTGTTCATTCACACACACTTTTGCAGCTTGAATTATTTCACACTACACTCAGCCTTTGCATCTGTTTCCTTTGTTTTTACTCCGATGGTAGCTGGACAGCAGCCACTGGCCGCTTTCATAGACAGGACAAATTCTTACTCTGGTTTAGACATAATAAACCTCGACAAAGCAGTTTAAATGCTCTTGACGACGTGAAGCTGGGCTGTGGTGCAATTAATTCTAGGTAAATAAAGAAATTTCTTTGGCCAACCAAGTAGTGCAGCCAACCACCCGGCTCCATTCACCCTCAGCAGATGATGCTTTTGTTTTGCAGGGATTCGACAGTTATAAGATGTTTTACTTTGAAAATTTAGTAATGACTGAAGCAGTGGAAACTGAAATTTTGACTGAAAAATGGCAGCAGTTCTCACTTTCCTGTCTCATTGATCTGTCCATGACAAATGAAACAAACCACAGGTTACGGGACAAGTTTTCTTGTTGCTGGGTAATACTGGTCAGCACAGATTGCCATGGTAACACAGATCTGAGTTAGCCTGGGGGTAAGCTGTCTAATGTTTTTGTCTGGAAATGAGTCAGACTTATTAGCAATAAAACAGTCTGACTTACATTAGACTGATCTAATGAGCCAAACTAACACTGGACCAACATCACAGACCAGTCTGAGAGGTCAATGTGAAACTGACCCCAGATCACACGACTACCGATCACACAGCGTGTGAACTTCATCCAAATCCACACAGAACAACTTCCAGTTCCAGACATAGTTCACATCAGGTAAAACAGCGACTTGCGACTCAGTTGGTAGAGCAGACGCCCCATGAACAGTGGCTATGGTCCTCTCTGCAGCCGGCCCCGTATCGGATCCTGACTCGGGATGCAAGTCATTCCTCCTCTCTCTGCCTCCCCAGTTCCTGTCTCTCTACTACTACTACTACTACTACTACTACTACTACTACTACTACTACTACTACTACTACTACACTATCGATTGAAGGCAAAAGCCCAAAAATATACTTTAAAAAAACAACGGCGACCTCTGAAATGAAGATGAAAAATGATAAAGTATGTCTTTTGTGTGAGTAATGATGTCATCAAATAGGGTACTTAACACATCAGTCATATGTTGAGGAAATGTGAACGAGACACACCTAAAGTTTGTGGAAGTGGAAGCTAGCCTAACTGTCCAATAGGGTTCCCCCATGTACATTGTGTTTGTGCACTGGTCTTTTCCAACTTCCTGGCACTTTTCCAGGAAGTTGTCGAAAGTCAATGTAGTCTGTAGTTGTCGATAACCAGCTAGCAGCTAACCAAATGGTAGTGTCACGACATTAGTGTTGGAATTGTTTTTTTTCTTCCTTTTTTTATTTACTATTTTCTATTTTTACTGAAAGTCAAACCAGATAATAATAAAATAAAGTTTCTCTGCGATGCATGTTTAACCTCAGTCAGACCGTTGAACAAAGGCAAAGTGATCACACCACATCCATACAGTGTAAATGCAGTTAGTGGTATACGCAAGTTAAGGTACAGGGAGGTACACGATGGTATACCAGAAGATCTCTACTGCTCAATTAGCAAGTTAAAAATGCGAGATTCGTGAGAAAAGATCTCACACACGCAGCTTTCATGCAACATCCTGACTTCCTCATAGGTCAAAGTGAGGCCCTGTGGTCTTATCAGACAGAGGCAGGGGGAGTAGTAGTAAGGGGGAGGGCGCAGCTCCTTCCTCTCTTGTATTTTCCTCCTGGACAGACGATCCAGGCTGTTATCCGGTCCGCAGCCAGACAGATGTGCATCATCTGAGCGCTGCAGGATGACTGGCCACTGACATAAATCTGCATCACGACGATCACCGTCGAGACAGATGCTCTTGACACTTCTATATGTGTTGGGTCAAAATGTAAAGGCAGTTCTTGTGCAACATGTGAATGTTTAAAAAAACAAAAAACAAAAAAAAACACAGGCACTGGAACCTGTGATTTATATTTTCCATACAGTGAAGGGGGGAAAAAAACAACAGGAAATGACCAGGAAATAACACATTTCCAGGTGGTCACAGCGCACAAATAGTTTGTGCATAAGCTGAACAATACACAGGCATATCTGATCTTGCGTTTGATGCGTGACACCTTAATTTTTTCTTTGTTTTAATTTACAAATTTCTCATCACCCTCCGAAAACTTGCATGGTTAGAATCAAGGTCTTTATAAAGCCTGACTGACATTCATGAGGAATGACTTCATGGTTTGGCTGCAAGTCCTGTGATATCAGTTCCTCAGAGGAGCCTCGGGACGAACCGGACCCCAATAACAAGCACACGCCCGAGGTGCATGCTCAGCTTTGACACAGGGATGTCACAGCTCTGTTATTGCGTTCCTGCCATGTGTTTCAGCCATTATCAGAGCTAAAGTTAGCCCACATTGCTGCACTCAGCCCTCCATTCAGCTGATCACTCCAGAGTTCAGAGTTTATACCGAAAAAAAAAGTAATGGTGAAGTGGAATTTCCCAAATTCCACATGAGCTTCCTGCAATCTTCCCGAGCAACAGATTTCCCACATCTGTCACATCTGTTATTGTTTTATGCTGAGAGGCCTGATCCGACTGTGTGAATAATGGCGTTGCTGCAGTGAGCGCATTCACTCAAGACAGATTAGTTCTTGACACTGACGTAGGTACCCGGATGCTGAGTCAGGTAAGCAGTTTTCTTTGGTTCAGTCTAGAGCTGGACTGATTTATGGCTTGGAACTAGGGCAAAGTTATCAAATTTTATTTTCAATTATGGTTTTGGCTTCCAACAGTTATGAAACTAATACAATCAAGATTATTGTACCACATTCTTTTTCACAATCTCATATCAGCAAAAAACACCCAACAATATTGGTACAGTGCAACTTCTTATCAGCCTTACTCCGTCCAGTAGTAACTGAAACAATACATTTCCCAAAATGCCTTCTGAATATGGAAGTTTTTCTGTGCCATCTGAGTTTGAATATGAATTTCTAAGATTGAATTTTTTTAGCATCAAAATCAGACTTTGAATTTTAAAAACAATCAAATTTATAGCACCAATTTTTTTTTGCCTCTTAAATGTTGAAATACATTCAGTGTAAAGAAAATCAATGTCTCAAAATATTCAGTTTTTCAAAATTCAGTGTCCAAAAATTCAGTGTAAAGAAAATCAATGTCTCAAAATATTCAGTTTTTCAAAATTCAGTGTCCAAAAATTCAACTACAAAAATTCAGTGTCCAAAAATTCAACTACAAAAATTCAGTGTCCAAAAATTCAGTGTCTAAAAATTCAACTACAAAAATTCAGTCTCCAAAATTTCAGTCTCCAAAGAGTCAACATCCGGGTCACCAGGGAGAAGCAATCGATCCCCGTCTCTGCTCAGCATATTACTACTCTTATAGGACTGCTCTTATGGAAGTTTTAATGTGTTTTCATGCGATAAAGTAACTGTTAAGATCCTCCATATGCGGTTGGATAGCCTGTTTGGAATCGCGGTGGTAACCGGACAAACGGTCCATCACAGAGGCTACAGCCGGGGCTGCAGTGGTGGTCGGCGGCTAACCTCCACTGTCATCCTGGTTAGCTGCTAGGGATGGGAAATCGGCCCTACATTCAGATCATTAGATCATGGACACAGGCGATCGCCGATTGGGGGGAGGTGCAGCTACGTTACCTTTAAAAAAAATTTGCCATATAGCTCACTCTCCGCCGTTCACAGACAAACTAAAAGCATGTGTTTCAGCGGGTTGGGTTTTTCTTTCTTTCAAACTCACGATCCTGCATCTATGAAGTACTTTGACCCACCCCACTGCTATTAAACGTCAGACAGCGGGACTTAAGCTACGGACAGTGTTGCCGGCAGCTTCTTAATGTGGAGCTCGTGAGGAGTGGGAAGTTGCAGCGCGCAGCAGCAGCCGCGGTCTCCTGTCTCTCTCTCCCTGGTCCCTCCTCTCTGTGAAAACAACCCCGCTCTGCTGATGCGCCCAGCCGCCGTCTCACCCGGTTCCCTCAGACCTCCGCAGCTTTTCAACATCAGCGTGCCCTTGGCTGATATAACACACTCTGAACTTCATTGTCAGTTTTTTAATGACCCGCCCTGCACAACCAGGTCTCGAAAAAAAAAAGAGAGAAGGAAAAAAAACAGATGCAACAGGGTGTGTGTTGAGAGTTTAATATTTACTCCTCTGTTGCACAGAAGGGCTCTGTATGCAGACACGTTGCTCCATGAAACATTTAGGACAGTAGAGCGCAGGTTCTGGAGATTATTTCTTTAACATCTTATGGCGGTAAATTAATTAAAGATCACATTAAAGATCGCCATTTGAAAAAAAAATCACGATCGACTCCTTCGATCGCCGATAGACGATCCGATCGAAAATCACGCCATCCCTATTAGCTGCTCCACAGCCTACTTAGCTGCTCTACCACCGGACAAGCGGTCTATCGCAGAGGCTACAGCCGGTGCTGCTGTGGTGGTCGGCTGGCATCTGTCATCCCAGTTAGCTGCTCCACAGCTAACCACCTTTACGGTGGTAGAGTTAGCTGGAGCAGCTAAAAACGAGGATGAGCGGTCTATCACAGAAGCAACAGCCGGGCTGCTGATGGTGAAGCCACTTCTCGGGGAAGAAAAGGAGCCCATCAATTTACCAGCACCGCCGGCTGGATTAATTATTTTTAGGAGATAAATGTTGTTTCATTCCGGGAGTCTGTAGGCTACATCAACAAACAAAAGTCTATGACGGGCTATGTACAGTTACCGCTGCTACATCAATCAATAAACAAATGTTTAACAATGAAACGGTCAGTCAGTTGACATTAACAATGAAGGTCGGTTTCTGCCCCGAGAAGACGCCGGCTGACCACCACAGTAGCTTGGCTAGCCACTGACCTCTCGGCGGAGCTAACTTCCAAACAACAATTAACAGCTTGGGGATCTTAACAGTGGCTGTGTTCGAAATCATCCACTCCTTCACTCACTCCCTATCCACTACACTACACGGTAATTTTCTGGACGTGGTTGCGTCAGCTGATGCGCCAGGTGTTGCTGTGACGGAAGCAGAGATGACCTAAACAAATATGAAACAAACAAGGCAACAAGAAAAACAACTGATTCAATTAAATCCTCCGGGCTGTGTTTACTTAGTCTTGCACAGAAAAAAAGAAAAGTTTTTTTCCAACCTCTGTCAGTCAGCCCCTCCTCTCTTGCAGGCGGACACAGACACACACACAAACACCGGTGCGCTAGCGGGAAACCCCCCCCCCGTTCATAACACTGCTGATCAGCTCCTTGTGTCGCGGTAACACTAACTGTCTTTGTCCAGTGGTCGATGGTGGTGTACTTTACATGATGGTCTGGTGCTGCTTATTGCAAAATTAAATAGTAGCCTGTTACTTCATCCCATGAAAAAAAGACAGCAGCCCCGGCTGCTTCCTCTGATGATCTGCTGATCCAGAGGCAGCAACGTTTTACTGAAGTGCGTTTTTCCCCGAGAAGTGGGTCTGACCACTACAGCAGCCCGGTTGTTTTCTGTGATAGACCGCTTGTCCGGTGGTAGAATAAGCTGCTCCGTCTGTGGAGCAGCTATAGGCTGTGGAAGTTAGCCAGCTGACCACCACAGCAGCCCCGGCTGTAGCCTCTGAGATGATCTGCTGATGGTTTACTGAAGTGCTTGTTTTTAGAAACCACCACTGCAGCCCCGGCTGTAGCCTCTGTGATGGACCGTTTGTCCGGTTACCACCGCGAACGGCGGAGCAAACTTCCAAACAGGCTATCCAACCGCATATGGAGGATCTTAACAGTTACTTTATCGCATGAAAACACATTAAAACTTCCAATAAGAGCAGTCCTATAAGAGTAGTAATATCTTATGCTATAAGAGTAGCATAAGAGCAGAGACGGGGATCGATTGCTTCTCCCTGGTGACCCGGATGTTGACTCTTTGGAGACTGAAATTTTGGAGGCTGAATTTTTGTAGTTGAAATTTTAGACAGTGAATTTTTGGACACTGAATTTTTGTAGTTGAATTTTTGGACACTGAATTTTGAAAAACTGAATATTTTGAGACATTGATTTTCTTTACACTGAATTTTTGGACACTGAATTTTGAAAAACTGAATATTTTGAGACATTGATTTTCTTTACACTGAATGTATTTCAACATTTTAAAAAAAATCAAGAGGCAAAAAAAAATTGGTGCTATAAATTTGATTGTTTTTAAAATTCAAAGTCTGATTTTGATGCTAAAAAAATTCAATCTTAGAAATTCGTATTCAAACTCAGATGGCACAGAAAAACTTCCATATCTGAATGCCCACTTCAGTCATTCCTTGTTTTACCTCCAGTTGAGACATGTTTTCTGTTAAAGATTTTCAAGGCTTTGACCCCTGGTGACATCATCAGCTCTGTTTATTTAAACCCTGTGTGGACCATTACTAGCATAGTTTTGCTTACTTTCTCCTTTATTGGCCATATGTCAACATTTTTCTCTTACGGTAAGAGGCATTTACTGGTTTTGTTTTTTCAAAGTAAAGCAAAACTAAAAGTAATTTCATTTCTTGTTTCCCCCTCCTCATGATCTCACTGATCCATGACCCATCACCCCCTCGGTCCGCACATAACAATAGGAATTTCTCCTGAATTTAGTTTTAAGTGACTGACATGAGTAAAAGGATTTGCTTAAGGGGTTTCAGATGTGTGTGTTTTTTTCCAAACAGGTCTCCTATTCTGGCATAACTTCTCCCTCCGGATCAAAAACCCAGAGCCCGTCTGTGGTGTTCAGTTACGTCGGGAAAGTAGAGCAAAGACTGGAACAATGAGTGATGTGGTCATCACTCAGATTACTGTTTACAGAAGAAGGAAAAATGCCCTCTACGCCTCAAGGATGATCCTCTCCCATCTTTAACTGGGACAAAAGTCAAATTAAGGTGTTGGACAGTTTAATGTTTACCGAGCCAATCGGTGAATGAATGTCAAACTTACATACAGACAACTAAGAAAAGACGTTGAGTCATGTTTTATTACATCTTTGGTGTTAACAGTGGTTACATCACAGAGAAGAATCTAAATATGAAAACAATGTTACAATAAAAACAACAAGTCCTCCTTTGTTTTTGTTTTTTCCAACCCTCTTATACTGAAATAACTCAACCTACTGTCTATGGCAACCAGGGGACCATGGTTGTCACAGTTACAATGGGCTGTACTGGGAGCAACGTACTTGCTTTGGTCACCATGGTTTCTGTAGTTAAAGTCGTGGTTTTCTATAGGTTCACGCACATTAAACTGCTTGGTTAGGATTTAGAAAACATCATAGTTTTCCTTACAAGGAGTCCTTCCTCCAGTCACTCATGCACTCGCTATAGATTTCTAAGCACAATGCATGACGGTATATGGCCTAACAGGCCTATATTACTTGGTTGATTACTGTAGATTGTGCACCACTTGTCATGATGCATTGTGGGATATTAAAGGAATAGTTCACCCCAGAACTCATTATCTGCTCACCCTCATGTCGACTAAGAGCTGGGAGAAGTATTGAAGCCCGAAACAAGCTTGAAATATGGACTTGTTTAATTTTTTTCCGGACAATTTCGGATTTCGGGGCTTCAATACAAGGCGGGCATTACATACGAGCAGCATGGGTATTTGGATGTTTTTTGGTGTGTTTTTTTGTGATGAAGACCACCGATGTCCATTTGCAACCGTTATATGGACATTCACTGCTACACAAAGACCCCCTGTAACTCAGAGAAGCCAACTCTGAAACTGCTCCCAGCCCTTAGTCGACGTGAGGGTGAGTAAATAATGAGTGAAATATCATTTTCTAGTGAACTGTTCTTTTAAGAGTGCACTAGGTAGCCTATAATAACTAGGGGAGTAGGCTAATGCTTGATTCTCAACACAGCCTGTTTTAACTTTGCTGAGCAGTCAACGTCTGCATCAACACAGGAACTGAACTCTGCTGTCCTGTGTCACAATCCTGTGCTTTGTTTATCAATCCACCTCAACCTCCACTGGACTTTTTCGCTCTTAATGCTACCAGTAAGTCACCTCACTCTTACCTTTCTCAGGTTATTATGATGACCACTAGGTTTCGCCAAGCAACAAAATGTAAACACACAATATTGGCTTGTTTTTAAAGATGTATTTATAACATACCACTTACCTGACAACTATAACACAGAACAAAACACAACTGTGTACCTGCTGCCATGACGCTATTATAATATTCAAAAGCGATAACATTAGTATGACCAAATTACCGCAGCAAATGCTGTATAGGAACATTAGATTCTGATCGTGTGAGATATTCAGTCTCTACTTTCACTAAATAATTAATTGTTTGAAAGGAACTTAAATCTGGTGATGAACTACATTCATTCACTGGTTTCAGTCTCTCACATGTTCAGGCTTTTAGAAAGGGAGTTTTTTGCGCATTAGATTAGATGTTTTTACAGATAAACTGACAAACAAATGTCACTCTGAACAAATCAACATTTTATACTGCAGACAACACACTGTAAACAAACTGTTTACTCCCCCCCAATTCTCTTTTGGTGTTATTGTTAGTTTGTTGTGTGCTTGTGTATGTTGCCTTACTGTACGTGTTTGTGTTTGTGATCCTCAGCTGCAGATGAGAAGGAAGAGAACTGTGACAATGTCATTGTGTCATTCTTGTTGCCTGTTTCTGTATCTTTTTTGTGGTCTGAAAAAGACCAATCAAAGACATCGAATAGTAAATAAAACCCTCACAGAGATAAACCCACCAGAAGCTGTCACCCCAATACTCCACAAAACCTTTCAGCATTCATCATCTCATTGTTTTGACGCCATGGAGAGCTGTAGTTACTCTCCTGAACCTCATTTCCTGCAACAGCAATCACCTTTCAGCACAAAAGCCCTGATAAACCCACTGTAGGCTACACCGCCTGTCCAGCAGCACAAGACTGCAGATGGTTTGGGTTGACAAGCTGGTGAACAAACAGAGGCATTTAACAGCTAAAGAATCCAATACTGTCCAGGACATTAGTCTGACAGAGCAACACACACAAATGCTGACTAACACTTAGACCACATGCTTTATGTGACATTTTCTGCAACCAAACCGTGACCAAAAATAATAATCACAGCAGCTTCAAGCTTTCACCCCAGCGCTTATTGTCTCAGTTCATTCAGACTTGTGGTCGATCATGTCTACAGTGGGTCAGCTTTCCTTTGCAAAACAGTGAGAGTGAAATTAGGATACCTACAGTAAGTATAGGCTATATGAGTGCGTTTGGTTGGTGGTAGGTATCCACATTAAAGAACCACACCACTGACTTTAAGTAGCCTACTCACTTGAGTTTCAGTTAAAACAACATGGGTGGATTTATAGCTGTGGGTACAATTTGTGATACTGCTTAACTGTTTCCTACTATTTCTAGTCTCCATCAATGTCAATTTTCAGTTTTACTACCAGTGAAAACAGAAACAGCTTTCTGACGACAAACTGTATATGTTTGTTTGTTTGTTTTTTCATGTATTAATAACCATCTACTAATGAAGAAAACAGCTGGTGTGGTATTGTTTGAACGGGATGTGACTCACCTGTTGAACCGACCAGCGAGTCGTCCAGCCTGGTCATGGAGGATGACTTCTTCTCGGCCAGCCGCATCCGGACCTGCTCCTGGACTCTCCGGGCTTTGGCCACGGCGTCCGGACAGGGACCGTCCGAGGGAACCATATAAGCTGTACAGGAGGAGTTGGGCTGCAGGGCGGACAGAAAGCAGCCCTCCGCCACCGCCACACTCATGCTGACAAAAACTGTTTCACCCCGAGAGAAAGAGAGAAGAAGCAAAGAGGAAAACGCTTTAAGTCCGACAGCAGGCGCGGCACGTCTGAAGACCGATGGTGATGTTTGGTTTTAACGGTGTCGGCTGTGAAATGGCAGCAGCTCGATGGTCTGGGGGCGGGACATGCAGGGCCGGGAGGGGTGGAGGGGACGGGAGGTCAACGTGAATTCACCTGCTGTCATGACACGTCTCCTAGAGGGAGTTCATCTACAGCCAGGAGTCAGGACTCCCTGAATCTATCACAGTTTATTTATCATGTAGCTATCTGACAAACTTCTGCAGTAAAACGCTCCTAGTTTACGCAACCCCTACCACCACCACCACCACCACCACCACCACCAAAATATCAGATTTTATGATTTTATTGAAATTTTAAGTTTTTTGTAGTCTATGGAGGCCATGAAGTGCGAAACACAAAGAGATACTATTACAACATAAACTTCTAAAGCAACCTGCCATTGGCTGTCAACAAAGATTGTTGCTGAAATTCAAATTTGGCAAAACTTGGGCATAGGCTATAACACTTACTTATTATCTCTGATCTCTTATCCCCTCCTGACCCCGTTCTTGTTAACATATTCTTCCTGTGACAGCCCAAAGTGTAGGCCTACGTTCATTTAATTCATAACAAATTAACTTTGGTAAGCAGAGGGTACCCAGCCTTTCCTGTGTTTTCTTATTTGTTGTTGTGTTCTTTTAGAAGGATCATGCAGGGGGTGTTTTACATTTAATTACCCATTCTTATCTTCCTTTACTTAATCAAAGGGCAGTTGTTGCTAAACCTAATCAGGAGGCTTGATGTGAACCCTCCAAGCCCTCGACTATGGAGTGATGGTCCCCACATTGTCACACACACAAAACTAAGCCAAGTGAATTCTGCAGAGAAACACTGACAGGTAGTTGAGAGAACAACGGTTTATAAGACAAACAGAAACTCATGCAAACTGTGTATAAAATCACAGGAAGAATGACTTCCTCCATACTGGATGTTGCATGCCCTCTCTGGGGCTTCACCAACAAACACTCTGTGGCTGACAATGCCATTGTCATCATCATTATTATTGCTGTTATGCCTATGCTGTTCTGTTTGAATCATCTTATGCTTGTTATGCAAAATGTACTTGTAAGTAACATTTTCAAACATTACATCATCCATGTTACCTAACATCTTGAAAATATTCATTCTCAAACTCAGTTCTGACTGGGGCCAGCAGGAGGGACTGGGAGGATCGGGTGGAGTCGGGGTCAAACGGTTAACAAGCTGAGCTCAGCTGAAGTGACGTCTCTGAAAAACGGTGATGTGATGTCACGGCAAAGCCCCTCCCCAAGGTCACTTAGGTGAGACACATGGCAATGCAAACTAATAAGAGACACAATGGTAAACCCTCTGAGTGATGCCATATGTCCTTGGGCGCTAACTTTAACTGATTTCTTATTTTATTCAACAACACATTAATCACACAACTTTGAGGAAATAGGTACATACTATATACAGTACATTATGTTTTTGTCTTCCACACAGAAACGCAATATACAGTAATTTGTAATATACAGAATTAATGTGTCATTGTGGTATCCCAACATTTCAGCTGACAATAAATGAGAGTAATGGGAGCATTACAAAATCAGCACAGTCCTCCTGTTAATGGACCGGTTGTTTAAGGGCCCAAGAATGTGGAAATAAACTCATCACCCAAAGCTACCATGAGAAATTCTTTGGGGAGGTGTGGGAAACTAAGTCTGAGTCTGAGGAGCAGTGATATGTCAGGAACAGAGAGGCTCAGGGAGGAAGGGAGATGGGTGGGGGGGCTGCAGCCTCTCTCCCAAACAACCCTCTGCCAGTACTAAGACACAGACCTAACAGAGAAACCACTGACTCTTGTGTTGGGTGGGGATGTGATGAAGATTGCATCTAACTGGTAATTTTAGTAACACACACATAGGGAGGGATGTGCAACAAGATCTGTTGTCTTCTTGTTTTGCTTTTTGTAAAATAAATAATGTCCTGTATTATTTACTACCTGGATGTAAACTGTTAGTATTGGCTGGTGAATGTGGGGAGAAGAAGCCAATCAACAGGTTTTGTATAGTTTTCCATGTTTTCTTACATCCCCCCTTTCCTGCTGCTGTTTTTGTGTTGATGGAGGGTTCTCCCACAAACATGTGTCCTCCATTAACCTACACTTAAACTTCTATGTCTGACAATAAAAAACTAAAACACAAAGCAAACTGACTCTATCATCTCGTTCATCATCTGTGTTTGCCTCTCCCCCTCTCTCAAATCTCCTGCCAGCCTCAGCTTATCACATTAAATGAACGGAAATACCAAATATTAATAGTTTTATAATGACATTTGACCCGACATCTCAGGAGGAAATCCAACATTTTAAAACTCCTTTCTCTTTCAGATCAAGTCATCCTCTGTTCTCTGCTGGTGGTTTTCATTAGGGCAGAGAGCGAGAGGAATCCAGAGCATTCAGGTCGAACACTGTCAGCTATAAATCACACACACTCAGAAGCTGTGCAGAGAGAAAAAGGAACAGCACACAGAGAAAGCTGGATTGCACAGGTCTGTTGAAAGGCAACCAAGGCAAACCAAGAGTCGTGAGAGTGGACAAAGAAGTAGCTGGGGGCTGTAAGTCAATGAAACGAGAGGCTTCTGCACGGAGCTGAAGGCAACTGCTGAGTCAGGTGATGATTCAAGGGCCCTGCTGGGGGAGTGGTGGGCTGCCAAGACAAAAATAGGAATTAGACAAAAAAAAAACTTGATCTGTTATTGACTTTATTTCTATTACTGGCCAAAAAAGTCAGACCAAAAATAACTCAGTTTTCCTGAGAAAAGTAGACACACCTCTGACACAACCTCCAGCCTACCTCCAGTTCGCAACGCCTCTACATGATATGTCCCCACACTGCTGTGTTTTCATTGAAAACTTATCTCTGATGTGAAATTTCCTCCTCTCGTCCACATGACAGAACGCTCAAAGAAACGCTGCTGACCTCATTTTAGTTTGAAAACTCACACTCCAACACTTTTCTTCAGGAAAGTGAAAACTAAAACACTTACAATGACATGGCCGCCCACAGTCACTCCATGGTTGCTTAAGTTCTGTGGTTGCACTGTCTAACAGACACGTCTCCCATTTAGCAACTTTATATTTCCCAGTTCTTCCATATTGGCGTCCACATCAGTCAAAAAAAACATATACTACGCTGACTGATGACCTCATCAGGTATTTCCTGGCCATGTGCATTTGTCTTTAACGAAGCTGGTGAGAAAGCAATCAATGGAGCGGTGGACAACGTTATTTATCATATTACAACATGTATTTGTATAATCTGTCATACACAGAGATGAGAGTTGGAAGGTCAGATGATCTCCGGCATATGGTGTCCTGCACGTGTAGCCCTACTGATGGACACCCTCATGCCCCAACATGGTGTTCGTTATGGACAAACTATGGCTAGCACAGAAATAAATGATCACAGTGTAAATTGTGCCGAATATGTCTATGTTGGAGCACAACTAATCAGCTGCAGAGATAACCTACTTCCTGTTTCTAATGGCTCACACATGTGATTGTAAAGGTGTGTGTTTCAGGTGTGTTAGTTTGGACGCAGATCATTTAAAAATGAAAACATGCTGGCATGGATGCAGCTTCAGTTATGGAAATACAAGTAGCCTATTGATTTGTGCAGCTTTAATGCAGCATGCTACATCTGCCAGAAGAAGTGGTTATTGAGGAACAAAGCTGCTGTGTGCTAACTCTCATTCTGATTGGTTGACAGGTGAGATAAGAAATAAGTCTTTCCATATGAGAGTCAGATCTGAATTTAATATGATTTGCTCAAAAGTTGATAAAAACCATACAGGGTTACTGTTAGATACCCACACCCAGCTTCTGCTATACCATAGTTTAATGAATGTTTGCTCCTCATTGTTTATTTAGCATTGTTCTATCTTGTCTGTCACACCTGTGATTTGAAGCTTTCCATTCTACACTTAGAGAGCTGCATGATAGTACAACAGAAAACAGAAATCAGGTTGTTACAATAAATCCATTCTGCTCCCAGCTCCACTTACGTAACAGATTCAAAGATCCCCAGTGCTCTGCCTGAAAAACCCTCCCTTGTTTGAAGTCAAGGAGTTCCTATAGGAACCCTGACACAGAGAGGTTGTTTAATTTAATTTTTCTCAGTAAATAATATGACTCTTCCCTCTGTGAGTAAGTATAATTATACCTGCCTCAAATCAATAGCTCTGCCAGAGGAAATAACACATACTTTTTCATACTGGTGGCAAAAAACATAACAAATCCATTTGCTGCACAGTAGGTCATATAGGTCATGAGAGGTCAGCAGGAATATGAATCATGTTATTCACCAGATCTCAAAGCACTAGATTCCATACTAACATGTAAAAACTAGATGAAGTCACTCACTCATGTGACTATGACAACAATGACCTATCACAGAAGTAGACTTAAACTCATGGTGGGACATCGCCTTCCCAAGTGCTGTTTTCTGCTTGGCTGTTGCACCCCCTGGTGGCTGAGTGCAGAATCACTTGTGCTGAGCTTTTTGGTTGGTAACATGGACCTTATTAATAAACTTAAAACCTTAACAATTATTTTTCTCTAACTGTGACCAGTGATTTTCTGTCATTCTGTAGGTTTACAGAGAAAAAAATGAGACCACCAGGACTTTTATTTGTAAAATACATTTAATCCCTTTATATTTGGGCAAACAGTCCAGAGAGCAGAGGGGCTGAGATTGAAGGGGCAGTGGCGTCTGACTGTCAGTATCAGCAAATTCAAAAGGCAACAACATGAACAGAGAAACACAGCTATTGCTGAACTGAATCATGTCATAGTTTTTTCTATACTGATCAATCGCCACTGCCACCGAATCTTTCTCCCTCCCCGTTCAGGCTCCCGCGATGACGTACCAGACAAAGTATCACAATACAAAGAGAAAAAAGGCATGAATTGTATCTTTTACAGCCTTCATTATTTTCATTAGTACAATACGTCAGGGCTGCAACTATTACAAGACACTTTTATGGTTTCTCAGTTTAAGTATGAGATGTTATCAATACAAGGTTTTTAGTTGGTTGACAAACACTGTGATAATATGGGAGGTTACATAAGATGGGATGACAAGATTTTATGCAACTTTGTGGGTTTGTGATGTGTTGCAGTGCTGCAGTTAATGTCAGTGGCAGATGCATCGAGCAAGAACATACCTCAGGACCAAAATATGTTCAAGAATTTGTGGTGGAATTAATGAAAAAATAAAAATAATCTTAGTTGAAGGTGGTTAAAAGTCCCACATTGTAGGAAATGAGATTTCCATGTGTTTTCTTTCTTTTTTTTTTAAATAAAAAAACAGGTTATATCAAAGTCATTCACCCTGATCAGATGTAAAACTTCTCATGGATGAGTATTTCAAAAATAAAACACAGGAGAGGTGTACAATATGGGACTTTTCAGACTGATTTTAGTTGTAATGAGACTGCACTGCCCTCTGCAACTAGAATGTCATGCTGTTAGTAGCCTGAGACTATTACACAATAAACTTGAGGGGAGCAGATACAAAAGCATGAACACTTGAAATATCTAATCTAATACAACAGCCCTGAACAACACCAGCCGTTTGTGAGTGGGTAGAGGAATATGACTTTGTTTGGCAATAATTTTGAGTTACACTTCTGCCAGATGTCGCTGCACGTGGAGGGAAGTACTTCCAGCAGACATTTCCCCTAAACTTAGGTAGGCTAGGCTCATCACCTGCTGGCTGTGGCTTCGTACTTAGTCTGAAGACACAAGAGTGGTGTCAGTCCTCTCAGTGATGTAGGTGTGAACCGTGACGATGACCTGTAGGACGGGTGGAGAAGTGGGTTTGTGTATGTTCACCTCTATGCAGCATGGCGAGACCAACACTAGTGCCGGTCTTATACGCCATCATCTGGTTCGGTATAGGGCAAGACATATATAAGCATAGTGCAGGAAGAATACAGGAGAAATTACTGTAGTATCCATGCTCATGCAGTCATAAAGCACTGTTAATATATATATTTATATACAGTTTATACATAAAACAGTGAAAAAATACATAATTAAAACCAAGAATATAAGAGCATGTTCATAGGCAAGGAGGCAGTAAACAACTAATGAATCCCTAAAGGATTAGAGCACCAGGACTGGTGGAAGTAACTCAATGTGACAGTGTGATATAATATCTACATATCAGGTTAGGATAGTACAAATATGCATAACAGCATCTGTGACTAACAAAAAAAAAAAAAAAAAAAAATCAACAGTGTAATTAAAATGCTCGGTGGAGGATGGTTTAACGGTGTCTTCGACGAAATCCAGCAAGCAATAATATGTGACGGTTCCTGTTTAGAAAAAGAAAAGGAAAAGGGAGCTAGGCGGCGACTGAGAGGTCGTCCTTCCTTTGTTTCGGCTTTGTTAGCCCGGTGCCCGGTTAGTACACGGGACTGTTGCGGATCCCGCAGCACAACACCATGCTGAAGATCATCTCAAAGATCTGAGGACGGACACAAACACAAGGAGTGGATTAGATAGATTCAATCAAAACAAAATAAAGATAAAGACTGGGGGCCTGTTTGTTTTGGACCTCTGACCTTTTAACCCCTACTGTACACTACAACCAGGCCCCTCAAGGTCCTTGATCCTCGCCATGCAAAATTAATACATTTTATGTAACACGCAAATGGCAATGGTTGAAAAGTGACAATGTGTGGTTTGAGGGGGAGTTACAGGCTACAACTATTTACTGAGAAACAACTCAGTGACTCACTGACTGACTGTATATACAGCCAGGAAACAGCGAACCACATAGTTCCCTGTAAAAAGCAGTTTATTTGGATTCAGTCTGACATCAATAGACACACACACACACAAAACTAATAGCTTATAAGGCTAATAAATGAGCCTTTTATAAATATTTTTGTGGGAAGGGGGTCAAACATTTTCTTTTTCTTTTTTTCCGAATACTTCACATATTGTGCTCTCTTTGTTTTCAAGATTCATTTGGGCACATTATTGATGTGCAGCTTCATGTTCTTACCATAATAACAGCAATAACCAGAGCGGCAATACCGATCACATAAATCCTATCTGTGAACAAATCTTTGATCCTGTAGTGGCAACTCTGCAACGAAAAGAAAACACCAACATTTTCATTGATATCAATTATACATTTTTTGTGTGTTTTTCATTTTCACATTAATGTTTAAAATAAAAATGTCTTTGCATAGCTTGTATGCATAATTATCATGCAGTTGACAGACATTAATGATATTGGCACTGGTATCTCCTCACTGTACCTTGCACACATTTAAAATAAAAACAAGTGTATTATTTGAATAGCTTAGTACTGATAAATGCACAATAACAAGGTACGTTTATGCATGGCACTAGGCCCAGTTTAATATGAAACACAATTTTACACAATATATATAGTCGGGGGTCCCTGCTCCATCTCTCCATCAGTTTGGGGGTCCTTGGCCTGAAAAACATTTAAGACCCTGCTCTACATACATACTTGACTTATCTTCATCATTGTTTAGATGAGAGGATTGAAACAACTCTCACTCCTATGAATTAAGCATGGAGCTGGAGCCAGATCTTATCCTAGCATGAAGACTGGAGGTCAAAGGAAGCAGCTTGGGAACACAATGACCTCGTACACACTGATTAACACAATGTATCCTGTTCGTTTGTGCACGGACATCAGTTATGATAAATCTCGTGGCCCCGGCAGCAGGAATGTGAATTTGAGATGACTGTTGTTGGTAAAAACTTACTGATCTAAATGAAACAAGATGGCGGCCCTGGCGTAAATGTTAAGGTGCCATAAAAGGGCATGGTGTCAATTCCAAACCTGCCTTTTATTTGCATCTGAATATCACACAGATCCAAATGCTCCCCGTGGAGAAGGCGAGGGGCACAACTGTACTTTTAACTTTTAACATTTGACCTGAAATGTAATGTGTTACTTTCTCTCTTGCCAAGCTGGTAACAACCCAGTAAGGATGGAAGATCACACTTACAGTTGTTTGCGTCCCGCTGGGGCAGAGGTCAGTCACGCCGAGTGCATCTGTGAACTGTGTTAGGAAGGTGGAGCCCTGGCCTTTACCACAGCATTTCAGCTGAAACACAAAATCAACACAGTGAACATCTGATACCTGGGAAGCTGGTGTGATGTGGTATTTATCATATTCTGAAAACCTAAAGTTCTTCAACACAGAAACTCAGTACTCTCCCAGATAATGTTATCAGTGCTACTGTACAGGTCTATGTCACAGCCATTAGTATTACAGTCTGAATTGTAATACTGCACAATATACAATAATATGAGAAGTGCACATTTTGAACCATGGTACGAAAGAATCAGAACAATAACGATATCATTTTAAGTTCACTTGTCGTAACTTTTGTAACTAAACAGCCTGTGCCTCTGTCAAGTCAGTTCACCTGATTTGAAAGGATTCAGAATACATCTGTTGGAGGGATTTGCATTGGGTCAGATGCTAAAACACTAATACATCATCAGGAAAAATAACAGTGCCCGGTTAAACTCCTGCACCTTATCTGTTAAACTTCTGCTATAAACAAAATCTAGACCAGGGATGTCAAACGTGCAGCCCGCAGACCAAAACCAGCCCGACAGAGGGTCCAATCCAGCCCTGAGGATGAATTTGCCAAGTGTGAAAATGACATAGAAGACATTTTTATCAAGAAGGTTATTCATAATATGTTTTGTGAAAGGATAGTTCATTAACTGTAAACATCTTAATAAACTACTAATACAAAGGGAAACATTCATTCATAAAATAGGTTATCATGATGTTATTCTACTGGTCCGGCCCGCTTGAGATCAAATTGCACCATTTGTGGCCCCTGAACTAAAATGAGTTTAACACCCCTGATCTAGAATGGTCAGTGTCTGTCTTCAGCACAGCGCCGCCTGGTGGTGATGAGCATGTATCACATCTAGGTGGTGTACTGTATGTCTATGGGTCACGAGCACACCCACTACTCTCCTGAAGTGTCCCAGCTCACAGATAAAACAGACCTCAGGGCCTTTGATAACTGAAAGATGTTATACATTGAATTTATCATGTGTCACGTGTGCTCATACCGTCTCATGGAAGACCTTGAGCGCAGCTGTGGCAGCCTTTTTGCTGTCTGGGTCAGTGAGGGTCTGCGCCATGGCCTTGTCGTATGCAGAGTCGTAGAAGTTGATCAGCTCCTTTGACACCTGGAGCAGAAACGAGGAGGAGGTTGTTAGTCACGGTACAATTCAGTTTTAGTCAACAATTTTTCAGATTCAGACTTGAAAGTTTTTCTTTCACATGAAGAAGAAATAAAATACAAGTAAATATATAAAACAACTAAACTGCTGTTATCACTTTCTTACAGTGTCTCTGTGCATGAAGCCCCAGATTCCAGCTGCCACCTCGCAGGCGAACAGGATGACCAAGCAGGTGAAGAACTGCAGGAGAGGACAAACACATCACATAACTGGTCCATTTAAGGATTTAGCTTTTTACTTGATTACATAATGAAACACAGTAAGTTTTTTGGAAGTTAAAGGGGCCCTGTGGAGTTTTCTTGTTAACAAATCATAGTTATGTGTTATGAAATGTTGAGAGCATTTCAATCCTAATGAGGAGCACTGTTCGTAACTGGCTCTAAGTCGTCTTCTTCTTCTGTGCACTGCAGCAAATAGGGGCAGAATACTGTCTTGTGTTGATTGATGTAATAATGTAAAACTGGCTGGCATGGTCCCGATGTGCACGTGTGAGGTGAACAAAACCAGGAACTGCTCATCGACACACAGCTGCACAGGGGCCAGAAACTCCACAGGGACCTTTAAATGTGACTGTGACTCACGGTTCCCAGCAGACACTGAGACTCCTGGATGGCACCATAGCAACCGAGGAAACCGACCACCATCATCACGGCACCGACAGCAATCAGGATGTGGACACCTGGACAGATAGGACTGATTAGGATCCACAGAAACATACATACAGCACACGAACAGGCAAGAGGGCTACAAGACACAAAAAGGAAAACAAGAGGGCTACATAGACACAAGGTAAAAACACACAGCTTTTAGACTGCATGCATACAGTAACATCTGATGGACAGCAGGGGGTGCAATGACAGTAGCAAGCAATGAGTCATGTTGACAGGAAGTTTCTATTCATTTTCTAAACCAAAGCTTCTGCTCTATACTTCAATAATGCAACAGGTTCTGCACTTGTTTCCTTTCTTGTACATCTGCAGAGATTACCATATGTTTACTGGGGTAAACTGTCTGTGGATTTATATTAATATTAATAATATTTAAGAACTGTCTCTTTCAGGATGAGTCATTTGTCTGCTTTTTTCTTTTAAGCGAGATGAGAAGGAGGGAGTGGAGAGGAGAAACATGATTACTTTAGATGCTCTGCAGTCTTAAATATAAATTCACAGCACAAATAAAGGATTCATGAATTTATTCATTCTCTGAATCTGTTCAGTATAAACTATTAGTTCTTTCTCTAAAGACCATGTTCTGTTTCTGCCAGTTTCACTCCTATAAATAAACGACTGTGCTCCTATGTCGTTAAATTGGCTTTACAGCAGTTTAGTTTCCATTCTTTGCAGTAAACATGAGAAAAAACCCACAAGCAAAGGGTTTGAGTAAGATAATTTGTGATTACATCAGATTGTGTGTCGCTGTTGAACAGGATATGTTCAATGCAACATTAGCTGGTGCTGATGGTTAGTAATGCTTTAAAAAAAAACTAGTCTAAATTTGCAAAGAAACTCATGATGATAACAAACTATAAATCTAAGAGTTATCCTGCAGCTGATGAAAGATCTCAGCGACAGGAGAACAAGACGAGGTCAGAACCTCGTATGTGACTGGATTGTGTTCGGTAATGGCAGTTGAAAACACCGTACAACAACTAGGGACCACAGCCTCAGAAGTTGCTGACTCATCTCTGCTGCTCCATACTCTGCTCCAACGAATTTCTAAATCTCTAGACTAGACAACAAAGATTACTCAATTCTTTTTGAAAGAGCAGCGACCATGAGTAAACTCCAGTATTCAGCCAGCCAGCCGATGATCTAACTGCATCTATAGCCGTTTTCCCACTAAAATTAGCAGGTTTTTTAAACGTGGGTCAACCCGCTAACAATCGGCATTTGGTCCCTTTCCCATTGACCAAAATCAACCGTCAGTTGATTGGCCAGAGATTTACACTTGAGAGCACCACATCTTTGCTTCTGTTGTGGCTATAATAACTAATTTGGTGTCAAAGTGTACATTTTGGGGGTCAAGGAATCCAAAAAAATAGGTTTCAAGACAAAAAAAACAATGATGTTCTCTTTATCATGACAATTGGAGCTAAGATAAAAATGAATGCCAAAAACACATTCCATTTAGAATGTCCATATAAACTCAGGCAGATGCCCTAATGCTTTCAGCTCCTGGATGTTATCTACAGCTTCTGAGACAACATGGAGGATTGGAAGGATTCAAACAGGTTATTGGAGGTGAGATGGGTTCTGAGTTGTGAGGCGACAGCACGTTCCAGGATTTTTGACAGGAAGGGGAGGTTGGAGGTTGGAGATGGGGCAGAAGATGAGACAGTGATCTTTTATTTAACAACAGCAAATCGGTATGATAATTGATCACCTTTGGGCAACATAAACAAAGAAGTGTTGCATCCACCAAAATACATTTTTAACAGACTTCTTGTTGCAGCAGGACACACACTGAAAACCTTAAGTGCAAACACAGATGTCAGTGAGCAGCAGGTCTCTCTCCCACAGTCTGTCTCTGCTTTATCGGGTTGAGACTGCAGCTCTCTGTGTTCAGTCTCAGACATAATGTAGACTCAGACATAATTAGATTCTGGACCACAAACTGGTCCTGTATCTCGTAGACCCCATCCCCCAACCAATTTCTACCTCCAACCCCCCCACACCACACCACACCCACACACACACACTAAGGCTAATTTCTAAATTGATATCTTGGCGACTGACCAAGTGCTCCCTCCATCTCTTGTATTGTGATGCTCTAGTTGAACACAGGCTTGTGATGTCGCTTGGCAATCTCAGTCTCTTGCTCTCTAGCTACAGTACCACCCATCTGCCCTTGCTGTGCTCTTTCAAAATTATGCTCTCGATAATTTCATTTAGTTAAATTGCTTCTCCTGTCTGTCTTGATGTAATTTTCCCACCGATCCATTCACCTGATGGATTACAAGACTCTCAGCCTTACAGCTTCGCCACAAGATGTGTCAATGTCTTCTCATATTTCCAGACTACTAAAGACCACGTGATGACCCATTACGTAATAAATGCCAGTACTAAGAAATGGTTTCCAAACTGCTTAACATTGCATTTCTATTATGTCTCAATCTGTATTTGTCTTGCCTTGCCTTGCCTTGTAGCTATTTGTCCTTGTGGTGTTACTGCAGTTCGTTGTTAATGCTCCCAACACCGTAAAAGTAAACCGTAAACTGTAAGTCTTTAGCTCAACAATGCTACTACAATTTATTCATTTTTTAAGATCTACTTATCTTCTGGGACCACAAATGTCCAGTTCTGACCTGTGACATTGACCAATCAACACTGACATCCCTAGAACCACGTCTACAGCCAGGCATGGTTCAAAGTCAGAAATATGTCGGTGTTGCAATTTATAAAGGATCTTACTGCAGTTCATTGTTAAGCAAAAATTAAAAGGGACCAGTTGAAACATAGTAGAGCCCATTTGTCCGTTCTAATGAGATTACCATACTGTGCAGTAACTACCTCCACCTATGTTCTTGAAACTCAGCCAACTGTGTTTGTTCACTGGTGGCAAAAAACATGTGCACAGCCGGAATTTCCTAATGATGACTAAATGAAACAATGTGTCTCCAAAGTAATTTTTGAACAGAGATATATAGCTGATTTACTGAAGTCATCCGACTATTGTTTATTATACAGCGAAGGCTTCCTCTCTGCTGCTGCTTCCTGTTACGCATTTTATTTTGGAGGTACATTATTTATACAGCAGATGCAGCTGATGTCATGTTGGACAAAGTGGATCATTCAACATCTTTAAGACGGTAATTTATTGAGAACACTGAAAGATCAGAGGGAGGAGGACCACCTTACTTGGGGGATAACATGAATCACAATCACAGAGCGCTTTATGATAAAACATTTTATGCAATTCAGAGCAGACATACACAAACATTTACTGAGGTAATGTCACAACAACAAACATCATACGTGAATAACTATACAATATAGCGTGTAACTCTATAGCTCCACATCAAAATATACACAATCATTAGAAACATTGTCTATCCTTTGAAAAAACATAACAGTTCACTTTTTTCTTGGCTGTCAGAGTCCTCAGTGGTGAAAAAAAGCATTTACATTAGGAACAAAAAAAAAAACTAAGGAGAAGTCATGGATGGACCACATTTCATCATACCCTCCTAAAAAGACTGTGAGATACAGTAACAGCCAACTGATTTGGTTTAACTAACATAAACAGTGGAATTGATCTGACTTTGTGTGGATTTGTAAAAATCTCCACCTGAGAACTAGGCAGCACATCTGTGCTGGCTTCACATCAATGCCCTGAGTGCAAGATAAAGTTTTCAGGAAGGGGAGGGGGGTTGAGGGTGTGTAGATGGAGAGGTAAGATAAGACCAACAGTGGAGCCTTTAGTGACCGCGAGTAGTCCCTTTATCAGAGACTCCGTCAAGAAGATGGAGCAGATGCTGTTTGAGAGAAAAAAAGTGTTGAGATTAAATTCTGTGAAAACATTGTTGATTCTTCTAATTTATAATTATGCAGGCACTGAAACAGAAAGCTTCTCTATACGTGCAGACTGTTATGTTTTATTTAATATCATTATTTCATATTAAAATAATAACACACTATAAAGTCATAGTAATGTCATAAAAAGAATACATCTGTAAAAGAATTAACATCTGAAATATAAGCTAAATGTATGAATATACAGTATGTAACACAGAGAGATCTTTCCATTAGGTTATTATTACTGTATATCATTAATAGTTTTAGTACAAAACCTTCCTGTGGGATTACTAAATTTACTCCACTCCAGTGAACAGGTGTGTTGGTGTGGTGACTGTGCTTCTATAACAAAATTACTTCCCGCACTGTCTGGGTTTTATTTACCAGCTGAATATTTAGATGCAGTGCGGTGGAAGCAAAGTATTTTAAGCAACAAACCAGCTCTGACTGTAACGCTTGTATTTTCAGCTACATACTATAAACATTACGTCATGCTTTTTTTTCTGCCACTTGCAGCCATTGCCAATACGCATGACATAATGAATGATGAAAGGGTCAGAGGTTGAGGCACAGATGGATCTGCCACATATGAGCAGCTGTGCAAGCAGGTCACCTGACAATGTAATTAGGCTAATAGTATACAAAACAGCATGTTGATGCTAGCTAGTGTCAGCCATTATGTATGCACTATACATGATCGATTCTCTAGCTTACAATGTTTATTTAGCATTGTCTCATCATTCGCCTGACTTGAAGTACAACGTTAGAGAAGGAGACTTACCTCACTCAGAAACCTGTTGACTAGCACCAGAGGATTTTCCACTGACACGAGCCACAGTTTCTTCAAACGTCTGACATCAACAGACATATTTAGTTCAGGTTCATGGATCAGTAGAAAATTAACTGGGACCTGGTTCTGGCTTAGCAACCAACTCCCATGAGCTGTCACAACATCTCTCCTCTGTGTCGGTCTTGGTTTCACTGCAGCAGACAACACTTTCCACGCTCACAAGTTTAGAGGAACATATGAAACCATGAATGTTACATAAACTGAGATAAAACGAGTATTTCTCTGCTTAACATCACTGTCTGTGTTATTTTCACTGAGCTGCTGCTCCCTTCGTCTATGTGGGGTTTTACTCACTTTCAAACAACTCGTGTGTGATGAGGGGAGGAGTCTGAGGTTGATTTAGTATTTTCATTGCTTTGATTCTCAAAAGCTCTTTGTGTTGCCTTGCTTTTATGAAAAATCCTGTACAAATTAAGTCTGTTTAATTGATTGATTAACTGAATGAAAACGGAAGGATTTCTAACTACCAATCAACGATCTTGTGACAGTCGCTCGCTCTGCCACAAAATCTGTAACGATTATGTAACATTGGGGGGAAACTCACCCCTCTACTCCCTGGTTACTAAGAAAACTGAAGTAAGTGGAACATGACTAAACAGGAATTGAAAGAGTAACACTTTCTAAATGAAGTTTTACAAGAAAGGAGAAAAAACCCTACATTACACCACTTTGAAGTGATAGTGCGGCTACACTTTAGCTCCCTCCTGTTGTTGTGAGACTGGGCCAGAGCAGACTGCAGTGTTCAGACTGTCTCAAAGTCTGTGTTTTGTGTTTGTGTTTTAAAAGAGTAGAAACACTGGAGGCTGGTCAACACCACTGGGTAACTGTGTGCGAACAGGCTGGGGTGAGAGAAAGGAGAGCAACAGATGTAGGACCTCATATTGAAAAGTTCCTGGCAGCAGGAGACGAAAACAGGAGGGGAGGGGGAAAAAAGGGGGGGCAGACAGAGATGGAGGGAGGAAGGGAGGGACAGACAGACAGAGAGCGAGAGCGAGGGAGAAGTGAGACAGCGCGACCCGAACACTAACCACAACCAGATGGAGAAGTAATGGGGAGCGACAGTGGAAAGAAACCGAGCGGAGTAAGGGAGAGGAGGGAGGGTGAGGGGTGGGGCCCTGAGAGGCTGGGGAAAAGAAGAAGGAGGAGGAGAGAGGGAGGGCCGGTGAGGAATTTTTTCCTGAACCAAACACCCCCACCCCCCTTGGAATGAGAGGGAGGCTTTATGTAATGGGTTAGATGCAATCATTGAGGCTGTTGGGAGAAAGTCCCGCAGTAGTTCCTCTCTGCTCCGCTTCCTCAGAGGACAACAGCTACGGAAAAACGCGCTCGCTTTTTACACAACACACTCTTTCTCTAAAATATTTTCTCAAATCTGAAGAGAGAGGCGACATCTTTCTCCTCCATCGCCTCCCTCGCCACTCAGTGTTCGTGCAGACGGGAGGAGCCGATCAGACTACTGTTGGATGCTGATGCTGGTTTCCACAGTTGGAGGCATGACAACGTGTGGGAGTGCCAGCTTTTTATAGAGTCATATGATGAGCCGCGTGTTGTCTGTTAGACCTGGCTGACAGTGATCTGGGTGAGGCCGGGCACCCCCTGCTTAATCTAATGTATTTCACACCAGTCTAATACCCTCACATCCAGGTTACTGAGGGTCAGCTCTGTACAGTAGGACTGTGAGCGGGGAATGATGTCCAGTGGCGCTGAGACCAGTTATCCAGACAAACACATTTTAAAAACACGCACAAACACCTGGGGGGTACTCCAGAGAGGAGATTGAACAAACTCTGAGTTTCTCCCAGAGCTCTGAGTTGACTTACTCTGAGAAAAGAAACTCTGAGTTTTCAGTTCCAAACAGCTGATGAGTTAGTTCAATCGACTCTTAGTATGTCAACTCTGAATTGGACTCGTGAAATAAAGACAGCCAAATGATATGTGAATTATTTCTCTCTGTTTGACTGCTAGAGGTGAGTGAGGTCAGTAAGATATCATATCGTCTAGACTGACAAGCCAACTAGGGAGCCACTGTGGCAATTAGGGCCATTGTTTCTCAAGGCCTTTGTTTTCAGAGCTCTGAAAACTCTGGGATCATGTGATCAGTGGAGGAGGGAAATGTAGCTACAGAGAAAAGTTTTAAAACGAAAACTGTGCCTCCTACAAAATGCACCTCCTACAAATGTAGGACGGCATAAACTGATATATTAGTTAATACCAGTGGAATATGTAACATACAAATTCAAATGTAAAACAACAGTTTCTTTAAGACTTGGACGCCCCTCTTTAAATATGCTGGTAAAAGACTCACAAATATTGTCTTAGCACTGATACTTGGAAAAAATTTGGTTCATAAGGTAAGATCTGTACTAACTTGTGATCGGTTGTCATTTATTTACTAATGCGTTTTGTTTTATGAAATTTTGTTGAAAATGTCAAAAACTTTAGGTTATAAAAGTATATATCCTTTTTTTCTTTTCAAGATGGTTAGTTGCTGCAACGCTGTCAATTGTAATAGACTGAGCACTTCTATGTGAATATCTATAAATAGGTGCTATGACACCTCCCACAGTACGCCTATACAATTGTATGCATTTATTTTTGCAAGTAGGTTGTGGGATGTGTATCTTTTGACAGGGATTTTGGTTAGATGTGTTTTTTCTGTGGCCACTGTTTGTTATGTGTTTGTTGTATGTTTATGAAAAAATCATAATAAAAACAAAAAACAAACAAACCTGTATTGACAGACATAAAGTCCTTTGAAAAAGAAATAGTGTCCATGCTGGACATCAGCGGCCCAGATAACACCTCACCAACAAACTTACATGACTGTGACAAATACCTTGGGACACAGTGTCTGAACACCCTGTAATAACTTGATTTTTACTGGACAGATATTTGAAATCAATTAAATTAAAAATGTATTATTCAACACATGAATCAAATGTGAACCCTTATCTTTCATTCATTCATCATAAACATGACCTCCAAGTTGATCAATAGGGCCTCATAGACTGAAAGAGATCCATTTATTCTGGTCATTAATAGTTGATGTAGTAGAACTATCATTACCTTGATTCCTTCACTATTACTTGTTGCAGAACGTTGAACAATCCTTTAATGCCTGTGTCTCCGGACATTAAAGGAAATGATTCATCAGTACTGTATTTCTTCATGAGAAACAGTGAGGCATTCACTGTTAACTTAACGTAAGCTCAAGTCAGATCGTATAATGGACTCATGCTTATGTAGGGTATTTAACGCTGTGTAGAATGTCCCTAAATATTGTACTTTCAATAATAACGTGTTAAAGCACAAAATATATATGGTTTTATGGTTAATATATGGCCTTCTGAGAACTTCAACAATACATCATTCTTGTTGAATAAGTCTTTAAAATCTAAAAAGAGAGAGTAACAGTTGTGTGAATAAATCTACTAAACACCAGCTCCCTGGGCCTGGTGAAGCCAACAAACACAAACACCAGAGAACCTGGTATTTTCCAAGTGTTGTGCTGAACTGCGTCAGACATAAAACAGGGACAGTGCAAAGACAGACTCAGAGACAGACGGAGACGGTGCAGATACAGAGTTACGTACTTATGTAGTAGGTGTTGGGGGCCTGGGCTCCATCAAGTTTCAGTTCCAGCAGGTTGCTCGTCGTGGGGTCGTGTCTCATCCACAGGGCCACGCCCAGGATCACTCCTCCTGCGAGCTGCAGCACACAACACAACGTGTCATTCTGTCACTCGTTACAATCAGAATCAGCACATCACATTTTGAACTGTTTCAGTGATTTTTGCCTTTTCTCATTCACTAGGTCCTGAGGCGGAGCCACACCCCGAGTCTCACTGTCTTCTTCATGTGCATCACCACAACAGCGTCACTATGGAAACTGTGCAGAGAGCCTTGCCTTGACTGAAATGGCAAAAACATCCATTAAAAGGTGGTGCCCAAAACTGTGGGAAACGCACTCATCGTCTTTTCTGTTGAAAAATTATCGGCGCCACTCTCAGTGCTTTCTGTTGTCAACAACAGGTTGTCGTTCAACACCTCTGAAGTCACTGATTAACATGTTAAATCCTCTCTGTTTGGGTGCTGGTTAATGTGTAATTGACATACAGTTGAGTAGTGTCTGTCCCCTCACCTGACTCTCTGAAGGAAAGGGCTTTTAGGGGCTTTTCTTGAAACAAAATGAAAGTAAAAGCAACACAATTTTATATAATGAAACTGTCTAAATTGTTTTTTTTCATTTAGGGGAAACAGCAGCAGCAGCAGAAAATGTCACACATTTACAGGGTGAGGTTGTTGCTCAGCTGATCATTGGGGGATAGAAGTAGGCTTGGGTAATGTTAAAACTTTCCAACAAGTCAAGGAAACAGCAATGGGGGGGGGGGGGGGGGGGGGGGGGCAGGGAAGTCCTGGGGCTTTTCTGTACCAACCCACTGAACGACATACAGAGGTACGGGCTTACAAGACAGTTAGTTACTGCTCTGACAGACTGCACATAATATGGCCCAACGGTTGTCGTTATCATCATAAGCATTGTCCATATAAAAGGACACACCTTAAAGACATAGAGATGGGGTTCAAAGGGGAAAATAAAGGCAAAGGGAGGGAAAGACAAAAACATACAATGAATAAATAAAATAATAAACACAACAAATCAAAGAACTAACTGAAAGCAACAAGTTTGTTTTCGCTCCAGTGCTTTACTCGGAAGGTATTTCGTATAAAAAGAGACCACAAGTTCGGTTTCATTCTTAGTTCACCTGGGGGAAACGCTGCACATTTTCTAATGTTGTTAGAGAAACGTATTGTTCTGTAGGGAGACATGAGCCTTCCTTGTTTGGCCTGGGACAAAGAAATGCTAAATATAACCAGTTTGCGTACACCAGGGCAGACACACCGGAACAAGCAGCAGTGAAATAAACCACCGACAGTCACAATAGACTGTCAATAGACTGTCTGCTCCACATGGGTTTGGATTTTTATAAATCTCATGCTTCAGCGCGTTCAAAATACACGACGTCTGTGTCTAAATTAGACGGAAAAGATTTTAGCCTAAACAGGCCGGGCCATCCCATCCCTCTCCTCGCTAAGTGAGGTCCATTCCAGAGCGAAGGCCAGTCGCTGCCTAGCAACCAGATAAACACCATAACTGGGAAGAGTGTGGAGCACGCACACACACACACATACCACATACCACAGAGTAAGTTACTGACTTTAGGAAAACTCCCCACCACGTGAATTACCACTAAGATGAGTCACTGAAATGCTTGAAGCTGATAAACTCAGACTTTACTCAGGCTTTAATCTGCAGCATCTGTGTGGATGATGAACAGAGAGACAACGTAGTTTGAAACTACATGATTTTGTAACTGGTCTGAGAAACCAAACCGTTTCCATTGTAGCTGCAGCTGTAAGGACACTGACTAAGGTGTGACTCACAAACTCAAATCCACCGGGCGCTGGTTTCTATGAGACGGCAATAAAGTAGTTAATCACAAATCCACCAAGACGGCCTTTGACACGTTATCACGGTGTCTAGGGTGACTTTTGCTCCAATCCAACAATTAAGAGATAGCTTGGATGAGGTTGTGTGGGGTAATTATGCACAGGTAGCAAACCCAAACCCAACAAAAATCACATCAGTAGTCATCTTTTAATCTTTTTTCAGTGAAAATTAAAATGCAAAAATTAGTATTCCACCTGAAATCGCTATCAGTGCGACTGTATTTTTGATGAGTAGGCTACTGTACACCAGGGCTGTCACTTTTTATTCAACATTCAAATATTCATTCGAACGTGGGGTGAAAAGGGGGCAGGATATTCAAATTTATCCAAAGGAATTACAGGTCATTCGATATTCATTCAAACTTTATTTTTCTAAAAAGTGCCAGCCCTATTGTATACAGGAGTACTGGCAGTGTGATGAGCTCACGTAGACAGAGTCGTCCGTAAAGAAAAGACTTCATAGTAATTTACTTTGGTATTTCGGTGCATAATGACATATAATTATATTGTGATAACATGGTAAGAGGAAGATAGATCTAAACCAAGATCCTGCAGGTCAGATAGCCACTGTCTCACACCACTGTTGTGTTGAAATAATGCAACAACAAAATGCCCCAAATATATGTTGGGCTTGTTTCCCCACACATTAATAATTAATGTTTCTATTTTACTTTTTCAATTGGTTTTAAACAAGTGAAATCCTCTTTCTCTGGGTTTTAATAAAATACCTTAAATCCTAGCACAACTTTCTGATGAAGCCAGCTGTTGAGCTGTAAACCTCTGCTGGAACACTTGTTGTCACTTTCTTAAAATCGTATCTTGATCTGTGTGGATTGAACTTTAAGCTGGCATCACACTGCCAATTGGCTCTTGTTGTTGTTGTTATTCTAGATTCTAGATGCTCAACCCCCACATCCTGTGTTCACACCTTTCACGATGACGAAGAGAAACCATGCAATTTCCCAACACTGAAGAAATTAAGAAATGGGGCTAAAGATAGGTGGATGTGTGTGTTGGTGCTGCGGAAGGTGCTTTTTTTTCAAGAGCAGGAGATCGTGAAAGCATTTCCTCTTATTCGTCCCTTTGCACAACCAAAATAAGCCTCACAGCAGTTGTGTCTCTCATGAGTAGATGAACAAAGACTCTATCTTTTATCCCCAGCTGAATTAGTTAGTCACAGAGCTGAGATAGGCCAAAGCTATACAGTGGAAAACAGCTATCGAGTCCATAGCATACATGCTTTCCACTTCATAATAAAAATTATAATTATTATAGAATTTACCATCCTGTAAAGTCATCTGACTTTGATGAGTGCTGAAAAAAACTTAATGTTTGTTATCATCATAACTTGTCTTTGACTAGTAGGGCTTAAACCCAATACTACAGACAGACAGACCCGATGTCAAAGATATCATCCGACCATCTGTTGTTCATTCACCTACTGCACTTGTGTCTGCTGACACATTTCACACCAAGGGAAAACACACATGGGTCGATATCATCATGGTGATTGCAGTCTAGTGTCCTTGTGGAGAGCGTGCCTACTTGTGGCCGCCCGTGTGGGCTTTATCCCAACACTTCTGCCTCAAGACTGAGTCATCACACTTGAGTCACTCCCAAGTCGGAAGAGGTGCCACGCAGAAATGAGAGTGAAAACCCCAAAAGTTCCTTTAAATATCACCATGTGAGAGATCAGCGGCACGGCCCAAGTTTCGCTGCCAGCTTTTCTCTCCAGAGGCTATTTCTGCCTCCTGCAACAGAGGACAGGGGGTTGTAGAATGCTGGGCATGCTGGGAGAGAGGGAGTGGGGGGTGGGTGTTCCTATAAAACTCCTCTACCACCAGACGCTCCCCTCCCCCAACCCATCTCAGGCTCTTAACCCCCTAAGTGTCCCGCGTGATTTATGGAAACAGGAGGTCTCCCTTTTAAAGCGCCAACATCCACGGCAAACCGCTCGGTGACCACACATCACACTGGGAGGATCTCCAAGGATGGACTGGACTCATCTGCTCTGACTGATCCTTTCAAAAAGCTCTTTAGAGCAGCCGATAAAACTGAACAGGCTAATGTGTTACAAAAAGAGAAGAGTGGAGGCTGGAATGATACTCTAACACAAATCACATTACAGACACTTTTTTTTTTTACTAGCGCTTTTCGTCAGTGTCTAGTTTTATTCATTTCCACACCACACATACCCAAATAGAGTGGTCTGCCCAGTGAGCATGCCTCCCAAACAAATTACACTACTTCCTAGGGATGTCCTGATTGAGTTGTTTTTGGCTCACGGCCCTGATCCATGTCCTTCAACGCTGCATATCTTCCAATACCGAGTTAAATCCAATATTCGGACTGAGATGAATGTTAAGTATCTCTAAGACACACTCACACACACTGAGAAACGGCTGTGACAGACTGCATCTGACGGCATGTCATGATGCATTATTTTTCACAAGCAAATTAATCCAAATACTGAAGGTCCTGGTTAAAAATATCACCTTAGTAACTTAAAAATGACAGATGAGGTGTATGAAAATGAGAGGATATGCCTGTGTGGGATTTGACAGAACTACTGAAACATGGAAGGAACAAACACACCAACAATTACAAACAATCCTTAATCCATTCATTATCCTTCAGAAGAAGTTCCTTGTATCACAAATAAGTACTTAAGTGACTCACTTTCATTATAAACTCCCGGGTCTGTTCAAGTGGTTCAGTCATTTAAATCAAAAGTGAAAGCTTTTACCCTGTTGCACTGAGACATTATTAGACACCAAAACATGTGGGTTCAAACATTTCCAAAGTCTGACAGCATCATACAGGATGAGTCCCCGACTGAACTGAATGACCCGCAGATGTATGGAGGCCTCGGAGAGGGTGGCCACCAAGGATGGTCAGGACCTGGTCCAATACAGACGAAGGTGAGTGGGCTTATCTATTCAAGTTGAGGAGTTTCCCCAGTGCAGCCCGCATTTTCTTCTTCTCTAGATGATTTAAGTGAGACTACTGCGTCATTTATAAATCAGACAATTTAAAAACAGATGTGCAACATGAAAGTGTATAAGAGCCATTCAGAACACAGATCAGACAATAGGTCTTTGTGGCACAATGGTCAAGATAAATCCAGGTAGCAGTCACAAGAGAAGTTAAGACCAATGAGGGAATTTCATATAATTAATCTACTGCATCTGCCAGTAATTTTCCAAATTGCGGAGCCAGAAGATACATGCACTTTTTCCTGGAAAACCTTGGCCTCTTACGTTGTTGTGGCCGTAACTGGAGAAAAGGAAGCCGGCGTTGCAATTTCCAAAAACTGACGGATGCTCTGAACGTCTTTAGTTTGTCCAGAAGAATCTGCCTCAGCTAAAAAAAAACCTCACAACATCATAATAATTATTATCCAGGTTTGTTTTCTGTAGATTCAACAAAGTCTGACCAAACAATCTTCCTCCACCTAGTCACGTCCGCATAACAGATGTCTGTTGAACGACTTCCTGAAACAATTATGAAATCCAAACAGAGCTACGGTTGGTACAGACTTTCGGAGACTGTGACCTGGTGTACATATACATAGCTGTTTGGTTGCATCAGTTAAGCTGACAAGTCAAACAGCATGGAGGAAATGATCGGGAATGGGGAACATAGATATTTCTGGTGCCCATGGTTGATGTAGTCCCCCATCCTGGGGGAGTGGAAACCAAGCAGCTTTGCAAAAAAACACTGACAATCTGACAACACCACACATGAACATCACCAGCTCAGCAGGAGCAGGAGCCAGCAGAGAAATGTATCCTGTCTGGAAAAGTAGGATTTGACCATAGTGACATACCAAACTGTGGATTTTGTTGGTCCGTCGGGAGCTTGAACAGAACAGAACCACATATGACCCAGAACACTGGGCTTGTCGGCCGGATCCTGGTAACAGAAGGAGCACCAAAACTTTTCCACCCAGCTACAAACTTCCAAAGCACAGACTTTTTGTTGTAATGGTTCTTTTCTTCAGCCAAATGACATGTAATGGGGTTGCTATCGGAAAGTGCTGACATAATCCAGCACATAATGCTTTGTGCTGCTCTGGTCGTCCTTTTTCTTCCAGGAGCCAGAGGGGCCCGCACACCGTGAGGCGCAAGAGAGGACGGGCTAAAGTCTAAAGATTCCTAGTAGGTTTCTCTTTTACTATCTTTTCCAGATAGCGTTTGTGCTGTTGCTTTATTATTTGATATCTGGTGGACGAGCAGTGAGACCAAAGAAAAGTGCAGTGATGGGTAATAAAGAGCCTCACTTTTCCACACTAGCACTTTAGCTGCCATTTATCACTGATAATGGCTATTAGGGCTGGATGGTCATCAGGAGAAAGAGTGTTTCCTGTTGGACTCTGGGGACGAGAACTGTGGCTAACCCACTTTGCTTTCACGTGCCTGCAGGAAATACTACAATTAAAAGAACAAAAGCCTTAAAATGTGTGTGTAAAAATGCCCTACAAGACTCAGTGTTGTTCCTAAATGCAATCTAATAGCTGTTTAATCATTCAGAAATTTGTCATATGGAAATGTTCATATAAATAGATTAATCATGTTGGACAAACCGCTGTTTTAAAAACACAATACAGTGCTTCAATCCCAGCAAATCAGAAATATTGTGTTTGATTTTCTTTTCTTTCTTCTTTCTTTTTTAAAAGTTTTTTTTTGAGTATTTCACTGAAAAACAAAATCACATTAGGCTAATTGTCATCAATAACGCAAATAATAACTAGTTGAAAAACTAACATACTTTATTCACTGTGTCTACGGCTGTCTGACTTACAATGACACAGCAAATGTTAGGTGTGTATAAATGGACAATACCAGAACAAAGCAACACAGACTTCCAGTGAAAGCAGCAGAATGCATGGTGTATCACATGATGATTTTAGCAGGATCCACTTAAGGTCCTGCCTCTAACACGTCGGCCTGCAGAGCAGCACTGTTACACTGAGGTGTTTTGAAATTACCTTATCCACAACGGACAGTGTTGATGGATGCAGGTAATTATTTGATCATTTCAAATATATCTAATACTGACACTCCAATTAGCCTCAGTTTAACGTAATGCAGAGGTGGCAAACTGGGAGTGCCCTTTGGACAAATTGGGATGAATCCCAATGCTGTCAAAAAATCCATAGTGGTTTTTACTGGCCCTGCCACCAATCTCCATCGGGATCACTTGTTAGAGAAGTTTAGCAAGATGCTCTGACCATCTGTGAAGAAATGTATTAGGCCTACCAATAGCTTACTTTACCAATGTGTTCCTGTAGGTGCCTAGTAACAGCTCTAAATTAATAAATTCCAAATCCATTGTGATTGGGATCCATAAAAATGTTTCACCAGCCATGAAATATTGGTAAATTTGGGTTATAGCGTATGGCAAAGGGTATAGTAAATATCGGTGGTCAGGGGTGTTAAACTGTTTCTAGCCTATTCTAAATAGATTCCATTCTAAAAAATAAAATAAAAAAGAAGAAAAAAAATACAAAATACATCAAAAGAGTGATGATACTATAACGCCATGTTCCAGGCAGGCTTTTGAACTCGTAAGTCATGACTTCAAGTCACGACTTACAAGTTTGTAGCCTTCCAGTCAACCCGTAACTCATGTTTTTCCGACCTGTTACCTGTGAAAGTACACTATAACGGCAGCCAAACCCGTAACTTCCGACCCGTGAACTCGTACCAGATTGAACTGGTACAAGTTCACGGATCGGAAAAACACGAGTTACGGGTTGCCTGGAACGCACCATAAGGCAAGGCAAGGCAAGGCAATTTTATTTGTAGCCTATAGCCCATCTTTACAAACAGTTTGTTTCAAAGGGCTTTAGATGGCATCGGGCAATTCCATATAAATGTCAACCTCACCATGAAAAAATAAAGTAGTCATATTTATAACAAAACCCATTTAAAATGTATCATCAAGGTCTATATTTTGAAGTCCAAAATACATTTGATCATAATATTTATGCAAATACATGTTTTTCCTCACTACAATGAGGAGACACAATAATGTAAAAACGTATTTTTCAAATAACCAAATTGTATGACTTTCTGAATGGCCAAAATGGCAAAAAGAAATCACCTACAGATGTCTTCTAACCTCATTTTTTATCAAGAAGGGCTGTTGTATCAATATTTAAATTAGTTATGTACTTTGTGTCTTTCCATTGTCAGGTGGAACGTTCTGTTATGATGCCCGTTCATGGGACAGCGAATGTAACGTCCATAACGTTTTTTAAGAAAAGTTGTCATAAAACATGCATCTGGAAAGCAATTCCAGCCAAACTTTCTAAGCAAAGCTAACTTTTATGAAGATGACATATTAGCAACAATTGGTCATCCTGGTCTTATTTTTATTATTATTTCCGAGCGTTATGGACGTTACCGTGACGGACGTTACATATTTCTTGAGTCAATCATCTGAACCCCAGCCCATGTGTGAACAATGTTGATTGCACTGTATCACGTTAATGGCTACACCCAACTATGATACAGGTTAATACTGCTCCTGTGGCTCGCTGTGTAGTGCTTATCATCCTGAATGAGCTATTTACAGGAATGGGCTGCCGACATGGTAAAATGATCAAAATATCACATTAGGCTACGCGGGTACACTGCCATTCTTGCTCGCTGTTTAACAGGGTTGAGCCGGCGCGTATAGGGCAGTACGGATAAAGCACTTGCGACGAGTAGCTACGATTATTGTACGAATAATACGAGTTATCTGTGCTTTTGATAAATGAAAACTACACACGCGCGCACACACAAACAGGTCACTTCAGCTGTGCTCCGCTCTCTCTCTCAGTCACACACACAAGACGCAGTGACAACCTCTGTCAATCACTCATGTTTGACAGCTCAAGTCTCGTCTCACTTCAATACCTGTTAAGTTTTCCTCCGCTTGCTTTCACGTCGGTCCGTAATTATTTATAGTCAGTAGGATACTAGAAATTCTGGTAAACTTTATTCTTAGACCTGGTGCTTTTGTTTTGGCCAGACAGTTCGACTTGCGTCGCGCCTCTCACTTTTTTTTTTCTTCTTTCGGTTCGCCAATTCATTAGAGGGATAGTTCACCCAAAATTGAAATTTCACCCATTATCTATTCACCCTCGTGTCAACTAAAAAGACACACCAAAAAACAGAAATTGTTCAAATTTTGTTCAAAATTCAATAAGTCTATATTTGAAGCTTGTTTGTAGCGGAAGCTCGCAGTGTCTCAGTTCACTGCTCTTCCTGTGTCAGTGCAAATCATGTAAGATTTGCACTGACACATGAAAACAGTGCAAATCTTACACAGGAAGAGCAGAAAAATTTCTGATGTATGGGCTTCAATAGAGGGACATTACAGAAGAACAGTATGGAGGTATTTGGAAGTTTTTTGGTGTGTCTTTTTGGACAAAGAAAAGTGGTATCCATTCACAACCAGTGGACCAATTTCTAATGGTCTGGGCTTCAATAAAAGAGGGACATTAGAGACGAGCAGTATGGAGGTAGGCTATTTGGATGTAACTCAGAGAAGGCACGCAAGACTCTGAAAATTCTCACAGCTGTTAGTTGACATGAGTGAAATTTGAATTTTGGGTGAACTATCCCTTTAAAGTGACACACGCACACACATGCACACAAATCAACATGTTTAACTTTGTATATAAAAGAAAAAGAGAACATTATAGTCTGTAATTTGGGTATTCATCATTAACTTTTCCCTGGCTAACTTCTGGCTAGCTAAAATTTGCTGTTAACGTTAGCTTCATATGAGTGAAAGATCCGGCACAGCTAGTGTAGGGCTAATAATGTTACTTGTACCATATAAGTGCTAAATCCTCTTCATTATTATGCTTATTATGCAAGCTTAAAAAGGCCACTGAAGTCAAAAAAATGTGGGTAAACCACTATTTTTGACTGTCTATTTCAGACATGTAACATCCATAACGCAAAAATGTAACATCCATAACGGCACTTTTCTGTGATTCTTTCCTTAACAGGAAAAACAAGGTTTTCCTGAATGTGCTTTTTGGGTACCTCAAACCCTTCCCTACAAAAAAATATTTAACATGTTAGTCTCTGAAAGATCAATTCACAGAGTTTTCATCATGTGTTCAGTGAGTCTGAAAAGCTTGTCCTTTTCCGTAACATCCATAACGCTGGGTATTTTGTCACTTCTCTCAAAATCCAAAGGGTCAAAACATTTCATATTGCAGGCTTATCTTTATCCCAATAGGTGTAACTAAAATATGTATATTCAATTTTCTAATTCTTATCAATGCCTTGTCAAAGTTAAGCTTAGTTTCCAATTTACTCTCTGAATGTAACATCCATAACGCTGGAATTGCCCCATCATAACATCTTCTGCCCTTAGACCCTTGCATCGACTGAGGAAAAACTCCATGGAAAACCCGGGCAGACGTGCAATAGATGTTGTACAGACAAGAAAAATAACTGTACACATACACAGCTACCCAGTACACGAGTGTAGTTAGTTTCCATGGTGATGAAAGAAAGAAATTAAAATTCTAATTTAGGCTTGTGAGATGTCAGATTCCATTATGACTCACAATCGAACTGTTGTGAGTCATGGAATCTGGGAAAAAATATAGACCTTGCTGGCACATGTGACTTTGACAGCAAAAAGCGCAACACATGCTGGGTCAATGCAGCACTTGAAGCGAAACGCTTCGTTGTTTAGCCTACAACTATTGCCGGGTAGAACAGAACAGAAGAGAGATTCTCTATCTCATTTCCACGTCACTATATCAGCGATGAGACTAATCTGATGTTTGTAAGTCTATAAAACCAACCATGAACATTACTATTTTTGTGTGCATGTTTTTGTAGGCTAATTAACGTTAGTCATGGTTATCATAGATTAGCCGGGCTAACCGTTACCTGTTTAACTTTAGTGACCATGAAAAAATATTTTCTCCAGCGGATATCTTAGTTACAACATGACTGACCTAACTTGAGTAGTTTCATGTCGTGTCCAACAACGGCAGGGTTTTAACAGCTGATGTCCTGATGTTAGCTTAGCTACTGCCGTTAGCTTAGCTACTGTTAGCTCAGCTGTCCCTGTCAGCTGAGCCACTGATGCTTTCTAAACACCGTGATTCCCCCAAACTGAATAAATACCACACACAGCAACACAAAACACACAGAAATAGTAGCCTAATGTTTCTTCAATCATTTCAGAGTTGTCTAAACGGTGACGTGAGGGCGTGAAAAACATGACATACAGCTATGTTAAACTATCGTTCATTATTACGTGCTGGTTTTCATTGGGCATCAGGTTTTTTTTCCTCAGTCAGTCCACACTAGTCCGCTTCATGCAGCACTACAGACACGGTGATCAACGGACTAGTACTGCGGATTTCTCATTCTCCTCCTGTTTGATTCAGAATGTAGTGGGATGATGAATGAACGGGCAACATGAAGACAGGTAAAACTCCGCTCATATCCTTCAAGCGGCAGCTCTATATCGCTGGTTTTATATTGTCACATATCATTGAGGTTTCAACTTGTCCAATCAGACTGACCATATGTATCCAACCATGACCAAACTCAGTGCATTCACACCAAGTGTCAGAATTCCCCAAAGCCGCACATTCCCATAATGCATTGCGCCACATTAGGCTGTTTACGTCACAGTAGCAAGCTCTATTGCCTTTTATTGGTGTGTCTTAGATTTAACTAGCTGTCTTTTATTTTTCTTTTCTTCTAATTATACTAATACTAATTACTTTCTTCTAATTATATTATATGAATACGTTCATTTCTCCTTTCTAGTAGCCTATGTTGTCGGACACTCATTGTAACTATCTGGGCCTGTCAGTTTGAAAAAAATGCTCGTTTATACGGCGAACTGACGGGAGCCACTTGCCCCATAGAAGAGCGTTAGCTGGGCTGCAGGCTGCCTACCCGGCTCAATACCGCAGCGACCTCAATAAAAGTATTATCCATCACTCACAGAAAAACATATGAAAACAGGGCCCAGGTTGGACAAAACCGAAGTTGCCCTTTAAGGCTACTGTGTAAACATTTTTACTCAGAATTAATGGTTGAAATTGATTCAGCGCCCCTTAAAACACATCTAACAAGCTTAAATTTGAATTTTCTTTTTTCTCACCTGGGCACCTTAACTTTGATTGGCTCTCCAGAATTTTCCCAATGATTTGTTACTAGACACCTACAGGAACATGGTAAAGAAAGCTATCTAATACATTTTTTCACAGATGGCCAGAGCATCTTGCTAAACTTCTCCAACTACAACCCCGGGGGACAGAACAGTAGTTCCTTATGTGGAAGCTGCCACACCAACCAGCTATTCTGGTGGACACCCAGACTTAGCGCTCACCATGTGGTGCAACCCTCTCTATTATTTCAATGGAGTCAGTCTGGTCTGATGAGATGGCTGAGCTGAACTCCTTACAACAGTGTCCTCCGGTAAAAAAATCAAAACAGTGAAGCTAAGCTCAAATCCTGCTGCGGGGCAATTCCTACTGTCATTTGATGGAGTGCTACAAAGGCCAATCAATTAATGCAAGCACACATTCATTCCTGGGTTATGATTTTTTAACTTGAAAACCATATTTCTTCTGAAAGCCACGCCCACCTGTGGCAGCATCTGAAATAAAATAGTTGTCGCCATGATGTCATGTCCTTAGATGATTACCTTCACCACCGTAGAGTAGCCTACTTTGTCATCTGGGAGCCTTTAAATATATCGATCTGGTCCCCCAGCCAGAGTTTCTGGATTGTAATTTATCTTCAGAACAGCATGCAGTCTGAATCCAAAATTAAAGTCGTTTTGGTTGCTCACTGTTAAGTGTACCATTACAAAATATGATCAAAAAAGAGTTCTCTTTCAGGCCAAGACTGCATTTTATTATGGTGATAATAATCTTTATTTATAGATGACCAAACCCTTATCCTAACCCAAAGTGTGTTTCAAAGCAAAAATAAATAAATCACCACCGAATCGTTAAAAAGATAGCCTATAAAATTGCAGGTAAAATCAGGAGAAGCCTCCTATATAATTGTGGACTTCAGAGAATCACACCCACTCTGCCAACCTGGTTTCCTCAGGCTCCTCCAAGAGGTGGGAAAAAAGAAACCACCTAACTAACTGGAGATCAGTGGAAGGAGTTGTTTAAGAAACTAAACAGCCGCTCTTACATAAGAAGAGTAAAAAACCAAACACCCACAGATGTTTCCATGATCCATCACTCAGCCCTGACTCACCAAATGAAAACCACCAAGAGCCCCCCACCTCCTTGCATGTGCGCGCGCGCACACACACACGCGCGCACACACGCACACACACACACTGGGTGGAGGATTTAGTCCAAACAAAGCCATCTTCGAAACCTTCAACAAGCAGCCCACACTCAAGTCTCACATGTGTCCACTTACTACTGGTCTAAGACCCCGGATCCAAAACTGTTGAACCGCGTGTTTGTGCCACAGCAAACTCAAACTAACTGGAGCTGCCGTGGAGTCCCGCTACAACACCCGAACATCTAAGTTGCCTCTGGTAGATACTTTATGTCATTTTTATTTACTCAAATCACAACATTGACTAGGCTACTGTAGTTCTCGTCCTGGTCGGTCGCCCTAGCGGCGAAGAGGCGGCACCGCGGCCGTTGAGAGAGAGGGTCGTAACGGTAACAGAATCGAATCTACGAGATAGAACGTTCGTGTTTACTTCGTCCAGCGTCATTCACAGAGGAGCCGCCGCTGGGGCCATAGATGAAACTGCTACCCACGATGAAGAAGAAGGAGAGGAGGTAGAGGATGGAGTGAAGGAGAAAGAGAAGGAGGTGCTGCGCAGCCATCTATGCTGCGCAGCGACCTGAACAAACACAATGAGTGAGATATTTAAAAAAAAAAAATCAAGGCAGCTTACCCAGAAGATGAAGTTGAGGAAGAAAAGCATGTACTTGATACATTTGGTGCAGCCTTCGACTCCCATGGTTGGTCAGGGGGGAAAGGAGGATATATGTATACTGGGCAGAGAGTTCAGGGAGACGGTGGCGACGACTAATCTTCCTCCTCGGCGTGTAACGGGACTGAAGTCTCAACTGGGAATCGTGGACCGAGGCAACACCCAACTCCTCCCTCCCTCGCGCCCACAGCAACAGCACCCCGCCATTGTCCACTCAGTGTCGCCACATTTGACGGACAGCCCAATCACAGCCCAGAGCCCGCCCCTTTCCCCACCGCCACGGAAAAAAGAAACACTTTTTTTTTCGTATAACACTGAAAAAATGTTGTTGTCGTTTTCCTGCGCTATGATGCCGTGTGATAAACTAAATGTTGTGTTCAGGTACCACAGGTCGCGTGGGGATAGGCTATATCAGAGATACACCACGAATAATAATAAAAGAAAAGTACCATTATGCACCATTTGCTGCTCTGAATGAATGTGCCACAGTAACAGACTAAAAGTGAACAATACACTGCTGGAGCTGAGATCATGAGCTATAAAACATAGATAAAGTGATATGACCTAGGCCAACTGCACAGGAAACCTTTCTATATTTAGCTACGTTTTGAAATCCATTCTTTTATGTCAAATTATGTGTTACATGTAGCCTATTCCATTTGTCGTGTTAGTCATAAAAGTTAGGCTACTAGCTGATTAATTTAGTTAATTAACTTTACCCCAGTGTTTCACTCAATGAATGTTCACTCAATGTTTTAACTGATTCTTTTATTATGTTTGACTGTTAAACTCAGTCATAACACAGGCAGAAAGATCAATGCTGTTTATGTTCTATAGAAGAATATCTGTTAAGTAGGCTACTGCAGAATTTGTGGTAATACGATGAAATATGTGGTGAAGCATACAGTTCAGAGCCTGGTATATCACAGGATGTTGCACAGCCAGGTGTGCCTGAATGCACAACTAAGTGTGTTAAATTGTATAGTTTCATTGGCATATAGGCTACATACATACAAGATTGTTGGAGCGCTGTTGTTTTCTAGGGTCCAACCGTTGTCAAAACATGATTCAGCAGAATACGCCATAAACAGTGCAAAAGTGACAGCTCCCACTGTAAAAAATGAAATCCAAAATATCCAAGATACTGGTGCTGCCATCTGGATGACAATATGTCACATCATCAAATTAAACTCACATCGACTTCATCTTTTTGCCGCTTTTCATAAAAGGGGTCTTTTGTAAAATGACCAACACAAACAAATAAAGTTCCCAAATACATGGCAGGACAGAGTGGATATATTCCTGGTGCCAGTAAAACCTCAACAAGTGGCTGGTGAGCCCCACCCCCAAAGCTTTACAGCCATTCATCGTGTGTAGACCGGATGCAAATTAAGCATTTTTCTGAGAAACAGGAAATATGTTGCCCTAGACACAGTGAGTTAGTACTATAGGCCTACCTTTTTTTTTTTTTTTTTAGCCCATGTTTGTTTAGGTCATGGAAAATTAAGTGACTCACGTATTTTTTTTCTCTTTTTAGCTTCCTCTCTACCAATGATAATCTATAATTTCATTCATTGACCAAATAAAACAGATCTCACTTTTCTCAGTTAGATTGTATAATTTTTCTGTTGCTGTTTATCATCTCTGGGAGGCATTAGGCCAACTCTTCTGAATAGAATTTACCCATGTGCCATTAAGTAACCAGCTCTACCAAATAACTCTATAATAATGTGTAATATAATGTGCAATGTATTTATATTAATTACTATTATTATAGAGTAATTTATATTAATTCTATATTTGAGTCAAGGCATTTTACTTTGTCATTCTGGATTACACATTGTAAGTACATGACTCATTCATTCTGATCCAATTAGCTTTGTTGTCTTTTAATCCTTTTCCAGCTGTTGTTGCATATGGTACGCCTCAGAATGTTTCACAGTAAAGGCACTGGTGAATGGTGATTTGCAGCAGGCTTTTAAACCTAAATTGTACAGTGTTAAGACTGCTACTTAAATTAGAAGTAACTGAAGTAAAGGCCTACCATTTTTACAGATGGCAAAAAAACAACTCAGATCCATACTTACCCGTTTTCTCTTGTCCTTGCATACACCTGGTTCCACGGCCACAGCAGAGTGAAAGATGCTCCCCAGTTGGAGAGGATAGTACACAAAGTACACAACTTCATTACAGATCTTTTTGGTCAAATATGGCTCCATTTCTATAATTCCTTTTAAAATAAAATTGCCTCATGTTGTTCATCATTTGCATATCATTATGACTCAGCTTCAAGGACACCTGCTAAGTGCATGACTTATTGTAAAACCTGTATGATAAAGAGTGAGGGTTACATGTCATTATGATCAACCAAAGCATTAAATGTTCACTATAATAAGCTGCCTGTTTATCTAGAGTTAAATATCTATGTTCACAATCTCAAAATGGTCTCAGTTGGACTGTATGGTATTTGTAGCGATACAATTCAGTTATGTTTAACACTGCAAGTATACATTTCATTCATGTTTGTTTAATTTAAAGAAAGTTCAAACATGAGCTTCAAGAATTTTTATTTTTTATCATTAACCCCCCCCCCCCCAATGGTGACCTCTTTTTCCCTCTCTCTTTCTTTTTCTTTCCTTCTCATTAATTTCTATTTAATGAGCTTCAAGAATCTTCTTACTCATCTATTGTGTGAGTTGCACTGTGGCTGACAGTGGAGGCGTTGGCTGTGACTGGTTTTTGTCTGGTGATCAGCACAGTGTATGGTCAATGACATTTTCAAAATAAAAGTCAATAATCCTAGAAAAGTAATGGAGTCAAAGAACAATATGTATCTGGTATTAAAGTACTTAAATGCAGCACTCAAATGTTCACCTGATACACAGAATTTACTGAACTGTCTGGTCCAGCAAACAAGATTATCCTCAAAGTGTACCTGCATGGGCAATTATTGCAATAAATCTTGAAATGCTGGATGAAATAAATGTCCTACATGTCACTATGTGCAGAACTCTTGATATTTAAAATCTACCAATAAATGCATAACATTTAAGATTTGATGAAAACAGCATACAATGCTCGTTAAATTAAATTAATTACATTATGGAATTTGAAACTTGAAATGCTCTTTAAAATGTGAATAATTTGAATCACTGAAGTGAATGTAGCTTGTATTTATGTTGATGAAACAATGTGTGTGTGTGTGTTTTTTTAAGCTAGCAATGAAACAACAACTGTGAAATACAGGAATGCACATAACAACAACATCATAAAGCAGTGTATGAGTTACAGAAAGCAAAGCAACAAACAGGCACTAATTCAGACAGAAAGCAGAAACCAGGATTTCCAAGCACTTAGAGAAGATTAAATTAGAGAGGAGAAATGAGTCTTTGTACCAGTTTCTACAGAAGGCAAGCGGACGGCGGCAGTCATGTTGTGTCTGTGTAGCAACAGCAGGTAGAAGTTTTGAATAAAGAGGCAAAGGGGAAGGGAAGCGGAATTCAGGACTAATGTCACCACCTTTGAGCCATTCAGATGCTTGAGCATGGATTTGGTCACAACAGAGCAAAGCTGATAAAGCCACAGAAATAAATCAATGAAAGACACTATTCTAGGCCTTCAAGAAAGATCCAAATGATCAAGAAAAGATAATCAAGGGATTCATTGTCAGTTTGCTCAAAATTCCACTTGATACCATTCTCACCTTTTTGTGTTACCCTACCTTAAAAGGGATGCAATGTCTAGCAGGTGCAAAGTTTGGGCTGCCGAATAGTGCTTCCTTTCTCCATCCAAGTGATCAAATAGGGTAGGCCTACCCAACCCTGTCAGTAAATTTAATTTAAGTAGCACTCATCAGCCGTTGTTGAGCCCCACTCTTATGTTTCATATGAGAGAGAGAGAGAGAGAGAGAGAATGAGAACTAATCAACAATGACCCTATGGCAAAATAAAGAATGATCTTTAATATAAACTGTGAGATGTCAGTGTAGTTAGCTCTTGGGTAAGACTACAAGTTTTGAACACCTGAATTTGAGTTTATCCAATTCTGTTAGGGTTAGAGCTAGGAAGTTAATAGATGAGGCCTTGATGGTGAATAAATGCTGATATCTGTAACTATCCCACAACTAACCCTTGCTTTACACCGTTTAAAGCAGGAGTCAGCAGAATGATTTTGTTAATATAGCCTAAGTCCTAAATAGTCCTATTTTAAGATATCACCCTCAACATCCCAAAAGAGACCCAAAAAAACTGTTCGCTTGACAAATTCTCATGGACCCAAATGGAAGCTTATGAATTAAAGAAATTTTCTATGTTAGGTATCTTTGCAACACAGTCTCACTCCCAAGGCGTAATAAACGGACGTTTGGTCAGGGCCCTTGCGCGTTGTTTCCAAAGGGACCCCTGCAATGCACAGGGTTTTCAAAGATTTGACGCTCAGAGCAAGTGCTCCATCCATTCACTCCTATTCCGATCCGCAATTTGATCATTTCAACATATTTTTATGACATTTCTAGCGAGAAATGTATGTTTTACTCTCTAAATATATGTTGAATGAAAGCAAATTGTGTTTAATTTGTCCTAACGATATCAGACAATGTGCTTGTGACTGTCGAGCGCTGTCAGGCGTCGTGTTGCCATAACAACGGCCCGCAGAGACTCCGTTCCGGAGCCAAAATCATGGATGAATGAAGCCAATCGGCCGTGATGACAGATTATGACTACCTGCACGCTTTTCCAGCCTGCTAAGCAATGTAAACTGCAACGTGACCTCATTTTAACCGAAAGTATATTCATACGAAGGATTGCGATTTACAGGCCGGACCTATTTCACCAGCCGACCGACATGCGGACCACTTCCGCGTTCTACCGAGGATGTGACGTCATTGCCAGCCAACGCCGGGACACTGCCATCTATGTCTTCACCTTGGTCACGCACTAACAGTGTGTTGTCAGTCAGCTGTGATCATGAGGAGTGGAAATTAAGCCATGTTGATTTAATTCAACAAAATGTGAATAGACAGTGAGGAATCAGAACAGTTAGAATGCTCTTTTTCAACAAAGTCCAAATGATTCAAGTAACTCAAGTCATGTAGGCCTATATTTTTTTTTAATTCCAGAAAACAACATTTCTCCCCCCTTCTCCCTCCTCCCTCCTAGGAACCTTAGTTTATAATATAGTGTAGAATGAACCCATCCACTGTAGTAATGTTTATGCACAACTGCATCACTTTAGCTAGCTCCTGGTTTTACATTGGACAAACTGATTAAGGCTCCATTTTCAAGAGACATAATTCCACATCAATTCTTTTTAACTTCCACATGCTTTGGGTTATACGCCTGAAGTGTTCAGCGGTTTATCAGGGGACTAGGGCCATCCACAGACCTGTCCGACCTTCACAGGGGTCACAGGTCAACTTTTCATGTCAAATTTGACAAATTTTGCACTAATTCTATAGGGAAAAATCACCAATTCTTTGAGCTGGGAAGTTGAGCTGTTATATCCTGGTTCAGACTGTGGAATAGATTGATTCTGCAAAAAATCAGAGTTGTGCTCCATTCAGAAGGGTCAAAAATGGCCATGGTAAGTGTCAAAGGTCACAGGGGTCAAACATCAGAGTGAATCCTAACAAAACACACACGCTTTAAGTAATCATCATGAAATTTGGGTCAGTTGTATATCAGAGAGTCCTCTATCAAAATATTGTGGTCCCGTTGCGCTGGGGGCCCCTGGGGGCCACTTTGCTTTCCCATGCTCCCACAGAGTTGGGTGTCGGAGTGATGGATAAAGGCATCACCGTGAATCCACAGGCCAAGTTTCAAGTGATTTGGTTGGTTTCTATGGAAACAGCGGCCTCAAGGAGACAGAGGAATGCGGCTGTTTGAAGCCCCGCCTCTCGAAAAGTAATGGCTCAATCAGGACCGAAAGAGTCTTTGAACCACTGATATCAAATTCAGAACTGTGCGACTTTTGGAAATATTTTTCATCCATTTTGGCTTTTCAGATTCAGAGCCTGTCAGACTTAAAGCCTGAGAGACCCTCTGAGTCAGAAAAGCCAAAATGGACGAAAAATGTTTCCAAAAGTCGTGAAGTTCTGATTTTTTATCAGTGGTTCGGGGCCCAAGACAATCACGTTGACGTGCTTTCGGTCCTGATCGAGCCATTACTTTTCGAGAGGTGGGGCTCAAACAGCCGCATTGTCTCCTTGAGGCCGCTGTTTCCATAGAAACCAACCAAATCACTTGAAACTTGGCCTGTGGATTCACGGTGATGCCTTTATCCATCACTCCGACACCCAACTCTGTGGGAGCATGGGAAAATGCCCCCAGGGGTCCCCAGGGGCCCCCAGCGCAACGGGACTACAATATTTTGATAGAGGACTCTCTGATATACAACTGACCCAAATTTCATGATGATTATTTTGTGTGTGCTTTGTTAGGATTAACTCTGATGTTTGACCCCTGTAAGACCTTTGACACTTACCATGGCCATTTTTGACCCTTCTGAATGGAGCACAACTCTGATTTTTTTAAGATTCCACAGTCTGAACCAGGATATAACAGCTCAACATCCCAGCTCAAAGCATTGGTGATTTTTCCCTATAGAATTAGTGCAAAATTTGTCAAATTTGACATTTGACCTGTGACCCCTGTGAAGGTCGGACAGGTCTGTGGATGGCCCTAGTCCCCTGATAAACCGCTGAACATTTCAGGCGTATAACCCAAAGCATGTGGAAGTTAAAAAGAATTGATGTAGAAATATATCTCTTGAAAATGGAGCCTTAATCAGTTTGTCCAATGTAAAACCAGAAATAAAGGAGCTAGCTAAAGTGATGCAGTTGTGCATAAACATTACTACAGTGGATGGGTTCATTCTACACTATATTATAAACTAAGGTTCCTAGGAGGGAGGAGGGAGAAGGGGGGAGAAATGTTGTTTTCTGGAATTAAAAAAAAATATAGGCCTACATGACTTGAGTTACTTGAATCATTTGGACTTTGTTGAAAAAGAGCATTCTAACTGTTCTGATTCCTCACTGCCTATTCACATTTTGTTGAATTAAATCAACATGGCTTAATTTCCACTCCTCATGATCACAGCTGACTGACAACACACTGTTAGTGCGTGACCAAGGTGTTGTAGTTGCGTCCGAGACACCGTAGATGGCAGTGTCCCGTCCAGCGTTGGCGCCATGGCAATGACGTCACATCAGTCGGTCGGCTGGTGAAATAGGTCCGGCCTGTAAATCGTTTGAATCCTTCGTATGAATATACTTTCGGTTAAAATGAGGTCACGTTGCAGTTTACATTGCTTAAGGCTGGAAAAGCGTGCAGGTAGTCATAATCTGTCATCACGGCCGATCGGCTTCATTTTTTTTGCCTTCGACAGTCACAAGCACATTGTCTGATATCGTTACAAGATACATTTCTCTGCTAGAAATTTCATAAAAATATGTTGAAATGTTATTTTTGCCAAATTGCGGACGGAATAGGAGTGAATGGATGGCCATTGCTCTGAGTCACATACCATGGAGGGGATTGCATTAAAATCAATTATTTGCATTTACCTTGAGCGTCTGGAAACAACGCGCAAGGGCCCTGACCAAACGTCCGTTTATTACGCCTTGGGAGTGAGACTGTGTTGATCTTTGTGCTGAAAAATAATAATTTTCATGAGAATTTGTCAGGCGAACAGTACTTTTTTGGGATGTTATGGGTGATATCTTAAAATAAGTTGCAACAAACCCCAGAATCTTTTTTTCTTGCCTTCCCCTGCTACGTGTCAAGATACTCTCTGCCAAATTTTGTAGTTGTATGACTATTTATGCCATTGTATATTTGCATTACATACTACTTTCGCCAGCAAAATGACCCAAGAAGATGGGTTTTGGACCCCGTAGCTTTCCAGCAGGTAGTTGACCGGGTTGTCCACCCAGGTTTAAATCCTTGAAGGTCCTAGATATCATCTCTGGTGGCAAACCTTTTCGCTCCATGTCGGTTTTTTTGCTTTGTCCTCTGGGTATTTTAAGTGGTTATTGATTGTAGATCACTTCTCGGGCTCTGGAGAATCCAACGGCAACATAAATGTGGCTACAGCTATTTTCCTTTGGGCAGATGCACTTGGATGAAAGGAAACGCAGCAGCCTGTGTTCAGTTGAGTCCTTGGTTCAGTTGGTGACTCCACATGAATGGTACGCGGCCCTTGGAGGTTGTAGGTGTAACCCCGGAGCCGTTGGACGCAGCCGCAGCGTGCCTCGTTCCTGCTGCCTTCGTCATAACATATCGGGGATCCCTGTACCAAACGGCGCTGCTCGCAGCTGTGGCGCAAACACAACTCGAGGACGAAGTTAGTGTATATAGTTAGGCAGTTGTTGTTTTTTTTAAATACGGAAGAGGCGTAAACAGGGAGCGAACAAAATGCCCACGGTGACTAAAGGGGATGGGATGCGTGGCCTGGCCGTGTTCATCTCTGACATCAGGAACTGTAAGTTTGTTTATCTCACTCATACACAGCTCTGGGTTCTGCTAGTTTTTAAAATTAGCCCGGCGCGGCGTCGACCGCTGTCACCGGTTGTGACAGGAGGTTTCGTGAACATAGGAACAAACATGACCGCTGTCCCCTCTTAGGTTATCCACAGACTTGGTAACTTTTAAAACGTGTCAACAGTGTCTCGGGTCAGCGGCTCAGCTGGTTAGCCCCCGGACTAGCGTCAGTTAGCTGCTCGGCTGCACCAGCTAACGTCAGGTCGAAGGGCGTGGACCGCGCCGGAGATAACCCGGGATAACACCAGACTGGGCTGTTTTGTTCAGCCCGTGGCTTCACTTTGACACTTTTCAAACAATGTCCTGTCAGAAATATAGCGAGTTCTTCCTAAAAGCACGCACACATTGTTGTCATACGCCGTCACAGCTGACGGTGGCAGCAGCAGACTGTCGGGGACATTTAAGGTGACGTCCATACCGCAAGAGTCGCGCAGTCACAACTATGGACAGCTCGGGTGTGTTTTACTTTTTACTTTGTGGCCCAGTATTGGTCTTAAAATCGCCGACCTACTGTAGAGCTGTAAGCGGCTAGCAGGACATTTTTTCCACTTGGCTGTCTGTCTGAGCAGAATTATGCATAATTAAAGGCACCATTATGACCCCAGCATGCATAAATATAACATATCCATGATGCTTTCTGTATTTGTGCATGGCGGCAGTTTCAAAACAAGTTGTAAAATTCATTTCTCTTTTTTTGTGGTCTGTGTTGGCACAACCGCCGTAACGAAAGACAGTTGCTAAAGCGCTCCTCCGACCTTTAGTGCTGAAATGTGGCTGAAATGATAACCTGTCATTTTAACACCGAAACAACCTTGAAACATCATTTCATGCTGATGATTGTAAAAAGTAAATAAATAGTAAATAACACTGATAAACTCGCCATTTTCAGATTTACAAATATACTTCTATTTACTATCGCTCTCAAGATCTGTTCTACCAATTTGACCTATTCATAATAACTTGTATTTAGTTAAGTTTGGGTAAAAAACAAAATGTAACATTTTAAAGGCCTTGCCATATGGTATCTAACGCACAATGAAAGAATTACATGTTTATGTGACAACTGTTACAGGATTTTTTTTTCTCCCACAGCCCTGTTTTAATGTTTCCACAACTATTTAATTCCAGTGAAATAGCTACAGTATGTGTAGTCACAAGAGAAGACCAGCAGTTTGCTATTACTTGTTACTTACGTAGCATTTCGCCTTTGGAGAATTTTGTAAGATTGCTCTGACAATCAACAAAAACTGGACCTGTCTTTGGATTTGTTTCCTTCAAACCAAACCAGAGTTCTTCAAGTTTTTATGCTTTCTTCTTATGAGGTCACTTTTTCATTCTGACCTAAAAAAAAACTCTAGTTTTTACATGAACACAATGTACTTTGATGCAAATGAGAAAAAAGTTATGACGTTTTTTTTTACTCCACTTTGTGAGATGCTCAGTGGTCATAAGGCACAGCTGTATACAATCAGCCAATCATATGGCGGCAGCAGCTCAGTGCATTAAAGCATGCAGACATGGTGGAGAGGCTGAACTGTTTATGTTGTGGGACTTTTACACACAACAGTCTCTAAAGTTAACATGGTGAGAAATCAAAACATACCTGGTGTGCATGAGGCTGCAGCAGGCACAAGTTCACCAACACTTGACAGCTGAAAACTGGAGAAAGTTTGTCTGGTCTGGTGAACCTGAATCCCTGCAGGACATCCTGATGATAGTGTGGCATGGACACCACACATCCATGGATCTATCTTGTATTGTGATCAGCCTGCTGGTGTTGCTGGTGCTATGTTGTGCTATGTCTGCTCATAGCTACTTTCAGCAGGATATCACAGGTTGCCAATAAGCTCATGTCATCTCAAGCTGACTCCATGAAATGTTACATTGAGTTCAGGGTTTTCCAGTGGCTACCACTTCCTGTTTGGGTTGTGATAAATGGGCAGTTTGCAGCATTTATGTGCAGATCTGCACGAATATGATGCCATCATGTTAATTTGGACCAAAACATATCAGATGAGTGTTGCTTGCTTGTTGTCATCTCATGCGCCACTGACCCATGTAGAGGTTTCTCACAGGGACAGCTTTATTCTCTGGTGGACACAAGAAGTTGCTTCTTTCAGCTCAAAGCAGTGAAGAGCTGTGTATTGATCACATCACTACATGACATGTCTTATTTATTTCCAGGTAAAAGTAAAGAAGCAGAGATCAAGAGGATAAACAAAGAACTGGCCAACATCCGATCCAAGTTTAAAGGTAAGTGAACAACTCCTCTGTCTGACAGAGGTTAGACATTTATAGAAACATTTGGCATGAGGACCCACAATTTGAGATTCTCGGTTGCTTTCTGCTGCTACCGTTTTGCCAGCTCACAGCTTGACTGTGTCTTGTCTTTGCTCCTTCTTTTTAATGGCTGTTGCTTCATGTGCAATGTTAGTCATTCACTCACCTCTCTGTGCCTGTATCTGTCTAAGGCTCTTGTTGGTGTTGTTTCTCCTGCCACCTGTTCCACGCTGCCTATAATTAGTTTGCTCCAGAATGAGGCCTCCTCCTCTGCCCACAGTGCCCAGCGCCCCCGTCTTCTCTCTAGAGCGCTCTCCTCCCCTGATGATCATTATTTGTCTTATGTGCCTATTAAAAATTAAAGTTATACAGGTCGCCAGCCACAGTCATGCCAAAATCAACACAATAGTCTGATGTGATTAGAAAGAACAACACATCAAAAATACTGTTGTACTGAAAACTAGGAAACTAAGGAAGAAAAATGTTCACCCAGAGTTTAGCACAAGATTTAGCACAAATGCGACCACCAATCACTGCAACAGATCAATTTCAGGTCTTTTTTTTTTTTTCGTATATATTATCTGGTGCCTTCATGTAGACATTCAAATCTCTCTCTCTGTGTTTGGGTGTGCATGTGTATATTTGCACATGTGTGAACAGGAGACAAGGCTCTAGATGGCTACAGTAAAAAAAAGTACGTTTGCAAGCTGCTCTTCATCTTCCTCCTGGGCCATGACATCGATTTTGGTCACATGGAGGCCGTCAACCTGCTCAGCTCCAACAAGTACACAGAGAAACAGATTGTAAGTTGGTCTTTGTGTCCAGTATCCAGTTTCTCTTGTTATTTGGTTGACTGGCATTAAAAACATTCCCTTGTCTCCTCACAGGGTTACTTGTTCATCTCAGTGCTGGTGAACTCCAACAGCGACCTGATCCGTCTGATCAACAATGCCATCAAGAATGACCTCGCCAGTCGTAACCCGACCTTCATGAACCTGGCTCTGCACTGCATCGCTAACGTGGGCAGCAGGGAAATGGCCGAGGCTTTTGCTTCCGACATTCCCAGCATTTTGGTGGCAGGGTATATTTACATATATAAACATTAGAGATTTTAACAACCACATTGATCACCATTTAATTGGAATTTACATATTTATTACAAGAATGTAAACCAGTTCTTTATTAACGGTGACCATTTGAATTCTATTTTATGTCTGTATTGGATCATCATGCATGGGAACCTCTTGTGCTGTGCTTCCATTAGGGACACCATGGACAGTGTGAAGCAGAGTGCAGCGTTATGTCTGCTACGACTCAACAGGACATCTCCTGACCTGGTGCCCATGGGTGAATGGACAGCACGGGTGGTCCACCTGCTTAATGATCAGCACCTGGTAAGACTGTACCCATATGATGCAATGCTTCTTGGCAGGTTTTCAGTTTGTAGATTCACACTCAGAGAATAGAGAATATGTTATAAGTGGGTTGTAAGATAAGGAGGGAATATGGAGATGAAATGTTAAGAAATTATTATACTGGGAAAACAGAATATGTAAAGAAATATGTGAGCGTATGAGTTGGAAGACTACGCAAATCAGAAAGTATGCACACTCAACTCAAGTTTTTGAATGAGTTGAGGAACATTCCCACAAAGAAATGCTAAACTTTCTACTACTGCTTCATTACTTTTTTTTTCTAAAGTATATTTTTTGGCTTTTCATGCCTTTATTTGATAGGACAGTAGAGTGTGACAGGAAATGGGAGGCAGAGATGGGGGGAATGACATGCAGTATAGGGCCGTCCAACGCGGGACTCGAACCGGGGCCACATGCAGCGAGGACTATAGCCTCTACACATGGGGCGGGTGCTCTACCAACTGAGCTAAACACTGCCCCAACTACTGCTTCATTACTGACTCGCTTGCCCACTTGCCCTAATGACTTTGAGATACTGCGTCAGTTGGTCTGTATGTTTTGTATTAATGTTTGTCTTGATGTCTGTTTTCAGGGAGTGGTCACAGCAGCCACCAGCCTTATTACCACGCTGGCTCAGAAGAGTCCCGATGACTTCAAGACCTCCATCTCACTGGCTGTGGCCCGGCTCAGCAGGGTGAGTGTCTTTATGTCATCTAGTGTCACTCAGGTCAAAGAATAAATCTGACCCAGGCTTTGTCTAATGTCCTATCTTGTTCTTTTCTTCTCCAGATTGTGACTTCAGCCTCTATCGACCTACAGGACTATACCTACTACTTTGTTGCTGCGCCATGGCTGTCTGTGAAACTGCTGCGCCTCCTTCAGTGCTACCCTCCACCAGGTGGGGTACAGCACAGTCTTGGGTGTCTTTGCACATGTACTGTTCTTCTGTCTACATCTGTTTTTTTAAAAATCATTATTCAGTGGACATTTAGATTTGTTTTGGTCCACAGCTAAATATTCCAACAGCTACCAACCAGATTAAAACAATTTAAATACATAATTTATGATATAATTCATGGTCCCCAAATGATCCTCCCTGATTTGAATATTCCGTTATGTCTTGTTTCTTGTTTTTTGCCTTTTCCTCTACTGCCAGGTCAAATTATCAGCTTTCTCCACCAGGTAACTAATGGCCACATTTTAAAATTTACTGTGGGTGTTGCACTGTGGCTCCCAACCTTTTCCAACTCATGGCAGCAGTGAAAACAGTGAAACACTCATGACTGAATTGAACACTGGGGAAACGTGGAAGACTCAGGTTTTCTTTTTTGTTGGTATTTTTCTGTAATGGATTCACCTTCTGTCTCCTTCCTTTTGCTAGCCAGCAATCTGTTTCGATACTCTTCTATTCTTTTAGCGCACCATGAGAGAGCAAACAAACACGATGTGGTTAACCACATCAGGTTAACCTAACCACCCACATGAGGGCCACATGAGTAATAACTGAGAACCACCTTTGAGATGACAATCACGCCAAAAGTTTAATATCTGAGAGTACTACCTCAGCTTTTTAGAACTGAGGATGCCTTTTGATTGAGAGGGAAACCGTTTGGAAGAACTAAAAATAAATTTAGTTGTCTTCAACTGTAGCACTTAACAGCTACCACGACCTGGATGACTGAGAAGCTACTCAGACATCTCACACACTGTCTCCCTTACTCACACAAGCAAGCACAACAGACCCGTCTGATGCTTGGATTGGAGATCTGATCACAAATTGTCAATGGAGACTCATTTTAAAGCAGGTATGAACGGATGCACTCAGAGCTGATCGCTGTGATCAATCACTGAAGACGTGGGTAAATACCCGGTATTAGTATGGCCTTTGTGAAACCACAGCTTGCCAATACCAGTGCAGTACTCAGCTTGACAGAGAGCAGCCAGCTGTTAAACTAGAATAAAGCTTCTTCAGGTTGTAAATACCCAGAAAACCCCTATGCAAACTGCATGTTCTTGTGGCTACTCCCTTTATACATTGATATAGCGAATGTTTTCCTGTCCCTTTAAAACCTGCTCCCTGACAGGCTGTGTATCAACCAATAAGCTTGGCATAGAAAATGAATAATAAAGCTCTTACACCGAGTTTGTGGAAGCAATGATGTTCATTTAAAGGGCCAACGAGGAGTTTCTATTCGGTTATAAAACAGTCTCACGTTAATGTGGATGAATCTACGCTACCCACACTTGTTAATCGTTCCATTTTTGATCAATGTATTGTTTTGTCTCTATCATTATTTTGTTATTATTAGTGGTGGCGGAAATGCTGGTCGAACCGACCAGCGTTTCCTTACTTTCGGTTTCGCGGACGCAAATGAGAATAACGGCGATTCGGGCGGTGTTATGGTCGGAACTATGACGGTAACTGAACCTCTTTGAACCTCTGACTTTAATCCTTGATGAATGAAAACATGAGTCCGTCTTGCGCCGGTGGAGGAATTCTACGGTGCGCGCGGAGGCAGCGTGAAAACACTTCGCTTTTCCAAAACTCCTTGTTGTCCCTTTAAAATGAGGATCTATGTGGTGCTAAAAGCGAAATTTGTGTCTTTGCAGAAGATGCAGCGCTGCGGAGTCGACTCACCGAGTGTCTGGAGACCATCCTCAACAAAGCCCAGGAGCCGCCCAAGTCCAAAAAGGTCCAGCACTCCAATGCCAAGAACGCCGTGTTGTTCGAAGCCATCTCCCTCATTATCCACCATGACAGGTCAGTCACACTAGTTCACAGTCCTGTGTTGTTTGACACTTGTGGGTTTGTGTAGGTTAAAGCTAGACTCTGTCTGTTGTCCCTCAGTGAGCCCACGCTGTTGGTACGAGCCTGCAACCAGCTGGGCCAGTTTCTGCAACATAGGGAAACCAACCTCCGTTATCTGGCTTTAGAGAGCATGTGCACACTGGCCAGCTCCGAGTTCTCCCACGAGGCAGTGAAAACGCACATAGAAACTGTGATCAATGCTCTTAAGGTGAGTCCTTCATCCACTGTGGCCTTTGATGAGCTCTTGCAGGTGGATAGGTGAAAATCATGTGTCTAACTCCACAACTTCTTTTAGAAGATGCTGGTTTCTCCAACCTGATGTGCCACCGGTAACATTACTCCCTTTTCAATGGTCATTTATAGTAATGCAATAATTCAATGTTATAAGTGTGGGGAAAAAATATACCCTCACAAAACTGGCAGATCCAATGAGCAGCTTAAGAAATAGTATGTTTAGGTGAGAGATGCGAGTTTGTTTGACTCTTCACTACTTGAAAAGCAAAGGAATACAGTTTTGGGTTAGAAAATATATTTACTTGTACTTGAGTTATGAAATTAACAGTGGAAAAGAAAACTCATGTTCCATGTTGAGATGAAAATCTCAAATTTAGCAAAGTCCAAAGAGATCCCGTGAGCAGAGACTCACACGATGCCTCTGCCGCTGCATTTACTCCGTCTTTCAAACCTGTATGTTCAGCTCAGAATCATCCTGAAAACCATGATCTTTGATAACTTTGACCTAAAACCTCTAACAAGTGTCTTAGATACTTCAAATGTGGACAGTGATATATCACAGCACACAGCCTGGTTAGCCTGGTTTCCATGTTGTAGCTCGGTCAGTCTCATTCACTATGCCAAATTGCCAATGTCTGTCATTTCATGTCTTCTGTCCACATGTGTTTGCTACGCAGACAGAGCGAGATGTGAGTGTCCGTCAGCGGGCCGTGGACCTGCTCTACGCCATGTGTGACCGCAGCAACGCCAAGCAGATTGTGGCAGAGATGCTGAGCTACCTAGAGACGGCTGACTACTCCATCAGAGAGGAGATAGTGGGTCATCAGTCTTGGCCTCTACACTGTTTCGTTCCTCTGTACGCTGCTCTTACCCTCATCCACCTGCCTCTCTTCCTCAGGTGCTCAAAGTGGCGATCCTGGCAGAAAAATATGCAGTGGACTACACCTGGTACGTGGACACCATCCTCAACCTAATCCGCATCGCTGGTGACTACGTCAGCGAGGAGGTGTGGTATCGTGTCATTCAGATCGTCATAAACCGAGATGACGTCCAAGGCTACGCTGCAAAGACCGTCTTTGAGGTGAGCGGCACAGTGGGAAGCCAGTGAGGGATTGTATTCATGGCTAGACTCTGTGAGGTCACATGCACATGTTGGGTGATTGGTTGCCACCTATTCCAATCAGAGTCTCACTTACAGTAGATATCAGTTTGTGGTTTCTTCCATATTGTTCCTAACCTCCTTCTTTGTGAACTGTTGTAGGCACTGCAGGCTCCGGCCTGCCACGAGAACCTGGTGAAGGTGGGGGGTTACATCCTGGGAGAGTTTGGTAACCTAATTGCTGGTGACTCGCGCTCCAGGTAGAAGCAGACAAACTTATCATTCAGTTCAGCTGATGCTTCAGCCCAGGTCTTTCCTGTTTGTTACCCAGTTTATAAAAGAAAATATTTTCACACCTTCCTTAGGAAGTGTCTGAATAGAGTTTTATTTGCTGTTCTTTCAGCTCTGGAAATAACATTTGAAAAATTCTTCTCCATTGACTGTTACTCTCAGTCCTCCCTGATAAAGTTTTCATTAGTATAAGTATTATTTTAAGTAACACTGTTTTCTTGTCTACTTGCTGTTTCTTACGTACTTAGTTTTGTGTTATTATTTAAATGTTATTATAAGACTAGAGCTGAGCTAATGTCAGGTTCTTTCCCTTGCCTCCTCTCCTCTCAGCCCCCTTGTGCAATTCAACCTCCTCCACTCCAAGTTCCACCTCTGCTCTGTGCCGACTCGGGCGCTGCTGCTGTCGGCCTACATCAAGTTCATTAACTTGTTTCCAGAAGTGAAGGCCACAATCCAAGACGTGCTGCGGTCAGACAGCCAGCTCCGCAATGCTGACGTGGAGCTTCAGCAGAGAGCTGTGGAGTACCTGAGGCTCAGCTGCATCGCCAGCACTGACATACTGGTTGGTCAATTATGCAGAGAGTGGACAGAATACCAATAACATCTATTAGTCCGTCAGCCACACACACACACACACACACAGGATTTTAAAGTACTGCTGACAAAGATCCCAGTGGGAATTGTAGTGGTAGTGTTACAGACTTGATTCAGTTACGTGGATTGTTTAAAGCTCCGTCACTTCATCAGTTTTTTTTTAGGCTTACAAGACTATAAGTTCACAAGCCACTGTATTTTATAGCTGGGATCAAACTCACCATTGCTAATTGTACACTCAGTACATTTACATGAAAGTTGACAAAAACTAGTTATTGCCTTAATTTGAATATAACTGGACACTGAAGTGCATGTAAACGCATTAGTCCGACTAATACCAGACACCCAGATAATGTGATTGGAAATCAATTTTCTCCTGCATATATACACCTTAATCAGACTAAAACGTGACAATGCATGTGCGCATGCTTCACAACAATAGAGACGGCACAGAGTGTAGCAAATCTGGCAAAGGAAATAAAATAATAATAATAGCGTCAGTGCCATTTGAGTGTATTTCACACAGTGTAACCAGCGAGAAGATGTGTTTTATAAAAAAGAAAAAAGGAAACCCGAACTTCAAGTTATTTATTTTCAATTTTTTTACTCGGTGGTGGCAGAAAAATCAACTGGATAGGGGTCGAACGACGCATATCGCCACCTCTGTTGAGGAGGCGGACACCATCAGTTATTCGATTTTCCCTCTTGCATATAAACTAGGACAGAACTCAGATGAGACTCTTAAATAGATCTATGAGCATAGGTCGGTTTAGCTGTGCATGTAAACGTACTGAGTAGTTCAGTCGGTCTCTGTGTTGCCCAGGACTTAAGTGTTTCATTCCTACTCCCTCTGTTCCTCCGCAGGCCACAGTCTTGGAGGAAATGCCTCCATTCCCAGAGAGAGAGTCATCGATCCTGGCCAAGCTGAAGAGGAAGAAAGGTCCAGGCAACCTGCCCGACATCAATGACACCCGCAGGAACGTCAATGGCAACACAGAGCACAGTGAGAAAACAGAGGCCACCAACAAGGTAACTCCATGGGAACAGGTACAAGTCTGTCACACACCACCCAGAAAAAGAAATTTGAACATAAAAGATCCAGCCCTAACCCCAGACGCAAAGCCTGCATGACACTAATAATTTAACAGTTACAATCTGTGTATTATGGTATATTGGAGCGCTATGAGCTTTGCCTTTGTTTTCTTTCCTTCTGGTGCATTTCTTTGATCTTCACCTTTGCTTGTTCTTTCTCTTTCGTGCCGTCTCCCTGTTGTTGTCCTCTTTCTGCTCTGTGTCTCCGTCAGCCTTCTCTTACACTGTTGGCCGACCTTCTCCCTATCAACAGGCCCCGCCCTGCCTCCTCTAGCCCCGTCATACTCTCTGCTGGGACCATGGTATATTGATAGCTAGAAACAAACCATCTTTGTTTATTAGCACTGGAGCTGCTGTTGTCTAGGATTGTTATTATGTGGTGTCACCTTTTGGAAATGTCTGTGATGTTAATTTAGTGGGCAGATATTCATCAGTCATGTTATTCTATATATCCTTATCGCAGTAGGCCGGATTAAAGCCAAACTGAAATTACATTTTCTATAATTGAATTGACATGATCTTTAGTGTAACCTCCTGTCATAAAACCAAACATTTTTAGTATTATTTTATATACAAGTTAAATAAGTTCAAAACAAAACAGGGAATTTTTTCAGTCGTAATGATATCAAGAGGCTGTACAGTTCTCACAGAAGTTGACGGTACGTGTCCTTACAATGATGGCTCATGGTTCACAGTGAACTGCTCAAACATACAATAGCTATAAGTGTTTTGTATTATATTTACCACACAAAAAGTTTTAGTTTGAATTCACTGTTTACAAAGCAGAGAAATAGATTTGTATTTAGCCTGGGAATGTGGCCTGTGGATCTAGTAAGTGGTCATGTTGAGTGTGACCCCTTGGTCGCACTGCACGCCGGCGCTTGGGTGGTCGCACTGGGAGCGTACTTCTCTTCTCTCCGCGCCCGTCAGACATCGACTGCAGTCGCCCCATACTCGTATTCACTCAGTTTTCCACACACACATGTTATTTTTAACGTGTGTGTGTGTCTCGTGTGCAGACGCAACTGACAAATATTTAGGACAAGCAATAACTTAATTAATCGTCATTTTATTTATTTTATTTTGAAAATTGACTGGATTCTCTCACCTTTTCTATGCCCGACTTCCTGTCTGGTACGATCCGGTCTATCCAGCTTGACAGACGGCGCTCTCGGTGCTCATGGCTCGTGTGAAAAATAGAAATGAACCGATCTGAAGCGCTGCAGGCGCTGCCTCTGCTCCAGGGCGCTGCGCTTCGATTCCACGTGCAGTGCGACCAGGCTCTTAGTAGTAGTGGCACTTGAAGCTTTGTTAAAGTGACGTTTGCTGATGTTTCTCTCCCAGGGCTCCAATCAGTCCTTCACAGACCTGCTGAATCTGAACACGGCCTCCCCCCCCACAACAGCACCCAGTCTGCTGGTCGACGTCTTCTCAGAAAACTCCACGCTCTCGTCCGCTGACGTGTCCGAGGAAAACTTTCTCAGGTTGGAACAAAGTGTGAACTTGAACTGTGAGAAACTAAAAAGTTACTCTCTCAGTAAAGCCCTGTCTGTGCTTAATTTTTTGTTTATGTCATCTGGGGATAACAAGCTGTCTACCTCTTACTGGCTCACATGAGACAGATGCTAACTCTCTTAGGCTGTCTTTACACTACATGGTTCAAGTGGCCCAATTCCATTTTTTTCCTCTCAAGTGGCACAGATCTGATCAGTCACATGAACGTGTGAACTGGAAAAGAACCGATGGAATCGAATATTGTCAGATCGGATTCAGGACCCCGTCATATGTGGAAATAAATCAGAATACGTCTGTAGTCTAAACAGACAGATTGGATCATTTCCTGGCAAAGCGTGTCATACGTCATCAATAATAATATTAATCCCTGTCGTGCCCACACGTTTAGCTGAACCTCTGTAGCCTGTGATTGACACATGGGGCTGACCTAGACTACCGTGGCCAGCTGTGGCCAGCTGTCACAGGAATTATCACAGTGTTTAATTTTCATGGTGTGTAAAGGACAAGTGAGGGAGTGTGAAAGATTGTGTGTGAGAGAAACACCAGATTTCATGTTTGCCTACTGCCAAAAACTGAAACAATCCGATTAGAAATCAAGAGAGGTTAAAACAAATAACGGAGGATTGGATGGTAACTGTCACTGTTAGCTGCTCATCTCATAACAGGTTCGCTCCACGCAGACACTTCAATAACTTTATTTTGTACGGACAGACTAAATGTTCAATGTTTGAACAATGGCGTTGTGTTGGATATAAACTTTGAGCACCAGACTCACCTTTGTTTATAATTATTATGGAATTGTAATGTGACCTAATAAGTCTCACATCTTTATAAAAGTTGTCAAGCTTCTGATAGAACATGTAAATAGACAGTAAAAAAAAAAAATCAGATATAGGCAAAAAATCGGGATTGGGCATCAAGGCTTGTGATGTAAAGACAGCCTTAGGCTTATTCCAAACTATCTGTAGAGATAGAGGTGTAGTAGAGAGAGGCTAATGTTTCCATTGGCTCCAGTGCTGTAAACCCAGACTAAATGGAAGCACTGTTTCACTGTAGGAGGTTTGCATTAAGCCAGAGGTTGATGCTGTTTAAAGGGCCTTGGCATGGAAAGGTTTAGGAGCACAGCCTATAAAACGATCTGATCTAAACTCAGTGCCTGGTAAACACAATACAGCTCCACACTGGTTTGTAACATAGCCTCAATATTCTGAACACCTTTGTGCCATTTTATAGTGTCTGAGTGTCAACCAGACTCATTAGCTGTAATTTAAAGAAAGGAGAAACAGTTGTAAACAAAACAAATGGAAATTTATTCTGAATTAAATTGCCAAAATTATTTTTCATGCATTTCTAATTTCTTGTTTCTATGTTCCAGGTTTGTTTGTAAGAACAACGGTGTCATCTTTGAGAACCAGCTTCTGCAGATTGGACTGAAGTCTGAGTACAGACAGAACCTGGGTGAGCAGCTTCATCACACTGCAAGGAATCTAACGAGTCTTCATCAGTTTAAATTGTGAAAGGATACTTCTGACAGCCTGGCACCAGAGAATAATGTATGTTTTCGGTAATATAAGGATTATGATACAGGATGAACTCAAAGAAAGTTTTTTTTCCGCTGTCCTCCTCCAGGTCGCATGTATGTTTTCTATGGCAACAAGACTTCCACCCAGTTCCTCAGCTTCACCTCATCAGTGACAAGTCCTGACTCACTCAACACTCATATCCTTGTGACATGTGACAGAAGTCCCTGTCCCGTTTCAGCCACCAGGGGGCACCAGAGTGTATTTAACACAGATAAGTCAACTAGCACAGCTGCTGCCTCACAGTTGAGTTGTATTTTTCAGTTTAACAGTGACTACTTGTCAGTGCTGTTGCTACTTTGACACGTGACAAGTGTAGGTATTTGTAGAATCCTTGACCATTATCTCTACAGCTGAACGTCCACGCGAAGGTAGTGGACGACTTAATAGAAGGCGGAGCTCAGGTGCAGCAAATCCTCAACATCGAATGTTTGTCAGATTTCACCGATGCGCCGGTGCTCAACATCCAGTTCAGGTTGGTGTCTGCATCCACACTCATCTCTACTTTATTTTAGTTATTTAGTGAAACATTTGATTCATTATTTGAGTTTGTGTGTGTGAACAGATATGGAGGAACTCTGCAGAACATCGCAGTGAAGCTGCCTATCATGCTGAACAAGTTTTTCCAGCCCACGGAGATGACGTCACAAGACTTCTTCCAGCGCTGGAAGCAGCTTGGAGCGTAAGGCTCACTTCACACCATCAGTACATTGTCAGCGGGAACTAAAGCGACCCGAGTTTGTCCTTGACAAAAAAGGCAGAAACATCTTCTTCCATTAGCTGTTTGATCAGATCAATGTCGATCTGAATGTCACTGTATATTTTGTCCATCGGGGTTGGGGACTAAAGGTGGAAATAGAAGATCACTGATAATACAGTGTGCACAACAAAAAGCTCACCTTGCAGGTTCAAATAGATGACAAGGGTAAATACTTATCTCTGTGTCCCTAGTCCTCAGCAGGAAGTTCAGAAGATCTTCAAAGCCCAACACCCGATGGACATAGATGTCACCAAGGCCAAGGTAAGAAATCTGTTCTTTAAGGAATTTTCTTTAAGGAGCAATCACCAAAACCTGCACGTCAGTACAAACTCAAATTCACATCTAGGAAGCTGTATACCCTGTTAGTGATGTATTTATTTATCTACGTATCTAGCTGAATATTTAGCTTGATGGGTGTCTATAAATTGCCTCTAGCTGTGAGTGTGACTGGTGTTTGTCTCTTTAAGTTGGCCATGATTGATCCCATCAGTTTTGAGTGTCTGTTCACAGTGTCTGTTCATATCTGCTTGAAATGAATCTCTTCTTCTTCTTCCATTTTGTATGCAAATGATCAGGTGTTTGTTGTTTATAGGCAGTCAACAGACAGATCTATTTGAAATATTTGGGTTTGGTTCATAATGAAACTGTGGCAGAGGGGATGTCAGTAGAGTGAGTGGTCCTCCGATCTCAGGCTGGTGAATCTAGTCATAGTGGATCAACTGTATTTGTATCCACTGGTCTTGTTTCTGTGAACATGATTTGTTTATATTTTTCTGTTCTTTGAACTGTTGTGTAGATCTTAGGTTTTGGTGTCGCTCTGCTTGATCGGGTGGATCCAAACCCTGAAAACTTTGTAGGAGCTGGAGTCATTCACAGTAAGGGCTCTCAGGTGGGCTGTCTCCTGAGACTGGAGCCTAATACACAAGCACAGGTAAAGAAACGCGCACACACACACACACACACACACACACACTTCCATCTTCATACAGCCTGTGTGACTGTGTGTATGTCTCCCTCTCAGATGTACCGTCTCACCCTCCGGACCAGCAGGGACACTGTGTCTCAGAGACTGTGTGACCTTCTCTCTGAACAGTTTTAGACTCACCAGCGTGTTTTTCTTCTCCTTTTTTTTTTTTTTTACACTGTTACTCTCCTTAGATTGAAATGGACGTATTGTACTGTGTACATTATTTTTTATTTCACTTACTCTACATATAAATGAGGTGAAGCGTATCTTTCATACATAGCTTTACTAATACGTCACTGGTTTAAACCTGGATCGTGTGTGTGTTTACTCTCACTGCTGTGAACAGTGGTGGACACTCTGAATGCTCCTCGTTCTCCAGCTCATAAGTTTTAAAAAGTTTAGAAGTTGCGTGTGTTTTTGCTGCTTTTGCTGGGTACTGCCTTCATCACTCAATGTTTTGAAGGCGTCTATGACGACTAAGGCCGATCCAGCTGCAGATCTCAGCGGGATCTTGAGCTTACTTTTAATCTCTGATTGTGTTTCTATCAGAAATCTATTCTCGTAGCGTTTCGAAAAAAATGTTGCACAGGACTGGGAAGCTTTCCTCAACCTCTCGCCCACTTACACTTTTGTAGAAAAAAAATAATACACAAACAAATTCACAAACATAGGTCATATTTAGAGAGGGAAATTTGAATATTTTTGCACCAATTTTACTTTTTTTGTCATCTCAAGAGGAAAATCACCCCTTTTTCATTGTGTTGTGGTATTTTTATTAGATGCTATCATTAATACGTTTTGCATTAAATTTACACATATAACAAAAACCAAACACAACTAAATGGCAAATAAAAGCCATAAAACACTAGCTAGCACATGAATTGTTTACTGATGTTGATGAGGAAGTCGTCGTCTGACTTGGTTCTGTCTCACATTTGTGCCTTTGAATGTTTGTTTCTCAGTCAGAAACACAAAGAGCCTTGGAACAGACAATAATAATAATCCTCAAATGTAAAGCACTGACACTATTTTTGCCTAAAATAACACATTCACAGAGCACTGCCAAACTGGTTCTACTTCTCTTTTTTTTAACGTCCTACAAAATATTTATCTATCAAAATACTCTGGCTTGTTCTATGATTAGGTCTGTCCAAACAGCACCGAGATCGTCGTTATGCCCAGGAAATAGTCACTGCCCCTCATGAAAAGACAGCTTACTATTTTTACACTCCTGTTTTTATACGTGATAAACAAGCCAGGTATAAGATGCTGTCTAATGAGCTTTAGAGGTGCAGGTAGCTGGATTTGATTCGCTGCTCCCTCCTGTTCCCAGTCCTTTATGCTAAACTCACCTAACCTTCATCCTTTGGTAGCTTTTATGAGAGTGATATTGGTCTTCTTTCATCCGAGTTTTAGAAAACAAGTGAGCAAGGTTATGAACCAAACGGTCTAGCTGTTTTTGAAAGAAACAGGGATGTGTTCATCTGGACCTGCTTTACTGTGACTCGATGTCATTTTACCAAAATTGTTGCCACGTTATAACAACAGCTTTGGGCCTATATTCACAAGTATACATTTTTGTCTTTTAGGATGTAAAGTTGTAACACCAGTGGCCCAGGAGATGAGCACTAATGGGTTGGGGGTTGGAGGGGTAGGGGGGGGCAAGATTTAAACTGTGTGTTTCAGGGGGTGATATATTCATTTTTGCAAATACTAACAACCACTCGACAAAAGCACTGAAGATATTTCGATCTGGTCTTGGATACAGTACCATGGAAACATGGACGATGTGTCATATGAAAGACGCTCACACAGAGTCCCTCTTCCACCTGTGTGTTTTTTAAAGCAACTTTCGTTTCTTTATTTTGGTTTTACACCTGCAATGTGTCTGTTACAGCTCAGGGTCGCTGCTCTCACTACAGTTGTGTAGAGATGTGGCAGTGGAGGTCACATGATGGAGCATGGTAGCATTTGGCGTTACATTTGGCAGAAATATGACTCCAAATAAATCCTCTTATGTATTTGCTGAATGTGTTTTTTAAGTTACTGTTTATCTCATTTTTTTGTTTACAGTTTGTTTGTATACATTTTTTTTTAAAAATCAGTTACTGCTAATGCAGCTCGCTTTTTTTTGTTTTCACATCTTCACCTAACTCATTGATGTTCTCTGCAGCACTAGACATGAGGTGTGCCGTAGATGACTGGGTCCTAATATACAACATGAGATCTGTATTTAGCTTTTGTCCTTGGTACTGTATCCATTGCACTCGGTGTGTGTACTGCCTTCAGGCCTTGTCACAGTGCTGGTATTTTTTCGTGCCTTCTATCAAGCGTCAGATTTTCAGTGGCAGACTCTGCATCACACTGCATTAGACAGCAGAACAGGCTTGAAATGTTGTTTGCTATTTAAATGTATTGTTGTTTCACTGTCCACATCCAAATGTTGTTTTTACAAATAAAAAACAATTTAAAACGGATTACCTGTCTCTGTTGTTTACACTACTTTACAGCAGGCATGCAACCTATTCCACAAAGGGCTGGTGTGGCTGCCCATGTCTGCTTTCCATTATAATTCAACTGTCAGAGGCCCATTATGTACTTAAAACACACTTGCCTACAAATGTGACTTTTGCATATGAATTAAGTGTTCATTTAAAACTAAAAGTAGGAACTATTTGATATGTTGACATAAAGTGCATGACTATCCCATACAAATAAGCATGTTTTTTGTGTATGTATGTCATATAACTCCCCATATATAATATACACAAAGATCCATTATCTAAAATCTAATAAACATACAAGCTAGACATGCATGTCAAATATTGTAATTTATGTCACTCATTCAAGTGTTGCCGCTCGGTTTCATCAAGTTCTCTGGTCTTTGTGTGATTTCCACTCAGATAAAGAGTTGACTTCAAAGTCCTCCTTATTGTCCATATGTCCCTAAATATATTTCAGAAATGTTGACCATAGGTCTCGAGGGTCTGCAAAAGTTGCTGAGTTAATGGATCCAGAGGTAAAACTTAACAGCTGCCACAGCTGGAACGGGCTCCCCACAGCATTACAAGCACTGTTATGGCTGATCTCTGTCATTTTCTTTATTGTACAGAATTGGTTCTGTCCTTTCTTGTGTGTGTGTACTTACGCTCCTTTACAGTCTTACGCAAATAATCATCAGTCCAAATCATCACAACATCTGCTGTTTGTTTTATTTGAAATTCATACACAGAGGTAAAATGCTGTGCAATGGTTTTAGGTACTAAAAAGAAACCACATATTCCTTAAAAAAGATAAGACCAAGACTAGTTTTACTTGATCAATTACCTACGCACACACGCATACAAACAAAAACCCTGATTCAAATCACATCATTTGGCACTACTTCTCCATGGTTCACATGTCAACTTTTTTTTTAAGGCAGTCAGCTGATTGGTTGGTTGCTCCAGGCATCACAATCTCTCTCTACATGTGATCCCAGACTGACTCCATGATACTGGGATCACTCAGGACAGCAGCTGTGTGTCCGGCTCAAGAAGAACTAAAACACCTAAAGAAACTAGAACTTTTAGTCAGTAGTGTGTAATTACAAACACCCTGATACAGAGCGCATGACTGAGGCCACTGTGTGGTAATCCAGAGTAATGATCATGATTTAACAGAGGTTAAAAAGGCAGAGAAGGAGACCTCACTATCTGTCCATTCCTGTGTTAGACAGATAATGAGCACTGTGTTCAGACAGTAAGTGAGACAGAGTCTCACTCTGCAATCTGACACAGGTGTGAGACAGTCCAGCACCAAAAGGATTGTGTTTTTGTTTGTCAGATCTAAATTCAGGAAAGTCCACTTGTCCATGCCTCAGTCTTCATAACGGACATCTGCTTTCAGTTCCTTTGAGACATAGTTCAGCAGTGCAGCGGTGACCTGCTGCTGGAGAGTTGCGTTCCCCATCACGAGGGCAATGAGCTGGGCCGCGTCCGTCCAGTTGAGGTTGCCCAGGACGGCCATGATGTCTTCATAGAGCTTCTTCTGCTGGTTGGGTGGCAGCTCCATCAGAATCTGAGGCAGAGGCTTGAACTGACCTTGGGCCATCCAGCTGCCCAGGAGACCTCCTGCGGCCCCACCTGGTGAAGACACAGTACACATTCAACATCCACAACACATTCACTTTAAAGGATAGTTCAACATTTTGGAAAATTTGCCTATTGCCATAATCCATGTTGAACTATCCCTGTCTCACGGATCTCATCATCAAATACCATAAACAATAAATTGATGTAATTAACCTGTCAATTAAACCTGTCTTGGATGGGCAAATTTGCCAAAAATTTTGTTGAACTATCCCTTTAAAATATGATGAAGCTGTCAGAAACCTGTTGGACTCTTACCAACTGCGATCCCTGCGGGTCCACCAAGCAGGGCGCCCACAAAGGCCGCGCCTCCCGCACACGCTGCTCCTCTAGTGGCGTGTTTCACTGCAACCTTGATCTGTTCATGGGCTGATAATTCACAGCACAGACGCATAACATCACCCATAAGAGCCATCCCGGCTTTGTGGTGCTGACAAGACAGGAGTGCAGACAGTGAATCTACTGTGGCCTCTTCCCTAAGAAAAACAAGAGAGATCCAGCATTTTGCCTCATTTAGGATTAAAAAAAACAAAATAACATGACATAACTTATTACATTATATAACATACAGCATTAGACTGTTTCAGTGCTCCTTAAAGGGACATTGTGTTACTTCTCCTGTTATTCTCGAAAATCGATTATTTTTTACAAAAGTAGGCCTATAATATATACAAAATATCGTCACGTGTATTGTTTTGCCTGTGCTGACGAGCCACTTGTTTACATAGAGTCTTGTTTATGCCGTTACCTGCAGCGGATGTTGTCTGTCTGCCTTCTGCCCAATTTTACGTGAATGCAGCATGAAAAATGCGACTAAGTTGCTTGCGATGTACAAGATGGGAGTAATTCCTACACAATGTACCTTTAAGTTTACATCGAAGTTAGTTTCCTGAAATGCTGACTCAACTATATGATTCATTTTGGAGGTAGTTTGCCTTCTGATATGTCAAAGTAACATAATATCACATCACAGCTTCCAAAAAGTTGAATCAACACCTTTCTCAACACAAACTGATTATAAAGTTCACAAAAGAGTCTAGGATTTGGGCTATTAGTTGTCTGTTGTGTGAGACTGCATCAGGTCTAGCCAGGGTTCCTGATAAACTGCAACGCTAAGCTTTCTGTTCTCCAGGGTGAGGCATCTCGTTATCAATGAAGACGAAAGCTGCCTATTTGTAATGGTCAGAGGAACTGCTTTCACTTTTACTTTGAAATTCAACTTGATCATAATTACAGAAAGAATTAGCATATTTGTGTAGGAGAATTGACTATGATGTGGTTTTTCCAGTTTATCCACCAAACGTTTATATATTTCTAACTATTCTTGAGTTAATTTGAAATATAATTAGGTCATTAGTCATGACTCGTGCTTGCCAGTACTCGCTATACTATCATTTCTTTTTAATGACCTGGTTTCTGAATAGAGTTTGGTGTGACAGCTGAATCTGGCAGTCTCTAAATCACATGTGTAAACCATGGTGTAAACTGTGAGTCGATTGACTGTTGAGTTGTTTGTGTCACCTAAGATCAAGATAAAGGAGCAACATTGTCAACTTAGGGTGAACTCGGTAAAAAACCAACAACTAAGTATCCATATCAAGCTATTAGGAGTCTGTGGTTTTATTTCAGACAGAATAAACTTAACATCAGTGGAAATTTAACACTATTTTAGGTTTTGAATCTGTTCCAAACAACTGTCGAATAACAGACGACTTCAGACTCATGGCTGGTTATTTTCTTCTTCTCGGTTCATGCTGTGACCGAACGAAGAGGTCAGCGGTCTCCAGACTTGACTCGAAAAACATCTCATTATTACAAAGTCTGTGTAAAACGTCTGTTTCTTACCTGCAGTCCTGGGCAAAGTAGCAAATCTCGTCCTACACATGCATCCGGCTCGTCGGCTCTGCTTTGGTATAGTCCTACTTCCTGATGAAATGTTATCAGAGAGTACGTAAGAACTTTGACGCAAGATGGCAAATGTCAGCCACAGTCCACCATCTTGGATTTTGACCAGCCAATGAAAAGTTTTTTCTCCATTCCTTTTCTTTTCTTTTGATAGGCTCTGAGAGCTTCACGATAAAATAAAACAGAAACAAGAGACTGAAATTATATCGTTTAACACGCCATTTGCTCTATAACTTGAAAGTGTCACTACTCCCTTCTTCTTCTGATAATTATTGTGTTTATAGGCTAGTACATCTCACACTCCACGTCCTTTATAATGCAATCAAATTTCTTTTCTTTTTTTTTTATTTGTAAAGAGTTAAACAAAAATCAATCAAAAAAAAAAAATCGACAAAAACGTCCAGCACAGAAAGAGAAGGAGGGGAATTATCTCGTTTTCTTATTTCACTCTTTGATTTGATCTGCTCTGGTCCGGCAGCGACATCTAGTGGGTCGTCCAAGCAGCTGATGACTTTGCATTAATAGATCATTGATATGTTGTTTACATTTTGTATGAAGATATTTTTTGGACGGAGTAAAGACATAATGTGAGTTATCACGTTTGTTTGTTTATTTTTCAGTGAAGTTGATAAGTCCTGATACATATCAGCCGTTGGTTACCAGCAATGTAGAAAAATGAAAATGTATCATCATGATGATAAAAAATACAAGAAGGATCAAACGAAAGGGGAATAACATATACCCGTAAAAAACAAACAAAAACAACAACCACAAATAAGATGTTCAAAAAAAATCTCAGTTGTTTTTGAGGCTTGACCGTGTTCGCATGTCTCGCATCAAGTGGCAAACATGATATAACATGATATTTCCGTCTTCGCCATAGAAACGCATACGCGGGGTTGATTGGTTGGTTGACATGTGAGGCTGCTGGCCACGCCTCTTTTGGGCGGGGCTTGTTGATGACGTCTCAGGACACGGGGAGGACTCTTTCAGACAAACAACTTTGAGATCAAAACAATTTGAGAGGAACAGCAGCAGCAGCAGCAGCAACAGCCCGACTGTTTCTGCCCCACGACCCCACCCGAGGAAAAACAAACTTTTATTTAGACAGGTAGGCCTAAATCAGAATTATCGTTGTCATTCGCCTGGGCTTTTACGAGCTCCAGATGTCTTTCTTCTTTGTCTTCATCTTCGCTGTCTGGTGTCTTTGTGTAGGACTGTCTCTCTGCCTTTGTTTACCTGTGTTTGTTTGAACTGAATATCATCATGTTTAAAGCAAAGGATGACTTCTCCACTCTGATCGCCGTGGTTTCCTGAAAAGAAAGTCTGATCTCTGAGCACACGGGTCAGCTGTTTTTGTGTGTCTGTGGACAAGTGGCTAGTGATTGGCCTGCTGCACTGAGGTTGTCATCGACTGGGGTTTGTGTAGCACTAATCCATCTGGGTGAGGGGACAGTGTCCTACATTTCCTCTTTGTTCACAGGGAGGGGTTTGGTGATATTAAAGCCCAGACAGGCAGCAGACAGGAAGGCATCCAGACCCTGGATAGGAGGGGTGGGGTGGGGGGTCATAAATGTACCCTGCTGTTACAGGCAGTATGTGATGGTGTGTTATGGTCATAATGTAGCCTACCATGTCCATGATTTATTCCTGATGATAGCCTACTTAAAAAAACAAAAGAAAAAATGTTTATTAAGCATTGTACAAAGGATGTTAGCAAAATATTGTGTTTAGTAACATAAAGAGACAAAAAAAACCCATTGCTCAATCATGGACACGTCATGGAAACCTCCACCAACAAACATCGTTGACAATTTGTACTTCAAGTAATGTTAGATTGCAGGGTCAAAAGGTCAGTCACAAAATAAAAATCAAGTCACGTCCTGTTTTCATGGCATGGATCTTAGAATCACAGATTATATAATAATGCTTCTATCGGTGTAATTCAATCCCCTTATTGACCTCTAGACCTCCAGTGTTACAGCAGTGAAACAACTCCGGTTGCTCAGGTTTCTGAGCCGGTGTCATGGAAGCAGCTGTTGATACAGGAGCCAACTGTATACAGGTTCTTCCTGGAGTGCTTCCACGAGACGACCTCAAGGGGGAGTCACTTGCACTACAGAAACAAGCAGAGAGGCGGATCAGTGCAGTGTCGCTTTCACATTTAAAATCCACCCTCTTGTGTTTGTTGCTCTACAGATCTGCAGGTGAAGCATTAAGATGATCGGAAAGCTTCTTTCTCAGCTGCTCGGAGGCGCTGCGGAGGACTTTGAGGCGGTGGAGGAGACCTATGAGGAGCTGATGGAGTTTGAGGAGGGAGGATGGGTCATTGTCAACCTCCCAGGTGAGGTTTAAAATGTTCCTGAGTTTAGGGAGGGGAGGGCACAGCTTATATTGGTGGGAGGTGGTTGATAAGGGACCCGTGTTAACTGGGACGTTCCTCACACAGACAACGGGCCGCTGTCAGCCCCGCAGGCGGATCCCCTGGAGAACCTGCTGATTGAGCACCCCAGCATGTCTGTTTACCAGATGAGGAGCAGGATGAGTGGAGAGGAGGAGGAGGAGCTAAGCAGTGATGAAGATGAAGAGGATACTTCCAGGTTACTTTCCATTAATATATTTCAGTTCATTTTGTCTTGGACCTTGAACCCAACTGACACCGTTGAGAGGATTATAATAATAATAATAATACAACTTTATTCATGTAGCACTTTTCATACACAGGATAAGCTCAAAGTAAAAAATAATTTGGAACGTTTAAAAGTTTTGGTAGTCAATCTAAGCACTCGAAGAGGTACATAAAACAACAGACAATCACTAATGTAAGAGGCTGCCAAACAGTTGCGAGCCACATGCACAACTTAACTCTTTCCCCCATAATGACGTCATTTGACGACCCCCCCTGTATCCTTAATGACGGGTTTTGACACTTCTGTTAAATCCATAAAGACGGCATTTGACGACCATGACAACCGGGCCGGATTTTCAAACAAAACAAAGGCTGTGATTGGTGGGGGTGATCACAACCTATATAAATGGATAGTTCAGAGTCTTGGGTTTCCAGAGATATATAATATGTTAATATTTCAATAAAGTTTGAAAGTGTGAAAGTCATTTATAACCACTCGAGGAGGTTTGTTTTCAAATGCATTCCATGGGTAGCCCTAGTAACATATATATGGGTTGTTCCTAATAGGCGTTCAAGGGGGAAAGAGTTAAGGGACTTAAAAATCAGTCCTAAAAGATACAGAGAGCCAGTGTAGTGCAGCCACCACAAGAGAGATCTGCTCTATCGGCCTTGAGGTGGAAGAAAGCTGTCTTGACTTTGGTGAAATCTGTTTCAGAATCACTAGATCACCAGACTTCATGAATCAAAAGGTTTCCATCTAAGGGCAAGTTTAGATAAAAGCTAAAATAAAACTTTAGATGGAACTCCAAGTCCAGCTAGGACGAAATCACTCTACTCCTGGAAACACAATAGACACACAATTTTTTTTTCTCCCAAAACTCAACATAGACACACAAAACTCAGGTTGTGTGAATGATGATGCCTTCTGAGAAATGACGACAATCCAAAACGAGTTTTTTTTTTTAGCTCAAAGCAGCCAGCTTAGATTAACTGGTGTCCAGTTAGCTTTAACTTTCATATATTGTATTCCACCTAACATGTTGTCAACATGTCTGACTGTGTCTGTCCAGGCCAGTGGCAGTGGGGCCGCACGTGTCATGGCGTCTGGCTGCGTGGGGGATCCCCCTGCCCTGTAATGTCCAGCTGCTGGCTGTCCAGAGGGCCAGGACCCAGGCCGAGAGGAAGAGGCTGAGCCGGGCCTCCCTGCACAGGCAGAACCTGGCTAAGCTGCGATTCTCCCCGGCAGAGAAGCGCTACGGCTTCTTCAAGCAGCCCTGCCAGCGCCTCTACAACTACTGAGGTGGACAGGGGTGACACTTGTTTGTTGAGGGTGTGCATCCGAAGTAGCCTCTGCCACATCCCAGTGTGGTGCGGCATGGTGCCTTGACTCTGAAATGCTCTGATTTCACTGCAACACAAGTTTGTCCTTTTTAATTTGAAATCTTATTAGGCAACTTGCACTGCATCCCTCATATCTGAAAGAACCAAGAACAAAGAATCCTGATATCGTTGATGAGAAACAAAAGCGTTTGTACAGAATTTGAGTTCTGTGAGTTGTTTAGCTGGATTAGCCGTGTGACGTTATGCTAAAGGAGCCGTTACTGTTAGAGTGTGTGACACTGTTCCAAGAACGAGAAACTGAAACCCATTTGAATGCTTTGCTCTTCATTATGATTGTGGCACATTTTGATTGGTTATTAGCTTTACACGCTTGTGTGACATGTTTATTGAAAGCTTACATTCACCTGTACAGTTTTCCTGCCATGTAAAAAAGATTCTCTGTTAATTCTCTTAATGAATGCCCTGTTTGTGTCAAATCAAATGTGCTTGAGGAAAAATTGCCAAACCACTGTTCAAGTTTTTTATTGAGTGTAAGATTTTGTACTTTTCAGCAGGTACTCACTTTTTTTCATGTTACACAAAATGTTTATTTTGGACATGCGAGTGTAAATACAGTCAAATACTATGTTTTTCTATTTGTGCGTATTTATAAAATGTACAAAAAAAGCGTAAAATAAATTTTGTTTTCTTAAGATGGTGGGTGCGTGTGTTTAATAATCACTATATGATTAATAGTACAAATAGTGACTCTTTCCCATAACCAAATGTATTAATACATCTGCATATAGATTTTTTATACATGGCATACGTACATATAGAATGAAATATACAGACAGAATAATAATATATATATTAATATAGAGTAATATATGGTATATACTGTATATATAAAGTATACAAAAACTATTATATATCAGTGTATACTATGTTAAATATATATATAATGTATATAATGAGTTCCAAAGATCTGAGATCTTGAGATCTGTGGTCAGTGGGTTGAGTCCTGGCTCTTCCAGTCTACATGTTAGGACACATGTTCATCAATGGTGTGTGTGTGTTTGTGTGAATGTGGGTTGTGTTGCAAGAGTTGATAAGACTAGAAAAGTTTAGTTACATGAGTATAGTCAAATGGTAATTTAATGACATTTATATGACATTCTTTGCCAGTATATTACAGCTGTGTTTAAGAATTAACAATTGAACCTATATGCAGATAAGTGACTAAACTCAACACTTATAATGTTACTGTCTACTACTGTCTACAGTATAAAAGGCCACATATAATACAGAAGACTTTTGAACACCTGAGACGTTCTCTGAGGAGACTTGCACATATCTTTAAGATGCATGATCAACATGTTTAAGACAATGGCCCTAGTCCTTTCATTTTCGAAGGTCGTGTATCTTTCCCATGAACCTTTTCACTCGTTCCTGGTCGACTGCATTGGCCCAGTGGCCCCCCTGCTTGAAATGAGAACCAATGATCATTCCACTTGCGCTGAGGTAGTGTTCAACGTTGTTGTAGGTGACTCCTGAACCAATCAGCACTGGGATTCTCACAGACTGAGCAACACCTGCAAAAAAACAAAGAGACAGCGTCCCAGCTTTTAGAAACAAAAACTTTACTTTTTATTGATAACTTCGGGAACAGTCTTTTAAGCCAAACAAGTCTTTATGAGTCATTCATGACATGACATTTAAAAAATACAGCTCTTGGCAATGTAGCTACATGGATTTATATCTAATCCAACAAATCACAACACCAAGTAATGATAACATGCGTTTAAATATATCTGAGATGTCGTCATATCAGTGCAGATTTCAGCTGATTTCAAACATGGACTTGTTTATGATTGTTAATGTGTCACACTGTGTCTGTTGCTAACAGTGAGGGGGGTGGGGGTTCAACCGACGGAGACTGTAACACACCCAGTGATCTTTGAACACCTCCACCTTGGCATGTGAGCTACGACCAGTGGCTGCGTGTTTGTGTTGACAAGAGAAAGGGAGAGAGAGATAGTGGGTGTGCACGTGCATGGCAGAGAGACAGGGACAGATGAGATGGGGACTGCAAATGTGTGTGCTTGTTTGTTGGCACACTTGTGTGTATGAAGCTGAGGCTGAGTGCCTGTTTGACTCTGACTGTTTACAGTCTAGTGTGACACGTTGGAAACTTCTTAAAATAACAGCTATGATGTTGCTGCATGAGGGACCTGGTCCAGAATTCAGACCCACTGACCGTCAGCAGATATGTTATCCCAGCTCCTTCAGCCAATTGATGAAAATGGAATATGGAATCATCATGGAATAAGAGTTAAATACTAGTACCAGGTAGTTCAAAGGTTTACCTATTGTTATACTATAACCAATACTAAATCGGACGAAAGTTAATGTAACTATTTGAGGTGAGGCTAATTTTAATTACTTCATACACTGTATGTTATTCTCATTATAACACAGAAACTTATTTTACATAGACATATGGTCGCACTATGTGACAACATGAGACAAAAATAGTTAACAACAATCAAAACAATGATCTGAAATAGGCAGAAAGGCTCTGCAGGGTGGAGGGAAACAGCTGAATGGGGTGATAATTCTCTGTGGGTTTGTTGCTATGGGCGGCACATTTCACACCACACATCATACAGCCTCACATCATCTGTCAGTGTGACACAGCCATTTGCTGTGACAGTGTACTTGCATGTGCCATACAGTCTTGCGCACAGTGCTCGGCTAGAAATGTGATTCTGACCCATAAAGTTAATTTAAGTATTGGGCACAAGAAAAGTCCCTCAAAAAATAAAAAGTGTTTGTACAAATCTAATACTTTGCACAGGGTTTTCTGTACATGCAGCCACACAGCCAAAAATAATGAGACCAACCCCATCTAAAGGAGGCCATTTGCTCAATTCGACACAGTTCACACAGTCAGTGTAATGCACAGACTGCTCAGTGTTCAGAAGGTGGATCAGTAGTCAGCAGTTGCTTGGTCAGATGCTCAGGCTTCACCCTGCTCCCACAAAGTGCAGCTTGCATGCACTTTACTGTATATGGTGTGTGTGAATGTGTGTGTATGTGTGTGAGGGAGACACAGCGAGAGAGCATATCAGACATTCCTGAGCTGAGCCACACTGCAGCCAGCATTCAAACCGCTGCCATATTGGACGACTACGTATCTCTGGTCTGAATGTTCACTGTCCTGACCGACGGAGGACATTGAAAACTGAGCTCTCACTGAGGAGCACTTAATCCCATCATCAGGTGAGGACGCCCTCTGCTGGACGGACACAGCAGTGATGGGAAATTTCACATCTGAGGAGTTCCTGGTTTCATTCTTTAAACCAGGGTTTTCCATTTCCAGTCCTCGAGGGCAACTGCCTTGCATATTTTAGAAGTTTCTTGCTACAACACACCTGATTCAAATGATCAGCTCGTCATCAAGCTCTCCAGTGGCCTGATAACGAGCCACTCATTTGAATCAGGTGTGTTGTAGGAAACTTCTAAAAACATGCAAGGCAGTGGCCCTCGAGGACCAGAATTGGGGAGCCCTGCTTTAAACTGATGATGACAAATCATCAATCAAAAAAATCAATAATCAAAAATCAATACAAAATCAGTGTGGAAAGCTGTCGGCTGTAGCCTGATCTCTGGTCATAACTGTGCCAGATTATACTTTAAATGTTCCAAACAGCAAAATGAGGCCGGCAGCTGTGGGACATGGTGTCACTGGACAGTTACCTCTGAGCTCCCTCGGGTCGGCCTCTGCACCAGTGGCTGTTCCTGTGACGATGAGTCCGTCTGAGAGGAAGAACTCGGCAGCGTGTGCCGTCTCTTCAATGCTCACGTCTGATGTGAGGGCATGGGAGCTGGAAAAACACACACACACGCAGGCAAAGGGATAAAACTGAGACGATCTCTGGACAGTTGACTGCACCCAGGGATTAACAAAATCAAAATTAGACTACGGTAAAATTCATTCAGATTCAGAAAACTGTAGTTATCCCAGAAGATTCAGTTTACAGTCTACCAGTCACATTAAAAACAGAACAGGACACAGAATCAGCAGCTGTATTGTCTTAACTTAAAATTGGGGCCTGATTAAGACATAAGCTATTAAAACATGGCACTGTGGACAAATTGGCCTGACCCGTTATTTTTTAAAACCTTAAAAACACTCCCAAAAAACAATTCTGTCACTGTAACCGTATAATATAGTTTTCATACATTTGTTATAGAGACAGTAGAGTGAAGAAGGACATTAGGGGAGAGACAGAGGAAGGGATGACATGCAAAAAAGGTCCACAAGTGTGATTGGAGCCCTCTGCCATGTGAGCTGAGAATAAGTCAGAAACATATATCTGTTGCTTAGCAGTATCTCAACCTGAGTCAGAGAAAAGCTTTTGATCTACAGTAAATCCATATTATTCTTATATTTGAATGTGAAATATATAATAAATTACACTTCACTAAGTTAGTTCCATATGTGTGAAATCCTTCATACTCTCATTAGCTATTAACATATGAATTCTTATACATAATGTATAAAACAGATGGAGAATAATGGCTGGCCACAATGAAAAGAAAAAGAAAACCAAACAGCTGCAGGATAAAGTGCAGCTGTACCTCACAAACAACAGACTGTATAATAATGAGGGGGATTTACTACTTTGCTTTATCATCATTTACATCCCTGAGAGTTCAAGAAAAAGAGTGTAAATTCAAAAACACATAAAAGCTGATTTTGTCAGACCCAACTTGCAGCCAACATCAAATACATTCATTTCGAGTCTACCAACAAACTAAAACATTTAAATCTCTGCAACTGATTGCATTGTGTTGGAGCCTATTTAGACCCTATTATTCTTTTTGATTGTTTTTGATTGATTATGGTAGAATAATTATTATTTACACTATTTATTTCTAAATGTTTTTCTATAGACACACAGTCATGCCCTCCTCCTTGTCAGGCGACCCTCCTCCCATGATTAGGGAGTGAGGACAGCTGGTTCTGGAAGTGGTTTCTTTTGTCTGTGGAAGGAGTGAGGAGTGATATAGTTTTTTGACCACCGGAGACCATTTTTGTTACAGTAAATAAATCTCAATACTTTTGATTGAAACTATCTCTCCGTGAGTGCTTTTTATTTAGTGAGTCGACCTCCTCCTCACACACACTGCTCCTATGTTTTTGATCATCACAAGAGTAGTCACAACACAATGTATGGATCTTCATTTAAAAGACTGGATCAGTTGTTATTTCTGCCATGGGTAATTATGTCAAGGTTCATGAGCAAAAATGTAACCAGCATCAATTTGCATATTAAAGTGTCATAATATGCTTTAACGGTGGAGATGGTGGTGATCTCACCTGTGCTTCTTTTTAATGTCAGTGAAGATCTGCACATGCTCAGCTCCAATCTGTCTGCGATACCTCAGCAAGTCTCCAGCGCAGGCGTTCAGGAGGCCCTCATCAGCCACGTGAGAAAAGACAAAACCCTCAGCCCTGATAAAATCCAGACCTGTCCCCACACAGTCACATTACAACGCTGTGTTAGCCAGTGAATCAAATACAGGTAGGTCTGATGATAACAGGTGGTTATGGCTTCATGCAGAGCAGAACAGTGAATGAACCTGAAGCCAGAGCTACGGCCAGAGCCTGCTGGTTAGCAGAGGACAGTATCTGCACACCGAGTGGCAGGGTCGGACAGATGCCTCTGACAGCTGCGCACACTGCAGTCATACATGCACACACCTCAGGGCCCAGGGAGAACGAGTAAGGGATGTCATGCATGTTCTCAATGATCAGACCATCCTGAAAGAGGGAGGAAAGTGGCCACAGTGAGTAATTACTGGCTTTCTGGTAAGACCTGGATGAAAATACAGTAAGAGCTCAGTGACTTACAATCCCTGCATCACGGTAGACTGATGCCTCCTTGCATGCTTCTTCAATTATTTGAGGCATTTTCATACAACCCAGGGGTGTGCCTGACACAGAGGAGGAACTTGGTTACATACAGTATAAAACATCACAAAGTACAGCTGTTTAATGTAACTAAGTGCAACTATTGAAGTACTGTGTTTAAGAACAAATTTAAGGTACTTGTGTTGCAGCAGATAAATACTACTTAAATGTTGATGCATGGGTATATAGATTTACTTTATTGTGATTCAAACAGACACAAGAAGAGAATGAATGAAATGATGTTGCATCCAACTCGTGTTGTAAATAAAATGCATTTAAAAACAGGCATGGGGCGGTGCGTGGCGCAGTGGTTAGAGCGGCTGCCTCATGACGCTACAGTCCTCGTCCCAGGTTCGAATCCCACATCGTGCAGCCCTTTCCTGCATGTTATTCCCCCTCTCTCTGCCTCCCCCTTTCCTGTCAATCTCTACTGTTCACTATCAAATAAAGGCAAAAAGCCAAAAAAAAAACCAGGCACAAAACTGGTTTTGAAAATATCATTACTTGTTTCAATTATGAACCATATAGAAAATGTAAACAATGAATAAGTAGGACAGGTAGATAAATATCTAGGAATTGCCACTTAAAATCTGATCTACTGAGAATATTAAGATATGCCAATGATTCACAGAGCAGTTGGTGTAGTGGACATTGGACTTGTGTGTGTGTGTGTGAATCCAATACAGTAGCCTATATAGTAGGCCTATACCCTACATTTACACTGAAGTCAGTATTCTGCACTTTGATGATATGTTGCTAACAATACAATGACATTAACTGCAGCATAGTAGTAATGCAGTAATGGAGTACACTTCCTCCACTGAAAACTTTACAGTCAAACATGGAGGACACTGGTTAGTGTAATCTCGCGTTACCTGGCAAGGCTTTAACGTGAATCATTCCTATAACCACAGACTTTAAGCGACCGAAGAGATCCAGAAACTTCATATTTCCTTCTGTGCATGAAGTAACGACGGACAAAACTTAGTCTTTCTTTTAACACGGGGATCACGTGACGGGCCAAGGGTCAGTTGTTTTAGAGGGAGGGAGGGTATGACGCCTCTAAAAACGGGGGGAAAGGGAGAGGCATAAGCAGCTTAGCATACTTCACTGTTTTGACTGGATAACAGACGGTGACAGCGACTGACAATCATTTGTGGGGTTTGAACAGTGAAAAGCGTCGATTACCTCGCGGTTCTTGCGTCGTGTTGTGCTCTTCGGAGGCTCAATCTGAGTGAAGCTCGGTTTTGTTTACATCTGACAGACTAGCCACGCGGTGCCCGGGCACTTCCTGCTCGTAGGCTCCGCCCCTTCAGCTGTCACTGCACGCCTCCCGGCTGTCGGCTACACTTATAAACTCGTTTTTACCTCTGTCTTTCTTTCTTATCTTTTCTTAAAACTCGTTATTGGTAGATTATATTCGAAACAGGCGCTATCGATCCTCCGCAGGTGTGACACTGTGGTTAATGGAGGCGAGGTTAGACTATAAAGAGGCGGTCAGGTTGGAGGTTTAGCGCCAAGTTAAATCTACTCCTCCCTGCGAAGGCGCCAGCTCAGAGGAACTAGCCCCGGCCTGGTGGTGGGTACACGGACGCACAAAGAGCACCTCCGTCTTCTAACAACGGGCAGTCAGAGTTACACAACATCCGTATTTGTTTGCTATATTTTTCCTAGACGTGGATAAGAGTGAACTTCAAGGGAAGAGGCTTGAGGTGAGTGGATGGATACAAACTTAATCGACTTCTTTATGTGGAGCTATAGCCTACTCTCAGCTTGCGCTTGCTTAACCTGAATGTGAACCAAACAGGACATTGAAGGGAAAAGTTTGTATGGATGGGCCACGTATTTAAAGTATTATCTATGTTACAAGTGTTTTCGCTGTTGAATGGCTGAATTAATGAAACAGGCGTCCCAGCTGTGCCGGGGGTCTTTCGGCCATTATGCGGCGAGGCAGCTGTTCAAAGTTAGCAAGCGGCAATTTACTGGGTTCCCTGAAGAAATACACAAAATAACAACACTCAGGGGAAAATACAACGCCCGTTGTTGATTGTCAGCCCGTTTCGTGGATGTACGTGTAATGCAGAATACTTTTTGGCGGCTTTTAACACCGCGTACCGTTTTTGTTTCCCCGCGCCAGGCTGGCTCGGGCTTTGTCGGCAGGAGGGAGCAGAGAGTGGGGGTTGGGGAGCAGCTGCTCGGTGCTTGTTTATTTAAAACCTTCCTAAACAAAACTTCTTAACTTGAAAACAACTTGTCTCCTTTCGCAGGTTTACTCGGGGAAACTTGACACGGACCTCCTCCGAGTATAATGAGAGGACAACGGTGAGTTTGGTGTGTGTGTGTCTGTTTAAATCACGGTCGTGTCAAGTGTGTCACTCAAAGTGAGCGACGCCGCCAGAGAAGAAGAACAAGAGTTGATGGAGCTTTAGCCGTTGTGCTAGTTAGCTTGTTTCTAGGAGACATGAGCTACTACATGTATGTTAGCATGTTTATCCTGCCACGCACAACTACCTGTTTATTTGTTTTTTTTTTTGATCATGTTACAGGGAAGACACAGAACCCAAGTCTGTTGCTCCTGAGGCGCCCAAAGAAAACACAGCACGACCGAGAAAGAGGAAGGCAGATGTTGCTATTGTGAGTGGTCCAAGAGGCTTTCAGACCGGCCTTTAACTGACATAATGAGCCCCCACCTCCTCACTTCAGCTGTGTCTGCCAGGCCTGGTTGAATAACTAAAACTGAAAAGCACACTGTATATTCATTGCTTGTTGGAAATTAAGCGAGTATGCCAGCTCCTCTATTGCCAATGATTAATTTATTACTTGGTATTAATTATTATTATGTTAATTTTTAATCAACATTTTATATATCTTCAGTATTTACAGGATCTGGATGATGATGAGGTAGCAGAGATGACGCGGAAGAAGCAGCGTGACTCTGAGGTAGGCTTGGTTATCTAGTCTAAATGTTCACGGTCAAGCAACATGTTCATGTACTGTGTCTTTACACTAATGATTTTCACGTCACCTCCTATGCCCCCCCCCCACTCTCTCTTTTTTTCTCTTTCTCTTTCTCTTCCATGTGAAGCAGGTCTGGAGTCCTGGTGCTGGATACAAGAGTCCACACAGGTGGATTCCCACTCCTGATCAGGAAGAAGACCAACCTGTTGCCCTGATCAGTGCAGGCTTCCCCCTCTACAACTTTAAGAACATATTTGTAACCCCTGTGCATTGTGCCCCTCTTCCTGCTCTGTGGTAAGTGTCGTTACAGTGGTGAGAGTGTGAAACCAACGGGGTAAAATGTGACCATGGATCGTACTCTTAAAGGATTTTGTCTTGCCATGAGATAAGGGTACTCCTAGGCGCATTCATTGTTTGTAATTAAAACATTTCTCCTAAATCTCCTTCCCAAATTCACTTTGTGTGTGTGTGACTCTGTGCTATGGTTGACGTCCATTTTTGTGGACAATAACTGAGATTATTGACAAGAGACTATTGAAAGTGTACACACTCGAATAATAACTATTATGATAATAACTGAGGTACTGTTACAAAAGTTGTGCCACATCTCATAATGCATTTGTTTGACAATGTTTTACTTTTACAATTAAAATTAAAATTAAAATTGAATTCAATGGGGGAAAAAACAAACTTGTCTGTCAAAGGTTACCAGTTACCACTCACCTCACCTGTGTGAGAGGCCATGTCTTGGTCACAATAAAGTAACCAAGTTCAGATGGATTATGGACTACATTGGTTGCATGATTGAATACAACCTGTGTGATTATTATAGCTTGCTGATGGCTCTAAGTTGTCAGCAGAACAAACTTCTGGAGTGTGACTTCCTCAATCCTCCACATTGACCAGTGCCAATGCATGCCCTGCTGCTGATCAGCCTGCATTGTTCCTATTTATAGACAATTTGTCTTGACTATGGACAAAGATATAAACTTAGTTTTTCCAGCCTACTTTCTGGCTGTTTAAGTCACGTGTTCAGTATGGACAACACAAATGTTTTTATGTTATGAATTAAGCTATTTTGTTCACTAAAACTCTAATCTGACGACATTATAGGATGAGTTTATACTAGTATAGAGGCATTTTCAAAGGGCTTTTACTTATTGTTAGTAAATGAGTGACAAATCAAAAGCACTCCTCCATTATCTAAACTAAAATGGTGGAATATCCTAAGAAAGGTTGATGTTTTAGCTCCAGACCAAGGCCAGGGAGTTGGTAACCTTAAAGTACTGCCACCCTAACAAGGCCCTTAGATACATGTCAAGAGAAAATCACACATCAAATGCAAATCATACAATCAAACAATTCAATCAAAGTTGAATCCTTGACCATTGTGCAATGTGTGCTTTGATTACCAGCTGGGCCAGTAAGGATGTGGTGTGGAGCAACATGTTGGAGAAGGACAAGACCTACACAAGGGACGTCCATGTGATGGAGAAGCATCCCCATCTTCAGCCCAAGATGAGGGCAATTCTCCTGGACTGGCTCATGGAGGTGTGTAGCAAGTCTTAGTGACCAGTTTAACAACTTGTTATCACATGTAAACAATACATTTGATAGCATTTTAAACTGACTTGCTCTTTAGACCTTTGAACCTGCACCACTTAAACTCACTTCCAAGCTGCTTAAATCGTCATTTTTATGACCACAGCATTGTCTGACACAATCACTAAACACTTCCGTTTAAGACAGACTCATGTGATTCGTGACAGTAGTCCACTCACAGTCCTGCCAAAAAATAGGCTTGAACTTGGCAGGACATTAAGTGACTACAGACCCAGATCGAGGGTTATTGTGTTTCTGCTTTGATAATCGAGTTTGTGAGGAAAAAGATTTACTGCAGATGTGTTTCTTGCAGCTAATTGCCAGTAAACATCCTGTGGCATAAACGGTTTAAATAAAATTCAGTGATATCTATTGTGCCAGAAAAGATACTTTGTGCTGAAGGTGAATAATTAGCCGCTGTGAGTTCTCCTGTCTCTGAGGGAGATCTACCAACCTGATTTGGTGTAATCGCATCGAGCACAGACCCTATCAGCTTTAGCCCTTTGATTTTTGGTTCCTCTTCATATCAAAGGATAAATTGCTTTGAATAATGGTGATAAGAGCTGTGAGATCTGAGATCTGTTACAGTGCAGCTCCGTTTAAATCTAAACACTGAGATAAGTTCCTTTGTCTCCTGTAATAGTGTAGCTTGAATATATTAGACTTGAGACCAATATGAGGGAACTTTATTTTTGGTTTTGGTAAATTTAGTCAAAACTTTTTGATCAAGATTTGTATTTAACTCTTCAGGTAAACAAAGTTCTTCAGTCATATTTTTATCATAGAGAACAAAGTCGAGGTCAAGGCGGCTTTCTCTACACCTGCCTCAGCCAAAAATCAATCTACACTGGCTGCAAGTTTATTTAAAGATTGATGTGCAAAATACTTTTTTTTTTTTGAGAATTGGGCCTTAAAAAGAACTCTCCTTTTTTAATGTTTGTCAGCCTTTGTCTTTTTTTTGATCAAGGTCTTTTTTTTATTTTTCAAATATAACAAACAAAGGAATACAATTGACACAACTGAGACAGTCAAGTCTAGTTCCTGTACATTCAAACAAATCTCCCCATGCCCTCCACCAACATGTGCTGGACCCCGGGCAAATTTCAATGCATTCAGACATCGACACATTGTGAGCCTTTATTTCTCGTAAGTACGGATACAGATCAGTGGGTACTTCACTACTGGCCATGCCAAGAACGAAGTAACAAACCAAAGGAGACGGGGCCTTTGCTTTTAGGGTCTGATCTGCATTTGATATGGACAACTTTTGTATTATAAAGTCATTGTCTCTATTTCTGAAGTTGCTGCACTTTCTTTGCTTGGATTCAAATCAGTTGTATAGTATTTTAGTCCTTCGCCACCCAACGCTTAATACAAGATGCTATGCTATTATCAAACACCATTATTGTGAGTCTTCCATATGAGGTGACGTTGTGTTTGTTTGCCCATTTCAGGTGAGTGAAGTGTACAAGCTGCACAGGGAGACGTATCACCTCGCTCAGGACTACTTTGACCGCTTCATGGCCACACAGAGGAATGTCTTCAAATCAACGCTGCAGCTCATAGGCATCACCTGTCTCTTCATTGCTGCTAAAGTGGAGGTAAGAAGGACTGGACTATATGGGTTGTGAAGTTAGACACTCAAGATTTCTCCTGGCCCGTTTCTCTGTTGTCATTTCTACATAATGTTATTTGGTAAGATATGGTTGTGGTAACGTTGTTGTATTTGTGCTTCTCCAAGGAAATGTATCCTCCCAAGGTCCACCAGTTTGCCTACGTGACAGATGAGGCCTGCACGGAGGACGAGATCCTCAGTATGGAAATCATTATTATGAAGGTAAAGGACGTACATTGAAACATCACTAAGAACTGCCTGTGTTCATGTCTCTTAAAGGCAGTTATTTTATTGTCACAACCCTGAAAAACCTTGGGTTATATTTACATTGAGGCTGTAAATAGTTGTGTTGCTGTTGGTAACGTTGGCACTACTTTGACACAGGAGCTGAAGTGGAGTCTCAGTCCACAGACTCCCATCTCCTGGCTGAATGTTTACATGCAGGTTGCCTACCTGAAAGAGACGGAGGACCTGCTCATCCCCAGATACCCCCAGACTACCTTCTCACAGATAGCAGAGGTGTGTGTGTGTGTGTGTGTGTGTCTTGACTAATGAAGTGAGTTGTCCATTGGCTATTTGGATACATGTAGGTATCCAGTTCTGTTTTTTTTACAAGCCAATTTAGTACTTGTACAATGTGATGGTTTCACTCATGTTTTATTATACTCTCCTCAAGCATTTATTTGAAACCTCAGTTGAGCCTCAGTTAAAGGACAAGCAGGCAAATTCAACCTGGGGCTATAGAATGAATCTTTTTTCATGTCTCCTGTTATGCATTAGCTCTGTACATCCCACAAAACCACCTTTTTTTCCCCCACAAACGTTAGATGGCTATTCAAACATACACTGAGGGGTTTGTTTACTTCAAGAAAGTCAACATGTTTGTAAACGGTAGCTGTAACGCAAAGTGTTGTGCTCAGTATGTTTACAGGTAGAATGAAGCTCTCCCGTTTGTTTTATCAACAAAGGGATATTAACAAAAATGTTGTGCCTCCGAGTTGATATTCCTTTGTTGATAAAACAAACGGGAGAGCTTCAGCTAAGATCTGTTGCTCCCTTTATACGCTGCTGTGGCGATGCAGGGACAGATGGAACTACTACATAACAGGAGCAATTAAAAAATGAATCTTCAGATTCATTCTTTTAGACCTGAAATACTAGGAAACTAGCTCCAGGTTGAATTGGCCTTTAATGTTCCCATACCAAGTGAGGGGGAACAGATGTGATCTCATGCCTCCACCCAGGTACCTATAGGTTTTTAAACATGGGCAAAGAAGCTAATGAAAGCCCATTGGACCTCTTTCAAGTGTCTGCTGAGTTTACCTTTCTGTTTGGACCATACACACAGTGAGCTCACAGTGAGCTCCTTGCTGCTGTGCAATACTATTAAATTGGGTTAAAATTAGTTCAAAAAACCCCCCATCTCATCCTGGTGTGGGCCGCCTGAAAAGGAGAATATCCAATCCTCTGTGTGTCCAGGATTGTGGTTATAATAAACACCTGGGCCGGTTCTTCCAACTGTTGTGTTCACACCAAGGGCAACTGGAGCCAGAGCTGATTTTTAAAACCTAAATCTACAACAGAATCATTTGTCACAGCTGTGTTGGCAGAAAGAGCTAATTGTAAGCAGGTATTTTAACCACTGGATAAAAAAGGGGTTCAGTGTTTTTATTTATGTCTGTGATGTGATTGTGGCATTAGATGAACTGGTTTGAGTAATTCAGAAACAACTGTGTTCCCTTGCCATGAATTAGGCGGCCTCCTCAGTGACCAGCTCTAAAATCTAGAAAAGCTTGTGGGAGGTAGAAGGACAGTTTGGCAACACTGACAGATTTGCAGAAATGATAAAATGCACTCATGCCAACATGGATCGGCATCTCCAGGAATCAGGCTTGAATTGTTAGCAGCATTTGAATTTATCGTTAATGCTAATTACTGTGTTTCCCCTCCCTCCCCCACCATCTAGTTGTTGGACCTCTGTATGTTAGATGTACGTTGCCTTGAGTTTTCCAATGGCATCCTTGCTGCTTCAGCCCTGTTTCACTTCTCATCTCTGGAGCTGGTGGAAAATGTTTCAGGTAAGAAGGAAACAGATGTGTTTCACTTTAACACTAGAACCGCCAACTGCCGTCCGTTGGACGACTTTGATTTTCATTTGTGCATAACTTTATTTTTTTTAAAAATTGAAGTCCACCAGTCCGTGACTTTTCCTAAAATGATGTTGGGCAGCACCCCCTTTTGTTAAATACAATAAATATTATTTCGATCATGTTTTTCATTTTTACCTATGGTTCATTGTGCTGATTTGCGCCGGCAAGGTTGTGCGTGTTTATGTGCGTGTGTGTCTTTGTGTGTAGCCTACACGTGCGCAGCACACTTCCAGTCTGGCTAAAAAACATTTTTGGACAGCTTGAGCTATGGAAGGCCTGTTTTTAAACTTCTGTCCATGCGGAGCTGCGGGGTGCAGCTTACTTCACGGCCCAGAGTAGCTGTTAAAAGACTATGACAAATGTAACACCTATACAGCACTAATTAATGCTTTATTACAGGTCGTCCAATGGACGACTCATGGCGGTTATAGGTATATTGTGTCCAACGGCGGTGCTAGTGTTAAGTTTATAATGGTGTGCAAGGTTGTGGTGTGTGTGTGTGTGTGTGTAGTTAAAAAAACATTTTTTTGAGCAAACTGTTTAAACTTCTGTCCATGCAGCTCTGAAGAGGGTCGAAATCGAAGAGTGTGTAAGGTGGATGGTGCCTTTTGCCATGGCTCTGCGGGAGGTCGGCGGGTTGCCCATGAAAACATTCCCAGGAATCCCCACAGATGACATGCACAACATCCAGTCCCATGCCCCTTATCTGACATGGCTGGTAAGTTAGAGTATTGAAATGACAGTACTACGCTACTTCTCCCAGTTTAAAAAATTTGAGGAAAATCTTGATTTTATGAATGAATGTTTTTTTTTTCCCAGCACATTTGGTGCATTTGAATATTAAATTGACAAATTTGCCATTGTGCCGAGAGAAAAATCCAAACCCACAACAATAAAGAGAGAAAAATCAAAAACTGAAATCTCTTATATAAAACTCTTAGTAGTGTATTATAACATTCCTCTGTGCCTCAGTCATCTGTGAGATGTGTTAAGAAATTGATCAGAGCCCACTTGTTGCAGATGACATTGATTGGACAAACTTTAGAAGTTGCTGTGACAATAACATGTTTATATGGTACCTTTCAAAACATTTACAAAAAGTGCTCTACAAGATAAAGTTGAAAACAAACAATAAAATGGAAAAAAAAACAGTTCAAGTTTTTTGCAGTTGAGGTTCTGTCAAAATGAGATGAAACAACATAAAATCATTAATGGTAGATTCAGTCTCAAAGCTATGAGAATGCACACCTTCAAAAAATAAATAAATAACTTAAAGCCTTGCAAGTCTATGTTTTCCTGTATAATCTCAAAGTTTACATGGAGAAACTGTAATGCACAACTTGAATTTCTTCTACAAAAGAGATGGAGAAAATATTTCAAATTCGTACATTATAGTAAAAATTCAACTTGTTTGTTACTTCAGTAAAGACTGTCATCAGTACATGTAGATTGGTCATTTCACATTGTTACAGAATGATTGTATTCTGCATAGTAAACCTGCTTACCTTCAGTTCAGATGTAACACCTCAAACATACTGCTTCTAAGTGTCTAATCTGTGTATTATGTCTGTCTGCAGGAGAAGGCCAACTCTTACCAGGAGGAGGAGTTGGAGTGTCATGGCCGCTGCTCTGTTCCTTCAGGCGTCCTGACTCCGCCTCTGAGCAGTGAGAAGACTGAGGAGATGGTCCGAGTGGACGCAACAGTGGTGAAAATAATCCCAAGGATGCATGCAGCGTCTCCACAACGGGCCCCTCCGAAGTAGCGATGAAGCCACAGACTGAGACGACGCCAAATCCTCAGTAGGTTTTTGTGTTGTAGCTGCAAGAAGGATGCAGCTCTGACGTGTTGCCTCTGAACAGTGACACCTCTGCAGTACCAGTACACGTGTGTGATGGATTTCTGGTGGGGAAATTGTATTTTCTCATTTCAAAGTCAAACAGATTTTTACCTTGGGTTGAGATGCTTTTAAATGTCTGTCTGTCACTGACTTTGGAAAAATTGGGAAAGTACTGACAATCTGTGAATGAACGGTTTTGATCCCCACAGGAATCTTTATGTATTAAACCCTCCACACAAAGCTAAGGGTCCAGTAGGAATGGGATGGCCCGAGAGGAGAATTATTTTGTTTTCTTTTTAATAGTATTGCACCCTCATGCTTGCATTAATTACCAGTCACATCTACATTTAATGGTTACCATCCTTATTTGCTATGCAGAGGCCAAATTGAATTTTATGGAGTCTGTATGTGATCGTGTGTGTGTGTGTGTGTGTGTGTGTGTGTGTGTAAAATAGTGTTTGTTTTTTTGGGAGGAGGGGGCCTTTTTTTTTTTTTTTTTCCTTTTTTTTCTCAAATTGTCTTGGTGGCCTCATTTGCCCAAAAACTATTCCTAGGACCAGACCTGGTTCTATGTGCTGCTATAAAGTGGGCTTTGCATGATGGAGGGGGGGGAAAGAGTAAGAGAGTGTGTCTGTGTGTGTGTGTGTGTGTGCATTTTTTTTTCTCTAGTAGTATGAAATTGGGTGCCGCTCTTGTTTGTGGTTGTACTCTGTACATTTTATTGGATAAAACATGGCCATGTTTTACTTGGGGACCAGTAGCTTGGCTACGTAAATGGACAAGTGACAAAGGCAGGCTTCAGAAGCTAATCTATTGATTGTATTTAACTTGTTTGTTTTTTTTAATCCCAAACTGCAGTTCCTTTGCCCACCACCAAAATGTAAGATTTCTATTTTGACTTTTTAAAATAAAATGCTGCTACATTTTTTTCCAACAAAGAAAGTTTCTGAAGACTTTTGAATTTAATGATCCTTTTGTCTTGTGGCTCTTCAGTTTTTGAATCAGAAATTAGATTAATGGCCAAATAGGCAGCTCAAGGAATTAGTTAGTTGCAACGCAAATATTTTTTAAAGTATATATTTTTTTATGCCTTATTTTATTTTACAGTACAGTTGAGAGAGACAGGAAATGGGGGAGGCAGAGAGAGGGGGAATGACATACAGGAAAGGGCTGTCCGGTGCGGGATTCGAACCAGGGCCGCCTGCACGAGGACTATAGCCTCAATATATGGGGCGCCTGCTTAACTGTGCCACTCTAAGCCGCGCAATACAAACATTTAAGAAGAAATAAAATGAAAGCTGAAGGAAAATCAGGTAGTTTGAACTGCATATACATTTTTTTTAATAAATGTGAAAAATATAACAAATAATGCAATATGAGAATGAAATTAGTTCTTTAAGAATGAGAGGGAGACATAAATAAAACAGAGTGACCAAACCATCTTGCTGTTGGATATGCCAACACAAATAGTTCCTTCATCTTCTGATGACCACACATCACTTAATTCAGGTAAATTCTTAATGCAAAATTTGTTACAATCTAAACCACATAGAAAGACACTTGTAAAGCCAAGAGATACATTAGGTTTTAAGTCTCTGCACTCGGATGTCTCCTGTGCAATGGTCAGATATCTAATTGCTGGATAAAATGTTTCATTGAAACCTTAGTGTTATGAAATATTACATGAAACTGAGAAATTTCATAGTTTAAAAAAAAAAAATTATACCCCATTTTATTTGATGTCAACATGTTTCTCCTGCCTTACCTCTCATCTTGACAACACTACACGACAGTGTACAGAGCTGAGGAGACAGTGTTTCAACTGTGGAAACATGGTTGTAGATGCACACAGGCATTATTCCACTAGATGTCAGTGTCATACTCGGTTTGAAGGCACACGAAATAAACATGATGCATGCAACACACAGGACAGTGAATAGATCAGAAAAAAGACAGAGCAGAGCTGTCAAACTTTCAATAAATCAATTCAAGTCCAAGTGAAGTTGTCCAAGATGAAAGTTGTGAGACAAAATATGGTAAAAATGTTTTGTTGTTCCAAATTGGCAGTTACATCTACAAATCAACCAGTCAGAATTCAACATTAAATAACAATACACTGACTGGCAGGACATGTCATTTGTAAAGTGTAAGTCTATAGATGCTCCTACAGATATGTATACCGGTAAGTCTAATTTATCATTTATCAGACTCCCAATAGGCCACAAGGTGCTACTGTGTGTTGAGTTGTTTAACATAGTAATTCAGCTATAATCTGACAGAAACTGGTACAAACTGATGGCACTTCATTAGGAACAACAAACTGAATCTAATGGAGCAACTGAATCTGAATGGAGTAAACATGACCCTCTCAAATCAGCTTCAAAATATATTAGTTGAAATACTGGAGTTGTTTTAAAGATTTTTTTGCCACCTTGAAATATAATAAAGATCACATCATGTGTGGCCCAGATGAAAAACACAATCCTTAAATTTGCCAAGGATTTTCCATGCTTTATCAGATTTTCTTCTTGTTTACTTCTCAGTTCCTGTAACAGGCCTATAGCTATTTTCACCTTGGAGAAGCTTGCACTTGCTCCTGGTGCTGCCAAGTAAAAGCAACATCCTTTTAAAAGACTTTATGAAGTGATCAGTTTACATCATTCAGATGTTCATCACCAGATTCTCCACAGGTGATTATTCTGTTTGAGTGCAGTGAGTAAACAGGACACGATGAAATAATCAATGCAGAACTAATTTAAAGAGCTTGAGAGCTTCAGATGTCTGTGGGGTTGATACTTGTTTGATTATAGGAAATTCAGCAATCGTATGTATTTACCAAGATAATTAATCAGTCAGTAAGACTGGGCTGTTTTAAATTTAAATGCCATAGTATTTTGATATTCAAGACGGTGATCCACTCCAGTTGAACATCTGCAGACCTCAGGGTCCTCCACGGCTTATTCAATGTTTTAGAGAAGGTGGCGACCTCTCGGCTAAAACATCTGGTCATCATCCACTTGTTGGTGCAACATTTATTGAATATGTGGCTAGTGGCTCCTGTTGTTTTCCTCCTCTCCTTGTTTATTCCTTTAGGAAGCTGTCAGCTGTTCGATCGGTATCAGAAGAAGACATGAGAACTGATCCGATCATGATCCGACATTGGACTGATGGTGGCAATCCACATCACTCATCCAGATTGGACTGAGCATCTAGTCGGTATCAGCACATACAGTTTGAATCGTATCGATGCATTTCTAATCAGGGATATAGTCACACCTGAACACACCTTATTTTAGAGAGCTGAAAGATATCAGCTCAGAAATGATAGACTTTACACTTTCACTTATTCATGCACTCACTTAATCGCTGATCTTACTGATAAACATATTACACTTTAATCCTGCAATCAGTAATGGATGCTGTTTAACTCAATTAAAAACGCTTAACCTCCTGATGAAGGAGAAAAGGTTTAAGTAGTCAGAATATGAATATGAATACAAATTACTTTATTAATCCCCAAAGGGAAATTCATTCGTCTGTCAGTTCATCCGCCATTTGCAGAAGAATTTATGGCAGAAGGTGTATGTACACTCGGGTGAATTTAGGAGGATCTGATCAGGATCAGATTGTTCACACCAGCAGGTGGCACAATTAGGCAAATGTCATATTTGTATTATTGTGCCACCTGCTGGTCACAGATCTGAACAACAACAGCTCAAGCACTTCAATTTGAAACCAGCTCTAATCACAATAATCATTACAATATTATTAAAATCACTAAAATATTGTTGAGTTTCTTTAATATAAAGAAAAAATTAAATATATGATTTTTCTGTTTATGACCCCAATAGGTTTGTTTTACCAGATACTGCATGGGTTAGCTTACCCATCCTTTAAACAATTTCTGTCATCAGCTCACAGTGAAATAACACAAACAAGATCATCATGAGGCAAGAAGTTTATTAATAATCACTTGACAAAAGAAGCTGAAACATTTTTTTCTAATCACAACACAAAAACAATCCAGTGCTAACCTTATAAATATGAAAGGATATGTGAGTGTGTGCATATGTCCAAGGATGAACAGATGAAAATAGCTAATTGAATGAATTGTTGACTAAATTTTTGTTTATTTCATTTTATGAATCAATCCATTTTGTAATGCTGCAATTTGTAGAAAACATATCAACTGACAGGAGGCAACATTCAACGAGAACAGTTAAGATGCAAATATAAGCTAGCATTCAAGGGCACCGTCTGTATGCGCTGTAAACGATGACAGTGAAAAGTGTTTCATAGATTGTAATATCCAGAAAGGTAACAACACTTAAACTAGAGTGAACAGATCTTCTCTGATCTGCCAAGCAGCTGAGCCAACCTACAGATGTGTGTTCAATCACTTGCAGGGCTGTGTGATCACAAATGTTTCTGCTAAATACATAATCATTCAGTTGGCTCACGGCAGCGAGCTGCTAAAGATTGGCTGCATCTGTGCAACAATCACAGGGCTGAGGGGTGAGGGAACGTGACGGTTACCCCTGCCAAGCAAAACCTCAAGGTAGCACTTTGCTCATATAGCAGCAGGGTCTCATCCATGAAGACGACTGAGGAGTCAGGCATCACGAAAAGAGAGGATTGACCAGGATGGAAAAATGTCAACTTTAACTATGTGTGACTTAATTTAATTTAATTCAGTGTGATTCAGTTTTATTTGTATAGTCGTACCAAATAATACATATTTCAAGGCTCTTTTACAAAGTGAAGGGAAGGAGAGTGAGAGAGAGCATGAACAGCAGTATGCTGACAATTACAGTTAAACCCAGGTTATAGTATAATACTGTTTGTGCTGTTAGAAGAGAAGCGCACACAACAGGAAGGACAGTGGTAGTAAATAAGTTATCTATAGCCATCGAAGTGGTTCAAAGAGGCTTCCTGCCATCAGTGTGACATCAGAGGAACATGGCCGCTGTGTGGATGCAGTCTGTTGTTGCAGGTGCAGATGAAGCAGCAGCCTCTGCAGGGAAGTGTGTTGTAGTCACAACATCTATTGTTGAAGCACAGCTTAAGGTAGTTTCGGGAACTGAGGAACTTTCATGGGTTTAACGTCTTTCTGATCACAGGAAACAAAGTACGTTATGACAGAGAGACCACTCAAGGTTTCAGTGACAGCTCTGCAGCTACCATGCTAACTTTTCACCAGGTGCAGTTCCTCTCAGGAGCAGGTGGATGTGGGGAAGCTCTTTCAAAACCCAAACATGTTTTAGATCCCATCTCGTGTTCCTCCTTCAAAGGGCTATACAGGGCACGAACGGACAGACTGATCAAGGACATATCTTCTTCACTTAGGCACAGGCAGCTTTCTCTAAGAAGACAGAAAACTGTGTAACAGCTCCCTTCTGCTCACGCAGTCTCTTGAACATGTGTTGTATCAGAGTCACACCTTGTTTCAGCTGCTTGTATCAGTTTGTCTGCAGGGACCTTTGTCTGTTTCTGAATTTCTTTAAGCGTTGCTGTGGGAAGAAAATGACTGTACTTCTGTGTGGGAGGGAGATCACAAAAAGCCTAAGAGGAGTCTTTCACATATCAGTTTATAGCGTTAGGAAAACGTGGATAGTGTATCCAATAGCCTGTACTGTTCACATTGCAGCTGCCACAGTGGCACCATCACATGTCACTCTTATCATCTGCCTGAACTCTGACAGTTTGTTTTCAGCTGCATTTTGTCCAGTGAAACGTGACGTTTTGAGGACATGTGCATGTCTGTTATGAGTTTTGCTTCACCACCCAGAGGATTTTTGTCTTCAACTGTCACACATTGCTATAAATTGAACTTTACACCTTCTTGGAAACATGGGTCAAAGTTGTTTACAGAACTTTTAAAACCCTCAGCGTTTCATTTGTGCAGGGCTCAGCTGAGATCCACCGATCAGTTTATTGGCCCATTACACCCCTTGATTTTATGCATGAAGACTGTGTTTAACTAAATATCATGGCAGAGGAACTTCAAAATTTTATCTACAACTACTGACCAGAGACTTTTCCAGTTTTTCCAACATTAACTTCTAAAAAATGGAAAAGAGAGAGAGGTAGAACACTAAATACACAAAAATGACTAGAGACTCCTCAACAAACAACTAATGAATCTCTCATTACATTAAGCTTTTATTGACGTCTTCAGACATGAAACACAAGTAGCTAGGCATTCATACCTAACCTTCTTTATAAACAGATGTGAAAACGTGTGATGGCTTAATGACAGAGTGTTAGACTAATTGAACTTTTCAGCCTGGATTTTCTGAATTTTCTTGTAAAAACACCTTTTTGAGGTCTGACACAAGAAACAGGCCTGTAGTCCAGCAGTGGGTCCTGTGAGTTACCCCACAGACACTCGACCAGCCTTCACACTGAGGTTCTTGTTAACCGCCAACATAGATCTGAGTTGTTTATCTCCCATGGTTCTTCTCTGTATGTTGACACTGCCATGGCTGTTGTTTGCTCGAGCTGATCAGAGTCAGAAACAGGCCAGACCTCCCTGAGGGCCTTGCCACCATCCCATGTAAACAAGTTGCTCCAGTGTATATTAGCAGACACTTTGATGTCACCAGCTGACTTAGTTTCTCTTCTCTTACTCTTAAATATTTTATTGACTTTGGATGATTCACAACAGTGAAGTGAGACATTGACTGTAACAAGGCTCAAAACTGATGTTTTCAGAAACTCAGAGGGATGAGTTTATCTGTGGTTCATGGTGAGAACAAACATGGCAGCAGCACATGCTGTATGAAAATCCCATGCTGTATTTACGAGGACTCTTCATATATGGACTCTATTCTCCGTAATTCTATCTTAAATGTGCGTCTGCCTCCCTCTGCTGGCTGTTCTTATTAAATGCAGGACAACTATAGGCAAAACGGCAAAGGAGCCTTGTGGAAAGGAGTCTCTGTTTGTCAGAAAGGCGTGTATGGTGTTGTAAGAGCAAACAAAGTCAACAAAAATAGACACAAAGAGAACTTCACATAATTTCACAACATAAGCCAGATTTGTTTATTACAAGTGTTACGACTAGTGGACTGGTGTAGTATGTGTACATAAAGTATGTTTGTATTTGACACATACAACAACAACAAAAATAGTATATATAATAGCCTACTCATCTTTTAAACTGACTGGAACATGGATATGTTTTGGTCATCCAACATGTGCTTCCCCCGCGTTTATGATACATTGCGAAGGAAAAATAGTCATTAAAAAAAGAAAATGAGAATAGTCATGCCTCACACCTGCTTTCTGTAAATGTGATATAATCTGAAATATAAAATATATTTGACAATCATGTCAATTAATTGTTTGATTTTATTTTTCATTTTCCAGCATAAGATCACACATGATGTCGACAGGGACAAAACTGTTTCAGTTCAGCCAGTAGGATTCATTAGCAGGATTTTATTATGTTGCAACTTCACATAATTGAGACATAAAAACAAGAATAGAACGTCTAAGTATAATATTCTTAAAAATCCTTTTTGAAAACCATAAATGTCACATTTGCAATCAAACTGGGACAACTCATATTGTCTTATGCAAAACCAAACTCCTAAAATGTTCAAACTTTACTCTCAAATGAAACACAATAATAATCAAATGGGAGTGTTATACACACATAGGCCAACATGATGTCAAACGTGTCCTGTCTTCTTGAAACGGTTTTTAAAATCCACAGAGGAAAAACTCAGTCAGTCAGTCAGCATTTGACAATATGCTGGAAAAGAATTATCACTAAAAATAACTGTTCATTCAGTATAAAATATATCTGCCTCCAATATATGGATATTAATTTAAAGTTGCTGAAGGTGTTAATCTGTGTTGGAAATGTAAAATTGAAACAAAAACTTTTTAATATGTGAGAGTGTATAGTTTGGTCAAACTACTTTGGATCCGTCTATCAGACACAGCAGGGCTTGCCTATAATTGTGTTTACTGGGCGAACAATCCTAAATACCAAAAATACCAAAGTGTGAATTTCCTGTTGTTACTGTGGGCTTGATTACAATGTGTTATTTTAAGACAACAGAAAGAATCTGAAGTTCGGGAAACAGCATCTAAAGAGCATGTGATCAGTAGAATAGATGGTGACCAGGAGGACAGGGCGCTTATAGGACCAGTTCTGTGCCCAACATTAGAATGAGAGACGGGTCTAACTAGATAATCAATCTCCTCTGTGAACAAAGTATCCGTAATATAACAAAAGATATATGATGTGTTTTTCTCTTGTTGTTTTGTTTTTCTTTTTTCTGTCGGCTTATTCTTTTTTTTTTGGTTAAGTTTGTAGACTAGAGGATTATGAAATCTGCCTCCATGAAAAGCGTACCATGATGCCTTATTTGTGGGTCACCATGCTTTAAAAATAAAAAAAAACTTCTAAAAACTAAAGAAAATGAGAGACAAGAGTTAAACTGTGCTGCTTTCCACTAGAGACAGCTCTGGTAATTAAAAAGATGCTAATACTAACACTGCTATACCTTTAAATATTAGACCTGCGAAGATAATATTAATATGTCAGCATAGTCACTTTGAACATGTTAACATTTCATTGCACCTGACGTCAGTGACGTCAGCCACTGACTGGTCTGTAACTTGCTGGTTAGTTCTCAGCCTAATTCGGGCAACTTCTCTCTACCAGCAGCTGCTCATATGTCCCACTATATTTTTCATTAATGTAAATTTATATGACAGGGGGCATAAATCTAATCTGATCATAAACTCCAGGCTGATTAAGGATACTGTCATGTAAGTTATGATAAATGATTGCACTTGAGTACCAACTCTGTCTCCTAGAAATTACATTTGTATATATCTCATTTATAATAGAAAGTGCTTTTTCTAATAACATAAAGAGGAAATGCCACTTATGTGTTTTTCAGTTTGCAAAAATGCAGAAAGTAAACATAAGCAAAACGTTCAATGGCTATGTGTTTTTTCATTATTGGCAGTCAGACATTTAGCATTTTTATTTACATTTAACCAAAACCAACCTGTAAGTGTTCACGTGCTTTAAAATGCGACCATTTAGAGCTTAATTCATTCATAAAAATATTGCCTAATTCCATTTGCAAACACAATGTCACTGAAAAAACAATCTCATAATATATGAAGTGATGTTTTGGAGACAGGGTTGTGTCAGGCTAGTTTCTCCAGTAGTCTCATATACAGCACACAGTGTACATAATACACTCACTTGCACAGTGTGTAAACAGGGTAGGCGATGCAAAGCAGCTTTACCAGTGCTGCACATTTCATACATGAGTTGTGCAATGAAAGATAATACATAATATACTATGTGTACATGATAAAACACAACGGAGTAAAAAGAATAAAGAAAAACATAAAAAGGCAAAGTGCAGACGAGAGGTACCAGGTTTGAAAGATTTAAATCTGTTAAGATAAACTGCTCATCATCGCAAGGTGGCATAGACAATGTAAAAAAAGGAGGTGGAGCTTGTATTACATCATAATTCCTGGTTTGTGATGCATGATAACAAAAAACTGTTTCACCATGTGTCTGTAGGTTACGGAAAAGTATTAGGGCCACTCATGAAAAAAAATGAGAGGAGGGAGATTTTTAAAAGTCAAACTGTCGAGGCTGAAGTCGAAATACAATGTTGAGAGTGAAGTCAAAATTTCCTCCCTGGTTCATCAAATTAGGAGTGCAGTGCGACTGACAATTGCACGCATCCTTGCAGTGTAACAGTAAAGTATAGGTTTCTGAAGTTATGCAACTGCATACTTAATTTATATCATATCACATGTTTTCAAATTATTCTCGACATTGTATTTCGACTTTATTCTCAAAGTGCAAAATGAAAAATAAATATACCTCCTCTCATTTTTTTTCCATGAGTGGACCTAATACTCTTCTGTAGTAGGTGGCCACAGTGTCCCAAAAACACTACCATTGTACAAAATGATGACTGCCATTATCCCCCCCTGTTGGCTGCTTTTCTCACTTAACTCAAACACATCCAATACGATGGCAGTGCCTCATCTGCTGCTACAAAAACCAAGATGGCAACCACTGAGGATGAGAAGTTTGTTGGTGTTTTACACTCAACCTTTTTGACCTGTTTGAGTGAATGTGCACTGCATGTTGCTATACTTGTAAGTGCAAACACAGTTTTGCACCCAAAATAGCAAGCATGTATGAAAGTACACAAATGTAATTATTATGTTTCATTAAAGCTGGGGTCTACGATCCTGAAAACGTAGGGAGAGAGCTAGCAAGATTTGAAAATAGCACCTCCTCCTGCCTCCTCTACGTCCCACCCCCCTGCTCCCCCTCCCGTCAGTGTCTCGGTCTAAGCCACGCCCCCGCAAACCAGCACGCGCACACAACAACAAGCTCAGGGCGGGAGGAGGAGAGCGAACGGCAGGGACAGAGGGGGGTGTGCGTGCTGAAGGATTTGGATTGGTTGCTCCCTCTCGGGTCTGGGCAACGTGATTGGTGGAAGTTTTCTCAGCACTGTAGTTGCCAGATAGCACAGATTTTTTTCATTCTTTTTCACTAAGTCATAACATATTAATTCCTCTGGCAACAGAGGGACTATTTCACCCAGAACGTGCTTTTGAACAGGATCGTAGACCCCATCTTTAAATTAATATATACCCAAGTAGAGGAACACAAAAGTAAAGTAGAAGAAAACACTGGGTCATATTTTGTTACTGCAGTTACCCACTACATGGATAGATGCAAATCCCTTTAGGTTTGACTACGGAGAATGTTTTGCTTTTCCAATAATATTCACCTACAGTATGTCACTTGAGGGACAGTCGGTCTGTGGCAGACCCCGAACTTCTGAGAATCCTTTGCAAAGTGCTTTTTCCATGTATTGCTTGATAAAATGTTACATAAAACTTGTCCTTGTTTGTCGTCAAGCAAACAAATACCTCATGAAATTGTATTTAGAGATTTGCAATTTGTCCAAGACGGTTGTTTTTTGTTCTTCAGTGGGTGTCACACTCGCAGACATTGCTGAAGTATCTGTATCTTCCCTTATAATGTCGACTCAGGGGGACATATTTGGAGTAAATCTTAGAGCTGTATTGTACAATAGAGCATGTGTGGATTAGACCCAGTTAATAATGCAAGCACAAAGGCACTCTGTTCTTTTAAGTCTTTATGGGATTTCATAGTGTGTGTGTGTCGTGTGTGTGTGTGTGACTTTATGTGTGTGACACACATGAGAGGCCGCTTCCTGTCGATACTACTCCACACATCCCCGGTTCCTTTTCCATTGTAATTCCTTTAATTAAAGTGATTTTATTCACAGGCACACAGCTGGCACCGGCTACTTTCCATTAGCCATCTGAGTGGACGCTTCGTTCAGTGGGAGGACCCGCACTGGGGCTGCTTCCTATGGAGCGCACAATACTATTTTCATCTCCCAGCTGAGTTTGTTGTGTGTTTTGAATTTATTAATCATTGATTTTAATGTGCTGCCTCTTGACAGTGGCAGCTACCCTCGCATTAATTAATTCCTGCTTCCCAGACTTACAAAATGGCATTTAAAAAACAATGAGAGGTCGGCTGGTGTTTCCTCTGACCTATAAATGGAAGGCGTCAAAAAGCAAAATGTCAAAATTTGCTTTTATTTGTTCTTCTCTTGGCAGATTTTATTGCCTCCTTTTATTTGATAGAGCAAGATAGAAATGGGGTTATTTTAGGTATATTGAAATGATGTGTAAATACAGTTGTGTCACCTTTAATATTCCGCTCGTCTTTTTGGAGGTTGTGAAATGCAATAATGTCTCTTTTGTTGGGCATGTTTCCCTCAGTGCACCTGCTTTGCATACAGCATCTGCCAGGAGCACTCTCAAAGGAACTGTGGGTCTTAAGTTGAGGATAAAGGTGCATTGCCATCAACAATAGGTAGTCTGTGTTTATCCTTTGAGGTCTTAAACAACTACGTGTACAAAGATTTGCCTTCTGTGAATTGGTGGAAATAGAAAACGGGAGATTAGATCTTAAATTAAGCATATGGTGGTGGAATTTGAATGGAGTTGGGATTTGAATGTATTTATGGAAGTATATTCTTTTTTATTTATTGAGCAGACCTGAATTGTTCATCCATTTAAATGAGTGACTGGTCTCTGTGTTTGAAGAGATAAAAGCTCACTCTCATAATCCTTATTGACACTCCTGGATGCAAGAAGACAGCTACTGCTCAGTCCTCGCTGTGCCCTGCCCCGTGGAAAGGGCCTCATCCTTATTCTCGCAGGGTTGTTTAAAGCTAAAGATTTCCTGACAGATTGCTCTCGACAGATTGATTAGCACATGTTCAGAGCGAAAAACTTCCCAAACCGCGTTTGTGTACATTTGCATGTTTGTGCATATGTTTTGTGGTGTGCACACTGGCGCTGATGTGTGTGTGTGCGCGCAACCCCAGAGTAAAAGGGAGAAGAGGGGTGGTGGTGGTGGGGTGGTGAGTCAAGGAATGCTTATCACACGCTTCAAAAAACATTCCTGCTATAATTAAAAAGAGCAAACAACCACAGTTGTAACCTGATGGCATTTAGTGGGGGCCCCGTGTGGAGCTCCGGCACAAAACCACATACAGTGCTGACAGTTGCAAAAGATAATGCACTCACTCCTCTACAGCTCACCTCCATCATACTTCAAACAGCTTTTATGTGGAAAGAGGTAAATAGATACTATATCCATACACACACTCACAAAAAAGTGCTTATGCTTCACAAACCTCCAGAACAGTGTGGCTGGCTGATCTGTTTGGATTGCGACACAAAGGTTTGTCTGATACACACAGAACTGTGAGGTTGTGAACCTTCTTTTTTTTTTAAAGGGAAAAAAAAAACAGCCGTTAAATTATCAGCCATGTTGGTTCGATAACGAATCTGGGACTTCATTCACTCACCGTCAACCTCCCTGTATACTCGGCGCCGCCATGTGTGAGCGCTGAGCTGCTGTGCTTTGGTACAGATGTGAGGCCCCTGGCTCAGCCCTGCTACACAGTAAAAAATAATCATTCTCATGCAAATGCACAGTTTGACACGTTCAATTAGACCCTTGTGAAGAAAACGATCTGCGCTTTGAAGAGAGGCAGTTCCCACTGTTAGAGCACCTATGAAGCCCTAAAGCTGCTTGGCTTTTCTGCCCCCCCCCCCCACCCGCCCCCCTCTCCTCCACCCATCTCCCCTTCTCTTTCTCTCTCTCTCCACTGTCCTCCCCTTCCTGTGCCTGGCCTCTACAGGGAGAGAGAGCGAAAGAGTGAGAGAGATCCATCGATCAGTGGTGATCATTGAGCACCCGCCCCGCCTCCTGCCTTGCATTGTTTTTATCTCATCTCACAACCCTGTTGCCATGGTACTGAAGATGGCACTTCAACCCTTGTGCTTAATGATCTCTTGGATGATAGCCTACTTGTCAGGCATTCATGCCCTGTTCTGTTAAAATGCAAGACGGAGAGGAATGAGCTGCTGCCTCTGCTAGTGGACAGGAGGGGTAGTTATTTGAACGTTTCATTCTAAGCTTAACTGGTAGTGAACACAGTGTTATGGGTTATTTACCAAATGAGCTGTCTTAAACAGCTGTTTCGTTTTCTCCTCCTCGTCGGCTGAGCTGTGTTCTCAGAGATGGACATTCAGAATGACAGAGAAGCCAATTTGCATTCATTTAGTGTCTCCTTTTGTTTTGTGGCATTACTTTAAAAGCCATCCCTCTTTTCTGGCAGTTCAGTGCTGGTTGAGGGATTACCGCTCATATAAATAGCTGCCATTGATTTGACTAAGAGAATACTTTGTGTCATTATGAAGGCAGAAAATCCTAATTTGGAAATTGGAACACACAAAAAAAGAGCTGAGCGTTCAATTCATATCCATAATCTGCCACATTGCATGAAATCAAGGGTGTCGCGTTACAATGCTTGATTTTAGTCATCACTGTGATGGAGACAAAGGTAGCGCCTGGAGCCATCATGGTGGTGCTACTCAGTGAGGAAACGTGTCATTTTATGATGTTTTATCTGGCAACCTCTCAGTGTTTTGCAGCATGGAAAAGCCTGTGTAGGGAGCGTGCAGGGGTGATGATCCTGGAGGACCGGGGTTAAAGACATTAGCAATCTTTATGAATCTCTGATATTTAAATATGGATTCAGGCGTCTCAGAGACATTAGAGACTGCTTATTGATTGAGATTCCTGGAAAAGAAGAGATACGCAGGCTTGCCGTTGCTGGAGATGGAGCTGTTCTCTGTTCTCCGATCACATCTGACCTGTTATTCACATGTGGCAGCCGAGCGTTGTTGTTGTTTTGTCCTGTGCATTTTTTTGGGGGGGGGATTCACACTCATCTGCGTGATGAACCATGAAATTAAAATTAAAATGATAAAAAAAAAGAAAATGTCTGGTGCCATGTAATTTTTTCATCCATCCTCAGCTAAAGGGTTAAAAAACGTTGATCCACTTCAAGGTGTAAGTTTGTTAAGTCTTTCTTTTGAGCTTGAGGAATTTAGTTAAATGTGTTCGCTTGTGTTTTGTCTCTTCAACGCAGACGAGCAGCAATGTAAAGCAACTTAATTCTCTCCTCCATTACAGAAGGGAACACAATGAAAAACACACTCTTCTTTTTATCTGCTTTTATCTCCTTTTGTGCCAAAGAGCTTTAAAGAATCAGTGTCTTTATCTCCCCCCAATCCATATAATGCAATAGGGTAAATGCTTCCTGTGTGTCCAAAGTAAGGTATTGAAAGGTCCAATTGAATTAAAGTAAAAGATCTGGGAAGAAAATGGGAAGTACTCTCACTTTTTTCCCCCTCTCACTTTTGACAGTGGGAATTGCTGTAAATTGACACTGATATGGTCCGTCTCGCCTCAGCCACCCTCCCTTAAAGCCCCCCCACCCCCCGCCTCCCACATACACACACACTAGGCACAAAGCAGGCAGATAACGTGCATATTAACTGCATCTGTATCCATTCTCTAGCAGATAGCATTTCCCATCATCAGAGTGGCTGGCTTTATTTCCTCCCCTACTGATGTCTGATGGGTCTATGACTTAGCTGCTCCAAATTAACTGACCTTGGCCTTGATGTTAGCACATACACACACACACACACACTGTATTCAACAATCATGATACTGGTAGTAAAATAGTAGTTGTACTATTGTAGAAATTGATTGTTCGCTACAAATGCAGCATCCGGTCTGAGTGACAGATGCTTAAAATAACTCTCATCATTAAAAATGGATGAAAGGATTGTGTGTAATGTAAAGGAAAAGATTTTTGATGAAGAACCCAGAGGAGTCAAGCCTGTTTCCCGCTGGTGTTGATCTCAGTTTGAGTTGACTCAGGTTCCTATCTGAGTAATCAAGTGACAGCCATGATAAGAGTTGGTCGTATTCTATGAATGCTCAGGAAAGACGCTTCAGTAAAAAAAAAAAAACTCCTTTGGACCATCCTTCAAAAAAAGATAAGAGATAATGCTGTCCTTAACTTGTTGTGTCTGTGACTTGCTACATACCAAGTAACCTGGTGCAGTCAAATTGTCTTCACAGCTTAGCAACTCTTTGTAAGGCCACACACACCCGTTTTCATTTTAAAACAAAATTATCAGGGGAGCATACAGTAGGCTACATCAGTCCGACGGCTCATTTCTCCGATGACCCATTCTACAGTGTTAAGGTTAGGTCTACATGCATGCACATCCTATATGTGCTGTGTTCTGGAATGGTCTGTTGGCTGTAGGGGTTTCCAGACTGTGTCCAATATTGTCTGCTTTTCTTTTAGCAGTGGTTAGCATGTTAGCTTTGCTTACGTCCCAGCATGGATTGTTAGGCACTGAGCAACTTGGCTGTTGCTTGGTGGGGTAGGCTTCAACATGTTGTTTATTATTCAATCCAACGTGGCTCTAATACAATGCAGGTTAGCGTATAGCTTTCATTTTTCAGCACTGGAGGCCTCTGCTTGGTTGGAACCACATTTAATAGTACCAAAGCTTTACAACTTTGGGCACATTTAATTGCGTGTTGACCAAGTACACCTGTTAAAAAAAAAGTTTTCTATGGAGTTTTTCCTCAGTTGATGTGAGGGTCGAAGGGCAGCAGATGTTGTTATGATGCCATAAAGCCCTTTGAGACAAACTGTAAAAACGGGCCATACAAATAAAATTGCCTTGCCCTGCCTTGCTTTAAATTGTTAACCCCCCCCCTTGCTTTTCCTAGTTTTTGTTGCTGTTTTTGCTATGTTCAAGATAAATCAGTCCTGGCATCACTGTCTGGTGTGCATTGTCCTACAGTGGTAGTTTGATTAGGGAAACCACAATACTGAATGGTAATATCACAGAAAGGAGCACAATGGGATAAAAGCACATGATGAAGGGCAGGAGGCTGTCTGCCAGTCTCTTTAAAAGAGTGAAAAGGTTTTTTTTTACTGAGTGACACAGAAAATGTATGTTTAAGAAAGAGAAGTTCAAAACCAGTGAGTTGTGTACAAAGCCCAAGGTAACGCTGTTTTGTGTAGTTTGGCATCTTCACACCCTCTTTAAGTAAATAATGTTTGTGAATGTGTGTGATTTAGCCTTAGATGAATATTCAAGGAAAAGAAAAAAACTTGAACATGCTGCTTTATACAGAATCTGTCTCTGCAGTCTGACCTGCATCACACTACAGGCTAACTGTGTAAAGAATGGATACATGTCTGTGTCTTGGCATTTCTCTCTTTTTCCCTCTGTCTCATTTGGTCACTCTCTCTTCTCCCACCCCCTCCCTTGTCAGACTCTCTTGTCTCATGATATGCCACAGAGTGACACAATTATCCACTTCATTTGAGTCGTGGTGCTAATGGTTGAGACCAGCCTCTTGGGGAGTTGGGGTGGGGGGCTGATAGGTGATAGGTAGCAGTAATTGTAAATGGTGTAATGAGTGTGGAACGGCCACAATGTAGAGCCAGCTATTACAGGTGACCCCCCCTCCCCTCCCCCTCAACAACAAGGGTTCAGCAGAGACAGGAAATATCAGTATCACAGTCACATTCCCCTTCTTGTCTTTTTCTGTGAGCAGCCCCCTCACTTCATGTTTGACTTCTCACCTGATCTGATGTTTTTTTTTAGTCCTATATCTTTTGTCTTGACAAATCAAGCTAACCATGTAGCATGGTTTAGTTAAGGTCTGCCTTTTTTCATCTTCTTCACTTCATTATGTCTTACATCCATGTAGCATTGTGAACATCACTATAGCCCTTTTCACACTGAAATCTGACCCGCTAACGATCGGCATTTGGCCCCTTTTTTAGTCTGACCCCCGCGCGGGGGTCAGACAGAGCAGCCTCATCCGCGGTGCGAGAAGCACTGTCATGCCCGTGGGTCATGCCACAGCCGCCTTTTGTCTTGACAAATCAAACTAACCATGTGTTAAACCCTTCTATATCTATGTTAAACACACTTAGTTTCTTTTCTTTTGTTTCAATTGTTTTCGGTCAGTGTTGTTTGATCTTTTGAATCCCATCGGATGCGAGCAGAGTTTGTTTGGCCTATGAGAAAGACCTGTAGGTATGTCTGAAAAATCGGTTAAAATCACAGAATAGGCCATTATCATTTGAGTAAATGCCACCAAATGGCATTAAAATGGCCAGTGTGAAAGGGGTATATGTCTGTCTGGCCTATGAAAGCTTCTGTATGTATGTCTGAAAAATCGGTTAAAATCACAGAATAAATATCCATTAAAATACTGAAAGGGGAACTATGCAAGTCCAGTCACTTTTTTTTGCTGTTTTGGTCACTCTTTTTCTCTACAGAACTCCACTTACAGTTTCAGAGAGCATATTTTCACTGTTGGAACTCAGCACTCAACAAAGGCGGAGAGAAGGCAATCCATGGGTAACCAAGGTGGGTAAAGTTAACAAGAGATTACCAGGTGTATTTGTGGAAGGCAGAGAGCCTCCATTCTCCCTGTAACAAGTCATTTAACCACCAGAATTACTCCAAAGCTGTTTAATTAAGGTGCAAATCTTGTTGCATAGTTCCTCTTCAGGTTATTATAATAGTTCACATTTCCCAATGTGATCTACAGAGGTAGTTGCGGGCAGTGATGCCAAATTTCTGAAAATACAACTCTACTGTAGGTCCTGGAGAAGGGTTCATAAGGACAAAGACAGTGTAATAAATCTACGCATGTTCTTGACGAGAAGAGGGGATAAGCAACTGTGGGGACAACAACAGGTCTATCGCAACAAGAGACATCAGTGACAGGTTATAGATGGTCAGCGCAACAAAGCAACAGTCGGCTACTGTCGTTGATGGTGCCAGAGGCCAGAAGAGAACAGACGGACTGGTTCAAGCTAAGAAAGGCAATAGTTACTCAAATAACCACTGGTCAAAACAGTGGTATACAGAAGAGCATCCCTGAACAAACAACACATTGAACCTTAAAGCAGACTGGTTACAGCAGCAGTAGAGCACAGTGGGTGCCACACCGATCAGCTAAGAACAGGAAACTGAGACTACTGTTCAGACAGGGACCAAAACTGGACAACAGAGGACTGGAAAAACAGTGCCTTGATTTCTGTTGCAACTTTCAGATGGTAGGGGCAAAATCAATACCATTTCCAAAAAGTTGGAACCCTGTATAAATGTAAATAATTTTCTATTGCAAATGCCAGTGCTGCCACCTGACAAGAGACCATGGGCAACTGCCCATCAAAAATATCAAATATGATCAAATCAACAATCATGTCTTCGCTGGTTTAAACTTGTTTGTTGCTTTTATAGCCTCAGCCATCATCACCTTTGTGTTTTGGTGAACATTAGAGATGCCTCCTTACCAGGAAGGTTGTCTGCACTAAACTGCTTACTATGTTTGACTTTTTGGGTCTTCGGTGTAAAGTGAGAAAAGCATTTGGACAGGGGGTGGGATGGCGCAGTACAGTAGCCTAACCTGTCTGTGAGGAAGTTGGTGATCTAATGAAAGGTGAAGGTGGGTGAGTGGGCACACTGCAGGAGGTCCAGTGGTGTTGTGGTGTTGTTGTTCAGGTGGACCTGTAGTAACTGGGATGGGAGGGGCAATTGCAGGAGAAGTGGCTGGCTGTGATAGTTTCTCTGCAGGCTCTGTTTCCTGCAGGTCTCTCTTCACACTGATTTGATGGCTCAACTCCACTGACCAGACAAGGGTTTTAGCTGTGTATTATACATAATCTCTGTCTGCATTACCTCGCAGGAAATGCTCCAAACAAAGAACAACACAGGAGAGAAGTAAGAACGGAGATTTCTCAGAATCAATATAAAAGGCAGCCAAGGCAGCTGAAAACCCAGACTTCTCCAGACTCAAGTGCAACTTATTATTATCATCATTCTTCTTTGTATGATGTACCCTAGGAAGACTGGTTATCTAGGCATCAGCCAATGCATGGGGATCCATGTAAAAAAACAAAAAACAAACAAAAACTGACATTTCAAGGGCTTCGACATGTGGACGTCAGACATTGTGAAAGAAATATATTTGAAAACTAAAATGCATTAACGTGGGCATAGCCTTGGTGCGGGTCTCTTTGACCTTTTGGCCATGTTGGCATCTCTCTAAAAGAGGCAAGACTGTTCCATGTAACAGGCTGGGCTTCAGCAACATTTTAAGAAGCATAAGGCACAAAAAGGGAGTCAGGCTTTGACTGTTGAATGGCAGCAGTTAATGTTGCGCAGGGAACAGAGATTTGTTGGTGGGCAGACAGAAGATGAAAGTCTCCACAAAACTTTCTACATTGGTGAAGTTATATAAAACTTTTGTAAAAAGTGGACTGGAGCATGTTAAGCTTGTTCTCTGGTAAAAGCAAAAGTATTGGAACTTGAAAAGGCCCAAGACCTGATGAAATCACCCAGTGGAGCTCTGAGTTTAACCTTTTAAAAGTCTTGACTTTCACATTGGAAATACAAAAGTTCGATCAAATTGACACTATTACTTTTTGAACCTGGTCACAGGTTTTTCACCGAGGCTCTAGGTACAATGTAATTGTGCCCAGCGTCAGGTTGCCCTGTAGGTATTTAGTTATGGGTATACACAATGTACTGAGAGTGTATGAGTCTGTCCTGCAATAAATCATATTTTTTACCAATCGTATAATGCTCAGTATTTGCGGAGAAGGAGTTTAAGTTTGGAGAGGCTCAGTTTGACATATTGTTCTTACAGATGTGAGGTGTTCATATTATTCTGTCCAACCACTGTTCCCCTCTGCCTTTGTTGCCTGGGACAGAGCAGGTGCCAGTAGATCCTTTCCTCCAGTAGGGGGTGGTATTAGCACTCGCTTCTCTGCCGAGGCCTTGTGGAATAGAGACAGCTGAAATGCCAGCACTGCCCACAGAGTCAGAAGGATGGAGGAGGGGGGTGGCATGGGGGGGGGGGGGGTTAGGGTGGTGGGGTCTACACAAGCCAGCGATTTCAGACATGTAGTCTTAACAGAGTCAGGAGAGGCTGATTGTTATTCAAACTTCTGTGTGTCGAGGCTGTTAAACGAGTCAATGAGCGGGATTTCTACCGCAGCCTGCCGCTCAATCCCAGACCAAACCCGCCGCTCACATCCATCTCAATTCCCTCAACATATGTGTTTGAATGGGAAATAATTCATAGTTCATCATCGTTGTCTCAAAACACTGTCAGTCACTCCTGCTCATCAAGGTTCCTCTATTCTATTCTATTCTATTCTATTCTATTCTATTCTATTCTATTCTATTCTATTCTATTCTATTCTATTCTATTCTATTTTTATGAGACATTTCTCACATGTAAGCATTACATCACCCATCTTTAACATCAACAGCCAAATCCAAGTGTGGTCGTAAAGAAAAAAAAAAAAATCAGCCTCACTGATCCACAGTTAAAGATATAAGCCCCCCTCCTTCTGTTTCTTTCGTTCTTTCTGTCTTTCTTTTTTTTATTCCAGTGGATTTAAAGTCAGTCAGGAACATTATCAGGCTGGGCCCAGCCGAGCAGAAACATTCCATAACCCCAACCTTCCCAATGACCCCTCCCTTGCTTTTAACAACTGCCGACATAGTTTGGCTCTGTTATGTGATCATGCTTGGATGAAATCTGTCAAACAGCTCCCTGAGTTATTAGGCTGTCTGCGCCTGACCTTTCCGCAATCAAAGATATATGACTTAAGGGCTCAGATTTGCCATGGCAACGGCTCCAATTTGCCGCCGTGAGAAAAGGTCTAATTGTTGCAGAAATTTAATGATCTAGCCCCGACATCAGGGGCTGTGAGATTTTATGAACTGTTTACGCTATAATTTTCTTTTGTTAATGCATTCCGCCTTAACCCCTTCCCCGCTGGCTGCCTGCAGGGAGGGGAGAGGAGTGTGAGTGCATGTGTGTGTGGTGAAGTGGTAGTGATCGGGGTGGGGGGGGGTTACTGGGTGAGGGGGGGTGGCGATGGGGGGAGGTGGTGGTGGTGGAGGAGGAGGAGGAGGTAAATTTCTGCCCCCCAACCTGTTAGCTTGTGTGTCTGGCGCCTCTTTAAAAAGGGCAGTTTTGTCTTTAAGAAAAGCAGCTGCCTGCCGCATTATCTGCTCTCAGCGATGTAGACATCAGTAATATATTCTACAAGGTCAAAGACAACTGAGATTAAAATGTCTAATCAGTTAATTTGTTTTATTGAGAAGGACTGCCGTGTGATTGGACACACAGAGAGATAGAGGGGGAGAGAGAGAGGGGGGAGGAGGGTGTGTGTGTGTGTGTGAAGGGGGGGGGGGGCAGTGGAGGAATATGGAGAGATGGAGAGATGGAGGGGAGGAGGTGCTCAGATTTGCACATTGGTATTTTGACTGAGCTTGATGCTGGAAAATATGGCCGTGCCACTCAGTTATAGCATGTTGATGAAGCTCTGACACCCTTTGTTTTTCTCCCTAGTCTCCCCTCCCTCCCTCCCTACCTCCCTCCCTCCCACCCAGTCCTCCTCCCCTCTTCCCTCTTGTCTCGCCCTCTCTCACCATTCAATTTCAATCTATGGCACATTCATACAAGACTGATTTTATTAGTTGCTGAAATAGACTTATATTTTATATCTCATTAAATATTCAAAATAAATTCAGCATATTTGAGCTGTTCATACATATTCAGTTTCTGTAACTAGGATCAGAATATTTTGATTGAGCCCGTACAGCAGAGACACTTTGAATTTCTTTTTGTGTGCAGATAATTCCATTCAGAGGAATGAGTTGAATCACAATTGATCTCATTGTTTTCTTTTCCCCCCATTACAATTAAATGTGGAGGAATATATTTCTATGGATAAAGTGACTGCAGAAGAAGGTATTGGTTTGTGCAGGACAACACGTTTAGCAGTTTGGCTCAACTCAGGAATCCTGAAGAAAAACACCTCTGTAACGAAAGGGGCATTCGATCATCAGCAGCTGTACACAGTATATACAGTATATGTATACATTATGTAAGGGTAAATTTACTTCACACTGTAAGGATTAGAGTAATGACTAATGACCTTTAATGCCTCATAATTAGCTATATCAGCATGTAGGTGAGGAATGTGGAGAACTTTCTAATTAATTTCATGAAATAAGATCTTTTAATTGGTGATATGTTACTTCTCACACACTCTTCCTCTTTACAAATCTGGGGTTTAAGCTTCGACTGCAGTTTGAACATGAACGCACGGGACAGCAGGAATCTGCATGGAGCAGCAGTCATAAATAAAAAGGGTGAAACGCAGCAGTGAAATGTGCTGTTGAAATAGAAATGAAGCAATTCCGTAATTGACCGCAAATGAAACTGGTTCTAATTTTGAAAATCCTTCATTGTTCGAGCTTCTAATGTTTGAACTCCGCATGTCAGACAGAACAAAAAAATCTGAGGACGTCATTTTGGCTTTAGGAAAATGGAGCAAGCAAATTTTTACCATTTTCAAACTTTTTAAAAATGAAAGAAATTATTAGTTACTGTAAAATATTACTAATAAAAACTGGTGATTATTAACTTTAGTCACTATTAGGAATCTTTTCAAAACAAGGCTTTAGAAAAAGAACACATTTTCATAAGGATGCAGATGTGAAAATCTCAGTAAAACAAACAAACGCTCACATGCAGAGTAGATTTCATTTCATTTACAGAGGATGTTATAATGTAGTTAAATACAATCACCAAACACCATATTCATACAGGATACTTCCTCTCTTTGCTCCACAAGATTTTGGAAACTTCCCTCTAAGGCTCTCCTTGACACGACGATCACAGCCAAGCTGCCTCCTCCTCCTTTTCTAACACATCTTCAAGACCATCTACTAGATTCAGGTCTGGAGACTGGGAGAGGCCCCAGAAGTTCACTGATGTCACTGTCATGTCCATGAAACCATGAAATCCAGCTGGAAGTAACCATTAGAAGACAGTAAACTTTGGGCACGACAAATCGGCAAGTGAGTCTGAGTCCAACTTCTCTACTCACCACAGTTGTGAATAGTGGTTATCGCTGTCAGCTTAAACTAGTCTGTCAAGTCTCCCCCGACCTCTGAGGCTTTAAAACTCAATAGAGACTGTTTCTTGTTAATGTCAGTGAGTTAAATCTACTCATTGTGGTGTTTCAGGCCTGTATGTGTATCACCTGTATCTGAAGGGTCTTATACACTTTACTGCTGTCACATGGCTGCTCCGATATTTGCACAAACAAGCAGGTGCACATTTTTCCCCTGGTACGTTTACAATTGTATACAGTTGATAACAGACACCAGTTTGACCCAGTAAATGTTTAAGACAAGTGATTTTTTCTCTCCCTCCACTTTCTACAGATTCAAAGATTCTATACTTATCAGCATATGTGTTGCTTTGTCTTCTTCTCCAGACGTGTGGATAAGTGCGTTCGTGAATGCAACCCCCATTAGGAGCAGCTGAGGAGATCCATCCAGGGGCAGTTTGTTTTCCAGAGAGGAGCAGCAATGGTGGACGGGCCTTGATTTATTAGAACCATGAGCCAACTGACCATGATGAAGTGCATCTCAATTTTAAAGACTATACAGCTTCATCTGGAGCGAGAGGAGGAAGAAGAAAGTTACAAGAGCAGAGAGAGAGCGGGCTGTTTGATGAGAGTGGGCAGCAGACAAAAAGACAAAAAGTTGATTAATCAAATTTGGGAGATATTTAAAGCATGTAAGTTAATATGATAATATTCCTTAATGTAATGTAGGTGGGGTGTTTGGAAAAAGTAAGATGGGGTAATTGTGATGTAGAGAGAGAGAGAAGGTAAACCATACGGAGATGGAGGAAAAGATGTTTTTAGAGGGGGCACTGATATTTGATGTTTAATCCAGAGGGAAGTTGTTAACATAGAGTAATGCCTCATACTTAAGCAGGAAAACATTTGGGCATTACTGGTGCCAAAACCTTGTAATCCTGCAAGGGTTGTGTAATGAAAGTAGGGCTTTGCCATTGAAAATCTACAAACATCTAAATGAGAAATAAAATTGCAGACCCCGTCCAGGCGCGCTCGGTGTCCACCGCAGAAGCCTCGCATGAGCATCCTTCACCGGGAAAACGTAACAAACATTCTCCCATCTGTGGACGTGATGGAGTGTTTCTTAAATGAAAATACACCTGTCTTTAGGACAAATACGTGCCACTAATTACCTGTCTAACCTAAATCTCTGGGCACCAGATGTTGCTAAAACACAGCGAGACAGAGACAAATTGCGGCATGCTGTTGTAGCCCTGCACGTAAATATAGTAGAGGCTTAAATCATCTTTTCCTTGACCCTGTTAGAGAAGTTGTTCAATGTGATTTTGGAGTGTGGTGTGCCCGTAGGAAACTAATTGTAAAGATAGGGTAAGGTATTTACAGTATCAGATAATCTCCTGCTCTCTCTCTATCTGCCTCTCTCCTCAACTTGACCAAGCCATAAGCAGGATTACATTTTGATCTGTATCCTTGCTTCCAATTCAGATTTCTATTTCAGTTATGTTGACTACCCACATCCTCCTCCTCCTCCGCCTTCTCCTCTTTTCTCCTTTTCCTTCTGTATTTTAGAAGAGGCAGTAAAAATTAGTCCTTCTTCACTTGTACAAAGAGATGAAGAATTCACCAAGGACCTTGAAAAACTTTCCAGGTAACCCAATACAAACCCATCTGTACATGCCCCCACCCACCCTTAGTACTCTTGATGTAGGTCCTTCCTCATCTTCCTTGCTTTCCCCTCCCTTTTCACCTTCAGCTCTTTTTTTTTCTTAACTCACATCTCTTCTTGCTCTTCTTCTTCTGCGCAGACCCACTGCTTATATTTGGCATGCAAGAACACATTCATTCATCTTTTTCTGGTCCAGCGTTCATATTTTTTGGGGCCAAACTGCAAATATACAAAGTGGAAGTAGTGGGACCACCCTTTGGCCCTAAGACGTCCTACTGTTGTTCTGGTTGCTGTGGTAGGAGCAACAGAAGGAGCTTTACATCCCACATTGAAGACTTTATTTTATGATGGACATCAGGTAGCTCTTTAAATCAGTGAATGAGCTGACTAACCTCTGGGGCCCGAGGGGTCAGAGGGCCTCTGTACAACAGGCTTTGTAAAAAGAAACTATGGGGGATGTCCCAATCACATTTTCTTCTCCTGATCTGGATCCACTACGTGAACTAAATGCTGAATGGAGTTGTTTGGCTCAGACTCGGAGGGAACAGGGCAGAGCTGATTAACTGTGTGTCGTCAATATTTCTTTGTGGAAAGTTAAAGGGCTCAAGATGTCCCGATCTGAACCAGATCTGAAGTCTTAAATATTGAGTATCTGCTTGTAACTGCTCTGATATGATCATTATTTTTGTTTAATTATTCCTACAGTCATACAGTCGGCTCAAAGTCCTGGTTTCGAACCCTGTGCAAGGGGCCTTTGGAGATCTGTCTGTAGCATCTCTCCGGGCTCTCTGGCCTCCTCCCACAGTCCAAACACATGTATAGGTGTGAACATGAGTGTGTGTGAGTTGTCTCTATATGTTATATATGTGTCTATACTTCTCTGTAAATCTCCAGACTACATCTCCTCTTTGTTATCCCCGCACGCTAATCATTATCCCACCCAACACAATGACTGGTTTCTCTGGAGGTGCCTTACAGCCGAACAAACTTCAGCAAAACTGCCTTTTCTGTAGCCACTGCACAATCTTGGAACACATTGCAAAACACGTTGGAATTGGCTTTTCCACCCTCCTTAAACAGATTTAAGCACCTTGTTGCCCAACAGTATGAAACAACTTGTTCTTGCTTGACCGATTAATTGCAACTTGTTCTGCTTGCTATTGTGATTTCTGTTATTGTGCACTTGGCCCCATTGAAAATGAGGGTCTCCTTAAATGGGTCCCGAGTTATAAATAAAGGTTTTGAATTGAATTGAATGTTGGCTCTATGATAGACAGTTGACCTGTCCAGGGTGTACCCAGTCCTCACTGTGTGTCAACCGGGATTGACTCTGGTGTGAAGCCTTTATTTCCATAATATACAGGCAATTGAGTCAGTGTCAGTGTAGATCTGCCTCAGCAGCTTTGAAGATGTCGATCATCTTTGAAGCTGTCTGTCCATCAATTCATTGTCATCCAATGTCCATACCCACTGTGTCCTCAGTCAGAACAAAACAGTGAAGTTCAGGTTCAGATTGACCCCGAACAAAAACACACAGTGAAGCAGAGTATGACAGAAAGGTCTCATGGTCCAACCACAGACTCATGTTATATAGTTTAGTTTGTTTAGCTGTATTGTCTATACATCACAAACCAAATCACTACAGCAGACAAGACTGTGTTATTCCCATATCCAGTCAAAACTCTTGTCGCATCATGGTGGAAAATCTTTCTCATACACTTTAACAGAGTTTCAATTTGAGTGACCTGTTTATCTGTGTCATGAATTCACATTTTAAATCCCATTTAAAACATATTTTCTGGTACAGATTCAAAGAATAAAACTTTTTTTTTTCTCTTCACAATCCAGGTTCAGAACCTAAAACCCCCAAGCATCTCCTTTGACCTTTGACCTCATGATGGACATAAAGAAACTATTGCAGTACATTATGATAATGTTGTTTCAGCATCTGTATACATTCTCACACGCAACACAAACAGCTGCACGTTCATCCTGTGCACTTGGTAAATATGTTCTTGTTTTTCTCTATCTTTCTCTCTCCCTCCATCCTGTCGTCTCCATCTCCCTCTATTTTCCGACTGTCCATATGTGAATTGTAAGTGAAGGGGTAATAACAGTAGGGGCACCGCACGCAGACGTATTGGGCTTTTCCTTAAAGGACGGGATAATGAGACAGAGTATCTATTTGCACAGAGTAATGTGTGTGTCTCCAGACGCTGCAGACACGTGGACCTTTCTCTCTCTTTCAGCCCTGCTGACAGGTGGGGACGGCGTGGGCTCATACACAGCTGTGTTTTAACTTGATTGCACCGAACCAACAGCAAACTTCTTCACTTATTTCCAGGTATAGGAATGTTTTTTTTTTATTTCTGGGAGCCGATTTGGGTGGAGATTTCTCTTCTTAAGAAGAGCTCAGTCATTGGTGCATCAACCTGCCAATCTTAATCACAGATAACCAATATGCAGCAAAGATAAATATGTCCATTAAAGGCCCCTGGAGGCGGGATTATAAGCAGCCAGCGGCCTATGAAATGCAGATTCCCCCATTCAGAATGCTACACACACCTCTCTCCTGTGTGATATCAGCCATGAGCGCTCATTCTAATTATTTGGGCAAATGTACTAATTAGCTATCAAGTGCCACCCCCCCCACCCCAGCCCCCACCCTCTCCACCCTCCACCCCCCTGCGATCCCCACCCCCACCCATCCACACTTATCATCCTCCCCCGACATCTTTTGTATTCAAAATAGGTTCCCAGCATGGTTGGAATTTTTCAGGCCATCAGCAAATATTTACCAGTTCCATCTCATTATGTTCCAGGCTAAAATGCTGGCTATGAATATCTTAAGGCCCTTGGTACACGCCATCTAAACTTTGCCTTGACCTTTTACTGCTGGCCGCCTGCACTGGCAATTGAGCTGCAGCTTCAATATGTAGGCACACATGCACATGCCCACACACACACACACTCACACTCACATAGTATCTGTGTCATCATGTCTCAGTGCTGTTTCGCTGTAGACTTAAGACTAAAGCAAACTGATGATTATGCATATGCACCTTCCTCTGCATGGTTAGCTTCGCCGTCCCTACCTCCCGCTCTGATCAATCCATTAACTTACATCTCGTTGTATATGTCTGGTTTAGCACGATCAACGGAAATGCTGACAGCGCTTATTTCTTTGGTTTTGGCGATTAGCAACTCGGTTCTTGTCAATACAATAGTAATGAATGGGCGAGATAAATGCGATTTGGGGGCATAATCATTTTTTGTGATTGCTGGTCTGCATTTTTGCTTAAAAGGCAAAGTGATTAATCAATAATTAATTTTGAAGCAGGGGCAGTGATAGAGGCGAAACGATGAAAACATTTGCCGTAAATCTGCACTTTATTGCTGTTACTATTGAAAGGTTCGTGGCAACACCTCGTCAGCCTTGGTATATTGTGAGCATTTTCTGTATGGTTTGCAAAATGGCTGAGAGAAAATATTCATGTGTCTTATTTACTGCCAAATGTCTTTTTATTCAGGGGATATTTGTGCACTTATCAATTTTATTTATTTTTGAGAGCTTGACTCTGCTTGGGCGGTGGTCAGTGAGCTAGAGGAGGTGGATGTTAGGAAACGATTCTTTCTCCATCAGGCTTTAGGGAGCAAATCCTGCTCTTCTTGTTGACAACTGGACTGTATGAACTGTGTGTGAAACTATGTAAACTTTTTTTGTTCACTTTTTGGGGAGCATGATTCCTTTAAATTAATAGTTTCACACTTTAGGGAAATATTATTCACAGTCAGGGCCAGAGAGAGATGTGATGAACGTCCTATAGGCCTAAAGGTTAGGGGTGCAAGCTTGTGCATGGTGCCAGTTTGATCCTGGGACTCTTAAATCTGGGTGGAAAAGTTAAAGAGCAGCACTTATCTGACTCTTCTCAATGCCACTGTAGTGCTCTCAAGCAAGGCACTTAGCCCAGCTGCAGGGGCCAACAGATCAGACTGCAGCTGTGTTTCTGTAAAAGACCTCTCAGTGAAGCTGCCCCGGATAGATAAAGGAAAGATTGTTCCTACATCCGACATCTTAACGCCAGGAGACGGTCAGTGTCTTAGCATAACGACAAGCAGCAGACTCACTCTGTCCAAATGTTAAAGGTCCAGTGTTGTAAAAAGTGAGATGTCAATGTAATTTTAGATTATACTGTAATGCAGGTCTGGGTTCTACATTAATACTATGAGAGCATCCAAGTGCTAAGGCAAAGAAAAGAAAAGAAATTAAAAGTTTTGTCTGAGGAGACTAAATTCTAGTAGTGTGTGTGCTTCCGCTGGCTGCAGGTCTGCTGCGTCACAGTTCTGGACTGGCATATACAACACGCAGAGCTTCTATTTCTGCCCATGGATGTATTATATTATCATATCAACGCCAGAGCAACAGGAGTCAACAGGTCAGAGGTTTTCAGATACTATTTCAGGCGGTTGACACCGTGAACGAGTAGATAGGCCTACTGATTGTATAATCAGAAAATAGGCAGATCAGCAGGTCAGCACCGAGTTGTTGCACGTGACCGGGAGATCAGGATGTTTATGATGCGCTGGTGCTCGTGGGAAATGGGGTTTGAGATGTCACCCGTCCATTTTAGCAGACTGCGCTGCAGCTAGCAACTTACTCTCTCCCTTGCGTCTGTACCAGACAGATATTGTTCATTTCATGAAAATGTCCGGTTGTCATTGTTACTCATGGGACCATAAAGCATGTTAAATTGACTTGTGCTTTGCACAGGATGGTACCGTACTTTGTTGTGTGTGAGCAAACGTTATAGCAGCATTGCCTCTCATTACAAAATGCTGAAAGGTGGGGCCGCCCGCGCCCTGATAGGTCAACTAGTAGAGCGCAAACCACTAAGACCACTAGGTCCTGCTGCAGCGGCCTAGGTTCAAGTTTGTAGCTATAGGCTACAGATGATTTGCAGAAAACTCACATGGCCACATTTGTTACCAGTTGTTTTTCTTATACAGAAGTGTTTCTACGTTTTTGTACCATTGAGACTTGTTAAGAGAGATTATTTTAGGCATAATAAAGCATGTTGAATAACCTTTGTGTCTTTGGTTGTAGAGAGATATTATTTTGTTGTTTTCAATTTTCTATGATGAGACATACCATTAAAGTTAAGGCATCTTTGTGTAAACTATTATCGTGAGTGTATTAGGGCACAGCCAAGTGTCCTCCTTTTTGGAAATAAAAATATGATTACCCTAGCTTAAAGCAGATATCAGTGGAATGTTTTTGTTAATATAAGTCCTAAATAGTCCTATTTTCCGTCAGCAATCACTTACATGGAGTGTTTCAGCCAAAACACGGGTCTCTCCGTCACTCTGCTCTGCTGTAGCCCGAGGAGAAATTTTTCCTTGTGGGATACAAGTGTTATCCAATGAGGAGAGAGAACGGCATGAAGGGCTGTGTGTGCAGCCAAGGGGTGCGCGTGAATGTGGTGACGTAGCACGAGGACCAATAGATGCCTGACGAGGGCGGGGGCTGCTAACTCATGGTGCGTTCAAGGAAACTCGTACTTTGTGTTTTTCCTTCCTGCGAAGTCATACCAGTTCGATCTGGTATGAGTTCACGGGTCGGAAGTTATGAGTGGCAGTTATATTGAACTTTCACAGGCAACAGGACGGTAAAAACACGAGCTACGGGTTGCCTGGAACGTTACAAAGTCGTAGTTGTGACTTGAAGCTGTAACTTACGGTTTCAAAAGTCTGCCTTGAACGCAGCATTCGCCGAAACGGCCGTGTCGCTGATATCTGCTTTAAGCAAACAGGCTAGCTAGTATTTGTAGTTTTATGAGGTTGACCTGTATATTTACCATCTTGGCTGTCTCTTGTGTAATTGAGTGGTCATTTCTATCTCCAAACTAACTTATCAGTATCTAATATCAACTCCCTTCCTACCACGTCTTCCTGCTGTGCACTGGTGTGTCTGACTCAGAATCCACAATTATGAAACAAAAAGGGTTTTAGGCCCCAAAATACCCCTCCACATCATCACTTTATATGTATAGAGGTGTGTGTGCTTGTGTTTAAAGGAGACAATGGTGTGAATTTAAAGACAATGCTGTGTGCTTGCCAGGCTTTGATGCTGAGCCAAGCCCCATCATTCCCAGAGGTATTTACCCCCGTGTCTTCCTACCACATTGTTAAACACTACCTCTGTACGTTTTTATAACACCATTGTTAGGCTCAATAGATTTTTATTTGGCTGCTTTACCCCTCCCTCACTCTCCCATACTCTAGCTCTCTGGCTAGCTGTGTTTGCATTGCCCCGTCCTTTCACCTGGAAGTGTCTAGGTGTGTATTTATAGTTCCTTAGACAGCAGACATGAGAACCAAGACCAAACATCCTCTTCCCCTCTGGAAATTGCAGAGACTGGAACAGCAGAAATGTTGACTCTAATGTGTCTTGCGCCTCCTCTTAAAACAGTTGGTGTGTATGTGTTTGTTTTTAATCAAACCACCAGCAAGCTCCTCGGTGGGATGACACATTGTGTGACCTTTTATTATTTAGCTTGTGTCTATGTATACATGCACATATACAGTAATATGTACACATCAATACTGCTTTATACAAAAAGATAAAAATCCTGTGAAAAACGATAAGCTTGTCTTTTTTTTTAACCAACATTTGAAAAATCAGGTAGGTAAGTGAAAAAAGTAAAAACCTACCCTGGATGTAGTATACAACGTACAGTTTATGTAAATGGGATTATGGTGCCAACAGCTCTCTAATTAATACCACACAACATAGTTTTTATTGACTTAAAATGAGAATAAAGTACTGATAATTGAGTAGAAAATGAAATGGTGGATTTAGCACTACATTTAAACAGGACTTTTAATTTCGCTGCAGTTTATGTGCTATACATTTTTGATAAAGATAAAAGTCTAATGTGTTGCAAAACAAAACTATTTAATGTACTGACCTATACAAAGACTGTATGTAGGTCAATGAGAGATTACCAGAAATATTCAATATATTCCTTTCTGTATATTTGTATACAAATGTATATGATTCAAAACTCATTTATAAACGTAATAATATTATACATGTAATAAAATTATATATTGATATTGATTTGACATACATCCAGAGAATAACATGTACCAGATTCAAAAAACTACCCAGTTAACTACACTGGTATGAAAGCGGATCTTATGAAAAGACCTATAGGCTACTGTACACATTAATTGAAGTCAAAAATGTCAAATCAGAGCTTCATAGTTTATGTGAAGCAACCAACAAGTAAAAATATGACAGGAGATGTTCCTGTAAGAGCCGCAGACACTAGCAGCATCAGAGTTTGGTGTTGCAGTCATTAGCAACAATTAGGAAAAAAACTGTAAAAACACATTAAGAAGAACACATTTTTTTTTCAGTGTGAAAGACAAAAAGAAGCTTTTAATTTAATAAATGTATTAATATATACAGGGTATATATAATATAAGTTGTCAGCTCTATACAGTATTTAAGTCGACACACAGAATGGATGTGTGATAGTCATCAAAGTGTTGCAGTGATGCACCTGATTCAGTTTCTCTCAATGAAGCGAACCAGGAGTCAAGTTTTCGAGGGGTATCAGGAATTCAGCATTTAACAACACACAACAGGAAACCTGTGTGACCACGCTGCCAAAATGAAAGCCGAGATTCAGGATCGAATGATGCTGATTATTATTTCAATGCATCAAAGTCTGAATGTGTCACTTTGCCTTTTGTCCGGCTCTCTGCGCTTCGTGTAGAACACAGAGGGAGTGAGAGTGGAAGACCGGATGTGGGAGGAAGGATGAATTTGAGAGCAGAGGAGTGGAGAAAAAGAAGAAAGTGAGAACGGGGTGAAGAGAAAGGCGACTGCGTTTCAGCCATCTGGTGTGTGTTCCCCAGCAGCAGCAGCAACAGCAGCAGCAACAGCAGCAGCAGTAGAGCAGAAGAAGGTGAAGTCTGTCCGCATCTATCCTCTGGCCGCACATCACAGGCGCAACGTTTGCCCAGTATTGGCCTCGCTGTCACTCTGTGTGCGCGATGTGTATGTGTTTGTGTGCTGGTGTGTGCGTTATGTGGCCAGTGTCAACCCCAGACACAAGCTGCTCTGCTGATTTAATGAGAAGGGCTAGATTGCCATGGCTAGGGCCAGACACTGCCCTTTTTTTTTCACCCCCTCACACAAATACACACTCAACACACTCGACATGCCCGGGGTCTATCCCCGCCGCCACGTCACTCATAGTGATTGAGGCTCATGCAGTTCTGCTGGAAAGTCATATAGGGAAAATCTGAATCTGAAGAAGTCCTATATCCTGGTTGATTTAACCTCTCTACATTTATGTCATCTTTGTGGGTGTTTCAAAAACAGAAAAGCTAATGTGCATGAGTAGGAGAGAGCGCCTGGTCTCTTGCCTGGCCAGGGTGGTGGCAGCGTGGCAGTGTTTTAATGATGCATCTGCTTGTGTCAAATGATTCTGGGCACACGGCGAAACCCAGGGCTGCTGTCGCCGAGTCGCCTGCACACACACTTTTCTTGAAAATACTCATACACAAGCACTTCTGCATGCACCCACACACACCCTTTTCCTTTCACACTCCTACCAATACGCACACACACACACACACACACTACCAGGCGTGCACGCTCCCATTCAGCTATGTACCGGGCAGCGGTTCACTCGGGCCCCCTCTGGTGCTGTGGTGGCTGGTTTTAATGTCCTTGCCTAATGATCTGGCACACGTCGAAAGGTAAATGATAATTTGCTTTAAGTGGAGCTTTTAGGCGGAAAAGCCTTATAAGGCTTAGCGGTCTCACTGAAATGACAGTGTTTGCCACAAGCAGCTCTCGACAGATTTCATTTCAAATATGATTTCTTTATGAAAACGCGTCGGACCAACACCCTGACTCTGCTGACTGTTGCACGAACAGACATAGCCTACATCTGTATTTGTGTGTGCGAGTGTGTTTGTAATTCTGAGAGATCTTCCATGAAGGCGTCCAGGATGCGACTGAAGACGATTCAGTTGGAGACGGATGCCGGTAAACGGACACAGCAGCAAGAATTACCCACAGAGGCAGAGGAGAAAATCACTTCTTTTTTTTTTCAGTGGGAATGATTTTGAAGCTGTGAAAGCACATTCTGAGGAGACAGCGCAAACATCCAGCCTTGGTGTCGTGTCTCTTTGTACGAGAAATCTGGGCAGTTTCTCATCACTGAAAAGGGGGCTCATTATCACTTTTGTATGCTCTCTCTATTCAATTCTTCATCAGGCTTTGTAAGCACAAAAAGTGCTAAAACAGTTTTTTTGTTGCCCAATTCTCCTCACTTGTAAATCAGTCAGGAGAGTTACTTACTATGTGATGAGCGAGCGGAGAAACTACTGAAAGTAAATGTCTTTAACACCACAACATGTTGAGATTGTGACAGCTTTCTGTGTTTTGCGTCTGAGTGAAAACACAATTGCTCACATCTGCATTGTGCCAGACACACAAACCGTAAACACCAAGTGTAAAACACTCATTATCTGATATATATGTATATATGTATCTATGTATTCACAGTACTTTCCACTCATCAAATTGAAAAAAAAAACAAAAAAACTTTCTAATGAGACACTGACAACATCGCCCTGCCACTACAACTCAAGGGTTTTTACAATGTGAATGAACCGAGAGATAGGAGGAAGGACGTCAGTGTAGCAGAGAACAGAGGAGGAGAAGAGGAGGTGAGACTAAACATCAAAGAAAGGTGAGGAAAACAGACGACGGCTAAGTAAAATAGAAGCCAGCGTGGATCAGCAGAAATGAGACAAGGAGGTGAGCGCTTGACAGCTGATCACAACACGCGGCTGTAGGGTGGATGTCTTGTCCCCTCACCTCCCCTAGCTGCCTCCGACTGTACGTACTTTCATCCCTTCCCCTTTTCATCCCCTCTTCAACAAGTCGTCCTTCATCTACCCCCTCTGAAAAAATCATCTGTATCCCTTTTTTTCTCCTTCACCTCTCACTTCTCTCCTGATTCAAATATTGCGTGTTCAGAATCATCTTTCACACATCCGCATGTTCAACCTTTCAACGCTGTTAACGTGCCATCTCCGCTGGAAAAATGTCTATTGTAACATGGCATTTAACCTATTTGGCAACTTTCTGTCTGGTACTCAGAAGTGGAGCCTGATTCTACAGAGCAGGCTCATCTGTGGAGGTTTGAACCAAAATCATCCCCATTTAGGTCTGAAATTTTGTCCTGTCATGTCCTGTGGATGGAACTGTCTCCATGTTCCACAGAATAATGTCTTCTGACTCAAAATTGTAATACTGTGTGTGATGGGTGGATTTTTTTTCTTCTCAAAACTGCATCAATATTTGGTTCCTTTGATGAAAATTACATTTTTAACATTGTTACCATGCTCATCTGGTGTTTTCATTTAATAATACAAGACATATTGTTAGTGAAATAATTAGTCAACACCATGACAGAGTGTTTCCATCTCAGAGCTGCAGTGAAACAAGAACAGTAGAAAAAAAAGAAGAAAAATCCAGATCCAGATAAAAATGGTTTCATGAGGGTTTCTGAAAGTTTGTCAGTATGAGAATAAGCATTAACATATATATGATGCCAACTGTGCTATACAGTCTCTGATCTTTCCTTCTCTAACCCTCTATAAATAAAATTTTAATAAGAAACTTAAGAGATTTAATATTTACGTATAATAAACCAATATTAACAGTTAATTGATAGGCATAGACATTTACAAAAAACAAAACATGCATCCACAAACATACAGCATCAGAACAAAACAATTTAAAAAGAGTTATCACTCAAAAACAACACATTTGTGATGACTTCATGTTATTTTCCTGATGTTGGTCCATTGGACAATGTGACTTCCAACACACATCAGATATTTGTTAGGTATAGGCAAATATATCTGCAGCGCCTTTTAAGGGCTAATAAAATATTCTTGATGGTCCACAGGTCCTAGAGTCTTGAAAAAATAATGGAGACATTGGTTCTTATTTTGACCTGGACAGGTTTAACAAACCTGCCTTCTTTAGCCTATTTATTTGGAGGATCCTTTATCTCACATCCAGAATCTAAGAAACAGCAGGAAATAATAAAAGGAAATAGCGTTGCTTTAGTAGAAACCATTCTTGTGCAAGGCCCTGTTTTCCACTAGTGATGCAGTTGTGGTAGACAGAGTGTAACCCAACTGCTGCAGCTTAAATCATTCATTAAAATGTATGCTTTTTTTTCATACAGATCTCAGGTCTGTCTGCAGAGTGCCAACCAGAGTGTCAGGGTGTTAAATTCTGCTCTGCGTCTCTGACCACAGGAGAGAACAACGCAGAAAACACATAGACACAGACAAGTGAGAGACAAGTGATAGACGTGTGATCATACAACACAGTTAGCACGTCAGTCACTCACTGCGTTTCTACAGGGGCAGACTTGTCATTACCTAAACTATTCTCTCACTCACTCGGTCTGTCAGTCAGTGGTTCCCCACCCATCCATTAAAATAAAAGTAAACAGGAAAACAACCATAGGAGGAGGAATTCCCATTAAACCCATGACAATATAGCCTGTAAATATTTACTATGTATATATTGCTTGTTACTATTGACAGAGTGTATTTTTAGATTTTAGATATGGATGGATGGGTGGGTGGGTGGGGGTGGGGTGGGCGGTTAGTTCAGAGTATGAGTTCACTAAGGAGAAATGTGGGTTTGTACTATAATTTGCTGAGATGTTTAGTGTGTGGATGTACCATTAAAGCTTATGTGAACGCAGCCCCCTCTTGTGTGTTTATTTTTAAACATTACGTGATTAATAGATTATATGATTTTTGAGTCTAACATCATCAGATCATTTGGATTATTCTGGCCCATTTGTCAGGAGCAGAACAATTGCATTTCTTTTCTCCAGGATGAAACATCTTTCTTCTGCATTAACTTTTTCCTTTTTTTTTGTCTTAAACTAGTGGAAAAAGACATGCTTTTAAGAAGTGATGGTGTGAAAGTGATGGGGAAATGTGATTTGCAGGCATTAGTGCTACATGTGTATGGTTGGAGTAGCTGCAGGGAAAGGAGATGCCGTTGCTTTAGCTGCTGATTTCTTCCTGCCCAGGGCGAAGAGAGGGGAGGCCCTGGGGAAACAAAGCCTCAGGAAACGTCTGGATATCTCTTAAGAGGCTGTTTCCCCCCAGCTGTAATAGAGTGTGGAACATAGAAAGACAGTGTATTTGTAGCATAAAGTTCACTTCATGATCACTTAACTGTGTAGATCAGGAGAAAGATGCAGTGGAGCTGCTACGTCTAGACACTGTGCTTGAAGTTTTGCTGTGAAGGATTCGGAGGCAAAACACTGTGGGAACATTATAATTATCATAACCGAAGGATGATATTTTACAAATATAATTAGCACCATGGCTAATGGGTATTTTTCATTTGATTTCAAACAAAACTGAGCAGCATACAACAACCGACAGTATATTTGCATCTCAAACCTGCTGCTTAAATGTCTGCTTCTTTCAAACTAACACTCCAGATCACAGACTTTTATTAATAGTGGCCAAACCAGTGATAATGACATGACCAGAGTCCAGAATCAGAAGATATCATATAACATTCAAGTCTCATTGTCAATTTCAATCGTTTTTTTTTTTGCTCAGTTGGTAGAGCACCCGCCCCATGTGCAGAGGCTGTAGTCCTCGCTGCAGGTGGCCCCGGTTCGAGTCCCGCGTCGGACGGCCCAATACTGCATGTCATTCCCCCCATCTCTACCTCCCATTTCCTGTCACATCTCTACTATCCTATCAATAAAGGCATTTAAAAATAAATAAATAAATGCATTTGCCACATTTACTCCTGAGCCCAGGAAACAGACGGTTTTGGCCTGTTTTAAAAACAGGATAAACGGAAACCTCTGGAAATAATGACATAGATGCCAACAGAGTGGGTCTCATCTGCGTCGACTTCCAGCTGTGACAATGGTTAAAAAATCACAAGGCGACCTGGTGGCTTACCTTTTACAGTGCATACAACATTGTCCTGACTGCAGAGGTCATGGTTTCAAAACTAACCTGTGGCCCTTTGCTGCGAGTCAAACTGACGTTCCTGGCTCTCTTCACTGCCCTATCACAATAAAGGCAAAAAAATAAAATAAAATTAACCACTTCTCTGTCAAGGCAACACACTTCCTGTTTACAGCAGCATGTGCACACTCAGTGTAACTGCCCGTGTATGGAACCTACTGTTGGGTACGGGGAGCCTCAAGCAATTAACATTTTACCTGCTTTTATGTTGTTATTTTATAAATAATGCCATAAACAAAACAGGCTTGTGGACTGAGCATCTTGACTCAATGACATCCTCAAGATTGTGACAAAAATATGACTGGTTACTTCCTTACATGTAAAAATAAAACATTGTTCATTGCAACATTAATTAATTAGTCTACCATTAGCTGCTGATACGTTTTTATTTCTCATGTAGACTGACTTCAACAAAGAAACATTCACCAAATTATTTAGTGTTGAACCAAGCAACTCACAGTATGTGTTAGGGATGTCCCGATCCGATCACGTGATCGGAAATCGGGGCCGATCACGTGATTTCGGACTCGATCGGAATCGGACGTTACATCCCGATCCGGATCGGATATATGACATATCAGCTGATGTCAGGGTTTTCCCTGTCTAAAGCGAAGACGGTCGCAGGGCGCACTCTCAAACCCATTACTTGTAGGTAGGCTACTGTAGACGTGCCTCATGTGGACTCATTACCCAAAGCGACGCCAGCGGCGGCATTGGGTGCAACACTGTGCCCGGCCGTGGAGCAGAGCTCCATGGTGTGTGTGTGGCTGCGCATCACAAACATTTAAATATATGAAATGACGGCGCTGGCGGTAGTCCGTGTCACCGTGTCAGTTCACTGTTAATGTGTGTGTGGCTGTTGTTTCACTGCTGACTTCCAAGCAGCTGTTGTTGTTGATGTTTTGCGCTACACACACCTGCAGCAACAACGGTCACTGCAGCTTCTAGAGAGACAGACACACGGCGGCCGCGCGATGTAGCGGACTTCGTTAAACTTCTCACACTGTTGAAAAAATACAGCCTACCGTTGTGTGACGGCAGAGACAGAAGCAGGTATTTATTTAAAGTTAGAGAGGGAGAAGGAGCGACGTGAACTGGGTGAGGGAGGGAGGAGGAGCAGAGGGAGTGAGTGAGGGGGGGAGGGAAAAGGAGCGAGGTGAGTGAGTGAGGGGGGCAGACAGGCAGGTGAGGGTGGGATCAGGGGAGAGAGGCTGGTGATTGAGAAAGGCATGATAAGCTATTTTACTTTTGATCAAATGTTCCTATTGATTTATGAATAATGGAATTAATATTATACTATGGAGCTACTGTGCTGATATCATACAGTGAGAGTTTGATATCATGACATGTCTTACAATACTGCAATAAATGTCATGGGCTTGTTATTGAGGTAGAGTAGGCTATTATTGTGAGATTGTGATATTGTTACATAGTAGAGCACAAAGAACAGAAAAATAGTGGGATGATACATCTACATTAAAAGCTTTACTGCATTGCCAAAGTATCGGATCGGGACTCGGAATCGGCAGATACTCAAAATCAAATGACTCGGACTCGGATCGGGGGCAAAAAAACGTGATCGGGACATCCCTAGTATGTGTTTTCAGGTGTGGTACAGAGGTTGTTCGAGATGCGGTGCTATAATGCTTGAGAGTGTGGATGTCACCTTTGTCCTGGGGGGCAGGTAGTGTACAGGTGTGTTATTAGGGCTGTTGAAGATAATTCTTGGAGAAGAACCAGTTAAAACCAAACCATAAAAAATTAAGCAAAGAACTGAAAGACGCTTTAAAAACTCTTAAAAGACTAAAAAAGTCTGCAAAGCTGCAGAAGAGTTCCATTTCTATCTTCAGGTTTCATCAAGATTTCTCATTGCACAATGGCTACATCCTTTATTAGTATGAAAATATTGCACGTAGCCTACTGTAGCACCTTTCATGCCTTCTAAGAATCACTTTGTTTATTACTGGTCGACTAGAAATGTCATCTAAATCTAGCTGTTGATTCATTTTTAACTATGAACGAAATGAAACACTTCCTGAAAAGTTTTTGACAAATGACTCTGCTCATGGCCGACATTTTGCCTGTGTGTATGTTCTTTTGGTGGCCTCCGCCCAAGTCAATTTATTTAAAGACACTGACAAACTCCAATTACATGGGACCCCTCCTTTGATACGCTATTTTCCTTTCTTCACCAGCCATCTTTGATTCCTGGGCCGATCCGCCTCCTCTTGCACACAGCTGCCTCCTCGCTTGTTGTTCTTGGCACCACATCCAAAAGTCCTCCAGCCTTTCTGCGGTCCTCTCAAAGAAAAAGAGGGACATCAAAAGGCTTGTGCAGGGCTCTGTCGACATGAACATCGCTGAACCTTCCCTGTCTCTCAGACGCTGAGTGAAGTCGTTGTATGTAAGGAGGGGTGAGGAGGGGGAGGGGGGAAGTCTCAGACCCCCTTTGGCCCTTTGTGTGTAAACGTGACAGAGAGCCCTCTCCTTTTCCAACACAAAGAGCCCCAAGGTTCAGGCTCAGCTACTGATCCCCGTCCAGAAGCCACGTTCTTCCTCTCCTTCGCCTTCCCCGTGTTTCACTCGGTGTCAGGCCATACTGAGCCATACCATGCTATGCTATTCTGTGTCATTCATTTGTGTCAGCCCAACGCGAACAGGTGCGCTGTGTCCGACCTTGACATGAGGACGCTATATTTTTAGGAGCATCCTCCTCCGCTCTTGCTGATAAACACTTTCTTTTTTTTCTTTCTTTTTTGCAGCTAGATTATGCTGTAGATGGATGAAAGAGTGAATTCTTGTCTGGACATTACTCAAACTGTAAATTCCAGTCAAGTTAATGAATTGGTAATTCAGTCCTTGTGTTTATATGGTTGTCACCTTTAACACACATTTCTCAGAACGGAGTCCACTTTAACTTGTCACATAGCAAAAGTAAAAACATTCAGTTTTGTCACAAAATCTGTTAAATCTTTTCAAATTTCATGAACAGTCTTCAGCAGAAGTCTGTGTACTCAGACATGCAAAAGGATGCATGCAAAATAGAGTCTAGGCAATACATTTCCCAAAATAGAGACTCAGTATTGAGAAATGCGAGCTAGAAACAGCAAAAACCTGTGAATACACTTTATTGTATAAGAGTGGTCTGTTCCTGCACAGCTCCATCCCAAGTTTAACAATGTTGATTAAAAAAAATGCTTGCTCTGCACCTGCAAACAATGAAATACTTACAAGTACTTACTAAGTATTAGGGGGCTTCTTATGATGTTTCTCATATCGCTTACTTTACTTGAAGACACTTGAAACCTCAGGTGATATTTAGGGTATAGGCTGCATATGGCAGTTGGGAAATTTAAGGTGATTTACACTGGCACAAACACATATATTTACAGAATATATACATTTAATGTGACTTTTGAGGTGGATCCCACTGCACTTGTGCAGTGTTTACAGGACATTTTGGGTCCTAGTAATTAGGCCAGTGGACTATTCACTGCATATGTCGAGTAACTGGGTGTTAATGCCTAAATGTTGTGTTGTGGCCTTGCCATGCATCCTGTGTAATAATAGACCTTGCATCAAACAGGGCGAGGAGTGAGGGGTAGGAGGGTTTTGCACAGAGGTGGAAGGCATGGATGGGACGCAGCGCGTGTGTAGCACATACATATTCACAGGGGTGCATATACATGTTTATATGCAAGTGCGTCCCTGTGTGTGTGTGTGTGACTGGGCTTGTCGGTTACCAGGGAAATGGATGTGTTGGCCCCATCAGAGAGTCTCCAGCTGGTGGAGAGGCTTTGGAAATGGTGCCTTGGCAGCCAACTGGTCAGGGGGGAGTTTGCATCTGTGCTACCTTGGCACTGGACTGGATTGTGGTTGCGGTGGATGGAGGTTGATGGAGGGGAGATGGGTGGCTGGGTTGGTGGGAGCTATGGAGGATGTGTGTGTGTGTGTGTGTGTGTGTGTGTGTGTGTGTGTGTGTGTGGGCTGAGGGCCACCCTTACTCACCTTAACAACCCCTCAGCTTGCATGTGAACACACACACACAAACACACTCGCACACATATTTCGTGGGGACCTATTGTGTGCACTTACAGCCCTTTACCCTGACCTTAACTATAACAATGTTTTTTTCGGCCACTTGGGGGCAGCAGAAACGAGGTACGAGCACAACAACAACAACACACCTTTTAATTTGACAGTGAGCAATTAATTGCCTTTTTACTGACGTTACAGATGAATCACAACATTATCGGTCATTGTAGGTCTCTGGCCACCTGGTGAAGCTGAGTGCGATATCCCATCTCTTTTTGCTCAGCTTTTGGTCTCTACCTTAGGTGGCCTAGACAGGCTAGCATTATGAAAAGCCACAACAGGAATACAAATCAGACCACAACCCTCCATCGTTACCATTACTATACAATAAATAACCATAAATCTGAGGACGAAAATAGTACCTTAATATAAAAATGTAAAACATTTCTGACATTTATATGGCAACATTAATCAGTTAGCAACAACGTTTCACTTACCTGGCAAACTGCCAACCGGCCCCGTCCATATAGTAAAATATGCAAGTCAGTGGCTTGACTTCTGTCCGGCCTGATTCCTTGATGCATGTCATCCCGCTTTTCTCTGTCTCTGCAATTCCTGCAAGTCTGTCAAATAATGCCAAGGGACTATTACTGCTGACTGTTTTATGCATTATAGCACTTTATGCCTTTATTTTACAGGACAGCGTCAAGAGGAAATGCAGGGACAGAGAGAAGGTGAAAGACTCTCCCCCCTCAAATTCATGTGTTAAGCACTTGATCTTTATAGTTTGTAATTTGTAACTTTGTAATTATCTTTAATTTTGTACCTAGCATTATTCAGATTAATTTAACCTATTGAACATGTCTGTAGGCCTATTGGAGGACACTGGAGAACCTGGGGAGAACATGCAAACTCCACGCAGAAGGGCTCCTGGCCTGGGAATTGAACAGCTTTAGGGCCCGTGTCCACCAGACGCATTTTTAGCGCTGTGGGTGTGAACCCTCAGCGCGTGTTTCTTTTTGTCGCGGAGCTCAGAGCGCTTCGAGTTGAAATCTGTTCAACTTTTAGAACAGTGCCGTGCTCGTCAATGTCACTTTTCCCCGCACTGACCAATCAGAATCAAGAAGGGGCGGGACATAGCCTACGTTACCGACAGCAACACAACCGGAGACGTGGCTTGGTTTGAATCATGACCCACACTTGTATTGAAGGCAGGCCGACCTCGGGGTCCATGTCAAAAGCTGACGCTAATGTTATTGTGTATTTCTGACCCTCGTTGTAGTGTTTACATAAACAAGGCAGGAACACGTTAGTGTCAGAGGACTCGTTTTGTAACCTAGCAACAGCGGCATTCTAACGAGGGAAAGAGAGAGAGCGCTAAGGGCTGGGAAAGCAGCGCTGAGCGCACTGTCAACGCTGAAAGTGCGTCTGGTGGACACAGCCCCTTAACCATATAAACCATTGTTTAATCTTCATTTTCACACAATTTGTATAAACTAACTGAAAAAGAATCAACCGGGACTAAAAAACAGCTAGACTACTTTCTAGGCCCTCTGTGTCCCTCTGCGTAAAGCTGCACTGACCTGCTGCAGTTACGCCTGCCTCTATCTCTGCAGCGGATTGGTTGATTTGAGTGATTGACAGCTCATTCGAACCATTAGAGCCAATAGAATGAGGCTATACCCACGTTGATGTGATTGACAGTACTGCAGCCAATCAGAATCAGCATTTGTTGTGTGCGGCACGCGATAATTTTTTTCGTAGGATAGGTCCGGGAAAGTCCCGCCTTCCTCACCGTTCCCGCCTCTGATTGGCTAGATGGGCTCTTGCCTGATTGGTTGTTTGTTTTGGCTGTGAAACGGCTGTGAATCGCAGGCTGTCGGCCAAGTGTGATAAATGCCTACCTGGACTCTCTCTACTTACAGTATCTGGCCTGTCTACACTCTATCTGGTCTTTTTACTAAACTTAACCAACTCCTTTCTTCATTGCCTAAACCTAACCAATGGCACAATTACACTTTTTTTCAAACTCAAAATGTAAACTTGGAATATTGCTACATTTAAAAATTAAATTTTCAAGATGTGATACCAGCAGGGATTGAACTCAGATTCACCACACCAAAGGTAAGAACACAAACATCGCATCAGATCTTCTTCCTCTCTCAGTTGGTGTATATTTTCTTTTTTTTTTAATTTTAATTTATTAATTTATTTTTCTTTCTTTTCTTTTTTGGTGTGTAGCCTATTTTAGTTTAGTAGGCTACTGTTGTGCGATGAAGTTACATGGCCAAATCAAATAACCAATCGGAGGATAGCTCATCAAGCCAATCAGAGGCGGGGAAGGCGGGACTTTCCCAGACCTATCCTACGAAAAAAAAAATAAAAAAAAAATCGTGTGGCACCAGGTTCCTCGCTCCCAAAGCCCGGGTCCGGACCGGTTTAGATGTAACGCCGGTCAAAGTTCAACTGGAAATATTGTGGATTTACTTTTTTATGCAGTGGGATTTACCCATAAAACAAACTTTTCACGACAAAGCAGCAAAGGTAAGAGGAAATTTACAACCATGTTTTGGCCAAGCAGTGTCTGTGTTTGCTCGTTTTTGGCTCTCTCTCTGCCGTGCTTCTGTGTAGCCGTGGGTGCTAATCATCGTAATGTGTCATCGTACAGTAGAGCCAGATATGTGGGTCCACACAGAGGTTCTTCATGAAGTTTGATGTTAGTTGTATAGTAGTATTTGGGTCATATAAACATGTTTTTTACATGTTGTGGGCCAGTTTCTGCTGTTTGATTTGACATAATATGACTATATTCTTTCATAATTGGTGCAGTTGTCGCTCAGTTGTGTTTTGCATGTGTTCAAGTCTCCCAAATGCGGGACTTTGGAGTATAGCAGGCAAGATCTTTGTCAACTTTGGTGAAACATACTTAGTGCTGCTGTTGGCTGTGGCGAGCTCTCCTGACATTGCTGACCTTTGAGGTAACCAGGAGCTGGAGAAAGTAATCATAGCTTTTTTAGCTGCAGCGCTCCTCTTTTGTTTAATCTCCTCTGTAAGCTTTGTGGTTATCTAGATGTCAGTGTATGGTGACATTGGTGCAGGTGTTTAACCAACTGCTAATTGAGACTTAGCAAACTGGCTAGTCCAGACACATTCAGGAGATGATACCAGAGCCGGTCTACGACGAGCCTTGCCACTCTCCATAAGCCCCATTGTATCGAACTTGGTTGCAGTTCCACCAGAATTCCACTAGGAGCGCTCGCGGGCGAGTGCAGAGTGAATGGAGCCCTATGGGGCTAGAAGGCTAAATTTGTCCCTATCACCTGAAAAACCTCAAATATTGTTGTATTTTCGGAAAGTTCGACATGGATTATAGGTTAAAAGTGAAATCGTTGAGAAGTTTTGTCCTTTAGATTTCCTACAGGTTGGGCTGTTGTTGGCCATGAAACGCTAGCATTTTGCTATGGATGCTGATTGGTCAGTGACGGATTTGCGACGGTTTACGACCAGAGATCCCACCGGATGACACAATCGCTGTAAAACAGGCTAAAAGCTGTTTTGTTTCCTTCTGTAATGCTGTTATTATGCACTTTATTAACTTTTAATATTATTTTCAAGCGATAAGGTAACTGTTTAGATCCCAGGATGCGGTCAGTTTATGACGGCTGTTTACAAGTCTGCTTGAAGTGAAGCTCCACCTGTGGAGCAACGACCGGGACAGCACAGCGGCAGCAGCCGGTCTGCTGACGTGCTGCTATACCTCCGGTTCGATCCCGGCCGAGAAAACAGTCGCTAATTAACTTACCCATAGGATTTTAGAGGTTAACCACCGGCTGGTTTAATTCTTTTTAGGAGATAAATGTTGGTCATTGATGAAATCTAACAATTGTGGCAGTAGCATTAGTTCATTGTTTTAAAGAAAAGTGAAGCTTCATTGCTGCCTGGAGGCTCCTCTGTACCCATACGTTCACTACATGCACATCAATAAATAGATGTTTTACAATGAACGGATCGTCTGCATTAAACGTTTTTTTTATTATAATGTTGTATAACGGTATAACATGGTTACTTGGGCGGGCTGGACGGACTGCATACGCATACATCCATTAAGGGCCTTTCACACCGAACGCGGTATGCGCTGCGCCCAACGCGAGGTACCGCGCAGACAGGCGCAGAGCAGGGCGGCAGATAGGCGCAGAGTACCGGAAGCTACCCCGGAAGCAAAGCTGATAAGATAATATTTTTAATGTTAAAACCTCTCTACAACTTTCAACAAACCTGACAAATTCATGGTGTTGCTGATCTCCCTCCATCTCTGAGATTTTTTATTTAGGTCACGGTAGACCAGGAGTCTTGTGTCCCACAGTTCAGGACACTGGGACACAGCATGAATGATTTTTTCCTCCATTGTTTACTGTCCAGTGTCCAGAACCAGGACACTGTCCAGAACCCCGCACTTTTTCGTCCCTCCTTCTCTCCTATTGGACGCGCCGAGATGTCCTCACAGCGCGCTGCGCCCAGATTAGCATGCGCCCACCTCGCGCGCCGCTCAGCTCGGCGCAGAGCCGTTCGCCGGTGCGCCGCGGTAGTACGTACACAATGAATGGGTTTGCTGCCGCCTTCTGCCGCCTGCCGCGTTCGGTGTGAAAGGCCCTTTACGGGCTGTCATCGTGCTCTGAGGTGACTCAGAAATTACCGTAAAGCAGCACCACTGACTGTGACGTCATCATGATTTTTTGAACAGCTTTTTAGAACAGATAACTGAACTCTAAAAATCCAATATTCGGCGAAGTACATTTTATTGCTCCCCCCTTTTGAAAATAATATTCAAATTACTTGACAAAAAATTATTTCCAGAGAAAAGTGGATTTTTAGGGGTGTCTCCCCATTGGCACCCATTCATTCTGCACTCGCCTGCGAGCGCCCCAAGTGGACAAAGACGTGAATTGAAAACCCGGAAGTGGACGAGAGTGCCACTTCTCCTCAAAACACAAACAGTACACAATACAAAAGACACATGTATATTAAAAACAGGGACATTGTTAGTGATTATGATATAAATTTCTGACTAAAAACAGAAGACATGTGGGTTAGCATTAGCTTACTTCTAGCTACTCATCTTAGCCGTTGGCTGCCCTCACATGACATCATCCATATCTGATACTGTGTTCTTTGTTTTACCCGTCTTTCCCCCTTTCATAGCTACATTTTCTCTCCCCCTTCTCCCTCTAGTCCTCCTCACAATCTGGCCTCCCCCTCTATTTTTTCCACCTCATTTTTCTCCCCATCTCTCCATTATTCACTCTTTCTATTCACCTTCATTTATCCTTCTATCCCCTCTGTCTGTCGCTTTCTCCTTCTGCGCTTTTCTATCTATCTATCTATCTATCTATCTATCTATCTATCTATCTATCTATCTATCTATCTATCTATCTATCTATCTATCTATCTATCTATCTATCTATCTATCTATCTATCTATCTATCTATCTATCTATCTATCTATCTATCTATCTGGGTCCTCCACATGCTCCACAGCAATTATTTTAATCGAATCCAGTGTCTTAGTTCTTGCTCATTCATCCCTGTCCCAGCTGTTTTTATCCACTGGCAACTGCCGTTAATATGTTTTTCCACCACATGTGCCATGGATTATAGCGCCTGAGGACAGCGATGATTGCAGCAAGTTGTCTGAGATGAGCGTTTGTCGGGCTATAACTGTTGCGGTTTTGACGGGCCACGTATCAGGGTGAAACACAAGCAACCAGGAAATAAGTCTCAACATGACTGTTTGACCTCTGGCCCAAATGATTTTATTTTATTTTCATTTGCTCCAAGGTGTCAGGAGGAAGCTTGTGAGTGTATGTCTTATTATTTTTGCGTACCTAAATAAAAAATAACTAAGTGAAATAGTGTTGAGAGGGCTATTACCTCTGTCCTCCGCCACTAACCCCCTCTATGACCCAGATCATACCGACACACATTCTTGGTGTATCCAGCTGTCTCATCTTTTGTTTTATGTTACTGTGACTATGTGATAAAATGGCAGAGAGGCGTGACAACGGCGTCATCTGTGGAAAAGATGAAGGAGAAAATGACTGGATCAGGACCAAAAGTTACAAGACACCCTGTCCCCTCAGATCAACTTTCAGAGATTGCTAATGGAAAGATGGGATTGCCCTCTCCTCTCCTCTCCTCTCCTCTCCTCTCCTCTCCTCTCCTCTCCTCTCCTCTCCTCTCCTCTCCTCTCCTCTCCTCTCCTCTCCTCTCCTCTCCTCTCCTCTGTACAGTAAGTGATAATGGTGGTTAAAGAAGATGTTGTGCCCTGAGTACTCTGATATTACAGTAATACAGCTGAAAACTTCCCATCTCAAGTGAACTTTTCCCAAACTGAGTATCCATATAGATCGTTTTATTCAACTCTCTGTTACAGTAATAAGCGCCAACCCCATGGCTGAAAAACAAGGCTAAAATGAAAGTACCAACAGCAGTTCTTTGAAAGACCAACAAGTGAATCAATCTGTAGTTCTGTACTGTAGTTCAATAGTTTATGATTACACTAATCCAAAAAAAACCCTTTAAATTTAGGCTTTTAGTTCTTTGATTGACATGCCCCTCCTCTTTTTTCCATTATGTGGGAGAAACCTACAGGTGACGTCACAGAGGCTACATCCATCCATCATTTTCCCAACAAAACAAAGGTAGCCTATGGGTTTTGGTGACGACCAAGAGGCTCTATTTTGTCACAGTAGGCAGTTTCATTTTTTTCAGAATCACTCAGCATTTTGGAAACACTCAACATCCATGTGTAGCAATTTCATGAATATGCTATGATAATTTTTTTTTGCATAGCCTCCGTGTAGTGATCACTGTTGTGAGAAATAAAATTACAGGTAAATGTTAAATGCATGTTTGCAACAGGAGCTGAACGGCACTCTCTTTACATTAAAGTCAGACAAGCTCCATCATCGTCGGCTAAGACCTTCACACCCTTATTTTCTGCCTGGCTACATAAAGGACACACGACTCCCTGTGTCGACACAGAATTTAATTGTGAGTCACAGAATCGCACAATATGGACAGCAACTTCATTTTGGGAAATGCAATTTACAGGGTATCTATGAACAAATGGATGAATAATTAAAGTAGGGAAGCTCTGGGTTGAGAATTACCTACAGAATTATATGGGACTTCATTTCAGTCACCCCACCACGCACCACCATGCTGCTTACACATCTAAAAGTCATGCGTATTTACTGCACTGTGTGTGTGTGTGTGTGTGTTGACTGGTTGAGGAGGAGAGAGTTTCTGGAACTTCACTTCCATGTTCAACAGCATGTTTGTGTGTCTCAGCTCAGAGCGTCTCTCAGCCTAATCCGTCCTTATCTCTCAGTGTGACAACACAACAAGAGGATCTTTAAAGAAGACATTTCTCCTTTCCCACGCTGAGCTGCTCCACTGATATTGTTTTAGTGCTGACTTCTTGTGTGTGAATGTGTGTGTGTGCCTTTTCTCTACTTACAGATTGATTTAATTTGAGCATACAGTATGTGTTAGTGCTTTTATTTCAGCGGGAAATCAGCGTGCGAGTGTGCGCATCAGCCGGAGCTTGTGCATGCCAGTGTGGATGTGGATGTTGTTGTCATTCCAAAGCTCCTCCAGCATCAAACTCTGACTAAAGGTTGTCTGCACGTTTTGACATTAGATAAATGCCTGGTCTGGTTGTACACACAGCTGTACCAATTCTCCAATAGGTCTCTCTCTCTCTCTCTTTCTATCTCTCCGCTTCTCTCTCTCTCCATCCAGGCTGATCTAATGACTCACAGGAATGCATCGAGCTGCTTGTCAGAGATCAATCATCTTCCTCAGGTCGTTCTACCGATTGTTTGAGTAGTGGGCCATTAGAGAGGAACTGTTTGGAGGTGTTTTGTGAACCTAAGCGGCTCCAAAGGTCAGCTGGAGAGAGAGACAGGAAGCGAGAAGTGAGGGAGCAACGAGACAAAAGTGTTTGAGTGTGTGTGGGCTTCTCCAGACGGCAGGAGAAAGAGAGGCAGTAGACAGGTGGAGGTATGGCAATGGAAAGACAGGACTTGTCAGCCTTGTTGCGTGACTCCTCTGCCCTTTGTTAGTATGAATGCTTAAACAGCTCACCACAAGTACAGAACCTGAGATTAATAATTCCCACGCACCTCCTGACATCCATTCCTGATCTGAAATATGCATGGCGGAGAAAAGAAGAGAGACAATAGGATGAGGAGGAGAGGGGTAGGAGGGGGGGGACCAAAAGGCCCCGCTAGATGGTGGCTGCTGAGCCTTTTGGAAAAGGCGATAGATTCTGTTTTATGTGGCCTGTCAATAGCACCTAATGAGGAAACCCACCTGTGATTTGCGTTGTGCAGTGAGCAAAACCCTTGGCCGTAAACTGCTAACATGAGGTGCCATCAACTTTTCAAAGGTCCTCCCTCCTGAAGCAGCCACGTCTTGGCGTTTGAAATGAAGTTGTGAGATGGTGTAATTTAAAGTTGTTCAGTAACTGGATAGAAGATGTTTCCCTTTTCTTTATTTTGAAAGAGATTCGGCATGTATGATTGCGTATGTGTGTGTGCGTATGTGTGTGTGTGTGTGAGAGTGTTTGTCTCTCTGTGTGACACCGTTTGTTCTTTGAAAAGAAATGGACTGGGATTTCAGCAGAAACAACAACTGATGATTAAAAGGTTTTATTGCCAAGCTCTCTGCAGAGTTACAATCATAATGCTGAGGTCATTTGAACAGCCTGAAACTTTGCTGCTCATCTGCGAGTGGCTGCAGGAAGTAAAACGCTGTGGCATCTCATTTTAAAACAGAGGAGGGGGAGCAGAGTCGACACCAGATATGAAACCTGAATTTCTGTTGAGGTTTGGCTTTTGAACCTGCTGTCGTACAGTAATCTGACCGCTGCGGTTGAAGTTATATTTATAAATGGAGGCTGATTTAAGGCGGTTGCGTCTTACCAGTAATTGGCGGTGTGGGGAAGACCTCTGTTGCAGACTCGTCTCCTATCAGAAAACACTTCATAGGGAGAAAGCTGAATTAAAATCAGCTGTTTAGCAGCTAATGTAAAGGCAGGTTTCTGGATGTGATGAATAGTTTCAAGTTTCAAATGCAGAGAGTGAGACGGAGAGAGGGAGTTAAAGAAAGTGCCAGTGCCTTCTGCTGCTAATAAAAGTCCTCGGCTGCACAAAAACTGCACACTGTAGAGATCACACCGAAGGCCAGAAAATCATCAGTTTGTGGAATATGATTGCCAAACAAAGGACATGATAAATACACAGTCAGGCAATTATTTTATTTTCTTTGGCTGCTAGTTTATATTCTTAATGCTACTTTAATCTATTTTTTGTTTGTTTATTCATTTCTCCCCCTTGTTTTTCATTTTTTGGTTGTTCCTTCCCAGTTCTCACAAAGGGGGAGAGAAAAAGTAGGGCGCTCACTTTGCAATTACTACTCAATCCCAGACTCCTTCTATAAGGCACTGAATTATTTTGTTTTAAAAACAAACAAACAAAACAGCGACTTTCAACCGGGAAGAATATTTAATTGTTTTTTGATTACTTAGGAATGGGCCATGGGAATAGGCCTTTGTAAATATTTAAACAGATTCAGCATGATGCCATATTTCCATTCTGCCATTAATGTTTTTAAATGATTGTTATTGTCATCTGGGTTTGACATTCGCAGTGAAAATGATTTACTAAAATAGAGAAAACAAAACAAAAAAAGTAGACATAGTTCTTTTTTTTCTGTGTCAGTTCAGGCGAGGGCTATGAAATAAAAAAGCTGCACAACTTGAGGCAACACCAGCTTCATGTCGTGTCCTGCATTTCCTCCGCCTGCCAGTGGGTGGCAACAGGGAGCAGACAGCCCGAACAGAAGGCTGCCACTCAGTGATTCTAATTTATTATCCATTTCTGTTATAGGTGGGGTGTGCAGAGACAGTTACAGTAATAATTATCTGGACTGAAGTGTTTCCAAGGCAACCAACATACACCCCCCCCCCCAACACATACACCACTCACCCACCCAATGCAACCCCTCCACCCCCTTTTGCATGTACATGGAGAGTGAGAATGTGTTTGCGTGCAAGTGTGTGAGCATTTCTTGACATGGTGAAAAGAGGGTAGCATGGTGCCTTGCTAGTGACACACACACACACACACACGTAGCCTACTCTGTCTGTCTCTCTCTCACACACACACACACACACTTACTTTGCATCGTAGTCTTCTGCCTGTTTGCATTTAAAAAAAATCACTGACTTTTAGTTTTGAGAGGGCTTTTATTGAAAACCTGCTTGCTTTAAGATCACTGAGAGTAGTTTGTATTCTACTTTGATCCTTTGGCAAATTAATCAAGCGTCCAAGAACAAAGACATGAAAATACAAGTGAACAACATTTGAATGCTTATCTAATAGATTTGAAATACGATTTGAGAACAAAAGTATCTCAAGATATTCAGTGTCACCTTTTTATTTCAGTAATTTTGCTGTCATTAAATCACCCTGCCTGTGCTGCTTGAAGGGTAAATCATAGTGTTTTTTTTCCTTTTGTGTAAGGGGCTATGCCTGATTAAATAAAGGATTAAGTTATTTCCTTAACAGTGCCTGAGGAAATTCCATTCCACTCTCAATCTCTCTTAAATATATACTTTGATTCCCTTGAAAGTGTCGTATGCAATTACTAATTACAACACTAGTGCTAAATGCAGGGAAGCAAGTGGAGGACCCATTGATTATGTGTTATAATCCTTGTTCTGTGAACACAGTCAGAAACCTGTGAAAAAGATCTATTGTTAAAAGGAGCTCTTTGTAAATGTTGCTAACATTAGCGTAACAGATGTTTCCTCACCAGTCTTGGAGAAATGTTGTGAGTGATCAAACACCATCCTTTTATTTGCCAACAGAGTGGGGACATCTATGTCAAATCTTGTTTTGCTTTTATTTCTGTATTTTTTTTTTTTTTTACTAAATATGTTAACCAGCTAGCTGCGGCCCAGGGGGTTAGCTATTGCCACAGTGTAGCGTCCTGTGTGCTGTAGCATTAGCCTATAACCTCTCACGACTGAGGCTCATGCAAAGGGCAACAAATACACAGCTGTTAATGCTAATTCTGGCTATTTAGCAACAGCAAAACAACTAACAAATAGCTCCTTTAACAAAATTCTAAAAACTAAATCTACATTTCAAAGTTAGCAAAGCAATGTCGGAGCACACACTCACCTGCCTGGTGACGCACTCCCAGTGTTTGCTACTAAAACTAACCAGAAAAGGAAGCTGCATACAGACAGACAAAAATGTTCAGGATGGAGAATGATTAAGACACCTCATTGCAGGGATTTAGATTTATCTTCAGTGACACTGTTGAAAATAAGGTAAACAACTTTTATGTGGCTTGCAGCAGGCTACGGGTTGAGACCACACATCTTTGTGGCAAAGTATTTCCACATGCCACTCTTTACAGTTTTTCTCTGGCACATGTTGCACCAGTAGTCTCAACTTTTACCTTCCTGCGTTTTCCACATCTTTCTGTAGCCTATAGCTACCACTCCGCTACCACAGATGCACTTCTGGAAATGCAAAGAAAAAGATAGGAGACACTTTAAGGAATTTTTAAGCTGAACTCCATCCATTTCTCAAACAAAAACAGCTAATGAGACTCCCTCTGCAACTAGTTATGGCCATTACAGGACTCCAATGAAAGAGACCAGTAGTTCTACAAGATCCCAGAACACATACAGCCCAAAGACACAGACAAAAAAGACCAACAAAGCTCTCTCCACACTCCAAGGTGTGGTTCCCTTCTCATATCAACAAGGTGAATACTAGCTCACAATGAGGGCCCATTGCCAGCTGCTGTCTTTACCCAGGCCCATAAAACTGAAGGACAGCCATACCCAATACACAAACTGCTGAATATGTCAGAGACAGTTTAAAGCTGAGTAAGGTCTTGTCCATGTCAAAATGGCTCATCTCTTCAGTGAAGTAGAAATGTTACACAGCTCTGTCTGCACTGGTACCTCTCATGGCACATCTGGCAGCGGTAAAGATCAGTAATCAACTGATGGACCCAACTTCATTCTCACATGTGCTCATTTAGCAAGCACATAAATGGATGGGATTTGAATGGAGAAACTTGCTCACACACAATGTTGAAATTTACTGTAACCCTCCAATCTTAGCCACAATTAAAGATATCATGTTCAGATACCCCCCCCAAGAGCCAGTGGTAGTTTGGACACACTGTCTAGCTCTCACTTCAATAGATGAAAAGCCATACATCTGTTGTAGCTGTTCAGGTTATCAAGTAATGAGGTGTTAGGGTTATGTTTAACAATTTCTATACAGTCTGAAATCTTTCACCTCAACATGCAGCAATTACTGTGAGAAGTTTGTTTCTCTCACAGGATTAATCCCTGCAATGCATATAGGCCTGCAGGTCTATTTATAAATTTGTGAGAAAACTGATATTGTTTTAAGAGCAATAAATAGTCCTTAGCCTAACAATTTTCAAGCGTTTTATTGCACAGATTCTTACTAAAATTGCAAATGTCCCCGTGTCCGGTCTCTGGTAACTTAGTTGCACTATTGCACACTCATTATGATGCCCCTGGTCCTCAGTCTGAGGCTTGTGCAGAATTCAAAGATGTGAGCACAGCAAAACCTTACCTGAAACACTAGAAAAATCTAGTTGGGCATCTACCACAACTCTTACAGTGTCTTGATAAAATCTTGATGTGTTTTCAAACAATTTGCGCTTTTCATGAAGACTGGAAAGTGAAGCACGAGTGCTTCTTCAGCAAAAGTTGTTCAAACCTCCAGTGCAGAGAGCTGTTGTGTGGCCAATCCCATTACACAGAGAAAGATGTCTGACCCTGAATGGACAGGACTTTACAAAACAGTCTAATCGGATAACAAGGGACTTATATATCATTCTCCCTTGATGTACAGCGTAATCTTGTGCTTACCTGACCCCCCTCCCCCCTCGCTCCTGTGTTCCTTTGCTGCTTAGACCACATGTTACAAGTCCAGCTGCAACGTCACTATCAAATGATGATTATCCTGCAGAGATGCATCTCAGTGAGTTTTTTTCTTCTGAACATTTAACATCTTTTTGTGTAATTTGGGCATCATGTAGGTTTGAGATTTCTTTCATCGGCACATAGAAAACCAATGTCCAGCTCTTATGTTAAAGATGCACCCGAATGCAACCTAACCATGAGGAGACAAACCTGCTTATGTTTTAGACAAAGAGGTTTCCAAACAGCTGCTTCCCTCACCTCTTTCTCCCTCTGGCTCTGCCAGTGCACTGAAGAGGGCACTGACACAGGACTGTGACTGTCCTCACAGTTACATGCAACCAGCTTATTATGACCCACATGCAGACAGGTTTTATTGTTAGGTGACCTCCAGCAGTTGTAGCAAAGGCAAAAGAGGAAGTCAGGAAGAGTATGTGACCGAAAAAAAAATCCACATAGAGGTGGATGGCGCGCCACACTGACACTGCATTTTCAGTGCCAAGGAGAGCGCACAATACACATATGTATTTATCAAGAGCCACAATTTGTATGTTTCTTTTGTATGTCATTCTCTGCCTTTAAAGGTGTACAGAAATGGCCGTTTGTTCCGTTTGTCGCGCCGAGTCGTCACGAGCTGCAACACGACATTACCCGAGTAAATTTAACGGATTTGATTGGTCGTTACCGAGCGGGCGGGATATTCAAAGCTTGGGGCGAGTCCGAGCTCCGTGTGTGTGTGTGTGTTTCAGACGTTTGAATGACAGACCACAGATCCAATATCAGTGGCTTTTGAATCGTGAGCAGGCTGACGTATAATCCGTGCGCCTGCATTGTCCAATGCGAAAAAAAAATACAACACTTTCATCCCGGATTTACTCAAAAATAGAATTTTTTCTCTTTGTATGGGTCATTGCTTTTCTACACCTTTAACATGGTCATCAACTGTCTTGTCAATGAGGCCTATAGTCTCACCCACGTAGTAACCCTCAGTCCTCCTTGCCTTCAGATAAGCTCACCTGTTGCCCATTTCCTGGGAAACTTATATTGGTCCATTTCTGCCTGTGCTGTTTTGTCTTTGCTTCTGATATTGACCTGACGTCCCTACCTGTTACCAAATACTGCCCACTGACTCGCCTACCACTTTACCTGGTCTTAACTGAATTGCCTTTTAATGTAGGTGATCTTCTATGTGCAGAACAAGTCGTCTGAGCAGTGATGCTGTCTGTCACTTTGATTGCTGGTTTTCTTCCTGATGGTTAAATGTCTCTCTTTGGCTGTCTGTGCATTCATCCCTTTAACAGAAACTCAGATAAAAAAAAAATCACAGCAGCTCACCTTTATTCAGGCTTAGTGGACAAATACAGTACGATGAATAAACATTGGATTGGGCAGGGATGAGGTGGAAGGAACAATATTACCAAGTGATATACAACAAAAACAAGATCCAAACTAAAACATACAATTGAAACAACCTTAAATGAAAGGGCGTGCGATTAATGAAGAGACTTACAGGAGGTTACAGAGTTAAACCTGCCGGAGGTCAGCTGGCAGGGAGCTCCAGAGCCGAAAAGCCCAAAAAGCAAAGGCCCCGTGAGCAGGGCTTTGAATCAACTGAAGTCTATAGATAAAAAAAAAAAAAAAAGACAGCGGGGCAGCACATGATTGAACTCTGACATCATGTTATGTACTGTGGGCTTTGTGCCTTGACACTGATGGACGTTGCTTTGCATTCATTGGCTGCTTACAGGATGCTTTACAGAGCTGATACACAGCAATATGGTAATGCCACTCATCTGTAGAAGAGGCACAAGGAGTAAAGGCCCTGTTCTCACCTCATAACTCTCAAACCGGAGAGGACATTTAGACATTTCAACTCTTGCCAAAAATATAAAGTGCAATCAAAAGTTACCCATAAAACATCCGTATATTTACCAGCACTTTAATTTGTTTATCATTACATGTAAGTTGAAGCATTGTGTTGGTTCAGCCTCAACCAGACTGAGGGAGCACAAGTGAGAAGTAGCAGGGGAGGGAGGAAAATTAAGAGACACTTTACATGAATAGTGGCTAACAGGCAGGTTGGTGATGGCTGAGAGGAGGGATAATAGGAGCAGATTAAGACAAGGTGACAGCAAATTATAAAAGAGAAAATGGTACAAATGACTGTAGCACACACAATCAGACACATGTTGTCAAACAAGAATCAATTAGGTAAAATACTCTGATGAAATTTTATTTTTAGGATTGACAATTTAATCAAACAAGTATCTAATTGTGGTGCTGTGTTCATCTTGAATGAGCCATGCATTGAATCTATGGTCCAAGGTAAGAGTAACACTTACTGTTTTTATTAAATCACATGGTTGAATGAATTCTCCTAAAGCTGAAAGATAAAAACCGTAAAAAAAATAAAAGTAGGTTTTAGGTGTTAACAATATGGACTAAATGTGTACATTAATCTTTGATATGTTTCTATTCTTTAGAATTATTATTATTTTCTCCTAGTGTTAAGGTCTGCGCAGGATGCTAACCATAGCCATGGCCACTGCCTATCCCTAGATTATTGTAGAAGTGGGTATAGGGCTGAACAGGGCTGGGCAGTCCCCTGAGCAGATTGTGTGGTAACTGGTAGTGGCTGGCATTAGCACTGCCAGCAGGGGTGAATTAGAAACAGGATCAGTGGCACGGCTTGGCCTCAGGCAGCGCAGGGTTAATGTCGCCTGGCCAGTCTCTCTGTCTTTCCCATTCTGCTTGCCTCGTTCTCTTACACTATCACACACACACACACACACACGCACACTCACACACGCACACACGCACTTACTGATGTCTCCCTCTCACACTTCTGCCCCCCTCCAGCCCCCAAGTGTGTGTGTGTCACTGATGGAGGCTCTTGGCTGATGTGTCAGCAGCGGGCATGCAGATGGATGCTAGTCAGATCAGAACACCCCAATGAGCCCACGTTGGCTCACAGAAACACAGACACAACAATGCAAAAGCATGCACGCACGCGCGCACACACACACACACACACTGAAAAAAAAAAAAAAGAACAGTCAGACATGTGTAAAACATGCATTTCCACAAATCTAAACAGGTATGTGTAGGATTTACTGTAGTGGTATGACTTGGGTTTTATTTCAATGATTTTTCAAAGCTGTTAAATGTAATCATTTATTTAGTTGCTTTAATTATCACCCTGGATTACAAATTATTGAAATTGAAGCCTCACCCACAAAGATGAGCATCATTTTAACTGTAAAGTTACTGTAGGTGAGTACATGCTCAATCTATGTCATACATCCTCCCACTTCCAACAAATCTTAAAGGGATAGTTCAGCTTTTTTTGAAGTGGGGTTGTATGAGGTACAAATGGCCACTAAGTATAATATCTGCAGTAGAAAGGCCCCCCCCCCACTGAGAAACACGCTGCACCGAGACACAGGCAGTAAACTGTTGTGAATGAAGGACAATTAATTTGCATATTTTTGCCACCTACGAGAAGTCCCGTCTCAAAATAATAAACCTGTTCAAGAGTACGAACTGAAGAAAGAGACCTTAGAAAAGCAGATATTATACTTACTGGACATTTGACCTCACACATCCCCGGTTCAAAAAAGCTGAACTATCCCTTTAAAACTACTGAAGTTTCCACACTATAAAAACGATGTTTGTTTTTCTGGTTTTTACCTCCATGCTTCTTGTTCTGTAACTCTTTACCAGCTTTATACCAGCTGTTTTACCCTAAAAGAAATATTTCATCAGTACTGGCAGCTTATTATGACCCATAATTTCATTTTACTGTTAGGTGACCTCCAGCAGCTGTAGTGGTTATGACAGGAATAAGCCAGCTAGAAAACTCCACTGCAAGAGCTGGCCAAGGTAGATGGGTTGACAAAACACATGGCTTTGACACAGCACTGCTCATTTCCTGTTTCTTTTTATTATGGCAATTTAACTGTTTATTACTGTAACCTTGGCAACACACGTATTTTAACCACAACAAAGAAGGCCACATCTTATAACTGAAAACATGATCTGTTGTAAAACCTAACAAAGTGATTTTTGTGTCAAGCCTCATGGGAGTAGGTAGGAATAAATAAAATGAGAAAGGAAATCTAGAGATGGATAAACAGGGAAAACGTAGCCAGAAATATTAGCCTCACGACCTGCTAGTCACACCTTTCAAAGTGGTGGTAGGCGACTGCATAGAAAAGCTGTTGGCCAACCACCTCAAAGATGAGAGGAAGAAGAAGAGAATAAGAAGAATGATTTTCTGGCAGGCTGTCACTTAAGGGAAAATTGGAAAACAAATATAGTAAGGCACAAAACCAAATTGTGCCACATTAGCACAGGTGAAGAGCCCAGCTCATTGTTGATTTCAAATTCCAAATCTCCCCATCAAGAAAAAAAATGTGCGAGCCAGAAGTTTAGCTACCTGAACTACCACTGTTAGCCTATAAGCTGTATACTAAACATCAAAAATGGTTACTGCAGGAATCCTTCCCTGTCCTCCATTCTGCTCCATATGTCTGTCTTTGGTATTTTTATATGGGTGTAATGTTTGTTTGTTTGTTTGTCGGTGAGGTGCGGTGCCTTTAAGAGAGCAGCATGCCTGCTACTCCGGGTCTAATGTCATTACTCTGTACAAACTTGGTGTGACAGAGGCAGGAGGCGCCCACAGATTGATGACATTTTATTGTTATTGCAGCGCCACTATTAACTGTTCACCGCTACTGGTTCTGCTGCTGAGGGCTCCTACCTAGTGAGAGGGAGAGAGAAAACACAAGAACAGCAAATTGAACACATTGCCAGTGTGATACAGAGAAAAATGATTAATTTAAGTATAAAATTGCTATTTTGATGTTATATTTTCTGTTGTGCATTTTCATACTATCATGTTACAATTCTCTGCAAAGATCTGGTGTACATTGCACTATATGGAGAGAAATATTTAATTTGTGTTGCAGGCTGGCTGTACAAATGTGTAGCCTACTTGTTTTAAAAGAATGGTGTTCAGTCACATTTGAAGACGGTACCATGTGTGGAGTATAGCTACACAATGCAGGAACATAATTATGTCTGATGCATACAGACCATGGTGTGATTAACAGAGATATATGCTTTGGAATGTGACAAGAGTAATGAAAACAGTCAGCATTAATTTTGAGTTTGTTGGCAAAATGTCTCATATCAGTTTAGTGTTTCACTGCAGCTACAGATCCGATTTCCTAAAATATCTGGCTGTAGGTCTCGCAACAGAGACCCTAAACTGATAATCTAGCCTTTCATTCTGGTATCTGCCCTTTTGTGACTCGCTTGTCTATCTGTCTACATGCTGATCCAACCATTTCCGATATTGGATAGGATGAACTGAATTGAATTTAAAGGCTCGGTAGGCAGAAATCTAGAAAAAAGCCTTGAGTTGAGTCCACACGGTTCTCATCCCCTCCGCCAGTCCGTCACTTTCTTACGTTTTAATATTTTTTCATGCGAGAAAGTGACGGTTTAGATTCCCAATCTGTGGTCAGTTTTTCCTAATAAGGTCTGTAAGTATTGTTCCGACTTTTGTCGGAGGAGTGCAGAGCCACACACGAGCGGCAGCAGCGGCTCGTCACAGAGGCTGCAGCCTGGGAGCTGAGCTCATCCAACTTGCCAAAGTTTCTTTCTTTTCCTTTTTTCAATGTTATCCTCCATAATGTCCGAGTCACGGGTAAGAAAAACCTTTTTGAACACATGAACGATAACATAGTATTTATATTTCGTGTAAAATAATATGAATAAGAGCTGCTGCTCTGTGATTGGTCAAAATCTACCGTCACGGGTAGATTTCTTTGCAGGCTGAAAACAGAGCCTAGGGGAGACGCAGACGTCTGATCTTTTTTCACATCACTTCATTTACATTATCCTCAAGGTTATTGTGTAAGTTTTTGCCTAATACTGTCATAAAAAAGCTGCCTACCTAGCCTTTAAGTCATTAATGACACAGATGGATTTAAACAATCTATTCACGGTGGGTCCGGAAAATATTCAGACCACTTTTTTGCTTTTTTTTTGTTGTTAGTTAATATAATGCTTCAAATATCCATAAATCTATACAATTTAAAAGAAAAAAAAACTGAAATCATGCATTTCCATTAGTATTTAGCCACTTTGCTGTGAAACCTTAAGTTTTAGCTCAGGTGCTTTTCATTTTTCCCCATCAATGCTGGAATGTTTCAACGCCTTGATTGGAGCCCATCTGTGGCAAATTCAACTAATGATTGGACATCATTTGGAGTGGCACACACACCTGTCTATAAGTTCTCACGACTGACAGTACAGATCAGAGCAGAAACTGAGCCATGGGGAGGAAAGAACTGACTGCTACAGGCTGCAACAAAACAAAACGTTAAAGAGTGAAGGGGTCTGAAAACTTTCTGAATGCACTGTATTTATAAAATATAGTGTTGTAGTGTACGTGTGTCAAAAAGAGAGTGGACCAGGCTTAAAACAGAGTTGTGCTGCTCTTTAACCCTATTTCATTACTCATGGCAGTCTTGATTAACAATGATCATTAGTCTATTATTTCTTCACCACTGGAGAAAAGAAATGTATAGCTCAGTAATGTGCTGCATGACCTGCTGCCAGTCACCAGGATTTGATGTCCTGATTTGGGTTTAGTTCATGTGACATTCTAGCACTGAAAACATATAAAACAGAAATACAGGTGCAAAAGCAACCCCAAGCATGATTGTCCACAGTCTGTCAATATAAATATAAATATAAATTATTATTATTATTATTATTATTATTATTATTATTATTATTATTATTATTATTATTATTATTATTATTATATAATAAATATGAAAATGTCAATATAGTATTGTTGGTCTTATTGGTCACATAATGTACATCACAGACAGCCAGCAAAATAGAACATAGAACTGATAGATGGATTACATCTAACAGTGTTGGATGTTTTCTCCTTAAACAAACAGACATCAGATGAATAATGATGACACAAACAATGTTTAAGATGGTTGCAAATGCTCCCAACATTTTAACTCCACAGCTCCCTCCAGAGTGCATCTGCCATGCTCACTGCTCCTCCCTTCATTGATTGGCTGAGTGGCATAGTTGCCTTGGCATCTGGTTGCCAGGGCCACCCGCAGCCTGGCACTGATCCACCACCCTGATCCGGATTGGCACTCGTTGATGACATCATCATTGCCCATCAGTCAACCCTGCTGTTACAGTTAGTGTCCCTCTGTATGCCACTCGTTCAGCCAAGCAGGGGTGTGTGTGTGAGAGAGACGGGGTGGTAGTGGTGGTGGTATTCAGGCTGTGTTATAATGCCATATGAAGAGGTGAGCAAGCTAAAGAAACAACAAAAACAATCAATTTTAATAAATGCAACACAATAAATGCAATAATAAACACAAACTGTTACCATTGTCAATATTTTAACTGGTTTGTAAACTCGACGACATTGAAAATGAGGGTAACCTCAATGTCTCTCGAGAATAAATAAAGGTTATAATAATAATAATAATAACGATAATGAAATAAAAATGAAATTAAAACACTTCCCTTCTTATAGCATCAAATTACTAATTAAAACCACATCAACATACATCAGCATAATATGACTTCTGCTACTTTCCCTGTCCCAGCTTTCTTCCTGAACAAGCTTTTTCCATAGAAGCAGTTCTTCAGGTTGATGTTTGAGATTCTGTGAAACTCTGCACAGATCTGAAAAACAAAAAAAGTCAGAGCATTGTATATGTGTCTTTCCTGAGGAAAAATAAGACATGAGGACCATCAACAGTAATCAACTAGACTTTTCTTCTCACTGCAACATCAAATATGAACTACAGAAAATGATGTTAAGTAAAGATAAATTCTCCTCAAACAGAGGACTCAGTGGCTTATGTGATCAAGTACCACATGGACCTCGTACTAACCTCAAGTCCAACCCATGACCGTTTTGCTGTCACTTCCAAAAGAACAACAAAACAAACAAACAAAAAAACTGCCAAATCAATGAGACTTTAAAATGCCATAAACAAGTTTTTTTTTTTTTGACAAAATAGCTTAGTCTATTAATTTACTGCCCTTTAAGGCAAGCTCCATTTCTGATGTCTTCTGAGCTGACTGTTTTGAAAATCATGATGTATAAACTGCACATTGTCTACGTCAAACATCTCAGCTGACTCATATAGCTAGTACTGTACAAACTGTACAAATGGGTCCAGAGGTTGAATGATATAATGATCTCTGATGTTGTATGCCTGGTTGTAAATGTCCCATAACAATAACTAAAAACCAATGTAGCAATGAACTTGAATTAGTGGTGTGCATTGTGTAAATATTTTGTGAAAGCACAAACAATCATCCCTACGATACTGATGAAATATTAATAGTGGTATTTGGTGAAAATACTTCCCTTTATAAAGTCAAACTTTTCATATTTTACTACTATACCCACAGGTAGAAAGTGAGGCCTGCATGGACTTGTACAGTACATTGAATATTTGAAAGGTGAAAAGGTCATGCCTGAGTGGGCTACACTTGCAGTGTGGAGGGGTTGTTCCAGGTACTGCTGAGAAAAATGAATTGAATTCAGGAAGTCCAGTTGGAGTAATAGATGTTAATTTCAATTAGTAAAAGCCAACCATCAAATTTAACCATTAAATTTTTACTAAATAAAATTAAACATTTTGAACATTATTTAACCGTAGTTTTGGAAGAAGTTTGTACGGAAAAGCCTATAGCTAAACCGAAATGCTAACGCTTACAGCCAGCCAGTAAATTAATTTAACGTTAACAAAAGACTAAAACTACGTTTGAGCTGAGAAAAATGAATTTGTAATTCAACATCAAGTTCTGGGACCAAAGCAAGGAAAACATTTGGAGTAAACCAAATTTTAAAGACTGACCAGCTTTGACTGTTCGGTCTTACAGTGTAGAGTTTGGAGGCTTATCAGCCACCACAGCACTGCTTAGTGGTTTATATTATGAGAGAGGATTTTTCTTTTTTGAACATGTTATTGTGGTGCCAATCTTTTCATGTTTCGTCTTTTTTGTTACAATGAGAGAGTTGAGAGATTTTGGAGAGGCCAACATTGAAGCCACTTCTCATGAATATTAACAGAGATTCATAAATCCTAAGAAACGGAACAGTGAAAGTCCTACTTTAATCATACAGATTAGTGCGCAACCTTTTGGCTCCAAGGCTGCTTGGACTACATTACATTCCCCTACATTTTTATTTACAATAATAACAGATACCGCTCACTTATGATACAATTCAAAGGCTGATTTCAGACCAACAAAAAACCTTGCCACCAAAGTTAATCCGCTGTGCTCAGCACTACGCAGCACCTCTGTCTGACGTGCTCGATCTGATCTTCAGTCACACATGTGACCTCCATGTTATCTCTGTATCTCTGACGATGCTTTGTCTTCACATATTTATCTGTGGCATTATTGTCACCATGCTCCTGTATTGTTATTACTTAATATTTGTTGTATTTTCTTCAAATAATCTATATCTTTTCCCTTCTTATCTACAGTATATTCTTCTCTGGGCTGCTGCAACAACCCAATTTCCTCACAGGGATCATTAAAGTCTGATCTTATCTAATCACATTTTTGTTTATTTGCTGTGGAAAATGTGAAGGTTTTGTTGAAGCTCAGAGCTGTGCCGTGCACCTCTCAGAGAAATTAGCAGCAAGTTTCCATTCATTCTGCCATCTCCAGATAACACTGCTCTGTCCACTTGTTTCTGTTGATGGTGAGCTGCTGAGTGAATAACTGTCAGGTGGGTTATTCTACATGGAGCTTGTATAAATGATGCTGAAAAGTTACAAAGTTTGTGATTGCAGTATACAAGTGGGATTTAGCGAGGAGAGGCCAGACGGACAGAGAGAGAGCCAGAGACAAAGTGAGATGTAGGCTAGGGACAGACTTGATGGGATTTTAGAAATCTATGAGCCTGATGATGAATGTCTGAAATAGGTTTGTCTGTCCATAGAAAAGCCATTTGTTTTCATTAGTTCCAAATGCTAGGTTAAGTCTATGGTGGGGGCAGAGGGTGGGTGGCTGAAGCTCATGCCGAGGAAAGTCATTATGAGATGGACCTTGCTTGCTAAAGGAATTAGCCTGAAGCTGCGTTGGTTCTTGTACCTGCAGTCTGGTGGTATTCCAGTCCAAGGCCGAGTGACGTGGAGGTGGGTGAATCATGGCTGCCGCCCAACTGGCTCCATGAAAAGTCATTGGTGTTTTGTTCAAAGATATAAAATGGCCTGTGTTTTTATTTGGTGCCAGCTCCATCCATCCATCCATCCATCCATCCATCCATCCATCCATTTTCATCCGCTGAATCTGGGTCCGGGTCACGGGGGCAGCAGTTGGAGCAGGGATCCCCAGACTTCCCTTTCCCCGGACACTTCCTCCAGCTCTTCCGGGGGAACTCCAAGGCGTTCCCAGGCCAGCCGAGCGACGTAGTCACTCCAGCGTGTCCTGGGTCTTCCTTGGGGCCTCCTCCCGGTGGGGCATGCCCGAAACACCTCACGAGGGAGGCGTCCAGGGGGCATCCTATACAGGTGCCCAAGCCACCTCAGCTGGCTCCTCTCAATGTGGAGGAGCAGCGGTTCTACTCCGAGCTCCTCCCGGGTGACTGAGCTCCTCACCCTATCTCTAAGGGAGCGCCCCGCCAACCTGCGAAGGAAACTCATTTCGGCCGCTTGTATCCGCGATCCCATCCTTTCGGTCATTAGTTCATGACCATAGGTGAGGGTGGGAACGTAGACCAACCGGTAAATCGAGAGCTTCGCCTTTCGGCTCAGCTCCCTCTTCACCACGACGGACCGATACAACGACCGCATTACTGCGGCCGCCGCACCAATCCGCCTGTCGATCTCGCGCTCCATTCTCCCCTCACTCGTGAACAAGACCCCGAGATACTTGAACTCCTCCACCTGAGGCAGGGTCTCTCCCCCGACCTGGAGGGTGCATGCCACCTTTTTCCGGTCAAGAACCATGGCCTCGGACTTAGAGGTGCTGATTCTCATCCCAGCTGCTTCACACTCGGCTGCAAACCACCCCAGCGCCTGCTGCAGGTCCTGGCTCGAGGGAGCCAACAAGACCACATCATCTGCAAAAAGCAGAGATGAAATCAAGTGGTTCCCAAACCGTACCCCCTCCGGCCCTTGGCTGCGCCTAGAAATTCTGTCCATAAAAATTATGAACAGAACCGGTGACAAAGTCCAACACGCACAGAGAACAGGTCTGACTTATTGCCGGCCATGCGAACCAAGCTCCTGCTCCAGTCATACAGGGACCGTGCAGCCCTTAGCAGAGGGCCTCCGACCCCATACTCCCGGAGCACCCCCCACAGGATGCCACGTGGGACACGGTCGAAAGCCTTCTCCAAGTCCACAAAGCACATGTGGACTGGTTGGGCAAACTCCCATGCACCCTCGAGCACCCTGCGGAGGGTATAGAGCTGGTCCAGCATTCCACGGCCAGGACGAAAACCGCATTGTTCCTCTTGAATCCGAGGTTCGACTATCGGCCGAATTCTCCTCTCCAGTACCCTGGAATAGACTTTCCCCGGGAGGCTGAGGAGTGTGATCCCCTGATAGTTGGAGCACACCCTCCGGTCCCCCTTTTTGAAGAGGGGAACCACCACCCCGGTCTGCCAATCCAGAGGCACTGTCCCCGACTGCCACGCGATGTTGCAGAGGTGTGTCAGCCACGACAGCCCCACAACATCCAGAGACTTGAGGTACTCAGGGCGGATCTCATCCACCCCCGGTGCTTTGCCACCGAGGAGCTTCCTTACTACCTCAGTGACTTCAGCTTGGGTGATGAATGAATCAACCTCTGAGTCCTCAGCCTCTGCCTCCTCGACGGAAGGCGTGTCAGTGGGATTGAGGAGATCCTCGAAGTATTCCTTCTACCGCCCGACGATATCCCCAGTCGAGGTCAACAGCCCCCCCCCCTCCACTGTAAACAGTGTTGGCGGGGCACAGCTTCTCCCTCCTGAGGCGTCTGATGGTTTGCCAGAATTTCCTCGAGGCTGACCGGTAGTCCTCCTCCATGGCCTCCCCAAACTTTTCCCAGACCAGTTTTTGCTTCCGTGACCGCCCGGGCCGTCGTCCGTTTGGCCAACCGGTACCCATCAGCTGCCTCGGGAGTCCCCCGAGCTAGCCAGGCTCGGTAGGCCTCCTTCTTCAGCTTGACGGCATCCCTTACTTCCGGTGTCCACCACCGTGTTCGGGGGTTGCTGTCGCGATAGGCGCCGGAGACCTTGCGGCCACAACTACGGACGGCCGCGTCAGTAATGGAGGTGGAGAACATGGCCCATTCGGACTCGATGTTGGAATCCGGTCAAAGTTCTCCCGGAGGTGGGAGTTGAAGACCTCCCTGACAGGGGAATCTGCCAGACGTTCCCAGCAGACCCTCACGGTACGCTTGGGTCTACCGAGTCTGACCAGCTTCCTCCCCTGCCAGCAGGGAGGCAGGGGAGGAAGCCAACCCAACCCCTCCATCCCCATGTTTCTTTACAACTCAAACAGAGCTGGGACAATACAATGGCCTTAAATGTGACATTCCATATGGCAAAGTCTATCGGTGCCAGGAGCAAAAAAAAAAAAAGTGGGTGAAACAAGTTAATGAGGGATCTGGGGGTCCTTCCCCAGAAATTTTTGTAAAGACTAGACTACTAGACTGCTACTAATCTGGTGCATTTTAACACAGTTACTTTTATCTAGCTATAGCAAAAGAAGAAATATGGGTATATTTTGCAGTTGCCTACAGTTGGCACCAGTTAGATCATGGATTTGCAAAAGTACAGAAATACTTTATACTTTTATATATTTATATTATATATTTATAATTTATATATTTAAGGGGTATCACAGAATGGGGTGAAATAGTTATTGCCTACCAAGCAGATTTACTTAACACTGTTGCACATAACATAACATCCAGTCATGTTTTTTCCCTTTATTTTCCCCGCTCAATTACTCTAACCTGTAATAGCTCTGGGAATGGATTTTACTGCAGAATGCCGAAAACGCCACGGTTTCTTGTCTTGTCCTATTCACCAACATGCTTCAGTGCACATGGAGAAGACAGAGTAGGCTAGTGTGATGTGAGAGGTTCCGGTTCGTAGCAGTACCACATACTGACGCGTACCGGCCCACTTAAAGCATGGACTGTTGTCTTGTTAGATTAATATGACTTTACTATAAATAACATAACACATGGGCAGGACTGATAATGTTTGCTGGTTGGCTTCATTAACATGAGTTCTTTAGCCATAGCCGCTAGCTTAATGATAACTTATGAGGCTACAGGTTCATTGGATAGACTCAGTCACAGTGATAGGCTAACGTTTTTTCCATTTCCCATTTCCCATGAGGCTTTGCACTATTCTACATTAATTTAAGTAGGTCTTTGAGATTTTCACGTGGACATATTTAGTTCTCAGTAGTTTCACCTCAATGGACCGGCCATGAATGTCACAAGGCCACGGAGGGCAGCTTGCCGGCCGGTTGACTTGAGCTCATTGGCCGGCCAGCCGACCAGGAAATATTCCGGTCATCCCAATTGCCACTCCACCCCTGACAGACAGACAACCATTCACACTCCCAGTCACACCTATGGGCAATTTACAGTTGCCAATGTCTTTGGTTTTTGGGAGGAAGCTGGAGAAAATCCACGCATGCATGGGCATGGGGAGAACATAGTCCACACAGAAGGGCCCTGGGTTTGATCCCTGAACCCTCTTGCTGTAAGGCGGTTGCAGTGCTAACCACGTGCACCATTGTGCATCCTTTTAATATTCATCAGGACCTCCCCCTGCATATTAACACAAACTCACAATATATGACTAATACAATGATACACACATGGTATAGTGATAGGGGTGTTATGTATTTAAGAGACAGAGAGATTAATGCAAACTCCATTACATACAACTAACGACACTGCCTACCATTCTTTCACTCACTTTAAACATGTAATGTAGAATAGAAGGTAATGTATGATAGAAGGTAATGTATGACTCATGTTCGTGTAACCAGCTGTGGTAATGCATCTATCAGTCAACACATCTACACATTTATCTAGAAAATCTTATCCCCATCTGCTATAACACCTCTTATAATATATGAACGGCTCTAGATTGGCCTTTCCCAGTCTGAAAGGGTTTGTTCATGTGGAGCTGAGAGTGGACAGAATCAATAAGACAGAAAAATAGGAAAATGACATGGCTCTCTCCAGATGAAAGATCTAATCTCCAATATCCATTTACAGCTCAGGGCCTCACACTAAAGCAGCTGCACTGCATGCCAGTTACAGCAAAAACACAGATCTCATGGGCAGATCACTGTCCACACTCATCTTCACACTCTTTCCACAACAATGTTGCTGAATCTGAGGCCGTGCACTGAAAGCATGTCTGTGCTTTGCTGCTGTTGCTTTAATGAAACATATGTCCCCCCACGATACACACACTAACACATATACATATATATGTGTTATGTGTGTTACTTTTATAAGCTCTTCATTTCATCATAATGGAATTTAAGAAATGAAGGGATGGATTTTACTAGTGAGTGTGGATTGACACAAAGTCGTGTCCTGTTTCTCATGTAGCAGCTTTCACTTAGACATGCTGACACTTTAATACCCTCAATATAGTAGTCATGCTTAAAGTATTTCATTTTCATTTGCTCCCCATTATGTTTGTGCTGCTCTTATTTTTCCCTCACAGCTGAATATTAAAGTTGAATATTGGTGTGTTGCAGGCTCACTGACTCAAATTAACAAACACTGACTTGTATTAAAATCATCCACCATTCTGGACCAGGACTTTTGCTTGGTGTTTGGTTTCTTTCTCCCTCTCTCTCGCGCCTCTCCTCCTCCTCCTTGTTCATCCTTTCCTTCTTCTGAAGGAGAGGCGCCTTTGTAGTTTCTGTCTGCTCTTATCAGTCTTGGCATGAAGCACTTGCCTCTGCCACTGTCCTCATGTTCTCTGCAAGCTCCCACTTTTGTGTTGCCTAATGAACTCTGACCAAAATTAGACATACTCTTCAACTTTTAAACTGAAGGAGCCCCTTCAATGGTTCCTTTGTGAAGTGCTGCCACTGCTGTGAAGGGAGGATGTGTGACTGAATGTATGCAAGTCTCTCTCTCTCTCTCTCTCTCTCTCTCTCTCTATGTGTGTGTGTGTGTGTGTGTGTGTGTGTGTGTAAAAGTAGTGGAATGTGTGTTATGGTAGACAGAATTTAGACTTGAGCTTCAGTCAGAGCTCATTGATCCCCTCCCTCTCCCCCTCTCATCTATATCCTTCTACACACACACACACACACACACACACACACACTCACACACATTTCAGATGCAAAACACTGCGTTAGGACGGTAATTGTGGTAAACAATATCGCTATGGGTTACATCGTCAGTACGACCATTTAGCATGCTGATGTTAGCATTTAGCTTAAGTACCTTTGTGATTAAGAAAAACCTCACAGAGCCTGGCATAGCCGTCTTTTCCCTAATCCATACTACAGAAAGTCTTCATAACATGTGCCACAAACTAATCATAATATTGTATAGGGGATAGTGGTTACAGTTTTTCTCGATTGCTAAGACACATTTCTCTAAAGCTTCTGTCCTTTTCTCTCAACTGTGAACACAAACCCCAATTTTCAAGCTACATTCACAAAACCTCTGACTCCTCCTGCAAAACCAAACTTTCACCTCAAAACAGTTCAATCTGTGCCCAAAACTGAACTTTGTTGTCAAATCATGCCCCGAGTCAGTCAAAATTAAAAGCACTACTGAGCAGTCACTAAACACTACCTAGAAAAATAGAAAACACAACGCTCAGGACATGAAGCTGTGGAAATAAATGTTTGTTGTTCACTACAGGCTAAATGCATGTTGCAAAACAAAACACCTGTGCATTTAGCACTAGTCTCCTTCACTTTCTTTCACCCCCCCTCTCCACATCAATTTCATCCCCTTATCCTCCCTTCTTTTTTCTTCCTAGTTCATCCCTCCCTACCCAATCCTCTCTTCCTTCACCCCGTCACCTTTCATCTTCTTCTCTTGAAAAACAAAAAAACCTGTGCATTTAGCACAGAATAAATGTGTCTTAGCAATCGAGAAAAACTGGGTAGAAATCCTGTGCATTTTGTACATACTGTACATAGCACTTGTACTGTACAGTAAAGAAGTATTGTGCATTTAGCACTTGTATACTGTAATCCTGTAAAAAATAAAGTCTACAAATTACAAATGACAAGTGCATAACTCAGCCACAACATTACAGTATTTCCTGTATACTGGATGTGATTCATCCTGACCTGTACTGGCTTATATATGTTCCCTCACATCATTGAACACAAGTGTTATCAATTTTGAGTTGTTGTGTTCAACGGGTGAGACTTGTGCTTTCGTTGTGTTTCTTTAATCCATCCTGAAAGTCTAAGCATTCTGCAGCACAGGTGCATCACAATGAAAATGTGTTGATAAGGTGTGTCTAAAACAGGTGAAAAGTGTTTATGGTTTTGCCAAAAGAGTGACTGATTCAATCAGTGGGTTTAGACAACTGAGAATTTGGTTCAGAGAACAGGGTTTAGTGTTTTAGCAATTGAGAAAAACTGTAATATGTAAAAACACCATATACTCCCAATTGCAACTTTGGAATTTCACTGTAAATATTATCTTCACAAGGAAAATGAAAATTATTGAGGGAATAGGCTTAGTCCTATTAGCACTGGTAAAGACACATCAACCTCTTTGAAACAAAGAAGGCATCTGTCAACAGAATTATTTATTAGCATATAAGTATAAGTTCATTGTTGCACAATATCAAATGGAAAATAGAGATTCCCCCTGGGCTCCACCCCCGCATGTAAAGCCGGGTTTATACCGAATCAACATTTTTATTTTTTACAGCAACATGGGTTCACGTTGTAACAGTTCCTGAAGTCGTAGTTTCAGATAACGGCCCCCAATATGCATCCAAAGAGTTTGAATCATTCTCTCAGTCCTGGGAATTCAAACACACCACAGCAAGTCCACATTACCCTCAAAGTAATGGCCTTGCTGAGAGGACTGTGAAAACAGCAAAGTCACTCATGGATAAAGCCAGAGAGGATCGACGAGACCCATATCTCAGTCACCTCGAATACCGCAACAAGCCAGTTGACAATTTCAGGTCTCCTGCACAACTGCCGATGAGTCGCAGACTCAGATCAGTCTTGCCGAACACCAACAGACAGCTGCAACCTGAGATTGTCAGCTACAGAGATGGACGTGCAAAGCGGTAGCAGATACTATGACACATCATCCAAGCCATTGCCTCCGCTGCACAGTGGAGAACATGTGAGAGTCCAGGAACAGGGCTGCAGGAAGCCTGCGGCCATCATCCAGCCGGCTGCCACAGAACGGTCATACATCCTGCGCACACATGACGGACAGATGTATCGTCGCAACCGCAGACATCTCCGGACGACCACAGAGGACTGTCCTGACAACAACATCAGCTCAGCAGACACAGAACACACAGAACATAACACACACAAACAAACTCCATACTCACCTGAAGAAGACACACACAAAGAAGCACCATCCTTACCTAACACACACACACACCAGAGTTCTTGACCACCACAGCTTCATACCACACCAAGTCAGCCTGAGAGGTCAAGACACGATCTATGATGGATCTGTAACTAACTGTAAAGGGTGGACTGTAGGTGGATCGCTGCCCTATACATAAAAAAAAAGAAATGTTCATGGAATATGTTAACTGATAATATGTGTCCGCGGGAATTGGTTTCCGGGAGTGCATTGTGCTGATCGTGAGCATCAATAAAGAAACCGTGGCTCAAGATATACAGTCCAGTTATTTCACAGTATAACATACGACACATGTCATGATAACTTCTGTATTTTAACCATTCAACCCCCCACCCCCACTCCACAGCCCCGACATCTGCGGATGCCCCGCATGTTTGGGTTGCGATGCAGGATTCCACCCTTCCCATTGATATCACATTGAAAATCAGCTCCACCTTGACCAGGTGCAACAGTGAAATGCTGCTTATCCAGTGATTAACCAGTGTTTACAATCTAATACTGTAAGGCCGGTGATGTTAGGTGGAGAGAAAGCTTAGCTGCTGGCTGGTTACTTTGGAGCCCATTACTCTCTAAGCCCTAGAGTTTTGTTTTTGCTGGTGTGACAAATACAAAATACAAAACGCATTGACATGGACAGGATTAAGTTGTGTGTACTGTGCTGTTCAGGCAGTAGAGGAGAGGGAGTGATCTCAAATGCTAAATTTTCAGTTGAGCTTGAGGTCTTGACTGACATTGATAACTTACTGCTGTAACATATCCACTCTCGCCTTCTCCATGTCAGGCAGTAAGTGCAATATTTGTACATGACATGAGCCTCAAGACAGTCCCAGACTCTTTGAGCCAATCAAATGCTAGCATGCCTAAATTGGTCGTCTTGGATACGTAGCCTCTGGGAGGGCACATCATTCAACTACTGGTACTGTAGGCACATGTCCCTACTGTCCATATGCAAATCTCTGACAATATTAAGATTTATACTTCTCTAATAGTTAGTTTCCATTATTTTTTTTTTCTGGTGCTGTGTAAGCACCACCCATGATTTGTTTTAAGTTTTACAGCTTCTCCATCTCTCCTCTTTATTGCATTATCAGTGTCCATTTACAGAAATGTTTTCTCTCTTTTCCACAGTGAACACAAACCTGAATGGGGGTCACTTTTTCATTTTGTAAATTTTTGCATTATTTCTCATAGTTTCATTAATTTCCATTCTTCAGCCTCTATGATGCCAATCCTCTTTCCTTATGTTCGCTCCCCTCCCTAGTAATCAGGCCTCACCCCTCTGTGAGGGGAATATAGGGAGAGGGTAATATGTGGAGGAGGAAAAGAGGCGAATCATGGTGGTGAGGGGTGGGGGTGTTATAAATCAAGGTAAACGGTGGCTGTTTAACCCCTGCTATGATATCATTTCCAACAGAGCAGCGACATGCTGGCTTCCTCTCCTCTCCACTCCCCTCCTCTCCTCTTTACTGCAAAGCCCCACTGTTCACTGTATTTGCTACTACTCATGTCACCTTTTTGTAGCTGCTTACACATGCACACGTGCAAACACATGCACATGCACGTACGCAACTATGATCTACCACTCCCTATGCACTTGACATGCAGCAATTAACCCCTCTCTGTACCTGCTCTGGGCCAGTTTCAGCCTGATTTTACATAGGCTATCTCTAGGCTATCTCTATTAATGCTTCATAATTTTTCCTGTAAACATCACAACACTTTGATTAATTGCTTAAAAACACATTAAGAAAATACCTGCTGCACCATAAACTTGCAACATAAATTAGGCTACTTATTCTACTGAACTTATCTCAATAGCATAGAATAATCTCGACACATGACTGTTTATTATAGTTTGTTTTATCTATTTGATTTTTTAAAACTAGCTATTTTGCAGCAGTCCCTGATTTCCTGTTTAACTCAAATTTAAAGGAGCTGTTTGTAAGTTTAACTACACAGATAGCTTTAGCATGAACAGCTGTTAATTTAGCACATATAACATCATTCATCTCCTACTCATTATCAGCTGTCTCCAGAGGTGGAAAGCTCCAAAAATGTTAACTCTAGTGTATCACCTACACTAGTGTATTTCTCCTCAACAACAGTTAACTTGCTAACCAGCTAGTCACATCTCGTCACTTTCGTGGCCCGTGGCCCAAAGCCCCTTGAAATCTCTTCTCTTGTTAATTAACTCACACTGGGCTCTGCATACTGAAAAATCTTATTTCACGATCAGCCTTAAGACAGACAAATATTTAGAGCTGTAGATAAAAACTCTCACTCCCTCATTATGAATTGTATCACCCTCTAAAGAGAAGGAAATATGCCCATCACGCTGCCTTAAAATCCATTATAGGGGCTTATTTCATCTAGTTCATGTCTGTGTACATAAAATAATAAGGCTAAAAGTGAAGTTTGCTATTGATTATGCCTAATATGTTTCTGTGTCTTTAATGGAGCGTCAGATGTGTTATGGCCTATTACTCAGCAGGACTGTATAAAAAATTAAACAGCATCTGTTCTGTAGCTACAGTTATTCCATAACCTATTTTCGCAGTAGGGGTTACTGTTAAATTAACCCTACAATACAATACAATACAATGCATATGTTGAAGAGTGATCAGCCCCAGTGTTTGATAAAACCGACTTTGGCATAAAACATGCAACACTAATAGGCCTCATTACAAACACGATCTCATAATATCAATGGGAATTTGATGTAAACAAAATAGGGACTGTGGTGCAACATTTGTAAAACTTTGCAGTGAGAAACAAAAAACAAACAAAGAGGCACAAACAAGTGTGGATGAAAGACACGGCAACTTGCTGTTATATGCTTCAGCCTAAATGTCATAATGTGTGTTAGAAGTAGCATCCTAGTCATGGTTAACCTCAAAACCTCTAATGCTAGCTATTGTTTGGCACCACCATTGCCTTTGGGACTAACACTAGCTTGTGATGCCAATGTTTAACTAGCAAAAAGTAATGCTAAAATTGCAAAGAAATGTTGAAATGAGAATAAGACATTGGTGCTAATGTGACCAGTGAGTTTTGCAGCTGCTATCCACTGCTTTTACTGCTACTCAATCTTTTGGTGGTGGTCTTCTTTCACCCCTGGTTCGGACTGACATAAATGTAGTCATACAGGTTTTAATCCCTAAAGATCAAATACATTTGATTTTATTGAGACGGCAGTTGGGCAGGTTTTAGACAGAATTTGTGAACCCCTCACAGATAAGACAGTTTTGGCTGGACACTGGTATAGGCCTACTCAGAAAGGTCTAGAACCAGGTTTCTAATTTTATAAAGAGGTGAATCGGGGATAAATTGTCCCAAAACCCATATCTTCTGTCTGGCTTAATGTAACATATATTTCCTTTCAGATAAATGACTCATCAGTTTAGTACTGTCAGCATTGTCATCCTGAGCATGTCCTTAACACCCTAACTGTCTGCTTGACATCACACTGTCACATCTGCCAATCATGACAGCAAAGAAGGATGACTGATGCAAGTGAGAAAGTGTGATGTGTGAATGTCACGAGTGATTGGTAACAGCCATCCCTTTAACCTTTTATCCAGTTAAAGTATCTCCCGAATGGCTTTCCTCATGCATGAGGTGTCCACCAATCCTCTTCTTCTGAGGGAAAAGGGAGGCAGAAAGGGGAGAGCAGGGGGAGGAAGACAAGGGAATGAGGAAGCCCACTGAGACTTGATTGGTGTGTTGGTGTGTGTGTCCTCGTAGAAGACTGATGGGTACTTGAGATGGTATGTGCTTTGCCCTCAGGTCAATGACATTTAAAACACTGGAGAGTAGAAAAAAAGACAAAAGCAGGCTATGAATGTGTGTGTGTCTATTCCCATAGACCTATTTAGGCTGGAGGCCCTCGCTGTCACTATTCTGTTACAGTATGATAAGATTGTGTCTAGTAATTAGAATCACAGTTACTATAACTAACATGGACAACCAACCTGCACGTGTGTAATCTGGTCACACCTGCACTGTCTCACTATTCCTGCTGCCGTGAATTATCTGATTTATTTTGGGACTACAATTGACGTTGCAGTCATTTCCTTAATATTTTAGAAAGAAAGAAAGAAAGAAGCCTTTTTTATCGATGCTGTTTAACATGACTCATAGCAAGACTGAGGTTCTGATTTGGTTGTTTACTGTATCTTGCCTGTTTCTTTTATTTTCTTTTATTTTATTTTATCTTTGGGTGCTTAGTGGCCCCAGAGCTCCACACATCCCAAAGACCCCAGTGCCACACATGTTGGACTTAGTTCCAGGGTTACTCAAAATATAGATATCTTGCTGGAGTACTGTGCATATTATCTCAGCAAAAGGCTGTACTTTATTTGTGGAGTGTTGGTCATGTCACAAACCCTATGTTGATATTTGCAAGTGTTTACTCTGGTATCAAAACCACTTGTCCTTCTCAACAGAGCATTAATGTCAGTCCTGCCTCGATGCAGTTTGGGCCTTTGGGGCCCTTTTAAATTGTATCCTCAGGCCTTGACTGTGGAAACTCTCTTATGCAAAGGAAGGAAACTTAATATTCTACCTACTGTATAAGGTCTTACTGGCTGATAATCTGTCTGAATGGCCTCTTTGTTTACATTACATAATTATGAGTCACTGACAAAAATATAGTCCCAAATATCAGGTGGTCTTTTTTTAACCATTTCCATTTGACTGGATATCAGTGTAGCTGGTGAAGCTGTAAATCTGTCACTTTGACATCATGACATACAGTTGAAATTTTAGAATACACTTTTAAAGTGAGCCTCCTATGTCTTCTTTGACTATACTAAACATAATAATGCATATGTTAATAATAATAATAATAGTGTTTTGCTTGTATGTAAAGAAAAGGGGAGAGAGCTCCCGGACCATCTTGTTTCTGAGATTAGGGTTTTATCAGATAAAGTACAACTTGCTGAGGAATGCTTGAGTTGTTTGCTGAATAAGACCGAATACTGGCAGAGCTCTGTCAGGCACGTGGACACAAGGACAGAGTGAGTACATCATATTTGTCATCATCTATTTGCAACACACTCACTAAAGTCATGGGCCTGGGAGTAAAAGATACTATTTCTGAGGAAATTAAATATTCTCTGATTATGGTTGATTCTGCACATGATTTGCAGTGAACATTTTTAGGTTTGTAAACAAAGATGAGTGATAATGGAGAGCCACATTCTTGAAATGTTTCAAGACCACAGTAAAATTGTAATGGTCCGGTCTGCGACGATATGATGAATATATCAGGATGGCCTTCAAGCCTGTCAATTACTGGAAAATCCTGTCACATATCATGCCTCAAGCACACACTCGCTCTGTGTTGGGTAAAAGTGTTCAGAAACACTCACGTCTTTGTAAACACAACTCTGCTTTTCAGCAACAGATGGAGTTGCCGTGGAGAATCAGCAAAAATACTGCAAAAGGCAATTGAGAGATCAGAAATGCAGTCAGTTTTGCCACAGATGACACAGAAAAAAGGGGAAACTTATTGAGAAGCTGAAACACTGCTCTATAAACTGAATTGCTTTAAAACTGTCTTCATGTTATGTTTCTCCAATTTACTCCTTTCCCGAGTTCAACAAAACTGGATCAAGATCTCATATGGGTCTAGATCACCAGTGGTCAAATCTAGATTTTACAACTGCGTAATTAACTGATAAAACTACCAAACACATAAGTGAAAGACTGTGAATTAAGATGTGTTTACTTATTAACACTGAGACAGACTGAAGGTTAGAAGAGACATGTTAGATGATCTTACTTTTTATTTTAACACTAGAACAGCCAACATTCCATGTATACCTAGAACCGCCAAGAGGTCATTTTGACCTCCATTCACTCTAATGCAAAAAGGGTAAAATGACTGCATTTATGTAGCCATATATATTATAAGCCCAGCCAGACACACAGTTCAAAACACTTTATAGTAATTCTTCACATTCATATTCACACACATACTTTACAAAAAATTGACTACTCTTTATTTGTCTATTTTTTGAACAGTGTGTGTACATAAAAAATTTCAAAATTGTTACAAAAATTCATGTCCATTTCTCATGAAAACAAGGGATTGTCATTGTTATGTTCAATGTTTATTGGCAGTGTTAATTCTTTATCTGTTTGACACCCGTTTTGGCATTTTTCTAACGTCTGAACTGGTGTTGTGTTGTGGGATGAGGTCAAAATGACTAACTAAGTAAATAACTAACTATAACTAACTAACTGACAAACTGAGTGACTAAATGAACACTATTTAGCCCAGATTGCAATCATTGGAAAATTAATTTTATACATTTTTATATATACACACTGTTCGAAAAATAGAAAAATAAAGAGTCAGCTATACTGGTTGCCTAGCAACAACTATTGTTATTTTTGGTAAAGTATGTGTGTGTACATGAATGTCAAGTATTACCATAAAGTGTTTTGAACTGTGTGTCTCATATATGGCAACATAAATACAGTCCATTTAGCATTTTTGCATTAGAAAGAATGGAGGTCAAAATGACCTCTTGGCGGTTCTAGGTAAAACCACTCTTTTTTTCGCTGTCTTTTATACTAGAACGTGAAAACATAAGATGTTGTAGAACACACTTTTAGGAAAAGTCACCGACTGGGAGACATTTTCGTAAACAGATATTTTCGAGAGAGGTCAAAATGACCTCACGGCGGTTCTAGTGTTAAAGGCTTTGACTTCAGTCAGTTGGAAAAGAGGATGACATACAGCAAAAAAACCAAAAGTCAGTTTTTCCATATCACAGGTCACTGGGTCTTTATGTCACCAGTTTCTGTCAGTTAACAGTTTCAAGGATTTCATAATTTCATAAACACTATGAAGCATTTTCACAGAGGAAATAGATTAGCCTGACACAATACTAACAGGAACTTGGTTCTTTCAAGACTATCTTTAATGTTATAATAGACTTGGCCTGTGTACGCAACAATGGGCAGACTTCTACCCATCAGAGGCAGTTTTGATAGGCCTTACCATATCAGAGAACAAGCAGAAATAGGCTATCCCTGTCTGACTGTCTGACAGATCTAGACTCTTCTGAGGAGCACCTACGTTTTTCCTGTTTCACTTAAGCTGAACAGGATCAGGGGCTTTATCTTAAGCCCTAACATGCCTAAGATAATAATGGGAAATGCTCTGCATCCAACATCCGCAACCCTCACGTCTATTTTCCTTTACTGTTCCTGTGACCACCTGTGAAGAGAGCAGTTCCTTATGTCGAGGCCCTTGTGGCTCAGGTTCAGTTCTATATGTTCTTTATAACTTGGTAAAATATTATAGTAAAATGTTATCTCACAAAACTCACTTTTCCAGACCACTTCATAGAAAAAGTCTTTTCACACAACCAAAGCTCACATAAAGATTGGAATTAACTCTTGTACTACAATGGATAAGTGCATGTAAAGAAATTCAACAGGGCCAATCAACACAGCCACAAGTTTTCATCATCCATCATCTCCTTGGCAGGAAGATGTGTCCTCACATCCAGTATTCATTGTGTCCAAAGGGGAAATCCCCCTGGAGGTACATACACTGTCCTGGGATCAGCTGAGTGGAGGAGAATCCTTCCTGCTGTGCTCACTGAGAGCTGCAGGCCAGGTAGTGAATAAAGAGAGATAAAAAAAGAAAAGAAAAACTACTTAAAAGCCTGTCTTTTTTCGCCATAATTTTTCATGTTGATATAGTAACAGGTAATGTTTAATGATGTCTATGCTGTTCCATCATCATCTTGTCTTAGTCAAGGAAAAAAAGGTTGATTTCATTATAGTGCACCTGAGCGCTGTACATTAAATATAAACCTGACTATAATTATGATATTATATTTGAACACTAATAACTTGTAGGAAAATGAGAGGAGACATGGCTTGTGATCATTAGACTTGATTTTGAACTGGAACAAATAGCACTCTTCTTTCTTTTGATAAAATTTTTTTAATTTAAATTAGCTCTTGTCTGAGTTTGTCTCATAATTGATATCCACCATGTAAAGATCATATTCACCTGCTCCACTCTCCTCTGCTGGCCTTCCTGTTGCAGCTATCTCTCTCTCTAGATGTCCTAAAAACCTTAACTAACATTTTCAGTACAGCATTATAGAATAGAAAATCATTTGAATAAGTTAAATACTTTACAACACTCCTGCCTGTCTACAAATCTGAGGGGGTCTTCCCCAGACTCTGTGTCAATGCACATAAGACCCTCAAACCTCTATATTTAGGTCCTTCCTTCAGGTCACTGCACACATGGATGACACTTATGGAAGGTGAGATTTTCTTCCAACAGTCACTTAATGTCCCAGTCCTGAAATGGTGTTGGTGTCATCAGTTTGGATGAATGCTTGTGTTTCTGACATCAAAAACTCTAATGACAGATGGCTCTTGTTGTTCCCCAGCATATTATACTCTTTTAAGTACTTGTGCATCAATGTTTAAAAGTTTTCAATTAATATTTGACTGTTTATTAGTTGTCTGATTATCCTGGTCATTTGAATAGCTACATTTGTCAAGGACTTTGGATTAGCTGCCTCCGTTACGTTCTCTGCATGAACATCTTACCAAGTCATTTATTGTGGTATTGGTCCTAATGAAATCACTGCAATTGTTTCCAATGTAAATGTCATGATTTAAGAGTTTTGTTGGCTCAAATATGATTTTCTCCATAATTAACACAGAGATCTGACTGAATCTGCCAAGTTTGATAGTAACACTAGTTTTAAGGAAATGTGTGCAAGTGCCATTACAAGTGAATGGAGATACCCCGGTGCTGTGGCAACCTATTGTGAATGATTTAAGAATGAATTTTAAGTTAGACTACATATCTTATTAAGGAGGCTCTGTCTGCAGGATCACAGCTACAGCACATACAAGCATCTTGCAGGGTCTAAAAATTATAACCCGACCAGTACCAGCTGCCTTTAAAATTTGTCATAGATGGATAAATCAATAAAGGTCACCTGCCAGAACGGCAGTAAGTGAGACAGTGTTTTGCCTGGACAAATTATAGAATGGGTAACGTAGGCTAATGTTTGTACAAAAAATGTACTGTATGCAGGTATATCATTATATTTTGTAGGCCACTACACAGTTGTTTCTAAAGTTTTGTATTAAACCTCAATTTTCAGTAACATATAGGGTTGTCTTTCACTCTTAATCCGTCATTCTGTCTCTCCACAGAAGGATACTACAACCGCTGCCAGGGGCGTGAAATACACACACATACACATACAGTATGGACAACATACACAGGCCGCTGCCACACTCATTCCCTGGCTGGGCTTGATGAATGGGCCTAGTTTAAATTATTTTGTGCAGATCTCATTTAGGCCCTTGAAGAAGAGATCCAGCCTGTTTATTCATTTCACATTTGCACCCGAGCTTCAATATCTCTGTCTATGCCTGCAAAGAATTTACCCTCCTCCCATCCAAAAGGAGAAAAAAAAAGACTGGAAAAGAAAAGACAGAAAGAGACAGAGAGCCAGGGAGGGAGAGAGAAAAAAAGCAATTTACACAATGTACATAAAATGATGCGCTCAGAGTTTGATAACCTGCATAAATTATAGAGTATAATTAAATATTATACCCAGTGAATCACCAAGGAGAGAGGATGGTGGGAGAAGAGACAAGAGGATAAAAGCAGGGAGTGGAGAGAAAAAGAGATAGACAGGGAAAGAGAGAGAAAAAACAAAAGATGAGGAAGAGTAGAGAGAGCATTGGTGCTGTGGTTGGATCTCATAATTGTTTTTATTGATTATTTCTTGAAATGGTTTCGCGATAGATAAGAACAGGGAGTCAGGTGAGGAAAGGGCAGAAACCAGGTGATGGGATTTCTATGAAATCTATATCTATATATATAATATATATATATAATATATATTTGATTTGTTATGTTATGTTATGATTTGTTATGTTTTATGAAAATAAAACATAACAAATCAAGGCAGATTTTTTGGCATTGTAAGATTGCCTCAGTGGTGGCCCATATAAATTAAATGGAATATTAAAAATTTAAATTGTTCGGCAAAGGGTAGCCGTGGAAGCCGTCTCTGGTGAGCGCACAATTGACCCAAAAATATATTCAAATTAGCATAGTTAAACAGTGTCTACACAGGGGGAGTGTTAGCAAGTTTGTGTGTGCGTGTGTGCGTGTGTGCGTGCATATGTATGTGCAAAGGAACATGGATGCATCCATTCAGTCTTGTTCTTTGACCCACAAGAGAAAAAGAGGAGGGTTTAAGAAGAAGAAAGAGAATATATAGAGTTCAACAGCTGTGAGCTGTGCAGACTTCATACCACTCATGCACTGACAGCTTTAACATATGGAAATATGTTGTATTGTCTTGAATATAATCTTAATTGGCCAGATATCCAGACCACAAATTGTAATGCAGACACATGATGATTCTACACCTGACTGTGGGGGGTGAAGGGTGGGGTGGGGGACCAAAGGATTACCATAGTTATTACAACTGATCCTTAGGGGGGAACATCATAGATTTCATGGTGATCCATCCACGGGGCGTCGACCATGTCCTTTTAACCACACGTCAACCTATGATGGTTGTTGGAACAACTAACTAAACCACTTTCTCTTGGTAAGTCCCTGAGTGTTCACCTCAAATATAGATTAATACTGTGTTTTGAAGTTGTAAAGTTTTAAGTTTTACTATATTTTCAGAGCATTTACTATAGCCTTAACAGTTGTTAAGCATTATAGAAAAACAATTTTGAGTCATACATCAAACAATTGTTCCTTAACTCACCAGTGTTTGTCTCCAAAGGTGGAAATCATCAGCAATGTTATATGCTGTGTTCTACTGTAGGTAACCTGTAACTCGTGTTTTTCCGAGTTTGACTGCCGTTGTAGTGCATTTTCACGGGTAACAGCTTGGAAAAACACGAGTTACGGGTTGCCTGGAACACTACAAAGTCGTAAGTCGTGGCTTACAGGTTTAAATGCCTGTTAATATGGTCTCTATTGTGCCTTTTCTTTGACTGAAGTTAGCAAGCCAGCTCCAGCCCATTTAATCAGTTTCTAATATTATCTGTATTATTTGCCTTAAAATGGTTAATCTCAGTTACAGATGTACACAATCTATTTGACTAATCACACACAAATCTGGCTAACGACAACATCAAAAGTCAGGATTTAGGAGTCCTAAAATAACCTAAATAACCCCATATGTTGTTGTTGTTTTAACAACCGAACAGGTTGTTTTTGAACACTCTCATTTCAACCACATTCCCTGGTCACCATAACAAATAAGCTGTACCAACCCGCATTTGTTGCAGTGGTTATCAACATAATGGTTATGGGATCATTAGATTGGCACCAACCCAAACAAGTACTTTTAGACCCCTAAAGTACTTTGTTAAGTTAAAAGAGAACCTCAGAGTAACAACTAAAGATTTAAAGGAAGTTGGTAACATCACTGTTTTGTGAGAGAGACCAGTCCAGACCAACCTTTACCTGTTTACACAAGACACCCTGAAAATATTCCAGGATCAGCTCTGCAGGAAGATATGTCCAAGCCTCTTCCTGAAAGCAGAGCAGGTCTGATCAGTAGCTACTAGAAGAATTTGACTGAGGTTATTGTTGTCAAAGGAGGTTTTACTGGTTATTAAATCCAAGACTTCACTCACTATGTCCACCAGTACTGTGGATGTTGCCCTCGATAAAGAAACAATAGATTGTAATTATTTGTGTGATATTATCTTAGAAAAACTGTGTTTGTCAATAATCGTGACTCTTATCAGATCACATTTAATGACCACAGGGTCGACAGACTATTTCTACTGACTCTCTATCATTTCCCTTTACACCAATAAGGTTAAACTCTTAGACAAACAAATTCCATAAAAGAAGTCAGAGTTCAAAGTCTATACTGTTCCTCCAGGCTCCCTCTAAATATACACAGACATGTAAGTGGTGGTTGATAACAGGGAGATGACAGCACAGGATCGGCATGTGCTCAACAAACTACAGTCTTTAGCTTTCAAGTAAAAACACACCAACTAATAAACACTCCATCTTTGTCTCTCCCCCTTTCTCCCCCATTGTTTATTCAAATTTTACAGAGGGGGTACTTTTTCCAGTTCAGCACCTTCACCAGTTTTGTGAGAGAACGGCATTATGCCAGTGTTATTATGCAATTCATCACCAATAATAGATTTGTTTACGGGGGCCCCATCTCTCGCCCGCTCTCAGCGCTGCATTTTCAAAATAATAATAATAATACATAGTGTATAATGACGGTAATGGTACGAAGGCTTTGATAATAGATGTGCTGGGAGGGATAAGGGAGCCTTGATCAGCCTGGGTCTCAGCTCAATTGTCTTCAAAGCACTGTTTAATGTAGAATAGGCATCCTGGGAGATTGTCTTGAAACCAAGAAAAAGGTGGGTGTACGGATAAGAGAAATGAACGCACCAATGGGAGTATGCACACACATACGCAGCACACGTGCAAATAATACACACAGGAGGACATACACTACATACTCAAATAAGCTCTCACTCAACCACCCACTGGTGTGTCTCTCCTCAGAGGGCTCTCTGGTGTAAATGTGTTAAAACTCTCCCTTGGTCTTTGGCTTCTGCTGAATAAATCTGTGTTTTAGTCTTCACTTTAGCACTTTAAACTCTGGGTATTTCCAGCATTTTTCTCTCTGCCTCCTCCGGGGCTTTAACTGTGATCTCAAGCTGCCAACAGATATAGCAGCGCTACTTTTGCGAGTGTGCGGCTGTACGTGGTGTAGGTGAGAATATTTTATTACTTTCCCCGGGAAAAGCACACTTCAGCCACTTACTTCTTCATATGTAAGCAATAATCTTACAGCTGGAAATATGTAGTTGAAAATATCTTTTATTATCACCTCCTCTAATTCTCAGATTGAACATGATTAATCAAAATTCAGTCTCACCCCTTAAGCCCTTTTCACATAGGATGCGGTGAGCACAGGCTGCACACAGCTTACCATTCATTGTGTATGTGTTGCCCTGTGCAGACGTGCCACTGGTCCACGGGGTGCAGAGCGGCACGCAATGCCCGCATGTGTCGCTCTTGGACATTGCATGGAAGTTGACCCGGGCTCAACTTGAACACAGCGCTCTGTGATACCTCTGCGCGTCCAATAGGACAGACTCTCTCAGTTTCTTGGTAGAAACTGTAAAGAAAAATTGAAACCTGGATAAGTTGAAACTCTCCTGATTAAGCCCCAAGGGGTTTGTGAACCCACTCCCTCCTTCTAACTAACTAACAACGGGATTTTCATCGGTTTATTTGTCAGATACATAGGGCATCACTATTCACTACACAGGCATAGGGGACAAGAAACACTTCCTGACGCCGTTTTGGTCACCCAGCAGCACGTGATTTGCGCCAGGGTCCTGTGTGCTCTTGCGCTGTTCCCCACGGTGCACATGGAAAACACTGCGTCCTATGTGAAAAGGGCTTCAGTCTTAAATTTGAGGAAGCATTATTGGTAAAGGTGGGAAAAAACTTGTTAAAATGTTAAATAATAAAAAATAATTAAATTAATGATTTAAATAATTAGGTTGGTTATTTTTAATATGATTACTTGTTTTGTGTTAATAATAAATAAGGCAGTAGGTTTACACACAAAAAAATATTCTTAAAAAGTCGACACTGGTGCTATTGCAGGACAGTTTAAGAACCTTAACCTTACCTTTTTTTCAGTGTAGCTTCCCAGCAGAATGTTTTTAAGTAAAGTGCCTGACCCCACCCAACTCCAAGATAATCCCAAAATAGGCAAAGAAGTGGAAAATTCACCTCGTACAGGCATCCATATGATATTTGCCATAGAGACCAAAAACAGTTTTTAGAACAAGGCTGTGAACAAGTTGATTTCTGCTGTTAAGTTCGACATTTTAACATGGAAGTCAATGGGGACTGACTCACTCTTAGAGCCACCCTCAAGTGGCCCCCCATGGAACTGCACTTGCTTCACTTTTTGGCCAAGTAGACTGCCACTTGGTTACGAAACAGATCCAACAAATGAGTAGTATATAGGCTACTTATTGCACTATTGTGGCTGACACACTGGCATGAAGGTATTTAACCCATCTCAAAGAGCATGCACCCACAGACTTAGCTGCTCTCGAAACAACATAGCTAGTAAATCTTAAACTGGTAGCACTGGTTTCCATTCCTTTCCTGAAAATTAAAATAGCTTTGACAAACAATGGCTTGAAAACTGCATCAGTCAATATCAATAAAAATGTACATACCACAGCTTTAAGGTCAGGTTTAACTTATTAGAATCAAATTGCTCAACAAATTGCTGGCGTGCCCCTGGTCCACGCGGTGCAAATTGCAACAACAAAGTGTAAGACTGACTCTTAAAAGTATGTGTATCTCTGTTGGAGGAGTTATTCTTTGGAATAGCTAAGACGCTGATATTAAACTCAGTCAAAGTGTTAATCAATTTAAAAGTAAGTATAGAAAAGTAGTCTTTGAAATGTATAACAGGGAAGAGGAGATAAATTGATGTAAATGGATGAAATGATTGTGGGGAGGAGGAGTAGGAGAGTAACATTGTGTTTTGGTTGTCTAATGTTATATGTGTGTTGTCTGGGGATGAAAACTAGTAAGCTTTGCTTCTTCCATCCTCTTTTCAAACAGTGCTTGTTAGTGTCTGTTGTTGTTGTTGTTTGTCCTGTTCGATATATGGTGTCCTGTGATTTTCTGTTCTTGTTTTGTTGTACGAGAGTTGTGGTTTTGTTGTTGAAATAAATGAACTACTACAACTACTACTACTAAAGAATCTTCTGGTCAAAGGTCAAAGGTCAAAGTTGTGTTTTTTGCTAAAGCTCACAAATTCATTTGATCATTATGACGCAAATTAACACAAATTCTTTGTGGGATAAAATGATTAAGTGATAATTCTTTATAAATAAAACATTAAAGGTCAACATCACTGTATCACATAATCTGCAAAAACACATCTGATCATTACTCAGTGCTGTAACTCAGGAGGAGATTGTGATCATAATACACTGATACAGCTATGGAACTATGCCCAAGTGATTATGTCCAAATAATATATAATGATGCGACAGTATGTTATTATTATTAATATTATTTTTTAATTATTATTATTATTATTATTATTATTATTATTATTATTATTATTATTATTATTATTATTATTATTATCTTTTCTAGCATTTTTTCCTTTATTAGATAGGACAGTGGAGGAATGACATGAAACGGGGAGAGAAAACTGTGAGAATAGACAATATAGTATGATCATCCCAGTTGGGAGTCAAACAGTTATCTCCTGTGCAAGGGCCACAGCCTATATAGGACGTGCTCTCTAACCGCTCAGAGCAACCCCAGTTTCAGTATTTTAGTATGAATTTTCAGAGTTACACTTTTTAACATTAGCCTACATACATACAGTATTCTATTACCTCAGCTACGGTACAAGCTACACTTGTTGGCTAGGCACCATCACCTTGGGTGACCGAAAAACATTCAGAGGAGAACAATCAGGAGAACTGGCTCTGGGCCTCACTTCTCATACAAGTGAGACAGTCTAAAAATGTTGTCATCAGGTTGTGGTGGATATCTTGGCGCTTGTAGCTAACACTATAGGAAGCTAACTGTGGGCTGTGATGAGCTTAGGTTACAGTTCTTCACCATTGTTTACACACATTTTCTGAATCTTTGGCTCATTTTTCACAACTCTAACACAAAATCACAAACACAAAATGCAAAACTCTACAAATCTCTAGCAAGAGCAAACACTGCATTCAGCGTGATGTGGCGCCAAAATCAACTTCACCACATGCATCCTCCGGAGCCTGGAGAAGAAAAATCTTTTCGGTTGGGATCAGGGATGAGGAATGTGGTAGGAGGTACACAACAATACAGTGTGGGTGAGTCATGAACCAGTTGTCGACCAGTGGAAAATCATGTTTTTCTTGATGACGTCGTACCTCAGCTGCTCTGGACCATCCCGCTGCTCTACCATAGAGTGTGAAGAGAAGGGCTGCGTTCTTGGGACCAGTGTTGGCATGGTGATGGAGTACGCCTCACTGGCTAACGGCTGCGCACATGGTGATATTCCCTCCACGCTGTCCAGGGACATTCACAATGGTAGCATGGCCAATAATGTTCCATCCCCTTCTTTTGGCGCGTTTACAGTAATGTAAGTTTATTCTAAGACTCAGAGGACTATATTTTGTTACCAGTAACAATAGTGATTTGTTGCTGAAATCTCTGCTACTTACAGATTCAAATTTCAACCTTTAATTCAATTTAAAGTCCAAGTAAGAAAAAGTGATCTTCAAATTTATAACTTTTTTTTTTATCCTCTGGTTTTCTGTCAAGTAAAGCTGTATACATAGATTTTGATGTGACAGCTTTGTTTATATAAAGTACATTCATTTACTTAGGTAAATACATTTGCTAAAAAACCAACAAAGGAAAAAAGGGTCTCCCACACACTGTCAAATCACTTGCAAAAGACTTTAATAAAACAAAGTTTCGGTCCACAGGACCTTTCTCAAGCAGAGATTTACAGTAAAAAAAAAACATTTCAGGCAAATAAATGGCCTACTATAGCTAAGACAGCCAATCACAGGCTGGGTCAGTGGGGGGGCCCAGAAGGTCTTACAGCTGTTGTCAACTAGTGGTGATTTGTGCAGCAACAACAAAACAAACAAAAAATAAAATAAAAATAACAAATTGATGAAATTTTAAATTTACTGTTCCATGTCCTCTAGGTTTCCTGAAATTTTCTATGGAGGTAGAAAACTTTTGATTTCCACCACCATACTTCTAAGACAAGTGGTTTCTTGTGTGTGAAATGTGAAATATTGTTGTTGTTTTCTCCAGTTTGCCTCGTGTCCATTTGTCGATCCTGGGGTGCTGACCACATGACTCGTGGCTTGCATGCAATCCTTGGGTGTATTTAAAGCACTTCTGTGAGAGGAGGGCCATTTGGTCATTATTTCCAATCAATATGACAGTTTGACAATAGGAAGAATAACAAAAGGTCAATTTTGTGCATATATGTCTATACTGTAAACTCCTTTAGCTTTTGCCAGACCTGGTATGTCTGCTATAAAGATAAAGCTCACTGTGACTTGAACAATAACCCAGGAATAAGCTTTCTTGAAATTTGGTATAAACATTCACATGGAAATGGACAATTTAGTACACACTGTTACACAGTGACAGTTATTTACTATTTACAGTAAATAGTACATTTTACAGTCATGCAGACCGGGGATGGACAGAGGAACAGAGCAGAGGACCGGTGTGACTTCCTGTATTATGACATGTGGTTTGACACTACTGACACACACAGACACAGACACACAAAGACACACGCACACACACACACACACACACACACACACACACACACACACACACACACACACACACACACACACACACACACACACACACACACACACACACACACATAGAAAAACACTCCATATCGCCAGGTGTGGTTGTCACCCTGTCCTGCCCTGTGCACCACTATAATCAATTTAACAGAATAGTTTCATCATCAAATATCTAAATGATGATTGCTTACTTTACCTAATCTCCTAATGCTGGTGACCTCTAAATGTGCGAGGGTAATTGTGTTTTCCTGCTTGTTGCTATACTCGTGTATGTGTGTGCTTCAAGCCGCCTGGATGGGCACGAATTGCCTGTTTTATTTTGGTAAAACACTGGGGAATGCTGAAGCACTGCAGAATGCCTCTTGTAATCAGATTTCTTTATGTGTGTATGTGTGTGTGTGTGCTCTTTTTTTTGCTGTTTGTGATTGCCGTTGAATGCAAAGTGACTGTCAGTGATCCTCATGAATGCCAAAGTAGCTCATTGACTGTGAACTGGGTCTTGTTAGTAGTTGGGTGAGCAGGAATAGAAATATAAGCACTTAGACTACTTATTCATGCTGACTGCCTCCCCCTGGCTTTTTGAAGGTAAAGAGGAGTGTTTTGTGTGTGCGTGTGCGTGTGTGTGTGTGTGTGTGTGTGTGGGGAGATGTATGTGTGTATGTTATACATGTGTGTGTGTCTTTCTTTGCATGTGTATCAGAAAGAGGAAGAAAAAAGAAAAGAGATAGAAAATGACTCTAAGATGACAACATGATGTGGTGTAAAGTTTTAGCCACTTAATCAATGTTCTTTAACATGTGAGAACAATAAATTATTAAGCTTGTTCTCAAAACTCTCTCTGTTTGATTAAAAAAATATGAACTAAATAACAACAGTCATGTAATGATGGACAAAATAAGAAGAATAGATCATAAAAAGTAATCATATATCTGGTTAAGGTATTTGCTAACAGCCGTTCCCACAAGACCCACATTTGTTGCCCTCATATGTGGTCTACATGTTAATCCTCACTCCAGGCCCGTATGCTTAACAAGCACTCTATTAGGTACACCTGTAAATCATGCAATTATCTGATCAGCCAATCACGTTGCAGCAGTACAGTGAGATAAAAATGAGTCAGACGAGAGTTGTTTTAGTGTTCTAAAACTAATGATCTCCAGGGGGTCTAACAGTCTCTAGAGTTTATCCAGAAGGGTGTGAAAAAAAAGAAAAGAAATAATAGATTTTTAAACAAAGATCAGATCTAACTATAGCCAGATAACATTCACAAGTTCATAGACAATTTTACACAAAAACATTAAAGGATACATGTTATGCCCCCTTTCCCAGGTGTCTTAAAGACATATCTGTGGCATGCTTTGGTCAAAATACCCCAAAGATCAAACATCATAGCTCTTTTTATCTGCAGCCCTGTTCAGAACGCCTGTCCCTTTAAATGCAAATGAACCACTGCTCGCCCCGCCCCACCCCTTCTATCGGTCCCAGGTAGGGGTGATATTAAGTGAAACTGGTTGTCAATAAGTTGTCAAGTGACTAGCGGTGAATGGTGTGTTGAGCGTCTCAGCGTTTCACAGACCAGAACATTTTAAAATATTTTTAACAACTTTTTGTGTTAAGAAAGCCTGTAAAACACAAACATTTGATTAAAGGCAACAAGACGCCACCACGAAACTGTATCAGTTTTGTATAGCTCAGGGGTGGAGTGGGGCACCAAAATCCACCAGCAAAATTCAGACCGCACCGGCCCACCACTGGCCCAACCCAACCCAACCCAACCCCTCCACCCACCATTTGCACATTTCTTTACCACTCAAACAGAGCTGGGGCAATAAATGTGACATTCCATATGGCAAAGTTATGTGTTGCTGAAGAAAAACAAATGAGGGGCCTGGGAGTCCTCCCCCAGAAATTTGTGTAAAGACTACATACCATTTCCTGTATTCTGGTGCATTTTTCACATGTTTACTTTTTATACAGTAGCAAAAGAAGAAATGTGGGTATATTTTGCAATTTCCTTCAGAAGTTGGCCCCAGTTCATGGATTTGTAAATATTAAAAGTAAAGAAATATATACTTTATACTTATAATTAATATTTTTAAGGGGTATCACAGAGTGCCTCCCAAGCAGATTTACTTAACACTGTTGACCATAACATTACATCCAGTCATGTTTATTCCTTTATTTCCCCCTCTCTCACGGTTTCATGTCTTGTCCTATTCACCAACATGCTTTGGTGCCCATAGAGAAGACAGAGAAAGCTACTGTGATGTCAGAGGTTCCGGTTCTTAAGTGGTTTTTAACAAACAAACAAGTTAAATTGCTGGTCATTTTATATTTGTGGTCATGAGTTCTATAACGTCTGAATAAAAAGAATTAGATCACGATTGGAGGCTAAACAAAAATCAGTAGGCTGGATTGATGAGAGTCTGAGTTACTAGAGCAATCATAAGTGAGATGTAGAGAGACACCAAGTGGTATAAATTTTGGTTGGACTTGAGTGTTGTGTAGTTGAAGTAGGTCTTTGAGATTTTCATGGGAACATGTTTGATTCTCAGTAGTTTTAACTCAATGGGCGTCACACGGCCACGCAGGGAGCTTGCGGGCCAGTTCACTTGAGCTTATTGGCCGGCCGGCTGACCAACCAGGAAAACGTCTCGATGGCCACTCCACCCCAGCTCACTGGGTTGAGCAGGAGCCCCATATACGGAGACTATAGTTCTCACTGCAGCCAGCCCTGGTTCGAATCCCTGGGTGTGCCCTTTGCTACGTGTCATTCCCTCTCTCTATCTCCCCAGTTACTGTCCTGGCGATCATAGTAGACTATTTTTTGTGGAGTTAAAATTTGTTTGAAGAGGAACTTGTGAGCATTGTGGAGTTACATCTGAATGGAGTGCCTTCCCTAATTTGACTTGGATCCTGAGATCTCTCCTGCTGAGCCGCCTGTTTAACTGTAGCCCTAGCAGATTAGCAGTAACAGTGTTGTTTTTTTTCTTGCTTCACTAAAGTTTATTTCTCTCTTGCCAAACTGCAGAGTCTATCATTAACTCAATGAGATCAAATATTTCAGCTCAAAAAACCATTGAGGGATTTCACGAGACTAAAGAGCGCGGCCCTCTTTTTACTTGTCAGTGATGCCTATTAATATATCAGTAGAATTACTACTGATACTAAAAGAAAAGAAATTACACAACACTTAGTTGTGTCACTGTTACATGTATGTAACGGCATGTATTTGGTGTTAGTGTTCAAAGTACCTAAGTGGTGTTTTGCAGTTTCCCAAAAAGCAAACAAGCGAATTGCTTGTCCAAGTTGCTCATCGCAATTACTGTAAATCTTCTCATACAATCATTCCTTGTGACGCTGGTGGGTTTGGTCTTTCAAAGTCACATAGGTATATGACATCCTTTTCCAGTTGGGAAAAGAGCACCACACAGAATAAGGAGGAGAGATGGGGAGAGTGAATAGCTCCAGTGAATGTGTGTCCATATGAATGTGTGAACGTGCCAGTGAATATAAGTTTTATAAGTGAGTTTGTAGGGTGAAGTGGGTTATAGAGGCAAGAAAGAGAAAGGGAATCCTTTTATGCATTATCAAATGTTTCCCTTTAGAAATTCAACACTCTTTTCAATATTGAGTCTAAAAAGAATGTGCTCAAGACTTTACCCTGCCTGCTAGAATTAGTCGGAGGACGATTTTTAGTCATAAATTATGCACTGAAACAAAGAGATAGTCTCTTTTTTTGTTCTCTCAGTGTACGGGCCAGAGCAAACGCCTTTTAAAAATCTTTAAAATTGTCCATTCAACTCAGAGTTACTGAGTGTAGCAAAAATGTCGAAGACATAAAGTCGGGGGAAGATTGAATAAAATAATGCGGGGAGACAGATTAGTCATGGAGTTGAGCCCACACGCTCTTTCAGCCGCCGCACAATGCCACTTTTTATAAGCGGCCCCCATCTCCACAAAGGCTGCGTTCAATATATCGAGGATGATACATGGTCAGACGTGTAATCTCTCTTTGATTCTCTGCTCTCATTCATCCCACAACCTTTTCAGCCCTGACACCGTTGAGCTACTGGGCTTGATCACACACAGACAGACACACACTGTCAAGACTCGCACGCTCATCAGACAACCGGTAAATGCACATATGTGTCTATACTCTTGCACTGACAAATGTACATGTGCTCAACGTACACACTCACACACACTCGCTCTATTACATGCTCACACACATGCACACAGACAGTATTTTCTGGTCTTAAGAGTTCATTACAGCGACAGCCAGTACTGGTATCTCAACTGCAGCTCCACAGTGTCTCTGTCGTTTTATTGACCAGAATGTTCAGGTGGTACAGAGGCAGCTATTGTTGCAGGCTAATGGCACACAGTGTGATGTTAGCAGGCAGTGTGGAGTCATGGAGTTTGGAAATATAAATGACATCGGATTTTTCATATTGTGAAAATGTTATGGTTCTCTCCTTGACCAAATAACTTGGGGATCGCCTGTAAGAATCTACCTGTGAGTTGGTGTGCTGGATCTCCACACCCTCGAACTGGCCACTGAGTGACACCACTGTCAGTGAATGATAACAGAGAGCAGTGATCTCGCTGTCTTCTTTCTTTACATTACTCAGATAACAAAGGTGATATTGCAGCACGCTCTTCGAACTCCTGTAACCGTTTCCCGTTCTGATGCTTTATCACTTGTGACTCCCTAAAACAACACTTGCCACTTCAATTAGCACTGTTTAGGGCAACTTTCTTGCAGCTTCTTGTTCCCCATTTTGAGATCCAGCAAGCCGAGGTGACAGAGGTGAGGAAGATTAGCTGATACTGAAAAAAAGACAAGCAGAGAAACAGACAAACCATCTCTGACAATAGTCCTCCTCATCATCACATGACCAATATGAATCAGCAGGAGCAGGATTTTCAAACTCCCCCCACAACCACTCCCTAAATATTTCCACCAGAGACAGACTGTACATTTTGCCGCACGTGGCCATTTTCCTTCTCCAAGCTGTTCATCTTAAAAACTCCATAAGCTCTTAGAAGTTCTTTAGAGAAGATTGCTACTAGGACTCATGTTCATTAAGGTGATTGAATTCACTTCAATAGAAAACTTTTTAGCAAGAGAGTGAGAGGAAGAGAGGGAGCGAGAGAAAGAGAGAGAGTAAAACACTAAATGAAAGAGAGAAAAAGAGAAAGACACAGGAAAAGAAAAGAGAAAAATAGAGAAAGAGACCATCTGAACATAAACAACAACAAAACAAAAACAAACAAACAAAGACATTATGAACAAGCATCAGCAGTAGTTGTAGTAGTAGCAGAGATTGTTTTTGTTGTTTAAAAAATATATATTTACGGCAATTTCACCTTCAGAAGTTGCAGATTGCTCTTCCCTCAACCTCTCTTTCCAAGCGTACAGGAAATCCTAAGTGGACTTCAAGCACTGTAAATAACACTCATCTCTAGCTTTTGACAGTGCAACATGGTAAACTCCCTGTCCAGATATGAAGGATTCACTCTAAGACAAAAAAAAACACAACAAAAACAAAAAAATCTAGTTTCAGGTGAATAAACGGATGAAAACATAATTATAGATGTTATATCCCTGTAAATCCTACACACTGGTCCTGCAGATAGTGCAATGAATCCAGCGCAGTGAGAAATAAACAATACATTATTCTCTACAAAATAAGACAGTATCATCTCCATGACTTTACAGGAAATAGACTGATTGTCAGACTATGGGTGGATTGAAGTACTTCAGTGCATTAGTATTTTTAGAAGTGGGTGAGGACAAATATCTTTTGGTATACTCAGGTTAAAGATAACAACAAGTTTGCTACAAATTTAAAAATGTTGTTTTAAGAGATCAACTGCAGGCGGTTATCATCCTAATAACAACCTCACCACATCATCTATGACTTGTGCCTCTCCTTAACACAATTTGCACACTCATTTTTTTTTTGATCGATTTGATTTGTCCTATTGTTTGTTGTTTTCTGCCAATTAGTTAAGTTCCTCTAAAACATTATAGCTACTACAGTATATAATTCTTTGTCTTTTTCAGCGGCACGGTTTTGTAATTCCTCAATTGAAGGTACATTTCTCTCTATGTGTGTCTGCGCATGTGGCATAAGTGTTGAGACAATTCTTTAAAATAGGGCTTTGTTTATAGTGGCTTACATATATAATTAGTGCACATATGTAATTTAGCTTTTCACTGACTCTGTCTCCCCCTCTCTATCTATCTCTGTCTCTCCATTCGAAGGATCAGACCATCCCTCTCTCTTTCTCTCTCCTTCTCTTTCCTCTTTTACACCAGTAGCACCTGGACCTGCACTATTCATCATGCGGATGACTCGGAACATGAATTAGTTTTCTTTTTTTTATGGTGGAAGATGAGAGGGCCAGATGGCATAAAATTAAAAAAAAAAGGCTGGAAATAAAAAAAAGAGGGAAAAAAGCATTGATGAGGGAGGAAAGGAGTAAAGTGGTGGTGGTGGTGGGGGTTTTGTTGCCACCATATCGTATTCTGTTCTTTAAACACTGTGTTCTGTGGTATTCGAGGGAAGACATGGCAGTGTTGGATTCAGGTCTTGGATTTTTTTTTTACCCCATTACAGTCTGCATTAGAGCTTTTCACATGACCTCCATTGTCGTTTCTTTATACTTCAAACAAGAAAATTGTGAAACTCTAATTAGTCGGTATAATTGAGGCCGGATGAAGCACTGCCAATCGGAGCTCGTCTCATGCAAGGTGGAGTGGTTTTGTTCACTGGCTGTCTTTTCATGGTGGCCTGGCCTCTTTATTTCTCTCTTTCTCTCCGTCTGTGTCTGTCTCTTCCCTGCTCTCTCCCAGCTTTGTGCCTGTCCCCTCTTTTGAAAAGCAGAGAAAAGTCTGTGTTTGGGAGAACCAGGAGGTGCAGGTTGCGTTCTTAGAGCGTCAACTGTGGCCCATTACAGTCGTGCGCGTACTGTACCTGCTGCATGCAGTTTATCAAAGGTCCAGCGGGCTATACTACTTTAGACCAATGGTATCCTCTGTTTGTTTGCTTTGCTATAAAAATTAAAGAATGAGAAAAGAACTTAACACAGCAGATGGCAAACTCTGGAAACTACAACCAGGTAGACGTCAGAAAGCTGTCAGACTCTGACTCTGACATCAGAAGATAAATGGTATTTGGAAATGAAAATCAGATTGACGTTTAGCAGACACTGGGTTTTGCTCGTGATTACATCTTAAGTTTTTTACACATCAAGAAGGCGTTTGGCATGAGACATTTAGAGGAAAGTGGAACAATAACAATACAACCTGAAACCAACCAAATATTAAAGTCAGCGATCATCAGGATTCTTTGGCAAACTGTTTTAAAATCCTTTTTTTAAATATCTAATTTAGATTGCATATTGCTTTTTTAAGACAGACCTGTATACAAAAAAAGAAAATCAACAGGTAATATACGTATATCGTCAGAAACACAGAATTCAAGATTCAAGAGGTCCATGATGGACACACACGGAGTAGAGCATTTGCAGGTGTGATTGTAAGTACATATTCAGGTGGAAAGTGAGGACGTTTGTCTGCAACGTAACATGTGAACCCAGTTAGACTTTCTTTGGGCACTTGCTTTTAGAAATAGAATTTGAATTTGTATTTGTATTTGACCTGACGCAGTGAGTGCTGCGTAACATGTCATCAGAGAGAGACATCTTAATGTTTTTGTAGCAGTGCCTTATGAACCAATGACATACACTGATGTTTCCCTCTAAGGACCATCCAATCTTTTTGTACAGGAGGCAGGGATGAAATAGAGGAGTGACTCTTGACAGTGTCAGAGTGAAGAGGTTTCAGTGTGGTGAGAGTGTGCATACACTATATTCAATATCATCATAGTCAAGATAATCAAAATAGATGCTGATATTAGATATAACCCTGGCATTGCACTGGGTTATAGAACCTTATTTTGTCAAAATACTTTATCAGTGTTTGATGATCTTGGTGTTTAGCAGCAAACCTAAAACTGAAGAGATTGAATACCCAGTGCACCCACCACACAGCTTTTTAAACTCTAATCATGCTATTGTCTATGTCACCATTAGACAACAACTCTAACTCCAACTCTTCGTTACAGACTTAGTCAATCACATACTTTACCCAGGTTTAGTCTCCACCCTCAATTATCTATGGTTCTTGACATTATTATGTCTCATGTAATTACACACTAAAAACAGTTGGGTTAAAAAATAACCCAATCTTAACCCAAATGTTGGGTTGAATAAGGACCAACCCAACATTTGGGTTATTTTAACCCAACAGGTTGAGTTATTTTTTTTGACCCAACTTTTGGGTTGAATTATTTAACCCAAGAGTTGGGTTATGTTAACTACAACATTGGGTTATTTTTAACCCAACTATTGGGTCGTGTATAAAGTGCTTGCTTAACCCAATAGTTGGGTTAAAATAACCCAAATGTTGGGTTGGTCCTTATTCAACCCAATATTTGGGTTAATGTTGGGTTATTTTTTGTTAACCCAAATGTTGGGTTGTTAAAAACTACAGAGAGTGCTCCAAACTTTTCTACCAAGTGGCACCACTGTCACAGAAATAAATGGCAGTGGTGTCACTGGTTAACAAGTTTGGAGCGCTCCCTGCAGACCTAGATTGAAAAGTGGTTAAGTGGTCCTTCAAGTACAATTACTTATCATTAGTACCTCTTTAAAAGAGAAAGGAAACTTCCTCGATTGATTATCTTATGTTTTAATATAAACCTATTAAAAGTAAACGCTTGTAAAAAATAAATAAATAAATAATATACACTTTTAACATAATTACAGTGTAAAACAGGTAAAACAGTATGATATAGCACAGCACAGAATTTTATTGCAAAGTTCAACTTTACAGTAACTTACCAACAGCCGTGGTTGCCAGAATTTCACCATAACAAATACGGTACAACAACACATGAGGAATTACAGTTTGTCAGTATAGATTTAACAGGCAGCAACTGCTTATCCTTAAATGATATCACAAACTAAGACCATTGTGAACCAGAGTAGAACATCATTGTAAAACTGAAAGAAACTCTTTTTGCATTTACATTCTGTGAAAAACAGGACTGCTCCAATACCTTGTCCAGTACACAGTGTTGAGATCTTGAAAAAACAGCATGTGTCCATATATGAAGGATAATCCATGGTGAAAGAAAATTAACATCATAAAAAAATTAGCCACTTGCCCTTGGTTGATCAAGAGTAATGAGTCAATAGCGCAGTCTTGGCTGTAGGGTGCTCAACACGGTGTTCTGGGAAACTGGAACTTCAAGGATTCACCAGTCACCAGCTCTGCATGAGACTCCTGTTGTTCATCAGGTGTTTGGACTGGCATGATCCTCTCTGCAATCAGAAAACAGAAACATAGCAAAAGTTAGATTGATGCAGTACCTTAGCATGATGCCCACACAGAGATAAACTCAGCAATCGGTTGCTCCAATGAGCTAGCTAAGCTAACCTAAATGCATCTCCTCAAACAATCAGACAGTCACCACATTTGGTTCAACACTGCTGTATAAACGTATTAAAAATGATTTTTTTTGGCATTTGGCAACTAAACCACTGCTTACCTGTGATTAACCCTAATACTGGTGTCAGAGTCATTGGTCCACACTTGACTGAAGACAGGTGGGACAGTAGCATGGTGCGATGTTCAGGAAACTGTAACTTTGAGCAGGTGGTGTCATTGTTTCTGCTGGAAGATTCCCAGGGTCTCAATCAGGTGTTTGCTGTGGACTGGCATGATCATCTGTATAAGCAGACAAAGAACAATGAGGAAGATTTTTTATCAGCCATAACTCAATTTTACCTATTTAATGATTCAATTTACAAATGTACTCACTGCTTAGTGTTGATAATGCTGAAGACAAATCAGTTTGCTGGCCATGCCACATTGCTGCAAAGTTGGCTCGCCTTGCATCCTCCAGCTGCACCATGCTGTGTAGAAGGTGAAATTATTTTGTAATGTTAAAAAGGTGTACAATGAAGGGATGGTACAAATTTGTATGTTCAAATATAGACAGTGGTTGAACACAAAATTGCCGTAACTCATGCTCTACTTCATGGATATTGGACCAAGGACATTTTTAGCCTGGTGTATTTTCCCACTTCTCCATAAACAGAGTAACAAATACCTTTTACAGTAATGTGTGATGTTGGCCTCCGTTGGGAACTTCTGGAGGCCTCTCCTCCAAGAGAGCAAGGCTCCTCTTCAGACTGTCTCTCTCCAAGTGCTAGCTTCCACATACTTTACTCTGATTAGAAAACACAAAAACAGTATAACATTAGGCTACAGTACACAGTTTACTCTCTGGTCTGGTCTCTCATCATGCTACAGTACATGCTCCACATCTAGGCTAACGTTAATTGACTCCAAACTTATCCATGACTGCTGCTATGATAAACTACTAGCGTTGTTAACTCTTTTCTCTTTTTTTGCATTAACATGCGGCAGCAGCATGTAGCTCATCCTCACACATCCACTGTTAGCGTTAGCCTAGCTCATGCTCTAAAGGCCAAAGTAACACAAATATACTCATTTTAAAATACTTACAGTTTATCTGTAGCTTTGCCACGGACAGTTGGTATCGATCCAGCCTGAGAAAGTCCAGTCCAGCGGTTCATGGACCCTTGTAGCTGAAGCAGTCAGACTTTGCCAACTGAAGCTGGGGCAAATAAAATTAACCCATGTCTCTTTGGCTGGGGGCAATATGATCGAGCGTGAGGGTTTGTCTTCAACAGAGCAGCTTTCCGGTTGTGATAGCGCTCTGGCCGTCACATAAAAAAAGAGTAAATAACGGATCTCCACAGGTAGCTGTGGTGGTGGGTGGAGACAGCATTTTTCAAATGAACCGGCCGGTTATGTCACAGAATTACCCAACCCTTAACCCAAAAAATGGGTTACTCACTGAAAAGTAACCCAATTACTTGAACAACCCAGGAATTGGGTTAAATTCATAGCCCTATAACCCTGAAAATGGGTTACACCCTGGAAAAATAACCCAACAATTTAACCCAACACCAATAACCCAGAAATTGGGTTACAGAAATAACCCAACATTTTTTAGTGTGTATGTGTCAACAGCACAGAAAACACACAGTAGTGGCATTTTACAAACAAACTGTGAAATCGACAATAAAAACACTGATTAAACTAATCTGATATAACTGTTAATGGAACAGGTCCAACGATGAACAGAAGCATGTTTGACCATAAAACTACATTTCAGAACAGAGGCAGAGGATAGACTGACCAGGAAATGCGACTGTCAACTACAGTAGAGGCAGAGATCATCTACTACACTACACAATATCACACATGTACGCACACACTCCAAAGCCATGCACACGTGTGGAAGTGCCAGTGCGGTGTCGAGCGGCTACTGTCATGCTATCAATCATGGTTACGAGGCTGGCGCTTCCCTGCTACATTAACTTCATGACCTCTGCACCCAATCTCAATTAAATTTCTGATGAATCTCTGATTCATATACAGTCTCCTGTCACTGGCCTGTCATTCAGCACATCCTGATGAGAAACTGGGCCCTTTTTATTTTATTTTTGGACCAGATGCAAATAAAGCAACAGCTCAGGGATTCAAGAGAAGAGAGGAAAGGGAGAAGAAAGATGAAGAAGAGAGAGAATGAAAACATAAAGGAAATGCTTGTGGGGAGGTTGAGTCTGTTCACTGAACACCAAAGGGGGTTAAGACAGGGTTTGGCTGGTGAAGACAAGCCAACAGAGACACAAAGCGCTAAATCTAAAAAGTTTCTCAGGCATTGTTTAGAATCCCTAACAAGAGGGAGTGTGAACAACAAGGAACATAATTTGGATTTCCTCCCCCCTCCTCTGTTTTCCTTTTCCATGTACCCAAGCACATAAATAGCTATCTTAACAACTTGATGCTATTTTGAATAGGGGCTGCATCTCCCTGTGGATTTTCATGAGTGAGGCAATTTGCCGGCGAACAGGTGCATTTTTAATGCTTTCATACAATTAAAACAGAATCTACCTTCCTTCTCCCTTCACTGTTTTCGGAGGCGCCCTCCTTTCATAGTTAGGTTGAATTGATTTAGTTTGTCTAATTAAACTCAGAATAAGATGTTAATTACCTAACAAGGTCACCTCTCTCTACCACCAAATTTACCGTTGGTATCCTTTCTTCAACAGTATTTCAAGGATTCAAAGGGAAAGTAGAAGAATGGTGTTAATTGCCTATATGCAGTGTCCCATTTTTAAATTTGAACGTCTCTTTCCCCCAGAAATTTCCTTTCCCTGGGTCTTTTTAAGCTTTGAGAAAATAGGGATTCATTGTGCCATTGTTCCTTTCTCTTGTCCTCCACTCAGAAACGATGTGTCAATTCATCACAATATGGCCTTTGTCTGAATTTACCAAGTTTCCCATGTCTCAATGTGGAGGAAGAGAGGAAAACTGTGAGGCACAATGGTTTGTGTTAAGAGGAAGCATGGCTCAGAGATGGGCTGCAGGGTGATTTTTCCTCACCACTGGCCAGTATTTCACCCTGTGGTATGACCCACTCAGGCGAGCGAGTTTGTAGAAGATACATTACACACATTACACACACAATAAATATTAAGCAACCCACTGAGAAAATGAAATTTCTTATTTTTTACATTATTGTGGCCACATCAAATAAAGTGATCGCAAAATATATTTGACACAGATGAGTGTATGTATATTCACAGAGCACAAAACCCATAGGAAACAAAATTGGTCAAGATCCTCTATTTTATTTTTTGTTTTCATCACTTTTTACTTTCAATTTTGCTCTTTGCTGAAGATTTATCTGTGGTTTTAAGAACCAAAAACTATCTCACTGTAATTTTGCATCTCTCCTCTTTCACCCCTCTCTGGAGCTCTAGTAAAAACAGGTCAGTCAGCCAATCAGAAGCGAGCAGGTTATGAGAAACCTGATCATGCTAGTCCAGGTGGGAGGGGCATTGGGTACTTTTTGGTTATGACATCACTAAGTTAAGGAATTCCTCACAACATTTCTCTCGACCATTTTTTGAATAAAATAAGTGTGCATTTGATCTTCTGTGAATTGTGCACTTTGATTGATGGCTACACATGCACGCATTATATTTTATCAAAACAGACATGGAAATCTGTTTCAAGTTTAAAGGTTAAACTTTCATTACATTTGAGAACATTTAACATAATTTTGCTATATACAGCTCTGGGTCTTGTTAACTTACACTCATAACTTGTATTAGAGGTTTGAGGGACACACACACACACAAAAAATCTCACATCAACCCAGCCCAGCTTGAAAAAACACAGACAAAAGCTGTACACAAGGTACCTTCCTCAACTAAAAATCATTACAGATTATCCCACATGCTGTTATGAGGCTATTATGGGTTGGTTCAGTTAGGGCTGAGCATATTCATTTAAACTGGAGTAAACAGAGGGGCTGAATGGAAGAGGGACTGTGAAAGATGGATGCAGGTGCAGAAAGGCAATGGGACAAACTTGAAAGACAACAACATACCTCAGGAAACTAGGGCCGTTCCTACAGCCACTACTCTTCACAGCTGACAGACAGGAGCGTTGCAGAGATTACAACCTGCTGATACCACAACACCTGTCCTCACACAAGTGTCACTACGGCAGCATAAGTATAGAAACTGTCTGAACCAAATGGTCTGATATGGTAAAGAAAGCAATACAGCTGTGCTTAAATGCTTGCATCTGATTATATTCCAGGACCTACCATGAGTTGAAATTACTGTGAGAACTGAGGAGAGTTTTCCCAGGGAACAAACACTGAAAGAATGAAACATCTCATTGGACGTAGATTCCTGTGCAGCTCACCATCATGACCACTCCTGATGACTCTCTGTTTAGTTTCCAGGCATTGTCGTAAACTGATGAGCTTCCCTGGGTTGGAGGTGACACTTTTTACAGGACTGTCCAACACATTTAAATTCACTATTTTGATTTTGAAAACATGATAAGAAAACTCCCAAACTCCAAAGACAGATATTACACAGTCACCTTGAATCTGAATGATACCTGAACTTTCCATTTCAGTCTTGTAAATGGAGGAGATGAGGAGGTAAGAGGAGAAAAGTGGAAGTTTGGGGGCAATGAGGAAAAGAAGAGGAGTGGGAGGGGAATGGGAGGCAAATTAGGTGTGTAATGTGAGGTTGATATGAAGTGATTGAGTGTGGTGACCTCCTGTCAAGAGCTGGCCTGCTCTTTAACAAACCTTCCTCCTCCTGACACTCCAGCGAACCTTCCTCCTCCTCCTTGTCCCCTCCTCGTCCTCCTGCAAAGATTCCTTTCACCAGATACAGTCTCACAGATCCTCCTGCTTTCATCCGGTTGTCTCTCGATGGCCTTTAATATCCAAGAATAACCGGTTCTCGGATCAGGATTATGTCTGGATTACATGTATAATACACCTTACATTTAAAAACGTCTGCTGTATACACACTGAAATTGGATTTCATTTTTCTTGTCTGTTCTCACTTGATATCAGCGGTCTGTGAAATGACCTATAGATGGTACTTACTTTGAATTTTCCAATAGCGGCTGGGGGATTTATTTACTTCAACTCCTCAGAAAACACAATATGATACAGGCTTGTAAAATCAAGGCTGTGTTTCTAGTTGAACTATATCTTAACGTATGGTTCTATGTGACGTTAGTGCAAAGCTGACACTGGATTCAGAATAACGTTAATCTTTCCAGCACAAATGTCAGCAATACAACAAAAGACTGACCACTTTGTTCTACTGTTTCTATTTACTCATTTATTGCAGCTCGACTTTTCCATTTTTTCACTCAATGAAAACAAAAAGCTCAGTGAAACCCAATACTTCCAGCAGATATTTCACATTAAAAGCTCTGCAGTGGCTCAAAGGACACTGCATAATTTTGCTGGTAGATATTAACATGGAACAGCTAAAATAGCAAAGTACAATCAGCTGGAATTATTCATTCGGAAACAGTCTGTCAGTTAAAAAGAGAAGCTCAGAGTGGTGGTTTGGTGAGTATTACATGACTGTGTTGTTATCAGTGATGTAGTGCGGATGAATTTACCATACTGTAGAAGCTTTAATGGTGCAGGTAAACCCCTTCCAGATATGTTTCTAGCTCTGTATAAATCTGCTAGGATTAATATCTTGCTAAATATGGTCTTCATACCTAAATAGTTAAAAAAAAAAAGAAAAAAAAGAAGAAGAACTGGAACTCATCTACTTTTACGCCCTTATGGAGAAATCCTTGATCAGGCTTTGTAACATATGAATCCCTGGCTGTTTAATTCTGTTCTCTGCAGTTTAACTTTTGATTGTTTTTATTGGGATAAGTCTTTAATTATATAAAAATATTATGGACGTGTGAACATGGTTTCATTTTGAAATCTTTTTTCAATAGATTCTCTTTCAGCCATCCATCAGCAGCCCCTACTCACTGCCACTGTTAATATTGTTCCACTAAAGAATAACACACACACACACACACACACACACACACACACACACACACACACACACACACACACACACACACACACACACACACACACACACACACACACACACACACACACACACACACATACACACCAATAGGGGTAACAGTGGACCTGTCGCTCAAACCTGCTAAGAGGGGTATTTCGTTTACGCTATGTTGAAAAAACAAAAATGGAATATAAAATTCACTTTTGAGGTGTTTTACCATCGGTATTGCTGAAAATGTGACTTTTAATCATTTTTAAAGATACTGCCAAGAGGGGACTTAGAGCTCTGAGCGACATTTACCTATCAAAGGGGGGACCTCCACATACTGCATTGGAGCTGTCTGTACCCATTCATTGACCTAATGACCCATTCATTGACCTAATGAGTCTGTTTACAACAATGACTTTCTCAGTTTCTTTTAAAAATGCATAATATAACTTTAGAGTTACCATTACTTATTTCAAAGTCTCTGTAATAGAAGTTTTATATAAAAACATATATATAAATAATAATGGCCACATTTAAGAGTAAATTATTCTTATTGAACTACATGCAAATCAGAAGTAACATGGCTGCATGCACTAATATCAAGTTCTGCAATATAAACAACAACATTTACTTTAAAACAGCTTTAACATAGATTAAGATTGATTAAGATAATTTGCTCGTCTGTCTTTACCCATCCATAAATGTGTTGCCTTTTTCATTCTTAGCAGTCCAAGAATGGACCTACTATCATCTCAGTTTTATATAGTTAAAATGCTCTAGACATTTGGTTTCAACCAATTATTAGGAAATAGGAATGCATTTTATTTATTGTTTTGCATTGGAGAAAAAAGGTCCACACTTGGTTTATGTGGAATGACAAAGGTCCACCATTGGCTGGTATATAATGACACAAGTTCCCACTGAGATAGCACGGAGCGACATACACACCCACGCATGGGTGAATAAGCAGAAATTAGATAAATTGCTAAATTTTAATTTTGAATCTAATCTAAATTTAACTCAAACATTTGTAACTATTACTATTCATACTGTTAATTACTACTAATCCACACAAAACACACTTACAGTAAAGTAGCACTGGTAAAGTTGTGATTGTGTTTTGTTTTGTTTTTTAAACATGGGGTGTGCTGTGAAAACTCATGGGCAATCTATCGTGACACTTAGTTGATTTACATTGTATAAAAAGGTCCACACTTGGTTTATATGGAGTGACAGGGGCCCACTGTTGGTTGGTGCACAATGACACAAGTTCCCACTTAGTTAGCATGGAGTGACATATACACTCCATCATGTATGAATAAGAAAGAAATAAGCAAAAGTGATAGTTTTTAAGAGATTTTTTTCATCAAAACTTAACACAAACATTTCTAATAAAGTAGCACCAATAATGTTGTAATTATTTTTTTTAAATGTACGGTGTACTACTGCAACACACATCTCTACAGTCTTTATTTTCCTTGACTGCATTGTTGTTCTAGGAAAAATACTTGAATTAAAACTAAGGGTTTTACGTCATTTTAATGTACTTGCATCATGAATCTGTATTCATAAGGATGTATTTTATTTACTGTTTTACATTACAGTAAAAGGTCCACACTTGGTCCATATGGAATGACAGGGGTCCACTGTTGGCTGGTACATAATGACACAGGTTCCCACTGAGATAGCACGGAGCGACATACACACTCCAGCATGGGTGGATAAGCAGAAATTAGATAAATGTATACGTTTTAAGATACATTTTAATCAAAATTAACAAACATTTGTAATTATTAATACACAACACAAACTCGCAAACACACATAAAGTAGCACTGGTAAAGTTGTCCTTGTAGTTTTTTGTTAACATGGAGTGCACTGTGAAAACTCAATGGCAACCTATCATGATACTTAAGGGAATATTTCAGTCATTGACATTTATGGATCAACAATAAAACATGTATGGGAAAATAAAGGAGGAGCTGAGGGGTCATCAGCTTGTCTGAGATACAAGGGATAATTCTTCTAGAGGATGGATTAACCTGATTACGTAATATGATAAACTACTGCAGCACATTTTTCTACAGTCTATCAAGTTTTCTGATCTACTGCAGTTTCACTCCTTGACTGCATTCTTGTCATGAGAAAACTACTTTAAATAACTCAACTCAGGATTCAACATGGTGTGATGGCCTAGAGCCACAAAGTGTTATTCTGTGGTCACCTAATATCCCATACAGCCTACTGTAGATGACGCTCTATGAGGGCCACATTGTCAGACTTCTACTTTTTAAAAGCGCATGGTTTCAATCAATTTGAATGTACTTGCATCCTAAATCTATATTAATAGGAATGCATTTTACTTATTGTTTTGCCTCACAGAAGAAAATGTCCACTCTTGGTTTGTATGAAATGACAGGGGTCCACCGTTGGCTGGTACAAAATGACACAAGTTCCCACTGAGTTAGCACGGAGTGACATACACACTCCATCATGGGTGAATAAAGAAGAAATAAGATAATTGAATGGCAGAAGAAAATGGTCTAATCTAAATACAATCTAATCTGTAGTGTTATTTCTTTTAGCAAAGTGGAAATGTTGACGTTAACTTTTTGAAATGTGGGAATACAATAAGGAAAGCAATACTGTACTATCATCCTAGAGGATTGATTAACTTCACAAAGAATAAGGAGATAAGTCTGCTAGTTGATGGAATAACCCCAAAAAGACCACTTTTGAACTACACTGTCTGTCCGAAAAAAAGTCACCATTTAATAGGTCAGAGCCTCCAATTACTGCATGTATGATTATGTTTTAGCTATGATTCAACTTATTTAACCCTAACTGATGCAGTCTCATTTCCTAAACAACCATGTCAGAAAACGCATCCTGTGGTAGAGAAGATGTTATTCTGTTTCACAAGGGTCAAATTATTGACGTTCATCAAGCAAATAAAACTATCTAAAGAGATTGCTGAGACTAACATTGCTTTAAGAACTGTCAAACACATAATTTAAAACTGGAAGGATAGTGGGGAACCATCATCTTCAAAGAAGAAATGTGGTCCAATGTGACCACAGATATAAAGTGTGTGACTTTTTTTTTGGACGGGCAGTGTATATTGCAACCCAAATTTCTACTCACCAAAGTATTAGCCCTACTTGAGTTCATGAATACCTGTCTTGTTTTTGTCGTGGGCAAAAATATGCAAACTAAAGCTTTATTTGTGGGGGGGTTCTGAATATTACACACTGTATCACACAGTCATACATGTTTATTGGGGTGTAACGATACACAAAAGTCACGGTTCGGTACATACCTCGGTTTTGAGGTCTCGGTTCGGTTCATTTTCGGTACAGTAAGAGAACCAAATGCAAAACATAATTTTGCTTATTGTTTATTAGGATTTTTTCTAAACCAAATGTATGTTTTAGTCAAATGTAATTCTTTTACTCACCTACTAATGTTATGTGCATTGTCCCTGATACAAATAAACTTAAACTTATTAAACTTAACTGCATGAATAAAATATAAAGCTACTTAAACCATTATACAAAATATGAAAAAAATGTACTGTTGTAAAGTGCTGCCTAATAAGTTCAATGCATTATTCTCAAATTAACATAAAATGTGAATTAGAAAAAATTCTCACACATTTTTTTTTTTTTTTTTTTACATGTGAACGGACTGACCATAGGGCAATGTGGGCAAATGCCACAACAGCTGCCTGACGATGCAACCTTTTCGCAAAAAAAGTAAATGAATGAATGAATAACGCGGATCATCACAATGGCACAGTGCGTAGTGGCCTGCTGTTACCGCATCTGCAGCAGCAGATCCACAGGTGCCGGGAGCTCATGGACACAGCCAGACAGAGAGAGAGAGACGGGCGGGTGGACGGACGGAGGGACAGGTAGACAGATAGATGATCTGAGTCATCCTTTAAAGGAGAGAGGAGCCACAGCCCTCACCTCCACTCTTCCTACAAGCAGGAAGGCTCTTCAAGTCTGTTTACTCATATCTAGCGGTAGCATTAACATTAGCAGTAGCATTAGCGATAGCCACCATCAACGTGTAGCTGCAGGCAGACTGTAAACACAGACAACTTCTTACCGAATCTCAACGCTGTGCCGAATTTCCCACAAGAATCGGTTCAATACGAATACATGTACCGTTACACCACTAATGTTTATAGATCAAATTGGTGTGGAAGTATAATTGAAGCTTGTCAAAAGGTATTGTTACAAAGGACTAGCGAGTTTACATTAAGTGGAAAGCACACAATAAATCTACAAATAGTAGAATGTCATTCTGATTCAGTAATTAATTTGTTACACATTTTGGTTGCTTCCTAATGATTTTTTAAATGTTTCAGTACCCAGCTAATATATAAAAGCTATATTCCTTACTATCTATGTATATACCTTGTAGGCACTTGCAAGTGTGTATACACAGTGTTTTATAAATCTGAATGTTTTTTGTCACATCACATCCACCCCGACACTTTAGAGAGCTTCTGTCCTGATGCCGTGTTTGCTTGTTCTGACCCGAAAACAAAATGTGTTGTTTGGGTCAGAAATATGCTCATTTACAAAGGAAAAAAAGCAAAATCGGTTAGCAGAATCATTAAGCAGGCCCGCACACCAGTGTTTCCCCTACCATTGTACAGGCCTGGCGGGCCGCCAGGCCAACGAGAGCCCCCGCCTGGCCAAAAATATATATATATTATAGCAAAAATAAGCGACACATCCATTCATTCAGAAATCAATAATACTGTTTAGGAGGCTGTGTGCAGCGCTGTTTTGCAACGTGAGTTACCTGCTTTGCTGCCTAGTAGTAATGATGCGAGTGTGCGAGCATATTATGGGATGTTGAAGTTTGTAGCAAGTAGACTACGGCGCCCTGAAAAAAAGGGGAAAAAATCGCGGGCGACAGATGCGCGTCATGCGAGAGCCACGGGAGAGGAGGGAGAGAGAGTGAGAGGAGGGATTGACGCGGAGCAAAGACACTGCCAGGTGGGATGAACTGGGTCGCTGCAGCGCGTGCTCCAGGTGAGACAGGCTAGACGTCGCTCGCGGCTCGTCTACCGGTATTTAATCGGCGATTTCACGGAGCCGTTCAGTGACGGTGAGCGGCCGCAGCCGCTGTTTCAGACTCGGGGCAGACGCACGCAGTAACAGTCACCGGTTACCGTTACCATGCCGACGAGCTGACGCGTCCAGGTTATAACCCTGTTGTCAATAAACACACCTGGAGACGGTGCTTCAACCAAACGACACAGCTGTTGGATGACTGGCTGTTTCCCTGTCACTGTTGTTTCAATGTCCCACAACCTTGGGTTTTACAGGGGCGTCTCAATAAACTAGAATAACATGGAGGTCTGGGCCCCAACCAAGTATTGAGAGCAGATGGACGTAGCCTACTTTTCAGAAGGCCAACATTTTCATCTTAATTTTTTTTAGATACTGGATTAATACTTAAACTAAATTGTCCACTGCACCATGTGAATGTAAAATCTGATTGGAGCAGCTATCTGTTAAAATGTTGTCCAGGTTTATGTTTTTGGCCATGAAAGGCCCTTCAGTTCAAAATTTCAACTGTGATCAGGTATTAAACAGGTGGCTCACCTGTTCATGCATGGAGGGCGTAACTGCTACTATATATAGAGGCCGTAACTGCTACTACATGCTATCAAATAATGTGAAATAGCATTAGATGGGGCAACGTTGGATCCTGATGTGGGCCTCCTTTTTCAATATTAGGGCTGCGTGCCCCACGCGCGTCGTCTTTTCAGGGTTTTTCTGTGGGTACCACCGGGCCTAAAAAATATTCTAGGGGAAACACTGCACACGATCCCAAGGAAATGATCAAGTGGGAACCAGTTCTGAAGAGGAACCGGTTCTCGATTCCCACCCCTAGACTTCAGTCTATGATGTGGACACAAAAACAGTCCTCTCCATTGAAGTAGTGAAGTCATCAACACTTGTATTTCACAGATCCTAACTCTACCTATACTCTCCACTCTAAGGCCCCGTCCAGACGAATACGCGGCTTCACCGAATCCGGTCTTTTTCTTAATCGTTTTGAAAAAAATCTCCGTAAACACGGCATCGTTTTCAGAAATACCTGCGTCCACATGGATCCAGTGAAAACGACCCAAAACGCTGTAGTACATACTGCAGGCGTGTGTGGAGCGGGTGGAGTGTGTGTGGCGCTGTAACGCTGCAACACAGAGAAGAAGACGGGAAGTCCCCGCTGTAATTCAATAGAAGAAGTCCCCCGCTGTATTCAAACTCAAACATGGATTAAATGTTGACAGGGAGTCGTGTCAGAGTAAATATGACGATCAGTGATGATTAAACAGGCGCGATTCAGCCGCAGCGTCTGAGCGACCCGACGGCAGTCGGCCGTTGTTGTTACGTCCATATAGGCTGTTGTGCAGCTGCTGCAGCTGTGTGTGTGTGTGTGTCTGTGTCAGGTTACAGGTAGAGCGGCGGGGGGCATGACATCATCGTTTCAGAAAAAAGCCGTATTGGCCGTCCAGACGAAAACGCTGGGGCGGCGTTTTCAAATTTTCCCACTCTGGGACCCGTTTTCAAAAAATACCGTTTTCACCCCCTGAAAACGCCGGATTCGTGTGGACGCGAGGCCGATCCGATAAACTATTTATCCGGATTCGAAAAAAACGTATTCGTCTGGACGGGGCCTAAATGTGGAACTGGCTTCTGAGAAGTGAGTGAATGGGTTTTAAATCTGTGCCAGACGACTTGTGTCAGTCCTTGACTGTCGGCAGTGTGGGGGATGGTTTCTTGTAGCTGACGATGGTCGTTAGCAACTCTGAGGCGCAACCTGGAAAAGACTAACATCCTTCAGCCAAGATCTTATGTTCCAAATCAGACTAAGAGAGACATTGGAATTCCCTAGTCTTAGGTTGGCCATGTAAAGAATGGGTGACCCAGCAATAATCTACCATGTCAAGTATTTGATGAGTTTTGTAAAGGTGTGTGATGCCTTGTGATAAATGTAATATTTGGATCTACCATTGTGTGCCAGTAGAAATATTGTCTGGGAACAACAACTAAACATGGCAGCAGAAATTAATATTAATCAGATTGGCAGAGATACAGGTGATAAATCAGATGGATGGAATAACCCCAAAATACCCACTGTTGAACTACTGCAAAATTTGTACTCTCCAAACTATAAGCTCTACTGGAGTTCATGTATACCTGTCTGAATGTTTTTGGTCCACAACAAAAATGAAAAGCTAAATTTATGGTTTATGGGTTTTTTTTCCTGTATATTATAGACTGTATCACATAGTCATACACATCTATAGATGGAATTGGTGTACACATTGAAACCTAGTTTAAAGTTCTCAAAAGGTACAGGACTGGCACAGAATCAGAAAGTTTACATTAAGTGGGAAGTACACAATAAAAGTTGTATTCAGTTCACACTGGTACAGAAATAGGTCTGACTGCTTTCAGGATGTGTGGATTGTACATTCAACAAACTTATCCATAGTATATGAAGTGAAATATAAACTAATTCATTGAATTGTGTTCAGAAGATGGCAAAACGTGTTACCTAATTGTTTATTTTTTAAGTGACTCATTTGTTACACATTTTAGTTATTTCCTAATGATTCTTTTTTTGTTTCAGTACCCAGACACAAGTGTGTACGTTCCTTACTATTTATGTATAACCTTCTGCATGTTGTAGGAAGCAAAGCAACTTCATTGCATTTACACACAGTTTTCTAAGTAGTGTTAAACATATGGGGTTTCGGTCTACAATGTGGACACAAAAAACATTCCTCTACATTGAAATAGTTAAGTCACCAGGACTCATGTATTTCACAGATCCTAACTTTAAGGTAGAGTTGTTGAACAGGGATCTGAGAAGTGAGTGAATGGAGTAAGGGGTTTAAATCTGTGCCAGATGACCTGTGTCAGTCCTTGAGTGTAGGCAGTGTGGGGGATGGTTTGTCGTAGCTGACGATGGTCGTTAGGCATTTTCAGGTTGGGCTCCAGAGTTTCTACCTTCTTTCAGCCAACATCTTATACCCAAATCAGACCGACTGAGACACAAGCATTCCCAGGTCCCAGGTTGTCCATGTGCTACCCACGAACCTATGGCCTTTGGTGACTCAACTTCTCTGGCAACTGTTAAGAGTGGGTGTACCAGCAATATTCCATTTTGTGTAAAGAATCGTCAGTTCTTTGATGAGTTTTGTGAAGGTGTGTAATGCCCTGTTATAATATTTTGTGACAGGGCCTTTATATGAGCTACCATTGTCTGCTAGTATGCTGTCTGGAAACAACACCTTAACATGGAATAAGAAATTAGGATTCATCACATTGTCAGAGATACAGGGAATAAGTCAGTGTATGGATGAAATAACCCCCAAAAGATCTACCATTCTCTGCCAGAAAACATTTCTAAGACCTTGGTCATTTCCAGGTTGGGCTTCAGAGTTGCTAATGACCATCATCAGCTACAAGACACCATCCCCCACGCTGCCGCCAAGGACTGACACAAGTCGTCTAGCACAGATTCCCTCACTCCGTTCACTCACTTCTCACAGAAGCCAGTTCTACATACAGTTAGGATCATAAAGAGAAGTGCAAATGCAACTTCATTAGAAATGTTTGTATTAAGTCTTAATGAAAGTTTCCCCATTAGAGCTATCAATTTTTCTTATTTTTTCTCATTCATACATACTGGAGGGTGTATGTCGCTCCATGCTTGATTGAAATCACATGCTTTTCTCAGTGAAAAATTAATAGACTGTAGCAATGTGTGTGGCAATAGTTTAATATAGGGACTTTGTGAGATTAATCCATCCTCTGAATGAAGTATCCCTTGTATCTCTGACTAACTGATGATTCTCCATTCCCTCTGTATTTTCCCATGGATATCAAATTGTCATATATCAGTACCACTTTGATTGCAGTGTTGGGAAGATTACTTTGGAAATATAGTTGGTTACAATTACAAGTTACCCTGTTGAAAATGTAATAGTAGGGTAAGTTAAATATTTCAATTATTTCATCAAAGTAATGTAACTAATTACATTCGATTACATTTTAATTACTCTTCTTAATTTTGAATGAATGCTCTCAACTTTTAACAATTGTCACACTTTCAGTCCTAACGGTTAAGCTTTCAGCAGTACTTAAGACAACATCAAGACAATATAATGATAGACTCCACAAGATACCTCTTTTTACTGTGAGAACAACTGTATTATACTTAACATTAGGCCTATAGCCACATAAGGTCAGGGTATAGCTGTAACTCTTCAGATTCGACATTGACAGTTTAGATGTCAACAACATCTCCATGGCTGGCAAACACTCTTTGTACCACACCAGTGTTCCCCAATAGTATGATATTCACAACAACAAGCAATTAGCCTAATAACAGTACAGCAAGAGGCAAAAGCTATGCATGGCATCAATACCATTAGTACAGATTTTTAAACCCATCTGCAAAATGTATTAAATTTAACTGGAGTGTGGATGTTTCTCCGTGCTATCTAATGGTGCGTTTCCACTAGCACAGTACAACAATGTGGCCCTCATAGAGCGTCATCTACTGTATATGGGATATTAGGTGACCACGGAATAACACATGGCTCTGGGCCATCACACCATGTTGAATCCATAAATGTCAATAACTGAAATATTCCCTTAAGTATCATGACAGGTTGCCATTGAGTTTTCCCTTTTCCCGAGTTTGTGTTGTGTATTAACAATTACAAATGTTTGTATTAAATTTAGATTAAAATGTATCTTAAAACTTATACATTAATCTAATGTCTGCTTATCCACCCATGCTGGAGTGTGTATGTCACTCTGTGCTAACTCAGTGGGAACTTGTGTCATTTTGTACCAGCCAACGGTGGACCCCTGTCATTTCATACAAACCAAGAGTGGACATTTTCTTCTGTGAGGCAAAACAATAAGTAAAATGCATTCCTATTAATATAGATTTAGGATGCAAGTACATTCAAATTGATTGAAACCATGCGCTTTTAAAAAGTAGAAGTCTGTGGCCCTCATAGAGCGTCATCTTCAGTAGGCTATATGGGATATTAGGTGACCACAGAATAACACTTTGTGGCTCTAGGCCATCACACCATGTTGAATCCTGAGTTGAGTTATTTAAAGTAGTTTTCCCATGACAAGAATGTAGTCAAGAAGTATGAAACTGCAGTAGATCAGAAAACTTAATAGATTGTAGAAAAGTGTGCTGCAGTAGCTAATCATATTACTTAGTCAGGTTAATCCATCCTCTAGAAGAATTATCCCTTGTATCTCAGACAAGCTGATGACCCCTCAGCTCCTCCTTTATTTTCCCATACATGTTTTATTATCGATCCATAAATATCAATAACTGAAATATTCCCTTAAGTATCATGACAGGTTGCCGTTGAGTTTTCCCTCCATGTTTAAAAAAAACTATAATGACAACTTTACCAGTGCTACTTTATGTGTGTTTGCGAGTTTGTGTTGTGTATTAATAATTACAAATGCTTGTATTAAATTTAGATTAAAATGTATCTTAAAACTTATACATTAATCTAATGTCTGCTTATCCACCCATGCTGGAGTGTGTATGTCGCTCCGTGCTATCTCAGTGGGAACCTGTGTCATTATGTACCAGCCAACAGTGGACCCCTGTCATTCCATATGGACCAAGTGTGGACCTTCTACTGTAATGTAAAACAGCAAATAAAATACATCCTTATGAATACAGATTCATGATGCAAGTACATTAAAATGACCTAAAACCCTTAGCTTTAATTCAAGTATTTTTCCTAGAACAACAATGCAGTCAAGGAAAATAAAGACTGTAGAGATGTGTGTTGCAGTAGTACACCGTACATTTAAAAATAATTACAACATTATTGGTGCTACTTTATTAGAAATGTTTGTGTTAAGTTGAAAGTAGTAAGATGAAAAAAATCTCTTAAGAACTATCACTTCTGCTTATTTCTTTCTTATTCATACATGATGGAGTGTGTATGTCACTCCATGCTAACTAAGTGGGAACTTGTGTCATTATGCACCAACCAACAGTGGGCCCCTGTCATTCCATATGGACCAAGTGTGGACCTTTTTCTGTAATGTAAAACAGCTAATAAAATACATCCTTATGAATACAAATTTATGATGCGAGTACATTAAGATTACCATAAACCCTAAAACCCTCTATTAAAAGAATTGCAGACAGTAGAAATGTGTGTTGCAGTAGTACACCCTACATTTAAAAAATAATTACAACATTATTGGTGCCATTTTATTAGAAATGTTTGTGTTAAGTTTTGATGAAAAAAATCTCTTTAGAACTATCACTTTTATTTTTCTATAAAATTTTTATTTATTTATTTTCTATTTCTTTCTTATTCATACATGATGGAGTGTGTATGTCACTCCATGCTAACTAAGTGGGAACTTGTGTCATTGTGCACCAACCAACAGTGGGCCCCTGTCATTCCATATAAACCAAGTGTGGACCTTTTTCTGCAATGTAAATCAACTAATAATTCCTATCAATACAGATTGAGAACACATTGTAAAATTGAAACCCTGTGCTCAAAAAAACTGAACAAGCAACAATAGCAAGGTCAATTATTGTTAATGTTTGATCAGAATTCAACAGAAATGATCTAAATGACTATCTTAATTCTAACATAGTTATGGATGTTAAATTGTTTCAATATTTTAACATTTCTATTATACCTAATACAGTAGTGACTTTAAACTTAAGACTCAATGAAAACAGAACCGTTATATTTTGTTACAAAGAATAACAAATAATGTTTCAAGGTAGTGGTTTGTGCACTAAGGAGCCTGTTTGATAGCCTCTCTACAGTCTGAAAGGCTGCTGGGTCTGCAAGTCGTTCACACCTTGGTGGAGTGTAAGAAACGACGTGTGTGAATGGTGTGTGAATGAGCCATTAAAAACCCTGCTCCAGCCTGCCGGGGCACTGCTGAATATGGTATTTTACACACACACACACTCAGGTCCCCTCTTGGCAAAAGTTGAAAAAATTAACCAGAAGGGTTTTCACATGATTTTAACTTGATTTAAAGCATGTCAAACAGGGGACCTAAAAAATGTCCCCTGTTTGCTGCACGGTCCCCTGTTGGTGAATGTGTAACGACGCCGAAGTCCCCTCATAGATAGTAACAACAGTGCACACACACACACACACACACACACACACACTGACTGAAAAAAGAAAAAAAAGAAAAACACAGTTGACATGTGTAAAACATGCATTTCCACAAATCTACACAGGTATGTGTAGGATGCAATGATATGACTTTTATTTCAATGATATTTCTAAGCCGCTAAACATCATCATTTGTTTAGTTGCTTTAATTATAACCCTAAATTACAAATTAAAACAGTCTCATCCACAAGGATAAGCAACATCTTCACTGTTTAGTATTAATGTAGTTAATAGGAAAAGTGTAAGTACATTTCATGTAGAGTTCATGTACAATACCAATACTGACCTTTACACAATGTATCTAAAACAATTTTCACACTTCACATGAGTCTTAAAACTGCAGAATTTTCCACACACAGTTGTTGTATTTACAAAAATCAATTATTTCGTTCAAAAGTACGTTTAACATTCATCAGTAACCCCCCCATCAACAAACTGAAGTGTTCCTTTCAGCTCTGAATGAGCCGTTCATATCATTCATATCTACATGGAGCGGGTAAGCTCGGTGCTGGCTGCCATGTCGTGTCGCCATGTTTTTACCTTCAGTGGCAGCGTGACGGTAGGAAACCACGGAGACACCGGAGCTGTTTGCATAAATAATGTAATTCTCATTGCAATACACTTACATTTGCTCTTACCTATGTTGTTTTTCGTGTTATTGTGAATTTGTTGTGTACATTTGTGATGCACTGGCACTTTATGTGTTTATTAATTGTGCTTCTTAAAATGCCCCCTTGTTACAAATAGTTTCTCAAACTGAGAGTCATTCTCCATCTTTTCATGCTGTTAGATCTGTTAAAAACACAATTAGAGGCTGCTTGCTGTGAGTTATTGAGAGCAACGCACAGTGGGATGATTTGATGGAAAAGTGAATTCTGGGAAATGCAGTACAGGAGGAGCTCTAACCTGGGTGTCATAAATACCAAAGGGAAATAAAATAAGAGGATTGTTGATGTCTGTTTTTTCTCTAGTCAGGACAGTGTATTATGAGATAACAGCTATCTCTTAATCTCTCCATGTTTACCTCACATATCTCTCTATCTTTTTCTATGTGCAGCAGTGTCATCACTCTCTCTCTGTCTCCCCACTCATCCCTTTCTTATACACGGTCTCGTCATTCCTGTCTTTCCTCCATCTCCTCTCCTCACCTCCCTGTCCCTCCCTCTCTCAGCCCGAGTGTGTCGCGTACGCCTCTCCCCTTTGACGTTGAAGAGAGGAACAGAATGACAATTATTTAAAACACAATTAAAAAGTGTTAATCTGATTATTTTACCGGATAAAGCACTCCAGTGACATTGAAAGGTGTTTAGAAATAACCATGCATGCCCTTGTTACAACATAGATTAAAGAACACTGTGAGTATGTGTTTAGAGCCAGGAGCCTGCTGCAGAACTGTCATGGATTTTATTTGGGATAAAAGGTCCTCAAAATCCCCCCGGGTCACTGGCATTAATCTTTTGCAGCTCCACATGTTCCATATGTCCTGATTTGTTGTGTTTGCACCTGCAACTATTTCTAATTTTAATATTTTCTAACATAATTAGATCAAAATTTGAGCATGATCTAAAACGTCACATATCTTTGACTTTGACAGCTCCCTCTGCTCAGTGGAAACAAAGATGATAGGTTGGCTTGTGGTAGGAATAGATTGCGTTTATGTGATTAGAAAACCTGATTTATTTAAAGTAATACACTCGAGGCAACGATGGTTCATACATTATCAGTGCTGAGCATATTTGAAATGTGTTAATTTGTTAATCAAAGCTGGAAAACAAGATCACTGTATTTATGTGATGGGCCCTATGGTGTTTGTTGTCACGTCTGTTTCAGCCCCGTGGAAACGAGCTGACCACTGATATTTTCACTCAGTCTTATTATGGATAAAGACAAACAGATGGGAGACGTGGTCGCGCATATCTGCATCATTACAGGAATGATTTGGGACAAATTAAGAGAAACATCAACAGCTGCAGTTGAACTTTGACCCTGTTACATTTCCCACAAGTAAAAATGAAAAGCGAAGGCCCAAAATTCAAATTCCTCCGTGCCTTCTCGGAGTTACGGGGGGGGGGTGGGGGGGGGGGGGTTCCACAGTATTTGTCCATATGATGGTTGTGAATGGTGCTCGCTTTTCTTCGTCCAAAAAGACACACCAAAAAACATCCAAATACTGTTCGTCTGTAATGTCCCTCTTGTATTGAAGCCCAGACATGAGAAATTGTTCCGAATAAAAATGAAATAAGTCCATATTTTAAGCTTGTTTGTCGCGGAAGCTCCCAGTGTCTCAGTTCACTGCTCTTCCTACTGACCGGCGGAACAATTTCTCATGTCGGGGCTTCAATACAAGAGAGGCATTACAGACGAGCAGTATGGAGGTATTTGAATGTTTTTTGGTGTGTCTTTTTAGACGAAGAAAAGCGAGCACCATTCACAACCATTACATGTATATGGACAAATACTTCTGCGCGGACCCCCGCGTAACTCCGAGAAGGCACAGAGGACTCTGAAAATTCTCCCAGCCCTTAAGTCGACATGAGGGTGAGTAGATAATGAGTGAAATTTAAAATTTGGGTGAACTATACCTTTAATACAAAACTGTACTTGTACTGAAAATGTCTGTTAGTTAGTTTAGATAGTTTTAAATTAGGGCTGTCAAACGATTCATTTTTCTAATCGCGATTAATCACATTTTTTCACAGCAGCACCCGCTGCTCGTTTAAAACAGCCGTGATACGTGCATGCTTTCACGTCGGAGTGTTCAAACCAGAAACGTTTGTAACAACACTGGAAACAGTCGTTAGATTTGTCACTAGTTGCTTTTAACAAAAAAAAAGTCGCCAAGAGGGTTTGGAAAGTCACCACATTTAGCTCAAAGCTCTGGTACATGGATGTACTATCCGCTCTCATTCTTCCTCTTCGTCTCCAGGCTAGCGGTTGGCAACCAACTTGAAGGTGCCTTACCTAGGCGCCATCTATACTGGGCTGGAGGTCCCACACTCCAGTCCATGTAGAGGACAAAATGGGCAGAGGGTAAGGATCGTTCTTGCACCCCAACAAATCTGCAGACACTGCAATAGTTCTTCAACCTACTTTTAACATTATTTAAAACTGCATGAAATTATTTGAATGAATCATAAATTTTATTGTTATTTTCTGATAAATTTTTAGATTATATCTGGTTGCAATTAATGAAATAAAACAAACTTACCAACTGTGACCTTTTCAGGAGCAAACCTGTAAACAGAATTTGAAGATTTCAAATGATTAAAAAAATTTAACAATTTGAATGAATCAAAATTTAACTTTTTTTTATTTTTATTAATCGCATCACACGTATATGACAGCCCTATTTTAAATGCATCAAATTTTGTACCTGATTAAATGCACGTAATTTGGTTAACTCAGATCCATATTTGCATCAGATAAACCCTCAAATATTTTTTTTGCACCAAACCAAAACTGTGTATACTGTTCACTGTGCTTAACATGTAAAGTATATTTCTTGTAATGACCTGAATGAACAGAAGGAATACTATAAGAAACAAATTAAAATGCTGAGGAGAACCTGATTGATTGATTGATGAACACAATTATCTCTTAAAGGTCCCATACAGTATAAAGGTAGGTGTTTATATTAAAGCTTAAGGTAGATGTCTATACGTAGAGTGACTATAAAGCACTTCTCGGTTCTATATCAATACTGTGACTTGGTCCATAGAGAAATGCACACCATCTGTATTCAACTGAGCCTCAAAACCAGCTGACAGGACTTCTGTAACTTTGTGACGTCACAACTCAACCATTGCCCCAAGCCCCGCCCACATGGATCTACTATCCAAACTAAACAGAAATGCCATAAATCATAAATTATTCATATCCAACCACAACAAAAGTCGAGTATAGCCCTGTTTATTGTAAAAAAAAATATTGTAAAAATGACAGCAAAGAGGTACAAAGTAGCTAAGCTAGCAAAGTAGTTTTTCGTGCCCATTATAGTTTATTTTTGTAACCATGGCAATGGATGTAAGGCTACAGCTGCCACTGAAGGGGTCATATCAGAGGGCTGAACCAAATGACCTGAGTGATTGTTTAGGTTGGAGGACTTGATGGTTTCCTGTCATTGTTCTTCTCTGTCTTATTCTCTCTGTCCATTTACACCTCCCTCCCTGTATCTGCATCTATTGTATCTTCCCTCTTTTTTTCTCTCTCTCCCCTCAGCGTCATTCCCCTGCTTTTTTTTCACTTTTTCATTGCCCCCCCCCCCTTCCCTCCCTCTCCCCTCCCCCAGCTCCCCAACACCCCGCCACCCCGTCCCCATCCTTTTGTATTTATTGCTGTATTTATTTCTGCTGAAAAGCCAGTCTAGTTCATTTGCTAGTCGGCCAGGCAGAGGAGGGCTCCTATTCTTAGGCTTTTATTAACATCATGGACTGCACAACAACAGCTACAGAATCTATTATTCATTAAGTGTAACCAATATAAAATTTAAAACAGTCTGGGCTTTTTTTTGTGGAATTATGTAAGGTCAGCATAATTTTCTGCCTATTACTAATATCTATATCATCTTTTCCTTAGTCAGCTCTATTTAAATATGCAATCATTTACAGCTTTTGACTCTATGTGTGTGCACACCCAATTTCCAATATTCCTCTAGTAGACTTTTTATGCTGACATCAATGGCAAGCTATTAAAGACAGTATTTCATTATTGGTTCCTCTTCCCCAGTGGTTATTTACAATCCCATATATACTAAGCACTGATATTAAAGGAGACCATTTTAATGAGGTGCTATCTGCTATGGCAATATGTCTTTCTTCGAATGAGATTGTGTTTAAAGATTTTATCAAGAAATGGCTGTTCGGCAGGGTTATGTTTTGTCCATGAAATATGCATTTCATATCTCTTTCATTTCATTAACATAATTTAATTTGTGCTTTGCATTCTGTGCATAATGCATATTTGATTTACAAAACAAATATTTCCATTAGAAAATGAATTTCATGCATGCAGAAGGCAGAACTGAAAGATGTATTGTAAGGAAATAAGAAAAAAAGGAATTGTATTATCTTTGACTCAGGAAAAAAAAATCCTTGGCAAGAAGAAACACACTCAATAGATTTCCTATGAGTGTGTATGTGTATGAGGGAGTCTGCGCACGTAAATGTGCATGCTGCTGTCCGTGCATGTTTGTGTAGACACTATGTAAATATGCATTATAGAAGCAATGAAACCTGAAAGTATATTGCATAAAGTTTAGTTCAATATGAGTGATTGATTTACATGGCAGGATGGGAGTTTTGCCTCATGTTAAGTACACCATTGCACTTAACATCAGAGGAAGCACATGGACCCACTATGAATCTTGATTTTGTGTCATTTTTAAGAGAGAGTCTGACTATATGGGAGTATGCTGTCCTACCAGCTGCACATCAAAAGGCTTTCATTGTTTGTCTCCAAGGTGTGTGCTCCATGCACGGAAGTGGACATCTTTCATGCCCCTGTTTAAGAGATGGTTAGCTCCTTTTTCCTCTTCCTTTAGCCACCGCTGAGAGAAAACCCTTTGGTAAGATAAATTATGAAGTCTTCCCCTCTTCGTTTCCTTTTCCTTTTTCCCATGGAACGCTGCTAGTTTTAATTAAAGCACTTCACCTTGCTTGTTTAAAGGCTATCATGGGCCCCATGATAACTTTGAGAGAGTGTGAGCGAGAGGGAGATGGAACGCAGGGCTTTGGATAACAGCCCTGGCGAGTTCATATTAATTTGGCTTATCTCAGAGAATAAAAAAATCCAGGTAGAAGTGAGACAGATCCCAGGATTTAATGAGCTCAAAATGTAAAGGCAATGTCAAAACACACTTTTTTTTCCTTCCTCTCCTTAACTTTTTTCCTTGCAAAAGGAGGGGTGAGATAGAGGGAATGTTGGAGTGGTAGTGGTGGTGGGTGTTGGAGGGGGGGGGACAAGGATAAAACTTGTCTAAGCTAAAAGCCAAACAGTAAGATCAGTGTTTCAGGGGTAACTAGAATTAGCAGGGATTTCAGGCTTGTTTGACATGCTGTGTTCAAGGAATGGCTTAAAATAGACGGCGGCAGGTAGAAGGAGGTACGTGGCGGGAGAATGAGAGGAAGAGTGAGTGAAAATAGAGGGAAGGCTAATACCTGGGCTTCACTCCGCTTTGTCGCCCCACTGATAGGCGAATGCTCAGAGGATATTACCGCTTTTCAACCCAATCGCACTTTTCTATCCCCATCTCTCTCTCTCTCTCTCTCTCTCTCTCTCTCTCTCTCTCTCTCTCTCTCTCTCTCTCTCTCTCTCTCGCTATCATTGACTTACTTTCTATCTCAGCCTTAGAGCCACTCTCTGTGATTGCCCCCCCTCTCTTCCTCTTTCCATCTCTTTTCAAACAGATCTGCACACCTGCCCACCCACAGTCTTCCCTCTGAGGTGTTTGCCTGCCCGGGTAGTAGGAGCTAAGTATTTTTATAAGTCTGTGACAGGTGCGTACAAGTTGACGGCAGATGGGGATGAATGGGGAGGGGTGGGGGTGGGGGTGGGGAGGTGGGCAGGAGTTAAGGGAGGTGATAGCATCACAGTACTCTGTCTCCCCCCCCTCGTTTTAAGGCGGTGGGTGAGTGTCTCAGGATGACTCTTTTAACATAAGCCTCTTCTGAACTGTGGTTTTAGTACTTAACACCCCACTCTTCAAACCAAATCCCAAAGAGAGGCTTGAGATTGGAGTTTAAGAAGAGAGAGAGAGACAGAGGGGGAAAAAAAGATCCTGATATCATAGTATGTAACTTTGCAGGCTGTATCCTCTGCATAACACTGCAAGAGGGTAGCACTTATTAAGCATGCACACAGGCTGCGTAGCGCACTGAGCCTGTTATTGTATTGATTTTCCTGATATAGAATGAAACCTCATTTGTTTCAGTGCACAGTGCAAATATGTTTTATTCTTGTTTTGCCTCATATAAATCATGCAACATGCATTCTCCTGCTGTTCAGCTTTCTTGATAAGGCACTGTTTGTCAGAGCTGTAAGAGATCTTAGTCTCTCCATTTTCCAGCAGGAGAGCATCACTTGACTGCATCTCCTCAGGTACCATTGTTCACCACAACGTGTAGCTAAAACAGACGTTTTGATCCTTGATTCAGTTCAGTTCAAAAGTGCTTTATTATTCACCTGTCAAGGACCAATTCAAGGTGAGTGGGAAAGACCACAGTGAGAATATCCTGCATGCGCTGAAAGACAAGAGGAGATAAAAACAGCAATACTGTGAAAACAAGCAGTTAAATGAAAGCTTATGTAGTACTAATCTACAGTATACAATAAACAAGCAGTTTATATTAGGCTATACGACACACATCCTACTTCAGTAGATGTTCACCTCCAGTTTCTAGTAATTGACGCCACCTCCTTTTTAGTTTTGATCAAGTGTTGATCCATAAGGAGATATTAGAAACAAAAAACATTTTAGTGTAGTTTTTGTGGTCCTCTCTGGAGTCCTAGCGAAAACAGGTCAACATTTTAGGAAGTACACCTGATTATTTTGGAACATTAGATGTTATGTATGAAGCTATATCTAGATGAGATTGATTACCATAAACAAATGCAATTTTGTCTGAAGCAGGGCTCTATGATACTGTATATAAAAACAAATCATATTGCAATTATTTTTGCAGATGTTGCAATTGCAATATGAGTCTTGATTTCACTTGTGATGGTGATATGCCCATAGAATATAAATTGGAGGCTGGGGAATGGCTGTAGCTTGGGATCATGTAATTTTGCTATTGCAATTCGCCATATGTTTGCTAACATGCATGTCCCATAACATATTTCTAAGTTGCTCAGCCAATCAGCAGAGTGGAGGCTTTGAGCCCCACTTTTTACTGGCTCACCGTGTTCTCAGTGAAAAGGAAAAAAAAAAAAATCAAAGACAAAGCTAAGAGCAGTGACTCTAATGTGTATGACATCACAAAGTCACAGAAGTCCTCACAGCTGGTTTTAAGGCCCAGTTTTTTAATACAGGCTGTCCATTTCTCTGTGGACTGTGGTTTTGATGCTTTTAACCTACAACCTAGACCTAATCTATAATCACATTGTACATGTACATCTACCTATAGACTGTATAGGACCTTTAATGTTTGCCAGTGGATCCCCGTCGACTCATTGTCATCCCTAATCACGTGTAGTGTCATAATCACTGTGGAAGCAAAATGTGTGTCGTGAATGTGCTCCGATGCTCAGGGAAAACAAAGACCATACTTTGCTTCTTTCCCCTCCAACACTTTTACATAGCAACGGTTTCATGGCTTATTTTTCATCATCGCCAATATCTAATCTATTCCTCTGCTGTGAGGCATCAGGATAACTGCACTTGTGTATATGCAGTTAAAGAGTTGAATGGGCATTTACGTGCAGACCTAACCAGCTGTAGATAAGCAGCGTGTTAAGTCTCCAGTCCTGGATATTATGTGGCTGCAGACACCGTAGCCCTCCAAGCTAAATAGGCAAGACGGGAAGTACCTACTCAGTAAAACAACACATAATAAACATATCCCCTTCCTCAAACAAACATGTCCCCATCTCCACATTATCACCTTAGCCTGAACAAAACGCCTCTCTTTGCTCTCTTTTGGATCCATGAGCGCAGGTACCTCAGCTTGTTTGTTAACATCAACACCAAAGAGAGGGAGAGGGGGGAAGAAAAAAAAATCAATCTAATACTGCAGAACTATCAGATCATATGAAATTATGGATTCTTGGTCTGAGCATTCAGCCCTTGTCTGCCGAGCTGTGCAAATCAATTCAAACAGACACAAAGAGCAAACACACGCCAAACACCACAATAGGAAATTGAAGCGAGCGGGGCCTCCCTTTTTAAGATATGCCGCTACATATTTGTTTTGTGGATTACCATTCCGAAATGAAATTTGAACAGTTACTTAAAATAATATGCAAAAGATATTTCCTCTTTTTTTTGTTATTATATCTCTCCTCCTTCCCCCTGTCCTATTGTTTGTAGGAGGAGAGGGGAGTGATGGTAGAGGCCAGAATGTAAACAGACACACAGAGCTGCTATGATGCTGATTATGTTTCCAAAACATATTTTGGGGCCTTGTTCCCTTTGCAGGGAGTTGAGTATTTATCCTTTTTTTGTTTCCATATTGCACTGCTGGCTCTGAAACATTTATGACAGTATTTGAGGTACAGAAAGGGGAGGGCGGTGTGTGTGTGTGTGTGTGTGTGTGTGTGTGTGTGTGTGTGTGTGTGTGTAAAGTAAATATTGTGAGTCGGTGGCTTTAATGTGAGCATTCTTCTTAGTGGCCTCATTTTTAGCCCCAGTATCCAGCTCTTTTTCTGTGCAAGGGTGTTTTTATCAAATTGACGAGATCTCTTAATTGTGTTTCATCTAATTGTTTGACACCTGAGCAGAATATGTATTAGAAATGCTGTTTGGAATTAAATCAAATTCATGCACCCACTCAATACACTCACTCAATTGAAGTGCTTTTTTTATGAACCAACAGTATCACATTGCAAAGAGAACAAAAGGCCTCGAGGATTATGTTCCACTGAGCTGCCTTTACTTTAAACCCCTCACCCTGTTATATCTCTGCCTCGTATCTTTGGAGCTCTACACTTCTTCCCCCTCTTACTACTTTTAAAGGGACATTGTCCTACTTACCTACCTTACACTACCTCAGCACTGTTTTTGTAATGGCTTTGTTGTCCCCAGGGAAACCTCTCCATTCCACCTTTAACCCTGCTCCGCCGTTTCACCACATTTTTCAACTAAAGTTTTTTTTGTTGAAACAAACTATTTCAGAGAAGTGTTGAGTCGACTTTATAGTAATTTCAGAGGCTCTTGCTGTTGAACTGTGTTGTGTGTTTCTAATATTTTGTCCAGCTCATTTATATCAGTGGGTGCACTAAATAGCAGAAATGGTAAATGGACTGCACTTATGTGGAGCTTTTCTGGTCTAAGCGACCAAATGCTTTACGATGGAAGCCACACTTTTCCCCACACACCTATAAATGCACTTATATTCATCAATAAGGGGGGCAACCCCTCCCTCTCCACCAAGAGAGCTCCCCTCTACTGTATTTATTCATTTACAAAGCGCTAATCCAGAAGGATGTATGTGACCAAGGCACTCTGTCTATGTCAGTAAATACCAATCTTCAGATGTCATGCCGCACATATGTGAAATAATTTACAGAGCAGACTGAAACTTGACACACTGGTACGAAAAGAGACACTCAAAAATTTGGCTGGAAGCCTCTCTGACCTGAGCTGAACTGTTTTGCATGTTCTCTTTCTAACTCATAGATATGAGTGTATGATTTGTCATGCTACAAGAACAAATATTAAATGCATTTAAATATTGTAATTATATAAATCTGTCCGGTTGTTTGCATGTACATATTTCAAATATATCCAAATCATTATGATCTCATACCTCTGCTATTTATCTTTGTGTTTGTCATTTTCTGTTTGTCATTTACAAATTATAATTTGTGGTTAAGTATTTGCAGTAGGAAACTGAATTGAACCACTAACCTTGTGAACAGTGGGCAGCCTGTCAACTTCCTGAACAACTCCAATGCCTCACTCTATGATGACTAAAGAGACTAAATGATCAAAGAGTTGAATCAGCATGGACCAATACTGATTATCTAGACCTTGATAATGGAGGACTTAATGTGGGACTGTTATATAGTCTCAGCCAGGTATTCACACAGACGTAAAATAAAAATGCAGGAACAGTCCAACGAATGACTGTGTGTTCGATACACTCGTCTTGCAGATGGAACCACCAGATAAGTGTAAACTTAAAAATACTCACTGTCATTTACCAGCTCCCCAGTGAGAATAACTGCAACTCCATTCAAAACTTAAACATCTGTGCTGGTTCACTCAGAAGACAGGACCTCCCTAGAGAGGGGGTCCAGGGTGGTGTGTGCGACAGCTGTGGGGCAAGGCTGGATTAACAAGCGTGCAAAGGGCTTCATTTGGTAAAATGCACCACTGAAGCACAATTAAAAAGTGAGATGGTCAATACCTAATTTTAATACCTTTATAATTGCAGTTGATACAATGTGATACAAGGTGCAGCCTTAAACAACGTTGTGTTTAATCAAATTATAAGTATGAAACATCACAACAATAATGACTTTATTCACAGCTTAATATAGCTTTGTCCTCTATGGCTCAGAGCTCCATGACTGTTCAGAAACTATTAAAAACATTAGTGAGTCACACTGTTGTAGTGGGTGACATTTTATCACCACACAGCTTTAGGATCAGAGAAAAACAATGGGTTAGTAGCAGATGATGGGTGAGGAACAGGTATTTAGTGTGAGGTGCTGGGAGCTTCACAGCCTCTTTGTTGTGAACATCATTTATGAGGCGGCATTCACTGAGATCCATGTTGATTTAAACCCGACATATGTGAAGCTTAGGTAGTGGCCTCGTTTAACACATTCTCCAAATCTGAGTAAAGCTTAGTTCTGATGTCTAACGTCATTCTGCCAAGCGGAGAATGGACACGTTCACCTGATCACTCACCGATGGACATGATGCTGCTATACCACCTGGAATTACGTGTCTGGCTATAAACCACTAGTACATGTAGAAGCAGGATGAGCGATCAGCAGATGACCCACTCCACCTCAGACACAGCCGAGTCCTGAGTCATTATATTGGCTATGACAGCTGGTAGTTAGGTGACAAACCAAAAAAAAAACCCAAAAACTAATCAGCAAGTTGTCAAAACTGAACACACCAACATCCTGGAGCTGAATCAAAACATTTTCTGCTGTTATGTCATGAGATATTAAAATATGGTAGGCTATGTAAGAACTGAATAAATCAGTAAAAAAAAAACCTACCTGGGCTGTTTCTGGTTAATATGGCCACTCTAGTCTACAGGTGTAGTCCTGCTATAATACAACTGGAGCTTATCGTTCATTGTGACTGAGCTGCCTAATTGTGAATGGGTGCATCATTTTGTATCTTGTATATTCTTCAAACAATAGATGACATTAATATACTTTAATGTTTCCTAATATTTAATAGCATATTCAACACAGTTATTTAATTTAGTTCTAAAGATGCACCTCCATATATACTGTAATTTCAATACTCAAATTTTTTCCAGTTTAACGACTCAGTATTTTTTAATTCCTATTATCCTATTTAATTCGATGAACTGACTTTCTGTTCTGTGTGCTGTTTGATGTTTTTTGGGAGTCTGAGCTGACCATGAAAAACACAGTGAGTCTTGTTCTCTACCCGTCCAGATTTGTGGGAGTTTGTGATCCTCCTTGAAAAAGTGGCAGCCTTGACTCTGGAACAGATAAGCCTATGAGATCTCACCTAATTTACACAGCACCTGAGTAGCGTAGCATAACACAACACACATTCACATTTCACATCGTGAGAGAAACAGCCATACCTGAATCATAGCAAGCAGCATGACATAATCTAGTAGTGATTTGGACTGGTACATGAGAGTGCTAAGAGCAAGGCCCTTTCTTTATTAGGAATATTACAATCCATTTATTTTCAAGCAAGTTAATAGTCTGTAGTACGTGTTAAATTCTTTCATGATAAACCAGAATGACTCGGATTTAATCCAGTTCCCTATTCATTTTATAGTTTAATGTCATCATCTGTCAAAACAATGCTACTGCGATTACTAACTTTACTTCTGGTTTTTTATTTTGTTTATTTGTTTGGATTACCTGTTCATTTACCTTAATTTAGCTTTATCTTTTCAAATATTAGATTTTTCAAAATATGAAAAACAAGAAAAATCAAGACATAGAGCTCTAGTTTTGTGGCGCGGCGCAAGATGGCGCAGCCCAAGCAGTGCAAATTTCGGTTTGGTAGACCAAGGTCCGCCAAGATGGGTGTGGCGACACAGCAGGGGGAGGTGTGTTCAGATTCAGCTTGGTCAGTGACAGTTTCGTGACAGACAAACAGGCAGCCAGTGATAAAGGTGCACTGAAAGTGGTCAGTCAGTTCCAACCTGGTGATGCACACAGGACAACAACACACAGCACAGCCTGTGCAGTGGTAGTTTGGCTGTCCGGCGCACAGTGCGTACACATCACCAAAACCTCACAGGCAGGTTGGCACATTTCAATGCAATAAATAACCACAAAATGACTAAAAATGCAACTCTGAGGCCTAGTAAGAGGATTTTTTTCACTAAAACAAATTATTTAAACAGCATTTGTATAGAAATGATTCTGTCCCAACCTTTTGAATCCGCAATGCATGTTTCCAGGCTGTTTTAACCAATCAAAAACAGTGGAAACATGCATTATGGATCAAAAGGCTCGGGACAGAATCACTTCTATACACATGCTGTTTAAATCATTTGTTTATTGTGATCAAGAAATCCACTTATAGTGTTCATTTTTGGCCATTTTATGAATGAATTTATTGCATTGAAATTTCATACCTGCCTGTAGCCTATTTATTTTACTTTCAGCGGTGTTCCTTTGACAGCACGGCTGCAGCAGCCTGCACATGTCGCTGTGCTGTGTGTTGTTGTGCTGTGTGCATCACCTGGTTGGCTGACCACTGTCGGTGCGACGCAACTCATTATCACTGGCTGTTGTGTTGTCTGTCAAAACATGGATGAATGAAACATATCCACTTTATATCGACTGCGGACGTCACTAATAGATTTTTGGCTTTTGGCTCGTTCCGTTCATCTCCGCATCGGCTCTTTTTATCACTGCATGACAGCAGTGCGCCCACAAAACTCGGACTCTATGTCTTTATTTGCCTTGTTTTCATGAAATTTTGAAAATCTCAATCAAAAAGGTGGGGAATGAGTAAATGAACAGTAATCCAAACAAATAAACAAAATAAAAAACCAGAAGTAAAGTTAGTAATCGCATGACAGATGATGACATTTAACTGTAAAATGAATAGTGGAAACTGGATTAATTGAGAGTGATTTGGTTTATCACAAAGAATCCAACAAAAACTATAGACTATTAACTTGTTAAAATAAATGGATTGTAAAGCTAGTGCAAAGAAAACATTTTCTTAAACAAATACCAGTGAAAATGAGTGAAGTAAGAGAGTGTCAAACTGATGGGGCCATTTTCATGGTTGTGTGAGCTTTGTTCAGCTTCTTACCACTGATGCTGAACTTGTTGCCCTTAAAATACACTGAATTGAAGACATTCCAGACTAGAAACAATGAGCACAAATCTGTCACAAAATACACATAAACACTATAGAAATAATTATAGAATATCCTGGGGTTGAGTGGCAACAGAGTCAAAAAATAAAAAACTTCTCCAACTCATCTGCTTATCTCATGACTCCATGTGTGATTGAAAACGATTTAATGAAGGAAATAAACAAGGGATTAAAGCTTTGACCTGAAATCACCTCATAATTTATTATTATAAACATTATGATATTTTGTACATTCAAGTATCCTGGATGATCATTTTAGCTCAAAACACAGACATGTGACACACTTAGCTACCACTGCTTTCTATAGCCAAATATACAACGTTTGGTGAGACGATGTGTAATAAATCACACCCTGTAGTTATGATGTATACATTCATCTCAGTCACACTCATTGTAAAGCTGTGTTTAGACTTAAATCAAATAATTGTTGAATTGCTAATTAAATATTAGGAAACAGTTTAATGATCATCTATTGTTTGACAAATTTACAAGATACAAAGGAAACATGCAAATAACAGAAAGAAAATCTTACATTTTGGGTCGGTTATAAAAAAAAAAAATTCTTTCACTACTAGCCCTCTTGCTAGTGAAACAGCCTATATTGTGTTTTTTTTGATCATGATTTTTCAGTATCCCATATTTTAATATCTCATGACATATAACACAGAAAATGTTTTGATTTCCAGGATGTTTGTGTTCAGGGACAACTTGCTGATTAGCTGCCTGGAGTTTTTGGTTTGAAACCAGAATACTGTAGCATGTATAACATCACAGAGGCAGCAGCCCTGTCTCCTGAGGTGCTCTGCTGATCAACCTGCGTCGTCATCCCGGGGGAGTCAACAATCACTAAGGAGAGGTTAGAGGTTTACCACCAGCTGGTTAAATTCTTTTTAGGAGATAAATGCTGGCCCCCTTGATGAAATCTAACAATTGTGGCAGTCGCATAAGTTTGTTTAAATAAAAAGTGAAGCTTTGTGTATTGTTGTATTTGTGTATTGGACAGAAGAGCAGCGCTGCCTCAGGACTCTGTAGCGTACGTACAAAAATCACAACATTTTTATCAATAAATAAATGTTTTACAATGAACCGATCAGTCTGCATTACATTTTATTTTATCAAGTTATATAACATGACAGCATTTTTAATTAGTTAATTTTCGGATTTTACAGATTTCCAATTTGTTGCGCTTCCTGTTGTAAAAAATAAACATGAAACATGCATGCCTCATAATGTTTTTAATAGTTTACTGAACATTTATTAGCTCGGGTAAACTGAATAACCAGGTTTCTCTAAGTTTTCACTATATCCCGGATTTGATCAAAATGGAATAAAGTCATAATTGTTGTGGTGTTTCATACTTATAATTTGATTAATGCAGTCACTGTATATCAGCTGCTTGGGTTGAATAAACATGGAATTAATGGATGGTTCAATGACTGATTAGTACATTAAAACAAAAATTCTCTTTGTGGTAAGACAATGTACTTTTTAAAATTAGGTGCATACCAGTGGATGTCATTTTTACCATCTGCATGTTTAAGGGCTCTGTTGCTGTCTTTTCATCTTCAACAGAAATAATTTGCTGCAAACATGAAACATGGACATTTAACTTCCAACCAAAGCTGAAGGTGTTTTTCTTAATCACAGCTTAAACAAAGACCAGTGTCAGCTTCATGCTCTCTACCAATTATCTTTGTGCTTTTGTGTAGTCTATCATCATTATTCTGTCGTCCTCAAATACATCAAGAAATATCAGATATCTCATTGGTTGCCCTCCTTTTTGCTTTTGTTTTTTCTTAGCTTTGCCCCTCACCCTACCCAGAGTCTACACCAACCCCCTGCCCTAAGAGCTCCTGAAGGGCACCCAGGTGCCCAAGAGGTCGCTGTAATGAGCACTAATGAGGCCATTGACAACCTTAGTACAGGCTGATTGGTGCTGCAGGCTCTCACCATGTGCTTTACAGAGCACTTCCTGGCACACACCACCAGCCTGCTGGATCTGTGCCCTGCCATGCCCTCCACATTTCCCTAATATGGTTACAAGAGAGAGGGATGTAAATCTGATGGTGGGTCACACATCAATCGTAGCAAATAATCGTCTTTTTAAGCGTTTCGTTAGCAACTACATCAGGCAACTACATGTATGAAAACGTGCTAATATGCAGCAGGTTTGGAAGGTGAGTCGGCCAACTGCGTTTGGCTCCCATCTGGTCTACTTTTCAGGCTCAATTGGTTGTCTTTTAATCTCTATAATTAAAGAGGACAAGCTAACAAGCTACATGCAAGCAACTTGTAATAGTTTAGCAATAAAATTAACTGTTGTCAATGTCAATTTAACCATTCCGCTAAGTTCTCACGAGTGTCAACAAATGAGCTAACTTCACACTTCATCAACTTTAAAGTTGACGTTAGGTTTTGATTTTATGTGCTTTTGTAAGTGACTGCACCACATTTGTGCTAGCCATGCGAGCAACAAACCCAACCTTTGTGGAGTGTTGACACAGATTTGGCTCCAGCCTCTGCAACGTCCCTCGCAAATTCAAAAAATGCCACAGTCTTTACCCTTTACAGTCAGAGCAGAAGGTAGTTACATGAGCCAGAAGCAGGCTTTTAGGATGAAACTGTTTTTCTCTGTGGGGCAAAAAAAACATACAGTAACCCCCAAAATGAATATACAACAGAAGCCTAAATATTTATGAACTAATTATCTCATGATTCATTAATATACTATCTCCCAGTCTGTTCTCTTGTAACTCATCATTATCTGCTTCATAGTCCTGGCATTGGAGTCATTAGGGAACTACTTATTAACGACTCATCAACTATCAGGTCCTTCCTGAATCGTTCCTTAGTAACTATACATAATTCTGTGCACTGTATAGTAACAAAGGGCCACAGCTAAAAACATGCATCCATTAGCACTGTTTGTTGACTGTGCTCTGCTTGATTAAAAGGTTGCACACTAGTCATACGAGGGCATATACAGTATGCAAAAACAAAGCCACCACTGTTAATACCAGTGGAAAACCACTCTTTCCTGATGCCATTACAGGTTGTTGTGATTACCCAAAGAAAGGCACTTGCCAGGTAAAAAACAAGAAAACAATGTTACTTTACAATTACAGTAATATCCTTGCACAAGCTCCAGTCTAAATCCATGGAAATGTCTCATGACTGTACAAAAAACGCACAAGGTAAATTTCTGTTTACAATAACATCAAAAGCAGTGGGGGGAGACAGGGGACAGTTGCAACACATTTTACTTTTTTCTCAGTTACTCAGAGACTATTTGGACTACACTCACCAAACTTTCCTACATATTAAAGTTGTGTCTGCTAATAACCCATACCATTTAAAGATGGTCTCCATCAATGAAGACTGCTCCTCATCTGAATATTCTGGTTCAAATAAACACGCACAACCATCAAATTCAAAATTTTCCTCCATCTCTTCAACATCGGATCCGGACATATTCTCCTTCTTCCACTTTCTGCACTGATGCAGACTGGGAATGTGCCCGATGGTTGACTAGTAAGGTCTACCAAGGAAGCCAGCATGAACAGAGCTACATGACAAAAACACACATGTATCACTGCTCTCTCATATTAACAGAGTTTATGCACAGTCAGTGTTGTGTGGTAAGCACTGGTGAATGTTGCAGAGCATAGTGATATTTTGAGCATAATAGAGGCCACAGTCACAGTTTTAAAGTTCTGCCCCCATTACTTCGCTGTTTAACTGCAATGTTGTGCAGCTAGCAGGAGGAGAGCTTGGTCTGGGCTGCACATGTTTTTCTAGGGTCTTTTCCTATGGTAGCACTTGGGGACCTAGAGTTGTAGAGCGTTATTTAGAAAATGACCAGAATTCTCCTTTGAGTACCTACTATGTATACCTTTTGGGGGTAAAAAAGACACATACATGTTAGCAAATTGCAAAAGGGCCTACTCCGGGAACAGCTCTCCATTCCGAAACACCTCCATTCCGAACCCCCCCTGCAGCTGTCCATGGTGCTGAACTGGGTGCCGTTGTTTATACTCTGTGTTGTGGCTTGTCTGTGAAACGCGCACTGCTCAGGGACTGGGCAGATCTGTCCCACTTGCTCTCCAAACCCTCTTGCCGACTTTGACAAAAAAAAGTCGGCAAGAGGGTAATGAAGTCATTTAGCAACTTCTAGCGACTTTTAGGCAACCAATAGCGACTTTGCTTATTGAGGAGTTGGCAACACTGACCACTTTCTGCAGCAGCAGGCAGGTCACACACCCTGTACCTCATCACTACTGTCTTAGCCATTAGCCGCAGCTAGCGATTAAAAGCCGATGGTCAGGCAGGGTGGACCCTGCCCGGACAGATGCGGTCAGACGCTCCATTTTTAATTAAAAAAAAAAAGATAAATGAATATGTCCGGTGTTCCTGGTTTTCATGGGACCGCGGACCCTGACAGATGCGGTCAGACACCTGGACCTGGCGCGTTAATTCTCGGTACCGGCATGTAGGAGCCCATACAGATCCATGCATAGGAGCTCAGAGGAACAGACAAGCAACCCCCTGCTTCAGTTAAGAGACAGGTGTGTGTGTCTGTGAGAGAGAGTGAGAACCTACATTACCCCCCTCCCTCCTTGAGAGCAGATAGGAACGACCGTACAGAGTGAAATAAACAGTGAAGAGTCTGTGCACGCTCCCGTGCCGGTGGCTTCGCTGGTTGCTGTAGTTACCCGCAGCGGCCGTCGCGTCACTAGCTGTTCTCATTAATCCTGCCCTATGATCCTTTAAATGCTTGTTTTGCAGTTAATTATGCCCACGATCGGTTTGATCCCAAAAAGGAAAAAAGGATCAATGCGCAGCCTCCGTTTCCTTTCTGATTGCGTCCGTCTGTTCGGAATGGAGGGTTTTCCCCAATGGTCTTTTCGGAATAGCAGGGTCTTTAGAAAAAATAGAAAACCCTGCTATTACTGTACGATGAATGGAAGTCTATTTTTGGAAAGGTGGGGTTTTCGGAAAGGCGGGGTGTAACCGGAGTAACCGAAGCGCAGAGATTCAGACGTAAGTTTAAAGATACCATCCCAGGCAGCTCATATTTATACTGTATAATACTCATAGGCCTATAGTTCCACTACCATCGAGTCTCTTCAAAGTCCACCAGAAACAGGAAACAGGAACAGTATCCACACGCAAAGTGACTAACAGTGACTGTAATGATGTAAAACATAATAAAATCATCAACATTCACAAGGATGGTTGTGGACACCATGGAAGGGTAACTATACTTTTTTTTCTAGTATGCTTGGAAGATCGCACATATGCATGAGTCTGTATGGACACAATGAATTCGCACAAAGCCACTGATCACTTGATCACTTACAAAAGTTAAGTCACACAGTCCCCTGTGTACCATCAGATGAACAAAGTATAACATTGTTTTCAGTAGGTTTCAGCAATAGGCAACTTTGAATAAAAAGAGTGGGCAGAAGTGGAAGGCGTAAATGTAGAGGAGTCAGATTGAAAACAAACAAGGCTTTTTTAGAGGTAGTACATACCCATGTAAACTCAGTTCATATCAAATTCATTAAAATACCAGTAGAAAATACTCAGTTGTTAATTTTGAGATGCTGGCCTATTAAAATTCTTAGTGAGGGGATTCCCAGCAAGAAACATACTCTGTGATCAGACACTGCTATGTTTTCCTGTAAACCTTTAACACCAACTGAAAAGACAAACCTCTAGTTTCTTATTACTAATATTGCATGCCAATATTTCTGTAATTATATTACTGGCATTAGTCCATGAAGGTTCATCGTAGTGTCAGTGTCCCATAGGTAGAACTGGTAAAACATGAAGTCCACTCTTTTTCAAACAATATCTGTCACGTATTGTCCCTTATGATGACATCAAATAAATCACACAGCTGTCACGGTTACAAGTTAATAAAAGTTTGCCTTTTGAGACTGGAGTCTTCATTCAGCAGAAAAGCAGCTGTTTAGTAGAAAACATCATAAGACAGTGTAAATGTGCAGAGGTGTTCTGCTCCAACAGGTAAAACTGACCAACAGGCCAGTTTCTTACAAACTTTGTGTATTCCCTGAAGTACCAGCAGCTCAGAATCCACTTTATTAGCGCTTGTCAACGCTGGTAGTTTGGTGCTCTGAATTTGATTGCTCACGGTTTTTCCACTGTAGCGCTTGTCAGATGAGGGATATTCCTCTCTCTCTGTCCCTCCACTCCTCCTCTCCTCCTGTCCTTCCTGTCATCTTTGTGGCAGCAGGAGACATCTGGACGACTGTCACGGTTGACACGGTTGGTTGACGAGCAATGACAAATCCCCACGGACCACAGAAAACAGGAGGAGAGGACTCTCACTGGTGATGATGGACTGAGCGCGTGTGCGCTGGGAGCAGAGTATGTGATTTTTGCAATGATGGTAAGATAAGTCCTGTTATGGGAATCTCAATTGTCTTGATGTGTGACTGTGATCAGAGGCATATAATTGACACATTTGTTTTAAAAAGATTTAATGTTAATGGGTAAGTTTGGGTAAAATTACTGCCTTTGGGGGAAGCCACAGTCACAGCTGAAACATTTTAACTTAAAATCAATGGGATTCAATGGGTTTACCCACACCAGCAAAGTCAGATGCACCTTGAAAGAACTGATCCTGTTATTCTTTAAATGCACCCAGCACCCTCACATTGGAGACACCCCCTTCACTCACAGGGTTTTGGACCTTAATCTTAGATAACTGTGTTTCCAATTGTAATTGTTTAAGATGACTTCCTTCCTTGTCAAATGTATTGTTTGTAATCACTGTCGATATTTTTTTTAAAAGGATAGTTCACCCAAAATTGAAATTTCACTCATTATCTACTCACCCTCATGTCGACTAAGGGCTGGGAGAAATAAGTCTATATTTCAAGCTTGTTTGTAGCAGAAGCTCCTCTTCCCAGTTCGTCAAATTTGGACGAACCAGGGTCCGTCCTCTTCCCAAATTTGATGAAAAGGGAAGAGGAGCTTCAAGAAGCTCCCGCTACTGCTTCGGACATTACATACGAGCAGCATGGAGGTATTTGGATGTTATTTGGTGTGTCTTTTTATTACGAAGACAGTTGGTATCAATTTGCAACTGTTATATGGACATCCACTGCTACGCCGAGACCCCCTGTAACTCAGAGAAGCCACAGATAACTTTGAAACTTCTCCCAGCCCTTAGTCGACATGAGGGTGAGTAGATAATGAGTGAAATTTCAATTTTGGGTGAACTATCCCTTTAATATGCTTGTCAACTGGAAGACATTGTTAATTAAGGTAACCCCAATGTCTTTTGAGAATAAAAAAGGTTATATCTATTGTGGTTTTGATACACGGAGGACATTTCTGCACTTAGGCGTCTGATACCAACATCAATATTTAGTTATATGGCTTAAAAACAATTAATAACAAGACCTCAGCGGAAGTCATTTTGTTGAGGAGACTGGGGTCAGTTACAACACATTTTGCATTTTCTCTCTGTTACTAAGTAATTACTAATTATCCATACCATTTAAAGATGATGACATATTACAAAAGGTTCGCAATATGTATTTGAATGGTAGAATTCAAAAATTGCCATTGATCCAAAACCTGGGGAGAGTTAAAAACATTGGATCAGGGATGTTTGTAAGTAACAAACATCTATTAAATTAATTTGAATTGCAAGAAACTCAGACTCAGAATTATTTACTGATACTGTTGTATCTGCAATCAGCGAAAAACTGGCTTATATACAGTCATGAGCTCAGGTGATTAATCATTAATTTATCAGCTTTTGCACCACTGACTATTGCTTCTGTGTGTCAGGCATGTGCTATTGTCATTGAACAACATGAGTCAAATGATGTAACGCTACATGGCAATTCAGTTTTTCTGTGCTTTGCCAACTTTGCCATTATCCAGTAGTTTTAGCCAAATAATATTTAAAAATCTAATTTGTTCATCTCTGTCACTGTTGACGAGAGTCAGTGCCAAATGAACAAATGTAAAATGTAGATGTCAGGAAACAACAACAACAAAAAAAAAAAACTATAAATGCTCAAATGGAGCACTGAATTGGGTTGATTACCATCTACACATACAGTCTTAAAATTGTGCTCAACAGTTCATCTATTGCTCCAGAGAGGTTGGCCTACATGAAAATCTATTCATCCAATACTCTGGTCTTGAATCCTCGATGGGAATAATGTGAATTCAGAAATAAAGTGGTGGAGGTGGAGCTGCTTTCAGTGTAGCTGAATTAAACCCTCCCCTTGTGGATTTACTGAAATACCCCTCAAAGAAACAGTGTTTGTCATTTATAGCTCCAGGCACAGAGTAATGCTGTATAAAGTTGCATTGTAATGACATATAGAAACAGTGATTACAGCCTAATTCAATTGCTCCCTAATCTCATTTCCATAATGGCCTTTATTTGGAACCTCAATTTATTGTTTTCCCAGAAATCATTATACAATTTAGCCCTTAAATCCATTTTGAATATGCATGCCCACTCTAACAGGCAGGAATAAGCAAAGACACAAATATCACAAATAGGGGAAGACACAAACACACGGGACTGCATCAGAACGTGTGAATATACAGAGGAGACACGTAGCAAATCTCATACAAGAAACATACACAAAAACACACACTGATACCATTATGGTAATGCATAGGCAGGACCAGCTGGTATATCTGGTGGCAGCAGTGTGAGAAAAGAGGAGGGTTATAATGTGCAAATATTAATGATCCTGGGTCTGGGACTCTGGACACGCATGCATCTTGCGTGTGTGTGTGTGTGTATTTGTGTATGCACACGCGTGTATGTGGTCAAGTGCCAGAGGGTGGGATCCAACAGCCTGGATTTAATCACTGGGACCCCTTTCCCTAAGATGACTATCATGATCTGCCAGCTTCACTGAGCTCCTCTGATATGTCTATCCCTGGTGACACAGCTCGATCTGGGCTGCGACGTTTGGCCAAGTCACCAAGATCACCATAAGTCCATGGTAGGCATTGGACCAACCCTGGTCTTAGAGATTGAACGCTCCCTGTAACCCTGTACAAAGCTTTAGTTCAAATAACCCCCGGTCCCTGTGCAGGGGCTGAGCTGCTCTTCGAAGGGTGTGTGTTGGGGATTTCAGCTACTCTGGGATGAAAGATCGTCTTGGTACTTTTTTTTTTTTTTTCCCAGCGTCTTTTGTGCATGACAGAGCTTGTTGTATGATAGCCTATCTGCTGTGCAATTTCTACAAGGATAACCTGCTCTCTCTCCCTCTCTGTGAGGCACTATGAGGGGCAATCATGCAAGACTGATTCCTGTGCTTTCTTAAGAGGATATATAATATGGTTCACCTCTGCATACTCTTGCTGCTGAGAACCCTTTTGAAAAGACTCTTCGACGGCAGCCACCAAGGAGGATCGTGTTATAGACTGGGGCAAAATCAAGCAGAACAAAGTGAAATAATATGGAAAAGAAGAAATGATTGCTGCAATATCCACTGCTTATCTTTTACGCACAGCTGTTGCTCCGCTATGATATAGACAGAAATTTTATAAAGGAATAAAAGCTGAGTTATAAATCACTGGCTATTAACTGACAATAGTGACATTTGACATTATAGTCGAAGTTTTAATCATATGTATTTTTGTATTGTGACATGACAGCTGAAGTGATGCAAGTGAAGTCTTAGAGGGCCTGACCCAGCCGTTTATCTTCTTTAATCCAGTTGCAAATGCATTGAAATGGAAAGGAATTGAAATTTGAATTAACAGACTTTGTTATTAAAATATGATGCAGTGGCTACAAAATGTTTACATATGGACACTCAAGTTTAGATCCTGCTCTGGTTAAATACAGAAAATTCCCTAAACTCAGCTAAGTTTCTATGAAGGCGGATAGTAGCCATGGAAATATTCTTTTATGCCTTTATAGTCAGAGAGAGACAGGAAATGGGGAGACAGAGGTGGAATGACGTGCAGCAAAGGGCCACCAGGGGGTTCAAATCGGGGCTGACTGCAGCAAGGACTACAGCCTCTGTATATGGGGACCCAGTGAGCTATACAACACCCTGTTTTTGTACATTTATTGTACGATTTTCCACATTTTAACATGGAAACTGACTGAAGAAACTGAAGTACACAGAGGTTGGTTACACACAACTGAGTTTTATGAAAAATCATTTATATGGGAGAGGGGGTCAGGAGTACATGAATAAGAGTGCACATGCTCAGCATCTCCTGCAGGGTGATCATAGTCCATGAGAGAGAATTTCAAACTCACCTTTCCCACCTCCATTAATCACTCTATGTTTAGTGGCCATGACTTTTGTGGTTAATTTTAAAAAAGTTTTGTTTTTAACCAATACCCCAACAGGATGCTACAGTAGATGATCAATGTGACTTGTTTTGATGTTGAACACTGCAAACCCTCCCTTTTTTTTTTGGCATGTCCACATGCTAGTTTCTCTGGAATCCTCTTTGTCTTTACTGGTATCCACATCCTCGTAGATCTGCAGTTTAAAGGATAACTTTCGTTTTTTACAACCTGGACCTTATTTCTAGCATCAAATACGATCATTTAATCACCCTGACAAGTTTGGTGTCATTTGGAGTCGTTTTGACGAAATTAGCCCCAATCCAGCGGCGCGTATATTCGTATAATGCGAGAACACGGGGCACCCAATGCAGCCTCTAAATAACACATTATCCGCCGCAAAACTCGTTCATTTCGCCAATATTTTGTGATGATACACTAGTGTTATTCCCCTCCGAGCCCGTGGTGGCATGTTAGCAACATCCTGCTCCTCTAGGTTGACCTACTAACCTCTGACCTGGATGATGTCATCTCCGACGGCGGCGCGGCGCGGCTAACTTGCTATCGCTAATGCTATGGTCCGTTTCTGCATGTTTCTGACTCGTCAGAACAAAATGAGCAGCTGGATGATGTTCAGCTTCGGTCAGCTTCCACAGGCTTCCTCTCCTCAGCCTGGATCCTCACTACAGCTCTGGCTAGTTGAGCTAAAAAGGACCAGAATGCCGAAGCGGAATGATTATTATCAGAACGAGCCGGGCACCGGTCGGAGATGACATCATCCAGATCAGAGGTTAGTAGGTCAGCCTGGAGGAGCCGGATGTTGATAACATGCCACCACGGGCTCGGAGGGGAATAACACTAGTGTATCATCACAAAATATTGGCGAAATGAACAAATTTTGCGGCGGATAATGTGTTATTTAGAGGCTGCATTGGGTGCCCCGTGTTCTCGCATTATACGGATATACGCGCCGCTCGATTGGGGCTAATTTCGTCAAAACGACTCCAAATGACACCAAACTTGTCAGGGTGATTAAATGATCGTATTTGATGCTAGAAATAAGGTCCAGGTTGTAAAAAACGAAAGTTATCCTTTAAATGCTTGCAATGCTGTATTTTCAGCCCCACTGCAAAAAGGTCAAACTTACACTGTGATACGCTGTCAGAATGTGATTGGCATCCTAGAGATAAACAGGCAGAGCAAAACAAAGGCCATGCTGAAAAGAACAAATAAAAGAAGGAACAAATGTGGACAGGAAATTGATATAATAATATGATAAAACCTTCCAGATCAGGATCTTAAAAATAACCCTGAAAACCCGGTAATGTTGCAACACACAAAATGTTGTGGTTAATATAAATACCATTCAAGGTAAAAAAGAGTGAGTACACATGTCCTCCAGCGTATTTGATCAGAGACGGTTACAATTAAACATCCTGGCACATTTCACACACACGCAGTGTCACAGACTCAGACACCGCTTGGCCACCAGACATGGGCCACTGTTGCTGCCGACTGGTTGGAGTTCTGTCAGATAGCCAAGCTCTAATGGAAACGCTACAATGCAGCCAAAGTACGGGAATCATTTCAGTGATAAAGTTATATGTTCAGCCTAGAACAACCGGTGGAGATAATGTTTGGCCTCATTATAATTCTCACCATGTTTAAACAGGCGGCCGCAGAACGCAAACAAAAGCAGATGAAATTTGAAAAGTATTATCAATATTGCAGATAGTGGATGCCCTTTCCAATCACAAGCTGCATATCTCTTACGGCAAATATATGGTTGAGTAGTTCATTCATTTCTATTAGGCCCCTTGTATGTTTCCCCATGGCTCATATATATTTATGCAGAATTGATGAAAAGGCCAAACAAGCTACCATTAGATATGGGTTGAATTCACTAGCCCGGCAACGCTAAAGGTACATTTAAAAGGCATTACTTTGCAGTGACAGATCTCTCTCTTTGTTCTGTTCTTTCTGAGGGATCATTCCTCATGCATTCCTGGCCACAAGTCAGCTTTTTTGTTGCTTTATAGTACAGTAAGTGTAAGCATAGATGTGTGTGTGTGTGTGTGTGTGTGTGTGTGTGGCAGGAAGGAAAAAGACATAAAAGAGAGCTGTACAGTGGCTGCATATATGCATGTGTTTTCATGTGTTTTGGTTCATATATGTGCAGTATTTACCTGTATACACGCAGTTCTCTATATATCTATGTGTGTGTGTGTGCTTGTGTGTGTGTGTGTGTGTCTGTATGCATGCATGCGTCTTACACTGCACGCCACTCCATGTATTCTTCAGCTTTGTTAATAGCTGGCTGCTGGAGCAAAATAATTGTCATTTTCCAGCCAGTGGGTCTAAAGTCATACAACATAATGAAATGTATAAAAAAGAGGGGGAAATGGTAGACAGGAGGCATGCTAAATCAAATGTAGAGAGATCTGAATAATTTAAGGCACAGGAAGGCGAGAGGAGGAGGAGGTGCAAATGGAAAGATGGTGAAAAGTATCATTTAGGTTGACAGCGCTATGTGCTAATGTGTGTGCATCTATGAGGGCAGTGCAATATCCAGGGTAATGGTGAATAGAGAAATAAATATGAAAATATAAAGGGGGGGGGGGTGTCTGTGTAGAGTGATCACCGCTGGCTGTTAAGCAAGTACAAATTTGATGACTTGTTTTCTGATTGATTGATCGATTTGTTCCCATTCATCCGCCCTCTGTTATCTGGAGTCTGTGTGTCCCTAATGGAGCTTTCTTTCACAGGCAGGTGTGTCTGTAACTAACACATTAACTAACCAGGCCAGAGCACTCAGTGTCCTCTGACAGCCTGTCATTTGAGCTGCACGGGCCGCAGAAAGGTAGAAAATAGCGGGGAGGTGAGGTGAGGGGAGGGAGGGAAAAAAAACAGGCAGGGGAGGTGCTGTGGATTAACATGTAAAGGAGAAAGACGGGGGAGATTAAGAAAGAGAGAGAAAAATGGGGTGAAGAGGAAGAGTGTGATCGGCTGTTATGAGGGGGACGAGGAGGAGGGAGGGCGGGCGTAATGAGGGAGGCGTTGAGGGGCAGTGAGGACAGAGGAGGTTGACCTTGTCCAGACAATCTACTCACAAACGGACACACACAGACACAAACAAAAACACACAATGTTGGGATCAAGTAGATTGGAGACGATACAAGTTTCTGGGCAAAAGAGAAGTAAAGAAGATGGACGACTTGGCCATCTTTCTCTCTTTGCTTTTCTCTCGTTTTTTTCTTCACTCACTCTGTCTGTCCTTCATCGTTTTTCACACACACACAAGCACGCACGCACGCACGCACACACAGACAAACACTCGTAAATCCCTGATTACCATGTTGTACACCTGTCCAACATTATGATGGTATCTGGCACAAACTGCAGTTGTCTCTACGAAAAGGTACAAAGCGTACACATAAACACACACAGACACACACAGACACACACGAGACCACAGACAGACTCTCGGCAAGGACATTGTCTATGTGTCAATTTCCACATTTATATGAGCAAGTTATATGGGCATGTGGCTGACTAGAGTCGCTTGCTCTCAGGGCTGCATGTTTGCGTTACAATGTTATGTGTGTGCGCGTCTTGCGTGTGTGTTTGTATGTGTAGGGCCTGCAGAGGCCTTGTCTAATGGAGACACAATTTTATTGTGTGTCAGGAAGGCAGGCAGACAGTTTGCCAGTTTTTCTGGAACTGAGCTGGGCTGCAGCTGGTGATGAAGTGGAGCCAGCAAGTGGTCAAGGCTGACATATACCATCGACTGGTGACAGCAGCGTCAGGGATACACACACAGACATACACATCTAGGAATACACACCCAGATATGTACACGTACAAGCACAGTAAGGACCAAGAGATGTCATTTTCAGAGGCTTTATTTAGACACACTTCTCAGACACATTTACATGAAAGAGTGAATCGTGTTGTTATGATTATGGTTATGTTTCTGATTTAGGCAACTCAAAGCACAACAGTAAATGTCACCACTGACAGAAGCACAAGATGGCTTAACCAAAACCATCCTCTTTTCCTCAATCGGAGAAATTTACATTTTTCAAAAGTGTTTCACCAAAGACCAATATGAGGAGATGGATGCAGCTTTAGTTGGCCAGGGGAGTCCCTTCCTGGAGTCATGTGATCAACAGAGTTAAGAAATTTCTTTGCCAAATAATCACAACTTTTTCGGTTTTTTTAAAAGAATTAAACCATTTTTAAAAGACCTAGAACTATAACACTAGACTGGACATGTGGCCTACTTCAAGCTCAGTTTTATTTTACTGCAGCATCTGTGTAAATAAACTAAACAAAATCAGTTGCTTGCCATTTTCAGGCATTAGATTTATGCTAAGCTAACTGGATGCTATGGGGGAAAAACAGTCTTGAGTGTGGCCCAAATGGTCCCTCGGCTTCCTCCTTGTGATCACAGCCAGTACAAAAATGTCATACTTCATACATTTGAATAAAAAGACATATTATTTATTTGTTAAAATGACCATATTTTGCTGAAACCAGATGTTATGTGTGAAGACTGTAAATCTTCTTCCACTTGGTCCCACACTTAGACCTCTATACAGTAGTGACCATACAGAGTGAAAAGCTGTTTCTTCCCCAGTAGCTGGAAGAAAAATTCAAAGAGAGTATCAGAGAAGACAAAAGACAAGGACTCAGATGATTATTCCTGTTAAATATGTGACTGTGTGTGAATTACAGAACTACTTGGCTCTCTCAAAATAGTCCCAACAGGCTTATTTGAGATAAAAGAGGGGGTTGGGAGGGTATTTTCACTTGATTTTTTTTCTTTCAACAGTGTCTTTGGCAAGGCAGAGCGAACAAGTATAATTAGAATTATAAGGTCCAAAGAACGATATCAATTGTTATACCTAGGAATACCAACTTAAGTTAATTCCTCATAGGGCAAATATGGGGTAATTTACTGTATCTGATCATCCTGACACATGGTTAATATGTTTCACTCAAACAACCCTTAATATTAAGCTGTAAGTGCAAACAGTCACTTTCCAACATGAGGTTATTACCGTGATGTGTCGGGAACACAGTAAAGACGTTCCTGTGGTGAGGAGGAAAGGATGGATGCTGTAACTCCACTAAGTCAAATTGCAGTATGACCAGACTCACCCCAGTCAGCTCGTGCATCACGTCGACTCACTTGCACAATGCATCGCCTCAAGACATGTGGTGGGCTACACACACACACACACACAAACGATATATTGACTATCATATTGCCTAGTAAGTTTTCTTCTTTCTTTTTTCCAACATCAAGAGGCCTGGAAATGATTGCAGCTAATTCATGCATTTGATTTGTGTCCAGACACAACAAGAATGTAATCTCAAAATTATGATAACTTTTCAATCTGTGTAACATTTTATACTTGCAAATAATTGGCATATAAACACTGAATTGTAAATAATTTGCACTGAAATCAAAGACCAGTATCACACAGCTATCTAAAATCTCTAAATTTACAGTTTTTATTCTACAGCCAGTTCATTCTATCTAAAATAAGCAGCTCTGATCAACCAGTCCACACTACCTGTACATTTTCACTGAATGTCAAACAAATTTTAACAGTTGTGTATCTATGTATATACCAACCTAAACATTGTGATATTTTTTCTCAGACAACAGCAGAATAAAATAAATTACCTAGGAAAACAAAATCAATGAATACAAGGTGTTTTAATTGATCTTCAGCATCTCATTGTTGGTCGTCCTTTAGAGCATGTTCAAACAGTTAGTGAAAGTAAATTTAGCTTTGCAATGCAATGCTTTGACCACTGCAGTGACATTGTAGCAATCGGTTGATAGGTGTGTGTGTGTGTGTGTGTGTGTGTGTGTGTGTGCGTGTGAAAGGCTTAATGCGGCAGTTCAGACTCTGACTGATCTCAAAACACACCTGTAACTTCAGCAGTTTCTGTTTTATTCCTCCAGTCACTTCCCTTCTGACCATTTCTCTCAATATGCTCATGTCTGGAACCATTAAGTCTCAGCATGTGCACACATTTTTTTTTTACTTATGTCAAAACCTTGAAATACAAATGGCTCACCCACTGTTCATTATTTTGACAGTATTAAAGTGCTTATATGCAATTGTGCCACCTCAAGACAAGCACTTTGTCAAACGCACATTTCGACTGCAATACTATAGCTACATAGCTAACGCTAGCATTAACAAATACTGTAAAAGAGACATTGTGAGTTCAGTCCTTTAGGCCAATAAATCTTTTCTCTATCACGTCGGAACCAACTGAAGTTAGCATGCTAACCAGCTCTGACACTGACAAAAGCAGGTTCAGTTTACAATTACTCCTTTAAAACTTTTTTTTTAACCAATAAATGTGTAACCATAACTGTCAGATCAATTGGTGTCGTCAATCACACTGAAGGAAATCAGATTTCTACCTCTTGTCATGGAAAAATTCTGTGGTTATTCTGTCTGTTGATGATGAACAAGTACAAGTTAAATATTTTATACATTGTAAAACAGAAGAAAATACTTGAGAATTGCACTCGTAAGCTTGTGAATAAACTTCTCATTGGATAACTTCTTATCTTGAAAACACTTTTGTGCCCCAGCTGCAGTCTGGCAGTACTGTAACTTGGCCAATGTCATCAACTAGGAATTTTTAGTACGACAGACGAGTAATCAGCCTCAGAACGGGACATTATCATTATCAGCTACAGAGGTATCAGATGGCTAAATGAAACAATAAGCTTCATGTGGTTGTGATTTAAATGTAGATGTGAACTGTCTTCGTTGTCTGTCATCCGTGGCTCCATGGGTGTTCCTGCAGATCAAGGAGAAGGGGGGTGGGGGGTGGATGAGGAGGGGGGAGGGTGGGTAGCAAACCCTGTCCAAGAAGAAGTATTATTGTCCAAGAAGTATTAGTTCTCTTTTTAATTTTAGCAAGTCGAGGAAGTCGGAATTCAAATGAAAGAATCGGTTTCCATCCAGCTAATAGTAATCCATAATCCCACAGACGTGTCTAAAGCACAATGTGGTCGCTGTGATTAACGTTAATGCCTCCCCTACTCAATTTATTGAAATGTTGGAATGAACACATTTGGTTTGGAACCAATGCGCTGGCTTGTGTTTAAAAATGTGGATGGGTGGGGGTACAGAGGGGTGGGGGTGGGGGGTCTGGAGGGATGAGACGAAAGTGATGGAAACACTGTAAAAGTGAAAGAGCGGAAAAGAATAGAGGAAGTTCGAACAGGACGGAGTGGATAAAAAAAATGCCGGTGGATACGGAGGAGGTGGGGATGATTTTAAGGGATGAAAAAAGGAGAATGAAGATGATACAAAAAGGGCAATATACAAGCAGAGAAGAGAGATGAGCTGGGAAGAAACAAAATAACTTCCTCTGTGAAAATTGGTCCACCCTGGTCTCATTTTAAGGCTAGCCTGATGATTTTAATTTCTTGAAATGGCACACTTTGCAGACAGACAAAAAAAAAGAAAAAAAGAATGAGAGCAAAAAAAGAAAGTGGTATTAGAATAATTAAACGCGGGAAGAGGGTCGCAGTTTCATTTTCAGCAACACTTCAAATGAATTCCTGTAATGATCCTGAAACCTTGAAAAGGCAAAATCCAATCAAACAATATCTACTGGGTTTCATTTTCTGTGCTGGGGGAATGACCCCTCTTTGTCAAAGGGCGAGTCATGGAGAATGTGGGTCGCCATAGACATACAAATGAAGGGCGGACAATTTGGTCTTGTTAAAGCTATTATGCCTACAAGTGCGCGTGAGATAATGTCAAGGCATGTGTGTTCGCACATGCCTGGAAACACAACTTTGTGTGTAAGTGTGTGTGTGCCTGCAAGCATGTGTGGGCAATAAAAGAGAATGATTATCCGTGTGTGTGTGTGCGTCTGTGAGTGTGTGTGTGCACGCGTGTGTACGCGAGCAAGTGCACTACAGCTTTAACACTTTGCGGCTGTGATATGACTCATTGTAAATGATGCCATGGAAGGTCAATTGTGGAGATCAAAATGGCTGTTGATGGAGGGGAAGGGAGAAAATGTGTCATGTTCTTCCCCCTCACTGCATACTGCTGCAGAGGCATTTTGATTTAAAAGAATAAATGGATCTGCTCAGGGTTATTTCTCTCTGACTGGCGCCATCCAAAATAACACCCCTGGCCCATATTTCTTGGAGGAGCCTCATGCCTTGCACCCATTGTTTTTATTCCCTCCCCTACCTTTGACCATTGGAGAGGTAATCAGGCATGAGTGCCGTGGATTACGGCACGAGTGGATGAGCAGCTGCAATGCTCCAATGACCTTTTGTTACTCATTACTGGACCTCCAAAAAAGAAGGGAAAGAGAGAGAGAGACAAAACATAAAGGAAAATGTAAGAAAAAAAAGAGAGAGGCCCTCTGAAACCTTTAGGGATACTGAGTTCAATGACCGTGATGTGTTATTGTCTGCCTCGCCTTACCCAGAGCAGATGTTAAATGGACTGATTGACAGACAGTCATAATCTGGTCTATGGCAAAAGATGAAGATACAGAGAGGAGGGGGGGTGGAGGAGGAGGAGGGTATAGGAGAAGGGTAAAATTAGGAGAGGTGGTTGCAAATGTGAAATGGAAGTGATAGAAGATAATGTAAAGGAATTGTTTTGGGCAGCTTGGACGGGGGAAAAACAAAGTGGAGGAGAGGAAAGAGAGAAAAGGAAGGGAGGGAGGAGAAGGGGGGAGGGAAGGGGTATTTACGCATGGTAATTGCGTCACCGGAGGGGGCAGTCTCATATGTGCGACCTCCAGGTCCTGCAGGTGTTTAGACCCTACATACACACACATAAAGACACACACACTAGTCTCCTCACCACAAAGGAACATTACTAAACATTATGCATTTGGCGAGAGACTGGTATAAAGTGCAGTAGCGAGGCCAGCTCTGGCTCATACATGAACAAAAAGACAACACACACACACACAAACACACACACAGTGGGACCTGTGCCAAACTACCTTTAAAAATTAACTACGTAGAAATAGGTTGGTGCTCTTCCTCTGATATCCTCCCTGCAGATGCTTCGAAACCTTCGAGCCCTCAATGCTAAAAGCAATTCAGATGTGAATATTGAGTGATTGAATGCATGCCAGAGAGGAGGAGGAGGAGGTGGTGGAGGAAGCCCCCCACACCACCACCACCACCACCACCAAAGCCCCCCCCCCCCCCCCCCCCCCCCCCCCCCCCACGCCCCCAATGAAATGGTTTCTCCCACAATTAATGCAGTGCACCTGTGATGCTCGATAAAGAGTGCCGCGCTGTGCACAGGTGTGGAACATTAGTTCTGGGGGTGTTCCTTGAAAAAGACAAGCTTCTCCCTCTCTCTCCTGTAATAACACACTATGACACACACATTCACCGGTGGGGTGCATGCACACACACATGCACACGCATACTTAGCATATGAGAATTTGTAAGGGGTAGAATAGGGAGGGTGGTGGGGGGGTAAGTATGCTGATGCTGTGAGAAAAGTAAAAATATGTAAATGAACTTGGTGCCCAAGAATCAATCCTGTCATTTACAGCACTGCAGCCATCAAAGCTCAGGTAGCCAACCTCCTGTGTGTGTGTGTGTGTGTGTGCTTGTCGTCATGCAGACATCACCTCCTGTCTCTGCATCCGTTTGTTTGTGTTTGTGTGAATGTCTGTATGAATGAACGTGTGAATGTGGGTGTGTGTAGAGGCCCATATGTTGTGTGATCGAGCCCATTTGGAAAGTGGGACAGAACTGCATAGAAACTCACTGTGCTCTCTTAAAGCCCATCCTTTTTTCATGCTGGGACATTTAAGTAGGTACCAGTTATGAGCTTTCATAGATTGGATGTAAAGTTCAAAGAGGGACTCTTCCTGAGGGGAAAAATAAGACTTTACACTTAAAATCTGACTCTTCTCCAAAGAAAGAGAGTGACATTATGGATTGATATATAGTTGATAGACATGCTGAACCTTAGAAAAGATCCTTGAAAAGAAGAGAGCGAGAGACATATTTAAAGACAGATGCAGAGAGATGGAGAGAAATTTGCTAATGTCTGTTTTGATGCTCTTATTTTAACCTAATCTCTAACAAGGTCATTAAATAGCCCACATAATATAGCCCAAGATAATCCTTAAAATTGAACATGTCTGCATGTTAATGTTCAATACAGGACAAATAACTACAGTACTGAACCTAACCCTTAAGTTAACAACTAATATATATATATAAATATATATATACATATATATACTGTACATATGCTGGGCCTCCCACTCCTTTTTTTTTTTTTTTTTTACTGTTACTAAACATAAATCAGGACTTATAAAATATCCCAGTGGCTTGGAAAATGATGCTATTTAGGATAATCATGACCTCAGTAATGACCCATAATACTGTCCCTTCATACTTGCAGTCATTTTTTAAATGACCCATTAATTGTTCGGCTTGGTCACGACTGAAAACGCCCGCTGCACCACCTGGGTTTCTATTAGATGGTACCATATTTAGAGAGAAATCCACCGATGTAATTTGTAAAAGCTGAGCGTTGATGTCTGAAAGGTTTTATTTCAGGATGATTAGTTGGGTGACAGGTAAGTAAAAGAACAACTGAGACCACAGGAAGAATTAAATATTTTAATGTCATATCACAATCACCTTAAAATAAATTGCTTTTGTTTCTTTCCTTTATATCAAAGGAAGTAACATTCCAGTTGGAGCTCTACTTTAAATGCCAGCCATAATTTGCAGAGCAGGTGTCACATTTTTCAAATGGAGAAATGTGTCATTTGGGTATAAAACACTCGCTTTATGTTTTCATTGCTGAAAATGAGTTTGGTGCCTCAGAGCTACATCATTAATTATGCACTTGACTTGAATCAGGATAAGTACAGAATCTGACCTTGGGCTGTGACAGTCCTGTATTGACCTTTTTCCCTCTGTGTGAGAACAAGGGCCCACATACAGTATTCCCACATCGTCATCTGGAAACATCATTGTCCTGTCCTCGCTTTTTACTTCACAAGAAGAATGAGTGTATTGTTGCATTCACGTCACATGGAAATAACTTCTGCAACAGCCTCAAAGTTAAAAGGAATGGATTTACGTTGGTCATTCACTGAAACTGGTGCCAGTGTGCCAAGTTTTCTGTGTAGTTTTCTTTGTTTTTACAATATTAAGATGAAGAATGTGTGTAAAGGCCTCACATGAAGCGGAGATAATGCTGACACATTATGCGACTGTTATAGCTTGAATTAATACTGATCAACATATATTTATATATTAAAATATTATAGTGCGGCTTTTTGACAGTTTGACAACACATCCATTTTCACATTTTTGTCTTGATTGATCATGTTCGATAGGTTAGATATTTGTGCTTTTGACACAAAATAATTAAAGTAAATAAATAAATAAATTCTACCCCATCTGATCATAAAAATCACAAACAGGAGTGGTGACAAGGGACAAACCTGGGGGAGGCAAACAGCAACTGGAAAAGTGCTTGACTTCCTACCAAGAATACAAACACAATTTCTGTGTTGGTTATAGGGCAGCTCATATGAACACTAATGTAGTACCCACTATTCTCAGAGAATTCCCCACAAGACCCCTCAAGCGGTACAGTCTGCTGTCCTGTGGTCCAGAGGCCACATTGGAGCCTCCTTTCCAAGGGAGGCTAAATAGTATGGGATGCCAAAGACTGAAGCACATTGTCCTGCCTGTAACCAGTGGAACCACTATCATTGCCAGTCCAGGCAACTCTTCCTGACCTCTGTGTGGCACTAATAAGCTGTGTCAGCCACAGCAGCCCAGCAATGTCCAGAACCTTCAGGGAAAATCTTGTCCACACCAGGTTATTTGCCATGACAAAGCATTATAGTCGTACCTAAATAACTTCAACCAGGGAGTCCTCCGTCTGAAAAGACATGTTGGCTGTCAGAGCCAGCCATGCTTCCTACTATGTCTTGACAGTATTCCTTGCTGCTGGTGTCCAACTGCAGATTTTATTGTTACCACCATAGGTGTCTACATATATGACTTAAACTGATGCCCTCACAATGGAGGCATTGTTAATGTCCCACTGAGTCTGCATGTTACCATCCGCCCCTGCAACGCATGAGGATTGTTAAAGAGCCTTGTTGACAGGCCACGCATTCCAAGGCCACCCCCACAACACATTTGGTACAAAGTCTATCGAAGCCTCCTTAACAATGCTACGCTCTTCACCTGAGTGTCCAAGACTGATCTAATAATACAACCACAAAGGCATGAATTTCTCTTAAGCCTTGTTTTCACTGTCAGTACGATACGGCACAGTACAGATCGGTACGGGTACGGTTCGGGTCGGATATGGTCAGCTTTGTGTTTCCATTGTACAAAGGGGACCTTCGGGGTGGGCGGAGTGCGTGTCGAAGCGTCACTACGTCGACTTACGTAGCGACATTGGCTCGCGGTCCGTTTGAACCCATTCTCTGCCATTTTTACGGCAACCAGCTGGAAAACCCTGTCATTCTGCACAGTGCCATCGAGCTCCCGCTGCACAGCCTCCTCTCTAACAATAGAGAGCAGAGCCTGCACCTCTTCAGCACTCCGTTGCTAGCACACATTTTTTTTAAATGGCGTTGTTGTGCTTCAGATATCTGTCGTGCTGTGCGATGACACCATATGCTCGACCAATCACCAGCTCGCAGTGATTTGGCTCCTCCCCAAGGGAACCAGAAAGGTTACAAAAATGCTAACGGGTGCCATGCGACCAATACGGTTCCATGGTAGTGAACACGCTGAAATAAGAGTCCAACCCGTACCGTACCGCATAGTGGAAACAGGGTTTTAGGGACTAGGGAGCTCTGGTACCATGTGTACCTAAAACAACCCTATATTTTTTGTCAAAGTTTCTCCCTCAGTGCCCATGTGAACATGGAACATGGAATTCTCCCCTTTTTGCCAGATCTCACCAAGACCCAGAGAAGGCTGGCAACTTCAAAATGCAATAGAGCAGTCCTCCAGTCCCAGCACATGGAAGTCACATGGAGGCAGTGGCTCAGGTGGTAGAGCAGGTCGTCCAATGATCAGAGGGTTGGTGGTTCGAATTCCGGTTGCTGCCGCAGTGTCCTTGGGCAAGACACCTTACCCACCTTGCTCCTGATGGGTCGTGGATAGCGCCTTGCATGCCAGCTTTCCGCCATCAGTGTGTGTGAATGCAATGTATGTACTGAAAAGTGCTTTGGGTATCGTTCAGGTATAGTAAAGCACTATATAGCGTAAATGTAAATACTGACCATAACTCTTATTTTCAAGGGAAGACTGTATAATAATGACACTCAGCAGAGTGTACCCTAGTATTCCCTTATCTGCCTGAGGCCTCACACCTTTAAAAGCTCCAGAAAAGATTCAGTCTCCTCCCCAGCACTTTGGTTACAGAGTCTAGTATTATATAGAGTTCAGTTTAAGTATCTAGTTGGTAGCAATTGATCTCAAGCACCAACTCCAGCTCCATCTTTGCCATGGGAGTAACAAACTATATCCATAAGACTAATTCTACAAGGACTATTCTACGAGCAGTTAGTAGGTCCACAGGATGGCATGCAATTTCTTCAGTCTCTGCCCAGCATGACTGCATGGGTCAAGACCCAGCCACTAGACAGTCACCAGTGAACTCCCCTCCATGTCACACCAATGGACGATCATCCATTCAGCCATCCATTGTCTGTATACCGCTTATACCGCTAGCAAGGTCAAGGGTGCTGGTGGTGCCAATCCCAGCTGGCAAACAGTGAGGGTCTAATATAGCTGACCTGTCCAGGGTGTACGCCGTACATTCTGGACAGGTCAGCAGTCTGTCACAGGGCCAACACATACATATATAGATGAACAACCTCACATGCTTAAATGTGCTTCTACAGGCATTTTAGAGTTTCCAAATAACCCAGAATGAAAATCTTTAGATTGCAGGAAGAAGTCGAAGTACTTGAAAAGAACCCACCCAGGCACAGGGATAACACGCAAACTCAAAAAGACCCCGTACTTAGGAGTCAGACCCCAAACCCTCTTGCTAAGAGGCAACAGTGCTAACCACCACACCACTGTGCCACCCTTGGATGATCATCACTCAACGAATATTGCATGTATGACAGCTGCGACCACAATCTGTGTCACCAACAGTTCCCACAGATGACCATCTCAAGGTAACAGGTTTAGTTATTTTATATAACACATTAATGGCAAATCTAGAATTCATAGGGTAGTAATTGCTTGCCTGGGAAACAGAATGGCTTGTTTTGTGATCACAAAACATCTTATCATTACTTTGTAATAACGTGCCATCATAAATCTTGTTCAGCTCGCTCATTAAAAGATTCACATGTCCAATCGTGGCCTTTCTCTTACCCATTATCATCACAAGGCTTCTTTGGAAATGATGCGTTCTTTTTCAACTGAAACTTTATTTCTAAAAGTCAAGAGCCTTCTTTATTTCACACAATACAATATTTACATTTAAGACCAGCATTTGAAAATGCATGTTTTAGCACATGCAAGTCTTTGACTTTGATGTTTCCTGCAGTCTCCAATGGCACATAAAAGAACAAACTTGAACCTGCGTCTCAGTTTTCTCAAGCTGTCTGATACATTTAAAATGCTAATATAAGACTAAACTGATTAATAATTAAACAATTACGGTCATGAATCAATAACTTCTGCACATATTTTTCATTAGTAAATTGCACAGAGTAAACAAAGAAGCAGTATTACCAATTCAAATGCGGATGAAGGAGAGGGAGGGGGGGACATTCTAATCGTCCTAACTTTGATGAAAAATAAACATTCGAGACAGTCACTCAAACAGTAAGGCCTCTGGTACAATTTTCCAAAGTAGATCATGTTGTTGCTTTTGATACACTTAGTTGGTTGATTATTCAAGTAAACATGGTTGGAACATTTTTAATGAAGTAGTCCAATATGAGAAATTCATGATAAATCTGGTGTGCGTAGTCAATGTACAGAACATTTGGACAGATTTGATGCCCATCTGAGCCTCTTTAACATTGAACTGATTTCTGTGGCAATCTGTCTCTAGTTTGAGGAACTCAGATATTGCAGTACAAAGGAGTAACGTCCACACACAACGAGCCCAGGCACGACTGTTAATTCGCCTCTGATCAGTGCAGCAACTGCTTGATTGACTTTTTCCCTCACGTCTGTCGAAAAAAGGCTGCATTTGCTGTCACAATGTCAAACGTATATTTCTCCCTGCTCCACAAAAACCATTGTGCTCCTCTGTCGTTTTTACCCATTAATGTCAACGTGACACATTCATGTATCTTTCTTGATCGTGTATATGCAACTTACCGTCTCCCTTTCCCCAAATGCTAGTGTGGTAATAGCTGATGCCATGGTAGTAAGTGTAAAGCCTGAGAAACAAGGATAAAAGCATAAACAAATCTGTGATAAAAAATATGACATGGCTATCAGCATGCAGAATAAGCCCAGCCCTGCAAGCACAGGCACCCAGATTAATGATAAATTACGAGGACCTGGGCTTGTTTATAGCACTCATTTTCCCTGCTGCACCTGCTCATATTCTCTTGGCCTAGAGCAGCCCCCTCTCTCTTTTTCTATTTTCTCTCTCCATCTCTCATACTCCTTCATCTTTCTTTTTCTCCCCCCGCCCCTTTTTCTTTTCTCTGAGTAGGTGCTTATTTAAAATGATCCTGTGTTTCTAAAGCACTCTGCCAAAACCGGTGGGACACCCCATGAAAACATAATCTGTGGGTGTATAATTGATGTCTTAAAGGAGAGAGGAGGGCAAGGAGAGAAAACAGAGGGATAACAAAAAGGTAAGTAAAAAAAGGAGAGAAGGGAGAGAGAGAGGTTTACTGTAAATGAGAGACAGGAAAACATGCGCTGGGAGGAAACAAGTTAGAGAGATGGAATAAAACGTTAGCAGAGAGGAATAGTTTGATGCATAACGAAAGAGAGAGAGAGAGAGAGAGTGAGGGGGAAAAAAAGATAAAGCCGGAATGAGATGAGAGCAGTGGGCAAGCACAGCGGCCTTTTGGTAGCAGCTCTTGTAATAATACACCACCCGGCATCAACGCAATGCTTAATTTTAATATTAATTACAAATATCTCTCCACACAACAAGGAAGTAATTTGACAATCACTTTGGCCCCGAGTACTGTATTAAATGCAAAGTGGGGCTAAGGGCGAGAGCAGTCAATATGGAGAACTAAAGTCTGAACACCCCAACCCCCCCGCGCCCCCCCACCCCCACACACATACACATACACACCGCCACCGCCACCACCCTTTCCCTCCACCAGCACCACCAGCACCACCCCACCACCCCTCTCCCTCACCTCATTACATGAAGTGTGAATGTTAATTCTAGTGGGTTTATTAGTTAGAATCAAGGAGGGAAAAAATGAGAAGAGGTTAGCATTTTTATTGTTCATTACAAGTGGCTCTCTGGTGGTACCTGGGAACTTTTGAGGGGGCTGCTGTTAGGCCATGGCTGTGTGTGCTCGTATATGTGCGTACCTGTGTATGTATGTATGTGTGTCTGTGTTTGTGTGCGCACATGTGTAGAGGTGGGGCGATAAAGGGGAAGCGGGATGGTGGTGGTGGTGAAGGTGGTGGTGGGTACTACTACGAGTGGCTATTGTCTGATTCATAATTATATTTTTATTATGACTGAGCTCGGGGGCCCCCTCACACTGTACAAAGCAATTTCTGGTAGAGAGCGCTACGAGGGCAAAGTGTTTACATACCAAATTATAAGAATATACTGACAGCGTTTGGTTGTTAATAAGCCGTAATCACTTCCCCTAATTTAATCCGGTTGCTATGGTAAACAAATGACACTTGAGGCTGATGGCGGTGAAGGAGGAGGCGGAGAGGAAGAGGTGTGCCCAGTCGAAGGAGAAGGGAGAGGAAAATAGCTGATGAAAGAAAACTGACATACACACACACACACACACTGACAAGACACCTGCTGTCCTCTGTGTATCGTACATGTTTGGAGGGTTGGGTGTGATCTGTTAAAGCATGAGAGGAGAGAGAGAGAGAGAGAAAAAGCGAGTGTGTGTGTACTTACATGTGTGTTGGTCAGAGACAGCTGCCTGTGCAGTCAGCAGTGCTGCTCTCCTCAGAAAGCAGAAAATTGTGCGGGAATTGGGCTAATTGTACGGAATGATTGATGCTAGTGGAAACTACAGTACATTAAAAACACAAAAGCACACTCATAAGTGCACAGACACACACATACACAAACACACACATGCTCATACTTCCTGTCTGCTGCACACAGGCCATTCTGGTAAATCCCATATAAAACTGCTTCTCAGGTAGTTCAAGCTGAAGCAGTGGGAGTGAATCTTGATATTATTTTCCTATTATCTTCCTTGTTTTCAGAAGTGACAAGGCCACAATAAGAAATCTAATCTAAGTCTGAATCTGAAGAAAAACCAACAATTGCAACAACATAAAAGAAAAAAGACTCAGGATCTCATGATTCCAGAAAAAGGTCAAATTAGTGTGAATAATTGTGGTATAAAACCAGAAAACAAAGAATGAAGCCTGATTTGAAAAATTTCAAAGTCATAACGTTAACATTCTTCTCATGTGTTTCCCCTCTGGCTCTTCATTCCCTTCTTTGTGAATTCAGATCTGTTGCTGCAATAATTAATTGGTTAATTGATTACTCAATCGACAGAAAATTAATTGACAACAATTCTGATAATTGATTGAACGTTGAAAGTCATTTATGGAGCAGAAAATGCCTCATAACTGTTTAGCTGTTTCCAGATTCTCACATTTTAACAATTTTCTGCTTTTCCATGTCACACAAAACAAAGCGATTTCAGGTTGACGTGTCACCTTAGGCTCTGGAAAATCAATTACTCAATAAAATAAAATAATAATAAAGAATAATCCAAGTCAGATTAATCGGTAATCATTGGTCACTCTCTAATGATCTATTTTTCGATAGGAATTAGATTCCTTTTGTTCAGCAAGATTAATATATTGAGTGGTGCTGCTTTGAATAGTTTCCCAGTGTAACTTTTTCCAGGGCCAGGCATGTGATGAGGTTTTAAGACCAGCGATTAAAGATACGCCAATGAGTTTTACTTCACATGTGAGGAAAAACAGAGAGAGCTGGTCAGAGTCAGTGAAGGAGAGGAGCAAAGTTTTGTGTTAACGTGACGTGGGAATGCAGTTAATGGCAGTGATGATTTCAATAAGCGGGGAGGAAGATCGCGGTAACGATCGCACGTGGACGCACTAATCGGTAATCACACGCAGCTAATGTGCACTATCTTTTGTCACCTCTTGAACCCACTAACAGCAGAACATTCAAGACTGTTTATTTCACACAAGACACTGATTACTCAGAGATTCATCTCCATGCAGAGTGATTGTTTATTAGGATGCATGTTCACTGCTGTCTGACGGCTGTCTGCTTTGTGCATTCAAATATTAACACTTACGATACATTTTAGCAAAGTCTCATTCACAGTAAACTGGGCCCTTTATTTTTCTTCTTCTTTTTTACAGTAAGGTTATCACAGAAAGTAGAATCCTGAAAGTCTACCCTCTGGGCTTTATCTCCCCACAGCCTGCTGATTAAATATGAAAACCTATGGAAAAATTTCCACTTCTGCACCTTAATCCAGCAAATAAGAGAGACCAAAGAGAAAGGGGATGAATGGTTGACAATGGATTTCAATTCAAACACCCTTTCAGAGGAGAAAATCCTCACCTGTCACTCTTTAGTCTGTCTTGCAAAAAGTACAAATGATTGCAGCGCAACAGTGCGACTTCACTGCAAATCCAGTCTCCAGTGAATCAGTCCATCTTTAATATTTCTTAACAAGATCCATCCTTTTTGCAAGTAAGAATTCATTGCAGGGGAATTTGTTTTTTAGTTTTTGAATAGTTTAATGGCAGCTGTCATTAATAAAGGGAATATGGGTCGTCACATAGCTTTAACAAACGTGGATCTATTGGGGAATGGAGAAAAGGAAAAAGAGAAATAGGGGACAGTCATCCTCATGGCTCTGGTTAGGATTTTCTTTTCTCTCAATCTTCTCTTATAGATGCATATCAATACGTATCGTAGTCGTGTCTGCATTGAGCCCGCCACATCCAATATCGCCTGGACATTTTACATAATTATTATTTTCAGGAGTCACTGAGGTCTCATAGAAGGGAATGTAAGTGACAGGCGTTTAAAATGGTTTTTAAATCATGCGGGATAACCAGGGCCTTTCAGAAATAATTGTGTCAAACTGCTTTTCACCTTTTCGCCAATCAATATGCACACTTATTCATGGGCAGACCACTATCCATCAAAAGCAGCGCTGCTCTTTAATATACATGCTTGCATTTTAATGGGCTACTTTCACAACAATACTGGAGACAACAATGTGTTTCTGTGTAATGTTCCTGAAAAAAAAAAAAAATGATGATACAGCCACTTTCATATAAACCACAGCACAAGGCTCACTTGCTTTACTCTTGCATCTATAAAAACACACATACACACATACTCGCACAAATACACCTGTGCATTAGCAGCGGGTGTGCACACACATACACAGTTTGTTAAAGTGGTGGCCTAAGACGATGTAATCTCATTCGCTTTCTTACACGGCTCGTACATGATTTAAAACTAGATTTCATGCATGCTTTCATACTAATTCACTTGCTCATATTTTTCATTTGACTGCAAAAAACTCTGAGAACAATCAAGAATTACTCCATTCTCCAATTAAGCTTATAAACAGGACCAAGACAGGGGGAATCTATTCATTTTCTTTTGATTAAAATTATCGCCACTTGCAAGGAGCTTTGGGGTTTATATATTAAATAATGCATCATTTCATAATTATATAGAATATATAGATTTTTTTAAATAGGATACTGGGCAAAATGGTAACTTTAATTAGATCGGTGTGTAAGATATCTCGGGGGTATGATAAAACAATGTTAAATATCTCACAATGACTGTAAAATATGTTCTGACAGATAATGAAACACAAATAGGGTCTCGCTTTACCATGGCTCCTATTTGTTGAAACATCCCCACATGCATTTTCTGAAATTTCATAATTAGATTGAAAATGTGATCAGGGGATAACATAGCTAGGTGCTAAATATGAAGCCGCCAGTCCCCCACCTATTCAGAAGGCATACATTATCATGCTATTACTATAAGAGCAAATTACTAGAGAGAGTCGACCATAACGTGCGCAGAGCAGGGTTAGAAGGAAAGCAAATTCAGGGCAGAAGACTCCCTTAAGATGCCGCGTTTCATCTCCTGTCACACACACACATTTCCGCAGACACACACACACACAGTACATCTGAGCTAATAAACAGGCCTAGAAAGTCATGGGTGGCGTAATATCCACACTAAGATGAGCTAAGGCCTAAGATTAGCAAAGAACTAAAGAGCACTTGGCAGAGTGAGAGGGGGGAGAGACGCTTTTACAATTAAAGCAGAATTAAAGATGCACTATAACAGCAACACTTTGCCAAGCAAACAATGCCTGCAGTCTCTTTCAAAATTACAGTAGGCTAATTTGAAATGAAGGACAAACAGTGGCTGTGTGTGCGCATGTGTGTGTGTATGTGTGTGCGTGTGTGCGTTTCCACAACTTTCTCCCATTATGATTGCAGCCGTACAGATTGGTCTATATATAAAGTATGTAAATGTCGTCTGGCTGCGACAGTCAGAAGCGTCAATAGAAGTTGACAGCTGAATTATAACCGCAGCCGAATCCATCAGTCTTTTGTTTTAACCGGAGAATGGAGCATTTTTAAAACTCAACAAAGGCCTTTAATCAAATTCTCAAGGTTGTAGGCTTTAGCATTGTATTAGTTTAATAGTTTCTGCTGCACCATTGACGTTAATGACACATTCCTATGTAAATATAATGTGGCTCCCAGAAGCCATCAAAACATTTTAAGGTCCAGTGAATACAGTTGTATTTTTTTTTCCTCCTCTCTCTCCCTCCTTCTCCTCCATACAGAAATGTCTTTTTATTTAGCAATCTCTGCGCAGTGCATGGTGATACAATAAAAAGGAGGGGAGATTGATTAATGGAGACTTTAAGGTAGTGATGCGCAGCACTGATACAAATAACTATGGAGAGACAGAGAGGAGAGAAGATTGTTCCTCCCCCCCCTGCCTCCCTCACCCCCCACCACCACTCACCAACACACACCCTAATCTACACACACACAAACCAGCCATGTATACACAAGACTTTTAAAGAATTCACATATGGAGACACACATTGACCGCAGCTGTCGGCGTGCATGTGCACACGCGAATGCAAACGCGTACACACAATACACACACACACACACACATATGCAAATCTAAATGGCACGTACAGTTTAGAGGCCTTTGGCATAGATTCATCACCCACGTTTGAACGATAATGAAACTGCACATTTTCTCCGCATTCAGAGACTGATGAAAGCATTTAAGAGTAATATAGGAAAATGCATTAGAGGCTCTAGCATATTTTGGAAGCCTCATAGAAAAAGAAGAAAAGAAAAGAAAAAAAAACTTAGGACATAGGCCATATCTTAAGTACGGGTGATTAGCTTTTGTATGTATGAAATGCTTAATCAGCTCTTTGGGGGGATGTGCTGTATTAAAGTGGTTGTTGATAATTTTAAAAGAGGGAAATATCAGATACTTGAGTGCTGGCATTGAGATCACACCACATATGCAAATACGCTTGCACACACAAAACTGAGTTGGAGGGACAGAGAGATGTAATAGAGATTGCTCATGCTAGACATGTACATATTAGCTAAGAATCAGCATTCAATCATGAATTCATGTTGTGTTTTCTGGATTCTGTTGTTTCTCTTCATCCATTGTTTAATAGCTCAACTGGCTGAAATTATCATCCATGCATCTCATGTGATGGTCGACACCACACATTCTTTAAGAATCAGTATTAAAACATCCACAAATAAATGCACTTTGCGTAGTTTTCCACAGAGCTGTCATACCTCACGTTAGAACATCAATGCCTAAATCAATTATAAAAACTAGAATTTATGTTAACGTATTACTTAGCTAGTTAGGTAATATCAAGTATTATGAGCAAAATTTATGAAATGTACTATATCATAAATCTGAGATGACAACATTATTGTGACTTGTTGCAAATCAAATTGTAGCAATGTCCTATCCTGTTGTATTTAGTCATCTATGTTGTGTTATGTTATAAATGTTTGTCTGCATCATGCCATTTGATTTTTGCATATGTCCACACATCTTACACAAGTAACTACATGTGAATTAATTTTAGTTTAGTTCCTTTTCTCCATTTCTCCAATTCCATGATACTCCTATGTATATCAAACATATAACAGAAACATTTAGAGCACAGCACCAACAGAAAAACACCAATCACAGCATTATCATGGAGGCCATGGAGGTTTCATTTATATAAGGGAGAAAATATATAAAATGTGACTTTGCATTCGTTGTAGCAGTGTTACTCTGTTGTGATGAAACTTTGTCGTTCCACAAAATATCACAACATACTTTCTCACTGTTCGGTGTGTAATACAGTTTATATTATGTTCAGATTATTGTGATTACAATTTGCTCATAATCCATTTAGAAAGTGCTTATACTGCCTTATAATAGCATGTGAGCACCACTTGGAGAAAAGTGCTACCAAATAAAAGATCAAGTGCATCTGAGCATTTCCATGACACACACGCACACACGCACACACACACACAGACTCCTACACACATTGTGCAGATTTCTCATGCATCGTCTTCCTGTGTGCTCTGGGCTGTAACATTTGCTTTGTTAGTCAAGGAGAACAATCTAATTTGCAGGGAAACAAATAAGAAAAAAAAAGATGTAGCTGTAACAATACCTCAAATTCCATCCAACTAATTTTTTCCCCTTTCTTCTTCTTTTTTTTAATTTACAATGCAAAGTGTAAAAATAAACATTGAAGGTTCAATTTAGTGTGGTTTTCAGCCGTGGCATCTAATCCCCCCACCCCACCCCTCATCACAATGTGCTGGAGGTTGCAGAGTTTCCCTGAGGGGTGGGGTGGGTGGGGATGGGGGAGCTGGGTGGCAGGGTTCTCATCTAGTGAGATAGGTGGGCAAAGAGGAAGGTTCTTTCACATTTCACACTTTTGCACACACAAACACACACAGGGTGTACCCTCAGGCCCTAAAGGAGCCTCTACAATACAGGCTGCACCATAATCTCTCTCTCTCTCATACACGCACACACAAACACACACACATGGTGTAACAGATTCTTATTACCTATAAAGGTGTCACAGAAACAAAAACATGTATACGACTCTGCCACACACCACCGTGGAGAAACTGGGAGATGAGCAACTCTTAACACGCAGACAAACGAGGAGTTTGTTTGACAAGGATCTCCACAATGAAAAAAAAAACACATTAAAAAGGAGAAAGCTGAACGAGAAGAGGTGAGAGAAGAAGATGAAGTGCTGCTGCGGCGTGCCCCTGAGTTATACGGCAGGCTTTAACCCAGTGCCTGCTGTCAGTCACAACGGTGGCCCAAAATAAACAAACTGATCTTTTCTACTGATATCTTTGCATTAAATGACATGAGCTGAGTTTACACTGCTACATACCACCTCCAGGAAATAGTCATATATGTATATAGGTATGTTTGTTCTATAATACTTTGTTTTGTTTTGTTTTTTTTAGAAAAAAAACAACAACTTTTTTAAATAACCCAATGGTCTTTATTGGTACCATTTTTGTACCTATATTTTTTTTCTCTTTTTTGGGACTCTCCATGGTATCAAAATCTACATATCAAATGTTAGACTGACATCACTTAACAGATGATTTGTCATTACACAATCAGCCTTCAGGATATATCCGTACACACACAGTCTAAGCTCTCTTTAATTCTAACTGCTGACCATACATTTAATAATGTTGGAGTAGCGCCCTGAAGTTTAGATTTTGACTGACTGATATGTGTTTTTTCCCACTTTGCGAGGCTGAGAACATTCATTACCATAAACTGGCAAAAACCTGTATTCACAACTCTATTCAACGTGATTCAAACTGCTGCTGACTTTGGGTCTGGTACAGACTCGCGACCACCATATATGCCATATGAAATTTCTTGGGACCAACAGGCCTTGCCAATTTCATTCATGAAAAACACAACTAACTAAGCACTACAGTCTTTAAGCATTAATTAATGTTTAAGAGTAAATAGAGGTGTACTTAAAGTAAAATACACACAACATCAACACAACTATCACAGTAAGTTAAGTAAAAACACTTGACTGATTTAAGTGACGTTATCAGGTGTGCGTTGTGCAGGTATGATTTTGGTGGAAGATATTGTGTGTTGTCTTAGTACCATTTGATAACAGCATATCATGGGAAACTTGAAATATATACACTCAAAGGGCCACATAACGTACTGTATACCAAGGGAACAACAACAACAACAAAAAAAAGAAAAACACAACGGACTTGAACATCCCGTCCCTGTGTGAGCTGTTCAGCTGGAGACATTTTTTCCATTTGTGTGACCTTCTGAAATGATTGCTCATCTGGATTCACTGTTTTTTCTCTTCTGCCTTTAAAGAAGAGAGATCAGAGGGAAGTTGGGGAAAGAATGTGTCATTTCAAAGCGCCTGAAACTCCCACTGATACGTGTAATCACTAAGCCAAACCCGTCTGATTGTTAGCCCCTTGTTCGCCTCTCCGACACACCTGAGCGCTACGCAGCAGGAGGCTATCTACGTGATGAGAAGGACCTCACAGCAGGAGGCATGGCAGGATTAGATCAACTGTCCCGAGCAGACGGACAGAGAGAAGGAACAAGGCAAAGAGAGAGTGAAGTTTCAGATAATTTTACTTGCTGCTGAGTAAACATACAATGTTTGTTAAGTCTGCTGCCATGGCCAAGCCAAGCGGCAAATGACGGATGCAACAGCGTGAGCTATAGCTGATTAAAGCCCTATCTTCTTCAAAGTAGGGGGGATTTTCACTCTGACATTTAAAGAACAAACACAATGCTCAGTTGGGTGGCATATTTGCCTATTGTTCCTTTTAAAGATAAAACTTATGTCCATGTGGAAGTTTAAATCGTCTTGGGTAGCTGTTGTATCTGAGTGTGTTTCTTTATGTCTGGGCGGCTCAGCTCCTCTGTTTGTGTGCATGTGTTTCTATATAGTTCTTCAAGGCCGTACATGTGTGTGCGTGCCCATGTGTGTTCCTGCATATAAACCCTCATTTAGATAGACCTCGGTCCAACTTTGGTGGTGGCCCTCGGCCACATGGACCGGTCTGATAGAGCACTGGGGTCTACGGGAGTCGCACACACTGCTGTTGTGTGGCGGGGCCTCTCTTATCGGAGCCGCCAGCACGGTAAGCTAGGATTAGCATCTAGATCTGCGAAGACTGGACGTCAGCACAGGGGACAATGGTGACAGAAGAGAGGAGAGCGCAGGATGAGAAGTTGGAGATAGAGGGGATGCATAGAAAGGGGCGGGTTACAGCAGATAGAGGGATGTCGTACTCACTAGTAGCGCAGAGAGAAAATGTTCTGCCATCCCCCACTTGCTGGTATGAACAGTTGTTTTCTTTCCTTTTTCTGCTCTTTTAAGCCACGTTGTTCCCTTTTCTTTTGCGTCTTTTGTCCCTGTGGACAAAGTGCACGAGAGCAGCATGTGTCCATGCCTACTTGGACAGTTTTGGTGGTCTGATGTGGAGGACGCACTTCAAAACCACAGAAACATCACACTCATGGAGCAGGCTAAGTGGGCCCTGTTTTTGAAGTCTTTCTTTGAAATAAGCAAGGCAATCCCTTGGCCCAGGGATCATATTCTATTTACGTTCCCTTTGCCAACGACACAGGCAACGCTGGCCAAATTCACAAAAGAAGATCCACATTGGAAAATCCGGCTAATCCCTGATTGAAAGTTCATGTGTTGGCTTCGATGGATAAGCTCTGGCAGATTTTCCCAGGAAAGGGGAGTAAAGGAAAAAAAATGCAACAAAACTGGGATCCTTTTTGGTTAAAAAGTGGACTCAGTGTCAGTGCCAGGCAAGCAAAGCTCATGTCCGCATGTCAAGAGCTGCCTTTCATGCTCAAGGCTGCAGTAGGTTGTGTCTTCTCACCCTCAAGGGGGGGTTATGTCGTTGTCTTCAGAAGTGGTAGGGGGTGAGTTGGTTGTTCCAAAGGTTGACTTAAGAGAAAGCACTCGGGAATGATGCTTAGTTTATTCGGCTCCTCTTTTTCCTCTTTGTACATTGCTTCCTCAAATTCTCACCCACTTCTTACTCTCTCATGTTCCCAGCCTGTGTCTTTCTCTTTTCCTCCATCTTTCCCTCCCTCCCTCCTTCCCTCCCTGGCTGCCTCTCTCCTCTCTCTCTTCCAGGGGTGGTGGCTATGGCTAGAGAGCCTGCACAGATGGCAGGCCAGCTTGCCTTCAGGGGAAGGGCTCCACAGCTTAAACTTCCTCCATTTTCCCTCTTTTCTTCTTCTCTTTTCTTCAGCTCAAACTTTTGGCCTGTAACTTTTCATGCCTGGCGAGCCTTTATCTCGCCAAGCATGATGTCAGGGGGAAGGAAGAGTGGTTGAAGGGGGTGTGGGAGGTTTTGGGGGGGGTGGGTCGGTTTAGCTGTCCTCAGATCAGAAGGGGCCATCGGTGTCGGTGGAAACGCAACACAGAGGCCGGTGGCGTGTCAGTAGTGGCTCTGTGAGGCCTCCGACTGGCCAATAGCAGGGCCCTTGAAAATGTTGTATTTTAAAGTCCAATCGTCCTACAGAAAGCCATGTCCTGATTGATAAATTACAGGCACTATTGAGGGTTTTCTGCTTAGGTTCTCACACCCAGTCCTTTTTGCTGCCTCTTCACATCCGCAGACTTCTCTTAGACAATAGAAGCATTAACAAGCACAAGTGTTATCACAAGTCAGAGTTTACTACTTCGCGTTAACAAGAATCCTCAAGAATCCATCAATGTCTTCCAGAGATGACCCTGTGATAATGGTAATATCACCTTTCGCCATCTCTCCACATGTCATTTCACACTCGAGTCAATGTGAACGCTGTTCCTCTAATGGCTTGCTATACTTACAGCCATCACCGCCATAAGTGGTCTTGTTAGCAGTGGCCCCTAGCCTCTTCATGGGATCAGCCCAACAACTTGACCCGTGTAAAGTGATTACCTGATAGCCAGCGCTCTGTGCTCGGCCTTCTCCCATTCAGCACAGTGAGACTCTTTAGACTCTCAGAACTTCTGACAGTGTACAGCAAATCATTTTAATTTAATCCAACCTAAGATACTGTAACACACCACGTGTTGTGTAGGACTGTATGCACACGTCTCATGTCTGCTTGCAATCACAAGGTGTCACAAGACCATGTCTTGTCTGTTCTTTTACCACACCACTTCATTGAATTTCATCACTTTAGAAAAAAACATGTCAAGATTTACATCAACAAGCTTTTTCACAAAAATAAATGAGCATATCAGCCACGTTAAGATAATAATAGTAGAAACGCAGTTTGATATGCATTTATGTCATAACTAAAGCAGGTGATGACAGCTCACGGTTGTCATAGTAAACTAATACACTTTCTGACACAGACATGGTGACTGTCAGAGAATTTGACGGAATGCATTGTGAGACAATTTGTGGCGTCCACACAGTCTGACTCCAATCCAAAGCTAGGCCACGCAAGCACTTTTGTGGAGAGTGTGAGGCTCCCTCATCTGCAGGGAAAACCTGCTAGATAAGTTCAGGAGGCAACTGGAAAGTATATCAGGCAAATGAAATAATATTTCCATAGCTAAAAAAAAAACAACAACATGGGTGGGCATCCAACGAAAAAAAAGTGTGTTATGTTTTAGGCCACAATGAGGTTATGCAGTTTGTGCTGATCCAAAAAGTATTTGTAACGGCAATCAAAATTAAAGAACAAAAATCAGAAGTTGGATGATAACTGGAGCATTTATCTCAAGAAGATTCAATATTTATTTTAAAGGGAAGGTTCATTAATCTTCCGTTGTCTCTTCCAGCTGTACAATAGTTTTGAGTTAAATTTTGCAGAATTTGAGTTGCTCAGATTCCTGTCTCCAAACACAGGACGATGAATGTGAGTGAATATACTGTATGTGTATGTGTTTTGGTATTTGTGTCTGAGCCACTAGCTCTAGAGTGAATGTGAGAAAAAAGCCTTTAAAAAGAAACCAGCATTTAAGAAGATTTTGTTTCAACTGTCCTGTTTTTTTTTTTAGGCCTAATAATAACAATAACACTTTTTTTTTTTTTTTTTTTAGCAGTTTTCATTAATCTAACAGTGGTAGTGTTGTCATTGTGCTGCGGATGAGGTTTTGTGTGAGAATTAACACTCACCTTGACCTGTGACTTGCACTCTTAATTACGCATAAAATTCTAATTATATAGAGAGATTATAACATTTTTAAATATGATTGCAGCATTTAATACACTTTAAAAGTTGTACGTGCCGGTAGACTGGCTGTTTTTTTTTTCTTTTTTTTTTACAACGTTCCTAATTAAAGATTAGAGAGGATTTGTCATCAGTGTGCTTCAAGCATGTCCTAATTCTCATTTTCATAAAACATCTGTGAAATAGTCTATATTTAACACATGTGATGGCTATTTTATGCACTTTTTATGCTTGTTTCATAGACGTCTTCATGCGCTGAATATGGTACAGTCGGTTGGGGGACTCGAGCACCCTTTTGCTGAGAGCAGAGGGCTGAGCACGCGCCTTCATGGAAAACAGGCAGAAGAGAGTCATATACAGAGAGAGAGAGAGGGAGAGGCAGAGGAGGCAGAGGAAGGGGATGGAGGAGAGCTGAAAAATGATTCTGGACTTTGTCAGAGAAATCAATTGAGAAACACATAGACATGGACAGCAAATTGGGTGATAAGGCCCCCGTGTCCTCCCTCTTCTTAACGAGGAGCACTGAAGCATGAGGGTAAATAAAAGAGACATCTCTCACTTTCTATCCTTCCTACGTTTTCTCTCTTACACACACTCTAGTTCTTTTAGCAGCTCGGTCGCTCCCTCTTGTCATTATCTGTGTCTGTTTGTTTCATTAGACTCTGTCTTTTCTATATCTTTCTCCCTCTGTATCGATACATTTATGCATGTTAATAATGGCTGACAGGATGACAGGATGCTGTTGTGACTGCACTCTCTGGATGTCTGTGTGTGCGCGTGCGTGTGTGTGTGTGTTTAGGGATATAATGTAATCTGAAAGGCCTATCCTCTGTTCCCAGGTTTGGGTGAGGGCGACCAGAGGTTGTGGCAGAGTATGCCCGTACTTTGTGTAGAACAATGCGAGCAGGCAGGCAGTCGCAGCTCGGAGGTATTCTGCAGGTGTCGCAGAGAAGGACCCTTCTGTAGCAGTGTGTCTTGGAGCCGATCTCCACAAAGCTGCCTCTCCTGCTGCCAGATGGACCCATGCTTTTCCCCACACTCTTGCTCTCACAGCTAAGACCTAGGCTTTTCTCCCTCCTTTTTTTTCCCTCCCCCCCTCCAAGCCTCCCCCCTTCGCCACCCCCTACAAAAGAAAAGCGCTTTGGCTGAAAGAAAACCACAGCTGAATTTTATGGTGCCGCTTCTTTTGCCAAGCTGATTCCACAATTCAAAGGGACAGAGTGCATGGAAATGCTGTTTTTGAGCTGCGTTGTCGCTATGCCTTTTTAGATGCAAGTTTGCATTGGCGGATATGTTTGCCACACTAATATTTTTCTTCCCAGTGTGAAATCTTGATAATATTCAGAGTTGTGGAGTAACACAGCTCAGAGTGTGTTTGGAGTGGAGCTTGCAGCAGATCTTCCGAGGTCTAATTCCTACAAGACCTAAATAAGGTGACAACAGTGTCAGCGCTAAATGTGATCACAGCGTCTATAGACATCGTGCATTGCACGTCACTCTGTGTGCGTGTGTGTTTTGGTGGTGATGTGTACGCCAGTGAATGTGTGCCAACGCACACACACACAAATACTGGCACGTATTCTTTGGCACATATACCACCAAGCACAAAATCCATTAAGTTATAACAGCGCCCTCCCTGTACCTTAAATAACTGAACGAGATGCAACACAACTTCAATCGCACGACCCTGATACTGCTACACCTCGCACTGAGCGGAGGGAGCGCTTACTTACTCCGGGGACAGAATTAACATCCAATTTCCCACTTCTCATTACAATTCAATAAAAGCCAATCTGCTTTTACCTTTAGAGCACTGTTTTGGGTGGATGCTTTCAGGGGGCCCCACTCCACTCTGAGCCCAATTAAGAACATTTAAACATATTAAAATCTCCCAAGCTCTTCACTGTCCTGATTACTGCTTAAATATAATCTGCTTTTATATCCCCTCTCTGCCTCTTTGACTCATTTTTCCTCTAAAATTATATCCATCAGTGATGATTTTTTTTTTCTCTCGCTCTCACTCTCTCTCCAGGGAATTCAGGGTCGGGCGAGTAAGTATATCTACCTTCCATGCAAAGATATTGAACCACCAAGTTTCTCATGCATATTCTGCTTTTTCTTTACAATCAGCCATGCACTGCAGAGGACACAAACACACACACACATGCCAGTGACTTTAACATCGCTTGACGTCCACCCTCGGCCCCTCACACTGTTATTCTAACTCACTATCAGGCTTGACAAGGATGTATTGTGTGTTTAGAGAAGTGCATGGGTGAATATTGATGTGTATAAATGTTTCTGATAAAAAAAGGCCCCACACTCGCTCTCTCGTCATGTCACATCTATCACAGGAAATCCACTTTGCTCATCTCCATCACCAGTGTGCCATCCAATGAGGATGGCTAAATGGGCCACAAGTCACATTGGAGTGAGTGCTCACACAAATGCATGTTAACCCCTTGTTTACATGATACAGCTATTAACTGCCAACATACAGAGCTTTGTGATTTTTTTCTGAGATTGTCAATGATTCAGTGCTCGAAAGCTTCGCTGATAATATGAAGACAGTGCTGAGAAACCACAGGCTTCTTCAAGTTTATCTCATTTTAATGGCTTAATGAATTAGCAAAGACTATTTCTGTAATTCATGAAGCAAAAATGCCCTACAGTGGTGTGTTTTGGCAAAGACAAATAATGCTATGATTAAAAAAAAGCTCTTCCTGCTTGTCTTCAATGTCCAGTTTGAAGCAGCCAAGGTTTATCCATACACTACTAAGCTTGGTGATTCAGTTACATCTTACAGGGCTCAAAGCCTCCTCTCTCCAGTTTGACTCAGAGACTCGATGGCTTTTGGTTTTTAAAACCACGGATATATCTTCTTATTCATATCACCACTTCAAAATAAAAGTAAATTATGGCACATTCATAAGAGGAAAATTGACAGACATTGACATTGGGAAAACAAGCTTTTTAAAAAATAAGCATCCGACATTTAGCTCTGTGGCCTTTTCTGACTGAGAAGTTGATACTCCTAACAGAGAGGGCTATCTACAGGTGGATGGTGCAACACTGATGTTATGTTGATTTAAATGTCAAAGTTCACCAGAGTTTGAGTCAGTCCACTGACCAGGTATTCATTAGTCATTCTGCTAATCCTTTTAGAGTCGCTAAAATTGGTTGAGGGCACACAGGGTACACCATGGAAAAACTGTCTTTCACAGGACTGAAATATAGACAAACAACCCATCAGACATGGGTCGTTTAGAGTTTCCATTTATCCTAACCTGCATGTATTTGGATTGTGAGAGGAAGCTGAAGCATGAGGAGGAAACCCATCAGCATATCTAAACCTTAAACTACACCATGAACATAGTAATGGCCTCCAAAATTAATCATTTTCAACCAACAAACCGGGCTGTCAAACTTTCTCAATACTGTATATAACTATGATTTTCCACCTAAAGGAGAGTAAAGCACATACTGTAGGGAAGGTGTGTGTTTCGTGGCACACATAGATGTGAGATGTCAACTGTGAGCAGAACACAGAAATTGTTGGGGGTTTAACGATCCATAGTAACAAACAGAACATCTTTTTTTATTAAAGACATGAATGAAGTGAACCAAACAGACTCGATCACTTCTTTTAGAGTCTTTACAAGGTTGCTCTTAGTGTAGTGAGAGCTGCTGGGAAATGACCCATTATTCCAAGCCTGCTGAGACTAAAAAGCATATTCTGCAGGTACATCTCCTCACTTAAAGACAGCTGAACTTCAAATTATTCACAACGCATAATTCAGAGCCGTGTGTAAGTCAGGCATGTAAAAAAGGCACCTTAAATTATACCATGCAAACTCCAGTGTCTCATTAATATTACAGGGACTATTCTTTGACTTCATTTCATTTCACTTCTCCGTCTGAGCGGGGACAAACGTTGTAGGAGGGAGGAATTATAAGGTGTGCAAATCACATTTCAGGGTTCAGTGTACCAAAAAACTACTGAATTGTTTTAACCTTTCCTTCTCTGCTTCTGCTTCCTCTGAGCTTTTGAAAACTATATACTTGTTTTTTTTTAATATAACTATCCCTGTTCTATGAGGATGAATTTGTTGAGCCTTGTCAGGGTTGGCTGCTAACAGGACAAAGATCAGCTTTGTTTTCATTGTTTTTCAGCTGTGTGAATGTGTCCTTCCCCAGATAGTCATCTCTCTACAAAGACCTTCACAATATTCACAACTGTATTTTTTAAGGCAGATTTTATATCATCAGTGTAACCTATGGATGTGAATGGATGTTGCTGTGTTTCCACAGCGCTGTCTGTCTGGAACCACTTGAATGGGGCTGACCTTTGTTTTGCCTTGTTTGTTTTAAATTCTTTAACAGTGTGAAAAGTGAATAAAAAACGGTTGAATGAATAGCATTGAAAGACATATATTCTGTCATGTATATGATATAATAATGTACCGCAAATTTAACATGGGTGTAGCCATGATATGTAATATCCTAAGTTACAAAAGTGATGCAGAGAATGTGATATTACAGGCAGCACTGTGTTTTCAACCAGTTACTTAACTATACCACATGTGTTTAAAACTGAGACGGGGCTATCATGTGTTTTGGTTTTTTAATGATTCAGTAGGCTATGCATACTTTTGGCAATTTTTATACTGTATTTATGAACAAAATTAGTCAATAAATTATTCAGTGAGTGGAGAGGAGGCCAGTGGCATCAATTTGTATGCTGGATAACTAAGTTTCCTAGTCAGCTGTATCAGAACAAACAACGTAAAAACTTATTCCCAAGTGTCAACAACGGTCAGTTTAAAATTTAATGGTGCAGTTCCTTATTCTTCAACACTACAGTGACCGAGCGGGAGCTGTCCCTGCGAATGTCCAAAAAAGGACTGGAGAGAAAGGTGAGGAGCGGAGCAGATGTCAAACATTGTGCTTGTTTAGGCCTGTAGAGGAGGGTTGCTCCTAGCTACAGCAGCTTTGCAAATAAAGCGAGGGTTAGTGAGTGAGATGGTTTTTGTTGTTTGTAGGAACAGAAGCTGTTAGCTAGGCACATTTGTTGGTTATAAAACAGAACAAAAACAAACTTGCTTTGCTTAGCGAAGTTCCTAAATTAAAGAGGAATGGCCTGGCTGGAAATATCTTAGCAGCTGCCATGATAAGCTGGTTGAGGTCATGAATATTATAAATATTATACATAATATCATAATATAATATAATATAATATAATATTATTATTATTAGTAGTAGTAGTATACACATAGTACATTTATACTTAGTCACTTCTAATAGCCTATGTTCAGTTAGGAGACCAAGCAAAACGAAACTAGCGTCTACTTATAAAGTTATAATAATAAAAAAAAAAAGACGAAAAAAAGAAAACCTGCTTGCGGTCGGATTTTCCCCACGCAGCAGTGCCATTCCCTGCGTCTTTCCTTGACTTCATAACGTTTTACACCCAAGTCCAGGCTAAAAGTTCAGGGAAGAGGATTATTTTCGACTTTCTACGGGAGAATAATTAAAATAGACCAAACAACGTGGGAGCTGTCTGGCGCCGAAGGATGGCGGTAACGCGCATGGCGACTTTAATGTCTGCTGCCATTTAAACACTGAAGAAGAGGGTCAACGACCAAATGTTGGAGCAGTGAAGAAGGAACTTACCTGAAGATTACCAAGGACTATACCTGACTGAATTACACAATGTTGGATACTTTCAGGGAACACCTTTTGGTCCGCAGACCTTTACAGTCTAAAGGAACACAAAGCAACAGATGGACAACGCAGCCTCATGGCCTTCAAAGGTAGGAAGTCAACACCATTGCACAGCTTCGCTGGTTTATGGTACTGGTGAATCTGAATATATTCATCCTTGTGCTCTCAGTTTCTGTGATATGACGTGAACAGGTGAATTGTACACTGGTCCACAGCAAGCAGATGGAGTTTAAGTCTCCTTAGTTTTATTTTTTCCACCTTCTGTTTAACGTCTCCTGTAGAAATACTAAAAACCACAGTTACACTGGACCATCTGATTGTAGTTGAAAACAGCAGGGCAGGACACACACACACAAACAAAAACTTGTCCCAGTTTAATATTTGGCAATGGAAAAATCTTTAAAAAGATCTAAAATTAAATCAACTGAAAACCTCCTTAACAACAGCCAAAAATTGTGGTGAATGATACCTGTTGCCTACTTGTTTTTCTTTAGAGAGAATTTTAGTATCATCTGTTTTTTGTTTTTTTTAATCAGATACATGAAACCTGGACTGCTCTTTCTTTTTTTTATCTCATAGATAAAATGTTGGACATTTCAATTATACTGTTTAACAAGAATTGTCCCTGGTTTTAATGTCAGAAATCTCATCACCTCATGTGAGTGTGGGATATTTAAGACACAGTGTATCGTGCGTTTTAAGTCTAGACAGAGATTCAGTAGGTTATTAATACTCTTGGCAATTTTTATACTGCGTTCATGAACAAAATTACTCAGTAAATTATTTATTGACAGAGGGATCCACAAACGAAACTGCCCTCCTGTCCTGTTGGTCGTCCCTAGCATCAATTTGCATGCTACCTAACTCGTTAGTTAACACTGGTCAGTATAAAGTCCGATGGTGTACAGTCTCTGTATTCATGAATACCTCTGCCAGCAAAATGCGGTCGATACATGGTGTATAACATCTGGCACGATGTTTGAGTGCTGTGTTGTCTTGTTTTCCTCTACATGTATTGGGATTTTGGGTTTGCACTGTATTTAGAGTTCGAAGTGTTGCATATTTCTGCGCATAAACTTCAAGTTTGGCTAAGATTTTGGGTATCTTGATACTAAGTGGAGGCAAAGCAGTCCTTGGTTGCTGTAGTTAACCTGAAGTTGATGAATCATGAGATCTAGGTGTCATTTCCGAGCTGTGATTGAGTCTCCATCATTCCTATTGATCTACCTGTTCTCCACTTCAGCAAACTATCCAGGAGCTGGATTCACTCACTTTGTCACAATGTACTGTCTGGGCTTAGCCCAGAAGGAGAAGCCAAAATGTCAGTTAAGGCAGTGGTATTTCTCCTGGGAGAAGCTATTATTATTATTGGTGTGCTGGCTGGACTCATCAAGCTCAGTGACCTGTTGATGATATTAGCAGGGGTGTCAAACCTACAGATTTTAGTTCAGGGGCCACATACTGTACAGTGCAGTCTGATCTCAAGTGGACCAGACCGGTAAAATAATAATAGCATAACCTATAAATAACCTCTTGAACTTTTCCCTTTGTTTTAGGGCAAAGAAGTACAGGTGCATTATTAATATGTTCACATTTAATCAACTATCCTATCAACAAAAACATGTTATGAACAACCTCAAATTTCTTGAGAAAAAATATTCCCACCACATTCTGCCTCTTATGTCTTCTGTGTGATTTTCAACCCCGGCGAATTCATCTTGCGGCCTGGATTGAACCCTCTGGCGAGCTGGTTTTGCCCCGTGGGCTGCATGTTTGAAACCCCTGTTTTACTACATGAGTCTGTTTCTTTCTACAGTAGTAACAAGGATGCAAGGTTTTGTTAATTAATGCAACAGGTGAAGATAATTAAAAACAGAGCTATTTTGGGTGGTGCAGGACACACTGCAAGTGTTTTTCCACTGACGCATGCTTTGCCTTCAAGCATTTGATGTGTGTGTGAGGTAGGTCAGTCTATCACCTGCAGTAGACTTAGATCGGTGCCGTCCCAGTTTGTAGAAGTAGACATTAGCACTGTCACGGGAGCCAAAGGATGTGTTTCTGTGGACTCAGGCGGGCACAAAATGTGTTTTGGTCAATAAACCCAGTTTCCTCAGTTGAAGTACAGCTGAACTGTAGCATTCCACACAAGCACACATACGTAAAGCTCTTTGTGACTTAAATAGCTGCTCTGAGGCATAACACAGTGTGCGTTATATTGGTTTAATTGTGTGTAAATGTTTTGATGACCTCTTACTGCTAGTCAGTTTAAATAAAAAAACTTTATTTTGAAAATTATCACAGCTTTCATGTCAAGACAGGTTAAATTGACAGGTTAGGAAAGCTGAATGGCCTCAGCAGCAGGTGCATGTTCAGACAGCGTTGCAGCTGTCTTTCAACAAAACTTCAGCCGCTGAGAGACTTACAGCTCGTTTGTGACGCGTTCAAAAACTCCATGGGTCCACGTCCAGTTTAAGAGTGTTTATTGTGACAAAAATCAAAAAAGAGCCAACAAGCAGTATGTCAAAAAGAAAAAATAATACGTGCCCTTTCAATAAATAATAATGATGATAATGATGAGAGGATGAAGTGATGCGGTGAATTAACGGTCAACAAAAAATATATGAGCTGCGCTCTCTCTCCCTCTTTGTTCAAAACTCTCGCCACCACACACGCACACATACTAAGTAAAGAAAGTAACCACACCCATTCAATGTGACAATGCCATGACGCAATCAACGCAATGACGTTAAAACGTAAAATGGCAGACAGCTCTTCTACAGACAGCTCATGGTTTGATTCTAGAGGTTTAAGAAGCTTTTCTGTTGTATTCACAACTCGCTTCTTTTCAATAATCACAAAATAAACAACATTCTGAAGTTTTGACTTAATTGGAGTTTTTCTCAGTCAAAATGTTTCCCTTTGCACACACAAAAAGATTAGTTTGATGTTATTTGTGAGAATTCAGAAATAACCATTTTCATTCAAGACACAGAAAATAATAAAACAATAAAAATTACAACAAAAACCAATGAGATGACTAACGACTCAGAGGGGGCATCTTGAGTCTAAACATTTTACTCATCATTATAAAAAGCTTTTATTTCCTTGTGGCTTTTACTCTATATATCAAGACTGAGGTCATTGGCTCTCACATTAAAGATTCATAAAACCAGTTCTAGGGATATGGAGAATTTATGAAACACTCACTCTGCCAGCTTATTACTGTAAAATTGCTGATATGCCGGTGGGTGACGGTAAAAGAAAACAATGATAAATTTTTCTGCATACAGAAGCCACTGAAGATGCAAAAGAGTCGCGAGGAGCAGTCTGTAATGGAGGGCATCGGAGTAAGCGAATAAGTATTTCGATGCTAATATCGCCAACCTGATGATCTCTCACATACAATACCAGTTTTACACTCCCCCACAACCACTACTGTCTATGGAGGATCATTATGCATGGAAATGACTGGTGTCTTAGAGAGCTTGTTTAAACTGAGAGAGGGGCTACACTGAGGAGAGATGGAGGGATGGAATAGATGAAAAAGACTTAACTGTTTACTGTCAATGAGGTGAGATAAATCCAGAGTGAATTTGGAGGAAAGAGAGACAGACATAGAGAGAGAGAGAGGGATGGATGGATGGATGAGGGGAGGGAGGACGTGGGCAGATAAGTTAAATGACCTGTATATATGTGTAGACTTACTGTTTATGAAATGGAACTAATGGTGTCGGAGGTGGGATCTTCTTTCTGCTCCTCGATAGGGGGAAATCTCTTTTTCCTCTCTGTGTTGAGGCGGCGCATGTCCACGCCTGTGTACCCTTAACACATATGCGTGTGTCGGTTTCATACTGTAGGTGTGTGTCCATCTTTGTCTCTTGGCAATACTTGTGGCCGTTGTGTGCGCTTGTGCGAGTGTGTGTGTAAAAATTAATCAAAGCGGGGGCGATGATGAACAGTTTCTGTAGAATTCTGTCAAAGGTTAAGAGCTAGTTATTTTTAAGAATGACATGAATCTCGGAGAGACAGTGATTGCCTAAATGACCACTGTAATTACCAATTACTTCTTGAAGCAGAGAATATATTCACGGCATGTAGCCAGCTAAATACAGACAGGCATTAGCCCATTTACGTACTAATGCACATAATTTAGATCCTGAAAAGGGCAGATGGGAACACAATGGAAGATATAATAGATACCATCTAATATCATTCCAAAAAGAATATTGGATTCATAGGAGATGAATATTACTTTATGTCAGATTGTTTTTCCATAAAACATTCAAAATACATTTCATCTTTCTTGCTCTTGTTCTTGCTTTCCTCCCTCTCTCATTCCCTTTTGTATGCTACCACTGCCATGCTGTGATCGTTAACGAAGGGTACTGCAAAGGAGACTTGTGCGGAGACACTCGCCTGTTTGGCAGGCTATTATCCCCCTCTTTCTGCATTAAATGACAATGAGGGCTTGACACGTCTCACACAACTAGCCTGCCACCGTGCACTAGTTACCTGACCTTGTCTGTGGCACGCAGTTCAGAAGTCAAAACTTTTGCAGCGACGCCCACAAACAACAAAAGGGGCGCGAATCAGAGAGAATATATATCGTTCGGATTCCCAGACTTAATTTTTCTCTGTCACCCAGCGACTGGAGATGGAAGTGGAGATGGTGGTGGTGGTGGTGGTGGGGGCAGAGACGGAGATGGGGGAGAACATAGGGAGGAGAGAAAAACAATGGCTGACAGGCCTGACTGGCAAAAGGATATTTACTAAATTAGACATAAACTGCAACGCTCTGCATCTCCACCAAGGAACTTGTAAAGTCTCATAAATAAGTAAAGCAAAATGACAGAGACAGAGCACGCAAACAAAAGTGGTGTACAAAATCAGACCGGAAAAATGTGAGTGCACACTGCATGCATGTGTTTGTGTGTGCTTGGGATGTTTTTTGGGGTTTGGGATAATGAGTTGTCATTTCGCTACTCTTCTCCACTCAACAACAACCTTTCCCCCTCTCACTTACACTACATATTGCTCTCTTCCTCTCCACCCTCATTTCTAACTCTCACTCTGTCACCTCTGTTATTCTCAGTCTTATGAGTCCCTCCTTGGCAGGATAATAGGGACACATATTTGCTCTCGATGTAATCTTGTCTGTGTTCTATCTGATAAATACTTGGAGGAGAAGCAGATTATTATAGTTGGCGGTGGGGATCAAAGGGAGACGCGCCGAGAGAGGGGCGAGTGTTTTGAATCCAAACTTTGAGCATATGACTTCACCACCATCCTCCTCCTGCTGCTGCTCCCCTCACCGCGCCGCTGTCGCTCGCCTGCTGCAAAGTCATGTCCGAGCTGGCCGCGACCCGTTTGAAAGGGATTAGCTTATTCCATGTGGGGTTTTTCTTTAGCGAGTGCTGGCACTACATGGAAAGCAAATCCATAGGGGCACTCGGATTCACATAGTAATGGTAGTAATAGCTATGGGGAAGAGAGAGAGAGAAAAAAAAAACTTGCTTCAGAGCCATTTGAAAAGCTAGCCCTCTCTTCGCCAATATTATCCCACCCCCTTTATCCGCACACAGCCCCATCACAGAATGTGTCAAGATTTAAAACGGGACAGGATATTTTTAAGTAGCAGAAACAAAGTGTGTTGACTGTTTATTTCTTTCACTTGCTTCCTGTCATCTCTTGCCAAAGCTGTTTAGCAGCAGTTATTGTCACTCCTCTCTTTGCCACCGGCTCCATACTCTCACTTCTTCGTCTTCCTCGTTTTTTCTTTATCTTTAAACAATACCTGCGTTTTACAGTAGCAGCACTTTTTTAGCAGTGTCTTTATTTTCCCTCCTCTTTTTTTTTTTGGCATCATCACTTTTGTTGGCAGTTGTCTTCAATAGTTAATGCCTCAATGAAAAGGGGTGACAAACAAAAAACCGTTGGGAAAGGGAGGTTTATTTGCTACATTTTAGAAGTGAATTTGTCTTTCTCCATCTGCACTAACCTTGTACCAGATGCCCCTTGGTATTGAAAATAAACCGATCTTTATGTCGATTTTGTAATGCTCTCACTGTCTTTGGAGGCCTTAATCTCACACTGACATCGGCCTTTTTGTTAGTTGATTTGTTTTTCTTTAAAGGCACAAACTATTGAGTGTGGCCTCTAAAAGATGAAACACCGCTTCTGTTTTTCCAAAAAAAAAAAAAAAAAGATATCAATAAACTTTAGCCTCACTTTACTGAAGTCCGTGCTCTACTTTAATGCTTCATATTTTATCACGAGTTATCATGAGATTGAAATGTTACACAGGTTCACATGTGAACTTTACTCATGCCAGTGGAAAAGTAGCTCGTGCTATCCGGAGAGATCTTGCGGACAAGACAGGAAAACTGTCAGTGCTGTGCTCCGTCTGCGAGGACTTTGTACTTCTTGCATTTCAAAACAAATTCCCGACTCTATAATTTAGCAAGAAGCCAGACACGCTGGCTCTTTTGTTCATTTCATTTTCAGATTAGCTCGATGACACGAGGAAATAAGACAGTTTACAGATTCCTCATAGCAGAAAGGATGATGCCAGTGTTTTCTATCAGAGCTTCATGCATGCTTTTAAGCAGCGGACCACATGTCCCATATTTATTTGTTCAGTTGATCAACGGAAATTTCCTTTGTAAAAATTCTGATAAATGATTAATCGTGCAAGCCATTTTTTTAAAATGTAAAAATCAATTGGATTTATTTTGGCAAATATGAGGAGCTTTGTTTTTCTTCCTCTTCTGTTACACTAAATTAAATGAATGAATCCTGTTTAGTTTTTGAGCTGTTGGTTAAACAATACAAAATGTTTGAAATATTTTTCACACATTATTGAGCAAATAATTATTAGTGAAAATAACCAGCAGACAAGTCAATGATAGGGCTTATTATTAGTTGTTGTAGTTTATTGTTTGGTATCAAATATCGGACACATGATTCTTTTTGATCTGATAGCAATATCTACATTGAGTAAACTGTCTGCTCAATCATTAAAATTACAGGTGCAATAATAAAATGACTCTTCACACAGTTCACATGAAACCTCGCCTTTCTGCCCCCTTTCTCACGCATTGAATATGTATTCATAATAATCTGGTAATTATATTGTGTGAACATGTCATTATTGTGACCTTTGCATTTTTCCTCAGTTATATCTGTCACGTTGTTGATCAGAGACTTGAAGCTGGATCTTTCTCATCTCTGATAAATAAATAAAAATGTTGTTTGAGTGGAAATTGAGTAAAAAGATAATTTGAGTGCAGTTCATCTACACATTGGTAAAAGTGGGAACACTGTTACCATCACAGCTAAGTACTAACCCTGATGTACATGAGCATAGAAGTATGTGGTGGCTGCGAAGCCGTGGCATTTGAATGACACATTGATGGCCACGGCTCGTACGTGGCATGCCAAGAGTCCAGAAGATAGAACCAGTCTGGATCGGAGCAGGCCAAGAGCTTAGTGGGGAGTCCACAAACTGCTCAAAGCTGACATTTGTGCCTCCAGGAGGTACGCAAACAGGGATAGACAGACAGTCAGATCCAAACCCCCCCCTCTCCCCTCCCTCCTCCTACCTACCCCCCACCCAGTTGTCTTCATCTCTCCATCAATCTCATTTAATTGTTTTTCCATTGGAGATGTTGTACATAGATAACTCACTGTACATTATTCCTCCTCCTCCGTTTTCTTTCAGCAGAAGTGCCATTTTGAGAGCGGGCCCTGTCTCGGGCTGTCTGGGGGGACGGTGGGGAAACTGCTGATGTGCTTGTGGATCGTTTTTCCTCCAATAGCGCCGGAGTTCATTTAATGGGCTCAGGTTCTTGTTAAATCATGCAGACTGATTGCTTTTATGTACTACCGCACTGACTTTTCTATTTCGCCACAAAATAAACAAAGTGTTTAAATATGCAGAGTACACGAAGGGGGCGAAAGTTGCGCCTCAATGTTAGAACACGGACCACTGTAAAGTCAAATTTTCCGAGGAGAACAAAGGGAATACGACATGTATTTTTAATGATAGCAACATATCCTCAAACCTCAAACCAATATTTTTTATGAGTCCAGGAAACAGGGATTAAAGAAAGGGATTATGTCTTTCTCTTCATCCTCAAGGTTTATGCCATTACTGCAGACACAATTCATAGAACATGTGTAATGAATGAACAGAAGAAGAGATTTTAAAGCCATAGCAGCTTTATTACACAGAAATTCTGATTCATGCCTGTTGCTGATTCATAGTATTGATTAAATCTGGTGTCTTGCAGTAAACATTTGAATCTTAAGTGAACGTCTGTTCACTGCAGTTTTATCTGTTGGCGTGTTGTTACCGACATCTGTTCCAAGAAATATTGAGACTTCTAAAATACAGAGATGAACTGGATTGTGGACACACACTCTCTCTTTTTTAACCAGATGCAGTCAAAAGGCACAATGACCTGTCTACCACAGTCCCTGTTGAAACATTTGACCCAACGCCTGTTCACTGTGAAGATGCACTGTCCTGCATCTCCATTGCTCTCACTTGAAGGTTCCCCATTCTACACATTTCCTGTCTTTTATTTGAAGTTTACCATAAGGATAAGGAATACCATAAGGAGATACAGTATATTTGTGGTTTAAAGACTGTGTCGAAAGAAAACTTTGGACGACTGTCACAGGTCTTTTTAACTGTGCTATATAAATAAAAGTGAACTTGAACTTGAAAACAAACTTGTTAACATGCCAAGATTGTTTTTTTTTTAATATAATGCAACACCTGTAGTATTTCTACAGAAATGAATGACAGTCTCATGAATACAGTCAGTTTCAGACGGCCAGAGTTTTCGTACGTCATATACAGTAACCCAAATAACCATTCCTGTGGGACAGTAGGTGGGGCTAAATTAACCTGAAACTTTGTCAGTTAGCATTCACCTAAAATTGTGTAAGCCACTGCCATTTACAAGCTAACAAACAGCATAAACAAATAAAAGATGATAACTACACTAACTCTTCTGATGTCTGCTAGTCTCTGGTTCAGGTCTCAACAGACTCTTGATCTGAGTCTGAGTCTAAATTAATACAGTAGATGTGCTTTCAGCCACATCAGAAGAGAGGGGGCTCAGAGCCTCTCCACTGATTGGCTCACTGTTTTTGAGTGATCTAATAATTTTTTTTTAAAGTAAAGACTCGGACAAACAGTGGTTACTTAAGGAGTTAATGTGGGTGGGGCTTGGGGCCAGGCTGAAAAAAAAGTCTGCTGTTTTGTGACATCATAAATTCACAATAGTCCTCATGGCTCCGGATCAATTTTCTGAATATAGACTGCGAGTGTCTCTCTGAGGACTGAGGCTTTGATACTTTCACAGTTTTGATATACAACCTAGACCTGCTTTATAATCAACGACATAGGCATCTACCCTTAGACAATTAAATACAGTCTCGCTGTGGACTGAGTGAAATCAACTGAACTCCTTTGCACAGCGCCAACCAGCACTGATGACTTTCATAAGGATGCTTTCCAACAAAATTATGCAGGGCGCCATGAAAGTGGTATGCATCCACTTTAACAAGGACTCTTTGTTTTATGCTGTTGCTTGCCATGTGTCATTGACTTTAATGCCTTATAAATACCATTGATATATTAAATTGGTATTACACTGCCATATTTTTATAATCTCTGTGCTTGTTTCTGGCACTTTTATAGCAGGAGGGAATAAGAAAAAAGAACAAAAGATGAAAAAGCCTTTGCCTTTTTTTCTTTCTTTTTTTAAGGCTGATGGTTAGTTCTGTTCATTTCACTCAGGGCACTTTGTGTTGATAGCTTACTGTGCACATGAGAAGCGTGTGGTGCTAGAAATAATTGTTCTTTTCATGGTAAGAAAGGCCATATCAATTAAGGGTAAATAGTCTCCTTAGTTATTACAGTACAGCTCAGTGGTATGCCGTCAGTTTGTGTGCGCCTCTGTTCCCCTCTTTTCCCGCTGTATGTGCGCAAACTGTATTTAAGCCTTATGATGTTGTTATCAGCATTTGAAATGAAAAATACTCACAATACGTGCTTATTTGTGAGTCATCGTGTAATGACTGTACATGGGGGAAAAAAAAGAGGATGGCAATTTAAAAAAAAAAAGTGCTCAAAGAAACTATTCATTTCCTACTTAAAACAGTTCTTTGTGGATGACATGCTTTTACCAATTACACAACGCTAACGTCTGGTCTGTCTATTAAGTGTTGACTCTGGCTCTTTGTTTTGATTTTTTGCTCAGAAGCTTAGGGGTATATACTGAAGGCCTATTATTTCTCATTGCCTCGGGGACTTGCTCTTGAAAGGAAACAGACATATTGTTTAGAAGTAAAGCAGCTAGAAATCACTGGGGAACACAGTGATATGTTTGAAATATCCACAAGTAGGTTTCTTCATTCATATAATGCGTCTGTATTGCATTCTCAAACATTTCCTGCAACACAGATGTCTCTATTATTACCTTGCTGATCCCCCCCCCCCTCTGCTCCATCTCTGTATTTCATATTAGGGATGATACCATACATTATTCTCTTATGTATTTCATAATGCATATGCATCACCATCATTCCTCAGGCCTATCATTTCATATTCTGCACCATGTTTAATGTATGTGCAGAGCTCCTAAGCTAACACTGTACCGTAACTGAGACATCAGCAACCCCAGCTAACCTCAATCCACTGTATAATCGTGTCTCAGTAGACGTAACATTAAACAAGCAGGAAAGATACAACTCATAGGGCAAATAAGCTCTGGTCTAATTGTTAGAGTGGGGTCGTACATCAGCCCTAGCCGTGATCTCAGGAGCAAGGAGATGATCATTATCACCTGTATTAATGAATGAAGGGGAGTGATAGTGTTTCATTAGGGTAATGACCTTTGACCTCTGTGTGTTCCAAAATGCTGTGTTGTGTAATCTTAGTCTGATTTTTAAATTATGAGTTGTGAAAATGAGAAATGAGAGCAACAATAATAATTGTGTTTCCCCATCAGCTTCTGTTTTTGTAGTTTTGCAGGCTTTTTCTTGTGCTTTTCTTAAAGTGACAGTGTCACTTTTTAAAGGGGAAACAACTCATTCTTTCCCTTCCAAATTAAGGGCTGGATTTATAAGCAATAAAATTCACCCATGTTTGTTTCATTACCCTCAGCCATATTTGGTCTGGTATAACCAATAGCTTAGTGTTCACAAAGTTAAGATAAACATTGCTGTGTCACTGACACAACTGAGTCAGAGAAATTACTCTGATTACTGCTGCTTGTGAACTTTAGTTTAGCATTTACCATTAACCCTCATCTGCCATTAAAACCTCTCCTCCTGCGTTAAGCAAAACTATCAATGACACAGATGAAGAACTCTGACTCAATAGCTGTACCAAACAACTGTGAGGTATTTCCATTATATGGTTCTTTACACTTACCTAAGTGTTACATTTAACATTAAAGACCAGAACCAGATCAAATGCATCGTTAACAGTTTAACCTAATTTTAACGGTTAATTTGAACCTTGACATCTGTAACATTAAAATGCTCGGCAATGACAAAACAATCAATTATAGAAACTAAAACACTCCAAAATGAATAATTCTGATAATGATTTTGATACTTTTAAATTCTGATGTAAAAGCAGAGTGTAAAGGTTTTAGTTTTCCTACTTTCATTTAAGTGAATAATCTGAAGACTTTAGTCAAGAAAGAAAAAGAAGTGAATATGATTTCTTTTGTACTTGTAACATTTATATTTCTTTTGGTTTATTTATTTTAACAGTGTAATTTTATTAAAAATACTTGTCTGCAAAATCTTAATAAATAATCTGAAATATTTTCAATATTTCCCTGTGTCAGACACCGTCCGGGACACGCAGCAGCACAGCACGTCAGTGTGTCTGCACAGTCTTACCCAAAGCAGAGCATTAGCAGATCAGCAGCCACAGTTGCAGTCCTCTATGATGGTCTGCACAGGATGCATTAAGGTACAGCACTGAGTGTAGGTCACCCACATCTTACCAGAACTCAGAGAAACTGAAAAAAAACTAAACTGAAAAAAAAGTTGGACCTTTAAAATACGCTTCAGGGTGCGTTTATGTGAGTACAGCTCAAAGTTAAACATGAGCCGAGGTGTGGCCTGTGTAGACAGCTGGATAGTTTAAACTAGAAGTGTATGTGATCCGTCAGACGTCTGTGAGGGGGACAACCGAGAAACTGATGTGTTTCCTGTGTAGACAGTCACAATCTGCAACACCGGCAATCACAGCGACAGGGCGTCAGTAAAAATAAACAAGCTCCTCTGTTTTTTGCATGTAGCCCGACCGTTTTAACGGCATGTGGCTTCGTATTCGTGGTAAACTGGTGATTGTTTCACAGCTGCCACCGAACTCTGAGCCACAGCAGTGAGCAAACGCGGCTGTCTCTCCTTCTCCCTTTTATATTTCTTAGCAGTGCAGTAGGATTTTTTCATGTGTGTAACAATGTTTAACCATGATCACAGCGCTTAATTACTGCCACACAGAAACATATAGGGTCATCTTATTCTTGCCTGTGGAGATGTAAGTTTCGTGTGGGGACACATAAACACACCACTGCAATGTAACTGCAGGAAATGTAAAGCTTTCAAATAAAACCGCTCTATATAGATTAAGTCACTACAGATCACTGCTATTTTGCAAGCAAGTGTTCGAGATTTAGAGTGAGTAAATCATAGATGGCGTCTCATCCCCACTTATTTTTATAATATACAACAATACAATATATACTGCGGCTCTTTTAACGTTAGAGTCTCCTGAATATTTTAAAGACAAATCAGTCCGTGACAAGATGAGACGGTGAGTATTTTGTACACTGAGTGACTTTGGGAGTGTCCAGGGAGAAAGAAGGTCAGGGATTACAAGTGAACAAGACCTTGGTCTCATCACCATGAGTGTATGATTGACTGGTGCCAAGTCTGGCCTTATGCTTTTTGTCATGGTGCCAGCTGCAACATCCCCTGGTAGTCCCCAGAATGATGCATCTTCTTTGATACATTCTTAAGTACACATCAGACACAGTCAAATATTAATCTGCCACGCTTGCCAGCCAAACAACATCTGTCTCAAAACATGAACTAACATTCTCAGTTTTTCTCTTTTTGGCTTGCAAGAATGTGCCCCTCTCAACTTCAGAACATCCATCCACACGGCTCTGCGTACATTTGTGCAGTTATTTACCAATTCATAAAAATTCAAATACTCAGAATAAAATGTAGCAAACAGAAGAGCAACCATAAGCATGAAAACACATCAGATTTATTCTGCCTGCCTTGTTTACCGGTTCACGGAACACTGCATGCAAACAGAATGCAAATGCATTTGATTGAATCAGGTGATGCCGAGGTAATTGTATTTGGAGAAATGTCCAAGATTTTTTTCATCATTATCAGTGGGGGGTTTCCTTTATGAAATCCATCTTAAACAAAAGCTATCGTCACTCCCGAGCCTTGTGATCTTCCTTTGTCACATGCGGATGTGGATGCGTCTTTAATTTCCTTTCAATTAAAAGTAAATATACGCCTTTATTTTTTTCCCCCACTGTGAAATCCAAACAAGAGGAGTCAACATGAGCAGACAGGTGAGGAATATTCATTTATATCTGCCTGCCGTTTTTTCCTTTTTTTCATTGTTGATGCAGATGATGTGCTTCAACAGGCAACACTGTGCCTGCATGCCTTCTATCAAACACACCCACGAGTTTGCAACCAAAAAAAACAAAAAGAAGAAGAAGGAAAAAAAGAAAACCTCTCTGCTGGCTTGTCTTGTTCAGAGCTAGATGGGAAAGACAAACAAACACCAAACAAGTGCAACACAACACAAACTTTACTTCATCATTAAATGGCTGTTAATCCACGTCTCCTGTAGCTGCCGTCGCTTTGATCAGAGCAAAATCGTTACTAAGACACAACTTTTTCTTTGTCTGGTAACTCGTCATTTTAGATATTCATGCAGTGACAGCAGTATCTCTTATTGACAGCCACTGCTGTGAATTTGTTTAAATCCATGTTACACTCCATCAGCCCAGTGTGTCGGATGATACATATGAAAGCAGGTAGATGTTTTTGTGTTGTGAATAAACTTATCCTGTGCCACATTTACATACCATATTGTGAAGAAAATGGTACTTTCATTGCACTGCAACTACTTATAGTATGCTTAATAGTACCACAAGTATTCTGTCCCAATTTAGTATTACTAGCAGTTAGAGCTGTCCTAAAAGATTATTTTTCTCCCAATTAATCTATCGACTACTTTTTTTTGATTGGTCAATTTGTTAGAAATTAATTTTTCAACTAATCTAGAAATAATTTTTTGGTTGACTAATTTACAAAAACACTGTGGTACGCCATCTCCATTTTGCAAAGGCTGCAGATATGATTAACCATAACCTTTAACAGATAACAACATCTTTGACCTATTAATACCATTGGTTAACTTTTTATATTAACTCCAGGGCTCCAGACTAACTTTATATACAAGGAGCACAGTGGCCCTCTCACTCAAAATTTTAGGGACACAAGAAAATTTAGGGGTGCACACTATAAATTGTATTTGTTTCACCAGTGTTAAAACTGCCAATTTACTGGTTGCACATACACAAGTAGATACAAGAAAAATTTTCCAAATTTCTGAGCACCGTGGAGCTGCACAGCTGTAGCAGCGTGTGTGTTTTATAGTGGCAAGAAAAAAACAAACACGAAAAACAACAACACATCATCATCTCAATCATCTTCTCAAGTGACCCTTCGCCAACCCCTCCCACAAACGGCTATTGTCCAATCCTACGTTTGCAACTGTGACTATAGGCCTGGCAGGTTTTCGGCAGTGAGTCATTACGTTTGTTTTTGTGGACACATTTTAAGACTAGGACGAAAAACATTTGTTTGTAGAGAAGGATGTTGTTGCTGCTGCTGCCACTACGCCGCCATAGTAGCAGCAGCAGCAGCAACAACAACATCCTCGGTGACGACAGCGGCAGCAGCAATATAAACCACATGTTCACCTCCGAAATGACAGCTGTACTTTTACCTAGGCTTTTAGGCGAGGGATCCTCCAGGCAGGGACTGCTTTCACTGACTAATACAGCGGTGGGAGAAAAAAAAACAGCAGAGAAAGCTGTATGTGGTTCACAATCGCCCAAAACTTGCAGTTTGACAACATTTCATGATCAGTGAGATGACCTAAGTCTTGGTGGGTTGACAGACGGGCGTCACATTGTCCAGTCGTGTCGTTTTTTTTTTGGTTTTTTTTTTTTACTTGTAGGGTTTTATTCATTTTTGAACCTACAATGGGCGTAAAACTCAATGAAATCCATACAGGCACACCATGCAAGACATGGAGGCCATGGCAGTTGAGTGCATTACTTATTGTTTTCTTTGAAACAACTGTACCTGCTGATTCCAGGTCTGTCTGAAGCTCTCCACCAGTGGTCTGCTGCTGGAGAACCTTCTGATCATTGTTTTGACTCCTCTGTCTGAAATCTTGTGAGGAGCACCTGGCCGTGGCTGGTTTATGGCGATGCCATGTTCTTTCAACTTCTGGATGAGGCCCCAGTGGTGCTCTGGAACCTTCCAGAAGTTTAGAAATGCTCCTGTAACCAATGCCTCCAGTGTGTTTTGCAATAATTAGGTTGCATAGGTCTTTAGACAGCTCTTTGCTATTACCAATCATGCAATGCTTCTTGCTTCATGTGTGGATTACTTGGGTTGATGCAGACATCTGATGAAAATTTCATGTCAATAGCTGGATTAGAAATGTTTTCTGAGAAAAATGGTGACGTGTTCGATACTTATTTTCCCCACTGTATTTAGTGTCTTACCAGGAGCAATTTTAAAGGCTAATGTCAGTCTAGTCTGTAGTCATATCTTTGAGTTGGTGGAGACCAAAACAGAGCTTCAAACAATATGAACATGCATTTGTCAAGCCACCAGAATCACAACGTCAAATTGAAGCTTATGTTGCTCTTCTCCCTGTCATTACCAAAACTCCACTGTATTTCAGTGGGAAATATTGTACTTTTCACTCCACCACAGTTATTTGACAGCTTATTTAAGCAACCAGGATACTGTAAACCTTCACAAAAACATGCACCTGTACCACACTGGTTTTCTTGCACCCTGGAGCAAAATTTGACCCTCATGATTGTCATTTGTATAATTTCAGGCTCATTATGTCAATGAGACAATTTATGTTGCACAACAACTCAGGATAACAATAAAACATGTGAACCTGTGTCTTTTGGGTAATTTTAAGGCAGCTTTCATTGAGATTATCTCAGTATTTTTAAATTAATGATGATGTAACCATAATAGTAATATTATTTTTCTGGCTGCCTCTGCTGCTCGGTAATTTGATAAGTAATGTAATTGCTTTATTCAAAAAGTTACAAATAATAAGCAATTTATTCAATTTGTCCAGTAGCCTGTCCAACACTGACCACCAGTACTGTTCTTGCTAGCTGCTAATCTGCTAACACCATTTCTAGTCAAAACTTCCACTGTCCCTGCTGTTATTATTGCTATTTATTGCTTCTGACAGTGGCTGCTAACAGAATCCACTTCTTAGAAACCATGTGCAGATACTTTATGTTTTCTTTGGTAAAATCATTTTGCACAAACTGCATCCAAAGTTGAAGCAGTAAGTAAAACCAACAACTCTGTATTCAATTTTCTCATTTCATATCAGGAAGGACACTGGTTTACCTTAAGTAATACTGAGTCAAGGACTTGATTGAATTTCACTGATATCATTAGGAGGTCACATTTCAGTGTGTAATATGATATAAATTTCGTTATCCCACCCCTCCTCTCTCCGTCTCTCCCTGCCCTGTGCTGGGGACTCTTGTTTGTGCTTTCAAGATAGGCTGCTTCCCTGTGCCCCACACAAGATGATGGATGGTCCCATCCTTTACAAATGTTTTACTGCATCTGTCGTTAGCCAAAGGTGGTGCGGGCATACTGTAAGAGTATGCATGTGTGTGAACCCACCACGCTGCATGAAATCAGGTACACACACACACACACACCTACACACACACACAATTCAATCTCCTCTTCCCTCTTTCTTGAGCTTACACACAGGTGTGCAGCCTTTTGTGCAGACACATTCAAAGCTACAGAGCAACACCATGAATCAATCAGAACAGGGTAATCAAGGAAGGCCTGCTATGTACTGCGTGTGCATTAATTGAAATTACAGTACTGTATGTGGATACACATAGGGAAAAGTTGGTTTCCCAACTGTTCTTTAATGCCAGCCACAGGGAGTGCTGCTCAGTTTGCAACAAATACTTTAAAATGTCCTAAATTATATGGACTGCATCAAGTGGAGAGTAATGCTGGAGATACAATGAATCTGTATTACTGGAAAATGTGGGATCCAGTTTTTGAGACTTTTCACATACAAAGGATTCTGCATACTGCTTCAGTTTTGACAGTTCTTCAGTCTTTTGTAATCCACCCATTTTATTGGAACTGCCCTTTTAATTTGACTTTTGCCTTGACTTTAATGACTTCCTTCAGACATTGGGCTGGGATTGCAGCCTTGTAGCTACATCACAATTGAAGGTCCTTAAAAATACTCACCCATACACAATTATATTCTTTTAGTGTCACAATCACACAAAGATAAGCGTTTTTGTTGGTTTGTTGTAGGGATGTCACAATTACTTGTTTTCACAATTAATCGCGGTATTAAACGCCACAATTAATTTATCGCAAAGATTCCTAAATTCCGTCACTTTCCAAAAAGATGATGTTGGAACTGTCTCGACAGATATGGCGCCAAAGTAAAGGTAAATGCACAGATACTGGTCCATTTACCTACAATAATGTCACATTGAATCAGTAGGAATTTAAAAGTTTGCGTGTCATTTGTAATTAAAATAAAAAACAAAAAAACATTAAAATAAACTTAAACAATTGGTATAAATGACAACTTGAATAATTCAAACACTTCCCCTGGCGAATATAATTGGTCCTTTATTAATATTTGTGTAAATAATTAGCATAGACTATGTTTGATTTTACACATACATTGTGTTGTGAAATTAATTAATGCATAATAATTGTGATAATCACAACAGCATGAGCGTTTGGTTCATAAACTAATATTGTACCAAGTTTGGTTTCTATGGGCCAAAAACCATGAAAAACAGAGGAACTTCTTTGTCTTATGGTGCCGTCATGGAACTTTATCTGCTCGTCTTAACACATCTATGACATGGATTCAATGGGGATAAAGATCACAGAGATGAGACTGCTTAGTGTTTCCGCCGTGTTATGTCATTAAAGGCCTAGAATAAATACAAGTTTGCTGCTGCAGCTTCGGCTGGAGAGTTTACAAATCTAATCAAGCACTTAGACCTGCTTCACTGCAGTCCTGAGATCCATCCATGCTGCGGTCACAGCACTGGCTCTGTGAAAGACTACTGGACAGGTGAAAAATAAAATTAGAAATAGAAATTTGGCTTATCAGCTTGGGCACCAGATAGGAGGAAAAGGGGAAGGGGGTGTATGACCCTCGAAGGAAATCCAAGTTTGCTCTGCTGTAATGAATGCTTTTTATGCGGGCAGGGTGGTCTCTTTTGGGTGACGGCTTGTCTTTCACATGCCAACCTTTCCTCTCCCTCCCTCCCTGTCTGTCTCGCTCTCTGTGAGGTTGCTGCAGTAGCCCAAGGTGAGTTATAGAGTTACACTGTCTGCCGCTTCCTCCTTGCTACTGTTTTGTTGTTTTGACCCTGCACCGTCTGAAGAATTTTTTTGAATAACAGATCTTGCCACCCTGGATGTTTTTCAGGGAGGCCTCATGCAAAATGAATAGGGGTGGCACGTTTTATTGAAGTTTGATTTAAGGGGGGTGGGGTGGGGTAAAAATGGAGGACATAGAGATGAAGAAAAGGCAAGAGAGAAAAGGGAGGATCTTATCATAAATTATTTTACTCATATCCAGCCCTGCTGATGTATGTTGGAATGGTAAATAATGTATCACCCCGGTGCATAATTAGGACAACAACACTATTCTTTTTCCTCACTCATGCTTCCAGATGACTATGTAGCTGTTGTTTGATTCCCTCTCCTCTTTAATGGATGAAGAGGCCACCCTGACTGATTTGAAATAAAAAAAAGATCACTAAATGGCCTTTAAGTGCTTCTGTTCTTGTGTGAACTAAAATTTCTTTTTTAAATTCATGTTCATATCTACAGTGTATTGATATAGGTTATCATGTGGATGCTCATTAACATTTAGACACAAAATAAGCGGAGGTAATGTGTCCTCGAACACGGGATGTGCCCCGGTAATGTTTGTTGCCAGTCATGTACATGTACATTGGCTGCACAGACTCATTACAGACTGAACGCTGCTGCCATTGATTCTAATGCAATGTGACAAAATGCAAAGCGCTGTTAAAAGAAAGGCGGGAATAAGAGACAGGAAAGAAGAGAAGGTTATTATTAAATATATGTGTCTTGGTGTGTGTGTGCGTGTGTGTGTGTGTGTGTGTGTGTGCGTGCGTGCGTGTGTGCGTTTTCCTCTCATCTTTCTTCGTAGGAGATAACACCTTTTGGAGGAACTGCCTTGAAGCATTATCCCCTAGACAGGATACATGGCTAATCTTCAGCTTTGAGCCATTACGCTATATTTATCTGTGACCCCCTCTCTCTTTATATTATTACAGTTAAAGTCCATAAAAGTGTGTTTAGACAAAGATGAAGGCATTACCTGCTCAGAAACCCCAAGTGCTATTAGAGGCTTAGGCCCCTGCCGATGTGCACTGGATATTAAATATCCTTTATCTTAAACTCTTTCTCTCTCTCTCACACAGCTCTCTGGGTAAGCTGATATCTCACTCTGCCCTGCCTTATATTGCCATAGACGTAATAAATACACAGTAGTACATATCAATGGACCAAGTTTGTCCCAGTCCCAAACGATTATGTGAGGCATGCCTCTCCTTTATGTAGTGGGAGAAGCAGCAGCAGAGCTTTAATTTATTTCTGTGGGAGGTTAAGGACAGATATAGTTACAAAGTCAGACAGAGCGAGCAGAGCAGGTTATCTGCTGAACTGAGGGGACAGGGTGACCCACTCTGACCTCGATCTCACACAAAAACATGCGCACACGCAGCTGACTAACACACACACAGCTGACAAACACAGTGCAGTACATTTATTCTTTAGTCTATCAAAGAGGGAATACAAATTGCATGTCAAGAAAATACACATGCGTACAAACATGCTACATAATCCATAATTAACGTACACATGCACCATCATCAAATGAGTAGGGAGGACTACCTAGGACAAAGAATTGACTTTATAGTTTAAGGGCGTATGTAATATACACCAAATCTTCACCCAGTAATTTAATATTCTTTGAAAAGGACACTTCTCTCTAGGGCACAGAAACTGGAGATCCAAATCTTTAACCTGCGATTTTATCACTGGAGCATTTGAGACTTTGGACCAAAGTTATCAGATTAAAACTAACATTAAGGTTTCTAGTCTGTGGGCAGTAAAATGGTGCACTGGGCCAACAACTCTCGGCACATTTCTGTCTCGCTGTGGAGTTCCTTATGTGGAGGTTTTTTCTAATATTCATTTGGCAACTTATTGAAGTGTCTGTACATATGACTAAAAGAAACACATGACATCCCTTTTTTTTTATCTTGGAGGAAGTTTAAAAGGTGGTACACTCAAATGATATACGACAAAATTTCCTATTCTTCGTATTCTCGTTGAAGGTGCAGAAAATGCCATGTCACCATGTTAAGATGTTATTGTCCCATTAGCCAATACCTTTCTTGCATCTTGGCCAGGGTCCAAAACTAACACTCGCCACTCGCCAATTACAGGTAGATTTTGTCTCTGGCTGGTAAATTTTGAAGACCACTCGCCATTCTGGCAAGTTTTTTTTTTTTTTTACCGATGAAAATTTCATTTTTTCGTTACTGGTGGAGAACGATGCTGGTATGTTGTTTCCTGACAGAGTAATGTGTCTTTCCAGCAGAGACGATCTTTGGTCAGGTTAGCACGTCATGCTGTCATTCACAGCGTCGAGGTGGCTAACTGTTGTTACTGTTGTACCCATTTGTGTTGTTTAGCGCGCCAGTTGTTATTTCACTCATACTGAAAACATGATTTTAAAAAGATTAATACATTTTTCTTTGATTTTGTCTTTAAAAAGTAATTTTTGAAAAACTGGTCTTGAAAAAGGGGGGTTGTCTCATATTCGGGACAATACGGTACATCAAAAGACTAAAATGAGACCAAAACTAAAACTGATTTCCATGGACTAAATTTTAACTAAAGAAAAAAAACCCTAATACTAATGTGACTTTAAATAAATCCAGTCTTTGGTGAGTGACTAAGACTAAAATGAAATTAAAAATAAATTAAAAATTCTTGTCAAAATTAACGGTGCGACTGTCAGTGTAAACTGCAAAAGCTGAACTGAAATGAGATGATCTTGTCACCATAGGATTTATGCTGCGCTTCACCAGCTGTCCAGCTGTGCCGTAACCATTGCATCGTAAAGCGTGGCCTTTGTGGCCAAGGAACCATGGCAGCATTCAATTTTTTAACACCCTTGGATTTAACAGATGCACTGGTGGAACCCAATACTTACTATACATTTTTGCATTTTTCTTTTTCTTTTTTCTTTCATTATGGGCATTGGGCAAGCAATGAATTTTGAAATTGGTTGGGCCAACAGGTGGATCCCTTGTTGCCCAGGAAAAGAGAGTTTGAAGAAGGCTCTTGTTGCTCCGCTGTGACATGAGGAGTCTTCAAATCCTCCAAAAGTTGAGAGAGTTGAGACATTTCGGACACAGCTACAGTGTGCGGTGTGGGAACTTGTACAGTATATACACACCCACTTGTGTGCCTTTCTAAACTACTATATCCAATCAATTCATTTTGCCACAGGTCAACGCCAATTAGGCTCTGGACACATATTAAGGATAATTAAGGCAAACAGAATGCACCTGGTCACCATTTGAGTGAGACAGTTAAAGCAGATATCAGCTGAATGTTTTTGTTTATATAAGTCCTAAATAGTCCTATTTTCTGTCAGCAATCACTTACATGGAGTGTTTCAGCCGAAACACAAGTCTCTCAGTCACTCTGCTCTGCTGTAACCCAAGGAGAAAATTTTCCTTGTGGGATACAAGCATTATCCAATGAGGAGAGAGAACGGCATGAAGGGCTGTGTGTGCAGCCAAGGGATGCGCGTGAATGTGGTGACGTAGGGACGAGGACCAATAGATGCATGAGGAGGGCGGGGGCTGCTAACTCATGGTGCGTCAAGGAAACTCGTAACTTGTGTTTTACCTTCCTGTGAAGTCGTACCGGTTCGATCTGGTACGAGTTCACGGGTCGGAAGTTACGAGAGGCCAGTGCACTTTCACAGGCAACAGGTCGGTAAAAACACGAGTTACGGGTTGCCTGGAACGCTACAAAGTCGTAGTTGTGACTTAAAGCTGTAACTTACGGTTTCAAAAGCCTGCCTTGAACGCAGCATTAGCCAATACGGCCGGATCGCTGATATCTGCTTTAAAGGCGAGATTTTTTAATGACAGAGTACATTTCCCAAAAAAATCCCAAAACATGCTTTTGCTTAATCATGAGTGATTGAGTGTAAAATGTGCAAATTCATTTATTTCATGAATTAAAAATGAGGTCTTAAGTACAGAAAAGGAATTAAATGTCACATGTGCAAGGAATCTAAAAATGAATACTAACAGAGGCGGTGCAGATTTTACTTAGGGTTGTGAGAATGGTCACCACTGACTGTAGCAATCAGTTTGGTAAGGTGTGAATAATCAACCTGATAGCTGTAAACATAGAAATACCTTGGTGACAATGCTGCGTGAATGATGCTCTGGTCCTACCAGACTACTTGAATGGAAGAATCAGAAGTGTTCAGGGACCACAATGATCATCTGGCTCATGACGATGACTGGATAAGAAGCCAATTTAGATTCCCCAGAGCCGTGCCCTTGGATCTGTGTGATGAACTGGGTCCAGTATTAGAGAAATAGACAGAGTGAAGTGAGATTTCCCTCCACCATCACAGCGCAAACTTCTCTTGCTTACCTCTGGGTTTTGTGGCAACTGGCAATCAGTGGACAGGTACACTATATCTGATAAGAAAATTACAAATGGCCACGGTTACATGATGATTTTTAATTTGAAATTAATAAACTAAATAGTTCAGAATTAAAATATTCTCCTTTGAGTTTATTTAATTCCGTTTAACGTCTGGTGGCAACGCTAAGTAGAAAGTTTCTCTTCTTAACTGCCAGGATCGCCTTCCCATGTGAACCACAAACCAGCCAATTACTTTAAGTTTTATTCTGAATAATCATTTTCTTTTGTAGTTACAGTAGGTGTTTACATGGTCTTTTTTTTAAGTGGAATTAATTTTTATTCATTATTCAATTATTTTTGTTCGGAAGTAAAGGTCTCATGTAAAGGTGGCCAATGTTTACTCGTATGTTGTCTTGGCACACAGCAGTGTAGAAGCAGGCATGGAGAGTGATGTCTGACTTGTGATGCGGGTGACTTCTCATTTGAATCATTGTAACAATGAACACGTTACAGTGCAACATACCTCCTGGGGGTGACAGTGGCTACCCCTTCAGGCACTGCCTCCTCAGTCCCAAAGCCATAGAATATAGAGGAAATATGCTGTAAAACCACCACCACTTGTGTCTGCTCAGATTTCACGCATTCCATCCATCTCTTGAAGTGCAGATGGTGATATTTCGATGAATCAAGAGGATGACATTTTTGTCATCAAGCACAAGCACCTTGATCTCTGTGTCAGAGAAGTTCCTCACCTTCACTTTCTTATCACTTCTTACCATGATTCATCGATCAAAGCCAAAAAGAACTGCATTGACCATGTGCCCAGGTGGGCGCAAATATATTATATAGTTTGTTAATGAATAAATCATGAATGTTTTATGTCATAGAGGCCTCAGTTGGCTTTAGATGAATGACAGGTAAAAGGTTAAAGTGTTGATGTTGTTGTGAATAACCACATTTGACAGTGGTGCAGAAAGTTTGCTGATGATTTGTGGACTTAGCAAGTTCACTAGTACAAATGGAGGTAACGGTGCACATCCATATACAGCTGTGAAGAATCAATGAGAGTTCAAACTGTTTACTTTCATATCTATGCATAACCGGTTCTCTTGTTGGAGAGGCGTGTCAGATAAAGCATACTTAGGCCTTCAGATGTTTAAAGAATTACTTCAATTATTGTCCAAAAGAAATTAAACTGTATGAAACCTGTAAAATAAAGTAGGATTTTGCCACCGTGCTCACATTGCCAGTTATATTTGCTGTGCATGGATCAGCTTCAGACTGTTGCTAACTGCAGTCACATATCTTATCCAAGATCATTATGTAAATTCTCCTTTAGTGTGGATGTTCATTACGCCATAACACTAAAACCACTGTCTTTCTTTCACTCTAATAAGGCTAACAAAGCAGGCTCACTTTCCTCAGGTTTCCCCTTCTTTTTTTTTTCTTCTTCCCTGCACTCACATTTGCTCCCACTCCCCCTCGCACACCAAGTCACTTTCACAACTTTCATTACCTCTCCGAGGGCAGACTGAGCTAGGTGGCGGGGGAGATGGGTATATATCTCCTAACTATAACCCGTCATCCCCAGAGTGTGGAGGTCAATGAGATTAACCTATAGCTCCTTTTTTCCTTCATTACGCACTCCAAATTACACCCACTTACAGACGAAAGAAAGAAAGAGGGAATCATATATGAGCTGATATCTATTTAAAATCTAATCCCTTTGGGTGAATTGCTCAGCCTTTCCATTTCTCTTATGTTTCTGCCTATTGCCTCCGGGCTCGATTGTGCCGTGGTGCGCTGCGGTGCCATTTAGGAAGGTGCTATAACCTCGCTCCTCTTCGTATTAACTTTAGATTCATCCGTGGTAATGTGGGAGACACTTCAGATTGTAACTTCCTATCTTTTGCTGTTGTTTCTTGCTTAAACATGAGAGACTTGCAACCTCTCGCTCCGTTGCCAGCTAACCACTTGACTAGAGCTTTTTATTGACTGTGGATTTACCTGGTTCACCTGCAGGCACATTATCTCAAGGTAGGAGTTTGCCAGCATCCCAGTGCCTGTGTTTTCTGATTCAATTTATCAGGCCATATGTAGCGATTCTGTAAATCCAAAACTGGTTCAACTTTGTCACATAGTTTTCTGTTCTCTCTTTATAGCTGTGGTTTGGATGTTGTGATTGTTGACATACTCCCTATGCATGTGCCGTAGCATCCAGTACATCTGAATTAGTCAAAATAATTCCTGTTTAACTCCAGTCAAATCAAGTGCTACATATTTCAAGAATGCCACTTACTGTAGTAAAGCACATACCTCAGCCAAGGCCAGACAGCCCCACTAAACTATACAAATTCATAGATCTCAACACCATAGATGAGTCTGATTTTTCATATCAGATGCTCAAGAAATGCCGTTCCTGACAATATTAAGGAATGTGATGCAAATATTCTGTGATTCACTGCACAATTCAGCTGTCTTTACTCTGCTCCACGTCCCGCCCCTCCACTAAATTTGGTGCTGACTGGTTCAGTACTTTTTGTGTAACGCTTCCTAGAGATAAGAGAACTAACCTTCTTGGTACAGTTCATAAAAGCAAAGTAGACAGCAAATCCAAATATTTTAGTAACATAATGAATTAACAAAAATCTCCAAAAAAACATGTTTACATGGTTTTTACCAGTTACTGAGTGGAGCCTAATGAGCAAAACTGGAGAACTTTATCTGTTAAAATGTAAATCTACAACAAAGTGAGAGGGTGTGAATACTCAGGGAAGCCACTGTATGTCAGTAGTGACAAAACACAAGGAGACTGCTTTGACAAAGACAAAGTTGAAACATGGTTTCAGAGGACTTTTTTTAACGTTTATTTTTCCAACCTCTGTACTTTAGTCGAAAACCTTTAAGAGCAGCTCTTGTGCTCCAATTGGTCATCTGCTGACTGATTCCAAGGAAACAAACTTGCTGACTGCTGGTTTTCCAGATCAAGCCCCCAAATTAGCTAAACGAAGTCCAGTTGTGATAAATTTTCCCTGGAGATCTGAGGATATTTTTGAAATGCAGATGCAGCTTTGAAGTAGCAAGAACTTGAATCTTCAAGCTGCACGAACCAATACATCTGTATTAATGGTAATGAACTTATTGGATGAAAGAAATGCATACTTAATTTATATCTGTGCTCACTCTGTTAGTTTTGGAGGGTTTTATTGTCTTTCAGCTGGCTGTTTTAACGACTTTTTTAAAGAGTAGCGGTGACGGGCGGCGATCAATTACATGTAAAAGAAAACCCTGCTTATTATTCTGTCCTCAAGCTAGCTCTCGCTGTCTGGTGCCAAACAGGAGACACAAAATGCTAGCAACTAAATGAACCAAAAAGCCAGATTTTTCCTTCAGGAATCGGTATGAGACCAAACCAAATATTCTGCTGTACTGGAGTCAAGGAAGACCCCACTGTGCCGACGGCTGCCACAGTCTCTTTTGGAATAAATTATTATCGTTATTATTATGGACGCGGTCTCTCTTTCACATGCACGCACACAAACACGTGCGCATTGATAGTAGTCGCGCTTGAACGCTAATAAACTAAGGTCGTTTTCACACCTGACCAAGAGGACTTGGTTTGATTGGGGTGCTAAAATTGTAACATTGTTGCATTTATCACTTGGTTTGGTTCTGCTTTCACACTACCATTTCTGAAGCGCACCAAAGTTTCTGAATAACGTAACGCAGTTGAAAAGGGCACTCGTCGATTGGGCAAATTTGCAGGGGAAAGACCTCCCTCCTGACCAGCAAAAACAAACAGCAAACATGGAGTGGCATGTTAAATAAGCTGTTTTATTTTGTATACGCCACTGTATGTGGTGTGTTGATGGTCGTTCATAGAACCACAGTTACCTACGTAATTATCCGCTTTGAGGATTCCGTTCATTTTTTTCTTTTCAAATGCACATGGCTAAGCAAGCCTGACCATCAGGTTAGGCAGTGAGGCAGCGAACGTTCAGTCTGAGAAAATGAAAGAAAAATGGCACCGGAGGAAGATGCGGTCGATAACGGACTACGAGGTGTTTGTGTTGAAATGTTACATGGATGCACTGTGTGTATACTGTAGATGCAGTGTGTATTGCAACACTTTATACATTTGGTCCTGTGGTTGGTCCAGTGAGAGTTCACACTGCATCATGAACAATGCTTCAGGCGGCCCCGGGTTTGCCTGTTTGGTCTGCTCCAGAGTTTGGATGAGCTTTCACACCTGCCCAAAGGAAGCAAACTATCCCAGGGAACGAACCATAGTGGGACCAAACAGCTCTGGTGTGAAAGGGACCTACATGTACTAAATCGCGCTAAAATTAATTGTAACTGAGGGCGTACTGAACGGTTTAGTATTTTACTGAGTACCGTTGCATGCTAGTTTCCAGAGGCATGCAGCAAAACCGGCATTACCCTTTTATTCTGTCTTGAAATTTTTCTTGTGCTATTGAAGTTAGCACTCTAACCAGCTATCTAACATACGCATGTGTATATGTACAAGTTAATTTTTCTTATATCTTCTGGGATGTTTCCTCCGGCAAATCATCCAAAACTGAAATATTAAGAACTGTAACCGTAAATCACAGGTCAACAAACACGAGCATGACAATGTATGAACAAATAATTAATTATCAGCAAGGAAAACCAAGGCAGAGTTTTATTGTGAACATTGTAGCGTAAAGTATTGCATATGGATATTGTAGTTTTATTTATGTTAGGTCCTTGTCTTATCCATCTCTAGTTAAGGGGCCTGTTATTCATTTTTCTCAATGCCCAAACATCTTGTCCTGGATCAGTCATTGCTTAATTTGCAGAGGCTTCCAGTGACACATACAGCAATTATCATCACCAGCACAGTTCAGAGATCAACCCCAATCGGACGCTGCCATGACACAACAGGAAGCAACGTTCAACACTTATCTTAACAGCAGCGGTGACGAGCAAATTTGTTTGTCGGTGAGCACATCTGAGGTCGATCAGCTGGAGGATGGCGTGAATGATAGAGCATCAGTGTGGTGGGTGTGACTGAGTAGGCAGCAACCCGGCTCATGTAACTTCCTGGTTATGAATAGCCTCCGTGGAAAGGTCAGCGCCATGACAACATTGTGATGGATGTCACCGACGTCCAATTAAATTCTTCTAAAAAAGGCGCCTTGGAGGCTCTTGTGTGTGCTTATTAAATATAAAACAGCTAAATCAAAAGTCTGAGGGTCTGCTTCTCTGTGTCTAATGCCCACTAGGACAACCGAGAGCATTTTCTATTCCTCAATTATTCATGTTTTTGATGAGGGGGTCAATAAGGGGAAGAGCACTCGTTATGAATGTTTGGAACTAAGCACAAAGGTCACAACACAAAAACACACACAAATACACATCCTTTTTAGACACTTCTAACTTTTTTTTCCTCCCTCACTTTTTGTCTTTGGGTAGAGAGGAGCAAAGAACAATACTCCCGTGTTTTGAGGAATGCAAATATTTGTCGCCAGGTTGTTGAAGCTTTCTCCGCGGATTTATCTCTCTTTTTCGCTTGGTCTCCCGCTCTTGCGCACACGCACACACACACAAACACATGCGCGCGCATGTATGTAAACACACAAGCTGCTTTGAGGAAACTAGGACAGACAGTCATCCCATGAATAAGAGGATGCACGTTTTAATTTGTGTATTATTTGGGCCTTTGAAAATTCCAGCACATGTGGATGTGTGCACACATACACACATGCACACACACACACACAAATCCAGCCTCAGTTTCCTTCCTCCAGTCCAACAGTAAAAGTCCTTTCACTTTTTATGCCTACCTTTGGTTGAACTTATGCTTCTCTTTTTTTCCCCCATGTCTTGTGTATCCACTCTGAAATTATAGATGGGGATAATAATAATAATGTCATTTTGTACCAGAATCTTAGTCATTACCTGCAGTAAAGTGCTTCTAATTGATACCACCAGAGAGATAATGATTGCAATGCCCTCCAGGAACATATTATTGCAATATTAACCTTTGTATATACTTTTATGCAGAAGACTCTGGCACATTAAAGGATCTCTAAATCTTACTTGTGTGGTGTAATGCCATTACAAAAGAATGGATACTCGGAGGTGTGCCCTTTTACTGATTAAGTGTGTCCAGGGGTTTGCAGCCATCTTCAGAAAATGGATGATATGGAAGTGCAATTTCCAATGTATCTCTGCTCTCTTGCTGGCTAAAGCTCTTTCTTTCTTTCTTTCTTTCTTTCTTTCTTTCTTTCTTTCTCATTCATTCTTTTACAGTAGTGCACTATTTTTTTTATCATGCTTGTGCACATGTGCACCAGCATTCAAGTTTGTATCTTGTTTGCGTAATAGTCGTATTTGCATGTTGCCATATCTACGGCTGCATGTGTGTGACTGTCATATCAGTGCGGTTATGAGTGTATGTATTTGTGTGTGCATCCTCAACATTTGGCTGAATGCGACGCCACACTTGGATGAACCACCCCCTCCCTCCACACACCCACCCACCCCACCCAAAGCAAGACTACATCGAAACCAGAGGCTATTCTTGGACACAGCGCCCCCAACACATTGTCCTGTTTACATTACATGATTGTAGATGGTCACATGGTTTTCCGTTACATTTTTAATTCAATTATTAGGCTACATTCTTTGTTACAACTCACCATAATATAATAATAATATATGATCAGTCATCTGGGAGTGATGGTCCAGTCTACTCAGTCTTGATTGTTGCTGTCACTGCAGAAAACTCACTTTTGTGACAATCTCAGGATATTCTGCTTTAATCCAGAACACAGGGAGAGTTTTCTGTGAAATGATGAAACGGTGGAGAGCCGGTCGCGACATTTATATATGGGCTTGGAGCATGTGAGTCACCTGTTGCAATGAACCCGTAATGTAAACAGGACTCTTGTTTTTTCTTTTAAAACATCTTTCTTGGCAGTGATCAGGTCGTTTGTTGTCTCATTATTGAGTTTCCCCTGTCGACGTGTGATTTTTACTCTTTTATGCTTGTTGACCTGCCTGTCAATTGCGCAGCGCTGGGAAGATGCACAGACGGAAGTGGCAAATTTCCAAAATTAAACAACCGGAAGTGTAAATTAAACCAAACAAACAATTTTATATTTTTTCATTCTCTCTCTTCGGCCCGGTCCCAAATGATCCACGGCCCGGTAATGGTCTGCGGTTGGGAACCACGGCGCTATATGACCCCTCACTGCACTCAGGTTCATAGCTGTTTCACCTAGTATCTTTAAAGGCGGCAGCGGCAGTGAGCTGAGCTGATTCTGAAGATGACATCCTGTGAAAAGATACAGTAGAGGGACCTTTTGCTTATGAGATCTCTCCGCAGCAAAGACCAGAGTACTGCTGACAGAGGGCAAAACAAATTAATTCAGTGAGGACTGCTGTTATATATCTGCGTGCTGTGTGTGTGTGTGTGTGTGTGTGTGGGTGTATGAGTGTGTGTGCATTGGTGCGTGTGTCTAACTCATGACACAGTCCAAAACAGCTTCTTAAGACCTGGTGACACAGGACAGGAAATTGGGATATCTGAATACTCTGGAGACCTCTTGGCTTGGCCTCACACATGGCTCCCACCCCCGTCCTCCACCCACCTGCAGTAGCAGACTTAGCCTCTAGTGGGCAGAGTGCAGAGCACCCCTGGCAGGATTACAGTGATGTGCTGTAGTCTTGGTTGAAGAGACCAAAAACCTTCAGGAGTGTGTTTTTACAGACTGTGAGTTGCCTGTTTTGAGGTTCAGCACAAAAAGAAAACTTTTATTATGTAGAGAAAACAATACATTGCTAAACAATACATAAAACTATCTCTGCTAGACAATAATCAATTAATCACACAATAAATGAAAATAAACTCAATAATATACCGGCCTTGATATATTGCCATGTGCATGCACACGTGTTTGTTTTCCTTGTTTCTCACCACCAAATAGGCTGGATGACGAGAGGCTTCACTCTGTGCATTGGTCTCAGCACTTTGTTTGTTCCCAGTTTGATCCATAGCGGAATGAACGGAGTGAACCCTCTTGTCAGTCATCCAGTATCTTTGTTTACCAGAATGCATTTTGCGGCAACTGAGAGCAATGGCGGTAAAGCTAAGCAGCTAAAATCTTTTTTAATTCTCGCTGCAGCGCTGTTGATACGTCGCTTTTGAAAGTTTTAATATTTTTTCATGAAAGAAAGTCACAGTTTAGATCTCCAGTCTGTGGTCAGTTTATCCAGATACCGCCTGTTAGGAGATTTCCTCTGACGTTTCCAGAGAAGTGTAGATCTACTATTGGAGCAGCAAGCAGGAGCAGCGAGTCATCAACCGGTCAACCTCCAACGTCATCCCAGGGGAGAAAACGTATCCGCAGGTTTTTAGAGGTTTACCGCCGGCTGGTTAAATTCTTTTAGGAGATAAATGCAGGTCTCATTGATGAAATCTAGCAACAGTGGCAGTCACATTAGTGAAAAATGAAGCTTCAGGTGTGTATTGGACAGAAGAGCTGCACTGTGCTGTTTATAATTTTTTTGTTTGTTTTATTTATTTAGGATATTTAAAAGTTCTTAACATTCAAACTACAGTGGTAAAAAAAAAAACACTCATGAGAGAGAAATAAAGGTTTATTGCTTTGAAAGGGTCTACTTGCATGATTATGAAATATTATTATTACATTAATGGTTAATTTGCTGTCAAAATAATGTTGACAATAATATTATTTATCAGCAATAATTTGTGGGACAATGTATCGTCCAGCAAAATTTGTTATTGTCAAAGGGGCCAAGTCTCTCCCTGAGTTAAAAGCCATTTTTAACACCTTTCATATTACTCATTTAATTTTTGCTTGCAGAAGATGTTTTATGGGTGCTGCTATCCTTATGATTGCAATAACATACACCTACTAGAAAAGTATAATTTATACTCAGGAGACAAAGTTTACTTATATGTTACCAATGGAACCAGCGACAGTATGTAATGCGGAAGTTATAGCTTGAAGTGATAAAACTGAGGCTCAATGTTTTTGGGTTGAAAGCAATTTGACATGGTGAACCCCTGGTATTCATCAGCACTATTTGTTGGGAGACCAAAACGGAGTAAATGATGGTTTGGATTCATCAGGATTCAAAGCTCAAATTAAAAATATTATAGCAACAACCTCTTTAAAATAGTTTTAGATCTGCAGCTTACACAGGTCCTGGGTCCTCATCTGGCATCGGGGTGCTGTTCGGGTCAGATCCATCGGGCTTTCCCCTGAAGACCTTGACTGCGTGTCTTTCACAACAGGCCAACTGAGTGCTATTACTGTTTTCTCAGCATTACCATAGTGTACTGCTGTGCCAAGCCAGTGACATGGTCAAGAGTACAACAGCTGTATTTACTGTGTCACGGGGTTTACTCAGTCTGGCTGCACGTCGTCCTCACCAGCATCACTCATCTGCAGCTCGATTGTTGAACACTCGTACCTGTTTCTTATTTCCAAGGGTAGAAGATGGCCTGGAAAGATAGTTGATATGGCCAGGAATTTTTTTGTGTGTGTGTTTAGTATTCATCTCATAGTTGTAACACAAGGCCCACTTGTCCTTGACTGCTTGTTACAAATAACCCACATAATTCCCACAGGCTCAGAGATAATTCACTGATAATTTAAGGCACTGGTACTGTGTTGCATTTTCCCTCACACACACACACATTCACACACACATACACACACACAAAAATCAGCACATTCCTTTGTTTTTTTCCCCCATTGTTTCCCTGCTGCTCCTGAGCCTGACACTAACCTAGTAAAGCGTCTCTTTTGTTCTGGGTAACGGGAGACTGTTGCTGAAGTGTATACAGAGGTTAGTGCGACTGAGCCCTTTTGTGGTGCGCCGGCACCTTGCACTTTATCTGCCGTTTAGCTTCTCTTTTCACTGCGGAGCCACATTATCTGCTGATTTAAGGAAGCGCTGCTGAATCAGGTCAAGGTGGTGCAGCCAATTGTCAGCAAGGTAAGAAAAAAAAAAGGCCTGAAGTGCCAACACTGAATGGCAGGCTTTTTAAAAAATGATTGAATTTACTCTGACACTGAAACCACTTTTATATGTTATTATACCGATAACCAGACCTTGTGTGAATGTAGCAATGAACATTCTCACTTAATGTAGTTTCCCAGCACCTACAGTACAGGAGGAATATTTTTGTATTGGGGCACCATAAAGAGATTAATTTTAGTGGTAGTCTTCCCACCAGGGAGTCAATGTAATCCTACAGAGCATTAGAGAAAAGAAGACAAGGAGGAGGAGGAATGGACAAGAAAGTAGTGGAGAGATGAGAGCAGGAAAAGGAAGGGAAAGGAGAGAGCAGAGGAGTATGGGCGAACGCAGAGGGGGAGAGGAGTAATCACGTGTGTCCGGCGGAGGTCACCACTGGTCTGCAGGTTCTAATTATGTGCTAATAGCCACTGAGGAGGTCATTTGGAGCCATTAGCCAGCGCCTGTAGGTAGTTAACGGCCCACAGCATAACCCAGCCTCCTTAATGTTCCCTGTGAGGCCGTTAGCGCTCTGTCACCAGCCAGCTAGCTGCCTCGTTACTGCGATTAGAAACCAATTGATAGGTAATAGTAAAATATGATAGCGTACTATCCAGGAAATATGGACTCTGGTGGAAAGGTGAGAGGACAGAAGACAGGCGAGCGGTAGAGCTTGAGAGTGGAGGGCGAAAAGCAGACGTAGCCCATGAAGCTTAGAGCAGCGACTGGTTGATAAACAGGTTGAGAAGTTGGTGGAGGATGTGGAGCTGCACTTGGACGGTCAGCTGGTGTTGGAGGGTTGTACTCCTGGCACTGATTGACTCAGGATTACAAAAATATTGGTAACGAAAACCCATTTTGTGTTGTCCAAGAGCACAACATTGGAGCCACAGAGAAATAGGCATCCAATTTTCTAGTTTTATTAAAACTCAGTCCACGGTCATGTGAGGATATTTAGACATGCAGACTGAAAGGCCTGGGAATCGAACCACTGAACCACATCTATCTATCTATCTATCTATCTATCTATCTATCTATCTATCTATCTATCTATCTATCTATCTATCTATCTATCTATCTATCTATCTATCTATCTATCTATCTATCTATCTATCTATCTATCTATCTATCTATCTATCTATCTATCTATCTGAATGTTGTACAAAAAGCAACAATACAACTTGTGATGCAATTTAAAATGTAACATCGAAAGTATCAGGGAACATCTGTAAAGTGAATTATGAATGCATAAACAATGTTCTAATGAAGAAAGGAAACAAAAGTAAACTTGAGACAATATCAGTCACCAAGTAATCATCAGTACAGAGTTCACAAGAACAAAAACAGTTTTTCGTGAATATTTTTACATCCACATGTTTGGGAGAGTCTGTCTGGAGCACCTTCAGAACAGCAGTCAGTGTTGTTCCACGACCTTCTGGCTAGTTATATACTTTTGAAACCCAGACGCTCAGTGCATCAGCACACACAGCAGTTCCTTTTTCCCTTAGTCATGGATGAGAAAGAAATCAAATCAGTCTCAAAACAAGGATATTCTAGACCTACTATGCAGAACATTGTTCTTAATCAATTAGAGTCAGATGTTTTCATTTAGATATATTTTATTTCTGCTCTGGGCAGACTTCGATTCATATGATTTAAATTAAAATCACACTGGTTATCAGTCAATGGCGGTATACTTCCTGCTCCTCCACATTCGTCAAGCCCGGACAAGTTTGATCTCTGGTATACTCTCTGTCCGGGCGAATAAAGAAATACGGCGCTCCCTGAAGAATCGCAGATTTGTCCGTGATGAAATCTCCAGACTGGGCCTCTAAATATTTGCCTGTACTGTATTTGTGTGAGCATTTCATTAACAATCAGAGCTGACAAACACGCACACTCGCTGACCCTGGCCATTGGGGGAGAGCTTGAGACAGTAGTGTGTATTTAGTGTGTATTTGTTGAAAACATAAATGCCTCACATGAAGGATTGATGTCACCAATAGGAGAGATGATTGCAGTGGAAATGAATCTGGTGTGGTGAGTGTTTTCCACAGCCGGGCTCCTGGCTCTTATTTAAGGCCCTGTCAGAACTTGAAAGTGTAATTGATATAAATTCTAAAGTTTAATTTTTAAAGTTTACAGTCACAGAGGGTTCAGAGCTTCAGATTGTTTAAAATTGCACTCACTCCCTTTTCATTAAAGCAGGATAGTCTGAAAACATTTGTTCATCAAAGGGTTGCTACAAATTAGACTTTGAGAAACTCAATTTGAAGTAAAGAAAAAGCATTTCTTTTCCTCTGGGGGAAGCCAAAGACTCGTCTTGTTTGCATTTAAATATAAGCTGGGCACAATATCTGGCTTTAAAGATGCAGTCATTATACAGACACAAACTTGGAGGACTCACGCCACACTTGCCATATGCACACACTACACCCCCCAACTACATAATTTGATAGTTCCCTCTAAACTGGCGCATATGATGCTATGAAAACATTGCTATCATGTTGCACCCATGCTCTTAGCTTGTTGTGTCTAGTCCCTAAGAGTTGAAATTAGCAATAAGGCCTCCGAGGGAACAGGCGGGGTGTGTCGTGAAAAAAAAAAAAAAAAATCTGGTTCTGTTAAGGGTTAAAGAGAGACAGAGTCAGATGGAGACGACCAGAGCTGTGGAATAACGTCTTAATCTATCTGAGAAGTGAACAGTGGCTGGTCTGTGTTTTTTTTTTCTTTTTCTTCTTTTTTTTTTTGGAGCACGCTGTCTTGGATGACTCCCAAGCAGAGGGGCAGGGAGCAGAGCCATCTTCAGCTGCTAGTCACTAACATGGCAGTAATAAGGCAGTGATGACCCTCCCAGGACTGCCGGCCAACACTCCCTCTGCCTCTCCCTCTCCCCTCAGCACAAACACAGGCCGTACACTTGAGCAGACAGTCTACGCGGTGCAGCTCCACACTTCTCTCTCTCTGTCTGTGATATATACAGTAGTATGCTGACCTCCCTGCTGGCTGACCAGCGTCCATTCAACCTCAGTGAAACATAATGTGCAGACGACCAGTAGGTTATGGCCCCACAACCGTCAGGCTGCATGTTTGAAATGCAACCCTGAAATATAAAACCATTGAAGATTGATGAAGCTTCATGTGCTTAAATGCATGTAGAGAAGTTAAACCAATGCTCAGGGGCGATTGCGCCGCTGCTGCACCTGTTGCAGAAACAAATGAAAACACTGCCGAACTGTCTCCTATCCATCTTTACAATGCCTGTCAATCACATGCTGGACTTTACAACATTAAACATAAAAAATCCTAAACATGTTACCACATGATGCTGGAGCCTACAGAAGTTGAGGATTTAAACTTTTGAGTTTTATTAATTCTGTCAATGGCAGATAAGGCTTCACATGTAAAACAACTTTCATTAATTTGCATGAAAAACTATGCTGTAAATCATTTAAGCACTGTATTGAATATAAAACTATAAACTGCATGTATTCTTTTCATGTGTGGCTTTTACCACCTTAAAAGCTTCTAACCCTGTGCGGCAGAAATTAGTTTCATACCATTCACTCTGCCTACAATTAATCTAAACCAGTAAGATCTGTGTCAGCTTGTACAATACAGGCTGGACAACAGTTTTGCGTGACTGCTTACACATATATATAGTGGTGTGCCTGTGAGAGTACAACCCTCACTGCTATGTATTGTTAGAAATTTGCATGCTTAAGTCCATATGGCAACTTCCTTTTGACCTGCTTTCCCATCCCCGATGCATTGTCAGGCCTGTCACCCGATAAAGAATCACTTGACTTGCTATAACAAGTTCAAAAGGAGCTGATGACGCGCTGTTGATCCATGGAGAATCGGCAAAAGGAACACCCCTACTGCTTGCTGCTATCACTCCCATAGAGATAGCAATATTATTGATGGGGAATGGTTATGCTAATTTCTGTAGGGGAGGAATTTTCTTTCTTTTGCTTTTGCTTTTTTTTTTTTTGGAAAATGCTCAAAAAAAAGAGGGGGAAAAAAGAAATTCATATGCATCAAACTGAATTCCATATAACCATTTAAAGGAGCAGCATGAGAATCAGATTTTCATAGTGCATAATGAATGTAGAGTATCTTTTAAAGAGGAAGATATGTTTTGTCTGGGAAGTGGGAAGAAAGCATATTTAGGCTATCTATTAATGTCTCACAGAACACACACGCACTCACATGTGCACACACACACACACATATTATTATCTAGAGTCTTTTAAAAAGCATAAATATTTAAGTATCAATGGAGTCAAAAGACCAACAAAAAAGTGACAGATAATGTGTCAGATAATAATGCTTTCTTTAAAAAGCTAGCTGCCAAAAAAGAGGGGAATATTTTTCTCTAAATAGCAGTTTAGATTAAAAAGTTCCATAAACAGGCTGCCATAAATTCCCTAAATAATATAATAATTATTATTAATAATAATAACTCTAATGTGCAACAAGGAGCGGATTTGTGTCACCCAGGGATGGAGTGTGTTGCTCTCTGACAGAGTGACCATTTACATGTGTGTATCTGCCTCTCTCTCTCCCTCTCTGACACATTGAGCATGGCACAAGCGGAGGGAGAGGATGATTTGAAGGGGAGAGGAGCTGGAGGAGGAGGAAAGGGGGGGCTGTCGTGGGGCAGGAGGAGGAGGGCTCTGTGTGTGTGTGTGGGTTGGTGTGGTGGTGGTGGGAGGGTGGGGGGTGTTACGCACAGGGGCTGTTATGAATATGACCCCGAGATATTCCATTGTGGGCCCATGTCCGGTTCTGAGCACATCTGATAGTATCTCAGTCAGTGGCATTAATGTGTCTCTCGGTTCGACATTTTGAATAATCGGGGCTGTCTGCCGTCATCCTGCCACTAGCTGTCAGCAGCACCGTCTGTCTGTCTGTCTGTCTGTCTGTCTGTCTGTCTGTCTGTGTGTCTTATCACACTCCTCTACTCATGCACTTACATTATAGAAAACAAGCTGCCCGTGCAAGAGAGCGCTTGATACTTTTTTATTATTACCAAACCGTTCCCATAATTACCCCATAATCATTATATAATCCTGTAACAAAGCCTCTATTGAAGCCCTGTCTTTTGTCAACGCTGGGACACTGAATCTATAATTGCATTATTTAGTCTCTTCCAGCCCTCTATAGAAGCGTAATATATCAAAACCATCCCGCTAGGCAGGTTTTTTAGTTCCAACAAACACTTCGGCCTATGCGGGACGTCTTTTTTGGTCGTCTGTTTTTTTTTCCTCCCTTCTTTTTTAAACGCATCGCAAAAAGTTGTGCCAACTTCAAGTTCAGGGCTCCTGTTGGAAAATATCAAGGGAGACAGAAAAAAAGTATTTGCGTCTTTTTTTCTCTTTTTTTTTTGCTGACAGCGTGGCTTGCTCTCAAACATCTTCAGAGAGGTGTGTAGAAATGCACTCATTCACAAACTGGACCGCTCGCATCATTACTGCCATAGCATATTCTCAAATAATTATGTTCATTCCCTCCTGCGCTCCCAGACAGAAAGAATAAATCGTCAATACAGTGAGAAAGAAAGAAAGAGGAGAAAAAAAAGCGAGTTCCTGAGGAGCGGCTTTGCGTTTGTGTGCACGGGGATTGGCAACACAACGGGGCTTATTTACATTAAATACGCCACAAGGTTACAGTGCAGATAGATGAGCGTCATTTTTATCACTCATTACTTCTCTTAAGCGGTGACTGACGCTCAAGACGCACAGGGAGGCACATCACTCATTTATCCTGGAGTTTTTGCTTTCTTTCTTCTCCTTCCAAAGCGAGCCAGAAGAAGAGGATTCACACTCGAAACAGTTGACTTAAAGAAAAAAAGGTAATGAATTATACTTTTTTTTTTTTCTGGAGTGAATTTGTGACCCGGGTGTCTTTTGCACAGAGGGGGCTGTTATCCAAGGCAATGCTGAACGCGCGGTGCCTCAGCGGCGAGACTGAGCTGTGTGTACGCTCATGTATTAGTGGAGAGAGGGATACGGTTTGAAATAAAGCACTGTTTGTGGACAGGTTCAAGGTCAGAAACAAAGTTAGGTGCTTTGGAATCGGCTTTTTTTCTTTTGCCCTCGTTGGGGTATCAAGGAGGAGGAGGAGGGGGGTTGAAGGGGCATGTAAACGTTGAGGAAGAGAAGGATGAAGGAGGAGGGGGGGTGGATTATTTCTTTAAACCAGGTTCTTGTTCACCGCTGGGCTCAGCTGCCTTTTTTATCACCCCCCCTCTCTGTCACAACGAGCGAATACCGCAAGACCCGGGCTGCATGTACCCACAGCCAGTCAAGCTCCGCGTTGCCTACAATGGAGTTCCCTTTTAACGGTAGCTACGATGCGTTTCACCTACCAGATAGGGGGAGTTCAAGCTGAAGAGGGAATATGCTGATCTGATGCCCGGGGATCGGCATCAATGCAAACGTTTACTTTTAGCAGGCAAAGCGGCTCACACACAGAGAGAGGGAGAAGAGAGAGAAAGAGAGAGTGAGAGAGAGTGAGAGAAGGGGCAGAGTGGAGAAAAAAAGGCAAGAAGAGAAGAGACAAGTAATAAAAAGCAGCGTTTTTCATTTCAAACTCGGGGTGCGCGGCAGGGAGCAGTTGTTGTGTTGTTAAGGGACAGGATCGAGGAGTGGACAGTATTTAACAGGTCCCGAAGCCACTTTTCAACACCCACGTCATCCGTAAAAGAATATGATCGGGTGAAATCATATGGACATGCCTCATTATTCAATGAACGCTGTCTCTCACAACGCGGCGTTTACGCGCAGGAGTTAACCGGCGCTTCGCCAAAAATTCAAAAAGGTAAGAAGTGTTTTGGGGGGGATGAAGCTTTCGGTATTATGAGTGTGTGCGTGTGTGTGCACGCGCGCGTGTGTGGTGCGTGTGTGTGTGTGTGTGTGTGATCCCTTCTTTTTTTTATACTGGGGGGGTGCTTGGAGTGTGTTACTCAATGGGAAGTCAGTTTTTTGGGGAGGATTGTGGTTGTTTGTGCGGGAGCATCGCAGCGGGGGCCACCCCGATGTCTCCCCAGTCATGATTAGAAAATAACAGAGCAATTATCCGTAGCGAGTGACGATCGTAAAAAAAAAAAAAAAAAAACGGTGACAAAATAGCAGCTGGGACCTTAAAAAACACAGTCTGGCGTGCTCGACACCTTGCAACCAAAACGCGCAATAAACATTTTTTCTAAATTATTTTTTATTTATTCCATCAGAACATCTAAATCCTATAATGTGTTTATGTTTACCGCTGCGTGTTTCACTCTGTGGTGTGGGTTGCACCGCTTTGCAACATTTCAGCCCGCACAGATTCTCACATACAAATCTGTCAGGAGTTTAGTTTTTTTTTTAAATGTTGGAAAAGTCCAGCCGTGTTCCCCGTAGAGAGTGTGCACGGAAAACTTTTTCTACCGACACCCGCACTTGTGCCGAGTGGAGAGGGGGGGTAGTAGTAGTGGTGGTGGTGGTGGTGGTGCATGGTGAAAGAGAGGGGGTATAGTAAAGTTTATTTCTTATTTTTTATTTTTGCGTTTGCTTCCATGTGTCAAAACTTGTGAGATGGAAGAAGAGCCGGTGAGACCTGCCATTTTGTGCAGTGATCGACCTCATATGAATAAGAAGTCCCGGCATACAGTAATGCTTTGACGAGACGGTTATGATGGCATTCACACGAGGGGCGTCCATGTCATATGTAAGGCAGAGGAGTGGGGGTGGAGGGGTCCTCTTGGTAGCAGCCACGAAATTGACATTTTAGGGCTGGGTGTCATATTTGACTCTGGGGAATGTGAGAGAAAGAGGGAAGTAGAAATAACACCAGAGTTTAGTCTGCTGTCAACAAAAAGATCCAGCAGGTTGAACTCTGGAATTCCCTCACAGTATTTCAATGATTATTACAATTAATTATTATCATTATTTTTATTATTCATTCATTCAGTCTATATGATGAGGGCAGCAGTGAATTATCAGTTATATGTTGCAGCAGGGATGAGGCTTGTAATCCCATTTAAAGCCTCTGTCTCACCGTGCGTCTCGGGGCGGGGAGGAACCTCTTCTTGGAACTGCAGTTGACCCCTGAGTGATCTGACCTGGGTTATCCAGCCACTTCCAACAAGCTACCAGCGCTGCACAATGGCTGCGAAGACACATGTCATCTGTCTTAAAATACTCAACAATGTCTATCACATTGTTTCACACTGTTTCTCTAACCTTCCCCGAAGTTGTCTCAAGCCAAAACACAAGAGAGAGGAAAAAAAAAAAATCTTCCTCAGATTCATTGCGGAAGGAAAAGGGATAAATAGATGTACTGTACGAGTTGAGATGCTGTCATTGTTTAATGGTATGCACAGGGCGGATATTATGTCTGAAATAGTGTCTGGGCGTAAACCCTTTTTTTTGTCAGCTCCTTTCATTCCCACATTGGAGATGAAATAGCAAGTGGATAACTGTCCCTGCTCCTCTGACAGTTCAGGCTGCTTCGCAGACCTGTTTGCCCTTTTGCTGCACCTCTCTGCTCCTCTGTGAGCTGAAATGTTGTCATTCTTTTGGGTGAAAATATTTGGGAAGAGACACAGTGTTTTAAGAGGAGGCCTAACTTTTCAGACTGGCCTGTGTTAAGGCCTCAGTGGTTTGTGTTAGCAAGTTATTTCACATTCATTAGGGATAATTCTGCTTTATTTTTCTGCACTCATCTACTGATGACGGTGTGCGTGATATAACATGTTGCTCATTAATAAATTATACATTTAATTATCAACACTGCTGTCAGTGAAATAACTATTCTTATAAATTGTGCAAGGAGGATTTATCCTCGCTTCAAGTCGGACAGATAAATGCGTGTTCAGTGTGAGATTTGTTAGAGTAAAAAAACAGCCCAACAACAACACACACATTCACCACACAAGTATTTTGACGTTTTTCTCGTGCTGCAACTTTCTGACCAGTGGAGCTCAAAATCCGGCTGCTGCTGATCCTGTGTTAGTTGCTTTCCCACCTGTGCCCGTGTCAACGTTGCACATGGGGGCTGCGGGGGTACGAGTGAGCGCGGCGATGCACGTCTCTCAGCTGAAAAACCAAGGAGAAGGGAGTGATGGGAGAGACAGGAGGGAGAGAGAGAAGGAGAGAGAGAGGGAGCGTGGTATCCAAAGGATGGCATCAGAACAGTCCTCTTTTCACCAGGCTGTCAGTCAGTCAGTCAGCCACTCAGTTCACCGTGGAGTAGACCCACTCGACTGAAGCCGCCGCGTTGTCAGCCCGACTCACAGTGAATTATTTGCACGTTGACATGTACACAATCAGATTTTTTGAAGGAAAAAAAAGGGACTGAAAAAGCAGTATGGTGTAAAAAAAAAATAAAAAAAAATCACACACTTGTTTAACAAATGCACATAAAAAAGACGGCACCACGAGCAGACATCGCAAAGACACACAAACCCACAGTGAAGTGGTTGCACAAATTACATAATCTCGCAGCACAGAAAATACATGTGTGTAATCAATTGGACAGCACATAATTCAAACACAAATAAGTTATCCTGCATCCTGTGATATATGCATCTGCAACACAGTGCAGTCCACAGTCAGACAGGCAGCCTGACTGTGGTTAGTTGATCCCCATCTCATGTAATTATAGGGGAGAGGGCTCCAGCTGTACAGGCTGCGAGGCCAGGGCTCCCAGTCCGCTGGGATCAGGGCGGTGGTGGGCAGGCCAGATCAGGCCGGCTCTGCTCATCAGCCAGCCATTAATTGATATGTGCAGTCATTGTAAAAGCAGCACCCCCCCAGCCCCCACGCCGCACCCCCCCTTCCCCATCTATTTGTGTTCATTTCCATTCTGGTTCTGATCTGCAGCCGGGCAAGGCGGCTGAGTACATGTATTCCAGTGTGTCAGTGTGTATGTGTGTGTGTGTGTGTGTCCCGTAGGAGGGTGCTAAAGGGGGCTGTAACACACAGGCGTTAGTCTGGGTTGAGCCTTGTAGCTCCGTGACCTTGATCTCCAGGGTTCAAGCCGGAGAGAGGGGAAAGATGCTGGCGAGCCGTGTGAGGCTAATATGACAAGCACACACACACACTTAGACGCACACACACACACACAATCGAATGCCTTGGATCAAATTTGGGATGTGTAGTCAAGAAGCGACTTCCCCGACCACAAAACCTCACACACCAGATTACACACATTACAGAGAGAAATCTGAAAGAATTTTTTTTATCACATTTGTTTGAATTTCTGTCATCGTGATGAAGATTTGATTTATCCTGCCGCGGTGACAAATTGAAGGGGACACGAACGGCTTCAGACTTTTATCAAGTTTGTGCCGCTGACCTTTCCTCATTATTTGGCCTTTTTAAGGCAGTGATGAGGGTTTTTTTTTGTGTGAAATGAATTGTAAACTGATTACTGAATGACTTCATCCTTTTGCATAGGACATGCGTGTCTCTCACAAGACAGTCAAATATTAACTAAAAGCCAAGAAACAACGTAAAGAAAATGGAATCAAGTGAAATTGTCTGGCTAAGGATGTAAAGAAAGTGCTGTACCTCACTTATTCATGAGATAAAAAGAAATGGGAAATATGCAATGCACCATTAGCTAGAAATGAATATGCTATCAATTAAAATCTAGCTGTGTGAATGATCGTCTTTATTGAATTGTTGTTTAAATGAGACTTTATGTATAATTTTCCTGTTTAGTCTGTGTGTGCGTGCGTGTGTGTGCAGTATCGTGCTGTGTGAACGCTTCATTCTGCACTCAGGAATGCAAGTGTATATTTTCCCTGATATTCTTCTGTGCTTGATAAAGATTGGGGCAGTAGATGGAGGAGCAGAGGGGTGGATGGGCCGGCTCGGTATGGGTGGGGGGGTGGATAATCACAGACGTCAGTTTGATCTAAGAATAAAGAGTGTGGGGCAGACGAGGCTCTGACAGATAGGCTTGACTCAGTCCTCTCATGCCGGGGTGCCATCACAAGGAGCGTCTGCCTGTCTGGGGCAGCTGGAGGAGTCGTGGGGTTGGGGGTTGGTGGGGGTGGTGGTGGTGAGGGTGGGTGAGGTCTCGATGATAAGAGGAAGTGGTCTCCACGAGGAGAGGTGGGCATGGGAGTTTTTTTTGGTGCAAAATCTTTTCCTCGTTACTGGACCACAGACTTTGTTAAATAAGCGTGAGAATGTGCGTTCAAGAACGTGTGCATGGGAGTCGTGCGTTTGCATGTGCGCCTATGAACCTGCCGACTGCGCGTGTTTATTTTCCGGGGCTGATTTAACTGCTCAGTCTGGAGAAAGTCCAGTGTCAAGGTGACGGCCTGGCCTTGGCCTTTCTGTGTAATCAGTTGGCTTCAGCTCGCTTCAACAACACCAACGAGGAATGTGTTTGGAAAAAAATGTAAAACACCCAATCCTTACAACCCGTGATATTCCTCCTTTGTTTTTCCCCCTGGCTTCCCTGTTGTTATCACCCCCCCCCTTCCCACCCCAACCCCGACCCCAACCCACACCCTCTGACATTAGGACATTATTAAAGAGTTTGGCTCTATTTTGTTTGTTTTTGTTGTTGTTGTTTCTTTTTCCTCAAAGTTTGTTAGCACTTTGGATGTAAGGATATGTCATGCGATGTCATGACCATTTTCCCCTTTGATGTGTCGAACGGCGGCTGCGTTTTCAGCCGTGTCATTTCAGCAGACAACAGCTTAACACAAACAGGCAAGCACACATCAATCAGAGGTCCTGAAGCAGAGAATTGTTACTGCTTAGCATTCAGCCACGCTCAGCTAAGACTGTGGTAAATACCTCCAGTGTTCATGAAATGGAAGGTTACGCGTGTGTGTGTGTGTGTAAAGCGTGTGTGCGGCAGGTTATGTCTATTACCCACTTCACATACCATCACTGACTGCATCCCACATGTCATGTCTGCTCTTTAGCTGCTCTACCTCCCGGATGTGACCTCTGTGAAAGTCCCAGACCTCTGCTAATGAGCACGCCAAAGTAGCACAAGATAGAGGGATAGGAGGAAAAAAAAAGGAAGCAGAGGAGAAAAAAAGAGGGAGAAAAGGGAGGGGATGACGATGCTGGAGAGAACTCCTGCACCTTTAATTATGATCAAGAGGTTTTCACCAAAGGACGGAGGCGTTGCAGTTCTGTTGCGCTCGTAAATCTGGCCCCGGATGCCGTATATTGTGTCGAACGATTACTGTACACCATTATAGTGCATATTCAACTGCCTCTCCAGCACCTGATTTGCATAATTGGATCTTTAATGAAACTTGCCTTGTGGAACAAAAAATACAAAAAGAGAGATGAAAAAAGTGGTTTGGCATGAGGGCGGGGGGTGAGAGAGAGAAAATAACATGATATAGATGAATGATCCCTCAAATATTTCTTGGACTCTTTTTTTCAAATTTTTATTTTAAGAGTTTAGGAGAAAGTGTGAGGAAGACAGTGATTAAGAAAAAAAAAATATTAAAAAAAGATGGGGGTGGGGGTGACCTGCTCTGGCCCAGTCGCTCACACGTCAGTGGCAGTGCTACAAATAGGATGAGAAGTGACTGTGAAAGCTGTACATTCCCCGCCAGGTCTCGCGGGTTAAGACTACAATAGCGGGATATTCTCTAGCCCGGGGGGGATTTCAGCTCCTCTTCTGTCGACACTCATTGCACCAACTTGTTACTCAGGGAAGATCGCTCTTTTGTAGAGGAGCCGATTCCACGCTCGCCTGGTGGAATTCCTCCATTGCAAATATTTTGACAATGCCTAATCAGGAGCCATCGTCTTTTTTTTTTTTTTTTTTATTCTTTATTTTTTTTTTACTCTCCATTTTTTGTGGGGGTGGAGGGGCTCGCTTAGCGCCTTCTTCCACTGACAGAGCAGCAGCAGTCTTTTCTTCCGTGTGTCTGTGTGTGTGTGTATTTTCATGCGAGTTAGGAACTCTTCTTCCATTCGAAGCAGCAATTTGTGTAATTCCCAGTTTCTCGTGTATGTTTATGTTGGGGTGTTTGCCTAAAAGTTCCCATTCTCTCTCCCCGCCACTTGTTTGTGGCTGTGGCACGACATCCGTCTAATTGCTTAATTAAATTCCAACGTGTCCTGTTTCCCTCGGCCTTCGGGAGGTGAAGGTTAAAATCCTCCTAGTGCCACTTTCACGCCAACGTGAGGGCCACGGATAATAGCAGGTTATTTGTCTTGTCTTGCTCAAGGATCTATTGCTTATAACTGACAGTGAGAGACACAAAAAAGACGGAAGAAAAAACTACATTTTTTAATCAACATGTCACGAGAGAGACTATTAGGTAGCTCTCTTGTTTCAGCTGTGAGTGCCCCTTCATTGAAAAGTGGGACAGGCAGTTGTTAATCGAGTGCTAATGTTAAAAAACAACCAAGCGTTGATGGCGCATTAAAGCGTTTGTGCGCGTTTAGCTGCCTGCAAGCAGTGGTTTCTCCATTTCTCTCTCGCTCTCTCGGTGTGTGTGTGTGTGTGTGTGTGTGTGTGTTTTTCCACTCTACATCTGTGGGAGTGGATCATGTGTCAAAGCGGTTTACAGGTGGCCTGCAGGGCAGCAGCTCTACAGAGAGGTGGAGGAAAGGCAGGCAAGGTTCAAGTACCTCAGAGGCTCTGACGGCGCTGAACTGAGCAATCCCAGCATCTGAGAGGACCCTTCAAAAGCCTCCTTATCGCACTCCTCATTCCACCATTTCACTCTTTTTTCTGCCTCTCTCCGCCGAAGCCTCTGTCATCTCTCCATCCTCTCTCCCACTCTTATCTCTCGCCCCCCCCCCTCGCTATCTATCGTGTCTTTTTACATGTTGTTCTCTTTTTTTCTTCTTCTTCTGACACACTATTCACGATTCTTTATCGTCGCCGGACTTGTTGCTGAATATGACAATAAGTTACCTTTAAATTGTCACATACCACACCCTGCGAGCGGTGATTCATCGCCTGACTTTAGTGAATCAGATCTTGTCTCTTCCTTTAAGTGATAATAAATAAAAAATAATAATAAATTGAATAACATGAACGATTAGGAAAAACTTGTTGGAACTTAAGTCTGATTGTTTGCACAGCACCAAATCTTATAGTACAGTATAAAGTTATGCATAAATCTGAGGGCCTGTCACAAAGAAAGGTCAAGAGCTCACAGTGTTATATAGAGAGAGACCCAACAGTTGCCAAAAAAACAACCCATGCTCAGAGAAACTGCTGGAGGATGATCCATAGGCTTTTATTTAAACTCATGACACCTCTGACGCTGTTAAATGCAAAACAATTTTACCTCAGTGGCGTTAGTGTTTTTGCACCCCAGGACTCATTAGGGATTTTTCTTTTTTTTTGTTCTTTTAATTGGCCAAATTTAAAAATACTTACTACCTATTAGCCTACAAAGCACCACATCCATTGGAGCGGTAGATCCAGGGAGAAAAAGAGATGAATATACAGTAGGCAGAGTGATGACAGGACGGAGCGTGGAGAGAAATGCAGGGAGCAGGGAGGAGAGAAGGAGCGAGGCAGAGAGACAGAGAGGAGGGATGATGTACTTAACGGTATCTGTAGGCTTCCTCCTGAACAAGCTGCTGCCACCGATCCTGGGAGCCCGCCGTTGATAAATTCAGTTTGATAAAAGTCACTGAAATGCCGGCCTGTCTGCACACCTCTATTAAGCGCTGGTACATTTGTCACAGCCAGTGGAAGTCAACCAAAGGGTTTTAATGTCATATCAGGCTGAATTAAAGAATCAATCGAAAGCCCTGAAAGGTTTAGGTTTTTATTTCAAGTGACAGCGGTGGTGGTACATCTGTGGCTGGCGCTAAAGATTACTGGGCTCTAGTTGATCAAGGCAGTCGTTTTACGTTTTATATTTGGCTATTGGGAATTTTGTGATTATTTTAGCCTGGATGCTCATTTTGTATCTGATGACTTTGAGTGAGGGAGGGGGGCTGGGCGGGTGGGTGGGTATGTGTTTGTGTGCTTTTGGGGGGTTGGGGGCGGGGGGGTGAGGTAGAGTGGGGTGTGTGTGTGTGTGTGTGTGTTGGGGCTGAGCTCTTCTCATGCCTGGCATTATTTTCCTAATTTATTTTTTTAATCAAGAGAAATTAGATCTATGTTGCATCAATCATAAACCTTCCTTAATATAGAAAAACTGAGGGAGGCTACGTTTAAAAAAAACACACACACAACCTTCCCCCTGAGAAGCCCCTTAATACCACATTACTGTTCTCCATTTATGCAAAAGTAAATAAGTAAACCCAAAAGGCAAATGAGCATTCCAGGCGTTTAAACACACAGCCTTCTGTAAATGCCTGGTGCAGCCACGACCGCATCTCTGAGGCGTAACTGGCAAGAGACACAAAGTAGGGACTGCTACTGTGCTTTATATATTTTTTTTTAATTTCGAAAAACATATATGTTTTCTTGTTTATTCTTGCTCTAATTTGAGGACAGAGTCTCCAAAACAAGTTGTTTTTTTATGTTTCCTCCACATCATTAAAAGGCCTCTGTTACTGTAAATTTCATTAGACAAGTTAGGGACTGTACATAAATTATTTGAAGGAGGAGGCGGTGGGGTGGGGTTGGGGTGGGGGGGGTTAGGATGGGGTGCTTGTATTAGCTTCATGCACATTGTGTGACATTTCGGTCTCCACTAGCTCCTCTCTGACTGTTTCTCAACCCAAACCAACCGTCAGTAGCTGATGAAACCGCTAATGATGAACTTAATGAAATTCATCCAAAATGATCTTCTCCTTCTCTTCGCCGCTTCCCCCTTCTTTCCTGTCCATGCGCACAAACACGCGCACGCACGCACACAAATGCGCACACTTGCAAACAATCAGTCGATACCACCTGGTGTTTTATTTAATTAGGTAAAATACACAGTACATGTGTGCGGGGGGCGCACGCGGCGTGAGGATGCATGTTTGTGTAAGTGTATTTGCTCGGCGAGAGCTGTCAGTCTTTCATGAACTGCGTTAAAAAGAGTTGTTCAAGGTGGGAGCTAAATACTATTCATCTATTATTTATCTGTGTTATTACTGGGGTTGAATTTAAAAAGGGAGAGCTCTCTGACGTGGGAGAATTCCCCCGGCGCCTGGCTCCTTCCTTTAACACCTCTTTTTAAGTCTTAAGATGAATTCCCACCCATGCTGAAAAAGAAACCTTTCACAGATCTCCCGCAATTTCCGACAGCTTTCTTAAATAGTTTTTTTTATTTCTTTTTTTTATTTTTAAATGGCCCACCTCATCATCTTTCTCTCTCCCCATCCCCAGCCACCTCTCCCTCCTCCTCCTCCTCGCCTCCTTCCTTTTCCTCTTTTGTTTTTATCCCTGTCTTTTTGTTATTATTATTATTCTTGATCGTGAGCTGCAGTTGTTTTCTTCGTCTCAGAACTGCATTTTATCTCTTTTGTTGTGTCACTCACACCAATCGCAGTAATAGGGAGAGAGTTAAGTGGAAGTGCTGGGGCCCGGGCCCTTGTTCAGCTCGTCTGTCGGCTGCTCTGGTAAACAGGACTGTCAGATCTGCAGGGAGAGAGAGGAGGGTGGTGGTGTTTGGGGGGGGGGGTAAACATTTGAAGCATTTTCATCCATGTTGTGGTTGATGACACTGATAGGCTCAAAGGGGGGGAGTGAGTTCACACTTTAAGTTTGTGTCCCGAAAAACTGCGGGGTCATTTTGAACAGATTCACGGTTTCTAATCTTCTGTCACTCTGTAGCTTCCAGAGTAGAAGAGCTAAAAAAAAAGAAGGCTTACAGTTTCCTTATTTCTCAGTTTGAACTGCGCTGTGCACTGATGGTTTCAGTCACCAGTAGGAAAGTGACTTTTAAAGGATTGTTGGGGTTTACCGCAGCTTGGATCTTCTTGTCTACAGGTTACGGTGAGATTGTACGTACCAAAGCAAACGCTGAGATCTTGGACCGCGATTAAAAAGATATCAGACGCAAGCGTTCAGACGTTTGGATAGGTTTTAAACAAACCCACTGAGCGGTGTGTGGCACAGTGTGTCAGCCTCACTGCCAGACTGTTTTAGAAACCAAGCAGGGTACCACACATACACACACACAAACACATAAAAATCCCTTATAAATCAAAACACAAATCTCCCGCAGGCCACCAGTATTTAAAAAAAAACTGGAAATCTCAAATTTCCAATAAAGTAAATTGGTGATACTACATAGCTGTATGGTTCTAGTGAAGGATAGTGCTGTTTCTTGACTGGTGTATCTACATCTTTGGTCTGGAGCAAAATGCCTCAACAACTATTGGATGGCTTTACCAGGAAATTTGTAAATTTTTGACCTTCATTGTTCCCGTAGGAGCTTGACGCCTGCTGATCATCTGACTTTTCCTCTTGTGCTGCCATCAGGGTGACATTTTTGGCCTTTAGTGAAATGTCTTGACAACTCTCAAATGGATTTCCGCGCATGCCACGCGCGCATGAACTTTGTTTTCATTTAGCACCATCATCAGGTCGAGAAATTTTCATTTGTTCAATACTTTGATTTTTGGGCCGAACAATCCCCGGCAGTCTGTGTTTAGTGTTAATATAACTCCCTGAAACCGAGCTTGGGAACGTGATAAATATTACACCTGCAAAGTTCATCTATCCTCACAGAGCTGTGAGACTCACAGTCATGTTGAATCATGAAGGTTCAGTATTTGTAAAACTTCCTCGGAGCCTGGAAACAGTTATTTTTATGTAGCTGTCATCTAGATTCAAAGTCTTGGGTTTTCATTTGAATCAATGGGAACCATCATGGTCATATTTAGCTCTACAGCTTCCTGGTTCCCCCTCTGTTAGGTTAATGCAAACACAGTTTCTTATTTCCAACCCATCAGGCGTACAATTTCCAGTTTTGCCTCTAAATAAAGAGGTTTATTATCAACCAGTTGGATTGTCTGACTGCTCTGGTTTTCTTGCTGTTTTTGACTCTTTGTTCCCAAATCTCAGTAATTATTCTCCCGCACAAAATCTCATTGTAACTGACAGAAGTGGGGGCCAAAACTGTGACAATGAGATCCAGGTTGTAGTAAACCTAGTTTTCCTCTCAGCCAGAATGGTTAGAAGAGAAATTCTTCAGTGTGGCTTAAATTGAGAAACAGCCCAATCGAACACCACACAGTATTCACTTATTGCCCCCTCCCTGCCCTGACCTGCGCCTCCACACTTCACCCTGCCTATAATCCCCGCCCCCCCACACTCTTTGACCAGTACGCACTCTGCCACAGGAAGTCCTTAACTGCGTGTTCATATCCACCTAAACGCCCTCATCCCTCCCACCCAACAGGACAGTCTCATGGCAGAGCCGCTTCAGATCAGGGATCACAGAGGTTTGCTCCAGAAATCAGAGTTTATTTCTCTCTCTCTCCTGTAGCCTCAGCCTTTCTGATTGCAGATCAGCCCCTGAGGGCTTTGAGGCGCTCTTTTGCTAGATCCCTGTGATTAGACTAAATGCCCCCCTCCCCACTTCTGTCTTGCTTGCCGGAGATCAGGGTTGGTTTGCAGGGGTGGGAATGAGGTGGACTGAGGATGAAGAGGTGAACAGCGCAGAGAGAAAGAGAAGGCAGGAGAGAGAGAGAAGAAGAGAGAGAAAGCAAAGAGCAGAGTGAGTAAAAGTGAGAACAGAGGGAAGAAGTTAAGCGTGGGTTTGACCGCTGGTCAGTGCGGAGGATGGAAAAGCAGGTTTACATCAGATCGGATTTGTGATAAAAACATCATACATTAACTGCCTGGTGGTGATTTTCAAACCTGATGTGTGGCATTTATGTGTCCCGCAAAAAATGAAAAACAAATCAGCAAATCTCAAGGTTTTAGGTGCAGCTCGTTAAATATTGAATAAATTATAACTGTATGAAATCTAGGAAACCATCTTTACCGCTTCACATCAGTGGATGGATCACCTCTCCATGTAGTTTACTTAGCCGAGACGTGTGTGTGTGTGTGTGCGCGTGTGTGTGTGACCTGTAATGTAAGCCCTGAGGTGCTGGTTCCTCTGTGTCGTCTGCCTCTGCCTGTGAAGAAGTGTGGCGTTCCCTCTCTCCGCTGTCTCTGACTCTGCAGTATGTGCCGGTACCTGTCAAATGCGTGTGTCTGTGTGTCTGTGTGTGTGTGTGTTAGTAAGTGGGAGAGTGTGCGGGGGTGGGGGGCATTTGATCCAGCTGTGGCTCGTGTTTGTGCGGAACTCTGCGGAGGTCAGTCTCCTCTTCAACACCCCTTTTTCATCCAATTTCTGTGGCTGCGGGCGGCCGCTCGCCGCGCTTTTGTTGCCGGAGGTAATCTGTGAAATGATCTTAATTATGGAGGTTCGGCCTGTTCCTCTTCTTCTTCTTCTTCTTCTTCTGCTCCCCCCCCACCTCTTCCTCCTCACTCTCTCCCTCTTCATTCTTCCTCTCTCTCTTCCTCTCTGTACATGCTTTTAATCAAACAGTGTAGTTAGCTCGTAATGAGGGCGAGGAGAGCACGTGTGCTTCTGCTTACACATGCTGCAAGGCTTCAATGAGGAGGAGAAGGAGGATGATGAAGAGTGTGAGGAAGGGTGGGAAGGGTGGGAAGACAAATGATTATACAGTTTCCATGACAGGTTTGTCAAGAAAATTATAAGGCAGACCAGAAATCATAAATGTATCTTGGATCCTGCCATAACCAAAACCGAGTGCTATGAAAACTGGAGTTTGACTTTAAAATATCAATATATTGCCCAGAAGCACAAAGTATCCATCATTTTTACAGATTGTAATTAAAACAATTTGACCTCTATAGGTCAATTTATCAGGGTGGAAAAAGCCTCTGACCCCACATTTAAATCACCCCGAGGTGTTTTAGACTGAAAACATTATCAAAACTTTAAATATCACAGAAGAAACACTGACGTAGTCGGAAGGAGGATTTGGCTTTTTCCTTTTAGGGCTCTGGCAACGTATAAAATACTGAATGCAGATCTAAATCCACTGTCCAGTGTTAAAAAACAAACACAAAGAATGATTTATAAAATTGTTGCACTCCTCTTAAGAGCTCTGAGTGCGGTAGAAAACCAAGGGGAAGATGTTGAGAGAGAGAGAGAGAGAAAGAGGGGGGAAAGGAGGGGAAGGTGTAGCGGGGGCAGAGGGGGCAGAGAGGAGGAGGAGGAGGGAGGGAGGGGCGGGGGGGGGGGGGGGGGGGTTGTTGGGGGGTTTAGCTGGGATCCATTACACATAAACAGCCGAGGCATTGATGAGATGATCCAGCGAAGATTAGGCCGACAATCCTGATGGACACTGAAAAGGTGACCACACGGGGAGGAGTGTGTGTGTGTGTGTAAGTCTGTGTGTGTGTATGCTTATGCACACATGGGGGAAATGTGTGTGTGTGTGTGTGTGTGTGTGTGTTCGTAGCACAATAGCATATGCCATATGGCCTCATTATGATACTCCCCCCCCCCACCACCCATCTCTTCCTCCCTTTGCTGCCGCCGTCGCTCTTTAAGGTCGCACTCACAGCCATTTCCAGGTCACAGCGAGGCCAAAGGGCAGCAGCTCGGCCATGAATGCCAATCAAGTGGGAGCTGCTTCCCTTTGAATGTTCCTTGTTCCTCGTGTGTTGTGATATCACTTCGCTGGTTCGCTAGCTTATAGCGTAGCCCTGCTTTGTAATTTCTCCAAAGGAAGAAATGGGCTGTGCTGGAATTTGGTGGAAGAGCAAAGTCTTTCAACAGGCTCTTTGCTGATAACTGATGGCCGAGGTAATTGAATGGAATCCAAAAAAATATTGATTATCAATAATGAAGACATTTTTCTAGTAAATATCCCCAACTGTTGCTGAATTTTGCAATTGGAACATTGTCTGTGGCTCCGGGATGTTTTTTGGAGGAATTTGTCTCTTTTTTCTAACATTTAGAGACTAAGAAAGAGATGAATCAATAATCAAATAATTCACAATTTAAACAAATTAATTGATATGCTGATTCTCAGAAAATGTTATCTGCAGCAAATCTGTTGATTAATGTATATATTTTTTAAATCTCCTTTGAAGCAATAACAATAAAGAAAATACAGCCAGTGGCTCTGATTGATTTAATCGACTCATAATAAATCAATAAAGATCCAATGAGTCACCGAAAATCAGATGGCAGAAGTATTTTCTTTGTGTTCGCTCCAATAATCAAATGGTGTTGATTAAAAACTGAGGTAGCAAACTCCTTGTGTGAGACTGTGGGTGGAGGGTAGTTTGTCAGTTGAAGTGTGTGTGTGTGTGTGTGTTACAGTGAGGCTGTTAATTCCTTCAGGGTCAATGGGAGGGGCCGGGGTTAAATGCTGTGGCAGGGGAGGTCAACAGTGATTAGCTGCCATCTGAACTAATGGCTGGATGCTGAGGATGAGAATAGACAGGAAGAAGTAGAAGAGGAAGAAGAGTGGTAGGGGAGAGGGGAGCTTTCCCTGTCCCCCACCATCCCACCCCTCCAGATTCTTCTCCCCCCCTCCTCTATTCCCTCCTTTCCTCATGTCCCTATATTATTAAAGGTTGCCTCTGTGCTTAAGTAAGGCAAAGCAGATGGCCCTTTTCATAAATCATGCTTATAAGATGATTATAGGCGTCGCCGCCCACCATTCTCCCCTTCACTTACAGTAGTGCTTACAGTTTTCCTCCAGGCCTACTAATCTGGCTGTATATTCAAAAAGAAACACAAAGCCACCAGTTAAGATAAGGTCTGATTATTTTAGCGAGCAGGGCTAAAGGAGGGGAAAAGTTTGAAAACCTAAAAGTGATAAAAGAAAACACACACACACAGACAGACAAAGGTGACAAGTCATGAGAAGAGAGAAAAAAAAATGCAAAGATAAAATTCCATCCCCTGCCAATGCTGCCTCCTCTCTCTCTCTCTCCCTTCTGCAGCCTCTCAGCGTTACCCCCCACTTGTTATGTTCCTGAGCTTGGCACAAAGTTGCAGAACAGAACAGGATGTTAAATATATAGCACAGGGGAGGGAGAAGAAGAAGAGGAAGAGAGATGGAAAAAGGAGTAAAAGGAGGGGTGCAAGTGCAATGTGTGTGTTGGATTATGTCTGTGCCGTTGCACTATTCCTTGATGTATGCGCCATGTCAGGCAGTCATTGTCTCCTGGGTAAAGAATGATAGTTCAAATACCTAGCATCTCTCCCTTGGTGCTCCAAATGCTCGCCTTTGAAGTTTTTATAATCCATCTGTCATCTGCGAGCAGGGAGGGCACATGTTCTGTACCACTCAATTACCAAATTCTCTTTTTGCCAGCTACAATGTGACAGGAAGCAAATAATATGGGTGACCCTGAAAAAAAAAACTGGAGGGGGGGGTGTTGGTTGGTTGGATGGTTGGAGGGTGTTTGTGTGTAGGAGTGGTGGTGGTGGTGGTGGGGAGGGGGGGGGGGGGGGGTTGTATATAGAAAGAGAGCGAGAGAGAAAGAGGGGGGAATTGCTTGAAAATCCTATGTTCCTGGCTTTCTCACGCACTTGATTGTGTCCCTTCGCTGCCTCTCATAACAGGAGAACAAAGCCTGTTTGTTGTGGGTGGAATGCCTAAAATGCTTCCTACTGTTACAATTATGAAGAATTTGATTGAATGTGTATTGTTTCAAGGGTTTGGTGATTTTGATCTTTTTTTTTTTTTTTTTTAAGTGCCTTAGATTGTTATTCCGCTTCCCCACTAGCAATAATAACCAGCCACTTAATCAAATTCCATTTGATATAAACATTTCACGTGTTAAAGCAGGGCAGGTAGATGTTGTCAATGCAATGTGCAAAAGAAGAGGGAGAAAAAAAATATAGTGTGTGTTTTGATTATACATTATTCATTAGCGATGTTTAAAGATGAATTGTGAATGGCTCTTTGTCAGCAGCTAGATGGAGAATCTAATGAAGTTTTGCTGCAGTTCTTGGTGTTAAAATCGTCTTTAATTGGTGAGAGCTTTGTTGTGTGTCGCTTTAAAGCTGCACTGAGGCGACCAGAGAAACTTCTGATAACTGTCTGAAAAATAACAACAGCAGCAGTTGCAAATTATGGCTCTGAAACATATTTCATTTACATACACCACAGGCCCCTTTTAAGGCGTCTACCTTTTAATTCCTCTTCATATTTAACACTCAATACAAAACAATAAAAGCCTCAGATCTCTGTGTCTGTATCCTCGTTTACATCGAAAAATACCCCTCCCTCTCCCAACCCTCCACTCTTCATCCCCAGCCCCCCCACCACCCCCCCATCTGAAAGCATCCTCACTGGGTAGAAGATGAAAAGATTGTTTTGAGAAACTCAAAAGGAAATTTGACATTCTTTGGTTGCTTCTGAAACTTCCAATATTCTGCCGTAATTGCTTCATACACGTTATATATCTTCATTTGGGGGAATGGTGGAGATGAAGAACATGTCGGCCTCTTTCTTCCTGAATAAAAGGCAGCAGAACCCATCTGGTTGGGTGATCCACGGCTGGCCCTCTCGCGCTCATCGCTGAAATAATACTCCCTCTAATGACTCCCACATATTCTGAAATCTCCCTTTTGAAATTGGTCTTGGCAGATTATTTGCAGGTACTTGAGTTGCATCTGTTTGCAATTTTGCAAATGTGGAAGACTTTAACGCTGGGCAGGGGCGGGTAGCAGGGAAGAGGCTATTTTAATCCCTGGGATAACACCGGCTGTCAGTGTGAACCGGCCCGGGCAGTGGCCTGCACCTTAGCCCGAATTTGGGTTTTCTTTACCCTGGTGACAATATGCTCATCTGTACTGGTGCAAAATGCATCTTTCTCTATATGAAGCAAATCTGGTTTTATTTTGAGCCCGTTTGGTCATTGCAGATGGTGGCGTTTATAAAGAAACATAATGATCAAAATAGAAGTGTAAATGCTTTGAATCACAGCACAACAGATAGAAGTACTGTAACTAAACAGATTCAGTAATATGGTAGTAAAGTACAGATTTGAGTCATATGCCATCTTATATTTTTACTCTACTGACAGCTGTTCTCACTGTCGTGTATCTGCAAACTTTGCTGATATATTTTTCAGAAAATCTGAAGAGCTTGAGTGTTTGTTCCTTCCTAGGTTGAGAAACGCCTCCTCCTCCTCCCTAAGTAGAATCATTAAGCTGAAAACAGGCCTGTTTCTCACGGCTCATGAAAAGCCAATGTTGGGGAGACGCATGATTTTGCAGGTTAGTGTAAAAATCTGGATTTTACATCAAATAATATGATCAGCTTATAAAGAGTATTATCCTATCCATGATGTAGTTCGACTTTATTTACTCCTGGACCAAGTACAACAGTAAAACGTTACTCAAACATTAATGCATAATAACGATCTAGTAATAGGATCTGTATGATAGTGTAATATTAGAGTCCCTGCAACCATGTTTTAGATTAGCTTTGAATTATGATTTACGATCTGATGGAAGGAGAAACTAGAGCTACCTGATTAATTTTTTTTTTCCAGTGACATCCTCCCCTCGTTGAAAAACCCAGACTCTGTCAATATGCATATATTTGACGAGTGTCGGTGTTTGTGCTACGCAGGCCTCAGGTTTCCACGTGTTGCCTGTTGGATCGGATTGGCTCCTAAACCAGTAGTGATATCACAAATCATGATCGCGTGATTTTAGGTGAGCGCAGAGGAACTTTCCACTCTTGAGTAGATGAACTGAACTGAGCAACGAGGGTCAAACTTATAAAAGAACTAACGCTGACCGACACTTTTATGAGCGGAAAGAGAGACATGAAGTACATTTTGTAATACATATATACTTTTCCTGAAGTCAAATGCAGGACTTTTACCGATGAAGAATTATTTCCACAGTGTGTTTTTTTAGAAGATAAATACTCCTCTCTATTGTGTGTAGTCATTTAATGTGTGCAGCAAAGGGAACGTGTGTCAGAAAGGCCTGGATGCCCAGGAGTTTGTCAGGTGTTTGTATTGTCCAGTATAAAGTGCAGTGATCAGCAAAGCTAAACTAAAGCTGAAATGATTGTGACTTTAGTCCTTATTATTTCTACCATGTGGTGAGCAGCTGACCAGCTTAAGCCTCCCCCCCTCTGTTCACCCTCCTCTCCCTCCCTCCCCCTTTTAAAACTGTAATAAGGTGCCCTATTGTCCTATGGCAGGGTGTACTGGGGCCACAGCCGAGCCCACCCGGCTGACTGTAATTGCATAGGTGGTTACAATTACATTAATTACATATTTCATCAACAATGTTTATCCAGCCACACAGTAAATGAAGAAGCCAAACTTTTAACTCTGTCTTTTGTTTTTGCATTTCTGCCCCCCCCCCCCTTTCCCACCCCAAACCCCTCTTTCTCTCTCCCCTGCTTTTTCTTCTTCTTCTTCTTTTTTTTTTGTGGTTGTTTTAATAGGAGCAAGGGGAGGGGAGGTGCCAGAGGAGGAATTATGCTGAAAGTGTATGCCTTGCAACTTTTCCCCTCCCTGTTGGAAATGTTTATTTGAACAGTAAGCTCATGATTTGAATATTTGTAATCCATGCTTAAATTTACAGGCCAGATGAACTTTTTGGCACAGAATGGCAACCATAAGTAGGATTTTGAGAAAAGCTTTACAAAATTTTAAGCCATGTGCAAGGCTTATATAATTTAGAAGGGGGGAAATATGCACAAATAAAACAGGCTCTGTCTTATTTACTTTACATGGGCAGAAAAACTGCATCATATGGCGTCTGATGTATATATGCGTTGGTTATGTCTCCCCGTCCTTCTAGAGAACAGAATCTAAAGCTAACAATCAGGCTCATCTATGAATAAGTGGAGGAATAAAATAGCCCCAGAGGCACCGGCACTTGAGTTGTTCTCCTATGTTGGATGTAAATTAGTTGTACTCCATATTGACTTGTGCTGGTGGGAATGCCACCCATCTTGTAGGCTGGGGAGGTGGGTGGGTTGCCCGGGTGAGTGGCAGAGAGTGATAGAGGGAGAGGTCACCGAGGCTGGCAGAAGACGAAAAGGAAGGCTTTCTTAAATGATGCTAATCAGTCCGGAGGGGCCTGGCCCTCTCTCCCTCATCAGCCTGCTGTAATTCAGATGTGCTGAGAACCTGGAATTAAATGTGTCACTGTAAGGGGCGCATGGGTGTGTGTGTGTGTGTGTTTGAGTGTGCACGTGCATGTGTTTGTCTGCCTCTGTTTGCCATGTATCCACTTCTGTACGTGTGTGCATATGTGTGTGCACGTGTATATGCGTGCGCGCGCGGGGTGTTTAGGGGTTAAGTAGAACCAAATTAGTCGATGGGAGAACTAACATCAGCAGTAGCTTTCTGTATGGCTACTTCTTGGTGAATGTCAAGATGATTTAGCTGCTCTTCTGCTCGCCGTCTGTCTCTGAGCACTGGCCCTCCAATCACCGCTCTGTGCTGTCTGTTCTGTGGCCTTCCGTGCAACAAATGAATATTAAATCTGCACTGGGCAACTTCACACACTAGCAAGAGGTTACAGTCCCAGAATAATTAAAGCCCGGAAATCCTGCAAGGTAACATCAGTAAACTGTCTTCTTCGGTGGTATCTGCAGATGGTGGAGGAGCTGTATGGAGAGTGGCTTCCTCTGCATTTCTGGATTTCATCAGTCAAACCTGCAATAATAAGTCAGGGAGTCAGCCCCTTTATACATTCATATATTGATAAGTAGAAAACCATGACTTTTTATCTTAATACAGACAACACTTTTTGGTACTTATTTGATACAAGTTAAAATATTACATTATTTGGATAACTTGCACTGAAGAATAGAGCGTTTTACAATTAAAAAAAAAAAACGTTTTCTAATAAAAAAAAAGAAGCTTAACATGATTTTTTTTTCATTTAGAGACATCAGTGCAAGGACCTTGGCTCTTAAAACAATGTTTAAAATGTAAAAATAATGAATTACATGAGGCGCTACCTGCATAAGGTAGTGAGGAGGAGTGAGTAAGACTCCATATCAGTTTTTGATACTTTTTTATTTTTTTTGTCCAAAACCAATATTGAGGTCTGAGCTGTAGCGTTGTTCACTGTGTCCCTGCGTGAGCTGACAAAGGTGTCTGTGTTGTCTTTCTTGCCAGCGACGGGTGTATGTGTGTAGTCTTGCTAACATATTGTGTGTACGTGTCTGTGTGTGTGTGTGTTAAGAGGGGTGTGGGAGTGGTGAGGGGGTGCTAGTGTGTGTGTGTGCGTGCGTGTGTGAGCGCAGGGACGCCAGTTGGGCTAACAGCTGAATCATGGCTCAGCCGCTGCCCCTCGTAGTCCTTGGCAGTTAGCGGTGTGAAAAAGCCTTCTCTTTGAGGGCATTATATAGATTAATGTGCTGTGCCTCGGGCAGAGACACACACACACCTCGCCAGGGAGGGATCTGACCGTGTGTGTGTGTGTGTGTGTAGGGAGGGAAAAGAGAATCAGAGGAGTATAGCAGCATAGGATTGTTGAGGTTTAAGTGTGGGTACATGTGAACATGTGTGTGTTTGTGCATGTATGTGTAGATTTAAGAAGGGACAGTTTGGGGGTGTTAACAAGGGACCAACAGAAGGTCCTGCGAGTCCTAGGTTGTGTGTAAGTGAGAGACATTACTTGTATTCTTGGTCAATTTTCAAATGATTTGCTAAATTCACAGACATTAAAGTGGCGGCTCTGCTTTATGAGTTCATGTATAGTACACTCCAGTAAAAACAAAATACAGGAAGTCACTTTCCACCTAATTTTTAAGTATTCAGAGAGGATCACCCTCTCCTATAAAACGACATATTACGACCTGCAGTTAGGTTTTACTGTTAGCTGATGTCGGGCCACCGTGCTAAGTACGACAGAAGCAAAACAGGAAGTCAGGTGATGCACAGTGGATGGATAAGTTGCCAAAAGACACAACGGTGATTCTGTTCCACATTGTGACTGCGTATATAGATTATCGTATCCATGGTGACAATCTGTAATCCAAACAAGGGTGACACTTTAAAACTAACCAAGATGTTTTTGAACCTTTTGTACCAAACGTATCCACGGCCTACACCTGCCTCGATAGGGGGCACTATTTTAGGACGCACTACTCACAAAAGCCTTTTCCTTTCTTACTTGTGATTTCAAAGCATATAGGAGGACGTGTGATGGACCTCTCAAAAGCCAGTGTTTAGTTTTGTCCTTCTGAGCTACTGTAGAAACATGGCGAGCTCCTTGCATGGAAGACTGGTTCTAAGCTAACGCACACACAGTGATTCGTAGTTTCAGGTGATTATACATTAATGGAAACATAATTATAAACATTATAGATCCGCCTCCTACAGCCTATACACTGGTCCACTAAGCATTAAGCACCTGAATGTAAATCTGGTCATCGCGGTAGCCTGAACACCGGGGGCTGCAGGGGCGTCTGGGGAGGTGAGAGCTCTCTATCGAGGAATTTTTATGTGAATTAGAGGGGTGTTTATGAGGCCCGGGTCTCACCGCCCAGAGACCCACTCTCTCTTTCTTTCTCCCCTCAGTGTCCCATGATCAACTCTTAGGTTAGCCGTTAAGATCGGGGGGTGTTTCCAAACTGAAGTTCAGTATCGCAAGAAATACGCACTGATGCCACAGTTGCTGCAAGCAAACAAAAATGTACAAGTATCGCTGCTCCAGCTGAAGTTAAAGCTAAAGCCTTGTAGGGGTAAACAGGATACTTAAAACTTTTAAGGCCTCTCTGCTTCTCTCTCTGTCTCCTGGGCTGCGTGATTGCTCATATTTTGTGAGTTTCCTCTTTTCTTATTTTCCTCACTTTACCCCGTTATCAGGATTTTAGCACATTCCATTCAAGATTAGGCACATCTGTTGTTTTGTGTATGTGTTGGTGCATGTGACCACAGGTTCTGCTCATGTACTGTAGCTGTGTATACATGCACACGAATGTGCAATATGGAGTGTATATATACTGTATGTGTGCGAGCATGTGCATGTGTGTCTGCTCACACACCGTTGTCTCTAACCAGTGGTCTAAATAACCTACTTTTGTCTGACAACGGCATCAAGTCGTGGAGGTGCACATATGCAGAAAGCTATTTGGAAAGGCCTCCTCGTAGCTGTCAGCTTTTATTATGCGCTGAGGTGTCATGTTTGTTAGGAAGCTGAGTGCAGATGGCAGAGTGGAAGAAATGGATCACTAATTTTAACAATGATTAATGAACAGAGATGGAAAATGAATTACATTGGACTATTGGAGGCAAGGAATATTTTCTCTGAAAATGTTAACTTCGGCTGCCAGGCAGCCGGCCGTGTTGTGGGAGTATATTGAGGAAGGGGTTGGGGTGTGTGTGTGTGTGTGTGTGTGTGTGTGTGTGTGTGCATGTGCGTATATGTGTGTTTTCCTGTATTATGCCTATGTGTGTTTGTGTGTGTGTGTGTGTGCACCAGGGTGCAATTTTTACCCAGCATTTTATGTAGAATCAACACTTCACTGCTCTTGCCTATTACTTTACTGTTCGCCTGCTTAAACACTGCCAGCTTTATACACATCGCCCCCCACCCAGCCCCACCCCTTTGTGTATTGCACTACCAGTTAAGGTACACACTCTTTAATAAGGTAAACACAGGAAAGGTTAGACTGTCTTAAAATGTTAGCCACTTTCATTACTCCACTGTGTGCTTTGATATCAAATCATAGATGTAAGAGATTTGATCAAGCGTCAGGAACTGTGGTGTTTCATTTAGATAGAACAATAACCTACAGTATACTGTGTATGTATAGTCTACTATAGACTCCATATTTAGATGCCATCTTCATATATTATTTAGAAAATGGTGCTCTAATTTTTAAGTGTCCAGAAAATCAAACACCTTTAATAATCATGTTCATGCACGTTAAAAGTGAAGAGAAAATACACGCGTTTCCCCGCTGTGCATCAGCATTACAGTATCATACAATAATATGTAAAACAGACATGACATTCCTCATTGCCTCCGAGAGGAGTTCCTTGTAAGCCTCTCCTGTCTTCCTACCACTTCTCTCCCTCTAAATGAGAACCTGCGCCCCTGCCTGCGCCGGTGTCTCTGTCGAGGTTTGTCTGGCGGGCGGCCGGCTGGTGCAACATGGCTTGATAGGTAGATGTGAACTATTTTGAATTTAATTATGGGCCTGATGAGAAAAACGTAATGGGAGAAAACACAGCGAGTTGCAGCAACATTGTGTATGTGTGCGTGCGTGCGTGTGCGAATGAGAGAGAGAGAGTGAGCGAGATCTCAGGTTACAGCAGCATATGCTAAGCACTCAAAAACATACACAATGCCTTTGGTGAACAAGGTAGTTGGTATGCCCTTGGGAGCCAATTTAGATTGTGACTTAAGGCAACGTCGTGGCTTTCTTTGTGTGTGTGTGTGTGTTTGTGTGGATGAGAGTGTGTGTTCCCTGCATGCGAGTGTGAGTCTTACTCTTGACGCTCCATTAAAACAGTAGTGGTGGGTAGATCTGGGTGGCCCTCCTACAGACCCTCCACATCTGTGTTACCCCCCACCCCCCACCACCACCACACACACATACACACACACTCACTGCTGCTGCAGGACTGAGCTTACCTCTCTGTCTGTGCGGGACAGTCACTTTGCTGGGTTTTTTTTATTTTTATCTTGCATCTTCCCTTCAACATTTTTTAAGCTAAAAACAAGTGGTGACAGTGTTTGCTCGCACCGTGACTGATCCTCAGCGTCGAGCACTTTGTGCCAAAGATCGAAGGTAAACACACAAAAGCAGGTGATCTCAGAGATTACCATGGAAGCAAAGTTCAACAGATTTAAGCAAACATTTAAAATGTCATAAAAAGATGAAGCAGTTTTGTCAGCGACGTCGAAAGAGATAAATTGGCTTCTTCAACAGAGAACAAAGCTATACCACTTCCTCAGATTTCCCCACCTCGACATAGCATCAAAACTTTTCACAGCAGGATTTAGGAAATATATATTTATTCTCTGTAATTTCATAAGTGTCGCCTCAAAAAAAAAAAAAAAAGGCAGTTCGCTGTCTGTTCCTCCCTGTCTCTCTGCGAGGCCTCGGCTCGGATGCCACTCACAGCTACATACTACTTTAAAGGGGAGTGGCAGTCTTTCACTTCACATACTTTCTGTCGGCTTGATTATTTTTCTGGTGTTAAGCGGCGAGGCTTCATGACTGGATCAGATAACATCTCCTCTGCTGCGCTGCTCTCACCCAAGTTTTCTGCTCACGACAACAAAGCTGGCTGTTTTTTCTTTTCTTTCTTTTTTTTTTTTTTTACTTATTTTTACTCCCAGTTGATAGAACCTCCTTGCATCTTTGTGTGATTCCCCTCGTCTTCAACTGGTGTTACAATGTCAAATTAAAAAAGTAATAATAAGAAAATGGAAAGAAAAAAATGCAGAGATTGATGTGCGCAGGCAATTACAGTTCATATATTTGTTAGCTTACCCCTGGATGTGTAAATGACATCACGTCCTCGCAGGAAGTCCTGAGGAAAATAAACCTGGGTGGTGGGGTGGTGGTGATGGTGGTGGGGGGTGGCGGCGGAGAACACAACATTTAATGGGTATTTCTCTTCTGTTGCCAGTGTTGCAAACTTGTCAAGCTTCAAATGCGGATGACTTGTGAATTTCCTGATGTGTGTGCTTTGTTTACAGACTCTGGTTGTCCCACCTTCTGCGGAGCTGTCGGCGCTCTTCCCTGACATCCGGCGTTCGTTGGAGAAAGCGGCAGACACACAGGTACGATCACACCGATTGATCATGGGGAAAAGGGGAGGATATTAAAGGTGTCTGTCACACTTGCACACACACTTGCACGCACACACACACGCGCGTCCACGTGCATGTCTTTCTTTTTTCATTTGAATCTTTGTTTATCTAGTGGAAGTCGACCGTGCTCCTCACCCGTTCAAGCAGCAGCAGTGCAGTCACTCCGCTGAAGCGCTGGTTTTCGGGTGGCATCTGTTGGTGGGTCAGCGGCTCACTTATAGCGCATCAAAGTTTTAGATGAGAGTCAGTTCTTCACAATCACCACTTCCATCGTTCCAGCCAGACATAGTTTCAACCAACTACCTACTGTACCAGCCACAAACCATCAACCGCACTATGCTCACAAGTATGTGCACTTTATGACAATGTGGCACTTTGGTTACAAGTTGGGGTGAATGAATGAACTGAACTTGGACATGAACTACTAGAAATGCTATAACCAACTTTACAGTGTGTTAAAAATCCCATTAAGACTGTATGTGTTTGCACCTTTGGCACCAACGACCTGCCAAACATGTTGGTGATGGTGCAAACTGACACCCAATGAAACACCTCGTTACTATTGCGAGAGCTACTTGGGTTTGGGATTTGAAAACGTTTCTTACGATCTGAGCCCAGTCCACTAATGAATCTCGTTTGGTTTGGCTTTAAACATCTTTGAGGGATCACATTCATGACAATTAAAACTGAAGAATGAAATTACGTCCTGTGATCACCTGTAGCCCCCAACTTATTTATAACCATTGTGCTTGAGCTTCATGCACCAAAAGTGTAGAACTACTGGGATTAAAATATTGATTTGACATTCATTAAAGATTAACTGGGAAATCAAGCAAAATGACACAGCGTAATCAGCATGCACAATTCTGTTTTTTTTTTTTTTTGTAAAAGCAACAGTCAGCACTAGCTCCTCAAATCTCTACTGTGTCACAATGGAAAACTGGATTTAGAGAAGTATTCTGAATGTTTATGAGAAGCACAGTTTGTTTTCTTGGGGAAGAAAGTAATATTTATTTAGTTATTTTATAATTAACTTCAGTTTTTGGATTGATTAGCATGAAATTTGACAACTTTTTTAACTCTGGAACTATGACAACATGCGAATCAATTGACATTTATTAATTGTAGTTTATTGCCAATAGTATAAACAGCTAGTGATATAACTTAAAAAATGAGACTTCTCCGACTATCTGGACTGCCTATAATAGCCTTGCCTCAATGCCTTTACTTGGTTCCCCTTCAGTACCAATCGTGTGCAACACAAGCTAATGTTATCTTACAACTGGCTTCCAGCACAGCACCAATGCTCATAATTGACAAGCAAAAAACAAAAAAATAAATGGGCCTCTGCATTGGTGGGTTTTTGTCACTCTTTTCTCTGGGCCACTCATCGTGTCTGTCATTCAGGGTGCACATAGCCAGTAAATGTTCCTTCTATGGATTCGCTGTTACATCTCTGCCGGTCCCTCGTCTGCAATCCCTGTTAATCCCATTGAAACGTCCACATGGTCTAGCGGTGACAGAAGGGTAGACTGCTCCTTCTTCTTCTCCTCATAATCCTTAAACTGGCACAATCCAAGTGCCATACAGAGCCCAGTTTCTCTCCCAGTCCGACCATCTTGTCACTGGTTTGCCTGATGCCCTGGATGCTGGCCGATGGCCACTGGTATCGTTAATGCAAAGTTAGTCCATGTTTTCGTCAAAGTTTTCCGAATATTACATGTAGAACTTTTAACACAAACAGTACTCTCCAAAATACACAAGATACACTGTACAAATGTGTCACCTTTTCAGTTACAAGCAATTTTCCTTTTCCATGCAACAAAGTAATGAAAAACATAATGAAAATATTCTTTAATTACATTTAGAACTCAAACAAACAAAACGCAAGCCATAAATAGTTAAAATTCATGTGACCTTTAAAGAATAGAGTCCCATTATCCAGAGTATAAAAATATATTGACATCTAGTCTTCAGTACAAGTTAACAGCATATTTACTACTTCTTTCCAAAATGTTGATGGGCTCTGACCATTAGAGACAGAGACGCTGTTCCTCTCATTGTTCTGTCTTTATGCTGTTGCCTATTGCTTCTTTTCAGATGTGTCATCACTCAGCATTAGAGCTCCAGCTTTTTGTTTTCTCTCTTTTTGGATGATTCCAATGAATATTATCACGCACACTGGACAGTAACACAGTTAAACCCCTTCCCCCTTTCCATGCCCACGCCCACGCCCACACACACACAAACACACACAACCACTGCCTGTCAAAAAGCCACAATGCCGTCACTTCCTCTCTATACAGCTCAAGGAGACGATTAGCAAACAGAAGTGACACGGTAAACAGGTGCTAGCCATTATTCCTGGAGCCGGAGGAGCGTGGCCACCCCATCTCTCAAAGTGATGGGCTGTTAAAGAGTGTGTGCTATATGTGTGTGTGTCTGTCTGTCTGTCTCTCTGTCTGTGTGTGTGTGTGTCAGTGAGTGATGCGGGTATCACATGACAAGTGCAAGTCAGGGATATGTTTACTTCTTGGGGTTAAGATGCTTCATCTCACTAATCAGCATGTTATGATGAGGAGGATGATGATGATGATCATCGTCATCATCATCATCCTCACCATTGTTGTTTCTACTCAAATAGGAATCAGAGTCTTGTCCCCACGAAAGTCACATTCATCTTCGCTTCCCTTTAAATCCCTGCACATCTCTCCGGCCTTCCTGTTCCTTTCTTCCTCTCTCCAATAATTACTCATACACTCTCACTTCCCTGTATTCTTTTAATTTGTAATAGACCATCGTCCTGAGAGTTGGCTTCCAGAAAGAGATGAGAGAGATGGAAGTGGGGAGGGAGGGGGGGTCAGACTGGTTTGTAAAAATTGATTGCTTGTAAAGTGCTAATCAATTGAAACCTTTTCTCTTGAAGCTGGGAAAAAAAAATCATGTTATACCGTTTATTATAAGATTCAGAGCAGCAGAGATTAAACATATATGGCAGCTGTCCTCTACAGCATGAGCTGAGACAGCCGGCCTGTCTGAGTTAGCACCCTACAATAAGGTGAAAAATGGAAACATATTTAACTGCAAATGGTGCATTCAGATTAAATGACTTTTTGTAAAGATTCTATGTTCTACTCACAATTTGTATCATACTACTACTACTACTACTAATAATAATGATAATAATAATAATATAATATATAATAAGGGTGATGATGCTATTTCTTCCGACAGCCCCTGTCTTAGTGCTGGTCTGCTGGTGTTGGGCCACGTTTTGCAGGCTGTAGTTTTATTAATCAAATATAGCGATGGTGAGTCATGTGGCTTTGGCTTGTATCATATAGGCGGTATGTGCCACAGATTTCCTTCATATTGGAAGCAGAGCAAACACATGCTCCCTTTGACGTATTCTCACACCATTTCTCTCACAACTTGCACACAGACCTGCAGACATGCACACACAATCAGATGGCTCAGCGACATAGGAACAGATTCATAAATAGACCTGCACTACACACATACACACATGCGTACCCATGTATAATATCTTTACATATCAAAACTGATTCCGTAAAACAGACTGAGGGTGGGGGTGCATCCATAACTGTATTGAAGTAAATAAAATCCTGAAAGGGGGGGGGGAGGTCGGGGGTGGGGGGGAGTGCATTAAGATTTGTGCAAAAGAAATAAAAATCTTGAATTTGGAAGCCGTGTCCACAGATAAACTGCTTGGACACCCTTAGCGCTGTTTAACTGCCACACACCATCAAATTATGAACTTCCAGGAACAATTAAGTGTAATTTATTTTTCCCACATAGCCTCCGTCCTCTAAATCCTGCCAGTGATTTCCTACATTTCCCAGAATGCATTATAGTAACCTCCAGAGAGTGGGTGTTAACTTTTTTTTGCTCCGTCTCCGTTCTCAGATAATTTGTGAACAACAATCAACAACACAACCTAGTGTTGTTGATTGATTGACTGACTTGTGTCTCTTGGCTCCGGTGTGCTTCAGACTGGTACTCACTCTTCATTCTTGAACTGCTTTTCTATGTAAGCTCTCCTTCACTAATGAAAAGAACGCGGGTGTGTTGAAAAAATCTTCAGTTTGGAAACCATATCGTAAAGAAAAAAATGTTTGGACACTGTTGACACTGTTTTGCTGCCAGACAAGTTTTTTTTGTGCATTCCAGGAAAGATTAAGCGTAATTTATTTTTTCTTAGCCTCAGCCTGTCTTCTAATCCTTTTGTTTTTGAAACTTTAATTTTTTAATTTTTTAAGTTGATGAATATAACAGTGACAGTGACATCCCAGTATGACAACACCACTGTGTAAGACTGGTTTCTAATTCTTCTAATTCCAGTGAGCTCCTCCATTTCCCAGGATGCATTTCAGTAGGCCCCAGAGAGAGGGTGCGGACTTTTTGCTTCTTCTTCGTTAATGGTCGTATGAGTGTAGGTTGTTCATCTGGTTGTGGCTTTGATGCACTATTGAGGCCACCAACAGTTACTCATCCTCTTTCACTCATTCTCACTAATCATCATTGCTACATTGTTTTAAACCACTGAACCTACTGTCAGAACAAGTACAGCATGTAACCTGCACTCAGTTTAGGATATTTTTCTTTCTTTCTTTCCTTTTTTTGTTTTAAGAAATCATAAAATGAACAACATAAGGTGCAGGGGTGGTGGGTGGAGAGGGGTCAATTTTCCCACAGTTCCCCTCTTCAGTGTTGCAGGGTTAAGATTTTTACTGCTGTGTGGTGCTCTACCCTGCTGGTATAAATACAACATGATTGGCATTGCAGCACTCTCTCCCTCTCCCTCTCTGACAGCCTTCATTTACTGGAGGAGTGGCAGACATGGTGGGAGTTAATGATTATAATTATTTAGCTTTTTTTAATTTTTAATTTTTTTTTTTTACATTGTGGGATAATTATTTAAGAGGTTTGTGTAGTCATTGTTGTAATCAGTAAAGAGAGATTACAGAAAATCCGCATGCCAACAGATGGTACTTGGCTGTTGTTGTTGCTTCATATTAAACCCAGTGCGGCGCTCGGTGGCAGGCAGGCAGGCAAAAGTGAGGGGACAATCGAAAAAAGGGGCCAAATTATAAAACAGTTTTTCCTTCATCATTAATTAATTTATTATATCACTCCATCCCAGAGAAGAAAATGAAGCACAAATGAAGCACATAGCATTGTGTGTGTGTCTGTGTTCATTCCCAACAACATACTCATTTTCACCAAGTGGTTGGGTGATGGTTTGGAGGCGTAGTGAGAGTCAGTGGTTAATTTACAAAAAAGCCTTTCAGTGCAGTGAACAGTGTTTGACCAGCGATGGCCCGACCCCGTGACTTTATCTATTAGCACCACAGTGTATCGCCATAGTCGTTCACACGCAACCCGATTCACAAAGAAGGTCAACGCTTCGCTCCTCCGGGACACCAGCTGCTCCAGCCACCTACTGAACACTGAGCTGATGCTTCTGCCTGCTTTTTCTTTTTTTACAGACACAAATTATTTCTTTTTCAATCTATTTTAGCTTTTTTTTGGACAAGTGAGAAAGAAACAGATAAATATAAAGTGAGGTGAGGGTACTTGATATCCAGGGTCGGGGAGCAGGAGGAACACCAAGGCTGCTGGCCTACATTCCTGACTAATTGTATAATTGGAAAAGCTCTCCAAATGAGCAAGCAAGCCCCCCCCTTTCCCAACCACATCCCCCCTACTCACTTAACACCCCCATTCCCACACACACATTCACGCCCTTCAAAGCAAATCACAAAAGAGCATTTTGGGAATGATAATAATTTCAAAAAGCGTCCATTATTAATCCCACACACAAGCATCCCTGGCAGCAGCAGCTAGGCTGGTTAGCACACACACACACATACACACATAGAGTCATTATGACATACATATAGTAGTTATCTAACCTTGTTTTTTTAAGTTAATGTCCAGTGCGGAAAAAAAAACAAACACTTAATACAATTTTATTTATATTTTGTTGGATTTATTTTCACTAATAAAGAGAAGCAAAAAAACAAAACAAAACACAAAACAAGAAAACAAACGCATAACACTGTTTAAAAGACAATTTCAGTAATAATAGTGATTGGTATTGAGATTTCATAAAATTGGGGGGCACATGGGAAACATTAAAATAAGAATGCGGATGAGATATCTCAACTTGTTGCTCCCACGTCAATTTTCCACACCTACAGTTCTGTTATGAATATCAGATCTGAAGTTTAAACTAAGGTAACCCTAATGACATCACCATCGGGGTTACTTTAAATCCCTAAATCTATAACTTTTTCCTCAGAGTTCAAAAAGCTGAAAACGCAAGTTTTATTTTTTTATTTCTTTTATTGTGGTATTAAAACATAGCATGATATTGGAGGATCTACAGTACCTGCATGCTGTGCTAGTGCTCATATTTTACTTTTAGCACTGCTCATGGTCAGATTGGATTTCATGATTTATGGTTCCTGCCACATGCTGTTCCTTTCCATGGCTACTGAGGGACGGATGGGGCAGGCAGGGATGATTTCTGAGGTCGACGACGGTGTCTAACGGGATTGCAGGGTGCTGTTAAAACAAAGCCGTTAATTAATGCTATTGATCAGCAAAAAAATAAAGGCAAATGTGATTTGCATACAGCCCAAGTGATCAATACATTAACCGATTTTTTTTCTTCCCCCTTCTGAAATCTGATTTCCTGAGTTTTCAAAGTGAGAGAGAGAGTTCAGACTAATGTGGATCGATCGGGCTTCTCTCAGACAAGAATACAAAGCATTTTATTAGCCGATGAAGGGTGAAACATACCAGGACAGTCGACACGGTTTGAAGTTGGATTATGAATTTATGTCTCACTTCAATGAGAGGACAGCTTTTACATATTTGTGAAAACTGATATCGACATTGTCACTCGCCCCGTCCACCTTCATATGGCGAACAGAAAACGGAGTAATAAGGTGATATTTTCTGCAAGCCCCAAAAAAGGCAACAATGTAAAAATAACAACAAAAAAACATCAATGACAACAACAGGGGCATGAAAAAAACAAAAACACAAGAGGTGTTAATAAAGCAATATGTTGTTTTTTTCTCCTTCTCCTTCCTTTCGCTCTCTGTCAAGAACAGCTTATTATAGCGTATTGATTTATAAAGCTTTAAATGTGATCCTCCATGTCCAAGTCAAGGGCAGGGAGTGAAAGAGAAAGGGGGATGAAGGGAGAGAGAGTGAGAGAGAGTCGGAGAAAGAAAGAGAGAGAGAGAGAGAAAGAAAGAAAGAAAGAAAGAAAGAAAGAAAGAAAGAAAGAAAGAAAGAAAGAAAGAAAGAAAGAAAGAAAGAAAGAAAGAAAGAAAGAAAATGAAGGGGAGAAGGCGTCTGGAGACAGATAGAGATAGAAAGAGTGTCCACGACATGGGGAAGTGGCAGCAAGGCATTTTCAGAGCCGCTCTGGAACACAAAAGGGTAATTGTTTTAGCCCAGATGTTGCATTCGCACAACAAGCAGGATACAATGTTCCTACTGAGCTGATGAGCCCAATCAGTGAAATGATTAAAAATTGATTTTGTCCCTGTAATTACAGTATGTAAACTACTTAGCCGGGATTGCAAAGGAAGTGATTTTCTAATTACGTATATACTCTGGTGTCTAATGATTGGTTTTTTGAAGTAATGAAGAGAGGGTCCTAACGACTCCACTGTGTTCTGTTGTTGAAGGGAGAAGGCAAGAAGGGCTGTGGGGGTGGAGGGTGTGTTGGTGGAGTGGGTGAGGGAGCATCGTTAGGGCAAGACAGCAGGCTTAGATACAGAAAGGGGGAGGGTGGGGTGTGGGGAGGGGGGCAAGTGAAAATTGAATTTTTGCCAACCAGTGCTAGCACGCTAACACGGGGGCCCTGTGTTCGTTTGCATGGGATCTGGAAGCTAAATGGAGGCTGTGACTTCTCATGGGGGTCGCCAGGCCTTAACCAGCCCTGGCAATCTGGACCCTGCAATTAAAACCTCACGGGGGTTAGTGATTCAGGACATTACACATGCACAGGGGAATTAACACTCGCGCGAGCACACTCGGAAATAAGGCCCTTCTGCTCTGTACATACTGTATCTCCCTGAGCTTCATTCAAACAAGTCTGTAACTTTTCTCACACAACTTCCTCTGAAATGGAGGCAGCAGTTGGGTCTGCATGTGTACCCTTTAATAGATTATGAACAGTAATGATTTAAGTGCTCTCCAGGTAGAGCTCAGGTTCCAGAAAGAGTAGTTCAAGGCTTCTAAATCGCAGATTAGCGAGACACATGTTTCTCTTAAAAATGTCTGGAGTCTGGAAATCAAGAGGAAGTGAAAAAGCAGAGATTGACCAAAAAAGAAAGAAAAAAAAATCAGGAAAATGTTGATATGGATGTTGGACGACTTTCTGTTTGAAAAGTCAAATGATAGGAAATGTTGTTCAACCCCTAGCCTACGATAATCACAGCAGGGGAAGGTATTTTGGAAAGAGTGAATACCCTTCTGTCTGAAGGGTTACATTGTTATATGATGCTGGACTCCATCAGTGCGGTGCATATGAGATCAACCGGGAGGGAACCAGGAGTAATAAAAGCTGAGCTCTGATCTCAACAGGACAAAGTGGATATGCTCCATCATGAGCAGAGAGTGAATCTATTCACAGACTCAGGTCAGAAGCTCTACAAGAGCATTCGGCAAACATTATTTAAATTGTCAGACAATTTAAGAAGTAGTCATATTGACTTAATTATACCAGAAACTCATCTTAGTCAAAGAAGAAAACTAACATTTTATCCCAGTTGTGGTCAAAAGGTAAGAGGAAAAAAAGGGAAAAAAAAAAAAAGATGGGATATTTCAGTCAAACCCAAGAATGAGCATTTTCTCGGCAATTGGGTTTACTGGTGCTTTCTAATGAGATTTAATCCAATAGATTTTCCGCTATAAGAAAATTAAAACAAAAGTAAGCCACAAAATGACAGGTTGTATGAGTAAGAAAGCGTGTCTGGTCTTATGTTATTAATTGAAGCGATACAGCCAGGCATGAAAGAGGATAAACAATTAAGTCTGGAAAGATGCAATGACATTAACAAATCCAGTGCAATCCCACACTTGTAATATGAGTTAATCATAAAGTATCCAGGAAAAAGAAATGCTCTTTGCAATCAAAAAGAATCTTAAACAACAGACTTGCAGTGAATCTCATGCAGTCTTAATATATCGTGTCATTTGATTTAGTTTTTTTTTCAACACTTCATTAAAGTTCTTGTATTTTTTTTGTCAACAATATCACACATTGATATAGTGACAGTTTTTGTTAAATTATGTCAGTGCTAAAGCAAAAAGGTGGATCACCAACATTCCATCAAAGTATTTATTGATGAAGTTAATAAAGCTTCAAAGTCTCTGACCTTATTTAAAGTTTTTTTTTTTTTTTTTTGCTCTATCCTCTCAGTGCTCAGACCAGCACTAAACCAATTAAAAAATTATCCCAAACTACCACTTAATTCTAGAGCCATTAGCCTTATTATCGCTGTGTATAAAATGTTCATCTCTCATCAGTCATAGACTTCTTGATCATCTTGAGAGGCAATGCTGAAACACACATTGATCACGTATGAAGGACCAGTCTAGATTTGTACGTCAAAATACAGAGATTTGTAACTTCCGATGTAAAGTTTTAATGCCATTCCAATTTCTACATCAAGCGCCCGTTCCTTGTGTTCAGGTTAATGAGTTCGGCACTGGATGGTTTTCCCAACAATTTGGTGTGAAACAAGGAGACGTGTTGTCACCAATTCTGTTTATGTTAATGATTGAGCTCTTCAGATTAAATCTCATGTCTGTGGGGTTAAAGTGGATGATTTGGTCATTACTATAGCACTTGATGCTGATGCGGAACATGAAAGAGATTTACAGAAAATTGTGCCTGAAAGGTGCTGGAAATAGAAATTCATTGTAAAGAAAAACTGCAGTGAAACTGTTTCACTTTTGCAATAACAAACTTCAAGAATTACCTCTCAAAAGAGACCAAGCCCTCGTTCCTTTATAATGATCAATCTACATGCATTTCCATAAGTAGTACTTAGGAATGAGTGCACTGGCATACGTCTTAATGTCGGCTGTCCGTGTTACTGAAGATGATGCTTAATATACTGTTAAGTAACTTTGCATATTTAAGTGTCTGTAGAGCGTCAGAATTGTTCATAGATCGCATTGCAAACGTCCTGTTATCAGTTCTGTATCAGAACTGCTGTATGTATGTGAGTGTGTGGCAGTTGAAGACATCCATCCATCCATTGGCTACATTGCTCATCCATAGGGTGAGGGGTGTGGGGTACACCCTGAACAGGTCATCAGTTTATTACAGGAGTCAATGCCAAATAGAAATAGAAGAAAATAAAGAAAAGAGAATATAGACATTGGAAATATACCAGCAGTTCCAAGGCATTCACACCAGTAGAAGAAAGGATTAGGGAGAGGATGACACATGAAAATATATTTTGTGTGTTAGCTGAGGTTCTTTTTTCTCAATATTTTGCACATCATCACTCATCTTACATTAAGCAGCATTTAAAATAACCAACATTTTTTCATCAGTTTTTGATGAGTTTGGGAAACACCTCAATGTTTAGATGAATTTTCACCTGAGCCCTCTGATTGTTTTGGAAGCAGGATCCAGGATAAAGACTGAAATCAAGGCCAGTAACTGTTTTTATTTTGGGTTTATTATTTTCAGGCTGCTGCACAAAAAGTGTTCTGCTTGTTAAGTCCTCTTTTTTCTGAAGGGAAGCATCCCTGTCCCTCTGTCCTCAATTAAATTTTCCCCCTTTTCCCATAAACCATCAAAATGCAACCTTTGACTCAGGTTATAAATTAGAATCAACTATTGAGTTAGGTACACGGCATCATCATGGCGAGGGATGGAGACAACCAAAGAGTCACTCTATCAGGCAGGGGAATATAGAGATAAACTTACAGGGTTGCAGAGCACATAAAGAGCACATAAATCATACCACACAGAATGAGTCACTGCCTCAGCCACGGTTTCGCTCTCCTTTCTTCTTTGCTCTTAACATATCTAACAGAGCTGAACATATTTTCCTTATCTTCTGTTCAATATTCAATATTTAATTATGACTTCATTCATTTATTTTTTAGAATAATTTTTCTGGAGAAATAAAAGGACGTGCGTTAAGCCTCTGATTATTGGGAGGGAAAGATCTGTGGTTTTTAGTTCCTCTGGAACATTAATAAGTGACAGAAAGCTAGATTAAGAAAGCTGGGATGCAGCTAGAAAGAAAAAACGACAAAGCTTTGAAATGCTGCCAGTATCACCAACTGTACTCTTCTGACACAGCTGATTGTAAGAGAAGCCGGCGCAGACAGCGTATGCCTTTAATAATGCATTTAGTTAGGCTATGATCTATCATTTTGTACCTTTTGACATGCGATATTGAAATTTAATATTGCATCAATACAAATGATGTATTGCCAGTCGTCGGGAGAAAGGATCTGGATTGCAGAAAGATCTCTGCAAATGTCTTTTTACTCTGAACTCTCTCTCTCTCCTTTCCAAAGCTTCATTGTGCTAGTAGGAAGACATAAGAGACATGTGTCTCCCACCCTCTGCCGTTACTCCCAGCTTTGATATGTGTATTTAAAAAAATGACATCTTAAAAATGCTCAGGGAGAAAGTCTCCTTCTGAAACCAGAGTCAAAATAGGCTTGGGAAGAAAAAAAGGGGGTAGGGGGAAATGGAAGTAAGAAGCAGAGGGAACATGACAGCAGTGGCTGAGGGAGACGTCACGCATTGTAGAGATCTTTGACATGACTCTTTAGTCTGGTGAAATCCCACAGGCGATATTTGGGCTATGAGAGGAGTGTTAGGTGGAGGGAACCAAAGGCTGCTGTTGTGGTGTCAGTCTAGCCTGTCTGCACAGTAAGATAGGGCTGCACCGATAGCGACGCCAGGCTGATGTCAGTCTGGAGTTGATTTTACATGTCAAAGGATCTCCTCACTCTTCACTTTCATACAGGGAGACGCAGCAAAAAACAAAAATATTTAAGATTTCCAGTGATTCCACACTAATGAAAGATGTCGGTGTTGTTCAAGGCAGGTCATCACGCTGGGTACAGCATGCAGTCTTAGGAAATTCAAAACTCACCACAGCAAAACCACAGCATCTCTATTGACAGAGAGGAAACACTCTTGATGAAGACTGGTAAAGACATAGTTCAAAAGAGTTTCAACGACTATTGTCAATTTAGAGAAATAAAGATAAAGATCACACAGCCTACCACTTGAGAAGAAATGTGAATTCAGCCTTAAAGAGGAACTAGGCTACTGTAAGCAGGATTTCTCCCGTGGCTATGCTACATTTTTACCTTAATTAAAAAAAACCGGAGTTATTGTGATAGTTAACTACATGACTTGTGACTTGTTATGAGCGAGAACGGAGGCTCTCTGCCTTCTACCAGCCTACCTTTCACTGGCTTTGTTGTAAACAAATGCACATGGGCGAGAGGAGTAACCAAAACAGTGGAAAAGCGACCAGACTTAGTTCCCCTTTAAAACGTAATACTTTCGGCTACTCACAAACAGCAGTCGACAGAGGTGGAAACAAACCCCAAAGTTATCTATTGTCTCTCATCTTTTCTTCTTCTTGATGTTAGCATGCTAACAGGCTAACCATCTCATCTCTTTACAAAAGTGACTTATTGTAGCCTTCAATCTGCCCTGAAGACATAACCCTGCTCAGAGGACACATTATAGCCTCTTATTATATCTCATTACCTCTTATTATAACCATTGTGGCCCATTTCAGCCCCAATCCTTTTACTGTAGTAACCTGAGGAAGTTTGAATTTATGTTCAGCATTAGTTACTTTTAGTAGTTCAGTGTTCAACTGTTTTCCAAAGTTGCTTTAAATTAAAGTTAGGACATTTCTGTGTCACTGTTTTCACTGTATCTGGAAATAGATGATGCTGGTAAATACACTGTAGGCATTTTTTCAAGGTTTTGAAATTTTAGATGGAAGTCAACTCCATTTGGTGAAAGAAATTTTCCAGACACAAAAAATAAATAAAAAAATCAAATGAAATAGGCGTGTTCTCGATCTCAGCGAAACTTGGTGTGAATATATCCTAGCACCACTTCATCACCATCCCTTGACTGCCCATGTCACAGTTATTGTTAAAAAAAAACATGGCTTTTGATGGACTTGATGATTGCAGATGACGGTGTTGACGATGATAGCGACGCTGTCAGTGACAATAATAATTACGACGCTACAGAAGGTGGTCATTACAGTCATACTAGTGAATTATTACATATTCAGCTAAGATGCACCAAACTTTCAGAGCTCTGACACATTTCTTATGTAGCTATAAAATATTTTTCAGCAGGCAGATAGATAGCAAAGCATGTGATTCGCTGTCGACTACAGCGTCTTTTCACAAGACTTGGGCTGATTCAGAGATGTTGACCTGTCATCGTACGTGCTTTGTGCAAACTCGTGTCACTCTTGTTCCAGAGATACTGATGACTGTGTGCGGCTGTGTCATTAACACCACATTTGTCTCTGTGTATTTGCATTTTGTGCCACGATGTACGGATGTCAATTAAACAGGGGAAGGAATAAACAGTGTAGGTGACGATTCCTGCATGTATTTATGGGCTATTTACAGCCCCTCGCTGATTTCCTCTTGGCCTGCTTCTCAGAAACAACGTTTGACACCGTTTCCGGTGATGTTGTCTGTTTGACTTGTAGCATTTGATTAGCTTGAATAACTTTTGAAAAATCTTCAGTGTGGGAACAGCACATTGTTGCTAATTTCTGCATAGCCTCCAGGTATGTTGACTCTGAACATCGAGAATGTCTGATGTGTGTGTGGGTATGTTAACAGTGGGGAAGAGAGACCCAGTGAGAAAGGGAATTAGGTGCACTTGGGAGGTGCCTTAGGTTGCGCTGGGTCTTGGTGTGCTTCCCTGCTCTCTGCCTTATGTCAAGGCTTTATTATTTCACCTGCCAAGGTCCTGACCTGCTGCACTCAAAAACAAACAAACAAACAACAAAAAAAGATAAAGCCCTGTCGAAAACCCTTATAAATGCAGGACAAATCAAACATGGCTGGTCGTGTGTATCATAGTTCTGATTTGATCGATAGAGTCACCAGGAGAAAAAAACAAAAAAACAACATTTTTTTCTCTCTATAGTTTTAAATGGATTGTTTTTGGATTGTTAGTTGGACAAATCCATATGAAGTCAATGCAGAGTATTTTTGTCTGCATCTGTTGAACAGAGTTGAGTTAAAATGGTTTAGCAAGATACATACATTAGAAAATTTAAAAAACAATTAAAGTGAAGGAAAATCAGCTAAAACAGTAAACAAAAAATCTGTTTAAAAAAATAAACTTAACAGCAAATTTATTATTTGAAAAAATGACAGATGAATGCAAACAATTGAAATAATCCTTCCTGCTCTCTTACATTGCTTGATGAGATTGGAAGCCAACTAAAGACCCTTAAAGAGGTTCCATACTCTACTACCACATTCAGACAGGTTTATACTCTTTTGGTTGTGACCACAGTCCCTTAAAATCTCTGCTTGATATCTACTCCCTTATCTTTTCCTTCCTTCCTTCCTTCCTTCCTTGCTTCCTTCCTGCATTTCTTCCTCCAGCCTCAGCGGTACATTTGGCAGGTCAACACCTCAGCGGGTGGGGCGTCGCGGGCCAGGTGACCTTTGTCTGTCATTGTTTTGCTCCTCACACCTCACCCAGGGAGAAGGGGAAGGAGCTTAGTGCCTTACACCTGCCACTGGCTTTTCTGTTACAGTGCTGGGTTATTGGCAACGGGCTGCGCTTGATTTTGGTGCACGAAGGACAGCGAGTCCCAGATGATTTGCATACACGGCCAACAGTTGATAAGTACACCTCAGAGAATGGGTGCGTAAACTTGGCCTTTATATTGGCGTCTGCTCCGAGCCGCTCTCGGAACCAAAAGGAAGCAGTTGCTACGAAGATAACCACGCCAAAAGTGACGTTAGATTCCAAATGCGATTTGCATTCCTGCGTGTGGCATTGAGAGATAAATCAAATGTACCTCAAGTGAATAAGGCGATGGAGATGAAATGAAATACCCAAATGCTGCCTCCACTGGGGCCTGATTGAGTTCAGGTGGCTGGAAAGTGTCTCACCCAGGGCTAGTTGTCAGTGAAGGATCTGCTGTCTTCTCATCTCTCTGTGCTGCAGGGCTAACTAGTGAACATCGGGTGTGTTGCTTTGACGGATGTTTGTGTGCCTCCTGTGTTGCGGGGGGACGGGCCGTTGACACACTTCATATTTCAAAGGCAAGGTCTGAGGAAGAAATGAAGATTGATGTGGAAAAATAGCGTGGCAACCCGTTGCCCATTCCATACATATATTATCATTTATGCATACGTGACACCTTTTGCGGATGTCTTAACATGTATATATACATATGCATGGGCATGATTCAAGGCGTTGCACACATTCACATTGAAAGAGGGGGGGGTCCTATGTTATTATAGACATGTGATATAATTGCATTTGATCTCCAAATAAACAGGGAATCAGTCCATCTCCTTGGTGGAGATGGCAGATGTGATGGACGAGCGCATTAGTGGCGAGGACAACATTAGATTTGCTCAAAATTATTGATCTTTTGTTTGCGAGCCAAGTCGGCAATAAATAACAGTGCATGGGAGATGTGACTCATTATCACCGTGCCAAAAGCCCGACAGACCTCTGTCAACCCCCACCCCCCACCCCCCACCCCCCTCTTCCCTTCACTCTTCCTCCTTCCTTTCATCTCCGTCACTACAAACCAATTTAATCTGTTTTTAATCCTTCCCTCTTTTCTGTCGCCGGTGCATTTAATACAAGGCCCCACTGTCACTATCTGATTCCCTTAAAATTTTAATCCTGCTCTGATAACCCCGTATTATTACACATTACACACAGGACACTCACACATACGTACGCATATACACATGCAAATATGTACACACAACGTTTAGTGGCTCTCTCAGTGTTTTATTCCTTTTTACCTTCTTAGTGAAGAAAAAATCCTTTTATCACACAATGGGTAATTTATATCCATTACCAGCGTTTTCAATCCTTTTCAGCGCGGCTGTCACTGCCTTTGGCACACTCGTGATTAATGTGATCTAATAATAGTCTGCCATTATATTTCCTTTAGTAAAACATGTACCAACATCCTATTCAGCTCCACGAAATTCATTGCCCCTTAAAATATTTTCCCCTTTTTGTTTGAAAGACAAGATTGCTGTTTTTTTTGTTTTTTTTTTCCCCCTCCGTCTCGCTGCCTCCCAGGAGGTGATTATTTGTTGGGGTGGGGGTGGTGGGGGTTAGTGATGACACTACCCTTATTTTCAGACACTTATGAGAGTGATGAAAGGTGCTATGATTCAAGGTGGTTTGTGTGCATGAAGTGTGATTGTGTGTGTGTCTACAGGTTGCTATAAGTGTGTGTGGTCCAGTATAACATGATGTGTGTGTTACTGTGTTGTTGAGCTTTAGAGCAGCCTCAATTCAGATTATTTTGGTCTTGAAAAAGTAAAACAATTTTCTGCTTTTTCCTTCTAATTTCGATAAAAATACATTTAAATCAATACCACAGGTGCATTTAGGAAAAAATGTTTTTAATACATTTGTATATACATTGTCTATATATATTTAATTAAACTATTTACATACAATTGTACCCTAACCACAAATCAATCCAGTTATTTTTTGACTACATGGTTGGTAGGAAGGTAGTTTGGAATGGGTGATGGAGACGAAAGATGCTCTCCATGGAATGTTCTTAGGATTAGGTGTCTATGTTTGTGTGTTTGCATGTGTCTGACTGTGTGTGCGTGTGTCTGTGTGTGTGTGTGTGTGTGTGTGTGTGTTGCCAGGGAGGTGGTCCAGCAGTGGGCTCTGCTCCCTCCCAGCCGGACAGCCTGAGCCAGTCTGCCACTCATGGGGCACGTTTCAGGCGGGGAGGTGCCAACACTTGCACACAACCACACACACACACACACACACACACACGCATGCATGCATGTATGAAGTTGTGCACACACACACACACACACACTGTCCTGGCTCTCTCCCACAAAGAGGGTTAACCCTTACTGGGTTCTTAGACTAGTATCCAGGATGAACAGGTGGTCCCACAAAACATGGGCATCCATTTCCTCATGACTTATCCCAGTGTGTGTATGTGTGTGCATGCGTGTGTGAGAAGGGAGGGGCAGACGGAGACACGGGGGTAGAGGGAGAGAAAGAGCACATGCAACCGTGTGGCTTCACTACACCTTTCTGTATGTGTGCTGGTTTTGTTTGGTGCCGGGGTGGGTTGGTGTACAGAGCAGCTTGTGGAGGGTCCCGCCACTGTGTGAAATTGACATCAGATGGCCGTCGTGACAAGACCAATATTACATCCAACTTCCATTTAGCAAGGGACAGCTAATATATGTGTGCCGTGTGAACATTTGTTTGTGTGTGTGTTCATCAGCACCTGACCCCAGAATCTGACCGCACCAAACACAGCTGCCAGCACTTTACATCTATATCTCCCCGCCCCCCCCCCCCCTTCCCCGTCCGTGCCACTGCGCTTTTCCCCCCATCTCATTTTCCCCCCTCAATCCCTTCATTCAGGACCCCTCCATTAAAGATAACTTGTATTGAGCCACATCTTATTCCCTTCAATCTGCCTCCCCCTCCTGTCTCAAGTGATCCCTTCCCAGCAGAGAAAATCGAAGGTAAACCACTTCTAAGGCAAAAAAAGAAAAAAAAAAGTGCACACCACTTTGGATGTTTTAAATATCACCCTCTCATGGAAGCGAGGTTGTGACAGTTGCTTTGGTAAAACATGTCAGAAAAGCACAAAGTTTCCTCTTTGTCACCTGACGGCTGCGATAATGTTAAGTTACACTCAGCATCTGGATGTTTCAACACATGGCTGCGACTCTCTCTGCCTTTGATAACCTGGCTTTCATGTCGAGAGGGAAACGCTCTGTTTTACTCCACTTTATTTGTTCTTCTCTGATTATTCTGTGGCTCAGCCCCTCCAAACCCCACACACATGAAAACAGACAGACATTTTGGAAAATGTGAGTAAGTAAGCAAAGAGAAGGAGAGAGAGAAGGCAGGGTGGTGGTGGTGGTGGTGGTGGGGGTGGGGGTGGGGGGTCGAGGAGATAAACATAAACAGAGCAGAGAGAGAGAAGGTTTCTCTCTTCGTCAGCGGCTTTTAGTAAAGTCTGATTAAACGAGGTGGGAAACCACACAGGGTAGTAAATAACAGAGGTGTCAAAATGTTGCTTAATGACCTGAATATCTACTGCATGAAATATGTAGCTGCACATCTACGTAGCAGCTGCATTTTTGTTCTTTAATGCCTTAATGTGCAGAAGGGGGGGGGGGGTTCAGATGTTTAAGACAACTTAGTGTGAGCGGAGAAGTCGCGAACACAGAAAACCTGATACCGTCAAATGCACCATTTTGTTTTGATTAGGGAGATAATATTTGCTAACAAGTTTCTTTTGATTTGCACAGTGTGTTTATGATTAATATTAACTGTATAACAATGTCGAAATAACAATGAGTGGTGTTTTTTAATTTTTTTTTTTAAATTATTATTACTTTTGATATGATAACAAGACTTTTTCAAGCGACAGTCTGCAGCTGAGATCACTCATTAAAAAGTTTCACAGAAAATTCTTAATGAAAACCCTAAATATACTCTGCAGAGTATAACTGTTATTTTGAGGGAATTGTGTGGATAACATCAACCTGACTTCATTGACTTGACCCGTGGTCACAGCTCTGTCAAAGCCAATGCTAGTATCCACAGGGAAAATGTTCATTTAGAAAAAGAAAAGAGCAAATAACACCCACACACATCTGTACACACATCTGTCTTGTTGAAATTATCACAGTTATTTGCACTTTAATATTTTATTTGCAATATTGGGCTTCAGTATAATTATTATAATATATTATGGACTCAAAACAAATCAACAAGAACAATAGCTTGGCGGATGAAAAAAAAAGGTTAGATAAAACAGATTGTATGCTAATAATAACTATGTTCTATGTCAGTGCAGAGGGTTTTGTTTAATACACACCACCATTTATTTCATAGGGCATTTGATAACTTTGTTACAAGCCAACACCTGATTTATTTAGTAATGAGCTCTGCTGTTTACCAGTGCACATCGACCCATTAAGAAACACCCACAACAAAAAAAGGTTCTGAAGCTTTTTCTGTGTGTTCATCTGTGTCAGAAAGAAGCTCCTCTTAAAACAATGACCAGAGGTTTTATTTTTATTATTTGGCCTCTTTTAAAGCTCGACATACTTTACACTGGAGACTATATCTGAGGGAAACAGAGTAAACACAATGCTGGTATACTAAATTGTATTTATTGGTGCCTTTCAAATCACTTAACAACTTACAACACACAGTAAAATATAAAACAGGGTATACCAGACATAAAATATGAAATTCATTAGAACAAATGTAACTGCTTAAAATAAAAGATTTGAAGTGAATATTGTGTTGGAGTTAAACATTGAAAGGTTTGCAGAGGTGTGTTTTGAGTTGGAATTTGATGAGGAATAATATCACAGTGCAGAGACACTGGACTTATCCTTTTTTTTTTAAAGTTTTGATAATGATATCTTGTCATTTAGATATTTTTAAAGTTAGTTTCTTTACTTGCCCATTGCTATTGGAATATTGATGGCACATACTGTACGATGGCAGATACAGAAGAAAAAAGAGTGAATTGAAAAAGAAAAGTAAAGAACAGACCAGGATGAACAGGAGGACGGGCTGAGCTGGTTGTGATCAGAGGTTATTGCAGAGCAGTCAGCAGCACATCAGTCAGTTCACCTTCCCCTCCTTTTTTCAGGGTGGGGGAACCCCTTCATGACGAGGGGACGCTAGAAGCAGAGAGGGAGGGGAGGAAGGAGAGCAGTGGTGAACTCAGCATTTTCCTTATCTCCTTTTCTTCTGTGTCTCCCTCCCTCTCTCTCTCTCTCTCTGTGTGTGTCTCTGTCTCTCTCTCTCTCAGGGCTCCCTGATCAGTGGCGACCAGACGTGGAGCTGAAGCTGACGCTGGCTTAACGAGGCTAAGCACGCTGTCACGCTGTCTAAGACACTACCCACCCACTGTCTGAGGTGACTCAGGGCTTCTACACAAGAGGAGGTGAAGGAGGTAAGGGAGGGGAAATGGGGGAAGGGTCCAGGGGGTGGGAGTAAAGGCCAAGAAGGGGTAATAATAACTTGGGGTTGTTGTCAGGCAATTATTAGCGGCGGTGCCCGTCAGTGATTCGCTGACACTTAAGTGGAAGAAAGAAGGAAAGGAAGGGAGGGAGGAAGGAAGGAAAGGAGATGGAGCATAGAGGAGAACTGTCCCATAAGGCTGCCTCTCTGGTTACCGTTATCTGCACGATGATGCAATCAGTCTGGGATGATGATGGGGATGATCATGATAATACACCCACACACAGACACAGACACACTTTTGGAGGGACATCCGTTGTATGTAGATGTACAGAGGCCAGCATGGACATATCAACAGATAATTCCTATTTAAATAATCCCATCAGTTATCCGTTGTAGTAGGTTTACTCTGTCTCTCTTTAAGCTGGCCGTCTCTTATCTCCTGTGTCATTCTTTTCTCCAAGTGTCCAGCCCAGAAGCTTGTGTCTGTGTGTCTGTGTGATGAGCATGGCCTATAGGTTATGTAACATAGGCACCCATAGGCATGTGTCAGTGACTTGACCTACATTGTGAGGGTGAGCAGGGAGATGGGGCGGGAGGGAGGGGTGCAAAAGGTGCAACCTGAAGGGTGAGGAGAAGTTTAGAGGGCGTTGTGTGTTTGACAGACCAAAGCGGAGAAGCTGCAGGCCCCGATGCTCCGAGGACACGAGGTTAGTTCACCCGGCAGCTATTTCTTATCCAGCTGTGGAAATGCCTTTACCATCATATCAGGAATATCTAGCCAAGGTGCGGATGAACATGTTGCATTCGTCCGTTAATAGCAGAGGCTGGTGCATGCAGCCGTGGTAGTGATTTATTTCAATTGATATTAAAGTGTGGATTGACTGTGATGCTGCTTTGACATCTTAACTCAGTAACATGACAGAGTCAGTGAACTCTCCTCTCCTCACAGCACCTTCTCTCCTCCACTCCTTTGCCAAATTTGGACGCTGACACTAAATGGATCTGCCATAATTCAGATGTGAGTGGGAGGATATATATGTGTGTGTGTGTGTGTGTGCAGCTGTGTGTGGTTGTAAAGTGAAGCATTATGGCAAAAAAAAAAAAAAGTCTGAATAATTTAGCACTCACATTATTTTCTAATGCCATTCTTTAGAATCTGACTGCGTCACTCTAACAAATGCGTATGTTGGAAAGTTCAGGGGATTTTGGAGGGCGCTTGCGAACAGTGAGTGATGGCAACCAGCCGACTCTCAGCTCCCTCTTGTCTACTGACGGCTCCATGTGAGCCCCATGCACCATATTCCTTTCTCAGAACTAACGGCGTGGTGAATCGAAACAAAAAGGCCACATATTTTATTTATGTGTCAAAAGTGGGTTGAAAGGAGTGTAAGAAGGAGGGAGCGGGGGTGTGTGGGGGGGTGTATCACTCTATCCGTCGGTTGATATCATTCCACCCGTGCGGATCAATTCTCCCAGACAGAGGGAGATAAGAATGGAGCAGGCCACAGGACGGAGGGAAGAGGGAGAGGTGGGGGAGGAAGAAGAGCTGAAATGGTGGTTGTATTGATTTGTCAAAGAAATACACCATTGCGTGTTTTGCTTAAACATCCACATAAACCTGAGCTGTCAGAGGTGGGCGGGCTTACGCTGACATTTGACCACACAGACATGGATTGTGGATTTTCTGCTCGGCTTGGCTGTGCATAATTTTAACCGTCAGCTACATGTGGAAACAGACACAAGACCGAACTGTGCTTTGTTTTATAATAAGTTGCACTGGCTGAGTTAAGTCAAAGTCCACTTGCTTGGTTTTAAAAGATGTTTCCACATCGCATTGCATTGCAGCGTTTGCAGTGCAGTGTTCTCTAGGATATACATAACATTGAATTGAACTTTTTTCCTTTCATGACAACATGCTATAACCGTTTTAAAAATGTAATCTAATGCAACACACATTATTCATGAGGGGTCCAGACAATGATCTTCCAGGTACTGTAGAGGTCGACCTGAAAATGAACCCATGGAAATACTGATCTGATGAACATTAATTAGTTTTCAAAAAAAAAGAAGCCCAACATGTGTGAGACCCAGGAACAGCCAGACCTAAATAGACTGGAGGATGGCTCGACCTGATCCAAAATGCGGCCAACCCGAACCGACCCAAACAAAGAGAGAACACAACACTGACATGAGTTAATTCAGTCAATTAACAAGCAGCCACAGAGAAAAAACAGCGGGGTAATAAGCACAACACCGTCTGAGCAAATGTAAAGTCAGTAAAGAGAACTAAACAAAATGTTTTTACTGTGTGAATCAGAAACCAGTTCATATGCAATGAGTGTTTTTGTTTTCATCTGCTGCTCACCTAGATGTTAGCTTGACACATGACAATATTCTAGACCTGTGGTTCATGTGTGGTATCACATTAAGTGGGACAAGAGGAACGCTCCATCTGAGAAGATTTTTGCTTTTCTTAGTGTTTGAAATCATCATCAAAGTCCTACCTTCTGTTATTCTATCTACTCATGGATGGAATCATAGTGAAAATTAATAATTTTCTCTCAGTGATGCCCAATGGTCTTTGGACACTGCTTTGAGAACTGTGGTTCTAACGTAACATCAGTGAGTCAAACCCAGACAAATTTTCCTTTAAAGTCAAAAATCCGATAGGCTACTAATTTTCCTGAAGTAAGTCCAGCTTCTGTTCCCTGGAGAGACCCAACTCAACCTGATTAGATTGGACCTGACCTGACTCAGATCTCAGTTTCTCAGAACTGAACTGAACCTGTGAAATCCTTCATTTTAATTCCAGGAACTTCAGGTGTCTGTATTTAACAGATAAATCCACTGGTAGGCCAAATTCCAAAAGCATTGCATTCACTTCACACCTGCCCGCTCCAGTCACATATTAAGATTTATTCAAAGCATAACTTTTCCACAATGACAATCACAGCTTGACACCAATTCGACCTCATATTCCTATAAATTCCAGACCACAATAACCCCCTCCGTTAAAAAAAAAATTAAAACATGGTCATGCATCTGCAGCTGCTTAGACTCATCACATCACATTCCTGAATTGTGAATAACAGCAGCCCTGGCAATAGAGGAAAGAAAGAATAAAAACTAAACAAAAACATAATATACCCTCAATTAAGACCGACCATGCAAATTTAGCTGACTGCAGTGAAATTCTCACATGTAGAAAAGAGTGTGTTTAATTGGTTCAAAAAATCTGCCAGTGATACTGTCATGTCCATCCACCCAAACACCCCCCCCCCCCCCCCTCGACCGCAAAAAAAAACAAAAAAACCCTGAAAAAACATGTCGTCAGTGCCATATTTGATCATGTGGAGATTGAGAGACCCTATTCCTCTCTGTGACTACCTACCTGGCACAAGGGAGGGCAGGAGCTGTTAAAAGAAACTGGGAAAAAGAGCAGAGAGTGTGCACAGGGCCATAAAATGGATAGTTTAACCATTGATCGAGAGCAGTGGTGGAAATGGCAGCTGTAAATCAATTTTATCTTGGAGCAGCTAAAGAGTGTTTTCTAATGAGGTTAATGCCACATAATGGCTAAATTCCTCTGCTTAAAAGATGCCCTCAAGGTGGTGGCGAGAGATAGATGTCGCCACGGAAAGCTGAACACCTTCACTGTTCAACACAAAACCGAGGGATGTCTTTGTCTTACCGGGACTTTGTATCTTAAATGATGTTAAACCAGTATTTGTTACATTTCAGGCGGTAATTATATCAGTACACCTTTATCTAGACAGCTTGTTACGTCAATAGACACATCCATCCATGACTTAGATTGGGTGCTTTTTTTCTTCAAATGTATTTGTTTAAATGATTCAGTCTGGATTGAGTGAGGGCTATGGTTCCTTTCAATCTGAAGAATTCCTCCCAGACCACAACTACAGCATATAAAACAAACAAACAATCACAGTCTGAGCGACACAATTGCAAACCAAAAATGTATCAATCAAATTCAAACAACTATAGCAGTCTGTCATCTTAGTGCTAGGCAGGGTAGCATGTCAAACTGGACCAGGCTGGGTATTGCCACTAAAAAGACAAAGTGACCCAGAACTAATAGATTATGAATCAAGTTGACCTCTGGCAAATCGCCGTGTTTATGGAACCCATTATGTTATGGGATATGAGGCCAGAGTAGTGGAGAGCAGAGAGCTTAGCAATGGCAACAAAACAAACATCTCTCTCTACACAAGAGCACTGCATCCACACACACAGGTTTTTCCTATATGTGAACGAGGGTTAAATTGTAGTGGTTTTGTAAAGGTCAATACAGATGGATACCCTAAGGAGGTTATGTATTCACCAACATTTGTATGTGATATGGTTTTTATGTTTGATGGTCAGCTGGATTGTGCAAAAATAACTGTCTTGTTTTTGTCTGTTTTCCGTGAAATGATGAATCAATCTAGATTGTTTTGCTTTGGTGAGGATACACACTCACTACCACTGAGTACCATTCTAGACCTTTTAGAGTACATTTATCCAATTCCCTTGCTAAATGTTACTTATCCAAGTCTGGGTCATGGTTGCCACAGGCTAGGCAAAGGACCTTGATGTCCTGGTCCCTAGAGAAGGTTAAAAGAAGGTTTATAGATGCAAGAGAGCGTTGCAACGGCAGGCCTTTAAAAGGACTTCTCAAAACAAAAACCCAGATGTGACCGAAGGGTGAAATACTACTTTGTATAGTAGTACAAATCTCTTGTTTGTCTTAACCAGACATGAATATTCAGAGGTGAGCACATGCCGACCATGGTGAGTTCTCGGAAAAGCCACGAAAGTTGGTTTCAAACCCAAACTTCCGTCTAATTACAGTCTGCAAAAAGAAAACACAATACAAGATAATGTCAGCTAGTCTTGATTTGTTAGACAAGATTTAAAAAAAAAAAAAAGTTAAGCCTATTGCTTTATGGAGAGAGGTACTGTAGATGGCAGACTGGAAGCACAACCGATATGCGCAGGGATTCCCAAAGCATCCAGTATCAAGATTTATCAGAAGTTAGCTAAGCTAGCATGTCAGCAAATGCAGACATTTTGAAATATTACATTACACAAATTACATTAGATAGTAATGGAGGCATAAGGAATCCTCTTTGTCTTCAGTTAGAGTGATCCGAGGAGTCTGTAAGCTGTAAACTAGACTCCTCCATAACGTTGTTGATGGAAAGCAGCTCGCAATCAGCAAGTGTCTTTTTTTGGGATGTGGAGACATTGCGGGGCATTGCATTATGGGAGAGGCCTGGATAAGACGTCAAATGGTCTTTATGAATTTGCACTATTAGAGGAATACTGAATCATATCCATCAAATGAGTGGTGGATGTAGCACTGATGCAGGCTATTTAAAACTGACCATATGTATCTGTCAAACTCATTCAACACTGCCAGTAGTAGAATGACAAACCACTGAAACAGGCAGAGGATATATAGATTAACGTTTAAAATAACACTATCATACAGCCCAGTGCCTTCAAACCACTGTGATTTGTGTGTGTGTATGTGTATGAAAAAAATGAGTACAACCAGTGTGCAGCATGAAACTTAAGGAAAGTTCATCTCCACAGACCTCTAGCATTGATCACTGGGGCCCTAAAGCTATTATCATGATCTAATTAGGTTTAACATAAGTCTGTGTCACGGCCCGGTGCAAGGCTGCCTTGTCCCCAATTCCACACTTTCACAGCATCCCTATTTAAAAATAGCACACATGTGCCACGCATACATGCAGTGAATACTAATGCTTTTTTTCCCCAGTTATACAGAGATCTACTTTAATGTCAGACAGAGGTCTAGGCTGGGAGAAATGATGTAACTCAGGAGGCAGTGAACAAGTGTGGGGCGATCTCGCAGGTTTCCCTTCTTTTGTAGACGCATGCTCACGTAATCTTGCACAGTAGAAAATGCAACAGTCATGGTGAACTGTAATGCTATTTGAGTCAGCAATGGTTTTAGAAAGCATGCAACTTAAGTAATATTGGGAAGAATGGAATACCTTTTTTATATTCTTGGCTGACTGTTTTCAGAGTGAACCAGTCAAAATATAACAGATTTCAGGTAAACATTCAGAGAAACAACATTTTTCAAGGATGGATGGTGGATGTGGCTGAGAGCTGTGCTTGCTTCGTTGTAACATCACAAAGTTGCAGAAGTCCTGATGGCTGGTTTTAAGGTTCAGTTTCAGATTCTCTGTGGACTGAGCCTTTGATACTTTCACAGTGTAGATATCCAACCTAGACCTGCTTTATAGTCACACAACACATGGAAATCTAACCTTTAAAGACTTAACCATCTTCAGAGCTTCTACCTATTATCCTTTATTTCAGCTCTTTTATTGTTTAAATGACTCCATCCACAGTCAAATCTATTAGAAAAATGTGCAACTTTTCTATTGTAATGGAAGTGGAATAGCTTCTTGAGTGTGTTTGATTTTTTACAATTTGATACCTGTTTTCCATCTCCCACCTCAGATGCAATTTGAACACCAGTTCTCTTCCCATCGCCTCCATATGTGTTTGAGCTCAGAGTCGGAGATGATATGAAAACCCTGTAGGCTCAAAAAGTATACAAGGTGAAATGTGCAGCCAGTGACCTAATAAGAAGACCTTTTGAAGTGCTCCCATTAATACAGCTGTCCAAAAATATTCCATAATAGAATACTATATCTAATTTGTTTTATGTACCTTATATCTGGGCTGCAGTGCTTTAATACAGCTGTGAATTACCTACTCTGACACCTTATTCATTTTCAACATGATTAGCGGCAGTGGTGTGCATGGCTGGCACAGTGGGTGGCTGTGGCCCACTGCACACACTCATGGGTTCATTACGCCATCGCACAGGTGTAATGGAGCCCTCCTCCCTCAAACACACACACATAGAGTCACACATACGAGTCCTCACATGTACACTCCAGAACATGAAAGCTTGCACACAGACTGAATACTTTGGACCCTCTTGGCCTCCTCACAAAGCAGCAACTCTTTTTTTTCTTTTTCTTTTTCTTTTTTTGCAGTGTTGTACAATCTAGGCTTCCACCACAGTCTTATTATTTCAGGGCCAGGCTGAGGAGCCCCCATATAAGGGAAAGCAGGTCTAAAAAATAGTGTTAAGAGGACTCCCCTCTCTCCCATTACTCCCGTGTCTGCTGTTATTATGAATAGTAGCAGTAACACAGAAAAGCATATACTCCATTCGAAGCTGTTCATGGTGTTTGAAGGACCACTCTCAACTCACCCCCTTCTCTACTCACTAACCACCCACCCACCCACCACCCCCTCTGGTCTTTTGATTGATATGTGAAATCCGTCTCTCTGCGCAGCTCTAAAGGCAGTCCCTGTGTGTGTCTGAAAGGTGCTCATTGTTGAGCAGAGACCACTTTGTCAAGAAACAATCCTGTTCCCAAGGAAGCTGAGAATGTCTTAAAAAAGATACAGGCTCTTATTGTGTACATTGGGGAACTTTAATTTTGTGTGTGAGGTCATTTTAATCCTGATGAATTTTTATAGTAGCGGTTGAAGTTCAATGGCTGGTTGCCCTAATGCTCTAAAGAAGGAGCAAAATAAAGGAAGAATGAGGAAGAATGAAAAACCCACCCACAGGCCTGCTGAACAATCCTAAACTTAAAGTGTCACAGGGAGTGAGGAGGAAGGGTAGAGGCCTTTGTTGATGGACACATTGGGATGTATTTAAGTTCTACAAAGGAGATTCTCTGAATGGAGGCTTGATTTTTGCTACAAGGTTTAAAATACCCGCTCTAAGGATAGATTGGCATGGGATAAAGTTTGTGTAGGGTAATCTGATGTGAGTGAACCACCCAAGACATTGCCTCTGAACTTGTGCCAAAGAGGAAAGGCGACAAACTCCTAGGCAGTGATGCCTCAGTGACACTGTTAATGATATGATTGAACATTGATTGATTTCTTTTTCAAACTGCATTTTATCATATTTGACCCAGGGAAAACTTTACAATGGAAAATGTGGCTTATTCTTATGATAACAGCCCTTTAAGCCGTCTTCTTTTGTGCAAACTAATGGTCTTATTTGTGCAGCAGTTTGTCTTTTCATCTGAGCTGCGTGGCTATTTTGTTGTTGGTTTGCCCTCTGGCCCCTTGTAGGTTTTGACTGGATGCAAGCCTATTAGGCAGACAAGTTGAAATGTAAACAACAAGCAGCTGGAAATGTGATGCTTAAAAGTGGATAAACTTACTCGATTTATGTGCATTTTAACAAATGAAAGCACTAGATAAACACACGACTTGTTTTATTTTGTTGCTTTCTTCGAAATGGTGCACCGTTGCAGGAGGCTCGCTCATCACCATGGTGGCTAAATGGAAACTGGATCTTGTTTGAGACATAGCAGGGTGAGACCAAACAGCGTGATTCATAATGCTTATTTATGTACCATGTAGCTGAGACTCAGCAGGGGGCAAAGGAATGGTTTTTACTAAGTACATCTCTCTCTGCTTAGTTTCTCCTCAAATGGGCTTTGGGCCTGTCGTCTTGATACATATTTCTGATACGGATACTAAAAAATACATCATCTCTATGTTTTTGATCATTCCCAAAATAACGAGTGTAGGAGTCTGCCATTCTCGTGCAATAAGAAATGAGGTGCATTCAAGCAAGTTTCACTGGTGCATCATATCAGCTGGGCCAAAGACAGACAAACCAACACAGCTTGGGTTACCTCTAGTTTGGTGTTAGATTCTCATAATGCCCCCAAATTCCAGCAGCTAGCAAACACAAAGAATAAACACAGCACCACTAATACTTGTTCTATGCATTAAAATTCAGTGGTGAGAAAGATTCTTTTTTCGTGTCTTTCCTCTAAATGCCCCTTTTTTCTTTCTCTAACTTTTCCCTCCTGCCTCTTTTCCCTCTGTTCTGAGATGCAGAGATCCAAGTGCGCGATGGTGCATTACTAAGGACACCTGCTCTGTTGATGTGGCCAGGCAGATTGACTGTGTGTGTGTGTGTGTATGCGCGCGCACATGCATGCTTTTATTCATTCATCAATTTTTAGGCTGAGGCTGGGACCAAACCTATCAAAATTGTTCTGAAGTCAATCTGTCCATTTCTGCCTCAAATTATGCATAATGGGCTTTTAATTTTGTGCCATGCAACTAGCTGAAACAGTGTCCTTTTCAGTGTTTGACTCCGGACACGGTAAGAAACTCAAACCTTGCATAGTGTTAAATGGTGAAATAGTAGTGAGTTAGTCTAGGTCTGACCCTTACACACATTTAGATATTTATATTAAATATCTAAAAGATTTGGGAGTCATTTATTCGGTATATTGATAATGCCTATGTGTAGTTTGGTTATAAAGACCACAAGGTTTAATATAAAGACTGAGAAAGTATCAAAGCCTCAGTCCACAGAGAAATACATACAACCTATATACAGAAACTGAGCCCTAAAGCCAGCTGTCAGGACTTCTGTAACTTTGTGATGTCATATCGAAGCAGTCATCAAGCCCCGCCCACTTCGACCCAGCGCCATTATGTTTTACTGGAAATCTGCTCTGTATCAGATGACTCAGAAAACATGTAACTGGCCTGTTTTTTCTACAGCTCGGCTACGCTGACATTGATTTAGGTTCATAAAACCACAAATATGTGTTCGTTGCAATCAGCACTTGATGCTAACTGTTATCAGCACTTGATGCTAACTGTTAAACAGCTAATCTGCTAATGGTAGCTGGCAAAGACAGTCCTTGTTTCCTGCAGCCTTGGCGAGCTTGGCATTGAGCCACATGTACCAGTTCTCCACTGGAGCAGAACATAACCACCATCACCAGCTACAGGCCATCCGTGGGACGAGAGACCTGCCTGCAGACAGGGGAACCTGAGGCGGTGCAGACTGAGGCTAGCTAGATGGTAGCCACTGAGCTTTCAAATCAAAAGACTTAGAGTAGCACATCATAAATAAATAACAGAGCTATCCAAACTAATGCAGAAACTAATCAAAAAGTTGTCTTATAACGGGAAGCGTCTTACTTTCAAAAATAAATTTAGAGCTGGGACAGGATGCAGATCACAGTTTGTAAAAAGTTTCTCATGTGATCTTTTGGCCAGATTGCTCACCTCCAATGTGTAGATACTGTTGGGTGGGTAGGCTTGACTCTCTGTCGTCTTTCTTAGACGCAGGTTTTGACCTCTTCTACCCCAAGGAGAAAAAAAAAATCATAAAATGCTCAGAAAAAGAGATTCCTCTTTCCAACGGGTAGAAATGAACAGAGGAGGGTGAGTTCAAAGCCTGGCAGTGAACAATATGTCCTGCTACATTATACTGTACTTTCACTTTTGCTCTGGGGGTAGAAATAGAGCGGCAGCGATGGAGGCAAACGGGGAGCGAAAAGAAATACTTGCTATTTTATTACTGACATTTGAATGAGTTCTGTTCACATTCCCTTCTTAACCCCCACCCTGTGCCCCTGTACACCCACCGCACCCCCAACTGAAATACAAAAAAAAAAAAAAAAAATCTTATTCACTTTGTATGTAGGTCACATTACAGTGGTGTCTAGCTATTGGACATGGGCTTAGATAACTGTTTGTCGAGTATTAAATGCTTTCGCTGCCTCAGCAGCCTCTGCCACTGGTATTTCTCACACAGCTGTGCAACTGAAAGGAGGCAGCGCCGCAGCAAAAATCATGTCACACACACACACACACACACACACACACACACACACACACACACTAACACACACACAGACACATGCTTTCAACTTCTGATGCTTTTTGTGTACACTTTAAAAAAAATCTTGTTTGCATAAAACATTTACTTTTCACATATAAAAATGTCTTATGTGGAGCTGAAAACAGGTCTTGAAAGCAGGTTAAAGCTCCATCTGTAAATGAGGACCATGCTGCGGTGAATAGGAGGTAAACCCATTGACCTGAGGTGCTAACTCAAGCAGATGAATCTTTGCTTTTCTTTTCTCTTATCCCAGTTTGCTTTGGGTGACCTTGCACACCAGCCCCGATGCCGTGTGTTCACATAGCATTGGCCTAATGGCTTAGATAGGTCCCAGCATGGCCAATACTTTGCCCTGAAAAACACCCCTCTATGTTGCATCCCCCCCACCCCTTCAGTTGTTCACTTGCTGTTTGCTAGGACCACCACAACCTCCGATTTATAACAAATACGGAGGCGGAGGTGTGGGGCCGAGGAGGGAAATTGCACCTGCTTTTATAGCAGCAGGATCCAGAAGAGGAGTGAAGTGTTCACTTAAAACACAAAGGCAGGAGACAAGAGGGGCACCTCGCTGCTGTACATTTTTGCCCTTGTCTTTGCATGAAATGAAAGATGCAAGAAGAGTGTGTGTGTGTGTCTGTTTATATGTGCGTGGTTTTGTGTGTTATTCTCCTTTCCCTCTGTCCTTTGTATGAAATGAGCCCAGATGGTGATTGATTTTTCAAGTGCTGACATCCCTGCTTGAGAAACACCCCTCCTTTCTACACACACACACACACACACACGCACACACACACACACACATACCCTTCTTTGTGCCGAGCAAGTGAGGCACACTAACATCTCGGTGCCATCATCATCTTTGTGACTGCCAGCAACCACCATTGATTGACAAAAGTATGCATGCAAACAAACAGACACACACGCACACATGCACACACGCACACACTCACAGTCATCCAAACACACTATCACAGAGCGAGAGGTCATTTCCTCTCTTCCCATATTTGCAGATCCTGCTTTAAAAATGGCGAACATGTAAACACTGTCAAAATAAAATCCTCAAATTCATAAAGAAAATCTGTTTTGACTGGAATACTGTTGAAACCATTAGTTGATAAATTGTTCAGCTGATTGACAGAAAATTAATGAACACCCTTGATAATGACAATAAAAATTATTTTGATTATTTATCAAGCAAAAAAAATGCCAAACAATTATCTCCTTCCAGATTCGAAATGTGAGCATTTTGCTGATTTTCTCTATTTAATTTATTTTGACTCGGACTGTTGGCTTGGTAAAATAAGTAATTTGAAAGTTAGTACTTCTCACTTCTTTATGGTACTTTTAAATCAGTCTTGCTAACCAGTTTATTTGCTCAATCAAAGTGAAAATCACCAAATCACTATTGCAATGGTGATTTTGTTTCACCCTAGACTTTTTGATACATGAACACAAAAGACTTACCTTTTATTACAGATAAAATGCAAACAATTTCAGTTTCTTTGAGAGCAAATGTTCAAATCAGACAAAGAAATGGTCGTACATATGCTGACCTTGTGAAAAGACAGTGATAAGACCAAAAATCACAACAATAAGGACAGTGACGGAGGAGAAACAGAGCGTTTCGAGAATCTCTCTGTGGCGAAAGACAGAGAGACATCGAACGATGGCAGGCAGGGGCAGGGTAAAGTGACAGAGAGCTGTACGCCACAGCAGCCCTATTGAGTTAAAGTGGCTGTGTGGCTAAATGATGTCATTGGCTAACTAGGCGTTCTCAGGCCATTGCCTCTGTTTGCGTGACTAAATACATACAATTAAGGCCTCGGCACTTCTCAATCTCTGTGAACTCATTGTTATCCCCGGGTTCAAGTGCACTGATAATGGGGGCCAGAGGAAAACAGGCGTAGCACTGAGAGAGACAGAGAGCTGGTGGGTAAAATAGACATCTCATTAATAGTGGCATTCTCTTTCACCCCAACAGCGCTACTAAAGCCTTGCTCACTCATCTGTCCCTTTTCCTGCCTCTTTTCCTTTTTTCTTTCTTTCCCGTAGCTCTCTCTTTCTCCATCTCTCTTTCTTTCTATGACTTTTCTCTTCTACCTATCTTTTGCGATATGGAAGTTATTTTTTTCCTCCATCTTTCTGTCCCCTCTCCGTGTCTCATACTGCTCTCCTCCTTTGTTATGTGAGGATGCTTTGTGTAAACAGTGGGAGGGTTTCACACAGTATGACACACACACATACCTTCTAACTGTTGGGAGCTGTCCCCCGCATTGTGGACGGACTGGACTGTTTCCCACAAGCCCCCAAATCCATCAGCGATCATGTGACAGGTTGCTGTGAAGCTGGTGGACAGGCAGACGAACCAAGGGGATGTAGCTTCCTCTAAAGTGAGTGATATTTTTTCCTCCCTCACAGTCTGTGTCTGGTGGCCCCGATCCTATTTGAAACTGAAGAGTTCTGTAGCTATAGCAACTTTTATTTTGAAAACTAAAACAAAAAACTACAAAATCATTCACCAAAAAAAAAAAAGAAAGAAAGCTGACCCTCAGTGTTGTCCAGCTACAGGAGTGGAGGTCACATTGTGGTCTCCCTCCCATGACACACTCACGCACACACAAGCCAGATCGAGTGTAATTGTCTAACACGAGACTTCCCTGATGGCCTCAACGCTTGACAGTGATGCCCTCAAGTCTCAGAGAAAACTCTGTAACTGGAGAACAATTGCTTCTGTCTGTCTTGAGTAACTGGATCACCTCACCGTCCTCCCTGCCCACAGGCACGCACGCACACACGCACACATGCAATCACACAATCATTGTTACTTATTAATGCCCGCTCACAAACAGTGCAAAGATGTAGCCTGCATATTCTTCCTCGTACACAGGCATACTCCTATTAACAGGAGTGGGATGGCAGAAACTCACACAGACATAGAAACAACCAGCATGCATGCATGTGTGTGTGTGTGTGAGAGAGAGTGTGACACAAGGTGTGTTTGAGGTGCACTGGGGGGTGGCGGGGAGGGTGGCGCGTTCTCCTCCAGTCGTCGGCGGGGCGTGGTGGCGGCAGCCTAGGTAAATGGATCTTATTTAGCGGCGCGTCAACACGTGTAAGGGGGCTTACGGCTCATTACTCTGGGCCCCGATCCTCTCTGCTCACCCACTGATGGATGGCAAGGGCAGCTGGGAGGAGGTGCAGGTGGGGGTGGGGTGGGGTGGGTGGGTGCTGGGGGTGGGGGGATGGACGGACATCGACCCTACCCCCCCACCCCCTCTTCTTCCATCCATCCTTGCCCTCTTGTTTTTACACTTCCTCCTCCAACCTCTTGCTTTGAATCTAATTTTCATGTAATGAATGAACGTCATCTTTTCTATGCAACTGACAGAGAGCAAACCTGTCTGTTGCACACAAGGTAGATTTTAATAACTTTTTTATTTACTTTCACATTTTATTTTCAAAGTACTAATGTTAACTTCATTAGTAGATATATTTTGATTCATATTTTTTACCAAAGCAGTGAACAAAATGTCAAAAGAAACATATTTAGTTTAAATGTCACATTGAGGCAGACACACAACAATTTCTATTTTTTCTTTTCTTATTCTTAGATTTTCTCTTTTTTATCCGTGTTTTCTTAAAACACTAATTTTACATTTCTTGTTTTTCCATTCATTGATTGCATGTTGTGTCCCTTTAATGATTTACCCTGTTTTTCATTTCTTATCTTGCCTCATCAAAACTCAGGATCTAAGAGTTTTGGCAAACAATTTAAATCAGCATGGACAAAAGACGATTGCTTGCCTTAATCTTTTGTGAATTCTCATTTCCTAAAGTTTTAAATATATAAAAAAAGAAAAAGTACAAAAAGTACACCACAAACCCCCAAAGCCTGAATCTGCCTTTGTTGTATATACATACGTACAGTGTTACTCCAGAAAGAGGAAGGTACCTCGACAAACAGCGATTCACTTTCCTGAAAACCACAAGATCCAGCTGAAAAGAACATAAACACGCAGAGGCAGTGACAAGGTGCAGACGGCCTTTTCTTTCTTCTTTTTTCCGCTAAATATAATTTTGTCCAAACACATAGATGCATATCAACGTTCTATTAAACTTTTACCCCTCGTACCTGTTGTTCCTCAGAGGTTTGGGAGCGACTGGCTGTGATTGGCTCAGTGGGTGGTATACTGTAGGTGAGGCCTGCTGCTTTCAAACTCTCCATGCTCTTCAAATCCAGTTCTCTGTCTGTAGTGAACTTTTAAACTCTTCCATTAGCTCTCTGACACTTAATTGTTACCAGCTCGCAAACCTGCGATGTAATCATCTGAGCCATGACATACAGCCACCACACACACTCACACATGTACTGTATACTTCTTCCAAAGCACTGAGTCAAGTCCCTCTCTCTTAAGCCTGTAGAGCATTCCTCTCATTTATGGAAGCAGGGCCCTCCTAGTGAAGCGCTTAATTGGCTGCAGATTGCTCTTTAACCTCAGGGTTACACCACACACACACACACACACACACGAACACGGCGTGCACATGTAGACGGAGACAAACACACACGTTCACACTCACCACTTGTGCAGGCTGTTAACGTCTTAAGGGAAATGGAGTGTGGTTTTTACAACTCATTGGGGAGGTCAAAGGTCAGCAGATTTGTAACAGACAATCCCTAAGGATCCGTCAGTCAAGACTAAGATGCCACAATGACTGACCCACACACACACACAAGCATACATACATACATATATATTTGGATGCTTAAGTGAGGCTGCTTTGCTGTTTTTCTTCTTTCACTTCTCATCCATGTGCCCGAGACGTGGTAATTTCTTCTTCTTCTTGAAGTTGCATTGTGGTCAAACTTGAGACGGGCTCTACAAGACTCTAGATTCCAGGTGCTACTAGTCTTTTAGAGTGTGACAGTGTTGCTCAAAAAGAAGCTCTTTGAATTCCTCATTGTAATATTTTTTTTCCAACTGAAGTAGATGCCCTACTTGTTATGGTTTGTATTGTTCTTGATGTAGAGCTAAGATGTACACTTTAAAATGAAAAAAAAGTAGTGTGGAAGTAGCCTAAGATTGAATCAGAAAATACACATTCTACAATTTGTTTAGACATGTAATATGGTACATATGTGAAATGAAATTGTAATGGTAGTGGACATTCCTAATTTGATTTTAATGCGTTTAGATATTTTATGTTTTTTTTTCCTCCCCTCTCTCTCCTCTTCAAAAATAATTTAGGTCTGTGTTTCCCAGATTTTTACTTTTTCCATCTTGATCCTACTTACTTTCTTCCTGGTAATATCACTGTGCCTGACAGGAAGAGTGAGACGGAGAGAACGAGAGAGTCGAAGTGAACTTTATTGCCATTCACACCATACGACAAGGAGTCAACAGCAGAATAAGACTGCTCTCCACGTAGCTCAGTGTGCAGATGATTGACTTGAGTGAGACAAATGAGGATCAAACAAATAGCAGCACAATGTCATAACAGATTGTCATAATCAGCAGTCAAATTATGACACAGTATGATGTTATATGTATATTCATATATACATGAGCATGTGTGTATGTACATATGTATACATATAGCTGTATTAATGTTTGAGCACAGCTTTTATGAAAGAAAGGACCCCAGTAGTGATTGCCCGCCAGTCCCTCCATTGTACAGGCTTATGAATGATTAAGCTACTGTAGCAACAAGGGCAGATCATATTACAGACGCCATTTTGTTAGTTCCCCCTGCAATCTTTCATATCTCCACCAGTTGTTTACCAGATTTATTCCAAACAGGATGATGGTGGTGTGTATATTTATGTGTGTGTGTGTGAGAGGGTGTGTGTGTGTGTGTGTGCAGCCAGGGTGGCATGCTCAGAGTTAATGCCACAAATTGTTGTTAGATGCAGGTCTCCCTCTGCCATGCGTTTTGGACAGGAAGGCAACGTGATTGGCTTTGTTCAGTCTTCCTGGCAGCCGACACCAGCTGACATCTGTTCCCTCCTAACCACTCAGACTTATCTCCATCAGGGAACATGCACACACGCACACACATACACATACACACACATTCACACACAGACACACACACAGGCAGGCAGGCAGGCACACAACAGAACAGACACGTGCACAAACTGATTCATGCAGTTACACACATACACAGCCGTACTTAAGCTCGTGAAAAGGAGGAGGAAAAAAAAGGCGCACACTCTGTAGACACACACACACATCATTCTCACTTTTACACACATGAGCTGATTTTTAAAAGTTAAAAAGGATCAAATCAGGGGATTCAAATGTCTCAAATGCTTTAAAATACATAAAACAGTCAAAGTACACGCACATACACACATATAACAGACCGGCTGTGTATACAATATATATGAAGCACGTCTGCATCATCATATGCGCTAAATTGTATTGTATTGAAATGACTGAGGAAAAAAAAAAACAGACTGTAAAGGAGTCGCAGAAAGCGGCTGATTTGCTTATGCATTCAGAGCTCATTGTGGCAGCATTGCAAATCTTATTGCATTGCTAATTTATATTATTGGTGGCTGAGTCGCTGGAACGGAGGCCTGGGCGTATATCTTAGACATGTGGAATCTGAAGGCAGAGTGGCACAAACACTCTCCGGGTAGACGAATAAAGAATTTCAGTCAGTTTTGCCTCTCTTAAGCAAATAACCGTCTGCAAAACTGGCCGGCGTATAAAAGACTGCCTTTCTTTTCCGCTGAGATGAGAGGATGAAAAAAAAGGAGAAGAAGAAGAAGAAGAAGAAGAAGAAGAAGCAGGGGCGGGTGGAGAAAAAAGGACAGAGGTCTGCCGAGTAAGAAGGGGGAGGCTGTTTGAAATTAGCCCTCCACTCTGGGGTCCTGGGAAATGAACGTGACATGTCCAGATTTGGTGTTTTTGTTGCAATTACAAGAAAACACCAGATGAATTCTTTGCAAGCCATGTGTGCTGGTTTGTGTATGCATGAGTGTGTGTGTGTGTGTATGGTGAGTGTGTACACATATGGATGTGTGTGTGTGCGTGCATGTGTCTGTGTGTGAGCAGGTGGCGGGCATATTTGAAGATGACAGTAGGGGTCTGACCCATGCCAGGCCCAATAAAGCAGCCGTGTGATGGAGCTTATGTGACACACTATCCCCAGGGCTCTGAGGTCTCTCTCTCCCGCACACACGTGCACAACACACAAACTCACAGTGCCTCATTTCCCTCGTGGTGCTCTCCGTCAGATAGTGAAAGCTGCCATCGCTGCTACGGGATGCGTGCGAGGTCGGTGTGTGCGGTATGACGACGGCGGCACTGTACACTCAGCACTAGCGCTAACGCTATTGATCCACGTTGTCACCTCAGCGTTTTACACACCAACTCATATTTCCACTAACAACCACCTACATCTGTTTTGAAATGTTTTGAATGCTGCTTACACTTGTGAAGTTGAGGTGAATCATTTGGAGCCAGGCAGCACTGTGCTGTGCGTCACACTAAACTGGAGAAACCACAGCAGAATACACAAAAGACTCACATGCACCATCATACAATAATAAAATTTGAAAAGGCCATCTATGAAAAATTGAACCCCATTCACAATCAAAGTTTGGAGATCAGAAATTGTGATCGTTTCCACAGCTTAAACTTTTGATTGAGAGATTACTCAGTTAATATGCAGTGATAAAAATGCAATGATAGTTTTCGATGATTTCACATATCTGTACACGCTAACCCCATGGCAACCTTTCCTAAAAGCCCAATTTGCAGAGAACCAGTGAAAAAAGAAATTCATTTTGTTCTTCTCACCATTTGAAGCCTGAACCACTGTGCAACACATGTCTCTAGAACAGAGAGAGGCTCAGGCCCGGGCTTCCTCCAAGTGTTGAACACACTGTCTGTGAATACAGCCAGAAGGCTAACATGAAGAAGGGAAGTCAGAGTGGTTCCATCATAGATCAGCTTGACAGTAACGCTGTGAGGCAGACACAACTGTCTCTGAGACAGAGAAGAAAACAGGTTAGATGCTACCTGTCAGGAAGAAAAAAATCTATCTCGCCTCACGACTCGTATGCTCTCTATGAAGCTCTGCTTTGCTCACGTCCTCCGTTGTGCTGTTGGGAGAGCGAGGCTTCTTGTACTGTATGTGCTTCATCAGAGGAGGACAGAGGAATGGCTTAGAGTGTGCTTATAGGTGTAAAAACTTCACGAGATCTTGTACTTGTTCTGTGGGAAAACATGTATTCAAAAGACTGATTTTTATAGCAGAAAATATCATTTCTGATAAATTTAATTCTGGCTTTGGCCAGCATCACTGCAGTGAGACTGCTCTTCACAGAGTGACTAATGACCTTTTAATGACGGGATGTGCTCAGTTCTTGTTCCTGAGGACCTCAGCACTGCCTTTGACAGGCTGAGACACTGAGTGGAAATATCTAGGACAGCTGTATAATTGTTCTCTTCATACCTGTTAAACTGGACGATCTGTTCTCCTGCAAATGATGGTGTCCCTCAGGGTTCAATTTTGGGACCTATTTTATTTTCTCTGTACATCTTCTCCCATCCATCTCCACCTACACCGATGATGCACAAATGTATCTACCTGTAAGAGTCGCTCATCTTGCCATGCTGGGTTCACTATTGAAGACCAATATCTGTAAAAATATGTAAAAAGCTACTGGAAATCACATCATATCCATTGTAGCCTCCTTGCACTGGCTCCCATTATATTTTAAGTTCATGGCCTTTCTCTGTGCTACAGTATTATCTCATTCCTTAGTTGTGAGTAAACCGAGGCATAGGCTTAGATCTTTTATCTGTTTCAGTGGTGCGCTTGAAAACGGAAGATGACACAGCATTCTCAGTCAGAGCCCTGAAGCTGTGGGACAAGCTGCCTGAGGAAATCGGGTCAGCAGAATGGGTGACCTCTTTTAAAACTCTTCTTATCACACATTTTGATTGTCACAGAGCATTTACTGATTGTGTGTGATTATGGATTGATTGATTTTTTTTTCTCCCAATGTTTTTTTTATTTACTTTACACCATGGTGCCTACAATAAGAAATGAGAGAAAAGGGACATTGTTCTGCTGAACTGGTCTCTTAGTTGGCTGCCAATTACTCCTCATCTCATTTGCTGCCACAGTAAACCAGAAAACCAAAAAAGTGATCTGATGTATTTGCACTTGCTGTACATGCTAGAAAACAAGACCTGCAAGATAAAATCAGCTGATTAACAGACGGTGGTGCTTTTGCAGTTGCAGCCATCCTTTTTCTACATTTACCCTTTTTAACGCCTATGACATGGCTTATGTTTTTTTCATACTTGAAGCTCCAGTGAAGTTAAGAAAAAGATCTGATTCTTCTGTGTGCCGGAGAGCAATCAGACCGGAAGTAGTGATGGTGCACTAAATACAGATAAGACACTTATCATTATCATTATTACTCATCAGTGAAAGAAAACGGACAAACAGAAAGGAAGCTAGCTAGTTTTGTGGAGCAATTAGACATAAGGGTTAAAGCTAACGCCTTAGGATTTTTTAACTAGTTTTGTTTTCCTCCCATTTTTTCTGTGAGGATTAACGATCCTTAATGTTTTCAAATTCAGTATAAGCTCAACCAGCCTTGCACTGAGAGTATTTACAGTGATTTTACTTCTTATGATCAAGCATGCTTAAGTGTTTGGGTGGCGGAAAGCATTACTGTAGCTGTACAATCTGACAAATAAAATACCTCTACCTTTACCTTTACCTTACTCACACTTACTCACGTAACGTCTGAAAAAAGGTTAAGGTGATAAAAGGTTTTTGTCCATCAGTCTCCCTCCCACTTGGAGCTCTCTCCATGAAAAAGTGTGAACTAACAAGTGTCCAGCAGCTTGTAACACAAAGGGCCATCTACACATGTTATTCAAGAGAAGCAGTGGAGTCTGGCCAGGCATCGCCGTTAAAAAGAGCGAGAGGGGGGAGGAGGGGGAGTGAATGAGCCATGCTGTATAGTGATTTGCCATTTATAATTGGCCCGCAATGGTAGATGGTGGCTGGCAAGGACTTTTTCTTTTTTCTTTTTTTTCTTTTTTTTTTAAACACAATCTGTGCCTGCGGTCGGGGCGATGCTTCGCTAATGACAGAAAACCAGAGTGGTGTAGAAGCACAACAGCGCCTGGTGGCTACAAGGCCAGTGCTTGCAAATATGTTCACAATCAGATTTCAGAAAGATGATGTTTTGGGAGAGAGATGATGCGACCATACAATTGTAGGCAGTTCTTTCACTTTAAGTGCTTAATGTCACAGGTGAAAAATTGTCAAAAGTCACTATTAACATCATGAAGGATATTAAATACTTTGTGACGCTCTGCACCTCTGTACTCCACAGTTACACTCACTCTCACTGGGAGTTGCACATTAAAAATACTGGAGCAGTTGGGGGTGAAGGTCATTCAGAACCCAAACAACATGCAGAAACCCACTTTCACAGAGATCTTATCAAAAACAGAGATCAGACGACACAGAGCCCCAGTCTGCGAATGACCGGAAGACAATTCTACACAAATCAAAATTTGGTCGACCGTATTAATCCTTACAATGCATCATTTAGCAAGCCACCATGGTCAAAAAGAGATCTAACAACAATAAATGTTTGTTGTTTTTATTGAATTATTAAAAGACAAGTGGACAATGTGGTGGTTTTCACTCAGCGCTGAATGCACCTGAGCAAACGGATGAGCCTCATCCACCACAGGCCAGCCAAAGAAAAGACAGAGAAGTTCCTCCAGTGGGAACAGGCCCCAGAGATCATCTGTGCAGCAGGTAACGACCTATAGTTAAGTTTTGTTTCTATAGGTGACCTCTACTTGTTGTAGTAATTATGATGGGCTTACACTTTGCCAGTACCTAAACATGATTTTAGCTAAAGCAGTTCCAGCTCTTGGTGTAAACTCTCACCTTAATAAAACTACATTTTACCTGTGATTATGATCAGGGCTCATTCAGTTGTTATTAGACATTTTTACCACCAGTTCCAAAGCCCACATTAACACTCTACAAAACTTAATCAGATAATCAGTAATTAAGACCCAAGTAGGTTATCGGTTACTAAAAGTAAGTGGACCTACGACCTTCTAGCTGGAGGTTGAGTATCACGTTCAAGGGTACTAAAGGGTAGTATTTAATGGAGCATATTGTTCCCCTATTTTTCCCCCACCCTACTCGAGACAGTTTTCAGTTTAGAGAATCAAATCAGGAACCTTCAACAAAACCTCTTCTCTAATCTCTAGAACACACCCTTCCCTCCTCACACTGCAGGGGAGGGACGCTCATGCAGGCAGAACAGCGCCCAGATGCCCAGCTATGGATAAGTTTTTTTTTCTTTCTTTTTTTTTTTTGATAGAGCCACCACCCCCACCCCCCCATCTCTTCTCCTTCCCGATGCCTTCTCCATAAACAATGAAAAGTTAATGAAGAGGTAACTTAATGATGTAATGAATATGGCAGAGCCCAAGGTCAAAGCTGGCTACAGTCTGGAGCTGGGCACAAGACGGGGCCAGGTGATAACACATGGTTTTATATGAACCCCCAACCCCCCATCCCTCTCGCTCTTGCACAAACACACACACAGACGCACACACAAAGACAATCACAGAAACACAGTCTCAATATTGCATGTAGTGCATGTAGATCTTAATACTATTTGTCAACTGGAATTGAGAGAACAGACCCTGGTTTTGAACTGTCTGCAGAAATATGCTTTGTTGCTCACATCTGTGCATCCATGTGTCTTTTTGAGTGTGATGGAGGGAGCTGTGTGTGTGTGTGTGTGTGTGTGTGTGTGTGGAGGAATGAAGGGCTAAGGGTGTTTGAAGTACTGTGGGTAGTAAGAGTAGAGGGGTGTTTATGCATGTTTTTAACTTTTGGTGTGCATGTGCAGCTGTGTGTGTTTGTGGTTTTTTGCATTCTTTCCTGTGTGTGTACAATAACTGTGTGTGTGTGTGTGTGTGTGTGGAGGGGTTTGGCAGTACAGGGACTTGTTCTGATGTTGGAGCTGGTGATTAAAAATTGAAAAGGTCTGAATGACACAGTAGAGGATTTGGCATAGCCAGGTACGATCGATAGAACTCTGGTGAATGGCTACTAGCCTCGCTTGCGCCTGGAGGGCACTTGGGAATAAGTGTGTGCATGTGTGTATAAGGCAGAGGGAGTGTGATTTGGGGTGTGTATGCTATGATTCCAGATAGTGAGTAAACCAATGACTCTTTAAAAAGACACTATTTTCCTTGCAGCGCTTCTACAGTTAGGGTCCTTTAGAGCAGCCTCAATATGTAACTATTTGTCTGACAGTGGCTGCTCTAACGTCTGACACTGAAGAAAATGTCAACTCAACATATCTGATTCATTTGGAAAAAGAAATAAAAGGAAGAAGGGGCAATGATGGTGCACAGGAGAAGGAGAGATGACAAGGAAGGAAGGAAGGAAAGAGAGGGTGGGAGTTCTTAAGTGTGCAGCTTACCCAGCAGCTAGGTGCTCTTTAGCTTCGATCTGTTTGTCCTCCGCTGGGCTAAAGAAGTGTCTACATCTCACTTTATCCCCTTATAGCCTCTTACACCACAACATCTGGGAGACGGGAGGAGGAGGAGACTGAGAAAGGGCTGCCCAGGATACAGAGGGAGGAAAGGAAAGGCAAGGATAGGAAAGGAAAGGAAAGGAAGTAAAGGGAAATTAAAGGATGAAAGAAGGGGAAGAAATGGTGACGAGGAGGTGAGCCGGGAAGAGAAAAAGCATTTGTTCCAATGCACACAGTGAGTGAGAGACAAAGGATCTGTGTTCTTGTGCTGCTGGTTAGCTAACTAGCTTTGATGACTGAGTATCTAGGCATTAAACGTTAGCTAACTCCTCTATTATCCTTGGTAACACAGTTTAAACTCGTCCTTATCCTGGTGTAAAACTGGTGTTTTGCTTTGTCTCTGCCTGTTGACCTTAGCCTCCGCAATTGATATTATTTCTGCCTCCCCAGCAGCTCCACTAATAAGAAAAATTTGTTTAACTAAAACACAAATATTCCATGTGCTCACATACTCTGGTCCGTCTGGTCAGAGGCTTTGTTTAAGTAAAGCCTTGTGTGGCATTTATACATCACAGGGAGATAATACAGTAGACATAGCATAGCAGAGCAGCACAGACACACACAGCGAACAGCGCAAAGGCCAACATGGGCCGTGTTATTGGCTCCCTTTCAGAATAAAACGGTTTGGTAGATTCCACCTTTCTCACATGAATCCACAGGGAAAGTAGGAATGTTTTCTCATATGTGTTTCTCATCATTGTGATAAAACTGCAGTTTGTTCTGGTGGCAGTGTAAGGTCCTGACTCCTGTGCGTGTGTGTGTGTGTATGTGTGTGCATTTTCATAACAATAAAACATTGATTTTGTTAAAGGATTCTTGAAAAATCCTTTTTTAAATGTTTAATTTCTTTTTTCATGTTTCTCCCACACACACGTTGCATATAAATTAGATGCAAAATTATTGAATTAATGACTCCTGACAGAGTTAAAAGGCCATTTCATAAAGATTTTCCCAATATGGTGTGTACGAGATGGAGAACTGCCTTGTAAGGCGTCGGCCCGCTTGACTAAGCCTTGAGGAGATGCTGCAAAAACCGGTAGTTACTTGTTTCTCTTCCTACTATTGAGAGATCAGCCACTAGCCAGTACTTAAAAGATAATTCCAGTTCATTTCCATGTTTCCCATGTGGCTATTGTGACTTTGCATTCACCACCTATTGAGATCCAGGGAAACAGGGACTTGCACAACAACAACATAAAGCAGTGCAGTCAGTGTTGGCTTCGTACAGCTCTTCAAATAAACACGACTTTTACACAAATCATTTCAAATGTTTGAATCTGACTGAAAATAAACACAGAAATTAGCTGCTTGCTACAGTTTGTCAGTTGACCTGAGCGCCTTGCATATTCATCTGCACACTCTGGTTTGTTTACGTGTGTCGACTTTCACTGCTGTTGCACTGCAGTGGCATTATGTTATATCACAGGGACGAGTATTTTCGCTGTGCTGCTCGACTGTTTACGTTCAAACAGGCGTTAACAGACGAGGAGATGAACTCAACAGGCACAAAAGCAGCGGCACCGTCCTGAAAGACAACGAATATCGGGAAGCTGGCGTTGTTCTTGCGGTCGCTGCTCTCCACAGAAGGAAAACTTTAGAGACCTCTGGGAAAACAGATTTTGTGGCGCTTATCGACACTGTTGTTCTGGAGACTTTCATTTTGTAGGCTGACTCCATGTGGTTCTAAAAAATGATTACAAGTAAAACACAGAGTGATGGATCATAATGTACCCAAGCATCTGGTTTTGTTCCTGGACCCAATAATATGGTTGTAGTCGAGAGAAGAAGTTAGAGTGGTTATTAAACCAAAGTAAAGAAAAAAAAGGCCTATATCATCTTAGTGTTATTTATACAAGGTGAGGTGTATGAGGGTGTGGTGTAGGAATGTAATTTGTCAGAGTATGACCTTTTCTGTTTTTTTAGAGTACCTTGCTTTGCGAATAAATATATGTGTTATGTATATGCATGTCAGTGATCATGTGTTAAAAAGCAAACCAATAGCCAGATCTCAGAGGACACACGAGACGGGGTGAGGCTGCGATAAAGTGTGTTGAAGTGTCAGAAGCAAGTTGTTCGGAGTCTCTGCTGCGTGTGCACCACTGTTATAGTAGGTCATGGTGTGTAGAGTCTTTGTACACAGCAGCGCCCGAGGCATCACTCACACTAACCCTCTATTGAAATCCATTTGTTGAAGTGTTTCTGGTGGTTCAGCAGGCTGCGGCCGTACGGCTCTCCTCGCTCGCAACCTTCGTCATGAGTCATTCTCTCCCTCTCGTGCACGTTAGTACTGTCAATCTTCTGTCTGTGCTAAAAGCAGAAAACACTAAAGTTAGCTGTGATCAATCTGATTTGCTGGACTGCAGGCGTGATAATGCACAGGGCACCGAAAGGCGCTGTAGATATTATAAGCATGGATGCTCTATTATTACATGATAAGAGCAGACTCTCTGCTGCGAGTGTTTTATGAAGGTCATGGAATTGAATCAGGGATATTTCAGTGCTGATCTGGACTGTTTTTCATATTCTATATATTATCACACCGGTTGCGTTCTGATATTAATAAACCCCATAATCTAGTAGAATGTGGTTTTAATGATGCATTTATAGTTTGTGTTTATAAGGGACACGTTAACTAAGATGTGCATAAGACCGCAGCGGGAGGATGAGCTTTATCGTCTGGTTTCAATATAAATTTGTCTCCCATCCAAAGTCCAACTCTGCAGTTGGACTCGCATACAAAGAAAAACAAGGCAAATCAGAAGTGCTGCTAACGTGCTGACAGCTTACACCAGCTTAGCCGTCCACTTTTAAAACTCAAAATCTCACCAAATCAGTTCCCTCATGAGGAAACGTGTAACAATTATAGGCCGTGATCATATGTTCAACACAAAAGAGATTTGTTGCGGGAATAGACAAGCCCGCGCTGCAGCACGTGTGGCTTTTTCTTGTTTTTTTTTTCTTTCGACAGGACGCTCTCGTTGCACAGTTTGATCTGGCAAGTTTCACACCTGTGTGCGCCGAGGACTGTGTATTCAACTCCGGGTCATTTTGACAAAGTGTAAACAGGCAATCTCCCCCCATCAAATTCCATTAAACTCTGTAAGAATACAAACACACACTCCAAAAAAGAAGCCCCCAAGCAGCGGCATTAAACAAGTGCTCTCATTTGGACATAAATAGTGTGATCTTACTCTCATAAATCATGCTGAGATTGTACATTTGGCCCCGTTGAAGGCTTCAGGTTCGCACAGACCTTCTGTAAACAGGTTCTCCTGTGGCCCCGCGCAACTTCTGTATGAGTCAGTAGATGTGTGTGTGTGTATGCAAGGTTACTGGGCTTGATCCATTTTAAAAAGAGTCTTGTTGTAATCAAAAACAATAACCGCTCAAAGCATAAACTCTTCCAAAGCCGCCCCCCCCACCACCCCTCTCCCTCTACACACACCCCCACCCTCCCCTTGATGTATGAAATAATATTCTGTGTGTGGGCCCTGGCCGAATGCTGAGAACGCAAACATTTCACAATAAAGTTGTTTAAATAAAGTCCTTGGCATAGATGGCTGGGAGATAAAGGACATGCTGCGTTAATTACAAGCGCCCGTTAAAATAAACCGCCGGTATAAAATATGACTCTCTCTCTCTCGCGCTCCCATTCTTGGGGATTTGAACCTATAAAATGTCACTGAGGTGTGCACCTCAGATGTGCTGTTTGGAGACCAAACACAACAGCAGCAGCTCGATTGGAAAAGAGTGATACAAAGAAAGGGAAGGAGGGAAAAAGAAGGGGAAGGGAAGGAGGGTGGTGGGGGGGGTGGGGGGCGCAAGATCCACAAAAAAAACACAACAGAGCTCTACAATCAACAAAGAAAGCAGTGTTTACTCTGCATTTAAAGACTTATGAATTCTTCTCGCCCCCGCCTTGCCATTGCGTGGCATTAACTGAAAGGGAAAATAGCCCAGTTAAGCAGCCGGTTTATTATTCTTCAAACTCTTGTCTGAAAAGTAATATGCTTTAAAGGCACAGTGAACGTGTCGATGCTGCCCTCCCCAACCCCTTCTGTATCTGTTTCAGCCTTTCCCCTTACCAAGCGGTATGTGTATGTGTGTGAGTGTGAGTGAGTAAAGTTACATTGCGAAAAGAGAAGGCCGAGAGATGGATTATTTTTCCTGAAGGATGGACTTAAGTTTCTGCTCTCGGCTGCTGCTGGGTGGCCCACTCCTCTTTAGCCGTGTTAACATAAGAATAGAGTGGTGGCCAGGGGGGTGAGGGAGGAGAAGGAGGTGAGGAGGTGGGGGGCTTTAGCTGGGTAGCCGGTTTAAATTATTCTGCGCCTCCGCTGCTGCATAGCAGGAGCTGTTGTTATCCACTTAGAACATCAGACAATTTGTTCCTTCTCCCTCTTTTTTCTCTCCCTCACTCGACCCTGTGGGCGTCTTTATTCTGGACCCTTTGTACCAGTGTTATGTTATAACGCCTGTCCGGGTCCAGGATGTACCCTGTTCCCCAGGCCACTTCTTCTCAACTGCATTTCATTTTTTTTTAACTGTAGATGCTCATTTCAAACCCTTACTGCAAAAAACCAAAAGTCAGAATTTAATTTAGTGTTTTACCTCAGACTGAGCTAAACTAATCAAGAGAGAGACTCTTCCCCTGTGAAGATTTACCTCAAAAATCTAAATATCAAATCTTAACTCTCCGTGCCGCGGGCTGTCATCCAAGCTTCAGTGACGAGCGCCGTGACGCTCACAGGCCCAGATGAGGAATGCAGTTATGAGGAGATGTTTGTATACATTCAGACTGTGTCTTGGAAAGCAGCGATGGCGGTTGAGCACAGCTTAAAGACATCTGGATGCGATGAAATGCCATTTGTCTAAACAATCAAGAGTCTTACCAAAGCCACCCAACGTGTGCTGTGCTTTTAGTACATACTTGTGCAATGTGCTTCAACTGAAACTGTTATTGACAAATATTTCATTGCGACAGCCTCATGAGATCTCATAACATTTTTTTTTTTTTTTACATCATTCCAGCTCTTGGCTGTAAACATAAAGCATTTCTGACTGGTGTGCTTTCTACCATTAGATGTGGTCAAGTTTATTTCAAAAGAGACCGAGAAGGTGGACGTAACGAGACATAAAACCATGGTGGCATTTGATCATGAGTAAGACTGAGACAAATCATTGAGATCGTAATCTAAACACTTAAATTAAATGGTAATTCGTCTTACCAAACAATAAAGGGGGGGTTGACTAATAACCGCTCATATTTTGCGTTTGACCAGCAGCCATCGCTGCGGTGAAGCATTCAGGAGAGTTTAAATGAACTTGTCTCACAAAGAGATACAATATCAACATTGTCAGGATGGATTTTCTGTGCGCAGCGAAGACACGAAATCACAAGATAAACACCCGTGCATGCAGAGAATGAGGCATCATGTGTCAAAAGAAATGCCACACCTATAGATTTATTTCCTCCTTAATTCCATTTAAACAAATGGTCTGAGCAGTCATGGCAGCCAGTGTTCTGACTATGCCAACGGTGTGTGTGTGTGTGTGTGTGTGTGTGGGGTGGTGGTGGTGAAGGGGGCAGGCAGACATGACTGGGATAATAAGCGTCATGGAATCTAATCAGATTTCTAAGAGGAATTGATTGTTGTGAGGCAGCCGGTGCAGGAGTAGGGTTGACAATAAGCTGAAATTTAAGTGTTAATTTTTATGCTAATCCTCTGGCATCTCTGTGTGATGCAATTTGGTCCAGCAGCCCCTCGACTTTGCGCCGCAGATATGAAATTGTCCCGCGCACAGAGAAAATGTCAGCTTGCCAGACCCTGAAAGCTTGTAATTTATTAGGTATGTTTCTATTAGTATGTGTCACAGTTGTTAGAGAGCCACATGCGCAGGCAGGCAGCCACACCACCCCATTCTCTCTCTCTTGCTCCCTCCCTTTCCTCTTCCCTCTTTCTCTCTATCTCATTCTCTACCCCATAACTTGCCTCATCCTCCTTTTCTCCAGCTTTTTTTTTCTCTGCTGCTCCAGCTCCACTTCTTTAGCACACATGCACAAGCACACGCACGAGCACGCACGTAATGACACACACCGTGCTTGTTCTTAAGATGGTCTCGGCTCAGTGGCTGCTACACTGGGGCCTTAATGTATTATCATATATCGGGTGGTCCTTGCCCCCTGGACAAAAGGCTATTTAATACAATTTAATGACATTCCCAAAGATTGGCGGTGGCGGCAGCGGTGGTGGTGGTGGTGGTGGTGGTGGTGGGGAGGGTAGAAAAAAAAAGAAAAAAGAAAGAAAAAAAAAAAGGCAGAGGCCCAGATGAAAATAGCATCTGTGTTTTTCATGGCTCACCCATGCAAACATTGCAGTGTAAAAATGTGTGACTTTCCCTCCTCTTCCTCCTCCTCTACGTGTTTCTCTATCTGTGTAAAGCTGAGGAACAAAATCTAGTTTTTGGGTGGACTGACAGAGCTTAAGATGAAAAGACTTTGGAAATCACCTTCTTTCTTGGCCTTGGCAAACTGCCTGAGATGGCAAACAGTGGAAGAAACTATTTTACTTTTTTGCATAAGTAGAATGAGTCAAAAAAATAAAATAAAAGGACTCCATTCTCCTGCTGCTCCACAAGTCAGTGACATCATCTGACCCTCTGATCATCTTCATGATATCAAACTCCATGTATGGTTGTATTATCAGTTTCTGTGTATTGCACTAGTGGTTTTCATTGTAACTGCCAAAGTGGGCTTTTCCTGTCCTGTATTCAGATTTCCAACCCGTGCACGAGGTATTCACAGGAAATCATCTGTGCCTGTGCTAGACATGATACAGAAGATAAAAGCTGGTGCATGTGCACATGTCACACTATAATATGAAAAACATATAGTTTCCCAACAGAGCGCTTGGGACCTAACAATGTCTTCAAAAAATGATGTTGAGCTCAACATGATGGAGAAACATATCAAGTGAATGTCACTGCAAAGTTGAACAATTCTGCAAACACTGCTTTGGAAGGCTGGATTAACGTTTTTTTTTTTAAAGCAAGTGGGTATACTGTATGTCCCAAAAGCAGAAAGCTTAATTCACCAAATTGACGATCAAATATTTGTAATCATCAAATGGTAGTTTGTATTGGAATATTATTTCAAATTAAGACACAGTACAAAATTAACCATTGAAATTAATCCATTTTGTGAATAATGAAACATGTGAATTCAAGGGTGATTGGATGAGTACCCACTGAGGACCTCAGAGATTGTAGTTTATTGTTAGAGAGGGAGACCCAGCCACTCCATTTCATTCAAACTATTAAATTAGCTCTAATATTTGTGATACTCAGCGACTGGGTAGATGTAACAGTTTTTAAAAGCTAAAGCTTTGTGCACCGACCTAAACAGCAGTGTCAATAATTGATAGCCAGTCACCCCCAACCTACTGTAACCCTGTCTCTCTGAAGTCATTTTATATAATATAAATAAATAAATAAATAAAATATAACCACAAGCAGTTTAAATGTTGAGAGGTTACATGTTTTTTAATGTAGTGCCAAATTCATTAACAACAGCTGCCACTGGCACACTGAGGCCAGAGTTAAGGCAATGTTTAGTAAAGTTTAGGAAAAAATAAATAGCAAAGCACTTTGGTTAATTTGGGGTAAGAGTCAGATTCAATAAACTAATTCATATTAAAGACTGAAGCTCTGTCCACACCTAAACATTTTTACATTTTAAAAAAGCAACAACATTTTGAAACAAAAAACACCAAAGTGGTGTTAAATTCCGTATCAGAAATGATGCCCATCCATACAGTACTGACTTGCCTGAAGAAGCATATCACACGATCATTCACAATCATGAGTTTACCATTAGCACATTAGCTGTAGCAACGAGAATAAAGTCAGGACAAATGACACTTGAAAGCAATGCGATGCGTCATGAGGCAAGACCCAAATTAGGAGGTGAATGTGGGTGTCTGGGTGGTGATTTCCAAAAAGTAAAAGACACCCATGGAGTTTTCAAACTAAGCTGGTGGCAGGTATGTATCCAACAGTCACCAAGCTAGTCAGATAGTCAGTCAGGTTGGGTCTCTTGAAACAGAGAGTGGGCCAATCAGAATCTAAAACAGGTAATGCAATGACATCCTCACTCATCCCCACATTAAATAACGAAACTAACCCTTTAAGAAGTATAACTAAAGAGAAATGCATATACATATTACCCACAATGCCTCCCTTAAATATGACATACAGCAAATGATAACACTGCATTATCTTAATTACTGTATAAGCATGTAAGCAACATTTATCACTTGAATTACATTGTGTTGGGTAACTCATTGTGTAACAAAATCTGAACAATATTTTATCAGCACATCAGTAGTAGTCTTTATGTAAAACACTTCTTCAAAGTAACATGTAAAAAAAAAACCTTGCTTAATGAGTCACACTGATAGTAGCGTAAATTTAATAGACTCAGCTAAAATGTTCTCAAAAAAATTGCAACAAAAAATACCTTACTTGAGCGTTTCTGGGAGATTTCATCAGTAACAATACAAAGTGTCTTTCCTCCTCCCCATAATTTGACAGTATCCCACTTTATTTTCAGTTGTCTCCGTCTTTATGTTTAAACACTGCTAACATCGCTGTGCTCCCTGCTCATATATTGAGTGGTACTAGAAAGCCAGTCAAAACCGTACTCAGTGGGCCCAGAAAACACAGTGAAAGGTTTGGATGCAATTCACATATAGGTCAATTAAATGCAACAACATCTGCTCTCTCCCTACCATTTGCATATAGCATTCATATGTTAATGATGTCCCTTGTTTTTTTTTTCTTTTCTTCCTGCATGTGTGTATGTGCATACGTGTTTATGTGCGCTATTTGTTTCTCTCTCTGTGTATTTTTTTTTCTGTACTTCCTCCCCTCCTCCCAGTCTCTTTGTATCACCAAACAAAAAGAGATGCAGAAAATTTGGATTCATACTTCCCTTTAAAAAAAAAAAAGAAAACACACACACACACACACAGATACGCCCGTCCTATTTTCACTTCCTCTCGCCTGACGATTAAAGGGGAGGTTAGACGAGTGCCACAGTTGTTCCATTGGCGTGCCCCTGATTTCGACAAGAAGCCCCTTTAACAGCAGAGAAGGCAAGGCCCTATCTCTTCTCCAAGCAGCTTAATGCTTTATAAATCAATGATGACACAGATGGACTAGCGATAATCTATTTAGAATGCCTCACAGCAAATATTGTTGTGCAGATGATTAGACAGACAGTTATTTTAACTCAGACCCCCTAAACCCAATCTTCCGCTTCTCATGATGCTCCTCAGATTTATAGTAGTAATTTGGGATTTGATATTTTCGTTATATGAAGTGAATTTGGCAAAAAAAAGAGAGAGATGTACAAGATGGTAGTAATTAAAAGTGAAATCAAGTTGTCGCATGGTGGTGTGTGTGTGTGTTTGTGTCTTTGTGTTAGTTTGTGTGTGCATGTGTGTGTAAGAGAGAGGGCGTGTGTGTGTGTGTGTGTGTGTGTGCGCATTTGGGCAGCTTGAGGAACAAAAGACATGAAGAGGTGCTGGTGTCTGTGCCAAGGCCATAATGATAAGGCATGTTTCTTTAAAGAAGGGGGAGACAGACCTTTAGCAGAATTATATCTCCAGGGCGTGTGTGTGTGTGTGTGTGTGTGTGTGTGTTAGACAGTCTAGTGACACAAGGGGGGTTAATGGCAATCCAGGATCTCTGCCCCTTTTCATGGTCGATGGGTCTCAATTTGGCGTGCAGAGGGTGGAGAGGAGGAGGAGGAAGGGAAGAAGAGGAGGAGGAGGAGGAGGAAAGAGAAGAGGAGGAGTGCAAAAATGAAGTGGAGGTTGTCAGACGTGGCAGCTGCTCGGAGGCCCTGATAAATATAAGCCCTTATTGATCGGTTGAAAATGAAAGATCCCCGAGTGGCGTGCAGTATTTAGCTTCTTGTCTGCCTCACGTCAGCGGTGGCCTTGCCTTGGAGGGATAGATTTTCAGCTGTGCCTCCGGGCACCACAGCAAGCCAGCTTTGATTTCATCTTTAACCTTTTTCTGGCTGCATTCCCTTGACCTCTGCAGCGTCGCTTGCTGAATTTGTTAGATTTTCATCTCGACATTGCCCCCCCCCCCGATCCGCTCCCCCTGCCGCCTCACCTCATCTGCTTCTTCCTCCGCGTCACCGTCTTCGCACCGCATCCCCTTGTCCATCTTCCTCCTCGCCTCTTCAGCTCTATATTTCATTATCACCTCTGCCTCTAATCTGTCCCCCTCCACTGTTTTCTCCCTCTAGGTGGTCATTCCAGTAAGCAGTAGTCAGTCAGGAGTGACAGCGAGAGGCCAGTTGATCCTGACAGACAGGTTGGACTCCAGTATGCAGCTGGTGTGTTAAGGTAAGCTCAACCTACCACACGTTTCATACCTTCACCTGTAGCAATATGTTGTCGTCTTTGCAGCTCTAAAACCCTGTCTGTTTGCTTCTCACACTGTAAGGATAAAAGAACAAGACACACACACACTCACACTCGCAAAAAAAATGCACACAAACACACACATACACACACTCCAACTGTTCGTCATTCACTCACCATTTAGTCTTATCCCCAAAGGCACTCCGTCTTAAAACCAAAACACACACGCGCACACAGAGACAGTCACACAGCTACAGTACCCTGCTTGCTATGTGCGCAGACAGAACTTGTAACAATCTGGATTGTGATAATCTATGATAATCATCCACCACATGCCACCTAAAAACGCACATGGGTGGCATTCAACACCCACACTGGCACATTGCTTCCGTGCATCTTGTCTCTCTCTCCTGTTCTCCCCAATGTCACTACCTCCAGCGTCAATGTCACTACTTTGTTCCTTATTTCTTTTTTATGTATGAGGAGGCTTGTGCTATAACGCACCGCGAAGGGGGGAAATAGGAACGAATCTTGAACAATTTATGTTTGGCATTAGTGTAATTGAATCCCACTCGTATATCAAAGAAAGAAAGTTGCGAGGTGTGGGTGATATAAATGCAAGCTAGGGATCCATGAAAACACGGATCTGTCCCTCCCCTTTTTCCTTGTCTCCTGAACAATGTCTCCCATCTCTTTTTTTTTATTCTCTCCCTCTCTCCCCTCCTTTCGCTAGATGGATGATAAATTCCCAGCCAGAGAGCCAGCAACAGCTGTTGGCAGACAGGCCTGATATGAGAATAGCAGCATAGGATGAGCAGGCATTAAAAATTAATATGCTATTTAGCCTAGGTGTATTTTAGGTATTTGACATTTTCATGTCCGGGACAGACAAAATTTATTCATAGTACAGAAAAAAATAAAATAAAAATAGGAAGAGAGGAAGAGGTGTAGGGAGAGGGAGGAGGGACTGGGGGACATAGGAAGGGAGGGGGTGCAGGGAACACCAAGTGGGGTGGGGCGGGCGGGGTGGAGGGTGGAAGACCTTATATGTAATAGGATATGAGAAGGCTGGTAATGATGATCACACCACACAAGTAGAAACCGTTGTCATGGAGGGTCCATCTGAAAAAGTAGTGTATGTGCGAGCAGCACGATACCCAGCCAGCATGTTAAATGAGCTGTTAGTAAGCTTTGCAATAGCCACATAGCCAGTGTTAGCTTTAACAGCTGTTTACTAACCAGTCCAGAAGAAACATTGCGAGTTCAGCATGAAACCTCATCCATCTAGTCACCAGCAGCTGTCCTGCGTGGCAGGGCCGGCTGTGGCAATGTCGCCATCCTTGGCGAGATTTTTGATGGGTGCTTCCTGACTTGATAATGTCGTCCTTTTTTTGAACTAATTTTGCAGCTGCAGCTCAAAGACAGACCTAGACAACAGTCTTGGATGATGCTTAATTTACTGTATGCAGTGGTTACATGCATCATGTCATGATAGCCAACAGTGCTCATCATGTTGTCGACTCATGACCGACCACCTCTGTTGCAACAACCACTCTGGAATTTTACTTCTAAAGGTGGCTGCCTTTGTTGCCTAATACCACAGGCCATTGCCATTGGGGTGATGGGACACTAATATTAACTATTGTATCACATATCCTCAGAGGAAATATTATACCATGGTTTTTTAAATTTTTTTAATAAAGACAATGAAAAAATTAAGCCCTTGTCAAATGCCAACAACAGCTCCCAGCAAGACGCAGTGCTTGGCAGCAGAGAAAACTTACAAATGGGCTCAGTTGAAGACACATTAATTAAATCGTGTGTTGGAGCTGCTGTGGCTAGTTTTGTGAAATCTGTACCTGAGTAACTTCTACAGCAACATTAAAACTGGTTATAAATTGTTGTAAACCACTTTTTTTATCCAACGTTTTTATGTCCATCTATCCAGCAGCTATCATGGTGTTTCTAATTTGAGTGGCGATAGGCTACCAGGACAGGTCACCAGTCGTATTACAGGGCCAACACATACAGTACAGGTAGATTCACACTTAAAGGCAATTTAGAAACACCAATTAACCTCCATGTCTTTGGACTGTAGGATTAGACTGTAGGACTGTAGGAAGGAAGCCAGAGTATCCTCTGTACTTAGACAAGCCCCACCCAGTTAGCAGGTTCAAACCCAGAACCTTCTTGCTGTGAGGCCATAGTGCTAACCACTGCACCCCCATGACGGCACCAAATGAAACGTGTTGTTCAGTGTTCAAACACTCTAACCAGTCTATGTCTACATCAGTTTAAAGGTTCATTCTTGATTTTGGAAAGCAGCAGTATAACAATAACTTATCTTCACAAAGTCCATTGATGTATTGTGGAGCTTCTAACCATATTGCATGGCCCTTCTCAGCAGAAAGAGTTGAGTAGGTGTCATGGGAATAGTTTAGTTGTTTCATGTCATGTAAGTATGTAATTGTGTTGCTTGATAATAGGTGGTTGTACATAGGGGAGATCTCAACCCCCTGCTCATCCTTGAACAGAGATAGTGGCTACAATCTCCACCCATGTAAGAGTACCCATTATCATGTGACCGAAATTCCACTTGCAAACACACATGGCCATGTGTCAGTAAGCGGAGCTTGACATGAGAATTTCTTGTCAAACCTTCATTTGCATTATCTGACAAGCAAACTATTGTGGCTATGTGTGAATAATAACTATTGTCTCTCAGAAGCAAAGGCTGGAAGTGCGACTTTACAACAGTAGAAAGAGGTTGGGTAAATGGTTTGCTCAACCAAGCATGTGACTCTGACACAGGAGACGGCTGCTCACATTGCCCTACGCTTTTTAACAACAGTCATATTGGTTTATTTTACCATTGACCACAATCTTTCATATAGAAACATCAGGTCAGAAAGTCCAGAGCCAGACTGATTTGTTTTGAATCTCAAAAGCTATTTAGTCTGGATGTGCAACTGTAAACCACCATCTGCTGCAAGACCCTGTCTAATGCCTGCTGCAAAATTTGACTGTAATCACTGTTAGAGTTATTAGTTTTCACGAGTACTCATAGTATCTCTCTGTATCTCCCTCTCCAACCCAACCAGTTGAATCAGATGGCTGCCCAACTTGAGTCTGGTTTTGCTTGATGTTTTTCCCTCTTAAAAGCTTTTACCCACGACTGTGACGACCATGTCTGCTTGCTGTTGGGGTCCTTGTAACTACTTTTATGAAGAGAAGTTCTAGACTTGTTCTATTTGAAAAGTGCCTTGAGATAACGTCCGTTGTGATTCAGCACCATATCAATAAAATTAATGTGACTTCAACAAAAACAAAGGACCATACAATGCATTCTGTACATGTAGAGTAGCAATAAGGCTCTCATGTATCCCTCTATCTATCCATCCATCCATCCATTATCTATACCGCCCATCCTTTTGTGAGTGCTGGAGCCAATCCCAGCTAACACTGGGTGAGAGGCGGGGTACACCCTGGACATAATTAGATACAATTCCCTTCCACATGTACAGATATGTTGCATATATTCAGGTCTTGAATTTCTGGCTCCCAGGATTAAGAAGCTCATCTGCTGCTATTGAGCCACTCTTCTGTAGTCAAACAAGACCCCTGGAGGTCCAGACAGTAAAAGTGCAAGTCTCATGCTGAGCCATGATAGGACCTCTCTGTCTTTATCACTCCCTCTCTGTCTCTCTCCCTGTCTCTGTCTCTCCCTCTCTCTCCCTCCTTGATGATTAATGGCTAATGCTGCTCCAGTACATCTCTATATCCTCTCTCATCCCTCCCTCGCTAATCGTTGTGAAATCTTAGACATGGCCTGGATTTGGCCTCCTGCAGAAAAAAATGGAGGATTGAATTGGATTGGGGAAGGAGGCAATTTCCACCTCCCACAGCATCCATATCTTGTTTTTCACTGTATTTATTGTTAAATTTACACCTTTACTCTTTTCCTTTCAGTCAAAGGTTTAGGTTATACATGTATGGGAGAGGTATAGACACACTCCCTTCAACTGTGCAGTAACTAGGTACAATCCAATTCTAGCACAGTTTATGACACTTCAGAAAACAATTTTCTACAAATCACAGTTCATGTTTGGAGAAGCATAGAATGAATAGATTCTTGGGAAAATGGAGCACCAAAATTCACTTTTCATTCAAAACTTAAAGCAGAAGTCAGCGGAATGTTTTTGTTAATATAAGTCCTAAATAGTCCTATTTCCCGTCAGCAATCACTTACATAGTGTTTGGGCTGAAACACAGGTCTCTCCATCACTCTGCTCTGCTGTAAACCGAGGATAAAACTTTCCTTGTGGGATACAAGCGTTACCCAATGAGGAGAGAGAACGGCATGAAGGGCTGTGTGTGCAGCCAAGGGATGCGCGTGAATGTGGTGACGTAGGGACAAGGACCAATAGATGCATGACGAGGGCTGGGGCTGCTAACTCATGGTGCGTTCAAGGCAACCCGTAACTTGTGTTTTTCCAACCTGTGAAGTCATACCGGTTCGATCTGGTACGAGTTCACGGGTCGGAAGTTACGAGTGGCCGTTATAGTGACTTTCACAGGCAACAGATCGGAAAAACACGAGTTACGGGTTACCTGGAACGCTACAAAGTCGTAAGTCGTGACTTGAAACCGTAATTCACGGTTTCAAAAGCCTGCCTGGTACGCAGCATTAGCCAAAATGACCGGATCGCTTACTTATGCTTTAATTTTGACTTAAATAATGGAAAAAATACAGTACAGCTGGTCTCTTAAATGTAGGGGTGGAGATCCTGGAAAAACGGGCCACATTTTGAAAATACACAAGTCAAAAGTCCAAGCCCCTTCCCTCAGACTCTCTGAAGCCACGCCTCCAGAGCTCAGGAAGATGCAACGCTTGCTCAGTGTTGGGTTCACATCAAGGTGAAGCCGCGAAGGTGTCGGGCTCACGTGTGACCCAGTGTACTGTAATCCCAATGTAAGCAACGCTTATTTAAAGTCCAAATGGGATTTGAAAACATTCTGCTGACATCAGTTATATATCACAAAATCATACAACATATTTGCCACACATGCACTAAATTCTGTACATATTCTTAGTCAGAGGTGGGTAGTAACGCGCTACATTTACTCCGTTACATTTACTTGAGTAACTTTTTGGATAAATTGTACTTCTAAGAGTAGTTTCCATGCAGCCTACTTGTTACTTTTACTTGAGTATATTTCTTCAGAAGAAGCGGTACTTTTACTCCGTTACATTGAGCTACAGTCCACTTTTTCTTATCGATCTAATGTGCAAATTGTTTGTTTTAATGGAGATACTTCCGAGCCTCTGTCACATGACTGCGTTTCACCAATCAGATGTAGCCACTCGCGACGTTTGCCTCCGTTTAACCAATCAGACAGAGCCAGGCAGTCACGTGACCGCACACACAATCTCCGCGGTAAACAGGACGGCCACTCCGCCTCAAATTTGAGAAACTGCGGCTAGTAAATGATTAGGATGACGTCAGCCCTGGCTGGTATGTCGTGGATAACATCCGTGAAGGCAAAGATATTAATATAAACCGTCTTTGGTGAAGGTTCTCAGTAATCCAGGTCATCTTATTCTTCTTCCTCCCCAGGAAATGTAAACCCCATACACACCTGGAGACATGTGACTCCTAGTCACATGATGACCATCCCTCCAGTGTCGGGGTGTGGTCATGTGACTTTGGTTTCACTAGAAACCAATCATAGGCCCTGGGTTTAAATACCTGGGTCTGGCATTAGTCTCAGACAGTTCATAGGCCTATGTAAGTTGTTGCGGCTGAATTTGTCTTAATTTATGTTACTTTGTAAAAAAAAAAAAAAAAAAAAAAAGTCATTTAGGCTATTGTCGTAGTTGTTAAATGTTGTTCTTTGGCAATATCTGAATTTTTTCATTGCTATTATATTTCTGTGTGTTTGATTAGGCCTACAGTTACACGCTGATCATTAAACGAACAAATCAGAGGTTACTCAGCAGTTACTCAGTACTTGAGTAGCTTTTTCACCAAGTACTTTCTACTCTTACTCAAGTAAATATTTGAATGACTACTTTTTACTTTTACTTGAGTAATATTATTCTGAAGTAACTATACTCTTACTTGAGTACAATTTTTGGCTACTCTACCCACCTCTGTTCTTAGTACATTTGTATATGTGAAAAGCTTCCTTTGCAAATGGTTCAGTCGATGCATCTATACAGTACAAGCTAATTAAGTCACACTAAATGGAAGCTTTAAGAGTCATCTTTTTGCTGATTTATAAAACTGACTTCCAGTCAAGTGTAAAAGCAACCCAATTGCGATTCACTCAAATATTAAAACAACCTGTTATGAAAATGCTATTTAAATAAAAAAAATAATAAAATAAAATAGTTGAAAAGATGGATTTGAGCAGGACTGACTGGGTATAAATAAAGTAAGAGTGGTTCGAATCCAGTCTCCTTCCCAACAGTCAGCACTGGTGTTTTTGGTGGCACAGCATGGGCTCAACCAATTAGGGATTACTGTACCAATCCAGGAAACTCATGTGTATCCCTGAGTTCTGTTCTACAACCAAATTCCTTTATAGATTGGCGTCATAAAGAAATTTATTTGCTGTCCACACGATAAACACATAGCAACAATGAATGGCATCTTTGAATGGAAAATGTTGGAACCATGTGTTGACAGCCACAGTCTATACTTTGCATGTGCAGTCAAATTTACTGTATTTGTTAGCACTTTAAGCCACAACCTTATATCTCAGTTATTTTCTCTGGCATTATTAAGGCTGTGCTCTTTCTGCTAATTTAATCCTATGCGCCAACTTCAATTTGTCAATATCTTTCAAATATTTGGTCACTTTGGAAGACATAGATGGACAAAGTCAAGACTGATTTTGAAGAAATTACATGTTCTATTAATTACACAACTCATCATATAATTCGAGATGAAATGAAAACAGGAGTGGATAAATAGATTAAATGGCTGACAAGACTAAAAGGTGGATTTTTAACCCATGTAATCACAATCACGACGCTTGCACCTGTGCTCACTCACGAACCAGCAGTGTCACAACAGAGCAGCATTTGCGTCACTTGTCATTGTCTTTACATTTTCCACCTTCCAGCTCTTTTTCAAATTGCACCCTTCATTTTTACCTCTTTCTCTGCTAATTATTTTATTTCCACTCTTTTTTCCCAATCCCTCTTCACCCTCCCTCTCTGCTTCTCCTCTCCATCTCCATTCCCTCCACACTCGCTCTGAAACTTCCTGTCGCCGTACGGCACAGCACTGTATATATACTGACTGTTATTACCTTGGGGAACATTTAGCAGCTCCGTGTTTAACACCATAACCTCCGCTACATCAGCAGCGGCAACGGAGAGAAAAACCTGGGAGGTAGAAACTAGAGACGGCTTGTGTTAGGCGAGCGTTCGACTGATCACCACGATAAAGATGACAAGAGAGAGAGACACAGGGAGAGAGGGGGAGAGAGAGAGAGAGCGTGTGACAAGACTGCTTTATTTCAACCTATTGGATGATCAATGATTCTTAAGGGGAGGAATAATTTCTTGCGATATCTCTCACTACAAAGTAAATAGAAATCAAAGCCCTTCAAGCGCTGAGACAACAGCAGTATATGAAAGAAACTATTGTAACAACTCCCTCATTTCTGCTCTTTTTTCCCTCTGTACTTCCCATTGATTTCACATAACCGATGTTAAGTGAAACTATTTGAGAAACAATGGATCCACTTGACTCTCCGTCTCAAATTGGCTTCCATTATAGTCAAGTAAAATACTCTAACAAATCTATCTTTGTTACAACATGTGTTTTTATTATTCCTGATGTGTGATCAGATTTCCTTTGAGGTCCATTCAACACATTTCAAAGTTAAAGTGAGACATTAAGTTAAGCCTTTGAGTTTGTAGCCTCTGGGAAGATCACTGGCACTTACTGTACACACCCCGATCCCACCCCAAAACTACATACCCCCCCCCCCCCTCTCTCTCTGTGACCCCCGCTACACCTGATGATAGCGATCCGTTGACATTGATGTCTGCCTCGCTGGAGTTTTAGAGGGTGTACAACTTGGCAGATAACAGGACAATCAAAGGAGTCAAACCAGTGTCCTGTCCATGTCCATCAATGTGTCGTGACCAGGATGTGCGTGTGCACCAAACATTGGCAGCAGCTCAGGGAGAGACAGGGAAGGACTGTCGGATGATTACAAAAAGAAAAAAAAAAGCGCTCCCTCTCTCCCTCTCACACACATCCGTTCGGCGGCGGTGGTGGTGGTGGTGGGGGGGGGGGTTCTCTGTCCGTCCCATCATCCTCCCAGGATATCAAGTTGTAATTGATATATGGGCTGGGCTGTCTCTCCCCACCTCACTCTCATACCCGTGTTTGTGCGTGCATGTGTGGCTTATCTAGATTTCACCCATGATTCTTCCTCTTCCACCCTCACTGCCCCCTCCCCTGCTCTTCTATGTTAGCTAACCAGTGACGTCCCCGTGTGGGATGGACAGAGATGGATGAGAAGACAATGAAAAAAAAACAAAACTTAAACAGTCCATCATTCCACAAAAGGCCTAATGTGTTATCAAAGTAACTTCCAGCATATTAGCAACAAGAAGCCCCCAACCCCCCCATATCCTCTCCCACCCCACCCCTGCGCCCACCACCCTCCTTCCCTCCCTCCCTCTCCTCCTTTGTGGCGTTGCTCGCTCGCCTCGGCAAGCTTCCTGAATTAAACTGCCGGCTTCCTGTTCTTTTATATGCACGGCCACATCTGGGGCGCCCGCTCGCAGGGCCCCGCCGCTTAATAACAATCACCTTCCCTTTCACTCGGCCCTGATTGTTTCTAATTCGCCCTGACAGATAGTAGCTGACAAGCCGCCCGCACCTCCCTCCCTCCGTGACCCGAGCTCACTCAGCACACTTATAAGGCCTGTCATTTTTAATATTTGATTTTCACTTCGTAAAAAGTTATGTGTTTTAGAGCTGCCACAGCCACAGCCACCATCGCCACCTCCTCCCTCCCCCTCCCTCTCCTTCCCCAGTCGTATGATGAAATCAGTATTTAACTGAAACCACGTAGAGCAGCCGTCCCTCTCCTTCCTCGGCCCCTTTCAATTCATCCCCCCTTTTTAAGCCTCCTGCGCTCCATCTCTTCTTCCTCTTCTTTCATTAATTGTCTTTCTTTATCTCTTCCTGCCGTCATCACTTCCAACTTCTCCTTTCTTTCTGTCTCTTTCGCTCAATCTCTTCGTCTCTCTTACTTTTTTTTTTCTTTGAAGACAAGACAAAGAATGTAGTGGGATTGTACAGACTCACATGTAAGCCAGTCCCTAACCCGCAGTGAGCCACCTTTGCAGCCACACTCATCCAGGCGTATATAGTACAAAGCCACACGGCTAAGAGCAGAGCTGTGCGTATTGACAAATACCCAGCGTCCACATCCATCCGTCAGACATGCAGCTTACTGGCTTCCAGCTTTATTTGCTTTCCATTGATTCCCATTATAGGTATATGGAGCCATGTAAAATGCATATCAGGTAGGCTGATCATTAAATGAAAGGATGGATTCATCGACAGCTTGATGGATGACATTTTCCCGAGCGATCCCTATAGACCTTCGATAAAAACACAATTTGGAGCTTAAGACAAAAGAAAAGAAAAGATGAGAAGAAAAAGACGACATTTAAGATGGAGAAGGAGAGAAAGCAGTGATTAGAAGATGGATTTATAATAAGACAGCTTGTTGTTTGTATCCCCCCACTGTCGTTTGTCCTTATGAATCACAGGAACTAAATGGGATGCATGGTTTGAGTCTGGCTGGGGATCAAACCAGACATTCAGTGCCAGTGCAGAAAGTGTTTGTACCCTTTGTGTAGCAACAGTGCGGTCATGGATGTCAGTTTGGGGTCACTTCCTGTCAGGCTGTAGTTAATCTTCACCTTTTTATTAACTGTAACTACAGTATTTTGGCTTCCCGACCCTTACCATACTGTAACCAAATGGCAGGTGGTCAACAGAGGGCAAACATGCAGAATAACCACAAGTCAGTAAGTTTAATTGCAAATCAGCAGACTTAATACAACATTATTAAATATTTGAAATGAGAAAATTAATCTGGTTTGAACTTTTAATATGACTTCAAATGAAGTTATACAGAATAAAATTAGCAGTAAAAACTGATCCTCTCTCAGCTTTTGTTTAGATACCAATAGTACACATTGCAACTGAAGGTAGGTATTTTGTTCTTTATTAAACAAGAACACAGTCTTTCCATTGCACTGCAAGAGTGTAAACACAGCCATAAATAAATGCCATGATGCTGTCACAAAAAAAGGAAAGTTCATGTAATATACACTAATCAGTAGATTGAATTACACAATGGTTTCATGAATTGTCATGAGACTGGGCTGGAATCACACAGTGTCTCCTTCCATGGGGCTGGTGTATAACAGATCTCCATCATTCCCCTGCCACTCTGCATTGCATTCATAAACAATGTTGTTTCCATACTTAGTGTAATACAAATGAATATCCAGCCCTGAATATCATAAATCTAACGTTTAGTTGTGTTCAATGGTCTATGAAAATGACTTTTGCTGACCTCAGATTCTGAGACTGTCCTAGCTATGAAACAGCACAGAAACACAGCATTGCCATCAAACATAAACCATGATTGGATTAAATGAAAAACATGTTTGGTAATTATATAGTAACTAAAACTGGATTGTATGTTTTGGCCAGAAAACAAGCATAATATTGTGTGTGGTTTAGTTCTACAGAAACTTAGTTATTAGGATAAATGGCTGGGTTCAGGGGTTTATGGACCTGACTCCCTCCCTTTACTCCAAGTCTTTACTCTCATGCCCCCAAAAACCAGCAATGGTGCACTCCAATAAACAATCTATGCTGCCACTTTTCCTGTGAGGACAGCCCCCTCCTCCAGAGTCACAAGGACACCACTACACTGGTCATATCATATTCGCAGGACAACAAATACATTATCATCATATCACTAAATCACCCACCAACTCTGCAAACACTTTGCTCCCGTCATTGCACTCAGCCCTATACACCCAAACACTGCCTAACAAACACACTTCCCCCCTCTAACCCACCCATCAAGACGTTACTTCCATTTTGGGACACCAAGGTGCCCGGGGCATACCCACTGCCATTCTCCGTCTTTACCCGACGACAAAAACACAACTAATTGGAGTACCACTGCATGTTTTCACTAAAGGCACAATTTAATTACATTTGAGCTGGGAATGAGTATTTTGGGAATGTCTGTATGTTCATTCAAACAAATGGAGCGAATGAAAAGCAATATTTGTTTTGCTTTGATTAGCAAACGGGCAGGGTAATTTGTTAAGGAGAAAAAGAGTGAGGGCAGAAAATCTGTGTTTAACCCCAAGCTTTCCAGCAGTAGACTGCACACACACACACACACACATTGCTTCCCCTCCCTAAAACGTGCCCCTTCCATCCTAAACATTAATGAACTTTTGCTCCTGGCTTTGTGACTCTGCTGTCCCTCCTCTACTCTCTCTCTCTCTCTCTGTCTGTCTCTCCCTCTCCCTCCTTTCTTTCTTTTACTCTTTCTTCACCTCTTTTCTTTTTCCCCAGCCTCCTCTCCCTTTATCCTCCAGTCTCTGTCCTGTGGTCCTCCTGTTCATAAATCCTTTATTAATAACTCAGTGAATAATGTAAAGAGTATTGTTTTCTCCAAGGTTGTATTAATAAACATGAATGAATTTATTTGTCTTCACCAAAGCATGATTAATGCACATTAATGCCTGAATATAGCTCACTCTGCCCTGCATCATCAAGCACATATCACCCCACCCCCACGCTGTCACTCCCACAAAAAAAAAAGACCTATCAACATTAAATATTTATGGCATAATATTAATGGTTTTGTAAAGAAAATAACAAGTTATTAATCCTCTGATTAACAACTGATTAACCTTTTTTATTAAACACGTGATCCGTGCATCATCGACTCAGGATATGTCGACTGACTGCACTGCAGAATAATTATTTTTGTGTCTTTTCTAATTGCAAAAATCGCCTGGCTGAACTATATGTGTGTGTATGTGTTTTTTTTGTTTTTTGTTTTTTTTTCTCCCTTTGCCTTGCATAGATACACCACTCACACTTGTTCAAACAACACGAGAATGTATGTAGCCCGAGATGACGGTGGAGGATAAAGGAAAAGAAGAAAATAAAACACACAAACATAACATAGCTGGCACATTCTTTCACATGGAGGGGGGAACGACAGTGGCGCCTAAATTTAGCAGCAGATCTTTTTTAAAACAATGGGGTTTAATTCACATATCCGTTTATTCTGCAGTCACTGGCGTGGGGTGGGAAAGTGGAGTGAAAACATGGCTGAAGGACAAAACATTTTCTCTCCCCCTTTTTTTTGCCTCTGTTCATCTCAAAGCTATTGTCTGTATTTTTAGTTCTTGTCAACTGAAAGACAATTATGTTATGTTTTTCTGACATAATTGTACTGACTTCAGATTGGAGAAGACTGAATTAAACACAATATGAAGCTCTCGTTCAAATCCGCCTAGTGGTTTTTTTTAAATTAGTTTTGGAAACATGGCAGTCTACATTAAAATGAAAAAAAAAAGGTACAAAAACAAACAAAAAACAAGTAGCCTACTTGTTATCCACATTTCTACATTCTAACTACAGTTTTTTTCCTCATGATATTGAATTATTTCACTGAGGTTTTATGTGTCAAACAATAATGCAATGCATCACTCATATATTTATCTTTAATGTTACTAGTAAATATAGCTACAGTAAATGTAGCACAAGTAAAAGAGCTGCATAGACTTTACAGTGCAAAGACCACACCAGATCTGTTGTCGTTTAGAAAATTCTGCAACCATATTTCATCTTCTCATTTTTTAATCTTAAAATAAAAATGGTGATGTTTTGTCACACATGCAGGTTAATGTTTACTTCTCCAACAACGGTTTTAAAATGCAGGAAATATGTACGTCATTGTTTAGCATGTGTTAGTCACAAGAACACCACAGGCTGCCCTCTGGCCAGTGTGTATTGTGCTAGTTAATGTGATGATATGTAGAGAAGTGTCCCCTTCCTGTCTCATCTAACTACAGTACATCTGTGGTCCTCCACAAGACAGTCATGGTTGCCATCCACCCCGACCAACTCCTTGAAATTAATCGATGCACTTGATTAAAGAAAAAATATGTCCGATTGAAAATCAAAGTGAACATTTTTGTCCATGTGCACAAATCAATCGATTGTTTTGACTAGTTCACAAACTGCCGTGGGAGTGGAGTGGTGATTTCAACGTGGTGAAACCCAAAATTAATCGCTCCACTCACACAAACTAGGGCATGGTTGCCATTTGTTTGCACATGTGCGCAGCCCCAGGTGTGGTCCTTTAAGTACAGTACTTGAGTAAATGTTTTTAAAGCCTTTCCACCCCTGTTATTCTCCAGGCCCACATGTTATTGTTATTTTGCAGTGTGTTTAAGTGGCGTTCAGGTTATCGTCTCACAGATTCTTCAGCACACAATCAAATGTATATTTTTATTTTGCCCAGAATGTGAAAGAAAGTTTAGGTTCACAGTTTCCTGGTTTAAATCAGGGTCATAGATTTTTTATTTTTGTATTTCTTCTTTTCTTTTTTAGCTCTTTGACAGTTTCTCCACTTCCTTCCAGTAATAACTTGAAATGCAAGCCACTCTCTTCAACGTAAACACATATTGAGGTCAGGAAAAACATAGTAGAACAAAATATCCACAGTATCTTGGATTATGGTTTTTAGGTAAATCAGTGAGGTTGATGGATGACAACACACATTTTCGCAGTTTATTAAACAATCATTAATTAAGCTGTTCAACTACAGTGGTATTTATCACATTGATTCCATGAGGTTGCTGTTTCAACACACCCAAGAAGAATAAACAGGAACAGCATGTTGTATTTAACACAGCTTTATAAAACCAAGCTTGTCACATCAGCTCAGCTCTTTGTTTAAGCTCGCCGCCTCAGCCATTCGCTGCGCTGTTTAAAGAGGTGTATGTGTGTTGGGGAACACTTGTTGTGACTTATTTTTATTTATTTATTTAGCTTGATTTTTTTTCATGCCTTGCCTTATGATGCCTTGCCACAGTTCTGTCTCTTAAAGAACATACTGTCTCTGTGTCTCTCCATCTCCTATTCTTTCTCATTTTTAATTGTCTCTTTCAACTCCTGCCATCCTGGGAATCCACACAAAGCCGTTAAGCGTGCAAACTGAAAGGAAAAGGAAGGGAAAAAATGCCTCTGAACTTGCTTTTAGTGCTGTTTGTCCTAATTACAGATCATTTTATCGCTGTCGAAAAAAAATCTTCTCTTATTGTAACGTTGCCCTGGATGCTGATCTGGTTGAAGTTCAACCTTATTTCACTCTCCTGGAACTCCCCCTAAGACCTGGATTCATCACATCTATTCCCCATGGCACTTCACTCCGTCTCCTCTGTTCTTGCTGTCTTCAAATTTCTTCTCTTTTTTTTCTTCTTTTTTGAAGACATCATTTTTTATGCTGTCATCAAAATGAATTAGTCTGATCCCAAAATATGCAGAAGGACATATGGTTTGGCCCAGTTTCTGAGAAGTGCTGGGTTCAGTTTTTGGTCATCCTGCGAAATGGGTGTGTGAGTGATCTGAATGTGTGTGTGTGTGCGCGCGTTTGTACATTTACAAGTTGGATTTTCAGGGCCACTGGTGTTTTGGAGAGTATTAATAGCATGGCTCACACAAAGGTGGACTTCAGTAATTAAGAAAGCAGTAAAGGTGGTTAATTCTACTTTTCCAATCATTTTTTTTAATCTGTCTGTCTATTCTGGAAACGGACGCACACACATACACACAGAGCGGCAGGTACATGAGCCTTAAGCTTCTTATGACTCCTTGCCTCCATGCTGTGCAGACACAACACTGTGTCAGGGAGAGGTTTAGGCATGGTGTGGGCCTTCCTTAATTACTGGGGGATGGCTAAGTAGATACGACTGTGCTTTCACTGCAGTAGGTGCTGGGTCAGTGGCAGCCTACGGGATTAGCTGTACAGACGAGCTTCCCTCAGAAAATAAAAGAGAAACATTTTTCAAAGAGCTTCATTAGAGTTTAAGACAATGGACAGAGTTTACAGATTGCACCTTGCGGCTGAATTGCCACTTGTTCCTCATTTGTCCCAGGTCATAAAGTTGATGCAAGGGGCTCACAAGTTTCTCAATAAAACTTCCTCCAAGAAAAGAAAAAGGTTTCTAAAGAACTAAATTACAACAGAAAATCCCATCTGCAGGAAACAAGAATGCATTTTTAAAAAAAATTAATGTCACAAGGATATATTTTGAATATATGTATTAAAAGAGTTGCAGTCCTGTCAATATACATATCGGTGAAATATTCAGACAACCCATTTTTATATGCAAAAATAATCAGTCTTCCAGTGCGTTATCCACACAACTTTACATGGCCATGTGTCATCGGTCTCTGATCTCACGTTATGTTTGCCGCAAAGAAAAAAAAAGAAAAATTCTAGGTGACAGGGTTGAGTAGAGTATTTGTATCATGCAAGGAATGAGTTTCTAACACTTCTATTGGCTTTTCTGAACTCCAGCGAACTGGTGACAGCTGTGGCTGAAAACTGCCGTGGATCAGCTGTGAAAGCCCCTGATGACATGTTGGAAACTGTTACAGTAGCACCAAATCAGCATCAGCCAGTGGGAGAAATTCAACACTTGGTCGACCCACCAAAGGTGTAACTTAGTCACTCACTCAACGCCATCACTCACTCACTCAGTCATGGACATTGATAACTGTAGTGCTGGCCTGTCACCGGTCCAGTCAAACATAGTGGAGACATGACGCATGACTGTCTATTTGTGGGGTTTCTTGTGAGAGTGTAATTCTCACAGTTACATGCAATGTGCAGATTTCTAGAAACATGTATTTTTATCTAACTATATTTATCAATAGTAGGCAACAAAAGGGGATGAGATTTAATATCCTCCTGTTCTCGTACGGGGAACAAGAGGTTTTGAATGGTTTGATGAGTATGGAAGTGTGATATGTGACTCATATGCTTGAGTCATACATCTTGAATTACACCTCCTCTCTAAGAAAGAAGGGTAGAAGAGGATGAACACACACTTTTGTCCTCTCTCCGGAGCACAGTGGTCTTTCACTCTGCTGTGCACACATTAAATTTGTCACAGAACAAATAGAGACACACAGAGCGCAGTCAAAACACTCGAAAACCGTCGCGAGTTTTCGGTGGGAGGAAGACATTTTCGCCTCCTTGTCACCAGCGTGAGTTTGGACGCACCATCACAGGAGTTTCGGTGACAGCCCAGTGAAGGCTGCTTTGTTTGCCTAAGTCATCTCCATTCCCTTTAATGAGCCATTATGGTTATGTTTTGTCTCAGTCGTGTACATTGGCTGGCTGAGTTTCTGAGATGACAAGACAGAGGAGAAATGGATAGGGGGGGTGGGGGCTGTTGTTGCTGGTGATGGTGCTGGTGGGGGTAGGCCCCGTCTTCAAACCTCCTGTTGCGGGAAAGAGAAGCTGTTGGAGAGAGATGACGTCGGAGAAAAAGTGAGAAAAGAAGTATTTAAAAAAAAGTTGCGGTTGTTTTTGATCAAAAAGTAGAACTCGTTACTGTAATGTTGTCTACTTTTGATGTCCTTAGCTCCTTGAAGATTTTCTGAAAGTATTAACAGAGAAATATTCAATAACAACTACATTACACACATAAGTGTGATAAGTATCATAATTACCTGTAAAAGTTGCGTTAAGGTGGTTCTCTGTTTTCTGGTCGGGCTGTTCCTTTAAGAGAGTTACTTCAGCTCTTCGCTTCACCTGAATCCCTTTCCATCACCTGTCTCGTCGCTCTTAAATGTTTCCAAAATCAAAGCCTTACCTCTCGAAGCCAAACTCTCCGCTATCTTCCTCTTCATCCTCCTTCCTCTTTTGTCTCCTCCATTTGCCTGAAGGTGCGAGGATCTTCCTCTCCTCAGCACGTGGTAAACCGAAACAGAGCGGGATGGAACGTGAAGGGATGTTGAAGGGGGGGAATGTGAGGGGAGTTGGGTGGCTAAGCAGACACTGTGACAACCCACCTGTCAGCAGGTACTCAGTATAATTGGTAAACGAAGGCCGCGGGATAGTAGCGGGGCCCCTTCTCTACTCTCTGTCTTCTGCTCTGTTGTTTGTTTGATGGGTATTTGAAGTTGCCAGGCACTAGTTGGAAGCTTGTTCCTCCCTTGTTTGGTTCAGAGAAAGACAGAGGCTAAGCAGGAGAGAAGAAGGGGGGGGAGAAAAGAGAAGAAAAGAACACATTTTAAATATGAATCACTGCCCTGGTAAGTCCACCAAAGGTGATTAGCCGAGGAGTGGACAGCTCCGCTTGTACATTTCATTGTAGGCTGTGAATGGATAAATGTATTTCTCATCGGTATTAGACTCTTCCTCCTCTCTCAATGCCAATTCCAGCCATCAGGCTCTGTTTGCCCTCTAATGAAACATATTCATCTTCATCTCGCTCTCTTGCGGTTCTCAAACTCACTTTACAGCATAGTCAATTAAACCCTTAGGGGCCACTGTGTGCATAAAAGGATATATAATGCTTTGACATTTCAGCGAGTCCACATTAGGCACACCCATAGAGCATTCTGCTTTGAGCTGGATGGGAAAGAGTCAAAGCCAAGCCTAGAGGTAGAGGGAAGCCAGTCAGAGGGATTGGGTCTCTTATAAGCTAGTTATCTCTTAGGATTCAGTTACTTATGCTGATGTAATAGGGCAATTGTAAGCTGATACTGAAGTCTTTCTGTGACCCCTACACTGGCTCTTGTTCTCATATTAGGCTACCTAATATATTTTAATGCATATATAGTGTAACAAAAGCCTAATTAATAAATTACAAAAATGGACTGAACTCAATAGAAGAGTGTATTAGAGTTGTGCATCATCATTTAGACTTCTTGAATCTTCACAACATCCTTCCAGCAGGACATTTGCTACATTCTGTTTTTTTCTCTCTCTTCTAAATCTGTGATTGTGATTGACTGTTTTAGCCTGAGCTGGTCTCTAAGATAGACTTTCATTCATACAGTCACTAGAACAACTGGGGTCAGCAGTGTAACGACACAAAGCAAGTTTCAGAACAAGCCTGCAGCTTCAGGGCTCATGTGTGTTTGTGTGTGTGTAAAAGTGTCTGCCAGGCCTGTAGTTGATCCTGCGTCTTGATGGCATGAAACAGCTTGACAGGGCCAACTTATCCTTAAGGCTGAACATCACTCCCTTTCCCCTCTGTCAAACCAAGCCCCCCTCCCCGTCGACCTGGGGGCTTTTACTTGTGTGTGTATTCAAGTGCACACATCACATGATTTTCTTGAAGGCAACTCCGTACCCAGTTGGGTCAAAAGTGTTCACTGGAGTCAGCGGTTTTGATTGCAGTGTTTTTATAGTTGCATCAGATCACATGCAGTGGGAGCTATCATTCCAAAACACCAGTGACAGACTTACTTTGGAGTAGTCTTTGTAGATTTACACTGGCCGTATTTTCAACAACCAGAGATGAGATGCAAAGGGTACAGGATGAAGGCAACTGCCCACATCTGTCACCAATGTACATCCTCAAGCAAAGACACAAACACTGTCACTTATCGCCATGAACCGAGTGCAAATGATCCAATGACAATCATCAGGGTCAACTCTTTCTCCAGGGTGACAGAAAGCCCAGTACTGCTGGCATGTGCTTCAGTGAACTGAGGTGTTAGGCGTGCACATACTTATTGTCTATTGTTTAATTTCCCAACAGTTAAAAATCTGTGAACTAACCTAACAATCAAATACAGCCTACAGTAAGAAATCCTCCTTTCTCTTAATGAAGCATCAACAGTGATTGTTAACACGAGATGATTATGACATTTTGTGTTGGTAAAAGATAAGCAAACATCAGAGATTAGTTCAACTATGACTATATGACATTCATGTTGATGATTCCACAACCCGCGATTGACGTCTCCCTTGTCTTGTGCGAATTGCATTTTATTGTAGAAATTTGTTTTCTCATTTATGTGGAAAACGAAATCACTGTTTGTGATTTTTTTTCTGTGTGATGTACAACAATGGTGCTGGAATAGTAATTTAATTTAACCCTTATCCTGACAAGTGTCTGAAGAAACATTTTGCCAGCACACAAAAACATGTTAAAAAGTGATGTCTGTATGTGATGTATCAGGGAAAGTACGTGTATAATATTAGGTGAAGATAAGGGATTATTTAGAAGTTAGAAAAAAGAAAGAAAAAGAAATCAAAGACAGGGGGTTAGGAGAATCATTAATTATGAGAATCCTGCCTAACCACAGGGCTGTTAAATTTACATGCAACATTACATTTGCACTCCAGAGGCCTGAGAATATGATGTTGTTGTGTCATCAGACATATTTTACAGGACGACAGCAAACTCCACAAATGGGCAGTCGAAGGATTTCAGCTTAAAACTCACGGGGTGTTATGACGTTCAGAATGTTTTATGAAAAAAAAAGTGTTTTGAAAGCAGGATTCAAGCTTGAAGTTGTTAACTTCATTAATATTGTATTCCTTCAGTCGTGTCCTGCTGTCATGTCCGATGGGCCAGCTTTTAATTCTGAGCAAGCCGACACAGACTTTCCATTGAAAGAGGGATAATACAGTTGTGCTTTTGTGGAGGATACTAATGTTGACTGTTTTATGGTGGATTGTACGTGATTTTCTATTTGTTGATTATGTTTGTTTGTATCAGTAGATCTGTGTGTGTGTAAGATGGGTAAACTCTATTTGGTATGCCCAGCCACCAATATGTAGAACAACAGTGCTAGGCCTCTATTGTCTTGCGCTGCTCTATAGGGGTTAGTTGGCACTGCATATGAACAGATGTGTTTCAAATCATTGTTGTTATTTACCAGTGATAGGGTAGAGCTCAAGAACATGCACCAGCACCCCCCCACCCCCTCCCATTCTGATTTATTCATTCGGACAATGAATGTATGCAGAGATGCTGAAAACCTGGATCTTTTCTGCACGGATTGACAGGCAAATTTATTATTCATAAAAGCTAATGCATTGTTTCTGTTGCTTTAAATCTCTTTTTTGTTCTTTCATCCTGCTTTCCCCCCCTCTTTCCCACATTCTTCTTGATGGTGCACTGAATTCTCTTAGGCAAAGGTTGGCAGTTAAATGTCTGTGTTGAAATGAGAAGTTTGAAAGACGAAATGCTATCTCTGTATATGTGTGTGTGTGTGTGTGTGTGTGTGTGTGTAAACTGATTTAAATCGCTCTTTGAGCCCTACAGAATGGCGCTTTAAATGTTAAATGGGGGTTGAAGCCTGCCTGAACTAATTTGTAGGGCTTTGCACCGTGTTGACATTTAAATGTGATAAGAATAGCAAACTGTACCGCCGACCTATTTGGAAGATGCTTTCGGAATACATTCACATCAGCTGCGGCCTATAATTAATAAAAAAAGACAGGCCTCCCTCGCTCCAGATTTGATTATAATACAACCTTATAAACACACCAGGGATAGATGAGAGGAGACGAAGAAGGAGAACTAGGGGAGGGAAGAAAAGAGAAGAATAACAGGAATAAAAACAAGAGAAATGATGGGGGCAGGAATTAAGAGGGAGGTGGATTGCGAACACCTGGTCTTTGAGGCAGATTGCGTTGGCTGGCTGCTGTGCTATCACATTACTCTGATCCTGCCTCTCTTGTTTGTCAGGGAATTGAGGAGAAAGAGAGAGAGAGGGAGAGAGAGACAGAGGAAGAGAGGGAGAGAGGGAAAGAAAGAGAGAGCGGGTGGGGGTCTGCGAAAATCAGCATGCAAATAACACCACATTGTTAACTTAATCAGATGCAGGGGGAGAAAATATGGAGAGGGATGGGAGAAGTGTGGTGGGGGTGAGGGGAGAGAGGAGATTGCCAGGGAGGTGAGGCAGAAAGGAAAGAGGGGTTTTTGCGGTGATAGGAGATGGCAGAGGGCATGCAGATTATAACCACCCACACCCCAGTCCCACCTCCCACCACTGCCCACATCCAACACCCCGAGGCTGCTCTGGAACTTATGGAGGACAAGCTTCGTCTGAGTGTGTGTGTGTTTGCGAGAATTTGAGGGAAGCTGATGCAGTCTCTTCAGCGCTCCATAAGCACTTAGCAAGCGGCTACGAAGCTAGCCTGTCGTAGCCAGAGCGACAGTGTCAGAAATATTCATAATGCTACTGTAAATGTCAAGACATTTCTGTCATAAACAAGAGAAGTTTTAAGGATACGAGCGACCCTCAGCAGGCACTTGCACACTAATGACCACAGCTGTGGCTCTCAGAAATACCCTATGGCCTCAGCTGAACTGTGGTGGGTTTTGGTAATGCATTATCTGATCAAATAAATAATAATAACAATAGTGATAATAATAACGTCCTCCCTGAGCAGCATGTTGATATGTCTGTTACATGTATTTTGATGTATTCAATTCACCGCATAGCATATCATTACATGCATACACGTTGTGTTTTTTTGTTGTGTGTGGGTTTGTGGTGGGACAGTTAGCAGAAGCATCTTTTTTTTTCTTTTTTTTTAAGCTTCAATGTAGTGTGTGTGTGTGTGTGTGTCTTGAGGGAGAATTTCATATAGTGTACTACAAAGAGGCCATTTTTCATTATAAACATCCACTGCCTTAATGAACTTAGCCCCCCCACCAGAGCCACACATGCTCAAAAAATGTGTGTGTGTGTGTGTGTGTGTGTGTCTTCTTAATGAGTGTGTGTACTGTAGCCTTTGTTGTGGAAGATAAGTCGGTGACGATGCTGAAGGTCAGACAGGGCAGAGAAGAATGAGGAAAATGCAGTGTTGGCCGGGACACACTCCTCCGAACTGCAGAAAGACACAAGGAATTCTGGGACACGGCCAGAGCATACCTTCCCAGACTGGCACACACACACACACACACCACACACGGGTGTCACAGTCTTTATTGACAACTGACTGGATTGATTTTTTTTTTTACTATAACACACCATTTAAATCCATATTTGATTCTAATGTCAACCATAAATCTGAACTCTAATCCATCCCTTATGAACTGGCTGCACACTGAAGGACTTGATCACTCACTTGCTGCATGCATGTTTTTTTCTTTTGTGGCATGACTTTTGCACTGAGAAAATTGCGATGCCTACGTGTCTGTGTGTAACAGTGTGTTTTGTAGTCCGGTTCACAGACAGACTTGCGGGGGGGGTTCTGAGGTTTCACCCAACTTCTCTCTCCGCTTTAATCATCGCTGCTTTTCACTGAGTTGTTGGCATTGATGCAGACGTTGCCTCGCTGCCATGTCTCTTCCTCTTTTACTTTTTTCCCACTTTATCCATCTTTCATTTATTATATTATCCCCCCCCCCCCCACACACACACACACACACACACACAAACCCATCTCTGATCTTAAGAGCAGTCGCCACTGTGTTTTTCTGATAAAGTCTTATAGATAAACATGCTCTTATGTCCCTGAGGCCCTCCACCCTCTCTCCCGAGAGCACACCCTGTAAAGCACTTCCTCTGCTACAATTAGTCTGTAATAAATACACCCTGGCCTTAAAGTAGATAATGCTCTCTTGCTCACTTTTTTCTCTCTCTCTCTTTCTTCCCTTCTGTATCAAGTGCCACATTAGTCCGCTGTACATATTTGACTTTGACGCGAAGTGTGCGCGGTGATTTATTTATTTTTCTTTTCTCTCTCTTCTTGTGGCAGAACTGCGTGAGAACAATAGCGATCATAAGGCCACTATGAGATATTGTAACACATGCAGAGAATCACAAGCATTTCCACTCAAGTCTCAGCTTCCTGATGGCTTTGACAAGATTAGTTTGCTTTCTTAAACAGGAAGTGCGCTGCTTAAAGAAAAAAAAAAAGACACAGCATGGTTACATAATAAGTTTGACTACTTCTCAGAGAGCTAAAGTTCCTTTCAAACTCCTCAGATTAAAAGAGGAGACACAGAAAGTGGGAGAGAAGAGAGATAGAAAGAGGGAGTTTATCAAAGTGATGGAATAAAGAGAGATTTAACACGGTCATATTAAAAAGACATGCGGCAGTTTCAATATTTAAAAATCCCATTTGCTTCGACAGAGGAGCTTTTTCATTCAAGAGCATATGGCAGCAGTACCTGTATTCAGCTTCTCTCTTATCTTCCTCAAAGACAAAGAGAAAGAACTGGTAAAAAGGGGTGGGAGGAATAGGAGGAGGAGGAGGAGGGGGTCGGGGGAGCCGAAGAGAAAGAGATACTTTCAAACAGACATTCAGACATTGAAGAATCATTCAATTATCGGCAGCATGATGTAAAATAATTACCTGACTCACTTCCTGTAATGAGTGCTGCTAATTAGCCATAGACTTTTGTTTTAGTTGAAAAAAGAAAGAGAAAGTCCCAAACTCCCAACAGCAGAGGAGCTGTGAAAGGATATGTTGTATGTTGAGGTAGCGCCCCATCTCTTCTCTAAACACACACACATCACACATGCACAAAACAGGGAGTGTGACTCTCTGCTATAGGCTTACATGGCTTGAAATCACAATTTACCTCCTGGTGTACGCACATACACACTCTCACACACACATGCACACAAACATACACCTCAGTAAATAGTCGAGAGTGCACAAAAGAACCTTCTTCTCTTAATTAGCTGTGTAACAATTAAAGTCTCCTCTTAGTAAATTGAACCTTTGTCTCCCTTGCCTCCCTAGTTTGATTTCAGCACCTGTCACAACAACCCCTCCCTTTACCACCACCTCCACCGCGCCACACACCCACCACTGTTACCTCCACACCCCCCCCTTCCACTGTAGTCATTATGCAAAACTCAACCAGAATGCTCCCAGCATGAGTGGAAGAAAACAGCAATTATTTCTGATATTCTCTTATTGAGGCCATATTGACATTCAACTACTTTTTTCTCTCGCAGAGTGAGGCTGAGGCTCCACTTTTGTATCAGTCTCAGTCTTCAGTCTCGCACGTCATCGCTGTAGTCACTCTACATACAGACATACAGGCAGCACAGCTCCATAATGTGCCCTACACATTTCTGTGTGTGTGCGTGTGTGTGTCTGTGTGCAGCACTGACATGCAGTGCAGAGGGTGACCAGTGATGTAAGCTATGACAGATACACTGTCTTCATTGTCTCTCTGGCCTCTTTCTTCCTCCAGTCTAACCATGCGTGAGCGCTCTACACTACCATGTTTGTTTGTCTGACACACACACACACACACACACACACAGCCTTGTCGGAATTAGACCGATCACCAGACAGGTACAGTGCAAAAGAGCTACATTTTGAACAAGAGAGACACCGTGCACCTGTTCTGAGGTTTGGCATTCATAGTGAAAATAAAAACACAAAAATATCTATATAAGGTGTATGAAATATGAAATAACTTGTATAAGGATAAGCAATAACACCTAAAATGAGCAAACAAAAGATTATCACTATTAAAGCAGGAAATTAGTTTTCCTTTTATTCAAGGCCATGCTGGTGTTTTTCAGCTTTAGAAACAAAACTTTAAAGGTCCTATCATTTTCTTTATGTATATATATATATACAGTATGTATATGACATTCGTTAAAAATGCATTCATTAAAAAATATACTGTATATTTGTGGTTTTAAGCACCTTAAACTATCTTAGTTTTTTAGTTTTACATCTCCACTCTTAGGCCTCTCTCTGGAGCTGTAGTAACAACAGGTCAGTGAGCCAATCAGAAGATAGGAGACTCTGAATCTGTTCTCTTAGCAATTCATCAAAAGCAGCAGATTTCAGGTAAAACACAGCTGCAAAGTTGGATGATGGATTCAAGAGGGCGGGGCTTGATGCATGGCTTAGTGGCAACTGGATTATTGTGTAATCACAAAGTCATAAGTCTATCATAAGGTTTTTTGAGGTTTAGTTTATGTGGGTTCACAGGCTGTGTGCAATTCTCTGTGGACTGAGACTTTGATACTTTCACAGTGTTGATATACAGTAGAACCTAGACCTGCTTTACAATCACACTACACATTGACATACACATTTATACAACAGTGGACCTTTGAATTTTCTAGCCTGAGGGATTGAGATTTCTAGTTTTAAAATAAGCCGCAGTAGTTGCAGTGCTAAAGTAGGATTGATATGGCGTATCAGTGTAAGATGAGGCGATCTCACTATCATTATCATGTCAGCTCGTAATAATTTTAATTTATTTTTTGGCTTTCGCTCCCGTCACTGTACCTCACCAAAGAGAGACTGCTTTACAAATGTTTGGCACTATTAATCCTGTGCTCATCGCTCTGCTTTATTCACTGCTGCAGGGGTCTGTCCGCGCCACTGTGACCACTATTGTAGCGCGCTCAGGAGGGGAGAGGTGTTCACAGATGTACATGCACACACACTCACACACACACATACCCTCACACACACACAGAGACAGAGACATCTGCAGGTCATCATCATCATAGTGGGAATAATACCAGGGATGGTTATCATAAAGGGAAGCTTTGAGCTCCCGGCCGTCTTGGGAAGATGATTTGGCTGGCCCAGAACAATGAACTGTGGGAATCCGCTTGTCCTGCATTGATCTTCCTCCCATGGCATCCCCTGCAAGGCTGTCAGAGCGACGGACGGATAAAAAGACCAAAAACATTCTTCTTTCTCTCTCTCTTGCTCTCTCCCGGTGTCTTTCTTTTCTCGCTGTCAGGAAGGCTCCCACTGATCAGCAGGGATGAGCTGAAAGTTGAACTACCTGTTGACAGGACCTCTTAAACAGCCCTCAATGACATATTGTTCAGTAGAAAGAGGGAGAGGCAGAGGCTCCTGTTCATTCACTCATTTGTCACTGCATCTATTGAGCCCTTGGTCTCAGTACATCCCTTGCTCCCGTGCTGTTATTTTCTCTGTGTTAAAGCAGAGTAAGGCGCTATGTTAATTTAATGTTATTCATACATTGGAAACTGTTGGATATCCTGTGGTCATGCAAAATATTACGTCTCCTTTTTTTTTGCCTTGGCAGTGGTGTATTCTGGATGGTGCTCGCACACTTTTGTCTAACCAATAAGAACTCTGGAAAAACTTCCCAAAGACCTTGTGCTCCTTTGGGAGATTGGGCGACTAGGAGCACAGACAGTATTTATCCATACTTAATATATGTATTAATGCATTAGTTTGTATGTTCATATTAATAAAAAAAAAACAAAAAAAAAACAACAACTTCCATACAACAATCACTACTTTTAAAATTAAAACTCAATTAGATCTAATGGCGATCACGTCGGCAACTCTGCTTTTTTATTTCTTCTTCAAAATAGAAAAGATCAATTTCTCAAACTTCACGTCTATTTGATTGTGCAAAGTTATGAGTTTTGATCAAGAGGAGGCTTCAGGCATGGGATAGAGTTAGGATAGAATCTGGTACGGGCTGTGTGTGACTGCCTTCCGTGTACAGTTCAGAGTGTTTTCGCCTCATTACAGAAAGTAATAATGCAGTGAAGTCAAAGAGCGAGAGCGAGACAGAGGGGAAGGAAAACAAGGCAGCTTTTTTTATTAGATTAATTAAATACCTTGCAAAGACCACCTGCATCAGAACAAACCACAAGCCAGAAGGGAAAAAAAATGCATATCTGGTCTGTTTTACCTTCCCGCTCTAATCGCTCTAATTCCAACGAAACTAAACTTTTCTTGAAAAAAAAAGAAAAAGTAACAGATCTTTGAAAAGATGAAGAAGCTCTGTTCGTACTTTGAAAGCAGCTTTTGAATAGCTCATAACAACCTGCAGCTTTCAGCACATGTAACATATGGTAAACATCCACACTGTCCCTTCAACATCTGATTGCTGCAGCAACTCAGTCGTCTCATTAATGATTTGGTGCAAATATGATGGAATTCAGCACATTGTTAATAATGATTGATTTGTTTAACGCAGTGAGTTTGTTCATCAGGACTAAATGAGGTATTGCATTGTGATTAATCGATAGCTTTGGTGTCGATACATGCCAAAATAACAAAGTAAAGTCCAACTAATGGCTTTTCGATCCTTAAGTCCCCCCTCCCGTATTGTGTCTTAAATGCCAGAAGAAAGTTTTATGACAAAACTCAAGGCCTTGTGAATCCAGAATTTTGTTTGAAATTACTGACTTTAATTTGAATTTATAATAGGTATCTCTTTCTAATATTGAAACTGCTTTTCACATACTTCAATAATTTATATGGTTACAATTAGAGAGGAGGACAAAAAGAAAATCCCATATGCATTTATGATGCTCCCTACTATTGATAAAGACAGAAATGAACTGAACACATTCAAATGCTGAAATACACTTCCATTGTATTACAGATACCACTTATAATTAAGCTGAAGCTTGAAGAGAAAAGGAGCAGAGAAGAAAAATGCATTAAGAGAAGCAGAGTGACATTAGTTTCTCTGTGCGTGTATGTATGTGTATGTACGGCGTATTTTCAGTGTTTACGGGTGCACGTGGTGCTTTGCTGAATATTAAACCACAAACTATAAAGACAACAACTGAACCATCGTGAGAAAATGCGAAAGGAAGTCTTTGTGGTTTTAGAGGTATCAGAGGAACCAGTAGTTTTAATGAGGCAGCATTGCTCTACATGCCAGGAAATAATAAGGTTATACAGGTTAGAATAACGGCACAAAGATACGGCAGAAGTGTAAAGCTACACAGTGGATGTGTTGTTCACAATGGATTCTACACGGGCTACGCAGCCGTGGCAGAGTCAAAGTGGCCCCAGGTCTTTCCTTAATTCAACGGGTAAGAGTGACAATCCTTAGCCTTGATCTTGTGAAAGCATTATATCATTGTGTAGAGTTGTTTTCTTTTGTACATTCTGTACACTGTGTATTCTGCAACAGAAAAAAGTAAGGGTGTCAAAAAAAAAAGAGAGTTGTTGACGTGATTTCTGTAGGCACTCATTTGATAGCACTGGGTGAGTTGCAACACACTCACCATGTCTTTTAGAGGGCATTCGCATATTGAATTGTTGTCTGTAGTCAAAGGGGTTGTGTGCGTGCGTGCGTGCGCGTGTGTGTGTGTGTGCATATGCGTTCCTGCTTTTACACCACCCTCAAATTCCCTTGCATGTGTGTGTTGATATGAGCAGAGGGGGGATGTCACATAAGAAATGTCCTTTTTAATCAGGGGAAAAAATATAAAATGACTCGGGAGCAAAGCAAGCATATTAATGTGCCTCATTTGCATACGCTCGTCAGCCAGGATACGTTTATAAAAAACACAAACTGGATTCGTCAGTTCATTTCACATTATTCCATTGTCTATCTGCCTTTGTTATATGTTAAAGATAAAGGCAGAAATCAAATTGAAGAAAAGGGCAAGCTGCTATCTCCCCAAATGAGCAACAGCTCATCAGCCTAGTTTAAATCACAGATTTCTATTCCAAAAGGCAGCCGTCTCTGTAAAAAAGGCCCATTCAAATAAGGTCTTCGCCGATATAAGCACGCCTGGTGATGGAAGCTAGGGTGTCACATAAATACAATTTAAAACCTAAGTCATTTAAAGCAGCCTAACAAAGTTGTATCTTTCCCTGCAATTCTTTTCATGTATTATACTGTATATCCTATAGTATGTGTATTTATATTTATAAATATATGCATGTGCGTCTATGTGTATATATACTGTATGTTTGACATTTACATAGTCTATTGCCTGAGTGTATGTTTAACATAGAACAAATAATTAACAGAGATTATTTTAAGAAAAATACATTCAAAATCTGACATTTAATATATATTTTAGACTCATTCGGCTGAATGCATTTTTTTCTCTCTACAACGGAAAGCAAATGTTTGGAAAGTTCATCTCTACACTGTTGCACAAGTTCCCACCAATGTGTTGCACAATGTGTTGTTGTTTTCTTTGCTTTTGCCTTCTGTCCAGTTCATCTTAAAGCTATACCTGGACCATACTCATTTTGAAACCATGGTCTCGTTCTGTTCCTCTAATAGTTTCGGAGCCTTTCTTCCTTAATTGTCTCTTTCTCACCATTTGGACTGCAGTATACAGCGCTACTTCCTGCAAGACAGTAAAAGCTCCCATATTGTTCTTAGATTTCCATGTCTCTGTAGAATATAATGCAAGTCTGGGTTCTAATTAAAACTGAAAGCCTCAGTCTGCAGAGAATTGACACAGCTATATTCAGAAACTGACACTTAAAATAACCTGTCAAGACTTCTGTAACTTTGTGGTGTTGTTATTTTGGTGTAACATAATACATTATATATTCTTATAAATGTCAAAATTTCAAATAAAACAAATCAGAGTGTGTGTTGTAACAGTTTGATCTAACACTGCTTCTGTACAGACAGACCAACCTGTAGAATTGTTTGTATTAACTTTTAAGGCTTCATTTACTTCATTTAAACTGCAACAAGAAAGCTAGAAGTTACTGTGAATAATATTTAAATCCTAGAGAAAAAGCCTGTTTATTTTAATAAAATTTAATTGATGAAGACGTGTTACTTCTTAGCTGAAAACACAATCATAAGATCTGTCATAGATTTAAGTAGGCTTTGACAACGGCCCATCTCGCTTTGAGATGTAAGTCTGTGAAACATAGCATGGCCATTATATTGGTGATGAATTCAGTAGAATTTCTCCATCATACTTGTGGGGAGAATTCAAAAGGCAGCCCACAAGTGTCACATTCCTTTAAACACAAGTGGAAGCTGGTCACAGTCTGTAATTCATGTCCTCAAGATAAGAATCCAACCATCAACAATGTGTTGGAGGGGCCAGTGTCTCAAAGAACAGGCACCCCCTATGTCTACTAACCTCCTACTGGTGGGAGGGAGAGGGAGACAGAGAGAGAGAGGGAGAGAGAGAAATCAAATGAATGAGAAAACAAATGAGCCTGGCACAATGAATGCAGAGTCCTCCATGCTGTAGAAACATACTGTAGGTGGAGAGAGAGAACCAGAAAGACAGAGACTGGCAGGACCCTAGTTGCCCTTCGTGCCTGTAAAGTGTATGCTGAACATGTGTGAACATATTTAATGTGGGTGTGCCCCTCTGCTGCCAGATTGGGCCCATACACCGTCAAAAATGATACCACCTTCTCTTGCATGTGAACTCACCTAATGCCTGCACTTCGCCTCCCTATGAAAGGCTTTTTGATGATTACATGTGTGTAACAGCATAGTGGCTGCCACCGTTACCAGGAAGCATACTAATCAGTGTAATGAGATATTATACAATATTTTGTTGACCAAAGCAGAACCGTGGTTATTGTTTCTGAGGGTTTGACCCCAGCCAGCAGCTAGAGGAAGTGTTCAGATAGATGTTTATACCTCACCATCTGGAGAGCAGATGGATCTGCATTAAAATCAATGCTATTCTTTAAAAAAAAAAAAAAATTATTAATGCACTGACATTGTACATATGAAATGAAAATGCTTACAGTGATAATACAACATGTTCATAAAGTCATGATATATTTCAGTTGGCATGTATCATACAGTAGATGGAGTGAACAAAACAAAACAAGTGCTACCTGCTTATTCCTCTCAGAGTTGAGGGTGTGCTTATCTTAACTTCAGTTTTTTACTGCACAGAAAATACTGTTTCCTCCTCCCTAGGAGCTGTAAAGGAGTTATGGAAAAGAGGATAGACAGAGAGAGAATTGGGAGAGTAGAAAAAAGCAGAAGCAAAGTGATTCAGATCAAATGTACTATGGTTCTTTAATGGAATATTGCGCCAAGACAAGTGTCATTGCACCAAGATAAGAGTGTTGTGTTTACTGGAGTAACCCCTTGGTTTTAAGTGCTATTGTTAATATCATAATTGTAGTATTGCGGTGGCTTCCTGACAATGCCGTTGCTCCATTTCATTAAGGCATGTAATTGGAAGAATTCTGATAGGATGGGCACAAGTAGTTTAATTATACACTGCTGACTGTGTTTACAGGGTAATTATTCCATCCAAAATGGTGTTACATTTTGAAAAAAGTTCTACAGAGTCACAGCTTTTTCCAGGCCCTCGGTGCTAACATTTCAGACAAAAAAATCAGGACAGGTGCTGTTTTCTTTAAATGTAGTAGCAATAGTTCTGGCCATGTAGTTGGACCAATATCGCATGGCTCCCTACAGTGCCATTGAAAACATACATTGTTTTGAAATGTAGTATTTCTAATTCTGCAGTTCTATTATTTCTAATGTGGTACCTCCTCTTTTTTGTCTTGTTTTACAGGATGGAGGACTCCAGTTTGTGTCTTGGTGTGTCATCAGCTGTGCCTGATGCTGATGCCCATCTGAGCAGTGCAGTCTTGAATGGCCGCTACCCCATAAGTCAAAAGCTTCACCAGCTTACTGCCCAGCTAGGACACGCCTTCCCTGACCTACACCGCCCACAACAGATCCCTGAAGAGAAAGCAGCTACACCTTTGGACGAGAAGACCCACCACGCAGCCCTGGCTAGTCAACCTATAAGCAGTCAAATGGCCCTGTTAGCTAATCAACTCAACCGAGATATTGACGCAGGGGCACTAAGTGGGCTGAACGGACGCGTTGACCTGCAGCAATTTCTTAACGGCCAGAACTTGGGCATCATGTCCCAGATGAATGATATTGAAGATGATGCCCGCAAGAATAGGAAGTATCCCTGTCCTTTATGTGGCAAGCGCTTCCGTTTTAACAGCATCTTGTCACTGCACATGCGCACACACACAGGAGAGAAGCCTTTCAAGTGCCCCTACTGTGACCACCGAGCTGCTCAAAAGGGCAACTTGAAGATCCACCTCCGCACCCATAAGTTGGGCAATCTTGGGAAGGGCCGTGGCCGTGTCCGAGAGGAGAATAGACTGCTCCACGAACTGGAGGAAAGGGCCATTCTAAGGGACAAGCAGATGAGAGGGAGTGGCAGTCTCCTCCAGACACCTCAAACACCCCATCTGGGTCTCAATAACAGCTCTAACACCCATCAGCAGCAACTAGGCTCAGCCTGTGGTATCCTTCCCCCCTCTAGTCTTGCCACCGCAGACACAGTTTCCCAGCCTTCCTCTTCACCCAAGCCAGCTGGCACCCAGGATGAACAGTCCCTGAACCCAACTACAGGCTTCCGCTGCACCTTCTGCAAAGGGAAGTTCAAGAAGCGTGAGGAGCTGGACCGCCACATTCGCATACTCCACAAGCCCTACAAATGTACTCTGTGTGAGTTTGCTGCCTCCCATGAAGAGGAGCTGATAAGTCATGTAGAGAAGGCCCACATCACTGCTGAGACCACACAGGGCCAGGGTGGCACTGGTTCTGGCGGCACACAAATGGCCACCGAATTCCGTTGTGATGTTTGTGGACAGGTGTTCAGCCAAGCTTGGTTTCTTAAGGGTCACATGCGCAAGCACAAAGACTCATTTGAACACTGCTGCCAAATCTGTGGCCGTCGCTTTAAGGAACCTTGGTTCCTCAAGAACCATATGAAGGTGCATCTGAACAAGTTGGCCATCAAGAGCAAGCCGCCCCAGCCCAGTGAGCAAGACATTGCTGCCGTCAATAGCATGACCAATCTGGCTCAAGAAGCTCATGCCAACCTTTACTCTCGCTACATCTCCTGTCTTCAGGGGGGCTTTCTTTCTCCAGACAAACAAGGTCTGAGTGAGCAGCACCAGATGTTGGCTAAAGCAGGGATAGCCATGAAGGAAAAAGAGATGTTAGGGAAACTGCTGGGGCCAATGGCAGGAGGTATGGGCCATGGGCTGGGTGAAAATGAGAAACGCTCACTCCTGGGCTGTCTAAACCTTGTGCCACCACTGAAGTCAAGCTGCATGGAGCGCCTGCAGGCAGCTGCAAAAGTGGCAGAGATGGATTCCCTCAGTAGCTACCAAGCCTGGCAGATAATGGCTCGTGGCATGGCCATGGATAGGGCCTTCATGCCCAAGGAGCAGCACCAGCACCAGCACCACATAGCCCCAGGGCAAGAAGATGATATGGGTAGTACTGGGGCTTTGGCTTCTTTCTCAAAGGATAAACAAGACTACTCCTTGATTTCTTCCAATGATAGCTCAAAGCAGAAGCAGCTCTCAGAGGCCTTGCAGGGAACCAAGGCCAGCGGGGCCATGATGTCAATGAAGGAGGATGGAAGAGGCTTTGACAGTCACCGTGACTTAATGTCTCACCATGGTAGTGCTGAGGCTCCCGGAGCCTTGGCTGGCTTGGGAAGCCCAAACATTGACTACAGCCTCTCCAGCCTCTCCAGCCTAAAGGAGAAGCCTTCAGAGTGCCCTGACTGTGGCCGCATCTTTAGAACCTATCATCAGATGGTTGTCCACTCCCGCATCCATGGCAAGGACAGGAGAAGCATTGACGAAGTGCTCCAGCAACAGAGTCTGGATGAACGCCGTGGGTCAGCCAGTGATCCTGAGTCCCAGTCAATCAGCCGCTCCACCACCCCTGGTTCCTCCAATGTGACAGAAGAGAGCGGAGCTGGAGGAGGACACTCCCAGACTGGAAGCGTCCAGGATGACAGCCCACATCCCTCCTCACCATCTTCAGGTAAGAGACAAGTCAGAGAATAAATGGTAGCAACTTGAATTATTTGGTCAGTTTAAATCAAAAGCTAAATTTTATCTGTTGACATAAACCTGGGAAGTTTTTCATTCATTCAATGGATTTTGCTGTCCTACATTTTTATCTGTAGCTTTTTAGCAAGCTCTCTAATTGTGTCGCTATAATAGTGTGTCAAATCCCTCTCTTTAGAACTGGGATGAAAATTTATCCAAACACCCTCCAAAGAATCAGAACTCAACATTCTTCACATAACTTAGATACTTAAATTATGCTGTACATGGTAACAGCAGTCCCCTGACATTGCTGTGTTGTTACCACAATTCACATTAAGCCAAACACAAGGCTCTAGAGAACACAAACCAGGAAGAAACCTGCCCCACCACTGCATCCACATTTTGCAGGTTCGCGGCCTAGATCCCTATGGAACACTGAGTAAAGACTGGGAGCATGGGGACGAACTCGTTTTAACCACAGCGATTAATAAATGTCTTTAATAAACATGTTGGAGACAACCATACCCCTCCCCTCTCACTTCCCGGCAAATACAGGCCGGCCGGGGCTAGATAAGTGTATGTTTAGTGGGATTAAGGGAGGCTCGTTGCTAATGATTACACAAGTTTTTAAAGGTAACTTTCGCTTGCTCCTCAGGGCACTATTCTGGCGTTAAGTACATGCGTGGTAATTAGGTCACGACTATGCGATAATCAGTCGGTTTAAGCTAAACAAGACACTAATTAAAGCTATACATATAAAACAGGTCAAAAAAAAAATTTGAACTTAATTTGCAAAAGCAAGGATGTGCTTTTAAGTCCTATGAGGAAAAATATAAATAAATATAAATATAAATCAGAGTGGCTTAGCTTAAGGCTGTAAGCAACTTAATTCCACCAGTGGAGATGAAATTGTTTATTTATTCACAGAGGCATAAAGTCCTTATCATGCCCGTGTAGTGTGATGGGTTTGAACATGGGATAGGCTATGTTTATTTTAATCTAAGAAATAATAACAGACAACCCCCCACCCCAATTAGGAATTAATGAAAATGAGAGTGAGATAAAAACCTATTTTCTTTATAGAGACTATTAAACATAACACTTTCTCAACAGGGTGGGGGTGTAGCGGATGTAATTATCTTCTGAATTTTAATGCTGGAAGTTTCTCTCTCCATCTGTCTCTCTCTCCCTCTCTCTGTATGTCTCTTTTGACTCAGGCACTTTGAATCTGATGGGTACAGCTTGTGGTGTTTCAACAGCTTCAGAAGTACTGTATTAACAATGAGTGTGTAATATAAAAAAAGTGAATTAAAATAATAATTGACAAATAAAACTAGTAGAATTTACCAGCAAATGCTAACAAAGCACAAATGAATGCATTAGATTTAGTTGAGTGGTTAAATCTCGCCCCCTAGTCATTATTTTTTGGAGAAGGAGGGCAGGATTAAAGACAGAAATATAAGTCGAAAAATAAATTAAGACATGTGCTGGTAACATTGCACAAAAAAGCAAGTTGGTCTCTACAAGGCCTTCCTGCAGCTGTTTGTTCATATGTGTATGGTTTGTGTACAGGTAGTGTGTCACACAGAGATGCACAGACGCTATTGAAACTCTGTCAGTCTTTTACTGTCCTATCTCAAAGGCTGTCCTTACACTGAGATTTGTGCCAAAACAGGATGTCAAACTGTAGCAGCTAGTGAGTGTGGTGGTAAAGCTTATGAATATACTTTTTTTTTCAAGTTTTTAGAATAAAATTAATAAGCAAGCTCTGATCTGAGAAATACACTTTTAAATCTGAGAAGTAAACAGATTTGACATGAAAATGTTAAATATGCTTGTTTTGCTACTTCCTGTTTTTTGATTCAGAAGTAGTGAAACTTGTCTTTCTTCGCAACTTACACAATGTGATTCACATTAGGAGCTCAGGGACTCTCAAATTAGAAGCTTTGATGTGTGAGAAAAAATGTGTCTGAGTCTCATGTGGAGAAAGGTGTCATGCTTCTCCTCTGTATGCATGTTTTGTTGTGTGCGTGTGTGTTTCTGTGTGTGTGAGAAACAGAGAGGGGGTTATGTGCTTTACAGTATGTGTGCATATCACTCTCTTCTGTTGTGAACAGGATGTGGCTACTGTACCATTGTCTTTATCTTAATATGTCACGTTTAAAAAAGAAAAGCTTGTAATTCTCTCCAACTGTGTGTGTGTGTGTGCACCTGCAGACAAGAATGCATCTGTCTATGTGAGAGCCTCTGCCCCCCCCAGCTACCCACAGCAATTTTGAGTTAAACTTAAATTATAGTAATCAACAATAACATCTCAACTGTGAAAGAAGGTCAACTCCGCCGCTTTTGTCTTTGAGTCGGCACTTGTTTAAAAGCAACGTGAGACAAAAAGAAAGAAGTGAGAAAGAAAAATAGCAGAAAACAAAGGCCTGTGTCAGAGATGTCCTTTAAAGACCTTCCTTGTTACAGGATAGCTCAGCAGCTAACCTTGAGCATGCTTCTTATTCAATAAAATTCTCTCTTTTTCTCTTTTTAAACAGTAAACAAAGAGGTAATTACATTTATGCCCATCACCATCCTTTTTTTTGTTTAGTTATCCTTGGGCTGACTTCACTACATCATTATTGTTTCCTGTGATGATCATGCCTCAAAGAAAACTGTGTCTAGAGAAAGCGCGTTGCATGTTAGGAAGGTTTAGCAACAGGTAGACCTGTCGGGGGAATACAGCTCATCACATCTTAAATAGACCATTGCGTTGGAAAGCTTTGCCTTTTTTGTGCCAGCTCTTACATCCCGTAACCCACCATTAAAAATCCTCATTTTGTACGATAGTGTATCCCCCATTCTGCTGCCATGGAGCGGGCGAAATGTAGCTGAATGTGTAAAAAATAGGCTTTTCTGCACTATACAAGGCCTAAAGCAGCAGAATTCCTTCTTACACGCACTTCCACAACCTTCCCACTATTCCTAAACCTCACTCCCACCTCTTGGCTCCGGGCTGTAAAAGACTCCAAATGCTCCATCTAGCTCTCTCTTCCTCTCTCTCTCTCTCTTTCTCTCCAGAGAATCCCCCATGTCTACATTTTTTTTCTTTAAGAGGAACAGCATTTTAACATGGTGAGGATTAGCCTGCATATCCCTGGTCTTTACCGTGGCTCAAACAAGCAGGCAAAATGCTTGCTTCATACAAATTGAAATTGGATTTGCCAACTTGACGCCTTAGGTTATAAAGCGTGGATATTCATCTAATTGCGACAGTACAATGGGGGCGTAATTACACATGCAGACAAACTGTTACAGTGTAATTACTGTGTCATTAAAACAGAAATAAAGTAGACTTGAACAAGATCCATACTACTATGAATATGCAATGTGACAAATCCAGTGTTAGCTAATATTAGCCAACGTGTTGTCAATACCACCAGAAATACCTTCTGAGGATTTTCACAGTATTTGAATACTTTGAGATATGTAGTAAAACAACAGATGAAGGCATGGACATACAGAGTAACCATTGAGTGTCAGGACAGTTTATTCATTGACCAAATACTGTGGGTTCTGAATGTTCTGTGTAAAAATCAGTCAGGTTTCCAGGATGCCAAGTAGCATACTCATTTTAATGTAACAATGACAAACGTTGTCAAAAAGGAAAAAAGAAAGATTAAAAAAACAATCGATCACGGACTTCATGATCGATTACCATGGCAACGAACGAAGCTTCGAAACTTCGATTTTTTTGGGTCTGTCCTAGATGTGTCCATACTTTACTTACATACTTATATGACCTAGAATTTACAACTCAAGCCCTTTTTACACAGCCTGTTCAAGGCGGGAATGTTGCGCCTTCTCTGTCTCACCATACAATGTTTACTGTGTGTGTACTGTAGCATTACAGATTCTCTTAAGAAATTTGTAGCTAATGACTCGACACCCGAGCATCAATCTGAGATCATCTGATCCAGTTCATTTTAGGGTTGCATGGCACTCTTTATTCATGTCAGAGGGGGTAGTTTGTAGCGTTAGCATTAACAGCTTTTTACCTACTAGTTTCCATAAATTATAAAATGATGTGTCCTCTCTACAACACTACATCTTCAAGGCAGTCTGGACAGTATAGTTATTTGGTATTAGAACATGAGAAGACAGGGTCAATGTGCTAGGTCTAGCTGGTTTGCATGCTAACCTAAGTGGATGAAATGAAGCAATAGAAATAGAGGTTGGTAAACTCTAAACTTTTCCTCGAGACCAGGAAAGAAACTGCTGCTGACGCTAACATCAGCTGTGTGCCAGTATAGCATGACTTAGTAATAGCTCTCTTAAAAAAGTGATGCTTGTGTAGGCCTACACATGAAAACCCAATGTGTTTCTCACAGTTATTCACAATGCTCAGTCAGCACCCAGGCAGCACTGCCTTAGGTCCACTGTCTATGGTGTAGTGTAAAGTTTATGTGGCCTGAACTGAAATTGTATGTACATGAGTTAGTGTAGATTTGTGTTCAGTATTATCAAAGACAAACATGATTAAGTGCAAACAGTTAATGTTTGGTAAGGAGTGGTTGTTTTTAGTAAAGCCAAGTCAATAAATCTGTCCCAGGTTATGTCTGTAAATAAGAACATGAAGAAAAAGTCAATGAGGTGCTGGAGTGATCAAAGAGCGACTGAATTTGCATCTACTATGTACAGTATGTAGGCTACTGAATACACAAATGAACTTGGGAGAGGAAAACAGTGAATCTGTTGTCTGATGGTTTGACTATGGAACACCAAAACAAATAACATATATCTCTACAGTTCTACTTTTCCACCTCAAACCAAACTGTAAAATGAGGCCAGCCCTCTGTGAGTGTGTGCACCGTAATATATGTGTGTAAAACTATGTGCATTAAAAAATAATGAATTATGTCTCTCATTTTTTTCCCATTTCTCCGCTCTGCATAAATTATTTTGTCTTTGTAATTGACATCCGTTCGTCTGTACCCCCCCTCGCCCCACCCACCCCCAACCCTTCACACTATTCTTCTTCTCTCTATAATCAGAGAACTCAATGGTTACAAAACCTGAGCTTTCTACCCCCCGCTCATTTGAAGGAGCCTGGCCTGTCATATCTGTATTTTTTATGTGTCACCAAACTTAAATAGACAGTCATTGTATTACAGGCACATTCATTCCCCGAGCTGTATTTTTGTACAGTAGGTCAGGACTCTGGTGTCTGGTAAATGATAAAAGTTCTATTCAAACGCACTAATTGTCAGTGTGCTGTGCTGATTGACATGTCTCGGATAAATGCAGACTTAGTATTTTTGTACACGCTTGCACAATATAAAAGGGCAATTTATTTCTCTGTTCTTCTTTCTCTTTTTCCTTGCACAGTTCATTTGATTTCTTTCTTCCTTCCTTGCTCTCTCTCTTTCTCTCTCCTACCCCGTCTCTCAGACTCAATTTGTAAATATTACCCATGGTGGGAATTAGCCCAGGCTTTTTAGATATTTTAAAATTCCAATTGTATTCCGACGAGTGCATTTGAGCGAAGGAAGGACTGCAAGACTCGGTTTGCTCCTCAGTATTCCTGGGTGGCTATCAGTGGCTAGTCTTGTTCTTATGAAACATTTATCAGCCCGTTTTATGTCTTAATGATCACGTTAGGATTCCCCATTTGGTTATGAAGCGGGGACAGAAGGAAGAAAAAGACTAGAAAAAAGACTGTTGAGAGAGTGGAGGAGAGGTGAAGAAAAAAAATGACACGGGCAATCCAGAAGGAAGAGACTGAGTCGAGAGATGACAGGGCATCACATTCCTCAGTAAACAGCATCACATTATGCCATCCACTCTTTTCAACTCCAAATCTTTGCCAAAACATAGCGTACCTTTCTCCTAGAACAAGATTCCTTGGCTTAGCCACACGCACACACTCAGGCGCATACACACCTCCACACCTCCTCCCTCTTCCTCTGTCTTCCCCCCGTTTCTGTTTTATGTTTTTATAATTAAAACATAATATTTATCTTTCCATAACAGAAGGCTGCCTTACTCCGTCAGGTAGACTGTTTGCATATTAATATTCTTAATACATCAACAAGCTATCTTCTCCAGTGTCATTGCTGAAACTGAGCAAAAGAGGAAAGAGAAGTTGAGGAAGAGGAGATGGGTAAGAGTAGTTTTTGAAATGCAGGAGGAACTTAACTTGAATTCGCCTTGAACACGCCAGAGAAAGAGACTTGAGAAAAAAAAGAAAAAGCAAGAGTAAAAGAAAGACATGAATTAACATCACAGTCACAACTTGTATGTAGTCCTGAGTGTGTTTACTGAGTCTCAACCTGAGGACGCACATAAAAAATGCACAGATTCAGGCTGAGCAGGCGCTTGTCGCTCTTTAAGTCAAAAACTACACTGGCTAAAGAAAAACAAAAAAACACACACACACAAAAAACGGAAAGTTTATCTTCCTTTGATTGTTTGTGTGTGTGTGTGTGTGCTTAACGGAGGGAGAGAGGGAGGGAGGGAGGGAGGGAGGGTGGGTGAAGCTGAATGAGGGTGAACGCCAAGTTCCCTTTTCTCTGTCTGGTGACAGCTGTCTGACTCTGTCAGTGTGGGATTCCTGTGAAATGAGGCAGGGTTCTCGGTCAAGGAATGCAAATGGACAGCGCTGGATGGTGGATAGACCAGGGCCAGGCGTGGTGGTGGTGGTGGTGGTGGTGTGTGTGTCTGGGATGGGGTGGGTGGGGGGAGGCTTTGTTTGAACAAGCTAACTTGGGCTGATGATTGGGGTTCCTCCTGTAAGTGAAAGAGCAAGAGAAAACTTTGACCTTTGCCTCATTAAAAATGGAAGCCAGGCATGTGATACCATGACCAGGGAATCTCCTACATGCTCCTTCATTTCACTTTCTCATGCTTTCCCTCTGCTTTTTGTGCTTCTCTTCTTCCTTGCTCTGTCATTCTCTATGTTTGCCACCCCCACCCTTCGCCCCCCTCGCCCATCCAAACCCCCCTCCGACCCCTGCCCCCCTCTTCCTCTTAACCCCATTGACAGGTCACATAAAAAGCCTTTTGTATCAACATCAGGGTGCTGACATGAGAGCAGAGAGGAACATGAAAAATGTGCTTTTTTTTCTTAGTTGTAGCTATCTCCTCATCACAAAAGAGAGAGAGAGAGGAGGAATGAGAAATAAAGAGAGAGAGAGGGAGAGAAGAGGGGGTGGGGGGCAAAAAGTGAGGGAGGAATTAAGTCCAGGGATTAAGATCTCTGGCTTTGGTTTTTTTCACTCTCTCACCCTGCCACTTTCCAATTGTTCTTAAAATATTTGGCAATGTCAATTAGTAAGTGAGCAGAGCTAGCTGATGAACACAATTTTCCAGGCGACTGAGCACCCTATTGTTGTGGAGCGAACAGCAGATTTCTGAGGTCATTATCATTCCCTGTTAGCCGTGCCCAGCTGCTCTCCTCTTGGCTCCAGCCATCTCCGCTCCCTCTTTCCCTATTCCTCCTACTCTTATACATCTCTCCTCTCCTCTCCTCTCCTCTCCTCTCCTCTCCTCTCCTCTCCTCTCCTCTCCTCTCCTCTCCTCTCCTCTCCTCTCCTCTCCTCTCCTCTCCTCTCCTCTCCTCTCCTCTCCTCTCCCTCTCTTCTCCCGCTTTTCTCCCTCTACTCTCCTCTCTACACCATGTTCACCAGTTCAGGGCTGGTTAATAGCAAAGCAGCAACAGGGGGCCTTTCAACAAGGGGAGGGATGGGAGGAGCTTTGCTGGTGGAAAGAAAGAGGGAGAGAGTGAGATGAATATAGCGCAGGAGTGGTAGTGATGGTTAGGTTGGGGGGGGGGGGGTACAGTAAAGGCAAATCAGTGAGAGGGGGAGGAAAAAGTGAGGGAGAATAAGGGAAAAAACAGAGAAGGGCATGGAGGCCAGCCGTTCGAAGACTCGGATCAGGTGGCAGCTGTGTACAAGTGGGATGTTAAGAGTGGAAGTTGAAGGAAGGGTAGAGGGGAATAAGAGAGTAAGATTACAGTTTGGACATGTAGTCTGAGAGATAGTGCCTTAGAAAGGCTAGAAGCATAAAGGAAGGATAAAAAAAAAACCATAACTCACACTTTACGTGACATTTGTCAAACCTTGTGGTCACACTTACATTTTCTCATATTGTGCAGCGCTTGGTGTGAACTGTGATGAGTCTGTGATCTGAGAGAAGTTGGAATAAACGGTGTTATTCTTCAAAGAAATAGACATGCTAGTCTGGAGTGACCTCAATTACAAAGCATTGTATATTCTGCACGTAAAGCTGCGTTCATTGAAGAAAAATGCACATTGTAGACACATTGCTGTACTTTAAAGTGCGATGAACATGGTACAGATGAGGTTCAAGATTAATAACAAAACAAGGCAAAAAAGAAAGAAAAAAAAGAACACCTGCCTGTTACACTTTTATGTGAAAGAATTGAGTTTTCTTTCATTTGGCACAAAGCATCCAGGTATCTGCATCTAAACATCCAAAGGAGCTTTCTTTTTTTTCTGCTTAAGAAATGATGAAAGATCCCTTTGAGTCAAAATACAGAAAGAGAGAGAGAAAAAAAGGGAAATAAAAAATCCAAGACTTTTTTGTACTTGCCAGTTGTACATCTTAATGTGTTCCCAGAGGCCTTTTCACCCTCCTCCTCTTCCTCCTCTTCTCTCCTCCACCTCAGTGCAGCCCCCACCAGCTCTCCTCTCACCCATGGGTGCCCTCCCTCCTTCCTCTCCTCGCGCTGTCATGTACACGACAGCAGATTTACACATCTTGGGAAGCAAAAGAAACTTAAATCTTTCATCCTTTGTCATTGTTTATTAAAATATCTATTAAAAACCTTCGAACTCACCCAACAAAGTAGTTGTTGTTAAAGATAACTACACTAGTAAATCTAGTTGTAAGGAGCAAAACTAAGGGACAGATCCACCAACACAACATTGAACAGAGTGGCGGGATTTAGTCATGACTCTTAACGCTCACTTCCACCTCCTGTTTGTATTGTTTCTCTGGTCCAACCTGTAGAAAGTTAACACTGGTTGGTAGTGGTATAGGTTCTTCTCCGAGACAGTGTGTGTGTGTCTGTGTGTGAGAGAGAGAGAGAGAGAGAGGAAGAGGAAGAGAGACAGAGAGAGAGTGAAAAAGGGTGAGCAGCATCAAAGCGTTGCTCTCAGCTGCAGCTGCCAAGCTTCCTCGTCCCCAGTTAGCAGCCATCCAGCTGTCAGGCTGCGCGAAGAGGAAGAGAGGGGGGGGAATCTCTCACCAGCCATATGGTCCCCAGTTCTGTCAGAGACACTCCACGCTCCGTGGGCAAATGGCAAACTCATATATCTAATCAACACTCTTAATATCCAGACCTGAGACCAGGGATATTTTCAGCGTCTTGCCTTTCAACGGCGAGGCTAAAGGGAGTGTACGGGATATGACCGGGGCACTTAGAGTACGTGCTTGTGGTTTCATGTAAGCTTTTCTAAGCGCTGCTCACACATCACAGGGAGGTACTGTGTATGTGTGTCTGGAAAGGCCTGTTTACGTTGATTTTATTAGAAACTGTTGGTGTCGTTCTGTAGTTTCCTTATTGTCTCATGAAAAGACTTCTTCCTAAATCTAAAATAAAATATATATCAAAATAGTTAAGTATTGTTTCATCGAATAATTTTCTTACAGCCAGGTACTGTAGTTTTTTATCTACCATTAATTAAACATGAGTGAGTGGTGCATCTATATTCAGTGACTGAATGATACACATTTTGGTGGACTAGTGCATGTTCATGCAGTGGGCGGAGTGAAACAGCATTGAACCACTTCATAGCTTTTGGCTGACATTCTTTATTTTTCTTTAATCTTGTTTCATCTTTGAAATTGTTTCCCTGCTCTGTTGAGCTTTAAGATCTTCTGCATTTTTGCCAGTAAATAAAAAAAACAAAAAAAAACTCTGGTTCATCAAATGTGTTTCTAACCATTTACTACACAGACTGCCTCTATATGCCCCTGTGTGCCCAAAAACTGAAAGAGGCCCGAATGGTTTAATATGTCTTTTAGATCTATTTAAAGGTCCCACATTTCTCATATTTGTTTCCTTGCTTGAATTTTTAGTGTTGATCTGTGGTTTAAGGAATCAAAATTGAATCAGACTGACAGACTGTAGAGCTCTAGTCACAACAGTTGGGTTAGCCAATCAGATGAGAGGAGACTCTGAGCCTGTCTTTTGATTGGCTGTCTGTTTTCTACTGTATGTGTTACATTATAAATGATTTCAGGTAAACACTAAGAAAACAAATTCTGCAAAGTTTTAATGTTCTGTCCAGTTAGATGGGACTTTGTGAATGGCTAAGAGTAGTCACTGCTTTATTTTGACATCACAAAGTTACAGAAGTCTTGACATCTCAGTTTTTCAATACAGAAAACTTGATATTTAATAAGAACCTAGACCTGCTTTATAATCATAAGGTATAAACACATATTTATAAACACAACAGTTTGTCCTGTTTAGTAGAAGTACAGTAAGTAAAGGAGAGCTACTTGAAAATTTTCTGTGGCTCCAGGATCTTGTGGCCATTAGCGGTTACAATGGCCAATTTCATGGTTATGATGGGACAGGTCGCCCATTGCAACCCTGAAGCTCATTGTAGTGTTCTTTTGAACAACAATGGAGCTTTATGGCGCTGGGAAATAAGATATATCCGGCTTTCAGAACTTAGACAATACTTGTTAGGAGGATAAATCCATTTGTTTTTCACCAGTTTTTTTTTTTTTTTTTTTTTTGTGGCATTTGTTAACAATAAGAAAAATACAATGACATGTTTTTAGCAATAGAACTATTGATTGAAGTTGACACAACAGCACAGACAGTTTCCAAACCAAGCAAACTTCCTGGATAATTTTCTGTGAAACATTATCGTGACAGTAATATTTGTAGTGGATTGACTTGAACCCTTGGTTTTAGTTTAGCAGAAGCTGTTAGCGTTAGCATAGCTAGCCCCAGAGAGAATGGCCTCGAATATGGCTTTGTGCTGTATCTTTTAGCGGGATGCTACACCTGCTCATCTAATCCCGGCAGGCCTCTCCGCCTCTAGTCTCTCCAGCTGCAGAGTAACGGGTGCCTTATGGCACGGCAAAGCCGCACTGAATCATGGGGAGGTTTGTCGGTATTACAGCGACATGGCTGTGTAAAGCTTGGAAACAACCATCACCCCCCTCTTCCTCCTCCTCCTTGTGGGGAGCGAGGAGCACAAATCCCTCCCCAGTTTCTTTTCAGCAAACAGTTGTTAGTGTATGGAAGGAGCATGTAGCCCCGGACTGGAGGTGGCAGAGCAAGACAGGCAGAGACAAAGAGAGAAAGAGAGAGAAAGTGAGGGATGTTGAGGAAGAGAGACAGCGGTGAAAAGGAGAGAGAGGAGAGAGATTTAAATAGAAATCAAAAGATATGGACGTGGGTGGCGAAGGGGGGAAAGAAGAGAGGAAGAGGGGGAGTGATCTGACTCCCACAAATCTTTGCTCAACCCAACAACCTGAAGCAGAGACCATTAAAAGGAGGGAGAGCTGGGTGAGATAGCAGCCTAGATGGATATGGTGGCAGCAATGGTTTGGAGGGATGGTAACTTTAATGGCCCCACTGGGTTTTTAATGAGTGTTGTGCCCCAAACAAAACGAGCTAATTAGTGTTATCATCCATACATCAGACCCTACACACACCCATTTCTTCTTAGGCAGACACATACACTCTGCTGTACACACTCACAAAAGCCTGCTCCAAAAACCCTCATCTTTTTTTGCCCCAGAATTCTACCTATATTCTTTTACTTTAAATATACGGTATATATTTTTTAAAATTACTTCCACCTTGTATCAAGGGTCAAAATTTAACCATCTCTCCCTTCACCCCCCCCCCCCCCCATGTTGCCGTACTCCCATACAGAGCTATTTCATTCTCTCCCACCCACCCCACCCCCAGCCCCCCTCCATCCCCCTCTCCCCCCTCCGAAATAACACACACACTCTCAGACCGAGGAGGCCGTGCCCTGTTTGTGAGTGGAGCGATTATGTCTACACTGGTTTAAAAGCAGGATAACATTGCCATGAATGGGAGTTTGGAGAAACAGAAAAAAGGGTTCAAGCCAATATCCTGGCATTTGGACTCAAGCCGCTGTTACCTGCCTGTAAGCCACGTGTTTGTCACGCCATCGCCTGTGGTTGACCACAGCACCACCCCACCACCACCCCCCCACTTTATTTCTCTTGCTCTAAGCCTATTATAAAATCAATAAACAATTGAGCTTTTTTTCCAGTGCTTTTAAATCTTTTTCTCCTCTATATATCCTCTGAGATGAAGGGGAGGCATGCAGGCGGTGGCAGTGAGGACTGTGTGTGTGTGTGTGTGTGTGGAGGGGGGTGGGTGTTAAAAGGAAAAAAGGAGAGAGGAAAACAGCTTTGTAACCGTTGCTTTCACAATCTTGAAGTCAAGTGAGCTTTTCACCAACCGGTGTCAGAGTTATTATCCAGTTTTGTTTATTCCAGGAGTGGGCTTCTTAGACTTTAACACAGTCATCACAGATGGCACTTCTGCTTCACATAAGACTGTGTCCTTTTCATCTACTAAAAGGAGAAGTTTTACGTACAGACCAGACAAGCAAACGTTTCCCCCCGCATGATTTGAAATTAGTGACGTGGACACAGCGTGTTGTCGTCGTAACTCAGACTAGAATTTAGATTTGGCTTTTGTAGTTTGACCTGACAGACGAGGTTCAAAGTTTCCAACTGCACTTTCATCTACTTTTGTCACATCTCTTTATATCACTTTTCAACTTTTCATGGTTATAGAAAGCTCACGGGAATGATTGAGGGGTTTTTAATTGTCACATTCTTGAAATGTAATAACCCTTGAGTTGATAAAAATCAACAAACACCAACTCTGACAGCTGATTTTCAAATTAGGCATCAGAAAATGTGGCGTTTACAGATTTTAATTCCCTCTGTCAGTTTCAACTCATGTTTCAAACTCAGCAGCGCTGAGATGTCAATATAAACTTTTTATTCCACCAGTCGCACTGAAGTTGGAAATTACAATCCACAAACATACACACTGACACACTCACGTACACAGAGAGAGAGACACACACACAAACGCGAGCTCGCTCTCACATTGTTTACTCCTCCAGTCTTCTTGGAGTGCAGATACAGTAATTATCAGTGATCAAAAACAGCACAGGTTTTTCGGCTGATGTTTTTGATGTATTCATGATATTGTGTCGCCACATCATTTATCACACAGAAAGAAAGCAATTTGTGGGAAATAAGCTTTTTCCGAACATACTTGAGCAGATCCTTTGTAGACAGGATACAGTATTCAAGGGATTGTACCTAAAAGTGATGCTGGAGACGATGACAAGACCAACCCTGCACCAATTTGACAGTCTGTTGATTTTTTTATTTTTTTCATGTGAAAACACATTTGAAAAAATCTTTCTTCAACTGTTATTGCAGTTATTGCAACTTCATGTCATGAGGTAGAGAAAAAACAGTGATGTTGTCATGTGCAAAAGTTTGGGCACCTTGTCAGCACTTGGTCACTTGATTTGACAAAATGACACATTTTTCCTGGGTGAACTAAAGCAAACCTGCAGGTTCCTTTTCGTGGGGAAGTCAAGAAGATGTTGTCTTCTTGACTTTCACACTTCCCCCTTAACTGCCATCTTCTCAGTGACATTTCAGACAGTGCTAAATTTCCAGCTTGAACCGCTTTGATATCTTTTTATAGCCTCCCCTGCTTCCTAGGCATCTATTAGCTTCACTCTCAGATCCTCAGTCGGTTGCTTGGAGAAGCTTGTGCTGTTGAGGCTTCAAGGTTTGAAGAGTCAGAGAAATTATCACCTCTGGAAATTATCATCAGATGACGATAATTAATGACAGTTTTTGACCTGCCTTTCAAATCCTAATAAGTCAATTAAGGCCTAAGGAGTTAATGTGGTAATGAAACTTTTCGACATTCCATCGTTACTGTTTATTTTCTAAATTCATGAAATGAAAATATTGGCTTGCTATACGGAAACTTAATACAACTTAATGCATGAAACATAATTGCTACAGCAAATCTTAAACGCAGTATTAGATAATACAGAGCATTTAAGCATTCTCCCCCAGCTCGTTGTTTTCCAGGCATTGGGCTTACTCTGATGCACCATGCCTGCTGTATGCAGTCCAGTGGACTGACTTTTGACTGCAACAGATTTCACCAAGCTGTTGATTACATCATCTTGGACTTTATTCTTCTAGCTAGCCTCCATTTTGGCTGACCCGCCCCTCAACATGGCTGCTATTGGCTGACCCACCGCATCCCCACGCCCACGGCCACTGCCACCACCAACCATACAACTACCACCACCCAACCCAACCCCACCCCTGCCTGTCTTCAGCCAAGCCTTGATTGGATGACTCAAAAGATCTCTGGAAAGCTCTTATCAGGATGGTGTAAATGAGTATAGATGTGGACTATCATGGTCAATCGTCCACGCTTTCCTTGGCTGCCACTTGGTCTTCGGAGACAGGGCCCACAATGCACCCACAGAGCGCCGATGCCGGACGAGCATTTTGGCTGGCTCGGCTTTGTCCCCGACAGAAACCCTGTGTGGGCCACTGGTGGTGACTGCGCTTCAGGCAGCATGGTGTGGCCATGTGTGTCACATCCCCCCTTGTCATCCCACCAGACGGAGGGCTGTATCATGGCTATCGTCCTGTCACACTTGGATGATGCTTCTTCGCCTCAGAGTTTGACAGTGACTTGCCTTAGTGACAATTACCATCAGAACCAGCTTTCTTATCCACCTGGTTCAAAAGGTCCGTGTGCTGGAGATTGGCAGGCATTTAATTTCCCCTCTCTCGCTGCTGTCATGCTGTGCTATTCATTTCAGTCCTCTGTTTGTGTTTCTATCTGCTCTTCTTTCATGATGCCATGTTAACTGTTCAGGCCTATTCACATCATGATACCTCTACGCGTGTAGCCAACCCTGTGCCGATAGCAGGAAACCCTGGTCCCCACATGCAGGGCCTCTTGCCACTGTATCACACATCTATTCACCAGGAGAGCTGGAGAAAAAGAAATCCACTCTGTAAGCATTCGTTGTCCCTTCCTTTACTCCCAGTGTTTTGCTCCTTCTTCCCCTTATTTCCACTGGGAGGAACACTGACCTCATTTGTGAGGACAATAACCCCCTTGACTTTGGGGATTAAGACATGAAACCTTTGTGGATTAATTAGGTTCAGAGCTGAATTCATTTTGTCGCCATGGAAGGCAAAGAGGAAAGAGGCGGATATGGGCTGTAGGCTGTATTATGAATTTGCTGTTAGCCCAGATAGATATATTAAAAACAAATGTTGGAGCTGATCACATTTAAATCCTCCAGCAGAATGGAACTGCATTCATTCACATGGGCTGAGCATTAGCAATGGGAAGTAACAGTAACTAAACTGTCAAATCACAGCAAGCATTATGGAGTCTTAGAGCACATCAGTGCCGACTTCTAACCCGGGTTTTGCAATCATGGAGACAATGTTAGCTGCTGAGCTTAACTCTTTGGCAAGGTTACCCATGCAAATGTGGTTTGCCGGACTATCTTCTATCTGCAATAGGCTGGAGTCTGAATCAGTGCATTCATTCCTCTAGATCTACTCTTAAGCTTGTCACGCATAATGTAGCAAGTAGCAGTTCTGACAATGCCGCAGGAATCACATTATCTCAGTTGTCTTGGTAACAAAGCAAAGTGTTTGTTTTCCAAGATGTGGTGCAATTGCAATTTAGACGGTTTACACCTATTGTGTTTATTGTGTTTTTCTTTTTTTTTTCCGTCAAGAGCATATGTTATTTGAATGTATCTTTAGCTCACAAAAAGGGGCTGTTAGTGAGATGTTTTGTTTACAAAATAACAAAGGTGTTTGTTTCACCAAAGGCACAACAGAAGATGTGTTAATGCATGTTTCATGTCACCTTGTGTTCGCTGTAAATAAAAGCGACTGTTGTCTTATTAGAGTAACACCTTCCGAATGCGACAGCCCCAGGTATAGCTCCCTTATGGACCAAGTGTTGAACATGTGCTTGATGAGGCGCCTTCTTAATGAACCCAAGTCTCGTCATCTCTCACAACTTCCTTATAGTATTATTTTCTCTGCCCCCAAGTAAACGTCGCCCAATGGTCCACGCGGCGAACATATGTTTATGTAGTGTTGTTATAGGAAGTGAATGTTTCTCGAATCCTCTGTGTGAAGCATAAATCTCCATGTGAGTATCTCAGACAGCCATTCTTAGACCTAGATTAAGATTCCTGCTCGTAATACACATGGAGGTTCCAGCTCTTCCTAAATCAGGAGAAGGGGTTTTACTTTAGGAGACAAGTTATTCAAGGACTTTCAGACAAACCTTAAAAGGGATGGCCAGGGAACTCAACTCCTTTCACACCTTTCCTCTACGATAACAAATTCCCTGTCTTTTTCCTCCACAACTTTACCAACCAAGGACACAGAAGGTTTCCTGGTTGAGACTTTCAGGAGACGCCGGTGTAGATTTTGGGGTTTCATTTTTTTAACCCCTGGGCCTCCATCCAGCTGCCAGAAGTTAGCTCCTTCCCTCCTGAGGACACAGGTTTATCCGGGGCTTTCGTTGAGAAAGACTCACATTTCTCCCCAGTGGTCCTCCTCATTCCTCCTATCTCCCGTCTTAAGACATGGCGCTAAATCGAGGCTAAGCCACAAGCCACCCTCATGGGGGGACGGATCGACCAAATGCCACCTCTCCTGGCAGGCCTCGCATGTAAGGTGTAATTGTGCCGGCGCAGTACTCTCCGGGCCAGAATCAGGTATTTCCTATTAGACACAGAGATGATGAGTGGATTTTCAGAAGGAGGATGGGAAAGCTGTCTTGGTCAATCCTCCCTCCTTCTCAATATCTCAGTTCTTTTCCCTCATGCTCTCTGCCTCTTTTGTCCCCCCCCACCCCCACCCCCACCTCCTCCGCTCTCCTCCCTTGCCTCCTGATCCTTGAGCCCACCCCCTACTTCACATTTCTACCTGTTTTGCTGGTACTTGACAAGACAGGATTTTGTCTTTTGTCTTCCTTGGCATTCCCTCTTTTCATCTTTTGGAGAGAAGGGCAAAAAGAGGATGAGGGATTGAAAGTTTGTGGAGGAAAGTTTTTGGAGGACGTTTCTGGATTATGTTCACAAGGCACAAGCTGCTCACAGTGTGAACATGGCACGTTGTCAATGAGATCTATTTCCATGACGATTATTTTTATACTCCAACAATCAGGGAGCCGACAGCACAGTGCCACAGGAGGAAAAAAAAAAGTCCTTCTTCCAATTCGATACACCCTCTGTAACATTTTAGCTGTAAATACTAACAAAGCCGTGAGGGAAAAGATAATGACAAGATACCAACCTTCTTTTCTGGCGTTACAAATTTCCATTCTAGCTTAACTAAGTGTCCTGTTGAGTTGTCAGGAGTAAGTGCACCAAACCTCAGGCTGCGCACATCTTCTGATCGGATGCTCTCCACTGTTCAGTGTTGCGGTAAATGCAACATCTGATGGCTCTCTGAAATCCGGTGTGTTGGACAGGTGAGATGCTGCAGCGAGTGTCACTTTTGAGATGTGAGTTAGCACCATGTCACCCTTCCCCATCTGTAAGCTTTCAAGATTGTGTTAGACTCTGTTTTTTTCTCTTCGGCGTGTGTGCGTATGTTTCAGGGAGTCTGAAGTAATTCAAACTGGTTTTGTACACTTGTGTGTCCAAGAATTGTGATAAAAACTCTTGTAAGGAAAAAAAAAAGAACATTTGTGCAGTATCAAGAATATGGCAACTAAACAACTGATTTGGAATTCACTGCCATATTCAGTGTCACTATTTGACTTGGTGTTTGGCAGACTAAAACAGGGTACAGATTGAGAGACAGTGTCACAGGGAGAAGGGAATGTCTTGTTCTTCATCTGCCATTTAGATCCCTTCCACTTATTGCTTTCCTAAGCTTTCCCCCTCGTTCCGACCTGAAAGAAAATGATCAGTCACCTTAACCTCCTGCTTTACGCCAAGTCAATGATGGCTGACAGGACATGTCAGATACGTCAAGACGTCTCGACGCATGTATGCGACTCCTCTCTCTCCCAGCGTCTTGTGTGCTCAGTGGGCTGTTGGAGGGCTTTCTGCTAGACAGAAGGGCTCGGCTGCAGAATGGGGCTCGAGCCAGGCATCTTGATGATTTTTTCAGGGTGCATCACCATCTCTCTGGAAGCGCCAAGTGTGCACCAAGGCCATGCCATTCACTGTAGAGAGTGTGTGATAGGGGGCACACCATCTCCCATCTCTTCCAGGCATCTCGTGGATCTCTGAAACAAAGATGAATCTGGTTGCCACATTAAAGACAAACGCTGTGATTTCTGTAAGCAATAAAATTGTAATTCAGCGAAGCTGTAATGAATGCAGTGAAATGGTTGTCTAGTGAAACATTTTGTGAACTCGATTAGAGGTGCTAAACCATTTATTTGTGAAGTCTGTTATTGCAGACATAATTTGCAGTGGCAGCACCAGTTTACCTAATTTTATTTATGTATTCCCTTGGTCAATGTTGTTTCTAAATGAATGTGAAATTTTTGTCTTGTTGTGGAGCGCTAATGCTGGGATTTTGTGTGTAAAGCAAATAAAATTACATGTAACTGTCTGCTGAGTATTAACCAATCCATTCAGTCTCTGTGAACACCAGTCAAATAAAAACATGCATAGATTTTAAAAAGCGCAAATTAAGCCGTCTGCTCAGATCTCCCCATACTGACAAATGGTCTGATACAGTAAGACTTAATTTGAAATGTCCTACATGAACAGCTTTGTCCTCCTATGATTTGACCTTAAAGAACATGTAAAGCTTATTCCGCCTCTTTTTTTTCCTCTTTTTCTCCTCCCTCCTCCTCCTTCTGCCTCCCCCATCTCTCCCAAGTCTAAATTAATGCCACATAACAGCGATCGATGGATCCCTGCTAATCGCGTTAGACGTTTTGTTTTAAAATACCAGAGCCCAGCTGGTGGCTTCTAGCACTCATCTGTTTGTCTCTGTTGTGCTGATCTCTGCCGCTCCTTTCTCCCTACTCCTTCCTCGTCTCTCTGTTGCTCATTTTCTACCTCTGTCTTTCCATCCATCCATCCATCCATCCGCCCATCCATCTCTTCCTCCCATCACCTCCATCCTTTTTTTTCTCTGTATTTCTATCTCTCCACAGTTTGTTTTGCAGACACGAGGGAGGGGTGAGGGGGAGAGAAAAAATTTGGCCCAAATCCTAGGTATCACATATCTGACCATATTTCAAGCCCAAATGAAGCATGTTAAAAAAAAATCCCTTTTTCGCTTTAAAGGTCAGACATTAGCACTGGTAAAAACTGATCTGTGGATTTATGAATTTAGCCCCGTTGTTGGGGCTCCTTTGTAATGGAAGATTCAGTGGGGGAAGCTTAACATTGCATTGTTTTGCTTTGACAACGCAGCCACGAGAGCCCGTGCAGCTGTTCCCCATGCTCACAATGGCAGATTAATTAACACAATCATGTGGCGCTGGCTTGGGCTCAATAGCCAGGTCTGCTCAGGGATAGATAGGTAAATCCTATACATGCATTTCCAGACTACCACTGAACATTCTTGTGATGCTGTGCCATAACTCGATAGATTTGGTCACCAACTGGTCAGCTGTAGCCACAAAATTAATGTTGAATATTTCGCTAATTGCACTGATGTTGTGAGAGAGTGTGTGTGTGTGTCTTCGTGGCATCTGTAAGTGGCTGTGCATTCAAAATCAGTTTCTTTTCCTGCAGGTTTTTGGTCATAAAATTGTAATTGTGCATAGTACAGATTTCTCTGTTGAGGTAACTGTGTGCCAGTTAGTCTGTAAGTATCATATTCACACATATGTTAGCATTAACAGTTGTGCATGTGTGACTGTGTGCGTGTGTGTGTGTATTTCTGCTATAGACACTCATCAGCCAGTCTAGAAAGCCATCGCCATTAGACAGAGCCTCCTCTAATTAAGATTCTGCCGGTCGACCCGTCTCTCTTACTTACTTAGTTCCCTGACATTTTAAACTGTCTATTATGCCGCCTGGCTTTCAGGTGCAATGCTGTGTAAATGGCAAGTCAAAAAATTATGTATCTTTTACATACAGATATCCAACAGGGATGGGTGCTGGGGGCGGGGGGGGTGACAGATCGGACCGGGTCTTTAAATTATCACCAGGCTCTGTGATCTTTCTTGATTGATCATATCACTTCCCATCCTCACTGTCACTCCATCAGCACCTTTCTCGCTCCCTCACCCACCCTTCCCGCCCACTCTCCCCTCTTTGTGCTCTCCTCTCTCCTTCTTATTGTCATTATTGTTATTTTTAATATTTCAACATTATCTACTGCGCAGGAAAAATGCACGCCTCTTCCTGGTGTTTTGCACGGACATGACCACAGTTTGTCAATATTTTACCCTTGGACCATCCCCTGTGTTGATATAATGATCACTTAACAGTCAGGAGTAAGGCAAGAAGGAAATTAGGGCGTCGGCAGCAGAGAGGACAACAACACTGAAGCAATTATGTTTCTTTGAGCCCAAGCATTCTCACGTTAATGAAATCCCTTATCGTTAGGCGAAGAAGAAGGTGGGGAGGGGAGGACAGGTGCACGAAATGTACGTTGTTCATTTATCTTATTCTCTGAAATGAACGGAAGGAGCGGCGGGAATAATGTAGAGATAAAGTCCGGGCAACAAGTGTGTGTAGTTTTTTTTTTTTTTTTTCCTTTTTTTCATATCGCTGGTCCTGCATTTTGCAATGACAGAGGAAGAAAAGAGAGAAAAGGAGATGAGTTTGTGAGGGCGACTTAGATAGAGAGAGAGGAGGTGGGAAGAAGAGGGAGGCAGGGGAGGAGGGCATGATGTATCACACGTTATCATCTTCCTAAAGGACAAATCGAAGAAACTCCATGCAAATATTAGAAGTATTTACCTTCCTGGAAAATGTCTGCCCTTTTCCTTTGATGATGAGATCAGTCAGTGTTCAAAAGTGACAGAGATCCAGCTGAAGAAGAGATGTCACAAGGGGAGTGATCAGGGACTGTGCAGTCATTTGTCATGATTATATTTCTTTATTTTCACCCTCAAATTGTGAGCGAGAATTTTTCGACCGTATACATTTATTCCTTAGAAATAAACCTTATCATGAAACCACTGTTGAATACCATCAAAGCAAATGCTTCACTTACACAGATGTGTGAAGCAAATCTTGACATGCATCTGGATGAACACGGTAACACATAGCAGCCTCATGCAATAGGAACTCTTAACAGTCATGGCATCTAAAACTGTAACCTTGCATATTTGGGAAATCAGTCTGTAGTGTTCTTGTGCTGGTTTTCATTAAACTGTAAGTGAAGCCAAAAGTATGACTGCTTGACTAAACATGTTGCTTTTAATATAGATGTGACAGGAAGGCAGATTTAATCCTTCGTTGCTCAGGGGCAGCACCAGTATGAAGGCATCCAGGAGAACAGCACCATAAAGTATCCCTAAAGAGGTCTGACTACTGGTGTCATGAGTTTATTAAATCATTATGTTGGTATGGTCAGTCTTGACTTAAAACGGTTTGAGAGCCAAAAGCCCCAAACACCCAAGAGCTGATTCGTACTAGACCACAACCTGCTGGTGACACTAAATGAAAAGTCAGGGAAGAAGGGAAACGTCACAACAGTTGTTTGGTACAGTATGGGAAGACATTATTTTAGCCAGTATACCTGATTAGCTTTAGAGCTAGCGCCATCAATATGTTTTTCAATACAGGCTGAACAACTGCTGGAATGATTGCCATGACATTTTCATGCTCCCCAGAGGATGACCCCTTCTGATCTTGCTGACCCTTGATTTCCTTCTGGCACCATCAACAGTTGTGAAATTGTAAATCTTTCCAGACACGTTAGTTTTTTTTTTCCCCCTTGTGTGGCGATTCTTTTTTTTTTCTTTTTTTTTACATGGAGGTTGGCTGTTTTTAATTATAATATGAACCTTGTGCAGCCTATATATTTGTCAGCAGTAATTAATGTGTGTGTGTATGACTCGTGGTCAAGTGCATAGCTCAAGTATTTTTAGGGCCTGTCCATGAAAGCAGGTGTGGAGTTTTCCATGAAATCCGCAGAGGGACAGGGGTGATCTCACCGCTGAGATACCACTGGGATGAGAATACATAGATAAATAAATGCCCCAGTCATTGTTAGCTGCTGCTATTAGTAGTGTCGGGCTGCAGTGACACTAATGTCTGCTTTGGGCTGCTGTGCTGAGGTTCGCTCTATCTCTCCTGTAAAAGAAGGCTATCTGACTGGAAACAGATCTGGGGCACTGGGGGGGCTGGCCCCAGCTCGTTGGATTTAATGACCCATTTCCTCAGCTGCCTTGTGCCACAAGCAGTTAAACGACAGTCAAGGTGCCCAGAGGTTCCCTACCATGGGACTTGGGGGTGGGGGGTTGTAGTGAGGGGGAGCACAGAGTACACTAGTTCTACAGACAGAGTGAGTAATAGAGAGCGACATACCCCGGCTACCAGGCAGCAAATCAAAGCCCATTTCCCCAGCAGGAAGTTAACTAGTACCCACCACAGACTCAAGTCAGATGTTCAGTGCATTCCAGGAGTTATTTCATGATCAAATGTTGGTATTTAATTCTTTTGGTGTAGCCAGGCTTTCAACAGCCACCGGAGGGGGAAAAAAAAAAAAAGGGTTGGTAGGTTGGTGCACTTGTTGAATCTAGAGCAAGTGTAGAATTTGAATGAATAGGAATGCATGGCATCTTGGTCAAAGGGGTCTCAGTGCAAACATGTTTTCTCTCCTCGTCCTCATCAATGGCAGTTGGAAGGAACACAAACAGGACAAAGTTTCCCAAATGCATCCTAGGGCTAAATTAACAGTAGCTCCTGGGAGGATTAGGAAAGCATCTTAAGAAACTGTGGTAGCGACATAAGGAAACTAAAACTATACATGCTTATTCAAGTTTCTCTTCTTTGTACTCACTGATGTTTCTAAGTGACATTAGATTAATACAAATTAAATTAGAAAAGAGACAGACACGAATCAAAATCATCAAACTTAATTTCTCCCTGTCCTCACCACGTCTTCTCGTCTGGGCCGGCTGAGATGCTACTCCGGTTTTCTTTTGTTTGTTGTTAAATACATTGTCATATTTTAATTTGTAGTTTATTTGCTGTTTACCACTTGCTTATTTGTTAAGCGCAGAGATGATAAGGAATGACATCTGCAACATTCACCAAACTAACAGCCTTAAGCTTGTTTGAGGTTGAATATTTAATGTATAAAGAGTAACATTTGCCTCAAGAAGCAGTTAAATCAGCCCAAGTTTACTTTCCTGAACACAGTTCCACCCAGGAATATGAATTATAATGGTCAGCATTGCTGAAAGCTGCAGACTATTTACTGCACATTAGGCTGCGTTTTCATGCTGAACAATTATCCAAGTGTAAGATATTTCTTTGTAATGTAAATATTTTCAATATATGGCATGGCTAACAGACAGTAAAATATGCAAAGTTACCTTATAGTGCATTCAGCATCATCATCAGCACCACAAACAGCCTCAGTTCATAAGTTCTTAGTGGCATGCACTTGCACTTATTCTTGAGTGCCACTTTTGGAAACACATAAAGGAATTTAAGAGCATTTGCGGAATAAATTGTAAAAGAAACACTCATAGCTGCTGAGATAGATCATCATCAGGAAACAGGACCTGGTTCAAAAATCCAGCCGTTCATAAAATTTGCTGGAAACTCCAGTTGGCTGGAGGCAGTTTAGTGACATGCAAGGCTGGAAAAAACAATATCAGGTAGGTGTAAATTAACAAAAAACATGATTAACTCCAACTGATTGAGCAAACTGTATAAATTAGACTAAGATTTTAATCACTATCAGTGATGCATTTTACTGTTACAGTAATATGCATACTGATACTGATCTATGGCCACCAGTGGCAGCATTAGTTGAGGAAGACATAGCCTTTTTTATCAGTTTGTATTGAATTTGATTGCTGAGCTTTATGTCTGAGTAAATCATGGCCTTTCTTTCTAAAGACCCATGTGACATTTTTTAAATGCATATTTGTTCAGTTTTGGATCAGATATGGTTGTTTTTTATGGCTGTTGGACATTTTGTTGGAAGTTTTTACAAAGAAAATCTTATTTTCATTGAAAACTAGAATTTATCAATAATTTGGCACTTTGAAGTTTGAAACTCAAAATATGGCTGTGCAGTCATTTTTCCAGAACCTTAGAGCTGTGCAAATTACATTGAGAAATACTCTCCACTGATCTTGTCTCACATCAAATTGAATAGACCTCTGCCAATGGTATTGTGTTCCCTTCAACATTTTAATTTTGAGCAGAACCAGAATTATCACATTTTTTTAAATTCCAGATATTCCTCTTGTCACAGTCTGACGCTTGCGTCACTTACAAGGCAGTCCACATGGCCTGTGTGTCGTGCTAGCTCTGGCTAATCTAGCCACGAGCAGCTAGCCTCAGACAGACCTGAGGAGTGGCCTAGAATGATTTTCAAATTTGTGGCTTTCAGCTCCGCATTAATCATGATAGTTTAATGTAGTTGCGTGAACCACTGCAAGCATTAGCTGTATACATAGACAATGCCATCATGGTAACAATCATAAACACGCCATTAACATTGTAGAACAGAGTTTGATAATGTTTAGACACATCCTACACAAGAAAAGATTTCGGGTTTCACTTAAGCTATGTTCTTATTAAGGTGCGAAGACCTTCATCACCGTAGAAGGTTAGGTTCGTGAAAAATGATAAAGGTGTTGATATTGGTTTCTTACAGGAAATGGACAGCAGACTCCGGAAATCCATTTGAGTCCTAACAAGGCGTTTGTGGCTTGCATATTAGGGTTTCCCAAAGTTTCCACCGGCAAAATTTACTGAAGCCACTTGAGGTCCTTAAGGTAAAGGTCATAGTAATCTGCTTGCAGAGATGACCTGTGGGATCCTTTTTGTCTGAATTATGTTTGGTCTATGAACTGTATGTGTATCACTCAAATTGATTCTGAATTTTTATTGTTGAAACATCCCATCAGACCAACAGAAAAGCGAGAATGTGCACAAGACAAAGCAGTTGAATACACACATGACCTCCTTTTGTTTAGGGCAATAGTGCTTTATTTACAATAATGAGCCCACTTGACCTTCTCCACAAGTATAGCAACTGTGCTCTAGGCCCTGAGGAGAGACCTAAAATGGCCATCAAACTTCACCACTAAAAACTTGAGCACGTGCCGCCCTATCAAGCTAATGATCAATTATTAATATCCACAATCCGCAGCCTTGATGTGGCTGCTTGGATATAGAAAAGCAGGCAATTATGTGCTACTCTCTTTTGGGTTTTGGCCGCCTGCATCTGTGGCCTGCCTCTCCCTCTCCATGCGTTGAGCTCCCCTATAAATATATAACAGATAGTCCCTCTTAGCACACCACAAGTTCTTATTGGGGCCCTCTTATTGCAGATATCCAGATCCAGATTAATTTGTAATTAGTCTTGAGTTGTTGAGCCTCTGAAAGATAAAGGATTCCAACTCCCATTCTATTCGGCCCAAACGCTGACGATCACTTAAAAAGAACAAACGCTCTTGCGCGAGATAAAAATAGCTTAAGCTCGGACTTATTTGTTTGCCGACAAATGCCAGACACATATGTCTGAATGGCTGGGGTGATGCTAAAGCAGAGAATAAATGAGTTGGTCTATAATAAACTTGTCATTGTGTCTCTCTGCGTGTTTGTTTGTTTAAAAAAAAAAAAAGACGGGGAAAAATGGTTAACAATTCATCAGCTCAGCGCAGGCAGCCCTGGCGTTTTCTCGTGCACGAGACATCACTGTTAAAGCTTAAAGCGAGAAGCAAAGATGAGAATTAAAAGGCCAACCGCATTACTTTTTTCTCTTCTTTTCACAGTGTAAGTCTCTTTCCAGGAGAGACCCCCTTAGCAGGTTTCTTTTAGGCTTCCCATTAATTTGCCCCCAAATGTCATATATCCCTCCACAGATAACACATGATGAATTTTTAGCCAGTATGTGTGTGGTGTGTGTGTAAGAAGATATACTGGAATTGTTTTTAGTCATTTAAGAGGACAGGGGGTGTAGAGGCAGGGGGACAAGGGGTGGGTGGGTGTGGGTGCACTTCAGTCTATTAATAGTTGAGTCATCAGTGCCTCAGTGTTCTGAAATGGCAAATTGTTAGATCCCCAATGGTGATTATTACTTTCTGTCAATGACCTTCATAACAAATTAAAATTATGCGACTGGGACAGAGCGTGCTCTTTAATAGGCGTTATGCATGGGATTGTGTGTGTGTGCATGCTATTGTGTGCATATGTGTGGATGCGTGTGTGCGTGTGCGTGTTTAAATGCAGGTGGCCACAGGGTGAAGGCCTCTAGCATTTAAAAACTTCCCCGCTCTCACTAAAACCAGGGCCTTCCTCTCATTTATTTTTAAAACACAGCTCTATCTCTTCTGGTCGTTGTTTCGTGTCACGTCTCACGTGCTTGTGCGAACACACACACACAGGAAGGATGTTTGCAGCCACAGTATAAATCTTTTTATTTCATTTTCCGAGACGCTGGACAAGTTCATAGAAGAGGAAAACGGGACGCGTCCTTGGTCTTTGGATTTACAGTCTGACCAGGATACGGTGGGAGCAGTTGTGTCTCTCGCTCTCTCTCTGTCTTACCCACCTACACTACACACACGCAGACACACACACACACAAACACACCACACAATATGTATGCATGACATGAAGCAGATTTACCCACTTTAGCTCCCCCTCCACTGTGGCCTTGTTAAAAGTGTTCATTGCCTCTTGTGGTAATATATGTCTTTAAGTGCACATTTATGCTCCTGAGCTATCGATCACTGTACATTCCCCACCAGATAATTACTCCACCTTAATATGCACCCTTAATGAGGCTTAATTGATTCATTTTCATTGATGGAAAATAACGGCACTAATGGTTGCGGTGTGCAGAGCATTGATGCCGTGTACAGTAAAGACTCTGACCGGTGCCAGGTGGATCGAGGGTGGGACAGAAGTGGTAGTACTGTAGCTCAGTTTGATGATTGGACTATTGTGCATACTGTTGATTTAGCATGCGCGAGAATGAATAGGAAATCAATGGTGGCTTAGGAGGACTCCTACTTTATTCAGTGTTAAAGGGCCAGTGCAACAGGGTGGTTGTCATCTGTAGGCAACAGTCTATATGAGCACTGCACAGTGTGTTTTCTTTTCCTTTCACCACTCCTTTCTCCTCATCGTCTCACCTTTTCATTTGTCTTGTTTTGATTCATTTAGTTTCTTTCCTGCCATCATGTTTCCTTCCTCTTAGTTTTCTTTTCTAATTTCTAATAATCACATAGCATCCTTCTATTTGTTGTTGTTTCACCCCTTGTATTTTCTCCTTTCCTTTCCTTTCCTTTCCTGTCCTTCCCATCATTTCCTTCATGTCTTGTCTCAAATCCTCACCTTTCCTTCTTTGTCCTTTCTTTTCATTGTATTTATCCATCAAGAGGAAGCCAGCAGTATCCCAGTAAAAGACACAGCAACCTAGTCATCCTTCACTAATGGTAACCACACCACTTCCTGCCAACACAGACTGAGAGGGGGCATGATGAATATACACCCTAATTATTATAGCACAACACACACACACGCACACACACACACTGGCAAGTGTGTGTACACAAATGCACAGACAAACACATTAGTAATTGTTCTTGTCCTCATGTCCTAAAAGACACCCACCTCTGTCCCCATCTGCCTTTTGTGCTATCATGCAGGCAGTGGTGGACAGCATGCACACAAACATAAATGCACATGCACGTGCACTCACACAGACACGCACGCACACACTCATACACCCTCAAGCATCATCCACAGCCTCTCAACGAGGCTATGATCACCCTGCTAGAATGATAAAGTTAGTGAGACATCAGTGCTCCCTCAGACGTTTGCATGTGTGTGTGTGTGCGTGCATATGTGTGTGTGTGTGTGTAGGTCTTTTTCCAATGCTCTTTGAAGCCTGAAACAGACTTGAGGAGGGGGGGAAACAAAGGTGGGCCGGTGCCAGGCACCATTCCTCTTCCCCTAGCCGGGCAGAGGCATAGCCTTTACTGAGGGAGAGAGCCACCTTCTGTCAGTATGTGAGTAGGAAGGAGGAGGAGGGGAGACGGAGGGATGGAGTGGTGGATGAGAGTGAGAGAAGTGGAAAGGAGAGAGGAATAGAAGTGAGAAAACATGTCCAAAAGAGAAGAAGAGGCAGTCATCAACACTGTCCATCATTTCCACCTGTGTAGTGGCAGGGACTAAGGGTTTGTCCCTTCACAAATGAAATTGTTTCTGCAGATTTTGTGAAGCATCGACTGCTTCTTTTTATCTTTGTTTGAAATTTGTGGTTTAGTTTTTCAGAGCAGCGCCCCTCACCTAATAGTTTTGGAAAAATAATCATCACAGCATGAAGATGACATTTTCCTGGAAGACATATCATGCACCCCCAAATCCACCGTTGCATTCAAGAAAGTACTTCAAACAAATGTCTTTAACACAATTCTGCACAACAGAAACTACAACCCTTTCATTGCACAGGTTGAAAAAGGGAACTAACTCTCCTCCTTCTGTTTTTCCCCATCCTCTCTTCTCCCCTCTCTCTTTTTTTCCCTCTCTCTCCTCCACAACTCCAGTTTTAGTGCGGGCGTTCACTAATAAATATAAATGTTTGTGATTAGCATCTCTGCAGCACAGGTGCATGTTTGTTGCGAGGGGAGGCTTGTTCATTAATTTTCAGCCATGAAAAGTGCAGCGCGCCATGAACGGAGAGTCCACATCGCACACACTGATAAATGAACGCACAGATTGTTAATGTACCATTGTAAGGCTGCTGCCTCCACCAGCTTTTGAATAAAAAGGGCCTGCTGCCAAAAAGCAGAGCTATGAGCGCACACACACACACATAAACACACTTGGTCTGAGAGGTGTGGCAGGATCCTATTCAAAAGTCTAGATTAAACCAAAAGAGCTTTAGAATTGGTGTTTTTTTTTTTAGCTTTACACATATAGCCAGGGATTATTTCGATTATATAGACAAGACACCCACTGCTGTGAGGCCTCTAATTAGATTCAGTAGAGCAGCAACCCTGTGTCCTGGTCCTAGGGTGTTTTGGCATACTTGACTTTTTGGATTCGGCCTAACACATGAAAACATTTTAAACACTCAAACAGGATTTGTTGTAGGTTTATCTCAAGAAAACTGTGACCAATAACCCTCTAAGTATTCCTGTTATTATCATTATGATGATCATGGTTTCATATCAGGATTAAGCCCCTCCGCCACCCTCCCCTCCCCGCCCTTAATCTGGGTGGACATACAGCACTTGTTTAGCTTGTGGACACAACATGTGTGCTGTGTGCATTATCAGAACCAGCACATACTGTATATTTTTTAATTAGATAATGCGCGCTAAATCTAGAACCCGATCCTCAGTGTGGTTTTTTTGAGATATGCTCGCAACTGTTAAACGTTCACAACAGGAGAGAGAAACACTGAGGAAGAGTTAACAAAAGGAGGAAAAATAAATAAAATTTGCCTCAGAATGGGTTGTTTTTCAGGAGCTGCGAAAATGTTTTATTAGGGGATTGCTGAACACCTGCCTTAAAATGTCGTTTCAACATCTCCCGAATGCCATTTTGCTTAATTGACTTGGAAATGGCCCAAATGTATTGCTGAATGCGGTCTAATTAATATTAATAATAAATGCCATTATTAACATCAAAGAACATCTGGTGCCCCTGTTTACCCCACCGCCTTATATGTAACACATTCTGCTGCTGTTTTCATCTCACAAACATTGCGGGGGTAAACAACAACTTGCGTTTCTTTTATTTTTGTCGATTTCTTTTATTTTTCCCTCCTTCTTCTTCTTCTTCCCCTTTGCACAATTTATTTTGCGTTTGGTCTTATCTGTGTTGCACGACAGGGTCAGGAGTAAAACAAAAAGTACGGGTGAGGATGCTTCGTAAAAAAAAAAAAAAAAAAATTGGAGCACAGTTGTTCTTTGCCCCCTCCTCCTCCCCCTCCTTTCTCCTTCTTCTTCTTGGTCTAGACCTGGTTGCTGTAATACCTCAGAGACTTCTCATATCCCTGGTGAGCTCCCATAGAGGAAAAAAAAAAAAAAAGCATCTGCACACAAGACACTAAGAGAGCCTTGCATTAGGACTTTCTCAATGCCCATAAATCATGGACCAAATAACTTTAATCTGAAATTTCATTAAGTAGTCCTTGTCAGGTAGTAAAAGGAGGGGGATAATGCAGTGGTGTTTAATGATAATTGGTGTTTGGTTAATAAATTCTGCGAGTTCAGATTACGTTCTAGCAGTGGCTAGAATGCTAGCATCAGCAGTGTAACTAAACCTCAAATTGATTAACTCGCATGAACCAGACGCTCACAAAGATGGCAGTGGTCCAAATCAAAAAAAGAACGAGAGGGGAATGGGGTGTTGGGAGGTGTGTGTTGGTGTGTGTGTGTGTGTGTGTGTGTATGTGTGAGAGAGAGAGAGACACAGAGAAAGAGAGAGAGGGAGAGCAAGCGAGCATCAGGCCGGATGGTGTTGTGTTGCTCTGGTGTAAGGAAATCAAGTCCCCCCGGGCGCATTTTTAAAAGCCTAATGCCTTTCAAATGATGTCATCACATTTTACTCTTTCTCTCTTTCCCCTCCCGCCCTCCCCTCTCTCACCCAATCTCTCTTAATATCTTTCCCCTTTTCAAACTGTTTCCGTCAACCCCCTCCTCGCCACCACCACCACCACCACCAACACTACCACCACCACCACCCCCACCACCCCTCAACCCCCCCCCACCCCTCAGCCAGTTATTTGACTACGGGGAGAGGCCGCTGGGCTTCGACGGGAGTCACGTGACGCATTAGAATAATGGCTGAGCAAGACGCAAAACATCTTGTGTTTTTATGACTGATGTGCTTTTTTTCCCCTCCAGTTTTATTTCCTGAAAGTGATATCATACTAATCAAAACCACAGAACGTTTAGAGTGCAAAGTGTGATTGAAAGAGCACCATTAAGGACTGGCAACCCTCCTCCCCCACCAGCAGCAGCAGCAGCAGCAGCAGCCCACACCCCTGGCACCATATATACACACATAATCATTGGCTTTGCTGTTTATTTTGCTGTTGTTGTTGATGATGATTTTTTTCCCCCCCTTTCTTCTTTTTTTTGTCCTCCATTAATGGGAACTGGGTGTGGCTGCTATAAAGAAGTAGGCAGCATGCCCTATCCCAGGGGTATCCACATGCACATGCAGACACACACAATAAACTGTATCTAAAGTTACACGAGAGACACTCTTCTATAACTGTCCCCTTAACACTATCCCATCACACACAGACACATATCTAGAATCATGTGGGTTTTATGTTAGGATGGAATGAACTGAATGTATCTTATAAAATATATTATCAACGTACAACCCATGTATCTGTCAGTCAAACGCTGAAGCTGCCCCCGTGGTCTATCTCTGCAGTGGCAGCAGATCGTTTGTGGAGACTCACGGATGGAAGGCAGCGAGGTGTCTTACACACACACACACACGCACGGAAAGAGAGACAGAGAGAGAGAGAGACACTTATGAACGCAGTTGCACTCTCGCACACAGTTAGTCAGAGGGGAAGTGTGTGTACATGAGTGTGAGTGCAGCAGACAGCAGGCAGAGTGACTGATACTCAGCCTGCCTCCCAGATGGCCTGCTCAACTCTGCTCCAATCTGATCTCAGAGCCTTTGTTCTGGCATGTTCCATTATGCCGCCGTGACACCAGTAAAGGCAGAGGGGAGAGGAGCTGGTCTCAGATCAGATACAGCTGAATTATACATGTATTTCTCTTTTTTCCCCCCTCTGTGATATTCTTGTACTAGCACAGTCGCAGTTCTGCATTTGTCATGTTTTTTCCTGGGTTAGAGGCGAGAGAGGTTCATAGACGACAGATTCAAACAGTGTGAATGTTTGAGTTTGATCGGGAGAATTTGGGGAGGGGGAAAAAAGGAAAAAGAAGTAGTAGTGGCTTGAATGTTTAATTAAAAGATGAGTGGTTTTCATTCTTGATATGGATTATGATCTATTGTGGGGATTAATGCCAGAAAATGAGGTCTGGCTGAAATAAAACATGTCAACTCCGTAGGGGCCTCTGACACTGGCAACAAATTTAGATGAGAGAGATGCATGGGCTGGTAAATACTGATCTTTCATTAAATGTCAAATATTAAATATCACATTTTTTTGTTTGTCTGTTACAAAGTTACAGAAAAAAACAATGACCAAATCTAATGATTTTCTTCTGTTTTCTAATTTGTGTTTTCATTAAAAATTGAATCAATTCAAGGCAATGATACATGCAGGTCACTGAGTAGTTAAGGAGCAGACCTGACAGCCCTGTATAATTTTTTATTAGTATGTTGTTTTAAGTGTCCTAATTCAGGCCCCTGTGTTCACATTTATCTTTTTTAAATGCAAAACCGAGCCATTTGTCAACATGAAAATGGTAAAAATATTGAGCTCTCTAATATAAGTGGAGGATTCCTAATTGTATAATACTGAGCAAAGTGGAAGAGTGATAGTAGCTGGCCTTTACAGGCTTGCATATGAAAAGCCAGAGGCTCACCTGTGACAATCACTTTAATGTTGCATCTCCTACAGCGAATCTTGTTTGCATAAAAAAAAAGAAAAAAAGAAAAAAAAAGGATGGAAGGCGGGGAACGAAAATCAATACACAGAGGATTGTTACGGCTGGGTGTCAACAGGCGATCGAGAGTCTCTCCCCACATCGCACACCCAGCTGTGAACGATGATGCCTAATATACAGGGTGACCTTCAAAATGTCATAAATGTGTTGTGCAATAAAGTGTCAATATTTGCGGTTATATGAAGCAGGATGACTTTTACAGTAATTGGAACAGCCACATTAAAAGCTGCGGATCAGTCAACTGATTAAAAGACAAGCATGCTACTGCTGGACACCCAGCAAGAGCCTGGGCCGTGACGTGCGGCCTCACGCGTGTGCACATCTACATATGTTTTTGTGTGTGTGTACGTGCACTCACCTCCCCAGAAAGAGCAAGGGAGCGTACCAAAAGTTGTGTTTTACTTGTCTTTGTAGTGTGTGCTGCCGGTGTGTAGGAATGTGTGAAGCCCATTTATTATTGAAGGGCTGTTATATGCCAGGAGAGCACACTCTCATCCTCTCAGTAGTGTGTCTTCCACTTACAGGAGCACTATTAACCCTGACACACAAGAGCGTGGGTGTGTGTGCATGTGTGAGTGAGAGAAAGAGAGAGACAGCCATGCAGAGCCTGTGTGTATGTGTGCGCGCGCGTGTGTGTGTGTGTGTTTGGAAGTGTGGTCTGGTGTTTGTCCTGCTTCTAATCTGTGTTTTGGATTTTTTAATTTTATCCCCATCTGGGGTGGGCAGGTGGGCCAGTGTCTGTTACACGATCTGAGGAATCTTTGCCAAAAGGGGATCTGTACAGTAGACCGCTCAAAATATGTTTATGAGCAGGCAACTATGGCTACAGTATGGTGCAGTCCTGGACCAAGCACTGGGGGAATTGTATTCATTTTTATTTATTTATTTCCTGTCTGCAGGATGTCTTTTAAATGCATTCAAATGAAAATGCAAAGAAGAATAGGCTTGTAGGGCAGGGAGGGGAGTCGGGGGGGCAGGAAGGGAGGGGTGCAGTTGATATGTTCACTCCGTGCTAAAATTATGCAGGAAATTAGATTTTCACCTGTGATATTTTACATACAATTTGTATTTGAGTATAATTTGCATCAAGTGTCAAGTTTCCCCAAAGCTATTAAACTGTTTTAAGTTGATTTAGTTGGATGTGATGAAGTGCACTTTCAATTCTACCATACCTAACTTTTTTTTTTTTTTTTTTTTAAAGTTGCGATGTTGTTACATTTTTCCAGGGAAGAGTCAGTCCTCAGTCTTCATCACTATCCAGTGAAAAGAAAGAAACTTATTCAGAGCTTCTCTGTGTGGGATTTCTTTCTTTCTCCAGCCCTCTGTCTGTGCTCTGTCATGTACTGTTTAAATCAACCAAAAGCGAGATCCACAGTTTAACATCTGCTTTTAAAACCTGTCTCCCAGCTTCTCTCTCCTTGTTAGTACACAGAATTAAACCACACATTTGCCAAGCCCAAGTAGAAGCAGCTGGTATTTAGTATCTGTGTATTGTCACAGACTTACATTTAGGTTGCCTTTCAGTTTCAGTTGTGATAAATAGCTTTCAGCCTGATAGCAGCGTTGCTGAATGGAGCTGTGTGTCTAGTGTCAGTGCAGAGGGAGGGGGGATGGCGACTTGCTGACTTGGGTCTTTCCATTCTGTAAACCTTATTTGACTCCCCCGACAGAGGAGGGGTGGAATGGGGTGGGGAGCGACAGAAAAGAGAAAAGATTAGGCTACTGTTAAAAAATTTTCCTTATTGTGTGGCATGGTTGCCTAAGTGGGTTTCTCGATTTTGATTCTATTTCTTTCTTCCCGACCCACCCCCCCATCCTTTCTGCACGCATATCAAATCATGTGGCAGATTGGAAAATAAATAACATTTTAAACTCTATTTGTGCTTATTTGGGTCATGCACATTCTGACATGGGTTGACATTTTTTATTTATTTTTTTGACCATGCAGGCCACAGGATCTCTTTGTTGTGTTTGTGATGAAAATACAACCATGGGCTGTTTTTTCTGTACATTTCTTTATTTGCTCTGAAAAGTTCATGACTTCTCACACTGGCTGAAATGTTGTCTGCAGGATATAAAACAAAAATCAAAAACAAACAAGCAATATTTAAATGTCCCATATTTTACATTTCCATATCTTCACTTCTTTTTTCCCTGATGTTTCTTGATTCTCGAAGTTCTACGGTGACAGAGAAATGCACACGCAATCTGTATTGAGAAACTGAGCCCTATAACCAGCCTTCAGGACTTTTATGACTTTGTGATGTCACAATAAAGCAACTGGACCCACTGTCCATCCTTGCAGGATTCACGATCCAGAGTGTTTACCTGAAATTGAAATTGTCAGCCAATCAGAAAAGAGGCTAAAGTGGCATTTTAGTACTTAGTGTCTTGTCGATATCAAAACGTCAAATAGAATACACAAAGCATGTCGGATATAACACCTTAAGAAAAGAAGGACAAACATTTATGAACTTTTATTTTGCATTGATATGTGAAAATATTTCTTGACAGTTCTGAACCATGTGAGTTGATGATGAACCTGCACAGTGACATCCATCAAATGCTATTTGAACTAGATATTTTTAATTTAACAGCTTCAACACAGAAAACAAATCAAACATCTGTTATGTTTTTCTTTTCTTTTTTTAATTTTAACTGCGTTGCTCAAGCCTTTAAACTCAGCGCAGACTGTCAGCACATCACAGGCTCTTAACCTTTAGTACAACAAGGCCAGTGTGTACAATCTGATGATGACACCCTCACCTCAGATTGTGCTGCTGTCAACACATTCTCAGGTTGTTGCCACTCATCTTCTAGACTCATATTCAGAAAGGTGATTGTGTTGATAACAGAGTGCCGCCGCACTAAACTACGCATCATCGTTTTTTGGCGAGCGGCGGAGGAAGTGGCAGAGGGCGGGGTCAAAACCGTTATCACCCTATCATATCTCTGACAACTACCTGTCAAAATCAGGTCGCAGGAAGAGATGTGAGGAGATCCTGCGATGCTGACATAGCCCATTTTATCTCTCGCTTTTTTTTCTCTCTTTTTCTTTCTGTCTTATTTTGTATTGTTAATTTTCACTGCAATCTAGCATATGCTTAATAGGAATGATGATGATAGCAAAGGATAAAAAAAGAAAAAACAGGAGGAGAAAAGGAGAGGCGGTGGTGGTGCAGGTGGCGGTGTTGAGGGAGGGTGTGTTTGAGTTGAGTGGGGGAGAAGATGTGTGTGTGTGTGTGGGAGGGTTGGGGGGGTTGGGGTATCTCAGGACTATGGTGTCTCTAAAGAAACTGAAAAGCTTATGAACTGTCAGCGTTCTGTCAGTGAGGAAAATAGCGCGGCCCGTGAACCTGTTTGATGTGTTTGACTTTGTGTGGCGTTCGCACATTTGAGCAAGGGAAAACAGGGGACAATGAGAGACAGACAGAGGAGAAAGGGGGAAAAAAGAAAAAAAACGTGTTGTGTTGTGATGTGTGGAGGGGCGGTTTGAAGTGGCACTCAACACACCTTCAATTTGTCTCTCCCTCCTTGTGCTGTCTCTGTGTGTGCTCCAGATGTTGGGGAGGACCTGGGAAAGGCAGCGGGGAGCATTCAGCCGCCTCTGTCCCAGCATCGCGAGCGCAGCCTAGCCTCATCCTCCAAGGATTGCCCCTACTGTGGCAAGTCCTTCCGCACCTCTCATCATCTCAAAGTTCATCTGCGGATACACACAGGTCAGTATACGTCCAAGGATATCATTTCCCCAGCCAAGTCCAGGCTCAGTGCATTTCTCTCGCTATGAAACATTTATTGTACTTCATGCAAAATTTACTTTACTACTTGTACTGACATTCCTTCTGGGGTTAGACTGACATATTGGTTTATGAATATTGGCCTAATCAGATATTGGAGTCAATCTGCCACTGATATGATAGATACGATGCAGATGAATTGATTGCATATTTGTTTTGTAATTGATGAATACTGCATTAGTTTTCTCTCAGTTGTAATTTTTTAGACCAAGGAATTAAAAGCAACTCATAGAAAGAAAACTACATTAAAATAAGTTTACAAATGGTCATAGTATCCAAATTACATGTTCTGATCAATGGTCCATGAGATGGGGGAATTTAGATTTTGTTATTTTCTTTGAGCTTATCAAAAATAAAACTATTCATAAGAAGGAACATATGTTTCCCAACAGTGTCCTTCGTTGAGGTTTAAGGCCATTGTTATGCTTTTTTTTTTCATACTCATCATTTCATTGAGCTCTAATTAACACAACAAGGGTTCAGTGTCCTCTGATGACATCACTCAGAGGGCAATTTCACACTTGCTAACTCTGAATAACTTTCAAGCCAAAACAAAGCTGGCCTGTCCACAGTTTAGGGATATGCGTGAGATGATGTGCCTAATAGATTTAGTTTTATTTTTCAGTCACGCGTCCAAATCCTCTGAGCTGTGCTGTCCGGCCCATACATCTCACAAGCCCAGGCTCAGGCAGATATCTGATGAACCTGCACACTGGTCATAGCTTGGAGGTTAAGGCTGCAGTCAGAGTAATGATGTGGACTGTGGACAGTAGCCAGGTTTCTAACCCTCTGCAAGGTACAAACGCCCCAATGACTATCCAGGTTAAAGTCACAATTAGAAAACAGCAAGGACAACTTCACAAGGACGCCCTGGTTCTAGGTGGTGGGGCTCTTAAGGTTATTCCTCGCATCCCAGTTTTTCCCTCAGAGAGTAAGTGTTACTAAGACACCGTGCCTTTGGGACCAGGAGAACAGTTACTAATGCTAAAGCTTTCTTCGTTAAGGACATTTATTACAGGCTAAAAGCTATTGATAGGGTTAGGGTTACTGTAGTTTAGAAGAAATGTGAGTGTGTGAGCTCATCAACAAAATTGGTTCATTTAGGCAACAATAACCTTCTACAGAGGTTAGCTAGTTAGCTCTAACCAGCTAACTCAAGCTCGATTATCTTGTCACTTTTTGATACCTACTGTAGTTACTGTAGTGCCAAGTCTACTTTACAGGTGTAACGCTGCTCAGAGGGCGGATTAGGCAATGTAGTTAGGCCATGTAGCAACAGGAGAACTCACAATAAGCTCTGAAATATTCAAAGGTGGGTTAGCTGGTTAGCATAAGGCATAAGTAGAAGAAAAGTTGTGGTCTAAGTTTGACTCTTGAGGGTTGGAGATCCTGGAAAAACGGTTTGAGCACTCCACATTTTGAAAATACACAATTCAAAAGTCCAAGCCCCTTTCCTCAGACTTCTCTCTGAAGCCACGCCTCCACAGCGCAGGAACATGCAACTCTTGTGACCCTATGTAATCCCAATGTGAGCAACGCAGCATTCAGCAATGTCGTTGCATAGTGGGGCTTCAGCTGAGCACACACGCAATTAGTGCACAAAGCGTGATACGCGCAGAGGAGGTGTGAAGAGGATTACAAGCAATTCAACTCCAGAATAAGATCTCCAACCCCATCTTTAACTTGAATGCAATTTCCTAGTTTAAAAGGTGGTTCCAGAAAAGAAATATGGCTGACGCTGAGGTATTATTAGGATTAGACAATACACTCCCCCACCACCCGCACTTCTGGAGATTTACTTCCTGCTTCACTACATAAATGGTGCACTACTTCCTGTTGAAAAGGAACCACCATTTGTGCAGTCAAAGGAACCTTGAACAATGAATTAAGGTACTTAACCTCAGATTACTTGGTCTCCTGGATAGCCATACAGCCTAATGCCTGTAATTTAGATATAAAAGCACTGACATAAGGTTGTCTTTAAGGTTCTGTTTTGTTTTGTTTTTTGGTCTGTATTCATAGTAGCCTATTAGCCTACATTACGTTAAATTAATGTCTGTAATGAAAAAGAGGCACAAAAACTTTCCTGACAATACACATGATTTCTGTTAATCAATCAAACACAGTGATATGAGAACAAATGCATGTCTGGGGGGAGGGGGGGAGGGGCAGGAGTTAAAGAAATTTCCTCTTCTGTCTGTCAAACATTTACCCCCCAGTTCGTCCAGATGTTCTTGAAAAGCTTGAGTTTGACCATCCTGACCTTTTTGTTACTTTCTACACTTCAGTATGAAATAATCCTTGGGTGCCAGCTGGGACGCCAAGGCTAAAATTCTCACAACTGAAAATGGAAATCCTTTACAGCTGAGAAGAATCAAAGCTTGCTTTTCTTTTTATTCTCCTTCTCTGTCTCCTTTGCTGTTTTTTTTCCTCGTCTTTTTCCATGTACTTAAAAGGCAGAATGAGAGACCACCAGCACAGTAACCCCCTTTTGCTCTCCTTAATAAGACACACATACTGTACCCTTAGATCTGCAAAGGAATTAGAGGAAACACGTTTTATTGTAGCATGCTACATCTGGTGTATACCCAAATAATTAAGATCCTTATGTTAAATAGTACAACCAGGTCACAGCCAGGCTGCGATAGAGATGGTGGTGGTTTTCGGGAAGCATCTGTTATCTGGTGGTGAGAGAGCTGAGTTATGTCTGCTTTGAGTAGTACAGTAAGGATACCCATGAGGGCCATATTTTGTCATGGAGAAAGCAGAGACCTCAGCCCAGGTCTGGCGTTAATTCATTTGGCAAAACACACACAGACAAGCAGGTCTATCTAATTTCATCCACACCGTATATTCTGCATTTATCCATTCATATCTTTAAAAAGCAGTGGAATTGACTACAGCTCTCTGCATCCAGGAGCATGAGTGAGAAAGGTTAGAAAGGATGTTGTCTTTTTGGAAAGGAATGTATCTTTGGACTTGAGCCTATCTAAGCACAGGTTTAGCATAGTCCTCTACACATGGAGAGAAAACAGCTTGATGCATCCCCAATATGTGGCCTTTAAATCATTCCTATAACCTAATCATAGCAGCTCCACTGTGACATCCTGATTACATCCACGAGATGACTTTTACAGCAGCTAAAGATCCTCTCTGTGCTCTGGTGACAATGCAGAGAAATTCACAGATGACAGCCGAGCTCCCCTTCATCCTAATGCAATGTGAGTGACACAATGGAATTGCCTACCAAGCCGGTCGAGGCAGCATTGTGCAACGCAACGCAGAGATTAATGAGCGACTAACACCAGCTTGAAAGGAATGAAGTGAATTTAAATTTCTCCAAAAGTTAAAGAGCTAATGTTACAGTATTAATTTCCTCTTGAACAGTGAGTGGGAAAATATCCATTAGCAAAATTAACCACAGTTTTCTAGGTAGCTAACATTGTGCTGCTGTGGCGCTACAGTGTGGGGCCAGAGCTAATGAACACACTGCAGAGGGTGATATTTCATTATACAAATTAATGCTCACATTTTAATGGGAAAGTCACATAATGAATCTAGGCTTCAGTGACAGCAATTAGAGGCCCAGATTGTCCCCTTCTGGACAAGGCACTATTTAGCAGTAAGCAGCTGTGTGTAAAAAATAAAAAGGTCCTCGCTCTTGACAATAGCCACACATAACTTCAGGCAGGGCTGCATAACCAATAAGAGTCCCTGCTCACCTTTAAATGCTGAGAGGGGGAGACAAAGAGAGGGGGAATGAGAAAGAGGAGAGCCAGGACTTGCCCATGTCACTTAACCTTAACCTAACCTTGTAATCAGGATGAATCAAGAGGGACCTGTGATCTCCCACTCCATCCCTCTCACTCCTTTGCCCCCTCCCTCCTCCCTTGACTCATTCTTTCAGTATCTCCTTCCTCATATGTCCTAATATATTTCTTTTTGTCTAAATTATTCTTTTTTTTTTCTATCTGCGTTTTCATTCAACATTATCTTCAATGCAATAGCGCTTAACGGTATATTCACTTCTACACACACTCACCACAGAGCTCTGCTGATGTCCAAAAACTATTAAAAACACATCAATGAAACAATAAAACACTGTTGCTCTGAGTGAGAGTCACCATAATACGATGAGTCAATCCACATCAAACTGCCCTGGTGCTGTAAATACTCACTAAAGCACCTAAATGTGTATTAATGTTCTATTTACTGTTTGAGTGTTTTGCCCAAAAACTACTAATGCTTTGGGAACTAGTGGCTTTTCAGGAACTGTAAATTTTTATTTTACTATAGTTTGGCTGTTTGCTGAAGCAAGAAAAGTACTAAAGCATAACAGCCTTAGACTTTAAAATGTAAAATATTTAACATATCATGCTGTGCTTCTGTATTGTAAGACAGTACTAAAGTCATGTTCCACTGCACTGCTAACCACTAACTAAAGCAGACATACTTAAAACAGCTTCTATCCATTCGAAGTCTCTCAAACCTTTAGTTTTTCTTCAGGCAAATGGAAATTCATCCTACAGTGTGTCATATCTACCAAAAGCCACTTTAATTACCCTCTGTACAGGGTTTTATGGTTATTTCTCTTTACTTGTATCTATGGTGCTGTCATACTTTATACTTCGCCAGGGGAGATAAGTACATGTAACATGAAGTGCAGACACTCTGTGGTGGAGAAGATCCCTGTACAGCAATCAGGAGAATGATAATTTATAGCCACAAAGGCGTTGCGTAGATGTTTATGAGCTCGAGTTTTAAAAGTCAAAGATAGACAGCTACAGAGGTTCATCTATCATTCACGTTTGTCAGGAGGAAAACGTCCAAACGTCAACAACAAAAAATCTAAAAGAAAAGAAATTGAAGGAAAAGTTTACCGATCTATTTTTAACTCCCTAACAGCAATTTCCTGGTTTTGTGGTGGCAGTGATCTGTCATGTGGCTGGGAGGTTGTGCTGTTTGCGCTGATATCAATTAAAAGTGGATTAACGGGTACATAATGACCTTTAGCAGTAAATTGTGTGTAATGTTGCAAGGCAGGATACAGTATATTCCCCAGATGTCACACCAGGCCCCTGACGTATGATGGAGCAGATGTCTTAGCCAGTCCAAATGGCCCTCTAAGACACAAACACACACACACATACATAGACACAGGCTCAGGCCCGACACACATGCATAAACATGTGTTCGCACACATTCCACATGGTGCACATGCACGCACACACACGTACATAAACAGGAGTGGATGCAGCGATTCACTTGTCGTCTGTGTGATTCACTCCAGATATATTTAAAATCTTAATTTTAATAGAGAATTGGAATGAACCGATCACTCTCTGTGGGCACCTGTGTTTATTTTCAGTTTACCTTCCTCTGTAAACATCAAAGGGGAGTGTCAAACATACAATCTGTGATTTTAATTCTCATTTCAGATATCTATATGCTACATTAATCTTTATTTTCGTCTCATGAACATTAACAACCTTTTATAAGGAAGGAAAAAAAACAGAGGAGGGAAAAAAAGAAAAGATCAGATCAGTCTAATTTCTGTCTAATTTGGCTCCTAGAATATCATTTTGTCCAGTTAGAGGAATTGAGAATGATCATTTGCATCAGGGACGTTTCCTTATTAAATCAGCACTGAGCCTCTGTTCAGCAGCTCACAGGAGAAGCACTTATTGGGTTAAAAGCTCATCTCGTATGGTTTATTTTAAATATACTCTATGCTTTATAGCCACTCTAGTGTAAGAGAAAAGATATCAAATCACTGTCTTTCTATCTATAGTCAGGGATATCTGTCTCTCTGCATGCTTTCTCTCTTTTTTTGTCTCCCTCATTCTTTGTCCCCCCTCTCCTCAGCATTTCCACCTTCAATTTTCTTTTGTATACCCTCCTTTTCTTTCCTCGCCTGTATCAATATTGTATTGAGTTGGTGTTTGTGGCCCTTTATTTGAGAACTCTGCAGTAGGTCTGCAGATCGCAGAGTCTTTTTCTGGAATGGTGCCCTCTAAATAATGATAAATTACTTGAGCAGTATGCCATTTGCTAATTATATCCATGATTTACTACACAGCCCGACTTAAATCATTCAAGCCAGCCTTGCGTAACAATGCCTTTTTTTCCTTTTATAAAATGGTTTCCATGTGTATAATCTAAACATTTTTAGACCCTATACTAAATGTGCAAATGCATACATATCTATATATAAATATAGATGTGTGCAAATATACTGTACAAAACACCACTACCATTCCATTTTTTAAAAAGTCTTTTTTTCCCCTCTCTGTTCAAACGGGCGCTGTTATCCCTCAGAACAGAAATTCCACTCTGGGAACTTTTTATGTGTATACATTAAAAAAATAAATAAATAAATAAATTAGGGGGAAAAAATCAAGCTTAGCATTTTTCCCCTCTCTGTTCATTGTTTAATGAATCCAAAGCTGGCTCAGACTCCAAGCCTATTATAATTGCTTGCAGGATGTGTTCTATTTCAACATAAGTATCATTGCAATGGAAGATCCACTTCTGGCAGAATAATTCTGGTGTTATACCATTATCAAGAATATTCATGAATATGTGTGAGCACCATAAATAAATATATGTAAATGTTACACAACAGATTCACCCCTCTTTTACCGTAATATAAATCACTTTGATCTGTGTATCCTGTGGTGAATCATATTATTCTTTATCATAAGGCTTTACTGAAACTGCAAGCATGTGGTTCACATATGTCGCTTGCTCATTTCTTTTGTTATTTTCTTTAAATACCCATCGCCTTATTTTTGCATTGTGGTGCATCTTCCATATTTGTGTGCACAGTGCACTGCAGTATGTGGCAGTGTTTGGGGAGATCTTGTGCTGTGGCTGATTTATGCTTCTCAAGATAAACTGCAAATAGGGAATATCTGAGAAATTGCATTCTCATCGGCAGGGCGCAGGTCTGACAGCAAACAAGGCCAGAACAGAGGCAGGATGACCCCCCTCAACATACACAAAGATGCACAGACACACACACAACACACAAATGGAGATCTAGCCGCCCCCCTCGCCCCTGCTCTTGCACATGCACGCGCAGATAGCATTGAGACAGTTTTGTCACCAGTTGAAAAAATATTATCGCCTTTAGTGGACTGAAAGCACCATATGGTGAAATGTTTTTTATTGTGCTGTTGTGAGTGATGGCTCACTTGCTGATGGCTCACTTGCTGGATCAAGCCGGATCGACCCATATTCAGATTCCTACACTCCCACAGCCACATCCCAACACAGGCGCAGTGACACACACACACACACACATACAGTACATCAAGGGGCACAGAGCCGATGACTGCGGGAGAGAGAAGACACTGGATCATGTTCATTTTCAATTTGTTTGGCAGTTTGTTTTATTCTATTGTGCTTTTTTTTTTTTTATTAAAACTGTTGTTTGTCATTTTCTTTTCACTTTCTTCCCTCTTCCTTTTAGAGGAGTTCAAAAAATCACATGTGTTTTGATGCTGACTAAAATTGAGGCAGTTGCAAAAAATATCCTCTCTTTTATAGTACTTAATGAAATGCATATCTTTTTTGCGAGCTCAACTCATTTGACCTAATTTTCTTTGTTCAGGGAGGTTACATGACCCTAGGGTCCACATTCCCTGCTCCAATAAATAGATTTTGATATCCAGTCAATCTAATAATCAGGTTAATTATTCACTGTTTTCCCTGCCTTTCCCTTTTCTGTTTCTCTGTCTCTTTCTTGACCTCTCAGGAGAGAAACCCTACCGGTGCCCTCATTGTGACTATGCTGGCACCCAGTCTGCCAGTTTGAAGTATCACCTGGAGCGCCACCACCGTGAGCGTCAAAATGGCTCCACCACCTCAGGCCCATCCTCTGGCCACACAGCTTCTTCTGAGCACAAAGAGGATCATGGGAAGGCAGCTGGTAGCGGCGGCATCTTTGCCCGACCAGATGTCCTCCGTAATGTTTTCAAGGGAATGCCTCCCAACCTGGACTTCAGGGCAGGTCCATTGCTGCCGCATCAGTGGGCGTCAGCTAGCATGATGTCTCCGCACGACCGAGACCGCGAGCGTGGAGACCGTCGCTTTGACTCCGCCCCTTCAGCTGAAAATATGAAGACTGCTGATGGCCCATCCTCCCATGTATCAACTGCAACAGAAAGTCCTGCTAGCTTCTCTGACCTGAGCAGGGCTTACCAAAGCATGATGGGAAATGGAGTCCACTTCCAAGGCTCTCTTCAGGCATTCATGGACAACTTTGTCCTCAGCTCCATGAAGAAAGACATGAAAGACAACCAGAGTCCAGTCCAGCTCCAGGCCCAGCTCTACCATGATAACGGTGAGCCAAAAGCCAAACGGTCTGTCTCAGTTGACCAGGACAGAGAGGAGAAGGCTGAAGCCAAACCCAATTCACAGCCTGGAAAACCTGGGTCCCAGTACGAACCACTTGATCTCTCTGTATCAGTCCGGCCTGAGTCTGCATCTGGATCTCTTCCTGGCTCCTCCGTCACCATCCATGACAACGTGGCGTGGCACGGCTGCCTGTTCTGCTCCTTCTCCACCTCCTCATTGGAGCTGATGGCTCTGCACCTCCAGGCCAACCACATGGGAAAGGCCCAGCTGCAGCGGTCTGATACAGGCAAGGAGCTTCATGGAGAGACTTCTCCCACCACCTCCACCATCCACTCCTCCAACACCAAGACCTCTGGTGTGGCCCTTGATAAAGATGGAGAAAGGGAGGGAGAGAAAGGCCCGGGAGGATGGAACAACCACATGGACCAACCCTACAACCCCTTCCAGAGTGACTTCTACAGAAGGTTTGGTGGCTTGTATGATGGATCACCCAGGTCCAACCAGGGGTATATCGCCTCAGCCGAGCAAGGGCTTGACTTACCTGGCCAGCCTTTTGTAGGAGCAGCTTCAGCTGTGGAAGACCAGATTGTTGAAAGGGGCTCCCATGGTGAGGCTGAAGAGGACCAGGTCGGATCAGATGAAGAGGCTGTAAAGGCCGGGGTTCACAGCGCCAGTGAGACCCCCTCAACCACCCCCAAGAGACAGCAGCAACAAAATCACTCAGATGAAGATGAAGAGGAGGGAGGAGTGGCCGAAGAGGAGGAGGAAAGAGATGAGGATGGGCCAATGGACATGGAGAGAGAGGAAGATGGAAGCCCATCTTCAGACCACCTCCAGAACCATCCCAAACACCTCCAAGATGACTCTTTACCCCCAAGGGGCGGAGCTGGTTTGGCAGCATCTTCCTCCAACATGGCACCACTCTCTCTGGTTCCCCAAGCCCAGAACCAAGCTCTGCCACTGGAGAAGCAGTGGCAGCAAGGCCTGGGCCTCTTGTCTCCTGGAGGTCCCCCAGGACTGTTGAAGGCCGAGCAGCAGAGCCACCTAGAGCAGCAGATGAACATGCTGTCTGTCCTCAGAGCCTACAGCAATGACAACATCCCCGCGTTCAACGGCCTGGGAGGCGGAGCAGGAGGGGCACCCACAGGGGGCATGAAGAGGCCAGATGCACCTGGTAAGTGTGTTTATATACCCCACTCTCACTGTGTCACTGTAACTGTAAAAATCTACACACACACACACACACACACACACACACACATATATATATATATATATATATATATATATATATATATTTATATTCACCTGTGCCAGCGGAAAAACCATACGCATAATACAGTCATGAATACACATGTGTTTGAAACACAAATTGAGTTTTCCCTCCACTGCATACACAAAAACACTAAGCACACAAGACAAACATATATACACTTTTTCCCAGACACCCACAGAGGAATCTCAGACACTCACTAAAGGTCTTGAGATTGGCTCTGAAGTGATTTTAGCCTTATTTCAAGCAAGTTTAGAAGCTATCAGGCTGGCGACTAGCAACAGATTAATCTTTATTACACGTTTATATTACTGGGAGAGGAGTGCCTCCCTCCCACCCCACAGCATGCAGGGAATAACCCTGGATGAGTCAGAGCAGGACCTCAGCTCCCCATGCCATCTCCTCCACATGTCTCTTAACTATCTTAGCTCTCATAAAGCTGGCTCCCAAAAGCCCATTACTTTATAAGACTCGTCGATCTATGACCCTGTGAAAAATGAACTGTCAACTTTCATGATTCTGCTAAGGTTATAGCCGCTCCTTGAGACTGAAGAAGGAAGTCCTTTTTCTTTTCTTTTTTTCTTTCTTTCCTTTTTTTTTTTTTTTTTACAATGCTCTTTTGCTGTTTAGGGCTGGTTTCTGAAGTGTCTCTATAGAAAGAAAGTAAAAATCCAAAGTTGGCATTGAGCTTTTAAACACTGACTTCATACACACTACAGAGGCAAAGGCTGAGATCCAGTCCGTTCCTTTTGATTGGAAATAAAGACTGGAAATCATTGGAAATTCAAAACAGCAAATAATTGATAAATAAAAATAAAACCAAAAAATAATAATTTACTCATTAAGCACTAATACGACATTTGCATGTTTTCAGATGAGATGAGAAGAGATAACATGTACACACACATAATAAGATTGTGTTGTTTTTAAGACAAAGTCTTGAGGTTCACTGAAATTAGTATCAGAAAGGTGAAACCCTGGTAGGAATATTTTTTGTTTGCTTCCTTGGCAGTTGGCTGCAAAAATATTATCTTTCAAAGTCGCAGTTCGGACAGCGAATTAGGGGAGCCATACTAAAGCAGATTATAGCAGTTACCTGTACAAACAGTACGAAAAATATCAATTTAGACGATTAACACACCCACTTCAACCTGCTGAGTTGCAAGCCAGCTATGGCTGAGGGTGAGAGACATGTCAGGGGAATGGGAGAGGCAGGAGGAGGATTGGTAAGACAGTCTTACCGCTGGCGAGGGAAAAAGATTCACCTGAGGCAACACAGTCTCTAAAACCTTTATTTCTCAGCCTGTGAAGCTGATGAACACCGTTTGAAGCTTCAGCTTTTGGCTGCAAATGTAAAATCAAGTCAGCAGACATTTAAAGAAAAATCAAAAGGTTTGAATTAAAGTTTTTTTTCTTTTTCTTTTTGGTTGTTTCAGTTTTAACACATTTCAAGAGGACAACTTAGGTATTACTGCCAGATACATGATGTTGTGTATGTTTATTATCCTTTTCTTTGTGTTAGCTACTGTACAGTACCGCTAAATGCAGTTTGCAATCATGAATATTTTCTTTTGTCTGGTTTGAAATAAATAAATCCAAAAAAAGAAAATCCCCCATGAAATGCAGAGCTCATGTTTACAGACATGACTTCATAAAGACACAGTAAGATGCATGAACCCATAGTAATAGTTACCCCTTTCATAATGAAGCAGTGCAGCTACATGTGTTCACCTGACCTTTCCATCTGACACAATATTACCTGCTGTGATGGTGCCAGGCTCTCTGCATATCTTAACATCATTAGACCATTTTAACAATAAAAAAAAATGATATATAGTATTTATGTTAAGTTTAAAAAGCAATGGCTATGTGTGAGAATGCCTCTCAATACCTCTGAAATATATAAAATAAAAAAACTTGACAGGCCCTTTTCCAATTAGGACTGATTGATCTTTATGTATTCCTTTCTCTGTGGAAGACATGCATTAGTTACACATTAGCTTGTTCTAGTCTCAGTCATATATCTTGATTAGAAATCCCAGAGTTATTCTGTTAAAATTAAACTTTGTGACATGTTTACCATTCAGATCTCTCAGATGGCACTGAAGGTAGCATAAAAATGTGAAAATTATAGGAGGTTTGTTGAAGCACACAGTGCCAACCCTGTGCGACATGCCCAGGAAAACTCTGCTGTTACAGTTTCTGCATAAGACTTTATAGCTTGTACACTTGATATATCTAGAAAAGAAGAAGAAGAAGCTGAATTCAGATGCCCGAGTAGTGTGAGGGAAGCTTAAGGATCTCCACACAGTCCAAAGACGTGAACATGTGTCTTGTGTGCTCAAGTGTGAATATTTAATTATATCTGTCTGTTTTTAATAATTACTGCATGTTATTGCCCAGCCTGTTGCCCATAAAGTTGGAATTATTTTGTTTTCAGACACATTCCTCTTTTTATTCCTATTATATTATTATAAAGGTTTGGAAAAGATTGAGAATATACACTTTATCAATTAAGAATAAATCACAGAAGAGGTAAAAAGAAATAATGCAGTGTGTGTGTATACATATATACACACAGTATATATATATTCCAACTATGGGCAACAGTGTTCATAGCAAGAATTAATAGGACTGATACAGTGATCACTGCCCGTACATTGTCTCTACTGCTGTTATAATTACTATCACTGCTTCAGAAACAGCTCTACTTCTGCTACTTTTGTCACAGCTATTAGTATCACTATCTATACTTCTACTGATCAGACTGTAGTTGGTACTTATACTGTACTACTCAGTCTGCCATTTCTACTTTTACAACTACTTACTAATGTAAAATGATTTCCTCTCCCTACTTAGACTGCGTCTTGTGGTTGATCTTTTATTCTAAAACAAGAAATAAATACGACAGTGTAAAAGTAGTGCATTACCGGTTAAACACCTGTATTTAAATATGTACGAGTGTCATCTCAAAATTGTAGTTAAGTTTAGTAGTGCTGGGGAAATGTTGCTTCTTCCACAGTGCTTCAACTGTCACTACTGCTAATGTGACTGCTGCCAGTTTTGTCACATGCAACGTGTAGAAATAGTCAAGCGCACTATTGCATTCTCACTTTACGTGTCCACTTGTAAACCCACCTCGTGCTTGGGGGTCACCCACAGCACAAAGAGCAAGAGCCACACATTCCAATGTTATTTGGTAAGTGGAGAAGGTGGGGGCAGCAAAGACGTCCGTAAAACTCAATTCAGACCTGGCAAAATGTGATTATCTGGAGTGGGTTTGCATTAGGTTTGTATGCAAATACAGCATAAATCATTAATATCGAAATTCTCCTCTGAATCTATGGGACTTGTTGTAGGGCACGCACCGCACGTCTGGAGTGGCCGTCGCTTCATTTGTATGCCCATAGGAGGACGTTTAAAAAAAGAAGGGGTGCCGTGCGCATGAATCCGCCTGCACTTTGACATGCAACAAACACACACATGCACGCTGACACATCTGTAGTTTTAAACAGCACCTCCCTAAATTGGCTGAGGATTTATCAATAAATGTCATTAACAGCAGCGGTGGCCCTGAGGTCTCTGTAATCAGACAAGGTATCTGGTTACTGAGGTACAATGCGCCGTGTAAAGATTGATATGAACCCCACACCATTTGCTGCACTGTAGATGTGCTTAACACAATCGATACTTGGCTGCAGTGGAGACCTATCTATAGCCATGCATTATCAAACATGAAGTATTACATTATTCAAACAGTGCTATACATGCCACCGCCGCTTGCGAACATTGCTCCGCACATCGTGTTACTTACATTACCTCGAAGACCTTGTGCATTTAATATGTTTAACGTCGACCGAAACTTCAGATGGTTGGATTGACAAGTAAAAGAGAGAGAGAGAGAAAGGAAAGGGGGGGTCTCATGATAGAACTGTAGGACTGAGATGAGCAACGTTGACGAAGCTACTCGTAGCTGAGCACCTCTTGCAATTTGAGAAGTAGGCTACATAAACAGAGAGTCGGTGGGTAGGAGAGGAGAGGCTGTGGGGGAGGAAGGGTATATTCTCTCATCAATTAGAACCATCACTCCCAATTTACAAGTACTCTCGCGTCGTGTTCTGTAGTTCTCCTCAAACGCGCCGCTGTTTGTCGGTGTTTGTTGCCACTGATAAAAACTCCAAGAGCGTCACCTCCCATACACATTCGATGACACTAAAAAGAGTCTATTTTTGTAGACTTGAGAGAATGACACATACAGTACGGCGGCGCTTCAGTGTTAGCAAATAACAAAGAGTAAACTGATGTAGCAGTTGTAGAAATGGAGGCTCTTGGACTGTACATAGTGACAGAGAGTGGGCTGATTGAAACGTTAAATAAGGTTTAGGTTCTAGTTTAACAATACTGATGATTGACCTGGAATAAAAACCTTATGTTGAGTTTTTTTGTGCGTGTCAGATGGCAACAATGTGCGGTCTGCAAGACAAAGTCTTAATGCTGAACCGCGTAAAACTGTCAGTTTAAAGCATTTATTGTGGATACTTTGGGGCTTCATTTTGAAGACGCCGTAATTCATCCTGTTAGAAACTCTTCCATCTCTCACTTTTATTCTGACTCTTGTGCAAAAAGACATCCCACAAACTCCACAGGGAGTGATCGATCAAAAATGTCTTCACACACATACACTGACTTTAGTAAACTAGAATACAGTTCAGTTTCTGTTGTCTTTTTGTGTTTGGAGAAAGTGTGGACGAACAGTCGAGAAAACTTGAATTTAGAGGCAGAGACACACAGATACATAGCTACCTGTGTGTGTGTGTGTGTGTGTGCTTTCATCTTAAATACAGCACTGGCTTTTTCACGAGTGACCAGTTACTCCTGTCAGAGGGTGTGTATTTCAGCCTGAGGGTTCACACAATGAACAGTCAGGTCTTATTGGAACAATGTGCAAGAAATGCACACACACACACACACACAGCCATACATCTGTGCGCTCATGAGGCAACAGGCAAACACTCAAAAGCTCGCTTACATGCTTACGATAAAAGGCAGACAAGTGTGTGTGTGCACGCTTGTGTGTGAGTGTGAAACAGGTTCTGTAAAGCAATGATGATAATTAAAGACATATGGTGGGATTGGTGGGCTCGCTGTGAAGCGCAGATGTAGTGGATCACAGTTGGCATTACTGGTGTAATTTTCACTTTTTCTGGTTTAAGTGGAAGAAAGGTAGGCATAACAAATGGAGCCTCTCTCTCTCACACACACACACACACACACACATGTTACTAGATGCACATATGCCAGTAACACAGATACAGTAACCAAAATTGTCTGTTTGTGCATACTCACACATTTATTACAGCAAAGCCTGTACTGTATGTATAACCTGTAAAAAATATCCAGTATTTGTATTTCTATAAGGATGATATTTAAAATTGTTTGCTGGTGACAAGAATGAGACATAGGGTAAATCCTTGGCTCTGACAGTAATTTGAGTGGAAACTGGAGCACCTGATAAAAAGCACAAAAACACATGAGTATCACATGCAACACGCAGACACACACAGACAGACCTCAGCTGGCCGTCCCACTCAGACTTTGAGTCTTGTTTGCGGTAACAAGATGTTGGATCTGTTCTAGGATTGTGTTAAACATCGCTCACTTTTTTTATTGGACAACAGTGTCCAGCAGCCATCACTTACTCTTATCTCTGTTCTTATTGTCTAATGTAGACACCGCACACTCTCTCCCTGTCTCTCTCACGCACCCACATCTAAAATTTGCAATAATGCAGAACATGGTAATTGCCAATAATACTGTCCTCATCAGGTGGTTAATTACCATGAATTCGGTGGCTGCTCCTCTCAAACAAACATGCACACATATGAGCCCTCACGCAAAATGCTTTGACAAGTGGAAAAGGGTTGGGGTATTCATTGCTCCCACACACCCCGGTGGTTACAGTACCTGCGTTGCTATAATTATTCTGTACGTTTAAAAGTAGATGTGAAAGTTCAGAGGTGTGACACCTGAGAAACCCGGAGGGAGCAGATGGTGTTTATGATCTGATTTGTTCTGACTAAACATAGACTGATTTCAGGTATCAGTGTTGCTATTTTTCCCCCTGTTTAGCGTAGACAGTTCCACAATCCAACTCTGTATTAACAGCAACAAAAACATACATTCATGCCCTTGTAAAGCAGGTCACACACAGTCCCTACAGGGTTGGATTGTGGGTAAGCGTTTCATAGTGTGTCTCTGGTTTCTCCTCCAAAATCCTCTGACTAAAGTGTGGGTCTGTTTAAAGCCAACATAACTGATGCTCCTTTTTTTTCTCCAACTCTTGCTAAAGAAAAGGAGAGAGGTCATTTAATAAGCAAATGGACTGTGATGTCAGTAACTTGACGATATCTGTCTTTTGCTATCACTCTCAAATTAGTCACACCAGGTCCAGTAATGCTGTTGCAGCAAAACTCCCGTGTGTATTGAACTGTGTTTTATTTTGCCTCTGTGTCACCTCCAGCCACGGTCAGAGGAGTTACATCTTCAGTCGGTCTGTCAGATTCACCAGAACATGGCATTTCTTCAAATTCGACACAAGCATTCATTTTGACCCTAGAATGAACTGATGAGGTTTTGGTTGTCAAAAGTCACAAGTCAGGAAAAACAGATTTTTGACCTTAACTGAAGAATTGTACCTTAACGCACTTTTGTTTGGAGAAATGATGCCACAAAAATCCCAGATTTCTAAATGAATTTATCTGTCAAGAAAATTCTGGCTCTCTTGCAAATGCCTCTCGTGATCGGAGTCGTTGCTGAAGCTCAGACTCGTGTCACTGCATCAGTCTCCTCGGCTAAATCGTTTATTCGCAGCAGATTCAATTGCAGGTTTGCAAAGGTTCTTGTAAACAGCTTAACCCAATTATAAACTTCAACCAGAGTTTGACCAATATCTGACTGACTTGTGCATCGAAGCTCAGCCACTGATGTCTCCTTCTGCTCAGACCAAAGCGAGTCCACCAGCTCTCCTTCCTCCTCCTCCTCCTCCTCAGATCTCTGCATTTTCACTTTCCCACACTCTGGGATCCTCCCTTTTCTTTATTTCTTCCGCTCTGTCTTTCTTTTTTCATCCTTTTTTGCTGGAGGGCATGGGGCTTCTCCAGTGATTAAGCCGTCTGGAGGCCTGTCTCTGAATGAGGAGAAGAAGAGAACGACTGTTGGTGATACCCGGCTCTCACTGCGTGCCTTCGCGCTACGCCGAGATGACAGCTCTGTAGGCTGGGTGAAAGCAAGCCGCCGTTTCACATGTGCAACAATATTACCAGTTTAACTTGTGCAGAGGTGAATTATCACCTTGTCACCCAAAAGTGCAAATAGTGTAGTTTTCAAAGAGCAATTAAGTGTAATAGCTGCTGTCAAAAGCCCCGAGGAAGGTACCTGTTGCTCACTCTCTCTCCGCTTCTCTTTTCTCCTCGGCAGATGTGATAGCTCTAAAAATATTTTCCCCTCGCTAATTCCCCAGATATCAACTGCTGCGCCTGCTGAAAGGTCCCTTTTTGAAAAGGCTTCATATTCTTCCCGTGATCCTCTCTCAGCCATCTTCGCTAATAACACCGTTGATATTGGCCACATCACGTTTCCTGGAAGTGAAGTACAGTGAATGAAGGGCAGTATCGAGTTGCCCTTGATAAGGAAATGGAGACGAATGCGGGATGATTGCAAAGTTACATGACAATTATTCTATTCATTACTGTCGAAGCAGGAGTGAAGACAGCGTGGGAGCTCGGAGGTTACAGGGAGCTGGAGACCACGCTCATACACAATATACGTTTGTGTGAGTGTTTGCAAGCGCCTTTAAGTATATACGAGTTTGTATACACCCCACCCAACCCCCCCTCCGGTGCACTTATAGCTACGTTAGCGCACTTCATATTCAATATTGCAAAACATGAAACAATAGGTTATGAATTGGCCTTTCCAACCCAATATATTTGACATGATCTCTGCTTCCCATCTCGTTAGTTTGCTGTTTGTTTCTTTTCTTCCCTGACTCCTGTAGACTTTGTTCAGTTTGAGTTGCTCCTCTTAAGAATGCAACGTTCCCTTCCCCAGGCGCCCTGGAGATGTGAAGAGGACGCCTCAGAGGAGTTGTACTCATAAAGCTCCTCATCCTCCGAGGGAAAGACAGAGAGAGACAACAGAGAGAGAGAGGGAGAGAGAGAGAGGCAGTACCGGCAGGCAAAGACACGCAGGCATAATAACTACACTTACACAGCTAGTCGACACATAATGAGACAATGCCGCAGCAACTTCAAGGAAGAACACAGATATATAAAAAACAACAGAGAGCGAGGCAGAGGGAGAGGGAAACTGGGGGTTGTGGGGAGAAGAAAAAAAAAGGAAGAAACTATGTCAACTTTTATTTCCTCTGTTATTCCACATCAATGGATGCATGCAGTGATACTAATAAAAACAAAAAAACATACACAGGTATAGACACATAGGCAGCGAGTTGGCGTGTTTGAAAAGCTCTGTGGCAATTAAGGACAAATAACTTGCATTATTTCCTGTAGTGAAGGATGATCCCGACCACTCGCTAAAAACATGTTTGATTTAAACATCAAAAACCGCAGAGAAACAAATAAATAAGACTCAAATAAACAAAGTTGCGCTCAGGAAAAAAAAAAAAAAAGAGCGAGAGAGAATAAGAGAGTGAGGGAGCACACAAACCGCAGGGGGAATAAGAATAAGAATAGCGAGCATCGAGACAAATAAGCCGGCAACATTATAACATTAGCAGTTAGAAAATACACTTAATTCCTCGGCAGAGATGGATATAAACTGCATTGTTGCGTTGCAAATCCCAGCGACCGGATTTAAACTGCTTGCATTGTTTTATTAGGGAAATATGGGGGTGGAGGAACACCGCTTGTTCTAATTACAGTGATTTAATCAGGATTAGAGAGGTTACCTGGATGAAGCTAGGGGGCATCCATGGCAAGGGCACATGCACTCAGACAAACTGGTTACATGTTTCGTGGTGCTGGTCCTTATCGAAGCTCATCTAGCGACAGTGACTTCAGCCCCTGAAACAATGACTTTCTTTGCTCTTGCATGAGTAAACACTGGCCCATTGTTCTGCCTCTCTTTCCCTCTCTCTCTCTGTCTTTATTTCATTCCCCTTTTTTCCCCCCTTCCTCCTGCCGAGTTAAACAGCAGGCAGAGGGAATCCATTTTAATCTGATTAATAACTTAGTTGATCACATATAACCCAATTTTCATTCAGTGCCGCCCTTGTCTGCCTGGGCCACACCCACGCTGACCTTTGGAGTTGCCACAGTAACAATAAAGCACAATAAGCACCATTGTCCTGTCAAAAAAGCTGAAAATGTTTTACATCATTGCAAAAAATTTAAGGCTGCCATGTTTTTAAATTGAATGCTTTCCAGAAAAGGCCAGGCCTGCAATTGAATATGCGTGTGTGCGCGCGTGTGTGTGTGTGGGATTCCAGTTTCCCGGGTTCTCAGGGATGGGAACAACTTTTGTCGTGCATTCACAGTAATATGAATCGTCCTTTTAAAACAGATATGGTTACATATTAGTTTTGAAAGGTACAGTAACTGGTTCAGCGTTAAGCTGCCTTCCAACACTGGGGCTCTTTGTTTCCCGGCCGAGCTAATAACTGGCCCCTGATCCTCATCTCTTACTGGTTGCGGAAGAACACTCTCAACTTTTTTTTTTCCTTTTTCTTTCTTCATCTTTATCCCCCTCCTCTCCTGAATGTATCTTTGATTACAGTGTTATATGAGCTTCGTTTTGTCATTTCAATTTCACTCAATGTGTTTAGCGCTGAGAGATTTGTATTCAGGATTGGCAATTATGATTAGAATGCCACAAAGTAAGCCTTGTGAGTTTTTGCAATGACAAGTGAAAGAGAGAGAGAGAGAGACACAGAGAAATATCCTTCCTCCTTTTCTCTCCGTTTATTTCTCTCTCTCACACACACACGCACACACACACACATACGCACACACAGGAAATATGAATCAAATATTCATGAAGTGGGCTGAGGTTCTCATACACCCATATGCTTCCTCGTTCTAGCAGCTTGCAGTGGACAGAGGCATCCATCCAGCTTGTATGACACAGCCGAGTGTGACAGAGAGCATGACAACAGCCCTCCGCCACCTATCACCACAACCTCTGCCATCACGATAATCATCAAATAGGTCATAGCAAAACATACACTCCTCTTCCTTCTCTTCTCTTTCTCCTCCTTCCCTTTGTCCTTGTTGCCCTCCGCCGTACCCCATGGCTTCCTCTTTCGTTTAATAATCTGCTGTGAGAGAGATGAGTCCTCCGAGCTCCGTGATTCACTGGCCAGGAATCCTTGTAAAATCAGGGCGCCCTGCATTTGCCAGTTTCCAGAAATTGTAAGAAGTTTATGGTTTATAGTTTTTTATTATGTCTCGGTAGGAATGAAAAGGGTGCCGTGAGGAGAGGGTGTGTGTGTGCGCGCGTGTGAGGGTGTGTGTATGTGTGTGTGTGTGTGGGATTAAAACTGGAGGGATTAGCACCATACTTTAAGATAAATCTTTTTAATGTGAAACCTCATCCCCGCTCATTCTGGGGTAACCACTCTTATTAACTGCTTTTCTTTCACTCCCTTTTATGCGGCCTATTTTTTTCGCCGAGCAACTTTAAGTACGGGGCTTTTTTGGACACGGCCGCGCACTGCTAACTCTGCCAGTTACACAAACAACGTCCCTTTTTAAGCTTTTAAACACAGAACAATGGCAAAGCACATAGCTGCGCACATTAATGCTTTTGTATATGGGAGGGGAAGGAGGGAAAAAAATAGCAGGAAAAGCAGAGGAGAAGAAAAGAGATAAGCAGAGCTTGGCTGCGCTGCCCCTCCATCCATTTCTCTCTGTTTTCCTTTTTCTCCCTCAATCTATCTCTGTGAAAAAAAAAAAAAATCTCTCTTTCCATCATCAAATCCAGGCTGATCTGTATGCGTCGGGGGCTAAACAGACAAACATCATATTCTCAGTCTCCAGACTCTAATTGACTGAACAAGGATTGGTCACACTTTTAAGAAGCGTTCCATAATGGATTTCCATGTTTGTGCCTCTTTTAACTGGCAGCGCGAATGGAAGGCATAAATGTTGTCTTTATTACCAAAAACAACAGCCCCTCGCTTTCTGTCTCCCTCTATCTCTTTATATCTCTCTTGCTCTGTTTTTTTTTTGTTGTTGTCTAAAAGATGATATCAGTGCAATGGTCGTCGTTCGTTGCAAGGTCACCGCTGCCCGACAGATGACAAACGATCTCAAGATGGCCACATCATCTGTCCTGTAGTTGTTGGCTGCATGAAGAGATGAATGAACACATCCGTTTTTGTTTTTTTAAATTTTTAGTTTAGTTTAGTTTATTTTTTCTTCTTTCATTCTTCTTCTTCACTTCTTTAATTTGATTATCACGTCGTGGGGGGGCGAAGCGACAAGACAAAATCGGAAGAGAGAAAGGAACAAAAAAAACCAAAAAAAAACCCAGCCACCTGATTATCCGTGATGGCGGCTAGAAGTGCTTCCAGGCCAAAAGCAAAACAATGTGTGGGGAGGAAGGGTGAACGAGAAGAAGAGGAAAAAAAAAAAGAAATCTGCACTTATCGTGTTTCTGTATCAGGAAGCAGACTTGGCAAATGATTGGGATTCAGTATTATGGACAAGCTGCTCATCAGATGGGAGTTGGGTTTATTTCTGTGGCCCATCCTCCCTCCCCAACTCCCTCCCTCTCTCCCTCCCTCCCTCCCCCACCAAACTCCCTTCCATCCATCCATTCCTCCTCCCTCCCATCCTCTGCCACCCCTCTTGTTTGCTTCATATCCAAGATGTGTCTGGTTTTCCCTGACTGGACAGCTACATCAGAAATGCCCAAAAGAACTTGGCGTCTCTGTGTGGACAGAACACAACTTTTCATTTTAATTATTTGATTAATTTTCTCACTGTTTATTTTTTCTTTCTTTCTTCTTCGTCTTCCTCCTCCCTTCATCTTTCTCTTTCCTTTCACGAGCTCATTATCGAAAGTGGAAAAAAAATAAATAAAAGAAAACACCCACCCACACACACACACTGAGCTAAAACTCCATCACCAGCAGTGACGGCCACTTTTGACAAAACACTAAGTGCGTTTCTTAATTATCTGACTTCTGTCTAATACAGTTGTCATCTCACAGACAGTCCCTCTCCTCACTCTCTGATGTTGTTATCATGTTCTCATTTGGACGCTGGCTCTCTGCAGGTAGTCATCCCCCACCGTCCGTCATCACCGCGCCCCTCCTCCTCTTCCTCACACACACACACATACAGTCATACACATGCTTCCGCTGATTCTCCTTACTCATTGGTCCAGTGATAAACTTTTGCTTCGTCCCTTCATGTGATGTAAAATGTAAAAATAAATTAAAAAAAATATATAAATTATTCAAGTTCGGTGAGGGGTTGTGTGATCAATGTCAATCCAAGCCTGTACAGCCTTCTTCCACCTCCTTCTCTACCTCCTTCTCTACCTCGTCATCTGACAAGTAAAATAAATAAATACGTCAAATATAAAATAAATAAATAAAAAAGCTCGGCTTGTTAAGAAAAAAATATTCCACAACTTTATCAGGAGGAAGGCAGCAGGCACAACTCTTCCCTTTTTTTTTCTCCCCTGCTCTTTGTGAAAGAATGCCGTCAGCTTACCTGAAGTTTTAGAAGAACATGTCTTTCTTCCAGGGTTCTTAACTTGAACACAATGCAGTGTTTTTTTTTGTTTATTTTTTCCTTGGCGGTGGGGGTAACCAGCTCATTCCCATCAAGTATTAAAAGTTTACAACAAAAAATGCATGCAGGAAGCCACCTGAGTCTAATGCAACTGCAGGCCCCTTCTAGGTATGTTGGTAACCTATCAAATGTGGCCCTATGTTAGATTTTCTTACACAATAAAGTGAGCCAAACTATTCTATTGGTTTTCTCTTTTAGGGGTGGCGGGGAAGAGGGGAGGGGTGGTGCTGCTTGAATGCAGAGGTTTGCAGTATTGGATCTTACACCTATTGAAGCTGACGCAGTATAACAAAGCGTGCAGGGCCAAAAGTAATGATCATATACAAATATCAATATGAGAAAGAATGTGTGCTAAAGAAGACGCATGGCTATTGATGTTTAAATAACTGTAGTGTCAGAGAGATGGAGAGAGGGCTGAAAAAATGTGAATCATATTTTCTCACTATGTCTTGTGGAGAAAAAAAAAAAAGAAGCAACTAATCGAACACACTCGGTGAGGCACAAAAAGTAAAGCCAAGGGCGAGATAAAAAACAGCACCTCTCCTCCGTCTTCTCTTCTCCTTCCCTCATGCCGGGTGAACATAACGACAAATAAATATATAAGCTGTTAGTCTGCCATTTTTGCTGTGAGCCACAATATCGTTGCCTCCCTCTGAAAAGGTTTGACAATGCAAACTCTGCTGATAAAAAAAAACAGTAAAAAGTTATATCTTCAAAAGCCCCCCCTCCCCCTTCACTCCTGTGTGTGTCTTTTAATTTGTCTGGGCATACGCAGCTGTATTTGCATTTCAAATACTCATATTTGAAGAGGGTGGTTTAAATGCCAAGACGCGAATTGATGACAATCACCTCGACTCAGAAGCATCGACGAAAACCCCTCTCTCCTCGCCGCTGACATTAAGACTAAAACCGACGGCCGCAACGCAAACACAATACAAATATATATTTATCTTTCCTGCCTTCCTCTATCAACCTTTCTCTTGCTCTTCCTCTCCTTCCATCTCATTATTTTAGTATCACTTTACATTTGAATATCAGTTCCTATACTCGCAGGGCAACAGTGTGCGAGCCGCCTCTAGCAAACTAAAATAAGAGAATAATCAGCGGGGTTTAGAATAAGGAGGAATTGATTCAGCGGCAAACAGTCGGGGTGCACACACGCACAGACACTCACACACGCACACACATACACTTTCACACACGCAGCCTCCACCCCTTTCGCTGCCTTTTCATCACTTTTCCATATTCATTTCTGTAATTTACAGTAAACCCAATAGCTGTCAGTCACACACTGGCACGAATACACAAACACATACACTCACTCACTCACACACACACACACAAAAGAATTAAAAAACACTGTAGATTTACAGCGTTGGGAAACAGCTGCTGCAACATTTACAGCAAAGACCACTCTAAAATATTAAAGATGTGTCATCACCGGTGTTCAGCTCTGCATCTGGAACCATCTGCTTTCTATTAAAACATTACACCCAAAAAAGCACATGCGGCCCACTCGCTCACCAATGCTATTTCCAGCACTTTCTTTTTTTCTTTTTCTTTTTCTTGCTCTGAAATGCGTTCGATGTCGATCCGGGGGAAACGCCGGGTTACAGACAAACAGCCTTTTTGAGTCCTGCCGAACATCAATAAAACAAGTCCCCGCATATCTGCTGGACTTGTTGTACAACTTATTACAAGAAGTCTCAGGTTCATAAGTTTAAGTCAGGACCTGTCTCCTGTGCAGGAGGAGAGTTCACAGAAAACGGTTTATCACCTGTTTAGACTGTGATAAATCTTCCTTAGCAAAATCAATAGTGCCTCGTAGTGATGTTTGTTAGAATATTTTTATCTGAAATTATTGTTTTTCCTCTCGCAGTTGTATTTTCCTTATGATGAATAATAACCGGAGGTCACACACACACACAGCCCTTCCTCTTGATTTATTTCATTACATTACTGGTCCCGTCCGCATGTCCTTGAGCAAGACACTGAAGCCTCAAGTTGCCATGACTAAGAGCATCAGCTAAACGTCTAAATGTAAAATTACAGTCCTCGCTTCCCTGATGTCCTTGGGTTACTCAGGGGTGTGTAGGCATACAATGACTCAGAGTGTTTGGGGCGATGACATCTGTCCTGTTAGAACAGATAGAGAGAGGGATATAGAGAGAGAGAGAAAGAGGAGAGTGAGAGCCGGGCTTCTGAAAGCAGCGCCGCAAAAATATTATGTTACAACCCCCGAACAGAGAGAGATGGGAGGAGAGACTTATGGGCCGAGTCAAAGGTAAACAATTACAACATCGTGAGTCACTTTTTTGGAGCGCGCCTAAAGGAAGATCATCTCTCCCACTTAATAGGTAATTTCCTTTGTCTTCTGAGGATCAGATCACATGTTGTTGCCTTCGACGGGGTGGTCTGCCGAGAGAAACGGCAAAAGAGAAAGAGAGAGAGAGAGAAAGAGAGGGGGGGAGAAAAAAATTACAGATTGAAACTTGGCTGGAAAACTTTCACAACAGCGTTCCTTGAGAAACATTCTGTTCAAATTAAACAAGCGCCTGTTTGTGAGGAATGTAATGACAGATTCAGAGGGACATTTCCCAGTTTATGTCTTTTTTTTGATATTTCATGCTTTCTGTCATCCTGTCTGTGCAAACCTAGTTGTCCATTTTTTTTCTTTTCTTTTTTTTTTTTTTTTGGGGGGGGGGTCTGTCATCTCATCTTCCTTCATTTACAACCACTTTTCCCCTTGTTTCCCTCCTCTCTCTCTCTCTCTCTCTCCATCTCTCCATCACCCTCCCTTATGATGTCACTATCTCGGTGTGAATCATTAGGATATCAGTGTTCAGCCAGTGACAGAAAGTGCCTGATTAACAAGCTCTCTTGTTTTTCCTCTCCTCTTTATCCTCCTCCCTTTTTTCTGAAACGAGGACTCCCGCTGCTTCCAACGACATTTCTCCTCGTTCCGCCTCCCCCCTCCTCATCATCCCTCCTTCCCTTCTCTTCTTCCCTGTCGTGGATGGCAGGGAGTCACAGGTGTGTGACAATAATTACACATACACTCAGAAAAAAAATAATGTCGTTTCCTCCATTTAATAAGTTTGCAGTAAAATAGGCAGCGAGATAGCGAGAGAGGCAGAGAGCTCAAATCTTATCGGATACCCCAACCTCTAACTTAATCATATGGCTCTTAAGAGCAGCCCGCCACCAGCTGGGGCTCCGTAATATGCATGCAATATGTGTGTAAAACGATACGCTTTAATTTTGAGCCCACTTTAAGCAGCAACAAAATCTGTTTATATGGGAGACATTTAAAAAGAAGAGAGGGATGGAGAGAGGGTAAGGAGAGGATTGGGTTAACTCTTGCTCTCCATGCCTGACAAAAGCCATCTGTTGGGTGTCAACTAGTATCACTGTACACACTGTAATGTACAGAGTGGAGAACAAATGGGGAAAAAGTTCACTTTTTATATATAAAATGGGGTGTAAGCTGAGTCCTTTGTTTCCCTCTTTTCTGTCCCCTGTAGTTGCTTTAAAGTCAGACTGAACTGTCTGTGTACATCATGCCTGAGATTGACTGGCAGGATGCCCAGTGTTAGCTGAGATAGCTTCAGACCTCCCACGACCCTCCAGGATAAGCATATAGCTAATGGATGTATGGATGGATGATGTTACTGAGCCAGTTTGGTGACCCTTCCATGCCTTGTGCTTCTCCCATTGTAGCTCTTTTGCCGCTAGCTCCATCTATCTGTGTGATACGACCTTTCAGAAATGACCATAATAGTTCTTCTCATCTGTTCTGTATTCAGTATGAATTGATTTGGTTCAGACACAAAGAAGTATGACCTTTGTTTCTGTTGAGATGCTAAAGAAAGGTAGTATTTTGGATTAAAAGGAAGTATATGGTGAGGTAACCTTCACCACTGTGGTATAAACTTTGACTAATTGGTAAAAGGACAAGGACTGGTGACAGCTATCGCTTTGAATAAAAATAAAATCATCAACTGTTAGTAGGAATCAGGAAATGAGCTGTGCCAAAGTCACATGTTTTGTTGACTCAACCAATCATAGTGAGGATTTTGAGGGCATGTAGCAACACTATGTTACACCTATTTATACTGTATACTCTCTGAACATAGACAGTCACATTTTATTTTATGTGATTTAAGTTGCACACACGTTTTACAAATCAGTGTGCAGTATATTATCTGTCTCCTATGTAAATCTGTAATCTTGTTGAAGATTTGGTAAACTGGTCAAACCCAAGAATTCGGCCTATATGGTTTCATTTAAAACTTCAAGTGTCAGCCAGAATGTAAAATAAAGTATCACAGATTATCCACTGGTATGTGGCGGGGGTTGTCTGGCTTGCATCTCCTCGGAAATGATTCTTCCATAAAGAGCAGCTCCTTAAGTTGGTCTACCACACATGACCGTTTAGTACTCATGTGTCAGCAGAACTCTTTGCCCCAAAATATGTTTACATCCAAGTGTCAGAGCTCTCCAGTGGTTGTATTAATTATGACATGAACAAAGGAGGTAGTTATTTGATGTTGTTTATAGCAACAACGTCTCCACAGGCTTCTTTAGCATGGGAGATCAGTCTTCAGTTTTCTTTCAACCACAGCCAATGATTGTTCTATAACCTTAAACCTGTAGAACTGTAACCGTGACGGATCAGAGGTCCTCTTACTTTAAGAAAGAAGGTGTGACCCAAAAGGTTTGGGCAGTTTTTTTTTTGTTGTTTTTTTTTAATAAACCAACCAAAGCTTTACCACAGAATGATAACATCATAAAAGTGCAAAAAAAATTTCCATCAGTGAGTTTTATCTGTTACTGTGTTTCATGTTCATCGTGTGCTTCTGTAAAGGCACTGATTCGAGAAACATTTCAGGAGGTGGCGAGAGATATATTATCATCAGGTTTAAAGAATCTGCTGTTATGTTTGCGTTGATTGATCATTTCTGTTGATTTGTGCGTTTACAGCAGAGTTACAGATGTTAGACAGGAGTTTTGTACAAACCAAACTGATGATAGTTAATGATTGCATCGCCATTGGTCTTTGGAAGTAACTATGGGACGGGATCAGGGTAGACAAACTGAGCTGCTGGAGTGTGGACCTGGGGTGAGAGCAAAGGGTGACACTGAGTAAGAGAAGGGCAGAGAAAGGGAAGAGCAAGGCATCCGAGGACAAGGGAAGAAGGCGGCTTTCAAGGAAGGAAGGAAGTACTGGAACGGGAGGAAAGAGGGAGAGAAATGGAGGGGAGGGCCATGTGTAAACTTCAAAAAGCCTCTGACGGCTGCTGCTGCCGCCGCCGCCAGCCCTGACCACTCTACAGATGCTTTTGTTCCCCGCTCGGTCTCGCTTTCTTTTAGCGCCCTCCTCTCCGTACCCCCCCCCTCCTCCCCACCTCCTCCTCTTCTTTCCCCTCTCTTTTCGCCTGGTGTCTTTGGTGATCTAGTGCAAGAGGAGCGGGGGCTATCAAAGCCACCGCTGTCTGTTACAGACTTCAAAACCCGGGGCCCCCGTCCGTCCGTCAGCCCCAATCATCATATCTGCGAGGCCCCAACAGAAAGCCTCGTACACTGGAGGAGAAATATTTGATCTGTCCTCTTTGCAAGGATCAACAGTCACACAAATGACAGGGGGTGCCCTGGCATCGCAGAATGAGGAGGAAGGAGGAGGGAGGAAGAGGAAGTGAGAAGACTGGAGGAGGGCAGCGGGGGGTTAGGGAAATGAGGATGGGAACCATGAGGGAGTAAAGAAATAAAACAGACAAAAACACACCTCATTTCACTTCACACCCATTGCTCTCAGCCTTAACCCTTCCCCCAATGATTGCTTTGAATGATATTTATATACTTTGATATTGCTAACATCTGAACAGCATTTATATTGGACAAGGACTTTTTGAATAGCTAAGTGAGAGGGAACTGCTGTTGCCACCATTTGTTATTTATTAAATTATTATTTTAAAGAAAAAAAAAACTTTAACTTTCTTAATTTGTCCTCGCTTTCCTTCCCCATCTTTCATTGCTATGCACAGTAATAGGAAACTAAATCACAGAGATATATTGCAGAATAAACCTAACTCATCTTATTTTAGCCATCTTTTTATAAAGCATTTATATGTTCAAATTTCCCTGACTCTGCAACGAAAGATTAAAATTCCTACCTGCTAAAACTAGTAAATTTTTTCTATTGAACGTTTTTATAAATTTTAAAATTCAAATGATTAGAACATGCAGTCAAAAAGGATTGAAAACATGAAGATCCCTTAAAAAATGCAGGATAATTAACTGTCTACAAAACCTCCAACTCCCCAAATATGCAGGAATTAAATGTACAAATTATGATTTAAACTACTTCAGTAAAATAATTGATAACAGTTAATAACAATTAAAGTAATTTATCAACTATAAATACCTGTTGTTTGTTCCTGCTCCTGTGTTGGGGGATTTGTTGTTTTATTATCTTCAATTTGTGTCTAAATCAAACGTTAATTCTTCTTTACACTATTTTAGTCCATTTTATTTCATAAATGATTAAAAATAAAATAACGGATAAATTGATCATGGCAAAAATCTGTTACATAGCTGCAGTGATATATATATATATACGTACATAAGTATGAGGGTATGAAATATCACAGTGTTTTACACCGACCTGACTACTGACATGTTTGTGAGTATGACCCTGGTTTACTCAGGTTTTTATTTGTCAGTACACAGTAACTTATTACTGCTCAGAATAGACTGATAGGCCTGTACCTATCCATGCATCTATCAATCTATTTAGCCATCTATCTGTCTATCTTACTGTCATATGACAGTTATTTATAGACATTAGCATGTGTGTCTCCAGGAGACGGCTGGTATAGTTAGCTCTTAAATCCTGTATGTGAGATCAGACTACATAATTACCTATCACATTAAGTCCTTTATGTCCACCAGACTTAGGCCTCTCTCTCTCTCTCTCTCTCTCTCTCTCTCTCTCTCTCTCTCTCTCTCTCTTTCACTACTTCTCTCTCTCTCACACACACATACACACACACACGGAGCAGCAGCAGTGGAGCAGCTGGTAGCATTATTGACACACAGTGTGCCTAGGGGGTGGGGGGCGGGCAGAGAGAATGAGAGAGAAAATCAAATGGGAAGAAGACGAATATGTGATTGGAAGGAGAGTCTACGTCGGTGTAGATCACTAACTTCAAAGCATTTTTTTTTTTTTTTTTAATAAATTGACCTACACACACATAGAATGCACCACAACTTCCTAACAGAGACGCACACACACAAACAGCCTCCTTTTGGCGTGAATCTATTCAGACAGACTGCTATCAGCGATGCAGGCATGTCACTCATCACCCCATCGCATCCAACAGAAGAATCAGCAGGACATCATGTCAGGCTTCGTGGAACACACAGACACACACACACCACCAGACATGCATGCGTGTGCCAAGTTGCGAGTCCAAGGTTCATAAGGTTGAATGTTTCCAGAGCTAATCAGTGTGCGTCTTATGTCTTAGTGCGGTACATAGTGTGATAGAAGATTGTACCAGAGTGGACATTGCTAATCTGCCAATATATGTGTGTGTGTGTGTGCCAGTCTACCTGTCTGTCTCTATGATCAAGAACGCGAGGGATGATCCAAACAGGTGAACTCCAGATTAGACCGGGCAAGTTTTATTCTTTAGACTTGTACTGTTGTTGATTCTCATCGTGGGCTCCATGTCCAAGTCTATGAATTTATCATGTTTCATGAGAAGCTAATTTTGGCATTGAACTCTCCCCCCTCCCTCCTTATGTTCAATATAAAAAATGCATGTCTATACTTCACCAGCTTCTTTTGTTTGTGAACATGCAGAATTAATCATGCATCAAAATTAAAAACCCATCATGATGAAAACATGCTGAGAAATTCAGAGATTTCACGAGGCCTGTTTTGGGAGTCGCTGATAATTCGCGGGTTGTCATGTCAGGTCTCCGACGTCAGCGCTGTGAGATTCAGTGGGTGATGTTAAAGGGCTGAGGAAAAGTGGATTTTTTTTTATTTTTTTTTTACTAACCCTGCTCAGCTGCAGATGGATGCAAAAAAAAAATGTGTTTTCGTTTTTGACAAGAAGAGACAAGTCCAACTCTGAGTATTATAGTCTCAAGGGAATTGGGTAAAGATGGCAGGTGATCTGCACTGTGTGTGCATATAAATGGGAATGTGTGTGCCATTGTCATCGCTTTCAGCAACAACAAAACAAATTAATTCTTTTCTTCCTTGAACGTAAAAATTTGGGGTGTCACCGTGCATGTGTGTGTGTGTGTTTGTGTTTGTCATTACCCATGTTTGTGTGTGTGTGTGTGTGTGTGTGTGTGCGTGGTAACAGATGTCCACCCAGTGGCTGCTGGGAAGGCACTTCACATTCTACATGTGTTAAGTGACAGTGATGGACAGCAGGTAGTCCTTTTAATAATTCAATATATTTTAATCTTCTTTCCCCTCTCTCTCTCACTCACTGTGTCTGTCTCTTTGTCAGGAGCCAAATAACACCAGTGACGAGAATATGATTACACAAATTGCTATCAAAAAATAAAACTTGAGGTGGTGTAAATGTGAAAACGATGCCGCCCTTCTTGCATGTATTCTAAACATCTCTCCCATTTTAGAAAAAGACCAAAAAAAAAAAAAAAAAGGCAGCGGCAGAGAGAATGAGCCAGATGCAGCCAGCCAGTCACTCACTCAGCCAGTCAGTCAGTCAGTCAGCCAGAGACACAGACATTTCCCCAACACCAGGATGCGGGTAAGTGAGCCTCAACTGACCAGAAAAAATTTGCCTCTGTCTGTTAGACACGTAATGGAGTCATTTAACTAGTCAAATTAGGAGCCGGCGAGATGCCGCATGCTTCATTACTGGGTTCCAATGGGCACTGCTCTACATTTACGTCAGAAATGATTTCAGGGCAAATTAATGTTTTTATTGTCCTGTGGAAAAAAAAACACACACACACATAACAATACACTCACACAACACAACACAGCTCAGGATGACTCTTACACATGTATGTCTACATTCTTGTGCACACATGGCTCAAGGCTCAAAATGCAGTACAACAACACACACAGGTTGTTTGCACACACACTGAGGCGCACATCTAAAAGATCAGCACCATCTAGAGGTCAAAAGCAGACACTGTGTTCGACTCACTGAGGAAAATTCAAGCGCTTATTTGTCTCCTTTCTTTTTCTTTTCTTTTTTTTTCGAGGGGGGAGGGGAGCAGTGAGAAATGTCCCCCCGCAGCATGATTAGTTACACACCAAAATGATTGTTTCCTTAAAGCCATTTATTGAGAAGGAGGACATTTGTGGCCACAAGTGTGCAGCCTGTGAAAGATGCAGGAGGGTTTAACATTTGTTGAACAGCCACAATATTTGTTTTTTTTTCTTTTATATAGAAAAAGAGCACATTCAGAAACCTTGGGAAATCAAACCGGAGAGGGAAGGAGGAGGGAGCGGGGGTGTTTAAAAAGTAAATTCCAGCAGCAGAAAGGCAGCTAGTTAGCTATGCTGATTCTGTGAGTGACAGCTATTTAGCCTGGCTTGATCCAGCACTCCCTCTGCTGACCTCCAAATCAGAACCAGGTGATGACGGAAATAGGAAATAGAATATATCCACAAGGGAGAGATCAAAGACTGTGTGTGGTGGATGAGGAGTGGGAGGGAGAGGCGGGGGTACATGTAGACCTGCTCATCGTCGACAGGGAGGTCTGACAACTGGGATTATTGATGACAAGCAGAGCCCTGTTAGATTCTGAGCATAGGCACACAGACCTCTGGGATTTGGAGTCCTCGTGTTGTTTATATGTCCGGCCGCCTCTGAAGACCACCGCCGATCATCTCACCGGCTCCAGCCGAGAGAGAGATGCAGAGGCCGAGCTGCACTTCAACCGGCCGCTGTTTCCCCACAGCCTTTGCGAACTTCACTCAGATTTCAGTTACAGTGCAGACGCGGTGAAGTTGCCTTTAATGGTCAGAATGAGACTAGGTTCACTCGGCGCTCTTTCCTGTGGCAGTTTTTTTTTTTTTTTTTTCAGGCTTCCCGCAGCTGCTTGTATTTATGTTATCAGAGATTACAGCTGCATTGTTTGAAGTTGACTGACAGCCAGTGATATTTATGCTTATGCGTAACTGTGTATTTGGATTTCTTTGTTTTTGACGAGGCACACACACACACACATAAACACACCAAGATGCGCCGGGGTAAAGATGCTGCGCACATACTCAGCTGTGCAGACAAACAACACACGCGCACACACACACACACACATACACGCTCCCTCTGTCAGCTGCTCTTGTTCTTGACATTCTGTCGATATCATGGGTCCAAAAGCTGTGTGTGTGTGTTTGTGTGTGATTGTTTGTGTGCTTTTGATGCTACTGGCTGGCCGGAGCACTTTGACACACACTCATTCACAATCTCTCACACTCCTCTTCTAAGACCTCTGCAGCCATCTCCCTCTCTGTCTCTCTCTGTCCCTCTTGTTCATCATCCTCTTCAGACTTCATCGCTGTCCCTCTGTGATAACCAGCCGTAGTGCCACATGGACAGATAGGTTTCAGTCGGGGAAGCATGTCGACAAGAAGCCGCTGTTGGACTGAAATTCAAATATCTGAGAGAATGTAAGAAAAGTGAGGAGGGGCAGTAATGACAGATTAACATGTTTTATGAGTGAGAATGCAGGGACGTACAGATTGATCCCTTCATCCGTCTTTAGGTCAAGCATCGCTCACCCCCCTCCCCGCCGAATCAACACAGACGTTTCATAGACGCAGGCCTCAATGCAGCGATATTGTTTTTGACTCTGTGTTACGTATTGATCACCAGCTCGCCTGTTTATCTGAGAGACAAGATGAATACGTGCACACAAACGCATGAGGCTCACACCCTCCTGGCCTTTCATTTGGACGAGACAGTCGGTGTTGTCGCCACATTTCAGTTAAGGACGGAGGTGTGTATTTGTGTGCGTGTGAGACATTCAAAACATCATCTGACTACTGATTCCTTGTCATCTTATTATTACCCGTCCACTCTAACATGAAGGCACCGTGTTGTCGCATGTTTTTGTGCATAGCTGAATTACTCAGGCAATGACTCCATCGCTAATTATAGCTTTCCACTTGAGCAGCGACACGCAGACACGGGCCCTTGTGTTAACTTCTCTGGAACTCGAGAGTGTTGTGGTTATCAGATATATGTATTACTGCGCCGTGTTCAACTTTGTCATCTTAATGTTACTCTGACTTGAAAGCAGAGTCTGCGCGGCGCTTTGTGTTTTATGTGCCCCGTTGTGAGAGTAAGGGTGTGCGTGTGTGGGATGTGGGGCGGGGGGTTGAAGATGAAACTGACTATCAACATGCATCAACCAACAATGATGTGTGACAGTTCATATCTTCCTGAGGGAATAAATGTATACACGCCTGTACTGCTCCATGTACCCCAGAGTTCCTCAAACTCTTTCAGACTAAACAATGAATACAACACACTGACTACCTGAATCCATCCACACCCCAAAATCAATAGCACCTACCGCTTTTTTGTAGTGTGTAGTTTTGGATAGGACAGTGAGTTACAAGTCAAACCAGGAACTCACAATTCAAAGATTTTGCATCTACACCGTAACCATTGAAGTGTATGGTCACCACTTCCTGGCACAGAGTTTCCATTAGCCCACTGCACATCAGCAAGTGGTGCTATTTAGCCTACATTGCATCATAATTACCTCTTACATGAACACCCTGATGTCATCAAATGCACCGTGAATCTCAAGCTGATGACCAAAATATTGGGTTGTTTCATGTCTAATAACACAACATCAAACTCATTGCGGTGACGCATACTTTGCTGAATTCTTAAATGTAAAACTTTAACTACTAGTCAGCAAGTAACAGAAACTAATATACCCTGTTGCTTCTTGATGCAATTGGGAAACTTCCTCCTCCTCCACTCGTCTTTGTGTAAATTTTGTGCATCTTTTTTCTTCTAACTCTCCCCCTCCCCTTCCAGAAACTCTAAAAACTTTACCTCAGTTTGAGCTGGCAAAACATAACATCCCTTTTTTATAGCTGTCTTGTCTTCGAAAGAAATCTCTATTTGTGCTATAAAGAAACTTGGCTCACAATGTAAAACACATTAAAGTCACCAGTAGAAGCTGCCAATCTGGTTGGTTGGTTGGTTGTGGTAATTACATTAATCTCTACAAATGAATCTGGTTCAGATTTATTGATGTTAAAATGCTACTACATAGCACATTTACCAATCTGAGATTTGCTGTAGTTGGTACAGCCTGATATAGAACCACCAACCCCAACCAAAGAACCTCTTGAAGACGCCTCCTTTTTTTCTGGGTGTTGAATGGCTGGATACACGGTTGAGTCCGAGCACCGATCAAGTCCTGGCTCAGTTGTCCAGTCCGTCCAGAAGGCAGCTCCACAGGATGTTAGCCGTCTCAGCATTCTGGGATAGCTGCCCGGGGGTCCCGGATGACCTCAAGAGTTAAAAGCAAACAGCGGGAGAGATAGACGAAGGCATGGAGGAAGCACAGAAACTGACACAGAGACAGGAGGGATGGAGGTATGTGAATGAAGGCAGAGAGGTTGAGGGAGATAGAAGAGAAGTGGCGGGTGGGAGGTTTTTAAGACATAAAGAAACTGAAAAGAGGCAGCAAAAAGATGTAGTGATCAAGACACACAAGGAAACCAACAAGATATGATTGTAAACAGCATGGCATTTAGAAGATTTACAGAGAGAGAGGGGAAAAAGGAATGGTACGATATCACCAAAGCTACACGCACAGATATACCATTATTATACAATATAATAGACTCCCACTGAAGGGAAAGTTTAATGATGGGCATCCCATTGACTTATTTTGTAGAGTGCATATCATAAAGGCTCAGTGGTGCAGGTTAAAGTCCAATCATCTCTTTTCACTGGCACTATAATAATATACAAAGGCTACCACATGTCTACATATCTGGCCTCTCTCAGAATGAAGCCAACGTACCTCTCCAAAAGTTAGGGTGAAAAAGTTCAAGGACAGGGGTAGACAGGTGTTGTTCCACCATCTGATAAATGCTTCCATTGAAATACAGACATCTCTATTGGCCAAAACTGGTGGTCGACCTTACTAACATCCCTCTGGTTGAGTGGTAGCAAGTTAAGCTCCAAAATCTCAAAGGAAAGCCCAAAAGCAGAGGGTAAAAGTCTGTTATATCCAAGTTTGAAACTTCATGCACTGGGAATAAAACTTTCAACAGTGATATATGAACGTAATGTTAGCATAGTCACATAGTTTTCTCCGGTCTAAAATGAGATACAGCCATTCTGCTGTCTGTTTTAGAGCTGGTTCATGAAGAAAGAGCGAACCGTAGGTTCACAAGACAAACTTTAGGGCACAGTGTGTGTGTGTGTGTGTGTGTGTGTGTGCGCGCATCTGTGCAAACAAGAGAAAGAGAGAACAATTGAGATTGTCATCCCTCAGATGGACCCGGTGAGCGACTTGTCATATCTGTCATTCCCCACATTGGTGGGCCCCACCCGCTTTCCCACAGTCCTCCTCTCCTTGGCCTGATAATGACGCTTAAGAAGGTAATGGTGTAAATGAAAGCTGCTCACTATCTGCATGTCTCTCTACCTCTCTCTCTCACTGGGGAACAAAGAGGCCTTATTATACCTCCCTGTCAGTGTCACTCTGTGTCTCACCACTGTACAATCACTGTTTTCAGCAGCACAACCAGCATGGGGTTGAATGGAGAGAGAGACTGAAAGTGGGCGAGACAGGTGGAGAGAGAATGGGAATGTCTCCCTCCAGTAGCAGCGTTCAACACTAGTTATCAAGTGCTTTTTCTTTTTTTTTTGAGGGGGGGGGGGTTAAAGTGCACTGTTCGTTTGTTGAAAATGTCTTTGTGTGCAGCCTCTTCTTTTTTTTCTTAAAGCTTAAACAGGCAGTGTAATTTATTAGAGCTGCACATTCACATGACACACATAGGAACACACACACACACATCTTAAGTCAAGCGATATCTTCTTATTGGGGAATCTTTCAATAAATCAATGTGACTTTAAACACATTTCCCAGGCGACACGGCTGACCTGATAAGAAGTGAACTAATCTCTTTTGAGGCTGCTGGGAGAGCTTTGAACCAAATCTACTGTGCATCTATCACCAAGGTTATTTGTCAATGGCTGCTAATCCCAGGTAAATTTCCCTGGTTTTATATCAGGGGTTCTCATGTCTGAAGTTTCTTGGCCTTGGGAAAATAAGAGAGCAGGCTTATGGAAAGTAGGGGAACAAAAGAAATGTTATGGATTTTAACAGCAAAACAATGGTGCAGTGAGGGAAAGAGAGCAGAGAGGCAAGGAGGCGCAGGGAGAGAGTGGTTCTGAATCATTCTTTTACACAGCAGAATCTGAAGTGGTATTGCAGTGCGTTTATCTTTATAGAATTTATAAAGATGTCAGGCCCACGCGCGATCAAATGTAATACGTTTAAGCACACACCTCGTACTGGTGATTTCACTCTCCTTTTTGTTCAATACATCACTGCGCCATATGCTCACAAAGTTTTAATGTCATCTGCCGTGTCTGCAAACCACTCAAGGTCAGGGCAGAAATCTTGGAATCTGTGCTTTGGTTACATTTGTGTAATTTATGAGGGCGCCCAATTAGCAGAGCACACAATGATTGTGACCAACGTCTGGTCCGCAATTTAAAAAAAAACAGCCTTGTTCAGCCTTTGCCCATCGCACACGGCGTCGCTATCGTCACACAGAGAAAAGTGATAAGTTTCTTGTCTTTGCCGTCTCTTGTGCTCCACTAGCTCATGTGGAAAGAAACCTTTTTTTGATTTTCCTCTTTCTTCTCATTTTTTCTTTTTCATTTTCATCCTGTCCACCACTCCCCACCTCCTCCTCCCCCTTCCTTTTTTTATTTTTTCTTTCCATCCCTTGAAGTCCCCCCCATGTGCGCAGAAGATCATGGAAAATCACTTGCCATATCTGTCATCTGTCACGCTCTCTGATGAACAGTTTTGATCTCTCACTCCTCTGTTTATGGCCGTTGTCAAGCAAAAAGAGTCGTAGCCGAAAGTGCTTACACCAGCGCGTAAATAGTTTGACGTGTGGCTCTGTAACAAAGTTGTAGGAATAAATAAGGAACCAAACAACCACACAGAGTTGCAATTAAGTTGTATGTCTGCGTTATGAAATGTTTGGAGCAGCGTGATTTCTGTTCACCCTTTTACACATTTTTGATTCTTGATATCAAAAGTATGCATTTCTTTGTTCCTCGGCTGCGAGAGATCAAAGGGTAAGCGCAGTATATTATGGAAAGCACTCAGCTACATACACACACACCCATGCAGACACCGTGCGCAGTGGGATAGCAGAGGAATATGTGGAATATAATGTGATTGCTGCTCACTTCTTCCATTGTGAGGTCATGGTGTTAAGGTCCAAGTGAGATGAAGGATTTGTGAGAGAAGAAGATTTTCATAGCTGAATGGAACAGACTTGAAATGTCAACATTAAAATTGAGACCGCTTTACAGCTATACGTCATTTAACATCTTGACAAAATGTAAAAAGTAATTAATAGGAAAAGTAGGTCTAGTTGAACTGAAAAAAACAAAACAAAATAAAGTAAAAAATGTATATAGCCAAATCTAGATGAAAACAATAAAAATGTAAATTAATAAAGTCAGAGTTTCCTCTTTTGTTCCCAACAAGTCACAACAGAATAGAACGGAATATTTATATGTCGGTTCCAGAATGTTACCATTCTTATTATTATATTTAATCACACATTTCTCAGATGTTTTGAATCTTTGTATATTTTGAGATCTGGCTACATGGCATATGCAAAGATCAGAATGACCTAATGCCAAGTCGCTGTTTCTGAGAGTGTTTTAATTGTGCCTTATAGTATTTTAGTTTTAGAAGAACACAATACAAAACTATATGCTAACAAGGAAAAAGACTCCACTTTCTTCCAGAGCAACTTTTAAAGGAATTTGCTGTGACAGCCTGTAAAATGTCAATCAGCCTTTTTATGGTTACTGTAGATACACTGATTTTAATGAAGGGAACAATGAGCAGAAAGGAAATATACAATGATATATTGTTCCTGGAAAAATGGGACAATAAGAAAGCACAGTTAATATGCATCTGACAGGACCTTCAAATGGAGATAGGCAGATTTGTTGTTTTGCGCTAAATGTGAAATTGGCATTCTAATGAATCACATACCAGCATATGCAGGTTTGATATGACTGAGTTCTCTACTGTACTGTAGATATAGAAAACAAGCTAGAAAAAAAATATTCATGTCAATTTATTTTTCTGTACATTATTTTATTTTATTTATTCAAGCTTAGTTTTTTCTTCTTCTTTTTTTCCTTTTTCTTGCATAACACATCACTTTAGTCACAGAATCTGAATGGATTCTGCAACAGACATTGGACTAAATAGTGTCTGAAACATTTCCACAATGGCAAGAATTATAATCTTAGGTTCAGTGTTGACAGCTTCACACACACACACACACACACACAAAAAAAGTGGTGTCTTGGTCTTAAGAAACCCATATAATTTGAACCTAAGTTCATGGTTATTTGGACAGCTTAGAGTCACATCAGTATTACTGTCCAAGACTGACAGAAGGCAGAGGAAAGGCCCGAGAGGAAATGAATGAGACTGAGAAATACACAGAAAAAGAGAAAATGGAGAGCGAGTCAGAGAGAAGGCAAAGATGAGGAGGACAAGTAAGTGTGTGTGTGTATGTGCGTGTGTGTGTGTTTGTGTGTGGAGCGTGGGGAGTGGGGGGCTGATCTTGGAAAGGTTTCGTATATCATAATTATCCCGTTAAGTAACAGCGGAGCGGCCTCCCCAAGGGAATTCGTCTTAAATGGAAGATTTGCAAGGAGAACGGGTCAGAGAGAGAGAGAAAAACGGCTTCCAGTCGGCAGGAAATCCTGTTTACATTTACATAATCATATCAACACTCACTCCTTCTTCTTCTTCTTCGTTTTTTGAGTGCCGGGTGCCTCTTTTAAAGAAAAGGAAAAGGGGGGTTGGAGGGGGGGAGACAAATGAGGGAGGACTTTAGGTTTCTGCTTGTCAACAACATTTGTTGTTGTTTTATTGTCTTTCTTTTTTTATTATCAGTATTATATTTTCTAAAAGGTAGTGCCAGTGTTGCCGACCATTGCTCCACCTTGTACCTCGTGTTATCCTCCTTGAGTGGTGTTTGTCAGACCTTTTGGCCTCATTCCCTTATTTGTCATCTAAAAAAAAAGAAAAAAAGCGAAACGAGAAAAAAAAAAGCTTAAGCACAAATATGGTGTTGCCGGCTGTGTGAGACTTAATTGAGATCTGCTAAGAGCAGGCAGCAGCTGTTTATAGCAGCAACTGTTGAATCATCAGAGACCACCGAAAGCCTGTGAAACCATGTTAAAAAGAAACCAGGTGCTCCTTTTTTCTTTTTTCCTTTTTTATTCCTCACTTTCTCTTCCTTTTTTTCTGTCATTACGTCACGGAAAACTAATGTGGTGATGTAAAAATGTGTGTGTGGGGAGTTTGTGGGAGGAAGAACACAAATACACGGTTGCATTAAACAGTTGTTAAGTTACGGCATCTTTATGTATCTGCCAAAGATAAAAGGAAGAAATGAGAAAATGTAAGTCAAACATGGAATAAAGAGCAACAACTCGAAAGATATTTTAAAATTATTTCTGAAGTGAAATATAGAGCTACTTTTTAAAATGTAAAGTTTATATTTATATTTGATAGTTGCATATGTAATATATTTATACATATGCACACATAAACAGAATCGACACCCACTTCCGATCTAATCAGACACATCATACCTCCACTAGAAAGCTGTTTTCTTATTTAGTTCTAGCCTTTGCAAACATGCTTTTCACTCCTTTCTTGATCTGTTGTTCTTTTAAATGATAAAAGGCTGTGATAATGAATGATTAAGTACAAATGCTACAGTGAACTCAGATTAAAGCTGCTCCAGCAAACACTGAGAGTAAGCAGTAATTGAGAACTGTTTCAGCTTCCATAAATCTTGACAGTCTTGCCTAGTAGAGCTTTAACATATGGCAAGTGCCTGCACCTTAATATACTAAATTGATGCCCATGTTACAGTTGTTCACAGAGCCCACACCTCCCCCTCTTCCCTCTTCCTTCCCTTCCCGTCGACTCCAACCAACCAACCAACCAGCCCTCAGAGCCATCTCCATATACTGCTTTCACTTACGTATCTCTAACACTCTCCTCATGCTGTGGTAACGCTGTGAACCCGCTCTGTGGTTTTAAGTGACAGCTGTGATAGCTGAGGCTGGATTGCTGTTACTCTTCTGTTTCTCTGGGATTCTGCTCTGGTTTCTCGTGCCTTTTTTTGCCCATTTTACCAGAGCTTAATTGATGCAAATATTTAAAATGATGGCATTGTGCTGAAACCGGTGATTGTTGAGATTTAAGGAAGAGCTGGAGGCTACTGACTCACCAGTATCCATATTTAATGAAAGGCCTGATATTTTGGCTTCATTATTTGAGGTTGAGATTTATCACTCTACTCAAAGTCTCTATTTTCCAGACTGTGTCTGTCTTTATAAGTGAGTATATTATAGACCTCAGCAGGGCAACACACTTACTGCTGCCCTATATATGCATATTGCCCTATATAATATTGCCCTATTTGCTGCTGTGTCTCTAGTTCATTCTCTCCTACATGTACCTCTGTGATCTACATAGTGTACATCCACCATACTTTGTCATCATAGTCTGTCCTCCTCTTGTCATAGTCAAGTGGACAGATTTGGGGACACAGTTCAACAGCCAATCCACATCCTACTCTTTCCTTCCCATCCCCCATATGTGGCTGCATACTGCACTGAATCAGCATCCAGATGTGTCACCACCTCTGTGCTGGTGTGGATAACAGCAAACACTTCTAAGAGGGCAGCGGTTTGGCAGATTAGTGCTGACAATTGATGCAACTGACTCTAAGTAAGGCCGCGTGCCCTCTTGGGTTTGGTAGTGGGTAGGTGCAGTTGAAAAAACAACAGTAAAAAAGTTTTCAAGATTCAGTGAAAGAAACTGTAATGGGAACTAAATTCCAGCTCAAAAGGTCATGAGAGGTCACCGCAGATTGAGATACTCCACACTGTTCCATTGCAATGTCACATTTTGTTTTTTACTATCAATTGACACACAGAATGAATCCTCCCTTTGAAGAAATAAACACATTCTTTTTGTGTTTCTTCTTCTTCTTCTTGACCACAGTTCTAGTAGACATAGATGTAACAAGTGTAAGCAAATCCACAGCAAAATCAGACAGACTACAATGCAAGTTGAAACATTTAATAACAGATAATCACATTAAAGACAATCTGTGCATCTGTTTCATGAGATTATGCGGTTCAAGCAGTTTTCTTTCTTTTTTTTCTTTCTTTCTGACAGACTGTATACAGTAGCTGAGGGCACTGTCATTCAATGGAGAAGCCTTTAACCTTTGCCCATGTCTCAGAGAATGACAAAAGAACGTAACTTCATGTCAGAACAAAGCTGACATGGACATGAGGCGTATAATCTCACCTGTTAATGGTTCCTGAACAACAGCTTCCTGTTTCAAAACAGATGATGATGAGTAGGAGGAGGAGGAGGAGGAGGAAGCTCCAAATCTGTGTTTTCCTCCCAAGAATGTGAAGACAGTGTGAAGTTACAATGTTAAAGACGTGCACACATAAAGTTGTGAAAGCACATAGCCACACCCAGAAGAGACAAGACAGAAAACAAGTCCTCCAAAATAAAAGCCTTCATTTGACCTTGATAGAACCAGGGCACATGGGTAATCTGGCAGTTTAATGATTTATTTCTCACTCTCTCTCTCTCTTTTTTTTTTAATTTTCAGTGTCTTATTTTTTCTCCCCTCCCTCCCTCTTTCTCTATCTCACTCTCTCTGTCTTTGTGTGTCACAAGCATTTAAGATGTGGCCTTTTTTCCCCTGCACATTCCAACGCCATTATGTTACATTGTTGCTGAATAAAAGGCCGTATTATGTTCCATCCCCCCCAGTAAAAGGGCAGAAGTGGACCCAGTTTTTATCTGCTGAACGAATCAATCAGGATTATGTCAGCTGAAAAGAATCACAGACAGCAGTCGCCAGGCACTGTGTCTCTGAGTGCCTGAGTGTGTGTGTTAGTGTGTATATCCCTCTTCTCTGTGTGTTAAAGGATGGGAAATTTGCTAAAAAAAAAAAAAAAAAAAAAAGGCAGTAAGCACTTGTTGGGTATGAACATACCCAGCTTGGTGACAGAGATGTCATTTTGGGTCTAAAAAGCAAGAGGATTTTTTATTTATGTGTTTACCCCCCTCATCAACCTCCCCACCCCCCTCAATCAACCCCTTTCTCCTCCTCTGTGGGAGGATTGGAAGGGCACTAATTATCATTTCATCAGAAATGATTAGGAGATCAAACAGGGATCGAATGCCATTTCCTTCCATTAATGCAGGGGGTTTAGAGTGCCTGTCATGGCTTGGCTTGTCCTACGGCCTGTGGAGGGAGAGCGAGAGAAAAGAAAAATAATAGGGGAGAGGTGGGGGGGGTGGGGGTGGGCAGAAGAGGGGAAGAATGGGGAAGAGGCTTAAGAGGAAGGGAGCAAGGGAGGGACAGAACGGGACAGGGGTTTGGCAACAGAGAGAGAGAAGAGCTATTCAGTTAAAAGGCCAATGGATTTTGCGAGTGTAAGCTGAACAGCAGAAAGCCATCATTTGAATGACGAAAGATAATTAGAACTACTATTTTTCTTGTGTGATTTTGTGGAAATCTGTACAAAAGCCGAACTCAAAATTCAATCTGCAGCGCGGCCTTTTAAGTGTTACCACAGAAGAAGACTGGTCTGACTTATAGTTCCCTCTCAAAGCCCTTAGTCAGAACTTGTGGAGGCTCTCTTGTGGCATTTCCCACAGAAGACTTTCTCTTTAATGATATATATTTCCTTAAAGGTCCAAATATTGTATAGAGGAAAATGACCATGTTTGATTAGAAAGCTGTTCTAGGTTTTATATTAAGAAATGCACACCGCTTGTATTCAGAAACTGAGCCTCAAATCCAGCCACCAGGACTTCTGTATCTTTTGATGTCACAGTGAAACAGTCACTGCTCTCGGCCGAAGAGTTTCGGAGCCTCCTCTCTTCTGATTGGCTAACTGACCCTAGAGTGGATCAACACTTCAGCTAAAACCCAGGATAAATGTGAAACATGGAACTTTAAATAAGTGTCTCCTGATATTTTCTTTTTAATCATAGAATCCTGCTAAGGTTCAACTTTGAAAGGTTTAAATGAGAAACGGGACTGATGCTGAGTTGACACCTAACAAAGTTAAATGTTTCCATTAGACGATCAAAGAGACTTGAGGTGGATATGTGGAAGATTAGGGAGAAATGGCGAAGGCAGAGGGGCAGAATGGAGAGTGTGGATGAGGTTGTGATTGTTTCAGCACATCAGATGAGAGAAATGTCAAAGAGAATATGAGAGATGACCTCTGTGTTCATCGCCCATTAATGACCCTGCAGCTCCCAGCTTCATTTTCCCTCTCATCAAAAACATTAAAAAAAAAAAAAAAAAAAAAAAAAAAACATTTCCTCCTGTCTCCAATAGTCATTTCCCCCCGCATTGTATTTATGTATTGAAAAAAAAAAGGTAATAGATCAAGCACATTCCATTATTCTCTTATAAGATCATTAGCAAATATAATTAGATATGAAAGAAAGTAATTTGGAGAGGAGAGGGGAGAAAAGCGCTATCAGGCAGAGAAGACAGATTGTAGCATCAGAGTGTTTGGGCTTAAATTGCTCAGCGGAGGTATTATCAAGCCGGCAATCTTTTAGCCTCAGAAATAGTTTTGGAGACAGAGAGCGAAAGATAGAAAGAGGCCACTAACATTCTCTTCATTGTGTTTCCCCAACTGCAATCATTCTTTGTACATTTTACTCACTTTTTTCCTCTCCTCTCTGAATCTTTTCGTCCTGTCACATGCATCACCTCGTAGTAGACCCAAGAGTTTGCTGCGAAAACAAAACTGAGTTTATAAAAAGAAAACAAGTTGACATGGAGCCATCACACACACACACACGCACTCACACATAGCTGTACACAAAAACACACATTATAACAGACAACAGAAAACAGGTAGCCTTTTTACCCACCTCTCGCACATATTGATTTGCCTTTTGTATTATTTTTGCGACTTTAAAAAACAAGGAAGTAACACACAAATTGTGTTCCACCTTGAAGTCAGCTTTGTGGAACCTTCGCGCTGCACATCTCATCTTTCTTTCTCTCTCTCCGTCTGTCTCTCTCTCTCTCTCCCTCTTGTGCCCCCCACTCCCCACACCCCTCCTTCCACTCTCCACCCGCACACAGGAGTTTTTCGTCACTCTTTGTTGCACCTTAACACCACACTCTGTTTGTCTAATAGGGATCTGAGTCGAAAGCAGAGTGAGAGCACAACAATCCTGCTGCGTTTCGCCACAAATTTGCTTTCTTTTTTTTTATTTTTCTCCCCCCTCTTCCCTCACCCCTTCTTCTTCTTTAGTTGTGCTTTGAGGGATTGGAGGGGGGGGGGGTGGGGGGGGGGGGTGGAGAGGAGGGGTGGCGGGGTGGATGTGGATTTTTCTAGTCTTTTGTGCGAATCACAGGGAATGGTAACTATAAACATCCTGTATTCATTAAAACCATCTAAAAATACAATTTTTAGTTGGGGGGGAGGTGGTGGGTGGAGGGTTGGGAGGGGTGGGGGGTGGTTGGTTGTGTGCGCTCACTTCCTTGCCGCTCCTCCTTGGTGTATACAAGTGAGCCGTGTTATGCCTGGTGCCGCTCATATTTACATATTTATAAATACTGGGCTGTACAATGTGACGGGGCTGTGCCAAGAACAACACTTTTCTGCTAGTGCAGGGCCCGGAAGCCTGGGAGAGGGAACAAAGGAGCCACAGCCACCTTCAGTGGCACAGAGAGCGTTCACAGGGCTCCACTTTACTCTCTGCTGAAGTCCATATGGACTGAGATGATCACACATGATCCACTGAACCCAGAGTACTGTCTGCTTTTTTTCTACATGGCACAGAGAGTGCAATGATATATAATTTTGTCTTTTCTAGGAAGTTGCTATTTTGTCACTTGCATCTTTCATACAAGTCACCAGTGTTTTATATAGTGTTCATTTTAAAAGCCTGGACAGAAAAGAAATGCAACATCCAGTTTGTCAGAAGAAGAAAAAAACAAAAATAAGAAATTAACCTTAGAAAATCCCATACTGGAAAAGGCAGAAATAATATAATCTGTGATTATTTTGTGACATCCAAACATGAGATGTCACACATGGTGATGTCTAGCCATGCAGATAGTTTTGGTTTGATGCAGCCAAATTTGGATTTCAGTCATGTCTACATTCACCTCGACACAATAGTGATGAGATTCACATTGGTGAAAAGCAAAAGAATTCAACACACCGCCTTTCCAGAAACTGTATATTCTGATTACTGCAGATAATTTACCAAACTCACTGTAAAAAGTTTTTGTAAAGCCAAGGATATCCCCCGTGATAGTAATTGTTGACAATTATACTAATTTTCATTCACCACACTGTATTAAAGTAGATTACCCCCCCCCCCCCCCCAAAAAAAAAAAAAAAAAAAAAAAAAAAAAAAAAAAAAAAAAAAAATGAAAACAACAAAAGCAATTTGCAATGCAAGAGGTAGGTCAGAAATTCAGCAGATTCAGCATCTAATGCAGCGTTAAAAGCTTGATTTAAAGTTGAACAAAATGTCAGCTGAGGGAAGGATCAACTATGTTAGGGCCATTTTGTAAATTACACATAAGGTGATAAATAATTTAAATTTGTTGGATTTATCCTTTACATATAGTATTTGAGGTAAAAGAGTGCCTATTAGTTAGTAACAACTGCTCTCTTCTTATTGGCTGAGACGTGCGTAATGTGCGTAATTTGGTTCAGTTATGATTATGGAGGCGAGGAGAGCACACTACAGTAGTTGTTGACCGTGCCAATCGTGCTAATGATTATAACCTAACTTTGGATTGCTGCACAGTTTTTGTTGTAACTTGAAGAAAGGTTTCAATAAACCCTCGTGATAAAGAAGAACTGTGGAGTTTTTGTGGCCTGAGACACGCGGAGCCACACTTACAAACTAGTTTTATTATAAAACAAGTCTATATTAGCTTTACCTTAGTGCCACCAAAAATAGACAGAATTAAGTGGGAAGCAGCTGAGACGCACGCAGCAGCATATTTTAGTCACTCGTGTTTGGCGTTGACGTGGAGAAATGCTCTACAAATGTGTCACACTATACCAGTAGCAGGAATCGCAGGGTGTTACGCTGCAAAAAAAGGCCAGCTTCTGCTCGGCGAGTGCCTGTTGTGTGATGTTTTCACAGACTGCTATTAATGTCAGGTGATACATCTGAGACCACACACTCACAGTCGCACGCACCCGCGCACACACTACACAGTCCACCGTATCCTAAGGCGGTCTGCGACACATGCTCAGAGTGCAGTGGTATGCCATTGTTCCATCCTCCGTCTCATTTATCCATTCTGTTAAGCATGACACATGTATTAACAGTGGATGGATCCTGGAGCTGTGTGTCCTCACGCCATATGTTTTCCTTTTCCTTGGTCTCCTCTTCTTCCCAATAACCACCCCTACTGCCATCTGCGGTTCTCAAAAGGCACCACAGGAGGGCGCAGTAACTCTTTCACATTGTGAAGTGTTGAGATGTAGTGGTGTTGATCAGTTGCTCTGCTGATATATATATATATATATATATTTTTTTTTTTTATCAATATCATAACATCATTGTGCTCCCATCATGTATGCGCGCTGCATCGGCTCCCAGGAAGGGCAAAGTCGTTGAAGGAAACAAACAGATAAGCTTTGAATTCATGTGATAAATGAATGCCAGGCAGGTTTTTCTGTGTCTGTGAGGTGCATCTGCCGCCTGCCCGAATGGGAAATTAAAAACTGTGAGGGGAAGTTATGCTAAATCTATAAAGTTGGCCAGGAAATCTCTCCCCCTTCGCAGCGGCAGTTGTTTGGGGAGAAGGAGCACCGTGCTTAAATAATAACATTCCAGGTGGCTTAGTTAATGAACAGTGAAAATCAAATATGGGGCCTAATCTGGAGCTCGTTACAGGAAGTTTCTTTACAGGGATGTCAAAGGCAGGAAGTGCCCTTGGGGAGAACAGACACTTTCTGAAGCTTCAAAACAAGGAAACTTTATTTAATAGAAACTTAAATTTTAGGAAATTAAGAATATATACAGTGTATATATACACATATTATCAAAGCATTTGGAAATAAATAAATGACTGATATTTAATATTGTCGTTGTTCTCAGGGAGTGTTTGGTAAATTATCTTAACACTTGTTATAGCTATGACTATATGTTTGAATGGAATCTGAATCAGTAGGTAAATGACACGGTCTAAATGTAGGTATAGGTATGCTCAGCTATTGGTATGTAGATGGTTCAGTGTCTTATTCACTGTCTTAGCTTGCCATCTTGTGGTGAAAGGTGGTTATGAACTCATATCCTCCACCGGAGCAGAATTAAAATCCGGGATGTGCTGCAACCTTAGAAAACCAACACCTCAGTGCTTTATATGATTTAGACTATTATTTAGCTTTAGGAATCACATTTTGTATATTACAGATTTTTTTTCAAACAATGATCAATGGTTAAAACACATGAACTAAAACACATGAACGACATCTATCTATCTATCTATCTATCTATCTATCTATCTATCTATCTATCTATCTATCTATCTATCTATCTATCTATCTATCTATCTATCTATCTATCTATCTATCTATCTATCTATCTATCTATAATATGTATATTTGTCGACAACAGCCTTCTGAAGTCAATAACATGGTGCACTAAAAGCAGAAATGTAAAATAAATGTTGGTTACACAGTGATGTTGTGTTTGTTCCCTCGGCACAAAGACAGCCAGAGAGTTGGTATTACTCAGAGTTAAATCTAAGAGATGTTTTATCATGTTATTAGCTCTTTATTTTCCCTCTGTTACCGTGGCACTTCCTTTCATTTTGATATCCATTTCCATCCTTGCGAAAGCACAGTTCAAATAAACCCGTGTTTTAATTTGGTTTTGTCAGATTCATAACGCCACTTTAAAAGAACATGACATGCAAATGTGTTCCGCAGTGTTTTATTGCAAAATAATTTTCGAAGAAGTAGCTGAGGGAATGAAAGTGTAGAAAAAGGAGGGGTGCTGGGCTAGGAGGGGGACAAGTTGTATTATTTAGTGGCCGCTGCTATGGGACCTAATTACAGTTATGCATTTCATACTGTGTCACCGAATCTTAAAACTTTTTATTAGAATTACTCACTTCACTTCTCACCCACTGTCACACTTCCTGTCACACTTATTGAGCCAACCAAGTCGCTTGTAACAAGTATGAAACTACTCCTGTTGTCATAACCATAATGTGTTAGTGTCTCGTATCATTTTAGAAATTATTATCTCGCTGAGGAAGCTATCACAACCTCGCAGCGTAAACCCCTGTGCAGAGAAGATGCAAAAATAAAATTAGGGAGAAATAATCTGTAGTTTTGCACAATAGATAGAGCAAGCTGATGAAAGCTCTCCTGACTGTCTGACAAAAACAGCACCTCACTCTTCTATTACGCACTGTTGCAGGAGATAAACAGGACGGACACAATAACAGGAACATGCTAGTAGGCACTGGAAACCCAGTGTTGCAATAAGTGGGCAATGCTTTTCATTTTCAATATATGGATTTTGGTTATCTGGGGAATGCTGTGTTTCTGTTATTTTGTCCACTCTGTGGCTTATTTACTAGCCGCATACCACTATTGTATTAGCATTTTACAACAGAACCGATGACCGTGACAGTTCTTCAAAAGCATAACATCAAAATTGTGTTTGTGAGTTGAAGGTTTTTCTCAGTTTCTGAACCTTACACCAAATAAATACTCCTTTACAGAAACACTAAAGAAAGAGGTCTGTGGATTATCCAGCAATTATACTGTACATACTATTGCAAATGTAATGTTAATGCTGTAAGCGTTACTAATCATATTTTGTTCACCTCCAGTGTATTAGGGTTTAGACCCAAAAACACAACCTGGAAAGAAAAATAAATAAATAACAAAAAAAAAAGAAAATCCCTAAAGAGAAGTTAAAGGTACATTTTCCTCTGTTCCTGTTTAAAGTCTCAAAGTTTTGACATCAACTGGCCAACACCCATTGTCCAAAGCTCTAATATCTAATCCATCCATCCCTACTGATCATATAATGCAATGCTGAAGGTGTGTGTGTATTTGTGAGTGTTTGTGTGTGTATGCTGTAGGGTGGGGTCAATTTTGTTGGGTCCGTGGTGCTAATCTGCCTCTTGTTCTCTCATTGGCCGTAGTGCATCTGTGGGTGGGAGAGGAGGACCAGCCCATGACCCATGACCCCGCGCTGACCCACGACCCCAACCATCTTAACAACGACCTTAACCACCCTAACAACCATAACCTAGGCGAACCTGAGGGGCTGGATGCCCAAGCTGTAAACAAAGACTAATGGGCTACCCCCCCCTCCCAGACCGGAGCAAGGCAGGATGATGAAGGCGATGAGGAGGAGGAGGAGGAGGATGAAGGATAAATGAAGGAATACACTATAACAAAGACTTTATTTAAGATGAAAAAACACATACTACCGTCAAGAGAAGGCGAGAACTATATGAAGGAAAGTTTGGGGACGGATTTAAGTGATGGACCTAATGGCTTTTGCAAGCGTTTGGACACTAAACAAAGTGACCGCAATTTTTCCTGTTTTGTCTCCTGTGGTCTGAATGCCCCATTGTCTTTGTTGTCTTATCTCTTATACAATGTTTGTTTTTTTTTCTTTTGATGAAACTACCTGTCTGATTAGCAGTTCTTGTACCTGGCCCCACAATTTCTGATACATTCCTTGAGCTAGAAAGGTATGTTTTCTTTTTCTTTTTTTTTTTTAGTTAGGACTGAAGTGTTGTGCTTATTAAAATGCTTTCAAAGACTTTTCTCTCCTGTTAAGTCCACGGACCATCATTATATTGTACTGGAATGTATTCTACTGTAGAATAGAAACTCAACTTTACCGGACTGTTGACAGAGACCAAGCACATTTCCTGTCAGACCAGCCACTTTTGGCTCTCCTATCAGCTGTCATAGAGTCACTATTTATGTCCCATTGCCATGCATTACACAGGGCACCACATGACAATCTACAATACAAGTTTGTTTCCAGAAATTATATGGTATTGCTGGAAGAAAAAAAAAAAACCCATAGCGGACTTTTGATGATGGTGGTGCTAATGATAATTGTGAAAAGGACAGAATATCCAGACTGCCCTTAAATGTACTTTTACCAATATTAAATCCCCTCTCCATAACCAGGCCATGACAGGCCTTCACCCTGCCATACGGCTTCCTTTGTCTATTTTTCTTGTTCTGTATCATCCATCACAGCGGCCATAGATGCTTAATGTACATAGAGAGATATACAGTAGTTTAAAAAAGGTGAGAACAAAAATTTTAAAACATTTGTGACAAGGAAAAAGCAAAGAAGTGACAGTAGTTTGCACAGCCACGTTCTCAAAAAGGTTGACATACTTTTAGGGTTTGACAGAGAAGAATTGAAGAAGAAAAAAAAAGAGCTCAGAAACAAAAAAAAAGGGGGAACTGTTTATTTCTTTATCACCCACCACCCCATTCACTTCATCTCTCATGTCAACCTCAAGGACTCTAGTGTTGCAGATGTTTGTAAAATACTGCCACCGATCATTGTTGCACAGTGTTAATGACTACTGAAAATGGTTTGATGTATTTACTTTAAGATGAAAAAAAGAACAAAAAACTGGGAAAAAAGACATATTGTGTATAGCCTTAGATACAAGTCATCTGTTATTGCTTCTACAAAAAAGCTATGTAGCTGTGCTAGACTGTAGGATGTAGGGTTGATTTTATTTTTAATTTTATATGTACTGTACATTAATGCCTTCTCCATTTACTGATCAAAAAAAAAAGAGGAAAAAAGATGACAATCGTCTCCTGTGCTGCAAACATATTTGCCCCCCATATACTGTATCCAGAGTCCATTATGAATAGAGGGACTTTATCCTTTCTTATTTCTTTCATTTGTTTTGGTTCTCAGAAGTATTTGGCACTGTGATAGTATTATAAACCCAACCTATACAGTATAAAACTAGCTAACTAACTAAACTGAAGGTGTGTGTTTGTGTGTCCCTTGGCTTTGTGAAATGTTTCTACGTCATTTTTTGTGAACCCAGAGAAAAATTCTAAGTCGGTATATACAGTCCAAATATAATACTACCTTTTTTTTTAAGTTTGATCAACCTCTATACTGTATGTGGCTTTGACAAATTGTTACCCAGATTTCTTTTTGTATGCAAATCCCCTTTTGACCTGCAACATATAGGCCCATTACTGCTTCAGCAGCAGCAGCATGATTCAGTGCTCAAATTCCAACTCAAAGAGATTTTGCTGCAGTACAGCCTCTGATTTTTTTTTCTTGAAGTCGATTCATGTAGATTACAATTAACCATTCTTTCATTTTCAATATACCAGGAAAAGAGGGGATTTAAAACTAAAATAATAACAGTGAGACATAAGAAAAGTGAGAAGTGAAGGTTGTAGGGAAATGCAACAGGGTGTTTGAAGGGAGGAATTCTGGGAATGGGGTCTGAGTGAACCAATCAGACTTGTCCTACTGGAGGCACTGACCAATGGCTTTGACCTCTGACCCTATCTCTGTTTTCCAGAGGTATAAAGATGAGAGATTTACGGTGAGAGTCTCATGTGGACTCTCTCCTCCTCTGAACCAGCTATAATGAGCATTCCACTCCACATATTATGTACAAAACCTGTCTTGTGAGCTGAAACACTCTTTATGTTTTGCTGTATCCTCATGGCAGATGCTTCGTTTTGTAACTACTGAACTGTACTTATAATAAAAATAAAATGTATTCAAACAAAAAAAAAAAAAAGACTGTCACAGAGCAACAGCCTGTTTCATGTTTTTTAATTTCTTCATTTCTGACAGAGCGAGAATCAGGAAGGTGAGCGCCGCTGCTGCTTTGGAGTGTCGCTGTGTGATGAGATGTGGGTAAACTGTTTGGAGAGTAGTCCGTCACTTCCAATACGAGTTATTATCTCTCAGTCAGTTTGATGGTGAAGCTTCACGGACTGTGATCATGATGTCGAATACACAGTTAAATTACTGTCTGCACCACTTCGTCTCCCAAAGGTGCTTGTGAAGTAGCTGTCATGAAACAACACTCGGGAAGTTCCATACAGCAACATGTAAAAGAAGAAGGCCTACTTAGAGATTTAAATTACAGAGGATCACGTCCAGATTAGATGTCTGTAGCGAGTATCACAAGTCTTTATCTCAGGTTGAGTCTCTATCTTCTTCTGGCCCACTCCACATTTGACCAGTTAACACAACATAATAACATGCATCACTATCACAGATAGGAAAATTAAACGACGCAACAAACTGCTGTCACCCAGCCCTGTATACATGATGGAACTGTTACTACATATTAGATTAGATTATTTTCAGAAACTGACGTTTTTCTGGAATGAATAAAGCTCTACATGCATTCATGCAAACTAGACAAAGGTTTACATCCTGACTTCCGTCTGTGGTATAAGACCGTATATTGAAATATTGTCAAAATCACAATGCAGTGCAATATCAAATCATAGGAGCTGTAATTTTCCTGACCAGACCGTAAATGAATGTTTGGCACATGAAATTATACTCTTCATATTCAAGGAAAAAATCTTTGATTTTTGCAAGCTTCAACAAAAAAACAATATTTTTTGCATATTTTTTTCAGTGGAAATACCACTCCCAAGTGAAATCGTGGCTCATACCAGAATCACAATGTCTGCCAAAATGATCACAGAATGTGATGTTTCATGACCCAGTTAGTATTGTGGTTTTGGTTAAATTCATGGTGTCTTGAGTTACAAGAACTTATTTATTTTTGCTTGAAGACCACAGAACAGGCTCTTTTCTTAACCTTAACAAGTCACTTAACATAGCTGACTGTATGTGCTCAATATCAATACTTTTGTGTATCTAAATACATAAATTAGAAACATCTCTTGAAAATGAACCCAATCCCAATTTATTTCCCAATATATTTGCTGTAAAGTAAGGCATAAAAATCCTTGGCCTTTTTATTTTCCCAGTGGTGCAGGATCCAATATTCTGTAATATTGTTGTTAATATTTATAATTATTGTTGCTGTTGTTAACATAAGGCTTTTGTCTGCATTAGCCCTCCATACACCTACTGCATACTTCAAAAAAACGTGTGCACGTGTTAATTTCTATGTCTTTGATATGTTTTACATGTTTCCCTCTGACAATCAGGATAGTCGGGGTTGTATGACTTTTTGAAATCCGTGTTGAAAACCCTCATCACAGAGAGGCACTCCTTCAAAGAGGATGAAATAACAAACATACCACTCTTTTTTTAAATAAGGTGTAAAAAAAACAAGCCACTAAGGACTTTCTTCTTAAACGGAATGGGATGGGAATGAAAAATATTTACTGTTAGTATAACAATATGCGTTAAAAAAAAAAGAAACTTTGAAATGAGTTAGTATTAGGTTTTAAGGAAAACATTTAGAAATTGTATTTCTCAGGTTCCTTTAATTCTTCTTGTCCTAATTTAAGTTAAATTGGTTTATCAAACAGAAAGGCAGCCAGAAGTTAATGGCAGTATATAGTTGGTCAGGGTTTGTGTGTGTATGTATGTGTATGAGAGTATGCACATCTAAATAGATGCTGCAGTTTCCCCATCATAACAGTAAAAATGACAACAAATCTCCCAAACATCACAAGTTAACTCCAGCGAACAGTTTCCTCCCCACTCAGCCCGCTGGCTTCAGCTGACTCTGCTTTTCAAAGGGAGAAATATTTTACAGTTTCATTGCCCCCCTCTGTCATCTGAAACCTGATCCACGCCACATTGATGAAATCCGTGTTTGTGTTTAACCTAACGTCAGGACCCCAAAGGCTGCCGAGCCGCTGGGAGGCTGCCCAGGTCAATGCCTGACTAATTTTTAAACGGATCAGCTGCAATGCACCAGATGTGGGAGGGCCTCATGCCACAAATCTCTCCAAGTCTGTTCTCAATAAAACTCACATCCGGAGAAAGTAGCTGTTTGACTGGTTTATATCTACACACACACACACACACACAGCCAAAAGACGGATGTTTCCAATGGCTGGGTATGAGACTAAGCAGGAACAATCAGGATATTATTGCTTTGCCTCTGTGCGTGTGTGTGTGCGTACTGTAGGTTTTTGGTGCATGTGTTTTGTTTTTTTGTTTTCATGTGGGGGTGTGTGCCTGCATGCATGAATGTGTGTGTGTGTGTATATACATTTCAGTAGGTGTGTGGCTCCATGTAACAGTGCACATGTGTCTGATTAAAGAACACATTAGGTCATCTTTCATTTCATCCGGCCTGATGTGCCCGATGGGTGTGTGTATGCGTGTGTATATGAATGTGTGCACATGTGTTGCTGTTTGTTGCTCAGTTGAGCAATTCCAACATTTGAAGGGAGCCTTTTCACAGAGTGATGAACACCACTCTTTGCCCTTCATTTAACTTCCTCTCTCGTCATTTGCTCTGTCTCTCCCCTTCCTCCCTCTCTCTCTCTCAGTATCCATTTCCTCTCATTTTCCTCCATGGCATGTTGTGCAGCCGTGTGTATAAGCACATGTTTGTGCATGCATGCTACCGTGTTTCTGTAATTGTCTGTTGTGTGCGTGTGCGTCTACGCGTGGATTGATGTGTTTAAGACGAGTCGACGCTCTGCAGCGACTGCAGTTTCTTTGCGTTGGGTTTGGTCGTCGGGCAGATGGTGACCTGCAGATGAACCCATCTTTCTGCTCATTTGTTCAGCTGCCTCTAATTTTCCCTCCTCCTTTACATTAGAGAAGCTGGGGCCTGAGCGGCGCAGCTCCACGTTTTCACCACCAGAGGGCGGAGCAGACCAGGTTTTGTTGTGGAGCCGGTGGCGGGTACACGCTCCTCCGAGCAGGTTGCTTGTTGCATTGAGGAGAGAGACAGTGAACATGTTGTGAAATTCGTGTGTTTCCAGCAGCTTTGCATTGTTATATTCAATCATTTTAATCCACAGCTGAATCTCAAATAATCAATTACTTTACTCCCCCTCCGGAACTTTTAATCATAGCAGTCCGTAGATGGAAGCAGCATTTAAACCTTTATTTACAGAACAAACAACTGATCAGAACTAAACATTAAAAAAAAGAAGAAATAACTATGATCAATAATGAAAAGTCATTGTAAGGTTACGCAGGACATCTAAGTATTCTGAAAATCCTGGCTGCAGCTTTTCTTGAAATGGAGGGTCACAGCACACTCAGGCAGCTCTATGGATTTCACTGTCTTGCTTAAAGGCACTACAGAAAAAAAGAGTGCTGTATGTCTGTATGTATGCTTTAGTGCACGCTGTAGGTTTCATCCATCATTGTTTTCACTCTTTTTTATCTGTATTTTCTGTTCCCTGAATCTCCGGTGCAGATGGAATTCATGTTGCTCTCCCCATTTTCCCCAGACTCTTCTTTGTGTGGTTCCCCTAACTTGTCCTTCTACACCACACAGATTATATTAATGTTTATTATTTCAGAAATGAGCCACTGCCACATGCTGCCTTATTTTTTTTCACCTCCATGTTCTTTTACTTTATAGTGTTCTCCGCTGCTGAGGTGGATGATTTTGTTTTATTAAGTTCCTTTATTTGGGACAACCTGTGCTCACTTTTCTCTCTCTGTCTGTTTTGAAATCACTGTTTAATTACTATAAACCCTATACTAAACTTAAGAAACTGCACAGCATACTCTACAAAACAGGTCATTGTAAAATGAAGGCACTGCATTAGTTTACAAGGATCTGATGATTTTGCAACTGAAAAGTTAAATGTGTCTGATAGACTATACAAGATTTACAATTTATCAGTTGACAGAAAATGTTTTATCATTTCTTTGGATGATTAAGTATAAAACGGTCAATAGATCCTGTATCTCTATCGTCTTTCATGTGAGACATTGCTGCGCTGCTCATTTTTTTGTTGGAGAAAGCCATTTTGAAACTTTTACTTTGGCACCTAATCAGCATTTTTTTTTTTTACTGTTTATAATCAAACAATTAATAATTAAGAATGTTTCATTAGATTGATCGATAAACAATGATGAGCAAGTCGCAGCCCTCATTTTAAGCTGATCGTATACTAACAAATGCTAATGTGACAGCTTGTCCCCTCATTCTCATGCATCCTTCTGTTTCCTGCTAAGCATCTGTGCTTATGTATGTGGGAGTGCTAACGTCTGCATGTGTGCCAGTGTGTGTGTGTGTGTGTGTGTGTGTGTGTGTGTGTCTGTATGCAGGACTAGTGTCCTCCGGCCTCCCTCCTTCCCTCTCCTCAGCTCTTATGAATCGATGATCATGTGGTGTAAGGGAGATAGATGGCCCCCAGCTCCATCTTGTCTCCTCTAATTGTAAAATATTAGTTACATTAGACTCTGGCCCATGATTAATGGAACTTATTTGGAAGGTGGACTCTCACTTTCGCACACATGCTTTCTTTCTCCCTCTCTTCCTCTCTCTTGGTTACCACTGGTCTCCAAAGTCTCTTCTCTTGAAAGAATTGAGTGATTTCACTTAAAGCAGACAAATAGGCTTCCCCCCAACGGTAGGGAAAGTGAAGGCAAAAAAAAAAGACAGGAAGAAAAGAGGAGGAGAAGGAGAGGAAATAAGGAAGGGAGATAAAAAAAAAGAGGGGCGAGCTTATGAGAGAGGATAAATAACAGCTCTACAGGGAGAGGTCTTAAAAAGTTGCGGTGTTTGGATCTAAAGGGATTTAAGCTCCTTGGTAGATAATTCAGAGTTAGATTATTCTGCATGCAGGATCACATTTGCAAAATGCAAAACATGATCAAGTCCTGATCGTGTTTACAGGCTGATCTCTGTGAAAAAAGAGATATTCTAGTCTAATGCTAATGTTACCTACCTCGCAAAATGCATCCGCAGAGGAGTTGATAAGTTCAGCTACGCACACACACACACACATACGCACGCACACACACACACACAGGCCATGCAATGGTGGTTGTGGTGTTTCTGTTTAACCATTCCTCTCTTCCTATTTGCACAAATTGTAAGTCCTTGAGGAGCACCTGGCCAAGGCAATGTGACACATACTAACACATGCCCAGGACTCAAGTGTGTGTGTGTGTGTGTGTGCGTGTGTACTGATAACATTTGCTGTTCTTCAGCTGCAGCTTGTTTCACTTTCAAGTGCTAACAGAAAACCCGCATACATCATCTCTCTCACACATCTCTCTCTCACTCTCATTGAACTTGAAGAATTTAATGTTTTCAAAAAATGATAATAGTTATCATTGTGATATCTTATTGATTTACTTTACATGGCTGACATGATTACTGGTGTTGTCGGCTCTCTTGCATTAAGCGTTGGCATTTTGCATCGGGTCAAACTTCATGTCAATGCTCGTCTTCAGAACAACATATCTGGGGTGGTTTTAGCTGCCCCATGTGTTGACGTTGCAGTCTTCGCTGCGGGTGGCCCTGGTTTGAATCTCGCATCAAGCGGCCCTCTCCTACATGTCGTTCCCGCCTTCTCTGCCTCCTCATTTCCTGTCTCTTTCTCCACTGTGCTTTCCATTAAAAAGGCAAAAAAGCCCCCCCAAAATACTTTAAAAAGAACATCATATTTCTGTCTTCCAGGATGAAGATGATAAAAGAAATACTTCTTGCAGTAGACCCCCCCTCCCCATTTAGTCTCTGATCCCTGATTTAGTTGGATTTGTCCTTTCTGCCACTGGAACTTTATTTTTCAGTGTGTTAATGAGCAGCAGAAATGTATGTAAGTTTTCTCTAAAAGTTTGGCCTTTGTGCTCCTGCTTGCTAATTGCAAACAAATCACTAATATGTAACAATTTGAAAAGTTTTAGAATGTGCTATCCCTAAAGCACTGGAAACCTGATTTGTGTAGTATTTTCACAGAATTTAAACAGTTTCAGTTATTTTCCACGGCCACTTGACTCAGTCAGAAAAGGAAATACACAGATCACTCAGAGTTTGATGATGATGAGTGTATGTTGTGTTGTTTAACACAAAACAATGTAACACAATTTACACAGGGGTCTTGTGTTTATGCTATAAACTGGATTTATAGTTGTCAGATGAATGTAGTGGGGATATTGTCCTTGGATCACTCGGCACAAAATTACAGGGAAAATTCCTAGCACCAAATTAAAATGTCCTATTTTCTTCTCCATGTTTCTTTCTTCTTTGTCTATTTTTATTATATAAAACGCTGCTTGATCCCCAAACACTATGATTATCTCTAATTTTCAGATTAAATGTCGCAAAACATATTTAGGGCCCGAGCGGCGACTGCAAGTCGGCCGGCGAAGGCCCTATTGAAATTGCTATGTTTATTATTATTATTATTATTATTATTTTCCTCCACCTAAGATCGCATTTTTGGGGACCTCAACATGCCCCAAAATGCGTAAATTTTGGCATGCGCATCAGGACTCGCGAAAAATTGGATATTTTAAAGTCGTTGGAAATGGGCGTGGCCAAATGGCTGAATAGCGCCCCCTAGAAAATTTCAAAACATCAGCCCCGCCTGTGCGTTTCACCTAGAGGCTTGAAATTTGGTGGGCTTATAGAACATGGCAAGACACACAAAAAAGCCTCTTAGTGTCATGGTGAAATCCAAACCGGAAGTCGGCCATTTTGAATTGAAATTTTGACCTTTTTGACCTATCTCCTCCTACAGATTTAGTCCGATTGACTTCAAATTGGCTACAGAGCATCGAGATGTCATCCTGAACAAATGTTGTGCGGCATAAGTCTCTAGGTCAAAGGGCGTGGCTTCTGGAGCCATGAGAAATTTGGCGATTTTTCATTTCCTCGCCATTTCACCTTCGAACACCTATAACTCACACATTTTTTATCCAATCAGCTTCAAACTTGCTGCAGACGATGCTGGCTCCGCCCTGAACGTTCCGATGTATTGTTTTCCCACGTCACTCATAGCGCCCCCCGGTGGTAACAGGAAGTGGCCAGGTTTTCCTTTAACGTGTACTGATGGCACATACTTGACCCCATCAACTTCATTCCACTTCTAAAACATGCAGAACCAGTTGGTGAAGCTACACCATGAACGCTGTGAAGCTACGAGCAATGCGTCAGATGGCGACTGTTGTCCCTCGCCATGAAATTACGTTTGCCCTTTTGATGGCTTTAATAAACTCGTATCATCATGAAAATTGATACACAGGTCGAGGGTGGGATGGTCTTTGATCTGATAGGGCGGCGCCTGTGGGCGGGGCCAAAACAGCGCCCCCTTGAAATTTTCAAAAACCCCTCCCCATAGGGGTTTTTTTGGAGTTGGAAGATGAAAATCGGTACACATGTAAGTTGTCAAGGCGAACAAAAAAGTCTCTTGCACCATTGGTCTATTACAAACAGGAAGTCGGCCATTTTGATTTTTCAGCCATTTTGGCGTGATTTCCACACTTAGTCTTGGGATTTTGTCCGATTCACTTCAAATTGGCTTCGAGATGCCATGCTGATCATTAGATGCAGCTCAGATCTCTGTCAAGGGGCGTGGCCACCATGGCACCGCCATTTCTGATCCATCGCCATGCATATTCAAGCATCTCCTACATACTTCATCAAACTGCTTCAAACTTTCTGTACATGATCAGAGCCCCTCCCTCAACGTCTCCATGTGCTCATAAGCAATCTCACTCATGTCGCCCCCTTGTGGAAACAGGAAATGCAGTGTTTTGCATCAACATTGTGCGATTTGCTCGAAACTTCACACGTTTGATGAGGGTCAGCCCCTGAACACCCCTACCCGCATCTGGCATCGTAGCGCCACCTGGTGGACGAACAACACATTGCATTTTCCCGCTCCCGCAACGCTTTTTCGCCCTTTTTCGCCGAAATTTGGGTCGAGCGAGGGCCCGTCATCGCCGCTTGCGGCTTTAATTTTGCTATTGTCTTTCTCAGATTTGTATGTGTGCAGTCATTGGTCACAGTCTCAACAAAAAATGAAACATTGTTTGAATCAGTTGACCCACTGGTCCCTGATGGGGCTCCTGGCAAAAGGGAAATGACTGGTTTTCACCATAATTTCATCCATAATTTACATAATGACAGAATGTGTGACTCTTTTAGTTGTGGGTTTCACACATTTTTTGTAATAAACAAAGAAAAAAAAACTCTTATCCTGTGTCTGTGTGAAGAGTGCTGTCCTAGATCTGCTAATTCTTTCTGTGCAAAAAGGAAATGCAGGATCATGTCACTTCTACAGCTGTTGAGCGGCTATATTGCTCCAACTACAGGCCTCATGTTTCATCTTATATTTCAATTTAATTATTTCCCATGTTTCTGCCTTCTGTACCTTTGGTCTGGTGTCTTATTCAGACATTTTGGCTGTAAAGGGTGCTCAAACAAAGGGGTATCTAATGACAGGTTATCTCACTGGTGCATCAATTAAGCTTTTGATCAGTTTTGCTGTACTCAGGTTATCAGAGTGTTTGCTTCAATCAGTCCCATTTTCTCCAGGTAAAGGTATTTATAATGTAAATAATTATAGTGTTTTTTCTGTAGTTTCTAACTGTTTCCCTAACTTCTCTGTGTTGTCACTGAGTGTCGAGGTCAGAAGTTCATGGTGATTAATGCAGCAGAGCAGCCGAAGCTCTTTGTGTCAGAATGTGAGTGAGAGGCAGGTGGCCGGCATATCCATCAACCCCCACCACTCTCCATTTTTCCTTTTCTCTTTCTCTTTATTGCTGAGAAACACTGATGACAGCTTACACATGCACACACATGCACGCACACACTGTCTGTTTGCAATGGCAGGTCAGCTGCATGTTGCGCGTCGCTCAGTTCAGCAGGAAACATGACGCAAATTCTGGCGTCTGGCCTGCACACTCACGCAAATACAAAGTATACACACACACGCACACACAGATGCTGATGTGGTGGGGGAGTCACAGATGTATGCAAACTACTGTAGTTTTTCACTTAGAAGCAAGAAACTGTGGGTAAGTGAACAATTGAGCACTGAAGAGTAATGAGATACAAATGAGTGGGCCTGTGTTTAGATGGAGGTGCAGTGGTGAGCATGGCCTTTCATCCCAGGACCTAAAGATTGATGCAGATTTTCTGGCTGGATGTGAATGTGTGTATTACTCAATATGTACTGTAATCTGTGTGATATAGAGTGGTAACTGTCCTCTCAGTGTCAGTGTCTTGAGCAGAATGTCCACTTACAGTACATGAGCCCCTGAGCCACAGTCACATTGAATAAGAAATATATAATTTGTATTAGAGAGTGAATGATAGAATGATTGTGTGAAAGAGAGAAATATAGTATGTTTCAGTGAATAGGTGAATGGATGAGTCAGACGTGCAAGAGAGGGGTGAGTGAACAGAATGACTGAGTGAATAAAAGAGCGAAAACAGGTGTGAATGACTGTGAAACAATGAGAGAGCGTGAGTTATGACGGTGTCACTGAGCCATTCACCGAATGTGAACACAGAGGAGTGAATGAGTGTGCATGAAGGAAACTTTGAGCATAAGCATAAAAAAACAAAACAAAAAAAACGAACAACAGAAGACTCTGGAAAGAAGTGGAAATAGAACAAGAGATGAAGACAGAGAGGAAGGAGCTGCTATTTTGGGTTCTTATTAACAGGTCCTACTGGTGCAGCAATTAATAATCTAGTTCAGTATTTAACATGGGACCTGGTCCCTGGTGGGGACGTTTTAGCTGGCTTTGATGCTGAAAGAGCCCCCCCCCACATACTCTTCCCCAACTCTCCCCCCACAGTTCCTTTCCTCTCCTTAAGTGCCTCCCTTGGTGTTATTTGTGTGTTGGTTTTTCTTTAGTTAAGCTTAGAAACAGACCAAATTGTTATTCCCCAAACTTCAGGCCAATTTTCCATCAACACGCCAGCTCGTTGAGGGAAATGCTCTTAATTCATCAGAGGGAGTCTAGAGAAGGATAAATTCCCTTCAGGCTGTTTGAAGTAATGTAAATGTATTTATTTTTGGAGGGGGTTGGGGATGGCAAAAAAAATAAATAAATAAAATAAATAAGTATAACATAATATATATGTTTGAAATTATGGTATTATACAGTTGTATTAAAAAGTTTGGTCATCCCTGGGAAAATATATTTTATAAATAAACAATTGTTAGTCTTCTCTTATGTAACTCAAAGAAAGAACAGATTCATAACGAAACAGCATTCTGGCTGGTACAAACATTTGGGCACTCTATCACTATTTTGCAAGATATTGCACAGCGTTCAAGTGCAGGGAATTTTCACCCACCCTTCCAACAGATCATTTCAGCTGCAGAGATATTTAGAGGCTGCTTTGTACATGTTACATGTTAATGATCCCACAGATTTTCAATAATTGTCAAGGCAGGGGACTGTGAGGGCCAATCCAATACAGCTTGAGTTGTTACAGGGCACATTGTCCTGTTGCAGAACTCAGACTTAGCCCTGGCGTGGCCAGAGACAAGAACGTTCTGGGTTGAATTCCTAGGTCTGGGGCCTTTGTGACCCCTGCACAGTACTATAGACAGTTTATGGATAGCAAAGCCGCATTTCCACTACGAGAGTTCCTGGTAAAGAGAGGTGAGGAGGAACTTTACAGGAAAAAATAACAAAAAGATTTGCACACCACAAGTTCCCATAAGGATATTTATTAAGTAACGTTTCGAACCAGCAGGCTCTTCCTCAGACTTCACAATTGTCAACAGGGGCTCTTAGAGTCAAGTGATACACCAGACTAGAGTGTGGCTTTTCCACGGACCTGGGTGAAGACTCGCGCAAGCAGGAGGAGAGAGAGAGAGGGACAGAGATGGCAGTTTGATTGAGCATAAGCAGAACTAGACATGAAGGCATCTGATTGTTTTTTTTTTGCTCTCAGAGTGAAAAGCATGGATTGGTCAGAATTTTGTCAGTCCTGTAGCTGCCACAGAGGTTTGATTATTTTATTATTATTATTTTCCTTTTTCTGAATACATAATGTAGGCTATTGACTGTATCAGGATAGAAGAACCACTTCACCCAGTATAACAAAACGTGTTTCTAGACAGGATTACATAAATATCCTCATGGGAACTTGATGGTGTGCAGAGCTTTTTGTTATTTTTTCTTATACAGTAGCTTTCTTTAGATCCAGCACTCAGCTAAATATTTTTTGGAATGTGCATGTTATCCGTTCCTTACTATAGCAACTTCACAAGGACTGTCCTCTCACTCAGCCCTCTCATCCGCCGTGTCTCCACTCCACGTAATTGCATAGTTGTCTGTCCACTCATCAGATCTTGTCTTTTACTGTGTTGTTCTCCTTTTCCGGCCATATAGGTGTTTTAGTTAAAAATGCTGCTTGTTTTGGGGCTTTCTCTTGGCGTCACTTTCAACTTTGTGTATGCCCAATCAAACCTTGAACCCTGCGTGGGAGGTTTCGGGGGCTGCTCTGAGTACCTACCCCGAGGGGGGGACTCGTTTGGTCCGTGTAAAAGTTCTGCGAGATTGTCCTTGAAGTGGAGACACAAACCAACGGCCCTGTAAATGACCCGGAAGTTCCTGCAGAAATCAGTATTTCACTGACTTGGGCAGAGAACAACTTGTCTCTGATAACTTGTAAATCAGAAAATTTTACTACCCGCCAAATAATTTTTTGCAGTGATGTTCTCCTGTCCATAACTTAGGCACTGAACTAAGGAAACTAAAATCATTGCACAGCAGCCTCAGGTTCATGTAATCCCTTCTCTCTCTCCCTGACCTTCTTACTGTATTCTGTTTAATGGAAAATGCAAAAAAAGCTAAAAATAAAATAAGGCATTAAACTGGATAAAGAGTAAATTTAGAAATTCTGGCAGGCGATAACACTGACACATGCACATGTATGTATACGCATAATATGACATGTCACTGACAGGCAAGCAAATGAAACATACCGTTACCATGATTAAAATCAGATTTCTCTGGTTTGAAATTTACAGGAAACACTTGTGATACAGTAGTGTAAGTGCACAACTCAAAAATGTGTAACAATGTTGTACTCATTTTAGACTTTTTACAGTTAAACTTTTAGTAGATGAATATGAGAAATAAGATGAAGAAGAGGAGATGACACCTCTGATATGGACCTACATTTTGTTTGTTATTTGTGAAATAAATAGACACCTAACTACATCCAACATATACATGCATGCATTCTACTAGACAGATGGTTTAGCACATTTAATTGCTCACGCCCTCTGTGTGTCTCTGTATGTTCCCCTCTCTCTTTATACAGTATCTGTATCTTCCGTCTTTGTCATGTCATTTTAATAGCTTACTGTACATAAATAGTCCTCAACTTTAATTTGTTTTAGAAGCTTCTGATCTACACTTGTGTATTTGCTTCATTTTTACATTTGTAACTTGTGTATCATAGAAAATGGATACATGAATGTATTTCGATCAGGAAAGGATTATACAAGAAATAGTAGGTACAGTAGATCATCATAGTAAGTGATCAAGTGATATGAAGTTAGTACAAGAGCGCAGAGTGGGAAGGTTTTGATTAAAGAGGGGTCAAGTGTACACAGTGGTGTGAGGTCGAAACTCTGGTTTGTGCACCTGGTTGTGATTAGGGGTAAGAATTGAGCAATTCTGATTGCATTTTTTATATTGCTTATTGATCTGATTCATCATCGATTCTCACTGGATGAGGGAATAGTGAGAAAAGAGAAGAAAAGAGAAATTGGCTTGTTTGCATTAAAGCTATAGTGCATAACTTCTACGTGTCTGTAAATATCTGTTTCACCCAAGCCACTACAAGAGGAGATGATACAATGCTGATTAAGCCGTTCGACTCCTCTAACACCTCGCGGCATTTTTCAGTATTTATTTAGGGGGCGATAGAAGAAGTTACACACTTAATGGTGCTTACATTACATGCTTGTACATTAACAAAGTAGATGGGGCCTACCTGGAGAGTTTAGCACTAGAACAGGCATCAAGAGGTTCTGACAGACCGTCTGGGTGTTTCATATGACAGCTATTATAGACCACTGCGACCTGCTGCCAGCTGTCGTCACAGGGGATATTACATTGTTTTGATTTTGTGGTTTTCGTGCGACTGTATTTTTCTCACTAGTTATTTTTTCATATAACAGTCGTTTTTACATGTGGATCACGAGTGAGCGAACGAAAGAGAGAGAAAGCAAGCACAAGAGAAAAGACACTGGGTGCGCACCACATTTCATGTAGCTACCAGCAAAACCTGAAACAAGTTGGTTGCAAATGAAAAGAAGAAAAACACAACGTTTATGTCCAGGAGACTTTATCCCGGTCTCATGACGTGAGCGAGGGAGGATCAGATGGTGGCACAGGTTTAGCGATGAGGAAACTGTAACCATCAGCTGCATCTCTGTCAGCAGGTATTCTCCGTACTGACACTTAGCAAACTTTACACAGTGACATTGTTGGATAAAAACACTAAATCACCATACTGTATATTCTCACCCTCAATCAATGAATGATTCATTCAATGATTTTTGAATTAAAATGTAGCGTCATTAATCTCTCAGCTGCTGTCCAGTCCAGTACAATCACCATTTTGGTGAATGGTGAATGAAAGACCCCAGGAAGAATAGCTTCTGTGTGTCAAACGCTATGGGGATCTAAATAAACAAACAAACAAACAAACAAACCAGCCTCTGTGGGTGTGTAGGCCACATCATCTCCCGAACAACTCTAAAAGACCTGGAGTTGATAAACTAAAGGCTCGCAAAAATAACAACCCAGTAAACAGTGACATTGACTCTTGACATGAGAGCAGCGCTCTCATACAGATGCTGATGTGTATCAGGTTACACACACAGTACAGGCCCCTGTGTGCTGTAGGTGTACCCAATCTACCCCCACACTTTTGCTTCTGCCACCGTTTCCTTCATTCCGAACCAGAACCATGCACATTTACAAGTTACATATAGTCATAGCAGTAGGTTCCTTAATTGTGGTGCAAGCTAGAGTATTTTTAGAACCGCAGAACAGCGAGCTGCTCAGAGCTGTGCTACAGAGACTCACGGAATTTCTTGGTTTCCCTCATCAAATTCATCAAATACAGAAAAAAGTCCAAAGCGCTCTTGTGGACAGGTTGTGACCTGCACATTCACCACGCTATGATATAATAATGGAATGTAAAGGTAACGATGGGCCCAATTGCCAAAATGTTGAACTATCCCTTTAAGCAGGCATGCAAATGGTCCCAAGGTCTTGATCACATCCCTAATTTGATTGGATAAAGACAAGAATGATCCAGTGGAGTTATAGGAGTAGGAACTGGGACCAGGGTTTCTGCTAGAAAAAATTGGTACCGGACAACATGACCAGCAGGTTTTCAATTTGCCGGACAAATGTTTGAAATTGCGGTCAAATATTATCTGAATTTAATTGACCTTAAAATGATAAATGATATGCAGGCTAAGAATGATATCAAGGCATGTCAATTTAAAATCTTTTTTAGTGGTACAACAGATTGTTGTTGATCTGTGACCCGTTCGGATCGTTCTCCACAGATCGGCGCTCAAGTGGTTGGCGGATCAGTTGATGGAAAAACACGTTTCGTGTGTGTAGTGTGGTAACATTTAGGCTTTTAAGATTTGCTTGTTTCGACATGTCCGACCTCTCCAGTTATTGTTGTTGTACTGCGTGGTGCATGCTTTGTCAGAGTAAATGAAACAAATGCGTCAAAATGCGCAAAAAAAGACATAGGCTACATAGGCGTGGCCTAAACATTCATACAAAATAAGGTTCAGTTTTTCTAATGTAAAATGACATGTGGAAATTGACATTGGAAATTTAACATTTTGACCAGAAGGGTTAAAAAATTAGCCTGATGCATCAGCCGCTTATTTCATTACATTTCATATAGCGTCTGAACACGAGCCGTAGGGATTCGTTTGCTTCCGGGAGGCGGTTGCTTACATTTGCGGTGAAGCTCATAGGTTAGCTTGAGCGCTTGAGTTCAACGTCATCGCCTTCACTTACCCATCTGTTCGCTGATTGGTCCGTCCGCGCTGGTGGACGGAGCAAACCGAAACGCATTGCTAGTTTCCTGACTATATGGTTGAGGCAAATTAAATTTGCCGGAACCAGTAGGCGGCGCTAGCCTGGCTATTAAAAAATTCCAGACTTTGGCAGATTTTACTAGTCCAGTAATTACCGGATAATAATAATAATAATAAATAATACATTTGTATAGCACCTTTCACAGAAATAGAATTCACAAAATTACAGTTCAAAGAGCAATTTAAACAACAATGATAACGGAAACCCAGCTATGGACCCTGTCGTTTTGACTCAACTCTTACCGAGCTTCATTTCTGTGTTTTTCTGGAAACAGAACCTGTCAAATGTTGGTGTGTGTCATGAATTCAAAACACAAAGACATCACCCTCCTGCACTCACATACATAACCCCCCCTCTACCTGTGTCGTGTGTCCCCAGGCTTCTCCCTTTTATTCTTGTATGTTTCACATCCACTAACACACACTCATAGACACACATACACATTGTGCATATAATCACATTTACCAAACACTTGCATATAGAAACACATGAAAGGATGTGAACACATGCAAACCCACGCATACACAAGCATGCAAAAAAAACAATACCACACACACACACACACATGTTCAGAGGCGCATAAAGATTAGGAACAGTGTGCTGGCATCCAACCAAAAGCAGCCGTCCTTAAATGCCATTTGATGCCAGCACTGCCATCTGTTGCAATCCTAAGATAGCTCCTCATACAAGACACAAGGCAACACAACACCTTTGCTGAGATGCACATGTATTCTTCACATACAGGCTACAAACCATTCAGTCTAAGAGCTGTAAGTAACAACATTGATATAATAACTGTCTCTCTCCTGTCCTCCATGTTACTTCTCACTGTTCAATCAAGAGAAGACAAGAGGGAGAAAGAAAAAAAAATCTGTGCTGACAATAATATATTTGAATGTTAGGTCAGGGTTGACAATATATCATTTTACTATGAAATGTACATGAACATATAGTAAAGTAACGATAGGAAACAAAACAACAAGACACTGCAGGAGGAAGAAAAGGAGCCTGAACCCATAGGGAAAGTAGATGAGAGATGGAGAAGTCCATCCTTAGTTGACCTTTGGCAGTGTGTGTGTGTGTGTGTCTATGTGTGCATAGATAAGATAATTACAGTGGGCTAGGGGGGCTACTGTGGAGTGGGGGTGTTGGGGAAATGCATGTGTGACAGGTGGAACATGAGCATGTTTGTGGCAGGGGTGTGATTCTGTACGTCTACACACACACACAAACACACACAAACCCACACACACACAGACACACATGCTGAATCCTCTCCTCTTGCCCTCCTCTCCACTCCCCCCCGCAACCCACCCACCCCACCCCTTTTCCTCTGATCTCCATGCAGAGGGCCTTCGGGGGTTAATTAACAGGCTTAGATAATACCACACTAATGAAAACAAGACCACTGTTTCTCCTCTCTCTTCCTGTTTGTCTCATTCTCTTTCTCTCTGTGTCTTTATTCCTCTGTCCATGCTTCTTTTTCCTTTCCTTCATACAGTCTTAGAGGTTTGCATCACGACGACCTACCCAGAGTATGGAAACTTAATAAAAACATAAAGGACAAAAGACTTGGAGCAAAGTAAACATCATGATACACAGCTTGTACAATGTTACAACAAAGTTAGAGGTATGTGGGTAAAAAGGAGGGAGGTGGGCAAGAAGAATAGAATAGAATAAAGTTAGATGAGGGGAAGATTAAATGAATATTAATAAATTGCATGACATTTGCATCAATTTCCTTAGTTGTTATTTTGATGGTGGATAGTCTTGTCTGGAGAAAAGATGCATACAAACCGGTATGGTTAAATCTTTCTTTATTGTTGTCTTGGTTTAGGATATGATAGCATCTGGGCGACAAGCTTTAATTGCGGCTCCACGGTTTTTCAGCACTTATCTAATTCTACTTTTTAGGGCACATTTCAATACTGCCCATCAGCATCAAATGTGAGTTGTTGTCAACAGCAGAATCATCATAACATACGTTATATCTACAGGAGGGAGAGTGGGGTCGTGTTAGTGTTAGGCCCTCATGTTTTTTGTGTCTCAGTTCAGGGCACAACATCCTTTTTATGGCAGTGTTTGAAAACTGTGTCACAAAAGTCCAGCAAGGCCAAACGCCACCCAAAAAATGCATCCTGGCCAGCCTATCCAAAGACTCACTGCGTGCCAGTAATGAATCACTTTTCAAAAAAAGACTAAAACAGACTCTGCATGTAAAACAGAAGCTGAGGATAAATAGGAAATTCTCCATGAACCAGTATCAATTTGTTTAGAACAAATCACCCAAGGGATGTGGCCCCTGAATTTGGACTCAGCTCATGTTATTGCCAAAAATGTAAAAAGAAAGAAAGAAAAAAAAGAACAGGTTGCTTCCCAGATTTTCTCAAGTGGGTTTATAAAACAACAAGGCAACAAAGTATTTGCATAAAGTCATGGTAAGATTGTGAATTTGATTGAAAGTTTACAAAATAAGAAGCAGATCTAAAATACCAAAAGTGAAATAGTAAATCATTACAGGAACTCATTAGAAGAAGGTGACGGAGTGACAGAGAACAGATGGATGAAAACAGACAGAAAAGAGTGGTAGAAAAAGGTTAATTTGACAGAGTGGTGGTTAATATGTTGCTGCTGGGCAACGGTCAGCATGTAAGCAGCTTTGGTTACTGGCACAGACCAGAGGACGTGGATTAATGATGGAAAGTCCGGCCTTTCACAGTAGCTGGACATGTGGATTGTTAATATGTGTGTGTGGGTATTTGTGAGAGTGTGTGCAGGAAAGAGAAACACTCTCTTAAATTTTTAATCCAAAACAAAGTGTGTCTCTACAGTAAGTTGCTCTGCAGAAGTCAATTTCAATCTCAACACTAACTCAAGTTTATACATTCTATCCAAACTTTTAGCCATGCAGTTCAGTTCGCACTCCCTCTGTTTTTATCTTAACATCTCCCCTGAGATAAAAACCTGGCTTGATTTGTATTTATTTAGTCCATGAAGACAAGCAGTGAGTAAAGCAGGGAGAGGGAGAGAAAAAAACAAACAAACAAACAAATAAAAAGAAAAAATAGAGGAAGAAAGAAAAAGTTGAATTGTTTGGGGGCATAACTCACTCTCCCTAAGTGTAAAATGGGATGAGATATTCTGCCTCTCGGACTTAACGTAATGTAAGAGAGTGTGAAATTAAACTGCACACGAATAAAAGGGACCCTTCATTGTGTGCCGCAGACTAGCTTATCTGGAAATTCAGACAACTGGAACATCCAAAGCCTCCAAACTTGTAGCAATCTCCTTTGTCTGGCTCTGAAGCAAACAATGTAATATCAGAAAGCCAGAGAGGCTCCAAAGCCTGTGTCAGATTGCCAAACACAAAGTAGCTGCTTCCTGTGTTGCCTCGTTGCATCCTCGCATTGCTCCTGCGTGTGCGCTCGCGTGTATGTGTGTGTGTCCAGCTTTATACAGTTTAGTAGACTGTGCACTCACTCCGTACTAACCCAACGGAAGCGTGTGTGTGTGTGTGTGTGTGTGCCAGTGAGTGCTTCAAATAGAATGTTTCCTCTTTAATTCCTGCCCTTTTACCTATTTATATTCCCTGCACCTACATATCCCCATGCTTCTTTGAAACCCTCTATGTTAATTTGATTTAGAGCATCTCAAATTGAATAAGAGATACAGGGGGAAAAAAAGACGGTAACTGCAAATGTACTGTTATTAATAACCCAAAGTACTAGACAGGGCTCAAACACTCTCCCTTCATTCTGCCCTCCCACTTCCTTCCTCCCTCCCTCTCCATTCCGCCCTCTCTCTCTCTCTCTTTCTGTCTGTGAGTGAGTGAACTAAGTGAAGTGGGTTATGATGGCAGTGTAATCGGCATCCCTCAAACAAACGGCTGGTGCTATTAAGGGCCATTGTGTTTGCTGCAGTGATGATCAGATTCAATCTAGGGAGAACATTTTGTGCCGGAGCTGTGGCAAGGTGGGGAGATAGAGAAAAATACCTCGGCTCATTCTGCTCCGCTATTGTGTTCAGGGGACTAGATGTATGCACGCTCTTCAAAAGATGCATATCGACTCGGGGAGCTGCAAAAGTTTAGTTCAAATGAATTTGTGGGGAGCTGTCTGACTGCAGAGAGCGAGGCGAGTTATTAAATGTCGGGTAATGTTTTGAGGATGTATTTGTATCAATAAGGAGCCGGAGCAGCGCTGCTGGGGTGGTGCAGATGAGAAAATCACTTTGCTTCTCCTCTTTGTCCTCCAATTTACCCTCTTCTACCAGTCTGCGTTCTTCAGTCTTATTCTTCATTGTGTTAATACACTTTTATAAGAGCAAGTAGAAGCCTGAAGGCCCCAGAGGTTGACTTTCTGTTTAAAGGGTTCCCAGGGTCAAAGCGGGGTTACGGTTAGGTTTGGATCCATCAGCCTGCTGCTGCTGCTTCTTCACGTGGAATTTGCATGAGCCTCTAGGTGGCAAGTGGCAATGGATATTTCATGTGTTGAACTGTTATGTGATCGTAGAAGCAACACAGCAGAGATATTTATTTATTTATAGGTTCTGACTTTGTCACTCGCCACAAGCAAACATTAAACTCCCCAATGCAGTTGAGTGGGGGGGTGTATTCTAACGCCTTATTTGGGAGCAAAGACTCTGAGCCCACAGTTTGATGCTTGAATCAATGTGGGGCTTTTGAAATGCTTTATGAGCAGCAGTAGCGAGGACAGCACTGATGGAGTCACTTTTAGGTTCGCAGGCCAAAACACAACAGGTAATTTTTAGTATGATGAGAAGGAATCGGCAAAAAATACCGTGCACGGCAACGGCAAACGGCAATGCTGTCCCGAGTTCAAATATTTTGCTGTCTGCCGCGGCGGTGAACTCAACCAAATGTGAGTGTGAGCGCGAGTCCGTTGCCATAGCAACATGGTGACGCGTCTTGCCATTGTACCGTGCCGTCTGACAGTTTGTGTTTTTACCGTTCCGTCCAGTGGCATTTGCCGTTTACCGCCTGCCATTTACCGGACTCCATGTGAACGCAGCATAAAGACTGGACTGGATTTTTAGTTCTTATTGTTGGTAAATGGTATTCCCCACAGACCACAGATAAAACAATCATCATATCCTACAGTTGAATCATTCAGTTAGGTTTGTGTCAAGTGGTTGCTGTTACTGTAACAGATTAGTGCCTCTCTTACAAACTGTTTACCCAGAGGCTCCTGCTCTGTATTCATCTGCCTATGCTTTAAATTGAAACTTTCTATGCCAAGAGAGAATAATGTCTGACTGGACAAATCACTTCTACATAGTGACATGGTGACATTTCCATGACTTCTTCTGGTTTTGATTAAAATGTTTATCTTCTTTCTGTGTTTCTGTCTCCAGGCTCGAGACCCTTCAAGTGCAGTTACTGCCCCTACAGCGCCTCCCAAAAGGGCAACCTGAAGACTCACGTGCTGTGCGTGCACCGCATGCCCTTTGACAACGCCCAGTACCCCGACCGACGCTTCAAACGCTCCCGCGCCGAGTCCAGCGCCCCAGACAAGAGCCCCAACCACGCTTTCAGCGGTGTTACATCCAATCAACCAATTATGGAAGTAGATGGAGACCAGGGAAGTAACACTGCGCCGTTTGCCAACAAGGCCTCATCTTGTCAACAGGAGTGAAACCGCAGAGGGGCAGAGTTGATCTAATTACATCAGTGGAGGTTGTTGGACTATGCGTTATTTGAAATGTCATAGATTTGCATCATGGACAAACGCTCCCTGATGCACAACTTATCTCCAACAGAACTATGCTGACAACTTTGACCAAACAACAACAGCACCGGAGAGATTGACTGACCGACCGACCGAGAGACAAACTGAAATTCCTACATTTAGTCGGGTGCATTTATGACTTTATCGTAAAAAAATTCTAACAAAAGGTTTCTCAGTTGTTTTTTATAGTATTAGATGTCCTTAATAACATACTAAAAGTTTACCAAAGTTTGACCACTGGAAAGGTGTCATTTTCAGGATGGCGTCCTAATGTAAATGTAATGGGTTGAAAGCATCCCTCAAACCCTGGTGAGGGCCATTGTGTTTGCTGCAGGTGAATAGGGAGAAGGGTGCCGGAAAAATTTTAACTAACAGGTATCACCAGGGGATGAAACTTCCCAAAAGTTTATCACTTACATTAAGACAAATATTTTTTTGTATTACAAGTTTTGTCAAATGTTATGTTTAAATATGTAAATGAGGCAATAACTAATTAAATATGCGCTAAATTGCATACTTTTCCAGATCCAAAAATTTAATGGATAAAGCCACTTTCAAAAGTCTTGTTTTATTTTGTTGACACATTAGAACACATAAGAGTCAGAAGGTCTTACTGAGGAGATTTTGGATATCTCTTTTTATCACTTTGTGAATGATAAAATACTGTCACCAGCCCTAAATAAATCAAATGTCGCCATGTTTTCAGGACTCAAATATTGTATAAATGAGGCTGTGAATGATATATCAACAATCCCCTCTGTAAAAACCTTCAGAATATGGAAAATGATCAAACTGGAAGGTTTGGTGTGTGTAAGTGCTGCTGAAGTGGATCTGGAAAAGTTCTGGAAAAGTATGCAATTTAGCGCATATTTAATTAGTTATTGTCTCATTTACATATTTAAACATAAAATTTGACAAAACTTGTAATACAAAAAATATTTGTCTTAATGTAATTGATAAACTTGGGAAGTTTCATGGTGATACCTGTTAGTTAAAATTTTGACCCTATTCACCTGGGGTGTCTCTCCGGGCTTTCAACCCATTACGTTTACATTAGGACGCCATCCTGAAAATGACACCTTTCTAGTGGTCAAACTTTGGTAAACTTTTAGTATGTTATTAAGGACACCTAATACTACAAAAAACAGTTGAGAAACCTTTTGTTAGAATTTTTTTACGATAAGGTGCTTTTTTTGCATAAATGCACCCGACTAATTATAAACAAAAAGTAAATACTGTATACTCTACTCTATGTGGGTTTTAGACATCTGTGGACATCTACCAAGATATCATGTATTTGTGATTAGGTGTTTCAGCATTTTTGGTTGTTTTTTTTCTAACCACAGTGGATCATGTGCAAGAGTAGAGGGAGAAGAGGGTTAATGAAATCATAGTTTTTAGACAAATCATGGAGGACAGAGGCCATGAAGCAGGAGGGAAACCGGATGAACTTATCTAAAATCATTAGAGATTTTTCTCCAAAAATAATGCTTTTATCAGAAAAATGATCCATGTAAACGATTTAGTCGAACAGTTACTGTATGGAGGGTGGAGGAGGATGTGTGGGGGGGGTTCTTGAATGCACACCACCGCCACTGCCACCCTAGAACATAACACCAGTGGCTGATGAGCACTGTATGTGTGTATGTGTTGCAGGGTGAGTGGCGGTGATGGTGCTGTGTGTTTGTGTGCGTGTTGGGGTTGGGGTTGGAGGGGGGTTGGTGCCAGCCTGACTGGGGCTGTCATCGCAGAGGAAATCAATTAAACAACAACACACACACCCGCACACACACAATCATACACTCAGGCTCGTACAGTGGTAACCCAACTCTGGACTCTCCGCCAGGGGGTCAAAATGAGTCCCACCAGCTGGACGGAGCCACTGGAGTCACCTCCCTCCCTCCCTCCCTCTCTCTCTCCTCCATCCTTCCCTTCACTCTCACTCATTCCTACTAAAATAAGCCCCGTCAGAACGGACAAGAAAACACAACACAAATCAATCAGCAGCGTATTCTCAGGCATCCATTAGCCAACGTCAGGGCTCCTTTGGCTCCGGGTTTTTGTCAATGCAACGTCTGGACGTCACCTCACAGGCTCCATGCAAGAGGAGGACGGGAAGTTTCAACTGATTGTGATTTAGCTTGCGCCGCTTTGATGATGACAGATGACGGTTTTACAGTTGGGGGGTGGGAATCAGATATAACCAGCTGTGCATATAGAGAAAGGTGCAGGGCATCCACCTTGAAAGTTGGACCGAGATGTTTGTAGAGGAATAATATCCTGTTAAGATGAGGGTCAGACATGATGAAAAAGTAGATAATCATTCACTTTACCCCACATTATGTATCTAATTATACTACCTATTCTATAAACAATGGCTTTCAAAAGTTGTTTGTTTATTTTCAAAGGAGGCATTTTTTCCTGTGCAAAGTAGTGAGTTATTTTTTATTCATATGGGTTTTACTCCTGAGGGGGGAAATGTAACATAAAACATTGAGAAACATTGTTTTGATCTTGTAAAAGTTGAACTTGATTGTTTTAAGGGCAGAAACGTATCAGCTCTGATTGTACTTTGTTGTGTCGGCCGCTGTTGGTTACTACTGGGCAAGGAGAATAAGAACGTATGGGGCTTGTGTGGTATTGGTGTTGGGGTATTGTGGGGTTGAGGGGTGGGGGTGGGGGTGGGGGCTGTTAACGTTTTTCTGATAAAGAGAAATGATCCGGACTATAAGAAAGTCAATATCTTCCAGCGCAAACACTCATGCAGCGATGGGAAGGGCTAAACTCTTAAAACCCCTGGGTCTTAGTGCCACAGCTCTTCCTAAAGGAGTTTACAGTCCAACACAATGCACACATGTGCATGCACACGCACATACACATGCACATGATCAACAATAACAACAACAGGGTAAGAAATGCAATCCTGCTCCGTGCATGGAGGGCAGAGACACAGAAAGAGAGTGGAAGTGTGGAAGAAAGAATAAAAAGTATGTGCACATGGCTTGTTAGAGGAAGTTCAATATTCTGCTGCACTGCTGTAATTGTGGGTTTAATTGTGTTACTACATTTTGAACTTTTGAGCCCGACAGGAAACTACAATTTTTGCAGGAAAAATAGATTTTCTTTTCTTTCTTTTTTTCTAACCAACCAGACAGTATTTCTCACTGCCTTAGAATGCCTTATAGTGTGTTCACCCTCAACTTCATCCTATCAGATCCAGATTACTTACTGTAGTATAAACTATAGATTCCAGTGCACTCCTGTTATTTTAGGTGGTTGTAGCTTGCTTAAACTAGCCACAAACTTGATAGCAATTTAAAAAAAAAAAGTTTTCGAAAGAATACACATTCCATTTTGTTTGGCACCAGTTTTTGGCACCTGGCTTTTCCAGTTCACTAAAGCATGTGAATCACAATATTTTCATCATCTTGTTCAGATGAGGCAATGTTTTATTATTTCTTTTTATTGTCATTCCTCTGTGACTTGGTCCATACATGATATGCCACCCCACCCACCCCCAGTCCCACCACCCCTCCTGCTGTAATCCCAAAATAATCCATTCCATTGTCCCCATGCTGTTTGATCCCCGTGAAGCTTCCTATTGAAGTAGCACATTCAGTTTTCTCAATTATAATCACTGGTGCTAGAAAAAAAGTAACCATGCCCATGTATTTCAGCCTGCAATGGATTCTGTAGTATGCAATCCTAGTCCAAATACTGTCCACATTCCTAAATGAAGAATATTTCTATAGCCTATGAAAAGTGAGGAAAGGGGTTTTGTTGCAACCTACAAGCTTATGTTAACAGTAGACAGCTTTGTATTAAAAAAAATAAATCTTTGGTCATTATTTATTGCGGCATATCTGTTTGACAGAAGACAAAATCTTTCATTGAAGAGGTGTATCAAACATTTTACTGTTCATTTTCTTGCGTTCTAAACATTCTGATATACTTTGAAGCCGTTAAGATTTATCCAGTGTTTTTTTTTCTGCAATAAAACCTCTACCTCTGGGCAACATATTCTCTGATTCCTGATCCCTTCTGCATCATTCAGGTCGACCACTCTGCTGAAGAAGACGAGCCACTCTGAGTGCATGATCGATGGGTACCTTTCACATTAAAACAGGCTATATTTAGCTATATATAGCTATATATAGTTCCTGGAAACCGGTACCAGTATGCAACGGTACCTTTTTTCGGTACTTTTTGTGTGTTTGTGTGTCAAAGCAGATATCAGCGATCCGGTCATTTTGGCTAATGCTGCGTTCCAGGCAGGCTTTTGAAACCGTAAGTTATGGCTTCAAGTCACGACTTACGACTTTGTAGCATTCCAGGCAACCCGTAACTCGTGTTTTTCCGACCTGTTGCCTGTGAAAGTGCACTATAACGGCCACTCGTAACTTCCGACCCGTGAACTCGTACCAGATCGAACTGGTACGAGTTCACAGGTCGGAAAAACACGAGTTACAGGTTGCCTTGTTGCCTAGTTGTAGCTGCTCAGCTAACTGCAGGGTCATGCCCCAAGGGTAGCCTCCCCACTGGCAAGCGTTTTGTCATTAAACAATGATGGGTCTGCCATGAAACCAACTCTGCCCATTGACATTCTGTAAAAACACTGTGTAAAAACAATTATTTGGATGAAAAAAGTTGGCTAATTAGTGTATACGATTTTGTGAAGTTAGAAAGTTTGTCATTCACTGTTCCACAGGTATGATGGGGCCATTGTCTTTAAATGCATTTACCATTGTTACAGTACAAAACAGGTGATATGATAATGAAAAAAAAAGTGGTGATCTTCAACCAAACACCATGGATTTTTATCTATGTAGTTCATACTTCATACAAATCTTGCCTCTGAAACTTTTTACATTTTTTTTTTAGTTTTTACATTTTAGTTATCTGATAAGTTACTTCAGGAAAGCTGCTAAAATTTCACAAAAGGAAAGAGTAATCACAAATTGTAAAATAGGCCTATAAAAATTCTAATATGCTGTGCAGTGGTTTTGTAACAACAAGTTCAATTAGTATTGGATTCCTTAGATATCCATTTCAAATGATGTAGTGAATGTTCAGTCTCACAAGTGTAAGGTCTGAGGAGCAATGTAAATGCAAAATGTGAAAAACGGAGGAAAAACCTGTAATGAAAGGACAATAACGGAGGGAAAAAGCCAAACCAGCAGCTGGGTTTGAAATGTTGTCCCCAGGATGAGCACTTTTTACTGTTAATAGAGAAATAGAGTGTGTGGCATATTTAATGGGTATTGTTTTTATTGTACAGCACTGAATAATTAACTGGGAAGCGGCATGTCACATAGATTTATCTTTTAATTAAAATATTGTGGTTCACGCATATTTGAGTGGTAGTCCAAATAAATGCAATATCCAAATTTATGTTTTGTTTATCTTCCTGTTAATTATCTGGAGATTGTTCACTGTACAGCCCTACATATTCCCGCTCTCTGCATCTGTCTCTCCCCCTCTCTCTCCCTCTTTTTCCTCGTAATAACCAGTCAGCTTTTATTAATTTATGGATAATTGTGCCTACATGAATAAGGTAAATGGCATGAAACCAGCTCATTCTTATAAAGTGAGATGAATGTGTCGGGCTGGCTGATGCCTCCACCTGACAGCAATAAAGAGGAACATTTTTTGTCCTTGTCTCTAGAATTAGACTAATTTCTAATATCTGTTTTCCCATTAGAGTGGAGACAAATGGAAATGAGTGACTCTTCACATACATGCTAGATGTAGGGAAACAACCTCAACAAAGGGCAACAACAAGGTTTAACATCCATTAACATGTCTCTAGATTTTAATCTGTAGCCTAGCTGCTGAGTTGTTTCTTTTTCAGACCAAACTAAGCCAATGGACTGGCAAGAGGTAAAGTCAATGGATGATTTAAAACATATGGTAAAATCTTTAAAATGTTTTCAATGGTCAATGACAAGATTTCTCACTAGACTCCCTGAGATGGAACCAGGTTAACACGTGCACTACATGGTAGTCAACACCATGACACATATGCCAGAAAGGCAGAGATTCTTGTCATGTAACTTAAGAAACCAATCCTAGCAATTACATAAACCTGAAACATCCCCGTCCTTCTAGATGTTTCCCAAATTTTGGTTCTGTCATATTAAAACAAAAAATGTGTTGGCTGCCATGAAGTGCATGGAAACTTATTATAAACAAAAAAACTATACAACTGTACTACAGTGATCTATGAATGACAAAAAGAATCTTGCACATACCCTGACTTACGAGATTTCTACATAATAAAAGGAGCACACACTCAAATACAGACACAGATTCATACACTCACAGAATTCAGTCAGGCATTTTCTAGACAGAATCTCTTTTCAGATAAGACCATCAAAAGGCTGAGTGGTCCTGCAAATGGAATCATCTCCAATGGGGATGATGCTCATCTAATACACTGTCTATGTGCATGTCAGACTCTGTTCTGTGTGTGTGTGTGTCCAGCCTCGCTATAGGATGTGGTGTTGCATCTGTCTGAGCGGATAAGTGTCAGTGATACTGGCTCTGTTACCGCTGACGTCTCCATTACTGTCGTGTGAGGTGGGACTTGAGCCCTGTCTACTGTCACTCACACACACACGATGGGCTGTCAGTGATTAATCCGTTATTGATTAACTGACACATTTAAATGATTAAAATTATATCAAGCAGAAGATGAGGACATGGGTGTAACCATCAGAAGATGTACTTTACAACTGTAGCATCCGGTGCCAAGCCAGTAGGAGTATCCCACTGTTCAGTGCCATGGAGCTACATGTTTACCGACTCCCAATTAGGGCATAATGATTAGAATGAACACAGATCCCTAGCCATCCAAGGAAAGGAAAATGCAAGTGTAAAAGATACAAATAACATCATGCACTCACATGTACACTTTCATGCTGTCAACACAAACATGAATAAATCCACATACAAAGGTTTTCTCTCTCCGGTGTTGCATTGCAGACTCTTTGACACATAGCCTGGAGCTGTGGACATGGTCATGTGTCTCCATCAGAAAGCATTAGACAGCAGATAACTCATATTCAAAGACAGAAAGCCCTGCCATTACCTCATGCCCTGCGGCTCCCGCTTGACGCTTTGAACTGCTTCTTCTGTCATTTCCTGTCCAGTGATGGGAGGTCACGGGAGGGCAACACGAGGTAACCTGAGTGTGTGAAAACAACAGAGGCAGCCTGTTTTAATTGCCAGGGCTAAAATGCTCGTTGTACATATCTGTGTGAATGTTTATGTTTAATGACATCAACCTCTGAAAACAGGAGGTTAGTTTATTATTTTAACTACGAATAATCATCTCAGTTTATTAAAAGCGAGCCTCATTTCTGTAGTGTATTAGTTCTGAAAACATTTGTTTCACATAAGTAATTGCTAAATCTGGGAGCAGTGTTGCTACGAAGGGGACAGGTGATTATTAAACACTGTACACAAGCCAGTTGCATATTTCCAGTTTATTTGCTGATCAAACTTTCAGTACCCTCTTAAAATGCACTGGTACATCTGAGTCAAAGATGCTGCTACTGCATTACACAAAGGAAAACCTGATGTGACCTGACGACAAATGTGTGTGAGTCGCATCCACGATACCTCATGCTACTTTCTTCTTCTCCAACCACATAGCTGTCTCAGGTTAAACTCTGGTTGAGAACAAAATTTCTGCAATCCCAGCTGACATACACCATGGACAGGTTGCCAGTGTGTAGCAGGGTCAATGAACAACGCACAAATATTCACATTCACACACTACGCACAAGTTGGAGTCACTAGTCCTAACTTACAGTAAGCCGTTTTCCCACTAAAATTAGTGGGTCGACGCAGGTTTTTTAAACGCGAGTTGACCCGCTAACAATTGACATTTGGCTCCTTTCCCATTGACTCTGACAGAACATAAACCAGTCGCCCCGCTTTCATCCGCGGTGCGAGAAACACACTGTTTTTTACAATCTATGGAAACATTGTGTCATGCCACAGCCGCCCTCCGCGGAGTGTGTGGTCTGTCGGTCGAGGCAGACGAGGCGTCTGGCTGACCTGCGGAGTACCAGGACCACGGAGGACAGCAAGTCTGCCGCGGCCGATTGACATACGTCCGTGGCCCAACACATCAGTTTTTTTCCAATCGTTTTTGGTCAGTGTTATTTGATCTTTTGATCCCAGTCTGGAATGAAAGAAGAGCTTTGTTTTGGTAAGTGATATGAGACACGACCGGCACGATGACGTGGTGTCACGTAACGCTCAACGGCATCATGTAAATTAGCGGGTTGACCAGGGTCTGGCGTTCCCACTGCATCGGAGCTGAGCCGATTGAAGGCGATTTTAACCCATGTCGCTTGCCGAGTCGTTTGACGCGGGTCGTTGTGCCTTTCCCACTACCACCAAAAGCCGATTGTTAGCGGGTTTAAACAGGTTTTTTGGCCAGTGAGAAAGGGGTACTAGTGTGGGTATGAACAGGAAGCTGGAGAACCTGGGGAGAACCCATGCAGACAAAGGGAGAACATGCAAACTCCACCCAGAAAGGCCCCAGACCTGGAAAATAAACCCAGAACAACTTTGCCGACCTTTTAGTAACATGGCAGAATAACTGAAGGGAAAGATGGTCAAAACGTTTAAATTGATGTATCAACTTTTATATAACACATCTAACCTCAAAGGTCCAGTTTCTCAGTATTGAAGCTTCAACATCATCGTGCAGTCTTCTCAACAAAAGGAGCTCTATTGTGAGTCAGGGTGATGTATGGATCTTCACACAGAGGCTTTCAAATACTGCCGCTGTGTCATTGTATACTGATGCACAGGGTTTTTAAGTGAATCCCTTGTTAATCCAACAATATTAGATGCCCAACTGCTTCAGTCATCTATTGACTCTAATGTTAACCTTCCTAACCTCAGCCATATTGGATACCTTGAGCTTTGACATTTTCATTGGAGAGGCAAGGCACAGCACTGATTTTCTGCCCAGAGAAGCTAGTCAGTGGGTGGACTCAAAGAAAAGCTCTCGACTCTGTTAACAGTTTCAACAGTCGACACTTTTTCCCGACATCGACTCTGTAATTTAACACATTAACCTTGAAATGACAAATACGATATTTAAGTGCTGACTGTTTACATCTTACATTATAAGACTTGTGGCTTTGTTTAGGAAGGTGCTGCAATTATAGGGGACCAAAAGATACTGGGCAAATTTAGATTTACATTTATTCACTTACGGCACTGAGGTTTTTTTTTTTTTTTTTTTATATCCCAATGTTGACCGGATGACGTCTGCAACATGTTAACATCTGTCGTACACTGGCTACCCTGTTGATGGAACATCAGTCAGTTTCTAAGATTACATAGCTGGTCTGAGGTCAGGTGACATATCAGCTGTTAGCAAACACTGTTTGGCAAGAATATGATTCAAACAAACAGTATATGTTTTTCATGATGATGTTGTTGGCACAGTCTCAGGTTTTTTACAGTGAAGATGCACATTTAAATGAAGTCAGCCTCTTATGAGCTATAACAGACTCAACATCCATCTTTACAGTTACATCTTTTTGTACATTAAACTAATGACATTCAACTAATGAAAATTCTAAATTCCAGGAAGACAAAACATGTAAACACCTCACCCTGTTCTTTATGTCTTTTTTCCCCTTCTCAGATTATTCAGAGCAAGTTGGAAGTGGCAATGAATAGTGTGCCTCAACTGTCATCACTAAGCTTAAGTGCTGATTTGATAATCAAATAATTATTCTATAATCATGAGAAACTCGAGGTAAATACAGGTTAATGACAACAGATGTGTGATCGACTGTATCAACATTTCAAATGAGTGATTACAGAGGAAGTTAGGGCTGACAGATGGTTGTCTTCCTAACTTCAAAGCCACACAGCCCCAACTGTGCAAGCAGACATTCAGGTCTAGTAAGACCCCTCCTCTCCCTCTCATCACCCCTGCTGTGTTTCAATGCAGCTGAATTCATGATATGGAGTAAAAGCTCCTTATTCACAGAATATGCACAGTTGTGTTTGAAGTTGACTTCAATGTTCTGCAAAACATAGCTAGTGACACCAGTGGAAAACGTCAGGGCCGGGCTGGGCCAGGCCGAGAAGAGAACACAATCGGGATTTGATTTGCGCTACTTCGGCTGGGTTCGCTTGACGGGGGGGTTGCGGGGAAGCGATTGGAAGCAATTAGGCCTGGAACAGTTCACAAAATCCTTGTTTTGGTTAATTTGTTTTGTGGTCACAATTTTCGGTTTGGTTCGGTATATGTTGATCGTTGGGAAAATCAAATACAGTATGTCTTAGAGTCTAGACATTTGATACACCATGTGACAGTCTTAGGTTAAATGTTAGTGAGATTCTGGCACTGCACATTGAGTAAGATGGCGGTGCACAGTAGCACAACGGCTGCTTGTGCTCCTGGGATCAAGCCCTCCTTAAGTATGGTGGGCTGGCACGGAACCAGGGCATCGCAATTCAGTTCATCCCATGTTTTTAACATGTGTTGCATGACAATAAAGAGACCTTTGACCTTTGAAATGAGACATTGCTAGTTCCAACATGCTCTTAATTTACTGGGCAAAGAAAGTTATATTTAACAAATGCTAAGAACAATTATTTACTGAAATATATAACCAATATTTATCAATTGTGGTTCTTAGGTGGTTGGACCACCTGAGAACCACAGTCTCCTTGCAAACCTATGAGAAACACTGTTAACCATAGGCCTACTGAAAAATTAGTAGTAGTAAGTAGTATTTGCTGAAAATTGCTGTCTACCTATCCCGTTCACCCCATCAAAGTGCTCTGATTGGTGGATCAGCAGACAAATCAGAAGGCCAACAAAGGGTCAATTGGATGCGATCGCGATCATCACCCCCTGGTCCCATACAGCAGACCTAAACAATGCTGCTGGAACATCTTTTCACTTGCTATGCTTGCAAACATTTCCACAACTGCTGGCTAATACACTGCTTTGCTTCTTCTTATTGTTTACTGGTGGTGGCATCCAGCTGTAGGTGCAGTACCGCTACCTTCTGCTCTGGAGTGTACACACTAAGGGCCCTAGTTTCCTGGTGCAGCGCAGGTAGCGAAGCGAAGCGCAGCCGGTCTAATGCAAGTTTGGACTGGCGCAGACAGGCACAAAGTCAAGTCGGGAGATTGGCAGATCGCGCTCCGCCAATATGGGTGTGGCGGCGCAGCAGGGGGAGGTGTCACAGATTCAGCTTGGTGAAGCGGAAGTTTCGTGAGAAAATGTCCCGCCGACTCTGCGCCGAAAGCAGACCACCTCAAAGCAGGTCTATCTCGGGGCAAGGCGAAGCGGAGCTGGCGGAGAGGGAGATTGGTTGACCGGCGAACAGTCCACACACGTCAGCAAAACCTCACAGACAGGTTTCTACTGTTCCAGACGCAATTAGATGCAATAAATAACAACAATAACCACTATTTAATGCAACTAATGGAATCAACACGTGAATTTATATCTATAAAGATTGTCCCGTCACATCTGACGTCAGATCAAAGGCTGTTGGCAGCGTAATGTAAACTCCACCTGATTTAACACAGCAGGGACGAACTGGCACTGGAGCTGTGGATTGCGGTGATGATCCGCGTGATGATCCGCGATGATGATTGAGAGATAATAAATAATTATAATAATAATAAATAATAAAGCCTGGTTGGTTTGTGGTTTGCCCCGTCACATCAGATCAAAGGCTGTTGGCACGCGTAATGGAAACTCCACCTGAATTAACACAGCAGGGACGAACTGGCAAAGCAGCTGATTGTGGACTGTGAGGGTGGATGACAGCATGTCACCATGTTGAGATGTGATGATCCGCGTTATTTATTTACCATAAAACTTCAAATTGCTGTCGGTCCCAATTAACCATTAATCCACTCCTCTTATCCGCACTTCAGCACCTGTCTGTACAGTGTCAGCCTGGCTCAGCTCGCTCCTTGTAAATGACTTATTAAAAGTAGCGTTAACAACCAGTTCTCTGATTACTCATAAGCGTATTTAGGCTATACGTTGCATTATTAATTTTTTTTTTTTAAAGGATGGTGGAGCCAGCCAACACAGGTGCTGAAGTGTGGTCAGTGAGACCGAGGACGAGTCCGCCCTGGCCGTATTTACAGTAATTCCTCCGCTGCCTGCCGCCACGGAGTGAAGCCTCTCTTTCCCCAGAAGGAAGGAGGTTGAACACTTTATTAATAAACACCGGTTGATTTGAGAGATTTAAACAAATAAAGCCCGGGCCTTTGTTTTAAGTTTTACGGGTATGTAGCCTATTTATTTATGTATTTATCAATTTATCAACGAGCCAGCGACGTCAGGCAGCTGGTTGTCGCTTAGTTTATTAGTTGTTGTTTTTTACACTGGCCAGCGGTTCTCAGTGTATCAGATCAAACCTGATTAAGGATATTAGTAAACTCATTATTCAGCCACTCTGAGCTCGGACCTCCGGACCAAAACAGCTGTTTCCTCCTGGGAGAGGTTCTGCCTGTGGCGTCGCTGTCTCCTCCTCACCTCCGTCCATGTCAAAGTAGGAAATGACATCACCGCGGCTCACTTAAAGGTGAGGAGAGGAGCTCATTTGATTGGTGAAGATCCGAATCGGCTGTGTTAATCCCACTTCACGCCTTTCTCTCCTCCTCCTGTCTCCCTCCCGCCCCGTCTCCTCCCTCCTTGGTATTTGCGCTGGGAGGCAGGACAAGGGGCGTGGGTGCGCCGGTCTGCGCCGGACTTCGCTGCCCACGATTCTTGCAAAACGCACCTGGACACACCCAGTTGACGTGGCGAAGCTGGGTTGCGCCCTCAGTTAGACCGGTCTGCAAAACTAGGGCCCTTAGCCTCGTTAGCAAATGAGAAAGAGCAATATTAGGTTGAATGAAGCAGTGCTTTCAGTTTCAAAAAACTCACCAAAGTGCCAGGCCCCCTGGACCGGGGGGCCGCCCTCCTAGTCCCCTTTTAAGCCCTGTCCCTGGCTAGTGATTCACAGTGGCCAATGGATGTAAATGACCACTGCTTCTATCTGTTGTGCTGCATTTTGCTGCAGTAACTGACAGATCCACCAGAAATAGAGTTGACCCTCTGTTTAGCATGTTGGTCAGTGCAAAGTTAACATTATGCGTTTCTTATCATCTGGCTCTTAATCAGGCATGTTAATTAGGGCTGTGATGTCAGTGTTTTCACAGTCTTTTTCAATCTTTCCACAAGCCTCAATCGTCATCATCGTCCAACCCCTGCTCCACCTCCTTCTTCTTACTGACAGGAGGAGGATCACAGCAAAAATGCATGGCCTCTCCTTCCCCTCCCCCATCATAATTAAACAAGTTTCTGCCTTTATTCCATGTCCATTAGCAGGGCCCAGCAGTGCTTGGGAAATGGTCATTATCGCGGACAGAAATAGGAACATAAATTTGCTGTTAATGAAAATGTCAATTAGTGGTCTACTGTGTTAGAGGAAGCTGATAACATCACCACTGTGAGTTAAGTATCCATATGCTTGCCAGGGTGCCACGCGTTCACAAACTGTCATGCGTTGACAAACAATCAGACACATAGAATATATAAATTCCCATAAAAGTATGTTTAAGATAAAACTTAAATGCTTTTCGTCTTTTTTTTTTCATATTCCATCATTCAATACAAAGTTCTGACCCATTAGCTGTATTCGTCACACATCTGTGTAGGAAAATAAATACTGTAATCACAGATGGTAATAAAAATAAATAAATAAATAAATAAAAAAACGTCATGTTCACTAAAAGAAAAAAAATATGTTCCACCCGTTAGTCTGTAGTTTCATCCTTAAGTTGTTTAGTCTCTGGAACCCCTGGGTTTGACGAGTTGTTTTGATATTTTTATTCACATATTTGGATCATTAATCAAATGGCGTCATGGAGGGAGGGCAAGCAGAGGGGGATAAATGTGATCCATATAGCATATCTTCTTCAGGGCCTGTGTATGTATGTGTATGTGTGCGTCTGTGTGTGTGTGTGCACACACTTGCTGCAAGATCAATCTAAAAGTCCTTTGCAACAGCCACTTCAGACCCTGGGCGCAGTCACAAAAAAATGATTACCATTACACTCCCCACCCTCCCCACACCTCTCCTCTCACTCTGAACAGACGATGAGGGGAAATAAATGTTTCCGCACACATACGCACACACACCCACACACGCCACGCACAAATATACCAATGGCTGCAGTGCTAGGAATGACAGAAATAAAAAAGACGGATTCCCACCTAAATGTCAATATGAGGGGGATGTATTAAAAGTGCATTTGAAATTCTTAGCAGCGTTCCACTTCATTTCTGAATGTCTGGGTCTTGCACTCTTAAAAGCAAAGGGAAATAAATCAAGTTTGTTGCTCGCGCCAAGACCCCTATAAAAATAAATAGATGAACGCTGGTCACCTCAGAACCATTTTTAAAATGTCCCCCTAGCTGCTCTGTATCCATAATTATGATTTTGATTGTCTGTGACCACATCCCGCAAGATCAAATGTGAAGCAGAATAACAGCAACACGGATGAAGAGATTTATTTGTTGTCTGCAGCGGCTACACTTGTGCATGACAAACAGAGAGCTAATACCTTGGGGTATAAAGTGCTGTTGCTTAAGCCTCAGCAGCAATACTGCCTAACCTCTTACATTAAAAACTGTTTGTATGGAGAATGGTGTTTGTAACATGAAAACCTAATCAAAATTTTGATATCGAGCAGCCTTATGAGTGTAGAGTGAATCATGAACAAATATGTGTCCATAATATCCTTTTTCTGTTGTTCCCTGAAGCCCCCAAATTTGGGGGCAATCCACATTGGAACGCAATTGGAACGCAAACGCAAAAGCCATAGAGCAAGCCCGTAGCACACACATGGACATGTTGCATATCAATAGAAAGCTTAGAATCTCCGCTAAACGCCCATATAAACCATTCATAGGATAAACAAACACAGTTACAACACCAAGCAACCAAACAATTTGTCGCAACATTGCGAAAAAGTTTCCGAAAAGCGACGTAGACAGAGAAACCGAGCCAGTAAAGAGGCATCCTTGTTGTGATCCAGAGCTAATGGTAACCAGAAGAAAGCAGACACTCCACAGATTCCAAAACTACCATTTTTATCCTTTTTAACCAAAGTTTCACTGATCCAGAAGCCAAATAAGACAAATAACAACAAGCGCATTTGGAAAACTGAACCAGAAATGCTGTCTTACCTGGGACTTTTCACAGAGAAAACACTGTTCTGCAGCTACACATCTAATTTCGTTTGAAGGACTACAACCCCCAGAATGCACCTCTTCCTCCTCGTGTGTCTGTGTGGCGGATTTCCTGCTCTGTGTCCATATATGGTGGAGAGCAGCCATAGGCTGTATGCTCCGAAGGTGCAACAAAAGCTTAGCTCATTGGCTGCCAGTGCGGCCCAGAAAGACAAGCTAGGGCTCATTTGATTCGTCTGGCTCTTCCGGTCACAACGGTGGTTGAATGAACCTGATTGGTCGCTCTGTTGCACGTCTACGGGTGAGGGAACTGAGGCAGACAGACGCAGGAATGTAGCTCAAAGCAGAAAATGCTGATTTAAAAAAAACCTGTGGATTCTTCTTCAGTTATTTTTTGCAAATTGTGTGAAAATAAAGATTCAACAATGGTTTAGAGTGGCAGGTGGTTTAAGCTGTGCCAAAAATTAATATTTTGGAAAGCTCGCCTGAATATTTTGTAGTAAAATCTCAATAATTTTGTCCTGCTTCACTTTATCAGAATCAACCACTGCAGAGACAATGTTCATATGTTGTACAATGATTTTATAGAGAGTTTTAGCTATGTTAGCATTATTCTAAAGGACACTCATCAAAAATATTAATTTTTTTTAGGCGAGCACTGAATTTATTAAATTTATGCTGTGTGTCATCATCATTTGGTCTTCACCAGTAACATATATACTGATAATTACACATCTCCCAACAATCCTCAAATTATTTCCTATTCAATGACACCAAAATTATTCAAATAGACCTTGTGGTTGCAGAGATATTCTCATTTTATTATTGGTATGCAATTTTCGAGGAAAGGCCTTGAAAATAGGCCCAGGGAATAACAGGTGGACTGCTGTACTATGTGTCACTTGTTTAAATAATTGTATTTTGTTTAAAACAAAACAAACAAACAGAATTGTTGGGAGAAGAATGGTAGAAAATAGCTTTATGTGACCTCAAAGTGGAAAGCTACTTTTAGCCTCTTCTTAGACCACTTGTGTTGTCTTCCTCTGGTCCAGTAAATGCTTGATTTCACAGCTCAAGTCTAACATGACTGTAAGATGCTACTCCCACATCTGGACCAACTGGCAATCATCTGATACAGGCGGATGACAGCATTTGCCCGGATGGTGGTATATTAGCCTGACACGGGTCGCGGTACCAGGGTGTATACTGGGCAAGAAGTTTGATTTTACTAACTGCCATTTGGTCTGGTCCTGTAGCTCAGCCCAGCCCAGCATAAATGTTATCTCAGGGGTCAAGGGTTTAATGGATGAAAAGGTACAAGTGTTTATCTCGCTTCTGCAACAGTAAAGACCAACCAGCTTTGTTACACATTTGTGGTGGTGAGTGTCCCACGGATCACTGGTAATGAATCTGAGGCCAGAATGAGCAACTGAGGGGTTTAAGAGCGGAAGCTGCAGCATGTCTGTGGATAATATCACCATAATGTTGGACTGATAGAAAAAAACTGTCTGTTTTCCTACAGTACAACACAAAGCTGGACCTGTTTTATAGAGACACTTAAGTTGTCTCTGGTACTTTTGTCACATTACATTAATAGTAAAGTCAAAAGGACATATCATTCGTTTTTATGTAAAATTCTGATCATGTCACACATCGCTATGTCTTGTCTAGAAGTGGTTGAGACACAATATAAGTGCCCCATCATCCTCTGTGGGATGTTATGTTAAGTGCTTTCCAGTAAACTGAGAGTATATTTCAGTCTATGTGAGTGTGTGTGTGTGTGTGGGGGGGGGGGGTAAACAAAACAGCAACATGAACTAAAACCAAATTACAACAACTAACTTCCTTCTCAAGATAAATGGGGGGGAGGGTTCTGGAGCTTTGTTGTCCTAAATACAACAAGCTCCAGACATAGCTGCAGACAACAGCATAAATGGTCTGGACAGGAGGTCGCTGCATTTTCTCCTCTCAGAGTTCATCTTGGTTTTATATCTGAGCCATCTGACATGAGCCAATCGGCTGCCACCAATTACCTCCTCGTCCTGACACACACATTTGCTATCACATGTCATGCTGACATTCAAAAACAACCAAAAAGCACTATGACTACAGGCTTACCAACACGTTTACATTATCTTCTTTTTAATGATCTACTGTAGGTCTTGCATTCTTGGTCAAAATTATTGTAACAAAATAAATGATAATAAATATATAAACATTAAAACATATTTTAGTGACATGTTGTCATGTGTTCTTACTAATACCTATAAGAAATACCTGCATGCAGAACCAAGACACATCCACTCCCATACACACTGCTGAATATACACACAAGCACACACACACACACACACACACACACACACACACACACACACACACACACACACACACACACACACACACACACACACACACACACACACACACACACACACACACATCGGCAAACAGTGACACTCCTGCGAATCTTCACTGAAGTCTCTGAAACAGAACGCCCATCTTTACTTTGATAGCTGTCATTTCTACACGAGATTTTCCTCTGCTGCTGGGGGAAATAAAAGAGTTTGTGGTAATGGAGGATAATTACACCTCTCTCTCTCCCTCTCTGTCTCTCAGTGTCTCTCACTTGTTTTTCCTCTGGTGCCACATTGCAGGGATGGATGCCAGTGAAGTCGCAAACTGCAGCATTCAGGCCCATTACATCTGCAATGAGTGGAGATGTAAGCAACATCTGGTGTCTAAGCTGTGATAGAGAGCACTGCCTGTGCCTATTTAATAGATATCTGGAGGCGACACAGAGTGGGATATCACGTCTCTACGTTAACTCTTCAAAGCCCACTTAGAGGTGCAGAGTGGAGAGTGAGAGGGGTGGGGAGAAAGGGGGGAAGGAGTGGGCAAAGATAGTAGAAAAATAGAAGAAGAATAGAAACAGAATTAACAAAAAAAACAAAACAAGGAAGGCAGCCAAACAGATGGAGAAAACAAGGACAGACTGAAAGAAAATGGAAAAGGGATAAAATGATGCACAGTCTGGGAAAGTAAGAAAAAAAGGGGTGTAAAGGAGAGAATATAAGAAATACTGAGAGGAAAGAACTGGAGTAATGAAGGAAAGGAGGCAAGGAGAGAATGGGGCAGAGTGAAGGCAGGACATGAGGAAAGAGGAAATGGAAAGGGTCATTCAACATAAAGTGGGCTCTGCCTCAGTGAACTCTTTGAACTCTAACCCTAACCCAAAACTCAAGGGCCAATTTGTAATTTTGATCAATCACTGAACAAATGTGTCTTACCTGCTTTCATCATGTTGGATAGTTTTTTTTGTTTGTTTGTTTTTTATTGACGAAGCCACAACATTGGAGCCAGCCCTGTAAACTCGGACATCACTGACTGACTGAATGAATGAATGACTGTTTGACTGGTGATGCTTCTACCTACTACACAGCAGAGTGCTGAGCCAGAGTCAACCAAGCCATCAAACAGCAGGAGATGGACATTAAGGCCTGCCTCCAATAAGAGTCTGTTTTGTTCTGGAGTTTAAGTAAATAAAAGCTTAACTATTGTGAATCCCAGATGGAGGCTATGAGCTGTGTGAGAGACTAAACAGAAAATGTGTGCGGCTTAAACTGTGTTCACTAATAGTTCACGTGATAAAGTTTTCCCTGGCAGCCTGGGTCTGGGTCTGCCCTGTATGAGCAAAAACAGCTGAAATCACAGCTCAGTCTTTGTCTTTAATTTATCTGTTTGGTGATTTCATCAGGACTAGAACACATGCTGTCCGACCAAACACAAGGTTTGTATTTAGTCTTGATCAATAATTATTGACAATTAATTTCAGCCAAAATTAAACAAGGTTACAGTAAGTGATTAAAAGTGCAGGTGCTTTAATGCTGTTGTAACCTCTACCCATACATAGCGGCCTGAGTTTGTAACTTCAATGTGATAGTTCTGTTTTACAAAGACGTTATTGTCTGTTTTTTAACCTACAGTAATTGACTAATTATTCAGTGAACACACCGCATTTTTATTTTATTTATTTAGCACACATTTCAATTCAATGGTGCACGGAGGGAACAAAGCCAGTTGGCTTCTCCTTTGGCTTATCAGGCCAGTAATAAGATGTAAAATTGAACCTTGTCCTCTGCTAAACATGATTGTTGTATTGTGGCTGCTAGCCTCATTTAACCACCTCTCTGGCGTGCCCCTCCCCAAGTATGTTAGTCTACCCTACGTCAAATGGACAACTAACTTTTTTTTTTTTTTTTTTTAAGTATATTTTTGGCCTTACATGCCTTTATTCGATAGGACAGTAGAGAGTGTGACAGGAAATGGGAGGCAGAGATGTGGGAATGACATGCAGCATAGGGCCGTCCGACGAGGGACTCGAACCGGGGCCGCTTGCAGCGAGGACTGTAGCCTCAACACATGGGGCGGGTGCTCTACCAACTGAGCTAAACACTGCCCCGGACAACTAACTTTTTAACCAAGAGAAATGAAATAACAGGCCCACATTTTATCTTAAAAAAACCAACAAAAAACAGTTTTGTCCACGAGCTGTTAACTATGACGGAATACGGCCACATTGAGATCTTTTTTTTTCAGAGACTTCTACCTAGTTTTACAAGAAAAAGATAATTTTATGAGAAAAAGTCATAATATTACATGAAAAAGTAATAATTTTGAAAATTATGACTTTATTCTTATAAAACTATGACTTCTTGTAAAACTATTTATTTTTGAAGTCTGTGCAAACATTTTTTTTATTTTTTTTTTTACATTTCTTTTTTTCAATGTGGCCCTAATACTCCGTCGTACTTAACTATTACGGAATTTGCTTATTGAGTCAATCACAGCAGGCTACTTGGTTCCATGCCAAGGAAAGGTCTGGTCCATTTTAACTGAGAAATGTTCACAGTGACATGTGACACAACTTTAACCTTTCCTGATCTTCACCCAAAATGTTTCCCAAACCTAACCACAGACAGGCTACAAGTTACTGTAGCTCCCTTCCACCACAAAGTAATAGGCAGACAAGTCGTAGTATTATCAAATGTTTGATATTTATTTATTGATATTTCTTTCAGTAGGCTATGGAATATTTAACATTTTGACTTGAGGTCTTCCTAATAACTTGAGTTGATTGATGGCTCTGTTCTATTCAAGTGTCCCAGGAAGCCATGATAGTGTGACAGTGAGCCAGCATTCATAATAACAGGACCTAGAGACTGATGCAATTAAATGGCATTCAGCAATCCTTCATTTTATTATTTGCACCTGTGCATTCCCGACTCTGACACGTCAAAGTGTCATCTTTGAAAAAAAGGCCATTGCTTTGATTTGCTGCTGTGGAACAACGAGGGAGCATTGTCATACTATCTACCATCAACGGTCCTGGTTAGTACAATGTCAAATAACTAAAAATCCCATATACTTACAACTTACATTTGTTTTGTTTTTTTACCGAGGCCCATGACAAAAGAATCAGTGTATTAGAAAAAAAAAAACAGTTACTTTTATTTTTAAAGACAGAATTGATCCTCAGGGTTATGGATCATACCTCTTTGCACAGTGCTGCAGTGGTAACTTATGTTCTGTTAATCTTCACAGGTGATTCTTCTCAGTTGCACTTTGATGGATGGGCGCTGATCCTCGACCTTCAATTGAGGTTTCTTTTCCAAACCAAGCACAATGGACTCTACCGGACCACCATTACTGGACTGAACAATGTCCTGCCAATATTCATCAGACCTTTTTTCATGTATCTGACGGTTTCATCTTACAGTTTTGTACCATTTTTTGAGTAAGGTTTTCTTCTTGGCAGTTGCCCTAACATTTACTTTCACACTTTGCCAAGCCTGAGGCCCTTAGAACTGGCTCAAATAAGGAACATAATAATGGATACATCACCAGGAGGAAGTCTGCAGTACAGTTTATTAGAAGGAAATGAATGAAACTGAAGCAGATACACAGGCATCACTGGGTTCTGCTGCATCAGAAGGGAGAGAGAGAGATGGCCTAAATGGACTCAGCCTACAGATGTGTGTGTGTGTCATTTAAGTGATCAGTCTAGACTCTAGAGGGAACAGAAACAGGAAACACCAAAATAAGAGTCCAGCACTAAACAAGCACTCATATGTCTGTTTTTCAGTGCAGGTTTCACAGACTGTGGTGTGGCGTTTTTAGTAGTAAGGCTCTTCTTATGCCCCCAAACCAGATATTGTTCAATTGCTTATTGAATTAATTTTTTTTTTCCAAGTAGCATTAGATAACCCAAGACAAAGGTCTTTAAATTATTCAGTTAAGTGTAATTTGCTTCCAATCCAGGAAGACAAAATGCCCATATTAGTGATCTCACAACAAAACATTGACACAGGTTTTCACTTTGCTCTTAGGCAAACCTAAAGTTATTTCTCAAACTAGTGGAAACATCCGGAGCTGAAATATCAGACCAAAACCGTTCAGTACAGTTTTTTTTTCATATGAATTCGAACATTTCACAGCCAGTAGGCTACTATGAAGTCATGACAGCTTCACTCAATTTGGCTGGAGGGGTAAAGTGGAGACAACATGACACCTGAGCTACTGATGGAATGAAACAAAGTTATCTTAAAATATCCAGAATAATATAGAGAACAGAAAACACAAAATATTGTCTTTTATTATAATGCTGATGTCTCTCACTCACACACTCCCCCTTTCACACACACAGATGCTCTATGGCAAAACAAGAGATCACCTTCAAGTGCAGCGACGCGTCACGCTGAGCCTTCAGCTGTTGTTACAGCGACGCACAGCTGATCAGCAGCCAGCTTGACAACTTCATTCACCCAGCACCTGCTAGCTGTCAATCACACAGGAGACAGATGTGTGTGTGTGTGTGTCCTGAGGCTATTCATGAAGCTGTCAAAGAGAGGACGAGAGACGTCCATCACCCCTCTTTATCTCTTTTTCTGTCTGTTGATCTCTTATCCTCTCTCTCTCTCTCTCTGTGTGTGTGTGCCCTTGATCACTGTCAATAATCTCCCTCAACACTTGCATCTAATTATTTACCACAGGACTTTTATATTGGGCATATTAATGTGGCCCCACGTCGTGTAAACTCATAGCAGTAAACAAACCTGCATGTGCAGACATGATTCATGTTGTTTTATTTGCAAATGCCATAATATGATGTAGATCTGATAAGAGTCACAAGGTCCTACTGTACAACTCTGTCACCCACAGTCTTAGCTGACCAGTTTGTCCCATCTTCTCTTAGTATTCTACTATCATCCTCGTTCTCAAGAAACCCTCATCACCCACTGACTGCAGGATTGTTGCCCTGATGTCTGTTGGAATAGTGTCCTTTGAGAAACTGGTGTTGACCACCCTGAAGGACATCACAGGTTGGACACCCATGTGCGTTCTCTGCCGAGCAGCAGGTAAGTGGAAATAGCCATATCCTGCAAGACTTAGCATCAGTTCTCTCCTGGTTATGTAGCTTTCGTCCAAACACATGCACATGAGATTAATTGTCAAATCTAAAGTGGTCATACAAGTGTCTGAGTGTGGAAGCTGGTTGCATGCTGTCATTCCAACATACCACCATTCTGACATACCACCATTCCGACATGCCATCGTCCCACCATTCCAACAAGGCTTTCAATATAAGGAAATGTGTGTTACTCAACAGATGACTCCCTCCTATTTATCTGGACTCTCTCTATTTTTTATTTCTGTTCAGACCTTACATAACACCTCTATCCCAATTGTGGTCCAATCATAAGCAAGAGTATGCAGAGGCTCAAGGTAGCATACAACGATGCAATGAGGTTACTGCTCTGTGTCCCTAGGTGGCATAGTGCCAGTCATCTGTTTGTGTCTAGAGTGCCAACCTGTGAGGCACTCGTAAGACAGTTGATGTTTAATTTTATGTGTCGCCTAGACAAATCAGAGAATCACATAATTGAGGCCTTAGTCAGCCCATTGAAAAGCTGTTACCGATTCACTTCAAGGCTAAGGTGGCATTGTTGCAATAGCCGGTATATTTTATGAAATGCACACTCTTCTTGTATTTTTGTACTTTATTTTATTGTTGTACTATTTATATTGTATGATTTGTGATTTGTGATATGGACCTGTGTCTGAAATAAAGCCTATTATATATTTATCTGTCTAGCCTGTACCTGATCTTTTTTACTAAACTTAACCAACTCTTTTCTTCATTGCCTAAGCCCAACCAGTGCAAAATCTTTTGGGGAAAAAATACACTTTTAAAGTAATTGTTGGAAAGGAAGGATAATTAAAAAAGAAGAGAAAATACCATCATTCCGACTATAGGAGGCAAGAATTGTCAGAATGATGGGACATTTGATAGAAAAGTGTTGCCATTTAGACAGTTAGAGACCTATGTCGGACTGGTGGCCATGCCCATGGTCTCCCCCCACCCCCCTGCCCAACATTAGCGTTCTGAGTTGTGTTACTTTTGAGGAACAGCTTTGTCTCATTATTATTTTGAAATGTGGCATTTTAGTTTGCTCTTATAGGTCAACCCACTATTCCTCTGCATGGCTTTATATCACTCAGTTTTGTAGTTCACATGTGACGTATCCAAGAGAATTTGTGTCAACTTTGAGTGAGCTAAGACCGTAATGTGGATGTGACAGGATGAAGTTGGGTTATTGGATAGATACCACTGGCTCTTAAAATAAGCTTTTTCACTCCGGGGGAGTAACATCAAAAATCTGACATCAACCATTTTTCCTAATGTCACTATTGTAGCTTTGATGGATTATCTGCACATGACATGTTGTCGTCTGGATTTCCAAGCTTCACATCTATATCTTCTGTCTTCTTTGCTATTTCCCATCCTGCATTGCAAATAACTTTAGTTAAAGGCGGATTGCAACAGATGTTACATCATTTTCTCAACATGGCCATCTTCACAGTCAAAGAAGAAAAAGACTGAGTCTTGAAGAAAGAAATGCCCTGCAGTATAATAAGCACTTATTAGTGTTAAAATGGCACCCCATGGAAACCACAGTTTTTACTTTTTTGTTTACAGCACAATATCACAGAGTGAAACTGTTTTGCATGCCCATCTACAAAGATAACTTCTCTCCACAATACAGGTGCTCAACCCAGAGAACCAATTGCTAAGGTCTGTGCTTGTCCAAATATCAAGGGGATTAATTAAAAGTCAATTACTTGGCAAAGGACAATTGAGTAAGATTAGGGGTTTCTGTGCGCATTCAGACGCAGCCCCATGTCTTAATATCCAATGCCCTTTCATCTGTGGGGTGGTAAATGGACCTCTGCCCATGTATTTGTACTCAGTTTAAATGTTGCCGCTTATGCAAATTTAATGAGCATTTTAGTTGCATCCTTTTAATGTGCACACCACAGCCTAATGCATAATTAAAGATTGTACAAATAATGGAGCATGTTCATTTTTATTTGATCTGATTTTAATCCAGTGAAGGAAAGAAAATACTCAAGAAATGATATATGGAACATATTAAATTTCATGTAGAGGAGGCTCCCTGTGCAAAATATTATCAAAACATGCAAGAAGGCCTAAATTCAGTCATCATTAGATAAATCAAATGAACGTCAAAAGGGGAAAATTCAGAGCTGCAGGAAATCTGGAGATATACTTGCTTTTAACTATGTGTTTGTGTGCCCACTATGGTTGCCTCATCTATGCTGTGTCTGCTTGGAAGACCGGTTGTGTTCGTTCTCATAAATGGACGTTGCGTACACGGGGTGCAAAATGCACATGAACAATATAATGATGCAGCTGGGTGTCCATATGAATGGTGCATGGTAGTAAAGCAAGTGGATCTCCAGCGTACTCTACCTATCCACTCCATACTGTCCATTTTCAGTGTACAGTAAAGTCTCCACAATGGTCAAGGTTCATGTGTTAAATGGTACTGTCGTACTTACAGTACAATATTATATGTTTCAGCAGGATGCTATGATTGTCTGTTACCAGTCAGTTACAGATGCAAATTAGCTCAAAGCTATAATCTGGTACAGTGCATCAGATGGCAACATTTATGTTTTAACTGTACACTGTCCCTTTTTAAATAAAATTGAAATTGAAATTGAAATTGACTGACTGATCTTAACTGGCTAAAAGACCAACTGCCGTTCGGCTGAGTACTGTCATCTGCTCATTTGCGTCAATGCCTGAGCCTTTGTCCAAACACAGCTTTCGGGGGTATTGCTACAAATGCACATTAGTGCTACAGTATGTGTTATGGCCCTGCAAGAGACTGGTGAACTGTCCAGTGTGCAGGGACAGCTGGGATTGGCTAACTCCCCTAACTTTCTCTCTCTCTTTCATTTTGATGTGTTTTGTTGTGTTGTGTTTACAGTTTGTGGTGTGAATGTGCATTCATTTTACGTGAATAAATGATTGGTTAAATCTCTTTCTCTCTCTCTCTCTCTCTCTCCCCCGTAGCTACTTTTATTAGTAGAGGAATGCTTCAATTCCTTCATCCCTGCTTGTTTGTGCATCTTAAAATTATCACAATACAGTAATACGCAAAGTTAATTACACTGTATACTGTAATATACAGCACATTAGTCACATTTACTCTGTATCATAATATACAGTGGGTCCGCACTGTGGAGGGTGTGTGTTCATATCAGTATGTGATAACTATTATCATTGGGGACAAAATATATTGACATAAGTGACAGATCAAATGTTCAGCTTCCGTAAGAAATTCAAGATTCAGTTCAGTCACAGTATATAAATATTATGACAGGGAGTGTTGTAAGTTAATGTATTTATATGGTCACATTGTGCTAATATGATTAAAAGTTTCTGAATTTAAAGTAATTTAGTATACTATCATACTGTCACAGCTCATATTGAGAGATGTTCTTTTATTGGAATAGGAAAAATCAAATGTCTGTATTCATGCTTTTCAAGATGCTCTTCTCAAAGAGCTGCAAAATGTTGCGGCTCTTTGAGAAGAGCATCTTGAAGAGCACAAATACACAGTCATTAAGTCCAGCATTTCAGTTTATTTCTGTGTTTGATTTGCTTTAATTTCTAATTCTATAAAATAAAATATAGCACAACATCACCTTCAAACTGACCTGGGGTAAAGGAAAGACTGAGGTACATAAGATCCTGTGTGCCTACAGTATGTTTGTTTGTGCGTGTCACATTTTAGAGCAGTGCTCAGCCTAATCTGATCCTGATAGTGCTGTGTCCACGTCGGCTGAGACAGACAGCTTATTGTCATCGTCCTCTGCCCCTGACATATGCCCTCCTCTCTCTCCCCCTCACAGTCTGATTGTCTCATCACTCCTCGGTGCTGTGACTCCCACCTGACGTCCAGACAGACCTCAGCCTCCCGCAAGCTGGATAATCAACATCCTGTCAGTATACTGTCAATATCTTCCTCACTGAAAGTGGACATTGACCCACACACACACACACAACCAGACAAGCACAGTCACACACATCCACACCCAGGCTCTTTATATAAACCAGTGGAAACTGTTTACAATATGTCATCCAAGCAGTTAAGTCTATTCCCTCTGTGTATGTCCTGAAAAATTAATATTAAACCCAAAGACCATATTAAAGGTCCTACTGTGAAGGCTAGTTGTCACTGTCACTGTATGTGTAGATTGCTTGTGCATGCTTTCTGTACCAAAGGGGCTCGGGCTGTCAGAGGAGGCAGACAGTGAATGCAGGATGTACTAGAAAAATTACTGCTTTTTACAGGGTGTGACTTACAACCGAGCACATGGCACTCCGGCCATGACAGGTTAGCAGAATGGAATAACATCCCTGGTGCACAGTAAAGTTAGAGGGACTGTTAATCTCTTCTGATCACAAACACTTAATCAGCAGGAGTTCCAGGCTTTCAGGTTGGAAATTGATGTGCAATACTAGGATGCAATCGACCACTCAGATGTGCACTGCTTTACTCATTCTGTCTGTCAGATCTAAAAATGGCTGTTGTTTGACACTTCATGGTGCTGTTAGACATTGTATTGGTAGCTGGGCATGCATATTTACTTTAGATGGACTTTATCTTTTTGACCATCCTGGGTCAATGCCATAATAACAGGGTTTGTTTTCAATCCATTTCGTGAGAGTGACTTCACAAGGGCTCTGTGAAAAAAGCCCTCTTTCTTTCTTCATGTCAGCAGTGAAGAGGTGCTATTTTGAACTTTGATTCTCCTTTTGAATTGTTCCATAGGAGACGGAGAGGCCTCTTTCCAGAACACCACTCATAGGTGCATTGCTAATGAACTACTGGTGCTCTGCAGAAGGAGAGCCATAGGTACTGTAATGGCACAGGTTTGTGCAGCAATATTACCCGAGAGGGTGTGCTTTAACATCCTTTGAGCACGATGACTCGTGCATTCCTGACCGCATCACCGAAGTGCTCAAATTACGTTAGACCACACCCTTGAGGGTAATATTGCGATTATACAACAATTACCAACAAAATTAAGCGTATAATTAAATATATATTCATGTTGATGGACGTTTTGCTCTCAAAATTTAAAGTTTTTTGCGAGTGTGCTTCCCGTTTCCATGGAAATAAATGGAACACAACCAGTCACGTCAGTAGACTCCTATGTGTAATGGACCTCTACAGCAAATAGTCCAAACCTTAGTAACGACCTAGCAACAGAAAGGATTGTCTAGTCCCAGATGAGTGAACTCTGAGCTGACGTTCATGTTTTAATGCGGTCTCGGACTTTCCTGAACTAAGTCAACACTGCACAAACGATCGCCCAAATTATAACAAAGATGCCGTTTTTTTTCCTTTCACAGATGTAGCTTTTACAACCGCAAACTGTGCATGTAAATGAAGTTATAGCGTCGTGTCACCGACACAGCTGATAGAGAAAAACGAACGATTAGCCTACTCCAGATTATTTAAAAGCCAAAGCGCAAGCGAGAGAGAGGGAGAGAGAGAAACATACAGGTAATCACCTTCGTTTTTTATCTAATGAAATATTCAGCTCCAGACCATATTTTAAAAAACATATTCACCGCAATCACAACTCGTGTCTCTCCGACTTTGTCCACACGAGGGAGAAAAATCCTCTTGGCTGTAACCATAACGGGGAAGTTTTCAATATATTAACAAAAAAATAAAGCAATTGTTCTATAAATGTGACTTTTGCAGCTGACAGGAACACCCTACAGGAGGTCAGTGTACTTTTTGCTTCATTTTCACGAGTAATAAATGACGTTTCTTAAAATAAAAGGGGGAAAAATCCATGTTGCCAAAACAACATGACATGGCAAAGTAATATTTTGGTTAAAAACTTCATTATCACATTTCAAAATGTAAGGTCTCTGTCTTATGTTCTTGGACTTCCTGTTTTATTTTGTAGTCTAATTCCTGTTGTGGTTCATCACTTCCTGTCAAATTTTAAATTATGTTCTGTTTGTGAAACTTCCTGAGACTTTTCTTTTTGTAGACGATCAAGAACAGTGACATCTGTATGAGGCTGTGAGATTGACAAACGCACTGCCTCATTAACTGCATCCTCTGCCCCTCACTGATGCTGCTGTAGACTGTTTTTTGTTTTTTTGTCCCTACACTCTACAACCTGTGGGACCATTGCCTCAGGTAGCACCTCTGTCAAAGCAGGTGTACTGTAGTGGATTTCATCATAACCATGACCTTGTAGTCTTGGTGACAGTAATGAACTGCCAGAGAATACCAGATGCTACTGTAACAGTGAACACACAGTTACATACATGTAACATACAACTGGAATGATCACAGCTTGGTTAGGTTTGGGGAAAAAAATACTTTAACTTTACGGTGAGAGCATGGATTGGATTGACATACTGTATGTATTGTGTCTACTTAAAGTTGGTGGAGTCATGATTAAAACAAATAATCTGTATTATAGATTAAAAAATATGAAGAAAAAGATCAGTGGCTGTCTAATGTCAAAATCCTTTTGTCCTAACCCTAACCCATCCACCCACACCAACTCAAATGCAGACATTGTCCATTTCTTTACTATATCTCTTGAGTTCTCCCTGTACTCCTGTCAACATCTCTAATGTTTTTAGCAGGACAGTCTCCATTACCAAACATTCAAACCCCTGGTTCATATTTTATACACATATTTGTGTTTGTTGTTTGTTTTTATAACTATAAAGTATGTATGTAGATGTATGTGTGACAGGGACTCTTGCTGTATTACAAAGGTTAGAAACCCTAGCTTCTGTGCTCCATTTGAATTTCCCTCTTGAGTGTTGTGTACTGAACCTGGGTCCATGATATCCACCTCTTCCACTGATCCAGCAATGACAGCGTCCACCCCCATACCCCTTCAAGTCCAGAGTTTTCTGTGGAGCTCCCCAGACACATGGCCATAGCTGTGCCCCAGGAACAGCAGCCCCTGTGGGTGGGCACTCAGCTGGCTGTCAGCCTCCACAACATCCAGCATCCAGCTTCCATCTTGGAAAGCACAAGTGCTGCCACTTCTGGCAGTGATCTCCATGTGTTTTGATATTAGAGGAGCCCTTCTCTCAGTTTGACATTCACATTGTGGCTTAATGTTGCCCTTGTAAGACTGGCACAAACACACCCTCAGTACCATCATGGGAGGCAGACACAGAGAGATGACAGCTATATCTAAAGTTTACCCTGACAGCCTATGTCTGATTCCACAGAGGAGTGACCTTAAGAAACTCCAGTCTAGACAAAAGAGGTCAGTGGCGGTGCTGAGTTACTTCGGAGTCACACTTTGAAAACTCTGTGACTGAACATGCACATTCATGTTTTGGGTTCTTGCTTGTCCGTTTGCCTTATCCCACCACAGGGAGTATCAGCCAAAACAAAACAAAACAAAACAATTGTAGCTTGGAGGAATTCAAATTCATTGTCTGAAGATATACAGCACTAAACATATACAGCTAATTATGGCTGCAGCAAAGCAAGAGTGTGTATCCACCCTTTTCCGAACGTCAAAAACGTAAGCCTGTTTTGCCGGTTTTGCTCTTCCGGTGGAATTTTATGTTTACGTTTCCATGGTTTTGGTAGTCGCGGTAAATGCATGTATTTCTTTTTTTTTTTCTTCAATGAAAATCTGTAAAACACATGGATCATTACACCAGCTTTTAACAGTGGATATCACACAAATTGACATCCGTGTTAAAAGCCAGCATTAATAGATCCATGCGTTTACCGCAACTATGACAACGACTGAAAACTTTGGAAATATAAATGTACAATTCCACCAAACTGGCAAAACTGGCCTCCGGTTTTCCCCATAGCGTTCTAAAGAAATTCGTGGATAGGCATATTGTAACTTTGAGCAGAAACCTGCATGGAATGCAGATGAGTGTATTAGGCTCTAGGAATATTCATTGTCATTGTATGTTGTCTATATCACATGACATGTGAAATGTTTAATATTTTTGGGTCCAACAGGGTTAGCCAAACTAAAACTGCTGTGATTAGTGCTAAATAATACACTACACAACCATCATTCTTGTCCAGTTTCATATCACCTTCATATCCAATGTCTTGTGCAGAGTTTCAGTTCATTATGGATGTTTCTGTAACCCTCTCAACCTTTCACTGAATGAGTAATTGGCCCTCCTATGGTTCCCATTAGAACACCTCCCAGTGGTTCCATTCAGGCCTTATTACAAGCTTTAAACCACCCACCATACGGTATCTCACCCTGTTTGGCAAACCTGTATATTAGCAATGATGAGGGATAGGACCTTTGTGGATGCCCCATGCTCAAGTCAAGTAGGCTGCATGATTACTGCAATGTGGACTTTCAGCGTATTGTATAAACCACAGCGGATGTTTAAACTTTTCATTCAGGATGAATTTCAGTATGATTTGATTAATGAAAGTGTCATTTGTTGTCTTCGAACCACAGGCCAGTGAGCTGTGCCCTCTTCATTATTTTATATTTTTGATACTTGTCAAAACCAAACCGAGGTAAAAGAATACAAAAACCTGGCAAGTTGATTAAAGGCTAGGTAGGCAGCTTTTTTTTGACAGTATTAGGCAAAAACTTACACAATAACCTTGAGGATAATGTAAATGAAGTGATGTGAAAAAAGATCAGACGTCTGCGTCTCCCCTAGGCTCTGTTTTCAGCCTGCAAAGAAATCTACCCGTGACGGTAGATTTTGACCAATCACAGAGCAGCAGCTCTTATTCGTATTATTTTACACGAAATATAAATACTTTGTTATCGTTCATGTGTTCAAAAAGGTTTTTCTTACCCGTGACTCGGACATTATGGAGGATAACATTGACAAAAGGAAAAGAAAGAAGCTTCGGCAAGTTGGTTGGTTAGGGAGGAGGACAGAGAAGCTGCCCGGCCGATGAGCTCAGCTCCCAGGCTGCAGCCTCTGTGACGCGCCGCTGCTGCCGCTCGTGTGTGGCTCTGCACTCCTCCGACAAAAGTCGGAACAATACTTACAGACGTTATTAGGAAAAACTGACCACACATTGGGAATCTAAACCGTCACTTTCTCGCATGAAAAAATATTAAAACGTAAGAAAGTGACGGACTGGCGGAGGGGATGAGAACCGTGTGGACTCAACTCAAGGCTTTTTTCTAGATTTCTGCCTACCGAGCCTTTAATAAGCTTTACCACGTTTCCCCCTTGCTCTAGTGAGTTTTCCTCATTTTTCAGTGACGGCTGTGACATGAGCTTCTTTGCTGATTATGTTCTTACATTACAGTAGACACAGTAGCAAGACAAGCGAAAAGAAACCGACAGTCTGTATTTGTCCACTGTACCCGGATTTCAAGCTAACTACAGTAGCCATGTTGTAACTGCATGTCTAAGAGGAGCAAGCTAAAACCTACACTCACAATCCGTCCCCCAAGGTGATGATTTCTATGTCTGTTCTGGTGTTATTCTTGGGTTTTGTCCTTCTTCAGGTCCTGTAGGGAGTGCTTACATACATTAAAGGGGAACAATAGTCCAGTTGCTTCTCCAACTGTTTTGCTAACCCTCTTCCTGGCCATGTGTATTTGTTTACAACAAAGCCAGTGAGAAAGCAATCAATAGCTGATATCATATACGATGTTACAACATGTATATTTGTGTAGTCTTATCTGTCATAACCAAGAGATTATGGGTTAAGAGGCACATTTGTGTCGCGGAGCGCAGAAACGGGAGTTGGGACACCGGGTCAGCAGCGCTCATCTTGCATAGTTGGTTTTCATCCAAGAGATGCTAGGTGGAAGGCAGAGTCTCCGTTCTCCCTCATAACAAGTTACCTGTCATTTATTAAACCATCACAATTACTTCAAAGCTCTTTAAATAAGGAAAAAAAATGAAGCATGAATCCTACATAGTTCCTCTTCAGTGCATCAGTATGCACCTGACCAGTCCATCCAGAAGGAATTCAGGATCAGCCCTCACTTCATCACTGGGCCTCTTTCCTTTCCCCTTCACTTCATGGTTCCTTTTGCTCCATACAGCATCAGTCTTTCATAGATCTACTCACTAATACTACTGACCTATTGACTGCCCATCTCATGAGTTGTTGTATTTGCCTTTCTTTTATGTAAATAATGATTTGTTCTTGATTGGCCCAGAATAGCAGGTGACAACAGAAGAGATGGTAAAAACCAGTTTGCTACAACTGAAACCAGTTTGTTTGAGGGGATGAAGCTTGTGGACAAAGGTAATTTTGTAAAACAAGGAGATTTTTCAATGCAGAGCTTTTTTATTTATATTATTTTATTTATAAGTATATATTTTTTGTTTTTTTTAAACTTTATTGATAGGATATAAGTTCAGGAAATGGGACAGAGATGGGGGGAATGAATAAAATTTCCATACACCATTTTGGGGCGGGTTCTACCTACTGAGCTAAACTTTCTCCAGAAATGATTTTTTATTAATTGGAATAAATTAGTTTTTAAAATAATTTTGTCTTCAGAATAAAATTTTATATAATTTTGTCTTTAAAATATACTTTCAATTTCAGAATTGTCTTTTTATTTAGAGTTTTATAATTCAATATCAATGTAATTCACGTCTGTGATTCTTCAATGGCATACAATGTGATTTAGAGCTAGTGATGGATGGGCAGAACGAGGTTCTATTGAACAAGAATAGTGTCCTACTAGATACATTTTCTTCTTTTTAATTGTGAACTGGCATAATACTGTTTACTTGTCCTGGTTGTGCAGCTGTGTGGACTTGAGCTGCATGAATGTACCTTTCATAGAGACATCCCTCTCTGACCACCGTTCATCCTCATCACAGACTTAGCAGTCACCTTAAATATATATTAGTAAAACTGTTTATGGGTAGTTGTTAAGGACAAAGGCAGCCTTAGTGACACCTTCAAAAATACAAATTACATTTAGACCACTTGAGTTTTTGGAATACCTTATAAAAATAGCACCTACTGTATATAAAAAAAGAGCAGCTGTTAACAACTGTTTGACCAAGTTATTCAGAGGAGAAAAAATATAGTCTACATATAACTGTGCTCACTGGAAGAGAAAGGCACACCAGAAAATGGAGAAAGAGAGGCAGCAAAAGTAGAGATGCGGACAGATGGACAGGGAGTTTTTCGTTTAAACATCATCACCATCTTCATCATCCATGTCAATTTCATCCGCCGGGGACCGAGCGCTCAGTGGAAAGATGATGTCTCCAGTCCGCAGAGAGATGGCCATCAGGGACTCAACTCTCTGCTGCAGTTCTTTTCCCAACATCGGCATAAACACCATCCTTCTCTCACCATGCATGGCATTGCAGCAGTGATCAACAGCGCACTTTAAGCAAGGCCCTTTCCCAGCTCCTCTTTATCAAGGTATTTTTGCTCCTTGGGGTTCGGTGATGCATCCCAGCTCAATTATCTCAAAATATTATGTATATGCCTGTTTATTCTTACCGTTCACAGTGATAGACTGTTCAGTGTTTTTAATATGCTAATCACCCTTGTCAGCCATTGGATTGAGAGGCTACCAATTGTTCAGCATCAGACAGTGAGAGATGATTATCTAGGTGAGAGACTATACTCATCCTCAGCAGCGAGGAAGTGGCATATTGATTGGCCATCAGGGAGCTAATAACACAAGGTTATCTACATGTAGCATGAGACAGTCTCCCTACTTAATACAGCACTCCTATCTAGATTTAATTTGTCCTTATAGCACTGAGTCAGGGAGGGAGGGGTGTGCATCTTCCAGAGCCTCACAAAGGTCACACTATCACAAAACCATCTGCAGGGGACATGGTAGGATTATATGATGTACCATCATAGTTCTGTTTTAGAGTTCCACTGGGCGCCTTCAACTACCATTGGTATGTTGATCTTAATACTGTAGATCACTGACAGTGACACATGAAATTATGGGTTTATAGTTTGAACAACAATATCAATGGAAAATGTTTGAACACATGAAAACACATATTTAATCCCATTAATAGAAAAAAATTGGAAAATTCACATCAGATAATTTGGTTTTATAGTTAGGTTTATTAAGTGAATGAGCAGTTTCCAACAAGTTTCCATAGTTTGTTGTAAGGCGACATTTCATGGTTATCACTGTGCACTGATTGATCAATAAAATACAGTAAAATCGTCACGACCCTCGGTCCCTTTCTGTTCTGTTGTCTCTTTCTCTGTTCCCCTGTTTTGTCTAGTTCTTTTATTTTGAAGGTCTGTGTCTTGTCCTAGTTTCCTGTTTTATGTTGTAGTCCTTGTTTTCGTGTGTTCTCCCTCCTCAGTCTCCTTGCACACCTGTCCTGTGTTTCACATCGTCAGCCCTGCCCTGCTCCTTGTGTGTCTCCACCAATCGGGTTTCTTTGCCCTCCTGTCTCCTCACCTGTTGCTTGTTGGTTTGATTAGTTCTGCTGTATTTAGTCTCATGTTTCTTTCAGTTCTGCGTCGGATTATCGTTTGTTTCATGGTGTTCTGTTTTGTTCGGTTAGTTATTAAACTTAAGTCTGCCAGCACCTACCTGTGTTCGCTCCTGCATTTGGGTCCACCCGCTCCCCACATCCTGACAAAAATGACACAGGAGAGTGGTGTTTGCTGTCCATTGCTATTATTCATGAAGGCTTAACATTGCTTTGTGGTAACTGTGGCAACAAAGATAGCAACTAAAGTTTACGGAAGCCATAACCAAACCATGATCGCCATTATCGTCATAGCAGCCACGATGACCAAAGTGCAGTACTTCCGCCACTAACTCACCTATTGGAGAAAAAAAAAACCTATACTGTATGGTTGTCAGTTTCAAGCTTGGAAACAATATATTATGTCAGTCACAAATGAGCCAACAAGAAGTGCCCAGCGTGCACAGTGTCATAATGTCTGAGGCTATCTGGCACACTGATCTGTTGTCTAAACATAAATCACAGTGGCAGTGTTAAGACCATGTTTCCATGTTACTATAAATCTGTAGAGAGCCTTTCTCCCCAGATATCAACATGACCTCAAACACAACACTTTCCAGCCACATGACTAGGTCAAGGCGGAGGGAGACTCAATGAGGCACATAACACCCCTCTATGTCTGTCTCTTGTCATCCATCGCATATGTGATTGGAAATATATGAAAACTTCTGCAATGCACAAATATGGAAACACACAAGAAATAAAAGGACCAGCAAGCAGATGGTCAGTAAGAGCAGAAGTGTAATCTGAATGCTTCAACTGTGTGTGTATGTGTGTGATCATAATCCAACCTGGGGCTAGTGGAGTAATCTTATGGCCAGGATATTAGTCAGTCTGTTTCTGAGTGCTCCATTGTTCCTGGCTAAAAAACACCAGGGCCCTGGAATAAAAGATTACCCGAGCAGAGTTCAGGGTTTTGGTCGGAAAATACTCTGGGGAGTCCGAGCACACTGTGCACACGAAAGATTACATTTCAGTCCCTGGCTCACAGTCAAAAGTTCGCCAGATGGAACAGGAAATTGTGTCGCTGTCAGTGAAAATGCGCAGAGAGAAATGTAAATGGCCCTCCCAGTAACAGACGCCTCATATGCAACCCCGGTTGTGTCCCCTGGGCTCTGCCTGTCCACCACGTCCATCTTGTGTCAAATACTTGTTTTTAATTCTGGATTTGGTGGTGGTGGTGGTGGTGGTGGCGGTAATGTGTGTGTGCAGGATGGTGTGAAACTATGCAGTGACAACCAGCAAGGAGGCCATACAAGAAACACATTTTTGTACAGTACACAAGAACACAGAATTCACCCATGGTCAGTACCATTCAAATAGTAAATTATTTAAAGCTGTGTCAATAATTGTTTCACTTTCTAAGTAAATGCTATGTTGCTATTATAGCAAATCAAGGACTCGATGATAATAAAAAAAAAGCCAGGGAGAAGCACAACTCAGATCTATTTCTGGTGAAAGATCAATGAACAGAGAGGGAAATAGTAAGTCACATAATAACATGTGAATGTGACCAGGCTACAATGAACAATACAGTATTAACTCAAAGGTTTAAACGATAATTCGGAATTCTTTGGGTGATGTACAGACTGTAGGTTGTTGTAGTCATTGGATTCCCAGGAATATTTAATATTCAATAAATACATTTGCCTGAATTTCAACTCAAAAGCAAGCTCATCTTAAAATGAGTTAGCTGAATTGCTCTGAATAAATAGATGTCAAAGTACAATTTCAACTATAGTGAGAGTCCACAATCAGATCTCCGATTTACATTTATTGCATGAAGAAGAACCAGTAAACATAGCAGCTTAGTTTTGGCTCCACATGGTGAGGAAATCAAGGGCAGCATGGTGGTACCGGGGTTAGCACTGTCACCTCTCAGTAAGAAGGGTCTGGGTTTGATTCCCTTGGGCCTTTCTGGGTGGAGTTTGCATGCTCTCCCTGTGCCTGCATGTGCATGACTTCTCTCTGGGTTCTCCAGCTTCATCGAAACAGTCCAAAGACGTGTGTAATAAGAATATGAATACAAATTAATTTGTCCGTCAGCTCATCACCATTTGCAGAAGAATCAAAAAGCCTGGTGGCTAAAGGTACAAGGGATCCTCTACAGTTCTCCGTCATGCAGCAAAGCGAGAGGAACCATCCACCACTGCTGCTTTCCTGGTCAATCAAGGTGCTATGAATGATCTGAGCCGTCCAGAATTGCCTCCACCATTTTCAGTGTGCATCTCTCCACCACATCCCACAGTGAATCCATCAGGGAAACATGACTGACGTCTCCTGATATAAATTAACAGTACTTCAAGATGTTTAGTCTGTATCATAGCAATGACTTCATTGATAATAATAGGTGGATTGGAGACTCCAAATTTCCTGTCGGTGTGAAAGTGAGTGTGCATGCCTCATTCATTTCTATATATTGGTCCTGTGATGGACTGGTGACCTCTCAGTAGTGCAGCTCGCCTTCACCCTTTGTCAGCTGGGATTGTCTTCAGCCCCCCAGCATGCATGGATAAACAGTATAAACAATGGATGGATGTTGAGGAAATGCCTGAACAAATAATAATTCAGATAGTCGTCCACAACTAGTCTACTTCTACTACTACTTAAAAACTACTGCAGTGGCCTTCCTTGAAAAATAATACCATGCACAATTTACTAAATAAATAAAACCAGCCTCCATGAATGCTCACAGAATGGCTCAAGGAACAAGGAAACAAAATTTTGCCATATAACATGGAGGCCATAGAGGCAGCACATTGTTTTGCCTGATGAAACAATACACTAATCAGCCATAACATTAAAACAGGTGACTGGTTTTATTGTGGTGGCTGATTGGTGTATATCCGTGGCCTGTTTTAAGAGTTCATTGTGACTCATTAGAAAATTGATTGGAAACATAATTTATAGTTTCATTAATTTTCCATGGCCTCATGGCTAGACTGAAATACGCAGATCAGTCACAACATTAAAATGCTGCCAGTGTAAAAGCAGACATAGCAGACTTCAGAGATGTCTTTATTGTACAAATCAGTGATATCAGTTTTGTATAGACATAACAAACAAACAGAAAATGTGTGATCGCAACACGAAATGAGCGTCAGAAGACAGAGAGAGCCAATAAACATATCAGTCGAGTTAGCAAACCTCAAATTGTTCAACATAAACTACAGCTATTGTTAAAATGAAAGCCTTCATGTTCAAAGTCTGTCTTCCAGTTGACAGTTCCATTTCAGAAATGCTGGCGGAGACAAAACAAACACCTAACATGAAACACTAAAGGGAACAAATTACAGCCACTGAGATTTCCTTCAGTCAGATGCCAAACTGAAGTCTAGCAAATCAGTCATTGTAGATAATAAATTGACACACACATAAAAAAGAAGTGTCTGGATTTTAAAAACACATTGTGACAAGCTTAAATCTTTGTGCCCACACTTAGTGTGAGGCATACAATTCATTCCTGGACTCTTGACTCAGATGAGATCACATAGAGTGAACACAAGAATTACGTTACTTTTTAAACTTTCATGTTGTAACATTTCTGTTACTTTTTCAATTTATTTTGAATTTAAATTAAATACTCATTTGTAAAATGACATACAAACCGGAATTGTAAGTACAAAGCTATGGCTGTGACAACAACAATACTGTATAATTAATTCATTTGATTTATTTATTTGCAACACACATTAATCCATATTTGTGGAAACATGCTGGTGTCAGCCAGTTGGCTAATTTCCATCTCCAGGCAAGACGGTGAGGCCAATGACCTGGACTGAATATACTAGTAATAATTGTTAATAATAACTGCTTGTGCTCTTCGCCGGAGCAGATTTTGTGGTGATTTCATAATTACAAAATATAGTCCACTGAAATACATCCACAACAAAGTAAGTTTCAATCTCAAAAATGACCAAACTAATTAATAAACTATATATTTATAATACATCTATAACTGTTAACCAATTCATTGAAGACTAACAAAAGGTAATAATTGGTATACCTGCTACAGTATTTACCAAAGTGCATTTCCATATGTATTGCACTATTGCTCATTGTAAAAGTGTGAAGGGGCATTCTAGTGGCGTACAGGCACACCATTAACATAAATGACAACATCCTCAACCTGGAAAACTGATCTTAATAATATGATGATCCTGCTGATCAGTTCATAGCTTTGTTTCTGTCTGTCCCCTCAGCTGCAGAGCTTGGACTGGCATCCTGTCAGGGGTCAGTGGGCTGAAGCCCTGAATCCTGAAGGTGCTTCTCTGGCCTTTGTCTCTGGCTGTTGTAATCAGCAGCACCACAGGCATAAGATATTTTGAAGTATTTGAATGATTTCACTGTGAATTTAATATATTTTCCTTGTGAATTCCATTGCAATTTAAGTTTTAAGCAAGCGTCAACTGGCTGGGTCAGCCAGATAAGTGAATATGATCACCTGAAGGAGGAAGACATGGAGGAATGTGCACAGCCTTCTTTGGTCTCTCCTAATTTGCTTTAGCAAAGCCCGTAAGAGACATTGCAGTTATAGCGATGGCAACTCTGCTTTTCCACTACCATTTTAGCACTGGAAACAAAATAGAATGTTTGTGCCCTCCCTTTAGTTATGTATAAAGAAAACAAACAAAAAAGAACCATGCACTTTAAAACATTTTATAATAGCATGATAATTTCTGCTTCAAGCTGGAAGAGGATGTTGCAATGCCACGCATGGCTCCCTCTGCAAAGGTCACTTCCTCTGAGTTCACAACATTCAATAAAATACATTATAAGCCTGTGTCATTGACCACAGTATGAAATCAGTATCTATTCACAGCTTTTAATGTGTGTGTGAGGGAGGAAAACAGGGAGTGGCCTCCAAAAGGAGCATTGTAGGTCATGTAGCAAATCAGGCCTCCAGGCTTCATTGTGAATCAGGTGTTCCTACCAGCACTCTATCCAAAACAGAGAGAGGGAGCGATGAAGAAGCGCGAGAAGGGGAACGATTTATCAATGCAAAGTTAATAACATCCATTTGAATCTAACTAAAAATCAATATTTCATTACCAAATTGTTAGCCGGAATGAAGAAGGATTGGGGAAGTTGGGGTGGCTGTGGTGGGAAGGAGGCATCAGGGAGTTCGATGGGGAAGACGGGATGATTCATGGGGCCATCAGTGTGAGGAGGAGAGAGGGACGGAGGGATGGAAGGACGACGAGAGAGGATGGCACTGGAAAAACCTGGAGGGGGGTTTGCTTGTCAATGACCTTGGCGAAAAAATATATGGAAGAAAATGAAAGCAACTGTCATGTGCCTTCATGTCAGAATAAGCTTATAAATCATACTACAAGGAGACATGGGGCACACGTGTGTATGTGCGCGTGTTTGTGTGTGTTGAAGGTGCAGTACAAACGTGCAGGTGGAACTGGAACAGATTTTAAGAAACTGCACATTGTTGTCACTTGTCTTAAGCGCCATAATCCCCATCTGATGCCAGTTCTAAACAACGATCAAATGTATTTTAAAAGTTACATTGATTTGTTTCCTGTGCTTTGTTTCAAGTGTGAATCTATAAGAAAATGTATTTGTGGTTTGAAGAATCAGAAGCAATTGCGGTATATTTTGTCTGGAGCTCTAGCAACAACAATGTCAGTGAGCCAATCAGAAGAGAGAAGGCTCAGAGTCTCCCTTCTGATGGGTTGACCTTTATGGGGGGGAATACTGTACTTACATACAAATGTAGATTTCAGGTAAGCATACAGAAAAATCAGAACCTGCAAGATTGAAGGGTGGGTCCAGGTAGGTGGGTCTGATGGGTGTGATGACTGTTTTGTTATGACATCATAAAGTCACTACTGGCTCAGTCTCTGAATACATGCATTGAGTGAATTTCTCTGTGGACTGAGGCTTTGATACTTCAACAGTACTAGCACAGATAATGTAGAACCTTGACCTGCTTTATAATCAAAATAGACATGGACATCTCACTTTGTACAGTATACCTTTAACATAACATAAATGGAAATGTATCTAACAATAGTAAATGCTTTACTCACCTTTTACCTTTTAATTTTCTGTGACGGCCACATACACATCGCTGTCAGAGTGTTATGTGTGCCATGTCATGGAAATCCTTGGTATTAGAGAAATGTAAGTTTTTCTTCCTAATGATGACAGACTCTAGATTAAATGAAATGGAAGCGGAAAAACTGACAAAACTTTTCTGATGCAAGACCTCGCATGCTTCCTTCCATTGTGTGTGTTTGATATTCAGCCTTTTATGTACATGAGTGAGACCATATGGATGTTTATATCATGATTTATATAATGATGATTATATTGAGCTTGGTGTAATTACTTTTATGGAGACCCTCAGACTTGACAGATATCACAGTGTTCGAAGTGAAAGTGAAGTGGGAAACAACAGCCAAAGAATGATTAAAACTGACAGCTATTTCAGCTCTCAACTAATTGACAATTTTCATATGACAGTTTTTCATGGGCTAAAATCATCGGTATAGTACTGATTTCCATTAAAGTGGCTTAATTGGACTCTACATTAAGATTTGTGTGTGTGGATTCAGACATTTCTGCAAGTGTGTGAGGTGTAGAAGTGTCATGAGTAGCATGATCCTGGTGGTACATACAGTAGTTTAGATAGTAAAACTAAAGTGACATTAAAAAAATAAAAAGAAAAAAATCAGTCACAGACTAACCGACACACACACATCACACTCCGACTTGATTATGAGGCCTGAATTTGTCAAATCCACCTCACCGAGGCTATGATCAAATCAAACTTGTTTGTCTTCATACCTCATTCTAGTACTCCACTGAGAGAAAGTGTCTTTTTTGACAGCGTTCCAGATTGCGTGCACATCAGGTGACAATTAAGACATAACAGCATAAATTGTCTGCCGTCACATCCAGTTACCTTCATTCCCTGATGCCTTTCTGTCCAATACAAAAAAACAAAAAACAAAAAAACAAAAGACTCAAAAATGAAACGCACACACACTCAGAGAAAAAGCTTCTTGGCCAAAACCTGTCGGTTTTTAGTGCATTAAATTAACACCATCTCTTCCTACCACCTCCTCATCCCATTCACATCCACCTGTAATGAGCAATTATAGTTAGATGGGCCCCATCTGTAAAAGTTTTCTTGTGCTGCTTTTTTTCCCTCAGCTTTTCTAAGATCCGGCTGCGACTCTCCTCACCCCACTTACCACGGCACATTTCAAACAATCCAAATATGGCACATGTGCTCTAAATAATTCAGCTGCTGCTAACATTAAACAACTGTTAACACGCTAGAATAATTAGTTATGCTTGCTTGACATGTTTGCATCCTTAATAATTAATGCATTTGTCTTAATTAACAACAGTATTTTAGCCTTGTTACTTCTTTCTCAAGAAAATAAAGTAGAAAACAGGCAATTATGCTATAAATATTAATTAGACACCCTTATTTAGAAAAAAGAAATCCCACATAATGGGCCATGAAAGGATCAGATAAATTCTAAAGGAAAGTGATGATGTATTCATTTTACTTATAACTCCTTCAGTGTGAACAGGTATCTACTGGAGAAAGCTTCTTTGTTATTTACTTTGAAAAGACAAGGATTTGAAAAGTTTCATATTAAAACCACTAAAACATTAATGCTGTCAGTGAGGTCTGCTGATTAATGTAATAATTATGCTCATGTTATTTAGCTGAATTATAAATGCAACCTCATTAATCATAGATGGGACCCTTTGTGTCTTTGAAACATTTTTTTTATTCACATGGTAAAGCAACTCGGAACAAAATATTTTAAAAGAATTATGGTTTTGAGAAATGTTGTTGGTGCAAGATGATGCCCTGCAACTCTTGAAGAAAACACATGTTGTGACGTTCAGCGGGAAACAATGCAGAAATGTATAATCTCATGATTTGGCGACCTAATTCATCACTGTCAGCAGTCTGTAACACATCAAAATCCACAAACGTTATTCCAAATGCATCCAATTTGACTGAAATATATTGAAAAATTTAGCATCTTTTTAACATGTCCCTTTCGGGGAGAAGAAAAAAGAAGAAGCCTATGTTGAATTGAGATGGTGTCGTATTTAAATTTTCATGGGTGGCATCCTTGTTTTGGCTGAAAGAGGGGCTAGACGTGAAAGTGCTCAGCCACTTGGAGATGAGCCAAAAATGCAGCTGTCAATGAGAGGAGAGACAGACGACAGGCATGACGCCCTACGTGCCGGATGACTTTGGGAAGACTTTGACAGCCACCCAGGAAGGGAAGTTATTTTCCCTCCTATTTTTCTCAAGCTGCCGCGTGATTAAAAGCCAAATGAGTGACACTGCTCGACACCCCAAATCAGCCCACTGCATTAATATTTCACACAGATGGCAGCTGTGTATCAAAATAACATGCAGCTACGGACAAGAGGAGGAGATGAGAGCTGGAACAGGGTAAAGATCCTTTAGTGGTGTGGCTTCATTTACCTAAATGAAAAGTTTACACCCAAACAAAAAAACATCATAATATCTAAAATAAGTACATAGTTTTTTGTATTATTAATTAAATGGGTTAGAATGTCTTAATGAGTTTTATTGTTGATAATAGACACATTTGGTTACTTTCAGACAAGGTGTTTCCCTGTTTCCAGACTTTATGCTACTGGTTAGTTATGTCTTGGACATACACAGTGCTATCAGTTCATCTAACACTCACCAAGAAAGAAAGATGAAAGAAATCAAGTATTAATTGGGTTAGAGTCTTTTTTCCTTGGAAAGATTCAGGCCAAAGCGACATCTACACAATTATGATTTCATTTCAAAACTTAAATGACCTCCGTTGGGACAACTGTTTTGGGCTCACTATCAGAAATAATTTATATATATACTAATACACCCAGAAGCATGACCATTAAAGTACACTAAGCATGCATGCATGTGCTGGTGTAAACAAGACACACACTGTCTACTCTGCAGTTGTGGCCAGTAGTGGGAAATACTGAGAACAAGGAAGAGCAAAGACAGTGACTGTAAATTAAAGCCGCGCTTCCACTACATGGTACCGGCTCGACTCGACTCGACTCGGCTCGGCTCTGGTACCAGGTACTATTTTAAGCCGCGTTTCCATTACAGGATGGTACCGCCTTTAGAGTGGCCGGTTGTCATAGCGACCGGCGGCGCTTAACAAAATAAAATGAAACTGTAAACATGATTTTCCCCGTGGTTATGCCACATTTTTAATTAAAAAGCTCCGGTGTAATTTGATAGTTAACTACATGAGTTGTGAGTTCTTACGAGTGACAACGGAGGCTCTCTGCCTCCACCTGCCTCTCACGGCTGAAAACCAACCTGGCAACGTCTGGCCGCAGCCCCCAGCTCTCTGCTGCACCGCCAAACAAACCAACTGCGTAACTGTAGCCTAAGCCTTTGTTTTTGACAGTTAAGACTACACATATAACATCCTATGTGTTATATAAAGTTATCCACCGCTCCGTATTTATTTTTTTATTGTCAACAAACCCACATGGCCACACGGGGAGGGGAGGGGAGGGGGAGGAGGGGGACAGCGGAAAAGCAACCAGACTTGCATAGTTTGTTCATTTTAAAACATTTATTTATTGAAATGTGGTGATATCTGAAGACCCACGGCCACTGGTGACAACTCTCTGACCAATCAGCGGTCCGCAATGTTTACACGTCACATTTTAGTACCGCTTCACCAGTTTTGGAACCGCGGCCGAGCAGGTACTAAAAAAATAGTACCGGGTACCAGATTCCAGGTACTTTTACGTAATGGAAATGCAAAAAGGCCGAGTCGATTCGAGTCGAGTCGAGCCGGTACCATGTAGTGGAAACGCGGCTTAAAATGCAGAATTTAGCTGCACAACAGCTCCTGGCAAAGACAACAAGGTCAGCAATGTGTGTAGTTCATTATCTGTGTTACTTTCACCATTGTCAGTCATTACTGAAATGAAGCACCAATCAGTGTGTGTCTACGTCATCATTTTCAAACGTATCAGGTAGAGGTTCATCCATCCAGACTACAATTCAACCCCAATGTTCACACTGACATGGGATCAGCACCACTTCAATAAGTCTGTTTTAAGACCTTGAAAACACCAGAGTTAGACACAAACACAACAAGAGTGTGATATACAGTACTGTTTCCCCAGTATCCAGTCAGCTGGATTTTGAATTTGAGAGCCGTATTCATTAGACTTTTTATTGTAACTCTCAGCTGAAAACCAAAAGCTATTCTTTTAGTATGTATACAATTTCATTTGGAGATAAAAGTCAATACATATTAATTTTCCACATTTAACAAACACTCAAGGGTAAGAGGTGCACTATTACTATAACCACCAGTGATATGGGATGAGTCAATCAGGAGGTCAGAAATTAACTTCATCGTTCTTATCTGGACATTGTTGCAGTGGTGGGGGAGGTGGCGGTGTCGGGTGGTGGGAGGGGATAACAACCCCGAAGCACACGAGCCATCAGCAGCCTGTGGACGGCCTCAATTGAAAATATCCATATTAGGCAATATGCAAATGCAGTTGATGGTGTTGTAAATTCGGCAGAGGTGACAGCAAACAACATTTTCAGAGGCGATGATTAAAGTGTGAATGCTAAAAAAGAGGGAGAGGAGGGCCAAGCTTAGGGTAGGCTGGGTTGGGAGGGGTGTGTGTTTGTGTGTGTGGTTGGAGGGGGGGGGGTAATGATGGGTGCAGAGAGGAGATAACCATCGACTGAACCGACCAGGCCTCAGTCAATGGCAAAACGAGCACCATCCTTTTCACTGTTAAGGGGCCGAGCTGTGGCTTCCTTCCTTCACCGCTGTCAATAGCTGTCAGTCCCTAACAGCCTGTCTGCTGCTGCATTTGTATACGTTCACCACAGCAAATTCAAGTCACAATCACTCCCTGACCTTCTTCACTGGTGACTGTCCTCCCAGCTGAAGCCTGCACACACACACACACACACATACACATACACACACACACTACCAGATATCATTATCAAGACCTCAAAACACAGGCGGATATAGCATTGAAAAGGTTACAGGCATTCAACGGCTGAGGAAGTAAGGCCTGAAATAAATAAATATGCTATATATTAATAATAAATGAATGGCATTTGGGGCAGGGGGGGATATGTGTGTGTGTGTGTGTGTGTGTGTGTGTGTGTGTGTGTGTGTGTGTGTGTGTGTGTGTGTGTGTATGTGTGATTGCATGGGTGGTTTCAGCTATAAAACCGGCTTTATTTACCTGCATGGTACGCCGGGGTTTTTAGAAAATGTCACAAAACCTGATTTATAGTGTGTCTTCTGAGTACATTATTTCTGTTTGACAATCTTAATCATTCACATTTCTCACACACACACACACTCCCCCCGTCCTCTCCTCCTGCGACCATCATGGATTATTGAAATATAAAAATAAGTGGTAGAAGGGGGCCCCCTGGAGCAGTATCAAAATGTCAGGTTTGTACACACAGCCTGGTGCTGCTAGACGGGGTCAAGGGCTTCAATTATTTGTGTACGTACAGTCTGGCGCTACATGAAAGGTTATGTCACCCGCCAGCTGTTTGCTCCTGAACACTAGAAGGTAACCACTGCCCTGCTGCACTATAAATTGCGCTGATATGGAACTGAATGGGAGAGAGAGAGAGGAAGAGAAGAGGTTCACCCTAAAGAACAATCACTGTGTGCATTATTTCTGAAACTGACTTCATGTTACTTCTAAATGCTTCCTAGCGTCTTACCTCTCATGTCTATGTTGTATTGAGACACACTCGCTTTATTTATATCCAGAAAAAAAATGTCTCATGGCACACAGGAGACTGGACAAAGAAATCTGTGATGACTAATGCATCATTCTGAACACAATCAGAATGATGTATGCCCTTTATACCATCCTGAGTTCAAAATGATGACATGGAAACCAAGTGACATTAATGATGGGTTGTAGTCATCTCTCTCTCCCTCACCGCTCCTCTCCCTCTTTTGCCAACGCCCACATGAGTCCTCAATGCCAATAGAGTAGTTTCTGTAAAAAGTGATATGGAATTTTCTAAATGTCATTAATTGACACCTTTTTCTGTAGAAGCTGTCATTGCAAAGACAGAAAGGTCACTGCCATGGGGACCACACTCACACGCACACATATATATAATATATATATATATATATATATATATATATATAGACCTACGAACCTACACTCCTGCCAGCCTGGTGAGTTATGGCTGTCGTTAACGCAAGGGAATGGATGGAGGAGCCGCTTCTGAAAGCCTCTATCGATCCCCTTCCTGGTCCCAAGGAATCAAAGGGCCCAAATGTGGCACAGGGTTTCCAGGGCAGACACAAAGGGGCTGATGTGCACTGTGTTACCTTTTGCAAAGCATTCTTAGTATGAGTAAAAAGGATGTTGCGAAAGTTAACTTTAATGTAAAACTTTTGCAATGTTTACGAACAACAAAAAATACAAAGTGTGTTACTCTGTGACACCTCTTCACACCTTTGACAGTTTGTTTCAGATGTAATGTGACTGAAGTCGCCTCTAGTAGTAGCCTACTAAAGAACTACTAAAGAAAACTTGGTAGCTCTGGAGAGAAATGAGCAGCCCCCTCATTCAGTTGCTGCTCAGTCTCTATTTCTTGACAAGCTGTAGGGGATAGATGGTTAATTTCTGACTGAATATTATGCTACATAACCACTTGGCATTTAAACTGAAAAAATGGGTTTCTGCTTCGCCTGCCGCCACCGCTGTTTCGCCTCTAGAATTAGAGAGGAGGAGGAGGAGGAGGAGGAGGAGGAGGAGGAGGAGGAGGAGGAGGAGGAGGAGGAGGTGAAGGAGGAAGATCGGGTGGGAGAGGAGAATGATGGGTAAAGAGAGGTGGTAGTGGATGAGGAGGAGGATGTGGAAAAAGAAACAGGGGGTGCTGTTTTTTTTTTACTCTTGTATTTCATATTTGCCTTATATCATGGACATTCAAATAGAGAACCTCATTTTTGATTTTTCCTACAGAAATTTTCTATTTTTTAAACTACAAATGAATTTAACAAGGCATCAGATTTACCAGAAACATAGCTTTCATGCATCTCTGTGGCCATCACAGGTGCAACAGAAGCAGTTATAGGCCTGTAATGAAATGTGTTGTTCAGGGATGCTGCAATCACATCTTTTTTGTCACCTACACAATTCGGCAATGAGTGAGATACTGTATGTAATATTAGTCCCACCAGAGTATTGACGCCATATGATCAGTTTTGAGGTGATCAGTGAGAAGAAGCATCAAGTTTAACATACCCATCATTAATATTTTATGTTTTTTTCTATGCATCCTATCCAAATAAAGGTAAAACAGTCAACAACAAAAACATTTTTAAAAAAATGCGTAGCATAGGATCATGGTAAGCAGTTGTGTTTCCTACCATTATTCTAAGCTTCTTCCTTACTCCTTGGAAAATCCTGGGGGTGAATTATTAATTAGACAAAATTATATGAATGAAATTATAATTTCATAATGAATTTATGAAATTATCCCTTTTTTTCTTCTTCTCTTATAGTTATTCATTTTTCTTTTTTTTAATCCCTATTTGTATCTTGTCCTGTTTGTGAGTATTGTCTATTGTCCATTTGTCATGCTTCCTTGTGCCTTGTATCATTTACCATGTCTTTCTAATTTCTTTTGTTGGAAAACAAAATAAAATTTTGATCAAAAAAAAAAAAAAAAGAAATTATAATTTCATTGTATTGTGTTGAGTTGTGTTACGTCTTGATGTTGTGTGTGTAGGACTCCCTCGTAAACGAGTTGTGCCAACTCAAGGGGCTTATCCTACGAAAAAAAAAACTTCAACAGCAATTATCCACACAGGTTACCTCCTCTCCAAATTTCGGTGGGCACAAGATGTCTCAGTGGTGCTGGGGGCTGAGCTGCAGATGTCCTCAGACTAAGTTCATATAGGTTAAAATTGGATGGAAGTCCATTTTGAGTTTCTGGTGGGCATAAACGATGGTGATGAGCAGGTTATGTTATTGACAAAAGATCAAATGACATGCACTATTCCCTCTATCAAATTCATAGTTTCTCTGTTAGGATAATCTAAAAGTATGTATTATAAGTCTGGTAATTTTTAGACATTGTAATGAGGAAATGTTTCATATTAAAACTTTAAGTTGTATTTTTTCATATGTAAATCACAGTATGCATTTCCTTTTAAATGATGAGTCAAATGTCTGAAATGTATAATTAGGTATATAAAGTGTGCAATTAATAGATGCTGTAGTTTGATTGGTCAAGTATCATGGAGGACTGCATCTTTCAGTGTGAGCATATCTGTGTTGATACATAGGTGATTTACCAGAAAGGGGATACAATGTGCCATGGAACATTTGTATATAAATAAATGTAAACCTGGATATGTGATTCAAAATTCAAGATTGAGCTTTGTGTTTTTCCCCAGTGGACAGTTTGAAAGGCATGTGAAGTAGTGTATTACTAAAGGAATTCTACACATAATAAATGACATAAAAACACAACCTGTCCTGGAAACAGGGAAAAACAAACTGTCCACATTAAAACAACAGCAAATGACATGAAAAACGACATCAGCGCGAAACAATAAACATCAGCGCAAAATGATTGTTTGCCTCACGCCTTGAATGTACCTGCATGTGTGGAAAAGTGTCTACACTTCTGTGTGTGTGTATTTGTGTGTCGCTGGAGTTCTTCAGGCGTCCAGGCAGTTACATCGGGGGTAATTCGTCTGATCAGGCTGATTGGTCTCCAGCAAATAACTCACTACAAGATTAGAGGGGTAATTCCTGGACCAGAGCAGAAGCTGGAAGTGCTAATCAATGGAGCTGCCTCAGTGACGAGACGACATTTTGGCTGCTTGACCACTAATGTATGGAGGGAGGAGGAGGTGTGTGGAAAAAGTGTGTGTGTTGATTGTGTGACCAGTTTTTCTTTATTCTTATTTATTTATTAGTTTTTTTCTGCATATGTTTGTGAACATGCACATATGCATTATTCGTGTATGCATATGCTTGTGTGCATCTGTATGTGTGTGTGTGCACGCACATGAGCTTGTTTTCAACAGCTGACAGTCTGAACACTTTTCAAACGTAATGTGTGATTAATGAGGCTGCATTATAGCGGTGAGCGAGAACAGGGTGATCAAGCAAGTGAGCAAGGGTGTGGGCGTGAGTGGGCTCCAGAGTCACAGGACCGGGACAATATTGACATCTCCATTATTTACTGAGTGATCGGAGCAGCCAAAGGGCTGCTGATTAGAAAACAATAAATGCTGTTATTGGTGATCAGGGCTTTAGCAGGACATTGGAATTGCATGTCCCAGCCTTTCTAATTTCTGCAGCCACTGAGCACTGGACAGTGATAAACCAAAAGCTTTACCATGAGGGTAAACATGATCTATTCTCTAAACATTATAGGTCACAACATTTCTGTGATTTACCACATATGTAGAAATCCCTTCATAGATATAAAATATACAGATCAATTTATTCATAGATAAACATAAATACATAAACGAAGATGTTTCTATTGGTGTGCTACAGAGTTGAAATGTTTATTAGATTTTAATGTCAGAACAGGTTACAGTAGATTAGAAAATCATCGATACTGTGTTTAAGAAGAAAGAAATAATTTCAAGAATCAAAATTAATTTTTGTATCTCATTATATGTTGCTAGAAAACAACACTAATTACAAAAATATCATATATTCATTTTCTCTCAGTGATATCAATGAGTTTACAGCTAAAATTAAAAAAAAGACTGTTGGTTTTAATACTGAGAACATGTTACATATTAAGAGAGAAAAAAATATCTTGATGGTTACAGTTATCTATACAGTTAGGTTACAGTTAAAGGATAGCAACGCCTCTCAGTCAGTTTGTGTCGGCCAAAAATATATCATCAAACCTTTTTGTTTGTTTGTTTCTCTCATTTCGAGGCTGATAATAGATTGGCTGGTTCGCACACTGAAGAGAACTCTGAAGCCCTATGGCTTTGGGCTCTAATTTTGTGGCGCAGCGCAAGGTGGCGCAGCCCGCACAGTGGTAATTTCGTCCGGTGCAACACCGTGCACTGCAAATTTGGCAATTTTGTAGTCCAGGGTGCGCCAAGATGGGTGTGGCAGCACAGCAGGGGGAGGTGTCGACAGATTCAGCTTGGTGCTGTGACAGTTTCGTGCCAAAAGACTAACTAACTATCATCTCTCTCAGCCAACCAAAAACAGCTTTGGCATCAGATAGTAAGTATATTCTGCCATCTCTTATCTCAGAAAATTCAAAAGAAAAGAGAAAAAGAGAGCAGCTTGCAACAAGGGCATTTGTTTATGTGGTGATCTGTGCACACGACTCATCTTTGGGTTTAAATTTAGGTTACTAAATGTGACCATCTTTATTAGTGCAAAAAGAGTGTGTTTTTTTTTTCACACTGGGCCACAGTTCTCAGGGGGGCAAACCTGATTAACGATATTAGTGACCTCTTCCAAGACTACTTCTGCTTCATCAGCCTGCAGTGGTCTGTTTGTGTTAAACCATTCTGCCACTGTGAGCTTGGACCTCCTGAAACCAAAACATCAGTTTCCTCCTGGAAAAGTCTAGTGCTGTCTCCCTTGAAATATAACATGACAAAATTGAAGTGCGCCTCGACTGCAGCACATTTAAAGGTGAGGAGAGGAACTTATTTGATTGGTGAAGAACAGACTCTGCTGTGTTAAACGCACTCACGCCTTCTCCCCTCCCTCTTTCCCACTTGCACTGGTAGGAGGGACTGAGATGGAAAAGAGGAGTACGGAACTTGCCTAGATCAGGCCTGTTCTACTAAGATCCAAGATAAGGGGCGCTAAATTGCATGCTAATTGTAAAGATTTGTGTGTTTGGTTAGCACGCGAAAAACAGTTGATCTACTAAGAGTAACCGGCTAAATGACAGCACACGCAAACCACAGTATTTAAATAGGGGTTTTGTGCATGGTAATCATTTCCGCCATGGAGAGAGTGGACAGACAGCTGGATGGCCACATGAAATTTGATCCGATGGTTAGAGAGCTCAGGTGGGACACTCAGGCCGCACTGACCAGACGGATCAAAGACGGGTGAAGGCAGAGGTGACGTCTCTCAGTCCCGGTCCTGGTTCCTGAGCAGCCACATCGAGAGAGGGAGGAGAGGAGAGGAGCGCACAGGAGGAGAGATGTGTGGCGTGCGTAAAGGCGCTTAAATGACTTTTAACACACCTGAAAAACTGCTACAGTTGGCTGAAATGACCCACATGTGAGGAAATTCAGAGATATAAGAGCCTTAGCCCTGGCAGGTATTAAATTAATAAAAGAAAAAAAAAAGCTGTGCTAGACAATACTTGCCTTTCAAACGTACTAAATAAAGATGAGACCGCAATCTGTTTCAGGTTTGGTTAATCACGTTGCGTGCGCTAAATAAATCTATTTGCATCTATTCCTCCCAACATTTTGCACGTAATTTTTGCACGAAATGCATCGCATACACTTTTTTGCCCGTTTGAGAGACGCAATCCTCAGTGCACTCGGTTAGTAGATCAGCTTGCACATTTTTTTGCGGGTGACATCAAGTTTGCACACGTTTTTATGAAAGCAAACCTATATCCTTCAGGTAATCCTTCAGATACAGACACCAGTGTTGTGTGATGATTATGCATATGGGGACATTTCATGAAAATATCACTTTGGTAAGGCTCTTGGTGTTTAGTTTGCCTTTTGGCCCCCAAAATATGAGAATTGACACAAAAATCTGTAATTTGCAGGCTTCCTAGGTTGAAATCTATGTGTGTGTGTGTGTGTGTTTTTTTTTTTTTTTTAGCTGTTCCCTCAATTGTCATACAGTGATGTAATTAGTTTTTGAATTTGCATAATACCACCCCTACCTGTGAGTATCAGTACAGGGGTTGGGGCTGGGGGAGCAGTGGCTCATTTGCATTTAAAGGGACAGGCACTCAAACCAGCCATTCTGAACAGGGCTATTTTGAGTGGATGAAAGGAGTGCTGTGATGTTTGATCCATGGTGTATTTTGACCAAATCATGTCACAGACATGTCTTTAAGACACCTGGGAATTATTTTTATTTGTGGAAAAGGAGCAAAGTATGTCTCCTTTAATTTATATGATTCCTGGTATTTGGATGGTACTGTACCGTCAATCACTGATTAAGTGTGTACATTGAAAAGTTGCATGGAATATAGTTTTCTGACACACGTAAACGATAAAATGAAGAGCAGCAGCAAAACATGTGTCAGAATTTTCCATCTATTATGCATCATATACATATGGTAAAAGGGCTCTATAATAACTTGTAGCAGACAGGTAGTGGGGGTGCATTTGTATTGTAAAAGAGGACAGATAGTACTTGGATTTATGTCTGCCTGGATAGAGAATCAGAAATATCAGCACCCAACTTTAGATGGTCCCCTCACTCCCTGTCCAAATTTATGTGTCTGTTAATATGAAGTGACAGCGCTGTCCTTGACTCTAACACCTGTCAGTGGTCTGTGAGCAGCAAGGGCCCACAACCACATGCTACTAAAAGGGATATAAAAATACACTGTCTTGACACTGCAACAAGACACTAATCAGCTGACATATGTCACTGTGTTGTGAGTCTAGACCAAGTGGACCAATACATGGTGACTCAATAGTAATGTGCAACTGTGAGAGTGTCTGTGTTTGGCAAACATAATCCAAACCCTCATACAGTATATTGTTTTTTAACTTCTTCACATCTTCTCATGTTTTATGTTTCTACTTTATTTGATACCATTTACTCACCTTTGATGTATAATGTGAGTCTACAACAACTCCACTTTATTCAGTTTTAATTATCCTCATGAAGCACAGCTGTAGAAACAACCTAGTTGCATGCTTACTCATGCATTTATCCAATGAACCAATCATGTGGCAGGAGGGCAGTAGCTTTACTGACTAACCACAACTCAGAGGAAATGAAGTATTTGGTCTTATTGCACATTATGTTTTTTTCATCAATTATGCAAACTGTTCTGATACATATGCAGCACACAAGGACAATCTAGATATAAATTCACGTGTTGATTCCATTAGTTGCAATAAATAGTGGTTATTGTGGTTATTTATTGCATCTAAATGTGCCTGGAACTGTGGAAACCTGCCTGTGAGGTCTTGGTGACGTGCGCACTGCGCGCTGGGCAGTCAAAATATCACTGCACTGGCTGCGCTTCGCCTTGCGCTGTGAGTAGATCAGGCTGGAGCTGACGAACTTTCGGCGCACTCTCGACGCAGCCTTCTGGCATCAAATTGTCACTACGCCAAGCTGAATCTGTCGACACCTCCCCCTGTTGCGCGACCACTCCCATCTCGGCGCACAGCAGTCTGCCAATTTATCAAATCCGCTTTGCACGTTGTTGCACTGGAGGAAAATAGCACTGCGCCAGCTGCGCCAGAGTTCGTCTCGCTGCGCCCCCTTGAGTTGTGCCAGGAAAATAGAGCCCTAAGAATACGTTCCGATATGCAACCGCACCGCTAGATGGGGGTAAATTCTACATAATGAGGCTTTTTTTTAAAAAGTCAGCAGGATCACGCAATATACTGCACCAAATTTTGGTGGAGGGATGGGACAAAGGCCACAGAAGATGCCATCAAATTTTTTGTGTGCACATCTAGTGAAACAGGAGAATCCAGTAATTTTCTTCTTCCTTGTATTTTTTCTATGATAAGAGCAAGACAGACATGTGTAGAATTGTTTGGTCTTGTGGGAGCTTTGTGCTCTACTGAGTGCCATTCTAGTTGATTGTGTGTTGATTGTATCAGGCTATCAAATCATGTGAGCACACAGCAGTACTGTGAGTGAAAGCAACCACATATTTTCGTGTGCTATTATTCTAGGAAAGGCTAACTAAAATGCATTTACAGCAAATACAGGCTGTTTTTCAGGCAGTTCGGTTGAAAGCCAAACAACTAGTAAGTAAATGAAGTGACAGATGAGTGACCATATTAATAAGCAATACACTTCACCCTTCAGCCATACATTGTGCCAACTGTGTGCAGCCAGATTGTGTTTCTGGCACCATAACAGTGGCTGAGCAGGTCAAGAAGGTTAGCAACAAAAGCTAATAGCTGGTTTTATTAATGATTTTATTGATCAATAATTCATTGTCTATGTACCAGTGAGGTCACATCAGGCATCATCCTGCTATAGATAATCTGTCTGGTTAAAATAAAGAACATTCCATTGATTCTGGTTTGTCTGATTTCTTGTTTGTTTATGAATGGAATAAGATTGTGTATAGATGCTGTTTCGATGTTTGTGTTTGGTGAATCATGTTATCTTTGTTCCATTTATTTATTTTTTTCCATTTCCCAGTAACTCAGGGTGAAGTTACTCAGAGTTGAATGAACTAACTGTTATCACCTGTTCTGAAACCCAAAACCCTGAGTTTCCTATCTCAGAGTAGATCAACTCAGAGTTCAGGATTTGACTCAGAGTTTATTGAACCTGCTTCGTGAAACGGACCCCTGTAACTTTCAAATCAGTATGTTGCAATGAAACTTGATAAGTTTTAAGTTAACTATATTGTAAAAGTCAGCTTCAGAAGAAGCTGTGCTCTTAAGCCGTTTTCCCACTAAAATTAGCGGGTCGACGCAGGTTTTTTAAAAGAGGGTCGACCCGCTAACAATCGGCATTTGGCCCCTTTCCCATTGACCAAAATAAGCCGAGTCTGACCCCCCGCGGGGGGATCAGACAGAGCAACCATGTTGCCCCGCTCTCATCCACGGTGCGAGAAGCACTGTCATGTCACAGCCGCCGCCGCTGAGGTCTGTCAGCCGAGGCAGACGAGACGTCTGGCCGACCTGCGGAGCACGTGGACCGTGGAGGACAGCAAGTCTGCCGCAGCCATATGATGATTCGTCCGCGGCACAACATGTCAGTTAAACACACTGTAGTTTCTTTTCTTTTGTTTCAATCGTTTTCGGTCAGTGTTGTTTGATCTTTTGATCCCAGTCTGGAATGCGAGCAGAGCTTTGTTTTGGTACGTGATATGAGACGCGACCGGCGTGATGATGTGGCGTCACGTAATGCTCAACGTCATCACGTAAATTAGCGGGTTGACGCGGGTCTGGCGTTCCCACTACAAGCCGATTGGAGCCGAGCCGATTAAGATTTTAACCCACGTCGCTTGTAGAGTCGTTTGACCCCCACTGCCACCAAAAGCCGATTGTTGGCGGGTTTTTTGGCCAGTGGGAAAGGGGTATTACAGGGAATGGGGAGGAAGAATGGATGGTAGAGCAATGTGGACTTGACCTGTATCAAATGTGTCATTTTTTGTATTAGTATCAGCAAGCGCAGGGTGAATCAATTCAGAGGCAAAATCTACAAGGGGTGAAACTACAATGACAGACTGACTTGGATTTAAAAGTGACAAAATGCTGGTTAGCATGCTATTGCCAGTAGCGAACAAGATATAATAGAAACAAGGCAAAATAAAAGGGTTGTTTTCCACTTTTGCACAGAGATAATGGTGAGTAAAACACCTTTTTTTTTGACATTGAGGTTGTACTGTTTCTTCCAGACTGGTAAGTGAACAGCTACAGTATTGATGCTAATGCTGGCTTTGTAGCAAGAGCAAATCATCTCCATCATCATAGCCTAATGGTTGGTACATTTATGACATATGAATAGAAATTAACACCTTACACATAGACACTTAACGACTTTCACGGTAACACACACAAATCAGCCCAGCTAATAGTTCTATAAAAAGTGTGTGTGTGTGTGTGTGTCAGAAAAAGAAAAGGATGAGTGACGGTGTCTCCACCACCCCAGCTCTCCATATGGGTAGGAGGGGCCTCACAACTGACGAAGCATCAGCCTGAAATCACCCATCTGCAACTTTGCAGGTGTTCCCAGTGATTATATTATTAGCACTATTCAGTGATCTCTGTTTTTTTTCTTTCTTTTGTTTAACATAATTTCTTTGCATCATAACGCTTGAGTCTGGGCGGGGTATGACATGAAACATATTATGCCTGGCAGCGCCATCTGCCTCCAAGATCCTACACATACAACATATAAGAAAACTGTTGGAACTGTGTGGAAAACACACAAATTCATGATAGCTTTGTGTTTTGTTTTTATGTTAGTTGTTATAACCCCTTGCTCAATAGGTAGCAACACCACGACTACACAAAACCAAATTTTAGTATCTGTATATTCAAATAATATAAGGGAAAAGGTGGGAGGAGGATGAACGGTTTCATCTGCCACAGACAACCTGCAGCCAGGTGTGTGTGTGTGTGTGAGAGAGAGAGAGAGAGAGAGAGCGAGAGAGAGAGAGAAGAGGGTGTGTGGCTTGTTCTTATAACCCTGTGGTCATGTGATCACAGGTGGCCCTGATCTGAAAGACAACAGAGGAACACCAACAAGGCAAGCAAAAGCAATAGCGCTCAAACAAGGCCTGTAACTTTAATAAATCATCGAGTCATATTTTTGTCATGAACCCGGATTGAACTAGCGCATCCAGACATTAGACATTAAGCAGTTAATAGGTTTAAAAAATTAGTTTCTGCAGCCGGGTCTGCGTGACCAGGAGGAGGATGCTAGTCAGGTGAGTGGCTGTAATGTGATAACATCATTTGTTTAGCTTGCTAACTTTTAGCATAACACATTTAGGCTAGTTTGGCTGTAAACTGCCGCCCTGGACCCTGAGTGGGCCAGTCATGTGTTTTTTTGCCCCAGTCCGTCCCTGGACACTGTCAACAGTTTCACATTCAGCTGCCAAATTGCATACATACACAAGGTGTACACAAAACTATATTAGCACTGGGATCTACTCATGCAAATTAGAAAATATATGATAATGGCCTCCTGAGAGGATGATGAGGAAGACCTCCTTTGTTTGTATCTGGCTGAAGAAAATGAAAACATCAACAAGACTGAGTCAAAAAAGATTTCATGTGTGGACCACCAGTCACCAATCACCAAACATACTGTAAATTAAAGACAAAGACAGAGCTGTGATTTCATCAGTGTTACTGTGAAATGAGAGAAAGTTAGAAGAGACACTGAGTTTTTTATACTTTTATACTCTTTTTCATTGCAGTCATAATGAGAGAGGGAGGATGACAAAGAGTTAAGGGCTCCAAGCCTGATCTGGAAGATGGCCAGACCAAAGACTAAACACAAAGACTAGCTCCACCAGGTAACATACTGATGCACCCCTGACAGACTGTATTTCTTACATTTCTAGCTCACAGCCTCGAATCCACAATAGTTTAGTTTTTGTTTACTTAAACTCCAGAGTGAAGAAGACTTCTTTATTTGCACTCCTTCTGTTGAAATATGCTGTGAATCCACCTAACAAGGATCGGATGAAGGATGTGGAGTACAGTTCCCACATAGAGGTGTCCATGTTACTTTCTCAAAGTGTGGGGTTCATGCAAAAGTCTGTATGCTCGTCACAGACTTGAGAAGATGACGAAGTGCACAACCGATACCTCACATAGTATCGATATGGATATTTTGGTCATGCACACAATGAACAGGCCTCTCTAGAGATTATTTGTGCAGCAGCAAATCCTTTGTGTGAAACCTCCTTAAAGAGGACTATGCAAGATTTTGACCTTTACTATGCTACATTTTTACCTCAAACAGATTTGGATATTTGTAAATTGTTACATGGAAGAATTGAGCCTCTCTGCCTTTCACATAGGATTCTCTTGGCTGAAAAACTAACCAGCGCCTCAGAGCTCGTGTCCCAGCTCTCGTGTCGGTGGCACCGTGACACAAAGGCATCCCGTAACCAGTAGTCTCTTTTTTACGACAGATAAGACACAAATATACACATCTTAACATGTAAATGATAAATAGTGTTGTCCACCGCTCCATGGATTGCTTTCTCACCGCCTTGGTCACAAACAAATGCACATGGTCAGGAGGAGGGTTAGCAAAATAGCGGAAAAGCGACTGGATTTGCATAGTTCCCTTTTAAAGCAAATTGTCTATATCCTTAGATCATTTTGAAATCCTGTTTAATCTAAGTGTAGTTATCGTGGATGAAAAAAGTTCAATTACATTGAACAGTTGCGAACTGGGTTAAAATTGCTATTAGCTTGATTATCTTGCATCTTTATTCTGTAGCCAATGTATGTGCTTCTGAATGACTCCTTACCATGTTGTATGGAAACATTATGATGCAAGCTGCAAATGCTAAAATATTTTGTTTTGGGAAACATTTGCAAAATGCCAGATATAATCTCAATGTCATTCATGTCATGTTAAGATGGCGGTCACAGTCTGCCTGCAGGCACAACCACTCTAATCTAAATGTGCTGCTTCTTCACACTCTTAGCTGTTTGCTTCTGATTGCCTGCATTAAGTTGTATCTACTGAGATGGTCTGTTATTCTACAGCAGACACTGTAGCTTATATTTAGTGAGAATACATCATGAAAATACATCATCATCATTTGTTGGCTCCTGGTTTTTTAACATGATTGAGTACTGTACGTTTGTTGCTCATGGCTTAGCAGGTGTGGAGTGTACAGTAAGATGCCTCTGTGTGTGTCTGTGTGTGTGTGTTGTGCTGCAGACCTTGCCGTGGTGAAATAGGAGTAATAATGGCGCCAGTTTAATGACAACAGATAAATCAGTGTTGCCTCCCTGCCACAATGACAGAAATGTCTGATGCACACACACATACAAGCACACACGCGCTGCTGCTCACTGAATGTCCCTCTGATGACCAATACACACACACATATTGTTGTGATGGGTTGCTGCACATTCTGTGCCTTAACACACACACACACAAAATTACTTTGCATCATTATCGTTTCCACGCTGTGAGGCTGCAGATGTGACATCATCAAGGCAGTGCACATGAGGTAGTCGTGATGGCTGCCAATACACTGAACAGGCTTTAAGAGTCTTTCAATTGGTGATTAAAGCCTTGTTCCCAAGGCACATGAATCAAGAGGGAATGAAATAATGCAGAGAAAGTTGGTGAAAAACAGATTTCAGGTTCTAGTTTTATGCATGCGCCAATCAGAAGATATGACTTAGCTCTGGTAAAGTGGAATTTTATTGGCTTCACTTTCATTGCTTAATGCACCAGTTTGGTGACTTTATGTGTTGTCATGACATCACTCAGTGGGGGTGAAGCAGATTGTCAAGATAAATCAAACAGAAGACTGTAAGTTTGTCTAATAGGTGCCATTCTCTTTGTCTTTTAACTGCTGAGCTGAGAGTGCTGGAGAAGGAAAGGTAACAGATGTGATAGCAAAGGCCTTCACATACTTCCCCTCTCACTGCCGTCACATTATGGTCATGTACAGTACATTTGGTTTGCTGTATATTATTTTTGGACTTGACAGTTCACAATCCACAAAATATATCAATACATTCTTATCCAGTGTTGGACCACTTCTGGTCCTGTCGGTAGCATGTTTGCTTTCACCTTGATAACTAAAAAACTATTGATGGAAACATGAATTTTGACCTATTAAATGTCAATTGCAGACCCTACAGAGAAAAATAGAAGTACGGAAATGTACTCAAAGGGGTACAAAGCCTTGTCGCTCCAGAAATAAAATGGTTTATGAACTCCTCCCCATAGTCAATGTTGTAGTGATCATCATTGTAAATCTACCGCAAAGGCCATTCCACCATGTATTCATTATGTAGCTTGTAGGACATCATGTTGTAGATTCTCCTCTATTATCATCTTTACTTATGGTACTGATGTGTTAGTATCGTGGTCTACTCACACCTGTATGACTACCATCTTTTGAGTACCCCAGTTATTGATACTTAAGCTTGGCTAGCATCCACAATCCTTTAACTCACACTTAATACCCATGGAGAAATACTATACACGTTCTCGATTTTTCTGCAGGGTGTATTTTTCTTGTCACTGAGTGTATATTACATACATTTCAGGACTGGTGATTGCATAACTGTGCTTTTTAACCAGCAAAGTAGAACAAATTAAAAAGAGATACCTTTTGCTGGAGGCTCTGCATCTCATTTGCTAAAACATAGTTTTTTTTTCTGACCTGTCATGTGAACATATGACATTGTCACTTTGTCATGATGGGTCAGTTGAGTTTACCACTTAGAAAGCAAATAAGGAGAGCTCACCTGGTTATTTGCAATTGATGTAAAAACACAGACTGTCTTTTTACCCCAAACATCCTACTCCTATTACACCAATGTGCCAGAAATATAACAAAACTTATAAACATATATAAACAAAATATGTTGGTCGTGATGACTGGAACTATCAACTCAACTAAAAGAGTGCAGTTTGCATCTGAGCCAGAAGTGAATATAAATGCACAGTACATAATGGGCTTGGCAAACAGGTTGCTCTAATGTGGAGCCCATTATTGGTACTTTGTGGAGCTTAGCAACAGTTGAGTTTTTAGTAGCATTATTATTAAACAAATCACTTGTAAGTTGGCCATTAGACAGCATTTTGGAGTGACAAATTAGCAGTGGTGATCTAAAGTCTGGGGGCCATCATGACCCCTTCAACACCACCATTGTCTATGCTACAATTTAGAGCAACACCTCATGAAGCAGATTATCAGTAGATGCTATAATTTAGAGAAGAGGTACTGTGTTGCTTCTGGTCACAATTGCAAATGTGCACATCCTAAAAATCTTCACTGTGAGATATTGCATAGGTACAGTATAGGGCTGTGACTTGTGGTCTATGTTTTTTGACACAGGATTCTCACCTCCATTGGTGAGAGGTACCTGAATGTAACTCTTGTTAAATGCTTGTATCTCACTGTTGCTCTGTGTCAGGAAGTTAAGTGACAATTCTGATGGTGCCATCACTGCATGAAATTTGCTTATTCAATAGAGATTCTGATCTTGTCTCCCATTTTCCAAGCAGGCCTTAGTCCCTATATACTGTCTGAAGACCTAATACACAAATGTTCAGGACTAGTTTTACAATATAATTTCATTTTTCCAGGACATTCCTTATCTATATATTGGTTATTAATGCACAAACATGAGCTCAACAAAATGCAAATAACTGGTAGCTACATTCTGCAGAATCTGTGTCAGCCTTCTGGCTTATGTTATCCTGGGCTCAGTGTACAAGTTTACATGGCATTTCCTGTCTGCATGACAACAAAAAAGAAGTGCCTGTTGTTTTTTTCTCTGTGCACTGGTCACATTGAACAGACAACAATGTAGCAAATCAGTATAACGGCGGACAGTGAGGAGTGCTTTGGAGCTTGTGAATACAGCCTTGCTTCTCCCTAATCCTGTCTGTGTTTGTCTGAATCTCTTGGTCTCCATCTCTCTCCATCTATCACACTCAGATGCCATGGAAGTCTGTCAGACGGCAGCCCGGCTCTGGTTTGGTTGTCTCGTACTATCATGGAGGGGATTTTTAGGGAATCCCGTGTTCACATCACTTTCCTGCAAGAGTGCCTTGTGTACACACACAAGAACTGCTTGTCTTTTTTTTTATTGTTTGTGGTTCTTTTTTTTCTGAGTGATGTTTTCTCCTCTTTGGTGCTATCTCCTACTTTAGTCTGTGTCGTCTGACTCTGCTGTCTCTCAGTCTGTTTGTCTGTCGTTTGCCTTCCTTTCCACCCACCTCAAATTCGGCCTCATGATGATTTTGCCTTCTTCTTTGTCAGTGGTTGCCTTTGACTGAGGCGGCATGCTCGGATGTTTGGTAATGGCCACTTAGAGTAATCAATGGGCCTCTTTGAAGTTGTGAGATGAAAGAGGAGTTTGACAGCTAATGTGTGCCTGTCCTGTGACGTGAACAGCATGGAAATGCCTGCACGCTTTGAAGGCTCAAGGATGGGTGCATCAGGTTGGATTTATCCCGCACTGAAGACTCACCTCAGCTGCAGAGCTGGCACAATGGCAAGTGGCAGTTGCTCTTTCACTTTCTTATGCACACACATCCACAAAAACAGACACTCTCACTCTCTGTGTCCTCCTCCCTCATCCTTCTTCTTTCTCTCATTCACCCTGTTTTATATATCTGTCACATCGGCGTGCCTCCTATGCAGCTCGTGCCAGCTCCCATTCCACGCTCTCCCGCAGAAATGTGTTCAAGTAAACATTTCACGCTTGCTTATGCTAAAGGGAAGTGGCAGCAGCAGGTATGTGACAGGCAGAGAACTGTCTGTGCCCAGGGCTGCCATTGACAAACCGAGCCCTATTTCTTTCTGCACTGCTTTTATCTTCTAAATAATGGATATGTGTAATCGGAGGAAAGCATTTGATGATTATACATTCGTCATATTCATCAAAATGCTCAAAGAGCACACCCCCAGTGAGGGGAAAAAATAAAGCAATACTGCTTCTGTTTGTAATGTAAATGATTTGCGCTAAAAAAAAAAACTAGCATAGCAGTGACGGTATACCGCAGCTATATGCAGCTGTTGCATTTGCACTCGTTTTGGTGCTCTTACGAGTGCCGTGCATTTAGATCTGCTCCACAGAAAGCAAGTGAAGCATGTCCTTTGAAGCTAAAGGGAGCAAAAGGGGAAATAAAAGGAAAACATTTACAGAGGGGGATCATTTCCCATAACCACCAACAGCCTTTGAACACACTCCGTGGTGGTCCATGGCCCCTCCAAGGAGAGAAGACAGGGATGGATTCTGTGCAGCAAAGGCCTCACCCCCCCCCCCCCCCCCCCCCGCCCCCACCCTCTCTCTCTCTCTCACACACACACACACACACACACACACAAAAGAGGGGGAGGGGAGTGGGATATGTACAGGAAGTGATCTGAGAGTTGGCAACACTCTTCCCCTCCCTCTGGGGGGCTGTTAACTTACTGCTGAGCTCATTGGTGTTGTTGAAACATTGTATGTTACGCCGTGTGTGTTGAGGAGGTTAAAGGAACTGTAGTGAGCATACATATGTATATATGTCTGTCCATCTGTCTGTCTGTCTGTCTGACACCCAGAGTCAAGTTAATGGTGTCTTGTAGCATGACCCTACCACATGCTCCTCTAACTTAAACCACATGCAGTGTGTTCAGACAGCCTCTCCAGCCAGCAGGAGTCCCGTCTGTGAGCCTGCAGTTACAGTAATGCCGAATAACAATGACATCATCACCACCTCTGTGCCTGTTCCTCTGCCGTCTCTCTCGTTTATTGGAAGTGATGCAATTACTTCAATCACATAAGTTTTTGTTTAAGTCTGAAAAATGGATACTAAAACTTTTTTAATGGTAAACCTTAAAGTCATAATTACTGTCAAATGAATTAAGGGTTATGTTTCTATGTTGAACAACTTATTTACATTAATACAATCCAAACTGCAACCCATAAAGACATTTTTGCTCCACGAACAAGGCATTGCACAACAATCCTTAATTTTCTAAAATACACCCAACTGTACAACCTCTTTCATCCAATATCTAAACCATACATGTCACCTGTATCATCATCGTCTTTCTTTCAAATATTGCAAATACTTTATTGGCTATCTTTGTAAATGCACATGAAAACACACATCATAATTGAGAAACTATATGAAATATACAGCTACCTCACTGAGAGGGAATGTGAAGCACTGTACATGTTTGTGATGAGTTCACAAGTAAATGTCCTACAACAGGTGTGAGCTTTCACATGGAAGTCCAGCTTTCATATTAAACAATTAAAGGCCCACAGTGGGTATCAGGCTGTGCTGTCATAAATCTGCTGCGCACACACCATGACAGGCCACACCGCTGTCTATCCCTGCTTCATTCCCAGTGTGATGCTTGGAGCATCCTGTGACCTTGGATAAAATCCAGTGACATGGTGGTAACCAGACAGATTCTTAAGCACTGATCATTGCTCAGTCCCTGGTCACTGTGGTTTTCATCTGCTCTAATGTACTACTTTATTTCTTCCAGTCATTAAGGCATACTTGCTGTTGTTTTTCCTGAACTTTGCACTGAGGTTCGCACTGATGTCAATGGATGGGGTCCTGCCTGTGAGTCAACCCCCCCGGTGTAACTCAAAGCCCTGCAAGTCCTGTATGTTCCTGTGTGGCTTAAAAGCAGAACAACAATGATTTTCTTGGGTTATGCTCTGTTGTGATCCATAGTAGCAGCTATCCCACTGCTTCCTTTACCTAGCCCCATTCAGGCAATAATACTTTGTTCCAAGCACAGCGTTGATTGCTGGCCAAATTAGCCCCACATCACCAGGCTCTTCAGACAAGCGAAGAGCCTGGTGTCTGTTTCCTCTGAATTTCACCTGCATTCTGGTTCCTGCATGTAGCAGATACCGAAATCACCAAATTCACCAAAATAAAAGTGTTCACCAACATAAAACTTGTAAAATAGACATTAACTTGTAACACAATTAAAACAAAACGTTAACTTAATGGCTCAGGGACTTTCTTGTAAATTATATTCCTTAAATTAAAGAGTTTTGCCGCATTTTATTAGGTTGGTGCTTTTATTTTGACGGAAAGGCCTGTGTCTCTTGCCCTGGTTCTGTTTCCTGCCAAAACAGCGAGGCAACGGTCCCAGACTAGGCCAAATTAATGTGTTTCTTTAAGCACAGCCTTCATTGATGGGAGTAACCCATAAGCATGGAAGAGCTGCTTAAATCCTAACACCCACTGGCCTTCCTGTTGTATTATGCCTATCACCGGGCCAGTGGGTTATAAGGGGTAAAAGTTATAGAGCTTAACTTCTATGGTTTACTGTATCAGCAAAATATAGTGCTCCATTATGAAGGATGAGACTAATTGTGATGAGACAAATTGGTAGAGCATGGAGCAATGGAGGGGTGTCACAGATGCTTCGAGCCACCTTGTTGGCTCATAAATCCCAGTGTATCTTTGGCTGGTGCCTGTAACAAGAGCAATCCAAATTTCCTCTGGCTTCAATTTTCTATAGATCTCTATAGCCAGGACAACAAGACGCCATCTTTGCAACCCTTTAGAACAGCATCAGACAAATGCAGATCCATGCACATGCCCGTTTCCTCAGAGCATTATCACAAGTTGGGGGGACATTTCTTTCCATTTTTTTACTAGGACACAAGTCACTTTCTGAGAGAGGAATCCAAATAAGTATGTACCCATCAACACACAGGAAGTCTTTTAGTGTTTTGATTGGAATCACTTGCCTCTAATTTGCCAGATGCCCTCCTTTCAGACTGCCTGGGATGTACATCAGGACAGATCATATCAGGAGAGATTGTTGTCTCAACTTAGGATATTACTTATGGCACAAAGAGATTGCATGGGCCACTTGAAGGGGCTTTTGCCGTACCAAAATTCAACATCTGGACCACAGCTGTACCACCAAGGACCACTACATCAGTCACAGAGGCAGGTTTAAGTCACTGTCATCAGTCATTATGGAGTTCAAGAGGTTCATATTTGTACTAACTTAATGTGTGGTGCTGCCTGTTTTTTTATGGATGAAGAATTGATCAAGGTTGCTATCAAGTATTTGGCAAGACCTGCACAGCCGTGAGAAGCGACCACAATCATGCATTAGTTGTTCAAGTTGTATCTTGGTTTGATTTTATTTTCACCGGTTGGTCACTGAAGAGAGACATCCTTTTCTGCTTTTGTTGTTTCACAAAGGTCTATATCCTTCTGCACTGAAGGGCTTCACCTTCCTCAATGTTTGCAACTACTTCATGATATCTTTTAAGTCAAGCATCAGACAATCCAGACCCACTTCAAGAAACAGGCAGTCAGATGCCCTAATTATGGTCAGTATAATGTTAGGCCAGATTGAAATGCAATGGATTCTAAAAACTACAGTATCTTTCAACAAAGTCATTGCCAGACCAACTCGACAGATGGACCAGTTACTCCTACCTTGGTATTGTCCGTGCTGGGACACCTGAGAGACCTGATGCTACTGCGGAGTGTTATTAACCCCATAAATGCTTATTTAGACAGTTTCCAGGAATACATTGCCTTTATATATTATAAGCATAACTTGTCACATGTTTTTAACTTGGTTACACAAGAAACAACAAATTCAGCGAACTTTTTGGATGAATAGCCATACAGTACATGAAGGAAAGTGCTGCCCCTCTGGAGGCACCTCCACCTTTGTGCACCACCAGTGTCCTACCTTACTAGCCTCTGAGGCAAAGCGCACACTATGATAAACAGGATGTTTTCTAAACCTCCAACAACCAAACCAGATTTATCCAACTTTGGCAATCCTGAAAAAGAGAGCAGAATATCAATCCAACCCCTCTTTAATGCACTCTTTGTTTTGGCCAAATAAACAGATTTTCTCTGGTACGAGATGGATATTTGTGGGGAGAAACACAGACTAAAAGTTTCTTCTTCTAAGACTGCCTCTTAGCTACTTCTGCACATGCATGACAGGTGAAATCTCCTACCAGGATGCACGCAATTAGATGTTTCCACTCATGTTAATCCATGAAAATGGATAAGGCTCTTATCACAAATGCTGGTTTTGAAAAGAAAAAAAAGAGAAAAGATAATAATAAAAATAAAGGCTGCACATCCTAGCCAAGGTTAAACCCATAGAAAAGACTGTAAGAGCTCAATCTCAGTAGCGTCCCTGCATACTGATATGCGTATAAATAAAGGAGAAGAGTTTAGTGAAGGGACACTTTTTGGTGTCCCCCTTTTCTCTGCCATTCTTAATCAGAGACTCTTTAAGTCGTCGGTTTGATCCAGCTTCTTTCTCCCCATCTCATTGGTAAGCTCCTCTGTGTAAAATATCTCTGCGCCAGTAACACCACAAAGGCTTACTTATCTGGGCATTACCTATTAAAGGTTTAAACCCCCGCGTCTCTGATAAACACTCCCTATAAGGGTTTTATCTCCCCGCGGCCTTATCACACTCTTGAAGGTCCTTCTCCCGAGGCACAGTAATTTGTTTAATTAAAGTGTCATTTTGGGAGGGAAATGTAGCCATGACTATAGTATGAGATTCAAAGAAGTTAAGCAGTGCTAGTGATGTGGAGTGTATTTTTTCCCCACTTCTCTCCGCCTGCCTTTCATTCTTTTTCTTCCTCTTCCCCCAGTTTTTGTCCACGGCATAGATTCAAATGAACTCACTAATGTTACTTTACTCTTTTTTTATATATATTTCGAGACAGCAGCCATGGCAGGCAGCAATAGAACTGGAAAAAGACAACAGAAACAAATCTAGTTTGAGAGCACCCCCTTTAGCTGCTATCTAAATGGAGCCCTGAGAGGATTGGCTTTCTGGCCTTGAAGCTTGTGTTGTCAGCACTTTGGGCGATTTGTGTGTGATTTCATTAGGAACCAAAATAACAGCCAGATGAAGAGGAAAATAGGGTATGCAAAGTGCTGCTGTATTGCTGGTGCAGTACTGTATGTGCTCTAAATATACTGTCTCTCAAGAGCACATAAAGCATTCCATCACCATGCACATCATGGACACAAACGCTTGTTTGTCTGTATATATGCAAATGACAGCACCTCCTCAGGAAGTTCATGAGCAGACTCAATGCATACAATGCAATGTCAAAACAGGCAAAAGAGTGTTGTACTGTGTTTTGACATTTAAAAAAAAATCTACATTTAGAGAACAAATTGTGATAGTTTTAGATTGTATCAAGACAAATGAAATTGATAGGAGTTATTCCCAATTCTCATTTTAGACAAATACACCTTTTTTCCACAAGTGGTTTTAAACAGGATAGATCAGATCTTTTTCCGTGAAGAAAAGACAATATACAGTCATTTTGATTAATAAGAGAGGGTCAATCTAGACTAAAGATGCTCACATTTAAGAGGATGAATTATGCTGTACAAAAATGACATACTGTATATAAGAAAAAATGTTTTTATGTGACCAGCTGAGATCTGAACTGTTATTTATCAGAGATGCTGTCTAAAGGTTATTGTTCTGACAAATTAAACAAAAGTGCCAAAACTAATCACATACGTTCAGAGAAGAGTAGTCAGTGAGAAGTACATATTTTTACATTATTTTACATAATTTAATTATTATTTTAATGAATAGATATAAATTAATTATTTTCAGAAAAGTTTTGTTTTATTTGCTACTTAAATGTCCAGAAATAATTCATGTGGAAGTAGCCAAATATAAATAGGGATGAATTAATGGGGAATCAAATTGCAACTAAAATAAAATTAAAACAGCTGCAAGACATCCTGCTGCTGGTAAAAATCATATAATAATAAAAAAGCGTAAGTCAGCGGAATGTTTTTGTTTTTGAGATTTAAGCGGTGCGGTTATAATTCTTGCTGTCCTAAATCGGGCAGAAGTCCATGTAACAGGATTTTGTAAACAAACGGTCACGAGGCAAAACAATACCGGCGTGACAAATCACAAGAGTGTTTACCTGGCCCACGTTTTACCGTCTTTCTCTCGTCGAGTAAAATAACATCCAGTTGGTTTCTCTCGTCATTCAGGTGTCTGACTGCACCTGAAGGCAACACCAGTGCCTCCGTCCTTCCTCACACTAGTCTACACGGCGGTGACAGTTTTATCAGGCGCTGTCTGGAAAACTTTCTCCCCGGGACACTGAGTTTCCGTTATCCAGTGACACTGAACGTAAAACAGATTCAACATGGCATGAAGGGAACCCCCCTGTATGTTTGTAACGACTTGTAACAACTCAATTCTAAGGTACGAGAAAGCGCTCGTTTGTATGCGGGCGCGATTCCACTTCATTGAAATACGTATTTATGAAAGACATATTTGATTTTTGTCAATAAAAAGCCAGCAAAGTCCCATACTGTCCCTTTAATATAAGTCCTAAATAGTCCTATTTTTCGTCAGCAATCACAAGAGTGTTTCGGCCAAAACACGAGTCTCTCCTTCACTCTGCTTTGCTGTAACCCCAGGAGAAAACTTGCCTTGTGGGGTACAAGCATTATCCAGTGAGGAGAGAGAACGGCATGAAGGGCTGTGTGTGCAGCCAAGGGATGCGCGTGAATGTGGTGACGTAGGGACGAGGACCAATAGATCCATGACGAGGGCGGGGGCTGCTAACTCATGGTGTGTTCAAGTCAACCCGTAACTCGTGTTTTTCCGACCTGTGAAGTTGTACCAGTTTGATCTGGTACGAGTTCACGGGTTGGAAGTTACAAGTGGCTGTATAGTACACTTTCACAGGCAACAGGTCGGAAAAACACGAGTTACGGGTTGCCTTGAACGCTACAAAGTCATAAGTCTTGACTTGAAGCCGTAATTTACGTTTTCAGAAGCCTGCCTGGAGTGTTAGGGTAATGTTGTACCTTGCAACTTTGATGCTCAATCACTCGTTCCCTCAGTCCAAACACAGTGAGCTTCTGGTTTTCTTTCAATGGGATTATGCTTTTCTCCTGATGGGAAAGTACGGCAAATCTACTTACTCTAGGCCTGAAAGCGCAATGCAGCTCCACACATTAATTCAACAAAAAATGTAAAATAATTGTGTACCAATACAGTACAATCATAAAACTGCAGTCCATAGGTATCACAGAGGGCAACAGCAGTGATCTGTGTATTAAGCTTGCTTATATTATTATTATATATACCTTTAGTTATTCATAGCAGTGAAAGTGATCAAACCATATCCTTATAACACAGCTCAACTAGATATTACTCCTAGGACCGTCTACGCACTTTTGATGACTGTAAGCACTTTACCTTGACACGGATGCACTTTTGTACTGTCGGAATTTGTATTATTTATATATTGTACTGCTGCTATTTTATAACATGCTTTTGTTTTTATTCATTGTAATTTGTGTGTACCAGGGAACATCTATGTATGGGACAGCGGATGTAAATTAGCCTGTGGCTACAATCCGGCGTGTTTACGATTGTTTCGTTCATGAACTTGCATTGTCCCATTTTAAAAATAAATTGAATTGAATTGAATTGAATTAAGGTGATAGGGCAGGAGAGTGAAGGACTGAATAGTTGTTGCAGGCAAAGCTGCTTCAGATGGAATAAAAGAGAAAGATCAAATGTGCATGATAGGGCATGAAAAACAACTAAGTGTGACTGAAAATATATGGCAACACAATAGAGAGGAAGGTAGTTATTATGGGGGCCCCACGGCAGAGGTGTGGTATAGGGTGTCAAATGGGGCCAAACCAGTTTGTGTTGGTTGGGCTAGAGGGGAGTTTGACCAGTGAACACAGGACACAAAGGCAGACAGACGACTTAGGTGAGAACCCTCGCATCCTCCTCTCTTGTCGATGTCCCTGTGCTCTCTCTCTCTCTCTCTGGCAGCTGGCTGCAGGTGTTGTAATTGTGTGGAGTTCTCCTGTTTTTATATTATTTATATTATGTTATATTATCTCTCTCTCTATTTTAAGTTTGAGACTTTATAGCGCCCTCTAGTGGCGGAAGTACGCTCAGTAGTTTCCTCCGGCGGTCATTAGTAGGCTATTGAGAGTCGGGTCTTGACCGGTGAAGCTGAGCTGGTGAGTCTTTGTAAAGAAAGTGATAAATCTGTGTTAAAGAAAGATACAATTTGTGTTACAGAAGGCGACAATTTGTGTTAAATGTCATAGATATTGCTATTGAAGTAGTAATGTTTATGTTCTGTGTTTTTCAGTTGTTTTACCTACTGCTGCTGCTACTGCTACTGAAGTGTGTTGTGGAGAAAATAAACACATGAAAAGCAAGTCAAAGCTGAGTGTGACACTGTTTCACTGGTCAGGCTCTCCCCGTGCGGTGGGATTTTATTAACTCAGTTAGGTTAAATAAAAACCGTACAGTAAAACAACACTAAGCCAACCCCGTGACGGAGAAGCGGAGGTCGGACAGTGTCAACAACAGCAAGCTACTGGAGGCTAGCGTGCATACGGCCGGCCGGCGGAGCTTCCCGGCCAATCGACGGAGCTTCGGACCTGATCCCAGCCCTCAGGAAAGGAGATCGTATGGTCTGTGACTGTGATTGTGTGACTTTCATTGTGACTGTTTAGCGCGACGGCATAGGATAAGCCGATCGTAAAATTAGCGGTAGCGCGCTAGTTAGCCGCTAAGCTAACGGCTAAGCTACCGGAAGTGGATCGCCGCCATCTTAAGTCAGGTACGGAAAACCGGAAGTGCGTCATCAAAACAAACAAAGAGTCAAATAAAGAAGGGCAAAAGCATGGCGGACTGTGGTGAATTAAAGAAAAAGCGTTCCTATGCACAGGGGGCTTTTACTAGGAGGGCAAACGCCATTGAGTTCAACATGGACCTTTTAAATGAACATGACCTCAAACTTGAACTGAAAGCATTCAAGGGAAGTTATGAAGAAGTCTGTAATTACAGTTTTGATTACATTGCTGCTATGGAAGAAGAGGATGCAAGTGGATTCGACATGGATATAACAGATGTGAAGAAAAGACTGCATGAATGCCGCGCAAAGTATCAAGACACAGAGATGAAGGTAAAAAAGACATTGTGGTCCCGCTGTGCATCGGGTCAGTTTGGTAGTTTAAAAGCGGACCTCAAAGACATGTTTGGCCAGGCCGAAGCGCTCATGGCAGGCCACCTGACCCAAGAGCAGTATGACTTAATGTGCACAGCATTGGAGGGCAGGACCGAAGCACTTGAGGAGTTTGTGCGAGAATGGGACCGCTACGTTCCGGACAAGGAAGTAGATGACATGCGGGTCTGCCTCAGAGACTACAAGGAAAAAAGAAGATTGATTATAGTTGCACTAACTAACTACATGTACCAAGGTAAAAGGTCAACGCGTGGCGACCTTGGTGTCCCGGCGATCGGTGAAAAGGACGCAGGGGACGTTGACGTCGGAGACGATGGCCAAGGCGGTGTGGACGGTGGAGGAACGTCCACCGCTGATAAACCGAGTGCGCCTCCGGACAGTGGCGGGGACAGCGCCACGGCACAGGACGATGGAGCGCAAAGTGCAGGTGCAGGCCCAGCCACCAACCCGACCGTTGCTGTGACTGGCAGTGCGCTGGATGGTAATGTGGATCGTCTTGATGGAGCACAAAGCACCGGCCCTCCATCGGGGTCTCCCCAAGCACCACCACAGAGACATCCGCCACAGTGGTCTATGAACCCAACGTTTCACCCCGGCTTCTCTAGCACACCGCGACAGCAGCGAGGAGCACATGCTGTGCTACAGGATAGTGTTGGTGCCGGACGGAGCGTGTCTGCCGCCTCTCAAGGACTAATCGGGCCCAGGATTGCGCTCGCACCCCTGAGCCTACCTAAGTTCTCTGGAGACAGGAGAAGCTATTGGAGATGGAAGAGTAACTGGGGGACTCTTCAGGCATTAGCTGAACCCACAGGCTCCCCGGAGTGTAAGCTCTTCCACCTGCTGGACAGTATCGCTGATGCAATCAAACGCGAACTCAGGCTGTCTCATTGCCGTACTGCGGAGGAGGTCTTCCGGGTTTTGGAGGACTGTTACGGGGACATGTCGCAAATAGCGGACGACATAGTACTGGAGCTACAGGACTTACCAGCTGTGCGCAACAACCAACCAAGGGAGGCACTGCAGTTGATCCAAGCGGTGGAAAGGGCGCTGTTGGACCTGATAGACTTGGGTTGTGAGGACGCCATAAAAAACCAGTTGGTGATCCGGTCACTGGAGAGTAAGCTGCCGGAAGGCATGAAGGAAAGGTGGCTTCTGTACCGATGTGATGCAGCAAGTAACGTCAACCCACGTAACCGGTTCGACAAACTATGGCAGTTCCTGAGGGATCAGAAGACAGTTCTGGTGCAACTGGAGCAGTTACAGGTCACCAGACGACCGAGCTCTGCCAGAACGAGTGAACCGGGCCCCCGTGAGAAGCCAAAGGAGCGGCTGGGGGACCGAAGGCAGGAAAGGCGTTCATTCACCAAGGCTACGGCAAGTGAGGCAAGAGAGGAATTATCGCGTGATCCTTGCGGTATATGTGGTGAAGAGGGGCATACTGGACGTCTATACCGCTGCAAGACGTTTAAGAAGTCCAGCCCAGCAGAGCGGAGGGCTCAGGTAAAAAAGACCAGAGCCTGCCCCAAATGCCTGGATCTCCATGGAAGGGACAGTCCATGCATTAAAAACTTTCTGTGTCGCAATGATGAATGTAAAAGAGGTGACGCCCCTCCAGATCACCACTTCTTCCTGTGCCTCAAATCACCAGCCAAAAGGGACACTCCTAGGGCAGAGACCAAGGGGGAAAAGAGGAGAGAACCCCGTGGCCCGACCGAAGAACAAGAGGCTTTGTTTGCTGGCTTAGGTCTCACTCCGGAGCAGCTGGAGGCTGTTCGGAAGGCCTGCACAAATAAAGTATCCTCAACAGTATGTGCTGGTAAAGATCTGGTGGATGAGAGTGGACTTGAAGAACACCCGGTCCTCATGATGTTGGTGGAGGTCACGACCAAGAGAGGAGACTGGGTTGGAGCCCTCATCGACCTAGCTTCCGATACAAACTATATCACTCACCATGCAGCAGAGAGGCTTGGATTGGCAGGTGAGCCCATCACGCTGGTCGTGTATGGTGTGGGTGGTATGGAAGCTAGGGTTGAGACAAAGAGGTACTGTGTGAGCATAAAAGTAGCCACGAAAAAGGGAACATGGCGTCTCCATGAGATGCTCTGCTATGGACTAGAGGAGATAGCCAGAGTGGACCATGCAGTGGACTCAGAGCGCCTGGAGAAATTCTTCCCTGGTGTTGTCAGACCGGGGGAGTTGATCCGCCCGGAGAAAGTTGAGTTACTTATCAGTACCCGGGAAGGTCGTCTTGCACCCCAGAGGATGATGAGGAGCGGCGATCTGGTATTGTGGGATGGTCCGCTCGGAAAGACCGTCAGTGGTGTGCACCCGGACCTTTTCGAGGACATTGAAGTGACTGCGCGCCACTCATCGACCCACTTCGCATGTTCCATGAGAGCGGAGTCCAGGAGAGTGGAGGTTCACCATAACTACTGCCCTGAGCTAAAGTGCAGCGTGGAAGTCGGAACCACAGCTGCGTCCAATGCTGAGATCGTCAAGTGGCTGCAGTGGGACAGCATTGGGGCCGCCTGTGACCCAATGTGCGGTGGTTGTCGGTGTGGAAAGTGCGCCCCTGGGGGGAAGGAGATGTCACTAGCTGATGAGCGCGAGTTAGAGATCATCAGGGGAGGTCTGACCTTCAAGTTGAGCGACAACCACAGTGACAAGCCCCACTGGGACGCCAGGTACCCCTGGAAAGAGAACCCTGCTACCCTGCCGAACAACCGTGAAGCTGTCAAAGCGGCGTTCCTGAAATCGGAGAAGCGCCTCGAGAGGGATCCGAAGTGGAAGGAGGCTTACGCGAGGCAGGTGCACGACATGGTAGCCAGGGGGGCTGCAGTCAAGCTGTTCAGGGCTGTGCTTGACAGTTGGAGCGGAGCCGTGTGGTGGGTGAACCACCTGACTGCACCTAACCCACACTCCGTCTCCACTCCAGTAAGACTAGTCTGGGACAGCAGCCGGGAGTTCAAGGGTGTTAGCCTGAATAGCATCCTGCTGAAAGGTCCGGACGTCTTGAACCCCATCCGCGCGGTTCTGCTCCGTTTTCGGGAGGGGGAGCATGCAGCGGTTGGGGATGTGTCCAAGATGTACAACTCGGTGTGGTTGGAGGATCAGGAGGTGCATGTCCATCGCTTCCTGTGGAGGAACTCTCCAGCAGATGACATCGAAGACTACGCCGTTGTACGGGTGAACATGGGCGATAAGCCGGCTGGATGTATCGCCCAGGTGGCGATGAGGGAGACTGCTCATCTGCCCCAGTTCGCCGACAAAGTGGATGAAAGACATGTCATTGTGGACAACGCCTACGTGGACGACATCTTGGTGTCCCACAATGACCCCCAAAGACTGGGCGAGATCCTTCAGGGGGTTGAGGCCATCCTTACAACCGGGGGGTTTCACCTGAAGCCATGGGTGCGGTCTGGTCAAAGTGGGAGGCAAGGCGGTGTTCCCACCAAGACTGAGACTATTGTGTTGCCCAACCAGTTACGCGACGAGGACAACAAGGCCCTGGGAGTGGGTTACCACGTGGGGGAGGACAAGCTTTTCCTCATGGTGGCCGTCAATTTCTCCGCAAGGAAGAAAAAGATGCGCACTGAGCTTGACCTCACCGTGGAGGACATAGAGGAGAAGACACCGGATCCTCTTACCCGTCGTATGTTGCTGAGCCAGGTTGCCGGGCTTTACGACCCCCTTGGTCTGGCGACGCCCCTGAAACAGAAGGGTGTCATTCTTGTCAGGAGGGCCTTCCAAGAGGCTGGCACGTTGACCAAGGATACGTGGGACAAACCGCTGTCAAATGAGCTGCGCGGGAAGGCGATTGAGCTCTTCAAAGAGTTTGCCCAGTTGAGTACCATCACTTTCCCCAGGGGTATTACGCCTGCCGGCTGGTTGGGTAAACCCTGGGGGATCACATTCTCCGATGGGAGTTGTGACTCTTATGGGGCGGTTCTCTACCTGCGCTGGGAGACTTCAGGAGGTGTTGTAACCCGGCTCGTGGAGTCAAAGGCTAAATTGACCCCCCTCGATCAGAAGGGCGATGCTGTTAAAGCGGAGATCTGCGGAGCCGTCTTCGCTGCTCGCCTGAAAGGTTACATCCTGAAGCACGGGCGGTTGGAAGTGAGCAGGTGGTACCACTTCGTCGACAGCCAAACTGTGTTGGGAGCCATCCAGCGGGAAAGTTATGGGTTCCAAACTTTCTTCGCTAACCGTGTTGGTGAGATCCAAAAGGCCGGACCGGTGACAGATTGGTGGTGGGTCCCCGGTCACTACAACGTGGCCGATCTTGTCACGAGAGGATGTTCCCCCGAGCAGCTTGGCGGTGACTCCCTGTGGCAGAGGGGTCCCGAGTTCCTGACCAGAGCGGTGGAGGAGTGGCCCGTGAAGTCTGCTGCAGAGGTGGCCTCGGGTACCAGGGAGGTTGTGAGTAAGCTCCAAAGGAAAGCTTTCTCTGCCGTCACTACAAGGGCTCAGGCAAAGAAGTTGTCTGTAACAAGCAGCCCTACCAGTGTGGACGCCATGGTCACGGACGGGGTGATCATGCAGTCCCCTACAGTCGATAACAGGGGACCCTCGCCAAGCGCTGCTACAGGGACTTCTCCGACAGCATCTGGAGCCTGCAGTATGAAGAGGTTTTGGGGTCCAGCTCTTGTAAGACAGATGGATCTCTCGAGGTTTTCTACACTAACCAAGCTCTGTGGGACTGTCGGATACATCCGCAGAGCCGTGCACTCCTGGTTACTCGGCAGGAGTCGAACCAGCGAGCAAGAACAGTGGGAGGCGGTCCTCACAGTCCAGGAGCGAGAGGAGGCGTTCAAGGATTTATGTCTCGCAGCCCAGACAGGTGTGACCTTCCCCACGGCTACACTCAACCGTCTGGTTGTGAACAAGGACCATGTAACGGGCCTCTTGTTGTGCCACGGCCGGATCCAGTCCGTTGATAAGGAGGAGTCTGGGGTCCCGCTGATCCCCTACAAGGAGCGGATCAGCACCCTCCTTGCTGAAGAAGCCCACCGTGTCAACCATGAAGGCGTTGCCGGTACCCTCCTTCGGATGAGGAAAAGAGCCTGGGTGGTGCAAGGCCCAAGAGTTGCTCGTAAAGTCATTGACTCGTGTATTCATTGTCGAAAGTGCAGAGCTAAGTTGTGCTCTCAAGTAATGAGCGACCTCCCTTCCGTGCGCACCGGGCCTGCTGCTCCTTTCGAGTACACAACGCTGGACCTGTTCGGTCCGTACACAGTCAGGGACGGCGTGAGGCGGCGCACGAAGAAGAAGGTCTGGGGCGTTGTCTTCAGTTGCATGGCCTCAAGAGCGATCCATGCGGATTTGGTTGAAGATCTGTCAACTGAGGGCTTCCTCAAGACTTATCAGCGTTTCACTGCCCTAAGAGGTCATCCCCGGAAGCTCTGGTCCGACCAGGGCACCAACTTCGTGGGGGCCAGACCTGCGCTGGAGGATCTTTACGGCTTCCTGGCAGGTGTTGACAAGGAGGAAGTCCAAAGGAGAGCAGTTGTGGCTGGGACTGACTGGGTGTGGGAGTTTAGCCCAGCGGACTCACCGCATCGGAACGGGGCAGCGGAGGCTGCTGTCCGCGTGTTGAAGAGGTCGTTGAGCAGTGTTGGGGAGGATGGCGACTTAACCATCCTGGAGTTCCAAACTTTCCTCTACCTAGCGGCCAACCTTTCCAATGAGAGGCCGATCGGAGCCAGAGCTCAGGTCCAGGAGGAGACTGTGGATGTTATGACTCCGAACTCGTTGCTGCTGGGTCGTGCAGGGCCGAGAGGTGACACCCAGGGTTTTGACTTCCCTACCTACCCATTCAGTCGTCTGCGAGCAGTCCAGGTGGAGGTGGACAAGTTTTGGAGACGTTGGAGCCAGTTGGCAGGGCCTCACCTGTTCGTCCGGCAGAAGTGGCATTCCCAAGCCCGGAATGTCTCTGTTGGAGACCTGGTATGGGTTGCGGACCAAAACGCCCTCAGGGGTAGATTCAGGCTGGGTCGTGTCGAGGAGGCACGTCCAGATGATAAAGGTATCGTCCGAGACGTCAAGGTGAGGATCTGTCACAGTCTTCCCGTCAGCCTGTCCCAAGCCAGAAAGGACAAGGAGCCGTGTCCTTCCACGATACTGCACAGAGACGTGAGAAGACTGGTGGTGTTGCTACCAGTAGAGGAGCAAGGGGAAGCTTAACGTAACCCTTAATTCTCGAGACTGTGGACAATTGAAAGCAAGACTCAGACCAAATCTGTGTCATTGGACAGTTATGTTCCTTTATTTGTTACTTGAAAAGTTGCATATTCTGTGTGATTACATTGTTGTATCAATAGTAGTTATTGTGGCCTACTTAGTCAGAGACACGTAGCCCAAGTGGGAGGTGTGTGGAGTTCTCCTGTTTTTATATTATTTATATTATGTTATATTATCTCTCTCTCTATTTTAAGTTTGAGACTTTATAGCGCCCTCTAGTGGCGGAAGTACGCTCAGTAGTTTCCTCCGGCGGTCATTAGTAGGCTATTGAGAGTCGGGTCTTGACCGGTGAAGCTGAGCTGGTGAGTCTTTGTAAAGAAAGTGATAAATCTGTGTTAAAGAAAGATACAATTTGTGTTACAGAAGGCGACAATTTGTGTTAAATGTCATAGATATTGCTATTGAAGTAGTAATGTTTATGTTCTGTGTTTTTCAGTTGTTTTACCTACTGCTGCTGCTACTGCTACTGAAGTGTGTTGTGGAGAAAATAAACACATGAAAAGCAAGTCAAAGCTGAGTGTGACACTGTTTCACTGGTCAGGCTCTCCCCGTGCGGTGGGATTTTATTAACTCAGTTAGGTTAAATAAAAACCGTACAGTAATGCTGCTGAGGATTTGTGCACAACCTGTCCAACACGGTCTCATGATGGAAAACCACCTGTAGTACAGTGTAATGTATCATCCTAGCAATGTCCCTGTAAAACAAAGACACCCCACCCCACCAAGGGGGTGGGGTGGGGTGGGGTGTCTTTTTTAGGTTTGCACAGGTGTATAAAAAGCATTTTATAAGTGTGAAACTGTTGGTATAAAGTTTACATATTGGGAGTGAAATGAATATGTACAATACATAAATATCCAATAGAGGATTCAATTTTTGCTTTTGCAAGCGAGCCAGTTATATAAATACTAAATGGTGGAAATCCAAATGGGGCTATATACAGGGCTTAAAAGAAAAAAAAATCAAAAGATCTGTGAGTGTGAGGCTGTAACATTAAGTGTAAAATCTGTCTGTCGTCTCCCTGTGGTTGGCTATCTCCAAGACATGTTTTTAAAGCCCTGACGTGTTATTAATAAAACAAACTCTAATAGAAATATCATTGGGCTTATTTTTCAATCAGGCCCAGCATCACTGCAATCCGCAAAGCATGACATTAATTAAAGATTGATGGCCGGGCCATTCATCTGAGCCGCTGTTGATCTGGTAATTAAAATGACAAAAAAAAAGGGGGGGGGGGATTTATTTATAGAAATTTGTCCAACTTGTTTCATTTCCTTGTCAACAGGGCCTGATTTTCTCTCTTTTTTTAATGAAGGGGAGGAAGTGTTTCATCTTCTTTTCTCTGCTGCAACTGATGGACGGTGTCAAACTGAGCTGTGGGTTTGTGCTCAAGTAGAACGGTGAAATGCAGGCTCAGAGACAAGTGGGCCACGCCGGGCCAAACAGAGCACCTCACACTCTTGGTTCAACGTCCTCAATCAAAGTTTTCAAAGGAATAAAGTTTCAATAACCTTAGTTCAGCAGTAATTCAGAAAGAAAAGCAAATACAAATGAAATAGCTTTGCATTTTTATTTTGGTAAAGTAATTATGTAGTCTCTTGGAATTTGACAAGGCTTCTAATGAGTTCTCCCAGGACCTCTCTTTTATTTGTTTGTTTGTTATTTTTAAGCTTGATTAAGTCCCCTTGTATTTAGCAAGCACAATCAAATCAAAGGGGAGGAAGATTAACTGTGTACATTTCTCCGGCATCTTTTAGGAGGTGTAAGCATACTGCTATTTCTTTGTGCCGTTATCACTCCTGCTGCAGTCAGTAGCCATCTATTCCAGTAGATTATTCTGCAACACAGAGAAGCAAGAATAAAACAAACAGCGACAATTGCAAATTATTAATATTAAAGGGATAGTTCACCCTAGAATGAAATTCCTGGGAGAAGTTTCAGAGTCCTCCGTGGCTTCTCTGAGTTACAGGGGGTCAATGTAACGGTTGCAAGCGGACATGCGGTCTTCATAAAAAATTTAAAAAAACATCCAAATACCTCCATGCTGCTCATATGTAATGTCCGTCTTGCACTGAAGCCCGGAGATGCGGAATTGTCCACATTTCAAGCTTGTTTGTAGCATTAGCTCCCAGTGTCTGTTGTCCGGCTCTTCCGCTGCCACGGAGGACTCTGAAACTTCTTCCAGCCCTTAGTCGACATGAGGGTGAGTAGATAATGAGCGGAACTTCATTCTAGGGTGAACTATCCCTTTAAATTTCTTTGCTAAAGCTATGTTAAAACACCATTGGATTCACACTGCCAAACATATGATTACTGAGTCATATTTATTCTCTAGTCTTTGAGCCAGGGGTGGTTGCGATGGAGGCTAAGTTCAAGCATAAGTCAGTGGAATGTTCTTGTTAATATAAGTCCTAAACAGTCCTATTTTCCATCAGCAATCACTTACATAGAGTGTTTTGGCCGAAACATGGGTCTCTCCGTCACTCTGCTCTGCTGTAAACCGCGGAGAAAACTTTCTTTGTGGGATACAAGCATTATCCAATGAGGAGAGAGAAAAAAAAGGAACTGAAAAAAAGAAAAAAAAACTCATGGTGCATTCAAGGCAACCCGTAACTCATGTTTTTCCGATCTGTGAAGTCGTACCAGTTCAATCTGGTAAGAGTTCACGGGTTGGAAGTTACGAGTGTTATAGTGCACTTTCACAGGCAACAGGTCGGAAAAACACGAGTTACGGGTTACCTGGAATGCTACAAAGTTGTAAGTCGTGACTTGAAGCCGTAATTTACGGTTTCAAAAGCCTGCCTGGAACGTAGGACCGCAAAACAACCAGATCGCTCACCTATGCTTTAATGTAGCAAGGAAATAAGTGACAAAGGTGAAAACTGTGAAAAAGGGAGAAAAAAAATACCTTAAACATTTATATAACTGTATCTCTAATTTTAAATATCACAATATTTCCCATCATGCCTATGAATTTTGTGGCTCCCTAAATTGGACTGTATCATCTCTAATGTCATCTGCTTCCCTCACTCAGTACCTCCATCCTCAAGTGTTTAGACACTGTTTTCTTCATTACCTGATATAGGGCTATGAAGAAATAGTTTTGCTTGCTATACCTTCTAATTTAGAGGATATCTCCTCTCTACTTTATTTTTTTTTTTTAACTGACTTAATTTGAATTCTGTAACATGGTATTGCTTTCACTTACAAAATTCAAATACAGATGAATGAATAGCAAGTAGTATTATGATGGGTGGGGTAATTAACAAGCTCTGTTGCATTTTTACACCCCCAAGAACACTTGGATATATAGGCTCATCACTAATGACCTGATTCTTACAGCACAGGCTGGTAGATGACTGAAAACCGACCTGCTGCTAACCCCCACTCTCTCCTCTGGTTAGGAATGGAGTTGTCTATAATCTTGGCTAAACACTGAGTGCCCTGAGATGTTAAAAAAAATGAATGAAATGCAATCAACATTTTGTAGATACATGTTTTGTGACTTTTTGATAAAACTATAAAATTACTGCTTATGATGATTTAAAAACTATTTGGCCATTGTTTCATTCCATTGTATTCTGCAAGTATATAGGATGTTAATGTATAGTAAGAGGGTTTCAGAAATTGATTCAAGCACTGTAAGATGTATATATTATCTACACTGCTGCCCATACAGTCATCACCATCAGTAATCAGCTTTGACCATGGTGCAATGATTACATACTGGGATTCGAGCCGGGGCTGCGTGTGGTGAGGACTGTAGCCTACCCACTGCGCCACGCCCCACCCCACCCCCCAAGTTACCAGTTTTGAGAAGATATCCACTTTATCTGTCAAGAATAAATCACATTGTCAGAATCATTTCATTAGAAAGGGTATAAAAAATATACTATAAAAATAAAAGAAAAATAATATTCTAACTTTAAGTGTATATTCACACAAAATATCAGAGAAAAACATTGAAACATTGAAAATGCAAGAATACATTAAATCACCTTTTAATGGTGATGCAGATAAGAAATTGTAAACTCTCAACAGTTTTCCACATGCACAAAATTAAAAAACAACAACAACAACAACAACAAAAAACTCCCCCTCTCAGCTTTACTCACAGTTCCATAGTTCTACACTGTACGTGGCATGCAGCCCTAATTCACTGTCCGCCACTGAGATGTATTTCTATGAGCAACTACTAGATACTGGATTTGGCACCAGCTTAGGAACCAAAAGAGCAAGAATAGAGGGGAAATAGATGTATTAAATGATTATAATGACTGATGATATTACCTATTTCTACAAAAAATGACTTCAATAGTGTAATGGTCAAATAGCGGGTAAGGATGACAGAATTATTAAAAGAGAAAGAATTGAGTAATTCCTGCACATTTATCTGTCTGCACATCACTGCTTCACACTCAGTTAATATATAGTGTGAAACTCACGGATCCCAAAGAGGTCTCTGTACTTTATTTTATCCTATTACAGGCTTTGGGGTGCAAGTTAATTTCCAAGATGATCCAAGATGGCAACAAAAAGGGGGGAGGGATATAAGTTGAAAGAATTTAAGAGTTTATACACACTGTACTGTATATACGTGTGTGTGTGTGTGTGTGTGTGTGTGTGTGTGTGTGTGTGTGTGTGTGTGTGTGTGTGTGTGTGTGTGTGTGTGTGTGTGTGTAATGTATATATTTAAGATGTGGACATTACAACAGACCTTGCACTGACCACAGTACTAGTAAATGTGATCTTGTCTGCACAATCTTTTTCCCTCTGCTAATACATAATGTACCTCATGATGAATACCCCTTATAATGTGAGGCTGAGATAAGATTCTAGTATTCACATTTTTCTATCATGTTAATGTGTGGAGATAAAGCATTGCATTCGATATGTTTGGGGGACGGCAGGCTGATCTATTGCTCTATGTTGTTGGATATATTGATGGAGGTGTGCAAAGATGGTGGCATAGGAAGTGCAACTGCTGGCGTGGACCATTTCTTTTTTAAAAGGTATTTTATTTGTCACATTTACAGCTAGCGGGAGAACATGCGAACTCCACACAAAAAGGACCTGCACAGCCCAGGGTTCGGACCCAGGACCTTCTTGCTGTGAGGCAACAGTGCTAACCACTGCGCCACCCTGCCAGTTGCAGGCCACTGGTGCTTCCTCCTATTGACAGAAGCAGATATTTCTTCTCAGGTCTCTGTGGAAAGAACTTGAAGTTCTTGTGGTCTGAGTATTTGTCCACACCTGGATCATGTGTGTCTACTCTGCAGTCTATCTAAACGGTTATCCTGATATTATACTGACCTTCCTGCACATACAGTACAACAGTGATAGTGATGGCATGCCTGTTTTTTTTTTTTTTTTTGTAATGATACTACCACAACCACAATGTTTATTCTTTAAATGAATACATGCATAAGGCTATACATAATTATATAAATAATAATATAATAATAATATATATAAATATTTGTCACCCTCTTTCTGTTCCAGTGATGAAGAATAGATGTTGAATATATTAAACTGATGTCATTTATTGAGATATCCCATTAACGTACGGCCACCAGTATAATGGACCGAGCTACTGTATACGCACAGCTGAATAAGTTATAGGACTCAGTGACAGGAAAAGAGTATGATTGCAACATTGTGGATTGGTCAGAGAAAATAAATGGGTTGACATATGAACCTACTTCAAATGCAGCTGAGATAAAACCTATTGTGTATTATGGTTGGGAGGGAGGCCCTGCAGCTATACAAAGTCACTGGGCAGATACTACAAACCTGAAAAGACACCTCAAAGCCCACCACACAGAAACAGACTACACAGGCTCTGTACAGGCCTTCAGACTGTGGCACTGTGGCACTATATGTGCACTGTGCACTATTTTATATATATACACACACACATAGTGAAGGCTCACATCACCATTGTGCACAGGTACTCACTTACTCACTCTCACGTCACATACACTAAGCTAGTAGACACAGATGTGTGCATGTCTCACCTGACTCCAGTAATCATCATTGCCACAACACAGCAGACTCAGTCCTATGGTGCCTCCTGTCTCTCCACCACTCACTTCCTGTTTCTGTCTTTTTTATGTCTCTATGGCACTTAGATGCTTCTCCTTCTCCAGCTTCCTACCATACTTACATGCACCCAGAGTCCAATTAGCCCATAGTCAGCACACAATGTATAAACCTGCATGAGTAATGTTGTCTATGTCGTGATGCTTTCACAGATATTAGCCTAAGGGGGTTAGCTTTATGTTCAGAGAATTCAATATTGATCATAGTGATAGGATGTGAAAAATACTATTGCCAAAATCCTTTTTTTCTCCATCACTGGTTGGTTTAGCATACAATGCTGTTCGGTATAAATAAAATAGCCAAAACTCTCCGCGTGGTTTATGAGCACAAAGCTTTCTCTTTGGACAGTTTTGTAAGTGAGCGTGACTTTCATGGTGCTCTTGTCCAGGACAAATTAAGAGATATAGCTTCAGCCAGGCCCTTAGAGATTGTAACTGGGTGAATTAAATGCCTTAATTGCCATTGTTGCCTAGGAACCTTTAAATTTCTAAATTATTGCCTACCGTCGTCATCAGTCAATATTATGACATGATGAATAATTTAATTCAGTATTCTGTGTTTTCCTCTAAAAATCAATGATGCCTACCACAACGTTTGAGCAATTTTTAGCTTTTATTTGTCCTCTAAAACTGTCTTTTGCTAAATGATACTGGCCCTTTGAATCTTTTAACAGCACAATCAATAAAGCATGTTTATGCGCAGCTGGCAAAACCATCAGTTTGGGACTTTTGAAAAAATATGCCAGCGGCTGCAGCTTGCTAAGTGCAGAGCGCTAGCACTAAATCTTGGGAGTTAAAGTTTTACTGGGGCGTTATGGGTAAAAATGCCTTGTCAGCCATCTGCCACCTCCTCTCCTGGTAGCCATATTTCCAGGTCTGCTCAAGTCCTGAGAGAGAACATTGCACCGCCACCCAGGGCCGACCACCACTATAACAGCCCTGCACCAAGGGCTGAGGAGGAGGTGAAGGGAAAAAAGGGAGATAGAGAGAGCAACACCGACAAGGATGCAGACTCAGACAGAAGACAACTTCAAACTGATATTGTACAACATGAAAGTGCGTGGGAGGTGGGTAATCATTGATAAACCAACACAACCCACCCACCAAATGGCACACAAATGGTATATATATATTTTTTTTCTAACTTCTGCTTACTATATCAGCTTACTAACATCTGCTAACTATATGTAACCCCCGGTTACTAGACCAATTAAATACATCAATAAAAATTACTTGATGTTTTAAATAAGTAATTATTTTATTTAAGCCACATGATTTTAAAATGAAATTAATAAATAATTAATATATTTTTTCTTTTTCTTTATGGTAACCATAACAACTGTCCGGTATAAAAGCCTGTGTGTAGACCCGGAACTCTCACTCTACTCTAGCTGCACTTAACAACTGGACAGAGACACAGAGACAGACAAGATCAAAGATATAATACTCGATATAGAGAAAGAAAGAAAAGAGAAGACCACAAATCCTGGAGCAGTATCAATCCTGCTGCTAAAATTCAAAGAGTCTTGGTGAGTTAAAATATCACTTTGTCAGAAAGTAGATCAACTGTTTTAAAACTTTTTAGCTAACTGAAACAAACCTAGTAGCAGCAGTACCTGCCGCCATAGCAACAGAGGTTGAACATTCTAAAGCAACAGTTAACATTGGGCGGCAGTTACTAGTCTTTTGTATGGTGGTTTCTTTTGGTGTTTAATGAATGAAATAGCCTACTGTATATTTTTGTTTGTTTATTTGAAATATTTAGGGAGTTTTAGCATTTTAATAATTATTTGTACTGGCTGTGTATTTTCAAGGCCAGGAGCTTGTGTGTGTGTGTGTGTGCTGGATCATCCTCATCCTCCTCCTCATCGTCACCCCTCTTCCCCCATCATCATCTTCCTCCTCATCGTCACCCCTCTCACCTTCATCAACCCCCCTTTTCTTCATCTTCATGAGAGAGAGACTATGATTCCTCAGCTCAGCTGGTTCTAAGGACATTTCAGTTGGGACTGAGGTGGCGAGCCAACCCAGAACAGTCAGTCAGAGAGAGAAGTGATTTTTTATTTCTGTCTTGTCTATTTTTATTGATAATCTGCGTGCTGTGGTTATACTGTTGCTGTCATCATTATTATTTTGTGTATTGTTTTATTTGTTTATTGGTTATTAGACAACCACCTGCAGGTAAGCACCAAATAGAACGAAATAGGAACTAATAACATAATTACTCACCAATATTAGATTAGATACTTACCTGACAGGTGGATAAGAAAAAAAGGTTATTTATTCATTTTTTCTATATTCATTTTGGGTTATTTGTGATTTTGTGGTTGTTGTATGTCATTTTAAAGAAAAGAAGATAGAGAAGAAGATAACTGATTTTGGAATAAATTCCAGTATTTACTTTTTTATATATATCCAACAGTGACCTCTTGTTTGTTTTCTTTTTGCTACTCACACCCATTTCTCCAGAGCGAATCTAGTCTTCTGAGTACTGGTCCTAAACTTGAATTTTATTTACTTTACACTACTACTTGGTCATTCCTTTTAATCCAGGTGTTACAACTGGCGAGCCAGCCAGGAGAAATTGGGTTTTTGCCGAGTAGCTTTAGTGAGGTCACTGTAACAACAACAATGGAGGTTATTAAATCTGCTAATATTAAAGTGCAGAATGCAGTTATTATTAGTGGACCCCTTGATGCAGAATCTGACAAAGAATTAATTCAACATCTGAGTCAACATGGCTCCATCTTTAGATTTCTTTGCATAAATGATCCCAACACAGAGTTTCATCAACATGTGGTAGTTGAATACACTGATTACACTGCAATACAGTCATTCAAGCCGCTGCTGCCAGCCACATTCCCACGCCAAGGTGAAGAAGGAGCCTGCTACCATCTGAGACTGCTAGCAGATGTGTATGCCCCTGAAGCAAGTAGCACCACCACCGATACCTACCTTGAACAGCTGCATGCAGTTGCACAAAGAACCGGCAAGACATTAGAAGAAGTCCTTGCAACAGAACTTGCGAAGCTTAGTGCAGCCACCTCTGCTCTTTCCACCTATCAGTCAGCTGGTGATGCTCCCACAACGATCAGGACGGCAGCCAACCATGACATCCATCGCACTGATCACAATGCAGCTAGCCCCTCCCCCGTCTGTCCTGCGGCCCCATCTCATGCTGACCTGATCCACGCAACGTCTCCTGCTCCTGCATCACTGAAGTTTACTCCTAGAGTTGAAAATGTAACCCCATCCATCTCATCTGGATTAAAGAAACATCCCACCCTCAGGGTCGATGACATTAATCCACCGGAAGTGCAGAGAGTGGTGGTCGAGCACGTCGTGAGAAACACAGACATTTCCTCCCCAGCCTACACCTCTGTCCGGCTGCGATCCTTCTCTGGGAAGTGCCCACACCCCAACAACGAGGCAGACTATGATACCTGGCGAACTAACGTGGAGCTCATGCTTAAAGACCCAGCCATATCTGATCTACACCGAGTGAGAAAGATACTTGAAAGTCTCCTGTCCCCCGCAGCTGATATAGTCAAACAGTTAGGCCCTCAAGCTTCCCCCACTGACTATGTGCAGCTACTGGATTCAGCTTTTGGAACTGTTGATGATGGTGAAGAGCTCTTCGCTAAGTTTATGAACACCTTACAAGATGCTGGAGAGAAACCCTCCCAGTACTTGAACAGACTGCAGGTGATTCTCAGCCAGGCTGTGAAAAGAGGGGGTGCAGCTTCCATCGAACAAGATGAACACCTACTGAGACAGTTTTGTAGAGGTTGCTGGGACAACACTATGCTCAGCAGCCTCCAGCTAGAGAGGAGAAAATATAATCCCCCATCCTTCCCAGAACTCCTGTTGCTCCTGCGCACAGAAGAGGACAGACAGACTGCAAAAGCTGCCCGCATGAGACAACACCTTGGAGCCCCTAAGCAAAGAGCTACATCCCATCTCCAGTGTACCTGCACCCATGAAGAACTGAACATGACCTGGCAACAGAATAATCCCACAGTAGATGTATTATGTGAAAACCAAAATTTGAAGAAACAAGTGGCTGAGCTTCAAAGTCAAATGGCCAGCCTAAAGACACAGAACCGCCAGGCATCCAGAACCCAGTCCCATTCACCCCAGTTTGATCCCCATGTCCAAGATCTGAAGAAACAGATAGCAGAGCTGCAAAGTCAATTGGCAGCCCTCAGAGCCCAGATTCCCCTTTTCCCTACTCCAGCTGAAACAAATGTACGTGGTGGGGCAAACCGTGCAGCAGTCAGAGCACAGAATGAAAGGCCAAGACCCTGGTACTGTTTCAGGTGTGGAGAAGATGGGCACATTGCACCAAACTGCAATGAAGCACCCAATTCAGCCTTGGTTGCAGTGAAGAAAAGACAGCTACAAGAAAGACAACTAGTGTGGGAAGCCCAAGGCAGCTCTTCCAGCCCACAGCCTTTAAACTAGAATCAGCTCCGGTCGAGGGACTGATAGGAGCTGGGGAGCATCGGAAACGTCCCATAGGCAAGCAAAGAGCTAGCCTGAAGCAAGCCTCTCCTCATGGCCGAGGACACCTACCAAAGGGGTTAATAGGAACCAAGTGTACTGGAAAAGTGATCATTGCTGGAGAAGAATGTAGCTGTCTATTAGACACAGGGTCACAAGTAACCACTGTCTCCCAGTCATTCTATGAAGAGAAGCTGACCTCACGGCCCATTCACTCCATAGATGACCTGCTAGAGGTAGAAGGAGCTAATGGCCAGATAGTCCCCTACACTGGTTACATCCAGCTAAATGTAACCTTCCCCAAGAGTTTTCTGGGTGTAGACATTGAAGTACCCACCTTAGCCCTTGTAGTTCCAGACTGTCGTGCTATGGCCCTGTCACCTGTATTAATAGGCACCAACACCTTGGATGTAATGTACACCCTCTACAGTGAGACAGACATCGCCCCTAATCGGTCTACCCCATATGGATACCGAGCAGTGTTGAAAACCCTCGCACTGAGACAAAAACAAACATCCAATGGCTACATTGGATCAGTGAGGCTGCAGGGAAACTCACCTGAAATGATTCCAGCTGGACAGAGAATTGTGATGGAAGGAGTGGCCACCATGCGCTGTGCACCTACAGAGAAGTGGGCAGTAGTTGAGCCTCCATCGTCCTACTCCCTCCCTGGGGGCATACTGGTCACCTGTGGTCTGCTCACCCTACCAACCAGAGCACCCTACAGAGTGCCAGTAGTGCTGACCAATGAGACACAGCATGACATACTGCTACAACCAAGAAGTGTCTTGGCAGAACTCAACGCCATACAACAAGTACTTCCTGGGGCAGGCGAGAACAAGACCAAAGATCCCTCAATCAATCAGCCAAGACCTCTGCAAGTTTCCACACCTGCATTCAACTTTGCTGACTCCCCCATACCGGCTGAATGGAGAGAAAGAATAGAGAAAACATTAAGAACTATGCCAGAAGTGTTCTCACAGCATGATCTAGATTTTGGAAGAACTGACAAAGTGAAACATCACATCAACCTTCACAATGAGACCCCCTTCAAACAGCGAGCACGCCCCATACACCCTCAAGATATCCAAGCTGTCCGAAAACATCTCCAAGAGCTGCTGGATGCAGGCATCATCCGAGAATCCGAGTCTTCCTTCTCCTCTCCCATCGTGGTGGTCAGAAAGAAAAATGGTGATGTACGACTCTGCATCGATTACCGGAAATTAAATGCTCAGACAGTGAAAGATGCCTATGCCCTGCCCAACCTAGAAGAGACCTTCACTGCACTGCATGGATCCAAGTGGTTCTCTGTCTTGGATCTCAAGTCTGGATACTACCAGATAGAAATGGAGGAAGAGGACAAAGCCAAGACTGCCTTCGTGTGCCCATTGGGATTCTGGGAATTCCAGCGTATGCCCCAAGGGATCACCAACGCCCCCAGTACATTCCAGAGGCTCATGGAGAAGTGCATGGGTGACATGAACCTGAAAGAGGCCATCGTCTTCTTAGATGACATCATCATATTCTCAGAGACTCTAGAAGAACATGAGAGAAGATTGGTGCGTGTCCTCAACCGCCTCAGAGAGTATGGATTGAAGCTGTCAGTAGAGAAGTGCAAGTTCGTTCAGACGTCTGTGAAATACCTGGGGCACATTGTATCCAAGAACGGAGTTGAAACAGATCCCGCCAAGATCAGCGCCTTAAAGACCTGGCCTAGCCCGAAGAATCTGAAAGAACTGAGGTCCTTCTTAGGATTCTCCGGATACTATCGCCGGTTTATCCAGGGGTACTCTGGGATTGTCAAACCTCTAACTGACCTAACAGTTGGCTACCCACCTCTGAGAAAGACCAAAAGACCAAGAGAGAAGAATGAGCAGTATCACAGTCCAAGAGAGCCCTTTAATGACCGGTGGACTTCTGCATGTCAGCATGCATTTGACACTATCATCAACAAGCTGACCACCGCTCCAGTGCTGGGTTTCGCTAACCCCACACTCCCCTACATCCTGCACACTGATGCAAGCACCACTGGCTTGGGAGCTGCCCTTTATCAAGAGCAAGAAGGACAAATAAGACCCATCGCATTCGCCAGCAGAGGCCTGTCCCACAGTGAAGCTCGCTATCCTGCACATAAGTTGGAGTTTCTAGCCCTGAAGTGGAGTGTAACGGAAAAGTTCAGCGATTACCTGTATGGGAATCAGTTCACTGTCATCACCGACAGCAACCCACTGACCTACATACTCACCTCAGCTAAATTGGATGCCACCAGTTACCGATGGCTGTCAGCTCTGTCCACCTTCTCATTCACACTCCAGTACCGTGCAGGGAAACAGAACTTGGATGCTGATGGTCTGTCGAGACGTCCCCACGGAAAGCTGACAAATGATCCTGCGTCACAGAAAGAGCGTGAACGAGTTCAGCAGTTCATCACACGGCATTCTCTGGACAATGAGAACCTCATCCAAGTCGAACCTGAAGTTGTCCAAGCTGTCTGCGGACGCCACCTACTCCGTCATGACCCAGAGAACGAGTCACACGAGCCTTGCATCACACTAGTTGAGTCCCTTGCTATTCATGCAGACGCCATCCCTGCCATCTATGAGCAAGAGGAAAGTGCAGAAGGAACATCCACCATCCAGCACCTATCAAGAGAAGAACTGAAAGAAAAGCAAAGAGCCGACCCCAGTATCAGAGAAGTGATACTCCAATTAGAGACTGGGCAGAATCCTCCATCAGCTGTACGACAAGCGCTTCCTGAACTCCCATTGCTGCTAAGAGAATGGCCCCGGTTGGAGATGAGAGGAGGTGTTCTCTACAGGAAAAGGAGAGAAGGAGAAAATACCAACTTCCAACTAGTGCTGCCCAAAGAGCTGAGAGCAACAGCCATGAAGAGCTTGCATGACGACATGGGTCACTTAGGAATAGAGAGAACAACAGACCTCCTGAGATCCAGATTCTACTGGCCCAAAATGGCAGCTGAAGTGGAAGCAAAGATAAAGACATGTGACCGCTGCATACGGAGAAAGACTCCCCCCCAAAAGGCTGCACAGCTTGTAAACATTCAAGTTTCCCGCCCATTAGAACTGGTCTGCATGGACTTCCTCTCCATCGAACCCGACAGAAGCAACACAAGCAACGTCCTGGTGATAACAGATCACTACACCAAATATGCAGTCGCTGTCCCCACACCCAACCAGAAAGCTCGTACTGTGGCCAAGTGTCTCTGGGAGAACTTCATCATCCACTATGGTTTCCCAGAGCGCTTACACAGTGATCAAGGGCCCGACTTCGAATCAAAGACCATCAAAGAGCTGTGTGAATTGGCCGGAATCAAGAAAGTAAGAACAACGCCATACCACCCAAGAGGAAACCCCGTCGAAAGATTCAACCGAACACTTCTGAGCATGCTGGGAACCTTGCAAGACCAAGATAAAGTGTATTGGCGTGACTTTGTAAGACCATTAGTGCATGCCTACAACTGCACTAAAAATGAAGTCACTGGATTCAGCCCGTATGAATTGATGTTCGGGAGGCAACCAAGGCTGCCTATTGACCTGGCATTTGGAGTCCCACTCAAAGAGCACCCTCAAACATCCCATTCAGAGTATGTACGCAACTTGAGATCCCATTTGGAGGAAAGCTACAAAATAGCAACCAGCAATGCTGCCAAAAATGCTGCAAGGAACAAGGCCAGATTTGATCAACACGTCACAGAATCTGCACTTGAAGTTGGAGACCGTGTGCTAGTGAGAAGCGTCCGCCTTCGTGGGAAACATAAGTTGGCAGATAAGTGGGAACCTGAAATTCATGTGGTGACAAAACGTGCCGGTGAGCTTCCTGTGTACACTGTAAAGCCAGAGAACCTGAGCGGACCCCCGAGAACTTTACACAGAGACCTCCTGTTACCATGTGGCTTTCTCCCTGCAACAGATAACCAGTCAGCCCCACCTGAAACAGCCCCATGTCGCAGGACACGTCAGAGTGTCCGCTTGAATCCTGCTGAACAAGATGTAGAAGAGGATGGAAATGAGTCAGATGAGGATGTGGCAGTGCGCTGGAGTGCAGAGTCTACACCTGTGGACAGTAATTGGCGTCCCTGCAGAACAGAACAAATACCTGAAAGAGAACCTGGAAGAGAAACAGAACTTGAAGAGGAAACCTTACCTGAGAGAGAACCTGGAAGAGGAGCCTTACCTGAGAGAGAACCTGGAAGAGAAACAGAACTTGAAGAGGAAACCTTACCTGAGAGAGAACCTGGAAGAGGAGCCTTACCTGGAAGAGGACTTGAAGGAGAAACCGAACCAGAAAGAGAAATCTTACCTGAAGAGGAAACTGGAACTGGAAGAGAAAGTGGTGCTGAAGCAGACGAGCCAGAAGTAATTGGAGTGGCAGTAGATGAAGATGTACAAGGTGCTCCTCAGAGACATTCCAGTAGACACAGAGCTCCACCAAACAGACTGCACTACACTCAACTGGGGAATCCCCTTGTATCTATTGTACAGTCACTTTTTCAAGGCTTAAGTACAGCATTCACAGAGACATTACAAAGCACGTATGTCCCTCAGTCAGTTGTGGTTAAGCAGCCAAGTAGGTGTAACGGGACGTACACACCTTTGAGAGGGGAGAGTGTAACCCCCGGTTACTAGACCAATTAAATACATCAATAAAAATTACTTGATGTTTTAAATAAGTAATTATTTTATTTAAGCCACATGATTTTAAAATGAAATTAATAAATAATTAATATATTTTTTCTTTTTCTTTATGGTAACCATAACAACTGTCCGGTATAAAAGCCTGTGTGTAGACCCGGAACTCTCACTCTACTCTAGCTGCACTTAACAACTGGACAGAGACACAGAGACAGACAAGATCAAAGATATAATACTCGATATAGAGAAAGAAAGAAAAGAGAAGACCACAAATCCTGGAGCAGTATCAATCCTGCTGCTAAAATTCAAAGAGTCTTGGTGAGTTAAAATATCACTTTGTCAGAAAGTAGATCAACTGTTTTAAAACTTTTTAGCTAACTGAAACAAACCTAGTAGCAGCAGTACCTGCCGCCATAGCAACAGAGGTTGAACATTCTAAAGCAACAGTTAACATTGGGCGGCAGTTACTAGTCTTTTGTATGGTGGTTTCTTTTGGTGTTTAATGAATGAAATAGCCTACTGTATATTTTTGTTTGTTTATTTGAAATATTTAGGGAGTTTTAGCATTTTAATAATTATTTGTACTGGCTGTGTATTTTCAAGGCCAGGAGCTTGTGTGTGTGTGTGTGTGCTGGATCATCCTCATCCTCCTCCTCATCGTCACCCCTCTTCCCCCATCATCATCTTCCTCCTCATCGTCACCCCTCTCACCTTCATCAACCCCCCTTTTCTTCATCTTCATGAGAGAGAGACTATGATTCCTCAGCTCAGCTGGTTCTAAGGACATTTCAGTTGGGACTGAGGTGGCGAGCCAACCCAGAACAGTCAGTCAGAGAGAGAAGTGATTTTTTATTTCTGTCTTGTCTATTTTTATTGATAATCTGCGTGCTGTGGTTATACTGTTGCTGTCATCATTATTATTTTGTGTATTGTTTTATTTGTTTATTGGTTATTAGACAACCACCTGCAGGTAAGCACCAAATAGAACGAAATAGGAACTAATAACATAATTACTCACCAATATTAGATTAGATACTTACCTGACAGGTGGATAAGAAAAAAAGGTTATTTATTCATTTTTTCTATATTCATTTTGGGTTATTTGTGATTTTGTGGTTGTTGTATGTCATTTTAAAGAAAAGAAGATAGAGAAGAAGATAACTGATTTTGGAATAAATTCCAGTATTTACTTTTTTATATATATCCAACAGTGACCTCTTGTTTGTTTTCTTTTTGCTACTCACACCCATTTCTCCAGAGCGAATCTAGTCTTCTGAGTACTGGTCCTAAACTTGAATTTTATTTACTTTACACTACTACTTGGTCATTCCTTTTAATCCAGGTGTTACATATACTTTTTGTATAGAGTTGTTGCTGAAAGGAGTTCAAACCAGGTAACCTGAAACAAGACTGCCCTTCCTTACAAAATAACAGTAAATATGTGGCTTTAGAAATGATGATGGGAGCATAGAAAGCCAGGAGAGGTTGTATAAAGAGAGACAAAGATGTCAATAAATCTTGGTCTTGTCTTGGAATTGACAACATTTTTACCTAGTCCACCATAATCCTAATTGCGTTGGTCTTGGCCTCGACTCAGTCTTGGGTTAGGTGGTCTTGACCACAAAACCATCTCTTTTTTGGTGATAGCTTCTATGGAAGCTATACTGATTGAAGCGTATCAGCAAGAAAAATCCTTTACATTTAGATTCTACATTCAATGCCATTTATATGTACATGTTTGAGCTTGTGTGTTTAAACCGTCAGTGGTGACAGAGGAACACATTTAGAGCACTTGAGGCTGAGCTTAAACACTCAGGTTGCCAGCAAGCTTGATGCTCTGCAGCAGGCTCCTCTTGTCTCTTCCCCCATCCCATAATGAACGGTGGCACTGACCCTGATGAGAATGGCAGCTTAATGCGTTTGAGAAAAACCAAAAGGTGGAGGTATATAAATAAATAAAAGACCTGCATCAGAGCCCCACAATCCACAAGGTCTCGCTAAATGGTAATCATGGCTGATTAATCAGGCCATAATTCCACTGAACCAAAAAGGTTCACCAGTCAATTGTGCAAAATTAGCCCTTTCTCACGTGTGCTGTCACATTTAGTGATGGAAGGGCACATTACAGCTCTGATTCGAGGCAGTAGATCAGAAGCTGAGTCAGCTTGTCATCACTTTATCTCCCACTGATTCAGGTATTTCATAGAGAAAATTTAGATGAGTCCATACTGGGCCTTTCTCACTACAGAGAAAGTTCAGACTCCAGTTGGGAGCTAAACCTTGACAATTAAAACTCAGGAGTTCAGACACCCGAGTTAGAAGTTAGAATTTAGAATTTGTTAGATTTTTTTCATTTGGAAAACTGGACATATTTAAATGTGAACTGTGTACCCCTCACATATAAGATCCCCAGATCATAACAGAGGTGGGGCTGTTGTATTAAGATTTGAAGTATGATTTGAACTTAATTTCTTAGTCACATATTTACATTATAGAAACATTTTTAAGCATTATTTTTAAAAAACCTTAATTTTTAGCATTAGAAAATCTGGTGTTTTTATATTTTCCTATTTCCCTTTTTTTCTTGGTGTTCCCCCATATTGTATAACACCTGTGTGTTTACTACACATCCCAATCATCACTACACATGTCTATCCACCTCTTGATTTCCCTCTGCAGACCCCCTTTCCTTTCTGACACTACACACATACGCCCCCCAGACACACACACACAGCTTACAGTAACATACAGGAAACAAAGCAACTATAAGCACTCATAAATCAGACAAGACGGACAAACAGACAAATGGATGGGGGTGGTGTATCAGAGGTCTATGGTCTATAAGATCTATATTACACTGCCCATCCATCCATACATCCATCCATGTGGTGTCGAATATACTGTAGATGTATTTACATTTTTACAGTAAAACCACCTTGTCTGTGTCAATTTTACTTCCTGCATTTAGTGGATTTCCACCTTTTTTTAAGCAACTCCCAGCCCTCCTATAATTCTTGTACTGTAACTACTACTGTGAGGGTAATTGAATGCAACCTGTTTTTATTCAGTATTTACACTTTTGGGCAATCAACTTTTTTTGAGACTGCTGAAACTTGAATTTTGTGTTGGTGGCCCTCCTCTACTTATCTCCCCTCTCACAGGAGTCCTTGCTCATGCTCAACAACTGAATTAGTCCCTGTTACTGTGAGTAAATATAAATGTTGCAGGGTATTCTTTTAAAGCTGTTCACCTGCACCCTGCTCCCACTCAGCCTTTTTGAACAAATACCATCTTGTCTCACCCGGGGCACAAATGGCCTCGTCCATACATTTCAAACGTGTATGAGAGTGAGGGAGAATTAGTGGCATCTTGTTCTCCTTGCTACTGTCAATTTCTCAGGCTGCGGGCTGACAGTACAGCAGCCTATACATGACATGTATGCATTGCTGGATGCTCCGCTGTTATTAGCACAATGCAAGGTAGCTGGCACCAGTCTTGTAGGGTAATGTTCTGTTCACTCCCAGGATAGCTTGACAGAGAGCTTCTGGAGATATGTGCCGCGGCAGAGACAGGAGAGCAGGATGCGAAAGAGAGAGGAAGGAGAAGCATGGGCACGGATAGGAATTAGGGAAAGAGTGATCAGGGGACAGGGAAGTAAAGAAAAAAAGAACATGTGAAGAGAGGAGGGATCAAAAGTAATGACATTAGGCTAAAGGGAAAAGTGGAGGGCAGTCATGCGCTTCTTATCATATGTCTGATAATTAAACGTCAGATTACAGTAATTGGCATGCATCAACACTCTTCCTGTCCCATCTTCTCTACCTCAGTCTGCCTTAACCTTTACTGAGGCTAAAGTTTACATGACAATGAGTAAAGGGGGAGAAACAGAGGCCATTGTCCTCTCATCCCATGCCACCATACTTCCCCCATCCTCCCATCTCCCCTTATTACAGTATTGTGAATAGAAATGTCTGTTGGCTGCTACCGTGGCAACCAGCGCAGGCAGAAGGCAGGTCACTTCTGATGCTCACCGGCCACCCAGCTGAGGGGGATAATGAGGGAAGGGATAGGGTGATGTTGGTGTCAGACTGGTTTTATGATTTGAAATATATATGTGTCTGGAAAATGTAATGACATATGGTGTTCCATCAGTTTCTCATAATGCACCTTGTACAGTAAATTATGCGTAATGAGTTTATTAAAGTTCCTCTCAAGACTTGTTTTAAACTCTGAAAGATGCTGTTTATGATTAACCGATAAAACAGTCATGAATATTAGTTAAAAGTTACATTTGCATTACATCTTCTGGCTTTTTAGGTTAAATTCATTATGCTTAGAGGACCAACATGTGAAAAATCCCTCCAGCTGGTGTTTATCCTCCATCAGCATGACACTTATTGATGCAATCCATTTCTTAACAATCTATCAGAAAGTAATGATACAGCTTTAGAAGGAAGAAAACACATCATCGTTTAACAGCTGTGGCTCATGTAACATATGTTACATCAGCTTACCTGTGTCACCATATCAGCTTCCTCTTATATTTCAGTTTAACCCCTGCTTTACCACACAAGGCTGATTCCTAACTCATTTTTTACCCTTACTGTAATATGTTTTTTTTTTTACTTTACATAATTATGTTGCAAAATATGTTGCCACTACTGTTATGAATCTTTATTTGATCAAATGTAGCACCTTACAAAAAAAAAAACTCTCCATCAAACAGAACAATGAAAGTGAAGGGTTTCCACAATCACAGGTACTCAGAGCCTAACAGGTACATTTTCTCTAATCAGCCTCCAGTCTTTCTTACCTTTTCTCAAATTACTCCTTGATGGTTACCAAATGAATTGTGCAGCCAACCACCACATAAATGCACGCGGTTAAGCACTCAAGAATTTTGTGATCCCCCATTAGCATTCCTCCCGTGTACAAGCTAATTGGGTTTTCCATTAGAATACACTGGGTTTGGTGGTAATGAGTAGAAATGGTAGTGGCACAAAGAGGCTTTTTGCCGGAAATTACGCGATGCAGTAATTTTCCAAGCATTTTCATACGGCTTAATTGTTACAAAGACAGCATCAAAGCGGAGGAGTGTGATTTAGGGGGCACAGCCACTGATGTCTGCGTTTCAGACAGTTTCTGGCACCACTGTGATGCTATTAATGGATTTCAAAAAGGAAATTTCTTGAAATTTATTTGGTGATACCTGAAGTTTGAAGACCACAGTGACAGCAGGCTTGCTGTTTAGCAGCAGTATTATGCTCTCACTCCTTCACTCTCTTTCTTTACCACACACACACACACATAAATATACACGCACGCACTGCCGGACCTGCACAGTGTGATGAGATGACAGCAAACTCTGGGCTGTCTGTTCCTCACCAATGTGTGAGAGAAAATGTGGGACTCTGTGCATGTGCATGTGTGTATATGTGTGTGTGTGTGTGTGTGTGTGCGTGTGTGTGAGTGTGCTGAGGCCTGGGCAGATGACACTTCCATGGCCCAGTGAGACAGGCGCAGCTAGACAGGCGTCAGAAAACACTCAGTCCCCTTCAGCGTCCGCGAACACCTGACACACACACACACAGGTGTACACATGCTGACACACACACACACACAATCATGCACACATGCATCAGCAGACTGATGTGCAAACGCAAACCTACACATTCATGCACACCGGAATAGACAGGTAATGTGTAATGGTGTTCTGATAATGAGCAGAAATCTAAAACCTCAAATTTGTGCAAAAATATGCCGGACATTTTTACAGTATGTGATGTTGCAGACTGTGTGCAAATGTGTGTGTGTGTTTGTGTCAAGCTTGCTGCCTTACCTTGGAGGCCAACAGATGCTCCCTTCTCCTGCATCCTTCCTCTTTTTTATGCTCCCTCCCCTCCTCTTTCCTCTCCCCTCTCTCTGCTTTCCAGTTTTCTCTCCCCATATAGTGTCCTGCATAATGAGCCTGAATCATTTTGGGTTCCATCCAAGAAGTCAAGGAGGCATGTGGGGCTGAGTGGAGGTGGAGGAGGAGGAGAAAAGTGGAGGTGTGTGTGGAGCAGAGGCAAGAGGAGATCAGGCTTAGCAGGAAAAAAATGAATAGAGAGAATGGTTAGGACGAGGAGGAGAAAAGGAGAAAAGAGGTGAGGATCAGACCGAATGAGGTATGGCTGGAGGTGTGAAGGGTAGAAATAAGTTACAAGAATGGCTGAATACCAATACGTGTATTGCGTCACCACACCTTCCAACAACAATATTAGTTTACTGCTGAAAGGAGAAAATGGACATGGAGGACAGGGACAGGGAGCTGTAAATAAAAGCTATAATTTGTCTGTGAAATCCTGCAAGTTCAGTTCTTTTCTGACTGACATTACAAGACTAATAATAACGTACTGTGCAGCCTTGTAGCACAGATATTTGGTTCTTATTGTTCTTGAAAGACCCAGCCCAAGATGTATTTAAAGAATAAATAGGTGGGGGGGGGGGGGTTAAAGCAGAAGTAAGCGATCCGGTCGTTTTGGCTAAATTCCTGTCAGCGGATGGAGTTAGCAGTCCGCGCCTACTTCAGAACGTCACCACATGCACGCGCATCCCCCACAGAGAGGACCGCTCCTTTATGCAGTTCTCTCTCCTCATTGGATAAAGGTTGTAGGACACAAGGAAAGTGTTCTCCTCGGCTTACAGCAGAGCAGAGTGATTGACGGACCCATGTTTCAGACCAAACACTCTATATAAGTGATTGCTGTCGGAAGATATAACTATTTAAGACTTATATTAACACAAACATTCTGCTTACTTCTGCTTTAATTACTGTAAATAAAAGGTTTTAGGGTTTGTGATTCTAATTAAGCACATTACTACTTTTTACTGCCACATAGCATCATCTTACAGATTCTCACTGTCAGGAGGTTATTGTCCAGTAAAAGACTTCATCATAGGCTACACCTGTTTCTTCTCTGGATGCTTTCTCTCTCCTTATGTTCTTGGCATGTTTAAAGATCTCATATTGTCACAGTAAGTTAGATTCCCATGTGTTTTTTATGCCTCTGCACTGGTGATTGCTTGGACTGGAGGCAGTATGTTTTACAGTCAAATGTCTTGAACGTATCAAACATGAAGACTAGTGGGAATGTCTTTATGATATCCACTTGTACTGAAGGGTGACCAGATCACGTTTTGGTAGTCAAAGGTCAAGGTCACTGTGACCTCACAAAACACAGTTTTTGGTCATTATCAGGTATACTTCAATTGTGACATAATTTAACTCAAATTTCCATCAGGATTAAATTAAGCATTGACATTTCATCTCCAAATGAGCAAAGGTCAACTTAACTGTGACATTATAATGTTCTGTGCAAACACTTCATTTAGTGCTGTGACCGAGGAGGGGAAGAATGACCACATTTCATGCAACTTAGATGGTTGGCAAATGCATGAACCAAAAGATGTTAATTTAAGTTTGATTATAAGTCTACTAGAACGTATGAATGGTCAAGAAACGAGGAAAGTGAGGCGATTAAGCAGAAAGGAGGCAAGGAGTGTTAGAAAACACAGAGGACAAATTGGTGAGTAAAGAAAGAGAGGAAAGGACAGTAGATGAAACATTTGGAAGTGTTGGATATGAAGGAAGAAATAAGAAAGAAGGATAAAGAAGAGAAAAGAAAGAGAAACCCAAAGCAGTGCTGTTTCTTATGTATCCCTGTTCTTTTTGTTGAAGGCAGCATCAATAGACGTAAAAGCCATTTTCAGTGACATTATGACACATTACGGCTGTTTAGTATATATTTTAATGCCAAACTAGCACAATAATAAATTTCCCATTTTCCCCACACAAGTCTATTAAGTGCAACTGATCTGAAATCACCTGAGAACTATAAAGCTGCAGTGAAGGAGTGTAGTTCCTCTTAGATGCCTTTCACTTCTGTTGTTGTTTTTCCCCTGTTTTCCCTTGTCTCCCTTCTGCTTAACAGAGCAAAGTGCTTTTAATTTGCCTCTTTGTGAAGACGTCCCGTTTTCCCATTTAAACAAGTATCTCGATTGGCTCGCTCGCCCTCAGCACAACAGCAGCAAACAGCACGGCAGCCTCTGCTCTCTCTTTAATGGCCTCCTCTGCTCGGCTCCATCCCCAATTTTATTTCACACTGGAGACAAGCAAAGCTTCTCCTCAGCGTTTCCACCTCTCCTCTCTTCAATCTTTTTGTGCTTAATTCCCCTTTAACTGTGTTCGCTGGAGTCGTTAACTGATTAAGCAGTTTAATTAGGCCACGCAGTGGAGAAACACTGAAAACCAAGCCATGAGTTCCTAAATGAAAGTGCAACAAAAAGACTGCACAGAGAGACTTTTTTTATGATAACAAATGAGGATTGATAAAAACATTAAATCCAAACTTTGAAAAAATCTCTTTGCATTACTGTAATGTTGTTTTGAAGAAGGAATCTTTTTGTGAAGTAGGAATAGGTGGTCCCAAAAAAGTAAACTTGAAGTATCAAAATTTCAAAACTTTGATTATGTTATACAGGCAGATGGACGTGTTATCTCTGTTAACAAAGCTGGATGAAGTTCCGTATTGATAAAGTATAAAAGCCTCAGTCCACAGAGAAATGTACACAGCCTGTATTCAGAAACTGAGTTTAAAACCAGCTGCCAGGACTTTTGTAACTTTGTGATGTCACAACAAAGAAGTAGTCAACACTAGGGACACCTCTAGGTCATGCCAGTCCTGATAAATTCGGGAGAGTCCTGAAGTCAAGGCCACAGTCCTGAATCCCAAATCCTGAGCAGTCATTACCTGATAAAACATTTACAACTGATCATGGTGGTTGAGTCATCCCAGCTCCCACCATCTGCAGCAGTTACAGTACATGAATTATGGCTGTTGTAGTTTTTTTTTTTTATTGTGTACAGTAATGGCACAGCTTGATAATCAAATAATTTTATTAATTGTTGACATGGACTATACATCCCTCACTGTGATCTCAATGCAGTCACAGCCTTGTGCAAATGAAAATACAGTATTACCTTTTTGTTAACATTTGGTCACATTTACATCCACTAAATACGATCACACCTCGTACTTCGAGAACATGTACTGTGATATTTGCTGCTCTTCCCAAAATGTGCTAAAGAAAAAGAATTAGCAGAGTTCATGTTGAGAGAAAATGGCATCCAGCGTCCATGACCGCTGGTCTTCTCACACCTAGATCAGGGGTCTGGCCTCAGGTTATATGCTGCTATTATAGGTGAGATATCCTGTGTGGGCCAACTACCCTGGCACTGGATTAAAAATCAGTCCCCCACCGAACAGCCCAGCAGGGGGGCAACGAAGCAGCGCTGCCTCCCTCCAGCCAACCTGTGTGCGGGCCCGTCCTGCTGTGCTGCTGGATCGAACACCTTTAATTGAAACAGTGATTTCCATGCAGGAAAACATGCTACACATGCCCAAACACACACACATACACACGTGAGTTTGTCCTACCATTTAACAGAAACAAATACTGGTTAGAACTAGATGATTTGGATAAGAAATCCAAATTATTCCTCTATCTGTTTTACCTATAATTGCTTCCACAATGAGGGGGTCAACACATTCACCCTTTGTCTATCCTGCACAGCACTTAGAGATTTTAAAGAATATGAAAAAAGGAAACTCCTCAACCAATATTTTTTTCTGTTTTGAAGACAGAATATCATACTAATCATCTTGTTTTACATATTTCCAAGATTTCATTGACCTACCTGCACTGGATAATGTCTATGAATGTTGTCCTATGTTACATGCCATTGTAATTAAGGTGCTTCATACAGTACCTACAGTATGTGAGGAGCAGAAGGGGCCTTTCCATTGGAAGGTCTAACATCTGACCCTTTAACTGGGTGCAAGTCTAGGTCAGGAGGATCCTTCAGAGGTCTGTGGACAAAAGACTCAGGCTTCACAAAAGGTGATTACAGGATTTTAAAGACTTCTTAAGGTGGCCAGAGTGTTAAAGACTTCTTCTCATTTGTAAGATGTGCGTTAATTTGAGACAGTTCCCTGTTAATTTTCTCAAATAGTGTATTGGTATTCAAAATATACTACAAAAACAAGTAACCTTGGTAAATTGCATGACATTTTATTGACAAAATGATGAGGGATGATGAAATTTTGTTGCTACTCTGATCCTGCGTATCCGAAGAATATGCGTAATTATAATTACGAAGACCTTCTACGTAGATACCAATGTGTAGCACATTGCAGCGTCTTTGTGTGTTTGTGTCACAGAAGTTGTAGCATTTTTCTCCATTTGCTGATTCTGTGATTCTGGCTGCATGTTTGATTTCAGCGAAGGCATAAGGGACACAATGTAATTTATGGTTTCCATCTCGCTGCAGATGACAAATAATCAAATCCAAATAAAATGCAAAGAGGAGGAAGTGATTATCTAAATGATGGCTGCTGGGTTTGGGGAGTTTCATCTGACAGCTGAGTGCACTGTCTTTATGGACAACTGGAGGATAGAGGGAGGAGGAGGAGGAGGAGGAGGAGGAGGAGGAGGAGGAGGAGGAGGGGGGAGGGGAGAGGGGAGGAACACAGGCACAAAGGGGTGGTTTAGGGGTAAAATGGTGAAGGGAACAAGGGGTGGGGCGCTCTCACATTTGGGCACTTTACAAGAGGGAAAGATCAATTCGGTGTACACACGCACACACGCACAGGCGCTCTGACAGCCTGAGACAGAGCATGACATTTAAAAGGAAAAAGCTGACATTGACTCCATCACTGTCACCCCGACTGCCATAAAGCAGCTGCAAATATTAAAACATTTTTCATCTGTGCCGCTCGGGGTTATTGGCACCAGAAATTGTTTTCCCCTCCGTCTGCTGCTAGCCTGCTCTGCCGCAGCCCTCCCCTGAGACCCTCGCCTGTTACCGCCGCCTCACAACATATTGGCAGTTGATGTGAAGCTATCCATGTACACTTGCCACTCACAGAGTCTTTATCGCCTTCCACTCTCCCTCTGCAGCAAAACCCTCCCTCCCTCCCTGCTTTATACACACACACACATAATAAAGGCAGAAAAGCATGCACACACACACACACACAGACACCTCTGTACACTCATTCTTTTCTCTTTGCTGGAATAAATATCCAGACAATGAATGTACCATTGAATCACACAAATAGGATGCACGTTGCGTGTGTGTTGTGGGCATGCACGCGTGTGTTTGTAATGATGCTGTTGATAATATCACTTTCCCTGCATAATCCCTCAACAATCTGACTGATTACTTCCCCATACAGTACAGTTGAGCTTCCTCTCTGCCTCTCTGTGTTCTGCATGAAGCTGATCTGCCCCACAACTATCTTTCATTCATTCATATTTTCCGCATCTGAACATCAGCTCACCATCTCTGTTTTTTTTTTTTTTTCCTTTCTTTCTTTCTTTTTTTGTGCATGCTGAGCAATCTAGCAAGCTTTGAGATGCTGATTGCCCCTGGCCAGGGCAGCATATGGTGTATATTTAAATATCTTTTCAAAATATGTGAAGTTGGGTTGAGCTTGAATTATTTGTCCTGACACTCAAAATAGCCTCCAATAAAGACTCATCACTTGTGACAAGAGTCAAGTGTGCCCCATGTTTCCAAATGTATTCAAATGTATTTGGTTTGATTGGTCTGTAAATAGAATATCACTGTGTGTTTTCTTTGGAATTCAATTTCGCTATTTCGGAGGAAATCTCACCCATCAACTGTCTCCTCTTTTTTTATTCTCGCCCGGGTTCCATGACAGGTTTTGTATTATGAAACACACCTGAGTACAAAGCAAGTTGCCCTTCATTTGCATCAAATAGATAGATACAGTAATGGTGTAAGCACAACAGAGATTCCTGATGTGTTCCTTGGATAAATGGGGGGGGGGGTATTGTATTGTATCTTTTCTTACATGATAAGCAGATAAATATATAGAATGTATGGACTGACATGTACTAATAAATTTGACTCTCAAAAATCAAACTAAATATTTTGATTAGTCAAAAGTAAGTAAAAACTAATAATATTATGATGCAATAAAACTACATCAATTATTTATTTTAATATGAAGAGAAATATTGATACATGAAGACCAGCAGGTGATGAGCTGCTGTTTGAACCAATTATATGTGTACTGTGTTCAGATCTCACCTGAGGTTCTGTGTAAGAGATATCGCAATGATCAAGCCCATATCATATATTATATCAATTATTCAATCTTCCATTCACCTACTGCCAAAATATTTCACTGAAGGACATCAGAGCTCACCTGAGGGCATGCAAGTCACCTGTATGCTGACAGTATTTTCAGAATAAAAAGTGCTGACGTGAACAGACAATTAAGTTGTGGCTAATTAACTTTTAATCATTTCAAATAATTTTCATGTTCCAATGACCCAGCTTTGCTCTTGAGCCACTCATTAATAGAAGAAGAGAGAGGCTTTAAATAGTAAATATTATCCAGCTAGTTTTGTTTACATTACATTTACAGTACAGTAAGTTCTTTTTGACCCGGTGTCTTAATTAGCTTGGAGGAGTATTTTTGCTCTAGAAATTATAGTACAGGTCAACAATGCTTTGAAATTTAGCAGAAAAATATATATAATGTCCAAATGTACAATTTGAAAATACTTTTCAGTATAACGCTGGGATTCAATTACAATTTGAACCTCTTAATTAATTCATATTACTGTTAGGTCAGAACTGGTATTATTGGGAGATGTGTGGTCAGCTTCCAATGTGTACTTCTGCCTGACAGTGTTATGAACTGTGATACAAAACATCAAATGTAAAGAAAGAAAAAAAACAAGCACAGTTTGACAAAAATGTAATGACTGGTCAATTTGGCAATACGTTTACTAAAGCTACACAGCCAACATTAGCAGCAGTTTACTTACCAGTAGAAACACTGTGCTCACTAACTGTTTCCAGATGTGATGTGGAAAGCAGTGTTGATTCTTTCATGTCTTTTTTCTAATTAAATTAGCATGCTAACCAGCCCCAGTCTGCCTTGAAGTTGTAGTTCTGCTCACAACCCATATTATAAGCTTTTGTTTTAGAAATGAAACAAAGGCCAAATCTCTTGTCAAGTAACGATCACTCTGGAGCATTTACTGCAGCTCCAAAACTCACACTCCTTCCTTACCCAAACTATCAGATTTTGTGAAATCTCACTTTGAGAACATTTTACATTGCATGAATTTTTTATAGATTGAATGTGAAATTGTCCAAAAAAGTAAGACAGGTGATAAGACAGGACACTACCAAGAGGTGTCTCTTGGGTCTAAATGCATAGGACAAACCCAGGACTGACCCTCATTTATTGTTACTTTGCATTTATGGAGAGAAAGAAAAACGAACCCTTTACCGTAACCTTAATTGTAATTTTCACTGATTTTATTCCTGTAATAACTTTAAATTTTTTAATTTGACTGACTAAGTTTAACACTGTGGTTTGGACTATTCTCTGTCAGTCACATCTGGAATTATGGTTCCATGGTTATAGTAAAATACATTTAAAAAGAATATGATATAATGACAACAAACAAACAAACAATATTGCAAGAGTAAATATTAACCAATGTTTCAAAACTACTTGGCCTGATCAAGTGTGCCCAGGCCAACAGCAACTTCCTCCTACAGCTCACATCACCCTGTACCAAATAAACAGCATAGCTAACATGGCTGTTTCTTTAGCCCCACAGGCTGTCTTTAGGCCCGTGGAAGATATTTGCAGCTAATGCTCGTCAATGAGAGGCCCAAATGGTCTTATTACAGCAGCTCCCCCAGCTCAGGCTATACATCAGGTAGGAACACACGGCAAAATGGAGAACCTGATTGTTCTGGGAGCAACAGTGCTCATTACTCAACATCCCTTGCCCTCTCTCGCTACATGGGAGTCTCTTTTTTTCATCATCCTTTCCTATCTCTCTTCCTTTTTGTCTGCCTTTGCCTCCCTTCTCTCCGACTAACTTTCCATCAGTTTCTACAAGAGATAAACAAAAGAAAAAACATTGTTTCATATACATCACACATTTTAATAATAGTTTTCAATTGGTGGAAAGCCTGAGGTGCCCTGAATGTATCTCATCACTGCTGAGTATAGTTTAAAACATGAACATTGTCTTAACAGCAGAGAAACCATTTCTAATAATCCAGGGTATGCATAACAAGCATGCATCAGTAAACGTGCATATAGTATGCATACATTGTATGTCCCATATGTTAGCGTACATATCTATGAGCATTTGCGTACTGTTGATTATATGTGTCTTGAAATATAACTTAGTATATTTTCTTGTTTTTTTTATACTATTATCCCATAGTTTGCTTGGCATGTCTGTGCGTACGCGCGTGTGTGTGCGTGCGTGTGTGTGTGCGTGTGCATGTGTCTGTATTCTAACGAATACATCCTCAGGCTTGTGAACTCTGGTTGACCTATGGGAAGGGGGTGCACAGTTAGGTCAGTTGTCTATTGGTCAAGATAAATAGCAGCCAGCACCAATCACATTACACGCATCCCCTCCAGCTGCCAGCCTTGTTAGTGCAGTGATCACTCATTGTTAGAGACCTATCCTCAGGCCTTTCTCAATCTGCCCTTTAAGACTATTCTTACATCATCTACCCCACGCATCTATCTATCTATCTATCTATCTATCTATCTATCTATCTATCTATCAAGAGAATGTATATATTGTACATACTTATACTTTCTTGCTCTCTTTCCCTATGCCTTCATCTATCTATCTACCTAATTTATGTGCGTCTGTCAAGAGAATGTATATATTGTACATACTCTATCTACCTAATTTATGTGCGTCTGTGTGTGTGTGTGTGTGTGTGTGTGTGTGTGTGTAAAGGGAATCTAAAGACAATTCACATTCTATTTACATGCTTGCATACAAACTGGCTGCTGTCAGCTATCTCCTCAGCCATCTGCTGGGTCATGTGACTGAGTCGGCTCCCTTACATCCGGCAAGTTGTCAATCAGTCGTTCCCAGGAACAATAGAAAGAGCTGAGACAGAGAGAATCTATACAGAACACATGTTCCTGAAAGCATATACAGTATCATATGATGTGCTGAATCTTAATTAATAAGCATCTGTGCAAGTAATCAAAGGTATTCATGCAATTATGGGTGCATTTTCTAAATTGGGTGTCTAGTATTTAAACATTGCCCACGACAGTGCAAGACGATGACAGATATTATTTTAAAAGTAAAAATAATCATATAAGAGCTGGGACACACATCTATCTACCATGACCACACGCACACACAAACAAATGTCCGAAACTCAATCACCAGAGGTCGTGTTAGAGAGTGGGGGAACAGATTCGATTAGCGTTGTATTAGATACGGGAAATGATTTCTGTCAAAGCCATCTTTACTGCAATTATGATATGATAATTATGTGTTTCATTATTTACATGGGTTAGATACAAGGCTGGTGGCTTTTGGCTGAGAAGCCACATGGGAAGATGAGCATTACAGAGATTATAAAATGAAAGAGGAGATAAATACAAAGAATACAAGGTTATCCAAATTATTTAAAGACAACAATACAAACTAAGGAATCATCACCTCTCAGGCAGAAAATCATTATTGGCCTCATAAAAGTAGTATCATTGTATTACAGCTACAATTTGGCCACTAGTGTCAAATGCCACAAACTTGTTTTTTTCCAAAATGCTGAGTGACCAACAGATCAACTTTACCATTGAAAATACATACAATTGTAGTCTCAGCATTGAATGTCATAGTTTCACCATATCTTGGTTGTATGCCTCTGCCAAACAGCCAAGTGGCCACAGTTTCCCAATTACAGCACTGAATAATGACAATTCATTATTACAGACATTTGAGTGAAACTGTGCTGTAAATAAGGTATTCACTCATATTTTGTTGTTGTTGTTGTTGTTTTTTTGTGATATCACACATACCTTGCCCTTTGACCACCAAAATCTAATCAATTTATTATTCAGTCCAAGTCTATCAGTGCCAAGAAATCCCTTTATTGAGTTACAGTTACTGAGATATTGTGTTCATGAGAACGGGTCAGCTGAATATGGATACATAACAATATGAGGTAACAACCTGAAAACATGATGCCCCAGGCCCTGGCTGCCTCCAGTCGGCTGTCATGGCCCAAAGGCAAAAAAACAACAACAACAACAAACAAACAAAAAACACACACAAACAAAGAGGCTTGTACAGTAGGACAATTTCCATGCAGATACTGCAGCTCCAATTTATTCTGGTGAGGTGTTAGCCCCTGGGACATCTGCCATAACAATGCAACAGGACATAGTTTTGTATGAAGCATTAAAGGGGGTAATGGGAATGCAAACATTATCCATGATATGGAAAAAGACTCTATGATCCTCACTTGATAGACCAAATTTATAGGGGTGGCTACTATTTTTATCAGTTATGATCACTTTGTTTTTGAAGAAACTGATAAAAATTTGGGGATATGGAAATAACACAACAGAGCAATAATGCAACAAAAAACGTTTTTTAGACAAGTTATAAACATTCATCAAAGAGGATAGTGGTGGCTAAAAAGAAAAACAATGAAATACTGCTTTAAAAAACTAACTGGCAGTAATTTAAATGGGAACATAACATCTTTAAACCTTGTTAAATATTCACCTTTGTACTTCTGTGTTGTGGAATCACAGCAAATTTCCACCACACTTGCTTTAAAATTTAGTGCTGCTGGACCCCTCTAAGTTCAGTGTAGCTGCTCAGCATTCAGTAAACCTAAGCTTCACTTGACCTGTCCTGACCTGCCAGTGATACGTGCTGTATGAGACCAACTGTTACCCATAAACTAAAGAAACCCAAGATACCACTCCTGGATCAATTCCCCCCAGGGGAGACCGTGGACGTGTGGCTTGGATTGCCAGAATAGGTACCTGGAAAGTACAGTATGTTGCCAAACTCTCCTACACCGGTTAGCCTTAGATTATCTGAGGATTGTGGGTCAGACTGTGTGGAAGGGCAAAGAAAAATAATAAATGACCTTCTTGTTAATGCCAGTATAATATTCGCCATTACAACACAAAACACAGAAATTCAGCAATCACAATACATGCAGACAGCAATAAGAGCTATAATGACATTTTCTCCTCATCATCCATTGCAATAAAGTTGGTGAAGGCACAAACAGACCAGCCTATGCATGAGCCTGCATTCACATTCACATGCTCTTGCATGTATAAACACACACATACACACACACACACACAGGTATACACATCCTGTCATTCTACATTGGAGCTTCCAATTTGCCTCTCATTCTAGCCCTCATCTTCAATGTTAGCAGTATGAGCGTCCCATGCCACCTTAACATAGCTAAACCCACAGCGGGCCACCGACGTCTGACAACCCAGCCTCTCTGCGGAGTTCACCAGTGGTTTAGGAAGCTGTATATTCCAATTAGCTGTCAGGATCCCGGAGCTATGGATAGTATACAGAGAGAGTCACATTCAATTACAGTCGGTGTCCACTGTGGATTTGTGTGTTTTTTACCTGTCCTCATGCATAAACTAAGTACCACCGTTCCCATGTGTGCTGGTGTCACAGTGTGTGTGAGTGTGTGTGTGTCTGTGAGGAGGTGGTTAAGCTGCATAACTGTGCATCTATGTGTATCTATATTTATGTGCATGTGTTTATGGGTGTGCATGTAATGGCTCCTCATCACAGCAACATCATTTACATTAAAAACAATGCCAGTTATATGTGTGAGATCGGCGGTTGACAGACTATGTGCAGAAATGCTAACAGCTTGTGAATGATGGTCAGCAAGCTGTCCTACATAACTCCAGCTTAAGGCAAATGAAAACATGAAAAATATGGTAATGTATTCCAGAAGAGGAAAAAAACAATAAGTGCCATATTTGTGCCTATACATCATTATATGACTTCCCTTTTGATTTCCTCATTTTCTCTGACTTATTATCATATAAAAATAATCAAGAATTTATTTTTAAGCGGCTGCAGCCTCTGTTCCTTTGCTATATTCTTTACATATCAGAAATCGTTTGATGTGTTTTTTGAAATGTGTTCCTTGAAGAAAACAAAGGCGTGCATAAATTAGCAGCTAGGACTGCAATTAGACAGTCACAGTGATTGGAAAAGAATAATTATCCAGAGACTGGCCTGCTTAGTGTCTCTTCAACCACTCAGGCCCCAGTGAAAATGAAGAGAAAGAGGGGCAACATGGACGGAAAAAAAGGAAGTTAAACAAAAGCATATTATTTTGACCAGCAGGGATATAACTTAACATAATTATTAATTAAAAACACCACATTGTTTCACAGCTTGTTACAGCTGGTTAAGGTTACACTAGACACACCACAGCACTTGCTAGTTGTATGTCTGGAGGCCTGTTTTGTTTTTTTCAGGTTTCCTTTTTTTTTTCAGCTGCAACCCAGACTAACATCTATTTTTATCTTTATCTATGGTCCAGCCAAGATGATCACAGGCCAACCTAAACAAATAAACTATAGCCTACATATTAAACTATAGGCTATTATGTAGGCTATTTATTTGTTTAGGTTGGCCTGTGATCATCTTGGCTGGACCAAAGATGAAAATAGATGTTAGTCTGGAATTCTTAGGACAACATCAGATGCAGTGGCGTGTTCAGGGAGTGGCCTTGTGTGGCACGCGCCACCCCTGAAATCTACAGTTGAAAGTGACACATCTGGACACGTGTGCTGCTCTCATGTCAAGAGTCGATGTCGCTGTTCACTGGATATTTATTTTTTCTAGGTCAGTTTGTTATCAACTCCAGTGTTTTACAGTTGTTCTACCTGGATGTTATGTAGTTTAGGCTACATGCCCACAGAAACCCGTTATTAGGGCCTATACCAGACATTATAACTCAATAATCATTATAAATGTGAGCGAGTATATGGCGCTTTATATCTAACACAGGCAGGTCATGATCTAGTCTGTCCTGAGCCCACAAAATAAAGTTTGTGAAGTGTCTGTGTAACAGAGGTCCGTGCACCTCTGTTCCATCTGCATGGAGCACACTTGGTTATGGTGTGCAGCTGACAGATGTGTCTATAGCTACGTAGACAGATGCAGCTTATTTCCTCATCACTACCTGAGCCACCATCCGATCATGTCCTCATGTCCCGAGGAGTCTCCTGGACATATGCTGTATTCTGTGATTTCCTCTTTTCATTTCTAACCAGCCTGTTTCAGTTTTTGCCCTATACACCCGGTGTCTCCTCTCTCTGTCTCAGACTCAGACTCTCTCTCCCGATTGGCATATAAAAATAAATATAGCCATAAAAAAGAAGTGCAAAAACTGAAAAATGGAAACACTGTAATAATTGCTGTGTGATCACAGCTGGATACAGCGGTCTAATAACTGCTGTTTACATGCAGCGGTCTGTGGGACCACTATTGGCAGTCCGAGGTATAACTTCTCAGAAATCGAGTGTGTTTCATTTAGCCTAAATTGTAAGCGTCAGAAACCATCAAACACATATATTTAGGAAAAGTCACAGACTGAAAGACCTGTAGTTTTATGTAAACAAGTAAAGTAATTTACGTGAGAAAAACACAAACGGTCTGTGAGAGCGTCTTGGCGGTTCTAGTGTTAAAGCATGGACCCAACTAAGACTCACAAACAGTAATTCTCTGCACAAACGCGGGGAAAAAAAAGAAAAAAAGGGGGGGGCCCGTCGCCCAACCCAACCCAAATTATTTATATGTTATAAGTTTAATTGGTGCTGATTAAACTTCTAAATGAATGCATGCACTGGATCTGTCCTTCTAGTCTTAACAATCGATATTTTCCTATCTTTGTGGAGCATAGGATCTGCTCGAAATGAAATAAAAGCCTTCCCCAAAAACAAAACAGTTTAAATTAGTAGTTGAATCAAATAATGCCTTGGCTTCGATTTGAGAATTTACAGTAAGTAAAGATTGGCACTATCTTCAACCTCTGGAGGCAGCTGTTGGTGGAATAAGTTCCGGACTAAGTAAACAGGTTTTATGCTAACACTAGCTATGTATAAGAAAACAAACAAACAACTTATTTAGAGCAAAATCCCAGTGCAGAGTTAATGGAAAACACAAATGTCCCCTTTGATAATAGGCTATTTGGAATGTTTCAGCTAACAAAATAACAATAGTGATGATAATCATCATTATCATTATTTCCCTTAAAGTAGGTACTTTGATTGTCTAAAGTGTTGATCCTGCAACAACAAAAGTAAGTTGAAGCTTTTAAACAAAACGTGGACATAGACTTATAAAACATCCTTAAAATATGTGGCTAAATATAGCTGACTCAAGAGGTAATGCAGATCATTGTCTAATTCCAGGGTTGACAGTTCCATCACGAGCTCCTTCTGTCCACATGTTGAGGCGTCGTTAGGGAAGACACTGATCTCAAAATTCGTCCTGATGGTCACGGTCTAACACACTACACTGTAGCCTACTGCTATTAGCATGTGGATGGGCACTTTAACAGTTTTTACTTCATCTGATCTCTCTTGAAAAGGAAACCGTTCTTACAAAACAAGCAGCAGGGAAGACTGTATGAATCACTTTCTTGCAGGTTCATTCTTGCATTGAGTTAAAGGGATAGTTCACGCAAAATTCAAATTTCACTCATTATCTACTCACCCTCATGTCGACTAAGAGCTGTGAGAATTTTCAGAGTCCTCCGTGCCTTCTCTGAGTTACGGGGGGGTCAGCACAGCAGTATTTGTCCATAATGGTTGTCAATGGACACCAACTTTCTTCGTCCAAAAAGACACACCAAAAAACATCCAAATACCTCCATACTGCTCATCTGTAATGTCCCTCTTGCATTGAAGCCCCGACATGAGAAATTGTTCCGAAAAAAAGTCTATATTTTAAGCTTGTTTGTAGCGGAAGCTCCCAGTGTCTCAGTTCACTGCTCTTCCTGTGTCAGTGCAAATCTCTCGTGATTTGCACTGACACAGGAACAATTTCTCATGTCGGGGCTTCAATACAAGAGGGACATTACAGACGAGCAGTATGGAGGTATTTGGATGTTTTTTGGTGTGTCTTCGTGGACGAAAAAAGTTGGTGTCCATTGACAACTATTATATGGACAAATACTGCTGCGCAGAACCCCCAGCAACTCAGACAAGGAACGGAGGACTCTGAAAATTCTCACAGCTCTTAGTCGACATGAGGGTGAGTAGATAATGAATGAAATTTGAATTTTGGGTGAACTATCCCTTTAATGATTCTCAAAGTAGAGTCCAGGAAAAAAAGGGGGGGTCCTTGGACAGGGGATGTTTGTTTCTGTAAGTAACACAATGAAAAATATGACAAAATCCAAAATTTTATAACATGGTTATCTGCAGTCTAATTTTTTTCAGTTCAAGTGTCCTTGATATGAAAATAATTGACCTCCTAACTTCAGCTGCCCTGGTGAAACTGCAGTGGTCCCAACAGGTTAAAGATTTAGGTTTCATTAATACTGATATATGGATCTCTATGTAATAAAGATCCATATATCAATATCAATACATGTATATACTGTATATACATCCCTTTGGCCGTCATTTTGCCTATTCTCCAGCTTTTCCATTCTTTCTTCAAGATCTGGTCCTGTCCATCCTTCTCACTCTGCTGCTGAACTTGGAGCAAAAACAACCTAATTCACAGGGCAAACTTTAGCTTCTCCAATACGTTGATTTGATATACTCCAATAGAGCCTTTCTCCCAGACACCATCAATTGACTATAGATTTTTCTTAGCTCTCCTCGGAAGAGAAACAAAAGCAGGCCCTGAGAAGCCTCGAGCCTAAGAGGCTTTATTGATATCGATGTTGGGGGAATATCGCCCATTTTCACCAGGGGATCAATCAGCCCGTCACCGCTTGCTTTACGAGCTGCGGCCTCTCCGCTTGTGGGCCCGCAATATGTTTGTGTGTGTTGCTGTCAAGTCTCTGTGTGTGTCTGTGTTTGTGTCCATGAAAAAGAGAGAGAAGGGGAGAAAAACATGGCTAGATAGATTCATAGTCAGATAGATAAATAGATAGAAATTAGTGTTTTAACTTTGGTGCAAAGAAAAGGGGGGTTAATATCAGGTTAAACAGTCAAGCCATTTACCTATACACTGTGAATCTTTCTCTGTATTCTCCCAAAGAACAGGGGATAATAATATCTTGTTCATATTCCCTGTCTGGAGTCTTAAGTGTACTGTCCACCAAAGATGATCTGCATATCATAATTCAGAACGAACCTGAGCAAATCATTTTTCCATTTGGTTAGCTGCCTCCCCTTATCTGTGGGGCTTAGCAGAAGGTTTATAATTCAATTACAGAATTGGATATATTACATTGAGGTAATTCAGGTTAAGCACTGAAGATGAAAGCCTTAGATTCCTCTAAATAAATCAAGACAAGTGATCACTGCGATCTACCATGCAGCGAGCGTCGGTGGTTAAGTTGATGGTTCAGTTAACAGATTACATTTATTTGGGGTATTGCATTTTTTATTTTTTTATTTTGCTTTGCTACATTTAAAGTTGAAAACACAATAAATTGAAAAAAAATGAAGCAAAAGAAAGTCAAAGCTACAGCAGAGCAGAGACTGCTGGTGTCCATGTAACAGCAGAGGGGAAGTTCCGCTCAGTGGTGCCACTCTGAAGTGATACTCTGCATTGGGGTTTGGGGTTTATGAACAGTGGGGGAAATTCATGCATGGTATTGTGGTGGATAAACAATGGTCTTTATTATACCTCATCTATAACATAATGCCATTTCTCATTGAGAGCAGCTTGTCATGTGATTATCTAAACAAATATAATCACAAAACAAAGTTACCGGTAATGCACATCACACACAGTAACAGTAACACTTGCAACACACCACATGCTGCTGGTCACGGACCACGGTTCACGGACTAACACTCGCGACTCACCGCACACTGCTCGTCACAGCACACAGACTCCCCGCAGTAAGTTACACACAACAACACAGGCTACACACCTTGTAGCTTACTGCTAACGATGTGGCTAACACCAGGCTGCTAACAAGTGTTGCTTCTAGCAGCTGCGGAGCGCTCTCCTCCCTCCTCCCTTCTCGTTGTCAGGTAAAACCGAGTAAAACACGTCGTTTCCTGTCCGCCAGCGCAGGAAAGTCACTTCAAGACACTACAAAAAGAACAAATATTGAAAAATACAGCGAGGCGTTGGAGGAGCCGAACGGCTTAATCAGCGTTGTATCATCTCCTCTTGTAGTGGCTTGGGTGAAACAGATATTTACAGACACGTAGAAGTTACCGCACTACAGCTTTACGTGCTAATTTTACGTGCATTGTCCAGCAAGACAAAACAAATATTCAGTGACATTTAAGTGTGGTTATGTTGTTGTTTTTTTGCAGAGCATTCCTGGTTGCCATTGTTCCTTCTCAAGCTCTTTCTTTCTCATTGGCTCTTCATAATGAGCCTTTAAAGCAATTACTCAAATTGTTAATATTGTTTTCTTTCTATAATACATCGTAACAGTATAACCATCCTCCGTGCTAGTACAGTATGTACAGTATGCACAAAATTAAATTAATGTAAGAAAATATGTGTTTGCTGTACAGACAAAATGACACAAAGCACTTGTAAAATAATTCAACTAAAAGTGAATTGTGAGTTAAAATAGGAATGTAGAAACTACATGTGGGTGCAAGGTGTTGCTAAGTTACTACATTAGCTTGAAGGAATTACAAGGAGAACAATACTGATCAGATGAAAACAAAATTATTTCACTTTAGCGGAAGAACACAGAGACAGTTTATATACTGTTACAATACACTATTGATGGAGCTATTTTCCAAATCTTGCATTCTTTGAATGGAAACTTTTGCTTTGGGGAATATTAGAGGATTCCTCTGAGATTAAAAACACAGGCCAAACAGCACAGAGTACAGCATCTTCACTTTGTTAGTTTACTAGTGAGAAATCACTCGAACTGAACACCTCCAAGACAAAGGAGTTGTGCTGTGGGAGCAGAGCAAGAGAGGCAACACCATCACAGCTTTTCAGACCTCTGTCTGTCCAGGGAGAAGAGGTCGAACAGGTGGAGTGTTTTAAATATCTGGGGACACAGATGGACACCCGCCTGTCCTTCCAAACGCACTCCGACACCATCTATAACAAAGCTCTCCAGCGACTCCATCTCCCCAGGAAGCTGAGACACTTTAATGTCAGCAGAAAGATTTTAACAATGGTTTACCGGTCACTCATAGAATCCATTCTCACCTTCAATATCATCTCTTGGTACAACCTCCTCACCAGTAAACAGAAAACAAAACTATCACGCATCACTGCTCAAGCCAGTAAAATAATCGGTTCACCACAAACCCCACTGTCCCATCTGTATGAGCGCTCTGTGATCAGGAAAGCCATCCTGATCACAGAGGAACCCTCACATCCTCTCCATTCCTCATTCACCCTCCTCCCCTCAGGCAGGAGGTACAAAGTCCCCCTGGCCAGAAAAACTATCCATAAAAAATCATTCATCCCATCTGCAGTCACATCCCTAAACAGTAGAAGAATCAAATAACCCACGGACTTGCTGCTATTTGTGCTTTTTATTTTTGTAAATACTTTTTATTGCCTTATATGGTGTTTTTATTGTGAATGATGTTTTTATTGTGATATGGTGTTTTCTATTGTGATTTTATTGAGTGTATGCAAGTGATGAGCCCTGAAAAATTTCTGCCACCCTTTGGGGCACACAATAAATTTATCTATTCTATTCTATTCTATTCTATGGAAAATAAAATTGGTATTGCAATAACCTGCTCAAACAGAAATCTTAATCAGACAAAGAGAGAGCAAAAGTTCAAATGAATTAAAACGTTCTGGTTGCTATGCACAAATCTTATTTTTTCTTAGCCAGTTAGGCTCAAATAACAAAGGCTAACTAGATGTCACACTGTAGACTGCCATAATCTCAAACTTACACATTTATCTTCTGCACACCTGACCATCTAACAGGCAGCTAGCAGTATCGACATTTTTCAAACCTATTTCAAATAGGTAAGCTATGGCGCCATGCCTTCTGTTGCTTGTCACTAAGGAACACAGACATGTAAATTACGAGCCAAACAAGTTTCTTACTCATGGTTGAGAAGAAAATCTAGGTTTTGAGCCAAGCAGGGACTCTTTAGCAGAGCCAGAGCAGTATTGGCTCCACAGTTGCACTAGGAGGGAAATTCAATGTTGGAAAGAAATCCTTTTGTGAGACTAGGCCAGACAACAGCTGATGGAGCAGGTAGAAACTTTGTGGATGTTTCTGCATTGTGCCATTTTGTGTGTGCATGGCCTTTGTGCTGAGGACCAACAGGAGAGATGTGCCACCATCCAGAGAAACTCACACAGAAGTGGGTGTGACGTTGTTCTCTGTTTACCATTTTTCCACTGTATCTTTACATAGCCTACTGTAGAAAATTATAGTTTTCTGCAACTTGAGGCAACACACAATGTAATAGGGACTTGACAGGACCACTTAAGACAACATGTAAAATATAAAATTAACATGCTGAAATCAAAAAATCTAATCAATCAGACAAGCTGAGGAAAGAAATCCTGCAAAGTTACCATACAAGATAGAAATAAATAGTTCCCAATTAAATTTTCATAAAAGGCATTGCAAATAGCAACGTGTTACACATTTAACTGAGGGTTGTGGAAAAAAGTTTTTCCTAAGCACCAAGGTCCCCCAATTGGGGGATCCTGGGGTTTACAGAACCCCCCCGACCCCCCCATGCACTGATTATGAAAGAGTATAGTCATATTTTATATCAAATTGAACAGCAGAAGCTGGGCTAAAACGTGAAAAAAACCAAATTTATCTAACACAAACACAGCCCAAACACCACTAAAACAAACAATTAAACATCAAACAAAATGGCGCACCTCGGTGTGGACCCAGTCGCCACATTTCTGGCTCGTATAATGCTGTACATTATGCCAAACACTTCAGCTACCACTCATTTGAACCAGCAGGCTACTAAAAGTGGGATGTTACACAGCAACAGTGGCTCCACAGCAGCAGCTACACAGCAGCTCCACAACAGCAGCAGAGAAATAAGCCAACAACCAGCAAACACAGACAGTGCTCGGGCAAAGCATGGCCCTACACTTCCTCTTACCTTTGCTGTTTTGCAGTGAAAACCTTGTTTTGAGGGTAAATCCACATATTTCCAACTTAGCTCTGACCAGTGTTTACATGGGACCGCGACCGGCGGTCTTTAGGACCATGTAAACCGGAAATAACGTCATGGAGCCGGCAGGAACTCATGCAGCCTCCATGTGCCCAGTTCATGCCGTATGTCCGGGGACTCCGCGCATTCTGATTGGCTCATGGCTGCCAGTGCTGTCGATCTTACCCACGTGGGTCTAGATTCATTCCCTGTGCTCTACTGGTTAGAATGAGCCGTCAATCACGCGAATCGGCCAATCCGCTGCAGAGATAGAGGTAGAAACGTCTCTGCAGCACATGGTGCAGTTTTACGCAGCAGTACGCAGACTGTAAAAGACGCAGACCCAGTTAGAAGGCCTGGATTGGAGTTCGCATTTAGTTCCAATTGATTCATTTTCAGTTAGTTCATGCAAATACTGTGAAACTAAAGAATAAACATTGGTTTATAGTGGCAAGTGGTTCCAAGCTGTGCCAAAAATTCATATTTATATTTATATTCATATTTCTCGTTTTTATTATGTAGTAATATCTCAATTATATTGTCCTGCTTCACTTAATCAGAATCAACCTCTGCAGAGACAATGTTTATATGTTGTACAATGATTTTATAGAGTGTTAGAGGTTCATCTCCATTATTCTAAAGCACACTCATCAAAAATATGATTTTTTTTTAGGCGAATATGAATTTTTATTTAATTTTTTGTGTGTGCCATATTCATTTGCTCTTCACCAGTAACAGATATACTGATAATTAAACATAAAGCAAATCCCCAAAGTGGACCATGTTCAATAAAAAAAAGAATTATTCAAATAGACCTTGTGGTTGCAGAGATGTTCTCCTTTTATTATGGATATGCATTTTTCGAGAAAAGGCCTTCAAAAAAGGCCTGGTTTTCCAGAATATGTCAAATAATGCAGCAGCTTATCATGTGCTATAGAGAATGTGAAGCTGACGTCACGTTGCTTTGGCGTTGTGGGACGTCAGTGTCATCTTTGGAGGAACGCAAATGTAAACAGAGTGAGGAAAACGAGCAAGAAGTAAAAGAGAAAGAAAAAGAGATTAGGAAGATGGACAAAAAAAGAAATGGAGAAGGGGAAGGGAAACAAAGGAGGAACGTATCGTGATAAACTCAAATTTAACGAGAAACAAAGGTAGATAGAAAAACTACAACTTATTAAGACCTAGATCCCCCCCCCCCCCCCCCCCCCCCAATGATTTATCCAGACATCGTGAACTATCTCGTTTTTTGTATTAGTGCATATACTACTGTGGCATTTTTTATGCAGTAGCCTACTGTCCCACCATCATTACTTTTAAAGGCTAGGTAGGCAGAAACCTAGAAAAAAGCTTCGAGTTGAGTCCACACGGTTCTCATCCCCTCAGCCAGAACAGCGAGTACAGAAATACCGTCACTTTCTTACGTTTTAAAACATCCAAATAATACGAATAAGAGCTGCTGCTCTGTGATTGGTCAAAATCTACCGTCACGGATAGATTCTTTGCAGGCTGAAAACAGAGCCTAGGGGAGATGCAGACATCTGATCTTTTTTCACATCACTTCATTTACATTATCCCCAAGGTTAGTGTGTAAGTTTTTGCCTAATAGTGTCAAAAAAAAGCTGCCTACCTAGCCTTTAAGCGACTTTGGGATCTTTTTTCAGGGGGGGCGAGCAAGTGTTTACATCCTCCAAAGATGGTGCCCAACGCCCCACAGCGTGACGTAATGCCACATTCTCTGCACTGTATAATAAGCATTCCATTTTAGTTTTGACCTACATTAATGTTTGCCTGTCCCACCTCAAATTTTGGAAAATATACTTTTAAATGTGAAGAGACATCATTGTCATGTCTGTGCAGCTGATATGAAGTGACAGCAGCCAGACTTCCTGAATCTGACCAGTACTTTTAGGAAATGCCCCATTCTATTACTCTGAGTGATACTGCATGTGATAATAGAGGAGACAGTGTTATGTTTTTGTGTTGTGTTCTTTAACAGTGAAGAATGTGTGTGCACATGTACTGGCTAAATACTGTCATCAAACATAATTTTAGATGGTTAAACAGGCACTATGTAGATATTTACAATGATGTGTATAGGGTTTTGTGCACAAACACACAAGCAAGCACACATGCACACACTGAGCCATTCCTTGATAACAGTTAGAGCGACAACAACTGTGGCTGTTGCTCTTCCTGCCAGCTGGGGAGTGCTAATGGAGTGTGATTGTATGCAAGTAAGTGCATTTTCTGTGTGTGTGTGTGCGTGCATGTGTGTGTGTGTGACTGAGAGACTGAGCGAAAGATAGAGGCAGAGAATCATTAGTGGGTCGGGGTGGGGGGATCATCATGGAGGAGGAGAGAATGGAACGGGGGGAGGAAGGCTGCACACCTGGTATCCACCACAGATGGGCATAATCATCTCCCCTGCTACCCCCACCTATCCCTGTCATTCCACACACACACCCTTCCTGTCCCCTCATCCATGCTGAGGTAAAGATACACACACACAGACGCGTGCACACATACGCACACACATGCACACATGTTGTTAAACGAGTCATATCACACATCACCCTGATTCAAACGCAGTTGGGTTGTCTGAATTGGTTCCGCTGACGATTGTGTTGGAATCAGAGAGTCTTTAATTTTCTTCAGTTTTCTTTTTTTTTTTTTTTTTAATTCAAGTTATTCTATGCAAGGCTAACATGACAACTGGGTGGGAGAACTGGGCCAATACTTACAAGCTCAAAACTTTAACGCAAGCAAAAAAAAACTTAAATTCACGGTTTAAAGGTGTTAATCAGGAGTGGGGTGGAAAATCACAACAGAATGCAGTTTTCTGTTACTTTCAATGTGTGGAGATTTAAGACAGGCTGCAAAGATATTCCTGTGTGCGTGCGTGCGTGCGTGTGTTACACCACTACAACACAACGACGTGGTGTGGTAAACGTTACTTTTATTTTCACAGCGGTACTGGCAAAAACACAACAACATGTCGGAAAAGTCTCTGTACGCGCGCTCGCTTTCTTTTTCTTTCCCAGAATGCCGTACAACAAAAAACACTTCCTCTTTGGCCTAACCTGGCAGTTTTCTGCTAGAAACACACTCATACTGCCCCCTGCTGTCTATAATCTAACAGGGCGCTACACGTGCGTGCGTGTGTGTGAACCAAACAAGGTGAAAATGTGTTTTGTGTTTGCCATGAGCACACCTTTACATTGCAGCAGTTCAGGCCCTTGCAAAATTGGAGCTTTAATTACAGCACAATCAGGTTAATTAAGACATTCATTGGATGTAATTAGAAATACACAGGAGCAAATCGCATCAATGTTTCAGCTACTGTGATTCTCTGATTAAGCCCATCAGAGTGACGTTCGTGACACCTGCCATACAAAGACACAAGTCATGAAAGTTTCTTCAAATTTGTGTGCAGAATATGATCGAAGTAACAAGAAACATGACTCCAAAGCTCAAGAATGATCTCAGAGACATGTTTCACAGGCTGGCTTATCCTTTCCTGTCTGCTCAAGCCAGGAACACACCGCCCCCCACGCTAGCCGACGGCCTTTGGCTGACTAGTCTGTTGTTTCTCGTCGGTCACAGTCGGGAGAAAGGAAACAGCGAAACACACCGCCCCGACTACTGCCGACGAGAGCGATTGAGTGGCGAGGACTCCCATAGAAATACAGACTAATTTTAAAGCATAAGTCAGCAGAATGTTTTTGTTAATATAAGTCCTAAATAGTCCTATTTTTCATCAGCAATCACTTACATAGTGTTTGGGCCAAAACACGGTTCTCTCAGTCACTCTGCTGTAAACCCAGGAGAAAACTTTCCTTGTGGGATACAAGCGTTATCCAATGAGGAGAGAGAACGGCATGAAGGGCTGTGTGTGCAGCCAAGGGATGCGCGTGAATGTGGTGACGTAGGGATGAGGACCAATGGATCCATGACGAGGGCGGGGGCTGCTAACTCATGGTGCGTTCAAGGCAACCCGTAACTCCTGTTTCAAGTTACGAGTGGCCGTTATAGTGTACTTTCACAGGCAACAGGTCGGAAAAACACGAGTTACGGGTTACCTGGAATGCCACAAAGTCGTAAGTCGTGACTTGAAGCCGTAATTTATGGTTTCAAAAGCCTGCCTGGAACGCAGTATTAGCCAAAATGACTGGATCACTGACTTATGCTTTAAGTCATAAAGTGGTAATATTGCCATGTACAGTAACCATGTTGACTTAATAAAATAAAATGTATTAGACTGCTCAGTTCATTGTAAAACATTTATTTATTTTATTTGAACATCTTTGATGCTTAAATATACATTGCTGCTTAACATATTGCTTTAGGCTAGGACACCGTTTGTTTACTGTGGTCACTTCCGTCCCTCCCACACACGGCGCTGATTCGCTTAGGGCACCGCCAATCAGAATCGCCATAGCTAGCACACAGCCAATCAGAGTACCCGAAGAGTCTACTCTGAGCACACCAAACAGACGTGGACCCGAAGACGAGGCCCGGCGCCCGACGGTCGGGCCGATGTGTCCCTGGCTTTAGGAACTCCGGGGAAATGGAGGAGCACTGCCAATACACTGAGTCTGTGCCCATTACACTTTATAATCATTATTGCTAAAGGAGGAAGAGGAATACAGTAACTAAATATAACAAAAGGTGTGTTTTGACTGCAGGAACTTCGATTTTACGGCGCTGTTAGCACGTGTTTCCATAGCAGGAACCACTCAACCCAAAGGACCATCTCCCAGAACTTTTATGGGGGCTTGAGGTTTACTCTGTGCTGATTGGTCATACTCAAAGCGCTGACATGATGCCAAGAGGAAGCCCTCAACAAAGCAGCATTCTTAAAATTCAGCAGTATTAGAAAGCATCCATACTGCCATAAAAGACAACAACAAGAGCAGCAGAAGAAAAACTGCTGCACAACAATAGTGCTACGACCAAAACTTTGCACAATGATTGCACAAAGATCGAAACTTTTTTTTTGTTCAAACACCACTACAAACAAAACAATTAAAAGGAAGAAGGCTGAGTGGGAGGACGTTCCTGTAAAGTTCCTGCTTCCTAAATTGGATTTACCAAGTGGAAACGGCCCTAATAAAATATATATCTATAAATATAATAAATATCTATAAAGAGTGGGCAGCAGGAGAGAAGTCACTGTTAACAAGGCTTTGTACTAACCACTACGACCAACTCTACATATTTAACAGGGGCAGTTAATTAGTTAAAAGAAACTGCCTCCAATAAAAGTCTGTTATGTTAATGTTAAAGTTATGTTAAAGGAAAACATTTTTTCTCCTGCAGTTAACAATAAAATACATGAGATTATTAATACAGTAAAAGATTTGGTGTGTGTGGTTTTTTTGGTTTTTGTTTGTTTTTTAAAGGCCTCTTTTTATTGTCATTTCACTTTTTTTGTTCAAGAGGAACAATATTCTTGAGGAAGTTTGGTGGGCTTGTCGGAGGGGGTGTCTTGCCTCAGTGTGTGGGTGTGTGGGGGGGAGGCAGCCAAAGTGGGACATGGCCAGCAGGCTTTGATGTTTATTTTAGCAGGCTTTCTTTTGTGTCCATCCAGGTACAACAGTCCCCTCCTCCTCTAGCCAAGAAAACAAGGCTCCTGGGGTGTTCTCTGCGCTTGACCCCAGGTCAGGGGATGTCCTGTACTTAAACCCTTAACCAGCCGACATCCCTCACCACCTCCCGTCTTTCCTCCCTCTTGAGCTGCGCGCCTCCTCTCCCTATCCTCTCCATCTCACAGTCACCTATTACCTCCTCAGGACTTCACATAAACACAAAGGCACGCACACACATTCATTGTGCAGTGACTTTCCCTCTGTAGAGGAATCTGAAGAGAGTGCCATAATTGTAACTTTTGTCTCAGGTTTATGTGTGTGCCAGAGTTTAACAACCAAATATAACATACATATTTTCATTAGAAATTACTGCTACTTTACAACAACATCCATAGTGGACAATATATGTCTTCCAATTTGTGCACAATGCATGTGCATAAGTTCAGCAGCACTGAAGCAGCAGATGGGGGCATGAGAGGAGGGGGAGACATGGATGAGGGAGTTGGGTTAGGAGGGAATGAGGGGATTGGTGGAGGTGGTGATAGCGGCGGCGGCGGTGGTGAAGAGGGTTACGTTTCCTTTCACTGGCTGCCAATCCATCAAGCCTCAGTCTACCGCTGTGCAGGACGACAGGCAGCACAGAAAAGAACAAGGCCCGGGAACAGAGCCCCCTCTCCATGGCCATCACTCATCCCCCGGCAGGCTTTGAACTCTGCATGACCTTTTCCAGAGCCTCCTCACCAACTTCTTCTCCTTAGTACCTAGTTAGCCTTAAAGACGCAGACACATCGTACTGCACACTACTACCGTGCCGTCTATTTTTTAAGGTTTAAAAATGTGTCTGACTCAATAGTTTCTGTATGTGAATTGACTTAAAGAGGAAGCTGTTAACGCCAGTTTATATGTGTGTGAGTGTATATGAGGGGGGTTAAATCTCATCCAGCAGTGCAGTCTCTCCCTGGCAACGAGATTGTCAGACAGCAAAAGAGGAAACACACAAAAAGCTGAAATCGACAAGCTACACACAAACACACAAGCGTCACACACCGCAGAGGGGCAGTGAGAACACTAGTTGACATCATTAGGCCAGACACATTTTTGTTACGCTTCCAGATTCGACGCGTCTGCATTTTGCTGAATGCCGACTTGCTCTCGCTATTTCTCTTCTCCTCCCACCCTCATTCCTTCTATCTCTTTGTCCGGCTTACATGTGTAATGCCGGAGACGCCCCGGCTCATCAGAGCTGTCCAGACAACACTTTGTGCTGGTGTGGGAGGAAATAAAGACCCAAACAAAAAACAGAGAGAAAAAAAGAGACAGAGACAGAAAGGATGTAAAAACAAAACAGTGCCCTTGAGATCCTGTCTGCCTTGTAGCTAACACTCCAAGGCTTGTGTCTGAGCTAAACATTTCCAGCATCTCTAACTACAGCAGAAATCACCAGCTGTTTCTTTTTTTTTCCCTCTGAGTTTATTTCACCCAGGTTTCCTCTCTTTCCAAAACCGATTACTCCTTGTCTGTCCAGTCTCAGTGCATTAGCCCCAGTCTGGACACATCAGAGTAAGTCATAGTTACTTGGCAGTGCAGCTTTTTTCTTTTTCTTTTTTTTTTTTTTGTCTTTACTCCGTCCCTGAGGTTTAATTGTGTTTTCTTGTGTAGTCTGTTTTTTTCTAAAAGCTTCAGCAGAAATCCAGTGACATGATGAGTGTGTGTCCAACAGGGGAAATCTTGTTACTGCAATGAGGACCTGAGGGCTGTGTGTGTATCTGTGAGACTCCACTATATCACATCTGAGGCTTCGCACACCACAAAACAAGCAAAGTATCTTTATCAAATGAATCCTGTAGGTGAGTAATTACATCTGAAGCTTCCACTTGTATCAGTTCGGTACTACCTGTGAAATCCCTGGTGCTTTCAAACTAAATTTTGGAGGGACCAATGCAGCGGTTTATTGTTATTCCCCTTGGCTGGAAATTTTGTGGTTCTTTCATGCGTGCAAAGCCCAAGTGCATACAAATATAATTTGTTAATCCTCATCCCATCTAGTTAGTAGGTAGTTGACACGGCTATAGAATTTAGTTTTTAGAGGTTTCACGTTTTTAAAATGGAATGGGTGTGAGAAGCAGTTCTAGACAACAAACGGAAGTCATGTTTGGAGGCCAGAACCATACTGAGAAAAAACATTTCCAATATGATACTAAACTGAAGACATTCATATAATATACCAATACTGACTGAAATCAAAAATCCCCCAAGTGCAAACAGTTGAGTTTGGTTTAGCCTCCTCGATATGTAGAGCAACCCTGCAACCGCTGTGTTGTAACACTCACTGTGTTGATGCAGTGGTCTCATTGAAGGTGAAAAGGGGGGCTGTGTTATACCAAGCTATACTCTTATGTGTCTAAGTTGATGTTGGGAAGTGGCTGTGATTGTGCCATATATTGTTTAGTGCACCAGTCCCAGAGCACCCAGCATTTCTTTTTGTCAAAACAGTTCTACTACGTTATGTTCTCTTTTTTTTTTCACAGTGCCCTTGTCTGCTCATGACCTCAGGGAGAGGGTCAAGGTGGATGGATGGATGGACAGAGCAAAGAAATGCAGTATGTGGACAGGGGGTGAGACACAACTGTTGTATGTCTCCTACCAATTTATTGTTATTCTGATACATCTATGTAAGTTTCAGTTGACACCGTGACACAGAACAGGCTCAACCACCTTTCTTTTTTTTCTTATAGCTTTATTATGACAAAATGTCTTATGAGGTGTATGAGGTGTTGAACACTGCTAAACATGTACTGTAACTGCATGTCAACATCAAAAAAACCACACTGTTGTGTTTTAAGATAAAAACCAGGCTGGTGTCTGCATTTCTCTTTCAGAGCACATGAGTTTATACTAAATACTTCCAACATCTATGTTCGTGTGACAGTTGAGGTTCCTGTCACTATGCCTCCAATTGATCATGTGCCCTGGCTACTTAACCAAATGTCCCTTTGGCTGACTGGCAAGCACACATGACTCTTACCCGGGAGTCTGGGGTTCGAAGCCTGCCCGGGCCCTCTTCACCTTGCCACATTTGCAACAGATTGCATTTACCACTCCATCTGCAGCCCAATATTGTGAAGCTACTGCAGGTTACAAAGTTGCACAATGTTATGAGTCTGACAAACTAATTGAAATATAAACAAACCTTAGTAAATAGGAAAAAAAATTGGTACTGGAATTATAGAGTTAAAAAGTTCAATGCTTTTGTGTTTTGAGTGAAAGCGACTCACATTATTGCATGAATCACCACAACTGTAAAAGTGTGAGAACTTCAACACAGGCTGCAGCACATGCATGAGCATAACACTCAGCTAGCAACTGAGTGTGCGTAGCTGAGGAAACATGTCTGACTAAAAAGCATCTTTTTTATGTGTATTTCAGCCAGGAGATGGATGCAACAGCCTCAGGAGTGATGGGAGAAATGGATAACTCAGTAACATCTGGGAAAGTGACAGTAAAGAGGGATTTAGTGTTAGCCCCAGGAAGGCAGGGAGAAGCTGTGTGTCCATTAAACGCTTTATTACAGAGCCAGCAGCCCCATGCTAACTCACTTAGCCCAGTGTGCAGGAGGCTCTGCTCAGTGCCCTGACTGGCTGTCAGACTGCTGGCTACTCAACACACCATGCTGGAGGCAGCGGCCCCCCTGCACACTCTGGTTAGCTTGACCCGTCTGATAGCTTGTCCATTTGTCTGTCAAAGTGCGGAAAGTGGTCTACAACCTAATGTTCAGCAAAACTAAATGTCTGGTGGTTGGTTCTTTTGTAAGTGATGCAGAAAGAACATTTCAGCACTTTTTATTCCAGTGACATGAAGGGGATTTTAGTTGTATAGCATAGTAGGATACTATGTGGTATTTTATGGATGTTTTTCCTTTTTTGAAAAGCAAGGGTTAAGGCAGCTGTCTCAAGGGAGCAAAAAATGTACAATACACACTAACAGTGATGCACAATTATACGTGGAAGCATCTGCTGCTAAGATTGACTCACTGTTCCAAAATAATCATGGAAACATCTGCATTCATGTGGATATCAGTCTTGGGGCTTTGTTTTACATTTTCAGCAGGCATTTTGGAGCCTTAAATAGTGAGAAAACTTCACAGTGTCATGAAAAAGAAAGAAAATGACCATTACAAGACAAATATATTTTTTCTTTTTTTTTTTTACACACAGAAAACATGATGTTTATGAAAGATTGAATTAAACGAGCCAGATCCTTGCAGTACATTATTAGCTGCTGAGTCCATTTGTCGGACACAACAGGATGACTTGTCTGTCAGTGCTTCATGATGGGGTAAGCCCCATGCTCAGGGGGATAACAGTAGTGAATGTGATTGGTCATGACTACCTCTAACACACCCACCTATAATGTATGGTAATGTATTCTTTGTAATCCCACCCTGTTTCCAAGTGAGCTGCAGGTGCAAAGTGTTTTAAACAAGCTGTAAACACAACATTGACGCACTGGCCATTTACACATCACACATTAGAAACACTTGGATTCATCTGGCAGATGCAAGTCCACCATGCACTCTCCTTGTAGCTCAACACCAGCTCATTCATAAGCATAACAAAGAATTGAGGTCTACACAGTAACTACTTACATAGATAAAATATTTATGAAGGATAACTCACCATAAAACTAGTAGAACACATGGACAGTCAGTAAACAGTCAATAATGAGTGGTAAAGTGTGGGTGTTGCCAAGAGAAACTGTATTTATTTTCTTTTTATTGTTGTTACTAAAAACCACAAACAAACAAGGCATTTATTGTCTCTTATTCACAGTGAGCATAAATAAACAAATTAATTACAGCACATAAAAGAAAAGAGAATTATCTCAAATTAACTAAAATATATCACTTTAATAAACCTGCTTAAGGGCTTTCTTGTCAGATCACTGAGGAATTACAGTACATGTGACAGTTGAGGTTCCTGTCACTATGCCTCCAATTGATCATGTGCCCTGGCTACTTGGCCAAAGGGACGTCCCTTTGGCTGACTGGCAAGCGCGCATGTCTCTTACCCGGGAGGTGTGGGTTCAATCGCCGCCCGGGCCCCTTTCACCTTGCCACATTCTGGCGTTGTTGGCAGGATCCATGTAGCACTAGGGGTGGGTCCATGGATTCCTAATGTGTGGCAGCCTGCGTGGAAGCATGAGGACGTGCTTGTGAAAAGAGATGTGACAGTTGAGGTTCCTGTCACTATGCCTCCAATTGATCATGTGTCCTGGCTACTTGGCCAAGGGAATGTCCCTTTGGTGGACAGCGCACATGACTCTTACTCCGGAGTCTGGGGTTCGAAGCCTGCCCGGGCCCTCTTCACCTTGCCACACATGGTTTAGTTTTACATATATAATTTATCAATAAAGACCTTTGTCATAACAATAAAATATTACAAATGTTCCGATTTTCTGATTGAATGTTTTCACCGTCAAGGCGTTCCAGAGAATTGTGCTGACTTGAAGTGAATCTCCACAAACTCCTGACCTTTTGTGGGTAAAGGTTGCAAACAAATGTAAGGTGTAAAATGTAAGATGACACAGCACCAAACACCTGTTGTTAGTATTACTGTAAACACAATACTTGACTGACTCATGCTGCATGCCCAACTCCACTTGCGCTCTGCCACTGGGGAGAAAACACTGACTCCCGCCCAGAAAGGTCTCGTCCACACCAAAACATCAAAATACAGGTGAGGGTGGGGCACTCTGCAGACACAGTCACCTACCAATGAGTAGAAGCCCATGGGTAATGATTAAGCAGGAATTCTTTTGTGTATTTTTTTATTTATTCTCAATATCCTGCAGTCCTCTTCAGTGGCATCTGAATTGTAATCCTTACATTCAAAGGCAAGAGGGATATATGACTGTTGAGCAGTTGTTGTTTTTTACCTCTTTTGAGGGGTCCCAAAATCTTCCTCAACCCCCACCACTAAATTCACGCCCTGTAAGTAACCCCTTTCACTTCATGCAGTCATTTTATTGATTTGTGGAGCTTTCGGTGGACACTGATGGGCTGATCTTCTAAAATCCTCTTATATTCCCTCATGGTTACACTCACCTCATCAAACAATGTGAGTTTCAATCTTAAAATCTTTAAATACACACAAATGTAGGCTTTTACCAAGCCCCGTTAGGTTTGTCAGTCATGTTAAACCCTTATTTGGACGAGAACGCTTGTGTTTCAACTCCACTTCCTTTTTTAGTAGACTGCATTTTGAGACGTGACAGATCTATGTGCTAAGGGCCTGTCAGGGCCCTGATTCATATTACACTTGAAACAGGCCAGATAGGAGACTGGTAACAGATCGTCACACCATGACACTCTGTGAAGGACTGTCTCATTATGTGTCCCCACACTCCATTTAAAACCACTAGCTGCCACTCGGTGTGTGTTTGTGTGTGTGAGTGACTCTGGTGTGTGTTGTTAGCATATTTGCTCTGGCAAATTTGCATCTTGCATATGTGTGCATGTGTGCACTGTGCGCTACACATGAGTCTGTACACCTTTCATTGTCTGTGTCTGTGTGTATGTTTACGAATACGTGCTTTTGCATGCATGTGTGTGTGTGTGTGGGTGTTGGTGGGGGAGCTCCTGCAGGAAGAATGAGTTGATGCCCTGTGTTTGGCTAATTAAGACAGCAGTCGACAGAGAGAGGGGGAGCTGAGAGATGGCAGAGAGGTGCTAATTCATAATTGACGTAATGGATGAAATCTGTCTGAGCTTTTAAAGACACATGCACACACAGACACACACATACTCAAACACGTGCTGGGTGATTTTAGTCTGATTAGTTGGTGCATCTTTGCGCTTGTAATGAAAATACAAATCCCAAATGTACCAGAATCCAAATCTTTTCCACAACTAACACACATGTATGCACACACATCACGGACAACAGACACACATAGACACAGTATGTGGGCATTTGCCTTTATTATATAGATTATTAGATTATCTGATCAAATTGCGGTGGTTGACTTTTGTTGAAAATGTTCTTATAGGATTGAGATTATGCAGAATTTAGACAATGTATGTAAAAAATTACACAGCCACATACATAACGCTATGAAAAGATTGTCAGAAAGTGTAATGGTAAATTCATTTTAATTTCAAAGTGTTTATGCACATGTGTACATTGTACACAGTGAGGAAAACTACAGCCATTATCCATGCCACTTTCGCACCGGTGGTACAAATTCATTTCACAAACTTATTTGGTATTGGAGCAGTTTAAGCACTGTCATCAAAATGTGTAATGCCCTACAGTACAATATGTGTATCAACTCTTGGGAATGTGCATGACTGAATGACACAAATCTTGATCAAAACCATGCCATTCTCATTGTGTTGGTTATCAGCTTGATTTTTACAACAGCAACATACTCCTTTCACTTTCACAGTCATGTTTACAGGACACAACGTATTGTGGTTACAAGCACATGCTACTTCATTTTTACCACATTGCTTTGTTATGAAAACAGATGTAAAGAAACTGGTCATATGATTGCAATCCAGCTACAAGGGGGACACATATTAAACCTGTAAACCTGTAAACAGGGGCAGCCATTTTCAGGCCAACTGTGTGTAAAGTATAAAGCAATACAACCTGACAAAATCCCATCTTTAACATTAGCTCTTAAAACTCAGGGTGATGTGACAAGTGTAACCACAGCCAATGGCTATCCTCCAATCTTCTTTTTTTTTCCTGACATATGGATGGATCCTTGTCTTTCAGAGCCTATTGTGTGATTGTAGGCCATCACATACTGTCAGTGCAGGCTGACGTGTTAGATACACTGAATACAGAATCGGCTTGTCTGCAATGTGCTGAGGCTGTCTTTGACAGTGTAGCGCTGTCTGTGTCACACTCTAACAGACAGCCAAATAACCCCTCGGCAGTGTAAACAAAGAGAGATTACACCCTGGTGAGTGGAAGGAGTGTGCCTGTGTGCTCCCAGCGTTGAGGGGAGAAACTGATGATGGGTGGTTGCAGCAGAAAAAAAGAGACAGTGAGAGAGAGAGAGGCAGTCAGAGAGATAGACAGAGGGGGAGAGAAAGGGGAAGGGGGCACAAAAAAAATACTGACTGAGATGCCAAAAATGGAAGAAAATAGTTAAAAATGCCTACAATTTGAGCCTTGCTTGATTCCTTTTGCTGAACAGTGTTCAATGGTATTAAAGGATAACTTTCGGTTTTTACAAGCTGGACCTCATTTCAAGCATAAAATACGATCATTACTCACCCAGACAACTTTGGTGGCATTTTGAGTCGTTTTGACGAAATTAGCTCCAGTGGAGCGGCTCGCGAGAACACGGGGCACCCAATGCAGCCTTTAAATAACACATTATCCGCCGCAAAACTCGTTCATTTCGCCAATATTTTGTGATGATACACTAGTGCTATTCCCCTCCGAGCCCGTGGTGGCATGTTATCAACATCCTGCGCCTATAGGTTGACCTATGACCTCTGATGTGGATGATGTCATCTCCGACCGCGGTGCGGCGTGGCTAAATTGCTACCGCTAATGCTATGGTTCGTTTCTGCGTGTTTCTGACTTGTCAAAGCAAAATGAGCAGCTGGATGAAGTTCAGCTTCCACAGCTTCCTCTCCTCAACCTGGACTCACTAAAGCTCCGGCTAGTTGAGATAAAAATGGACCAGAATGCCGAAGCGGAATGATTATTATCAGAATGAGTCGGGCAGCGCTCAGAGATGACATCATCCCGATCAGAGGTTAGTAGCCAACCCACAGGAGCAGGATGTTGATAACATGCCACCAGCAAACAAATTCATGTTCATTTCGCCAACAAAATATTGGCAAAATGAACAAGTTTTGTGTCGGATAATGAGTTATTTAGAGGCTGCATTGCGTGCCCCGTGTTCTTGCATTACACGGGTACGCGTCGCTCCACTGGGGCTAATTTCCTCAAAACGACTCCGAAATTGTCTGGGTGAGTAAAATTATCGTATTTTATGCTAGAAATAAGGTCCAGGTTGTAAAAAACTAAAGTTATCTTTTAAGTGCTTCATATCTTGTTAAATACTGTGTCCTATGAGAGTTTTTTTTTAGCTAAATATGTGACGATACTAGTTGTCTAGTGCTAGTTGTCAGGGGGGGGCGACCGCCATTCCGAAGGACCGCCATTCCGACGGTCTGCCAGTCCGAAAATTCCCAAAGGTCCGTCATTACGAACTTCCCGAGGGGCCGCCGTTCCGAATGTGTTTTATTTTGAAAATTGACCGGATTCTCTCGTGGTTTGACTTCCTGTCCGGCTTGACACGACGCGCCGCGGGGACAACGCCCCCGCCCCCCTCCCCCTCCAAAGTTTCACCCAGGTGCGAGTCTGATGCAGCCGCGGCGCTCCTGCTGAAAATAAATGTCCTTGCTCTGTGCTTTGGTTAGGTTTAGGCAATGTAGAAAGGAGTTGGTTAAGTTTAGTAAAAAGATTAGGTAGAGGCCAATAAAATCACTATTAATAGGTGTCTCCCCCGGGAGTCGAATCCTGATCTACCGCACCAAAAACGCAGACTCTAACAACTACACTACCAATGCATTCAACTTCTTTCAGGTTCGGAATGGCACCCTCTTTTTCAGGTTCGGAATGGCACCCCTTTCCCATAAATAATTACGGGTCGGCATTCCGACAAATGAAAGTAGACGTTCGGAGTGGCGGCCCTTCGGAATGGCACCCTGGAACCGTTGTCAGGTACATCGCTCAAAGTGAGACTATCCAACTTTTACAAAATAATTAATTTCTTGAAACTTTTATTACTTTAAATGGGCTGTTTACATTTCTCTGCCACTGAATATGGTTATTGTCAGGAGGGAGTTGTAGTGATTGTCATTTGACAGGAGGCTATTGATTTGTTTACAAGAAAGTAGGTTATAATACAGCCTTTGAGCAGACCTACAGTACATCTTTGTGGTAAATTAAAGGCTAAAGGGCCTATTAGAAAGTGATGAGACAGCTAGCTGGTCAGCAGGCTAACTTTAGTCCAAGAGAAGAAGTGAAACTAGAGAAATTGTCTGGGCTGATGGAAAACTTTTGTTCTAGACGGGTAAATAAACAGCTGTAATGCAAACTTAGCTGCAGTAGCAAAACTTACAAATAGCTCATCAAAAACATACACGGTGTTTACCATAGGATTTTTGCTCGGTTTTCATTTTGCCTCCATGTTCTGTAAGCAAGATCATTAACACTTTAATTGGACTTAATTTATCTGTCATTGTCTTGCGCTTCCAGTAAAATTTCACTCACAAGTTATTTTGAGTATGAACCACAATATTAATATAGCTTAGTGATCATGGCATATATGCACAACAGCTAGATGAATTTAAAATGTTGATTCCCTGTAAAGAAAATGTCACAAAAATCCAACTCCTGATCACAAGTTATCATTTTTAGGTTGAGAGTTTCTAGCTGTGGAGTTGTAGTTTACTGTAATGAAGGTTGTTGTTTTTTTTAATATTTACTTAATGGCAGGCTTTTCACCTCGACCTGCATCCAATGATACAAACGAGACATTTCACGACAGTTGCTTGAGTAAAGTGGTAAAATAGGCCTAATTGGTACACTGGACACTAAGCTTCCTCTGAGGAAATGTCTCTGGACTGGCCATGAGCCATGGTAACTGAGTGAATTAAGACATGCCAATATGCGATTTTATAAAATATGAGTTTATCTGTTGAGTTACATGTGTATGAATCAAGGATAATTAGCTTACATACATTGCTGATGTGTTACTTGTGGACATAGGTTCTGGTTTATTATCTTTACGTTCTGAAAGTTTTTAGTAGAGTTACAATCAAAGATGCAACAGGAAGCATATTGTGAGTGGAAATCACTAGAACAGGAAACATAAGCTATCAATAGCAAGGCCCAAGGAGAGAACAATGTCCAGGATGTATCCCGTCTTGTGAGTTGGACCCCCAACTTACCGAACAACATCAAAAGATGTAGAAGTAAAATCGGATGAAAGAAGCAGAGGGGCAGCAAACATGCAGGCTATGTTGCATCCTACTGTGAATATGACAAGAAAAGTTACTGTAAATCACATTAAATTCATGTTTGACCTACAATACTGACCACATATTTTCAATTTCTTGATGACTTCTATGAAAACCTGTGTCAGGTATGGAAAGTGGCTGATATGAGCTGATGGAGCATTTTAACATTTCCCGAGTTTACAGCTTATCACTCGGTGTCACATTTCTTCCAAGCTTCATCTCTATTCCTCATTTGTGTTTTGTAGATGAATTTTACTTCTGCATATCTGTATATCACTATCAGAGAGTGATCAGGGTACAGATTCTTTTTGAAGATCCATGTGAATGAGAACTTGCTGAAGACAGGGTCAGCAAGCACTACCATCTCCTGTATCTTTATATATTCTGTGGGAATATGGAAAATGTGCCACTTGTCACTGACACGACACATGGTCACATGACTGACACCAGGTCACATGACCACAGGCAATCCATCAACACTGCCCGTATTGCCCTTTGACTTGGCTGCAGTACCCAGGTATCCCTCTCCCACAGTTATCATCGCTCTGGCGTTTTAACGAGCGCAACATGAGGTTCAGTTTGTGATTTGAATTCTGCTAGGGTGATCCGTCACAAGGTCGGAAACAGAGTGAAACTGAAAGTAATGCTCAGACTTGTGCTAGCTCTCTTTGTCTGATCATGCAACCACATGTCAGTGTGTGATCCTCTTTGCGTTTATATTGTTTTTTACCTGTGTTGAAGCAGTAATGACACATACATTGTATTATGTTTCAGTCCAGGATGACCACTGACGAGCTGCTGTGGCTAAAGACCCAAAGATCCTGGTAAACTGGTAAAAGAAAAAAAAAGAAATAGTATTAGCTCATAGCCACCCTCAAACAACATGATATTGTTATACAGTAGGCATATAATAGAAAATAATGTTTCGATCATGCCACTCCCAGCTGATCCTGGTGCAGTGCAGGAGAACTTATCTAACTGGTGTCACTATGTAAATAGCATTCCATCACATTATATGCCAGTTTAAAACAATTTAACAAAATGGTATTCTATAAAATGTAGGCACAAAATGATCAACAACACAACATATTTCCACTTCTGTAGACAGGAAGCTGAGAGAGAAAACAGTGGAGTCTAAACACTCCTTGTATTTGAAAAAAAAAAAAAGTATGAGGCTGATAGCCTCAGTAGCAGCAGAAATTGGGCATTTTCAACTAACTCACTGAGCTACCATTATCTTAATTAGTCTTCTAGCTAAAGCAGATAAAATCCTCCAGTGGCAGTTGTCATTTGAGCCAGCAAACTCAATGGTTGCCTGCTGGAAGTAAGATGGCTGCTTCTCTGTCTAGAAGGACAGGAATGACTATTTCTAAAAACTATTCAACATGCACAGTCAAGTGATGAGAATATAATGCAGTTGGACAGTTCCACATAGCAATGTTGCGATGAGCAGCAGAGATGAAGTGTGTCATTTAGCTGCTGCTCTTATTAGGTTCTGGTCGTTTTCCGTCATCACCTGCAGTGCAACACATTCCAATGAATGAGAGGGGGGAGGGGATCGAGTGTGTGCTATAACCATTAACTCTATGCTAGTGTGTATCTGTGTGTGTGTGTGTGTATGTGTTTCTGTGCGTACTCTAACCTTGCTGTCTTCCTGGACCAGCTGGGAAACATCAGAGTGTTTGTGTCGATGAAGCATGATTGAGATTGTGTCATCCTGCCTTGCCTGGAGCCCCGAGTGCATTATGGGTATGTCACACCATTATCCTAGACATTTGGCATATCTGAAAAGGAACACTGCCTTCTTTCCATTTCTCTCTCCCCCCTCTCCTAGACTTAATAGTTCATATGTTATTGCTTGAGAGCTCTCCGCAACATACCTATCTCTTCCTTAAATCACCAGCCTCTAGCTTACGGCTGCAGTTTTGATCCCTTACATCTCTAGCCCTTTGTAGTCAGTGTAAACTACACCACATCTCATTGCCAACCCCTATCTTTCTTCATTGTTGACTGGCAACATGTTATGGTAACATATATTCTGGATAATGAAATTTAATCTTTATTACAGTCACTTGCAGTCAACCTTTCAAACTATCCAACTGAAGTTTAATCATCCAACCCAGGCCTTCAGTAAAATAGACTAGGTCTGTTAGGTTTCCCCATTTGGCACAGTCCTGAAGCCCCATCTCAACCAGGTTGTGCTCTAGATTTTATCCCGCAAAGTCTTTATCATGACAGGATTAGTTTGTCAGATACTGAACCACCTGCAGGAAACTGTGGTTTTACTCAAATGGAGTTTTATTGACTCAGTAAAACAAAAATAAAAACAAAAAAGCCAATTGGATGTGTTAAATGTGTAGTCTCCAAACCATTATCAGGAGCTAATGATTTTTTTGAGTTGAAATACTTATCTGACAATGCACTTACCAAGATAATGTAAAAATGTATATTCACATTTATGCTCAGGTGGAATCTGTGACTAAACATAGAACTGTAAGTCATTCACTGTGACTTCCTGTCACTGCTGTTACTCCAGTACCTTGGATAGCTCCTTTGTTACAGTTTAAGGTCAGGACCTTATTGGGATCCGTGGCTTATGTTCCTGACAGTCAACATAAGTGCTGCAATTTTGCACATGGCATCATGGCATCTTTCAAGACAAAAATGCATGAGAATGCTAAAACTCAACATCAAAGTATTTAAAGGTCCCATATTTTGATCTATAAAAAGATATATCTGAGGTTTTGAGTTCCAAAACTATTTAAATGTTACAATAACAAGAGGTTGTTAAAAGCTTTAATAACATTTTGTTATTAGCTGACAATTTACAGCCAACAGAACACACCAGATTTCAGCTAAACAATCAGAGAACCCAAATCCTACAAAGCTGGATGGTGGGTTCAGGTAGGCAGTGTTTCAGCCATGACTGAACGCAGTGACTGCTTTTTTGTGACATCACCAAGTAACAGAAATCCTGACAGCTTGTTTTATTGCTCAGTGTTTGAATACAAGTTAACAAAGTTAATAAAGAACCTAGATCTGCTTTACAATCAAAAAAGAGATGGGAGTATAATTTTCTACCATATCGGATCTTAAAAAAGGATAAAGTTATAAGGTAGGAAAACATATAATACGCTATGATTTAAATTCCTTTGAGGTACTGTACAATTTCACTAAATAATCAGTTACTTAAAGCAAAGACATAAGTTAAGAAACAAAAACAAAGTAAGACATAAATCTACAAGATGTACTTCTTCCCCAGTGTAACCAGTGAAACTCCAGAGAGGTTATGGGGGTTTAAATGTCTCTCTTTTGAAGTGAGCAGACTGTTGACTTAGAGTAATGCTGCTTCTCTTACATACAGTATAACTCCCCCCTACCGTTCTGTTCCTATCAGGGACTATCTGTGTCAACGGGACCCTACTCTCTCCTACATCTCTTGCTGTCAGGGGCTATCTGTGTCAATGACCCTCCACCTACCCCAGCTAATAGGCCTGTCAGCACAGTGACATTGCTGGGCCCAGACCACGTGACAGCTCTAGACGTCAGAGGCATTGCCCATTAGTGAATGTGACTTGCCTGTAATGTCAGCACCGTGACACGCCTGATTGACTCACTTACACACTGACCATGATATCATATTAGCTGAGAGGTCAAGGAGGAGTGACCTAAATGAATACCAATAAGATAATGATGCGATGAATGGCACATGCTTTTGTGTCAGTCGCTCAGTTTTGATAATTTTTAAATCCCTCCAAGGAACCGGAGGCACGGGAAGGTCGGAGTAAGCTTTAACAAATGGGGGAAATAGTCAGCAACAGGATGATTAATTAGTTAACAATTTATATTAATGTTCATTGAAAGACCTTCACTTAGAACACAATTAATTCTAATTAAAAGAGTGGCAATGGTTATGTTGGCAGTAAAAAAAAAAAAAAACCTAACAATATAATCAAGCTAATTAAATGGGGGTGTTCTGAAACCCTGCAGTTATCAGGAACCGATGATGCCTGAAAATCAAGTGAAGTTGATCCATGTGTTTATGCACAAACAGCTTGTTTAACAAACAAGTCACAACAGTTTTCTCAGTTCATTACAAGTGCAGGAGATTAGACAGTAAAAAAAAAAAAAAAATCAAATGAAAAACAGATGAAGATCCTAATGCAAACCTAAATCATCTGTTCCCTGATTTGGGAATAGACTGAATAGCACTGTACTGTAGGTTCCAGACATTTCTTGTTCATCTTCCTTTATTCCTGTCTCTGGCCTTTCTGTTTTGTTTAAGTTTGAAATCCCCATAAGGCAGTGGAAGATTGACGTTTGTTCCGCAGAGTTCACAGTAGAGGAGCTGCTGTGATGCACTGAGCCCACCCAAAACTGTCAAGGCCAACAAACAGCCCATCTCCTCGCCGACGCCAGCTGAGATATCGCTACGCGTGTCAGTGCAAATGGACCACATCCTCTGTGTATGTGTGTGTGATAAGGCCATTCACCTCCACATGACCTGATCTCTCTCTTTCTCCTGGCTTCCTCTCTCTTTCCTCCCTCATCCTATATCCCCAGGTTTTGTCACTTTAATTCAATATGCCGTCCTTCCTCGCTGCTCCATGCTGCTGCTCCTGTCGCACACACATATGCAAATGTTAAAACAGAGGAAAACTCTTAGATAAGACTTCCCGTGCCAATCTCCCTTCACTACTTTTACTCGCTGTGACAACCTGCTGTGTCAACCACTACAATTGTCGCGTTGCCATCACCTCTCTGTCTGATGGTGCTCAGTGTCACACACCAGCTTTAGCTTGTCACACTCCATCTGTCTGTCAGCCTGTCACTCCGCTGTGGCCCTGCTTTCAATCAAGCCTTGTCAGTAACTTTGTCCCCAAGCCTTCTTTTGGTCTCCCTGTCTGTCAACCTCCAATTTAATTTGTTCATCAGTTCGTGAGTCCTTTCGCCGGTTTCTTCTCAGTATCGTGGGACCTACTCGAAAACAGCCGTACGCTAACGCTTACATAATGGGACGTCAAGCTACCAGGAAGCTCAGAGCCAGGTAGTTCTGACTGACATCTCATGATTGAACCTGTTCAGCGATGACATGTCCCGGGCTACCTTGATCTCCGAGCTGGTTTGGGAAATGATGGAAGTGGGTGGGAGGAAAAACTCAACTTCATTCTCTCTCGCTTTCTCTCTCACTCGCTCTGTCTCTTTTTTAATCTAACTTTGCGTGTCAAAATGTCAATCCCACACCGAGGAGATGTGACAAGCTCTAGGGCCCAGGGGGGACGGCTCCGAATAGAGGGCCCTGGTGCAAATTGATTTTGATTTTCCTCCAAATCAGTCAAAGAGTTTAGCTTTAATACGAGCTGATCAGAGAGCCACTTGGAGCACGACAGGACGAGGAGAGCGGGACAGTAACTGGGGAGATTAGCCCTGTCACTCCAGAGATCAGTGCCCGTCACTGTTGCTCACACACACACACACACAGACTCACAGTCACACACAACTAACACACATCCAGTCGCACATAATGAAATTGTAATGAGTCA